>OY728148.1:1943907571-1948907571 GCA_963277665.1 Viscum album
ATCTTTTCTTTATTCTTTTACATTGTATTGTAAGCATGTTGTATTGTGTTCCTATTTTCAAATTGTATCATTCATCATCCCTATATCGTGTAAACTGGCTTTGGCCACCCTGTATGAAAATGATCATTATTTTTCTTCTACTGCTGTTTTTCATTGTTTATCTATTACTACTTCTGCAATTGGATGTTATTTACTATGAGATACCATTGTTCAACTCTGATAAGAGGGTATAGTCTCCTCAATATCACCTCTTGAGACCCTCGCTGCTAGTCGGCAGCCTCTGGCTTATGGGGAGATGCACTTGAGGCCATGTGGCGTCTGGTCCAGCCATCGGGTCAATGGTGAGCCGGGTCGGGATGTTACACACATCATCGATCACGGAGAGCTGGACATCGATGACGGGGTGACATTCACGGAGGTCCCAGTGGAGATCAAGGATCGATAGGAGTGGGTCCTACGTGGATGTTCGATTACTCTAGTGCGCATTCGCTGATAGTATGGGAACCTCTAGGAGAGCACATGGGAGCGGGAGGCTCAGATGCGTGCTCAGTACCCTCATTTGTTCCCCTAGTCTATGTTGTAGCTTTATGGGGACGTAAATCCCTGAGGTGGGGGTAATGTAAAGACCCGTAAATTTCAAGGAAATTTTTTTCTTAAATTCTTTGGAATTTTACGAGTACGCAGTTTCTAACGGCACCTGATTCTGAGGCCCGGTGTGCCCGGAATCAATTTCTGAAGTTTAGCTCGGGTACATTCAGTGAACGAACGAGTAGGTTTTTCTATCTTTTGAACTGGTGCTTAGAATTGAAATATGAGGGCACCGATTAACTCATAGTGCCGGTATTCACTTAAGTGGACCTTTACCGCAATTGCATTTTATGCGGGTTGAAAGTTAATAATTGGGAATTTTGAATAAAATAAATAAAATTGGGTACACAATTTTATTTATATCTATGGTAGTTATATTCTACAAAAGGGAGTTAAGGGTGGGACCCACACCCACCCAACTTCTCATGTGTGGATAATTGAGATGTGGGGCCCACACGATCCCCAACCTTTAACCTCTCATAACTCTTTTCAAACTCCCTTTTAAACTCCCATGTTTAATTCATGACAACCCCCCTTATTTATGAGGACTCTTCCTCTCCCTCTCTCCCTCCTTAATGTTTGCAAACACATGCTAATAAATGAATTCTAACTCTTCAATTAATTAAATAAAGTGGTTTGAATTTTAAATTTCATGGGTTAATAAAATAATTTCCTTATCCTATTATTTTATTTTTGGGGCTTTCGTTGTGTTGAGGGGAGAGCTCTTGAGAAAGATAGAATAGTGTTCTTCTCCGACGAAGAACACCAACCTTCAACGAAGAACGACTCGGTGAAGAACATTCCACGTTTCTCCAATCCTATTATTCCTCTACGTCAAGGGAGGAGACTCTGCCGCGGGGAACTCGCCAATGATGATGGTTCTTCCTCCAACGTTGACGGAGCAACATCGCTTTCCACATCTACGACGAACAAACCATATTCAAGGTAGGGGTTTGTTCATTTTTAAGTGTTTATCTCAAACCCCGTTCTTTGTTGAAAATCATTGTTTATTTTCAGTCAACTTCTACAACCTAACACGGAGGGCGCAGGCCGAACGCACATGGCCTAACGACCCTCCGTAGTATGTTTTTATTGTCATGGAAATCATGATAAGAAGGTTACGATGAACGGGAGTGGAGGTCATGTGCCGACCACGTGTGGAAGGACTATGGCCTGCAACCGCGGGCTGCTCGACCAATGAAGAACCAGCCGGCAAGATTCGGCCAAGCTAAAGGGAGGAACTGCGGTGCCTCACGACGTCGCGCTGCGGAAGACCGCAACCCACGTTCTGCAGGCGGCTTCAGCAGAAGAACCGGCTGGCCCATCGGTCGGCCAAGTGGAGGAGAGCCGCGGTGCTAGGAGGGCACCACGCTGGAAGAACTGTGGCCTGCCCGAGTGGGCCGCTTACGCCAAGAATGTCGGTTGGATTTGGCCGGCCGGTTAGGGAGGGCAGCGCCGCTTGGCACCTCCGGATCGGGCAGCCAGCCCCCATGCCTCGGACCGCTCGGCCCCCCTCGGGCAGATCCATGCCCTTTCGGGAATGGCTATGCCCCTTGGGCCGAGCCGCGCATTTAATTGGGCCGGTCTGACACCCCTTCCGGGTCGGACCCACCAAATCTGGGTTAACCCAACCCGTCAGCCCACTGGGCTTAAAGGGTGGGGCCCGTTTTCACTTAAACGTTAATAACTTAAATATCGTGTGTCTGATCGACGCGCCTTCTGTGGAACTGGGACCCTTGCGACGAGGCGGTCCTTTTTTGATGCTCTAACTGAGTTTTGGATGACTTTGGTAAACGATCGGGTTATAAATGAGCGTATTTTTAACTGGGCCCCTAGAACAGAAAATCCAATATCTATCAGACCGGGCGTCTGATTGACGCGTCATCTGTCGCATTGAGTTACTATTGAGGAGAAGGAACTTTGGGATACATAAACTCCAGAATTTGTGATAGTTGATGTATCAACCCTCTTGGCTCGAGGAGTGACCCTCCCAGAATCGAGCGTGCTATGTGAGGGAACCCTAGAGCTGGCTGCGACTGCGACGACTACCGTGTTGGGATCCTCCGTGGGTTCGATGACGATGACGACAGTACTTGGATCCTCCGTAAGTTCATTAGCGAGGATGACTGTACTTGGATCCTCCGTGGGTTCGGCAGCGATGACGACTGTACTTGAATCCTACGTGGGTTCGACAGTGATGGTTACTGTACTTGGATCCTCCGTGGGTTCGGTAGTGACGACTTCTGTACTCGGATCCTACGTGGGTTCGGCAGAGGAGATGATTCATAGGCTAAATCTAATCATCTCCACTCTTCTTCATGAGTAGTATACATGTGTGAGCTGAGTCTCAACTATACAATCATTACCATTTGTGTGATTGACTTCTTTCCCGTGTGGACTGGGATTTGCATGGGCTCGAGAGTTAGAGCCGAACTGGAATTTATGACTTAGGTATATGTATGGGCATATACCTAAGTAGAGTCGGTTGATACTTCGTGATTGTATCTTTCCTTTCTAGTTTATCCTTTGTGGATTTTGGGAGACCTTTGGGGGTCTCGGGGTCCCTACTGAGTATCGTATACTCACCCCTGCATGGGCTATGCCCACACTACGTTGTGTTGGATGCAGACGACGGACAACACTGATCGAGGTGGAGGATTGTGGAGTTGGACGGTACCCAGAGGTGGACCACTAGACAGGACATACACGAAGCGGACTGCCGTACCCGAGGAGCTGAGGAGACCATCTGTACCCACCCTTCAGGTGGGATATCTGGAGGATGACTCGGTAATTGCTGCTTTACTTTACTGCTATTGTACTTTCTTTTCGGTTGTACTGTATTTTCAGTTGGGTTTGTATACTGGCTCATTTACTTTTCATCACTTACTTTTGTACTCATTTTACTTAGTGCTTACTTCAGTTGTGTACTCCATTGTGATTGTTTACTTTTATAAAGGCAATGTCTTCCCTTTTATCGGGATTTACGCCTTTGGTGCTAGTCGTCAGCCCTTGGCCTATGGAAGGTAGGCTTGGGGTAGTCACGGCATGAGCCCTGAGGACGGTTCATGACAATAATGGTGGTAGAGTCACTTTCTATCCAAATGTTATTCCATCCTCTTATTTTAACAAAGTTGACTGCATGAATCACTGCCATCATCTCATCCTCAAGGGAAGAGGCAAACCCACAGCCACTGAAAAAGCAGCCATGAGAATGTCCAAGAGGGTCCCTGAAAATGTCCCCACAGTCTGTGGGACCTGGATTTCCTTTGGAATAACCATCAACATTGATTTTTATCCATCTAGGAATAGGGTCTTGCTAGAACACTTCAAAAAAGAGCTTTGGATTATTATAGATCCCTTTGATTCTAAGACGTCGTTGAATAATTTATAAATCTACACATACTTTATCATTATTACCAGAAGTAGTATTTCTTAACTTTTCATTTTCTTCAAGACTAATCTTGTTTTCCACAACAAGTTTCTTATTCTTATCTCTTAGTTAAATATAAAACTTATAATATTTACAAAAAAAATTCAATCTCTTCATATAACTCGTCAAAAATAGTTTTTTCAAAATCAGATTCATTTGATCCCTAATCAGAATCACTATCTTGGTTTAATGAATCCATGAGACATTGATTGGCTAATTATTTTTTTGTTCTAGATTAATCACTAGAATATAAATCTATATACAAATCCAACCTACTAATAGATATCTTTTTTTTCTTGTTACTATTATTATTCTTTTTTTCATTATTTAAATTTGGGTATTCAACCTTGATATGGAATTTTCTTCTATTTTCATAGAAGATTACATCTTGGGAATTATTTAACAAAAAATTACCTTTCATATTTCCTTTATAATAATATCTAGTAAAATCCTTTCTATTCCTTCTAGAGTATCCTTTTCTTATTTTGTACATTCCTTTTAATACTTGAAAAACGACATCTATTTCACTTCTATGTAACTCAAAATCATATGAGTAAGAAATAACATTCATATTTAATTTAAAACTAACACCTTTTATTTTTGAAATTTATTTATCAATAATATTTTTAATTTCCAATTCATTTTTAAATAATGAAAAAATTAGTTTATCAAGTGTATATTCTTTTAAGTTCTTATGGTAATAAATATTAACCTTTTTAGCATTCTATTTATTTGGTAAAGATTTAAGTACTCTTTCAATAAGAATAGTATTATCCAAGGTTTCTCTTAAATAACTAATTCCATTTTATATTCTTTTAAATTGATGAAACATTTTATTTAAATATTCTTCTTCACTAATTTTAAAATCTTGATATTCTGCTCTTACCACTACCATAGATTCATGTTTTCATAGCGCCACCCCTTTAACAGTGCTAAAAAAAGCCTTGTTAAAAGTACCCATTTATCATCTCTTTTTTTACTAGTGCTATTAAAGGGTCTATTTCAAAAAAAATCATTAAAAGTAATATATTAATATATTAATATATAGATATACTGATATTGATATAAATATAATATATATTTTTTAAATCTGTTTTAGATTAGGATAAAGAGAAATTTATACTTAATATATAAGATATTTAGTAAAAAAGCTTATGAAATAATTTAAAAAATATTT
The DNA here is from genome assembly GCA_963277665.1 of Viscum album. NCBI lineage: Eukaryota > Viridiplantae > Streptophyta > Magnoliopsida > Santalales > Viscaceae > Viscum > Viscum album. Next base: position 1,943,912,767 of record OY728148.1, read on the forward strand.
TTAATAAATAATTTGTTATTTTTATTGAATAATAGTCATTTAATAACAATTTTAATATAAAATAAATAAATAAAGGATCTAAATTAAGTTGAAAAAACAACTCAAACTTCAAATGGTCATAACTTTTGATTTGGGTGTTTGTTTGAGCTCTAGCACATATCAAATAGAAGCTTGTGATGAGCTATACACCCTTATGACTTGGGAGACCTTGTTAAAGGTTTTTTCTAGGTCAAAAAAGGCCCATAAGGTCTCCAAAACTGATTTTTCAGTCGGCGTGCCCTGATTTTTTAATATTTGATGGATTTTCAGGCGCATTTATGGGGCTCTTTTTTCCATTTTTTTGGTGGGTACTAAATTTATTCACAGGTCTTGCATTCATATTGATATAATGATTTTGAAATTTTATCATGTTTCGCAATGTACTATTATTTATAATCTACTATATAATAGTATGTATATATATATTTTTTATATATTTGTACACATAAAAATTTAATTTTATAAATAAATAATTAAACATATTTACATATAAATATATTTCTTCATATATAAGTCCGGTCTAAATAAAAACTAATATCCATTTTATTTAAAATAAAAAATATGAATATTTATATACATATATAATGTGTTTGTGTGTGTGTTTATATATATATTAGTGTGCGTGTGTGTGTGTGTTTTAGCAAACTGATATATATTATCTATATAATATAACATATAAATAGACATATTTATATATAATAATTTAAATATATAAAAATATGTATAAATATGTATAATTATACTTACATATACATATATATATAATATATACATGTATATGTATGTTGTATATATGTATGTATTTATTTATTTATTTTTTTTATAAAAATACACACATAAATATATTTTATAAATGTATTTAAAACCAATCTTACAAATATATATTAATATATGAATAAATATATAACTAAATATATATTAATATATGAATAAATATACAGATAAAAAAATATAACCATACATATATATAAATAGATAGATATTAATAGATATTAATATACGAATAAATATATATATATATTAATATAACTATATATATATTAATATAAATATATTTTAATATATGAATAAATATAACTATATATATATATATTCTAATGTGTGTATGTGTGTCTATATATATATATATATATTTGTGTGTGTGTGTGTGTGTTTTAGAAAACTGATATATATTATCTATATATTCTAACATATAAATAGACATATTAATATATAATAATGTAAATATATATAAATATTTATAAATATGTATAGTTATACTTACAGATACACATATATATAATATATACATGTGTATGTATGTTGTATATATTTATTTATTTATTTATTTATTTATTTATAAACACACACAAAAACATATTTTATAAATGAATTTAAAACAAAACTTAAAAATATATATTAATATATGAATAAATATATAAATAAATATATATTAATATACGAATAATTATGCAGATAAAAAATATAACTATATATATAAATAGATAGATATAAATAGATATTAATATAGGAATAAATAAATATATATATATATATTAATATTATTATATATATATATATATATATTAATATATATATTTTTAATATAAAAATAAATATAACTATATATATATATATATATATAAATAGATATATCATTAAATGAAGAACAAAGTAACATGGAGGAGTGGTAAAGTGTCATGCATGCAGGGAAGAGGTCCTGAGTTCGAATCCAGGGAATTGTAGGGATGAGCGTGTAGGTGTAGAGGGGGGTTCTAGAACTGTTAAAGGGGTTGGAGGGTGCTATTAAAGGTTGGCTGGCGGGGGTGGGCATGAGCATTGTTGAAAGGGGTGGTGGGCGCTGTTAAAAGGTCTCCAATCTTTTGATTTTTTTTAATTTTTTTTTACATTTTTTTAATTTTATCAGCACTTTTTTTGTGCATTGATAAAATACCCCTTTTATCATCCCTTTTTTGAGCATTGATAAAAGGTACCCCCCCCCCCTAACTTCACTCAGATTAACATTGCTAAAAATGTACTATTAAAATCTACTTCTAGTACTTATAAAAGGAGTATCTGTATTAGTTCACTATCCCAAGTTTGGTTATTTTTAGCTTATTTTTCCCATAGTGTGTGACGTGTAAAATTCTCCAAATGAAAAGAGAAATTTTTCATGTAGATACATGACTAAACACATTTTTACCAATATAATAATATAAAATACTCATGACTTTATAGTTTAAAACATACTTTACCTCTTTATTACTAATCAAAGATTCGGGGTCAATCTTAGGTAATGTATATAGTTTTATTGTGATAATCCAATGATCAATACATATTCATTTGAGTAAATCTTCCATTCTATCTTGCCAATATCCATAGTCAATTCCATCAAATAATGTAAGTATTTGAGGAATCTAACCATCTTTAGAGCTTGAACCTACTATCTCAAATGATCTTTTCCATTAAATGGTTAAGTCTAGGAAGTGGTTGGAAACAAATATATATATATATATTAGAACTAAATTATTAGAGGGTCTATATTTGAAACCAATCATTTACCCAGATGTAGAGATGGTTGAATGGTCAAGAGGGGGTGAATTGACTAGTTTCAGAAAATTTTAAAAAATATCTGATTTTAAATATTATTTCACGGGAAAAATAAAAATATGAACACAAAGAATTTTTATAATAGTTTGGATCAAATTGATTCTATATATACTCTTAAATTCTCTCTATCCATGGGATAAATATAATCCATTAAAATATTGACTTTTTTAGGGGAGTCACATCCCAGTTACGACCTTCTTTTTATAGTGGTGGCATAACCGGCATAATAACTTGTTTTTTATAGGAATTTAAAATCCATTAAAATGTAATTTATCTAACCGATATTCACAACCCAAAAAAATAAAAAAAAAATCAACCAAGATTCCCAACCCAAGATGTAACTTTTAATAAATTTATAACAAAACAAATCCTACTTTTGAATGAAAAAGAATAAACCAAAAGTAAACCCACACAAAAAATATGATAATAAAGTTACAGCACCAAAAACCCAAAAAAAATAATTGAAAATCTAAATATCAGAGATGCATGATCACGATATGAGCATAATAGTTCAACACATTTAATTTCATCAATATAATGGTTGCAATGATCACTTCTATGTAATTCTTATTCCTTGTACTTGTCTTTTCTATCTAGTGAATGCACACTTTACACTTCACATGCATCACATAGTACCTATTGTTAAATATATATATATATCTGATCTCTATTGATAGATATTCTCCTTTTATAATTGAAAAAATTTAGAGTTGGGAAGCTTTTTCTACTTTCAGTATTCATGACCATAGTAAAAATTATTCTTGAAGAAATAAAACAGTCATGAAATTAAATGTCAAAATAATAAATTTCAAACATTTAAAAATATTCATTAAATCATTTTTGATTTCCAATAAAGAATCTTATTAATGAATCAAAACAATTCTAGTCATTTTATAATATCATTCAATTCCATCTTGTAAATAGATCTGCAATGTTGTAAATATTTAGTCTAAAATAATAAAGTGATTATCACTAATAAATAAATAAATAATATATTTCCAAATATTTCTGAAATTAAATACTCGAAATATTAAAAAAAATTAAATAATAAATATAATATAAATATATTTGAAGGTTTTAATTTCATGAAAGATGCATTTAAAAAATCACAAAATTCATCCATGTAAGAGTCACATGAAATCCACTTATGAGTGAATTAATGTATGAATCAATTCATGTATGATTATTCCTATACATCTAAATTAATAATTCGCATATAAGTTATTTTAAATACACATATGAATGAATATATAATTCACATAATAATAAAAACACATAACAGTAAAGAACTTAGAAAACTTTTCAGTAACCAAACCATGTCAAAATCATTTAGTTCAATATATGAGTCATTTTTTATACACATGTGTTATTCTAGTTTGTGTATGTGTCATTCATGTAACACCCCAGAATTATAAAGGGTTAAATGACTAAATGATATGAATCATGTCAACAAGGTGCATCTTCTTTTTCAGAAGCCTTAGAGATTAGAACTCTACAGTTAAGTGTGCTTGTCCTAGAGTAGTGATCAGGATGGGTGACCATCTCAGAAGTTTCCCAGGGTGTGTGCAAGTGAGGAAAAATCACACTGGAAAGGACATGTGTTGGCCTGTGGGGAAAGTCATTAGTTAGATGACCCATTCGGCCAAGTGGGTGGGCCCTAGGGTAGGGACCACATGTCTGTGGGGCAACTGGTGGTACTTGTCACTCCAGGGCTCAATGGTCATGTTAGGGTGGGGTGTATGTGCTGTTAGCGGGACCCATTTGTTAGATTTGGTATCAGAGGCGGTACCCATCCTTAAGTGTGGTTCACTTCCTGGATTGAGATGTAGGGTCCACAATGAGAACATTGTTCTCTAAAGGGGGGTGAATGTAACACCCCTTAATGATAAAGGATTAAATAAATAAATGATATGACTTATGTCGACAAGGTGCACCTTTTCTTTCGGGAGCCTACTTGATTATAACTTCACAGTTAAACATGCTTGTCCTGGAGTAGTGATCAGGATGAGTGACTTTATGGAAAGTTTCCCAGGGTGTGTGTGAGTGAGGAAAAAGTACACTGGAAAGGACATGTGCTGGTTTATGGGAACATTCATTAGTCAGATGACCCGTTCAGGCATGTGGGTGGGCCTCACGGTGGGGACCACATGTCTGTGGGGAAACTAGTGGTACCTGGCGAGATAGGACCTGACAGCCATGTTAAGGCGGGGTGTCTCTGCTGTCACTAGGACCCAGTTATATAACACCCCAGAATGATAAAGGGTTAAATGACTAAATGATATGAATCATGTCCACAAGGTGCACCTTTTCAACAGCCTATCTGATTAGAACTCCATTGTCAAGCATGCCTGGCCTAGAGTAGTGATCAGTATGGGTGACCATCTGGAAATTTTCTCAGGGTGTGTGTGAGGTAGGACAAACCACACTGTCTGTGGGGCAACTAGTGGTACCTAGCGGGCCAGGACCCGACATCCATGTTAAGGTGGGGTGTATGTGTTGTCACTAGGACCCAGTTATATAACACCTCAGAATGATAAAGGGTTAAATGACTAAATGATATGACTCGTGTCAACAAGGTGCACCTTTTGGGATCCTACCTGATTAGAACTCCATAGTTAAGCATGCTTGGCCTGGGGTAGTGATCAGGATGGGTGACCTTCTGGAAAGTTTCTCAGGGTGTGTGTGAGGTAGGAAAAACCACACTATAAAGGACATCCATTGGCCTTTGGGAACATTCATTATTCAGATGAACTGTTCAGGCATGCGCTTGGGCCCCAAGGTGGGGACCACGTCTCTGCAGGGAAATTGGTGGTACATGGTAGTCCAGGACCCAACATCCATGTTAAGGTGGGGTGTTTATGTTGTCATCAGGGCCCAGTTGTTACATTTGGTATCAGAGATGGTACTTAGTTATATAACACCCCATAATGATAAAGGGTTAAATGACTAAATGATATGACTCATGTCAACCAGGTGCACCTTTTTGAGAGCTTGCCTGATTAGAACTCCATAGTTAAGCATGCTTGGCCAAGAGTAGTGATCAGGATGGGTGACCTTCTCGAAATTTTCTCAGGGTGTGTGTGAGTGAGGACAAAGCACACTAGAAAGGACATGTGTCGGCCTGTGGGGACTTTCATTAGTCAGATGAATCGTTCGGTCACGTGGGTGGGCCCTAGGTTGGGGACCTCATGTCTATGGGCCAACTGGTGGTACCTAACAGGCCAGGACCTGACATCCATGTTAAAGTGGGGTGTATGTGCTGTCATCAGGGCCCTGTTGTTATATTTGGTATCAGACGTGGTACCCAGCCTTAAGTGCATTGCACTACTTGGGTTGAGATTTAGGGCCCACAATGAGGACATTGTGCTCTAAAGGGGGTGAATTTAACACCCAAGAATGATAAAGGGTTAGATGATTAAATGATATGACTCATGTCAACAAGGTTTATATTACTTTTCAGTAGCCTTCCAGATTAGAACTCCATAGATAAGTGTGTTTAGCCTGGAGTAGTGATCAGGATGGGTGACCTTCTGTGAAGTTTCCCAGGGTCTGTGTACGCAGGGCCCAGTTTTCACATTTGGTATCAGAGGTGGTACCTAGCCTTAAGTGCGGTGCAATGCCCTCATTGATATGTAGGGACCACAATAAGGACTTTATGCTCTAAAGGGGGTGAATATAACACCTCAAATTGACAAAGGTTTAAATGACTAAATGATATAACTCATATCAACAAGGTGCACCTTCTTTTTTTGGAGTCTACCTGATTAGAACTCCATAGTTATGTGTGCTTGGCCTGGAGTAGTGATCAAGATGGGTGACCTTCTGGGAAGTTTCTTAGGATGTGTGTGGGTGAAGACAAAGTACACTGGAAAGGACATGTGTTGTCCTGTGGGGACATTTATTAGTTAGATTACCTGTTCGGGTATGTGAGTGGGCCCAAGGTGGGGACTATGTGTCTGTGGGGAAACTGGCGGTATCTGGAGGGCTCGAACCTGATGGCCATGTTAAGGCGGTGTTTCTATTCTGTCACTGTAACCTAGTTATGTAACACCCCATAATGATAAAGGGTTAAATGACTAAATGATATTACTCATGTCAATAAGGTGCACCTTCCTTTTTGGGAGCCTACCTGATTAGAACTTCACAATTAAGCATGCTTGTCCTAGAGTAGTGATCAGGATGGATGACCTTCTGGAAAGTTTATCAGGATGTGAGTGAGGAAAAAGAACATTGGAAATAACATGTGTTGGCCTGTGGGGACTGTCATTAATCATATGACCCGTTCGTGCATGTGGTTGGGACCCAAAAGATCACCCATTTAGTCAGGATGGGTGACCTTCTGTGGGAAAACTGGCAGTATCTGGCGGGCAAGGACCCGACGGTCATGTTATAGCGGGGTTTCTATGCTGTCACTAGAACCTAGTTATGTAACACTCTATAATGATAAGGGTTTAAATGACTAAATGATATGACTCATGTCAATAAGGTGACCCTTCCTTCTTGGGAGCCTACTTGATTAGAACTCCACAGTTAATCATGCTTTTCCTAGAGTAGTGATTAGGATGGATGACCTTCTAGGAAGTTTTCTAGGATGTGAGTGAGTGAGGAAAAAGCACACTAGAAAGGAAATGTGTTGGACTGTGGGGACAGTCATTAGTCAGATAACCCATTCGGGCATGTGGGAGGGCCCCAGGGTGGGGACCACATGTCTATGGGACAACTAGTGGTACCTGGAAAGCCATGACCTGATAGCCATGTTAAGTTAGGGGTGTTTTTGTTGTCCCCAGGTCCCAGTTGTTACATTTGGAATCAGAGGTGGTACCCAGCCTTAAGTGCATTGCATTTCTTGGGTTGATATTTAGGGCTCACAATGAGGACATGTGCTCTAAAGGGGGGATGAATGTAACACCCCAAAATAATAAAGGGTTGAATGACTAAATGATATGACTCGTGTCAAAAAGGTGCATCTTCCTTTTTAAGAGCCTTCCAAAATAGAACTCCACAGTTTAGTGTACTTGGCCTAGAGTAGTGATTAGGATAGGTGACTATAAAGGACATGTGTTGGCATGTGGGGACTGTCATTAGTCAGATGACCCATTTGGGAATGTGGGTGGGCCCTAGGGTGGGGACCATGTGTCTGTGGGGAAATTAGTGGTACCTGGCAGGCCAATACTTGATATCCATGTTAAGGCGAGGTGTATGTGTTGTCCCTGGGGCCCATTCATTACTTTTGGAATCAGATGTGGTACCCAGCCTTAAGTGTGTTTCAATTCTTGGTTTGAGATTTAGGGCCCACAACGAGGACATGTGCTCTAAGGGGGGATGAATGTAACACCCTAGAATAATAAAGGGTTGAATGACTAAATGATATGACTCATGTTAAAAAGGTGCATCTTCCTTTTTAGGAGCCTTCCTGATTATAACTCCACAATTTAGTGTGCTTGGCCTAGAGTAGTGATTAGGATGGGTGACTATAAATGACATTTTTTGGATTGTGGGGACTTTCATTAGTCAGATGACTCATTCAGGCATGTGGGTGGGCCCTAGGGTGGAGACCATGTGTCTGCGGGAAAACTGGTGGTGCCTGGCAGGCCAGGACCTGATAGCCATGTTATGGAGAGGTGTATGTGTTGTCCCTGAGGCCCAGTTGTTACATTTGGAATCATAGGTGTTACCCATCCTTAAGTGTGTTGCACTGCTTGGGTTGAGATTTAGGGCCCACAACAAGGACGTTGTGCTCTAAAGGGGGGGTGAATGTAACACCCCAGAATAAAAAACGATTGAAAGACTAAATTATATGACTCATGTCAAAAAGGTTCATCTTTATTTTCGAAAGCCTACTAGATTAGAACTCCACAATTAAGTGTGCTTTTCCTAGAGTAATTATCAGGATGGGTGACCTTATAAGATATTTCCCAGGGTGTGTGTGAGTGAGGACAAACCACACTGGAAAGGACATGTGTTGTCCTGTCGGGATAGTCATTAGTCAGATGACCTATTCGGGCACGTGGGTGGGCCCTAGGGTGGGGACCACGTGTATGCAGGGAAACTATTGGTACTTTGTGGGCTAGGACCAGACATCCATGTTAAGACGGGGTGTATGTGTTGTCACCAGGGCCCAATTGTTACATTTGGAATCATAGGTGGTACCCGGCCTTAAGTATGGTGCACTACCTGGGTTGAGATTTAGGTCTCACAATGAGGACATTTTTCTCTAAAGGGGGTATTAATGGAACATTTTAGAATAATAAAGGGTTGAATGACTAAATGATATGACTTATGTCAATAAGGTACATCTTCCTTTTCAAGAGCATTCCGAATTTTAACTCCATAGTTAAGTGTGTTTGGATTGGAGTAGTGATCAGGATGGGTGACCTTCTGGGAAGTTTCCCAAGGTGTGTGTGAGTGAGGAAAAATCACACTGGAATGGACATGTGTTGGCCTGTGGGGACAGTCATTAGTCAGATGACCCATTCGGGCATGTGGGTGGGCCCCAGTGTGGGGACCACGTGTCTGTGGGGAAAATGGTGGTACCTGGCTGGCCAGGACCTAACGGCCATGTTAAGGTGGAGTGTATGTGATGTCATTACATTTGGTATCAAAGGTGGTACCCACCATTAAGTGTGTTTCACTGCTTGGGTTGAGATTTAGGGCCCATAACGAGGATGTTATGATCTAAAGGGGGGAATGTAACACACCAGAATAATAAAGGGTTAAATGACTAAATGATATGAATCATGTCAATAAGTTTCATCTTCCTTTTATGATCCTTATAGATTATAACTCCCCAGTTAAGTGTTCTTTTCCTAGAGTAGTGATCGGGTTGGGTGACCTTCTAAGAATTTTCCTAGGGTGTGTGTGAGTGAGGACAAAGCACACTATAAAAAACATGTGTTGGCCTGTGGGGATAGTCATTAGTTAGATGACCCATTCGGGCACATGGGTGGGCCCCAATGTCGGGACCACGTGCTTGTGAGGCAAATGTTGGTACCTGGCGGTCCAGGACCTGAATTCCATGTTAAGGCGGGGTGTTTGTGTTGTCATAGGGGCCTAGTTGTTACATTTGGTATCAGAGGCGGTACCCTCCCTTAAGTGTGGTGCACTTCTTGGATTGAGATTTAGGTCCCATAACGAGGACGTTGCGCTCTAAAGCATGGGTGGGACATAGGGTGGGGACCACATTCATGTGAGGAAACTGGTGGTACCTAGTGGGCCAGGACCTAAAGTCCATGTTAAGGCGGGTTGTTTGTGCTGTCACTGGGGCCTGGTTGTTACATTTGGAATGAGAGGTGGTACCCACCCTTAAGTGTGGTGCACTACTTGGGTTGAGATTTAGGGCCCAAATTGAGGGTGTTGTGCTCTAAAGGGGGGTGATTGTAACACCCCATAATGATAAAAGATTAAATGACAAAATGATATGACTCATGTCAACAAAGTGCATCTTCATTTTTGGAAGCCTTCCAGATTAGAACTCCACAGTTAAGTTTGTTTGGCCTGGAGTAGTGATCAGGATGGGTGACCTTCTATGAAGTTTAGAAAGGTTTGTGTGAGGAAAAACACACTGGAAAGGAAATTTGTTGGCCTGTTGGGATAGTCATTAGTCAGATGACTCGTTTGGGCATGTGGGTGGGCCCTAGGGTGGGGACGACGTGTCTGTGGAGAAACTAGTGGTACCTGTTAGGCCAGTACCTGATGGCCATGTTAGGGCGGGGTGTTTGTGCTATCAGAGTGGGCCATTTGTTACAATTCAATTAAAAATGGTTCATTTCATCAACATATGTGTCATTTTAAACAAAGAAAAAAATTAAGTGATAGGTATCATGAGATTCATTTACTTTGAAAAAATACTGAAAGCTTAAAACATGAAACTTATTAATGATAAAAATTAAAAATAATAATAGGAATGATAAAAAAATAAAAAAATAAATTATTTAGAAAATAAATAACAATTAATGAATGATAAATAAATTCAACAACTGTTCTTTTCTTTTTCAAGTAGTTCAAGCTTCAATTATAAAAAACATGTATCATTTTTATAAACTAATTATAAATGGAATAGATAAAATAAAGATTTCATAATTATCAAAACATAATTAATATGGAGTATGTAGACACTCCAAAAGCTCCAATAGCATGTACATTGAGAAATTAAAGATATAGGGGGATACCAATAAGAGAATAACAAATATATAGGCATAGATAGATGCCCAAAATGAAAATTTTAATTGAAAATATGATGTGATAGGTCAGATTATTCTAAGGGGTCAATGAGAAGAAACAACACAACAGAAACCAAAATATGAAGACCCACACCTCCCCAACTTTGAGGTCATCCATTCCCCTCAAAGGTCTTCCTCATTCGAGGTAATCAATTTTAACATAATTGTTTCTATTAAATTACAATCAAACAACTACTGATACTTTTGTTAAACAAAAATTATATAGGGTTAATTTGATTATGATTTATATCTATCAGCACCCAATCATCATCTTTTTACAAGAGGTTTCCTATATAATATCCAATTATAGATTCTATCTAATAAGAAACTTCCAAAATATCATGTGAGAGTATGGATTCACATTTCTCATGAGTTGAGCCTTGAGATACCTATTCCCCTTGTTGATCTTGATGTTCACATGGTTGAAATTTATATTTGAACTTTTATAGCATTATTGTTTAATATTATAAAGATATGTGATCATAATGAGGTATTTCTTTTATAATTTATTTTATATGAAAAACCATTAATAATTAATGAAAAAAAATTATAAATTGGGTTATGTTAATGTGGAAGTGGAAAAAATGGGGAAATAAAAATTCAACTGATGGAAATCTTAAGGTTCAACTAATAGATCAAAAATACCTTCCTTGGGTACCTTTACCTCTCCAATTTCATTTCTACACTTATTAAAATTACAAGTTCATGTAGTTAAAAAAATTTAAAGATCAAAATATTTCCCATATTGAATTTAAAGAAAAATGTATATAGAGTCCTTTATTAACATGATTTTTCTTGATAATGTAAATTAAGTTCTCATGAATGAATGATTAGGAGCCTTGGTTGTGAATGTATAGATGAGGTACATTTTAATTATATGTTTATCTAATAATTAATATACTATGTTAATTAAATTTTAAAAATATTTATATTCTATATAGGTGTATATATCACTACAATATAAAGTGAAAACCCTATCAAGAAAAAATTGGATTCATTAGTCCTCATGTCACTTATTCATAAAAAACACCAATAGATGAAGATGAAATTTTATTAAGAGAGAACCATGCAGTCATAGAATTTGGAAGGAAAATGATAGATGATGGAAAATTATTAATACCTACAATACAAGGGTAAAACTTTACAATCTAGTCATTTAAAATATATTTTAATTTTTTCCATTACTTATTTTTTTACAAATCACTAGATGATCATTGCGATCAATTTAAATACTCTAAAGATATTTTTTTTTTGATCTAATGCACATATAATTGACAAATCAACCGCATATGATATCCATTATAAAATTTTAATACACTACATTAAATATTTTACAAATAAATGTCAAATAATATATTTTATATTATATTTTATCAAGTATTGTTTATGATATAATGGTGTTTATTTATCATCAAAACCATGGTATTAGGATGAATAATTTTCATAATAAGCCTATAGATCTCTATAATAGGATAAGTATTAGGGTATATATAATAATATTACACCATAAAAACATGTATTGAAACCAATTACTTATTTTCCTCGTTGTTATTACAGTTTCTAAAATAATATAATTACAATGATTTTGGATGTTAAATATGTAAATTTATGAAATACATCATATTCCATCCACAAACTAGAATCTGTGGAGAGTTTTTTTAAGGTAATTACAATTTCATTTAAAATATTTATTAATTTTTTGTTTATATATATTTTTCTAGTACTACCAGAAATTTAAACAGCCCACATATTCAAAATAGGAAGTATATTTATATAGGAATGAGTGGTTAGATTACATGGGGTCATAATTTTTGTCGATATAATGAATAAGTAATTTCCTATCACATTTTTAGTTTTGTTATTTCACTAATATCTTGAAGATTTAGTTTATCTATTTATTATTAAGTTAATTGTTTTTCGTTTTTAGTTAGAGTTATGGAGAGAGACTTTATAATTTAATGTTTTCCATATTAATAGTAGTAAAATATAATATATATGGAGTGTAGTTTCAGAAAATGATTGTATAATAATGTTACATATGTGAGATTAGGAGCCTACATTATTTCAAAAGTTGATCTTTTTCAATATGTAGGCTCATTTTTTCCTTGGGTCACAAGTGATCTAACAACTCTTTATAATCACAATGGAATCGATTAAATAAGCCCAAATCCAAGATCACTGTGATAGATAAATGAAATCACATGTAAAATAGAAATGAAGAAACTATGAATGTGTACCTTACACTATTATTATTACTTAATTAAATTCAACCATCATCGTATGGGTGTGGTGAAGATCACAAAAAGGTATTCATAATATGTCCCTCCTATAGAGGTATCCACGATCTATTTAATCACCCAACATTTAAGTGGGATTCCACTTCTCACCATGGGTTTCCAACACCTCATAGTGTAAATATGAAAAAATAAATAGATCTTTTGGGTGAGGGAGTTTTGACCAAGTATGAGAAAAGTAAGCACCTCCCTCATCACATGGGATCCTTATGAAGTCCTAATGGAAACTCCTTTATAATACATACATTAACTCATATGCTATGTGTTAATTCATTCACTATATATAACTCTCATTAAATTCATGCAATGATTTCATGAATGCATCTCCCATCCATTTCATCTTATGAAATAGATAATTAATGATAGGTAAACATGGAAGACTTACCAAATGATAACTATTATCATTCATCTACCATAATTATCAAAAATAATATCATTGTATCAAATAAAATTACTTATGATATGATCATTCATATATTATAACTTGTATAGCACCAAGACTTACGATATATCAAGTCATATATTATGATATTAATTAGAAAAAACATGAAATTATGATTTAGGATATCCCTAAATCAAAAAAATATATAATAACCAAATTTCATCATATGAAAAGTGACTTTAAGGAATATATCCTTCAATGTGATGGAGATATTAATGAATATGTCACTCGTATGGTACAATAATTGCATTTTTTCAATTAAAAAGTTACATTTTAGTTCAAAAATGAACATCACATACTCATAACAGAGAAAACATTCATGTATTTTCATGATTATTTAGAATAATGGTTTATTATTTATTCATGACATGTAGTAATTAACCACAAATAAATCTAACACAGAATGAGTGCCTTTATGACTGAAACTGTGTGTTTTCATTTAAAAGTGACATTTTATGTCAAAAAAAAATTGCATACTCAAAACTAATAAAACATTTTCATATTTACTTTATAATTTATAATAATGATTCATACTTCATTTTTTATGTGTGGGAATTAACCTCACATCAATCTGATCCATTTTGTTGTCAGTATGATTGGAGGTGTGTATTTTTAGTTTAAAAGTGGCATTTTAGATCAAAACGCCCATAAAAAACTCAAAATAGAGAAAATAAACTTGGATTGTATTGATATTTTAAGAAAAATATTGATAATATATTTGTAATTGTGTGTCAACCTGATACACAGTGTGTTCACTATTGCTAAAAATTCATGTTTTCATTTAAAAGTGACAATTTAGTTAAAAATGAACATCACATAATCAAAACTAAAAATTCTTAAATTATGATGATTATTTTGAAAAATTATTGGCAATTATTTTTTTACTTGTAGGAATTAACAACATATCATTTTGACACACAATGAGTGCCTTTATGATTGAAGGTGTGTGTTTTCATTTAAAGGTGACATTTTATTTCAAAAAATGTCACATACTCCAAACCATGAAAATATTCTTGGAATTACTTGATATTTTTGGAAAATATAAATAATTCATTTTTGACATATAGAAATAAACTACACATCAATATGACATGTGTTGTTGCTGGTATGATTGAAAGTGTATGTTTTCATTAAAAATGACAATGTAGTTCAAAACGTGTTTCACATACTCAAAACCTATAAAATACACATTTATTGTCATGATAATTTATAAAAATGATCAATTATTCATTTATAACTTATAATAATTAATTTTACATCAATCCAACACATGATGTGACCGGTATGATTGGAAATGCATGTTTTCATTTAAAAGTGACATTTTAGCTAGAAATGTGTGTCACATAATCAAAACTATACAAACAAACTTATATTTTCTTGATCCTTAATGAAAACTATTAATTAATCATTTGTGACATATAGAAATTAACCTCACATTATTTAGACACATGGTGGGTGCCTTTATGATGGAAAATACATGTTTTCATTTAAAAGAAACATTTTAGATCAAACTTCATGTTGCATAATCAAAACCAGGATAACACGCTTGGATTTTCTTGATACTTTATAATAATGATCCATAATTAATTTTTTACATGTAGGAATTAATCTCAATTCATTAAAACATGCAATGTGTCCAGTATGAGTAAAATTATGTGTTTTTAGTTTAAAAGTGATATTTTAGCTCAAAACATGCATAGAATACTCAAAAATAAGAAAATGTACTTAGATTGTTTTAATAATTTTGGAAAAATATCTAAAATTCATTTTTGAAATTTAGGAATTAATTGTATTTCAATCAGAATTATGATGTGGCTGGTATGACTGAAAATGCATGTTCATTTTAGTTCAAAATGTATGTCACATATTTAAAATTGATAAAATACACTCTTATTGTCAAAATAATTTAGAATAATGATTTATTTTTGTCACAACCCACCTTCTTAAAGATGAAGGAATGGATTTCAAGATGCCAAGACCTTCCTTCCTCAAGATGAAGGAGAGAAAAAGACCCTCGATTCCCACCTCCAATAGGCCCTAGGGTGGTTACCAGCACCAAGGGTATATAAATATCACAAAAATGGGAGGCATTACCCTTTTTATAGTAATCAAGATCAGGAGATAAGATGTATCGATCTCAAAAAACTCCAAGACAGATATATATCATGAATCAAAAATCCATAAAACATACATGTTTAAAGTAAAACTACTAAAAAATACAACAAAAACTCTAAGGTAAGTACCAAAATAAAACTAAGTAGCGACACAACAATCATCCCCAATGTCCAAGCTAGTAAGGTCCAGAACAGTCTGCATGATCTCCTTGGAAACCTAAATATAGATTTATATATATAGGGTGAGCATAAATGTATAATCATTAGGGAAAAACCAAAGTCACCCATGTACAATAGGGAGAAGTATAATAATGCCCCTATGAGAAAATTATAGAAACTTAAAAGAACCTAACAAGGTATACTATCCACTCCAACCTCACTAAGGAATGATCACCAAATAACACAAGTCAAGTAATGTAATATAATAAGCTCATTGATATTTGGGTACCCCACACCACTTCCCACTGGTTAACTAGAACATCCCGACACATCTACCTCTCCCACAAGCCCCACTATCACAACCCACCCACACACACCTAGGCCACAAACCACACACATCCTGATCGTAGACACTTGGTTCACTACCGCACCGCAATCCAACCTGTAGACACCTGGGACATACATATACCACACCCTTCCCAAAAACACCTCGGCCTCATTCCGAAGATACATGGGAAACAAGACACCTATCACACAACCAATACCATAGATCTGGTAACAAAACTCAAGCCATTACAGCCTTCTCAAAGAGTATTAGGTGGTAAATTCATAAAATATGGAGTAGAGAAGATCCAATAACCATCCATTTATCCTCCCACCAGGATGTTGGGAAATACACCCTCCCCCATAGCAAAGGGGGTGTTCGACACATAGTTCTCAACAGGGTGGGTGCATATAGAAAACACAAAGAACTATAAGTAAATATATAGGTACCAAACACTCATCCCAACCTATGGGTTTTAAAAAAAATTACCATCCCACACAAAACTTCCCTTGTTGCCACCTCTAAATACACGTATCACCATAAACGACTATCACTTTTGTAATCGAAGTATATCCCCAACAAATTTATTTAACCAATTTCTATTATGTATTTATCAATTTATTCATATATTTATTCCATCCCTACCCAGAAAACTAACAAACACAACATCTACAACCATTCTCAGAAGGTTAAAATCCACTAAACACACCCCACAGCAAAACACACAGAAAACAACCCACTTCATTCTTCTTCCCCATTTAACACCCATTCATATTCTGACACTACCAATATCATTCTTCAAATACATATAGCCATGTTCTTCCTATAAATAGGTAAACCCCCATCGCACCACATTACAACCACACTCGGCAGCCCCACTGTACAACACCACACTTATCACACTCATAACATGAACATGACGCAACCCAACTCAACAGCCCTGCTTCCCAAACACTACATGGAAGTAGTCCTACTGCAAAACAAGTCCATACATTCCACAATCAATCAATCTCCCAAAATGAGATACCATAACACCACTAGTACCTCCCCATGCACACAATCACACCCCCATCCATAGCATCACACTTCCAAAACTCTCACAAGGCACAAAACCCAATATAAAATTGCACAGGGCCACACCTATAAAATAGGGTTTATTTAGATTTGGTGAACAATATTCTTTAAATACACTTGATAAATAGGGGTGATCACACAAGGGTTTCCATCCTGGGGAATCCATTTCATTTAACTGGGTATACATGATTAATCAGATTGATATTTACAGCAATTATTCACAAGTAAACAACAAGAGTTATGAAGCATCACCCATGCATAGGAAAATACCACCAATAGCCGTGATTTTCAGAATCCACACGGCCACAATAGAACACATCATCAACAAAGATAACAAATAAAACATGTGATCAACATCACTCCACTCCCAACCCATTATCAAGTTCGTATTAGAATTTATCTTTGTTAAAAGTTGAATTCATTAGTTTTTAAAAAAGAACATTACTATTCCCACCCCACATGATACACAATTAGAATAGAGATGAAGGAAACCCCTACCTATAAAAGTATACGATCAACAATTCTTCCTTGCATCAAAAATAGAGGATCATGCTAACAGTAGGAAGGACTCCAGGGGAAATTTGATTGGTGGATATGGCATAACATGAAACTCCATGAGGAGGAAAGTCTATAGGAATTCCAAGAGAAAATGGAAAAACACAGGGAAAAATATCTTGGTTCAAACGGTCTAGATCTTATATTAATGAGATGAGAAATGGTTTCATTAACGTGGGATCGTGGTCAAGATTATGCAGTTGGACTATCTCAAAGTCCCTATAATGTTAGGATATTAAATATACAATTAATATCCTTTAAAACACTTTTAGAAATGCTTAAACAAGGATTTAAAGTCAATTTACATCAAATAAAACATGAGATGGATGAAACTAGAATAAGTAGGAAAAACTATAAATGAGTCATCGATGGGTGAGTCACCGACACCAACAATGAGTCACTGATGGGTGAGTCACCGATAGTAAGCCGCCAATACCGACAGTGAGTCACTAATGACGATCCGCTGACATTAATCCCTTGATGTGATCTACCGACACTTGACTAACCAACACCCTAACTCACTGATGCCCTGACTCACCAACACTGACGACCTAACTCACTGACACCGACGCTCTGACTCACCGACACTAACGCCCTGACTCACCGACACCGACACCCTAACTCACTAACACTAAGTCCCAAACTCACTCACACCGACGCCCTAACTCACCGACACTGACGCCCTGAATCACCAACAGCGACGCCCTGAGTCACTGATGGAAAAACCAGAAATTTGGAAAACTCTTGAAATGAGCCACAATTGCCTCCTAGAACACCCCAAACACTGGATTTTAATAAATTAATGGACCACGGAGGTTCGGGCCATTATAATTTTTCATTTTTTACTTATAGGAAGTGGGCTCACATCAATCCAATACACAGTGTGGATAGTATGATTAAAATTGTATGTTTTCATTTAAAAGTGGCATTTTAGTTCAAAAGGAATTTCGCATACTCCAAATAAGTAAATTAACTCATATTGTCTTAATAATTTAGTAAAAATTTAATAATTCATTTTTTCCATGTAGGAATTAATCTCACATCAATCCAACACACGGTGTGGACAATATGGATGAAAGTGTGTATTTTCAATTAAAAGCGGCCTTTTATCTCAAAACACATGTCACATACTTAAAACTAGGAAAATGATTTGTGATTTTATTGATACTTTAGTAAAAAATAATAATTCATTTGTGAAATGTAGGAATTAACCTTGAATCAATCTAATACATGGTGTGTCCAGTATGACTGAAAGTGTGTGTTTTCATTTAAAAGTGAATTTTTAATTCAAAACACAAGTCACATACTCAAAATAGAGTAAATTCACTTATATTGTCATGATACTTTAGGAAATATATTGATAATTAATTTGTAATGTGTAATAATTAACATAATGTAACTCTAACACACTGTGTGGCTAGTATGACTAAAAGTGATTATTTAAATTTAAATTTTAAATTTTAGTAAAAAATGTGTGTCACATACTCAAAACCAAGAAAAACACTTGAATTTCCATGATAGTTTAGAACGATGGATAATTATTCATTTGTAACCTATAGGAAGTAACCACATATCATTCCTATTGAAATTTATCATGGATTATATAACATTACAATTATAGTTTATTTTTATTTTTTATGTACTATTACTAAAATAAACATTATTTTTATTATAGGAAAACATTTTTTTGTATTAGGTTGAGTCTATCATTATAAAAGGCCAACTATAAGAGTTTTTTTTATATTGGTTGAAATTTTTTTAAATATAATTTTACATTAATGTAATTGTATTATACTAAAATTATTTAAAATAATATTTTTATTGAAATGATGTTGAAATGTAAATATATTAACTATTACATAGAATAATTAAATTTCTACAATTTAAACTATTTTTCTATTTTTTATTGGCTCCTAAAAAGTACTATTTATATAGCTGGTATCACTACAGTATATGATAACATCCTTTATCAGCACTAAGTGTAGTGCTAATAAAGGTCCTTTTTATTAGCACTAACTTTAGAAATTATGAGACTCGCCTTTATCACTACTAAACCTAGTGATAATAAAGGAAAATTTTATTGGTGTTATAATACATGTTGATAAAGGAAAATTTTATCAACACTAAAAAACATGTTGATAAATTCCACCTTTTATTAGTTCCTTTTTATCACTAATAAAGGCATCTAGATTTTATAAGTTTTCATAACATTGTTACTTTTTTAGCATTTATAAAATTGATTTCTAGTACTTTTAAAATCCTTATTTATAGTAGTGTAATTTAATTTTCTAAATTGAATTTTCCCCTTAAATGGGGGAATCTAGGTTTTGATCCCTAGACATGGTTGATGTATCTAATAGGGGACCTTACTTCTAGGCTGTGACCCCACCCATCCATATAGAATAATAATTATTAATTAAATTAAAACGTGAATAATCCATGGATCATAGATTATTTTAATAATTCATTATAAAATAACTTTAGTGGAATTATTCCCTCATAATCACAACTCTTTAATCATTTATATGAAAAAATATCTTAAGAAAGTCTAATAAAAATAATTTTCTATGTAATAAAAAAACCAAAAAACCTTAGATACATTGTTACATATTTAAAGTCTAAAAAATCATCTTGAGAAATCACTAGGATATATCCACTAACAACCCCGAAATTCAGAGTCTTTACATAGCCCTCACCCAAATGATAATATAAAATGTATGTGATATAAGTTGATCTACTCACCTCAAATGAAATATACTAAGTGATTCTAGGATATTCAGGAAGAATTACTAATTCCTAAGGATAAAAAGTTCAAATATATATAAGCATGAAATAACACTCAAAACCCTCTTATTAAATTAAATATAAAACATGCATAGATAATCATCAAATCAATATATCAATATATATTACATAGAAGTTGTCTCTTTGAAAACATCTGATAAATAGATAGTGTTGGATCAAGGGAAATCACAGTAAAATTATAATGACCTACCCCCACAGGGAACCCCTCTTAGGCCTATAGTGAATATGAGAGTGACCCTTGACACCCACCTCAAAATCCCTCCTAGATCTGTAGTCAATATGATACATTACCCTCATAAATCTGAGGAATATAAATAGAAAACCAATAATAATACCACAATATAAATAAAAATCCAACATCCCACAAATTCATTTAATTTCATAAAAATATTGGGTCTCTGGATGAATAAAATACCAAAAAAGTCCTAAGGTAATAAATCTACCAAAAATCTTAGCTTTAATCTATATGTGTCTATCCTGATCTCTAAAACCCTCCTAGAATCCTATAAAATATACTTATATATATGTGGACGAGCATAAAATTTGTACTCGGTATGATCATACCCAAGACCTCTCATGCACATAGTAGAAGAATAAAACTAATTCCCAAGTGAATAAATATCATAACCAACAAGTACCTAGTAGGTCAACTACCACCCAACCTCATTAATCCTCACTCACTAGGTATCACAGCCAAGTATAGTAAAATAATTTCATAAGAATATAGAAAAAGGGTACCCATACCACTTCCCCCATTGACTTGTCACTATCAAGCCCCAATGAAAAATTTCCCAACACTCTCATCCCTTACATATCATCAAATCACATTCATGGAACACACATATAAATCACCTCTAATATGGATCAGACTACAACCCTACCTACCCCAGCTTCCTTCAAGGAAAAAAATTCTCATGGTGGCATCAGTTAGAATACCAACTTCATCTCTAATGTGGGTCGAATGACAACCCTACCTACCCCATCCACCTATAGGGCCCAATATCCTATGTTGGAATCTATCTCATCCATACTATAACTATATATACAACTACATATCTCATTACTATGTTTATCTCAATAATCTATCATAAACATGATGTATATAAACCTCGTGCTCACCTCCTACCATGCATGACCCCAACCTAGTTCCATCATCACAACCATACCATGTATGGAAGAGATATAGGGGAAGAAGGAGAAATCATCCTTGTGTTCCCTCACTAACCTATATTTTTTGGGAAAGAACCGGAAACCCAAAACCATTGGTCGTTAGTGAGGTTATCAGACTTAGTTTGGTGCATATGGAAATCACCAAAAATATTAGTAAGTCACAAACAAGACAAACATAGAAAGTTCACCAATTCATCACTTATACCACCCATAACATCACCAAAATTTTTTCACATTCAACTATCAAATGCTACCAAATTCTTACCATCATTGACACTTATTAAACCACCAAAATAGCCCCACTCTCTATGTAAAACATCCACACAATGGATTCATAATTTCCCTATTTCATCATATAATTTCATAGTTTCTATATTTAACATTTACCATCCCATTTTAATTTGTATTGAAATTCAATTCCATTTTTAATGAAAAAACATCATCCTTCATTACCTAAATTTAATTTTAGTTATTACTCATCCTTTTTCAAGTGTTTATAAGATCATTTATAGAAACATTTCATTTATTTAAATCCCATATCCTATACCAATTTTTTGTAAACAAGTAAAATCTATATCCATACATGTAGCTATTAAACTGACCTCACACCACACAAAAAATTCCACTTAAAACTCAATGCCCACATGCCAGAGTCACTAAAAAATCCCCACTATTGTATATCAACATCCTCTTCCTTCCCATGTCAATCGGTCATAACCCCATTGTCCAACAAATACCATATCCCTTAAACAACCATACCCATTACTACACATCAACCCCTTCCATAGTCATAAAATCCCAACAACTACCAAAAACATTCTAAAAACGCAAAATAATTAATTCTAGCTTCAACCACCTTTATAATTCTCATTTAATGGCATGTTTTCATATTATTTCAACACCTCTTGCATGAGTGTCAACACCACAATTTCCAAATTTCATACAATCGGTTCATTAACATATTTAAATTATTATCCATTTATGAAAAGTGATTATAGTAGTAAATTCACACCAACAACACATAATTCTCTATAGAAAAAATAGTTATTATCAAACATAAAAAAACAAATAACAATCATATAGGAAATAACAATGAAAACACATATAACCACATGTGAAATCACCCATCCCCATTAAATTTATCTTAGTTTATGTCATTATATTCATTATTAAAATTATTAACATCCCCCTAAAGTAATAAAAAAACATGATAATTCCACTTTATACATTAAATAAAATAGATTTATCAAATCTCATACCACAACAAAATCTTTGATGGTTGTTGTGTAAGTATTAGATGAAGGAAGGAATGATCTCAAGGCCAAATCATAGGAAGAAAACCTTGAAAATATATATCAAAATATAAACTAATAAAAATTCACCAAAATATCACCCAAATAACCCACTTATATATCTACAACCTTCTCTAGAGGGAAACATAGAAAACCCCAACATTAAAAAGGGAAGAACTTACCTTTATGGAAGAATTCCAAATCTTATGGATTCAAGGTTCAAAATACATTAAAGGGGGGTCAAGTGTATCTAAAAACACAAAATATATCACCAGTGGTTTGAGAGTAAATAAAGTAATCAGAAGAAAATTAAAGGTTATTCCAATTTATACCTGTCTATAAAAACACCTGGTCATGGTTTGGTAGGACATCACAACTCTTTGACCATCCCAAAAATATAATTCATGGTGCAAATAATTATCGTCACACCAAAATGATTCTGTATTCATAGAATATATATAATTTTTGTCATAAATCCCCTTTATCTTACCTCTCTTAAATTTTTTCAAATCCTAATATCCAATTCAACCACAGAAGGGTTGCATCGTGACCCGCACCACCAAGAATGACATCACTAAAGATAGAAGCACCATGAAACTAGCCTCTAAGTATTTGTGTCATAGATAGTTTGGTAATTCCATGAAGAATATCCCCAAAAACTTTTCATAATATACTTACAATGCATCATGTCATTAAGAACATGACCACGCCTCAAAGGAACATCCATGAAAATCCCAAAATCAATCCAAAGCACCTTCTAATCATAAACCAGACCTCCACATCATGACCTATTAGACTTCAGCAATATACATATTAAACCAGCTAATACCCACACAAAAACATTTCATGTCACACCCTGACTTTATTCCTTGATCCAAAACTAGTTACCTTACTCATATTTCCTCCCTTAGACCTCCTCCTGTCACCTCTAACACCTGAATCACGCAATAGAATAAGCCAGAAAGGTCTGATCCATTTGATTAGATACCTATTAAATAATTCTTATCTATGATATTTAAAACTAAAACCCAAAATAAAACCATATACTACAATACCATCTCCCTCAAGAGGTACCTATAGAATAGAGTAGCATCTCAATCAAGCATTAAACAACAATATAAAAATAACTCAAGAAAATTGATATAAAAAACTATCTCATCCAATTCAATAAAAAATCAAACATCTCATTAAAAATTAAAATAAAATAAAAATATCTTAGAACATGTTTTCATCTGTTATGTTACCTAGTATATTCCTATAGGCCAAAATGTCTCTAAATGACACATATAACATGAATAACATATCCATGAAGTGTTTTCTCCTGATGATCCTGAATCCTGATCAGTTTCTCCATAGACATCACATCATCCTCGACATCCAACACTCCCCAATAAATTACATGGGATACATCATGAAGATATTGATAAAGATATGATATATTAAGAACATAATTGATCTATTCCAACCATGTATGAAATGATAATTGATATTCCACCTTACCAACATGTTGCAACACCTTGATAGGTCCGATAAATCAGGGAGAATACTTACACCCATGACCTAACTTGCACGGCCCACAATAAGGGGAAACCCTAAAGAACAAATATTCTCTAACCTCAAACTTTGATGGTCTCCTCCTTTAATCATATCAATACTTATGATAGTATTTCACTATCGTCATACACTCCCAAATCTTTTGAGTCATCTCTATAGTTCTCTGAAGCACATATGGCCTAAGAACTATCGACTCCTCAACCTATGTCCAGTGTAATAAATAATAACATGGTTTCCCATAAAACACCTCAAATAGATCCATGAAAAAGGAATAATAATAGATATTTTTATAATAAAACTCAACTCATGGGAAAAAAATCACCCATGATCCACTAAAATCCAAGATGCAAGACCACAACATATCATCCAACATTGGATGGTATGCTCCATATACCTATCTAACTGAGGATAGTAGGTTGTAATGTGATGAAGTTGAGAACCAAAATGACACTAAAGACCTTGTAACACCATGATATTTTATTACGTATTAGTTTAAATAAATTATTTTATAACATATAAAATATACATATTCATATGTGAAAAAACCTTTTATTCTAAATAAATTATTTTTATAAAATATGAATTTTTATTAAAGTTATTAATTTTTAAGAATGGTATCAATAGAATTTACTGTTGAAATTAAAGGAATTATTATTAAAATAAATTAATAACATCAAATAATTAATTAATAAATTATAATTAATGTTAATTTAATTATTCATGGCTATAAAAAAAATGTTTTGTTTACAAAAATTATTTTATATTATTTATATATATTATTCAAAAGATAAATTTTTAAATTTTAGAGTTTTATTTTGATAAAATTAACTTAATTTTTTTGATTTAGTGTGTCAAAATTATCTTAGGGTTAAATTTTTATATTTTTTTAAAATATTTTATTTTTAAATGAATAGTGAAGATACAATTTTTAAAAATACTGCAACTTTTTTGACATCATTATCATATAAGGATGACTTAAAAATATAAGAAATATTTTTATCTAAAAAAAATTTAAGGAGTAAAATAATTTATTTAAAAATAATATGTTTAATTTAGAAATAGTGGTTGATTTTTAGAACCTAAGTTATATTTTATTCTACGAAAAAAATATTTTTGGTCATTTTCCTTTAATTAAATATTTTTGGTACTTTCCTTTTTATATTTATTTTAAATACATAAAGATTTATTTTTTTAGTCATAAACTAATAAATAACATAATAATCAATACTGTGAATTATTTTGATGTAAAATTGTTTTTATAGTTAAAAGGCCTTTTTTCTAAAAATTGTGTTTTTGCATTAAGAAAATTTTAATTAAAATTTATTATTTCTACCTATAGAAATTTGATCTTATAAAATGGTTTTAAAATTTTTAATAACAATACTCAAATTTTTTAATAAGGCTCATTTCATTTATTAGAAGTTAGTCACCATGTTAAAGGATAAAATGATTAAAAATGGGTTAAATTAAGAGATAAGGTCAAATGTATCATAAAACCTTATCTATAATTGATTAGATAAATGGATTATTTACCTCCCCTATATTAACATCTAAATTTGGATAATTTGAATCCAATTATAAGTAATATGACTTACCTTTTTATTTAATGAAATTAATATTATAAAAATGACCCTCATCTCACATATAAAAGGATCCCTCCTCTAACCCTTAAAAACTACACCAAAAACATCAAAATATCCCCTATAATATGACATATTACCTTCCCTCACAATATTATGAAAAATTATTGAGTCATTGGTTTTGGAATAGTGTATCTTGATCCTTAGATAAGGTTGTGCCAATTATTGGTAGCCCATACTACACAATAGGACACAAATCCCATGATTTGACCTCCTTGGTGAGGTCATTAGGGGTTGAAAGGGGCAGTATACCCCTCTTAAGGGTATAGGGGATGAAGGTCTCAAACCTGAATTTTGGGAACTATAGAAACTATGACGGGATTGTAATAGAGATGAATGGTGACACCGAAAAGTCATTATAATTGTGTAGCTTTTGACATGGTTAGTGTAGAATCTTAGACTTTAGTGAGAGTGGTAATGTAGCTCCATAGACTTCAATCCACTGGTCACTATAGCATAGTGGACTTACTGTGAAGTTGGAGGCACAATTAAACTACCTTCTTTATTATCTCATTTGATCTAGGTTTCTTGGTTGTGTGAAACTTTGATATTGTACCCCATATTTTTACTCTCAAATTATAGAAAAGTGATTCTTCCTCTCTATGGATATAGGGATTATTCTCGAACCATGTAAATCATTGTGTCCTATTTTTATATTCTTATTATTATTTTTCACTTTTTATTCCCTTTTTTCTCTTGTCCTTTGAATCATCAGTGATTTTTTTCTCTACGTGTTTTGGCAACATTTAGTTCCAAGAATTCATAAACCTGTTATTTCCAAGAGGCCCTTCAAGAGGAAATTCAAGCTATCAACATAAATGATGTATTATCTTTGAATATTCTTCTATTTATTATTCAAATAACTCTTATTAAATTTTATTTGTCTCTTTAAAAACATTTTTTTAACCATTAATATTTTTTAAAGTATGTATTTTCATAATACAATAACTTATTCTTACTAATTCAACTATTATAATGTGTTCTTATTTTGGTCATTTTTACCACCAACATGAACATTATTATAATTTTTGTCTTGTGAATGACTTTGAAAAATTAAATTTTAGTAATAATGTATAATAATGATTAATTTAATATGTTTTCATAATTTCAGAGTGGTGATTTTTAAAATATATATTTTCAATTAAATTTTCTTCCTTTTTTAAATTCAATAATCACCAAAAAATGGAATTTTTAAGTGTTTTATGAGAATCATATCTATAAGTTCTATGAAATGACAATGCGACTTTAGAACTATATCAAACACATGAATTAACATAGCATAAAAATTATGGATATGATGAACCCATGAACAATACTAAATGACTAGAACCTCTAAACTAATGCATGTAAAGTAAACAGAATGGTTAACACTCAAATATTTTTTTAAGTTGAGGGTGAAACCAATTTTTATTGAAATAAAGGACCTATTTTTTGGGTAGAGTATACCTATGACATGGAATGTAGGCCTATAGGGCATTAATGTTAACAGTAAACAATAAATATATGGGAAACAAGGAATTATACATGGATAGTATAAAGTAAAATAACTATGAATAAGTTTATTACTCATATAAATAATAAACCTAAATGTGTTATATAGGTAAGTTAGAGTCTTTTTAACTAAGAAAAAGTTTGAGATAATGGTTTCTTGGTCTTAATTTCAATTCCTTGAGATATGTTTGATATTATTCACCATGTTTTTTTTTGTGGTGTTGTTTTGATTCACCAACCCATAAATGTCTCATATTATTTCTTTCATATAATTCATGGGATTTTAAAATGAAAATAATTTTCTTTCTTTAAATGGTTTTTTATTCAAGTTTTATAAAATTCATAAGGTTTTCTCATCTAAAAATTTCCTTCTTTGAGAAATGTTTTTCAATATGCCCATATTTTCTTTAATATGGTGTATCTAATACCTCTTGAAATTATATATAAAATATATTTATTTATTCATGGTATTTAATATTCCATTTCAAGTTATTTCTTTCAAGGGGTTTTAATTCAAAAGTCATTAAAGTTGTAAGGGCTTCACATATCAAATTTCCTTCTTTGAGATATGTTTCATATTATCCACCAATTTTAAATTATATAGTGAATATACTATATCTTTGACATATTATATCATGAATATATTTATACTCAGGGTATTTTAAGTTTCTTCTTAGGTTATTTATTTCATGGGTGTTTTTGGTATTAAAAGTCATAAGGGGTTTTATTTTCAATCATTACTTTAAAAGTTTTAAAGTATTTTACCCAAATATTTTTCCTCTTTGTACATATTCATTATATTTTTTTGAGAAGGTTCTTATCTATATTTAAATGATTTATAATGGTCATTTTTAAATATCTTTCACTCTCTTTACAATGGTTTTAAAAGTAATCTTTTCAACATTTACCATACGGTTTATTTTGACTTTTTTAAGGTATAAAAAAGAATGTTTTTTTAACATTTACCACTTGACTGTATATTTTTGTTTACATTTATATTCTTAAATATTAAGAATACTTTCCATGTTTCCATATTTTTTCAAATAAAAATTCATTCCCATTTTTCTATGAATTTTTTGTTTTTTTAAAGTTACCAAAAGAAAATGACATTTCTTCTTATTTTTTAAATCATATTTTTAATGATTTTATAAAAGTATTGTTCATCTATGTCAACATACTTTAATGATAGTTATGCTTCAGTAGAGATATTATCTAGTGATTCCATCCACCTTATTTATCTTTATGGTGTATTATGATATCTTAAGTAAATTATCATGAAACTGGTTTCTTTTCTACTTTTTAATTCTATTATGAAGGAATGATGAGTGCTCATATATTCTTATGGTATACATATGTATGGTTTTTCATTATTTGATGGGTGAGTCTATTTTATCCCTCAAATACATTGGATAAAACTTTATATCTCATGATATAACATGTAAGAGAATGGAGAGTGAACCCAATCCACTAAGGGACCCTATCCACCAAGGTTTAAAAGGAATGGGGAGTGAACTCAATCTACTAAAAGAATCTTCCCAAAATGTGATGATTGTATTGGTAATGATACTTGACAAAGGATATGATTTTATGAGCTTATTATTATTCTAGGATCTTATTCCACATCCTGGTTTATATTTTATCATGGCTAAATATTGTTGATTTATGACTCATGTTTATGATGAAAGACTTATTCCATGATTTGATGATTTATGATTCATGTGTTACTGGGTATGATTATCCTATATTATATCATTACACTCTGATTATGTTTTCATACCAACATGGTCATATTATGTTTACTTATGATCTTTTATTGTGATCTCCCATGTTTACCCTTATTGGGTATCTGAGATCACACTTTTCTTATGTTTTCAATCCCCAGGTTATAAAGAAGGATATTAAGTAATATATGAAAATATGGGTGTCTTGTGTGGAGAATTTTGAGGGAGATGTTGAAGATTTAATATGGAATGATAAATTCTTGGTATGTTGGTAAAAATGATCATTTTATGAGAAAGATATAGATTTTTTTAGTTAAATTTTTTACCTAATTCTTCAAAACTTTAAACCTAAGAAAATATTGAGTATGTAAATGAAGCAATGTTTGTGATTGAAATTGTAATTAAGGTTAGTTAAATTTGGGTCCATTCAGTTGGTATCAAATCCAATATGTAAAGAGTATGTTTTTATCATTGGATTCATATGTATGAGTCTTGGGATTTCTTATACATCCCCAAATACATGAGTCTAAACAATGATCCGGATAAAAAATGATGGTCCTTAAAACCTTGTGAAGTTGCACTACCTCATCCACATACCGCCTCACCATAACTTCCAGGGTACCCAACTCCCAAATGGCCAAGAAGTGAGATGACTTTTTAAACCGATCTATAATCACTTATATAGTCTCACATCTTCCTAGGTATTAGGGTAAACTAGTGGTGAAATACATCAAGATATCCTCCCATTTACACTTGAGGAATTCCAATAACTACAACAACCTGCCCTAAACACAATGCTCTGCCATTACCCACTGGATGATCAAGCACCACAACACAAACTCTATTGTTGACCACTTCATAATGGGACACCAAATTTAACCCCTCAAAGCATAATATATCTTGGATACTCTAGGATTCACTTCCACTTTTGATTTATGAAACTCATAGAGAACCTCCACATGTATCATTGCTGGAACAAACATCCTCCCCTAAAAAATCTTCTGATGTTGTTCATCCTCTGTCTATCCCTCTAGATCATCACCATGGATGACAGATTCCTACATCACCTATACCTCCAAGGATCCCCACTTAGACTCCCCCACCCACTACATCAAGGAGGATTTCACTATAATATAATAAGTTAACCTATTCCACCATCCTCCTCTTCATCAACATACATTGTTGCAAGATCATCCATCCCCTTCAAAGCAACCTTAGACTATCAAACAGTATCTCTCTGTGAATTTCCACTTAGTGAATCTACAACTACATTCCCCTTCTCTGAGGTATAGGAGATCTAAAATTCATAGTCTTGTAACAACATCATCCACCACCATTATCAAAAATTCATACCCCACTATGTGAAAATATACCTCAGGCTCTTGTGATCTATGAAGACTGCAAAGCGCTGACTAAAGAGGTAATATCGGCACAGCTTCAGAAAAAAGACACTACTACTACCAAATCCAGATCATGGGTGACATAGTTATTCTCGTGGGGATATAAATGGATAGAATCATAAGAGATCAAAACCCTCTCATACATTAATATGTGACCCAAACCAAGATGAAAATTTTTATACAAAACCTCAAACATTACTCCCTTCTCTAGATTCTGAAGCATAAGAACATTGATCAACCTATCCTTAAAGTAATCAAATGATTCTTGAAACTAATTAATCAAGATAAAGGTGTGTTTCTTCCTACTCAGGGCTATCAATGGGGATATAATTTGATAGAATTTGGACACAAACCTATGATAAGATCCTATAAGACTATGAAATCTACATACATATACCACTCTCTTGAGTGCTACCCAAGAGATAGTTTCCTATATGTTTTATAGATCTAAATCCACTCACTAATGAGACACCATGTACCCAAGGAAGTTAACTTCCCACATAAAAAACTTACACTTAGAAAACTTCCCATAAAACTAATAGTGTCTGAGAACCTATAAAATAGATCTAATTTGCTTAGAATGCTCATATTATGACCTCGAGTACATGAGGATTTAATCAATGAACACTACCATGAACTGGTCTAACAACTTGCAAAATATGGATTTCATGAGTCCTATGAATACAAATAGTTTTTTCATGACACCGTATAGAATAACCACAAACTCATAATGCTTACATTAATATCAGAAGGCATTCTTTAGTATATACTCCTCTTTCAACCTCATCTGATGATAATATAACCATAAATAAATCTTTGAAAACCAAATGGATCCTTTCAACTAGACAAACATGACATCTATTCTTGGGAGGGGGTAATTATTCTTTATTGTCTCTTGATTAAACCTCTAATAGTATATAAAAAATTAATACCATCATCTTTCTTCTTATAGAACAACATCATAGCACACCAAGGTGACACACTGGGTCAGATAAATCCCTTATATAAAAAATTATCAACCTGAATCCTTAACTTTCAGGGCTTAGAAGGTATTATCAGATAAGGATACATATAAATCATATAAACACTTGGATTCAACTCTATCTCGAACTTGATATTTCATCAAGGTAATAGATTAACAATATCATTTGGGAAAACATCCATAAAATATTTGAAATACCTAATGATCACTACCACATATGGATTTAATGATCCCAATGATAACTCCACTATATGATATAGAATAGGCTCTACATTCATACTACTCATCTAATAATTCTTCTCAACAATGAACATTATACGTTTTCCTTCCACATCAAAGACCATAACTTTTCTCCGGAATAAATCTATGCTAAAAATCATAGAATATAACCAATCCATGCCAAGGATGAAATCATATGGTTGAATTTATATTAGAATTCAATATCACACTAGATGGTGTTTCCCCATTATTATTTGATATCCTCATCACACATCAAGCAAATATGTCTGATCTCTAACTGTAATAGTCAAAACTAGAGACACTTGAAGAATCACCACATTGGACCAAATGGCCCAAAGGCCTTCTTTTTATTTTATTATGGATAATCCCCCTTTTAAGGGTTTAAGGGTAACCCTTACATGACCCGTATTCCCAAGCAACAAGGCCCAACACGACTCAAAGGCCAATACATGACCCGAAGGCCCAGAAGCATATTATGCCCAATACATTACCCATAGGCCCATCCCACTAGAACTGACCCTCCACAGCTTATGAATCATTGATCACCTAGCTCCCCACATTTCATTACTAATCGGATAGCATTCCCCCATACAAAGTTGCATGGTGCCTAGTCCCGATGGCAGTTGACATACCCTCTCATTCTTCCAATCCGGTTAGCTCTGCATCTGGTGGCTGCTACTCTTTCTCTAATCCTCTTCTATGGCCTACTCTATGTGAACTGAGCTACTCCATGGTCTATGTGTCCCGAAGGCCCTACGGCCCGAAGTCCTTTGATGAACCGAATACCCTGAGACCTATAGGCCCAAACGGGTGGCCCGAAGGCCCAAATCGGGTGACCCTCCATGGCATGATACTAGCCATTCCTAACTCCCCTTATTCTCTATTATAAACCACCTCCATAAAAACACTCTACTCAAGGTCCCTAGGGGAATGGTACATTTTCCACACTCTTTACATTTTATAAACCTATTTCCCCTAATATTAATAAGGCCTCAAAGTAATCTACTGTTAAGGATGATATTGAATCTGACCATATACGCCATACTAGATCCCAAGAAATGTTGGGAAATAATATTGTCGATAGATAAAACCTCCAAAAATAAATTACAGGGTTTCATAGCTCCTAGTAGATGCTTGAGAACTTCTGGACCTAGAAAAAGAAGAGGTGGACTGCTGATAATGAATCCCTACTGGTTGAAACATTAATTGAACTAAGTCCCGATACCCTTTATCCATAGCCTTTCTCCTAAAAAACTCTACTAACTCACCTCTTGAGGAGATACTTCTTAACCATCCACCACTATTGAGCTTCCCCCCTCATTTGACTGGCCTCCAATGGAACTTAATAATTTTATCATAAACAAATCAGGCTAAAATAAATCTTGATCTCCTCTAACAAACACTCTATCTCTAGATTTAAAATTCTCTCCTAGAACTTTTCTATGATCAGAAACTATAATTCTCACATCCACCCCCTCTAAGACTCATCCTCCTCAATCAGATCAACCCTATGATAATAAACTAGTTATTCCTACTACACCTCACCACTTTGATCTATGCATGGACTGATGATTATAGGTGTATAGAAAGCGACCTTTTATGGTATGAACAACTCATATTTTAGTCTTAATTTACATGTAATCATTACTTCACAAGATCAAAATGTCATGTCCAAAAAAATATTTTACTTTACTAGATTAAAACACTATAACCATAATTTTAGGATCTTCACATGTAATTTATAATGAATTTATTAGCATATATAGAATTAAATCAACTTGTAATTTCTCTTTCATTGACGATCAGGTGGAATAGATCTTATCACACTATCATTATACTAAAGGATCAAAGTGAATAATACCTCTAAATGTGATCCACATGTGTGCCATAATCTCTGAACGGTGTTTTAGAATCACTGGGTGATAGCACGACTGATCCTAATCACTTTCACTTTTCGTAGTTGACCACTGCAGTATCCTTCCCAAAGGAGGAAGAAATCTTAGTTTTCTCTCAAAGTCCTGAGAGATGAGTAAGATATAATTTACTCTAAGGATTTAAAAATTATCTATCTCTCTCTATTTTTCACACCAAAAGGGACTTGAGAAATAGTTATAATTAGATATTTATTATGAAATTTTTAGGGTTGGAAAATCACAACAAGCCCCTAACTATTTGTGATATTCTTAGTTTCCCTCAGGTCCATTAATATTAGTAGTATTATTAATCACTTTTCATGTGCAATAAATTTAAGAATATAAATAAATATAATTTATATAATTTCCAATTAGACCATCAAGCTCATATCTCTTTCCCTCATTAACATTTATCGATCCTCAAATAATTAATATTTAATAAATAAATGTCACTACATTATTCTAGGATAAATATAATAAATATTATATTTGCTAAACTCAAAAATAAATATTTATTTTTATTTTTATTTAACTCACTTATTATTTAAAATAACTTGTGATTAAAATATAGAGATATACCGAACTTTAATAAATATATTATTTATTGTAACTTTTTAAATTCAATACTTTAATTTAACTAAGATTGAGGATATACTAAGTGTATAGCCCTCTAGACCTCTATCTTGACTACCTAAAGTCAAAGGTTAGCATCTATAAAAATGCCAAGGATTTCATATAGAAATAAGTTAATGTAACAACTACATTAAACCTCCTACAAATGCCTATTGTGTAATGTAATATCTTTATCGTGATGTCTCTAATTAAGTAGGTTGCATGTTGATGCCATCAACCTATATGATTGATTTATCTTTATTTAAATTTCATAAAATGAACTCTCTTAATGAAAACATGACCCTAGATTTATGTAGGAAGTTCTATTCCCATAAAAGTGCCTAAGATATCAACTTTCATCAAGGGGCATAAGGTACAAATCCTTTCTCACATTATCCATTAATACAATATCACTCGTGATGTAGCCAACATATCCTACCTCATTACAAGAATCTGTCATAATGGTTTTCATCAATACATCAATGTATAAAATTCATGATATCCATTAATGATAATATTTAATTATAAGGATCAATACACATGTCTGCAAATAGGAACATCCAATGACACATGTAAATGTGGGTTTCCTATTAATAGGTATGTTCTCATAACCACGTGTCTTTGAGATTATCAAGGATGGACACCATGAGAGGGTGTATCAATATCTTTTGATCCCCATTCACCTATTATCATGTATTGACTATGTCCCATAAAAAAATATCGTCCAGCTACAAAACATATATAATCAAGAATGATGTCATGGAACCTCTAGGTTCTCATCAAAGTAGGGAACAACTATGGACTTTTAGGGACCATAATTATCTCCAGTTTAGGTTTTGAACTGTATGATCTATTCTATTGGAACAAGAAAAAAATCTAGGTGTAACTTTCATAGCTCATTGGAATAGTGAAAGTTCTGATGGAACTTTTCTACTATTACAATGAACAGTGAATGTTTCACTTGGATTTTTTCCTTGTTCTAGTGGACTGGATCATCTAATTCATCACCTGAACTGGAGATGATAATTTTTGACCTTTTAGTGGGAAATATATTCTTATAAAATTATCACATACAATATTCATGCAAAGGAACAATCATTACGTAATAATAAATTTCATTAATAAAGAAAACATATAATCAAGTACAAGGATAATTGGTTCATCGGCACCAAATCCAATAAAATTCCACTTAAACTAGAGACAACTAACAATATATTTCAGTATTATATCTCTCACATGATACTCATTCCTATTCTAAGATAAATCCTTTTTCAAGGGGTATAGCATATTTTCCTCTATGGATACTCTTATCACCACAACTTTACCTCATTAAGAATAATTCCTCAAGAGATGAAAATTTTTAAGTGTGTGATTTGACCTTTGGTGTGACCTTGGCTCTTTGGAGAGAGCCACCACTACAGATTTAACACAATAAACTATGATAGGGTTATCTACTATTAGATACCACATCAACCTCTTGGATAAATTTTTGAATCCAAACTACTTCTTTGGATGCATTAGAAGTCGCGGTATACTTGGACTCCAATGTGGAATCATCAACAACTCTATGCTTTAAACTCTTCTAGATCACAGATCCTCTATT
The DNA here is from genome assembly GCA_963277665.1 of Viscum album. NCBI lineage: Eukaryota > Viridiplantae > Streptophyta > Magnoliopsida > Santalales > Viscaceae > Viscum > Viscum album. Next base: position 1,943,949,000 of record OY728148.1, read on the forward strand.
GAGAAAAAAGATAAATCTAAACTATGACATTATATCATTTTGATCTATCTAAGATCTATCATATGTATAAACCCTAATGACTAGCTCTTCATCTCCTCCATACACTATTAATATATCCTTAGTTTACCTCAGATACTTAAGGATATCCTTGATAACAATCCAGTGTTGTTCACTAGATCTTCTTGATATCTACCTACCATTCTCAATGAATCAGAAACATCAATCCTCATACACAACATTCCATACATGATGGATCTTATCAAAAAAGTGTATGAGATCTTTTCCATTCTCTCTCTTTCATCTCGTGTCTGAATAAAAATTTTCTTATAAATATGTATACAATGTGACACTAGAATCAATCCCCTCTTGGATTATTCTATATTGAACATATTCGATATATAGTAAATGTATGTACCTTTACTTAGTCCAAGAATCCTCTCGGATCTATCACACATGATCTTAATCCCTAGAATGTAGGCTGATTCACCTAAGTCCTTCATAGAGAAGCATTTTCTTAACCATGACTCAACCTCTTGTAAGGTTGGTATATCATTTCCAATTAGTAATATGTATTCAACATATACTACTATGAAAAATACTATAATCTCACTAAACCATATGAAAACACATGGCTCACATTCATTCTTAATGAAACCAAATTACTTTATGGCTTCATCGAATCAAATATTCGATGACCTAAATTCCTGATTTAATCCATAAATAGATCTCTACAACTTGTATACCTTTTGTAATTTCTTAGAGATACAAACCCTTATGTTTGTTTCATATTAACATCCTCTTGAATATTTTTGTTAAGAAATTCATTTTTTACATCCATTTTCCAAATCTAATAGTCATGGTAAGTTGTAATGGAAAGAAAAATACTAATGGATTTAAACATGGGAACTGGATAAAAGGTTTCATCGTAGTTTATGATTTGACATTGTATAAACCCTTTATCCACCATCAATGATTTATAGGTATTTAATTTACCTTCCATGTTCATCTTTCTCTTGAATGCCCATTTTCACCATACAAGCTTTACATCAACTATCCAATTGATCAGAACCTAAACTTGGTTTTGATACATGGAATCTATCTTATAATTCATGGATTATTTGCACCTTGCATATTTTGATCACTCTACTACCTCCTTATATAAGATAGTATCATAATTTTGAACCAAAAATGAGTCTCCATCATTAGGGATAGATAACCAAATCTCTCTGGTTCTATCACCTCACTTGAACTCCAATGCAACACTTGTGTTTCAAGGACAATCTCTTTCATAGGGACCTATGGAATCTATTTATATACCAACTCTTTTGTATCTTGAGCATAAACTTTATCAAAGTTAATCTTTCTCCCATTATCCTCTTTGATTAGGTACCCCCTCTCAATAAATATGATTTGTGTTATGAAATTTACTTTCTTGTCTGAAGGATTGTACAGATAATATCCCCTTATTTCCTTGGGATACCCTATAAAGATACACTTCATGCCTTGGGTACTAGTTTTTTTCTTGATCTGGCCTTAAAAAATTCCTCACAACCCCATGCATGAACATGTTAGAAAACAAGTTTATTTACACTCCATAACTAAAATGGAATATCATTATCCACTTTATTTGGTACTCATTTTAGTGTGTATTATGTCGTTTGTAATGAATATCCCCAAAAGGATAATATAAGGCTTCCATGCCTCATCATTGAACTTACCATGTCTAACAAGGTAAAGTTACTATTTTCATTAACACCATTCCACTACAATATATAAGGTGGAGTGAGTTGAGACAAAATATCATACTCTCATAGAAATCCAATAAAGTCTTGGTTAAGATATTCACCACCTCAATAAAATTTAAGTTTCTTTATCTTATTACCAAGTTGATTCTGAAACTCATTCTTGAACTATTCTAATTTCTCAAAGGTTTCAAACTTATACCTCATTAAGTATATATAATCATACCAAGTCAAGTCATCAGTAAAAAAAATAAAGTATGAGAATCCACCTCTAGACTCTACTTGAAAAGGTCTACACACATCATTGTGTACCAAATATATAAGCTTTTTGGATCTTAAACCTTGACCACTAAAAGGTAGTTTCGTCATATAACCTTGTAAACAAGTGTGACATCTTTCAAGTGGCTTAAGCTCAAAAGAGTCCAAGTAACCATCTTGATAAAAAATCAAATGATTCTCATTTACATGACCAAGATGATGATTCCATAACAAGGTGTTATATGAGACACACTTATTTGTTACATTATCTATTACCAATATTTGGTTTTCATAATTTAATACATAAATACCATTATTCAATTGTTCCATACTATAACATATGTTATCTTTATAAAAGTAGAAACCATTATTTCCAATGATAAAGATAAATCCATACATCTCTAAACAAGAAACAGAAATAATGTTCTTGGTAACACTAAGAACATAATAAAAATTATTTGGAACCAAAATCAATCTTATTGATAATGTGAGATAGTAGTCTCAAATGGCTAGAATATCTAGCCTCACTCCATTGGATGTCTTTAGATCCACCTCATCTCTGGTAATCTTATGATATCTACTTTGTTACTATATTTGGATGAAAATATGAACACCAAATGTAGTATCTAGTACCCAACTTGTAGATAAAAAAGTATTACAATAAATAACAAAGTCACCTAAAGCTTCCCCTTGTTTCTTCGTCTAGGTGAAATTTATCACATGAAAAACATACTGCATCTTATTCTTTTCCATGAATTTGGATATTTTTATTCTTGAAAGGATGGTTCTCTATAGCCTTACACTTGGAATGATTCTCTAGCCCCTTTTCCTTATTCTTAATCTTCTTATTCACTATAATTATAGTGAGTTTGTCATGCCCCATGTATTTATCAACTTGGTGAATAAGTGTAAGAAGTTCCAAAAGTTTCTTCTCACTATTTCTCATGTTAAAATTCATAATAAAACTTGATAAGTTCTTAGGTAAAAAGATAAAATGAGATTTATCAGTATCTCATTAGGGATCTTAAAACCCAACATATCCAGGTGCTCAGTATAGCCAATCATATTGACTATATGTCGCCCAGTCAGTGCTGACTCTCTAAGCATACATGTGAATAGTGCATTAGAGATATCATATATTTATGATATTTTCTTCTCATGATAGAGATCCTTAAGGTGAAAAATGATGTTATAAACACCCATATCCTCATATTTATTTATAAGTTCATTAGACATGAAGGATATCCTGAAATTTTGTACATCCATAGTGTCATCTACATGCTTTAAATAGGGAGATACTTATTCCCCATTAGCCTCTTTGGAAAAGAACTTAGGAAGTGGGGTTTCTAGAACATATAATTTCTATTCATGGCATAGTATAACATGAAAGGGCGTATACCATTTCTGTAAATTCACACTAGGGATAAGGTTATCCTTATCTAGTATAGATCATATTGATATTATCGAAGTAGTTTTATTTTTCATTTCTAAAAATTAATATCAGATAATTATTACTTGTTTTAAATTAAAAAACATTTTAAAAATTTTAAAATTAATTAAGTTCTTGTTAATATCCTAATATTTTTTGAAATAAAATTCCCCTCACCATTAGTTTTAGAATATCTTATTGCTTAGATATTCTAGTGGAAAGGATCTATATTCCCCTTCTCACATACTATACATTGTTCTGACAAGCTATTTGAAGGGTTTTAGGTTGGTATAACCTTCCTACTATATTAACTCGTAGTTCATTGATCCATTGAGTAGAATCCCCAATCTTGAAATACATTTTAAGGATTTCCTCAGCCATTTCCTCTTAGTTAAACAAATACCTTCTTAGTAAGTCATCCCTTGATGCGAACTAAGTTAAATCAACTCATAACGTCAAGATAAAAGTTCTGAAATAATTTAAAGAATGCCAACTTTGATTGGTCAATAACTTTTAAATATGATGTTAATTCTAACATTAAGTAGTGAGAGGATATACCAACTTAATATCTTATTTGATGGATTTTTATCCTTATGCATAAATCCCACTTTATCTTTTTACATTCCTTGTTGAAATTAAGTGTATTTTACTTAAGCGATTAACCATGTGCGATAAAACATTTAAAAATAATATATTTATATTTTATTCCATCTTGAATTCATGTTAATTCCTTTATTAGGTGATCACGCAACATCAACATACATAAATAATTAACCATGCAACTAACAATAATAAAATATAAGTGGAATGATCTTGAGATTCTCTAATGGTCATTTTATCTATAATATGATAAAATAACCCTCAAACCTAGGGTAAGACACCTTGAACCATATATTGTTTCATGTTACAGAATTACACCTTTGCAACCTATGTATTTCTTAGATAAGTTTCATCTCTTATCACCTGGGAGTTCCATCATTACATAAAATTTTACTCACATAAAGGTGAGGGGATCCAATGGATTGGATAAAGGGGGTTTACATAAAATAACCCGCAGGCACATAGGCCCTTAAATATTAAGGAGGATGGGATGACTTGTAGACCATTAATAAAAAATTAACCAAAATAAATTTAAAAAAACCAATCACATACAAAGGGATGGTTCAATATCATGATCCTCCATCTATTCAAAAACTAGCATACATTTTTAATCTTGTTATAAATTACTTTTATTAATTATTCAATTAATATAATTCACCATTAATTAATTCAATTTCTCATAATCTCATTCAAGCATACTTAACCCACCATCATCTCAATTAATTTCATTTAAAGTTAATGAAGTGGACAAGTGTACTTTTGAGGAAACAGTTGTGTGATTATCCAAATTCTTAATTGGAAATATAATTAATATATATAATTATAAATACTAATATATGGCATGTACTATCAAATAAATAAAATATGTAACACATGTGAATAGGTTTAATTATATATTAAATTTTTCTCTGTGAAAAAAATTGGGCACATATATGCAGTAGACTACACGACATGTATTATCTTATGGTTGTGTCCATAGCACACACCTTTGGTCTTGTTGTTTTGTCTATCATGAAATAATTTGAAGTACATAGTGTGTTTTCCAACATACATAGAGTGTATTTTCATTTTTTCATGTTTGCAACAAAATCCTTGTGACTAGGCCTATTTCTTGCTTGCAAATAGGATTTAGGTACCTATGTGTACTAAGAATACACAATATGTTGCCATGGACTTTCATGGATAATTTTTCCTCATGTCATGTATCCAATACACAGCTCACTGGGAAACCCTTTGTTCTCTACTATGAGATAATAGGGACTACACATCATATATAGTGGTTACACAGTCTGTAGTTCTTCAAGTCATATTCCAGTATATCTAGATCTATATGTCAATATTCTTTTTTTAGATCTTACCTAGAATCTATACAACTTTATCACATGATATTAATGTGAAAACAAAATTACTTGGTGTATATACAATAAGTATATGTTGTGTACTCTAGTTTTTTCTAGGAAAAGTCTTTGGCACCTCCAAATGATGTGAATCAAATGATTCTTCATTTTTAATCATTAATTGATTAATGGTTATGTTATTGAGAATAAAGATGGGGAAAATACGATGATGTTTATATATTAAAATGAACCATTTTAGGTAAAATAAAACACAAACACAAAAAACCATTTAATGAATAATAAATATTTATAAATTAAACATGTGACCCCTCTGATACCACTTGATGGTTCTAGGTGCAGTGGAAGCATCCTTTAATGGTATGACCAACTCAAATTTTAGTCTTAATTTATGTGTGATTGTTGCTTCACATGATCAAAATTTCACGTCCATAAAAAACAGTATATTACCTAACTAGATTAAAACATCAGAACTAGAATAGGATGATATTTTAATGTAATTTATAATTAATATATGAGAAGATATAAAATTACCTCAACTTGTAATTTTTCTTTGATTGATGATCCGGTGGAATAGATCTCATCGCATCATCATTGTGCTATAAGATCCAAGTGTGGAATCCCTCTAGCGGTGATCCATACATGCACCGCAATCTCTGAATGATGTCGTAGAATCACTCGGTGTTAGGACAGTCAATCCTAATAATTTTCATTGTTCGTAGTTGACCACAATAGTATCATTCTCAAATGAGAAAGAACTCTCAGTGTTCTCTCAAATTTTTGAGAGAGAGGGAAGTGATAATTAAATATAGGGCTTGAATAAGTCTCTCTCTCTCTATTGTGCACCCCAAAAGTGACTTAATAAAGAATTATAATTAGATATTTATTATAGAATTTTTAGGGTTGGAAAATCTCACACAATCCCCTAACTATCATTAATATTCTTAGTTGACCCCATGTCCATTAATATTGTTATTATTAATCTCTTGACATGTACTAAACATTTAAGAATATAAATAAACATAATTTATATCATTTTAAATTGGACCATTAAGCTAGATTCTATTTCCCTTGTTGAAATTTACCGACCCTCAAATAATATCTATTTAATAAATAAATTTCACTACATTATTCTATGATAAATATAATAAATATTATATTTTCCAAACATGAAAATAAATATTTATTATTATTATTATTATTTAACTCACTTATTATTTATAATAACTTGTGATTAAAATATGGTGATCAATAAAACATGAATAAATATATTATTTATTATACCTTCTTAAATTAAACACTTGAATTTAACTGAGATTGAGGATATAATTAGTGGGTGACCATCTAGGAATCTTTCTCAATGGCATTATGCATAACTACCGAAAGTACAATGTTAGAATCTAGAAACACACCAAGCCTCCCATAGATAAATACATTAATGTCATAGTGGCATCCAACCTCTTATGAATGCTTATCATGTAATATAATACCTTTATCATTACATATCTAATCAAGCAGGCTGCATGTCAGTGCCATCAATCTATATGATCAATTTATCTTTCTATGAATTTATAGAAATGAACTCTCCCATCGAACACCATGGTCATGGATTTATATAAGAAGTTATATTCTCATAAAAGGGCTTGATATATCAACTTCAATCAAGGGAAAAAAGGGGGAAATCCTTTATCACATTATCAATTAAAGAAATATCACTCATGATATACCCAACATATCCTACCTCACTGCAAGCATATGTCATCATAGTTTTCTTCAATACATCAAAGTACGCAAGTCATAATATCCATTAATGATAAAAATAAAGTCTAAGGATCAATACACACATTGAAAATAGGAGCATCTAATGACATATGGAAATGTATATTTCCCAGTAATGGGTTTTTTCTCATAACCTTCTATTTTGGAGATTACCAAGGGTGAACATAATGAGAGGGAATTTCAATGTCTTATGAGCCTTCTACCCCTGGTATTTTTTATTTTTTGTGTCCTATCAAACAATATAGTTCACCTAAATAACATATATATTAAATAATGATGTTGTGGAACCACTTGGTTCTCATTATAGTGGATAATTTTTATGACCTTTCAGGGTGACATATATTCTTGAGAAATTATAACATACAAGATTAGTGAAAAGGAACAATCATGATGTGATAATAAACTTCATTAATAATGAAAACATGTAATTAATTACTCTGATAGTTGATTCTATGGCACAAAAACCAACATGAAAGATTCCCAAGAGACATCTCTTCAAGTATATAGGGAACCTAATAAGCCCGGTGGTATGGAATTTATTAAAATTCATTTAATTAGATTCATTTAATTTCTCAAATTCACCCAGTTCAATCATAATAATAACTAAGAATGATGCATTTACCTCTCTTGGGTATCTAACGTAAAAGAAATACCACTTTTCCTAAGAGACTTATAAAGCTTATGGTCCTTTTTTCAGATCACAGGGGGCCCTAAAATCATGTTTCTTTGAAAAATTTACCTATTTGTGTCACATGTTATGCTCAAATGACATTTCTTCCTTACCAACCCATAAAATCCTCACTAATGCCTAATTATAGTCTCCATCCTAACCCTCAATCAAAATATTTGATACCACTAATTAATAACCTACCCCCACTAGGAACCCCTCTTAGGCTTATAGTAAAGCCAAGAGTGACCCCTTAAAGTCTACCTCTAACAAGCCACTAGGTAGTGACTAGATTTGATAGTATAAATCATACACATGGGAGGAATTACCCTCATAAATACTATAAATATAAAGATAAAATAACCGATCAACCCTATAATATAAATAAAAATATAATATCCCACAAATTCATGTAATCTCATAAAAATTCAAGGTCTCTAGATGAACAAAATAGCAAAAAATACCTAAGGTAGAAACTCTAACATAAATCATAGCTCTAAGATAGAAATGTATAGCCCGATCTCCAAATCCCTCCTAGAAACATGTAAAATAAATTTATATATATAAGGGTGATCATAATATGTTTATTTAGTAGGATCATACCCAATAATTATCATGAAAAAATTGGAAGAACAATACTAATACCCTGGTGATTAAATAGAAGAACCAACAAGAATATAGTAGGTCAACTACCACCCAACCTCACAAAGATTCGCTCACTAAGTATCAAAGTAAAGTATAATAAAATAATATCATAAGAATATAACAAAATTGTACCCTACACCACTTCTCCATTTATTTTTCCCTCACATTCCCTAATGACTAGGGTCATAGTTCTCTCATATCTTCCATATCATCAACCCATATTCATGGCACACACATATCAATAACTTGTGATGTGGACCAAACCACATCCCTATATACCCTAACCTCCTGCAAGACCCAAAATCCTATGTTTTCCTCAGTTAGAATATGGACTTCACCTCTAATGTGGTTCAAATTGTAGACCTACCTACATCATCCTCCCACCACTACCACAAAAACAGTTTTTCGCAGCGCCCCCCTTTATCAGCGCTTGCTTAGTAGCGCTGATAAAGGGCCCCCCTTTATCAGCGCTTGCTTAGTAGCGCTGATAAAGGGGGGCCTTTATCAGCGCTTTTTTTAGCGCTGATAAAGGGTCGACATCAAAAAAAATTAAAAATATATTAATATATTAATATATAAATATAGTTATATTGTTATATAAATATAATATATAATTTTTAAATATATTTTAGATAAGTATAAATGTACATTTACACTTATTATACTTAATATTTAAGATATTTAGTGAAAATGACTTCTTAAAAAAATAAAAAAATATTTTTAATTAATATTTTGATAATAATTATGGAGTAATAGTCATTTAATAACAATTTGAGGACTAAAAAAATTAAAAAAATTAAAAAAAGATCCAAAATATGTTGAAAACGCAACTCAAACTTCAAACGGCCATAACTTTTGATCCGGGTTTCCGTTTGAGCTCTACCACATATCAAATCGAAGCCTGAGACGAGATCTACGTCGCTGTGACTCGAAGGGACCCTAGTCAAGCGTTTTTCGAGGCCAAAAGAGGTCTAGAAAGCCTCCAAAACTGAGTTTTTTGTCGGGGTACCCAGATTTTTTAACATTTTGTGGATTTTCAAACTCGTTTAAGGGGGTATTATTGGCTTTTCTTGGTGGGGACTAAATTTATTCCAAGGTATTACATTCATATTGATATTATGTCTTTGAAATTTCATCCTTTTTTATAATGAACTGCTATTTATAATCAAATATATAACTATATGTACATATTCACACCTAAAAATTAAATTTTTTAAATAAATAATTAAACATATTTACATATAAAATATATTAGCTTTATCTAAATAATAACTAATATCCATTTTATTTAAAATACCAATATATGAATATTTATATATCTATATATTAATCTAACTATATATATATATTAATCTAACTATATATATATATTAATCTAATAACTATATATATATTAATATAGCTACATATATATATATTAGTATTACTATAAATATATATATTAATATCACCATAAATATATATATTAATATCACTATATATATATTAATATAACTATATAAATATATATTCATATAACTATATATATGTTAATATAACTATATATATGTTAATATAACTATATATATGTTAATATAACTATATATATGTTAATATAACTATATATATATATTAATATAAATATATATTACTATACGAATAAATATAACTAAATATATATATATATATATATATTAATACCACTATATATATATATTAATATTACTATATATATTATAATATAACTATATATATATTATAATATAACTATATATATATATTAATATAAATATATATTACTATATGAATAAATATAACTAAATATATAAATATATATATATAGAGATATCATGAATTGAAAAGCAAATCAAAATAGAGTAGTGGTAAGGGCTTAGGCGCGCAGGGGGGAGGTCTCGAGTTCAAATCCTGGTGGAGGCAGGGGTGCGCGCGCATGGGGAATATTGGAGCAAGCGCTGTTAAAGGGTGGAGGGGGTGCGTGGGGTTCATGGGGTGTTGTATAGGGGCCGAAAGGAACTGTAAAAGGGGGGGTTTAAGCGCTATAAAATCCCCCCCCCCCGATTGGCTGTATTTTTTAAATTTATTTAATTTTTTTTAATTTTTTTAACTTTTATCAGTGCTTTTTTAAAAGCTCTGATAAAAGGGTCCTTTATCAGCACTAAAACGAGAGCGCTGATAAAGGAAGCGCTGATATAGGACCCCTTTATCAGCGCTAAAAAAAGCACTGATAAAGGGGTACTTTTATCGGCGCTTTTTTTTAGCGCTGATAAAGGGGACCCCCCCCCCCCTTTATCTACGCTGGCTTTATCAGCGCTTTTCTAGCGCTGATAAAGGCCATTTTTAGCGCTGATAAAGGCCGTGTTTGTAGTAGTGCACGGGACCCAATATCATGTGTTGACATCGGTCTTAGGCATACCATGATTATATCATCAACTATATAATGCATGTAGATATCCATATTGGTACAAAATCACGAATATGAAGGAAATTAACCTTATTTCATCTAAGTACCATACACAACCCCCACCAAGTACCATCATCACAACCATACCACATTCAAAAGAGAGAGTTGGAAGAATGAGAAATTATCATCCATTACTTCACCAGCCTGGATGTTTGGGGAAGACACATGAAACCTAAAAAACATTGGGCATTTGTGAGGTTATCTGACTCTGGTGGGTCGTGTAAAGAAATCCTAGAAAATACAAGTATAGTAATACACACACAATCCTAACCAAGAATCTTTACCAATTTATCACAAATATTATACAAAACATCGCTATAATTTTACCACCTTCAAATATCAACTACTTCCACACATTTACTATCATTTTGACTTACCAAACCACCAAACCATCCCCATTTCCCATGAAAAATATATACACATAGGATTCCCAATTTTCCCATTTAATTGTATCATTTCACTATTTTTAGATTTACCATTTACCATATCATTTTCATTGTTTTTTCCATTTAATTCCATGTTTAATGACAAACCATCATCCACCATTACCCAAATTTAGTTTTAGCTATTAATGATCCCTTTTTAAGAATTTAAAATTTCATTTATAGAAAAATTTCATTCATTTCCATCCCACACCCTTTATTAGTTTTTTTGTTACCAATTCATTTCCAAAACCACCCAGAAAACTATAAAACCATCCTCATGCCACAAAAATAGTTTATGCAAAAAACTCCACACTTATCATGCCACATCAACTATAACAACCTAACTATCACATGCCAATAATATTTCTCTTCCAATTCTAAATAATCTCAACCCCATCACCAAATACATACTATCTCCTATAAACAACCATAATTGTTACCACACATCATCATTTACCATAGCCACACAATCACATTAACCACCCAAAACATTCCAACAAAACACACCAATCAGTTTCAGTATCAACAACCTCTATAATTCTTATTTAAAGGCATGTTTCCATAAAATTTTAACACCTCTTGCGTGAGTGTCAACACCGCAATTACAAGATTTCATAAAACTAGTTCATTGTTGTCTTTACATTTATTAGCCTTTTATGAAAGGTGGTTCTAGCAGTAAATTCAGACAATAACACAAAATTATCACTAGAAATAATAGTTCTTAGAAAACGCAATAAATAACCAACAATATTATGGGTAATAAAAATTAAAAAAAAATATAAACACATGAAAATTCACCCATCCCTCATAGATTTCTCTTAGTTTATTTGATTATCTTAATTAGAAAAATTATTACCATATACCCAAAGAAAAAACTTGAAAATTAGAATTTATAAATTAAATAAAAGAGAGTTATTGAATCCCCTACCACAATTAAATCTTTGAAATTTTTTACACAAGTACGAGATGAAGGAAAATTTGATCTCAAGGCCCAAATCATGTGAAAAAACACTAGAAATATAGAGTGCAATGAAAACCATCAACCAATCACCACAACATCCCCCAAACAACCCACTTCTATATCCATAACCTTATTTGGATAGAAAAAAAGAAAAACTAGATGGGAAAGGGGAAAAACTCATCTTGTATAGAAGTATATATGATCCTATGAAGCTAAGGATCAAAACATGTTAAAGGGGTACCAAGAGTCTCCAAAAATAAAACTCAAATCACTGGTGGTTCAAGAGGAAATAAAGGAATTAAAAGAAAAGTGTAGGGGGCTTATAATTTATACCTAACTAGAAAAACGCATGGTCATGGTGAAATAGGTCATCACCCCAACACGGTCATCCCAAAAAACTATGAATCATGATGTGATAAATTATGTTCACACCACGATGGGTCAATATCCATCAAAGATCTAAAATTCATGTTGTAAATCCCCTGAATCTCACCCATCTTAAACCTAATAAAATCCTCTAATGCAATTCAATCCAAGAAGGATTGATCTATGACCTGCACCACCACAGCATGACATGACCTGAAATAGAAGCACTGACGAACCATCCTCCAAGTCTTCATGTTGTGAAATATATAGTTGCATTGTGAATAATATCCCTCAAAAACTCATCAGAATCTACCTCTGAAGTATAATTTCACCATGAAGACTCATCCATGAAAATATCACAATTTTCTAAGGAACCTTCACATTGTGAACTTGACCTCCATTCCACAGCCTACTAAACTGTAGCACTTCACATATTCTTCTAGCTGACACTCATGTCACAATACCATATGTCAACCATTACTAGCCTCCTTCATCCAAAACTAACTTCCCCACTCCACTTTCCTTATTTAAACTTCCTCTTATCACCTCTAACACTTGAATCGCACAAAGGAATATCACAAAAAGGTTTAGTTTGTTAAAAATACCTTAGGCTTGGGCAACATAGTAACACATGGAAATATCTGTAGCACCTCTCCCAATTTGAAAATTATTTATCCCTAATCTTATAACAATTCCTCTCACAAAACAAGAGGAAACCACTATGAACTAATCTTAAAAGTAGGGTCCACTTAAGGGAAACCCTAGAAATCCCTTCGGCTTGAGAAACCATTGACTGATGTAGGAAAACATCCACGGTATCCCTTTAAATTTGGAAACATTTCCTCCCTCAACTTTGAAACACTCTATCTCACAAGACAAGATAAAATCATAGAGCACTGACCTTAGAAGATGAACCACCACACATCATCTGTCATTACATTATTGCCTCATAGACCAACTGACTATAAACCAACCTTTCTCCTTTCCTCACCACTTTATTGCCTCCTTACCTCTCCACCCACCTTGTGCGCCATTAATGATGATGTCTCCTAAACTCTTCCCACACTAAATAGATCTTATGTCAACACCAACTCTTTCTCATTGCTTCATTGAATAGCTAATCAAATATTTTCCCCACTCCCTACTCTCTCTCTCTACACATGTCACATATATTGTTGGTCTCCATCCATTGATAGCCAATGGCCCTTTTCCATATCCCACTATAGTTGTTCCCAATCTCTTCCTATTGTAAGGTGGGTTTTATTTTTTTAGTTTTTATAAATTTATTATTAATATTAATATCTTTTATTTATATTTACAATTTTTTTATAATATTCTATAATTTTTTTGAATTGTGGACTGGTTTTTTATTTTTCCCTTTCATTGGATATTTGTAACCCTAAAGTAGGTTATCATTATCTCATGATTTAATTTCTTTTAATTATATTCCTAATTTAATTGAAGATTTTACATCTTTTTTTTGGATTGATGATCAAATTTTCAACCAATATATTTTAATTTACTTGGTATATTTAATCTTTCTGAAACATAATACTCTTCCTTTACCCGCTGACAAATCAAGCACCACAACACAAACTCTGATACCAACCACTTCATCCTAGGCCACCAAATCCAGCCCCAAAAAGCATGATATATCTTGGATACTATATGATTAAATGTCACTTTTGAGTTATGGAACCCATGGAAAGCCCCCTCACACATCTCTGATGGGAAAAAATTATCCCCTGGAACATCATCGGATGTTTTTCATCCTTTATCCATCACTCTAGAGCATCAATGGATGATAAGGTCTCACATCACCTCTACCTCCAAGTCTCCCCATAGATACTCCTACACTCACTACATCAAGGAGGATTTAATTTTTATTTGAAATAGGTAACCTATACCACCATAATCCTCTACATCGAGATAAATCAATGTAAGATCCTCTATCACCCTCTAAGAATATCATGACTCTTGAAAAAACATCTCTTTGCAACATTATACTCAGTCCATCTACAAATACATTCCCCTTCCCCGAGGTTTAGGGGATTTAAAAGTTGCGGTCTTGAAAGAACATCCTCCACATTCACTATATCAAATATAAACCCCACTAAGAGAAAATATACATCAAGATATTATGATCTATGAAGACCAAAAGGTGCTCACCAATGTGATAATATCAGCATAGAATTAGAAAAAAAACACTACTATTGTGACCTCTAGATCATGTGTGACATAGTTATGATCATGGGGATGTAAATGGATATACTCATAAGAGATCAACACCCTATGTTACATTAAGACACAATTCAAACCAAGATGAAAAGTGTCACAAAAAACCTCAAGCATCACTCCCTCCTTTGGAAGCTGAAGCACAAGAGTACTAATCAACTCTCCTTTAGGTATTCAAAGGATATCTGAAAATGATCAGTAAAGATAAAGACTTGTTTCTTCATGGTCAAGGATATAAATGGGGATTAAATTTGAGATAAGTTAGACACAAACCTTTGATAATATCCCACAAGACTAAGGAATTTACACACCTCTAACACACTCTTAAGTGTTTCCTAAGAGACAATTACCTCTATGTTTGATGGATCCACATCCACTCCCTACTGAGACACCATGGGAACAAATAAGTTCACTTATCATTTCCAAAAACATTATTTATAAATCAATCCATAAAGTTGATGGTGTTTGAGAACCTATAAAATAGCTCTAACATGCTCAACCAGTGCTTCCTATAACCTCAAGTACATATGGATGTCATTGATGAACACTAACATGAACTGGTCCAAGAACTCACCGAACATGGATTTCATGAGTCTATTGAATATGTATAGGGAGTTTATGACATATAATAGAATAACCATAAACTCATAATGCTCACATTGATATCGAAAGATATTATTTGGTATATCCTCCTCTTTCACCCTCATCTGATGATAACCTGACCACAAATCAATCTTTGAAAACTAACTGGATCCCTTCAACTGGTCAAATATGTCATCTATTCTAGTTGGGGGTTAAAATTATTAACCATCACTTGATTTAACTTATATTAGTCTATAAAAAAGATGATACCACAATCCACCTTCTTATAGAACAACATTAGATCACCCTATAGTGATACACTGGGTTAGATAAAGCCCTTATACAACAAATCACAAACTTGAATCCTCAACTATCATGGATATGAAGTCACTATCTAATAAGGATACAAATAAATCATATAATTAATTGGATATAACTATATTCCAAACTTGATATCGCATCAAGGAAGAAGTTCCACAACCTCATCTAGGAAAAAATACATAAAATACTTGACAACCCTAGGGATCACCACCACATGAACTTCTACTAATCTCAAGATAACTCCACCAGCTAATACAGAAGAGGCCCTATGTTCATAATTCATATCTGATAATCCCTCTCACTGATGAATATTGGATGTTTAACTTCTACATCAGAAAACATGAATTTACTCTAGAATAAAAATATAACAGAAAACATGGAATATAACCAATCCATTGTGAGGATGGAATTATATGGTTGTATTTATAGAAGAAAGAAATATCTAACTGACTAATGCTACCTCATCATCAGTTCATATCCTCAGAACACATCAAGAGAATAGGTTTGATCACCAACTGGTATAGTCCAAACGAGGGGCACTGGAAGCCTCTCCACCTTTAGTCCCAAATTATGTACCAAGGTTAGTGAAAAAAAGGAGTAATAAGCTCTATAATCAAAAAATGAAAGAGATAAGGTTGATGATAAATTGATTGTACCTCAAATATTTACCAATCCATCTAGTGTTGGTGCCTCTATGGCATGCAACTGGCCATGCCTAGATTCACTTCCTCTATATTATCAACCACCTCTATGACAACACTCCACCCTAAGTCCCTGGGGGAGATGAACTTTATCGATACACTCAGAATATTTGAACTATTTCCCCTAATGATAATAAGGCCTCATGGAAATTTATTACTAAGGTTGATACTGAATTTGACCGCCTGCACAATATTAGTCCCTAAGAAAGGTTATTCACTGATACTGCTGATGGATACAACCTCCAAAAACAAAGTAAACCGACCCAAATCTCTTGGTGGATGCTTAGGAACTTCTGTACCTACAAAAATGAGATTCATACTACTGAGGATGACTCCCTATTAGTCAAAACCTCAATTGAACTAATTCCTAAGACCCTCTATCCATATCCCTGATCCTAAAAAAACAATGATGATTGGCCTCTTAAGGTGATCTTGTATACCCATTCATCTACTCAATCACCTTATCCTTCTTATGCACCTCTAAATATATAGGTAACATAAATTGGGTGATTGTATATTTGATAGCTGTAAAAAAATACTCATCAAGGTTTCACTCTCTATAATCCTTGTTAGGAAAATGATTGGCAGTAAAGTACAAAAGATATTTGAATCTAATCCCATTATCTCACACACTCAGGCTCCCTTACTTAAGGGGGAGAAACTCCTGTCTCTTTTTGTCCCTCATCATCGATGGAAAAAACTCTACATCAAACTCTTTTCCCCAAAAATCATCCACCTCCATATCCTCTATAAAATACAAGATTTATCATTGTTGAGTTGTCCCCCTCATCTAACTAGACTCTTGTGGAACCCAATACTTTTATCATACATGAATTAGGATAAAATAAATCTTGAGATCCTCTAACCAATACTCTATATCTAAATCAAAAATGCTCCACTCATAATTTATCAATCCCTGACACAATAAATCTTATAAAATTCTTCTCTAAGACTCATCCTCCTCAACCATATCAACCCTTGAATGGTTAACCATGTCTTCCTATCACACCTCACCACTCTGATCCACATGCGGATGATGTCCAAGAGACATATCTGCAACCATAAATGGAACCTCATAATCTTGGTGGTATAAAATTTATTAAAATTCATTTAATTAGATCCATTTAATTTCTCAAAATTACCTCGTTCAATCACTAGTTCAGTCAAGCATGATTCATGGACCTCTTCTAGGTCACTTCCCTGAAAGCAACATCACTTCACCTAGGACACTTATCAAGTTTATGATTCTTTCATTGGATCATAGGGGAGACTAAAATCTTTTTTCTTATCCAATTTACCATGTTTACATCATGTGATATGCTTGATTGACATTATTTCCTTACCAGCCCATATAATCCTCACTAGTATCTAACTCCAATCACCATCCTAACCCTAAATTAAAATATTTTATACCAATTTATCATGACCCATCCCCCATTATGAATCCCTCCTATGCCTACAATAAAAACGGGAGTGTCCCCTTAAAGTCTAACCTAATAATCCACGGGGGTAGAGACTAGCATCAAGGGTATAAATCATACATATGGGAGGAATTACCCTCATAAATCTTATAAATATAAAGAGAAAACCATTGATAAACACTATAATATAAATAAAAACTAATATCCCACAAATTCATGTAATTTCATACAAATAAATGGTCTCTATTTGAAAAAAATACCAAAAAATCCTAGGGTAGAAAATCCAATATAAATATAAGATTCGAGATATCAGTGTCCTATTGAAATGGTGTAGTCTAATTTGTTTGGATAAAGTTGGGATAAATTCTAGTGGCTTGGATTGCACAACAGACTGCAACTCTAACCATACTATGATATAGCTAACTATGAGATAAAAACAGAGAACTATAAAAGCTCTAACTTTGGCACGATTACTATATCATCTCAGACTTTGGATAATATGGTATTATAGCTCCAAAAAATTTCATCTTGAAATCATTATAGAAAAATGGACTTACTGTCTGGTTGGTGTCATGGTAGAATCTTCTTCTTTATGATTTTATTCAATCTAGGGTTTAAGTGTGTCTGAAACTCTGAAATTTCCCTGTAATTTTACTCCTGATTATATTGAACCTTCTACCTCTTCATTGATGTATGTATTATTTCTTGAACCATGTAAATAATTGTTTCATATGATCTTATTCTCATTTCTTTTAATTTTTACTCTTCTTTAGTGAATAATTTATAACTTGTTGCTCCTAGAATTTTCTCCACAACTATTATCAAATCTTGAGTTTGAAATATTGAGTTTTTTTTGTAGAATTAAATGTTGGTAGTGAAATAAGGAAAGGTGAATATTTAAGTTACTGTAGGATATAGAACAAGGATTATCTTTATCATAAAAAGATTAACTTACCACTTCTGATTTTAAAACCAATGTATATTTATGATATGGAGTGGTAGATACTAGATCGATGGGTTCTTGGAGTTATGTGCCTTATATTGGAAAAAACATCATTAAGCATCATATAGGAGAGGATGATGGGTGGGTTTGATTAAATCTCCCACAAATATGTACAAGAAGCCTTCTTCATTGAAAAAAGTGTACCTGATGCGATGAACATTCAATCTGAAAATGATTGAAGGTACTATTTTTGTTGATCATGTCAATAAATTCAATACCATAATAACTTAATTGACATTGGTGGGAATTACTCTTGATGATGAGGTATGTGAACTGGTTTTATTTTCTTCATTACCTAATAGTTTGGAAGTGACTTTTAAAGCTGTGATTAGTTCTTTAGGGAATATAAAGTTGGTTTTGAAGAATATGTGAGACCTTATCCTTGATGAGGATATTTGAATAAGAGAATCAGGTAGAATCTCTGGTTCTTCTTTGAATGTGGGAGGAAGAGGAAAATATGTGTAGCGAGATAATCTTAGAGGATGACTAAAATCAAGAGGAAATATTCAAGAAAAGTTAATGGGGCCTAGTCCTACCTACTAGATTTGTGGGAGTGAAGGAAATGTCAATAAAGAGTATAGTGAAAAATGAAAGGTTCCTGAAACAATTAGAGTAAACATGGAGGTTGAAGTAATAGATTATGTGTATTTGTTGAGCATGGATATCCTTATAGAGTATTCAATTTTATATTTAGATGTATCTATCCATTCCACTTCAAATAAGGGTTTCCTAAAAATTTATGTTTCAGGAAATTTTGTTAAGTTACGTCATGTTGATGATGAACCCTTACAAATTGTGGGGGGATATTCATAGATTAAAACCAACAATGAGAGTTTTATCATTAAGAAAAATGTGAGGTATATCCTTGGATTAAAATGAAATTTTATTTATGTCAAGTATCTTGATGATGCAAATTTTAGTACCACATTCACTAGTAATGCATATAAGATTACTAAGGGAGCTATGGTCATAAATTGTGGAGTAAAGAATGGAACCCTGTACAACATGAAAGATACATATATAGACATACTTGCATCAATAAATTCTATCATGGATTCAAAACTGTGGAACTATAGGTTAGGCCACATGAGTGATAAGGGTATGAAGGTTCTAGAAACAAAAGGAATGCTATTAGATCTAGAGTCAGTGGAAGTTGACTTCTGTGAATATAGCATCTTTGGAAATTCGAAGAAGGTATCCATTTCAAAAGGAGTAAGAATTCTGGGGGTTTGGAAGCTGGATCTAATGTACATTGATGTTTGGGGGCCTACACTAGTACATTCTCTTGGAGGGTCGCAATAATATGTGACATTTATTGATGACTCAACAAAGAAGGTATGAGTTTAGCTTTTTAAAAGAAAATATGTTGTGTTTAACATGTTTCAGAATTGGAAAACCATTGTGGATAATGATTCAGGATCAAAGCTTAAATTTTTGAGGTCTGAAAATATAGGATAGTGTGGAAGTCAGGAGTTCATGGAATTCTATTCTAATAATGGAATTTAGTGGGATAAGACTCTTCTAGGTACACCACAAAGGAATGGTGTAGCTGAAATGAAAAATTAAACACTAAATGAATGTTCTAGGAGCATGAGGGTGCACTCAGAATTATCCAAGACATTATGGGTAGGGGCGGTAAACATGGCGGCACATCTCATAAATAAGAGTCCATCTATAATAATTGAAGAATATATACCCAAGGATATCTAGTCTATAAAGGTGGTAAGACTCTCACATTTATGATTCTTTGGTTGTTTGGAATATATACATATATATGTTTATGCAAGGGAAAATCTTTATCCTAATTCCAAATCATATTTTTTTATTGTCTACACTAATGATGAGTTTGGTTATCTCTTTTGGGATGATAAGAACACTATGATCATTAGAAGCCAGAATGTGATATTTAATGAATGTGTCACATACATGGACCAACAAGAATATAAAGTGTATAGAGGAAATAAAGAATCAGAGTGTCATGAGAAATTGGATCTTGAAGGTTTATCTGAGCATGTGACACTGAAACTAGTTAATCCTACTCCTCAAGTGGAGTTGAGGAGATCAACAAGGGTGAGAAGGCATGTGCAAAGGTGTTCATCATCCTTACATTATTTTTTATTGACTAATGATGGATAATCAAAATGTTTTGAGTAATCAATGCAGTTGAAGGATTCAAATAATTGGGAGATGGATATGAAGGAGGAGATTTACTCATTTCATGGTAACAATACATGGGAGATGAAATGTTTACCATAATTAACGAAATAATTGAATAAAAAATGTGTGTATTGTTTCAAGTAAAAATTGATGATAAGATGAGGTATAAGGAATGTTTGGTGGTGAAAATATTTCAACGGAAAGAAGGCGTGGACTTCACTGCAATTTTTTCACCTATAGTAAAGCTTACCAATATCCATATGGTCCTTAGTATTATTGTATCATAAGACTTACATATTGAGAAGCTTAATGTGAAGACGTCTTTCCTTCATGGAGATCTATATGAAGATCTTTATATGCAACATCTAGAGGGATATGTTGATTCAGGGAAGGAAGACCTGGTCTAAAAACTCTAGAAGAGATTATATTGGTTAAAGTAAGCACCCAGAAAGTGGAATAAAAATTTTGATTCATTTATGAGAAAAAATTCATAAAAACATTTTGGCATGGATCAATGATTCTATTTCAAGTCCTTTGGTGATGGATACATTATATTAATTTTGTATGTTTATGACATGATCATTGCATGATCTTGTATGCAAAGGATTGATGATCTGAAAGGGTATCTAGATGATTAGTTTGAGAAGAAAGATCTTGGAGAATCTGGAAAAATTTTGGGGATAAAAATCAAGAGAGACCACATAGTATGAACCTTGATGTTATCATAGGATGGCTACAATAGAAATTTTTTAGTATATTTTGTATGGTGGAAGAAAAATTGATTTTTATTCCCCTAGAAATCCATTTAAAATTTTCAAATTACAAATTACTTAGGAAAGTAGCCTAGGTTGAGTGTATAGAAAAGGTTTCATACACATCAGTTGTTGTAATCCTGATGTGTGTCATGTTCTATACCCGACCTCATATTACTCATGTAGTTAGAGTTGTGAGAAGGTACATGGATAACCATGGAAAGTAACATTGGGAAGGTGTTAAGTGGATACTAAGATACCTGAAGGGAAGTAATGAAGTGTCTCTATGCTTTGGGAAAGGAAATTCATTACAGGGGTATGTGGTTTCTAACCTTGGAGGCGATGTTGATAGTAAGAGGAGTATCAGAGGTTAAGTATTTAGCTATGGAGGAACTACAGTAAGCTGGATATCTTATCTATAGAAGATGGTGGTTTTGTCCACTACAGATGAAGAATACATTTAAATAATAGAATCCAGGAAGAAGATAGTCTGGTTGAAGAACTTATTGGATGAGTTGGGTAGAAAGTGAGATGAAAACGTATTATACTACAGCAATTATGATCATATTGTAGCAAAGATGACCAGGAAACACTGATAGGGAACTATAGTAATGTGAACTTTAGAATGGTTACTATAGCATCTAGGATTTTGGAGACAGTGATACTATCACCCCGTAGACTTTCAAACACCATTCATTATAGAACAGTGGGCTTACTGTGTGGTTGGTGGCATAGTTGAATCATCTTCTTTATAAGATCATTTGAGATAGGGTTTCTATGTGTCTAATGCTTTAAAATTTCCCTTTAATTCTACTCCTAATTATAATGAAATTATACCTCTCTGTGGACATAAGGATCATTTCATGAACCTCATAAATTGTTGTACCATGTGATCTTCTCATTATTTTGTTTTCTCTCTTTTTACTCTTCTTTTGTGAATCGTTTTTCACTTATTTTTCCTAGAATTTTTGGAACATGTCTAACCTGATCTCCAAATCCCTTAGAGAAACCTCTAATAGATTTATATATATAGGGGTGATCATATTATGTTTACTCAGTGAGATCATACCCAAGATATCTCATGAACAAAGTAGAAGAAGAATATTAATAACCTAGTGAATAAATAATAGAATGAATATGTACCTCATAGGAAAACTACCACCCAACCTCACCAAGGCTCACTCACGATGTATCATAGCCAGGTATAGTAAAATGATATCATTAGAATATAAACAAAGTGCCACATTACTTCTGCACTGATTTTTTACTCTCATTCCCCAATATCCAACATCCTAGTGATCTCATCCCTTCCATCAACCCATATTCATGGGACACACATATCAATCATATATGATATGATCTAGACCACATCCCTACATACTCAACCTCCTATAGGGACCAATATCCTATGTTGTCATAAGTCATAACAATCACATCACCTTCGATGTGGGTCAAACCATAGACCTACCAACCCCATCCTCTCATAGGGACCAATATCATTTGTTGACATTAGTTTCATCCATACCATAACTATATCAGAAACCAAAAATACCATATCCATATCCATATTGGAAAGGTATCATGAGAATGAATAACATTAACCATGTTCCCTCTTCATACCATGCACACCTCCCCCCCCCCAATACCATCAACACAACTATACCACATTCAAAAGAGAGAGTGAGGAAGAAGGAGAAATTATCCATTTGTTCTTTCAAAAATATGAATGTTTAGGGAAAACTCCCAAAACCCAAAACTTTTGGGTTTTGGTGAGGTTATCTAACTTAGGTGGGATTTTTATATAAATCATAGAAAATAAAAGTATAGTAAACCGCATACAAGACCAAACTAGATTATTTACCGAATTAGCACTAGTACTTCCCACAACATCACCACAATTCCATCACTTTCCACTATCAACTACTACCACACATTTACCATCATTTTCACTTATTAAACCATAAAACCAGTCCCAATTCCCATAAAAAACAACCACATAAAGGATTTACAATTTTCCCATTTAATCATATCATTTCACTATTTCCAAATTTATGATTTACCATCTCATTTTCATTAATTATTTCATTCAATTCCATGTTTAATGACAAACCATCATCCACCATTACCCGCATTTAATTTTAGTTATTCCTCATCCATTTTCAAGCATTTACAATTTAATTTAAAACCAAATTTAATTCATTTCCAGACCATTCTCGTTATCAATTTTTCCATTACCAGGTCATTTCTATAATTTCTTGGAATTGATTGCACCGTGATTCACTATTTCATTTTCACCCTTACACTGCTGTGCTAAACTAGTTTTGTATTGAAAATTATAAAAAATAACAAATTTCACTTCATGTTTTATTAAATTATTTAATATCACTATTAAAAGGGTAAATTATACTTATTTTTATGATTTAATTGTAGGTGGAGGTGATTTGGAGGGCCCAGGATGAAGTGGAAGAAAAATGGGAAAAAAATACATGGGATCCATGAACACCTATCCAATGATGTGAATGTTACTAAAACTTCGTACATCCAAATGGGATGATATTTTGTGTTCTAGTACAAATTTAAATGGGATAAAAATATTATTAAGACATCCAAGTCCAATTCGTCCATTAAGTGGCCCAACCAGCCTGATCTGTCCAGCACACTGAATTTGCACAAATTCAAAAGTGATGTGATGTGATCTATCCATATCTAGAGTTTTAGGTATCCAAATGAATCCAAAATTTATATATATATAGTAAAGATGTGAGGAAACAAATTTTTAGTTTTTCTAAAAGCGATATAAGGATTTATAACCATGTAAAACAATGTTCTAAGTGGTTTTACACAACCTTTGTTCCCAAAACCACCTTCCACTTTTCCTATAAAATGATACCTTGGGAACCTCATTTGTAAGTTTGTCCAGAAGTAAAATGTCTGGTATTTTGGAGAGCCAAAGGATTCCTCTCATAATACAATAAGTTTTGGATGCCCCTATATTCATATGGGTGTCAAGAATGAAGGTTAAGATCCACTCGAGCCTCATCTTCCTCTCGATGGAGACCTAAATAGTGGACGATCATTTTGAGGGAGCTACAGATACTTGGGAGGGAGTTTAGGCACTTATTATTATACTAGTTTTCTATAATTTTGTGTTAAATATTTCACTTATGTTTTATCTCAACACCCTTCTCCTCTAAATTCTTTTTTTGAGTTTAACTAAGTGAATCACTTTTCATTTCAACACCGGTTGGGTTGAGATTTCAAGTGGGAATCTTGGGTTGTTCTGATTTGAAAACACAAGCATCCTATTTATCTCACACATACATAAGATATTATTATGATTTTATATCCTTCACTCTATCATTGAGTTCCAATCCTTGGCAACATGATTTTTATGTCAAGGGTTGGTACTTTTTGCAACAATTTAAGAGGCAAGAGGGGAATCAATATCTTGACAACCCTCAATGAAAGAATTAAACAAAACCATGTGTATTTTTCGAAACAATTAAATTTCCAAGATATTTAGTGAACTTGAAATGAAATCCTTATCTCATAATTATTAAAACACCACATTAATTTATCAACTATTAAACTCTTTAAATCAAGTTATTTTCTTAAAACTATTTTCAAAATCACCCCTCTTTCTATTAGTTTTTTATTGAAAACACTATTTCCCTCAGAATTCGGGGATGACCTCGTTGATTGAAGGTTCAAACATTCCGATTAGTTTCTAATGGGTTTGTTCATAGAACCGGAAACATCCAATGATTCCAAATCTATTTGGACCTACTTTCCAAAGGTAGGTTCTCATTAGTTTGTGAATTGATGAGGCTTAGGAATTTTCATTGGTCGAGAGGATGGGAGGTCGGACTCATCACACCTTTTTGAGGGGAATTATTGTCTACTCCGGGACTCTCTTTATAGATTTAAGTTATGTTCGTGAATCCTTATTACATTACCAAGTATAAAATGAGATTTCCTTCAGATCTAACAATCAATGATTAAATATGTAGGAAATTTAGAGAATCTTTTATATGTATTCGAGGTTCTTCATCGATAGAGAATCATCTGTATTTATTAGAGATTCTTGGTCAATGGTATCCTTCGACACATTTATATAGAAGTATTTTAGTCATTATGATGACCATGATAGTTTTAAATCTACTCAGTGGGGCACTTGAAGTTTATTGTCATTCAGAAGGACATGGATTATTTCAGAGTTGGGATCGAGCCCGCAGATGTGCTACCTACGTATCCTTTGTTTAGAAAAGGAATCAGAACCCACGTAGTTCGAGTAAGTAAGTATGATTTTTATGCATGATGGATGGATCAAAGAAAGAAGTCATGATTACTTTTACACTCTAAGATCACGTGAGTCATGCTCGGTGTGAGAAACAAGAGGTATTGGTGAAACCAGACAATTGTGCCACGAAAGATGCAATGATGTGGGGATTATGTATGTATGACTTCCCAAAAATATATGAGGACTAATATTTACTTCAGGGAAGTAAATCCAGGAACAAGGTCCATAAAGGTTTATGTACTTCATGGAGATTTGGGTACTCTAACTTGGGGCTTACTCCTGAGGAAGATGCCCAAATTAGGAGGGGACTCATGATTGGGTTTTACTCCTGAGAAGGAAGCCCAGATCAAAAGTAAATTAAGACTGGTTAAGAGGAATTAAGACTGGGGATTACTCCTGAGAAAGAAGCCCAGGTTAAGGGACTTTAAGACTGGGGATTACTCCTGAAAAGGAGGCCCAAATTAATGAGGACTTGGGGCTTACTCCTAAGAAGGATGCCCAAATTTGGGAACTTTAAGACTGGGTCTTACTTCTGAGGAGGATGCCCAGATTAGGGGACTTGGACTGGGGCTTACTCCTGAAAAGGAGGCACAGGTTAAGAATTATGACTGGGGCTTATTCCTGAAAAGGAGTCCCAAATTAGGGGACTTGGGGATTACTCCTGAAAAGGAGGCCCAGGTTAAAGGGTTTTGAAAATTAAGGGACTTGGGGCTTACTCCTAAGGAGGATGCCCATATTTGAGAATTATGACTGGGGATTATTCCTGAAAAGGAGGCCCAGGTTATGAATTATGACTAGGACTTATTCCTGAA
Source organism: Viscum album (assembly GCA_963277665.1). Taxonomy (NCBI): domain Eukaryota; kingdom Viridiplantae; phylum Streptophyta; class Magnoliopsida; order Santalales; family Viscaceae; genus Viscum; species Viscum album. The sequence goes on from OY728148.1 coordinate 1,943,975,972, forward strand.
AAGGAGGCCCAGGTTAATGAATTCTCTCATCTTAAAGGATGAGGTTGAATGAATGAAATCTCAATCTTTAGTGACATAAAGATGTGTAAATCACTAGGTTTTGAGAGATATTCCACATAATTCCTTTCAGATAAGGAAGTAAAATCAAGAAATCATGCCATAAATGGATTTGAAGAGTGTCTTGAAGACTGAATATTGAATAGGAGAGGTGGAATGGCTTAAGAGGGGTGAAATGGGCAAGAAGGGCACCCAAAAAGGCAGGGGCGCGCAAGTCCTGGCAGGCGCGCAGGTACTGCGTGGGCGCGCAAGTCCTGGTCATGTAGGTATACCTGCGCAACACATGGGTACTTGAACGATGGTTAACCAGTAGGGTAATACTTGAGCGACTCTTTGTTAAAGCCTTTAGAATCATCTTGAGGTTATTCCAGAAGAGTGGCGCACAAGTTTTATTGAAGGAGTTAGGTGGCACGCAAGTGTGGCCATTTCCCTTAAGGTTTGTCCACTCAGGCACACAAGTGTGGATGAGTTTCAACACTTAGACCTTCCTCCCCCACTTTAGATCTTCCGTTATAGGTAAGAAATTACCTTAGAAGTGTTTCAGAAGCTTTGAAAAGAGACTAGGGCACCGGGAGCTCAAATCTGAGTTTCTAGAAAAAATTCCTCCCCCAAATGGGGGGCCCACAGAGTCTATTTATAGGCTGGAGAAGACCCCGAGTAGTTATCCTTTAGGCTGCTCAAGTCACTTTCATGACCATTAGGTGGCGCGCAAGTATACTTGCACGACAGTGATGGAACTTGCGCGACCCTTGTGCATTTGAAGACTTATTCATGCCTTTGTCGATTTTTGATGTTTTCTTCAAAAGTTAAATCAATTTGTGCTAAGTAATTTCCCTTTCCTTTCGTTTAGACAATATGATGAAAAGGAGAGTCAACAAAAGTCCCCCCTCAGAGTTGGATCCGAAATAAATGAGGATGTGACTCTGAGGAAAAGAATAAAACTAAAGGAAAGGTTGCGCACAAGTTTTCAGGGTGCAACACTTGGCGCGCAGGTTTGAGTCACGCAGGGCTGGAGTGCATTGGATTGAGCACGCTGGGTGTAGGCGTGCAGGTGGGCCGCCTGGCCTATAAATATGCGGTCATTTTCCATGCATCGCATCTGATTTTCATATTTTCAAGCTCTCACAGCGCAGGTCCTCTTCGCCGCGCACGTCACTCGTTTTCTGCTGTTTCTTTTGTTGTCAGGCTACTGTAGAGGTGTTTAGACTTGAGCGGTTTATACTTTCATGTCAAAAACTAGTGCGGCACACTAACACTTGCGCACCAATTTTAGACTTGCGCGCCTTAATGCCTTTTCCATTTTTTCTAAATTCCTTCACAAATTTTATGAAAAATAAACCCATTTAAGAGTTAGTTTATTCAACTTTTGTGTAGATTCAATGGCTTCCAATGGAATTAGAACGGCTGATGAACTGGAAAGAAAGCAGATTGATGACATGATGAACATTGTTGTCCATGATTACTATGATATATGCAACAGTACTCTCCCAAATTTGGATAAGTACTTTAAGAAATATCATCTTAATTTCCCACAGAGAATCTACATGTCCCTGTATGGTCATGGTCATCTGCAAGGAGTCAATGTTCCAGATGTAAAGAACTATACGCCTGAAATGCAACTGCACTGCTACTTTTCTATTTCGGTTATGATGTGCATTAAGAGCAACAACAATGGTGTGAACTTTCAAATTTTCCTTCCATGTCATTTCCTTGCAGATATGAAAATAGAAAACCCATGGGCTGAAATGTTTTCCACTGTCGGTTGGTGGAGATAAGACAAACATGGTATTAGAGCAATATATGAAAAGAGTACTCTCTCCAAATGGATCTTTACTTCCAATGCTCCATTCTCAAATCCATGTATCCATCTTCCAAGTGTCTTGGAAAGAAACAGAGTCACTATTTGATCAGCAGAAAATTTTCTCAAACCACACTCAAGAACATCCTTTTACAATTGTTCCAAGAAGAGCTGGTATCACTGCATCTCTTATTGTATCCAATTGAATGAATGAATTCTAGGTGGTTGCTGATGAAGATCGGAATTCCATAAATCAAATGAAGAGTTATGTTGAAAGCCTCTTGTAATTCTTGAAAAAGAGAAGAGACTCCAGTCTGTGGATGTCCTTCTATCTCCTGTGTATCAATGAAAAACACTTTCATCTTCAATCATTTGTGCACCTATTTTCCTGCTACCTACTTTAAATTTTACTGAATCCAATGGGCCTAGTAAGCATAGTTTTATTTTTAATATGATTATTATAAATAACCCTACAAACTTTGAATATTTTAATTGCTCAATATTACCTAAATCATACAAAATCTATGTTTAGTGAGCTGGAACTTGAATTTTATTTAGAGTTCCTTTGTCTTTTTTGGGAAGTTTAAAGTCATGCACATTGGACATACAGAGGCTAATGTTTAAGGTCGAAAATAGCTTTGACCGAATGAATTAGAATTGACTCAATTCTTTGAAAATTTATCTGAAAACATATTACCATACTCAAGTATGAGGGGAAAAAAATGTAAACTATGGCTTAAGAATATTTGAATCTGAGGAATGATATGAAAAAGAGCTAAAAGGAATCAGAAGAAGTGGTTTCCAAGAATGAAGTTACTATTATTTAACAAACCCGTTAGGGGGTTGAATTATACAGGGTCACCTAAGGGCATTGGTTACATAGTCAAATAAATGGCATCTTTTGGCTAACAAGTCTGTTATGTAGACTGTTTATGTAAGGCCGCCTAAGGGCGCGTGCTGCATAGTCAGGCAAAAGAACTCTTAGAATTTTACTTTCCTAGTGCTAAAAATCCAGTGAAAGTTTATAGAGATTCAAATTTTCCAAAGTATAGAGTTTGTTGTATGGAAAGAGGTACATGAATATGGAGAAGATATTTCCAAACAAGATTATCAAAGAACTGGATGGATATCACTTCTATGAAGGTCTGACCCAAACTTAGGGAAAGAGAATATAAACCATAGACTTGAATACTTTTAGATCATGAAAAAGGATATGGGACAAATATGTTAAGTATGGCTATTTTTGTGGATCCCTACATACTGTCATTTAAGACCAATAAGGAAAAAAGAGGCTTTCTTCCTAAGAATGAAGTTACCAGTATTCGAAAAACCCGTTAGGGGGTTGAATTATGCAGGTTCACCTAAGGGAATTGGCTGCATAGTCAGATAATAGCATCTTTTGGATGACAAATCTGTTATAGAGACTGTTTATGCAAGGCCGCCTAAGGGTACGTACTGCATAGTCAGGTAAAATAACTCTCAGAAATTTGACATTTTTTGTGACTAAAAGTCAAGAAAATGTTTATGAAGATCTAAAAATATTTAAGGTTAGGATTATGACACATAAAGATGGGTATTGTTCAATGTATACAGAGATACACAGATCAATGCTAACCATAATCATGTTGTGGCTGGGTCCTGACTGGAAATGTTGGACTACACTACGTATCCCATAAGGATGGGAATCAAGCCATACGTAGTTCTTAAACTACAGTTTAACATCGTGTGGGACAAAAGGATTAGAGATCTTAGTTTAGGTTCATAAATCTTGGACCATTATAAGAAATACACAGTGTGTGTTTTCATGGGGACTTTTCAGCCAAGGGACTGAAAGTGGAATTTGGGGTTAGGCCCAAAAGACTTGGGGCTGGATTTTAGGGATACTTAAATGTTCCTACGTATCCCATAAGAATGGGAATCAAGACAACATAGTTATATAAATACCCTATGTACAAATTTGGTTCGTACATGTGAAGGGTGAAAGGGGACTTTAGTACAATAATGGTTTAACCCAAGATAAAAGGTTTAGGCATTTCCATGTATGCACGTAGTCTTTGAAATGAAACATGATTGAAAAATCAATATAAATAATGGTTCCCTCTCAGCTGAGGGTATCAAAGAATATTGTAGTTTATTGTCATACTGGACAAAAGTGTTGTATAGTTTAACGTTGTATAACAAGGATGAAAGTGAAACAATGTAAAGATATTGATTCTAGGGGCGGTTTCACGAATTAATATCGTATGAGATGGAGGTGAACTGATGTGAAGAGATTGATTTTGGGCTTGAACCTTGGGAGGTTGCCTACGTACCCAGCCTAGAAGGCAAGGATCAAAGTCCGCGTAGTTCAATTAAAGAATGAATTAATGATCAAGTTGTTCTTGGGGACAACGACCTAAAAAATGATGTTGTTGGGACTTACACATGGTTAGTAGCCCAGAGAGAGTTTTATGGTTTAGGTTTTCTCTAATCTCATGTGAGTCATACTCAGTGTGAGAAACAAGAGGTAACAACAACCTTAATGATACACAGTTTAATGTCATGCAGGCATATCAAGGACTTTCTGTACAGTTTAGCGTCATGTAGTTAGGATGATGGGGACAATATAGTTTAACGTCATGTTGGACGAAAGGGGGACTGTGTAGTTTAATGTCATGCAGTGAGGACAAAAGAGTACACCATTTAACATCATGTTGGATGTATTGGGGACTTTTTTCACAGTTTAATGTCATGTTGGATGAAAAAGGGATGATACAGTTTAGCATCATGTTGGACGAAAGTAAAAACAGTTTAAGGTCATATGTATGGACCACTGATGATGAAGTTTAACATCTTGCTGGACGATGGTGTAGTTTAAGGTCATACCGGACCATGGATGGTGATATATTTTGTGTTTATACAAAATACTTCTTCAAAAATCTGGCATTGGTTGGAGTAGTGATGAGTTCTCCATCCATCGAGATTAATGAATAAGCTCCATTGGAGTAGACCCTATGTATTGAGTAAGGTCCTTCCCATTTTGGCTCAAGCTTGGGAGGTTTCTTTCCTGGTATCATTAAAGTTCTGAGAACTAATACCAATTCTCCTTGAGTGAATGAATGAAGATGAACTTTTTTGTTAAAATCTCGTGTTATTCGATTTTGATAGACTTCCAAGTGGTGCAAAGTACACAATCTTTTCTCATCTAACTATTCCAATTCATTCAATCGCTTTTGAGATTGTTCATTTGTAGATGATTGATCACAAATGGCAACTCTGAGCGAGGGTAGTTTAACTTCAATTGGCAAGACTACTTCCGTTCCATATACCAATGAATATGGAGTTGACCGCGTTGCAGTGCGGGTGGTAGTCCGATAATCCCATAAATCATTAAAGAGTTTATCAGGCCATTACCTCTTATCTTTATCCACCATCTTTTGCAGTATATTTGAAACAGTCTTGTTGAAGGCTTCTATCTGGCCATTGGCCACTGCATGATACTGAGATGAATTGTCGGATTTGATGTTGTATTCTTGATACAACTTCTTCACCTCGGATGAACAAAAGTTGGTGCCATTGTCCATCAATATGGTATGAGGGACACCAAATCTGGTAACGATGTTAGACTTGATGAAGCTAACAACGCATTTAGAACTGACTTCCTTTAGAGGTATTGCCTCTCCCATTTGGAAAAGAAGTCAGTAGCAGTAAGAATGTACTTAAACTGCTTGGCCATAGCTGAAGGGTAAGGTCCCACCACATCCATTCCCCATGTGGCAAATGGCCATGAGTATTTAGCTGTATGAAGCAACTCTGGAGGTTGATGAATGAAGTTGGCATGTACTTGGAATGAATGACACTTCTTTGTTAAATCAACACAATCTTGTATCATTAAAGGCCAAAAGTATCCAAGCCTTCGAATCCGATCAGAAATTCTATGTCCAGACTGGTGGGCACCACAGACTCCTGCATGCACTTCTTTCATGACAGCCATTATCTCTTCACCATCAATGCATCTGAAGAGAACTCCATCAAAACCGCATTTGTAGAGAATTTTCTCTAAGTGATCTGGGCTATCATAAAGAGTAAAATTGACCACACGTCGCTGGATTTGTTCTTTCTCAGCTCTATCAGGTGGAAGTGTTCCATTTTGAAGGTATTCCCTGATATATGACATCCATCCTGTAGTATGACCATACGGTTCAGGAATGGGGCTAATTTCATTAATTTCCTCTGTTCTGATTTGAACATAAGGTGAAATTGCACGACGGTGGGCAATACTAATAGTTGTCCCGTCCCGATTTGGATCTGCCAGAGTTGTGGCTATATTAGCCAGTGCATCAGCTTGAGAATTTTGTGATATTGGGACATAAGAAAATGTCAGTTCCGAAGGGAATTCTGCCATTAAATCTCTGATGTAATCATACAAAGGGATTAGTTCTTATTTTCTGATGGCATAATCCCCATTGACTTGTTTGATTACCAGGTCTGAATCAAATTTCACCTTTAATTAATTCACTTGTGCTTGAAGCTCTAATTTCAAGCCTGTGATGAGAGCTTGGTATTCTGCTTCATTATTGGTACCAACTTCCCACAATAAGAAGGAATAAGGTAACACTTCCTTTTCTGGAGAAATGACCACAATTCCTAATCCAACTTTGTTGAATTTAGTATTTTCCATTTTCCTCCATGTTGGACTTCTGGAAGCACCATCAAAATACATTTCCCATGCCTGAGGACTTTATTGAATAGAGAAGACTTCCTCATCAGGGAGTTCAATATCTGAAGATGTGTCTTACACTGAAGGGTGTTCAGCCAGAAAATCAACCAGAGATTGGCCCTTTATCGCCTTTTGAGACACATACTGAATGTCGAATTGCTGCAAAATAACTGACCACCTTGCCAGACATCCTGTAAGCATTGGACGACTAAGGATGAATTTGAGTGGATTATTGCGAGATACTAATTGGACCTCATGATGTTGTAGGTAGTGTCTCAACTTCTGAACTGCAAAGATTAATGTCAGGAAGCACTTCTCAATACTTTAATATCGGGTTTCTTCTTCAAGCATAGTTCGACTGAGATAGTAGAGGCTGTTTTCATTTCTAGCATCATTCTTTTGAGCAAGAAATGCACCCAATGATCGCTCTAGAGCTGTTATGTAGAGCATAAGTGGCCTTCCTTCAACAGGTGGCATGAGTACCAGTGGACTCAAGAGGTATTTCTTGAGAATATCGAATACTTCTTTACATTCTTCAGTCTACTAGTAAGTGACTCCCTTCTTCATCAATTTGATGAAGGGTAAACTTTTTCCTGCCAAATTGGCGATGAAACACCGAATATAGGCTAAGTGTCCTTGAAATCCTCTTAATTCTTTCAAATTTAGAGGAGGCAACATACCAAGGATTGACTTGGTCTTCTCAGGATCGACTTCAATACCACGATGGCGTACAACAAAGCTGAGAAATTTTCCTGAGGTTACCCCAAAAGCACATTTTAAGGGGTTCATCTTCAAATTATGTTGTCTAAGCTTGCGGAATATGACTTCCAAATCATCCAAGTTATTAGAATGTTGTTTGGATTTAACCACCAAATCGTCTATATAGAATTCAACAAACTTCCCTAAGAAGGGTTTGAAGATACGATGCATGGCATGCTGATATGTTGCACCTACATTCTTTAAGCCAAAGGGTATTACCCGGTAGCAAAACACACCCTAAGGGGCTCTGAAGGCTGTGTATTCCTCATCTTTTGGGGCCATTAGGATCTGATTATATCCGTAATATCCATCCATGAAGGAAAGTTCTTCATAGCCAGTTGTTGCATCAATTAAAAGTTCTGTAATCAGAACTGGGAAATCATCCTTAGGACAATGCCGATTAAGATCTCTAAAATCGATGCAAACTCTAATTTGTCCGTTCTTCTTATTTATAGGGAAAATATTATCCAACCACTTGGGATGTTGAACTTCTCTGACAAAGTTATCTTTGATAATCTTATCCACTTCAGCCTCAATTTTGGAAGCATAAGTTGGGTGTGTTCTTCTCGTGGCTTGCTTAAATCCTTGATGTTCTTCTGGTAAACCCAAATGATGAGTAGCAACATCAGGATCAAGCCCAGGCATTTCTGTATAGTTCCAAGAAAATATATCTCTATTTTTCTTTAGAAAAGAAATATACATCTCTTGCTCTTCAAAAGTCATGGTCGCACTGATTAAAGTGGGGCGTGGATCTTCTTTTGTACCCAGATTTATTTCTCTGAGTTCATCCACAATGGTAGAGATACCCTCTTCAAATGCTGGAGGAGCATCTTTGAGATCTTCCTCTTATTCGTCGTCATGTGTTATTTCTTCCATTTCTACTTGCATAGTAGATGATAAAGCATAATTTTCATGATCAGAAGAGATGTCAAAATTTTCACATCTTGAAGAAGAAGCTTCCATTTCCGACCCGATTGATGATGAAGGGTCTTCTTTGGGTAATAAAGAGGAGATGATGGATTGAGAATCCACATCATTGTTCACCTCTGATGTTGCTATAACTTCTTTTGTCCTAATTGGCGAAGTATAAACTTGTTGTATTTCAGCAGATGAAATGAAGACGTCACCATTTGTGCTTTCATCACTGCTTGGTGGGTTACCAATTTCTCCCATGTTGTCCGGCTCGATTGCTGTAACTGACATTATGGATCTTTCCATAAGATTATTTTGATTTGGGTCTATCTTGTCAATTTTACTGATAGGAAACACATAATCTGTACTCACATGTGTAAATGGATTTACTGGAATCTTCTCTAAACAATATGGAGCATTAACTTTGGTAATCTCCTTTGTTGTGGATTTCTCCCTTCCCTTCATGTGATAGAATTCCGCCTCAATGTATTGAGACTCACATGTCTTGAATGGGGCCTTATCACCCTACAATGTCCCAACTTGACCATCAAAACAATATTTGAGACATTGATGGTATGATGAAGGGATAGCCGCATGTTGATGTAGTCAGGGTCTTCCAAGCAAGATGTTGAAGGCTGAGTCTTGATCAATAACCATGAAATCTGAATTGGATACAAGATCTCCAAACTGAGTTCTGAGTGTAACTTCACCCAGTGGTTCTTGTTCATTTTTATCATATCCTTGTAACATCATGGTAGAAGGAGATAAATCAGATTCTGTGAGGCCCAATCGACGAAGTGTATGAATGGGCATGAGGTTGACTCCTGAACCATTGTCAATGAAAGATCTTCGGACGTCTACGCCATTGACCTTTCCAGATAAGTACAAAGGTCTAATATTCCCATGCACAACATCATCTTCATCTTCATCGGTAAAAGATATTACTGCATGGAATTCTGTAGGATTATTCTCTATGTGATATACTTCAGCTGTAGAAATTTCAGTTTCAAACTCCTGAGGACTTGACAAAGCCTTGATGAGTGCTTCCTGAAGATCTTTTGACTGATTCAAAGCATCCAGAATTGATAACTTGGCTGGTACTTGGGCCAAGTGTTTCAATACATCATACTTTTGATCCAGAGGTCTGCGTTTCCCAACAGGAACATGTGGTTTAGCAGGTACCTTGGAAGCAGATGCTTTGGAAGTTGATGCATCTTATATTAGGATAGGAGTTGGCAATATTCCTGGTTTTGGAAGATTAGACCGATTAGATCCATTTACTTGCTGAGAGGAAGAATATGGAACCTTCAACCGATCTTCCAAAATAACTGTGCCAGGACTGAATTTACTATTGGTAGAAGAACTTTCTTGTTCTTGCTGAGCTTGCTGAAGGGCTCTACCACAAGTTTCTGCTGCGTACACAGTTCTAGCAGGGGTAGAATTGGAGTAGTGGCTTCTGAAAGATCCATGTCTTCCCCTGTATCCTAAGCCTCTGAAACTTCCTCTAATTCCCCCGTTTGATACAGGGAATCCAGGCTCATCGGAATCAAAAATGTGACTGGCATATGGATCTGTTAATTGAATCATATTAATATAACCGAAGATTAACTCTTCTTCTGATGAAGACTCTGCCTGATTAGCCTGTTTAGGCTGTGCCATTTGGTGGGGCGGTGCCCGTGGCTTTGAAGTAGATGGTATGAAGTCTGCCAGAGTCAAAGACAACTTAGGCTTTGACACATACTCATCTTCTTCTAATTATTTTTCTTTCTTTGAATCATGTCATTTCTTTGAGGACTTTCCCTCTGATGAAGAGGGTTTTGGCGCAACATTCATGGCAGAAGACACAATCAGTTTCTTTAATTGTGTTCGCAAAATAGTATGAGTTCGGTTGATTGTCTTTCTGACCATCCAATCATCATAATTTTGTGCATTTTTTTATTTTGACTTCTTTCCATCCTCCTTCCTCCTCTGGAACTGTAGCAGTAACACATGTTACCTAAGCTGAAGAACCTTTCAGTTTGACTTGTCCCGAGTCGACCATCTTTTGCAGGAGGTCTTTGAAGACAAAACATTTTTGGATGGGATGCCCCAACAATTAATGAAAAGGTAAATAATTGGGACGGTATTCATCTCCTTCCTTATTTGACCTCTTAGGACTTGTTAATTGAACCAAGTTATTTTCCAGAGTCGAAATGAAGTAACCAGGAACTTGTTCATTTCGGAAAGAGTATGTTTTTCTCTTCAGATCCTCAAATTGTTTTCTTCTTTGATCTCTTTGATCATCTGGATGAAATGGCCTTTATTGTTGGTGCTCAGGAGGTGGATCCCTTCGAGAAGATGAAGGTTTTGAAGTATAAACAGGTACAGGTTCTTGTTTAAGCATAACTGTAGCAGTTTTTGCTTTACCCATTCTCCTTCCTGGAGATTATGGAATTACACGAGATTTAGCCTTAGCCTGTATAAGGGAATCTTCAATCTGCTAATCGATTAAAGTAAGGTCTCAAAACCCTCCTGTGTGTTTCACAGGGATCAACGGGGTGCGTAATTTGTCACGTAGATTTGCCACACATATTGGCAACAATTCCTCTTGAGGGAGTGCTAAGCTTAGGGAATATGTTAATCCCTTCCAGTGAGCAATGATATATGAGACCCTTTCATTCTCTCTTTGCTTACAGTTTGTAAGATCGAAAACTGTTTTCTTTGGAAAATTTGATCTGAACTGAAGAAGGAATTTTTGGCGAATATCCTCATATCTGGTAATTGACCGGGATTGCAAGCTTTTATACCAGAAAAAGGCTAGTCCTTGCAAGGTCCGTACGAAGCATATGAGTTTTATTGATTCTTGCTGCTCTATAGTTCCCATAATAGGATCACAATAAGACACGTAATGCGTCAAATGCTATTTAGGATTGCCTGATCCATTGAAAATAGGGAATACAGGGTTTCCAAAACTGGATGGAGGAGAGATTGAATCTACCCATTCAGGGTAAACTTTCTTTTCTGGTTGAACCTGCGCACGTTTCCCTTCCATAGTTTCTAACCGAGCTATTAATGACTCAATGGTAGTTATTAACTTTTGAGAAACATCTATTTGAACTTGGACTTGGGTAGGTGCAATGAATGGAGATTGGACAGATGTGGTGGTTGGTGCTGCAACTGATGGTAGCACTGCCAACTGTTGTTGCACTTGACCTGTAGGATTAGACCTGTGAGGGTATACTAATAGAGGAGGATATTCTTGATCCATCTCAGTAGCTGCAACAAATTCCTTTGGCTGACTAACTCCAGCATGCTTAAGAAGAAGACTACCCTGAAGTAGTTCTGCATTCAACCTCCTTAATTCCTTTATTTCTTCCTCCTGTTGTGCAAACCTTTGCTCTAGTGAGAGCTATTGGCCTTCTCCAGAGGAAGGATATATAACCTGATTCTTTCCCCTCCCTTTATTGGATCCTTTTCAGAGAGGGGGAAGTGGGTTACTCGAAGGATTTCCTAGGTTCTAAGTAATCCTTTGATTTCATGTACGCACGCCTTCTTCATTTGTGTCGGTGCGTACATCTTCTTGAGTAGGAACCTCTTCATCTGAGTCCCCTAAGTGAACCTCATCTAGTGGATTAACAACAACGACATTGATGACATTGATTGATGCATAACACATTGCATCCCTTCTATCAGCATTTCTGTGATATTGTCTTCTTCAATGTCTTTGATGAGACATTTCCTTTTGTTGATTTGATCCCTCAGGAACTTCTTGACAAACCATAATTTGGAGGGAATCTCCTGATAATTTGGCTCTTCGTTCCTCTGGAGGCTTCTTCCCCAATCGAGAAAAGACCGAATTTCTATGAGGAGGGGATTGATGATTTGAAAAGGTCCCCAGTCCGGTGGACTGGGGCTATTCCTGTTGTTCCCGCTCAACTCCTCAAATCCTATTTGTTGATTCTGAGGGTTGGTTTAAAAGAGTCCCCAGTCTGGCAAGCTGGGGTGTCTCTTGACATGCTATGTCTGAGACTTTCTTAAAATCTCTCCTGATCTTGCGAACCTTAGTCCAGAAATTAGATGGATGCATTAACCTGTATCCACTTTTATCACCTGGTTCAATAGACCGTTGGATGATTTCGGAAACTTCTGTCACTTGATGATGTGCTTGCTCCATACGAGAGGCCTGTTCAATATTCTCATTTTCTTGATGCAGGATTAATTCAACAACTTTTTCTTTGTATGCTTGATTTTGAGAGGAACTAGTTGAAGCATGTTCTTGGGAAAGCTTTTGATTACAAACAAAGCCCATTGATTGTGGCCGACCATGGGCAATAACATTGCATGAGACCATTTTCGATGGGCTTTGCTGACTGGAGAGCACAGTGAAATGTAGTGCTCCATGAACACCCCATCCTCTGAAATGAATACCAGATGGGGAATTGGCAATTAACTGACGCAATCTTCTTAGTGCGCCAAGGCATGAACATTGAAGGGTTCTCTACTGCTTTTCAGCCTTCATATATCAAGAGACTGATAGAGATGCCAAATCAATCTGACATTGTAACCCTTCTATTATCTTAAGATGATTTTCATATTCATCATAAGATAATACTTTCTTCTTCAATTGACAAAGATTTTTCCATATGTTGAGACGAATATCATGAATTCCATATTTTGTCAACATCTTTGGAATGTCATACTGAGAGTCAGTCAGAGGCCAAAACATGACTGGTATTTCACCTTTTTCCAGTTGTTTTCTCATGTTCAGCATTTCCTCTTTATCATTAAATGAATATTCTTCTGCCTGATTTGACTAGAGTTGGTTTTTCCTTGTTGCTTCATCGGATTCAACAAGATTGGTAGAGAAATAATTGATCAAACTAGAAGATGCATGACTTAGGGGTGGTTCGTAGAATGACCTACACCCTGGGATATCTTCTGATTGAGAAATTATTTCACCTTCTAGTGATGAAGCATCAGACATGACTGGTTTCACATTTGCAAGGGCCTCAAGATAAGAGGGCTTTCTCGGCACTACATCGTCCACTGGAGCATTTTTCGGGCAATGTGCATCACTACTGCGGAGAGGAATTTCGCAGTGAAATTCATCATCATGGGGAGGACCACCATGGTGGGTTACAGGAAAAGATGAGATCTCTTGCTCCTTGGTCTTCTGACCACATAGAGGGTTCCTGTGTCTCTCATCTGAAGATGAAACTTCGAGATCGACCGAATTGTCATGAAGTAAGCCTTTATGAGGAAGTGTTTGTTGAAGACCTTCGGAATTAATGTTCCCACTATTGAGAAATGATGGAGTAGAGTCTTTAATTCCAACAGATAACTGTTTGAGGGATTCAAGAACTCCAACATCGAGCAAGGCCTTATTACAGATTGGCTCTTGATCTCCTGACTTTGCTGGGTGGGTCTTCTTCTTAGACGCCTTCTTACTTGCCTTGGAAACCACTTGTTGACGAAAGTGGATGATATGAGCAGGTGTATGTGCCTGATCAGGAAAGATGGCCAGGTTAGGCTGATGATCTCCACTCAAATCAGGTGTATGTGCCTGACTTGGTTGTCCGTATGATATGGGGAGTATTCCCCACAACCCTTTTAGACTGGAACAGATGTGTGTGTCTTTTCCTGAGTGAATTTTTGATGTGTCACTCCACTGGTAGGGATAGATTTATGTGTCTTTCCCTGAGATTCCGCTGAAGTTGTTATAATATCCTAGAAGGCATCTAGAATATGAGCAGGGATTTGCTTCTTCTCTTTCACCATTGATAGAATATGCTTGGTGACTTCAGCTGCCGGAACGGGGATATATGCCCATTCCGTACTTGGAGTAGGTGTATGTGTCTACTCCTATCCTCCTTTTTCTGTCAGTGAATCCTGACAGTACTCAAGTGTGGGGGTAGAGAGTTGAGTCTGCCTCCTGTTTGTCACTGGATCTTTCCGAATGACTTCTCTGTGTGCTACCAAGCGAGACTGTTGGTAGGCTTGATTAATACTAGCAGGTGTATGTGCCTGCTAATTGCACTTCGCCGAACGTGGTTGATGATCTCCATCATATGTTGTCAGACGAGCCTGCTGACTAGCTGATGATGTATAAACAGGGGTATGTTCCTACCTATAGTACTCCGCTGGAATTTCCTGGCGAGATTGATGTGATGCTGCCAGATGAGTCTGCTGGACAGCGGAATTAAAATGGGCAGGTGTATGTGCCCGCTCTTTGCTTGTCACCAAGATAGGTTGGTGGACTTCTCCGGAGATGGTAGAGATGAGAACCTACTCACTGTTGACCGGATTCCGCCTCTGGCGGTTCGTCTTGCCTGATCGGGTTCGAGGAACCTGAGCCGAACGCCTGGAGTTGGTACCCTCATCATGTTGAGGGTGTACTGCCGCAGGAGTCTGGTGGCGATTGTTGATAGGAGTCCTCGGGAAGGACTCCGACTTCTTTGAATTAAGGCCCTGAGGGACCTGCTCATTTACCTCCCCAGAATATGGGAGTGAATGGTGATTGTGTTTCGGGGATAACAACCTGAAACTGTTAGAGACGGTGGTTAGCACTGCCTGCTTCTTAATCACTGTTCGTCATTGTTTGGACGGTCATTGTGAGTTGTTCACTTGGAGGGCTTGTCGGGAAGCCTCCAAAGTTGGGATGGTACCGTGTTGATGGTACTCCTTAACCAGCGCATTTGATACCCAGCGTTGAAGATGCTGAGTAGGTGATGTCATCCTTAGAGCGGATGACGATCCAGCAGGAATAGCAGCAGTGGCATTTGCAGCAGTAGTATTCATAGGTGTGAACTTGAGATCATCCATTCTGGAAATGCAGAAGATCTTGGAAAAGAGTGCATGTTTGATATAACAGACGTAATTAAGATAAATTCAGCCACTACATATTTTGGATGAGCACATATTTCAATGATTGTTTTTTTTTGCCCTCTCATTGAGTTTTAAATAGGGGCCTAACAAATAGGTAAAACATCATTTTAACCTGGTTAAGGATTCACGTCGGGTTCACCATTTTTTTGTTTCCCTCGGAATTCAGGGATGACCTCGTTGATTGAAGGTTCAAACATTCCGATCGGTTTCTAATGGGTTTGTTCGTAGAACCGGAAACATCCAATGATTCCACATCCATTTGGACCTACTTTCCAAAGGTAGACGCTCATTAGTTTGTGGACTGATGAGGCTTAGTAATTTGCATTGGTCGAGAGGATGGGAGGACAGACTCATCACACCTTTTTTAGGGAAATTATTTTCTACTCCAGGACTCTTTTTATAGATTTAAGTTATGTTCGTGAATCCTTATTACATTACCAAGTATAAAATGAGCTTTCCTTCAGATATGACAATCAATGATTAAATATGTAGGAAATTTAGATAATCTTTTATATGTATTTGAGGTTCTTCATCGATAGAGAATCATCTGTATTTATTAGAGATTCTTGGTCAATGGTATCCTTCAACATATTTATATAGAAGTATTTTGGTCATTATGATGACCATGCTGGTTTTAAAGCCACTCAGTGGGGCACTTGAAGTTTATTGTCATTCAGAAGGACATGGATTATTTCAGAGTTGGGATCGAACCCGCAGATGGGATACCTACGTATCCTTTGTTTAGAAAAGGAATTAGAACCCACGTAGTTCGAGTAAGGGAGTATGATGTTTATGCATGATTGATGGCTCAAATAAAGAAGTCATGATTACTTTTACACTCTAATCCCACGTGAGTCATGCTCGGTGTGAGAAACAATAGGTATTGGTGAAACCAGACAATTTTGCCACGAAAGATGCAATGATGTGGGGCTTATGTATGTATGACTACCCAAAAATAGATGAGGACTAATTTACTTCAGGGAAGTAAATCCAGGAACAAGGTCTATAAAGGTTTATGTACTTTATGGAGATTTGGATACTCTAACTTGGGGCTTACTCTTGAGGAAGATGCCCAAATTAGGAGGGTACTCATGATTGGGTTTTACTCCTGAGAAGGAAGCCCAGATCAAAAGTAAATTAAGACAGGTTAAGAGGAATTAAGACTGGGGCTTACTCCTGAGAAAGAAGCCCAGGTAAAGTGACTTTAAGACTGGGGCTTACTCCTGAAAAGGAGGCCCAAATTAATGAGGACTTGGGGCTTACTCCTAAGGAGGATGCCCAAATTTGGTAACATTAAGACTGGGGCTTACTTCTAAGGAGGATGCCCAGATTAGGGGACTTGGACTGGGGATTACTTCTGAAAAGGAGGCCCAGGTTAAGAATTATGATTGGGGCTTATTCCTGAAAAGGAGGCCCAAATTAGGGGACTTGGGGCTTACTCCTGAAAAGGAGGCCCAGGTTAAAGGTTTTTTAAAATTAAGGGACTTGGGGATTACTCCTAAGGAGGATACCCATATTTGAGAATTATAACTGGGGCTTATTCCTGAAAAGGAGGCCCAGGTTAAGAATTATGACTGGGCCTTATTCCTAAAAAGGAGGCCCAGGTTAATGAATTCTATCATCTTAAAGGATGATGTTGAATGAATGAAATCTCAATCTTTAGTGACATAAAGATGTGTAAATCACTAGGTTTTGAGAGATATTCCACAGAATTCCTTTCAGATAAGGAATTGAAATCAAGAAATCATGACATAAATGGATTTGAAGAGTGTCTTGAAGACTGAATCTTGAATTGGAGAGGTGTAATGGCTTAAGAGGGGTGAAATGGGAAAGAAGGGCACCCAAAAAGGCAGGGGCGTGCAAGTCCTGGCAGGCGCCCAGGTACTGCGTGGGCACGCAAGTCCTGGTCGCACAGGTATACCTGCGCGACACATGGGTACTTGCGAGACGGTTAACCAGCAGGGTAATACTTGAGAGACTCTTTGTTAAAGCCTTTAGAATCATCTTGAAGTTCTTCCAAAAGAGTGGCGCACAAGTTTTATTGAAGTAGTTAGGCAGCGCGCAAGTGTGGTCATTTCCCTTAAGGGATGGCCACTCAGGCGCGCAAGTGTGGATGAGTTTCAACACTTAGGCCTTCCTCCCTCTCTTTAGATCTTCCGTTCTAGGTAAGAAATTACCTCAAAAGTGTTTTGGAAGCTTTGAAAAGAGACTAGGGTGTCGGGAGCTCAAATTTGAGTTTATGGAAAAAATTCCTCCCCCAAATGGGGGGCCCAAAGGGTCTATTTATAGGTTGTAGAAGACCCCTGGCAGTTATCCTTTAGGGCGCACAAGTCACTTGCGCGACCATTAGGTGGCGCGCAATTATACTTGTGTGACAGTGATGGAAATTTCATGACCCTTGTGCATTTGAAGCCTTATTCATGCCTTTGTCGATTTTTGATGTTTTCTTCAAAGGATGAATCAATTTGTGCTAAGTCATTTCCCTTTCCTTTCATTTATACAATGTGATGAAAAGGAGCGTCAACAAACACATACTCTAAACCTATCAATGATCCTTAAGATATGACCTAGTGTAGGACCTACACTATAAATCAACCTTAAAATCATAATAAATTTGACATTTCATGAAAACGTGGTAAAATTTTGGCACAATTTATAGGGAGCTCTTTTTTTTATTGTGTGTTTTTTATAAAATTATTGCATATTTTGTAATTATTTGTTCTTTTTTTTTCTTCCTTCCTTTTTTTAAGTTGATTCATAAAATAATCCTTTTATAGGCCTTGTGCATGATGTGATATTCATCGAAAGAAATACTTCCATTTGAATATGAACTAGATAGGATATTACGTTGTCAACACTGAGATGCATAAGATAACCCTTTGAAGGAGGAAAAAAACATCAACATAATTATTGATCCTTCTTATTCTTCTGAAACCCACATTAAAACTAAATTAAACTTGTATAACATGGCTGAAAACAACCTAAAATTAAAATAAGTGACCTCACCTAATGT
Organism: Viscum album; assembly: GCA_963277665.1. NCBI lineage: Eukaryota > Viridiplantae > Streptophyta > Magnoliopsida > Santalales > Viscaceae > Viscum > Viscum album. The sequence continues at coordinate 1,943,994,074 of OY728148.1, forward strand.
TCATATCCAACCCACTTATACACAAATTCAATGTGAGGCACCCAATTTTGAACTTAAATCCAGTTTAATTCATTTATTACCAAGATTTCATGGAATAGTGGGAGAATATTCAAGCAAGAATTTAAAATAATTTCATATTGTTTTCTCAATATTAAAACCTTCTAATGTGGATAAATAACAAGTTAAGCCTAGGGAATTCCCATTTTCATTATAATACACTGTGAAAGATTGGTTTGTATTATGTTAATTCACCAATTAGAGGTTGGGAGGACATGAAATGCCTTTTTCTTGAAAAATACTTCCCAAACTCTAGAATTGAAATGATAAGGAAAGAAATATGTGGGATAAGACAATCTCAAGGGTAAATGATTCATGAATACTGGTAAATATTTAAAAGTATTTTTTCAAGTTCCCCACACTACCAAATAAGTGATCAACTTTTAATTCAGTATTTTTATGAAGGTTTAATTACTATTGATTGAAATGTGATTGATGCTATTGTAGGTAGTGCACTATTTGATAAGACCACAATTACTGTAAGAAACCTAATTGATAACATAGCGCAAAACACTCAAAAATTTGGTTCAAGATCTAATATACCCATTCGAGGTGTCCATGAGGTGAAAAGTACTGAATTCGAGAAGAATTTGGACATGAAGTTCAAAGAGGTGAGTACTCTTATTCAACAACTTGCTCTTTCCCAAGGTAAATCCCAATCACCTATAACCATCCACTGTGGAATATATTCTTCTGATACCCATTATTCTGACCAATTCCCCCAACTAAGAGAAACTTCTGAGAGTTGTGAGGAAATATTTCTAGGATGCCCCTATAACCAACCCTTTAGGAAAAAACTTTACTATTCATCCAACCCTAGATGGAAATAAAACCAAGCTTATATACAAGGGGGTATTCAAACCAACCTAAACAATAATGAAACCAATTGGGGTAGAGTATTCATCCTCCACCGCCACCCAGAAATACCCAACCACTATAGAGGCCTTTCTAACCAACTCCTCCAAAACCCGAACCTAGCCTATAACATATGATGAAAAAAAATGGCTTCCAACAATCTCTAATTTTAAAAAATTACCCAAGAATCCAATTAGTCCAACTCTCTAACTCTATGGGGTAAATTCAAAGTCATGGGTCGGGTAAACTACCCTCTCAACTGGTAGTTAACCCTAGGGATAAGGAAAATGTTAGTTCCATCACCCTTAAGAGTGGGAAACAACTTAAAACCCAAATTAAACCTCCATTAGAGTCACCCCCTCCTAATTAAAAACCATCCCAACTACTAACAATGGTCCAAGAGAAAAAAATCATTGTCCTGAGAGAAGCCGTTCCAAAGGAAAGAGTGTATCTATTGATGAGTCACTTATCCCAACCATTCCTCCTCAATTTCCCCAAAGGGACACCTAAACAAGAAAAAAAAATGAAACTGAACTTGATAAGGAAATATTGGAAACTTTTAAAAAATTACAAGTTAACATACCCTTGATTGATATCGTGAAGAAAATTCTAATATATTACAAGTTTCAAAATGAGATGTGTACACACCAAATGTGACTTTTAGGTGATGATAAGGTGAGATTGGGGAGGAATGTATCAACATTAATATATAAATCACTTCCCACAAAATGTAATGGTCCGAGAACATTCTCGATTTTGTGCACCATAGGTGTGTATTCTTTTTCCAATGATATGATTTATTTGGGTGCTTCTATAAATGTGATGCCTCACTCTATTTACTCTTCATTATAGGTCAGGAAACTAAATCCCATAGGAATTATTTTTCAACTATAAAACCATAGTATTGTACACCCCTCTGGTGTGTTAGAGGATGTTCTTGTGAGGGTTCAGAATTTAATTTTTCTTGTTGATTTTTATGTTCTTAAAATGGAAGATGATAGGATGAATGGACATGCCCCAATTATATTAGAAAGGCCCTTCTTGAAAGCCACCAAAACCATAATTAATGTCTACATTGGTACTTTATCTATGGATTTTAGTGGTGACATTGTCCACTTAAACATACTTGGTGACATGAAGCACCCCTCGAAAGAACATTCCTCTCTCTCTCTGTTAACTCTATAGATTCACTCCCTTCCATTGAATGATCTTTGTTTTATTCCCCGAATCCCCTTTCTAAGTTTTCATCATTGATTGAAATTTTAGGTAATGAATCATTCATAGAATGTTGTACTAGTTTATAAAAATTTCATGCATGTTTATTAATTGAATATTTCTTGAACATTGAGGATCACATGACTATCGATGATACTACAAATCTTGTAAAAGATAATTCATTATCAGAGGATGATACCATTGAGTATTTAGATGATATTAATGACCTCTCACTTTCACACACACTCCCATAAATCCAAAATACACCTAAATTGAAACTAAAACAACTACCTCAAGATTTAAAATATTCTTATCTTGAGAATGGAAACAAGTTACATGTCATCATTGCTAGTTTACTCCCTCCTAAGCATGAATTGTGACTGCTTGAACTTTTGAGGGAGTATAAAAAATATTTGGGATAGAAACTTGTGGAAATTCCTTGTATTATCCCATAAATTTGCACACATCATATATTGTTAAATGATGAGGCAAAACCAGTGAGTCAGTTACAACATCGACTGAAACCAAACCTCATAGACGTTATTAAAAGGTAGGTAATAAAATTATTGGTTGTGGAAATTATTTACCCCATCTTTGACAACCAATGGGTTAGTCCAGTGCAAGTGGTTCCTAAAAAAACTGGTCTTACTATGATAAAAATGAAAATAATGAATTGGTTCCAACTCATGTGCAGAATAGTTGGCATGTCTATATAGACTATCACCGATTAAACCAACACACTAGGAAGGACTATTTCCCATTTCCATTCATTGACCAAATGCTAGAGAGGCTAGCAGGAAAGTCCCATTACTGTTTCCTTGATGGGTATTTTGGATACTTTCAAATCCATATTTCCCTTAAGGTTTAGAAAAAGACAACCTTCATTTTCCCCTTTAGCACATTTTTATATAAAAGGATTCCATTTTGACTATGCAATGCTCTAGGTAATTTCTAGCGATGCGTGGTTAGTATTTTTTAGATTGCCTATAGAATTTCATGGAAGTATCATAGATGATTTCACTATTTATGGATCCTCTTTTGATAAATGTTTTAGTAGTATTGGTTCAGTCCTACATCATTGTATTGAAAATAATATCATATTAAATTATGAGAAATTTCATTTCATGGTGCCAAAAGGTATAGTTTTGGGACACGTCATTTACGGGGATGTTATCCAAGTATATAAATCAAAAATTGATTTCATTTATTCCCTACCATTCCCCAAAAATGTATGTGATGTGTGTTCTTTCCTAGGACATACTAAATTTTACCATTGTTTCATTCATGAATTTAGTAAAATTGCACTCCCCCTCTCCTGATTTATCCAAAAAGAAAAGGAATTTTTTTTGATAAATTATTTGTGGAATATTTTAATAAGTTAAAATGGAGTCTCACATCACCCTCGGTAATCCAACCACCTTAGTGGGATTTACCATTTGAACTCATGTATTACGCCTCTAACTATATAGTTGGGGTAGTCTTATCACAAAGGGTTTATCGAGCTCCACATGTATGTACACTGGAATCTTCCCAATAAAACTACACCACAACTAAAAAATAATTTTGTTTCATTGTGTTTTCCTTGGATAAATTCAAGTTGTACCTTTTAAAGACCAAATTCATTATTTTCTCAAACCATGCATCCCTCTGGTATCTCCTTAAGAAACTAGAATCCAAACCATGTCTCATTCACTGGATGATCATCCTTCAGAAATTAAATTTAGAAATTAGATATAAAAAGGTAGTATTGAATTTGGTGTCTGAACATATTAGTAGGATCCATCCATCCTTGTACATTGACTCATCCCCCTATATTCCCATAAATGACATGTTTCCATATGAGCAATTGTACCAAGTGTAATATGTTATTCCATGGTATTCCATAATTTTGAATTATTTGGTAGCATCTTTCATTCCTACTGATTTCAATAAAAACTAGGATAACCATCTAAAACATGAGTCATATTGGTACATTTGGGATGACCCCTACCTTGGGCACACATGTAGTGATCAAGTCCTCAAGCGTTGTGTTCCCAATAGTGATTTTTAGTTTGTAATTAGGTTATGTCACACTCTTGTTTGTGGAGGGCACTTTGGTCCCCAACGGACTGCTCTCAAGGTCCTTGATTCAGGTCTCTTTGGGCCAACACTTTTTTAGGATGCCCATTTTTTTATAAATCTTGTCCTCGCTATCAAAGAATGGGGAATGTATCTAAAATAAATGAAATTCCACAATAACCCTTACTCTTCCATGAAATTTTAGATGTTTGGGGAATTGACTTTATGGGACCATTCCCCAGTTCATTTGGGAACCTTTACATTATTTTGGTAGTGGATTATGTTTCAAAATGGGTAGAGTCACAAGCTAAAAGGACTGATGATTCTAAGGAAGTTGTGGAATTTTTTATAACCCAAATCTTCTGTAGGTTTGGATTACCTAGGTTTATCATCAGTGACTAGGGTTCTCATTTTTGCAACCAAACAATGCAATCTCTTTTGCATCGGTATGGGGTCGGTCATAGAGTGTCTACTGCATATCACCCACAAAATCATGTTCAATATGTGGTGTCAAATAGGGAGGTAAAATAGATTCTTGAAAAAATGGTTCAACCTAATATAAAATATTAGATTATTAGACTCAATGATTCATTTTGGGTTTACCATACTACCTTTAAAACTCCCATTGGAATGTCACCCTATCATCTTGTGTTTGGAAAGAGTTGTCACCTCCCTGCTGAGATTGAGCACTGGGCCTACTGGGCCATCAAACAGTGCAATTATAATCTTTATGGTGTGGGTTATCAAAGAAAGTTTAATATTCAAGAGCTATATGAAATGATAAGAGATTCATATGAGAACTCCCAGATTTATAAGGAGTGAATCAAGGCTACCCACGACCATCTCATCCTTCATCGTTAGTTCCACATTAGGCAGAAGGTCCTCCTCTATAATGAAAGGTTGAAGCTGTATCCAGATAAGCTTGATTCCCTATGGTTTATACCATAAACTATTACTAATGTCTCTCTATTTAGTGTTTTTAAAGTTCAAAATTAAAAAACCAATCAAACCTTCACTATCAATGGGTAGTGGATGAATCACTTCCACAAATCCATTTTGAAGTCCCCAATGGAGGAACTCAAAGTTTAAGAAGCAGACTATGAATGACACCCACCATGTTTTATCCTTCTTTCCCAAATTCTATTTTATTACAGTGAGAAAACTACACACTTTAGGTGTGGGGGTGGGTATATTCCTGGGTTAGTTAGGAATTTTCATCAAGTTTCTTTATTTTTATCTTTTTCTCTTGTTGTATAGTATTTTCACTCCCCCCCTCATTTCCTCCCTCACTTTTGTGATGAAATGTTAATTTTTTTTATGCCCACTTTATCATAAAAATTTATTCCCACTTAAACATGGAATTTATTGAAAATTCATGAGGAATTTTCATATTTCATATTGTTTTAACATTCAAAAAAATTGATGAAATGTGCATTTCTGCAAGAATTCAATACTATGGTGTGACTTTCTTTTTTTAAATTTGGTTCTTTGTTGATGACATAAATTATTGTATCATTTTGAAAACTTTGAAAAGAATGGTACCCTTTGTGTGAGTAGTTAACGGAAAATTTTGTTAATTAGTTTCTCCACACACCTTTGCACCAGACTATGAATTAATAGAAGGTAAATATAAGTTGGGTTAATTTTTCTCTACTTTCCAAAATGATTTTTCCATGCATTCATTTTTTAATCGATCTATTTCATTATTGTACCAGATTGACCTATGTGTGTGTACCTATTATCCAACTTTTTTATGACCTAAAAAAAATTGTATATTGGTCAAGTCAAAAACCACCCTTCCTCAACATTTGATCTTGTTATAACTATTATAATTAGTGTTGTGAGGAGATCAAACAAGGGTTGAGAGAAGAGTGTGAGATTTGTTCCAAGTGAAACTTTTGAAAGAAAAATAATAAATGAGGGGAGTGATGAAATGTAAAACATATGGGAATATCTAGGTCGAGAGCTTATTATTTGACTTCTTGGAATTATTAAGTGATTGGGTCTTGAAATTTTATTACAAAGGATGTAGGGCAGTTTTGGTGCAAAGGATCATGTAAGTAGACAATTTTTAAAATAAATTATATTTACTTGATAGAAAGTGGAATGAATAGCATGAAATGGTTGTCACACACACATGTGTATAATTAATTAAATTATTAACTTTTGAATTATTTTATTTTATTGGTATCATGAATCTCTTGGAATTTCATTCTGATATAATTTTTGAGACGTCTTTTTCTATGATCACTGAGAATAACTCCTAGATGTGATTTTTGATTTGATCATGTTTCTATCATGAAATAAATTTTCATTGAATGTTAAATATTTATTAAATTTTAAATATCTACATGCATAATTTTTTGGAAATATGACTTTTCCTGGGAATGCAAATGTTTAGGTGTGGGGGTGTGATCGCACCATGATTCACTGTTTCATTTTCACCCTTACACCACTGTGCTAAACTAGTTTTGTATTGAAAATTATAAAAATTATAACAAATTTAACTTCGTTTTTTATTAAATTATTTAATATTTATCACTATTAAAATGGGAAATTATACTTTTTTTGTGATTTCATTGTAGGTAGAGGTGATTTGGAGGGCCTAGAATAAAGTGGAATAAAAATGGGACAAAATTTCCTGGGATCCATGAACACCTATCCACTGATGTGAATGTTACTAAACCTACATACTTACAAATGGGATGATATTTTTTTGGTTGGTCCAAATTTCAATTGGTTACAACTATTATTAAGACATACAAGCCCAATTAATCCATTAAGTGTCCCAACCGACCTGATATGTCCAACACACTGAATCTACATGAAATTAAAAGTGGTGTGTTGTGATCTATCTGTATCTCAATCTGTAGGTGTCCAAATGAAGTGAAACCTTCAGTGGAGATATTAAAGATGTGGTTAAACAACTTTTTAGTTTTTCCCAAAGTTAGATAAGGCTTTATAACCACCTAAAATAATGGTCTAAGTGGTTTTACACAATCTATGTTCCCAAAACCACCTTCCACTTTGCTGATAAAATGATACCTTGGGAACCTCATTTGTAGGTTCGGCTAGGAGGAAAATATCTGGTATTTTGGAGACCTAAAGGAGTCACATACTCATCCAATAAGTTCTGTAGGCCCCTATATTCATAGGGGGTCAAGGATGAAGGTGAAGTTCCACCTGATCCTCTTCCTCCTCTCAATGGCAAGATAAACGGTGGATGATCATTTAGAGGGAGATATACATAATTGTGGGGGAGTTCCAGAACTTTTTATTCTTTAGCTTTTCTATAATTTGTGTGTTAAATATTTCACTTATGGTTTATCTCAACATTATTATCCTATAAATTCTTTGTTTGGGTTTAACTAAATGAATCATTTTTAATTTCAACACTGATTGGGTTGAGATTTCAAGTGTGAATCTTGGGTTGTTACGATTAGGAAACACAAGAATCCTCTTTCTCTCATGAATACATAAGATATTAGTATGATTTGGTAGCCTTCTCTATATTCTTGATGTCTAATCCTTAACAACACAATTTTTGTGTCAATTATTGGTACTTTGGGCAAGGATTTAACAGGTAAGAGGGGAATCAAGATCTTGACAACCCTCAACAAAAGAATTAAACAAAACCATGTATATTTTTCAGAACAATGAACTATACAAGATGTGCAGTGAAATTGAAATAACCTCCTTCTCTCATAATTATTAAAACACCACCTTCATTTATCAACTATTAAACTCTTTAAATCAAGTTATTTTCTTAAAACTGTTTTCAAAATCACCCCCTTTGTTAGTACTTTTTATTAAAAATTCATACTCTAAACCCATCAATGCTTCTTGAAAGATGACCTAGGGTATTACCTATACTATAAATCAACCTTAAAATCATAATCAGTTTTATATGTCATGACAACATGGTCATGAAGTTATAAAATCATCCTCAAAGAACACAAAACTTTCCACAACAAACTTTACACCCATCATTCCACATACACTATAATATCCCAACTACATCATGTCAACAATCTATTCCTTACCATGCCAACCGATCACATCCTTGTCACTCAACACATATTATGTAACAATCAAGCTCTTCTGATAGAAAAACACCCCCACCTTATCATTTTTGTTGGGTCCTAGCCCACCAAGTACCACCAACTGCCCCACAGACACATGGTCCCCTCTCTAGGACTCGCCCACATTCTCGAACGGGTCATTATACTAATGAATATCCTCATAATTCAACACATGTTCTTTCCAGTTTGTTTTTTCCTCACTTGCACACTCCCTGGGAAACTTCCCAAAAGTTCACCCATAATGATCACTACTCCAAGTCAAGCATGCTTAAATATGGATTTATAATAAGTTAGGCACCTGAAAAGAAAGGTTCACCTTGTTGACATGAGTTATATAATTTATACTTTTAACCCTTTAACATTATGGGGTGTTACATTCACCCCCCCCCAGAGTGTTTCATCCTATTTCTGAACCCTATATCTCAACCCAGGCAGTGCCACCATACTTAAGGTTGGGTTCCTAGTCTGATACCAATGTAACAATTGGGCCCTGCTGACATCATGGACACCTCTCCTTAACAAGGTCATCAGAACCTAGCCACCATAACCCAAAAAATTTGGGTTTTGGTGAGTTTATCTGACTCAGGTGGGGTGTATATGGAAATAATATAAAATACAAGTATAATAATCCACATAAAATCCCAACCTATCTACTTCACCAATTTATCACTAATACTACAAAAAACTTCACCACAATTCCATCATGTACCATTATCAACTACTACCACAAGTTTACCATTGTTTTCACTTACTAAACCATCAAACTATCCCCGCTTCTCATGAAAAACAACCAAACAAAGGATTTACAATTTTTCCATTTAATTATATTGTTTCACCATTTCTAGATTTACCATTTACCATCCCATTTTCATTCATTATTCCATTCAATTCCATGTTTAATGACAAACCATCATCCACCATTACCCGCATTTAATTTTAGTTATTATACATCCCTTTTCAAGCATTTAGAATTCCATTTATAGCCACATTTCATTAATTTCCAGCCCAAACCCATTATCAGTTTTTCCATTACCAATTAATTTCCATAATAACCTAGTAAGCTATAAAACCATCCTCACATCACACAAATGGTCACCACAGCAAACTCCACACCCCTCATTCTACATCCACTACAACAACCCAACTACTGCATATCAATAATCTATTCCTTCTCATGCCTACTGATCACATCCTCATCTCTCAATACATACCATGTAATAATTGGGACCCACTGACAGCACAAACACCCCACCTTAAAATGGTCATTGGGTCCTAGCCCGTCAGGTGCCACCAGTTCCCCCGCAGACACATGATCCCCTCCCTAAGGATTACCCACATTACTGAATGGGTCATTATACTAATACTACCCCCACAGGTTAACACATGTTCTTTCTAATGTGTTTTTCCTCACTCTCACACACCCTGGGAAACATCCTAGAAGGTCACCCATCCTAATCACTACTATAAGTCAATCATGCTTAACTATGGAGTTATAATTAGTTAGGCTTTCGAAAAGAAAGGTTCACCTTGTTGAAATAAGTCGTATCATTTATCCTTTTAACCCTTTAACATTGTAGTTGTTACATTCTCCCCCTCCCCCTAGTTCACAATGTCCTCATTATGGACCCTACATCTCAACTCAGGCACTGTCATTGTACTTAAGTCTAGGTTCTTTCTCTAATACCAATGTTACAATTGGGCCCCACTGATAACATAGACACTCTGCCTTAACATGGTCATCAGGTCCTAGCCCACCATGTGTCACCAGTTTTCCCACAAACATGTGGTCCCCTCCCTGGGGCTCATCTACATACTCAAATAGGTCATTAGACTAATAATTGTCACCACATGCCAACACATGTTCTTTCTAGTGTACTTTATCCTCACTTGCACACACACCCTGGGAAACTTCCCAAAAGGTCACACATCCTGATCACTACTCTAAGATAAGAACACTTAACTATGGAGTTCTAATCAATTAATCTCCCAAAAAGAAAGGTTGGCCTTTTTGACATGAGTCATATCATTTAGTCTTTTAACCCTTTAACATTTTGGGTTGTTACATACCATATACCATAAATAAAAATAATTTTTACCACACATCATCCCCTTCCATATCCACATAATCACACCCTAAAAATTATATAAACATGCAACAATCAATTCCAGTATCAACTACCTCTACAACTCCTATTTAAAGGCATGTTTCCATATTATTGTAACACCTCCTTCATGAGTTTCAATACCACAATTACAAGATTTTATACAACTAGTTCATTATGGTCTGTATGTTATTAGCCTTTTATGAAGGGTGATTTCAATAGTAAACTCACAAAAACAACAAATAATTCTCATCAATAACAATAATTCTTATCAAACACAATAAACAACCAATAAGTATATGGGTAATAATAATGAAAACAAATATAGCCACATACAAAATCACCCTTCCCCCATCAATTTCTCTTATTTAATTTCATTATCTTCTTTAAGAATATTCTTACCATCCTCCCAAAGAAAAAACATGATAATTATACTTTATAGAAAAAATAAAAGAGAGTTCTTGAATATCCTGCCTCAATAGAAGCTTAGACAATCATTGTGCGAGTACGAGATGAATGAAGAGTTTATCTCAAGTCTCAAATCATGTGAAGGAAACTATAAAAATATATAATATAATAAAACCCATTAACCACTCACCACAACATCCTCCAAATGACCCACTTAAATATATATAACCTTATTCAGACAGAAACAGAGAAGAAATCAAGATGAAAAGGGAATAACACACCTTGGATGGAAGAATTATTGATCCTATGAAGCCAAGAATCAAAATCTATTAAAGGGGGATCAAGAGACACCTAAAACAAAACATATATCATTGGTAGTTCAAAAGGAAACAAAGTAATCATAAGGAAATTGAAGGGGAATTCCAATTTATACCTAGCTAGAAAATATTGGATCATAAGGGCTTATCAAATAACTATACTTACAAGAGGGGTGTATTGTAGTTTAAAAAACTTAGTTCAAGAATTTTAAACTAATTAACGCACAATCATATTTAACTAAAATTATTAGACTTAGACCTCAATCTGATTAACAAATTCATAGAATCGTAATTAGAAAAAATACAATTAAATCGTATTAAAAGATCAGTATCACGATGGATCTAATTAATCAAAGTATGTATCTAAATAAAAATTAATATGATAAAACAAATAGAATAGAAAGATGAATATGATGAATTGATTTTTATTAAATGTGTATCATAATATAAAATTTGTAAACAAAAAGTAATGCAGTAGCTAAAAAATATAAGAATAACTTGAAAGCTATTTTAAAAGATAAATCTCTTTTAACCTTAAGAGTAAGGTTGTAAATAACCCTAACAAAAGGTATCCACTATTTTAAACTTGTAGTAAAGTCTATCTTTTCTTACCAAGGAAATATTTTGAAACGAATGTTGTAATGTCTCTATCTTCCAATCCTCTGAAGCCCTCAGTATGATGATTGGATATATCTTACTATCCCCTTAAGCCCTCGATATGATGATCAGATCTGTCTTACTATCCTTATAAGACCTAGATCCAAAGATCAAATTCTCTATATTCCTATCCCCATAAAACCTTGATCGTTATGATTATCAGATATGAATAACAATTACAAAATTTATTATGGATACAACTTGATAAGGTTTAATTAAGAAGACAAATCTATAAATAAATACGAAGATTAAGAACAATATATTCACACTAAGTATTATTCAAAAAATTCGAGATAGAATTTAATCGAACAGCTTAAAACTCTTCAAATAACTTGGTATTTATAGTCATCTTCCCAATGGTCATATTTATATCCTAATAGTCATATTTTTATAAGTTTGTTACAATGTCTTTAGAAACCTGTCACTTGACAGCTTATCATAATTGAATGTCTGATGTCATATTGATTTACACCATTATTGTGTAAAAGATTGTCCTTACATTAAAAACAATTCTTCCATATTCTAATTATAAACTTAATTCAATCTAATGTACTTCCTTACGATTGTCATTATGATAATATTTATGATTGTTAGTCTGATTGTATCGATGCCAATATGATTCTGATTATCAAGACTTTTGTTATTATGAATACATGACTAAAGTATAAATTATAGTCTAATAAAGGTGAGTCTGATTTATCCGACACATACTCATTACGATGATCATAATGAATAAATTTAAAGTTTATATTCATAATACTTTATAACTTTTTCTAAGTATGGTAAAAAGTAATGTTTTCTACAAAAACATGCTAAAACACTTGGTACATAAAAATTTAGTAAATATGTTTTAAGAAAGTATTTGTGATTTCCAAAACTAAAAATGTAAAATTAAGAATTAGAACTTTTGATTCAACAATATCCCCCTTTTTGGAAATCACAAACCCAAAACTTAAATGAAAAAATAACTTTGAAAAAATTACATTCCATGTTATTTTAAGTGCTTTATATTCATAGTTAATCATTAATCCTTAACTCCCCCGAAGTTTACAACTCTTATGAATGCGATTATGAATATGATGGAGTATTATAATATTTATTACTTTAAGAAAATTTCTCCCCCCTATGAATATATCTCCCTCTAAGGATTGTATTCTCCCCCTTAATGAAATATCTTTCCTTTTGTATTAAAACATTCCATTTATAAAATCTTCTCCTCATTTAAGAACATTTCCCCAATAATTATTTCTCCCCCTTTTTATTTTCAAAAATAATGGGGAATAGTAAAGAGTTTTCTGAAATGGTAGAGAAGGAAAACAATATACAAAAAAATATAATGGAATGAAAAAATATGAAAGAAAATTCAACCATTCAAAATTAGAAAACATTCATACAAATAGGATTTAGATGAAAAGGTAATTAATTCATTATAAATGATTCAAATGTTTTACAAAAGAAAAATACAATAAGATTTCAAAAGAAAAGATATTCATTATTTCTTCATTAGGGTCTTCACAAAGGCCTTCATCTTTTTAAACTCCTTTCTATTTTTCTCCATCTTGTCAACTTTCTCTTCTAGAGATCTTAACTTCTTTAATTACTCTAAAAACTCTTTGTTTTCATTCATCAATATGATGACTTCGTCTTCAAAATATCAAAGTTTGGACATATATAGCTCCATGTCTCAAATCTTCCTTTTTAAATCATTAACATATTCAGTACAATCATAAGTCATATCTCAAAATTCTTCCACAATCATCACCATGTTAGATATATATTACTATAAATAATTAAAGGAACCTGCTGATTCTACCATGAGTTTATTCACTTCATCAAATTGTTTAGCATGCATCTGAATATCTTCATCAACTTTATTATACCACTTTACCATCTTTTTTTAATACCTTTTTTTAGTGTTTAAACTTTCTTGTAAATTTTTCAACTCATCTTCGATCCTTATTACAGATTCTATTAACAATTTAATCAAGTATAATTTTTGATTGAAAATTTATTGAATAATCTAACTCCAAGATTACAGCTTAGGAAAATATGGAATATTTCATTAAAGTCTCTTCAACACATGAATAATTTAATCAAATCCTTTTTGAGAAATTTTTCCAGTCAGGTCTAATTGTTCTGGGATAGGCTAGGGATGTTTGGATTATCTCGTACTAATTTCTATTTCTTTTCCTTTCTCCTTATCTTTCTTGTAAACCAACTTCTCAAATTATTTATAAATTTTCTTCATATTTTATTTATCATCATATAATTCAATTATATAATCATTCTTATCATATTAAACCTTATCATTAGCTTTTGTTTTAGAATTCTGATCATCTTCTTGATTTGATAAAGATTTTGTTTCTTCTTCTAATGATGATTCTTCTTTTTGAGTAGTTCCTGATTTCTCTCCTTTATCATACTTTTATGGTAGATCTGATGATGATGATAATGATGAAGATTATGAATCCTATGAATTTTTATAAAATTTAGTTTCTTCTTTTTCATCTATATCTTTATTCTCATATTGTTCTTCCTCTACTTCATCTTCCGCCTCTTCTTCAAACTCTTCTATAATTTCTTAGTATTTAACTCCTTCTTCTTATTTAACATTTCCTTATTTTAATTATTTTTCAATTCTATAAAATTGTTCATTTATTTCCATACCAAGATCATATTGAAGTTTTATTTGAGTTTTTAGTGCTCCCTTTATTGCTGGTTTGGGTTCCGATGGATTTTCTTGAACTACTGGAACCGATTCTTGTTCAACAACCTTTCCTTTTCTTTTGTCAGCTATGAATGGAATATCAATATGTACAATATATATTTCTTCAAAAGATAAACTAGATCCTAGATTCATCTATTTGGTATGATAAATTGGTAGATCAACCTTCCTCGATACCCTTTCTACTCCTTTTAAAAGATTCTCACACAACTGAGCTTATAGTAACTTCTTTTTCTATTTATTTTTATTTTCTTCTTCTTTAAGAGTTTTGGTAGAATGAAATTTTAAGGCCTTATCCTATACCAGGTCAAGACTAATCTTTGGATCTACATATTTCTTATCAATTTTCTTTTTCATCTAATCATCAAAAACTTCATCAAGAACTTTCTTTTTCTTGTTTTATATCTTTGGTGGGGAAGTCTCAACCTTTATCTTATTTTTATTATCGTCCTTTTATAACATTCTTGATGGATCTACCTCTGATGTATCACCACCTACTTTCTCAAAAAAAATGATTTACTATTAAATTAAAATCTCATTCTATTTATCGTATCATCACTTATAAAATAAATCTTATCTCTCGTCGGATGTGATTTATTGAAAAAATTAAAACATTAATACATTCAACAACTATTTTGCTTATAAAATTTGGAAATATAATGATTTTGGACTTGATTGTGTTGGTTTTGATGTTGTGGACTATGAGAAGGATAAACTTGACAAGATCAATCTTTCTCATATTCACAAGATAATCTAATATACACACATAAGATACTTTTAGAGTATCTCTATCCCCATTCCAGGGTATTAAAACACCTTACATCTATAAATCAAATAAATGGTTATCCGGGGTGATATGGGAAACATTCCTAACCATTTTGTATTCATAAAACAATGAATCCTCATATTTTTGCCTATCAAACTTACCAAGATTATTAGGAAGCTTGTGAGAGGGATAATATGCTTCTCCTTCAGAAGGTATTCCAACAAAATCCAAAAGTTTCTTACATGAAAACTTATATTTCTTATTGTACATCATGAAACAAATTTTATATTTATCATCCTCCTTGAAAAAATTAAAAGATGCATAAAATTCATGTACAACATCATGATAAAATAAATCAAAGTCTTTATCTAGTTTCTCAACACATAAAAACTCCCAACATTGAAAATAGATAATCTTTTTCAGGGTAGAATCATACTTATCATAGAAAGATCTTTCTATTAAAAATTCTCTAAAAATATACCACTTAAAAAAATCATCATTGGTCATCATTGGTACTAAGACTGAAACCGATGACTCGAAAGAAAGGGAAAGTTTTCAGACTGATGAACTTGAAGGGGTCAGCAACTTGGGCTCATGAGTACTGAAGAACCAATGTGGGACACAGGGGGTCCCTTTATATATAGGCATTAGTTTTGATGGTTTGTCTTCCATAACAAAACCAATGATTGAGATGAATAATTATTTGATCCGATGGTCAAGATTACATCAAATAAATTTTTAAATAAATTTTTTAACTCTACAAGTTTTAAAACATTTATAAGATTGAGAATATGTCCAATTAGAAAAAAAATTAAAACTTTGAAAACAAAAAACAAAATAAAATATAAAAATAAAATAATAACAAAAAATATATAAACTATTCATAATGAAATAGTGAAAAAACATAAAATAATATAAGAGGGCCTTTTAGAGTGAAAAGATCCATCGGTATTAATAACCTGCTTTTATTGGTTTTTATATACTAACAAGATTATGAAAGTTTTGAATATAAAGACTAAATATGATAGTTTCAGTATGAAAATTAATTAAAATAGTTTCATTAGAAATTTTAATTATGATAATTATTGAATCCAAACATTTTATTACAAAAATTTGAGTCCAAAAAATTTATAACATTTTCTGAGTCCGAGGAACATTTTGAGAATCCTAAATCCGAAAATTTTATAAAGAAATATGAGTCTGCAAAACTCATTACTATTAAAATTAAAGAAAAACTAAAAGTTTATAAAACTAAAAGTTTTTGAAAAATAAAAAATGTATGTACTCCCCCTATGAAAATTAGTAACTTAATATAGGAGACGGGTAAACAAGAATTATATATGAATGATTTATTTACATTGATCATTCCTATATTTTGTTTGATATATTTAAATCTATTAGAACTAAGAGATTTTGTAAAGATGTTATCAAGTTGATCATGTATTCTAGTGAATTATAAAATTATATCTCCTTTAAGTGTGTGATCCTGAAGGAAATGGTGTATTGTTTCTATATGCTTAGCACATGAGTGATGTTATGGGTTTTTACGTAATGAAATGGAACTTTTATTATCGAAAAATATTTGAGTTTTTGTAAACTCATGCTATAGTCAGTGAGTGTGTGTTGCATCCACAACACTCGAGAATAAAAACTTCTAGTTGCTGCATATTTGGCTTCAACAGTGGAAAGTGCTAGTAAGTGTTGTTTCTTATAAAACCAAGAAACTAAGGAATATCCTAAGAAATAACAAGTTCCAAATGTACTTTTCTTATCTATTCTACAACCACCAAGTCAACATCTAAACAAATTTTTAATTAAAAAACATTTCTAGAAGAATAGAAAATTCCTAAATCCATAATTCCCTTAAGATAATGAAAAGATCGTTTTAAAGATTTTAAATGAGATTCATTTGTATTTTCTTGATATATTTCACATAAGTATATATGAAACATTAAATTTGTATGACTAGTAGTAAAGTAAAGTAAACTCCTATTATACCTCTAAAAATATTTTGATCAACTAGTTACCCAACCTCATTAAGATCAAGGGTATTAGAGGTACCAATACGAGTATTAATACTTTCAGTATTCTTATATCCAAATTTCTTAATAATGTAATTTATATACTTATGTTGAGATATAAAATTTTCTTCTAGTTTTTTTGATATTTGAAACCCAATAAAATATGTTAACCTGTCCATCATACTCATTTCAAACTCAGATTTCATAAAATTTTCAAAGGAATCTGTTAAATATTTTTTATTTTAACCGAATATAATGTCATCAATATAAATTTTTATAGTCATAATATTTTTGTTAACTTCTTTTATAAAAATTTTTAGATCCGTAGCTCCCTTAACAAAGTTTTTTGGTGACAAAAATCATGTAAACCTATTATACCAGGCTCTGGGAGATTTTTAAGTCCATATAAAGCTTTGGTAAGTTTGTAAAGGTATTCAGGATGTTTTTTATTTTCAAAAATAGGGGGGTTTTCAACATAAACTTCCACCTGAACATTTTTTTTAAGAAAATCACACTTCACACCCATTTGAATAATTTTGAAATTGAATAATGTTGCAAAGGCTAGTAGTATACATATAACTTTGTTTCTGACGCTTTCGTCGGGGCGCGCGTATCCGTCTGTGAGGACGCACTGCTATCGCCCCGCATTCCCGCTTTCCAAAGGCAGGCGGCATCCGCTCCATATTCAAGGACGTCTGCTCCTTGATCGAAACCAGGATGATGGGATGTCGGTTCTTCCTTCCGTGGATTCCTCCTCGGAACTCATCACCTAGTCTGTGTCTCCCTCAGAGATTTAATATGTTGTTCCTGAAACCCTTCCCAGTGTCATGTTTCCATGGAAGCCGGTTAATTACACTGCTTCTGTCAGGACATTCCAAAGGGTCCGGTCAGGGCAGCAACCTTCAGTCGGGGGAGTAGTCATGTCGAGGCATTAGTAGCATGTCTGAAAGCTGGGGAATTGGTGTGTCTGTCTTTTGTACCTTATCATAGGTATTCTCGAGGGCATGGAAGCCCGAGGCATCCCACATCGAGCGCGAGGAATCATATTCCATAGGCATGTATCTAAGGTTTTCCTCAGCTTCCCATGCTTAACACAGGGTATGCCATGAGTTTAACGTCTTGTAGAGACGGTTACACCATAGGCGTGTCATCCGAGGTTTTCCTCAGGCATTTCATGTTTAACATGAGGTAGGCCTCGAGTTTAACGTCTTGCGGAGACGGTTATGCTGAATGCGTGTCATCCGAGGTTTTCCTCAGGCATCTCATGTTTATCACGAGGTAGGCCACGAGTTTTACGTCTTACGGAGATGGAATGAGGGTGATCAGAATGTCCCATAGAGATGGATCGAAGGTGTTCTGTCCTGTAGAGGGAAGATGTCACACCGTGAAAGCTGAACTGGACACCACTGAGGGCGGATCAGGGAGTGTGCACCCCAGAATGGGGGAACACCAAGGTTTACTATTGGTTGGGATTGAACCTCAGGGAGGTTTCCTACGTACCCTATATAGACAACAGGGATCAAAACCCACATAGTTCGAAGGGTTGATGAATCGGGGTGTACACAAAGGACAATGACCCGGAGACATATTGGGGCTTACGTGTGGATAGCGGCCCATGTACTTCAAGGAGCAGCGAGGAGGTGGATGGCATGATCCCACCAGGATGTGGCGGCCCAGGTGAGAATCATGATGGATGATGGAGAGTTGAATGAAGTGGAGGGGGAATGAAATAGGACCATCGCAAGGGAGACAGTGAAGTTGGGCTTGAGCCTCAAAGAGACCTCCTATGTATCCTCGTGGCAGGGAATCAAAGTCTGCGTAGTTCAGGATGGTGTCGGTGAACCGACGTGAAGGTGGACCTTGGTTCGATGGGTATCGTCAGCGAACCGACATGAAGGTGTACCTTGGTCCGATGCGGGTGGAGTTGAACCTCGTGAGGCTTCCTACGTACCATGTCTTAACATGGATCAAAGTCCTCGTAGTTCGGAATGGTCACAATGGCTTACCACTGGACCGGAATGCAGTTTAACATCATGTGGGACAGGGTTGAACCCTGACATGAATAAAAGACGGGTGATGGGTGTCAGCAAACCGACATGAAGAACGACCTTGGTCCGATGGGAGATGGGCTTGAACCTCAGGGAGGATTCCTACGTACCATGCCTTGACATGGATCAAAGTCCTCGTAGTTCGGGAGATGTGGAATATAGTTTAACGTCATGTGAGACGGGGGTGAACAGACATGAATGAGGTCAGAACGACTGGGTGATGGGCTTGAAACTCATGGAGGATTCCTACATACCATGCCTTGACATGGATCAAATACCTCGTAGTTCAGGTGGTGGTTTTCGTCAGTGAACCGACGTGGAGGTGAACCCGTGGGTCCATTGGTGGTGGGATTGAACCTCAGGGAGGATTCCTACGTACCATGCCTTGACATGGATCAAAGTCCTCATAGTTCGGGAAGAAATGGTGGGTGTCGGTGAACCGACATGAAGAAAGGACCTTGGTCTAATGGGAGATGGTCTTGAACCTCAGGGAGGCTTTCTACGTACCATGCCTTTACATGGATCAAAGTCCTCATAGTTTGGGTTGGTCACAACGGCTTGTTGTCGGACTGGAATGCAGTTTAACGACATGTTGGACGAGGGTGGAACCTGACGTGAAGAAATTATGGGAGGTGGGCTTGAACCTCTTGGAGGCTTCCTACGTATCATGCCTTGACATAGATCAAAGACCACGTAGTTTAGGTGGTTGTGCAGTTTAACGTCATGCTGGATGGGGGTATACAGTTCAACGTCATGCTGGACGAGGGAATACAGTTTAACTTCATGCTTGACGAGATATTGTCATGGCCAATGCTTACTCTAAGCCCATGTGAGTCATGCTTGGTGTGAGAAACAAGAGGCATTAGAGACCTGACGATCACGTCGCAAAGGGTGCGTCCGTGAGAAATGAAGAGGGGCTTACGCGTTAGGCGGCCCATGGTGCTGGGACTTACTCCAGGATGGAGGCCCAAAGTGCGGAAAAGCGCAGTGGGAGAGGGATTTTGGACCAAAGATGAAAGGTGCCTTGTTCCCTATCGCGCCCTCCACTGGCCTTGGCAGTGGAGAAGTACAGAGGTGAACGGGTGCTACCTTCCGCAAGAGAGGCTAGGGGGCTTACACCAAGGTGGTTGCCCTTCTCCCGTGGACATATTCCACTCCGATAAGGAGAATATCATCCCCTGTGGAGGGGTGATCCCATCTCTGTGGAGACTAGTGGGCGTAAGAATGTCTGAGTCGGGGGGACCCTTCGTGCGAGGCATGGGGTCAGATCACAATTTATCTTCATGTGTTGAGGACGAGGTTCTTGGCAGTTTAACGTCCTGCATCTCGAACGAGGTGGGTTTACTCTGCACCCCTAGGACTTACATGACCGATACCCTCTGCTCCTTGGGGGAGGGAAGGTATTGGCAAGGCCATGGTCAAGGGGGGTCGTAGAGCGAACCATCGAGGGGTCCATGTTAGCGTGCCTATGCGAAGAAACAATAGTCGTTAGTGTGCCTATGCAAAGAATCATTAGGCGAAGCAATGCTACGAGTGGTGTTGTCCATGGGACTTTGAAAGCACATCTTGCAAACCTAAAGGGGCACACGGGAAGAGGGATTACCAAGCCAAGGGGTGTGCTTCGTGAAGTGGAGTGACTTGGCCTTATCATGTGGTAGGGGTGTGAATGGGAGGTGCTTAGTGAAGTGGAATAGTATTCGTAGAGCACTGCCTCACGAAGCAGTGGTGCCTCGCAAAGCAAGGTGCTATGAAGCAGTGTGTTTCGTGATGTACAGCGACCATGCCTTAGCATGTGGATCTCTAGTACATGATGGGTGTTTCACGAAGCATAAACGCTCCATGGATACCCGGGTTCCCTTGGGAATCCCCTTCCTCTGTGAATGCACTTAGGCTTCACGAAGGGCATCCCTCTCGGAAGAGGGGCTCAAAACGAGACAAGGAGAAGGCATCTCCGAAGCAAAAATACCTCGCGGAGCTCATAATTCTCAGGGCGAAGGGTGCTTCGCGATTTGGGAGTTGAGAAGCCGAAAGGTCGGATTGTCCGTCCCCCTGGACTCAAGGGGAGCCCAGTATTTATAGGTAAGGGGTGCCGCGAAGCAGAGCTCACGCGGCGTGAAGGTGCGGCGGGTGCTTCGCGATGGGCTCGCGAACGTCAGGTCGTTCGCGGAGCGTAACCACCTCAGGGGCTTCGTGGTGGGTTCATGAACATCAGGGCGTTCTCAGAGCGTTACCACCTTGGGGGATTCACGGCGAGTTCACGAACGTCAGGGCGTTCATGGAGCGGTACCGCCTCCTTCGCTTCGCGGCGTCCGTGTTGCTCGTGGGAGCTCCGCGTCGGGGATTCGTGAGGTAGCGTGCGGGCTTCTTTTCCTTCTTCCCTTTGCGTTCAATATTTTGGTGCCAACAAATGCCCCCCCCCCTCAGACTTGGATCCACAGAGGGATCAAGGGTCGAAGTCTGAGGGAAAATCGCCAAAATTATCGGTGGTTCGCGATGCAGCCTCACGGAGGGGCGCGCGGGGCTGACTGCGGTCGTGCGGTCCGGACGCGCCATAGATCTCCGCGCGGCCAGGACGCGCTGTGAAGCTCCGGGGTCACTGCCTATAAATAGGGGGCTGACCTCTCTTTTTTCCTCTCGTGACTTTTGTCCTTTTGCACTATCGACTTCACGAAGCTCCGCGTACTCCACGTCTGCTCTCCGTGAATCGAGCTTCGCGGCGCACCGCGAGTCTCTGACTCTGTGACCACACCAAGTGAACTTCTGTTTTCCGACCTAGGCTAAGCTCCGTGGCTTGGTTTTTCACCCGAGATTCGTGAGAGATCTTCGCGAGCAACCTTCGTGACCCAACCCGAAATTTTTTCGAGTTCCGAAACCGAAATGGCCCATCGAGAATCTTTGTTGGGGGTGCTTGCAGACGCCGCCTGGAGGGATGAGATGGCTAACTGTCTGGTCCTTGGGGAGATGATCTGAATCCACTCAGACCATAATTCTTTGACAGAACTTCTATCAGAGAGTCAGAAGAACTATCCGTAGTGCAAGAAGCTTCCCTTGTATGGCTTCGGGCTGAGGGATGATGTATTCATCTCTGAGGTGAGTAGAGACGAACCAGCTTGCTGGTTCAGGAGCACTCCATGCCAGCGCCAGTGGTTTAGGGAGGCTGATGGTCATGCGTGGGAGGACTTCACACCCATCACCGTAGACTGTCTCTACAACCATGTGAACAATATTGATGGGAATCCACTGAAACCGGAGACGTCCCCTCCTCTGTACCGCACCATGATGAAGGCGGATTTGGAGGATTCGAAGAAGGGGTGGTCCGATGAGTGGGACCTGTGCCAGGACGACAACTTCACCAACGACTGGGCATGGGCCTACTGGGTAGGAGCCTCATGCGAGGAGCTTGGGTATGAGCTGAGGAGAGTGGGTTTGTATGAGGCGGCATGGGCCTCCCAATTCCACATTTACCAACCGAAACAGCTGATGTCAGAGCTGCTAAGCAGATGGTCATCTAGGACCAATACTTTTCACCTACACCATGGGGAGGTGGGAATCAGTCTATGGGATGTCCATCAGATTTCGGGGGTCCCGATATTGGGGTCCATGTATGATGAGTTCCTCCCCATCATGAGCGCGTGGTAGGATACGGAGCAAATGTCGCGACTGGCATCGGTACTGATGGTACTGGTCCCTGGATAGGACAAGGAGGCAGTGAGAGATTTCCACTTTAAGAAGTGGTTCGAGTGGTTCCTGAACTTCCCAGAGAATCAAGAGTTCCCTCCGAGTCCTAGAACTTGTCCGAAGGCGGCTCTACGGGGCAAGGAAAACTCTTATTGGTGGGTCTTGGAGGACAGCCAATGGAAGACTTGGTGTTTCAGTGTCAGCACTGAACAGCAGCCGATAGTCAGGCTGGCGGAATTCATCACGGCCCTTATCTGCGGTTGGATCCTACCAGTGAGGGATACCAGCATTGGGGTGCGGCCCAGCTCGCTCATCATGGCGTCCATGCTGGCCATGGGGCAGCGGGTAAATCTGGGGATTCCAATGCTCGCCAAGCTGTACAGAATGCTACGGCACGTTAGCGAGGGAAAGAAGCCGCCAAGGATATGCGGGCCCTTCCACCTTCTGTATGGGTGGATTGCGGTGCACATCAGGGGGATTTATGAGTATCCAAACCCTATCTCGCCATCGGGATCAAACTTCCGCCCCTCCATTCTGAATGTGGCCGGGAGCTTCCCATTCAAACTAACCATACCGATGGTGCTGAACCGGGTGTGGAGGACAGATGATTTTAACTTCTACCCATTTCCATTGCCGACGGGGGTACTTACTGACGACGGGAAGGGAATAGAAGAGCACTGGGCTTATCTCCTAGCCTTTTGAGGCAGATTTTTGGTGGCACGAGTGGATCATGAGCCGCTCTGTGAACCGTACACCCCGCATCGGTTTGCGAGGCAGTTCTAGTGCCTCCAGTGGTTGACCCCGCAGGTCTACTGGGAGGTGTGTCACGAAGAGCACCCGTTTTTTATGAGGCAGTTGTGGCACATGTTCACACGGGAATATGGGAAGATGTGAATTGCATTGCCTCCATCCACCGCCGCTTTCGGATTGGTGAGGGAGTATGCCATCAGCTGGGAGGCCGCTTATCTAGGGGAGATGATGAGGCAGCCAACCATTCGGGTTGGTGACGGCGGGCCTCCCCTA
This sequence comes from Viscum album, assembly GCA_963277665.1. NCBI lineage: Eukaryota > Viridiplantae > Streptophyta > Magnoliopsida > Santalales > Viscaceae > Viscum > Viscum album. The sequence continues at coordinate 1,944,018,086 of OY728148.1, forward strand.
TCCCAAGGTCAGGTTTGGAGGGCAGCAAGGGCCTCTCGCGGTGGTGGGGCTGCCATGGCGGCGAGACCTGCACCGGCCGAGGGTGTGGCAGCAGCGGCGGATCCGGTGATTCCAGAAGAGCAGGGTCATCAGGAGGGGTGTCCGCTGAGGGGATTCCGCAGGATATCCGCTCATAATCTAGGGAAGCGGCTGCGTCATATTGACATGCCAGAGGATGCCGTCTTCTCGGAGGCCTGGGAAATTTGGGGTGTCAACTGGAAACACCTCAGTCTTCCCGAGATGTGGGAACTCCTGAACCGTCGCGGGATGGTTCTGCCAGGTATAGGCCCAGTCCGGGTTGGTTTCACGGTGTCTCCAGTGGAGGCGGAGAAATATTTGGTTGAGCTAGAGGACTACGTTCACTCTAGTGGTGTCCCACACCCAATGACAGACCGGGTGAGGGTATTGCTGGATCGGACGGTTCCGCCACAGCTGTCAGCCGCTGATCTGAGGGAGCGCTTCCCCCTGCTGGAAGAATCAGAGGACTCCTCTCAGGAGGATGAGGCTAGAGGAGGGAGCCTGTTGGAGTAGGGCGAATTCGGAGATCAAGACTCAGATTCTGATGATTTCGCAAAGGCTCTCGAGGTAGCATTCTGAGATTCTTTCCTCATGGTCCGTTCTCAGGCCATCATGGATTTCTTACCAATGTTTGAACCATACAAGAGGAACTTGTACGCAGGCCTCGCTCTCACCCCTTGGCGGGTGATGATGCAGGACCTTCGGAACCCCCGCCTATGGCTGCGTTCAGTTCTGCGTCTGGTGGGACCATAGTGCCCGAGGTGGCTCCTCCAGAATCTCCAGACCTTCCAACAGTATACGGAGGTCCACGCCTCGGGGTCCCGTCAGCATCGACTCAAGATCAGCACCAGGAGTTCGATCTCCGTAATTTTACTCTACTAGATTCATTGCTGTCATATGTAGATTGTTCCAACTAACATTTACGTCCCTCACTGTCGTACAGTTCTCCGACTGGCATGAGCTGTTGCGGCAAGGCTGGTCGGGATGTCTGGTGGCATCCCTCATAGGGGCATGCCGGTGATGGTGGAGATAGTCCCCCCATATCCCTGAGCTGTAACACACACTATCATTGGCGGGACCACCAGCAGGGTCGTGCCTGAGGTTATTGAGGTGGAGTCCGATGGCAAGGATCGATCGGCCGACCCAAGTCTCGTCACGCCTGCTCCGCTGCTGAGGAGGAGCGGGAGCTGAGTCAGCGGCAGTAATTCCTGGATGCCACAAGTCGAAGGGTGGCGAAGCTGTAACGCTCTTTTAATGAGGTCAACCCGTCCATGGGGAGATTCAACCCCCGGGTACTGTAACAAATTATAAACCTTTTAATGGTACTTTCATGCTTCAATTTTTCTTCTTTTGAATGTCGTATCATGCACGATTTCCACTGTTTGCATCGGTTCATTGCATCCCTACAATGTTTGTGGGATGTCCGGTGACAATTCCCCAAGCTCACGTGGGTCAATCCCGATATGAGAAATAGAAGATATTTTCCTCATCGTCCCACCCAAAATAGGAGTGGAAACCAAGATTTGGGCATCCGGGGTTTGGATAAATAGTCCGGATTTCTGAAATATGGGAGAGGCCTGGCCGGAGAAGGAAGTTATCAAAACAGTCGAATTACCATTTCTTCAGCGTACTCTTATACATGAATGGTGTAATGCCAGGGGCGCTGAAATTGGTCCGAACAGATGGAAATGGGAAGTGTGAATAATGATACCCAAGATTCGAAACACTGTGGGGATGGTGTGACAATAAAGGACAACTGTTAACTGTGGTGGAGAAACAATATCCTTACTGCATTAGCCTGAAATGGGGACAACAAATGAGGGTTGACTGTTGACCATGTTCGAAACACAGAAGAAGGTCACAAATATTGTCGATCAATCCTTAGGGACGTTGGCCCAGGACAGTAGGCGGACCCTAGGTCGAGCATCCATACTGTTAGGGGGTCCTTCCAAACATGACCAGTCTTCTGGAACGTTGACCCAGGACGGTAGGTGAGCCAATTCGGCATGAGACCAGGCTGTTAGGGGGTCCCTTCAGACATGAAAGGGGATGAGGGTCCGAATAAGGGGCATGCAAAGTGTGGAATATGTAGTGATGGTTTGTCCGAACAGAATCCAACAGTCATGTGATTACACCACCGTGGTGGGAGTACGCCAGATGGGCGCATCGGTTTGATTATGGATCCTTCCTTCTTTGGGAGAGGGCCTTTCTGGCGAGGGGGGTCTATCACTTCTCAATGGGATCTTAGGGCATCCTGAACCTGTTCAGGATAGAGTCATAGTTACATGGTCCTCTACAAGGGGGCCGGAAAGGGGAAGGATAGGGTTAATGATTCCTATGGGCTGGACCCTAGGCAAAATACCAGGGTGTCTCTACATATCCCATGAGGGTGGGAATCAAGTCACACATAGTTCTGGAAGAACATTGTAGTCATAGACCAACACTGGCAGGTGAAATCCTCTCTGAAAGAGGCTCTAGTGCATCCCATGATTAACACGGGGCATCCTGAACTTGTTCAGGGTAGAACCGCAGTTTAGTGTTGTGCGTTGAGGACATATGGACTCCTATAGTTTAACGTCATATGATAGGACGTGGATTGAAAGAGTAGAGCCCATGGAGAATATGGTGTGGTAGTTATGAAACCGACGTGAATGAGGACTTGGGGTCCAAATCACACCACGTACCCCCGGAGGATACTCTCCAGGTCGAGGGACCAAGAGTGAGGATTAGGCTGGGCCCGAAGCAGAGTGGTAGGGTGTTCCTACGTACCCCATGGGGATGTTAATCAAGCCATACGTAGTTCTGAAAGCACAAATTAACGTCATACGGGGTGATGAGAAGCCTGTCTGTGTTGGTACACATCCTGCCAAAACTACTAAGCTCGCACGAGTCATGCTCAGTGTGGGAAACAAGAAGTAGTGGTGGGACTTTCCCGGTATAGAAAGGGGAAGGTTAGGGTAAAGGGACGCTCAGTGAATACCGGTCCAATGACACTAACACGACCATGTGGTGCACCTAGATGCATGAAGAGATAGAGCCGAGTATGTTGGAATTCCACTTGAACATGAGGAAGTGGAAATGTGTGAATCATGACGCTCGAGATTTGGATCACAATGACGGTGGTGTGATGGTAGAGGATAACTGTTAACCGTGGTGGAAATGCAGCATCCATATCACGTTAGCCTAGAATGGGGACAAACAAATGAGGGTTGACCGTTGACCATGTTCGAAACACGGGACCATGTCACAAATGTTGTCAAAGATCCGTAGGGACGTTGGCCCGAAACGATCGGAGGGCCCTTAGGTCCAGCGTTCATGGAGAGCCCTTAATCCTAGCATCCATGTCGTCCGAGGGTCCTTTTGGATGTGTAAGAGGATGAGGATCCAAACAGCGAGCACACAAAGCTTGGTTATGGGACGAGGGGAATGTCCTATGAAAATCCCATACTTCGGGATCTTTGCCAAAACGGATCTGAATACAACAATGAGGCGTATTAGATAGAGGGAGCATAGTTCTTTCCCATAGGGAGGTCTTAGTTTAGGGTCATAGAATTCGGACCATGGGTGGGAGGAAACACAAGAGGCATTTTATGGGTATTTAGGAAAACCCGATGTGGATGAGGACATAAGCCATACTTACCATGTGTTCTTTGGGGAGTGCTCGAGTCGAGGGACCGAACATGAAAGTTTGGCTGGGCCTGGGGGGAAGTGCGGGCGCGGCCCTGGCACTAAAAGGAGAGGAATTTGATAAATCTTTTTTTCCTTTAAGGTGAGTGGTTTTTTTTGTGAAGCGACAGGTCTAGGGTAGCAAGCCCTGGCGTCTCCACAAGAATCAAGTTGTGATAGGCATTGACAAATGGCATGGAACATGACCAATACCCAACGTGATGTCCTCTACAATGAGGTCATCACAATGCTGTGTCGTTTTTTTTCATGCAGCTAGGACGATAATGTCACAGTTTAGGGTCGTATGATAGGACCAAGCATGCATTTTAACATCATACAGCGCAGACGTATCAGAGACGATGCTAGGCGGGGAATGTTTATGGTGTCGTGTGACACAACTGACGTGAATGAGGACATGATCCCTCATCACACCATGCGGTCCCGTAGTCAGGGTCCCGAAGGCAGGATGATGAACTCAAGCTGGACCCAAATATAGGAGGTATGGGCATTCCTACGTATCCCATGAGGATGGGAATCAATCCAGACATAGTTCTTGGGAGATCTTAGTTTATGGTCTTTACAGCTCGGACCATGGGTGGATGAAAACTTTCCAGGTAAGCGCAGACCTCAACCCGATCCCTAAGACCACGTGAGTTAAACTCGGTGTGGGAAACAAGGGGGGAAGATCCTTATCGCAATACCCGAAACATCCAACTAGGGGGAGTCAGTGAAGAGCCTCGAATAACACCTTTGACATGGCTTTCTTCCCCCAACGCGTAGATGTGCACGGAGGAATAGTACCAAGAGTTTCGAAACATTACTTGGACATGATGAGAATGGAGAAGGATCTGAATCGTGTAACCAACATTTTGGGCTTAATGGGGTTGGCATGGCGATAGAGGATAACTGTTAACCGTAGTGGAAAAATAGTCTCCATATCACGTTAGCCTGAGGTGGGAACAACAAACGAGCATCGACCACTAACCATATTCACAATGTGAGATTTTTATCGATTTGTTGTTCGAAACCCTAGGGGGAGTTGGCCTGTAACGGTAAGAGAGCCCTTGGGCGTTGTATCTAGGCTGTTCTTGGGGGTCCCTCCAGGTGTGAAAGATGATGGAATCCCTGATGAAGGGGATACACAAAGCCTGGGAAGCGGGTGCGTACATGTCCGAGTAAAGTCTAACATTCCAGATAATAAACCGGAGTACCCTTAGGCACATTGGTGAACCTTCGGAAAGGGTCGATGAAACAGATCGGGAAGGAGAGGTACATGGCGTGGTCATTACAAGACCGACGTGAATGAGGACATAATCCCACACCACACCATATAATCCCCTCGTGGAGGAAGAGTAGGCCAAGGGGCCAAGGTGGGATGGAGGTTTTCGGAAGATGGGGCTGGACCCGAAGATTAGACATTATGGTGGCCCTACGTATCCCATAAGTATGGGAATCAAGCCACACATAGTTCTGAAGGGATACCCGGGGGCAGAATATTCTAACAAGGAGTTGTACGGCGCGGCGGGTAATGAGGACATAATCCCACACCATACCGCATAGTTCTGTAGGAAAGAATCTAGGCCAGGGGGCCCGAAAAGGCCAAGGGTCCTGAGGGTAGACCTCGGTGAGGGAGGCCTGAGGCTGGGCCTCGGTCAGGGTGGCCTGACTAACTTGTAGTTTAACGTCTTGTAGCAAGGATGGGGGTCGTGGGCCCGGAGAGGCCAAGGGGCCTGAGGTTATGCATCGGTCAGAAAGTCCTGGCCAATTTGCAGTTTAACGTCTTGTAATGAGGATAGGGAAAGAGATAATTGTATCTCATCCAGGGATGTGTACAGCATGGCAAGTAACCCAACGTGAAAGAGGATGTAATCCTACACCATTTCGTGCATACCTTATAAGAGAATCGGGGCCATAGGCCCGACCGCTGGCACCACCCGGAGGGAAGTTTGTCACTTCAGGATGGGGCAGAACGAATCACTGCACTCGATGTTTGGGACATCTCGGGGCGGACCCAAAGATCCGGGACATTGTTGACCATGTTCAAAACACAGTGTCCCTATGGTGACCTGATATGGGAGCAACAAATGAGCGCCGACCATTGACCAAATTCACAACGCGGGACTTGTATCGGTTTGTTGCTCAAAAACCCCTGGGGGCATTGGCCCATATCGGTAGGAGAGCCCTTGGGCGTGGTATCCAGGCCGCTCTTGGGGGTTCCTCCGGGTGGTGAAAGTGATGGAATCCCAGTCAAGGAGTGGGTGAAGCATAGCTGCATCCATCCATGAAAGAGGTGAACATCTCTGGGGGGACGTACAGCCGGATCGAGGCTTTCCTGACGTGAGTTGGAGAAAAAGTGTGCATCCTTCCATATGTCTTGACCTGAGGGGAATATTTTTGGATTTTGGGCTGGGACGATAGACAAAATGTCTGGGCGTTCCTACATATACCATTAGGATGGGAATCAAGCCATACATAGTTCTTGAAGGCCATGCAGTTTAACGTCATGCGGTGAGGACGTGGGAGGATAGAAGAACGGGAGTGGGCACATGGTGAAACCCTTATAATCCTTGTATGAGCGGGGATAAGGAAGCCTGCTCTTCGTCATTCAAGGATCCTCCAAGGAAAATATACCCAGGGGGTAGTGAAAGAGAAGATCTCAGGGCTGGGATCAAGATGAGTTGTCCATGCATTCCTACGTATCCCATTAGGATGGGAATCAAGCCACACGTAGTTCTTGAAGCGCAGTTTAATGTCATATTGGATGAGATATGCATCTCATTTGGGGATATGTACGGTACGACGGGTAACCCAACGTGAATGAGGATATATCCCATACCACACCGTACAATCCCATAAGAGAGCCTGAGTCAACAGAGACCAAGGGGCCTGAGGCTGAGCCTCGGTTAGGGAGGCCTGACCAGCTTGCAGTTTAACGTCTTACAGTAAGGACGGGGGCCAAGGGCCCGAAGAGTCCAAGGGGCCTGAGGTTGAGCCTCAGTCAGGAAGGCCTGACTGGCTTGCAATTTAACATCTTGAAGTAAGGATGGGAGCCAGGGGCCCAAAGAGGCCAAGGGGCCTGAGGCTAAGCCTCGGTCAGGAAGGCCTGACTGGCTTGTAGTTTAACATCTTGCAGTGAGGATGGGAGAGATCTTATTTTAAGGTCATAGAGCTCGGACCATTTTGAATTTTATCGTCTTACAGGACGGCGGTGCAGTTTAGGGTCATGCATGACCATAATGTGCGGTTTAGAGTCATGCGGGACCGTAACATGTAGTTTAGGGTCGTGCAGGACCGTACAGTTTAAGGTCGTGCAGGACTATACAGTTTAAGGTCGTGTAATACCATAGGGATCAGGAAAAGTATTTCTTTAGGAAATTGGCGTTGGTGGGAGGATTTATGCGCTCACCATCCGTGTTCACCAAGGAGTATGCTCTGTTGGGGTAAACCTTATGGATGATGTAAGGTTCTTCCCATTTGGGATCTAGCTTGGGTGGTTTCCTACCAGGGATCATTGGCACTTGAAGGGCCAACACTAAGTCTCCCTGTAGAAAAGAGAAAAGGCGAACCTTCTTGTTGAAGGCTCCAGTTATCTTATTCTGATGCCTTTCCAGATTGTGAAAGGCACGAAGCCTGTTCTCGTCCAGTGCTTCCAATTCAGCTAGACGGATTTCGGCCACCTTATCTGGCGCCTTCTAGTCATAGACTGCAGTGTGTAATGATGGCATTTGGATCTCAATGGGTAGGACGACCTCATCCCCATACACCAGGGAATATGGGGTCACTTCGGTGGAATTACGAGTCGTTGTCCGATAAGCCCAGAGGGCATTGGGGAGCTTGTCCGGCCAACTTTTCTTGTTCTGAAAAACCATTTTTTGTAGAATGTTAGCGAGGGTTTTGTTTAATGCCTCGATCTGTCCATTTGCCTGTGCATGATAGCGAGAGGTATGGTTCGAACGGATATTGTACTTGGCATACAATTTCTTCAGCTCAACCGCTTGAAATTTGGTGTCGTTATCGGTGAGGACCGCGTGAGGGACCCCAAACCGGTGGATGATATTGGAGCTCACAAATTCGATGATGGAATGGGCCTTGACCTCTTTGAGTGGAACTGCCTCTGCCCACTTAGAGAAGAAATCTGTAGCAGTTAGGATGAACCTACACTGGCGAGCTCTCACCGGTAGATATGGTCCCACTACATCGAGTCCCCACACCGCAAATTTCCAAGAGTACTTGGTGGAATGGAGAGGCTCCAGCGGCCGATACAGAAAGTTGGCATGAACTTGGAACGTGTGGCATCTCTTGGAAAACTCGATACAATCATGGATCATAAAGGGCCATAAGTACCCCGACCTCCAGATTTGATGGGATAGCTTTGGCCCAGCTTGGTGGGCACCACAGGAACTAGCGTGAAATTCTTGCATAACCTGAGAAATCTTGACTCCTTTAATGCAACGGAGGAGAATGCCATCGAAGCTCTGCTTATAGAGGATCTGCTCAAGACTGGGACTGCTCTGGAGGGTAAATTGCAGCACGCGGCGTCGAATTCGCTCGCGCTCGGCCCGGTCGTCCGGGAGGCAACCATTTTGGAGATAATCGACAAAAGGTGCCCTCCAGTCAGGAGTGGCCTCAACCACTATGTCTGACGAGCCTGGGACCCCGGACGTAGAAGGTCCGGTGGTGAGATGACTTACCCGCAGGTCGTCATTGTCCTCTGGGGTGATGGGGGCAATGACTCTCTGGTGTGCCACATGTATGATCAAATCATCTTTCTCAGGTTCTACGAGCGACGCAGCCAAGCCATCCAAAGCATCAGCTCGACCGTTATGTGACCGAGGGACATGGGTAACCTCTGGTCAAGAAGAGAACTGGGCCATTAGACGGAGGGTGCACTCCAGCAATGGAACAAGCTCCGGCTTCCTGGCGACATAGTCTCCATTGACCTGCTTGATTACCATCTCAGAATCTCCTTTCACATGTAGATGGGTCACATCGATCTCGAGGGCCAACTCGAGGTCGGTGATGAGAGCCTGGTACTCTGCCTCGTTGTTGGTGCAGCCTTCTAACAACAGGAATGAGAATGGCAGGACGGCTTGCACTGGGGTGATGAAGACGATACCCAGACCCACTCTGTTGAGCTTAGAATTATTGAGCCTCCTACCGGTGGGGCTCCGGTAGGCACCGTCGAAGTGAATTTTCCAACACGAGATGGCATGATCGACTGAGAGGATCGACTCATCAGGAAAATCCAGGTCCAGGGATTGATCCGAGGAGGTTGGATGGGCAGCTAAAAATTATTCTAATTCATGTCCCTTGATGGACTTCTGAGGCATGAACCTGATGTCAAACTGCTGTAGGATCACCACCCACCGTGCTAGTCGGCTAGTCAACATGGGGCGGTTCAGGATGTACTTTAGTGGGTCTACCCGAGAGACCAACTGTACCTCATGGTGCGGCAGGTAATGCCGCAACTTTTGTATAGAAAACATGAGTGCAAGGAAGCTCTTTTCGATAGGGGAGTATCTGATCTCTGTATCGAGAATCATGTGAATGAGATAGTAGAGACTGTTCTCCGTACCCTCATTGTTCTTCTGGGCGAGAAGTGCGCTGAGGGACCGTTCTAGGGCGGTCACGTAAAGGACCAGCAGCTTTCCGGAGATGGGTGGCATCAAGACTGGAGGTTGGAGAAGATACTGCTTGATTTCCTCGAATGCGGTCTGACACTCTTCATCCCACTCGTAGGCGGCGCCTTTCTTCATGAGCTGGGAAAAGGGCTTACACTTACCGGCCAGATTTGCAATGAATCAGTGTATATAGGCTAAGTGGCCTTGGAGACCTCAAAGTTCCCGAATGTTTCTAGGGGGATGCATTTGGCTGATGGCCTTGATCTTTTCTGGGTTGATCTCAATGCCCCGGTATCTAAAAACAAAGCCAAGAAACTTCTTGGAGGTGACCCCGAAGGCACACTTTAACAGGTTCATCTTCAGGTGGTGGGAACGGAGGAAACTGAACAGTTTCTCAAGGTATTTGAGATGGTCCTGGTGCTGGTGATATTTGACCCCTAGATCATCCACGTAGCATTCCACCAGCGTCCCGAGAATCGGCCTGAATATGCGATGCATGGCCCGCTGATAAGTGGCACCTGCATTTTTCAAGCCGAAGGGCATAACCTGGTAACAAAAGGTACCTTGGGGACCCCTGAAGGCAGTGTACTCCTCGTCCTCGGGGGCCATCTGGATCTGGTTGTACCCAGAATACCCATCCATGAAAGAGATGGCTTGGAACCCGGTCATGGCATCAATCAATAACTCGGTCACCGGGAGGGGAAATCCATCCTTTGGGCAGTGGCGATTGAGATCGCAGAAATCAATGCAGACTCTGATCTTCCCATTCTTCTTCCTGAATGGAACAATGTTGGAAAGCCACTTGGGGTACTGGACTTCCTTGACGAAGTTGGCTTTGATAAGCTTGTCAACTTCGGCCTCAACCATGGCACCGTGAGAAGGGTGCATCTTTCTGAAAGGCTTCTTAAACCCACGATGGTTTGTCGGGAGGCCCAGGCGGTGAACGGCTACCTGAGGATCAAGTTCTAGAATCTCGTTGTAACTCCAGTCAAACACATCACAGTGTTGTTTGAGAAAGTATACATACCGCTGGTGCTCCTCGGGGGACATGGTTGCACTGATCAATGTGGGTCTCGGATCTGCCTCACTACCAAGGTTCACCTGTACCAGTTCATCAACTGTGGTAGAGACACCTTCCTCAAAGGTGGGGGAGCATCCTCCAGATCTTCCTCTCCACTCATGGAGGGATTTCCCACAAGGGGAGAAGATTCTGAGCTATCAAACCCTGACGGGCAGCTAGTGCCAGCTTGGGCGACGGTGGTCATCATATCAGGAGACCCATGCGCCACTGAGACCATAGCAATGAAGGCAGTCGATCCTACCCCATCTGGCCTTCGGTCTAAGGGGCCACGTTTGATGACATCAAAGAAGTGGTGACGCGTCGGCCTGATTCGGTTGATTCTAGCCTAGCGGAAGAGACATGTATGATGTATTGTTGTTGTCATAATCCTGACATTCCGATACCGCACAGGGGTAGGAGGCTCCGGGATCACCTAAGCCTGTTTGGTATAGGAGTACGAGGTGATTTCCCACCGTCGCTTGGACAAGGGAACATGCCTTCCTTTCATACCTGAAACAACAAAACACTGCCCCATGTCAGGGGTCGTGGCCTCCAATTGATGGATCGGGAAGATGTAGGCGTCATCCAGGCCTGCCCAGGGATCACTTGTGACCGGGGCGGGTTCATTCTCACTTTCTAGGATTTTCTTATCCTTGCTCTTATAATAGTCAGCGTCCAGATAGTGGGCTTCACAAGAGGCGAAAGGAGACGCATCTCCTTGGAGCACGCCTACTCAACCATTGAGGGAGTATTTGAGGCATTGGTGATATGAAGAAGGGACCGCTGCGTGCAGATGGAGCCATGTCCTACCCATCAATGCTTTCTAGGCGGTGTCCTGGGAGACAACCATGAACTCAGTGCTGGAAATTAGGCCACCGAATTGGGTCTTCAGGCGGATCTTGACGACTGAGGATTTCTCGGTCCTATCGTATCCCTAGATTATGAGGTCTGAGGGAGTTAAATCATCTTCAGACAGACCCATCTTTCACAGTGTCCGAGTCGGGATTAGGTTGATCCCAGAACCCGTGTCAATGAGGCAGCGGCGGACTTCCACGCCATTGAACTGGCCAGTGATGTACAGTGGGCAAATATTCCCCTGTATGGGAGGGTCTTCATCTTCACCAGAGAACAAGATAACTGCCTAGCATTCGGCGTTCTCAATTGCCTCAGCGTGGAAGGCTTCCATAGCTGCTACCTCCGTCTCAAACTGAAGGGGGATCCTTAGGGCCTCGGCAAGTGCTTCGCGCATTTCAAACAATAGGTGAAGGGCCTCAAGGATATAAATCCTTGCTAGAATGCCAGCCAGGTTCTTCAGGACATCGTACTTTCGTGCCAAACGCGAGCCTCTACTTACAGGAGGTCGTTCTGCAGTTGGAGGCATAGCGGGTCCTGCCGATTGAACCGGTGGATGGCTAGTACTGGGTACATCCCGCTGCCTACTAGTTAAATCCTAGAGAGTAGCCACCATATTAGTATCGTTCAATGGAGATTGTCTTGTAGCTGGGCAAGACTGACTGCGATACGGACGAGGCAGCTCGGCCTGATCTAGCAACACAAACGGCAGTGGAGGTAGATCTGAGGGCCTCATATGAGGTTGCGCATGCTGACTCTGTGCTAAGCCTGATGTTTGGTTTCAGTATCATGCACAGCCTGAATGAAAGCGCCCGCTGAGGTGCCTCAACGACCTGTGTGGTTGCGGTTCCGCTGACGTTGACGTCGGCTGGGGACGTTGGGGAGGTTCGCCTGGCGTTCCCCCTCATCGGGAGCCATATAGGGCTTTACCAGCTCCACGGTGTTAACCGAAGCGTACCCCTGGCTATCACTTGAGGAATCATCCACCACCGGGCGGATTCTGGGAGGAATCCCCATTTCAGGGGGCATAAAGTCAGCAAGAGTGCGGGATGGCGACGGTAGTGGTGGAGTGTGTTGCTTCTTCTTGTGTTGTCGTTGTTTGCCCTTTTGGGAAGAGGTCGGTTGTGATAACGATGCAGAGGTACTGGCTACTTCCTCTAAAGGCTCCGGCTGATTCAGGTGTGCTCGAATGATTCCATGGGCATGGGAGATGGTTTTTCGAGCCATCCAGTCGTCGTATTTCTGGGACTCATGGCTGGGAACCTTCTGCCACTCACCTTCGTTGTTGCTACTGATATCTAACCTTACGAAGACACCTGCTACTTGTGTCGGTGATGGGCCCAGCCTGACTATGTTGTTGTTGACCTAGTCTTGAATCTAGTCTTTAAACACATAGCATTGCTTAAGGGTGTGTCCCAAAATCTGATGATAGGGACAGTAGTTGGGGTGATTGGTGAGATTCGCCTCTGCTGGCCTTCGGCACTCGGGTAAGTGCACAATCCCTTGCTCTAGAGCACTTTGGAAGTATCCAGGGACCTGATTCTCATTGAACGAGTAAGTCTGGTGCCTTCTTTCCAGATAGGGGGCCCTGGGAGCCTGGCCCTGACGAGGGTCCGGAGGGGGCTGCCGAGGAGGCAGTGCCTGATTGTCTCGCCTAGGTGGTGGTGGCGCATTGCGTGGGGGAACCTGTCGATTCTAAGGCGGTCGTTGCTGGGTAGGAGCCCGTGCTTGAGGTGGAGGACCTATGCGGGGTTATGGGGCCGGTGTCGCTGGTAGTAATTCTATCTGCCTAGGGGCTTCTATTTGGGCCACCGCGGCAGGTTCGGCTCTGGCGTCCCTCCTGGCTGGGATCACAGGGGGAAGCAAACGTGACTGACTATCATGTTGCAGAGCCTCCTCGAGGCGCTGAGCCTTATCTGAGAAATACAGGAACCCTCCAGGATAGTTCTGGGTGATCAGGGAAGGAACCATCTCCGTTTTAACATTCCCTACACACATCGTCAGTAATTGCTCTTGAGTCTGTGGCATGTCGAGGGAGTATGTAAGCCCTTTCCACCAGGTGATGAAATCTGCGACTCGCTCATCAGGCCTTTGTTTTCACTTGAAGAGGTTTGCGATGCTGGTCTTTCGTGTGGTGGAGCTGAACTGGTATAGGAACTGCCGGCAGAGATCCTCCCAGCCGGTCACCAATCTGATAGGGAGCTGACTATACCAGACGAATGCAGGGCCCTCTAATGTCTGCACAAAACATCGGAGCTTGGCGGCTTCTTGCTAGGCGGGGTCCCCAGTATGGGGCCACACCTGGAAGAAAAATTGGCCAAGTGTTGCGGCGGGTCCACTATCCCGTTGAAGGGTGAGAAATTGTGGTTCCCAAAACCCGGGGGTGCGGTCATATCATCCACCCACGCGGGATATGGCTTGCCATCCGGTGGGACTTCCACCTGCCGTGTTTCCAATGCTTCAACGCGGGCGATGAGTGCCGCTATAAGATCATCCGGGTGGGGTTCCCTATCTTGATGGGGATCCCTAATCACAAGTGCGTTGCTGGGTTCTTCGACACAGTAGATGGCTTCAGCAGCTCGTGGAGCGACTGGAAGAACGGCCTGTGGGGCGGCTGGGGGAACCCGGGCTGGATTCCTCAGATTGCCCCGTCGTTCAGGAGGGTTTGGCAAGATGTATCGCGCCCTCTTGCCGTGAGTTCCGGCTTCTGCCCTATCTGCGGAAGTAACGTGATCAGGGTTGCCCAGAGGCACCTCGCTGAGGGGAAATTGTTCCTGCCCCTGCTTCCCCGGCTTGGGATTACCATAGTCGGGTCGCCGCTCTACAGCACGCTCGGCCAGGAGTTCTTCAACCAGCCTCTTCTGCTCAGCAAGCTGTTGGCGCAACATGGCCTTCTCGGGATCTTCGTCCGTCTTCTGTACAGAGGCGGACAGGTCGGAGTGCTTGATAGTTCTGACATGCTCCTTACCATTACCAGCATTTAGACTGAGTACCAGTGACTCGGTGGGTACAGGGAGGCCTAGAAGGCTCCTCTGCTGATGGTTAACCCTCCCTGATGGGTCCAGTAGTGGTGGTACACCCTCAGGGGTTAAGTCTCCATCGAGAAATTCTAGCTCGTCCTCCTTGTCCACTACGCCAGCCATGTGGACCGCGACCCCTCTATGGGGAATGTCCTCAATGTCGCATAACGAATCGGGTTGTCTTCGGATAGGACTGAAGAGGAGGGCGGCATAGTGTCCCCAACCACGGACTTGCACATGGGGGGAAGCTTCCCTGATGACTCTGCGGAGTACTTTGAAACTCTAAATGCATTTCTGTTGAAGGGTGCTCTGGCGTCCTGGCGACTCAGGCTACTGGGCCATAGGGAGTGCGGCCAAATCGATCAGGCAGCATTGCTCGCCGATTCCCTCAAAGTGCTCTCAGCTCCTGGGGTACACTACCTGCTCATAATGAAGGCGGAAGTGTGTCGCCCATAGGGTTCAGTGGAAGCACCCTACTTCTTCTGGGGTAAGGGACTCCGGCGCGCAAAAGTTCGGCGCCGCCATCGGCCAGAACTTCTTCGGGAAGTGATCCACTGCGAGAATGTTCAAGAAGCTCCTGGGCTTGGACTCAGGGTCTGGCCCCGTATTTCCCCACTCGTCAACCAGAGGCGGCTGAGGGGCCGATAGTAGTACCAAGGCGGACCGCTGGGATAGTAAACTGGGTGGTAGAGAATACGGCGAACGAGCTGACTGGCCGCCAAATTCTGGGCCATCCTCTGAAGAGTGAGGTGACCTAACCACAGTGTCACGATACGACGGGCTAATATCCACATCTTCTGGCGCAGGAATTTCGGTCACCGGCGATGGGTCACGCCATTGCTCTACCGCCGTTAGTCCCCAAAATAGATCTATGTGATCTCTGGTAGAGGTAGAGGGCTCTTCTGGTGATGACGGTGGTGATTTCATGGTCGGAACCTGTGGAATATCCACAATTTCTTCCTCTTGGATGTATCTACGGAGAGAGGTGGGAATCCGGTAGACTTCACATTCTGGGAGAACGAGGCTTACGCGCCTTGTTCCTGCCCCAGTCCTTGATACGGAGGACCGGGGAGAAGGTTCCATCACTGAGTCTCATTCTGCTTCATAATCTGAGAAACGGGCTGTTTTGACCTCCACTTGGGCCTTCCCAGGACTCTTCTTGTGGCGGTGACGACCCGCTCTCCTTCCCCTAGATGGCTCTTCTGGACAAGGTTGATTCTCGACATATAGTCTCGGAGCGGCACTGGCGCCATGGCGGAGAGGACTCCCGCTTGAGACAGCTGGGGTGCGAGGGGCACCAGGGAAAATGTCAAAGGGTACATGGGTAGGACCTCCATGGACTAAACCCATGTGGGCGAAACCTCTATTGGAACCGGCAGGAGTATGGGGAGGACCCCCATGCTTGGTGCGGGCGGAGCGAGGCTGACCTTCACCCCTCGGGTTGCCGGGGCGAGGAGGACCTTCTCCAATTGTAGAGAGGATGTAGGGAGGACCCCCACTTTGGAGAGGGACCGGATGGGCAGTGCCTTCACATCGACGGTTGGGGGCAGGAGGAGGAACTCCATACCCGGTGTGGTGGGAGCGGGAGAGACCTCCACACCAAGCGTCACTGCCACGGGGCAGGTCTTCCTTCGGGATGGGGGTAGCATGAGGCATACCTCCATGAAGAGCTTAGGAGCGGGGAAGGACCACGCTCTGTGGAATGGTTGTACGGGGAAGCCCTCCGTATGGGCTGACATCACCGCGGATTGGTTCATGGCAATCACCGCTCGGGCCTGCGACCCCGAGAGCCAACCCCACCTACCCATGGGGCGGTTGGGACCTCAGTCCTAGTCGGGTGAAAGAGTTCCCCTGGTCATTGTATGCAAGGACTCCATGATGCACGTCGGCGGTGGCTCGGGACACAGTAGCTGTTGACGTCGACACCCCTTGACGAGCGTCCTCAGCTCGGGCCCAACGCTGACGCCGGGTCAGACGAGCTGGCGCAGGTGGTGCAGGGGCATAGCCTACCTGCTCCTCTGGCAAAGCCGAACGGTGGCGCTGACGTGGCCAGATGGGGGCCCTTTCCTAGAGCCCTTGGATTGGGACTCTGACCGGGCTAATCCGGACATCACCAACCTCATTAGAGTAAGGCGAGGAGTCGTCGAGGTGTTCCGGAGACAGGCTCCCGAAACGATTGAATGTTGGGGTGGGGAGCAGGGGCTCCCTGCGCGGCCTTTGAGGGCAGCATTGATGGCGAGTCCTGGATGCCTCCAGGTCCAGGCGGTCCATATCCCGAGTTGGGATGACCCCTTCCTCCTCGTACCTACGTACAAGGTTGTTGATCACCCTTCGTTGGATGATCTCTGACGGGGAGAGGGGATGTGGGCGTCCCGTATTCATAGATGTAGATACCATCGTGATGGCAGTGAGGCCATGTGGAGCAGCTATGCTGGTATTGCCCCCGCCCCTGCGTAGGCAAGCGGGCGGTGTTCGTGTCTCCATAGCAGCAACCTGGTTCCTGTGAAGTAGGGAGATCAACTCATTAGCACTGTGAGGAAAAGGATTGACAACCAATTCCCTAGCGTCATTACATCCTCTATGGTCAGTAAGAGGGATCCACGCCAACACTTTGTATAACGGAATTCCCCACGTTCTACTGCCCCAACTTCTGGTGAGTTTCACGCCAGGCCTGCTATTTGCTTGGTGGGACCCGATGCCGGATATCTGGATCTGGTGACACGTCAATATACTGGTGTCTCAAACGCTATTAATCTCTATATTGAGGAGAAGAATTTCACGTTGGGTTCACCATTTCTATTTCTGACGCTTTCGCCAGGACGCACGCATCCTTCTGTGAGGACGCACTGCTGTCGCCCCGCATTCCCGATTTCCAAAGGCAGGCGGCATCCTCTCCTTATTCATGGACGTCTACTCCTTAATCGAAACAGGGATGATGGGACGTCGGTACTTCCTTCTGTGGATTCCTCCTCAGAACTCGTCACCTAGTCCGGGTCTGCCTCATAGATTTAATACGTTGTTCGTGAAACCCTTCCCAATGTCATATTTCCATGGACGCTGGTTAATTACACTACTTCTTCCAGGACATTCCAAAGGGTCCGGTCAGGGTAGCAACCTTCAGTCGGGGGAGTAGTCACGTCGAGGCATCAGTAGCATGTCTGAATGCTAGGGAATTGGCGTGTCTATCTTCTGTCCCTTATCATAGGGCTTCTAGAGGGCGTGGAAGCCCGAGGCATCCCACATCGAGTGCGGGGAATCATATGCCATAGGCATGTATCTGAGGTTTTCCTCAAATTCCCATTTTTAACACAAGGTATGCCGCGAGTTTAATGTCTTGCAGAGATGGCTATGCCATAGGCGTGTCATCCGAGGTTTTCCTCAAGCATCTCATGTTTAACACGAGGTAGGCCGCGAGTTTAACATCTCGCGGAGACGGTTATGCCGAAGGCGAGTCATCCGAGGTTTTCCTCAGGCATCTCATGTTTATCACGAGGTAGGCCGTGAGTTTTACATCATGCAGAGATGGAATGAGGGTGATCAGAACATCCCATAGAGACATATCGAAGGAGTTCTGTCCCATAGAGGGGAGATGTCACACCGTGAAAGCTGATTTGGACACCACTGAGGGTGGATCAGGGAGTGTGCACCCCAGAATGGGGGAACACCAAGGTTTACCATTGGTTGGGATTGAACCTCAGGGAGGTTTCCTACATACCCTGTATAGACAACAGGGATCAAAACCCACGTAGTTCAAAGGGTTGACGAATTGGGGTGTACACAGAGGACAACGACCCGGAGACATGCTGGGGCTTACATGTGGATAGCGGCCCATGTACTGCTTGGAGCAGCGAGGAGTTGGATGGCATGATCCCACCAGGATGTGGCGGCCCGGGTGAGAATCAGGATGGATGATGGAGAGTTGAATGAAGTGGAGGGGGAATGAAATAGGACCATCGCAAGGGCAACGGTGAAGTTGGGCTTGAGCCTCGAAGAGACCTCCTATGTATCCCCATGGCAGGGAATCAAAGTCCGCGTAGTTTGAGATGGTGTCGGTGAACCGACGTGAAGGTGGACCTTGGTCCGATGGGTATCGTCAGCGAACCAACATGAAGGTGGACCTTGGTCCGATGGGGGTGGGCTTGAACCTCATGAGGCTTCCTACGTACCATGCCTTAACATGGATCAAAGTCCTCATAGTTCGGAATGGTCACAACGGCTTACCGTTGGACCAGAATGCAGTTTAACATCATACGGGATGGGGTTGAACCCTAACATGAATAAAAGATGGGTGGTGGGTGTCAGAAAACTGACGTGAAGAAGGACCTTGGTCCTATGGGAGATGGGCTTGAACCTCAGGGAGACTTCCTACGTACCGTGCCTTGACATGGATCAAATTCCTCGTAGTTCGGGAGATGTGGAATACAGTTTAACGTCATGCGGGACGAGGGTGAACTGACGTGAATGAGGTCAGAACGACTGGGTGATGGGCTTGAACCTCATGGAGGCTTCCCACATACCATTCCTTGACATGGATCAAAGACCTCGTAGTTCAGGTGGTGGTTTTCGTCAGCGAACCGACGTGGAGGTGAACCCGTGGGTCCATTGGTGGTGGGCATGAACCTCAGGGAGGCTTCCTACGTACCATGCCTTGACATGGATCAAAGTCCTTGTAGTTCGGGAGGAAATGGTGGGTGTCGGCGAACCGACATGAAGAAAGGACCTTGGTCCGATGGGAGATGGGCTTGAACCTCAGGGAGGCTTCCTACGTACCGTGCCTTGACATGGATCAAAGTCCTCGTAGTTTGGGTTGGTCACAATGACTTGCCATCAGACTGGAATGCAGTTTAACGTCATGTTGGACGAGGGTGGAACCTGACGTGAAGAAATGACGGGCGGTGGGCTTGAACCTCTTGGAGGCTTCCTACGTACCATGCCTTGATATAGATCAAAGACCTCGTAGTTCAGGTGGTTGTGCAGTTAACGTCATGCTGGATGGGCGTATATAGTTTAACATCATGTTGGACGAGGGCATATAGTTTAACGTCATGCTCGACGAGATATTTTCATGACCAATGCTTACTCTAAGGCCACGTGAGTCGTTCTCAGTGTGAGAAACAAGAGGTAGTAGAGACCTGATGATCACGTCGCGAAGGGTGCGTCCGTGAGAAATGAAGAGGGGCTTACGCGTTAGGCGGCCCATGGTGCTGGGACTTACTCCAGGATGGAGGCCTAAAGTGTGTAAAAGCGCAGAGAGAGAGGGATTTGGGACCAAAGATGAAAGTTGCCTCATTACCTATCGTGGCCTCCACTGGCCTTGGCAGTGGGGAAGTACGGAGGTGCATGGGTGCTACCTTCTGCAAGAGAGGCTAGTGGGCTTACACCAAGGTGGTTGCCCTTCTCCCGTGGACATACACCACTCCGATAAGGAGGATATCATCCCCTGTGGAGGGGTGATCCCATCTCCGTGGAGACCAGTGGGCGTAAGAATGTCCGAGCCGGGGGGACCCTTCGTGCGAGGCACGGGGTCGGATCATAGTTTAACATCATGTGTTGCGGATGGGGTACTTGGCAGTTTAACGTCTTGTAGCTTGGACGAGGTGGGTTTACTCTGCACCCCTAGGACTTACATGACCGGTACCCTCTGCTCCTTGGGGGAGGGAACGTACCGGCAAGGCCATGGTCAAGGGGGGTGTAGAGAAAACCATCGAGGGGTCCATGTTAGCATGGCTATGCGAAGAAGCAATAGCCGTTAGCGTGCCTATGCGAAGAGTAATTAGGTGAAGCAATGCTATGAGTGGTGTTGTCCATGGGACTTTGAAATCACATCGTACAAACCTGGAGGGTCTCACGGGAAGAGGGATTGCCAATCCAAGGGGTGTGCTTCGCGAAGTGGAGTGCCTTGGCCTTAGCATGTGGCAGGGGTTTGAATATGATGTGCTTCGCGAAGTGGAATAGTATTCACAGAGCACTGCCTCATTAAGAATAGGTGCCTCGCGAAGCAAGGTGCTGTGAAGTAGTGTGCTTCGCGATGTACAGCGACCCTGCCTTGGCATGTGGATCACTAGTACAGGATGGGTGTTTCGCGAAGTATAAACGCTCTGTGGCTGCCCGGGTTCCCTTGGGAATCCCCTTCCTCTGTGAATGCCCTTAGGCTTCGCGAAGGGCATCCCTCTTGGAAGAGGGGATCAAAACGAGACAAGGCGAAGTCATCTCGCGAAGCAAAAATACCTCGCAGAACTCATAATTCTCAGGGCGAAGGGTGCTTCGCAATTCGGGAGTTGAGAATCCGAAAGGTTGGATTGTCCATCCCCCTGGACTCAGGGGGAGCCCAGTATTTATAGGCAAGGGGCGCCGCGAAGCAGAGCTCACACGGCGCGAAGGGGTAGCGGGTGCTTCACGGCGGGCTCGTGAACGTCAGGGCGTTCGCGGAGCGTTACCGCCTCGAGGGCTTCGCAGTGGGTTCGTGAATGTCAGGGCGTTCGCGGAGCATTACCACCTCGGGGGCTTCGCGGCAGGTTTGCGAACGTCAGGGCGTTCGCGGAGTGGTACCACCTCCTTCGCTTCACGGCGTTCGCGTTTCTCGTGGGAGCTCCACGTCGGGGCTTCGTAAGGCAGCGTGTGGGCTTCTTTTCCTTCTTCCCTTTGCGTTCAATATTTTGGTGCCAACAAACTTCAAGTATTTATACTGATGCATAGTTATCATCATAATCTATACCTTCTTATTAATTATAACCCTTATCAACAAGTCTAAATATATTTCTAACAATTATTCCATTTTCATCACATTTTTTTCTAAAAACCTATTTTACTCCAATTATTGAAGTTTATTTAGGTCGTTCAACTAAAGTCCATAATTTTTTCCTCTCAAACTTATTGATCACATATTGCATGGCCTTAATCCAATACTCATCACCTAAAGCCTCACTAGGATTCTTAGGTTTAAATTAGGATAAGAAAGTTATATGTTCAATTTTATTTATTAAGAAACTTCAAGTTTTAACTGGTTGATCAACATCACCAATGATACTTTCACTAGGATGATTCTGAAGAAACAACTAATTTCTTGGGTTTTGAAAAGTATGTTCTTTAATAATAGATAAAAAATATTCCCGAGAATAAATTCATAAACAATTTATTGAATTATTTCCTTATGAGGATATTTTTCTAACAAGGGTTGAAAATCATTTTTAGAAATAACATTCTAGGATTTAGGTTGATGTTGTTTGAAAATAAAAGGAGCAGTTTCATCAAACTTAACATCTACTCTTTACTCTATAGTAAAATAATTTTTATATAAAACTCTATAATCCTTAGAAGTAGTGGAATGACCTAAAAATATTCCTTAATCAGATTTTGGTGAAAATTTGTGCAAGTTGTCTTTTATAATCAGAATGAATACTTTGCAACTAAAAACTCTAAAGTAATAAACTTTTGGTTTTCTAATTGTCTATAACTTATAAGAAGTTATATTAAGAAAAGTTCTGATTAAAAATTGATTTATAGTATATCAAGAAATACTAACCACTTCAGCACAAAAATGTTTAGAAACTAAGTATTCACTCAACATAGTTCTAGTTATTTCTTATAGAATTCTATTTCTTCTTTTAACTACACCATTTTTTTGGGGGTTCTAGGTGCTGAAACGTTATATCTTTCTTAATACAAAAAGTTTCAAAATCAGAATTTACAAATTCTCTATCATGATCACTACGAATATTTATCAAGGGAATACTTATTTCATTTTTACTTTGGCTAAAAAAGTTTTAAAATAACAAAAGTATTCATATTTATTTATAAGAAAATAAACCCAATTATATCTAGTGTAATCATTAGCTAAGAAATATACATAGTATTTTCCACTATTAATCCTATTTTGTGTGGGACCAAATAATTCCTTGTGAACTAACTATAAATCATCAGAATTTGAGACTTCACTAATAGATTTAAAACTTAACTTATGTTTCTTATTGTATTGATAAGGGTCAAAGACTTTTTAAGTATCAAACATAAGTTCTGGTAGATCCTTAAAAATTACTTTCTTAGTCAACTTAGATAAGTTTCTAAGGTTACAATGTCATAACCTTCTATTCCATAACCAATATTGATCTTTAATTACACTAATTCAAGGTAATTCTTGGCTCGTAATGTATTCTAAGTTAAGTGTATAAACATTCTCATGTCGATTGGCAGAAGGAATAAATTCATCCCTGGAATTATGTACTACACATTTATCGTTCCTAAAGTTCAAAAGGTAACCTTCATCACATAATTTAATTACGATTATAAGGTTGTTCTTAAAACCTTTAACAAATAAAACATTTTAAATTAAAGCTTTACCAAGAAGAATAATGTCACATATTCCAATAATATCTCCTTGAGAAATATCTCTGAAAGTTTCTTTTCCACCTTTCATCTTGATAATCTTCATAAAGAAATATTTGTTACCATACATTTTTATGAATATCCACTATCCATGTACCATGTATTATTATTTTTGGTACTTTATTTTCTTTCCTAAAAACAAAAACATTAGACTTTCAACACCCAAACCTTCTTGGATACGATAGTGTTAGAAAACAAAACGTGTGGTAACCACATCTGTCCTATTTTATTTTGGGTAGATATCATTTCATTTGAAAAATAGACTTTATGAAAACCTAGGGATTAAACTTTATTTCATGAAAAATTATTTTCCAATGGCCACTACTTTAACACTTAGTGAAAAAAGGATCACTTTTAGTAATAAAAAATTGTTACTAAAACAGTTTTTTATAAGAAAACCCCATTCAGGAACTAGTACCATGAGGAAAATTTTGTTTGTACATTCTGTAAAAGTTTTCCTTTCTGGTGGTAAACTTTTATAGTATTTTCTTCAAAGAATAAATTTTATATTTTAGTTTAATAAATAAATTTTTACCCTTAATAGTATTAGTTTTAAAACTTGGTTCTTTTTATAAAACATATTTCTCATAAACAAATTTTTCAAAATCCTTTGAAATAGTTTCTTTTCTAGAACTAATATTATTAAGATATTTATAAAGATCTGATATTTATTTTTTTAAAACAACTATTCTTGAATCAGGTTTAGCAATTTTTTCTTTATCATTATCAATTTTTTTTTAAAATTACAATTCACATTTTCTAAAAGTTTATAAAAGTAGGAAAATTAATCATAATATAGTAAATAATTGTCTTCACTAGCTATGGAATATTCTTCATTCGAAGATGTAGAATTTTTCTCATCGGGATAGTTATCACTTAAGGAGATTTTGGTAAGGTGTTTAGTAATTCATATTTTTTCTATAAACATTGATTAACCATTGATACATTAGAAAAAATACACGTTTCTCTGTCCAAAACATCCATTATCAGATGAACTTTCACTAGAATCGCCTCCACATGCACTCTATGTGTTAGATGATTTGATAAATTTTTTCCCTTGTATTTGTAATACATTTTGGAATTACTTTATGAATTTATTTCTTTCCTATCTTTCCACTCCAACTTAGGAAAATTCGGTCGAATATTTCCATATTTCTTACATTCATAGAAAGTAACTTCATCTTTCTTATCAATTTTTTTCTTATGAGTCTTTTTATATATGTATTGGAAATATTTATTTCCAAAAATATTGTTTATTCTTCTTTCTAGATTATCCAAATCATTTTTTGAATGTTTATAAGTACTAGAATCAGATTGTATAACTAATTTATTCTTCATTGAAGATTTAAAAACTTTCTCTGGTGTTTGATATTTAGTATAAATGTTATTAGAAGCAAAAGCAACACCTCCATTTTTCTTCTTTTCTTTCTCAGTATCGCCTTTTAATTTACCCTTGTACTACATAAGGGTTCCAATAAGATCATCAAGAGTAATATTTTTTAACTTCCTTGTCTCATCTACAATATTTATCTTTTATTCGCATTAATTAGGAATAATATCAATTATCTTCTCCACAATAATCTCATAATCAATTACTTTCTCACCAATAGCTTGTAAACTATTTATAATTGTCATGAATCTTCGATTCATATTAGAAATTGATTCTCCAAGTAAGAAATAAAATTATTAATAATATTCTCTTAATATAGCTCTCCTAGTTTTAAAAACTTTATAAATACCAAAATGTGTAACTTCTAACTCTTTTCAGATACTATTAGTAGCTTCACAAGAAGAAATATGACTATAAATACTTCTTGTCATGGAACATAACAAAGTCTTCATTACTATGTAATTTAACTGATATGCCTATTTTTCTTGATGAGTGAAGGTAGTAAAATTCTTATTATTAATTTTATAATCTCCAATAAGCATCACGAAGTAATCTACTCTAGTATTGATTACAAAAGTTTTCATCCTGCCTCTCCAGTACTCATAGTCAGCACCATCAAATAAGGGTAGTCTGTTTGGATTTAAATTATCTATAGATTAAACATTTAAACCTTCCATATTTAAAATAAAATATAAATATTATTTTCCAAAAATACACATTAGTGTAACAAAAGTTTATGAACAAGAACTTTATAAAAAAAAATTAATAAAACATGAAAATTATAGAAGAAGTAAAAACACAACAAGTATATGAGTAGTATAATCCTACTGTGATACTAATTTATGGATTTTAAGATCTTCTCAAATAACTATAATTATAAGAGGGGTGAATGATAGTTTAAAAAATTTAGTTTAATAATTTTAAACTAATTAACACTCAAGCCTCTTTAAGTAAAATTATCAGACTCAAGCCTGAGTCTGGTTAATAAAGTCATAGAATTGTAATAAAAAGAGTACAATTAAATCAGATTAAAAGATCAGTATCATGATGGATCTGATTAATCAGAGTATGTATCATAATCATAGTTAATATAATAAAATAAAAATAATAGGAATATTAATAGGATGACTCACTTTCTATTAAATGTTATTCATAATATAGAACTTGTAAACAACAAGTATTACACTAGATAACAAATGTAATAATGTATTACAAGATATTTTAAAAGATAAATCTCTTTTAACCTTAAGATTGTGGAAGTAAATAACCCTAAATAAAGGTATAAACTGTTTTATACTTACAATAAAGTATGTCTTTCCTTACTAAGTAAATCTCATGATATAAATATCAGAATGTAATTGTCTTCCTATCCTCGGAAGCCCTTGATACAATGATTGGATTTGTCTTGCTATCCTTGTAAGCCCTCGGTATGATGATCGGATCTGTCTTACTATCCCTATAATCCCTCAATCTGAAGATAATATTTTTTGTCTTCCTATCCCTGGAATCCCTCAATCATTAAAATGATCAAATATGAGTAACAATTAAAAATCTTATTAAGGAGACAACCTGATAAGGTTTTATTAAGAAGACATCTCTATAAATAAAAACAAATATTAAGAACAATCTGTTCACACTAAGTATTCTTATCAAAATTAAAGAGAAAATTTAATTGACCATCTTAAAACTCTTTAAATGACTTGGTATCTGTAGGTATGTTCCCAATGGCCATATTGATCTCACAATAGTCATATTTTTTTGAGTTTGTTTCAATAGATTCGGAAACCTATTACTTGACATCTCTTCGTAACTAAATGTCTGATGTCGTATTGATTTACACCATTACGATGTAAAATATTTTTCTTACATTAGAAACAAGTCTTCCATATTCTGATTATAATCTTAAGTCAATCTAATGGACTACCTTACAATTTTCATTATGATAATCTTTATGAGTGTTAGTCTGATTATATCAGTGCCAATATCAGTTTTATTGTCAAGACATTTTTCGGTATGATATACATTCCTAAAGTATAATTTATAGTTTAATAAAGGTGATTCGGGTTTATCAGACACATACTCATTATGATGATTGTAATGAAGAAATGTAAAGTTTATATTTGTAATACTTTAGATATTTTTCTAAGTATGGTAAAAATTAATGTTTTATATAAAAAAACATACTAAAAAACTTGGGACATAAAAAGTTAGTAATTATGTTTTAATAAAGTGTTTGTGATTTCAAAAAACTAAAGGAATAGAAAAGTAAGAAGTAGAACTTCTAACTCAATAGAAAACACTTGTTCATGACACGACAGGACATCACCCCAAAATGATCGTCCCAAAAATTATAAATCATGGTGCGACAAATCATGGTCATGCCATGTTGGGTCAATCTTCACTAAAGATCCAAAATTCATTCCATGATACCCTTGAATATCACCTATCATAAATCGACCTTGGTCGACTCAACCCCTCACCCGATCCATCTCACAATAAGGCCTCAAGCACAACTCCTCATGCACTAGAGGTTGTCGACTAGTGGCAAGGGCCTAAAAGGATACAATGAGGAGACTATGTCCTCGGATCAGAGTGCAATGAAAATGAAAATATTCTAAAAATATAAGAATCCATGAACATCAGAGTGTGCATAAATAAATAAATAACTGTAATAACTATAATAAATTGAATTCTACATATAGACTCAACAAACTAAAACATACAGACTCTATTCACCCATTGGGCCTATCAAATACAAAATAAAATAAAGAAAAATAAATACATAAGTTTATATTTCTAATCTGATCCAAACCAAAAGCCCGGTCTCCATGATGGATGAAAATATATAGCATAAATCTCATACTCCACATAATTTATCCTGCTTGAACATGCAATACTGGGACTCTACCCAATCCACTACACCATGCTCAACCTAAAATAATACATAATTTCTGCATGTATGCTAAGGTGAACATACAGGGGGTGAGAAACAAATATCAGTAGGCCACCCCCAATGGTGGTCTTAACATCTGCTGTCATAACATGTGCATGCAACATGCGTAATGTCCATCTTATCTGAACATGACTACCATAAAAAAGGTAAACAAAAATAGGAAAAGAAATAAAAAAAGGTATAAACAAAAAGGAAACAAAAAACCTTGGGTTCTATCCTAGCACCCATATATAAATATACCCTCATTATATCCCAAACTAGAGGAATTACAAAACATGGAACACACATCTACAATATCAAGTGCATTCTCCTAATCAAGAAGGAGCTCGAAATTCCAACGTGAGGACAGGAACACATGCCAAATCATAGGATCTTATCCTAAGTGTCAAAACTCTAATAGAATCTACTAGGAATTAGGAATTCAATGGTATAATCTAAAGTGAAAATAGGGACCCCTGTCGACCTCTGGAGTATACTATCATTCCCAAAAGTCTTTTAGAACGTGATGGGTGAACGAACCTATCAACACATCATCAGGATACCTAACCATGCCCAATATATAACAACCCTACTCTTTATTACATATTAATCCATGATTAATTATATAAGATTACACTTAATATTACCCAGAATATCTATAAGTATAGTGTATTTGGAGATTAAGTACATTATATGACAATTTAAAATAGGAAAGCATCATCTTTATTGAAAACTTCCTTAACATGCTTGTACTTAAACTGTATGGGATAACCTAAGGATATACATAATAAAGGGTTGATTTATAAAGAACGGTAAGGTAATAAACACGGAATAACATGAAAAAATTAATACATATTAGACAACATGCATAAATGAGTGAGAATAATAAACATGAACAATGAGGCGTGATATAGCATGATAATCATAAAAGGAAACATGGAAAATGTGGTGACATCTTGATGACACTTTGGCCAGGTATGGACAGTTTAGTGGACAGTCTATTAATCCTTTGAAGAGCCACATCTTTATCTCGGATAGGTGTTCCGGGAGGAGACGCAAGGTGATCCAGGGGATTCTGGGGTGCAAACAGAAACAGCTTCCTATGTTCTACCTTGGGGTTCCGTTGTCCAGTGGGAGAATCAAAAAGGAACATTTCAATGAGACCCTTGATCGGATTTGGAGCAGGATTTTCAGTTGGAAGAACATATTGCTGTCGTTCGGAGGTCGGGTGATGCTCATAAATAGTGTTCTCTTGTCCATTCCCATGCACGTGTTTTCTGTTGTCAATCCACCAAAAGGCACGGTGGCGAAGGTGAAGAGTGTATGTTCTTCATTCCTTTGGGATGATAAAGGGGAAGGAAGATGCCATTGGGCATCTTGGAAGCGGCTAGATCGTCCTGTGGATGAAGGTGGAGTTGGCCTTCATGATGTTGAGGATACTATTTTGGGATTGCAAGCACGGTTAGCATGGGAAGTTATTGTGGGGGAGACTCTCTGGGCAAGGTTTTTTAGAGAGAGATATGTCTAGCAGGGGGAGTTTCGCATGCAGGGCGCAACTACTTTAGCGAAGAGCATGTTTTCTCATATTGAGAGGCTATCTGGCTATGTCAGGTGGATCGTTGGACGGGGGGAGATCATCTTTTGGGAGGATAATTGGGCCAGTGAAAGACTGGCTTACATGGGTTTCCATTCTCCGAGGATCTCTTTCAGCGAGGCAAGTAACAAGTATGATCTAATATGGGCAACTCTTACTCCCAGCCAACTTGAACTGTTCGGTGGCATCGTGATGAGTGAGGAGCCGGACCGGTGTTGTTTCACTAAGACAAGCAGTGGAAGGTACACTATAGGGGGCTACAGGTAAATCCTACAGGGAGAAAGCTCTATGGGGGAGCGGTGGCCATCTGTTTGGTGCAAGGAGTTACCTGTAAGAATGAGATTCTTGGTGTGGCGGGTGTTAAACAGAGCAGTCCCGACGGAGGATAATATACAGAGTAAAGGGGTCTGCATGGTTTCGCATTGCTACTGTTGTGAACATCTGAAATCAGAGATGATGGCCCATCTGTTTTTTCAAGGGCAATGGGCCTCTTACATCTGGTCTCTCTTCATCCATCCACCTTTTCCAGTTGGTGAGTCCTTTTGTATCCAGGATTACATGTACGTATGGCTACCAGGTAGTGAAAGCGGGGCAATGGAGCGGACTATCAGAACGCTCATCTTGGTGGCTATCTGCTAGGTTATTTGGGAGGCGAGGAACCAGGTTCGGTTGGGGAATAGCAGGTCTTTGGTGTCTATCTAGGTCCAGTTGAAGTCACTCATTGTCGAGCTTGCATCTCTTGTCAAAGGAGGGCTAACTTCAGAGACAGTGTGCAACCTGCTCAATCAACCCCTCATTCAGCATAGAGGAAGAGGAAGATGGGTGAGGTGGCTACCACCGAACCAGGGTCTGAAGCTGAATATTGATGGATCCTGCATGGAGGGGGTCATGAGGGGTGGTGGGATGCTCAGGGATTGTTGGGGATCGGTCCTACTGGATTTTAGTTCCTTTTACGGTCCAGGGAACTCGTTGGGTGCAGAGGTCTGGGCGCTTGCATCTGGGTTGGCGGTGTGTAGGCGGAGAGGAATGCATGTGGCAGAGGTGGAATCTGATTCTGAGTTTCTTGTGAAGATGTTATAGGGAGGTCAATGCATTCCGTGGGATTTGACTTATCTCATTCGTAGATCCAAGGCGGAGACGGACCATGGAAGGTCAATTCATCACAGTTGGAGGGAATCTAACTTTGCGGCAGATGCTCTAGCCCACTTGGGCAGACAGGAAGAGCCTCTTGTAATTTTTGGAAGTTTGAACTCCCTCCCCATTGAGTGCTTTACTATAGTGAAGGGAGACTCCCTTGGACTCCACCACTTTCGACCTCCTTGAAGGGAGGCCCCTTGTTTTGTTGTTCTATTCTGAATAATAATAAAAAGTAACTTGTAGGCCAGGTCATTGGATCACTATATAATTTTGGGTTAACCCATCACTTTCATTTCATTCTCATTCTTAAGTTTTCCACATATATCATATAACAAGGATTCATTCATCATCATATTTTATTTCATGATCAATTATTTTTTAATATATACACATAAGTCCTAGTAGGTATAGGTGTATAATTGTGAACACCTGTGATAGGAAATGGGTATGTTATTCACTACACAATTGTTTTGGCATAGAAAATAACAATGGGGTTTCAGTAGTATAACAACATCACTTAAAAATTCATAAGATGGGTTGATGGGAGAAAAATGGGTATCTCACCATTTTTACATAAAATGGGTATTAATAGGTACATGGAAAGACATGTATTAATGTTAGTAATTGGAAATGGGAGGCATAAGATAATAAAGAAACTTTAATAAAGAGGAGAGAGAAAATAACCCTTACTTGAGTGTGTGAATCTAAATGCTTGGGAGGGGATTATTGAGAGATTGGGGGCACCTTGGGAGGAATATAGAGGGGAGGGAAGAGTAAGGATGTGATACAAAAAATTTAGTGAAGATAAGTGGGATCTTGGGTGTGTTTATTTAGGAAATGAGTGGGGATTTCTTTATTATTTCTCAAATATGCATTTTGGACACTATATAATAAAATAACCAAAACCATTAACCTTACTATGATTTTTGCCCATGGTTTCTGTAAAATGAGTTTTTTTCATTATTTTATAATTATAAGGGTTGTACATAATAAAATAACACCCTTTCCTATGCGGAGGTGAGTCATACTCTTAAAGAAATGATTTTAAAACTTTAAAATATATTAATAGTTTTGGAGGATTCATAATGGCTTTATAAAATTAATAAAATAAACTTAAAATATCATTATTTTAAATAGAAAACATTTATTTCGTCATGGATAAATTTTTATAGTATTTATTACATCTCTTTTGGATCATTATGATGTCATAACACACACCATATATTTATATGATATTTAATTTTTACCAAAAAAATTAACTATCTCAGAAAATTATGAAAACTTCACCATTTAATAATTTTGATATTTTAATTCCAAAAATAATATTATTTTTATCAAAATATTTTTCTAAATATTTTTATTTTCATTTTTTAAAATAATAATTGATATTTATTGAGAAATGCAGGGTTTTTTTTACAATAATAGTTTTTGAACCCTTATAAAAATTACATTTGAATTCATAAAAATTATATGATCACTTATATTTAAAACAATTATTTAATAGTAATATTTTGCTAAAATATTATTTATTTCAAAACTATTTTAATTCATGAAAATAAATTCCTTAATTGAATTTAAATATTACCCAAAAATACAAGTTGTGTTTTATTATATAAAAAATAAAATCATTTGTAAAGTAAAAATAATAGGATAAAAATATATTCATTATTCTATAAAAAATAATGTACATACTCATATTTCTAGGGTATTGATACATATACCTTTAATACACCAGTAAACTCCCTGAGGGTAAGGTGTGTGACTATGAAACTTTCATGGGGTGGTTTAGCGAACATGGTTTGGGTTGTGATCTTGATGATCTTGAACTTCTCCCGTAAATGGTTTTTCTCATTCTTAATTTTTTGGATCACATATTGGGATTTATCTAGGGAAAATTCTAGAGATGATATCTCCCTTGGAATCTCTGATAAATGGTATACATAGGGTATGATCCTACTGGTTGAGTTCATCACTTCCTTTTTCTGTATCAATTGGATTTGTTAAACCCCTATATTTATACTAATAATGTGATCACTAT
This sequence comes from Viscum album, assembly GCA_963277665.1. NCBI lineage: Eukaryota > Viridiplantae > Streptophyta > Magnoliopsida > Santalales > Viscaceae > Viscum > Viscum album. The sequence continues at coordinate 1,944,049,835 of OY728148.1, forward strand.
TAAATGGATATATTATCAAAATTAATTATTCTTAATGGTATTTTAAATACAATAGGATATAACCAAAGAAGTGCATGTATTTTCTATAACCAAAATACATAATCAGACATTTCATTAAATTGTAAGGGGGATTTTATTTATAACATTTCAGATCGTTACAATATTCCCCCTTTAGAAATTTCTCCCTAAAAATTTTCATTTATCACACTAAAATAGATGAGTGTAACTCTATTTCATCACCTCATCCAGTTCCCATGTTTCTTATTCAAACTTGTGGTTTCTCCACAGCACTTTGACAAGGTGCATTGTCTTATTTTGTAGAACTTTGTCTCTACAATATAAGATTTTAATCATCTTCTATTCGTAGGAAAGATCATTCTCCAATGGTACCACATCTAGATTGAGTACATGTGAGGGGTATAGTATGTAAGTCCTCAAGAGGGATACATGGAATACATTATGTAATTGAGATAGGTTAGGCGGGAGTGTCAGTCGATAGGCCACTGCTCCGATGCGACCAAGGATATCAAATGGGATGATGTATCTTGAACTAAGATTTCCCTTATTCCCAAATCTCATCACTTTATTCCATGGTGATATGTTGAGGAATACCAAGTCTCCAACATAAAACTCTAGGTCTTATTGATGATTGTCAATATAGCTCTTTTTTTAACTTTGAGCAACCTTGATGTGTAGCTGAATGGTATTAAAATTTTCCACCATTTCCTCAACCATTATAGGACCTATTAGTTTTCATTACCCAAATTCATCCCAACGTGCAGGTGTTCTTCACCTCTTCCCATAAATGGATTAATATGGATCCATTTTTATTCTTGAGTGGAAACTATTATTGTATGAGAACTTGACCAAAGGAATATGTTGATCACATCCTCCTTTGAAGTCAATTGATCATTCTCTGAACATATCCTTAATTGTCTTCATAGTCTGCTCAGATTGGCCATCAGTTTAGAGTGATAATTTGTGCTAAATTTTAACTCGGTATTTAGAGCATGTTGGATACTCTTCTAGAACTTGTAGGTAAATCTTGGGTCTCGATCAGATACAATTGATAGTGGTGTTTCATGTAGCCTTACCACTTGTATGATGTATATTTGTGAAATTTGATCTGGTGGGAAGTCCTCTAGAATCTTAATGAAGTGTATAGTCTTTGTAAGATGTTCCACTAAAACCTAGATAGCATTAATTCATCTTAATGTCTTTGGAAGTCCAGTGACAAAGTCTATGGTGATGTTTTTCCATTTTCATATAGGTATGGTGAATGGTTTCATAATACCCTTGTATTTCTACCTTTCCTCCTTCACTGACTGGCATACAATACATCTTGATATATATTCTGCAATCCCCTTCTTCATATTTTCACACCAATAGTTCTCTTGAAGATCTTAATACATCTTTTTGCTTCTAGGATGGATAGAAAAGGTCGATCTATGTGCATCATACAACAGATCCTTATTTTAACTTTGGATTTGATGGTATACATATTCATGATCCAAATATTACAACACCTTCTTCATTAACATTTAACTCTAAGGATTTACCTTTTCTTATAGTTTCCACTTTCTTCTGAATTTCCTCATCACCTCTTTTAGAAGCCTTCATTCCTTCTAAAAGGGATGGTTGAGAAATCATTTGTGAATGTATTAATGATGTTCCTTCCTTTATGATTCCCATGTCCATCCTTTTCAAATTAATAGATTGGATCCCTCTAGATCCTCATTAATGATAGAATTATTGGATCATTTCTACTTATAAAATCTTCCACTTTATTTACTTTCCCAAGATGGTAGTGAATTGAGCATTAATAGTCCTTGATCAGATCTAACCATCTTCATTGGAGTATATTCATCTCAATCTGTGTGAATACATACTTGAGGATTTTATGATCCATATATATTTCATACTTCTCCCCAAATAGATAATGCCACCAAATTTTCAAAGTGAAGATCATTGCAGCCAACTCCAGATCATGCATTGGTTGGTTCTATTCATGAACTTTCAACTGTCTTGAAGCATGGGCTATCACATTGACATTTTTAATTAACACACATCCCAATCCCTTATTCAAAGCATCACATAATACTAAAAAAAGGTATCCACTTGCAGGTAGTGTGAGGACAGGTGCAGTGATGAGCCTTGTTTTTAACTCCTTGAATCTCTCTTAACATTCATTATTCCAAGCAAACTTGACTTCCTTTCGAGTTATCTTGGTTAAAGGGTTTTATAATCACGAGAAATTTCTCATATATCGAAGATATTACCCATCTAATTTAAGGAAACTATGGATATTTGTCATAGATTTTTTCCTCTCCCATCCTTCAATTACTTTTGTCTTTGAAGGGTCCGCAAAAATCTCATTTTATGTGATGAAATTCTCAAATAATGAGACTTCCTTCAACTAGAACTTACATTTTTTATACTTGGCATAGATCTTCACCTTTTATAAGGTATTTAGAACAATGCTCATATTCTCCTCATGCTCCTCCTTGCTTTTGGAGTATATTATAATATCATCTACAAAGACTACCACAAATTTGTTGAGGTAATCTATAAATACTCTATTTATAAATTCCATGAAGATTTTTAGAGAACTAGTGAGTCTAAATAGAATTACTATGAACTCATAGTGCCTATAACTTGTAAAAAAAGTAGTCTTGGGGATATCCTCCTTCTTCGCCCTAACTTGGTAATATCCCAAATGCAAATCCACCTTGGATAAGAATTGTGCTCCACGTAATTGATCAAAAAATTTATCAATCCATGGCTGAGGATACTTGTTTATTATCATGATATTTGTTATCTCATGATAATCAATGCAAAGGTGCATTGACCCATCCTTCTTCTTGGCCTAGAGGACTGGTGTGCCCCATGGAGAAGCACTTGGGCATATGAACCCTTTTTTAGATTCTCCTAGATTTCTTTCTTCAGTTCCTTAAGTTCCACAACATCCATTCTATACTAAGTCTTGGATAATGATAATTCTCTAGGTATAATATTGATTTAAAATTCAACCACTCTAATAAGAGGAAGACCAGAAGATTCCCCGAGAAACACATCAGTCTATTCCCTCACAATTGACATGTATTCAAGGATGATTCTTTCCTTAGACTCAATCATTTGAGTTATATATGCTTTCTCATAAAGAAATAATATCCATGCTTTATATGTTGGTGCTAAATAATATTCACCCCCTCCTTGCACTTGTATAGAATCAGAGAATGATTCGCAATATGGAGAGAAATTTCCTTCTCACGACAATTTATGTTGGCTCTATATAGGGAAATACAATCCATGCCTATAATTTCATCAAATTTCACCAAATGTATTATTAAAAGGTTCCCTAGTAAGTTTATCCCACAAACTTTGAAATGGTATGAGTTATATACTTGGGATGCAATAATTTCCCCATTTTCCATTTTCACCGATATTGCTACTTCCATGCTTTGTGGTGGTGTTTTAATAGTTATACTAAAATTTTGTGATATTAATGAATGAATAGAACCATAATAAAAAAGTATGCTCACTATTATTGAATGAATAACTAGAATACCTATCACCACTTCATTGTGGAGATCCACCTCAGTGGTTGTGATGGAAAAAATCTCACCCTTGATGCATTAGAGGTTGTTGGTTGTCTTCTAAAACCTTGGATTAGTACATTGGTTTACAAATTTCCATGGTTCCTTATAGTTGAAGCAATGAACAATGCACTGAGGGTTGACTAGATTATTCCTTTCCTCTATTGCATTAGTGGGTTTCTCCTGTCAGTAATAACTAGCTAGGTTTCCTTCCTTCCTACACCTAAATCATGTTATCATCCCCCTTAAGTAATTTCTAGGGTGATTTTTTTCACCTTTGACAAGTAGGATGTTGAAATTTCTGGGCACCATTAGATTTCTCCATCAGACTATCAAAATTAAACTCCACTTTCTGCTTCTTATCCCTATGATACCCTTGAGATTCATCGATATCTATTTGACTTTGAGGGTACATAGTAAAATTTCTTCATAGATGTTAAAGTGTCGTATTTCTAGGGATTTTCATAAAATTGTTTTTACCCCACCAAAAAAGTTGTCAAACTTGCACTCGAGGGTAACAAAAAAGTCATAGGAATATTGTGCAAGTCTTGTGAAGTTTTACTTATACACCCCAATAGATTCATCATCTTTTTTCTTGAGGGCAACAAAATCCCTTTCCATTTTAAGTGGGAGAGTGTAAGGAAATATTTATCAAAAATATTATGGAATTATTTCCACCCCATCGCTTCAATATCTTCTTTTGGATTTGTATTATTGATCAATTTCCACCATTGATTAGCTTCTCCCTTCATACGATAAATAAATAGTAGAACCTTCTCTTGTTTATAACATTAAAGGATGAAGAATATATTCTCCATGGAGTTGATCCATTTTTTCATGATTAATGGGTTAGATGATCCCATGAAAGTATAATGCCTTTGTCGAATAAATCCCTCAATTGAAACTTGTTCTCTATTAGGGGGATTTGTATGCTCCTCTTAATCTAGGTTTCTATTCATAACCCTATTCATCTGAGAGAGTATCATCATAAAGTTGGTGATTCCCGCTCCCAATGGGTTGGACATCTCGTTGGGGTAGTCATCACATTTCCCTTCACATTGGTTGTTTACCCAATTACTCATATTTTTAGCCATTGGATAGAGTAAAAGGAAATTTAGGGATGAGTATTTTTAAACTATTAAAGACATAAAGGGGGAATCTAATAAAATTAAAGGGATAACTTATAAATTACATTTTTTTTCTTAACTTATGAATTTCTAGGATTAAATTTATGTTATCCATGATCTATTTATTAACATATACTCTTATGGGAATTTTTTTTGTTCCCTTAATAATGGTTCATAATGATCTTATGAATTTAACAAATCATATACCCTAGGAGTGATAAATCATGTGTGCAGCAAGGCCCATTGTTGTGCACCAGTTCCCGGTCTAGTCTAGCTCAATGCGGTGTTTTGGGGTTTTACCCCTATCTACATTTTTATTAGATCCACATACACTTATAGTATCTAGAAAGGGATGTATTTTTTTTATAAAACACTTACTATATACTCAAAAAAAATTAAGGATGTTTTCGTATACTTAGTTTTATCCCTAAGGCTTTCCCTAGAGTTTTCTAATCTTAATCCCAAAAATAACTAAACTTTTCCTTTGATATAAACTATAACAAACCTGCTCTTGATTATATATTAATTCATGATTCATTACATAAGATTACACTTAATACAACCCAGAAGATTGATAATTCTAGTGTATTTTGGAATTAAGTACATTACATTACAATTTAAAATAGTAAAACATCATATTTATTGAAAACTTCTTTAACATGCTCATACTTAAAATTGCATGGGATAACCTGGGGACATACATAAGAAAGGGGTGAGATATAATGACTGATAAGGGAATAAATAGGGAATAACATAAAGAAATTAATACATCTTAGAAAATAGGCATAAATGAGTGAGAATAATAAACATGAACAATGATGAATGATATAGCATGATAATTATAAAGGCAGCATAGAAAATGTGGTGATGTCTAAAAACAATGCATCATAAAAATAGGTCAAGGATAACTGCCAAGAAATCATTATGGACACATTAACATAAATTAATGAGGTTCAGTACATGTCCCAACATGAAGTCTCATGAGACTAAACATTACCTAATTCATTGGAGTGCTATAATTCTAGGCACACCCGTCAGTTTCATTTCATTCTCGTGATTAAGTGTGTCACATAGATCATTCAAAATGGATTCATTTATCATCATATTTTATTCCATGATCAAGTAGTTTGTAATAAATACATGTAATTACTAAGTAAAATAATTATAAGTTTATAAAGGTGAAAACCCTTGATAGGGAATGAGTATGGTATTCACTACACAACTGTTTTGGCATGGAAAATAGCAGTGAAATTACAACTGCACAACGACGTCACTTAAAAATTCATAAAATTGGTTTATGAGAGTGAAAGTATTATATGGTAATTTGTACATAAAATGGGTAGTTATAGGGACATATAAAGACACGTACCAACATTAGGAATTGGAAATGGAAGGCATAATATAATAAAGAAACTTTAATAAATAGGAGAAAGAAAATAATCCTTACTTGAGTGTGTGACTCCAAATGCTTGGGAGGGGATTCTTGAGAGCTTGGAGGAACCTTGGGAGGACACTAGAGAGGGGAGGGCAGAGTAATAATGTTCTAAAAGAATTTTTTCTTAATAGAAGTGGGATCTTGGGTGGGTTTATATAAAAAATGAGTGGGGATTTCTTTATTATTTCTCAAACATAGGTTTTGGACTATATATAATAAAATAAAATAAAATAACAAACCTCCCCATGATTTTTTCCCATGGTTTCTACCAAATGGGAGTATTTTTAATTATTTTATAATTCCAAGGTCTGAATTTAATTAAATAATTCCCTTATGTGGAGGTGAGTTGCACTCTTAAAGAAATTATTTTAAAACCTTAAAATATATTAATGGTTTTTGAGGATTCATAATGGATTTATAAAATTAAAAAAATAAACTTAAAATATAATTAATTTAAATAGAAAAAATATATTTAGTCATTTATACCTTTTATAATATTTATTACCTCCCTTTTTAGTCATTATGATTTCATAATACACACCGTATATTTATACGGTATTTAATTTTTACCCAAAAATTTGATTGTCTTGGAAAATTATGAAAAAATCACCATTAGATAATTTTGATATTCTGATTCAAAAAATAATATTAATTTTATACAAATAATTTTCTAAATATGTGTATTTTCACTTTTAAAATAATAATCGACATTTATTGAGAAATGATGGGTTTTTTAAAAATAACAGTTTCTAAACCCATATAAAAATTACATTTGACTTCATAAAAATTATATGATCATTTATATTTAATAAAAATATTTTATTAAAATATTATTTATTTTAAAAATTTATTAATTTAGGAAAATAAATTTCTTAACTGAATTTGAATATTACCCTAAAATACAATTTGTGTTTTATTGTATCAAAATTAAAGTCATTTGTAAAGTAATAATAATAGGATGAAAATATATTCATTATTCTATTAAAATAATGTATATACTCATATTTTTAGGGTATTGATACATATCCATTTAATACACCAGAAAACACCCTAAGGTTTAGGTGCGCGACTGTGAGACTTTCATGGGGTGGTTCAGCGAACATGGTTTGGATTGTGATCTCAATGAGCTTGAAATTATCATATAAATGGATTTTCTCATACTTGAGTTATTGGATCTAAAATTGGGATTGATCAAGGTAGACTCCCATATATTTTATCTCCCTCATAAGATTTTGATAAATGGGCTTCATAGGGTATAATTCTATTGGTTGAGGTCACCACTCCCTTTATCTGTGTCAATTGGATTCGTTAAAGCCCTATATTTATACTAATCATGTGATCACTGTTCAATGTCTATATTATCAATAGTAATGATTCTTAATAGTATTTAAAATACAATATGATATAACCAAATGAGTGAATGTGTTTTCTATAACAAAAATACATAATAAGACATTTAATTAAATTGCAAGGGGGTTTTTATTTATAATAGTTTGGGTCGTTATGCAATAACCCATAGAAACTGGGTCCTTGGGAGTAAAATAACCTCCATGGTCACTAACCCTAGCCCTGGGTGAATAGATGGGCTAAGGAAGTTGCACTCATCTAGATCATCCATTATCTCCCTAGCTCTACCTCACAATAATCTACCAACCAATGAATAATATAAACAGAATCAATCTCTCGGCCTATTCTCACTACTGGAAAACTAACCTATATCAATGGTTTGGAACCATTGGTATAGGCCTCCAAACCGTTGGTATAGGCTATACCAATGGTTTAGAGAACCGTAGGCAAGTAAGCCGTTGGGATAGGTCTATACCAATGTTTTTTGGAAAACCATTGGTATAGACCTATACCAACGGTTTTGAAAACCGTTGGTGTAAGTAATACGAAAATCTATACCAACGGTTCCATAAAACCACTGGTATATGTATTTCCAAAAAAACATTTGCTAGGATTTGATCCCAGGACCTCCATTTTATCATTGAACGACCTAACCACTAACCTAACATGACTTTTGTGAACATAATTTGATAAATATATATATGTATTATCATAATTATTTTAAATTATGATTTATAGAATGTTCTGGTTAAGAGGATCTGATAAAAAAATCAAAGGACCTATACCAACGGTTGTCAAAACCATTGGTATAGACCTATACCAACGGTTTTTAAAACCATTGGTATAGGTACCTGAAAGCTGGGAAGTGATGTTGATATATTGGGGACTTTTCCCAATGGTTTGGCCAAACCATTGGGATAGCCTACCCTTTCCCAACGGTTTGGCCAAACCGTTGGGAAAAGTGGCCACAAATTGGACCTTTCCCAACGGTTTGGCCAAACCATTGGGAAAAGTGGCCACAAAGTGGACTTTTCCCAATGGTTTTGGAAAACCGTTGGGAAACGTGTCCACAAAGTGGGCTTTCCCAATGGTTTGGCCAAACCGTTGGGAAAGGGGGTATAGAAGTGTTGTGAAAGGTCACATTTCCAGTAGTGTCTCAATCTAATAATATCTCAAAGGTCTCTTATCCCACATCTAGTCCTGAACAAGAATGGCCTCAAACCTCCAAACCATATCTCAAACACCAAGTTGGCTAACACTCGCACCCTCTAACCAAAACCCCTGAACCCAACATCAGTCATCTCATAGGATAACCAAACATAGATAATACACCACAGTTACTAGAACCTTAGCACAATAGGAAACCATACAATGGTCTCATCCAAAAAAACCCAGGTTAGGAAATACACCCTACAAGGGATCCTCCAGAAAAACGTAACCTCATACCAAGCCCACCCAATGGAACTGTGGCTGGACTCCCATCTCAAAACCACAAAAAGCCTACCCAAAAGGTAATTCTCAAGAAAAAAACCTCCCAAAATGGAATTATCTATAACAATTCCCTCATAATTATCTCAAACTCTTCCTAATGGTACCCAGATGTAATTGACATCCAACAATGTCAAACCACCCACAAGGCTGCTATTGTTCCCAACCTCAAGAAACCAAACCAAATCCTCAAGCAACTAAACTAACGATCCCAACTAGGAAGATACCTGATTTTGCCTCCTAGAATCTATAAAAAGAACCTTAAGAAACTAAACTAACGATCCCAACTAGGAAGATATTTGATCCTGCCTCCTAAAATCTATCCAAATAACCTCAAGAAAACACACCTAGAATCCTCATTCCAAGGTGATCAACAGTCTCTCACCCTCACATGGGCCTCCCAATACACAGCCCAACCCCCATGAGGATTTTAGAACCACAACCTCAAAGGAAACCTCCCACAAAACACTATTAGTCCAAAACACCACCCAGAAAACCTCTAAATGATTAAAGGATTCTATCACTAAAATATATGTGGAAAAGTACTCATAATGAACTACTCACAAGTCTGATTCTGATTCTAGGGTGAAAGATAGGTGAAACGGCCCAAGGCAAGAGAGTTACACAACATGCACCTTGGGTACACAGCGTGTACCCCCAGGTCCATCCCTGGACATGTGCCTCTAGCCACTCAACGCATATCTTTCCTAAGTATGTGATGTTTTCCTTCTAGTACACAATGTGTAACCCATCATGGGTACCCACCTGTGTACCTCATCCCCACTCGGCGTGTAATACGCCTGAGTACACAGCATGTACCGCTAGTACATGGTGTATAACTCCACATTGGTACCTGCCAGTATATCGATCCATGTACCCTTCCTGGACATATACGCCAATATAGTGTTCACCCCACATGGGAAGTGACCATGTACCCCACACGGCCATGTACCCCTGCACGGGGTGTCCAGCCAAGTACTTTGCCACACCTAAAAAGCCCACAACATGGCGTATACCCCGGTACATAGAGTTTAGTTTCCAAAAATTAATATTCCCCAAATAGGAAGAATACAAAGCATGTTTTCATCAAACCACATGCCATGTGATTGGGATTTCATGAACATAAATCCCTCCAGACACCTCAAAACTCCCTAGAACTTCCCAATTCATCTGGAAATCACCAGATCGACCTAAGATGGATCCCCAATAACCCAAAAATAAGATTAAAAATTAAAAAAAACAAATATATTAGGATCTATGGTTGAAATGTTAAAAATTCCTACCTTCAAGTAGAAATTGTAGAAGTTTTTATCCAATCCACATTCTGTAGCACCTGCACGATGATCTGGCACGACCCGAGCTCCACGATGACACCACCTTATCCCCCTCTCCTTATTCTCTCCCTATATCATCCCTATTATCTATCTTGGATGAATTAATCCCTAGGGGGGAATATGAAACACACCAAAGGAGGGAAAAAAGAGAAAAAATGAAAAAGAAAAGAAAAAAAGAAAAGAAAAGGAAAAAATGAAATATAGAATAAAAGGAGGTATGACTCAAACCTAGAACCCAATGTGAGGATATACCCCACCTAAAAACAAACACCATAATGGAATCAATAGAAAAGTATTAATTCAGATCTGGTGCTCCAAATATAAGACATCACCAAATGAACATTCACGAATAAATAATATTTAATTAATTAAATATTAAATATTTGGCCAAAATTCCAATGGATTAAAAACTCATGTCATAGGGAAAAAACTATATTCCTAGACCAAAGGAGTGGTAATAAAAATTATCCAAGATCTCCTGATATGATAAATTACCATTTTTTCATCAAAAACACCTGAGAAAAAAATCAAATTTCCCCTGTTTTTATTAAAATGTCATGTTGCAATTCGTGACATCACCCCTCTTAAACTCAATTAAAGACTCCAATCAAATTAAATTAGATAAGGTTTAGTCCGTGAATTGCACCACCAAATCATGATATCACCTAATACATAATCACTCAGAAAATAACCTCAAAGTCTTTGCATTATGGAAGATATAGTTTTTTCATGAAGACCCTCCCCCAAAAAACTCCTCAAAATACACCTACAAAGCATTGTTATGTGAAGTCCATAACCACACCATGAATTCCCATTCATAAAAATCCCACAATCTATCCAAGGCACCTCCACACCATGAATTTGACCTCTAGGCCATGACCTGCTAGACTGTAACATTGCACCTATTTTTTCAGCTGACACTCACATCGCAAAATCATAGGACGTGCCACGACCTACCACCTTCAGCCAAACCCAACTACCCCACTCCTCCTTCTTCAAAAATCCTCTCAACACTAGGGGTGCCCAGATGGGTTGTTTTATTTTGGGTTGACCCATTTATGGGTTGGTTCGGGTCTCAGGTTGGATAAATATAGACCTAACCTAACCCGATGGCCCAATTAGTGTGTGAAAAATAAATGTCTTGGTCACTGTACCCACTCCCATCCAGAAACGTAATCTCCATTCCCTCATGATCACCTCATCCTCCTCCTCCCCCAAACCTGACCTTCCCTCACAACTATGAAAACATATTCCCTCCCTAATTCACTTCCTCTCGCACTTGATTTCTCTTCTAATCCTTCCTCATCCTTACCTAACCTTCCTTCACGATAAAATACCAAATCTCCTTATCTATTATCCTTTCCTCATGAGAAAATCTTACTCTATAATTCTCCTCCTTACTCCTCTCCCACCTACTTTTTTTCCATGGTTAATTTACCCACGTAGCAATAGATTCCCTCCTCATTCACCTCCTCCCATAAACTTTCCTCATGAGTGATCAAGAGAAACCCTAATCGCCTAATTTGATTCCTCTTCCTAGTGTCATGTGTGCACTCTGGTATGTATCTATTTCTTTCTGTTATCATGTTATTTCATCTTATATTACCCCTTAATTAATGTTGTAGTGTTGATAGCTAAAATTGTTGTCATGACATGTAAAATTGATTATATTTTTAAGAATAATTTATAGTATAGGGAAGACCCTAGGTCATCTCTCAAGGAGAGTTGATAGGTTTAGAATGTGTATTCTTAATAAAAAAATATTAAAAGAGGGGGTTTTTTTGAAAACATTTTAAAGAAAGAAACTTAATTTAAATAGTTTAATAGTTGAATAACCAAGTTGATTTTGAAAATTATGAGAAAAAAGGTTCGTTGTGATTTCACTACACACATTTCAAGTTCATCTTTCTTGGAGATTAATCAGGGTTTTATGTAAGTCTTTGGTTGAAATTAATTGAAATCTCGATTACTTTCCAAGTTTTTATATCAAAGCAAGTTGATCCAAACCTTGACATAACAATAATATATCCAAGGTCTAGATGTCATTCATGGTGTAATAACATCAAAAGAAAATTTAAATATCAAATAAGTGGGGAATATAAGGATTCTTGTGCTTTCCAATCAGAACAACACAAGTCACGCACTCCAGACTTCACACTAATCGGTTAAAAGTTAAGAGCATTCCATTCGATTCAATCAAAAAATTAATTAAAACATGAATCAAAGTAATATAATTCTAAATGAAATGTTTCACAACTCAAAATACATCAAACCAGTAGTAGTAAAATTTCTGAAACTCCCTTTACAATATGTGTATCTCCCTCACAATGAACACCCACCATTTATCCCAACATCGAGAGGAGGAGGAAAGTTAGGTGAAACTCCTTCTTCATCCTTGATCCATATATGAGGATAGTGGCCTACAAGACTTATAGGATGAGGATAGGACTCCTATATAACTCCAAAGTGGTATAGATTTTATTTTAGTTAGAACTTTCAAGTGGGGATCCCAAGGTATCATTTTATAGGAAAATTAGAAGGTGGTTTTGAGCCCCCATATTTCTAGAAACCACTTGGCCTATGGTTTTAAACCTCTATATAGTATTATCACACTTATAAGAAAATAAAAAAATTGTATACTCGCCTCCTGACTATCAACACCAAAAATTTGGCACCATTTAGAAAACTATAACTCAAGATATCGACAGAACACATCACACTACTTTTGACTTCATGCAGATTTGGTGGCTTGGACAGATCAATCCATATGGGCCACTATATGGACGAATTGAGCTTGGTTTCCTTCATAAAAGATGTATGCCATTGAATTTTGGACAATCCCACCAAATATCACCCTATTTGGATTCACTTTTTAGTAGAAGTGTGCGATTGATTCCACTATTGTGCTTGGATCCTACGCAGTTTAGCCCATTTTTCTTGAACTTCGAAATGGACCCTCCAAATCACCTCCACCTACAATGCAATTATAAAAACAAGTAATATTGATATTTTTTAATAGTTATAAACCCAAAATAATTGAATCAAACATGAATTGAAATTTGTTATTATTTTTATAATTTTCAATACAAAACTAATTTAGCATAGTAGTGTAAGGGTGAAAATGAAATAGTGAATTATGGTGCAATCACACCCCCACACCTAAAGATTTTCACTCTTGGGAAAAGTAATATTTCTAAAAATTATACATGTAGATATTTCAAACTTTATAAAGATTTAACATTCAATGACAATTTAATTCCTGATAGAAATGTGATCAAAGAAAAAATCACACCAAGGAGTTATTCTCAGTGATCATGGAAAAGGTAGTCTCAAAAATTGTATCAGAATAAAATTCCAAGAGATGCATGATACCAATTAAATAAAATAATTAAAAAGTTAATCATGTCACTAACTATCCACATGTATGTTTTAAAATCGTTTCTTTCTATTCTTTCCACTTTCAATCGAGTAAATATAAGTTATTTTAAAATTTGTCTACTTACATGATCATTTCCACCGAACCTACCCTATATCCTTTGTAATCAAATTTCAAGACCCACTCACTTAAGAATTCATAGAAGTCAAACCATAAGATAATTACCTAGATATCCCCATATGTTGTACATTTCATCACTCCCCTCAATATTTTTTTTTGTTTTTTTTTTTGTTTTTTTTTTGTTTTTTTAGGGAGTAAAACAGTCGGATAACAGGTACACACGCATAGGTAAATCTGATACAGTAATGAAATAGATCATATAAGGAATGAATTTATGGAAAAATAATTTTTTAATGTAGAGAAAAAATAACCTAACTTATATTTACCTTCTATTAAGTAATAAATTTTCACACTTCATGGTTGGGTGAAAAGATGTGTGGAGAGATTAAGTGAAAAAAATTACCTTAAACTATTCACAAAAAGGGTTCCATTATTCTCAAAGGTTTTAAAATGAAACAACCATTTATATCATCTACAAACAACCAAATTTCAAGATAAATTCACACCATAGTATTAAATTCTTGATAAAATGCACATTTCATCAGAAATTTTTTTTGAATGTTAAAACAATATGAAATAGAGAAATTCATCATGAATTTTCAATAACTTCCATGATTATGTGGGAATCATTTTACATGATAAATTGGGGATCAAAAATTATCATTCTGACACAAAAGTGAGGGGGGGAAGGGGAAAACGTGAAAATACAATCCAACATGCCAAAAAGAGAAAAGGAAGAAAGATGATGAAAATTCCGAACTAACCCAGAAATATACCCATCCCTTCACACATAGAGTGTGCAGTGTCCTCACTATAATAAAATAGATTTTGGGAAGGAAGGATAAAACCTTGGGGGTTTCATTGGTAGGTTTCTTCTTGAACTTGGAGTTACTCTATCAGGAACTCCAAAAGGGCTTTGTGGAAGTTGTTAAGCCACTGCCTATTGACAGTGAAGGTTTGATTTGTTTCTTCATTTTATACCTGAACAACACCAAATAGATAAACATTAGTAATAGTGTATAGGACAAACTAGAAGTAATGAAGCTTACTTGGATGCAACTTCAGCCTTGCATTGTAAAAGAGGACCTTCTACCCAATGTGGAATTGATGATGAAGGATGAGACGGTCGTAGGTAGCCTTGGTTTTCTCCTTATAAATCTGGGAGTTCTCATATAAATCTCTTCTCATTTCCTCCAGCTCCTGAATATGTAACTTCCTTTGAGAATATACAGAAATAATACTAGAATTACATTGTTTAATGGCCCATTGGGCACAGTTCTCTATCTCAACAGGGAAATGACAACTCTTTCCAAACACAAGCTTATAAGGTGACATTCTAATGGGGGTTTTAAAGGAAGTACAGTAAGCCCATAATTAATCATCGAGTCTAAGACTCCAATATTTTTTTTATGTTAAAAAAAATTTTAAAGAATTTTTTTTACCTCTATATTTGACACCTCAACTTGACCATTTGTCTATGGGTGATAAGAAGTAGACACTCGATGCCTGAAACCATAATGATGAAAAAGAGATTGCATATTCAGTTGTAGAAATGAGAGCCATGGTCACTAATGATGAACCTAGGTAATCTAAACCTGCAAAAAATTTGGGTTCTCAAAAAATCCACAACATTATTGGAATAATAAATCCTTATAGTGCATGATTCTACCCATTTTGACACATAATCAAATGTCAGAAAAATGTAAAAGTTCCCAAATGAATTGGGGAATGGTATTATAAATTCAATTCCCCAAACATCAAAATTTTCATGGAAGATAAATGTTTGTTATGGTATTTTATTTCTTTTAGAGACATTCCCTATTCTTTGTCAGTGAGGACAATGTTTAAAGAAATCATGGGCATCCCAAAATAATTTTGGCCAAAAGTGTCCAGAATCAAAGACCTTACGAGCAGTCTGTTGGGGACCAAAGTGTCCCCCACAAGCAAGAGTGTGGAAGAACCTAAGGATGGACTAAAACTCGCTATCGGGAACAAAAATCCTGAGGAATTGATCACTGCATATGCTCTAAAGGTAGGGGTTATCCCAAATTTACCAACAAGACTCATGTTTTAGATGGTTGGCCTGGTTTTTTTTTAAATCATAAGGAATAAAAGATTCTACCAAATAATTTATAATTTCTGCATACCAGGGAATAGAATCTTGCACTTAGTACAGTTTCTCATTAGGAAACATGTCATTTATGAGAATATAGGGGGATGAATCAATGTATAAGGATGGTAGGATCCTACTAATATGGTCAACCACCACATTATCTGCTCCTTTTTTATCTCTAATTTCTATATTGAATTCCTGATGGAGGAGAATCTAACTAATGAGACATGGTTTGGCTTTCGGTTTCTTAAGGAGATACCAGAGGGCTGTATGGTCTGAGAACACAATGAATTTGGACCCTAAAAGGTATAACTGGAATTTTTCCAAGGAAAACATAATGTAAAGTAGTTATTTTTTAGTTGTGGTGTAGTTTTCTTGGGTAGGGTCCAAATTATGTGAGGCATAGGCAATGAAACGTGGAGCTCGATCAACTCATTGTGATAAGACAGTCCCAACTGCATAGTTAGAGGTGTCACACATGAGCTCAAATGGTAAATCCCACTGAGGTGGTTGGGTTATCAGGGGTGATGTGAGACTCTATTTCAATTTATTAAAAGCATCATCACATTCTTTATCAAAAACAAATTCTCTTTCTTTTTGGAGAAATCGGGAGAGTGGTAGTGAAATATTACTTAAGTCATTAATGAAATGACGGTAAAATTCAACATGACCCAGGAAAGAACACACATCCTGTACATTTTTGGGGATTGTTAAGGAATAAATGACATCCACTTTTTATTTATCAACTTGGATACCATCCCCAGAAATGATATGTACTGATATTATACCTTGTCATACCATGAAATAGAATTTCTCATAATTTAATATGAGATTATTTTCAATACAGCGATATAGGACTTAACAAATAATACTCAAACATTAATCTAAAGAGTAGCTATAAATAGTGAAATCATCCATGAATACTTCCATACAATTCCCCAGGTAATCCAAAAAAATACTAACTATGCATCGTTGGAAAGTACCTGGAGCATTGCACAAACCAAATGATATCCTCCTATATGAAAATGTGCCAAAGGGGAAAGTAAAGGTTGTATTTTCCTGATCCTCGAGGGAAATATGTATCTAAAATTATCCAGAATACCCATCAAGAAAATAGTAATGGTACTTCCCTTCTAGTATCTCTAGTATTTGGTCAATAAATGGTAATAGAAAATGGTCCTTCCTTATGTGTTGGTTTATTAGGTAATAGTCTATACAAACATGCCAACTATTCTACAGATGAGTTGGAATTAATTAATTATTTTAATTTTTAATTACCATTAGACCAATTTTTTTAGGAACCACTTATACTAGACTGTCCCATTGGCTATCATAGATAGGGTAAATCATTCCAAAAACCAATAATTTTGTTACCTCCTTTTTAACAATATCTAGGAGGTTTGGGTTTAGTCAATGTTGTGAATACCTCACTAGTTTAGCCTCATCATTTAATAATAAATGATGTATACAAATTGATGGGATAATTCTAGTAATGTCATCAAGTGTCTATCCCAAAGCTTTTTTATACTCCCTCAAAAGTTCAAGCAGTCACAATTCATGCTCTAGAGGGAGTGAACCAGCGATGATGATAGGCGGCTTGTTTCCATTCTCAATATATGAATATTTTAAATCTTGTGGTAGTTTTTTTAGTTTCAATTCATGGGGATTTTGGGTTAATGGGAGTGTGTGTGAAAGTGAGACTTCATTAATCTCATCTAACTGCTCAATGATATCATCCTCAAATGAGGAATGAGATTTTACAAGATTAGCAGTATCATCGATGGTCATGTGATCCTCAGTGTTCAAGAAATCATCAATTAACAAGAATGCATAACATTTTTCTAAACTGGTACAACATTCTATGCATGATTCATTTCCTAGAATTTCAATCAATGAAGAAAACTCAAAAAGGGGATCAAATGAAGAGAGGTTTTTTTAGGGGAAGGTAGTACATCAATTGAATTAATAGAGAGAGTGGAATGTTCCTCTGAGGGGTGCTTCGTGGAATCAATGATATTGAAGTGGAAAATGTCAACACAAAAATCTATAGATAATGTACCATTGTGGATATTAATTATGGTTTTAGTAGTTTTCAATAAGGTAATTCCCAATATAATTGGGTCATGTTCATTCATCATATCATCTTTCATTTTTAGAACATAAAAATCAGAATGAAAATTTAAATTTTGTCCCTCACAAGAACATCCACTAACACACCAGAATAGTGTTTTGTACTCTAATTCGATAATTGAACAACAATTATAGTGGGATTCAGTTCCTCAACCTACAATTAATAGTAAATAGAGTGATCCATAATATTTATAGAAGCACCCAAATCAAGTATATCATTGGAAAAGGAATACTTCCCTATGGTGCAAAAAATTGAGAATGTTCTCAGATCATTGAATTTGGTGGGAAGTGATGGATTTATCAATTCTGAGATGTTCCTATCCAAGATCACCTTCTCATCACCTCATATTCTCCTTCGTTGTGTACACATCTCCTTGAGAAAAATTTTCTATCATGGAATTTTCTTCACGGCATCGATCAAGGGGATGTTTACTTGCACTTTTTTGAATGTTTCAAATATTTATTTATCGAGTTTAGTTTCTTTTTGTTTTCTTGGTTGGGTGGCCCTTTGGGGAAATAGAAGAGGAATGGTTGGGCTAGGTAACTCGTCAAGAGACACACTCTTTCCTTTAGAAAGGCATCTATCAGGACAAGGTTTTACAACATTTGTACTAATTTCAACAGTTGGGATGGCATTTTCCTTAAGAGGGGATGACTCTAAAGGAGGGTTCATTTGTATTTTAAGTTGAGTTACACTCCTAAGGGTGATTCAACTGAAATTCTCCTTATCTCTATTGTTTACAAGTGGTTAAGAGGGTAGTTTACCTGACATATGACTTTGGATTTACCCCACCAAGTTAGCTAGTTAGACTAATTGGGTTTTTAGGTCTTTTATGGTAGCTTTTTTGGTTTTTTGGAATTGGAGATTATTGGAATCCATTTATTTCATCATGTCTTCTAGGCTAGGCTCAGGTTTTTGAGGGGGTTGTTGGAAAGGCCTTTGTTGTTGTTGAGGATTTCTGGATGGTGGTGGTTGACTACTCTTCCCTGGTTGGTTCCATGGTTGTTGAGGTTGGTTTGAATACCCCCTTACCTATAGGCTTTGTTGTCTTTACACCTAGGGTTGGATGGATAGTATGGTTCTTGCCTAAAGGGTTGGTTATAGGGGCGGCCTAGAAAGATTGCCTCACAACACTCAGAAGTTTCTCTTAGTTGGGGTCATTGGTCAGAGTAGTGGGTGTCAGAAGAATATATACCATAATTTATAGGAGGAGGAGATTGGGATTTCCCTTGGGAAAGAGAAATTTTTCGAAGAAGGGTACTTACCTCTTCAAACTTCATGTCCACCTTCTTCTCGAATTCAGTACTTTACAACTCATGAACTCCTCAAATGGGTACACTATACCTTGAATTGAATTTTTGAGTGTTTTGCATCATGTTCTCAATCAGGGTCCTTGTATAAATTGGGGTTTTATCAACTATTTCACCACTTAGAGCATCATCAATCATATTTCTATCCATGGGAATTAAACCTTCATAAAAATAATGAATTAAAAGTGGATCACTTATTTGGTGGTGTGGAAAGCTTGAACATAACCTCTTAAATCTCTCCCAATATTCATAAATTGTTTCCCCTTAAGATTGTATTATCCAATAATTTTCTTTCCTTATTATTGTGGTTCAATATTTTGGGAAATACTTTTCAAGAAAAAGGTGTTTGATGTCCGCCCAACCTCTAATTAGTGACATAACATAATACAACCAATCTTTCACAATGTATTCTAATGAAAATGGAAATGCTCTGAGATTTACTTTTTCTTCATCCACATTAGTAGGTTTCAATGTTGAACACGCATAATGAAATTCTTTTAACTAATTATGTGGATCTTCTCCAGAAAGTCCATGAAATATTGGAAATAAGTTAATTAGACTAGATTTTAGTTCAAAATTGGGTGTCTCACCTTGTAATTGAATATAGGTGGGTTGGATATCAATATTAGGTGAGGTTATTTATTTTAATGTTCATTTGTTTTCATCCATATTATTCAAGTTTAATTCATTTTTGATGTTGGTTCTAGAAGAATAATAAGAATAAAGAAGAGGTTCAAGATGTGATGTGTCCTCCTTAAAAGGGTTCTCTTGTGTGTCTCGGTGTGGCTAACGTAGGATCCTCTCCAGTTCAAGTTAGAAAGGTGGTAGGTGTCCTGGAGTAGAATGAATCATGCACAAAACCTACAAAATAAATAAATCGGAACAAAAAAAGATAGGTAAATGTATAAGATAAAACAAATAAATATTCACAAAATTTAAAAAAATCTTATAAAAACATGGACTAAAAACCAAGGCACTCCCCGGTAACAGCACCAAAATTTGAACGCATTGTCATGAAACATAAAATTGGTTGTGTTTTTAAAAATGATTTATAGTATATTAAAAACCCTAGGTCATCTCTCAAGTATATTTGATAGGTTTAGAGTGTGTATTCTTACTAAAAATTATTAAAAGAGGGGGGTTTCTTTAAAAATAGTTTAAAGAAAATAACTTAATTTAAGAAGTTTAATAGTTGAAGAACCAAGGGGATTTTGAAAATTATGAGAAAAATGGTTCATTGTGATTTGACTACACACATTTCAAGTTCATCGTTCTTGGATATTAATCAGGGTTTGATGTAAGTATTTGGTTAAAATTAATCAGAATCATGATTACTTTCCAAGTTTTTATATCAAAGCACGTTGAGCCAAATCTTGACATAACAATCATATAGCCAAGGTCCAGATCTCATACATGGTATAATAACATCCAAATAAAATTTAATTCTCAAATAAATGGGGAAGAAAGGGATTCTTGTGTTGTCCAATTGGAACAACACAAATCACACACTCAAGACTTCACATTGATCAGTTAAAAGTAAAGAGCATTCCATTTGATTCAATCAAACAAAGAATACAAACACAAATCAAAGTAATATAATTATAAATGAAATGTTTTAAAACCAAAAATACATGAAACCGGTAGTATTACAAGTTTTGAAACTCCTTTTACAATATGTGTAGCTCCCTCACAACGAACACCTTCCATTTAGCCCAACATCGAGAGGAGGAGGAAAGTTGGGTGGAACTCCTTCTTCATCCTTGATCCCACTATGTGGATGGGGGCCTCCAAAACTTCTATGATGAGGAGAGGAATCATATAGAACTCCAAAATGTCTGATCTTTTCTCATGGTTAGAACTTACAAATGGGGATCCCAAGGTATTATTTTATAGAAAAATTGGATTGTGGTTTTGTGCCCCTTAGATTTTGAGAAACCACTTGGACCATAGTTTTAGACCTCTAAATAGTCATATATCAATTTAAAGAAAATAAAAAAAAATATCCCAAACTCCTGAATATATCCACCAAAAATTTGGCACCATTTAGAAAACTACATCTTGAGATATTGACAGAACACATCATACCACTTTTGAATTCGTGCAGATTCAGTGGCTTGGATAGATCAGTACGAATGGGCTACCAAATGGCCGAATTAATATTGGGTTCATTCATAAAATATGTATCCCACTGAAGTTTGGACCATCCCAAAAAATATCATCCCATTTGGATGCATGGTTTATTAGTAGTGTGTGGTTGATTCTACTGGTGTTCTTGGATCATATGCAGTTTGGCCCATTTTTCTTGAACTTCATCATGGGCCCTCCAAATCACCTCCACCTACAATGAAATTATAAAAACAAGTAACATTTCCCTTTTTAACAGTGATAAACACAAAATAATTGAATCAAATATGAAGTGAAATTTGTTATTATTTTTATAATTTTCAATACAAAACTAGTTTAGCATAGTGGTGTAAGGGTGAAAATGAAAAAGTGAATCGTGGTGCGATCAATAGCCTCCATATCACTCAAAACCTATTTATTCTTCTTCTTAGAGGGGTGTGGTATAGACAAATACTCACTAGACGGTTATTGGTGGGAGTATTTTGAAGACAGAAAACCAGCCTAGCTAGCTATCCATTCATGGATGGTGGTACAACAGCTGGTTATAATCCTCTAGTTGCTACAGGAACTCAAAGTCAGATGGGGTATACTCCAGATACACATTCAATTACAAAAATATGCGGGGGATTAGTAGAAAATCAGTTAAATAAATTGAGGTTAAGTAGTCTCCTAAAAAGGTAACAATTCCTAAATCTCCTGTTTCTTCTAGAGTTTCTCAAGCTTAGGATCACTTCTATAAGAAAAATGGAAGGGTTGTTTGTAATTATTTTAGTAAATATTATGATTTCATGTCTATCCAATATAGAACTAGTAATTTTAATTATAATTTGACAATTTTCAATGAAAATCCCCACAAAAATATTGAGAAAAGTCAAACCACTATTGGTCTTAAAAAGAAGTGTGAAGATGGGGATGATGGGATGGTTAAAATTTCAGTATCCCATTTTAACCTGGGAGAGTGAAAAATATCTCTTGATAAAATGATAATCATTGATGAGTTATCATTTAAATATGTTGACAATCAAGGATTTATAGAATTTATTGAAGTTTTTTTTTCAACCTCAATTTCAAGTTCCATATAGACAAACAGATGCTAGATAATGCTTGAAGTTATATTTTATTGAGAAAGAAAAATTAAAGTCTATGTTTGATATGTTCTATCATATGGTATGTCTTACCACCAACACATGGAATTCAATCCAGAATCTAAATTACATGTGTGTGATCGAACATTTTATTGATGATAATTAAATCTTAAATAAAAAATAATCAGGTTTTGTCTTATTGTGAATCATAAAGGGGAAATAATTGGTTGAGTATTAAAACAAACAATGAAATAATGGGGTATTGAAAGGATTAATGTTGTTTCCATGGACAATGCTAGTTTTAATAATTCAATAATCATTTATTTGTTGAGGAGGGTAAATTATTGGAATGGGTCTATTCTTAAAGGAGATTATATACATATGAGATGTTTTCACATATTTTAAACCTCGTTGTTAGTGATGAGCCAAAGGAAATATCAACATCAATTTCTAGAATCAGAGTTTCCTACAAGTTTGTGAGAAGTTCACCTTCTAGATTGGCTCATTTCAAGAGCATTGTCGAGGAGTTAAAAATCCCTAGTAAACATGACATAATTCTTAATGTTCCTAAAAGGTGGAATTCTTTTTTACTTTATGTTGTATGTTTCAAAGAAGTATGACAAAGTATTTATTCACCTTGAGGAGGATTCAAGTTTAAGTGTACTCTTATTTATGAAGGTGGAGCTCCTACAACATATGATTGGGAGCGTGGTCATGTATTTGTCATGTTTTTAGAAATATTTTATGATAGAACTATTTAATTTTCTAGTTATATGTATGTGACATGTTACACTCTCTTTCAAAATCTTTGTGACATATATAGAAAAATAAATAAATGGATGAAGAGTAATGATATGAATGTGAGTGTTATGGCTATTGCAATGAAGGTGAAGTTAGAAAAGTATTTGGATATTGGTTCCAATTTTAATTCTATCTTAATTATGGAAGTTGTTCTTGATCTCCAATATAAATTAGAATATGTTCAGGATAGTTTTTAAATGATGTTTTGTGATGAAGTCAAGAATGATTTTATCAGTAAATTAATAGAGGTTGTGAATAATCTCTTTAAGTTTTAAAAATGTAAATATCCCATCCCTGTTGATCAATGTGATTCAAGTTCTCATAAAGATTCGCGTATTTGTGATTCTAGTAGTGATAATGAGGATGATGAGGAATTAAAATATGCATATAGATCAAAAAAAGTAAAAGATAATTGATACAACAAAGGAATTAATTAGAAAGATATCTAGAGGTTGATGATTGTGAGGATGATTTTGATGGATTTGATATTTTAAGTTGGTGGAGAGGAAAGGAAAGAAAGTATCGTGTTCATTCATGCATTTCCAAAGATATTATATCAATTCCACTAACTATAGTATCTTCAAAGTATGAATTTATTATAGGAGGACAAGTCCTTGATCTGTTTTGTAGTTTTTTGAATCCCAATACTATTGAGGCATTAATTTTCTCCCAAAATTGGTTTAGAAAATCTAAACAAATTAAAATTTGAAAGCAACTAGAATAATTTGAATTGATTGAATCAGGTACCATTAAACATATGATGATTTTTTATCATTTGACATTTATCAATTATAAACCTCTGTTTGAAAAAGAATACTGATTTTTCTTTCCTTTGTTGTGTTTTTAAGATATTCTATCATCCAAGATTCATGATCAAAATTTCACTAGAACAAGAAAGGATGATGGAGCACTCTTCATTAAGGTATAAATTTCTGATTGTTTTAAAAATTCTTTACATCGAGTTTTTTTTCTCTTCCGCATATGGAGATCATAGAGCATGTTTCCTGAGTAGTTCAACACTCTTCTCTTTTCCCAGTATGTCACCATATTTTTTATGATATTTTCCATGTATCCTATGATCATATTTGTATTTAAAATACAATAATATCTTTCAATGTAATAAATGTGTTGAATCAATCATTTAAAACATTTTTCCTATACAATCTTTCATAATACTATGATTGATGGTATTCTTGAGCACACATGACTTGATTGTAGTTGAACCCAAAATATAAATTTCCTCTATATATAAATTTCTCTAATATTTCTTAAAATAGAGTAAAAGATTATAATGTGATACAACTTCACTATACACTACCACAAAACAGGACAAGGGAATCACGTCATTGTATCATCGATATGCAAAAAACGTTGATAAAGGGGGGGGGTTATCAGCACTAGCTAAAAGCTCTAATAAATCTACCCTTTATCAACGCTAAAAAATACTGATAAAGGAGTACCCTTTATCAGTGTTTTTTTAGCGCTGATAAAATATTTTAATAATAATTTATATACAATTATTATATTTATATTCAAAAATAATGTTTATTTGTATATATTAAATAAAAAATGCATGCTTATAATTAATATTTTTTTAATAATTCAAATATATATATATAATGTTTTAAAAAAAAGTATAAGATTATAATTAAATATATATATGTTTCCAATGAATTTGATCAATTAATATATTGATCATGCATGCATATATATTATGTATCATCATGAATGTTCATTTATACATTACACTCTTCTTATTATTCATGTTGTCCATTGATGGCTTGTTTTTTATTATGTATATTTTTCTAGTTGTATATGATTAATTCATGTTACCCATATATATACTATATTATTCTCTCAATACTTATAAAATTACATTAAATATATTTAAAGAATAAATATATTTATTATATTTATAATTATTAAATTTTAAGTATATATAAATACTTTTTAAAAATATTTATTTGTAATTATAATTATAATTATATGTATTTAAGTAATTATAAAATTAGAATAAATACATATATTATAATTTTATAAATATATATATATATAAATATATTTATAAATATATATAAATATTTATAAATATATTTATTTATAGTTATAATTATAACTATAAATAAATAAATATATATATATATGTAAAAATTTATAAAATTATAATAAATATATTTATTATACTACTTATAAAGTTATAAATATATAATTAAATAAATATATTTATAAATATATACAAATATTTATAATTATAATTCCTAAATAAATATAGATATATATAAATAATTAAAAAATATAATAAATATTTTAATTATATGTATTTATATACAAATATCTATAAATAAATACAAATAGTTATAAATATAATTCTAAATAAAATATAAATATTTAAATAATTAAAAAATTATAATAAATATATTAATTATATACATTTAAAAAATTATAAATATATTTGTTATAATTTTATAATTATATATATATATAATTACAACTATAAATAATTTATTTATTATAATTTATAATTACAAATAAATATATATTTATTTATCAGTTATAAATATAAATAAATATTTATTTATTTAAATAATTATTAATTCATAAAAAATATATTTATTATTTTCATATATAATGTAACACTCCGACCCTAGTTACCCAGAGTCGGTGCATTATTACATAACATTGGCATGATCACAAAAGATCAAGTCTCGAAAGACCGATTAGTTTAGTAGCCTTGGAAGTACTCGATACATTCATAAGGTTTACATTACATCATAAAATGAAAAACTACAAAAACATTATTTTCATAGACCACACTCATATCCCCTCAGACTATCCCTACAGGTTAGTCATAAAATACTTCTTCGTATCCTGGGAAAAATAAAACATAGAAAGGGGTGAGCTCAGATGCTCAATAAGGATAACAATATAGCGGAAACTTTCATAAATAAGCATAAACATTTAAGGCAATGTATAAGACTAAAACAAAATCCTTTTAAACATGAACTTCAGCATAATATGGAAAAGATAAAATCAAATAATTCCATTTACTTACTCACATGGATATTCTACTAGTCGAATAATCACATGTAATATCAATATCCACTTTCATAATGATGGAATGCATAATGCCAGACTTTCATAACCACATAGTCATGGCCTTGTGCCAAGACTAAAAATAAAAAAATTTCAAGGCCTTGTTCCAAGACACTAGTTTGTATCATGAGACCTACCGATGCATCTAGGATATATAGCGGGCTCCACCTGTCACTTACTAAGTCCAATGCATTCCTCATATGAAAAGGTTTAAACATAACATAAACATTCGTATTAAAACTGGCATATGAAATGTAAATAATTTATCTATAAACCATGAATGGTATAAAAATATCACATCCATAGTCAAACATGTCACAAAACCTTCAATACAATATGGAAGTTTTTTATCATAATAAATCAACTTCAAATAAGCTTACAATCCATCGAAGGATGTTGAAATAGATGAAATCAAAATATTTTTTAAGAAATGTCTCTTTCTATTTTGAAATCATTTAAAAGTAATATAATTATAAAAGAAAACATTTATATTTTAAAATATTCTTATAAGCTTGTAAGGGAAGCTTTGATGATCTTATAATGGCAGAAAATAGCTGCACCCGCCGTATAAGTTAAAAAAACACTCTTACCTTAATTTTGTCAAAAAGGTCAAAAAGTACCTTGTTTGGAAAACGAAGGAAAGATTCATTTCAAAAACATATAAGGTAAAATAAGGGTATATATGACTTTAACCCATTGTCTATTAAATAGTAAAAATGTTTTGAAATACATTTTTAAGAAACATGGATGTGGATGAAAAAGAGGTCCCAATAGATAATTACATATAAACAACCTTGAATAATGAAGAGGTTGTAGAATTAACCCTTACCTTGTACTTTTCCTTGTTCAATGGTAGGTTAACCACCTTTATAATGGTGAAATAATTGTTATTAAATTATACAAGAATCATATACATTAATATGATATCATATATGGTCTTTTAACATTTCTTTGTTAATAATATCTTAGTATTTGTTTCGGGTGTTAACGGATTCATTTTCCTTTATATTATTTGTTATGTGAGTCATATTTGTTATGTATGGGATTATTCTTATTCATATAAATAATTATATAAAGTCTTAAAACATTATTTTTAATCATCTAATGAAAATTAGTCTTGAATGGATATGATGGAGAATGAATCTCATCACGTTTGTGGAGACGGTAATCCGTACGTACGCACGAGTGACAATATCATTCTTTTGATATTAAAATAATATATAATTGGATGATATATCATATATATAGAATCATTATCATGTTATATTTATTATTTAAATCAATTACACAACATTATTATACCCATCCAAATAATAATGTATTGAATAATAATTACACCACGGCGTGGAGATGGTAAGTCGTACGTACGCACGTATGGTGACATGTCATTCAAAGGATGGATAGAATAATGAATTTGGTAGTAACATATTTATAATAACATCATAGTATATATAAGATACTGGATTTATTATTTTAGAATGGAAACAACAAAGAAAAAGGAAGTGGAAGAAGAAAGGAACTTGAAAGAGGTGATGAAATATTTACCTCTTCTTCGGGTTCTTCCTTTTGATTTGATCAAAAGGGCTCCTTAGGTTGTATTTATGACTAATGGAATTCCTATATTATTAAGGGAGTATATTTTAGAGGGTATTTTGTCAGATTTTGGCTGAGAAAAATGGCTTTGAAGGTGTTAATTATAGAGAAGGGGGAGTTCCCTTTTATAAGAGGGATGAGGGGCACCTTAGGAAAAGCTAGAAATATTATTTTATAATAAAATCCTTTTCGGTTTCTAATGGCTCCAAAATAAATTATTTAAAGTCTAAGGTGGTTATGGGTCTAAAACCACTCAACCAATTGGTTTTAGATAGTTTTGGGTCACTATATTATCTTTATCTTTTAGATTTAACTCTCAGTTAAATAGTTTGACATTTACGATGTCTCTTTGTATTTTTATATTATATGGTTAATAAACTTACTATATACTTCCAAGAGAACCCCAAGTGGTTAATTAATGATAAACCTATCATTATTTAAGTCCTTTGGCCTAACATTATATTTTTAGGAATAGAATATCAATTAATAATATATTATTTGTTTTAAAAACTCTTTTATGTCAATTTTGACACTATTTGGTATTTTGTTTTTGCTAAATTCATAACAGCATTATTAATTAGAAAAAAAATTCATCTAACCAACCCTAAAATGTCATATTAACCAATAAAATTATTTTAATTCATAAAAAGTCTCAAATTACATTTATTTGGATATTTATAATATCAATTATTTTAATATTTCATTAATTAGGTAATTATTGCATCATCATTGTGTCATAAATAAATTAAAATTATTTAATGTCTAAAAAATATAAATAAAATACCATTATGTAGGAAATATTTTTATATTTCTAATGAATATTTATTGTTGAATTTATCTTATTCGTAACCCTATATTAAAAATGTTTTATTTATTAAACTTTGATTTTAACTCTTTTAACTCTTCTTTAAATAAAATAATAATAAGTGTCCTAGTCTAATCCAAGTGGACCAAAGAGGTTCATATTTTATTCCTAAGTTTGTTTTTGGTCGAATTATACTTATCAAATATAATTAGAACATGTGTTAGTGTAATAATAATATCATTTTTACCCTTAATTACCCTATTTACTTTTAATCGTGGTAAATAAAAGTAAAAAGTTATTATTCACCAAAAATTATTATCATCTTATTAAACCACATTTTTCTTACTGATATCAATCGTATCTCTAGGATTTTTTAAATTCCACTCACATAAGCAGTAAAATTATGTTTTATGTGAATTTGCAAATCCTCCTAGGAGGTGGGTAAAAGACGGTGAAAAGTTCAATAAAATTTTTATATATCTAAAATTATTATAAACTGACTCCAATTAATTAAATTGAACTTATATAGGTATTATGTATATATTTTGACCTAAAATAAATTTAAATAAAATAAATAATTATTTAAATAAAAATTTAGTTTTAAACAATAACTCAGTGTTTTTCACTATTCATCAAAAAATGAAAGTTTTCAAAAAAATACCAAAAATTCATCCTAATAAAATTTTGATATTCCGAATCAAAAAATAAATTCCATTTTGAAAGATAAAATTTATAAAATTTCAAAAAATGGGTATTACTATTCATAACGGCTAGTTTGATTGGTTGTGGTGTGTTAGAACTCGAAGTTGTGTACAACACACGCTACTATATTATTCAAAGAGAAGTGTATCGTGGAAGCTTGAGGTGTTACATTCTCCCCTCCTTCAAATAATTTTGTCCTCAAAATTTCTAGAGTATTACTGCATAAAAAGACTCGGGTGGTTCTTCATCATAAGTTCCTCAGATTCCCACGTTGCCTCTTCCTTCTCCATAGAACTTTTATCAGACGAGTTACCCGGTTTCTCAGCACTTGTTATCTTGTATCAAGAACCTTAAAAGGCTCTTCGCAATAAGTCAGATCGGGTTCCAGTTCTAATTCCTCATAGGTGAGTACATGCATTGGGTCAGGCATGTATTTTCTCAACAGTGATACATGGAATACATTGTGAACTTTAGAGAGACTTAGCAGCATTATCAAACGGTAAGATACAGCCCCAATTTGTTCTAGAATTTTGAAAGGTCCAATGTACTTGGGACTCAATTTTCCCTTTTTACCGAAATGTATAACACCCTTCCATGGAGATACCTTCAAGAAAATATGATCTCCTACCTGAAATTCCAAATCCTTCCTTTGATTATCGGCATAGTTCTTCTGCCTACTTTGAGCTGCTTTGATGTGGGTTTGGATTACCTTCAACTTTTCCATCATTTCCTCCATATTTTCTGGGCCTACGAGTTTTCTTTCACCAACATCATCCCAATAGGTTGGCGTGTGAAATCTCTTTCCGTATAACGCTTCATATGGTGCCATCTAAATACTTTAATTGAAGCTATTGTTATAGGAAAATTCTACCAAAGGTAAATATTGATCCCACATAACTTGAAAGTCAAGTGAGCATGATCTCAACATGTCTTCTAAGGTTTGAGTAGTCCATTCTGATTGTCCATCAGTTTGGGGGAGGTAGGCAGTGCTCAAACGAAGTTCGGTATCCAGGGCTTTCTGAAGACTTTTCCAAAATCTTGATGTAAAACGGGGATCACGATCAGAAACAATCGATAGCGGTACTTAATGAAGTCTTACAACTTCATTAATATACAGTCTTGCTAGATGTTCAAGTGGTAAATCTTCTCTTATAGCAAGAAAATGTGCTGACTTGGTAAGACGATCAATAATTCACCATATTTCATTGTTCTTTCTAGGAGTCTTTGGTAGTCCCATGACAAAGTCAATCGTAATATTATCCCATTTCCACTCTGGTATGGGAATAGGTTGCATGACTCCTCCAGGATATTGCCTTCTAGCTTTCACTTGTTGACAAACCATGCATCTTGACACAAAAATCAGTAATCTCTCTCTTCATGTAGTCCCACCAAAAATGTTCCTTCAAATATCTATACATTTTGGTGCTCCTAGAGTGTATAGAGAAATTGGAACTATGAGCATCATCCAACAATTCCCTTTTTAGATCAGGTATATTGGGAACACAAAATCTCTTCCCAAATTTCAAAATTCCATCTTCATACAAAAAGTCACTCAATCTCCCATCATTTACAGCTTTAATCTTCTTTTTAAACTCTTCATCATCAGTCTGAGAACTCTTTATCCTTTCTAGTAAAGATGGTTTGGCAACCATTTGAAAAAGTTTTGATGTTTCACCTTCCATGGTTATCCCCATATCCATATTTACTAGATCCATGTATATAGGATCCTTTTCAACTCTCATATTGTTCAAAACTCCATGATCCTTTCTACTCAAAGCATATTCCACCTTATTTTCCTTCCCCATGTGGTAGTGTATAGTGCAATCATAATCCTTGAGTAGTTCAAGCCATCTCCTTTTCCCCATGTTGAGTTCTTTTTGTGAGAAAATATACTTCAAACTCTTGTGATCGGTATATATCTTACATTTTTTCACCATAGATATAGTGTCTCCAAATCTTCAAAGAAAATATTGTAGCTGCTAACTCAAGATCATGAGTAGGATAGTTTTGCTCATGAATTTTTAGCTATCGTGATGCATAGGCAATAACCCTATCATTCTGCTTAAGGACACAACCAAGTCCTTTCTTTGAAGCATCACTATAAATAACAAACCCATAATTCCCCGATGGTAGAGTCAAAATAGGAGCATTGACTAATCTTATCTTCAATTCTTCAAAACATTCTTCATACTCTTTTGTCCAGAAAAATTTAACCCCTTTTCATGTGATCTTTGTTAATGGGTTAGCCAACCGGGCAAAATTTTGGACGAAACGTCGATAATAACCTGCTAAACAAATAAAAATGTGTACCTCAATTATACTCATCGGTTCTGGCCATTCTTGGATTACCTTGGTCTTAAAAGGATCAAAAGAGATTCCATCCTCGGAGACAATATGATCAAGAAAAGAAATCTTCTGAAGCCATAATTCACACTTGCTAAACTTCCCATATAATTCATGTCTTCTAAGAGTCTTCAGGATAATGCGCATGTGATTTTCATGATCTTCGTAGAATTTGGATTA
Source organism: Viscum album (assembly GCA_963277665.1). NCBI lineage: Eukaryota > Viridiplantae > Streptophyta > Magnoliopsida > Santalales > Viscaceae > Viscum > Viscum album. Next base: position 1,944,081,938 of record OY728148.1, read on the forward strand.
CACCAAGATATCATCGATAAATACCAATAAAAAGTCATCAATATATTCCTTGAAAACTCTATTCATTAGATCCATGAAGAAATAGGGTGAATTAGTCAACCCAAAAGGCATTACTATAAACTCTTAATTCCCGTACCTGGTTCGAAATGATGTCTTCGGAATGTCTTCATCTTTACGCACAACTGATGGTATCCAAATAAAAGGTCAAACATTGAAAAGTATTTAGATTCATGCATTTGGTCAAATAAATCATCAATGTGAGGTAGGGGATAATTGTTATTTATTTTTATAGCATTGATCTCCCTGTAGTCAATTCACAACCTCATAGATCCATATTTCTTCTTAACAAAAAGGATAGGGGATCCCCATGGAGAAACACTAGGGTGAATAAATCTCTTATTACTCAATTCCTCTAGTTGTTTCTTTAGTTCCACTAATTCTATAGTGACCATTCTATAAGGGGTCTTCGATATGGGCCTTGATCCAGGAATTAAATCAATGGAAAACTCAATTTCTCATTATGAAGGATGTTCAGGTAAATCTTCTGGAAATACATCAACATATTCTTTCACAATAGGTACATCCTCTATTTGAACATTCCTTTCCTCTCCCATAGTTATTTCATTCTCTTCCTCCCCAATAATTGAATTTAGTTGAGATACTGGGGGTGGATCTAGATAAGAATTAGGTGGTGACGATTCTAATCTAAAGATAAGGTGTTCTTTATCATCATCATCAAAAATAGTAACCTCCTTCTTATTACAATAAATTTTTGCATCATGGTCTAAAAGTCAATCCATACCAAGGATTATATCAAATTCAATCATGGGTATGATGATGAGATCAGCAGATAAAGAACATTTATATGCTCTAATGGGAACTGATTCACAAAACTTTTTTGCGATGATACTTCCCTTAGGAGTTTTAACTAACAACTCCATTGTTAAATAAAATTGTAAATATCTAATTTTCTTAGCAAAATGGGAAGATATGAAACAATGCTATGATTCAGAATCAAATAAATCATTTTCTAAACTTGAGGAAACCATTAAATTACCTGCCACCATGTCTTTCGGAGCTTCAACCTCAGCAGTAGTGATAGCATAATCTTGGCCTTGATCCCTTGGCCTTTTTTGAGTTAATTTCCCCTAAATCTTAGGACATTCATTTGCATAATGCCCCATTTCTCTACAATTGTAGCATTCAACATCGATAGCCTCTTTTTTCCCCTTGCAATCACGAGCTCGGTGGCCTTTTTCACCACACTTGTAACAAACTCTCATTCCCTTCAGGCAAGTACCAGGGTGTTTCTTCCCAAATTTAATACAGGAAGGATATTCAACTTTTCCCTTATTCCCCTTATTTCCATTTCTAGAGTGTTCAGAAGATCTCTTCTTCTCTTGCTTTTCTTTAAAGTCGTAAGACTTAGAGAATTCTTTTTCTGTCTTGATAGCACATGAGACAATATCTTCGTACGACGAGAAGGATTGTGAGACTAATGCTCGATGGAGAAATGGTTTTAACCCATAAAAGAAATGATCAATCTTACTTCTTGGGTTACATATATAATTTGAAGCATGCCTCTCTAACCTTGTAAAGTTAGCCTCATACTTTACGACATTCTCATCCTCCTTTTGCCTCAGACTCATAAATTGTCTTTCCATATCTTCTTGATGGTCACGAGGAAAGTATTTTTATAAGAAAATCTCTTTAAACTCCCTCCATTACATATTTGATACTTAATCATCTTACTTTTTGTTTTAAATCAATGACCACTATTGATCAGCATCTCCAGTGAGGCGGTAAACTTCCATAACAACTTTTTCCCTTTCGCTACTCCCCAAGGCGTGGAATATTTTTTTAAGGAATTTATTCATTGCTCAGCTACTAGTGGATTTTTACTCCCATTGAATATTGGTGGTTGTTGCCTCATGAAAATATCTAACATTGATCCTCCATGCTGTGGATTAGGGTGCTCCATACGGGTAAGGTTATTATTCATAACCTGAGTGAGTTGTCCCAGTATGGTGATAAGCTAATCAGCACCAGTTATATCACCAGCTCCACTATAATTATCTTGATATGGTGGGAAATCCCTACATGGAGTGCATGAATTGATATGGTTTCCATTTCTTACACTAGGCGCCATTTCTAAACAATGTCATAAACTAGATTAGTTTATGAATCGAAATACATAATTCCAAACTTGTAAAACACTTAACATAAATTGAACAGTTTATGGATATAATCCATAATCATAAAAAATGTTTTCTTTGAGGAGGTATATACACATAAACCTTTCATTATGGTTTGTAAAGAAAATGAGAATTATTCTAAGCATATGCCCCGAGAGTGTCGTAACCAAGAGTGTAACAAGGTCTGTTGTCATGCACCAGTTCCCGTTCGAATCTAGCTCAAAGTAGTGTTTTCAGGTTTTACCCCTAGGTACATCTATGTCAGAGCCACCTCAACCTGCTCATATCTAGATAGGGATGTATTTCTTGGAAAACTCAAAAAATATCTACAATACCAAAATTCTAGGAAGTTATTCTATACTAATCCTCAAAGTCTATCTTAGGGTAATGTGCTCTAATCAGAGTTTATCTAAATATAGATTCCAAGGTTTGTACTAAACCTCCCTCTGATACCAACTGTAATGCCCCGACCCTAGTTACCCAGAGTCGGTGCATTATTACATAACATTGGCATGATCATAAAAGATCAAGTCTTGAAAGACCGATTAGTTTAGTATCCTTGGAAGTACTAGAAACATTCATAAGGTTTACATTACATCATAAAATGAAAAACTACAACAACATTTTTTCCAAAGAACAGACTCATATCCCCTCAGACTATCCCTATAGGTCAGTCATAAAATACTTCTTCGCATCTTGGGAAAAATAAAACATAGAAAGGGGTGAGATCAGATGCTCAGTAAGGATAACAATATAGCGGAAACTTTTATAAATAAGAATAAACATTTAAGGCAGTGTATAAGACTAAAACAAAATCCTTTTAAACATGAACCTCAGCATAATATGAAAAATATAAAATCAAATAATTCCATTTACTTACTCACATGGATATTCTACTAGTCGAATAATCACAAGCAATATCAATAGCCACTTTCATAATGATGGAATGCATAATGTCAGACTTTCATAACCACATATTCAAGGCCTTGTGCCAAGACTACAAATAAGATTTTTTCAAGGCCTTGTGATAAGACACTAGTTTGTATCATGATACCTACCGATGAATTGAGGATCTATAGAGGGCTCCACCCATCACTTACTAAGTCCAATGCATTCCTCATATGAAAAGTTTTAAACATAACATAAACATTCGTATTAAAACTAGCATACGAAATGTCAATACTTTATCCATAAACCATGAATGGTATAAAAATAGCACATACACAGTCAAACATATCACAAAACCTTCAATATAATATGGAAGTTTTTTATCATAATAAATCAACTTCAAATAATCTTACAATCCATCGAATGATGTTGACATAGATGAAATCAAAACATTTTTTAAGAAATATCTCTTTCTATTTTGAAATCATTTAAAAGTAATATAATTATAAAATAAAAAAATTATATTTGAAAATATTCTTATAATCTTATAAGGGAAGCTTCGATGATGTTATAACGGTGGAAAATAGCTGCACCCACCGTATAAGTTAAAAAAACATTCTTACATTAATTTAGTCGAAAAGGTCAAAAAGTAAGATGTTTTGAAAACGATGGAAAGATTAATTTCAAAAACATATAAGGTCACATAAGGGTATAAATGATTTTAAACCATTGTCTATTAAATAGTAAAAAAAATTTGAAATACATTTTTAAGAAACATGAATGTGGATGATAAAGAGGTCCCAGTAGATAATTACATATAAACAACCTTGAATAATGAAGAGGTTTTAGAATTAACCCTTAACTTGTACTTTTCCTTGGTCGAGGGTAGGTTAAACTCTTGTATAATGGTGAAATAATTGTTATTAAATTATACAATAATCATATACATTAATATGATATCATATATGGTCTTTTAACATTGCTTTGTTAATAATATCTTAGTATTTGTTTCGGGTGTTAACGGATTCATTTTCCTTTATATTATTTGTTATATGAGTCATATTTGTTATGTATGGGATGTATCTTATTCATATACATAATGATATCAAGTCTTTAAACATTATTTTTAATCATATAATGAAAATTAGTCTTGAATGGATACGATAGGGAATGAATCTCATCACGTTTATAAAGACGGTAATCCGTACGTACGCACGAGTGACAATATCATTCTTTTGATATTAAAATAATATATAATTGGATGATATATCATATATAGAGAATAATTATCATGTTATATTTATTATTTACATCAATTACACATCATTATTATACCTATCCAAATAATAATGTATTGAAAAACAATTACATCATGACGTGGAGACGGTAAGCCGTACGTACGCACGTATGGTGACATGTCAATCAAAGGATGGATAGAATAATTAATTTGGTTGTACCATATTTATAATAACATCACAGTATATATAATATAATGGATTTATTATTTTAGAATTGAAACAACAAAGAAAAAGTAAGTGGAAGAATAAAGGAACTTGAAAGAGGTGATGAAATATTTACCTCTTCTTCGGGTTCTTCCTTTTGATTTGATCAAAAGGGCTCCTTAGGTTGGCTTTCTGACTAAAGTAATGACTCTAGGATGAAGGTAGGATAGTTTAGAGGGTATTTGGGTAGAGTTTTTCTGATACAAATGGATTTTAAGGTGTTAATTAGAGATAAGGGGGAGTGCCCTTTTATAAGAGGGGTGAGGGGCGCCTTATGAAAAGCTGGAAATATTATTTTATAATAAAATCATTTTCGGTTTCTAATGGCTCCAAAATGAATTATTTATAGTCTAATGTGGTGATGGGTCGAAAAACACTCAACCAATTGGTTTTATATAGGTTTGGGTCACTATATTATCTTTATCTTTTAGATTTAACTCTTAGTTAAATAGTTTGACATTTACGATGTCTCTTTGTATTTTTATATTATATAGTTAATAAACTTACTATATACTTCCAAGATAACCCCAAGTGGTTCATTAATGATACACCTATCATTATTTAAGTCGTTTGGCCGAACATTATATTTTTAGGAATAGAATATCATTTAATAATATATTATTTGTTTTAAAAACTCTTTTATGTCAATTTTGACACTATTTGGTATTTTGTTTTTGCTAAATTCATAACAGCATTATTACTTCACAAAAAAATCATCTAACCAACCCTAACATGTCATATTAACCTATAAAATTAGTATAATTCATAAAAAGTTTCAAATTAAATTTATTTGGATATTTATAATATCAATTATTTTAATATTTCATTAATTAGGTAATTACTGCATCATCATTGTATCATAAATAAATTAAATTATTTAATGTATAAAAATATAAATAAAATACCATTACGTATAAAATATTTTTAGATTTCTAATGAATATTTATAGTTAAATTTATCTTATGTATAAATTGATATTAAAAATGTTTTAGTTATTAAACTTTGATTTTAACTCTTTTAACTCTTCTTTAAATAAAATAATAATAAGTATCCTAATCTAATCCAAGTGGACCAAAGAGGTTCATATTTTATTCCTAAAGTTTTTTTGGTCGAATTATATTTATCCAATATAATTAGGACATGTGTTTGGGTAATAATAATATCATTTTTACCCTTAACTGCCCTATTTACTTTTAACCGTGGTAAATAAAAGTAAAAAGTTACTATTCACCAAAAAATATTTCCATCTTATTGAACCACATTTTTCTTACTGATATCAACTGTGACTCTCAGATTTTTGAAATTCCACTCACAGAAGTGGTAAAATTATGTTTTATGTGAATTTGCAAATTCTCCTAGGATGTGGGTAAAAGACGGTGAAAAGTTCAATAAAATTTTTATATATCTAAAATTATTATAAAAAGACTCTAATGAATTACATTGAACTTATATAGGTATTATGTATCTATTTTTACTTAAGATAAATTTAAATAAAATAAATAATTATTTAAATAAAAAATCGATTTTAAACAATAACTCAGGGTTTTTCACTATTTATCAAAAATTGAAAGTTTTCAGAAAAATACCAAAAATTCACCCTAAGATAATTTTGATATTCCAAATCCAAAAATGAAGTCCATTTTGAAAGATAAAATTTATAAAATTTCAAAAAGTGGGTATTACTATTCATAATGGCTAGTTTGATTGGTTGTGGTGTGTTAGAACTCGAAGTTGCGTACAACACACGCTACTGTATTATTAAAAGATAAGCATATCGTGGAAGTTTGGGGTGTTACATATATTGTTATATATAATTAAATAAATATATAGAAATATTGAGAAATAAATACAAATATTTATATTTATAGTTATAAATAAATACATATATATTTAAATAATTATAAAATTATAATAAATATAATAAATATTAATATTAATAAAATTATAAATATTAGAAATATTAATTTGTTATAATTTTATAATTATTTAAATATATATATATATATATTCATTTATAATTATAATTATAAATAAATATATATTCATATAAATAATTATAAAATTAGAATAAATATAGTTATATACATCTATACTCTTATAAATATATATAATTAATATATTTATTATATATATTTCTAAGATTATAAATATAATGAGTATATTTCTTATAATTTTATAATTATTTAAATTATTATTTTATAAATATAAATATATATTTATCATGTATATAATTTTATAAATATATATAATAATAAAAATAAATTATTAACATTATATATTTATTAGTGATTTTTTAGTGCAGATAAAGGTCTATCTTTATCAGTGCTTTTTTAGCACTGATAAAGGCTTATCTTTATCAGCACTAAAAAACGCTGATAAATGCATGTTTTATCAGCACTGATAAAACAAGTCATTATCAACACTTTTTAGCTAGCACTGATAAAAGATTTATCGGGTTTTATAAAAAAACTCTAAATTTATCCTTCTTCCTTACACCCCTCAAGCTCTCGCAGAAACCGATCATTGTTGTCACGCCTCCTCCTCCTCCTCCTCTCCCGCTGCCTATCCTATGTCGCGAACCACACCTCCACCATGCGATTCTCCTCCACCACAAACTAGACCATCGTGCACTTCTCCTCCATCGTGCACCACACCTCCGTCTTGCACTAACCAAACCGTCATGTGTCTCTCCTCCATCGCACGCCACACCTCCACTGCGCACCACACCTCTGTTGCACGCCACACCTCTATCGTGCGCCTCTCCTCCACCATGCACCTCTCCTCGGCCGCGCGCCTCTCCTCTATCGGGCATCTCTCCTCTGTCAGAGGACTCCTCCACTGCGCACCTCTCCTCTTTCGTGAATGCACCTCTGCAGCGTGCTGAACAACACCTCTGCAGTGAATTTTCTCCTCTTTCTCTTTGTTTGATGGTGATGTTGTGAATTATACAAGCTAAACACCCTACTAAAAATCGTGGTCGTTGGTGGTTCTAGTTTTTTCACTAAATGAATTGCATTTTGGTTGGTTTTTAAAAAGAAATTGGTGGTCCTCTAGTGAAACATTATCGTATACCCTGAATGCACGCGTGTGTGTGTGTGTGAACATGGGAATGGTTATTCCAAGTATGGATGTATTGTAATGATCATGTTTATGGTTTTCTCATATGGTTTTCACTTATACCTTTTTATAAAGTTTTTAAATGTTTTCCAATCATTTGTTGGGTTTATCGGAAGATATCCACAATACCAACACTCTCTTCACTTCCTCAAATGTTTCTTATCATCTGAACTTTGTTTAGGTATTTGTTTGTATGAAACTATTTTTAATTGACATGCTTTGGGTGCTTGAGTATTTTAAACCCCTTCTTCATCTAAAGTATATTGAATTATTCTAGTTTGGATGATGACATAATTATTTCTTATCAAGGTGACATTCAAGTTAACTTAAATGGGTTTCCCAAAGTTCATTTATCCGTATATTGTTAGAACCACTTTCTAATTCACTCTATGTGTTTGTGTAAATTCCTTATAGGCCCTTTTCATGCACTTATATTTTTAAACAGTTTTTCAAGCCGCCTAATGACCTTGAAATATTTTATAGAAGTAATAAATTAAGAATTATACTTTATTTCCTAATTAAATGTTGCTTTTTGAAGGGTATTTGATTATTATTGAACTTTGGTGTTATTTTGTTATCATTTTATGAATATTATATATTAATTTGATTTAGTAATATGTAATGATATCTTATATGATTTTTGGACACCCTATTATGTATGTTTGATATATTTATGTTGGAATTTAATTCATTTATTATATAAAGGAGTTGTTCATTAAGTTTTGAATCGTGTTTCATCTCCAAAAAAGGATTTTATGTGTTCAACTTGGGTAAAATATTTAAGGATCATTTGGAAAATTCTTAAAAATAATTTCATGTTTCTGTTATCAATGAATTCTCAAAGGCCTGATTGGAACTTTATAAAAATCATTTTTGATTTGGGAAAATTTTCGCTATATTATATTTGTATTTTGATGGCTATATAAAGTGGGTTGATTTTATTTTGAAATGTGTTATACATGGGTAAAAAGGGGTTGTTTTGGTGAAGGGTGTTTAGAGGTGATATGAATAGTATTTTATGTCATTCAGATTTTATGTGATTGAATTCATGGTTGATTTTGATCTCCTCCATTTCATTTATCATGAGAACCCCAGTTACTTAGGTGGGACCTATGACATGTACTTTCTAGACATTGATTTGCTCTCCCTAGTATGGGATTACATCCCCACACTTACTAGGAATCAATATGATCTCCCTATATATGGATCAAAATGATTCACTTTATAGTCATTGATACATTCTCATTGAGAACCATTGTTGCACCAAAACCTCAACCAATCATACTCCTTGATCCCTCCCTCTACTGCACATCCACCTTTAATTATCAACATCATTTAGGCATGTCCTTATTCCCTCTTGGATCTAGATTCTCTTGGACACACCTTTTAAAAAAGTATAATGCTTTCATATCATGGTTTCCCATTCTAATGAACACCTCTCTTCTGAATAATTCAAAATCAATGTAACTTTTGAACTCTCTAAGTATTGGAAGGCCATTTATCCCCAAAGTCTAAATCCTCCACCATTGAATATCAATCCAAACCTTACCCATTTAAATGTTACCACTGCTTTTTTACTTGTGAAATTCCACTAAATCTTAGAAAACCACTTCACTAGAGGAAACTTAGTAGTCTTTAAACCAAGACTTTCTATCAAGTATTGATAAAATAATCACCATATTTTATGTAACCAAGATTTAATATCACTTTTTGGTAACTGGTAGTAGAATAAGAAAAAGAGTTGATACCACTAGTTGAATTTGGTATAAATAAACAATCCTAATGTTAAACCCCCAAAACATAAATTAAACCCCTGAAACCTGTAGATAGCAGAATAAATTATAGAACATACCTGAATTGAAACAAATCCCCAAAGGGACAAATGATATAATTCAAGTGATTATGAAATCATATTTTCTTCTTAGCATAATTTTATATCTAAATATATAAATTATTATTTTATTATAACTTTAACAAATTATATGAATGAATTATTAACTATTGATATTCAATATTATGAAGTGGTCATGGAATTTAGGTTGATGCATCCATAAAAGGTACCAAACCTAGATTTTCTTTATGAAATTTTCTTTAAAAGGTTCTATACTATTTTGGGACTTGATGTTGTTAACCTCATCAATGAGTTTTGGAGAGGTAAGAATTCTCTTGAGACCTATAATGATATTCTCATAACATTGATTCTAGAGGTTAATGATATGAGTTCAGTTAGTAATTTTAGAATTAATAGTCTTTGTAATGTCATTTATAAATTATTTTTGAAGATTTTAGAAAATAGAATATGGAAAATCATACCATCTATTGGTTTAGTACTATAGTTCTTTTCTTATTTTGACTTGAGACACGATGTACTTAAAAGGATCAAGAAAGCAACAGAGCTTCTTCTAGTGATGGGTGGAATAGGGAAATTATTTATGTGAAAGGAATGACACGTGAGAAATTTTTGATTATGTAATGGGTTCAAGCTTATAGATTTTCTTAGGTGTATTTATAAAAGAAGGAACCAATAGTACTTCATGTGAGAGACATATACATTGTTATTATGGTGTACAACCAATTGATTTGGTGTGAGCTAAGGATCATTGGGATAATGCGGTGTTTTTAGTAAACTGGAACATGAGTGTTTTATGGTTGTGAGTGTGGCACTGACTATGGAACATATCCATTGGGACTCTGGTGTTGTGGTGAAGGATAATTGATATAACTGGTTAATAGAAGCATGGATAAGGGATATCCAATGGTGGAGAGAACAATATAAAATTCTTGTGTAAATTATTATTATTACACCTACATTTGGAATAATGTGATGGAATCATAGAACACTGATTGATTTGGGATGAATCTAGGTGTTTTCTATGTATATTTTATAAAGTGTCTCTATTGGGATTTATGTCTTTGTGAAAATGCCTAAGTGGATCTTTTAAAATGATTCAAGTGTTTTTAAATGTTTCTTAGAGGGATATTGCTCATTTTAAATGATTAATATTGTTGGGCCATGAAGTTATCTTGAATGCTTAAAAAAAATTGTGGTTTTGTGAAAGAGTGTTTAGAACTGATTAATTTATATTTCTTCAGTACTAACATGATTATTGAAAATACTCCAATTCAAAAGATGATATATACTCATTTAGAAATTAATGGGAAGCATACCTGATGGAATAATGTACTCAAATAGAATTAAGATGTGACTGGTATGACTCGAAGTGGCTATTTTTATTTAAAATTGACAGTATTTTTAGTAAAAAAACAAGTGACATACTGAAAACTAATAAAATGCATTAGTATTGATTTGATACTTTAGTACAATGATCCATAAGTCATTTGTGACATGTAGTAATCAAATGCATCTAAATCCGATGCACAATGTAAATGTTATGACTTTAAGTGTGTATTTTTATACTAAATTAATAATAAATTTAGCAAAAAAACACAACTGGCATACTGAAAACCAAGAAAATGCATTCATATTATTTTGGTAATTTATAAAAATGAACCATCAGTCATTTTTTACATGTATTAATCAATCTCACCTCAATTCGATGAAGGTTGTGACCGATATGACTAAAAGTGTCTGTTATCACTTTAAAATCGATATTTTAGTTCAAAACATGTCACTTACTAAAAACTAAGAAAACTCACTTTTATTGTCTTAATAATTTAGGAAAATGATTCATAAGCTCTCTGTGATGTGTATGAAGCAGTCTCATGTCAAACTGATGCATGATGCGACTGGTATGACTCAAAATTCATGTTTCTAGTTTGAAATGATATTTTAGTAAAAAAAACACAACTCACATACTAAAAACTGAGAAAACACATTTGGATTGTTTTGATACTTTAGTAAAATGATCTATAAGTCATTTTTGACATGTAGGAATCAACTTCACCTCAATATGACACATTATATGATTGGTATGACTCAAAGTGTCTCATTTTATTTAAAATTGACATTAATTTTAGTAAAAAACACAACTAGCATACTGAAAACTGAGAAAACACATTCATATTGTTTTGATAATTTAGAAAAACAATCCATGAGTCATTTTTGGCTTGTAGAAATCAACCCCAACTCAATAAAATGAATGATGTGACTAGTATAAATCCAAATGTGTCTTTTTTATTTAAAATTGACATTAATTTAAGTAAAAAAGAACAACTGATATACTGAAAACCAAGAAAACGCATTCATATTATTTTTATAATTTAGGAAAATGATTCATGAGTTATTTGTGACGTATAGGAATCAACCACACCTCAATTAGACACACGATGGTACCGGTATGACTAAAAGTGTCTATTATCAGTTTAAAATTTACATTTTAGCTCAAAACGTGTCACTCGCTAAAAACCAAGCGAATCATTTCCGATTTTCTTGATAATTTTGTACAGTGATTATTAAGTTCTTTATAATGTGTATAAATTAGTCTCACATCAAATAAACGCACAATGTGATCGGTATGACTCAAAATCATGTTTTCGATTTGAAATGATATTTTAGTAAAAAAACACAACTAACATACTGAAAATCGAGAAAACGCATTTGGATTATTTTAATACCATAGAACAATGATCCATGAGTCATTTGTGATGTGTAAGTGTTGATTCAATAAGTTTTCCTTATGACTTTTCCATTCCTTCATTTTTGGGGATATTTTTGAGTCAACAAGGTTTCCTTATGACTTTTCCATTTATTCTTGTTTTGAAAATCACAAACACCTTGTCTTAAAGAAAATTTCATTTTACCCTATGTTTTACTTTCATAAGGAAATTTTCCTTCTCTAAGGAAACTTATCCTTACCATGTTTTTCATTGTTCATTTTTTCTCTAAGTATAAAATTCAGTTTCATATCCAAAACCTCGAAATCGTATATATACTTAGATATAAAGCATTCTGTTTTCAGGATCCAAATTCAGGTTCTGAGTTCTCTGAATTCAGACTCTGAACTCTTCTGAGTTCTGAATCCGAGTTCTCTGAATTCAGACTCCGAACTCTTCTGAGTTCTGACTCTGAGTTCTCTGAATTTAGATTCTGAACTCTTCTGAGTTCTGACACCGAGTTCTCTGAATTCAGACTCCAAACTTTTGTAAGTTCAGACTCCGAACTCTTATGAATTCAGACTCCAAATTCTACTGAATTCAAGACTCCAAATTTCCTTGAAATTCAGACTCTGGAATTCTATAGAATTCAGGTTCCGAATTCTTCTGAAGATAGAATCCAAATATCCTTGTATTATAGACACCGAATGAATTTTTTGGTTAGACTCCGAACTTTCATTTTTCCTTACACTCTGAAAAATGAATTTTCTTAAGTAACCATATTTTTACTTACTCATGTTTTGGTTATAAAATGATGTCATGTTTTCAGTTACTAACTAACCATTGTTTGAGTGACACATGTACAGGTCCTTTTGAAATTTAAGGGAAAATATGATTGTTGGAGGAGGGAGCTGACCGTTGGAGTTGTTCCTATAAATAGGATCTCATTTGAAAGAGCTCATAACTTTTGAAAAACAATTTTATCAATCTAGAGATTACATGATGCTGAAGTGATTTCTAGAGAGAGAGACTTTTATGCTTTGTGCATACTGAACACCTTGTTCAGAATTGCTTCGTACGACTCCGAATATTGCTTAGTACATTCGAGGGCTTCCGAGGATAGGAAGACAGAGGTTCCGACTACCTTGAAGTTGAGGGCTTGCGGGGATAGCAATACAGACTCTGATCTTTGTATTGAGGGCTTACCCTGGTGTGGATAAGACAGACTTTCTTGAAAGTATAAATCAAGGGACCTTTATCCAAGGTTGTTAGATACCCTTCTCTTTGGGTTAAAAGATTTACTACTTGTTACTTGTTTGTTTCAAGTTTTCCGATGTATTTTGATTGTTGAGGAAAATATAACTATCTTATACTTACTTATACTTGTATACTCTGATTTAGTAAGATTCTATACACTTTAAGGTAGAATATTTATCTTTGTAAACTTTTGTTAAGTTTCTTTTCTGGGACCACTTTTCCAGAATTGCATTCTCAGAATCATATTTCTGGAATCAATCAAGTGTGTAGAACTAGAGGTTTTGTGAATTACCTTGTTTAATCTTATTAAACATCTTCATATTTAAAAGTTCCAAAGAATTTTTAAAGTATACAATTCACCCCCCCCCCCCCTCTTTTATATTGATTATCATTTGATACTACATACAGTATCTTAATTCATTATTTCAATCCTACAATTGGTATCAGAAGAGGTATCTGAATTTCTTATATTTATATATATGTTTTCCTTGATCAAGTTTTTCTATTGTTCTATATTTTCCTTACTAATGAATATTTTCCTTATTTACAAACTTTTATTACTAACAAGTTTGTGTGGAAAGTTTTTCTTTAAGATGACAGGAATCGATGTTGGTTCCATAGACTACCTAAATCCAACTAGACCACCTATTTTTGATGGAAATGATTACGAATATTGGAGAGATCGCATGAAGACATTCATTATCAATACTAGATTAGATAAATTTTTCATGCTTATTGGAGGATATAAAATCCATGACAAGGAAGTTAGTACTTTCACCAACCAAGAAAAGCATGAATATCAACTAAATTATAAGGTACGAAATACATTGATTTGTTCCATGACTAGAAATATATATAGCCAAATTTCATATTGTGAAGAAAAAAATTTTATATGGAAGAATCTTGAAGTTACAAACTTTGGAACTTCCAAAGTTATTGAAACTAGAAGATCCATGCTTAGAGATGAATATCATGGTTTTTGATTTCCTTATGGAGAACCCATATGTAAAGTGCAATAAAGATTCATGACTGTTGTTAATAGCTTAAAATCTATGGGTGAGAAAGGATTAGATGATTAATCTCTTGTGGACAAGATCATAGACATCATGCCTAATGAGTGGGAATCCAAGAGAACAACTATACATGAGAATAGAAAGGTTACTCAGATTTCTCTTGATGAATATTTTGGAACTCTTCTTCAACGTGATACTAGAATGAAGAGAGATACTGATAACATTAATAAGAAGAATGGAAATGGTAGTGTTGCTTTTACAACAACTTCAAATCATATGAAAGCCAATACTCCTGAGAGAGTTACTAGATCTAAATCTAAGAAGGTTGTTATACAATCTAAATATAGTGGAAGTGAATCTTCAGAAAATGAGTTAGCCAATCTTGCTCGAATGATGAACAATATTATTGGCCAGAAGAATTTTCAATCCAGATACAAGAAGAAAGAAAGGAAAGATAAGAAAGATTTATAAGTCACATGTTATGAATAAAAAAGAGCTAGACATATAAGACCTGATTGTCCTATGCTTAAAAGAAAGGAAAGAAAATAGAAGCATTCTGAGAGAAATAAAAAAGAAGTACTACAAATCTAAAGCTAAGAAAGTTCTGAAAGCTAATGACACCTGGAGTGCCAGTGGTGGAGACTCTTCAGATGAATCTTCGGAGTACAAATCTTCTAGATAGAAGAATCTTGGTCTAATAGCCAGACTACCTATTTAAAATCATTGCTTAATGGCTAAGGTACACAATTATGAATCTATGACCAATGTATCTTTAAATTCTAATTTTAGTGATAGTAAATATTATAAATCTTCAGATGAATAATCTTCTTCTGATGAGGATAATACTTTACCTACCTATGAAGAAGTTTCTAGGTTTTCTAAGCTCCTAGAGAATGAGAATTCAAAACTCAACAAAAATATTGATAAGGAAAATTCTAGGATTTCTATACTTACTAATGAAATATCAGATCTCTCTAAAGATCTTGATAAAAAAATTCGATTTCGAAAATATTTCAAAAAACCTTGAGGAAGTGAAGTCTAAGAAGGATAAACTTTCTAAGGATCTAGAAAAATTAATTTCTAAAAAAAATGTTTTCGAGCCTAACTATAGTTCAAAAACTAATGTTTTGGAAGATAAGAACTTAGTTATTAGACTGAAATCTGAAATATTTTCCTTGAGGAAGTGTTTGTCAAACTTTACCTTAGGGAAGAAAAATTTTGATAAGATGTATTCTCAAATCCTACCAAGGAATAATTCTAGTTTCAGTTATACTAGTTCTAAACCAATTTCTAGTAAAAATTATTTTGTTCCTCAAAGTGCTCCCTTTTGTACTAAATATCAGTGTGGTGGGCATTGGGCAAAAAAAAAATTCCCTAAACAAAACTCAGTCTTTAGGTTTTCATAAAGCCTATTTTTCTAAGAAAATGTGGGTGCCTAAAATTTTGCTTTCTGGAATTTCCAGATCCAAGAATGTTTGGGTTCTGAAAGTCTAACATTCTTATTTTCAGGAAAATAAAGAATGTACCAACATCAATACATGGTACATGGATATTGGATGTTCCCGGCACATGACTGGTAACAAAAACTACTTTGAAAATATTATCAAGATGAAAGGAGGAAAAGTAACTTTCAGAGATAATGCTAAGGGAGAAATTGTTGGTATAGGTAACATCGTTCTTCTTGGAAAAACTTTGATTTCAAATGTTTTATTTGTTAAGGGCCTTAAGCACAACCTCATCAGCATAAGTCAATTATGTGATGAAGGTTACCTTGTGAATTTTAGGAATGGAAAGTGTTTAGTACACAATTCCAAGGAAGAGTTTATTCTTACAGCCAATAGGCAAGAGAATGTTTACACACTAAACTTAGAAGACCTTAAGAGCCAAGACCTACCTTGCCTTAGTGCAATGGAAGATCATTATTGGTTGTGGCATAGAAGGTTAGGTCATTTTAACCTTAAGAACCTATGAAAACTCTCTAAGAAAAGATTAGTTAAGGATCTACTGGATCTTAGATTTGATTCTTCAAAAGTTTGTGATCCTTTTCAATTTGGAAAGCAACATAAATCAAGTTTTAAATCAGTCATTGAAGTCTCAACTACTGATGCATTACAATTAGTGCATATGGATCTTTTTGGCCCAACACAAATTGGAAGCATTGGAGGCAAATATTATGTATTTGTCTTAGTTGATGATTACACTAGATTTACATGGGTTTATTTTCTAGAAAAGAAATCTGAAGATTTTTCTTATTTTAAAAGTTGTAGAGCCCAAGTTAAAAATGAGAAAAACCTTCCTTTGATAATTATTCATAGTGATCATGGAGGAGAATTTCAAAATTATGATTTTGAAACTTTTTGTAGTAGAAAAGGCATTACTCATAACTTCTCATCACCCATAACACCTTAACAGAATGGTGTTGTTGAAAGAAGAAATAGAATTCTTTAAGAGATAACAAGAAACATGTTGAGTGAATATTCTATAGCCAAACATTTTTGGGCTGAAGCTGTAATTACTACTTGTTATACTATAAATCATGTTTTGATTGGACCTTTTCTTAATAAAACTCCTTATGAGTTATGGAATGGTAGAAAACCTAGACTTTCCTACTTCAAGGTTTTTGGTTTCAAGGTATTCATTTTGAATACTAAAGATAATTTACACAAATTCCCACCAAAATCTGATGAAGTAATTTTCTTAGGCTAATCCATAACTTCTAAGGCTTATAGAGTTTTCAATAAAAATACTTGTGTTGTTTAAGAAATAGTACATGTCAAATTTGATTAAACTGGTCCCTTTGTTTTTAAACAACCCCAACCTACATCTTTATATGTGTTTTCAAAAACTAATTATCAACCTTTGTTAGAAGATCCTTCTGATAAGGAAAATGTCTAAGAAGAAGCTTCTGAAGCATTTACCCCAGAAGACTTCCTACCCTATGTTGATGAATAGGTTTTACAAAACCCAAATCAGTTGTTTCTTAAGAATCATCCCAGTGATAGTATCATTGGTGATGTAAATCAACCTGTAAGGACTAGAAGTTCCTTAAGGAATGAAGTAGAATATCTATCATTCCTATACCAATTAGAACCAAAAATCATCGATGGAGCTTTAGGTAATGATGATTGGATAAAATCTATGCAATATGAACTAAATGAATTTGAAAGGAATAAATTATGGACCTTGGTTGAAAGACCTAAGGAAACTTCTGTTATTGGAGTAAAATGGGTCTTCAGAAATAAATGTGATGAAAATGGAATCATAGTAAGAAATAAAGCTAGATTGGTCGCTAAAGACTATAATCAACAAGAAGGAATAGTTTATGAAGAAACTTATGCTCTATTAACTAGACTTGAATCTATTCGTATTCTACTTTCCTTTGCAGCATTCTTCAATTTCAAACTTGTTCAAATGGATGTGAAATGTGTTTTCCTTAATGATTATGTTTAAGAGGAAGTTTTTGTTGAACAACCTCCTGGTTTTGAAGATACAAAACATCCTAAACATGGTTATAAACTTACCAAAGATTTGTATGGACTTAATCAAGCCCCTCGAGCTTGGTATGATAGGCTTACAGGATTTTTGCTTCAAAACAATTATGTTAAGGGAAATGAAGATCCAACCCTTTTTATAAAGAAAGATAAGAAAAATGTTTTGATTGTTCAAATTTATATTGATGAAATTATATTTGTTTCAACTCAGCAATCTTTAACTAATTCCTTTACAGATCTAATGAAATCTGAGTTTTAAATGAGTATGATGGGTGAGTTAACATTTTTCCTTGGTTTTCAAATTTCTCAAAAACCAGAAGGAATCTATATATCCAAACATAAGTATATTAAATATATTCTTAAAAGTATGGATATAACAACACTAAGAGTATTAGTACTCCCATTGGTACCTCAAACACACTTGATCTTGATGAAGCTGGGAAACCAGTAGATCAAACATCTTTTAGAGGTATGATAGGAAGTCTACTTTACTTGACAGCTAGTCATCCAGACTTAATTTTTTCAGTATGATTATGTGAAAGATATTAATCCAATCCTAAGGAATCTCATTTAAAGGTGGTGAAAATAGTTTTTCTCTACTTAAAGGGAACCGTGGATTTAGGACTCTTTTATACTTCTGGAAATGATTTTATTTTAAATAGTTTTTCAGATACTGAATTTGGTGGATGCAAAATGGATAGAAAGAGTACATCTGGAACTTTTCATTTCTTAAGAGATTCATTAGTTTCTTGGTCATGAAAGAAGCAACACTCATTATCACTTTATACTACTGAAGCTGAATATGTAGCAGCTGGAAGTTGTTATAATCAAGTGTTGTGGATGGAACACACACTCACAGACTATGGTATGAGTTTTACCAAAACAAAAATTTTGTGTGATAATATTAGTGCCATTTCCTTAAGTAAAAATCATGCGCATCACTCTCGTTCAAAACACGTAGATATTAGGCATCACTTTCTTAGGGATCACTCACAAAAAGGGGATATCATTCTTTAATTTATTGGAACACAATATCAACTTGCTGATATTTTCACAAAATATTTACCCTCCGATAGATTTGAATACATTAAACAGAAGTTATGAATGATAACCATCAGGTAATCTTCCTTGTTAACTTTCTGTTGACACCAATCTCCTTGCAATAATAAACTCCTTTTCATAGGGGGTGTACATTTTCTTGTTAGTTAGATCAAAATCTTTCGTAATTAAAATTTTTGTAGTCAAACTTTTTCTAATATTTTGTAATGAAAATTTTCTTAGTCAATATTTTTCAAATCTTTTGTAATGAAAATTTTCATATCCAGATTTTTCAAATCTTTCGTAATGAAAATTTTTGTAGTCATATTTTTCAAATCTTTCGTAATGAAAATTTTCATAGGAAGATTTTTCAAATCTTTCGTAATGGAAATTTTCGTAGTCAGATTTTTCAAATCTTTCGTAATGAAAATTTTCGTAGCTATATTTTTCAAATATTTCATAATGAAAATTTTCGTAGTAAGATTTTCTAAATTTTTCGTAAAGAATTTTTTTATATATAGTTAGTCTAAATTTTTTTCATAGTCTAAAATTTTTTCGTAGTCTTAAAATTTTTGTAATGAATATTTTCGTACTTACAATTTTCATAATGAAGATTTTCATACTTAAAATTTTCGTAATGTAGATTATCTTTTTTTTTTTAAATCGTAATCAAAATTTTAGGAATATAAAGTTCTTCAAGAAAATTTTTTCTCAATACGAATAATCTTCCTAGCAATCTGTAAGGTATGTTTCCTTTCTTGAGTTTTCATAATCATCTTTTACTTGCTGGTAGTTTTTTTTGTTTTTAAATTTTTCAGATTCTCTTTTCCTTAAATCTGAATATTTTTTTAAAAAAAACTCAAAATATTGGATTCTACCAATATTTCCTTGTAGCTATCATATCAACCGTCAGATCTAATCAGAAGTATTTTCAGCCATTAGATTGAGTTTGGAAGATGAATTGTCACATCAAACGCCTATATAAAGGACCCCTGATGGTTGTACCACATCGATTCTCAAGCTCTCGTGTGCTGAAGTTCTGCCCTTCTACATAAGTTCATTCTGGTTTTTCAAGGGTTTCTCAATTCCGAATGTCTGTCGAAGAATATTCTCAGAAATACATGTCTACTATCAAACCAATCTAGAAGTGGCAAGTATATAGAGAAAGGTTGGTGCATCCAAACTTCTTCGCTAAGTATGATTCAATTATCTCGAAGAACATTAAGCTGAATAGATGGGAGAGTGTTTGCGTATCAAAGCTAGGGGCTCAAGATTTAGTATATCCGGATTTTCTAGTTGAATTCTATGAATCAGTCAGTTTCTTCAAGGAAGAAGGCAGAGATAAATTTTTGTTCAAAAGCTATGGAAAGACTTATGCTCTTTCATATACTAAGGCAACTAATTTGGTTGGTATTCCATATGAAGGGTAAGCTGAGTTTTGTTCCCATAATTTGCCTAATGTAAAAGGAAGTTTTGTTAAGGAGAAGGTTATGGCATGTCTTGGACTCTCTGATGTAAAGACTCTGAAGATCGCCCACTTATCTACAAATTATCGGATTCTCGAATTATGGGTTCAAGGTTTCATAATTCCGAGAAAAGGTGACAAAGAAACATTGAAGAAGAGTGACATGTATATCTTGGATTTCTTGGTGAACCAAAGGAAGATCAATCTGGTTAAGAATATTCTCATTATGATTGAGAATATTAAGAATGGAAACTTGAAGGCTCAGATAATCATGTATCCAGCCATTCTCTCCAAGTTAATTGTTTGGTGCTTAGAATCTTTTAAAATTCCTTTCAGATCAAATCCAAGGAATTGAAAAGTCATGCTAGTCAGTGATGATACCCTGAAGAGGATGAACATTGGTTTTTCTACAGACTGTAGAATTTTATGACTTACCAGAAGAAGTGGCTAAAGCTGTTCTGAAAAAATAAGAAGTGGTTGAATTGTCCAAAAAGGGAGGAAGGAAGAGGAAGTTTAAGGAAGTGGTAGTGGAAGGAAAAACTGCTGAGCCCAAGGAAATCCAATCCACACCTCCAAAACCTAAGAAGCAAAAATCATATCCGGATGAGGTAGTTGCTAAGTGGAGGGAAGATAAGAAGAGAATGAAAGAAGGGGAGCCCAAGTTTGGACTAGACCATGATGAAGAAAAATCTATGAAGGAGAAGACAGCTGAGTATCTAGAAAGGGAAGAGAAAGAAAATAAACTAAAGAATAAGATGAATGAAGCAGAGATTGTGCAATCCCTTCTGAGGGATACTGAGAAAGAATCTGAAAAAAAAATTATGGTACCAGAATGCTTCCTGGTAGAAGCATTACCTGAAAATCCATGGAAGAAATTTGTGACTCCAGAAAACGTCAAAGAAGTAAAAGAAGTGGAAGAAGAAAAAGAAGAAGGCAGTGGTGATACTGAAGATTTGATTAAGCAAGAGAAAGATTTCCATGAGAAAGAAAGCTCATCCAAGAATCTCTCTATCCGAACTTCTGAAGCAGAATCTTCAAAGCTGGCTATACCTGGGAAAGATGAGAAAGAAGAGGATAAGAAGGGTGAAGATGAAGTGAATAAGCTCTCTGAGAAAGAAAGTTCTAATCATGACTTCATTCACCCTGAGGATGCTGAGGCAAGAGCTGAGAAGGAGAAGCTAGAGGAAGATAAAATTGTTCAGCTTACTGATAGTGAACATGAATCTCCAGATGAGGAATCCATTCCAAGAACTGATAAGGGAAAATAGGTGGTTGTTGATACACCTAGTAAAGTTGTTGTCAAGAAGAAACATTTAGGTGTTTCATCAAATAGGAAGGCAGATAAACTAGAGAAAGAAGTTTCACTAAGTAAAGTCTCTGATTCAGAATCATCTTCCCTAGGACATGATTTCGTAGTTCAATCTTTAAAGAAGCTTGTTGGGACCATTCCGATTTTTCCAAGCATCGAATTGAGATTCCAGATGCTCTAACACACCCTAAATCAAAAGTCAGATTCAGTATCCATGGTGATGGATAAGTGTGTAAAACTGGAGGTAGATTTTGATTAGCCACTAGAAGAGTCTAATATTAATTGTTTTTAATATAATATTCATGTGATTTATTAATCATAAACACCATTTTTAGTGTATTTTACTCTTTAAACTTTATTTCACATTGTGATTGTAATTCCTTCTTAAAATGCACTATTATATGGTACATTCTTGAACATATCATAAAACACAAAATGGTCTTAATTTTATTTTCATATTTTATTTTTAGGTCTCCCATTCTCTAAGGAACAATTCATGATTTTGGATCACTTGAAGATTCAAATTGGAAGACCACCAAAGTGGGACTTGAACCAACAAATATTTTGGGTGAAGTGAACTGGATAGCAACCCAATAAACATACTTTAGCGGCCATGATTCAAGCCCAAAGAGTCTCAAAATATAAATGGAGATATAAGATATCATGGGGAATATTTCATTAAACAGTGGGAAGAGATAATTCTGTGGTTTTAAGGGAGTTCCATGCGGCCCAAGTTAAAGATGCAATTTTGGGCCAGATTCTGTGTCCCAGAAAAACAGCCCACCATTTAAATCATATCTCGCAAAACACAAAGTATTTTGGGCTGAAATTTTACAGAATATTAGGAGACATCTGGGGATTCATTTAAGTATTCTATGTCCCACTCCAATTCTGTCTTCTGGAAGGTAATTTTGGCACTTCTATTCGGTAGATGCATGTTGACTCCCACTTCGAGGCAAGAATTGAAAAGTCTACTATGCATTAAATGTCCACCCAACTTGGCCCACAAAAATTAATTAAAGAGACTTAGGAAGAGGTGGATCGACAAAAGGCTTCCTTATTGCCTATTTAAGTCAGCTTTTGTGGAGGATTTAGGGATCTTTGATGCTTTGTTTCATTGTAATGTTTTGTTGTCCATTTGATGTTGTAATCGTTCTTCATTATCATGTAAGTTGTTTGAATCACATTAGTTCTTAATAAAAGTTCTTCATTTTATCTTTTTCTATTATTATTCTTATCACTTTCATACTGTTTCTTAAAGGTGTGTATTTATTCACACAAAGTCTTGTGGAATTTATCACACAACGGTGGAGTGATCATTTTTGTTGTTGTTGTTTTTGCTTCTTCAATTCCGCCCCTATGAGTCTACTTTCCGCTTACTTTGAGATCATAGAATCAATGGAGGGATAAACCCTTATGGGTTAGTCCTAGGGAGTTTCATGGGGTATATTGGATGTTATTTTATGATCTTAATTTTTGTAATCATTTCAGTAATTTAAGATTTCCATTTGATGATTATTTTCTTCTTCATCTTCGCCAACTTTAACAATGACACATTTAGAGTGCTAGTACGATCCAATTCCTTGGAGTGATCATTAAATTGATCCTCTAAGTGCATTGGTGATTAGCCTTGGAATTGTGTAAGGATTAAATTGGTGAATAATGTTGAGGAATTATATCATTTTGTGGATACGTCTTGAATTAGTGAACTGAAACGTTTTAGGAAAATAAATACATCCAATCTAACCCTAGTAACAACTTAGGATCAACTCATCTCCATTAATTGTTTTAGACTAAATAATTGTATGTTTTTTTATTTTGTTCTTTAAATTAAATCACTATTTATTCAAATAAATTAAATCTGAATAGTTGGACACTTCATAGCCAAATCCTTCCAAAATCAGAGTGTCTTTAGGTTCCTTCTTCGGTCCCTGTGGATTCGACCCCTACCTGTACTACAACGACTGTATACCTGTAGGGAAAATTTGGGCGCAACCAGATTTCAAGACTTTTCTCATAGGCTATGAGGCTCACAAGAGATCTTGCAAGAAGATAACTAGTTGGCCAAAGAAAACTATTCAAGATATGGAAATTCTTGATGAATTTCAAGAAAGTGTCAATGATGCTTTTGACACCGAAGATGGGAAGATCAAGGATCTCACGAATAGCTTTGAGGAAAAGCTAACTCTTGAGAAAAATACTCGGATGCAAGAAGTGAAGGATTTGAATGGAAAACTATATTCAGTGGCTCAAAGATGGAAGAGAGAAAGAGATCTTCGGGTTGAGATAGAAGAAAATCTTTTCAAGTAGGAAGAAGTCATGAAGGCTCAGGCAAAGGCTCTTAAGGCTCGGGATGATAGAATCAAAGATTTAGAGAAGAAATCTAAGAATCAGGATCAGATTCTAAAGCGAGCAGAGGAAGACCACAAGGAGCTCAAAAAGATGAAAACCATTGTGAAAATTTTGATGCCCGAGGAGAAGGAAGGATGATAGACCCAATCCGATCTTTTGTTGAATTTTCCTTGTATAAATTTTTCCAATAGTAATGAATTGTTGGTTTCTCTTCGTATATTTTTTTCTCTGTACTAATATTTCATGTACCATATTTACTTTTACATTCCCTATATTTTTTTTTGAAAATAAAAAAGTGGGAGAAATGAAAAAGAATACTAAGTAAAGAATAAATGTCCCTAAGTATGGGGGAGTTCATCTAAGGGGGGGTTTTCATTACAAAGATTTCTGTATTCAAGATAATGAAAAATCTCATTCTGAAAATCTAGAATATAATCCTTAGTGTTCCAAAGCCTAAGGGGGAGTTAGTCATATTTATATTTTCACATGTCTCAAGGGAGATAAGTTTTATTTTCTAAGTCCTTATATTCTTTTTTGTAAGGATGTTTGTGCTTTCCAAAAAGGGGGAGATTGTTGAGTCAATAAAGTTTCATTATGACTTTTCCATTCCTTCATGTTTGGGGACATTGTTGAGTCAATAAGGTTTCCTTATGAATTTTACATTCATTCTTGTTTTGAAAATCACAAACACCTTATCTTAAGGAAAATTTCATTTTACCCTATGTTTTACTTTCATAAGGAAATTTTCCTTCTCTAAGGAAACTTATCCTTACCATGTTTTTCATTGTTCATTTTGTCTCTAAGTATAAAATTTGTCTTTGTATCCAAAACCTCAGAATCATATATATACTTAGATATAAAGCATTCTGTTTTCAGGATCTGAATTCAGGTTCCGAGTTCTCTGAATACAGACTCCGAACTCTTCCGAGTTCTGACTTCGAGTTCTCTAAATTCAGACTTCGAACTCTTCTGAGTTCTGACTCTGATTTCTCTAAATTTAGATTCCAAACTCTTCTGAGTTTTGACACTGAGTTCTCTGAATTCAGACTCTGAACTTTTGTAAGTTTAGACTCTGAACTCTTATGAATTTAGACTCTGAATTCTATAGAATTCAGGTTCCGAATTCTTCTGAAGACAAAATCTGAATATCCTTGTATTATAGACACTGAATTAATTTTTTGGTTAGACTCTAAACTTTCATTTTTCCTTACACTCTGAAAAATGAATTTACTTAAGTAACCATATTTTTACTTACTCGTGTTTTGGTTATAAAACGATGTCGTGTTTTTAGTTACTAACTAATCTTTGTTTGAGTGACATGTGTACAGGTCCTTCCTAAATTCAAGGAAAAATATGACCGTTAGAGGAGGGATCCAACTGTTGGAGTTGTGCCTATAAATAGGAGCTCATTTGAAAGATCTCATAACTTTTGAAAAACAAGTTGATCAATCTAGAGATTACATGTTTCTGAAGTGATTTCTAGAGAGAGATATTTTAATGCTTTGTGTGTACTGAACACCTTGTTCAGAATTGCTTCGTGCAACTCCGAATGTTGTTGAGTACATTCGAGGGCTTCCGGGGATAAGAAGATAGAGGTGCCGATTACCTTAAAGTTTGAGGACTTCCTTGCTGAGGAAGACAGAGGTGTCGACTACCTTGAAGTTGAGGGCTTGCAGAGATAGTAAGACAGACTCCGATCTTCGTATCGAGGGCTTACCCTGGTGTGGGTAAGACAGACTTTCTTGAAAGTATAAATCAAGGGACCTTTATCCAAGGTTGTTGGATATCCTTCTCTTTGGGTTAAAATATTTACTACTTGTTACTTGTTTGTTTCAAGTTTTCCACTGTATTTTGATTGTTGAGGAAAGTATAACTATCATATTCTTCCTTATACTTGTATACTCTGATTTAGTAAGATTCTATACGCTTAGAATCTTTATCTTTGTAAACTTTTGCTAAGTTTTCTGGAACCACTTTTCTAGAAATTGCATTCTTGGAATCATATTTTTGGAATCAAGCAAGTGTGTAGAACTAGAGATTTTGTGAATTACCTTTACTACGGCAAAATGACCATTTAGCGGAACCGCCGCTGAATTGTGCGTTGGGAAACTATTCGCAGCGGTTTTCAAAACCGTCGTAGAACGTTTCGCGGCGGTTTTTTGAATTTTTTTTATTTTTTATTTTTATTTTTATTATTTTTATTATTTTTATTATTATTATTATTATTATTATTATTATTATTATTATTATTATTATTATTATTATTATTATTATTATTTTTATTTTTATTATTTTTATTATTATTATTATTGTTATTACTATTATTATTATTTATTACTATTATTATTATTTATTATTATTATTATTATTTATTATTATTATTATTATTATTATTATTTATTTATTTATTATTTATTTATTATTTATTTATTATTTATTTATTTTATTATTTATTTATTTTATTTATTATTTATTTATTTATTTTATTATTATTTATTTTATTTATTATTTATTTATTTATTTATTTATTTATTTTATTTTGTATTTATTTATTTTATTTCGTATTTATTTTTTATTTCGTATTTATTTTTTATTTCGTATTTATTTCGTTTATTTTCTTTATTTCGTTTATTTTCTTTATTTACTTTATTCATGCATACACATGCACATGCTCATGCACATGTCCATGCAATATAAAGAAATACTGCGTTTGGTGAGATTTGAACCCCTAACCTCTTGCATATTTTCCAAAGACTTTACCACTCCAGCAAGCTCGCAATGTGGTTAATAAACAGAATTTAACATACTTATATATATTAATTGAAAAAACAAATAATACATAACTAATAGATATAAACTCAATAATAATTAAACAATAAACAATAATCAATAATTAATAATCAATAATCAATAATCAATAATTAATAATTATTGATTTATTAGTTATTTATTGAGTTATTTATTTATTTATTATTATTTACTGTTTATTATAATAAATAAAAAATAACAAATAAATTATAATAATATTTAAATATATTATAAAATTATGAAAATAATATAATAATATAATAAAATTACGAAATTAAAATAATAATATAATAAAATAATAATACAATAAATATTAAATATTAAATATTAAATAAAAAACAATAAACAACAAACAATAAACAATAAATAATAATAAATAATAATAAATAATAATAAATAACAATAAACAAATATTAAATATTAAATATTAAATATTAAATATTAAATAAGAAATAATAAATAAGAAATAAGAAATAACAAACAATAAATAATAATAAATAATAAATAATAAACAAAAAATAACAAAAAATAAATAATAATAAACAAATAATAAATAACAAATAAATAATAACAAATAATAAATAATAAATAATAAATAATAATAAATAATAAATAATAACAAATAACAAATAACAAATAATAATAAATAAAAAACAAAAAACAAAAAACAATAAATAATAAATAAATAAATAATATATACTAAATAAAAAAAGTGTTAAATAATAAATAATAAATAATAAATAATAAATAATAAATAATAAATAATAAACAACAATTAATAATAGATAATAATAAATATATAATAAATAACAATAAAAAATAATAATAATAATAAATAATAAATAATAAATAATAAATAATAAACAAGACTAAATAAATAATAAATAAGTAATAATACATAATATATAATATATAATATATAATATATAATATATAATATATAATATATAATATATAATATATAATAAATAAAATATTGTTATTATTAATAATAAATAATAAATAATAAATAATAAACAATAAACAATAAATAATAAATAATAAATAAAAATAAATAAATAATAAATAATAATATATATTATATAATATATAATATATAATATATAAAATATTATTATTAATAATAATAAATAATATATAATAAATAATATATAATAAATAATATATAACTAGTAACAAATATTATGATTATAATAATAAATAATATATAATATATAATATATAATATATAATATATAATATATAATATATAATAAATAATAAATAATAAATAATAAATAAATATAAATAATAAATAATAAATAAATATAAATAATAAATAATAAATAACTAGTAACAAATAATAGATAATAAATAAATTAAAGTATATTATAAATAATAAATAATAAATAATAAATAATAAATAAATAAAAGTATATTATAAATAATAAATAATAAATAATAAATGAAACACATGAAAAAGTACGAAAAGGCGTGATAAGGGATGAAAAATTATGAAAACGCATGAAAACTGATGGAGAGGTATGAAGAAGGAAGCATTAGAAAGCATGAGAACGCATGAAAACTCATGAAAACTCTAGAAAACCCCTTAAGAATGCAACATAATCATCATAATAACCCACAAAAACCCATTGATAAAGATGACAAGTCATGGAAACCCAAATAAATAGTAATAAATGGAGCAACCGTTAAAACCCGTCAAAACGGTCATAAAGTGACAAAAACATTGGACTCACATTAACAGAGATAACTTATGATCCGAGAGTTCGTTCCAGATCCATGACCAGTCAAATCAAAGATCCTGAAACGATCTTCGAGCTGATAGGTGAAAGAGACCGAATGGACCGGCGGATCGGAAGTTACGACCATTTAAAAAAAACTAACGGGGAACGAGTGCTAGAAACGAGACATCGAAAAACATAACAAACATGATACCCACTAAAAAGACCATAACTTATGATTTAAGAGTCCATGTGGGTGTCGCGACCATTCAAACTAAAGTTCATGGAATGAACTACGATCTGGCAGGCGGAGGAGTCCGAACTGACACGCGGATCGAAAGTTAGGTCCGTTTGAAGACAAGTTCAACGGGACACCGGTGACAGAAACGGGGTTTCGGAGGCCTTAGAAGGGGTTTTTGGGGTTGAAAAATACAACATAATTTTACTTCTGTTGAATTGGTGTGTATCTCTCTTCGCTGGCTTCGATTTGATATGTGGTAGAGCCCAAACGGACACCCGAAGCAAAAGTTATGGTCGTTTGAAGTTGGAGAAATTTTTTCAACTTTCTTATAACTCTCATATCTTTGGCATCTTAGACCTTCTCACAGTTTTGATTACACGTGCCTCTAGATCTCTTCATGAGCTTCGATTTGGCTAGTCGTGGTGCTCTAACGGAAGCCCGGATCAAAAGTTATGGTCGTTTTAGTGATTTTAGGGTTTCTCATGTTTTTTTATTTTTTTCTTTTCATTTCACGGCGGTTTTACCCAAACCGCCGCTAATCCTCAAAAAAATAAAAATAAATAAAAAATAAATTACACATTTCACGGTGGTTTTTAAAACCGCCACGAAACGCCTGTTTTCCTATAGTGCTTGTTTAATCTTGTTAAACATCTTCATCTTTAAAAGTTCCAAAGAATTTTTAAAGTATACAATTCACCCCCTCTTGTATATTGAGCATCATTAGATACTACATACAGTATCTTCATTCATTATTTCAATCCTACAGTAAGAATCAACCACATCTCAATCTGATGAATGATGTGACATCTATAAATCCAAATGTGTTTTTATTTAAAATTGACATTAATTTAAGTAAAAAAGAACAAGTGACATACTAAAAACTGATCAAACACATTCATATTATTTTGATACTTTAAGACAATGATCCATGAGTCATTTTTGATGTGTAGGAATCAACCGCACCTAAATTTGACACACAGTGTGACCAGTATGACTAAAAGTGTCTATTATCGGTTTAAAATTAACATTTTAGCTCAAAATGTTTCACTCACTGAAAACCAAGAAAATTCCCTCTGATTGTCTTTATAATTTAGGAGATAGATTTTTAAGTCCTTTGTGATGTGTATTAAGCAGTATCACCTCAAACTGATGCACGATGTGACTGGTATGACTCAAAATGGGTGTTTTTCGGTTTGAAATGATATTTTAGTAAAACAACACATTTATCATACTAAAAACCAAGAAAACCCATTCGGATTGTTTTAATACATTAGAAAAACAATCCATGAGTCATTTGTGACATGTAGGAATCAACCACAACTCAATTTTATGAATGATGTGACCGGTATAAATTC
Source organism: Viscum album (assembly GCA_963277665.1). Taxonomy (NCBI): domain Eukaryota; kingdom Viridiplantae; phylum Streptophyta; class Magnoliopsida; order Santalales; family Viscaceae; genus Viscum; species Viscum album. The sequence continues at coordinate 1,944,112,244 of OY728148.1, forward strand.
AAATATTTCATTTAAATTTGATATTAATTTTAGTAAAAACAAGGTACATACTCAAAACAAAGAAAACTCATTCGGAATGTTTTGATATTTTAGGACAATGATCCATAACTCATTTGTGGTGTGTAGAAATCAACCCCACCTCAATACGATGCACGGCATGCACGATGTGACCTGTAGAACTCCAAATGTGTCTTTTTTATTAAAAATTGACATTTTATTAATGTATTCTTTCATATTATCATTTAATTTATTTATTTATAGTATTACTAACATAATATTTGTTTTCTTATATAGGTGGAACCTTTTGTTTGAGTTGGGATGATTTGTTTGGAAACTAATACCATTGGCGGACATTTTTGAGAGGAGATCACAGATGTCAAAGTATGAAACATTAATTTTTTTAACTGTTTGTTGGATTATTGTTAATGTAATTATATAAAACATTGTTTAAAATGTATATAACATTGTTTTCCAAACCCTTGTGTGCGCTTATTTGTTCTTATGTGCGCTGCTTTGTTATTGTGTGTGTTGTGCAGGTGGTGTGTGTGTTTACTGTGCAGGTATTGGTGGGTGTGCTATTATATAAATAGCACATCACAGGCGGCTAGGCCTTTATCAGCGCTATTTCGAGCGTTGATAAAGGCCCCCTTTATCAGTGCTATTTAGAGCACTGATAAAGTACCACTTTATCAACGCTATTTCGAGCGCTGATAAAGTACCCCTTTATCAATGCTAAAAAATCACTGATAAAAAGTGTCCATTATTCGTGCTAAAAAAGTGCTAATAAAGGGGGACCTTTATCAGCACTTTTTTTAGTGTTAATAAAGGATACTCTTTATCAGCGCTTTTTTAGCACTGTTAAAGGGGACCCCACCCTCATCTTCGATAAGATTAAAAACTCTTTTCTAGCGTTGTTAAAAGAGTTTTCTAGCACTTTTAAAAGCACTATCCATAGTAGTGGTATGTACCATTAAGATAAATCATTCGGTGACCATCTTCCATAATAGCTACTCACCTCAGATTTTCAAAGTATGACTACCAATTTTTCCAATAAGATAGTATTTACATTCATGTATCCATGAAAAAATTCCCTTTTATTTTACTCTTTTTATATATTTAATGGATCATAATTTGAGAAATTGGATCAACTAAAACTTTTCTACATTAAAGGGATAATTGTTTAGTTTTCTCATGTAACCTGAGAACCTACAACAATGATTTTACTTTAGAAGTTTAACACCACTCTTCTCTTCTATTTTATACCCATGCAGTTTTTTCATTTAAGTGGTGAGTGAAAATTCAAGTGTTTGACATCCTTATTCATCATGATTTGATCTGACATGTGTCATTAAATTCAAACTGAACATTCAAACACTTGTCACCCCAATGGTTTCACACTTATGTGCATTACATGATATCTAAATGGAAACTATCCTTAAATGAAGTGTATCACAGTTACTTCTGTACAATTTTTTATAGTATGTTATCACTGTGAGGATGGAAAAATCAACCACATATGTTGTCGATTAATTTCCATGGTTATTTGATTAATCACATATATTTGATACATAATTTTCATTTATTGGTCTATATACAAAATAAGTTGATGTATTTCATCTAATTTTGTTCCCAAAGCTATAAACACTATCTTGATATGAAGTGAAATCAATATTAGAGTTTCCTTAATTATTTAATAGAATTATAGTAAAGTCATATTTAGGGCCAATTCACATTCATGAGATTGGTTGAGGTAAATATGATGGTGATCTTCCCCAAGGACACCTGCTGCCAAATTATACTTCACTTGGACTATTATTTTGTTTTTAGGCTATGTTATATTTCTTAGTTCATAGTTTTATATTGATAATGTTAGAGGAAGAGCATGGACATGGTGCACACACATACACTTTTCCACTTCAAAACCTTGTTACTGTATGGTATAATCTAGGTTGAAAGTGTTTTTAGAAAAGCAGGACACCATGCCAGCTTTTATAGCTGGCCACAACATGATGTTTAAATATTTGTATGGAAACTTTTTGCACTTAAATGGAGAATACATTTATTGTGGTATTTTTTTAATAGGTTATGGTAGCTCACCAATTAAAAATTTTGTGCAATGGATATTTCCTAGGGAAGGCATAATTTTTCCTTCATTTTTTTCATTGATCACAGTTATAATTATAATTACTTCTAATCCTAAAAATTAAGCCTATGAATTCAAATGTTTGGTGATATTTTATTACTAAATTTATAGGATCACGGGTTCTAAAGATAAATGTGATTACTTGCGACATAAATAGAATGCTTGTGCATATTAATCTATACTATTTCTGGAAATCACTTAATCATTTCCAGCATGCAGTGAATATGAATGAGTTGTGATTCTCCTCCTCACAAGATATTTGGATAAATCTATGTGTTTTTTCTGCAAGGTAATTTTGATTCTAAATTAGACTAAAACATTTTATGCTTCATGTTATGCCTCATGAACCTGTTATTCTGCCAACTAGTTCATGCTATTTTTTCTCATTGATGTTTTTCAGTCATGTACTTAATTGGGTGGTTTACATGATGAATTCAGTCAATCATTGAATATTGATTTTAACTTTAATTCAAATAATTTCATGTTCACTTTGAGTTTTTATTCTAAGCTATTTGATAGGAACTTTCATGATATTTTATGTTGATTATGACCCTGCTGCATTTACCTGTTAATGTTGAAATTGAAAATATTTTTGAACATTTCTTATTAAAATAAAATGCATCCTCCACCTTGAATTTGGATTTTTTTAAATAATTGAGATCATGCTATTTTAAATTGAATCTGCATTTCTTTTAAATAATTGAGATCATTCCAACTGGTTCATGCTATTTTAAATTGAATCTGGATTTCATTTTAAACTTTTAAATTGAATCTATATTTCTTGTTCTTCGATTCTCAACTTAAAGACTTCTTTGTTTTAGAATTTCTGATTCAATTAGAATATATGGTTGGGTGTGTTCTAATAATTTTGTATGATTTCATGCATTTTATACCACTCATAAGAATTCATTGTTTACTTCTTCTGACTCATTTCTAATTGTCACCAGGAAGTAGGGTTTTTCCAAGTTTAATTACACTTTATTACTTGAAGTGGAAGGGAAATAATGGGATTGTTCCTAATAGTGTTAATACAAAGCTGCTGGGAATCACATGGACCCCTTGCAAGTAGAGAACCCAAAAGTGCATTTTTGAATGTTGTTTCTTAGGTTGGCTTCCCTTCCTCGCATTATTATACACCTTTACCTATTTTCTTTCCCTACTTTGTTGTGTTTGGAATTAGATGTCACTATTGCTTTATTTGGTTGTTGGATTTGTTTAATAATTTATGCTCAGGTTTATGGAGTTGTGGTCTTCCGGCTTATTTACATTTTGTTGTTGTTCTATTGTCGTTGTTGTTATGTAGTTACATTTTTTGATTTTGTTGCATTGCTGTATTTGGGATGCCACTATCTATTGGATGCCATTGTCTCCATTTTTGCCGCATTTTTTGATGCCATTGTTGCTTTAATTTTGGATGTCATTGTTGCTACATTGAGTTGGGTTGGGTCTGAGTCTAGACCTCTCGGGTTTGGTCAGGTTTGATACATATAATCCGCTTAACCTAATCCGAACTGACCCAACCCACTGTTGGAGTTAGTGGCCTAGAACCAACTAGTTCTTACTTTATTCATTAATAAATACCTTATCACATCTTGATTGTTCTTCTGCATGACAATGCATGTGATAATGTCCTAAGGACAGCTGTTACATTAATGGGTCATAGCGGATCTCTGCTATGATGAGAACTCGAAAGTACCATAACACTGTTATTAAATATATGTTCTATGGCCGGATGATGTTATTTGAGGGATACAAATAATACAGAACATTAGGGGTGAGGACTCATAAAACTTTGAGGCACCTTCTCATGGTGTGCGCCCTTGGTAATATCCAGGAGGATATTATGAGAATGAGACCCGCCAGTAGGAAATCCACATTTCATAGTGTCATTGGATGTTCCTATCTACGGACGTGTGTATTGGTCCTTAGACTTTAAGATTATTATTAATGGGTATTACAACTCGCACACTTAGATGTATTGACGAAAACTGTGACGACACACTGTTCGCAGTGAGGTAGGATATGTTGGTTGCGTCACGGGTAATACTGCATTAATAGATAATGCTAGAAAGGATTTGTCCCTTCTATTCCATAACGGAAGTAGATATCTCAGGACCTTTGATGGAATTGATATAGCCTAAATAAATCCATGGTCATGGTAAGGTATGGGCAAGTTCAATTCTAGGAAGTCAAATAAAGAATAATCGAGCACATGGGTTGATGGCACTAGCATGCAACCCGCTTGATTGGAGATATCGAGACAAAGGGATTATATTACACGGTAAGTGTTCGTAGGAGGTGACACATCATTGCGGTGTTAACTTCTTTCTCTATGGGTTCCTTGGCATGTTGCTAGACGCTAACTTTGGACTTTAGGAAGGCTCCACCTAATGACACTGAGAAAGAGGCCTAGAGGGTCACACACTAAGTGTGTCCATGTATCTCAATTAAATATTAATTTAACAAGTTAAATAAATATTATTCCCGGCTCTGGTTTAATAATTATTTAAGGATGTCTGATCACATTTATTTCGACACTAGTTATTTGATAAAATATATTGTGGGAGAAATAATATATATATATTTATTAGCGAGTAATGCAGTTACATTTATTTAAGAAATAAATAGCCATTACTCAAGGTCCAATAAATATGGTGGAGGAAATAAATAAAATGGAAAAATAAAAGTACACGCCGTGTATATTTATATACACGCCGTTTAGTTTGTTTTTTCGGGATTCGTGAGAAAATATTGTTTATTTAATTAAATGATATTAAATGTAATATGTTGGGCGCATGTCAAGTAATAATGATGGTCAACTGTCATTATTAAGACATGGGGTATTACTAAGAATTAAATGAAATGATTAAATGCTTTTGGGCAATTAATTCATTTTATTATTCTAAGTATTATAATCCCAAATTACATTATTCTCATTGAAGGAGAGCCATTGTTGTGCACAACGGTTTTGGAAAATACTCTCAAGCCAAGAGAGAATTCATTTTCCACCACGAACGCTTTCAAGTTACGAGAGTGAGATCCTCCACCGGATCAAGGTGGTTGAAGGCGGACATCACAAGTGAAGGTTCTTCCGTGCTAGCACCCGGAGATCCCTTCAGCGACGTCCAGAGATACGTGGAGCATGTGTGGATCACCGCTAGAGGAATCCTGTACTTGGATTCTACAACGCAACGACGGATCACAAGATCGTGACCGGAGACTCCAACGAAGAAAGAATTACATCGAGGTAATTCTTATGAATTAATTAAATTAATTATAACCAACATATGATGATCCTATCTCAAGGGTTCCGGGACTCTTCTTTTCTTTTTCGTTCTTTGTTCTATTCTGAAGATTCAGCGTTTTAAATCGTGACAGATCTCAGATTGAATGTTGTTTAACGTTAAAATTAAAGTTGGGTAAAACCACCAACGTGCTTCCGCTGCACCCGGAACCTACAAGTGGTATCAGAGGGGGTCATATCGTTGATTATAATTTTTTAGTTTTTCTTTGGTAATTTACGCATTTAATTATTTAGTTATTTCAATTCAAGTTTAATCGTTCTGGAAATCTGAATATCGGGATCCGTTCCTCCTCCCTCGTTTCTCGTTCACCTCACAGAAATGAATTTTTCTTTTAATTTTGATTAAAATAAAATAGAGGAACTCATCCGGAGGAGCCAAACGTTTCTGGTCGTACAACACCAGAGTACACAGCGTGTATTCGGAAGTACATGTTGTGTAGTCTAGGTTCAATGCATTGACTGATCCGCCAAATTAGGTCGTGTATTGGATTATTTCTAAGAATTTAAGACACCATGTGTTGACCAGAAACAGGTGGCGCACGGTTTCCAGATTACACACCGTGTGGTCCAATGAACACGGTGTGTAGTCCCTTCGGGTTAGGGTTGGGCCGTGTACTCCGTACACGGCCTGCCCGGCTGGAAACCGTGTAGCGCGGAAACTACACGGCGTGTGTCCCACTGTACACGCCGTGTACTCCGAAAATTTTTGAATTACATAAACACACCATATCCCCGGGCGTGTACTTCGGATGGATGGTGAAGAAAAGTACACGCCGTGTAGTCGGAACTACACACCATGTACTCACCCAAATTACGCAGATTTATTAAAATTTATTATTATATTATACAAACCCTTGAGACGTGTACCATGGTGCATGCGTAAAGCTGAGGCACAACATGTGATAGGTGTTTTATATATATGTGTTTAATTTAATATCTGCATAATAAATGGGAATTCACCGGGTTTCCTCCAAGGTACAAGTTACGTAAAAGGATAATTTTAAATGAATTTATTTATTTAAAATTATGATGGATGAGAATCTCAAGGAAATTCAGAAAAAGGATTTAAGATAAAAGGATTGATTAATTAAAGATAATTAATTGATTCGAGCGTGATTTATCTTAAACAAGAACAATTAAAGAATTGAATGCTAGTTTTATTTATGCGTAAATATCGTTGCATGTATGGATGATCATGAGCTAGACCGGGACCTTTGTATGTGAATGGATTCTTTTAATTTATTTATTTAAATTAAATTTGTTGGTCTGCGAGTCATCTCCTCATTAATATATAGGGTCTGCGCTCCCAATGATTCTTTTATGTAAAAACCCCTTTTACCCCTCACCTGCGTGTGAGATAAATGCATATGTAATGGATGGAGCCCCCAAGCTAGTGGAGGCGGCTCAAGTCAGGAGCCAAGGTGAAACCAATCCAAGGAAATACAAAGATGGACAGGTGGAAAGTTGTAAGCACGAACCCGAAAGGTTCAAGGTGTTTCTCCCCTAGGTCTTGGGTTAGTTTATCAACCACTAGATAAACTAACCAATATAAAAGCTCATGATCATACCATTTATTTTATTTCTTTCAATTGCATGGTTTATTTATTGTGGGTGTGTTGTCACGATCACACAATTAATGAATTAAACGAGCATGCAAGATGGAACTAAAATAAAACCGGCTTATACGTAAATATTATCTTAGACATGGTTAATCACTTAATTATATCCCACTTAATATTAACAAGCATGTAATCAAAGATAATAAAATGGAAATTTACGTATAAGGATAAAATCCCTCAAAATAAATATTAAGTCGGCATAGCCTTTCATAATCTTGGTTAGAATCGAACCATAGTTCAAAGTGTTTGACCAACCCTAGTTGGGGTGCTTTCAATTATCGGGGAATTCTAATTCAAGGTTTTGGGTTGACTTGACTTGGTTCGCATCAAGGGTTGACTGCTACAGCAGGACTTGGTGTGACCAAGAGGCAAAGGTTGTGGAAATCCAAAAAGGATTTCAGGATTGGGGAGTCCACTCAACGGATCAAGGAGCTGCAAGTTAATACAGCTGGCATTTGGAATGCCTACCTAAAACCCTTCAAGTTGCTTGACCAACCCTAGTTGGGGTAATGTGAAGGGAAATATGGATCCTTTCCACTAGAATATTCACGCAACAGAATATTCTGAAGTCAATAGTGAGGGCTATTGGATTTCAATAAAATAGTGGGAGACTATTAAGTATTAATTTATTTATTTGTCTCAATTTTTGTAATAAAGTACTAAACCTTTGCTCATATTAATTTGTCGAAACGAAAAGAAAATGACTTCAAACATATCATTGCGCACCATACTCAAAAAATAAAACCTTCTCACCGGCACCAATTTCCAAGAGTGGTAGAGGCGTTTACGCGTCGTCCTTCGCCACGAAAGGAAATTGTATGTGCTGGAAGAGCCTATTACAGTTGCGCCTGGGAAAGAGGCTAGTGATGAGGAATTATCTCTCTACATGAAACACATGGATGATGCCACAGATGTCCAGTGTTTCATGCTATTGGCCATGTCTAATGAGCTCTTGAAGCAACATGAAAACATGGACGCGTATAGCATGATGTCTCACCTTAAGGATCTCTACCAGGAGAAGGTGAGACAGGAGAGGTATGAGATCTCCAATGCTTTGTTTACCATGAAGATTAGAGAGTCTTCACCAGTTGGGCCTCATGTAGTCAAGCTGATTGGCTACATTGAACACCTGTACATCTTAGGAATTAAATTCCCGGATGAGTTGCGTACAGATCTCATCCTATCATCACTGCCCAAGACCTTCTCTAGCTTCATTGTGAACTATAACATGAGTGGCAATGAGAAGAGTCTATCGGAGCTTCTGACCTTGATTCGACAGGTAGATAAGGACATGGGGCGTGACAAACCCGCGGTCCTTATGGTGAATAAGAAAAGGAAGGACAAGGCAAAGGGTCCAAAGACTTATAAACAGTCTGAAGCCCCCGAGCATCGTCCCTCCAAGAAGGGGAAGATCCAGAGGCAGGGCAAGGAATGGGAGGCAGTGTGTTTTGCATGTGGCAAGAAGGGCCACTGGAAGAGGAACTGCACCCAGAAGCATGGGGACGCTAAAGGTGCATTCATTATTGAGTGCAATCTTTCTATTTCTACACATTGGGTATTAGATACAGCTTGTGGGGCTCACATCCTTATTCAAATGCAGGAACCAAGTAGATTTAGAAAGATCGCCAGAGGAGAGGTGGATCTTCGAGCTGCCAATGGCGCAAGGCTGGCTGCGTTGGCTATTGGAGACTACCACCTCTCATTGTCGACTAGGATGATTTTGGTTTTACATAATTGTTATTATGTGCCTAGTGTTACCAAGAACATAATTTATGTATCTTGTTTGGATATGGATGGATTTTTTTTCAAATTTGGAAATAAGGGTTGTCTCTTTTATAAGAACAACGTATGTTATGGTATGGAACATTTAAATAATGGTTTGTGTGTATTGAATTACGAAAACCAAGTGTTGGCAATCGATAACGAAACAAACTCACATGACTCATACATCGCACAGTTATGGCATCACCGCCTTGGTCATGTGAATGAGAAGCGCTTGACAAAGCTCTGCCAAGATGGCTATTTAGACTCTACTGAGCTAAAACCACTTGATATATGTCACGCTTGTTTACAAGGAAAAATGACCAAGCCGTCTTTTGGTGGATAAGGTGAAAGGGCCACAGAGCTTCTGGGATTGGTACACACGGATGTGTGTGGACCATTTCTAGTAGAAGCTAGAGGTGGATATTCTTACTTCATTACATTTACTGATGATTTGAGTAGATATGGCTATGTCTAATTAATGAGGTATAAGTCAGAGTCCTTAGATAAATTTAAGGAATTCAAGAATGAAGTAGAGAATCAGCTTGGTAAGAAGATAAAGATACTTCGATCGGATCGAGGTAGAGAATATCTGAACCAAGAGTTCATCAATCTTCTACGGGAGTCTGGGATTCTATCTCAGCTCACTCCTCCTTATACACCACAGTGGAATGGTGTTAGTGAAAGGAGGAACCACACCTTGTTGGACATGGTGAGGTCGATGATGAGTCATACGGATCTTCCATTATCTTTTTGGGGATATGCATTACAAACTGCAGCATACACATTAAACCGAGTACCAACTAAAGCGGCAAATAGAATTCCATCTGAGTTATGGAATGGAAGGAAACCCACTTTGTCGCACACACGTGTATGGGGATGTGAGGCATTTGTTAAGGCCTTCTCAGGCAACAAACTAGCACCCTGGGGCACGAAGTGTATCTTTATAAGATATCCTAAGGAAACAAAAGGATATTACCTATATAACCCTCAAGAGAAGAAAGTGATTGTCGCCAGACAAGCCGTCTTTCTTGAGAGAGATCACATCCTCAAGAAGGATAGTGGGAGAAAGATTGACTTCGAAGAAGTTGATGCTCAAGATACACAGGAGTTGGTACAGGAACAAGTTCCACAGGTCCCCATGGAAGAGGTTCTAGAAACAAAAGTACTACGTAGGAGCTCAAGAGAGGTAAGGGAACCAGAGAGATTTAGTTTCCTAGTCACCGAGGATGATGAATCATTATTGTTGGACAACGACGAACCTCTCTCCTATAAGGAAGCAGTAGAAAGATCAGAAGCTGCAAGATGGCTAGAAGCTATGAATTCTGAGATGGATTCCATGTATCAGAACCAAGTTTGGGTTCTGGTCGATGACCCAGTTGATGTAAAGCATGTTGGATGCAAATGGGTATTCAAGAGAAATTTGGACATGGAAGGTCAAGTTAGCACCTATAAAGCAAAGCTAGTGGCTAAAGGATTCAGACAACGTCAAGGAATTGACTATGATGAAACCTTCTCGCCATTTGCCATGTTTAAATCCATAAGAATCATACTTGCCATAGTAGCTTACCATGACTATGAGATTTGGCAGATGGATGTCAAAACAGCATTCCTTAATGGGAACCTTCAGGAAGATGTCTATATAACACAACCAGAAGGGTTTGTGACACCAGGTAAAGCCAAATGGGTTTGCAAGTTGCAGAAATCCATTTATGGATTGAAGCAAGCATCCAGTTCATGGAACATTCAATTTGATGAAGCCATAAAGAAATTTGGTTTCATTAAGAACGAATGTGAGCCATGTGTTTATAAGCGGTTTAATGGGAATGTGGTCGTCATCCTAGTGGTATATGTTGATGACATATTTCTTATTGGAAATGACGTACCAGCCTTACAGTCAGTTAAGGACTGGTTGAACAAGTGCTTCTCTATGAAATACTTAGGTGAAGCAGCCTACATTCTAGGGATCAAGATCGTTCGTGATATATCCAAGAGGCTACTTGGACTAAGTCAGGGTACATACATTGACCAGATACTAAAGAGATTTAGTATGGAACAATCCAAGAGGGGATTGGTTCCAGTGTCACATGGCTTACATCTTTCTAAGAAAATGTGTCATCGGACACAACAAGAGAAAGATAGAATGAGTAAGATCTCATACGCTTCGGCTATAGGATCCATCATGTATGCCATGTTATGTACCAGGCTTGATGTTGCCTATGCACTGAGCATGGTAGGCAGATATCAAGCAGATCCAGGAGAACAACATTGGACTGCTGTTAAGACTATCCTTAAGTATCTGAGAAGAAATAAGGATATGTTCCTGGTGTATGGAGGAGACGAGGAGCTTGTCATCAGAGGGTATGTTGCTGCTGGCTTTCAGACAGATCAGAACGATCTGAAGTCACAATCTGGATATGTTTTCTTTCTCAATGGAGGAGCTGTGAGCTAGAAGAGTTCAAAGCAGCCAGTTATCGTCGATTCTACAGCGGAGTCCGAATATATAGCGGCTTCTGATGCAGCCAAGGAAGCCGTCTGGATTCGGAACTATGTCTAGGAGCTTGATGTGGTGCCTAGCAGTAAAGATCTCATTACATTGTATTGTGATAACACTGCAGCGGTGACTAATTAAAAGAACCAAGGTCACATCAACGGACAAAGCACATACTCCGGAAGTATCACCTCTTGAGGGATTTCTATCAAAGGGGTGAAGTTGCAGAGAGCAGAGTGTCCACGGAAGAGAACGTGGTGGACCCCATGACTAAAGGCTTATCTCAGCAGAAGCATGAATATCATGTGAGAGCTAGCGGGTTAAAGGTTGTTAGCAGTTGGCTCTAGTCCAAGTGGGAGTCTATTGGAGTTGGTGGCCTAGAACCAACTAGTTTGTACTTTATTCATTAATAAATGTCTTATCACATCTTGATTGTTCTTCTGCGTGACAATGCATGTGATAATGTCCTAAGGACAGCTGTTGCATTAATGGGTCATAGCGGATCTCTGCTATGATGAGAACCCGAAAGTGTCATAACACTGTTCTTGAATATATGTTCTATGGCCGGATGATGTTATTTGAGGGACACAAATAATACAGGCCATTAGGGGTGAGGACTCATAAAACTTCGAGGCACCTTCTCATGGTGTGCGCCCTTGGTAATATCCAGGAGGATATTATGAGAACGAGACCCGCCAGTAGGAAATCCACATTTCATAGTGTCATTGGATGTTCCTATTTGCGGATGTGTGTATTGGTCCTTAGACTTTAAGATTATTATTAATGGGTATTACAACTCGCACACTTAGATATATTGACGAAAACTGTGACGACACACTGTTCGCAGCGAGGTAGGATATGTTGGGTGCGTCACGAGTAATACTGCATTAATAGATAATGCGAGAAAGGATTTGTCCCTTCTGTTCCATAACGGAAGTAGATATCTCAGGCCTTTTGATGGAATTGATATAGCCTAAATAAATCCATGGTCATGGTAAGGTATGAGCGAGTTCAATTCCGGGAAGTCAAAGAAAGAATAATTGAGCACATGGGTTGATGGCACTAGCAGGCAACCCGCTTGATTGGAGATATCGAGACAAAGGGATTATATTACACGGTAAGCGTTCGTAGGAGGTGACACGTCATTGCGGTGTTAACTTCTTTCTCTATGGGTGCCTTGGCGTGTTGCTAGACGCTAACCTTAGACTTTAGGCAGGCTCCGTCTAATGCCACTAAGAAAGATGTCTAGAGGGTCACACACTAAGTGTGTCCATGTATTTCAGTTAAATATTAATTTAACAAGTTAAATAAATATTATTCCCGACTGTGGTTTAATAATTTTTTAAGGATGTCTGATCGCATTTATTTTGACACTAGTTATTCGAGAGAATATATTGTGGGCGAAATAATATATATATATATATATATATATATATATTAGCGAGTAATGCAGTTACATTTATTTAAGAAATAAATAGCCATTACTCAAGGTCCAATAAATATGGTGGAGGAAATAAATAAAATGGAAAAATAAAAGTACACGCCGTGTATATTTATATACACGCCGTGTAGTTTGTTTTTTCGGGATTCGTGAGAAAATATTGTTTATTTAATTAAATGATATTAAATGTAATATGTTGGGCGCATGTCGAGTAATAATGATGGTCAATTGTCATTATTAAGACATGGGGTATTACTAAGAATTAAATGAAATGATTAAATGTTTTTGGGCAATTAATTCATTTTATTATTCTAAGTATTATAATCCCAAATTACATTATTCTCATTGAAGGAGAGTCATTGTTGTGCACAATGGTTTTGAAAAATACTCTCAAGCCAAGAGAGAATTCATTTTCCACCACGAACGCTTTCAAGTTACGAGAGCGAGATCCTCCACCGGATCAAGGCGGTTGAAGGCGGACATCACAAGCGAAGGTTCTTTCGTGCTAGCACCCGAAGATCCCTTCGGCGACGTCCAGAGATACGTGGAGCACGTGTGGATCATCGCTAGAGGAATCTTGTACTTGGATTCTACAACGCAACGACAGATCACAAGATCGTGACCGGAGACTCCAACGAAGAAAGAATTACATCGAGGTAATTCTTATGAATTAATTAAATTAATTATAACCAACACATGATGATCCTATCTCAAGGGTTTCAGGACTCTTCTTTTCTTTTCGTTCTTCGTTTTATTCCGAAAATTCAGCGTTTTAAATCGTGACGGATCTCGGATTGAACGTTGTTTAACATTAAAATTAAAGTTGGGCAAACCCACCAACGCGCTTCCACTGCGCCCGGAACCTACACCCACAACGGGGTGGGTTGGGTTGGGTCATTTGGCCATGCATCACGTAACCCGACCCCCACGGGGTGTAGTGGGGTCCGTTCAGCTGCTCATGAAACATGTGACCTGACGTGACCCATAGACGCCCCTACTCGGCACCTCCAACACCTGAATCACACAAAGGAACAAACCAGAAAGGTCTGAGTTGTGACAAAGCCCTTGGGCTTGGGCACCCTACTAACACATGACAATATGTACAACACCCCTCCCCATTTACCAATTCTCCCTCCCTCGTCTCATAACACTTCCTCTCATAATATAAGAGGCAACTACTATGCGCCTATCTTAGAAGCAGGGCCCGCCCAAGGGCAAGCCTAGCAAGCCCTTGGGCTTGGGCAACCATCAACCGACACAGGGCAACATCCGCAACATCCCTCACAATTTGGAAACCCGTCCTCCCTTGGTCTCATAACACTCCCTCCCACACGACAAAGAGGCAATCATGACACAGTAACCTTAAAAGAAGAACTGTCACACCTTGTTTGTCGTTGCATTACTACCTCATAGACCAATGGACCACGACCCAACCTTTCTCCTTTCCCTCACCTCTTTGTTGCCTCCTTGCCACCCCCCCCCTTGTGCGCCATTACTGATGACATTGCCTGACCTCTCCCCCCACTACATAGCTCGTCTCTTGGCACCCCCTTTTTCCCATCACACACATTGCTTCGTTGAATAACTGATCAGAGCCTTCTCCCACTCACCACCCTCGCTATACCTCTGTCACACATGGAGTTCGCTGCCATCTAGTGCTGACCAATGATCCTTGTCCATCTTCCATTACAACTGCCCCAAATTCCTTGCTATTGTAAAGTGAGATTTATTTTTTTATTTTTTTATAAATTTATTACTATTATTGATATCTTTTATTTCTATTTTTCTTCTTCTATTTTTATCTATTTCGCTTGATTGATATCAAATTTTCATTCGATATATTTTAATTTACTTGTATATTTAATCTTGCATTTCATATGCATGTTTTTTATTTTCTACTAATTTTTAGTTTTAATTTTTATATTTTTTAAAATAAAAATTGAAAATGAATATATAAACGCAAAAAATATTTCAATCCATTTTTTTTATTTTTAATAGTCATAAAAATTGTTAAATTTCAATACTCTAAGCATGTAGAAAATTATTGAAACATACTAGTATCCATTTTTTTTTTATTTGTTTTAAAAATATTTGTTTCAATACTCCAACTACCAGGGTCGCACGGTGTGAGCCACCAAGGCGGTTCAGCTTTCTCTCTCCCCTCACCTCTGCGCCTTTTTCATTTCTTCTTCGCCTTTGCTTCCTGGAAGCCACTCCATATAAACAATCAAATTTGCACGCGGGGCATGAAATCAAGCAGCCCCACCTCCCCTCCGTCTCACTTGTCTCCTTCGACAGTATTCGCCGCCCTTCTTCCTCTTCCTCTTCTTCCTCTTCCTCTTCTTCCTCTTCTTCCTCTTCTTCCTCTTCTTCCTCTTCCTCCTCTTCAGTTCGAAACAAAATGCTGACATGGTGGGGAAGAAAACATACCCGAAGCAATCCCCAAGCGCCGCCGCCGCTGAAACGCGAAACCCCACCTGAGTGTCCCCACGAAATCCATTCCGCCGCTGCACCATCCATTCAGCCCGACAAGGGGAAATCTGCCGACAACCCCAACAGCTTCGATGAGGCGGCGTTGCTGAATTCGCGCAACTCTCCACGGAGCAGCAGGGAGTTTGGTTTCATCAGCAGTTCTTTGAGATTTTCAGGCTCCGAATCGGATGGGTCTCCCCTCCCTCTACCTCTCCCCTCTATCCCGTCCACGCCTTCCTCTGGAATTGAACATTTTCACGCGGTCGGATTGGGATCTGGGTCTGCCTCGGTTTCCAGTGTCAGCTCGTCTGGCTCCCACGATGATCAGGGTGTTTGCAGGTTTGCCTTAATCTTAATATGAACTCACGTTACTATTTACACTCCCAGATCCTCAGGCTAAATGACTAGAAGTGACAAGATAATTTTGATCTATTTCCGTCTTGTTCGTCCTTCTCCGATCCGTTGAAATTGTTTTATGCTACAACTCGACTGTTTGTGAATTTGATTACCACTTAAATCACCTGCCTGGAGCTCCCATCTCTGGGTGAATGTGTTTTTTTATTGATCCCAAAGATTTCTTATTAATGAAAAACCTTCATAAACAAATCCAAATTTCTTTTGGTTGCGACAATCAAGCCCTTTTCTCCCCTTTAGTTGTAAAAAAAGGGAAGTTCGCTTTCCTCCAAACTGTTCTTCTAGAACTGAGCTTTATCTCGCGCCGTCGTCTGATTCCACGGCTGCTGCAGTTCACTTAGGCTTTCTCACTTTTGCCCCCCTTTTTAGGCGTTGGGCTTCTTTTGAGCTTCTGCTTGATTTCCCAAAAGCTGGATTGTAATATTTTTTCCAGGTTTAGTGGTTCCCAACGAAGATTGATTTGACAGTGGAATTTATTTTCATGCAGTAGTCCTGGGTTCTGCTTCTTGCTCTCCTGGGAAAAAATGATTTTGATATCACTGTACAGTCATACACACTCGGATTATACTATATAGCACTTGACATTGTAAGCATTGATTGCATGCTTATGTGGATGATTTGGACTCCGGTCAATGTGAGCTGTAGAATAATTGTTGGGAAGAGTTCATTTTTCTTAAAATTGTAGCTGACTGGAGACTATTTTATTGGTTGTACCAGAGGAAATGGTGAAATTATACTGGATGCAAGGTCAAGAAGCCCCACTTCCGGGCCTAGAGGGGTGCCTGCAACTGTACCATCTCTTCAGACATTAGCTAGCAATGCAACTCTCGATTCCCCTACAGGAAAGCAAGAAGATGGGAAGATTTTGTGTCATCGACTGCCCCTCCCACCAGCCTCGCCTACACGTCCTTCTGCCTTAGTCAGTACAAGGAATAGCGGTAATGCTGAAAATACGGGTCACACAATCTCCAAATGGAAGAAAGGAAGGCTCCTAGGAAGGGGTACTTTTGGGCAGGTTTATCTTGGATTTAACAGGTACCATGAATTCCTAAATATTTTGTATGAGTATTCCTTGGTTACAGAAAATGGAGATCAAACTGCTAGCTGGAGCAACTAAATTAATTTTAGTGTAAGTTTGCATATTGGCACTTTAACCTAAACAATATATTGACTTATCAAGCATGAGGATTTAATTCATAAACTATCATCATTGAAATTTTATTTGTACTTGACATAGCATTATATTTTCTATTTAAAAAATGGTTAAACATGTGGTATCTGTTTTTGTGACAGTGAAAACGGGCAGATGTGTGCTATAAAAGAAGTCAGGCTGGTTTCAGAGGACCAAACTTCAAAAGAATGTCTCAAGCAACTGAATCAGGTATTTTCAATTTCCACTCATTCTGCGTATTAGTTGGAGGTGAAAATTTTGAACCCGACATGATAACCTGACATGACACCAGTTGAATAGGTTTGGGTTAGACATAAATGGGTCGGGATTGCAATCAGGTTAAGTAATATAACGCGAATAATATTCAGGCCGGGTTCGGGATAACCATTCTTGATTCGTGTAATATAATGATAATACAAAACATTAAAAATAAAATGTTATTAATTAATTTTATAATATAATTACAAACTTTCGGGTTAAGGGACTACAAAGCTACAAAGAAACATGCAACACACACATGCAGGAAGCCGGAGAGACTTGAACCCGAGATCTCCCTGACACCCCATAGGGCCCTTTACCACTAGGCTAGGCTCCGGGGGCAATTAATTTTATAATATATTTTATTCTTATAATCGCCTTAATTTGAAATAATTCAACATGTTTAAGAAATTTATATATTTAAAGGGTTGGGGGGTCGGGTTAGAGTTGATCCCTTCATAAATGTGCTGGGTTGGGTCAACTCATTTAATTAAATGGGTTGGGTCAACTCATTTAATTAAAGGGGTTGGGTTAAGGTTGAGCTTAAATGGGTTCACTGGATCGGCAGCTCGACATGAACCCAACCTGTAAACCCAAACTTCCACCTCTAGTATCAGTTGCGTTTAATGATTTTCTGGTTTGGGCGTGTGTTATATTTTAGAAGCGGATGGATAACTTGTTCCATTCAACCAACAGGAAATTACTTTACTTAGCCAGCTTTCACATCCAAACATTGTTCAATACTATGGCAGTGAGCTGGTATGAGCTGACCTCTCTGTTTCTGAAAAGCTACAGATTTTCATTATGTATTTTGCAAATAATTAGGTCACAACATTAGACTGTTATGTTTTCAGGGTGAAGAATCACTCTCAGTTTATTTGGAGTATGTCTCTGGTGGCTCCATCCACAAATTACTGCAAGAATATGGCCCCTTTAAGGAACCTGTAATCCAAAATTACTCTAGGCAAATTCTTTCTGGACTTGCCTATTTACATGGAAGGAATACAGTCCACAGGTACTTGAGTGTCACTGTTTGTCATGAAATGAGCATCAGATAGAGCGTTATTTGAAATTGTTCCTTTCATCCTCTCTTAGACAGTGAGCAATGTGTTTTTTCTTGTAGGGACATCAAGGGGGCTAACTTATTGGTCGATCCTAATGGTGAAGTCAAGCTGTCAGATTTTGGCATGGCTAAACATGTGAGTACATGAATTTAGCTGAGAGGAGTTGGTTTGTTGCTGATGAATTTGAATTGAAAGTTTTGATCGGATTCGTTGTTCCCTGAATCAGATATCAGTTTGTTCATCGATGCTGTCCTTCAAGGGAAGCCCTTATTGGATGGCGCCTGAGGTTGTAATGAATGCAAATGGATACAGCCTTCCTGTGGATATTTGGAGCTTAGGCTGCACAATACTTGAAATGGCAACCGCGAAACCTCCTTGGAGCCAATACGAGGGGGTAGGGTGTTTAGATATTCAAATCGCACTTAAGCGTTGTAGTGTTAGCGGAATAAAAACCAAGTTTTTTACTACTTGTTGTTCTGGCATCAGCAGGTAGCTGCAATCTTTAAAATTGGAAACAGCAAGGAAATACCTGAAATTCCCGATCACCTTTCTAAAGATGCAAAATGTTTTGTGAAGCTGTGTTTGAAACGGGACCCAGCTTTGCGCCCCACAGCCACAGAACTGCTTGATCATCCTTTCATCCGTGATCCCACTGTCAATTTCACCCGGGGTGCCCTCCCTTTCACCTTTGGACGCAGCATACCGGTAAAGCTTTTGAGGCTCCCTCATGTGTTGCATTTTGCTGATTTTGTTGCTCATTGTTTTGTGAAATATGTTCTTCATAAAATGCATGCTTGGTTGGTTTTGTGGGATTTGTTTATCCATGATTCTGCTAGAAAAAGGGTGTTTAAAAAAAAAAAATTAGATTTTTTTTATAGGGAGAGAGATCGACTCTAGAATTCTTTCCCAACATAGTCAAGTTGAGCGGTCTGTGTATTTCTGCTGGGAATCTCTTAACATTATGTGGGCTCATTTGTTTCAGTTCACAAAATATGTGATTTTGAAATAATTTTAAAAAAGTGACTGAACCTCCTGAGCTGTGAACACACCATCCCTGAGGGCTTCTAGTAATACCCCCGGTTGCCTCCCCGGTCACCCGCAGACTATAATCTTTTGAGGTTTAATTATCAAACTGATGACTATTAGCACAAGTCAAATCTTTTTAATGCAGTGTGCGTTGTTTTCACTCACATCCCGAGAAAACTTCTCAGGAGCTCACTCATCCTAAAATTATTTCAGGCCAAACATGTTTAATTATGAATTCTTATGAGGTAAAAAAAAGTGCATCTTGTTGACATGAGTGGTACTTATTTCTTTTCTAGGGGTGTTACACTTCATTCTTAAAGTACAACGTCCTCGTTGTGGGCCACACATCTCAAACCTAGATAGTGTCACCGCTCTTCTAGCTTGGAATTTTCTCTGATGTCATTTTGTTGTGATCTGAATCCCGGGCCGTGGGAAAATTTGATTTTCTTCAGTACACAAATGGATTATGTAAAAAAGGGCCATTTGGTTCAAAAATGAAACAAAAATTTTCACTACCCGGTATTCATGTTGCGACATAAAGTGATTTTAAGAAACATTAGACGTTTTTGTGTTTGGGTTATCATTAAAAAAACAATTTAACCTTAAATCACAGAATCAGTTTTTTCAGAATATCTTTTCAAAAAAACTGAAAGTGATTTTGTTTAGATTCTGCTTTTTTGAAGAAAACCTACACATTATTATAATTTTCTTTTGAAAAAAAGTAATTTTGGCCCTAGAAAAGGCTTTATATAATCAAAACTTTTTGATGCTCTTGTGGGTGCCCGTTGGAGGACCCCCCCCCCCCCCCCCCCAAAAAAAAAATATGAAAACCCAAAATGGCTGTGTATTTTTCCCTCATGCTCATTGTTCAAATGACCTGATAGGAATGGGTTTTGTGATATTTCAGATGCATCTAATTTTCCTTTCACTTTTATATATTGAGCAGCCGCCTTTGGAATGTCATTCCAACCGAAATGATACGGCTTCGGGTGACCGAGATTACATGGAAAAACCTGTTGGCATGGTTTCTAAAGCCTCAAAAGCCCCCAAGTAATTACCCAGAAAAGATTCCAGCTTTGAAACTTTCTCATCATTTGTTGGGTTGATGGATTACTCATTCAACATTTTGTTGTACAGGGAAAGTGTAAGAACAACCACATCTTTGCCCGTGTCGCCCTGTTCCAGCCCGTCAAGGCGGATTGACGAGAGCTGCTTTTTATATCCTGTAAGGTCAGCATACACAGCAAAGGCGCACACCAATCACAGACTAACCAACTTCTCTGCGTCTCGTATGAGATGGAACGCGAGGTACGGGCTTGATCCATGGCATGAGGTCTCCCTTGGTACTGGATCCCCACAAAGATGACCTGGTGGGCTGATGGCATGAGGTCTCCATGGATGGTCTGGTTTAAATTTTCACCCCTCTCATCCCCCTCCTATTTGTTTATTTTTTAATGGATGGAAATAGAGAAAGGGAATGGGGTGGCGGTGACTTGAGCTTGGATTTTGTAGATGTTGTTTGTACCAAATGGCTCTGTTGTAAATGGAAGTCCACTTGTTAGCACATTCAAGTTGAGGTTGTGTGAATACAAAATTGTTGGTGCAATTTGTGATATAGTGGTCATGCATATGATATAAACGTATCACTTGGAGTGATATAGTTATTAAGTGTGGAGTGTATCGAATAGTGCACGGTTGATCGAATATCATTAAATGATATTTATGAGATTTATAAAGTCTTACAATGAATATTTAATCATTAAATCTTTATATTCAGTTTGTGTTGAGCAATGAGATATATGTTACAAAAATTATAATCTAAAGTCCCAGGAGCTGTCTATATAAAGGATGTTGAGCTATTGGTGATTGCATTTGTTCCAAGACCTGAATCTCTCTTACTTTTTTCCTGCTTTTAACACTAGGTTCTGGGAGACCGAAGTGAGAGCCGTCCTATCAAAAAGTGTTCTCAAGTGATTTATACTGGAAGTGAGAAGTCAATAAGAGATCTTCCTCAAATCCTTTCATGGTAGATCTTTATTTTTCAAATCCTTCATGGCAGATCCTGTGACATTGAGTTTAGGAAAGTTTTTTGTTGTGTTTTGGGCATGAAGATGTCCAGTAAAACCCTGTAGTGGGTATGAGAGCCATTGCCAAGAGGTTTAGAAGATGGTACTTTTACAAAAAAATCTAAAATTTATGAATAAATAACAAGAATACCGCAAATAATATGTTTATATTGTTGTGTGCGATGTGTGAAATACTTATGTGGGTTGATCATGGTATCACAGATAGTGATATGTGACATTACTGTATGTGATAGCTCACGTATTGAAGACAGAGGGTCATATAAAGATATGGTAGTTTGAGATTCAAAACATAGGGAGCGATGAGTATGTGATAACTCTATGACAACTTAAATCCATTGTCTCACCGTAAGCGATATAGGGACATCGTAATGTGCAATATGGTCAACGATATTGGGATGTCATAGCACACAGTTTACAAATGATCAGGGTCGTCGCATAACGCGATATGCCAACACATATTACTACCTATATCACATGCTGCACTATAATTTAGATCGCTAGCTATGATAATGTGTGTTCAAATTTTATTTTATTTTCAGTCGTGAAAGGAAATTATAATTTATAAATTGTTTATGAATTATAATAAAGCCATTTAAAAACATTTATTTAATTTATGAAGGGTTCATAAATTAATTATACTTATAATTTTTTTTATTCTTTGTTTATGGAATATTTACTAAAATAAATGTTTTAATATTAAGTGTCATTAAATAAGACAAATATAAAATGTTTATATTGTTTTTATGAAAGGTTCATAAATAATAATATGAAGTGATCATGTTAATACATTATTTTAGAAATTTATTTAAATCTTGTCAAACTCCCACTATACCTATTTTATTGCAATATATGGCCCGAAGGCCTTGAGGCACAAAGTCCATAAAATTTGGGTGACCTAAAGGCCTAGTGACCCAAAGGTTGAATACAAGATTTCTCCTTGCATGA
This sequence comes from Viscum album, assembly GCA_963277665.1. Classification (NCBI taxonomy): domain Eukaryota; kingdom Viridiplantae; phylum Streptophyta; class Magnoliopsida; order Santalales; family Viscaceae; genus Viscum; species Viscum album. The sequence continues at coordinate 1,944,134,440 of OY728148.1, forward strand.
GAAGCCTGCAACATGTCGTTCCACCATTCATTAGTCACACTGCCCTCAACCATAGTCATTGCAACTGTGGTACTGATCATGAGTGCTGCATTACCCCTGCCAAAGCCCTTGCATCATATTGGTTCAATACATCGTGACATGGCACCCCTCCACCCCACAATGGCGTGTGCGTGGAAGGTCGGATGATAGGTGCCAACACACCTCTCTTTTGAGCTGAGCTGCCCACCTGACGATGCTTGTGTAGTGCCCAATTATACTGCCAACCTATTGCTTTGCACCATCAGACGAGTCCCACTGAACTGAGTCACCAAGAAGGGCACCCATCCATACCACATCAGAGGATGAATGATTGGTTGATAGGTGTCAACACACTTATCTCTTTCAAGGCCACCCACCCGACAACGTCTGTGTGTTGCCATGCTTGTGTTGCCTACCTGATGCACCGAGCTAAATCCTTGGTCCCTCCATGCGCCTACTTAATCTGCTATTGATGACCCAAAGACCCTGCATGAATGGCTCAAAGTTCCAAGTGGCCCGAAGGCCCAAGAAATGGCTCGAAAACCCATTGATGCAAGTGACATAGTTGCTACAGTGCTGCTACAATACGTTGCTACATCACTACTGCAACAACCGCATCCATCAGAGGTTGAACCCTTGACCTTGTGGATGCCAAGCAGGAGTTTGAACTACTCATGTACAGGTTCATTATCAATATTAAATGTTCATATAGATTTAAAATTGAAGTGCCCAATGGACTGTACAGGAACACCGAGGGGGGAGGGCGAATCAATGTTAACCTATTTTTTCCAAATTTCACTTTCTCTTTTAGTTATCATCTCTTGATATTCGAACCTCTGTTTTGGTTAAGTTGTATGGATCAGTTAATGCACCCTCAATACTCACCACCACATGCAATGCAGAGAATAAACAAGAGGCAACATCACATGGGGTTTTTACAAGGTTTGACCCTAATGTGAGAGTCTACTCATTGCTGTGTTCGAGTTCAGTTTGAGGTACATATTACCACTAATTAATTGTAGTGGTTACAAATGCGTGGGAAGGTATTATCCGTTCCTTAGCTCATACAAGGGGTGGGTAAGTGTCATCCTAAACCCTTGAGCTGGTATCATACTTATCCTAATTACTATCTCCTAATAGCAATTATTTCTTGACAGCTCTCCTGTCTATAAACTGGGATGTATATTATTATACTAGATCACTCTAGTCTTCCAAGGTCTTCCTTATGAACTCTTGAACAAGATCTTCCTTCTACTCCAGATGTCACTACATCAACTATAAGACCTTCCTCATTAACAGGTTTTTGATTGCCAATATATAAACAGTTACAACTGTATGCATGATGGACATATTTTCTCGACTCACTATCAGAATGATCAGTGCATGTAGATAATAGATACTCCACATTGCCTTCTTCCTCAATCTTCTTCAAGTTCTTTGACAGATATGTATTGTGAACAAAAGCAGCAACGTTGGCCTTTCTTAATTAGATTTTACAATACAGAATTATCCTAGGGATTCTTCTTCAGCTTCTCCTTCGATTCCTCTTCTCTCATTCTTGTTCCTCAACACACAAGACCAGATCTCCCAGAATATCATTAGATCCTCTCTCTCTTAAATACATAGGGCCTTCACAGTGAATTCAATATTGGTTCAACAACCAACTTCTTCTTTATTTTTTTTTATATGCCAAATCACATGAATATATTTTCTATATTTGAATATGGAAACACTCCTTGAATTTCTACAACATAATTTTCTCTATAACTCTCCATTTAAAACCAGTCAACTTCCCTTCCAGATAAATGATCTAGTTTCTGTTCATGAAAAACCATTTCAAATATTTTATTTAAAATCCTAGACATATCATACCACAACCTTCTCATTTAATTTCCACTAATTTCAACTTGAATCATGGCCTAACCAAAGCAACATGATATTTACTATTTAAAGTCCAACATAACATCATCTGATTTTAAAATATCCAGAAATATCACATTTTCTCTAATTGATGACCATCACGTATCATCTAGTTACCTTTATGTATATAGTGTGATTTGGGAATTTTCTAATTTGAGTAAGCAACCCTTGCATATTGGTTTGAAGTTACTCTTACATATTTTCATGAAGCCCTTTACGTATCTCAGGTAGTACCAACACTTTTCCAATTCTACTATGCTCGCTAAGTACTTTACTTCTACGCACACTATGATGACCCTTATGTATCCTTTTGTTTACTTTTACCCATCACAATGGGGATATTCCCTTTTCCAATTTTCAGTCTCCACTACCCGAGTTACGTTTATGTATTGAGCAAGTTAACTTTATGCAATATAGCGAGCCTCTAGACTTTTTCAAATTTCTTTATCGAGTACTCATACATATTCATTGCGACTTACAATACTTTGTCGAATATTGCCTATGACTTCAGAAGTACTCTTATGTATCACCCATATGACTTTTACGTATCATAGTGATGCTTGAGAATTAGCCAATTTCTTCTCTCTGCTCCAATGATACCTTTACGTATGGAATGCCTTTGCCAAAATTACAGTCTGCATGTTCTGGATGACCTAAACATATGCTTCACGATTACCTTTATGTACATAGTACTAAGATAATTTTCTTCAAAATTCTATGACTCTAAACTTCTCTAGAACTTTTTCAAATGGACACATAACTTATTCAACTCTTCTCAAGGCATCTCAAACCACTCCAAATCATCACTAAATACTTTTAAATGACTTTGGAAAATATTATAATATTTCCAAATCCCTTCAACTTTATTCCCAAAGCCTTGCAACATATAAATACCCTTCTTTGAATATTTCAATAAATATCCATTAGCTCAATACTTAGAGCTTCAAACTCAACTTTCTTTAACCCATCATCTAAGAGATATTCTCTATTTTATATAGTATTCACAATGCTAGATAATTCATGGATGAATTCTCAACCTTCTAGCCAACCATTATACTTCTTTCACCATAAGTTCTCAAGTTTTTGAATAGCCAACTAAATTTTTAACTTCTATAAACATATTTTAGACAATGCTTCCCACAAACATCATCACTTGTCATTCACATAAAGCTTAACTCAATAATCACCAGATATATATGTTGTTGTCTTAAATATGTTTATATTATAATTCCAAGCAGAAACCGCATCTCCAATTTCTTTTCCATTCATTCATAATGATAGAAACCCAAGTGGATTCCTTTTCCAATATATAAATGAATCTTCAACAGTCTAAACAATGGAATAAAACCACTTATAGGCTATACCTCACTCTACTTTACCCATCAATTCATACGAAATATCTTCTACATCTTCATTATAATCTTCCTTCACCATAAAACTATAAAATATATTGACTTTTCTCCTTATTCATATATTGATAAAAAATACAACTAATGAAACACTTTTCATCATAATCCAATTGGGCACTTCAATCCCCCCTTTGTATTTTTTTTCAATACAAATTTTATTTATAATGTCAATATTATTATCTCCCTTATTGGCAAAAAATAAAAATTTCCCGAGCCCTCCCTCTAAAGGTACCCATCCTGTGAAAAAAATAAAGAAAAGGAGATAATGATCCTTGAAGTCCACCTCCATTAGGCCATGAGTTGGTGACTAGCACTAAGGGTATATCAATCACACACATGAGAGACATTACCATCTATAAAGTTTAAGGGGTAAAAGATAAGAAGGATAAACCGCCGACTAACACCATGCATAAACCGGAAGAAATTATGATACATATAATGTCATACAAAACTGAACAACAGAAAGGGAAAACTAAAAGTATCAAAAGTAAAACTAGAAAGTGACCATGAACTCCAGTAACTCCTGATAACCCTTCAACAACTCCTACAAACTAGTAACGTTCAGAACAATCACCAACCTATTCCTACCAATACAAAAAATAGTTTATATATATATATATATATGGTGAGCATAAATGTATACTCAGTATGATACTCTCTGAAACCTGTCTTAAAAAATGTGAAAGAAGCATATTGAAGCCCAATGAATAAAAAAATGAAACCAACTCATCACCCAAATATATAATATTGGTTTCTCCATCCTCACCATGGACCGCTCACCAAGTAATGCATATAAGTAAACCATTCTATATCAAAAGAATATATATAAAAGAATGAATTTTTCTTCCACTTCTCCACTGTTTTTTCGCTCTCACGCCCCAATGCCACACATCTTGTGCTCATCCATTCTATAAGTAAGTCATCCCTGATGCGAGTTAGGCCTAAACCCTACCTATCTTAGTCCCACACATGGACCAACATATCATGTCAACATCAGTCCACATATCCATCTCATCATCATCACCATCCAATCCGTAACCAAGTGTATGTATAGAAGTTGTTACATCATGTTTAAATGAATTATACCTCAAGACATCATAGTTTATGCATGTACACCCATGGGATGCTGGATCCACCATGACCGACTATAAGTATGTGATACACCTCAATCGATTACATCCCACACATAAATGTATAGTAAAACTGAGAGTCGTCACGACCTGGGTAGGAATTCACCCTATATCATAATCCATCATAGCTTGGGATATGGCTACTCATATCTATGTCTAAAGGGAGAGTGAGGGAGAGGGAGAATCCAACTACATGTTCCCTCACCATCTTGGATGTTGGAGAAAACACTCCCAAAAATATTTGGGTGTTGGTTTCTCTACCAACACGGGTGGGGTATCACATGAAATTAGAAAATATAAATAATATAATGCACATCCATACTAAGGGAAAAACCTATCCTTAGACTCATCTGTTTCTATTGATGCACAAGACCCTCGACTACCACTTCTAAGGTCTATATTATAAACAAACACACAAGTATTAGAATTCTTATTAATTAATTAATTCATATTAACATTTTCCAAGATTAACATTTTAATCATCTTAAGACAAGTGTTGATGACACTATTAATTACCTTACTTACATTCTCATGCATGTCATAAAAACACCCCATCCCATAGGTTATTTATTTATTCATTTATCGTTTATAAACTATATGGGTACTATAGGACTCTTCCTAAGCTACCATATCAGGATTGAACATGCTGTGCAAAGTGTCTGATTGTGTCAGACATTGGGAACCCAACAACAAGAACATTTATCCACACGATGATCTAACATGAATCAAGTAAGAAGAAAGAATCAATGAGAAAGACCTTATCTGAAATCATCCCAACCACCACAATTTCCCACACTATTGGGAATAACCTCAAACTATCTCTCTATTATCGACATTAACCATCATCGCACCCCAAGATCCTATCCCATTCACAAGCATCGTTATTCAAATCAGCCCCAGGCCTCTAGCCCATTGCTCATTAAGTAAAAACAACCATATAATCTTATAAAAAAACACAACAAGGCTCTAAAATTCCTAGAGCACATATACATTTCAAATGTATTTTCCACACACAGGTAAAGGCACTAAGGCAATAGAACCATGATATACAATCCTTCCATAATAAGAACTGTAACGTCCCGAATCTGGATGATACTCAACTGGTTCCCCATACCCAGTTGTCCATATGACCTCAAGTACATTTCCCTAAATACCAGAGGTTGCTGACTAGTAGTGAGGTCCTAGGGTGTGATAGTAGGGAAACTACGCCCTTATTGGCAGAGTGTAGCACAACAAAATAAATAATAATACAATAGTGGAAGCAGTAAACAACATACAACTAAATTAAATAGTGTAAGACTGATAAGATAAATAACTAAGAATCATTCCATACAAAGATGATGCAACATGTTATGTTTTAAGAAAACATCCAAACATATATACTACAAGAATCCATAATATATGTTCCAAAAGCACCAAATAAACAAAGAAATCTAAGAATCATCACAAGCCTTGACTCAGTCCCATGCTCTCCTACTCCTAAGCAGCACATCAAGCACCTATAGCAGGGTGCTTTCCCTAATCAACACCTATAATCATATAATCTATTTGGGCCCAAAATAATGACCCAAACAAGGTGTGAAACTAAATCCTAGTAAGCAACCACCCAAGGTATGTTCCAATATTTCAGTGAATATATATAACAGATAGTGTACAATAGAGTAAGTAGTAAACCATAAGGCACTCAAAAGTAAGCACATCTGGTGTCTTAGAAGACAATGTAACCAAGTACAAGTGAAGACCAAATCCAAGCTCGTGCTTTGGCTTGGCAGACGTGTCATTAGTCATTCCATTTTATTAATCAATTCCACTAGATTATCTAAAAGTCTTGAGTTCTAGCCTAGTCCAGAAAACCCCCCGTATAAAAGTAACCATCAACTCGTGACATAAACATCATTTAATCATTTTCCAATAGAGCCTGACCTGGGTATCCCTCAATAAATCATAGGTTCGCTCAACATTTTAAATAAGCCTCAATGTGCCTGACCACCCTATCCGTGGCTCGCTAATGACCTTTACATAATTAACCTCTTGAGTCCATCCATTTTCTTTTAACCGAGATAATGGTTCACCCAAGGTATATAAGGTGCAATTTGTTACATGATCCTGACCTTGTCTTTTAACTGAGACTATGGCTCACCCATTGCTAATTACCCCTTCTTAATCATTTCATACAAGTATCCACATGTAAATTAAACTATTACATGGTCACATGGTCACATATCATATAATAAGCAACACATATTAACTCACATGGTCACATATTAACTCACATGGTCACATATCGTATAAAAAGCAACACATGTGAATTAAACTATCACATGGTTTAACATCAATAACTCACATGGGAATAATTAATATACAAAGAAACACATGGGAATTAAACTATCACATGGATTAATCATAAATCACTCACATGTGAACAATTTACATAACAAGCCTATTATGTAATCTAAACCATTACAAAGTCTTAGCATTATCTAACTCACATGGGTAGGTTCACAGTTGGAGAAAAACATTACAAACATGATTAAATAGGCATAAGAATAACATGGGGAAAGGGGGAAATCTCTAAACCCAAACCCTTAATCAATTAAATCACAATTTATCACAATTGCAATTCCATTATAAATGTAATTCATACTTGACAACTCAATAAGTGAAAAAAGGATTACCTCATAGGCAACCTCATCCAAACGGCCATAAGCGGTCATTCTAAGGGAAAATCGCCTATGGGGTAGCCCTTAATCAAGGTAAACAACCTAATTAATGCTTTAAAACACTTATTCGATTACCTAAACCAATATACAATAATAAGGGTAAATTATAAATCAAGAGACACCCCAAAAATGGGCGCGCGACACTCCGACATATATAAACATCATGAAAATTTGTGAAAGGCACAAGACCACCTACCTCATAGTCGTAAGACTCTCCTCATCCAGCGTTAGCTTCTAATTCAACCTAGAATGGAGTAGATCTACAAAATGAGCATAAAAGATCAACCTTCAATAACTCGGTAGAGATGGGAAATCATGAATAATGACTCAAGAGGAATCAAGAGCTTATCTACTGGGTTTAAACACTTATGATTATGATCGAATCGAAGTTCAGATGGAGATTCGGGAGCAAAAATCCCATCTGGTGCTTCTATTTACGTAATTGGACGAGCCCTATATCCGTATGACGAAACATAAGGCTACTACCTATTTTAGCCAAAAAAAGAAAAGTACACATATTTTACTTAAAACCACACGCCGTGTAGTGCCTTTTCCATACAGGTCCTGGTCAGACCATCACATGGTGTGTACTGGGTAGAACATGGCGTGTACCCATATTACACGACATGTTCTTGAAAATACACGATGTGTAATCCTATTTTCCTCCATTTCCTTAAGTACAACCTTAAAAGGAAAGATCCGTATCTCAAAGGAAGAACTGGGTTCTTACAAACTTCCCCCTCAAAGCAATTCATCCCTAAATTTCCCTTCCAAGGGTGGTGAAGAAAAATCAGAGAATAACTCTGGCCACTGCGATCGTACACCAGTCCCCCTCTCCTAGGTCTTGTCCTGTACTCGACCATGCTAGCATAACACCCATACTAAAGGAACAAATCGGTCATGGAGAACATTTGTGCTACAATCTATAATAAAAAATGATGATCCTTAAATGACACATATACTTGGAACTCAACCTCTTTGGGTTGAAAAGCAGGAGATGGGTCTGAAAGGAAATGTCACAAATGAGAAGTGTGGAATACGTCATACATAACCTTGTACCTCTGAGGTAACTAAAATTGATAGGAAATAGGCCCGACTCTCTCCAAAATCTTGAATGGTCTGTCATATCTTGGTGAAATCTTACCCCGTCTCTTAATCCTCTTGTGTCCCAACCTCAAGCAACACATAGGAAAATTCAATCCTCGACCATGATCTCCAAAGGTCATCTGCAATGATCAACATAAGATTTCTTAACGATATTTCATAGCAGTCATCTGCTTCCGAATCACCTGAACCTATTTAGTGGTCTCCTGGACAAGGAAAGGTCCCAACATATCTACCTCTCCTACCTCCAGCCAATACATGGGTGACCGACATGGCCTACCGTATAAAGCCTCATATGGCGCCATCTAAAAAGTATCCAGAAAGCTATCATCATAGGTGAATTCAACCAAGGGTATGTGTCTCTCCCAAGAAACCTTGAAATTCATAATGCATACCCGAAGCATTTCCTCCAATACTTGAATCATGCGCTCTAACTGGCTATCCATATGGCGGTGATAAGCTGTGCTCAAAAGCACCTGTGTTCCCATCACCCTTTGTAGCTCTTTCTAGAAATGAGAATTAAACCAAGAGTCCCTATCTGAAATGATAGAATATAGAACCCCGTGCAGTTGTACAATCTCATGGATGTACAACCTTCCAAGATCATCAACATTGAAGGTTTCCTTGATCGGTAGGAAGAGTGCAACCTTTGTGAGTATGTTAAGAACAACACAAACATCATTGTTACCACAACACCCCCATCATTGGAAAACTCCACCAAGCAAGCCCCTGAGAATTCTAGCAATGCTTCTGGAATGTTTCCACCTTAACTGGGCAAACCCACACACAACTAAGGTCATAATAGTGGCCTCATAGCAAAGAACAATCAAACCTTAACAAAACTGGTCACACAATATTTAATCGAAAGGCATTGTGGAATTTCACATCACACCCACCTTAAACTGGAGGAGTATTCAAACTGGTTTCCTTGAACCATACATGAGGAACAAGAAGGATAACGAGTCTACCATCACTTGATGACTTAACTCAGATATGCCCGACTTAGAAGGTTGATGTATGGTAATAGAAACATAATTCCTTCCCCCAAGGCACCACGCATCCACAACGAGCAAAAGCGTAATTCCATATCCATCCCATTGGAATCTTTACCTCCTTTTTAAACATCACATCTGAGACTGACTATAAGTATGAGATAACCTCAGATTCAGCAACTCGGAGTCCATGGAACTCACCAAGGTGGTTCATACTCTCGTTACAAGAAAGACTTTGGTATAAGGTTGAAATTACACATAAGAACACTTACTGAACCCAGAGCGGCATCCACCTGGCAGTCATGTCAAAGACAGTGACATACATCCAGAGTCCTTCCAAGGAATTCCTATAAAGAAACCCAAGTATCACTTAGGATTAACCAAGCCTCATTTAAAACTACGCATCCAGCGCACAACACAGAAGGAGATCACGAACTAGCCCAATGACATTTAACTATAGCACGATGTATAACCTACGTTCTCTTAGTGTATCCAGGATGACATCAAGATAGAGGAAATTATTTTCTCTTAAGAAAGAGCACACTAATAGGGTTTCAAGGATCACCATAAAAGGATAGTCGAACCACTACTAGTCAAACTTCTGAAAGAAAAATCAGCTTCAACTGCTGACACATCATCATTTAACTGACCACAATGCCTTTATCCCAAGGACTTTCCATAAAATCTCACAATTAATCACTAAGGTCCACTCATGATCATTAGTGCCTCACAAGGACTGCACACACAACCAAAACACAACAACATGAATTAGGACTCGTAAGTATCAAAGGCATTCAAGTAGAAACGAACATCTATGAATGGTCCTTGATCGTGATCCTTCTACCTATAAGAACACATTTAAACAGAACCGACATGACACTCCCCACCTAGGAGCATCTTAAATGTCAAGAAGAAGGAAAAAATGCACTCAAATGCATGAGTTCATAACCAACTTAAACACACGAGTGTCATTTAACCAATCACGATCACCACATCATATCACTTGGCATGAAAGCCAAAATTAAACCAACCGGCATGTCAAAACACCCGTATAATAGAAATTCCTCCTAAGCAGTGGGACAAACTTGGTTCTAAAATGTTCAAGTCACTCTACTCTAGAGATAACCAAGAAAAACCACAACAATTCAAAGATTAAAAATTTAACCAAACTCGACGACTTGTTTTTAACATTTAACACTCAACAGGTACCGCGTATGTCAACATATACTACCCCAAGTTTACAAGAAAAAATGGCACATTCTGGGTACTATTCATAGGTAGTCCACCCTACACATCCTAGTACTAGATGAATCACGCAAGAACTAGCTCAAAATAACATCATCAACACAACCATTTACATGGATAATGATGTACCATGTCACCCATTACTTATGGAAAGAGAGGTTTACATGACCTCCTAAGTAGATGACCATTCTCGAGGAATGTTTACCCTATAGAACTGAGCATTCCCCAATGCCCATTCTCATATCAAGGGTTAAGATACAAGGATCACTCAACCAAACAAGAGCTTCCACTCTAAAAAAACCAAACATCCTACCAGGGACCATGACACCTGAGCGTCACCAACATCAGAAAGCTTGTGAGGTATGTGTGTCAAACAATGAGAGATACTACCAAAATCCCACTACTAAGGTCAAGTTTGGTCAATTTAAACACTCATAGGCATCCTATAGTAGGGATCCTCACAAACAGTACACAATATAGGGATCCTATAAAGAACTACCTAGAATAACATTAGTCAAGAGAGACAACTCGTAGTTCATCTCATATCAAAAGTCTTAACTAGGTTGGTCTGAACACCCAACCAATCATCCACACCAATTTCACTCTCAGGTGACAACTAAAAATGATAATTGGAGGAAGAACCTATCCATTTATACAAAATCCCCATAACACCCATTAGGAGTCCTTATAATGCTCTACGGGTTTCACCATCGTGATCCACATAGAAAGCTACTCAAAAAGGACTACTCACTAGTCCAAAACTAATAATAGGGGATAAAACAGGAAAAGACCCATAAAGAGTACCAGAAAATAAGTACACGATGTGTAGAAACCACACACAACATGTAACCTCAAGATCTTATATAGGTGTGTACTCCCACTGGCCTAGGCATGTAAACATCCTGGGTACACGTCGTGCCAACCCGAAACACGACATTTACTCAAGTTCTCCCTCCTAGCCATGTACTTCCACATGTCCAGAGTCACACAGGGTCTACCTAAGTAAAACTACACGGTGTGAATCTCCGTACATGATGTGCACTAACCAAAAACCAACAACTCATGTTCTCTCTCACATGGCTAGATACACAGTAAAATACCACACAACGTGTACTCCGAGTACACGACATGTACTTAAGAAAACTTCTCTCTTCTCGAACATAAGAACACATGACGTGTATTCATAGCATCACACGCCATGTTTCCTGGGTTTCCAGACAATAAGCCTCAAAAATGTCCCTGAAACCCCTATTTTTTGCAAAATAAAGCAACGATGTGCCAAATTCTGATATGTGGGGGCCCATACTCCCCACGAATCAAAGCTTGGAATCCACATATAGCACATAAAAACACAATCTATATCCCATGGATGAAACATGATCCACAATATTATGATCCAAGAGGGTCCATGCTCCTTAGGGACCAAAGTTTGGCGTCCACCCAATTCAACCATAACACATACCAATACACCTATCACAACAACATACATATCTATCACGATACCTATCACAAAAGCATGCACATATAGCACGAAATCTATCACAACAACATGAAATTAGTAATGCTCTCTAAATGGCATGGAAAGAATGCATGAAACATGATTTATAATAAGTGACCATATGGTGCATGAGATGACATACCATCATCTCATCAGGTTTCAAAAAAATAGAACCACAATGATATCAATAATAATAACACAAAACAAGTGCGTCTTCCAATGGTGAAATCGAATCAACTGTAATAGATCAAAATCCAAAAATTACAATTTCATTCAAGGAAATTTGGATTTACCTTGTATGTGGGGTAGCTACTCCCGGGCACCACTTAGTACCAAATCCATTTCATTTCCATCTCTGTCTATCATAGCCAAACAATAAATAAAACTAGAAAAGAAACCCTCTGATACCATTTTTGTAATGTCTCAGATCTGGATGCCACTCAACTGGTACCCCATACCCAGTTGGCCACATGGCCTCAAACGCATTTCCCTAAATGTAAGAGGCTACCGACTTGTAGTGAGGGCCTAGAGTGTGATAGTGGGAAAACTATGCCCTCATTAGCAGAGTGTAACACAATAGAATAAATAATAATACAGTAGTGGAAGTAATAAATAACATACAACCGAAGTAAACAATGGAAGACTGATAAGATAAATAACCAAGAATCATCCCATACAAAGATGATGCAGCGTGTTATGTTCTAAGAAAACATCCAAACAGGTACACTGTCGAAATACACAACATATGTTACAAAAGTAAAAAATAAAAAAATTAAGCTAAGAAGCATCACAAGCCTCAGCTCGATCCCATGCTCTCCCACTCCTAAGTAGCACATCAAGTACCTATAGTAGAGTGTTTTCCCTAATCAACACCTACAATCATATAACCTATTTGGGCCCAAAAGCATGACCCAAACAAGGTGTGGGACTAAATCCCAGTAGGAAACCACCCAAGCTCTGTTCCAATCTGTCAGTGAATATATATAACAGGCAGTGTATAATAGTGAAAGCAGTAAATCAGAAGGCACTCAAAAGTAAGCACAACAAATGTCTCAAAATACAATGTAACCAAGTACACGTGAAGACCGAATCCAAGCTTATGATTTGTCTTGGAAGAAAAATCATTAGTAATTACATTTCATTAATCAATTCCATTGGATTATCTAAAAGTATTGAGGTCCAGTCTAGGCCCGACGACCCCCTGTATAAAAGTAACCATCAACTCGTGACATAAACATTATTTAATCATTTTCCAATAGAACCCGGCCTAGGTATCCCCCAATGGATCCTAGGTTATCTCTACATTTTAAATAAGCCTCAATGAGCCCAACCACCCTATCTGTGACTTGCTCACAACCTTTACATAATTAACCTCTTGAGTCTTTCCATTGTCTTTTAAACGAGATAATGGTTCACCCAAGGTATATAAGGTGCAATTTGTCACATGAGACCAACCTTATCTTTTAACTGAGACTATGGATCACCCATTTCTAATTAACCCTTCTTAATAATTTCATACAAGAAACCACATGTAAATTAAACTATTACATAGATTTAACATATTAACTCACATGGGCACATATCATATAACGAGAAACACATGTGAATTAAACTATCACATGGTTTAACATCAATAACTCACATAGGTACAATTCATACACAAATCAACACATGGGAATTAAACTATCACATGGATTAACAATAAATCACTCACATGGGAACAATTTACATAACAAGACTATTATGTAATCTAAACCATTACAAGGTCTTATAATCACCTAACTCACATGGGCAGGTTCACAATTGGAGAAAAATATTCCAAATATGCTTAAACAGGAATAGGAATAACATGGGGAAAAGGGGAAATCACTAATCCCAAACCCTTAATAAATTAAATCAAAATTTATCACAATTGAAATTCCATTATAAATGTAATTTATACTTGATAACCCAATAAGGTAAATAAGGCATGCCTCATAGGAAACCTCAGCCAAACGACCATAAATGGTCATTCCAAGGGAAACACACCCATGGGGTGGCCCTTAATCAAGGTAAACAACCTAATTCATACTTTAAAACACTTATTTGATTACCTAAACACCAATAGATAAAAATAAGGGTAAATTATAAATAAAGAGACACCCCAAAAATGGGTGCGCGACACTCTGACATATATAAATTTCATGACAATTCGTGAAAGGCACAGGACCACCTACCTTATAGTCGTAAGACTCTCCTTGTCCAGCGTTAACTTCTAATTCGAGTAGATATACAAAACAAGAATGAACGCTCAAACTTCAATAACTCATTCTAGATGGGAAATCACGAAGAACAACTCAAGAGGAATCGAGAGCTTACTAATTGAGTTTAAATGCCTCTAACGACGATCGAATCGGAGTTCAGATGAAGATTTGAGAGGAAAAATACCGGCTGGTGCTTTTGTTCGAGTAATGGGGCGAGCCCTCTATTCGTCTGACGAAACATGAGGCTACCACCCGTTTTAGCTAGAAAAAGAGAAGTACATGGTATGTACTTAAAACTACACGTCGTGTAGTACCTTAAACTGTACAGGTCCTGGCCAGACCGTCACATGGCCTGTACTGGGTAGTACATGGCGTGTACCCAAATTACATGGCATGTTCTTGAAAATACACAACATGTAATCCTATTTTTACTCTATTTCATTAAGTAAAACCTTAAAAGGAAAGATCTGTATCTCAAAGGAAGAACTGGTTTCTTACAAGAACAGGCTCATTCAACCTTAAAGTATTTATCTTTAGCAAAAAAACATTTTAATTCCCATCTTGAATTAATCGGTTTATTATGCATAGGTTTTCAACAACAAGAAACCTATAAATTATCACCCATGAATTACTATTAAACAATATAAACATGCGTTTGACATTACTTTCATATTCCATAAAAAACAAATAAGAACATATATAAAATTACATGCCTCTTTCTTTAATCACATCATCATAATTAATATATATTTATGTTGTTTATAATATTTCTTGAAAAACTAACCATGTTAACAATAAAAATAACCACAATATAAATATAACACATTATCTTAGAAAAACATGAGGCATCAAAAAGCATAAAACTAAAATAGATCACAAACCCAAACCAAAAATTCATTATTCCCATAAAATCCATGTTCTTATCTTTATTAAGTTAACCCCACTATTACCTAAATAATTAAAGCATGATAATACCAAAATTTCACTTTTAAATCTAAGAGATGTAATCAATCCCCTTAAGATGAAATCTCAACAATCATTGCATAAAAATATGTCGAAGAAGGCAACTCCAAATATGAACATGAAAAAAGATCACATTGATCTAGATTAGGACAAACCCATTAGAAACCCAAGGGAAAAAGGAACAATTATTCCATAACAAAAAGAGAGAGAATAGAAGAGAAACAAGGGTCAATGGAAAGAGGGAAACTCACCTCATATCACCACAAATAGATATATAGAATACGGGGAATGAATATGATATAAGAGGCTTCAAATTCCCTCGAAAAAGATCTCTTGGACATCTCAGGTTCAATAGAGGAGAGGTGAAATAAGAGAAAATTGAGGGGGCTTCCCAACTTATAGCTTAGCCGAAAAAAGTTACATTCACGATGTGAAAGTCCAATTCATGCCATGAATTCCATGGGCTATGCATCCATCAAAAATTAATTCTCCTCATCCCTAAAACCTGAAAATCCATTCACGCCATGAAACACCAATTCACACTATGAATTATTTCTATATAGAACCACCAAATTTCACCTCAAAACCCTACAGGCCATGAACCATGATTCAAGCCATGAATTACTATTCTTATCATGTATACCGAGTTCACAGAGTGAATGCTAAGTTTTTTATGAATCTAATAACACTTATTATACATTGTGTAAGAAACTAGAAACCAAATCCAATGATTTCCCATGTAAGAAATATAAAACTATGTAAAATACATAAATAAAGAATACAATAAATATGACATAACTTATACCGAATATTTCATTTCTACCCTTGATCTTTATTTTATGTGATTTATATAGATAAATAAAGTGGAAAACAAAAACATCCCACCTCCATAGTGTATCCATGGGCTACACTTGAATCACTTGATGTTCAAGTGGGATCATTCTTCCATTCAAAATGTTCTAGCATCATGTATACAAAGAAGGAAGAAGTAGAGAGCTATGGGTATCATGAAGTTTTTTCCAGGATGAGGATCTAAATCCATACCCATATGACATCATATGATAGTAGGGTTTATATAGAATCTGAGGATACTCCCATGTCGTGTATACATTAACTCATGCATTAAAATGAATGTATAAATGCCATGGTCAGTTCATGCATCGTATTCATTTACTCCCTACACATTTCATATAAATATGAAATGATTTCATTTAATGGTATCTTACATGGGTGAAATAAAAAATGATAACTGTTTTCCATTTTACTGTAATCGCATATTGCATAAAGTAATACACCCTTATGTGGATAAAAATCACAATCTGCACAATATATATATATATATATATAAGGATTTTGTGCATATCTCCATCAATCACCCACTTGTAATAAAGCCTAAAAGACTTTTTACCGTTTCAAATTATATTGTATAATATACAATAACCTATGAAACCATATCCAAAACTCATTTTGGATATCTTCTAAAACACTTTTATAAATATATCATTATCTTCACCTTATATTACATCATATGTAATACATTGTGAATACCCATCCAAAACATTTTTGAATTAATTCTAAAACACTTTTAGAGTATCCCTCTGAGTCAAACTCAATCCCCATTTAATTAACCACAACGTATAACCCTATAGGAATTTATAAAGCTGATAAAAAATATAAATATCTGGATCTATATATGTAAGAAAAAAGTAACATTTATCAAAACATCAATGATACTCAAGATATAAAGGTATCTGTCATGATCTACATCAAATACACATATCTATATACTTATTTCCATAGGTCTGAATCATATGAAAACATGCATTCTCATATTTTCCCTTTTCCCAAGACATCGAGTGACCATGGGACATGAAACATGTAAATCCCATATACCCAACTCATCTATTCTTTATTCTCAGAGTGTAGACTGAACTAATTGATGAATACATCACATGTCAGGCATCCTTCTAGATAAGAACATCACATGTCCCTAATCTAGATAGATATATATAATATCTAGGTGCATCCTCACACTCTCACAGTTTATCTCAATCAAGGGCACTAATTTCATACTCATCACATGAGAGGAAAAATCCCATCTAGGTTAAGCTCTAACTAATGACATGATCAACAACATACCCAACCACCCCTATATTATCTAAGTAAATATATATAATTTCATAAGTAGGTTATCAAAGTATTAGGGTTCTCATTTTTGGTATCCCACCAACCTTAGGTAGTGGAGACTCAAATATGATCCATGAACCCCTAGTATGCCAAATACATCTCTGTATGACACTATATGTGGTATACTTAGTAGATCATCCAACCAAAAAAATAATCTCATTATTTTTTGTGTGCCTCATGTACATATTTTGTATCTCTATATAAGAATCCTACTCACACTAACCTTAAAATTTCATCACAAACTATAATAATCCATGAAGAACATTAGTTAAGGATAAACTCAAAGTCATACTTTGAGAGGTCAACTATTATTGTACTTCATGAAATTCATATCTATATATATATTCATTTATCCAACTTGAAAGAATGATAAAATGTAAGTTTCCTTTTAATATGATACATTTTAATATTATTAAACTCTTTAAAAGTATTTAAAAAAACCAACATAAGCAACAATTTATCATAACATATATAATAAACTATCAGACCAACCTAATGTTTGCTACACATTCTCAGTTTTGTTAACACATTACATCATATGTAATCCATGTCACATCACTATGTAACCATATGATAAAACCATACCACTAAACTCATTAGTGAGAAACATCTATGAAGTAATCCATTTTTAATAATGGTGAGACTTAAGAATCATATTCCTAACTATTCAATTTCTTGAACATATTCAAACATTTTAACTTCACAACATCAAATGTTATGATGTCAACTTCTATTGTCTACTTAGAATTCTTTCTAATTTCATCATCATCATCCTTGGAACACTATTACACCCAACTTTTTCCTTGAAATAATGTAACCACTTACATTATTTTTTACTATTACTCATAAACCCTTTTTGGATAAAGTGACAATCACTTTAATACAACAACTAAATGTAAATCTTACATTTATCTTTACCACCATACCATAAAATCTTTTAGGATAAAGTGAAAACACTTTTTATGATAACTAATCTAACTATTTACATTTATATTTACCTCCATACCCTAAACTATTTTAGGATATTAATTATAATTCACTTTTCATTTTGACTCTTACAATCCTTCAAGAAACAATGTCTATCAATTTTCATGATAACTAAATCTAACATTTTAGATTTTTTCTTTATCATCGCATATCATTATAACACCCCAAAAAATTTATGGTATGTCTATCTTAAGTGATTTTAATTCATTAGATAACATATATTACATGAATCACTGAGTCTCTATGAAACAAAACTTTGTTATTTATAGGGGAAAGTCATAACCTAGACATTAAACTTAAATTTTCCTCTTCTGTGTTTTGAATTTCAAAAAACAGACATACACGGTTGTGATCAGGGTGATATTTGGAGACTGATAGAATCAAGTTAATTTTTGGTGAATAGTAACTTACCCTTATGAATAGTAACATACCATTATGAATAGTAACCTACCCTTATTAATAGTAATAGAACCCATATGAATGGTAACCTTACCCATGAAAGTGTAAATAAAATTTAGGCACCTTAAAAATGAAGTTGAATATTTTAAGTGTTGGTATTTTTTCGATCAAAATATGATTTTAATTAAAAATTAAATTTATCATATTTATAAAATTATTTTTGAAAAATGGAGTTCATTTTTGGATTATTCATGTTGAAAAATGGTTAGGGTGAATTTTTGAGTTTTTTCTGAAATACTTGATTTTTTGGTGAATAGTAAAATACGATAAATTATGACAAATGCTAAATACATGACTTATTAAGTCACAGATGATATCCTGATGAGGTAAGAAAATTTGGTTCGAAATCACATGAACTTATTACTATTTTTAGTCATGGAATCATCACTATTTCTTGTCTTAGGGAAAAATAATAAATTAATGAATATAATATTAAGAAAACCCTCCTTCCCTTCACTATATAAACCACCCCTCACCCCCTCTTCCTCCCACACCACTCAAGATTTTATACTTGCCTAAGATCTACCAAATACAATTCCCAAGCCCTCCCCCAACTTCAAAGTCCTGATGGTCTCACCAAAAGCCCAAAAAAAGGCCTTAAGGAGCTTCTCACGCAGGAGTACTCAAGAGGTGAACCTCTCTTCCTTTGTCTTTCAACTTCTTTTACAAGTTCCATTCTTTTTTTGCTCTCTCCTAAAATCCACTAATAAAAATGATATGATAATTACATTACCTTAAATGGATTGTAATTTTATCATGCTAATGTAATATTTTAATCATCATATCTCTTTTCCCCCTCCTCTTATACTAAAAATGAAAACACTGTCTGAGATGTGTTAATTTATCACATTCAAGGATGACGAGTTTTCAATTTCTATTACTATCTTCAAGATTGGTAATGTAACATTTTTAATGTTTGAACCAGATCATAATATATTTATTTCATCTTATAAAATGTTCTGGAACCCTTACAGACTCATAATATAAAATAATAATACAAAACAAGTTCATTGTGCACAAAACTGCCAAAGTTAAGCCAAGCATTTATCATTAGCTTTTATCTAATGAGCCATCCTTATGGTATATAGAAAAAATCATTATAAGATAATTTATATCTCTTTAATTTCACTAATAATATATATTAACAATTATTTATGTTTAACCACATTTCAAACGAACTTCCATTCGTGAATACAAGTAAACCGATCGTGAAAACCAAAGAAGAAAATGCTTCCAAAAAAATAAAATTAAACCTCTTCAACCCATCAAAAAGGCAATTAATGAGCCTAATAAGGTTATAATAAATAAATTACGTGTATAATAGGTTATTTAATTATCAATTAATGAAGTTAAATTTGATTATTCAGGTCATTAATATCAGTCGAGAACACCTTCGGGCAAAAGGTAAGGGGTTTCTTCTATCACTTTTAATTCCATGAGATTTCCACCGTTCACCACTTATTTATTACATGTGGTGTATTTTGTACTTACATTTGATAAAAATTATCATTATTTTATTTATATTCATGATATTATATGATTTATTTGGTGGTTATTAATTTTTGGTCATACGACTCAATTGATTACAACCTGGTAAGGGACTTTGTCTCAATTTCCATTTCATTGAGACTTACTTGGTATTATGCACCAAATATTTCTTATGTGGTATATCCATTGTACATTTGAGATAATTTTTTCATTTTAAATTGTAAAAATATTATATATCCATATTCTGGTTTCATGGATATGATAATTGTCTTAGGTTGTACACCCTTTTATATACGGTGTTTATTTGGAATGTTGTTTTAACTATGGAAATATTGATGAATCCGTGTCCACTAATATATACGGATATTGAGAATTCATCTTGTAATTATAATAAATATATATATAAAGAATTATTTTTTACTTTAAGTGATAGTTGGGGCCCTCTATATCCCCTCGATGCATCGACAGGTCTCATGATACAAATTAGTTGGCGGCAAACCCTTCGAGTTTGTTTCCAAAAATTAGATGGGTTTCTACCCTCAAACTTAAACCATTTCAATGGTATAGTGGTATCATGTTCTAGATACATGGAATCCAATCAATAATCATTCTATTTATTCATTTTTAGTTATTACTATCCATGAGGTTTTCACTTTGACAAAATCTATGGATGCAGTTTTATTCTCAGTTTATTAATGGCATGTGTTTTTCATTTATTCACTATGCCATATTGACTATGCCAATTTGGTTATGATTAAATTATTTATGATTCATGATTCCGATATTTTTAACCCTTACTGAGCATTTTATCTCACCCCTTTTATTTCTTTTCCTTCCACAGGTTATGAAGAGGAGATCATTTATTGAGTTTTTATGGATGCAATTTTTTTGTTTTTATTATGTATTGTATTTTTACATTTCCCAATGTAATATGAGTTACATGTATATATCTATTTTCTTCAATACTACTAAACTAATCATTCCTTTTAGATTTCATTCATTTTAATCATGCCAATATATAAATTAATGCACCGACTTTGGGCTTCCGGGGTCAGGGAACTACAGTTGGTATTATAGGAAGTTTAGTAGAAAACTTGGAAACTAGATTTAGAAAACTTAGATTAGGGAAAAAACCTATAAGATAGTCTTTGAGGATAAAAATACAAGAAAATCCTGGAATTTTTATAAGGAATAGATTATTTGGATCTTTCTAGCAGATACATCCCTGTCTGGATACAAACAAGTATAGGTGGCTCTGGCACAAATGTACTTAGGTGTGAAAACTCCGACAATGAGTTTTGGGCTTGACCCAGGGTATCCTGGTACATGACAATGGACCTTGCTATACTATTTGTTTGAATCTCCTAGGGGATATTCTTAGGATAATTCAAATTTTCTTTACAAGCCATTATGAAGTATTTGAATGTAAATTTTTCCTCAGAGAAACCGTGTTTATGAGATTAGTTATGCATAGAATTTAAATTTATGCAAGTAATTTTTTAGTTGAGATTATAAATTATGATTCATAACCTAATATAGTATATTAAAATATTTAGAAATGGTTCCTAATGGAAGAATGGGAATCAATACTCATGGAAAATGTAGGGATTTCCCCACTAAGAAAGTCAACATAGTTAATGTTGGAGCGGATCAGATCATGACCATATTGGGAAAACTCACTTAGGCTATGACGAATAACCATGATACACATGCATTGGGTCATTTAATGTGGCATAAGCCCCCATTTTTTAGTGGGACTACTAATCCAGTGGTAGCTGAGTAGTGGATCAAGTCCCTTGAAAAGATATTCATGGCATTAAGATGCAATGAAAATGAAAAGGTAGTGCTGGAAGTATATTGTATCAAGGGTGACGCTGATCAATGGTGGTCCTTGATCCAGAATAACATAGAGAAAGAATAAATAAAGTATATAAAATGGAGGAATTTTAAGGAAATATTCTTTAACAAATATTTCCCTCGTGAGCAATGAACTAGAATAAAGAAGAAATTCTTTAGCTCAAAGAAAAGGGAAGAAGACAGTGTTGCAGAGTATGAGGCTACCTTCACAAGACTATCCAGGTATGCCATAGATTACATACATGAATCAGAAAAAAATATTGATCATTTCTTTGAAGGTCTTAATCCAAGTATTTGAATGGAATTATCTTCTCAATCATTTTCATCATACGATGAAATTGTATTAAGTGCCATCAAAATAGAGAAAAAATTTTCTAGATCAAAAAATTTCAAGGGAAATCAAGATAAGAAGAGGAATTCTACCAACCATGGAAAAGATGAAGCGCTAATGAAGAAGAAGGGAATAAAGAAATTTCCATCATGTGAGAACTGTGGAAAGAATCATCCTGAGAAATGCTTGAAAGGCATGATAGTTTGCTATAAGTGTGGAGAAAAGGGTCATCGATCTAGTGAATTCAAGGGGAAGAGATAATTCAATGATGTTCTATGATGAAATTTTAGAGATATGGGACACTATGAAAATGAGTGTTCTAAGAACCACAAAAAATTTCCTCAGAAAAGGCCACGAGAGAAAGATAAATCTTATGCGATTACAACTATGGAGGTTGAAGTTCCTAATGATGCGGTGGAAGGTACTTTAATTGTTCCTTCAAACTTAGCCAATGATTTATTTGATTTTGGATCATCACATTCATTTATATCTTCCTAGTTTACCAAGAAAATTAGACATGTCTAATTTTATTTGATAAAGGAGTTGTCAGTCAAAACTCCTAGGGGATGTATCATTGCAACAAATATGTGTCGATCAGCCCCCCTCATGACACATAAATGTGCTTTGGTTTCTAACCTTATCATCATACAAATTATTGACTTTGATATAAATATCAGTATTAATTAGATATAAAATTATGATGCGAAGATCTATTGCAAGAATAAGAAAGTTACAATTTTTGAGAATGGTGTCAAATCCCTTATATTTATAGAAAAAACCTCACAATCTGATTCTTATCTTGATCCACCCCTAGTAGCTCTACTAAATGAAATTATTAGAGTGGAATAGAACAAAATATATATGGGTGAGTGAAGAAATATTCAAATTGAAGATGTACCTATTGTGCAAGAATACATTGATGTATCAGAGGATCTACCTGGACATCCTCCAGAGTGGGAAGTTGAGTTATCTATTGATTTAATTCCTAGTTAAAGACCTATATCAAAGACTCTCTATAGAATGGACACTGTGGAATTAGTGGATCTAAATAAACAAATAGAGTAATTGAGTGACAAAGGATTTATTTGACTTAGTTTTTCTCCATGGGGAACTCCTGTCCTCTTTGTCAAAAAGAAAGATGGTTCCATGAGGCTATGCATTGATTATAGGGAAATCAATTATATTATGATAAAGAAAAAGCATCCTTTGCCAAAAATTAACAATTTATTTGATCAACTTCATGAAACCGAATATTTTTCAAATATTGACATTCGATTCGGATATCATCAGCAATGTGTGAGGAAGGAAGATATTTCTAAGATAGCATTTCGAACCAGGTATGGGCATTACGAGTTTACAGTAATGCCTTTTGGAATGACTAATGCACCCTCAGTTTTCATGGATCTAATGAATAGGGTTTTTAAGGAATATCTTGGTGACTTTTTTGTGTTATTTATCGATGATATCATGGTATACTCCAAAATCTACGAAGACCATGAGAATCACTTGCGGGTCATTCTGAAAACTCTTAGAAGAAATAAATTATACGGGAAGGTTAACAAGTGTTAATTTTGGCTCCAATCAGTTTATTTTATTGTCTATATTGTCTCTAAGGATGTAGTATTAGTTGATCCTATGAAGACAAAGGAAATCCAAGAATGGAACACGCCAAAAAACATAACCAAGGTACGTAGTTTTATTGGCTTAGTAGGTTACTATTGGATTTTCGTTCATAATTTTTCCTGACTGGCTAATCTGCTAACCAAGCTCACACGTAAATGGGTTAAGTTTTTATGGAATAAATAATGTATGGAATGATTTTAATAATTGAAAATAATATTGTTCAATGCTCAATATTTACTCTTCCATCTGAAAATGATGGATTTTTAATATACAGTGATGCATCAAAGAATGGACTAGGTTACATCCTTATGAAATGTAAGAACCCGGTTCTTATTCTTGAGGTATGAGTTTCTTATTTTCATTTTTCCTTAAGTTTTTAAAGAAAAAAAGGGAAATGTGGGAAAAATACCAAATTTATGGGTACACACAGTGTACTTTTGTACACACGCTGTGTACGTTGGCCGTGTAGGATAAGAACACAGGGCGTGTAGGCTTGTCAGTGATTAAGGGTGTAAAAACTAACTACACACCATGAACTTAATAATACACGCCATGTAATCAGTCAGAAGGTGAAAAATAAGGTGGTGAAAGTAGCCACCAAAGGATGATAGTACACGCCGTGTACTTAGTAATACACACCGTGTAATCAAGTCGACAGATGAACAATGAGGCAGTGGAAAGTAGCTGCCAGAGGAACAGTTAAAATGGATAGTATACACTGTGTACTTGAGAAGTACACACTGTGTAGTTATGTTTTTTCATTAAAAACAAGCAGTAGCCTCCTCTTTCGGCAGAGGAGGAAGATGAATCACCAGGAGCTGTAGGAGAGGAGGCTGAGACTTGGAGGAGCTCCCGATCGCTCATCGGGACTCCGATTCTTCCACTGTCAGTCTCGTTTGAACCAAACGGGTAAGGTCTTCTCTCTCCTTGAGTCTCTCCCTCCAATTATTTCCCTAAGGGAAGTTATTTATGTTTTAATGGGTAATAATTAATCTCATATCTATATTGTTCTTGGTCATTTTGTTAGGTGCCTTTCACGTATATCGATCAGAGGAGATCAAGGTAGGTGGTCTTGTGTTTAATTCCAACTGTCAAGTTGATTTTGTGTACTGTTGTGCCACACACCCATGTTCGGGGTGTCATATGGCTGAGACTTTTATTGTTGAGATATCTATAATTGCATAGGTAATCTAATAAATAAGTATAAACTGTTGTTTGGGATCGTTGCTTTGATCTAAGGCCACCCCGAGGGTGCATTTACCTTATTTATCTGTTTGGCCAGGATACCTGTGGGTATGCCGTGATTATAGAATGTTTTGAGTTTTTTTAAGAGGAAACATATATAAATTTATTGATTATGCATTGGGCTCAACCCGGTTACTTGATTTTCCTATAGAATGCCTGAGGGCAGTGTTTTGTTTAGCATGAGGGAAATGTTTTGTTAGCCCGAGGGCAATGTTTTGTTTACCCTGAGGGAAACGTTTCTTATGCCTGAGGGCAGTAGATTCTGTTCCTGAGGGTGATATCTCATATGAATAAAGGAAATATTTGTTATGCCTGAGGCCAGTGACCTGAGGGCTTCGTTTTAGCTTGCCTGAGGGTAAGGACTTGCACATCTGAGGAAAATGTTTACTTAAATATTCACTGTGGTGATTTCTTATGTTGTACCTGCCAAGTTAAAGCACAGGCTTGGTATTATTATTATCTTCTACTTGTTAGATAGCCTGTTGTGGTTTCTACTGTGGCACTGTTTAGAAGATTTTCAGTTGAGGCCGAGTCTCGGGAAACTCATAATTAAATTATATTTAATTGTTAAAAAATTATAAAAATGGAAATATAACTGGTAGGAATGGTTACTTTTGAGTAATTCCGTGTTTACTGCATTTCATTATTGCACACTACTATTGCACATTTTACTGACAGTTGGGCATAGGCCTTTGGTGGTTTCCTACTAGGATTTATTTCTCACACCTTGTTTGGGTCATGTCTTGGGCCCAAATAGATTATATTGCTGCAGGTGTCGATAAGGGAAAGGGTCCCTACACAAGTACATGATTGTTTCAGAGGAGTAGGAGAGAATGGGACTAAGCTTAGGCTTGCGATGTTGCTGCATTCCTGTTGCATTGCTTTTGGTTTTGTTTTACTGTACTTTATACCTTATGCTGTATTGTATTAGATTGCAGTGTATCCTGTTTGGATGCTTTCTTAGAATTAGAGACATGTTTCATCATCTTATATATGACTGTTGGTTATTTTTTACTTCAGTTCCGATGTCCACTTCAGGTTTATATTTTTTACTGCTTCTTATTTTGTATGTTTATATTTTTCCCGCTGTGCTACACTTTGAAAAATGAGGGAACAGTTTCCCCACTATTAGTCCTAGGCCCTCGATGCTATTCGATAGCCTTTGGTGTTTGGGGAAATGAGCTTGAAGTCATGTGACCAATCGGGTTCGGGGAACCCGTTGTGTGGCACCCGGATCTGTGACGTTACAAAGTGGTATCATAGTGTTTTCTTTTCTTTGAGTTATTTTATTATTTGGCGACAATGAAAAGTGATAGATTATTAAGGGATTCGGTAATAAACTGTGCCCGGGAGTAGCTACCCCATGTATAGGTAAAGGCCGAATTGCCTCGAATTAAATTGTGATTTTATGTTTATGATTATTACAATTAATATGATTTTCACCATTGGGTGATGCACTTGTGGTGTCATGTTTATATTTTTATACTTGGGGGTTCTATTTAGTTGCAACCTAATGAGATGAGGGTATGCCATCTCATGAATCATTTAGGAACATGTTAGAATCACATGTCATGCATATTTTCTGAAGTTCCCAGTCAGGATCCAAGTATCACTGAGAGGGGGAGGGGGTGAATCAATGATATATTTTCTTTTTATGTTTCCCTTTATTTTGAAACAACCTTCGCCTCCTGTTAAATAGTTTCTTCCCTACTGAACACACACAACCACAGGAACACAAGATTTACAAGGTTCACTACTCAACAAGAGTAGCTACGTCCTTGGTATGGTACGGAAATAATCCAGTACCACACAATCCACTAGAAAACAATCCTTTGATAGGGAATAAAATGAGTAGGATATACCATTACACTCGTGTATCACTTGGAAAACAATATGCAAGCGCGTGTGCACCCTCTTAGCACAAATATAGAATTACAGTATTTCAGTGCTTCTTTACAATTGAACATTTGTATTCTCTAAAGTACAGATCTTCACTTTCCTACCCAGAAGCTGGTAAGAACTCCCATATGCACAACTGAATATGTGCGAAGACCCCAAATTTTTCGTGCAACCTTTATAATATCTTGCGCGCAATTCAAATTCCTTGCGCGTAAAAATCCGCTTTTGGCACGGAAAACTTATTTCGCACAATTTCCTTTTTCGCGCAACTGTTCACTATTTCGTGCAACTTCCCTTTTACATGAAAACCTATTTCTTTTTGCACAACTCCCCTTTTACGCACACTAGAGCTCGGTATTTCTTCTAAGTGTCGAGCATTCACAAATGAGAGGGGTTCACCTTATATATATAGGCATTTTTGACCCCGTGCGAAAAACACTAATCCATGCGTAAAACCCTCTTCGTGTGTGTAAAAACTCTTTCACGCAACTTCATATTTTGCGCAATGCTCCAATATTTCACACACCACATGCCTTGGCCAATTTTCGAGCTTCTAATCTCGAAACACCTTTTTCAAAAAAAACTTCATTCCTCTATTTCACGCACCACGCCAATATTTTGGGCAACCTTCATTTTTTACATAGCCCATTGATATTTTGCACACAACTATATTTTTCGTGCATCCTGCAGATATTTCGCACATCCCACTGATATTTCGCGCATCCCATTGATATTTCGCACATCCCACTGTTATTTCGCGCAACCTGCTGATATTTTGCGAATCCCGCTACTATTTCGTTCACCAATTATTTTTTCGCACAACTTGCCTAAATTTCCACGCACTCCATGCCGTTGTCATTTTCTGATGTTCTGACCTTGGATCATGCCTTGCGTGCAAAAATATAAACCATCTTCAATCTTGCGCACAACATCCATTTCCAAAACACATCTTTATCTCCCGATTTTCAGGCCCTAAAATTTGGCAAACACTAGAAAACAACGCCACCTTAAACTGTGCTTTTGTGCCACCTCATGATTGTCCATTGCTTTGTCATTTCTCTATTCTCTGCTTCCCATAACCATTCTTCAGATTTTATCATGAAATCCACTATCATGATATATATCCTTTGATAGACCAAATTTAGCATCTTCAGAATTACAATGGAAAGTACTGAAACTTCCCTTTCTTCTAGCAGCATCATTCCTTCCAATAAAAACTGTATATGACTGGCCTCATCATTTCCCCCCCTTTCCTTCATAAGGCTTGCATCACAAGTTCTTCTAACTTATGATATTTTTGAAATACATATCAACAAAGCATCATCTAGTTTCAAGTCCTTTACAAAGTGAGTTGATTTATCTTCTTTGACAATAAAAGACAACACTCTGCAAAGGCTAACTCTTCAAACTTCCTTCTCCATCCAACTTGGTCCCAAATTTTTTTATGCCATTTAGCTGCATTAGAAATTTCATGTTGTTATGATATAAAATGCATGATGTTGTGATAGGTACCTTGATAGATACACTGACTATTGATAGGGTATGGGTACATGTTACGGTTGGGTTTATGGATGCTAAACTTTGGTTCCTGAGAAGTATGGGCTCTCTTGGACCGGAATTTGGCAGATCATGATCCAAAATTTTGTTGCATTCTGTACTATAATGTGAAAGGTCGGGTGCTAAACTTTGGATCGTGGGGAGTATGGCCCCCCACAGATTGGAATTTGGCATACCGATGCTTGAAATTAAATGAAAGGGGGCTCTGGGGTAGTTTCTGAGGCTTACTATTCAGAAAAACCCAGAATACACGATGTGTAATTTTGACCACACGCCGTGTACTCTTCTGTTCGGGAAGAAATGAAAAATTTCTAAGTACACGCCGTGTACCTTATGTACACACTGTGTAGTCTCTAACCATGTCATAGGCCATGTGGGTAGAAACACGAGATAGCCATGTACCGGTTGTACATACCGTGTAGGTTTGAACCTGTGTCCGCCCATGTGACTAACAACACGGATGGAGAAATCTTATCTCATACACGCCGTTTCAATTCCGAACACGCCGTGTAGTGTAATCTTGGGATCCGGCCGTGTAGCTAACAACACGGGTTAGTGTTATCTTTTCAAGTACACACCGTGTCCTTCTGGAACATGCTGTGTAGTGTGATCTGTGTATCTGGCCGTGTCTCGAACAACACAGGTTGGTGAACCTCGTCTAGTACACGCCGTGTACCTGTGGGACATGCCGTATAGTCTTGACCGATGAGAGACCATGTGGACTTGGCCATGTGGCTGGGGAAACATGGTGGTGTACACTCCATGTGTGGGTGTAACACACCATGTAACCTTATTCTAAGGGGATTCATGTGGCTTAGTCGTGTAGAAGGACTCGGGCAGGGGAAGAAAATTCAAGTACATGCCATGTGTAAGGATAACATGCCCTGTGTTTGGGGTGTTACATGACCAGTTCTGACAAAAGTACACACCCATGTGAAAGACTTAAGGGAAAACTCCGTGTAGTTATTATACACACCGTGTAGTCTTGTTTTGTAAAACTTGAATGGTTTCTTTCTCATGTTCCCTTCTTACGTTCCAGTTCTTAGTCCTTGATGATCTTAATCTAAGGCATGTGTTTGACCTTGTAGATTCATGCCGCCGAGATGACCTCGAGTTGCTCGCTAAGAGAGTGGCGATGATTATACTCTAGAGATGGTAGGCCATAGGCTACCGATGGATCCTCCAGTAGTGCCAGATGCGGCCCCAACCGTTATACTAGACGCAAGAGCGGATGCGTAGTTCCATGAAGGCTTCATGCGGTTCATGCAGACCTTCCAGGGAGCACCGCCGGTTGCCACATCTATGGAAGAGCTAACATGTATATTCCAGCAGCAGCATCCACCTACATTTTCAGGGGATGGCGGACCACAGGCTGCAGAGTCATGGCTGGATTCTATGAAGACAATCTTCGAGCATCTGGAGATGCCTCCTAGGAGGAGGTTCAAGCTCGCTACTTACATGCTGCGTGATTCCGCCAAGAGATGGTGGGATGTTACCACCCATACTAAGCATCACTGATACATGACATGGGAATATTTTCAGGTAGTCTTCTATGAATTTTTATTTCTGGAGATGCTAAGAGAAGATCGAGCTCGAGAGTTCATGAATCTGCAGTAGGGCTCCATGTCAGTGATGGACTATTCTGCCCGCTTCCCCGAGCTACAACGTTTTGCACATGTTCTGGTGGTTGATGAGATATTGAGGGCTAGAATCTTTTAGGATGGTCTTTGACATGACATCCGAGCACTGGTGAATGTTTTCAGGTTGCCTATAATGAATGCTATTGTGAACCAGGTGTTGATTACTGAGTGGAACCTGCAGGAAGCTAGTGGTAAAGACCAGGGTGGTTCGGCACCAGTCTCTAGTACTATTTCTACCGACAAGAGGAAGAGGCAGATGTATTTCTCTCACAGTGGTAGTACTATCCATAATAATTCTTCAGGTAGCCAAGTAATGTGCTACCAGTGTGGTAAAGAGGGTCACAAGAGACCTCAGTGTCCACGTGACCCAGTGGGGTGCTGAGCTTGTAGTAAGATGGGTCATCTTCAGCGTTTTTGCAGGGCGTTTCCACCAGTGACCAGTGAGTGGGGTTCTGTACAGACTCCACATGCAGAAGCAGGGCCAGCAGCTTCTTACCAGTTAGGGAATTGGAATACATCAGGACATTCAGGCCGAGGTGGTGGTCGTGGCCGTGGTAGCTAGACACCAAAATTTCAGAGACAACATGGTAGGTCAGCTCAGGGTAGCCAGGCTGTGTCGCAGGGCCGCGACACTGGGCAGACATATGCAGTGCAACAGACCTAACAGAAGAAAGACCCCAGACCTTCCACTGTCAGAGGTACTATTTTAGTTGCTTCTGTTTTATCTTCAGTACTTTTCGATACTGGTTCTACACATAGCTTTATATCTATGCCCGTTGTGGAGAGCCTTAGGCTATATGTTTTTCTTCTTTGGAGATCATGATGCTAGACACTCCGTTAGGAATTAGAAAGATTGGGGTGCATCAGTGCAAGGAGTTCCCCCTAGAGGTTGGTGGATGTCACTTTCTATGGGACCTATATGTCTTAGAGATGACAGCCTATAATGTAATTCTCAGGATGGACTGGTTGGTACCCTTTGGATCCTTTGTAGATTTCTATAATCACAGGGTGAGTTTCATGTCACCAGAGGGTGGAGAGTTTCTATACAAGGGCGAATGGAATGTTAGGAAGAGCCGAGATGGATCCAAGCATTGTGGGTGAGGTGGAGTGATAGCCCAGATTGAGAGTTTATATCTAGATGACTAGGAAACGTGTCAGAAGGATTTCCATCCAGTGGTTAATTATTTCAGGGATGTCTTTCCGGATGAATTTTCAGGTCTACCTTCGGAGCGAGAGGTGGATTTATCTATTGATCTTGTGCCAATAGAATAACCAATATCCATTACTCCTTATAGGATGGCTACACCATAATTGCAGGAGCTCAAGAAGTAGTTGGAGGAGTTGTAGGCAAAGGGTTTCATCTGACCTACTACTTCTCCTTGGGGTTCGCCTGTCCTGTTTGTGAAGAAGGTGGATGTTACCCTCAGAATTTTTGTGGATTATTAGAAACTAAACCAGTTGATGGTTAAGAACTGATATCCCTTACTGAGGATTGATGATATTTTTGATCAAATTCGAGGAGCACGAGTGTTCTCGAAGATTGACTTCAGATCCGGATATCATCAGTTGTGCGTTAGACCATCGGACATACTGCTTACAACCTTTTGGAGTAGATTTGTTCTATATGAGTACTTGGTCATGCCGTTCAGACTTAAAAACATGCCATTAGTTTTCATGTCTCTGATGAATCGAGTGTTCCATCCATGCTTGGATTCTTTCATGGTGGTCTTCATGGACGATATCTTGGTGTACTCTCACACTCGACACGACCATGCCACACATCTTGAGATTGTTTTGAGTACACTAAGAGAGCATCAGTTATATGCTAAGAACTCAAGGTGCCACTTTTGGATGGACCAGATTCACTTCCTGGGTCATATTGTCTCAGAGGAAGGAGTTGCGGTAGACCCCGAGAAAGTGAGATCAGTAGTTTCCTGGGAGAATCCTAAGAACGTGTTTGAAATACAGAGTTTCTTGGGGATGGAATATTACTACAGGTGATTTATACAGGACTTATCCTGCTTAGAAGAGCCATTGATGGGTTTGACTAAGAAGGGTATGAAGTTCGTTTGGTCAGAAGATTGCGAGATAGCCTTTCAGGAGTTGAAGGGAAGGTTGACATAAGCACCAATCCCGATACTTCCAGAGCAAGGGAAGAGCTATACAGTTTACTGTGATGCATTAGGTATTGGGTTGGGAGTAGTGTTGATGCAGGGCAATCGAGTAGTTGCGTACGAGTCTCAGCAGTTGAGGCCACATGAGAGGAATTACCTGACACATGATCTCGAGTTGGCTGCAGTTGTCCATGCATTACACTATTAGAGACATTATCTCTTGGGAGAACATTTTGTGGTGTTTACGGACCAAAAAAGTCTTAAGTACATCTTTACCTAGCATGAATTTAATTTGAGATAGCGAAGGTGGGTTGAATACCTTCAGTCCTTCGACTTTGAGCATGCCTATACACCTGGTAAGGGTAATGCAGTAGCTGATGCACTGAGTATGAGGACTCAGATATAGGAAGTGTATAAGGCCTGTGGTGAATGGCAGTTTATGTCTTTGTTCTTTGAGATGCATTTGAAAGTTCACAATAGTCAGGGACAAGCCTATATTTTATCCTTATCTATGACTTATACCCTCCTGGATAGAGTGAGGATGAGAAAACTATCAGATTCAGAAGGCCTAGTTCTACAGGAGTTGGTGGCAAGTGAGGACCCTCCTCCTGGTTGGATGATGGGCGATGACGAGGTACTGCGTATCCATGGACAAGTGTGGGTTCTAGGGGATATATGCAAGGAGTTGATGCGGGAGTTTCATGCTTCAGCTTGGGTAGTGCATCCTGGAGTTACCAAAATGTATCGTGACTTGAGACGTCAGTATTGGTGGCCGGGTATGAAAAGAGAGGTAGCTGGTTTTGTTATGAGATGTTCCACCTATCAGCAGGTGAAGGCGGAGCATCAGAGGCCAGCTGGACTGTTACAACAGTTACCCATTCCGGAGTGGAAATGGGATGATGTCACGATGGACTTTGTGACCGGGTTGTCAAGGTCACCTCGAGGCAATGATGCCATATAGGATATTGTGGATAGACTTACGAAGGTAGATCACTTTTTTCCGATCAAGGAGACCTTTGGTGTTGACGAGCTCAGGAAGTTATATATCCGAGAGGTAGTACATCTTCATGGGGTCCCTCGTTCTATCATTTCAGATAGGGAAAACTGTTTTATGTCTTGTTTATGGCAGAGGCTTCAGAGGGCACTGGGTACATAGGTGCTTATGATCACAACTTACCACCCTCAGACCGATGGCCAGTCAGAGCCTACAATACACGTGTTAGAGGACATGCTTCATGCATGCGTCCGGGACTTTGGGGGCTCTTGGTAGAGGCACATATCCCTGGTCAAGTTTTCCTACAATAATAGTTTTCAGGAAACTATTGAGATGGAACCTTACGAGGATTTATATGGTAGGGCATTCCGTTCACCCTTGTGTTGGTTGGAGGTAGGTGATGCAGCTTTACTGGGACCACATCTCGTGCAGGAGACTTCAGAGAAGGTCCAGTTGATTCAAAAGCAGATGACTACTGCATAGTCTCATCAGAAATCTTATGATGATCATCGTAGACGACCCTTGGAGTTCATGGTCGATGATCAGGTTTTCTTGCGTGTTTCACCGAGGTTGGGACACAGGTGGATCAAGAGACAGGGTAAACTTTCACCAAGGAATTTAGGGCCGTTTGAGATTCTAGAGAGAGTCGTTCCAGTTTCCTATCAGTTGCAGTTACCAAAGAGGTACCGAGCCATGCATGAAATCTTCCATGTATCTCAGCTACGCCGTTATTACCCAAACCCGTCTCATGTTTTTCATCCCAAGGAGGTTGAACTTTAGGTTGATGCATAATTTTAGGATTATCCGATTTTTATTGTTGATAGGAGTATGAAGGTTCTCCGAGGTCGGTCAGTTCCTGTCATACGGGTGCTATGGCTACATAGCCGAGTGCAGGACAAAACCTGGGAGTGGGAGACTGATGCACGTGCTCAATGGCCAGAGTTGTTCTAATCTTTGTCTTCACCACCCTTGTAAGGGAAATTCGAGGATGAATTGCTTTAAGGGGGGAAGTTTGTAAGAACCCGGTTCTTATTCTTGAGGTACGAGTTTCTTATTTTCTTTTTTCCTTAAGTGTTTTTGATAAAAAAAGGGAAATGTGGGAAAAATCCCAAAATTATGGGTACACGCCATGTACTTTTGTACACACTCCGTGTATGTTGGCCGTGTAGGATAAGAATACAGGGCGTGTAGTCCTGTCAACAATTAAGGGTGTAAAAACTAACTACACGTAGTGTAATTAGTAATACATGATGTGTAATCAATCGGAAGGTGAACAGTAAGGCAGTGAAAATATCCTTCAGAGGACGACAGTACATGCCATGTAATTAGTAATACAGGCCGTGTAATCAAGTCAGTAGATGAATAGTGAGGAGGTGGAAAGTAGCCTCCAGAGGAATAGTTAAAATGGATAGTACACATAGTGTACTTGAGAAGTACATGCTTTGTAGTTATATTTTTTTGTTAAAAATAGGAAGTAGCCTCCTCTTTCAGCAGAGGAGGCATAGGACTTACCAGGAGCTGCGGGAGAGGAGGCCGAGACTTGGAGGAGCTCCCGATCGCTCACCGAGACTTTGATTCTTCCGCCGTCGATCTCGTTTGAACTGCGCGGGTAAGGTCTTCCATCTCCTTGAGTCTCTCCCTCCAATTATTTCCCTATGGGAAGTTATTTAGGTTTTAATGGGTAATCATTCATCTCAGATCTACATTGTTCTTGGTCGTTTCGGGAGGCGCCTTTCACGTATATCGATCAGAGGAGATCCAGGTAGGTGGTCTTGTGTTTAATGCCAACTGTCGAGTTGATTTTGTGTACCGTTGTGCCATGCTCCCATGTTTGGGGTGTCATATGGCTGAGATTTTGATTGTTGATAAACCTAGAATTTCATATGTAATCTAATGAATAAGTATAAACTATTGTTTGGGATTATTGCTTTGATCCAGGTCCACCTCAAGGGTACGTTTACCTTTTTTATCCGTTTGGATAGGATACCCATGGGTATGCTGTGATTGTAGCATGTTTTGAGTTTTCTTAATAGGAAGCATATATAAATTGTTTGCTTATGCGTTGGTCTTGGCCCAGTTACTTGCTTTTCCTATGGAACGCCTGAGGGAAGTGTTTTGTTTAGCCCGAGGGAAATGTTTTGTTAGCTTGAGGGCAATGTTTTATTTAACCTGAGGGTAATGTTTCTTATACCTGAGGGCAGTAGCTTCTGTGATTGAGGGAAATATCTCGTATGCCTGAGGGAAATATTCATTATGCTTGAGGGCAGTCACCTGAGGGTTTCATTTCAGCTTGCTTGAGGGTAAGGAATTGCACATTTGAGGATAATTTTTACTTGAATATTCACTGTGGTGATTTCTTATATTGTACCTGCCAAGCTAAAGCACATTATTGGTATTATTATTATCTGCTACTTGTTAGATAGCCTTTTTTGGTTTCTGCTGTGGCACTGTTTAGAAGATTTTTAGTCTAGGTCGAGTCTCGAGAAACTCAGAATTCAATTATATTGAATTTTAAAATAATTATTAAAATGGAAATATAACTGGTAGGAATGGTTACTTTTGAGTACTTTCGAGTTTACTGCATTTCATTATTACACAATGCTATTACACATTTCACTGACAGTTGGTCACGGACCTTTGGTGGTTGCCTACTGGGATTTATTTCTCACACCCTATTTGGCCCATGTCTTGGCTCAAACAGATTATATTTCTATAGGTGTCGATAAGGTAAAGGGTCCCTACACAGGTACATGATTGTTACAGAGGAGTAGGAGAGCATGAGACTGATCTTAGGCTTGCGATGTTGCTACATTCCTGTTGCACTGCTTTTGGTTTTTTTTTGCTGTACTTTGTACCTTGTGCTGTATTGTATTAGATTGTAGTGTATCATGTTTGGATACTTTATTAGAATTAGAGACATGTTACATCATCATATATATGACTGTTGGTTATTTCTTACTTCAGTTCCAGTGTCCATTTCAGGTTTATATTGTTTATTACTTCCGATTTTGTATGTTTATATTTTTCCCGCTGCACTACACTTTGAAAAATGAGGGAATATTTTCCCCACTATCAGTCCTAGGCCCTCACTGCTAGTCGGAAACCTCTGGTGTTTGTGGAAATGCGCTTGAGGTAATGTGACCAATCGGGTTCGGGGCACCCGTTGTGTGGCACCTGGATCCGGGATGTTACATAAAAAATGATAAAGTTATTGCTTATGCATCAAGGCAGTTGAAGATTCATGAGAAAAATTATCCAACTCATGATATTGAGTTAGTAGCCACAATATTTTCTCTGAAAATATGGAGAAATTATCTCTACGATGAAAGGTGTGAGATATATACGGATCAAAAAAGTTTAAAATACATTTTTACATAGAAATAACTCAACATATGGAAAAAGATATGGATTGAGTTACTTAAATATTATGATTTTCAATACACTACCACCTAGGAAAGAAAAATAATGTGGAAAATGCATTAAGTAGGAAAGATCATGTACTTCTGACCCAAATGAGGATTGAGGGAGATCCTATATTCATGGATCTAATAAAGATGGATGTGAGAATTATCATGGAATGGGAAAAATATTTCCTCTTTCAAATGATTGCTAAACCATCCTTGTTGTAGAAGATAAAAAGCACTCAATCTGAGTACGAGAAGCTTCAAAAGAAAATTAAAGTTGTTGAGGATGGAAGATTGGCAGACTTTGTGTTTGAGGATGGAGTTATGAAATTTGGAAAGAGGTTATGTGTTCCTTAAATACCTGAGCTAAAAAGGGAACTATTAAATGATGATCATAGCTCAAATTTCTATATACACCCTAATAAAAAAAAGATACATAGATATCTGAAGGAACATTTTTGGTGGGATAATATGAAGCGAGAAATTGCTGACTATGTTCAAGGTGTCTAGTTTTTCAATGAGTGAAGGCTAGGAGACAACATCTTAGAGGATTCATGCAACCTATAACTATTTATATGTGTAATTGGGATGAAATTATGATGGATTTTGTCTCAGGACTACCAAGTACACCTAGAAGGAATGATGCAATATGGGTAATTGTTGATCGTCTCACAAAATCAGCACATTTCCTTTCTATAAGAGAGGATTTACCACTTAAGAGACTTGAAATATTTTATATTAATGAAGTTGTAAGACTTCATGGTGCAACTCTATCGATTGTGTCTAATCGAGATCCTAGTTTACATTAAAACTCTGGAAAATTCTCCAGAAGGATTTTGATACTGAGCTTCATATGAGTACTGATTATCACCCCCAAACAGATAGACAGTCTGAAAGGACTATTCAAATACTAGAAGACATGTTGAGATCATTATCAATTGAATTTCAAGGTATGTGGGTTCAATAATAGCCTTTGGTGGAATTTTCCTACAATAGTAGTTTTCATTCTAGCATTCAAATGGCGCCATATGAAGCATTATATGGTAAGAGGTGTCGAACTCCAACTTGTTGGAATGAGGTTGGCAAGAGGAAACTTATAGGCCCAAAACTTATCGAAGAGACAACTGCAAAGGTAAATAAAATTCAGGCCCATATTAAAGCATCCCAAAGTTGGAAAAAGAGTTATGATGACAACCAGATAAAAGATTTATAATTTAAAATAGTAGATCATGTCTTTCTAAAAGTATCTCCATGGAAGGGTGTCTTAAGGTTCGGTAAGAAAGGGAAACTAATCCTCAGGTACATCAAATCATTTGAAATTATAGAAAGGATCGGAGTTGTAGCTTACCGTTTAGCAGTGCCAAAAAGTATCTCTAGAGTTCATGATGTGTTCCACATGTCAATGTTAAATAAATACATACTGGACCCAATTCATGTACTCACTTATGAAGAAATAGACATGGAACCTGATTTGTCTTACTACGAAGAGCCTATCAATATTCTTGACATTAGGGAGAAAGTATTGAGAAATTGGGAAACTCATATGGTAAAGGTTCTTTGGAGGAATGATAAGATGGAGGAAGAAACATGGGAACCTAAGGATGTTATGAAGAAGAACCACCCACATCCTTTTAGGTAGAAATATACATGAAAAATTTCTAGGGATAAATTTTTGAAGGAGGGAATAATATAACACCCCAAACAATTTATGGTATGTCTATCTTAAATGATTTCAATTCAATAGATAGCTTATATTACATGAATAACTGAGTCTCTGTGAAACAAAACTTAGTTATTTATAGGAGAAAGTCATAACCTATCCATTAAACTTAAATTTTCCACTTCTGTGTTTTGAATTTTGAAAAACGGATATACACGGTTGCGATCAGGGTGATATTTGGAGCCTGATAGAATCAAGTTATTTTTTGGTGAATAGTAACTTAACATTATGAAAAGTAACATAACCTTATGAATATTAACCTACCCTTATGAATAGTAATACAACCCTATGAATGACAACCTTACCCATGAAAGTGTAAATAAAATTTAGGCACCTTAAAAAAGAAGTTGAATATTTTAAGTGTTGGTATTTTTCGATCAAAAGACGATTTTAATTAAAAATTAAATCTATCATATTTAGAAAATTATTTTTAAAAAATGGAGTTCATTTTTGGATTCTACATGTCAAAAAATTGTTAGGGTGCATTTTTGGTATTTTTTTGAAATACTTTATTTTTTGGTGAATAGTAAAATATGATAAATTATGATAAATGCTTAATACATGACTTACTGAGTCATGGATGATGTCTTTATTAAGTAAGAACATTTGGTTAGAACTCACATTAACTTATTACTATTTTTTTTCATGGAATAATCAATATTTATCATCTTAGGGAAAAATAATAAATTAATGAATATAATATTAAGAAAACCCTCCTCCCCTCCACTATATAAACCACCCATCACCCCCTCTTCCTCCCACACCACTCAAGATTTGATACTTTCTTAAGATCTACCAGATACACTTCCCAAGACCTCTCCCCACGTATAAGACCTTCTGGTCTCACCAAAAAGCAAAAAACAAAGTCCTTAAAGAGCTTCTCACGGAGGAACACTCAAGAGGTGAACGTCTCTTCCTTTTTCTTTCAACATCTTTTACAAGTTCCATTATTTTGTTGCTCTCTCCTCACCTCCCCTCATCCAAATTCTATGATAATTTTAGTATCTTAAATTTAATGTAATTTTATTATGCTAATATAATATTTAATCATATCTCTTTTCCCCCTCCTCTTATACTAAAAATGAAATCACCGTCTGAGATGTGTTAATTTATCACATTCAAGGATGATAGGTTTTCAATTTATATTACTATCTTCAAGACTAGTCATGAAACCTTTTTATTGGTTGAACCAGATCATAATATATGTATTTAATCTTATTCAATTTTCCGTAACCCTTACACACTAATAATATAAAATAATAATACAAAACAAGTTCATTGTGTACAAAACCGCCAAAGTTAAGCCAATCGTTTATCATTAACTTTTATCTAATGAGTCATCCTTATGGTATATAACCAAAATCATTATAAGATAATTTATATCTATTTAATTTCACTAATAATATATATATTAACAAATCTGGACATTCAACCACATTTCAAATGAACTTTCATTCAAGAATACAAGTAAACCGATCGTGAAAACTAAGGAAGAAAATACTTCCAAAACAATAAAACTGAACCTCTTAAACCCATCAAAAAGGAAATGAATGAGCCTAATAAGGTTATAATAAATAAATTAAATTTATAGTAGGTTCTGGAATGATCAATTAATGAATCTAAATTTGATTATTCAGGTCATTAAGATCAGTCGAGAACACCTTCAGGCATAAGGTAAGGGGTTTCTTATCTCACTTTTAATTTCGTGAGATTTCCATCATTCACCACTTATTTCTTGCATGTGGTATATTGTGTGATTCCATTTGATATAAATTATCACGATTATATTTATATTCATGGTATTATGTGATTCATTTAGTGTTTATTAATTTTTAGTCATATGACTCAATTGATTACAATGTGGTAAGGGACTTTGTCTCAATTTCCATTTCATTGAGACTTACTTGGTATTGTGCACCTAATATTTATTATGTGGTATATCCACTTCCCATTTAAGATAATTTTTTCATTTTAAATTTTAAATATATTATATATCCATATTTTAGTTTTATGGATATGATTATTGTCTTAAGCTGTATACCCTTTTACATACATTGTTTATTTGGAATGTTGTTTTAACTATGGAAATATTGATGAATTTGTGTCCACTACTCAATACAGATATTGAGAAGGCATATTGTACTTGTATTAAATCAATGTATAAATAATTATTTGTACTTTTAGTGACAAGTGTGTTCCGTTATATACCCTCTATGCATCGACACATCTCATGAGACAAATCAGTTAACGACAAATCCTTTGAGTTTGTTTTCAAAAATCAGATGAGTTTCTACCCTCAGACTTAAACTGTTTTGATGGTATAGTGGTATAATGTTCCAGATACATGGAGTCCAATTAATAATAATTCTCTTTATTCATTTTTAGTTATTATTTTCCATTAGGTTTTCACTATGAAAAAATCTATGGATGCAGTTTCATTATCAGTTTATTAATGGTGTGTGTTTTTCATTTATTCACCATGCCATATTGATTATTCCAATTTGGTTATGATTCAATTATTGTTGATTTATGCTTCTGCTATTTTTAACCCTTACTGAGAATTTGAGCTCACCCCTTTTATTTTTTTCCTTCCACAAGTTATGAAGAGGATATTAATTATTTAGTTTTTATGGATATAGATATTTTTATTTTTATTATGTATTGTATTTTTACCTTTCCCAATGTAATGTGAGTTACATGTACATATCTATTTTCTTCAATACTACTAAACTGAATGTTCCTTAAGGATTTAATTCCTTTTAATCATTCCAATATATAAAGTAATGCACTGGATCCAGGCTTCCGGGGTCGGGGCGTTACAATCATAAACTCTTTTAGGATATTAAGTGAAATTTTTTTTAATCTTATACTAGTATAATCCTTTAGGGAATACTGATATTCAATTTCTAAATGGTAACAA
Source organism: Viscum album (assembly GCA_963277665.1). Taxonomy (NCBI): domain Eukaryota; kingdom Viridiplantae; phylum Streptophyta; class Magnoliopsida; order Santalales; family Viscaceae; genus Viscum; species Viscum album. Next base: position 1,944,176,107 of record OY728148.1, read on the forward strand.
AATGTAACACTTTTCATCTTTCTTTACCATCACATATCTTAAATATTTTAGAATATTAAGTGGAAGTCACTTTAACTTAAGATTGGTGTCATTATTTTATTGTTAATTTTAAACTTCTATAAGTCGAAACATACCACCAGTATTCTCTTAGAAACTATATTCTTTTTGGAATATATTTCTAAGATACACAAAACCTTTTGTGTTAGGAAGTAACATTTATTTCCTTTTAGTAGGAATACTTAACAAATAAACTGTTGCTTTCATATCATATATGGAATTATATGTGTTTGGAACATTTTTCATAAATAAGTCTTTATCAAAATTTACCACCAATTGGTAGTGGGAACACATTACTACATATTTTAGTAGATACATGGATAAACATTTTATCCTGGATAAAACACTCTTATCCATATCTTCTTCTCAAAAAATGTTATTAAAATTGATATATCATAAACCATGTGTATACAATTAATAATCTCATACTTATTAATAATATCTATTTATAATCAAACAACTTCTCTTATCACATAAGGAAAATGAGACAAAGATACACATATTTTACTTAGATTCATTTGATCTTGATAAGATCATTTACTTTAAAATCTTAGATATAATAACTATTTACTTAATCTCATTAATATAAGCTACAAGATTAATCAATTCTTCCTATGATTTTGAACTCTTGTATATTTACAACAATTTGTAAAATATACATTCAGTAAGGACTTTTATTAAATGGTCTCCCAATAAAACTATGACCCCCATTTTAAAGTTCATCATATCTATTAATGATCAAAGATCTATATTTCACTAAAAAAATGACCCCACTTTGGTGTGAACTCACCAATTAGTTATTTAGGTAGGGAATCATCCCAATCATATCATATATGACTCCTGGATATTTGTTTAGACAACTCTTTGTCCATACCATCATATTGATAAACCCAACTCTATTCCTATGTTATCCCAACCATTGGAGTTTACCAGCTAGTGTAACCTAAAGAAAACATTAAAAATGATCCAATCGAAAGGTAATACAAGGGAACTACACTTTTTCATGAAACTACCCAAGGATGATCCAAGATCACTCATTACTTTCTTTCCTTACATAAGATAATCTAGAGGCACTTCAATTTGGATTTAAACTACCTAGTTGGATGATCGAGGTCTTGACAGGTACTTGATTAGAAGGAATCTTACACTAAGTATTTGAAGGGGATTTTAATCTAAGAATCATATCTCATGTTATTCCCTTTTATGTATGCATACTTCTAGTAATTTAGTTTGGAATCCCATTCCATCTACTAAATCAATATGCTCAAAATCATATTGATGTGTTACCCTTTACACAACCCACAAGTTTGTGTTACTCAACCAAAAATAAAAGATAAACATATTCATACATATCTAGATGAAATATATGTATAAGGTATATGAACACTTCATGTAAAGGTATACAATTATATAACATTTAAAATCTTAGTATGATTAAACTTGGAGTGGTAGATATCCAACCCCATTCAATTTCTGAGACAAGGAATATGCCTCCATGTAAGTAGGTAGTCTGATCCCAAGTCCATCTACCCGGGGATACTTTACTCAATAGATAATCCAATTCATCAAAACTCTAACACCTAATATGAATAAACTATATTCAACAACTAAATTCAAGCTAATAACTTTAATTTCAAACTAAGGTTAAGGTAGATGAAAAACTAAATTCATTATAGAGTTGATCCTAGCATGTAATACAAGGATCTATCCTAGAAGAAGTTTAAAAATTTAAACTAAAACATACAAAATATTCATATTTCTTAAAAAATTTACTAAACATGAATATAGAAGTGAATAACCTTATAAATAAAAGAAAAATTAAAATATTTAAACATGCGATAAATATTTATGAATAATTCATAAATAAAAGCTAATTATAAACCCTTTTATAATTTTCAACTTTAACATTAGGTAAATTACATAATCTTGAATATAAATATTTTATATCCATTTCAATATGAACCCTTTCATATTTATTTCATAATTTTGGATATAAACACTTTATATTCATTCCAATATGAACTCTTTCATATCTATAATTATATGGAATTTCAGTTTTAAATATATGATATTTTATGAATTATAAACTATTTACAATCTAATTTCTATTATGTAAACATTTTACATAATATAAATACCATATAATTATTTATTATTTAAACCTCAAACATATCAATAATCAAAACACTTTTTATGTGGCTTAAATAATATCCAAATAAGGCCCCCTTTTATTTTGACAATTAAAAATAATCAATTATGAACAATTCATAATTTAAAAATAATTTTTTATATTTTGGCCTTATTTCATAATTTATAACCCTTTATAAATTATTTTCTTATACATTTTAAATAAAAAAATTTATTTCTATATCATAATTCATTCCATATAATTTGGTTAAAAGGTATTTCAAATATTAACATTTAATATTTGGGAATAAAATGTTTCATACAAATTTAATAAATTTAATTATAAACCATTATAATAATTAATTAATTTATAAATTCCTTATTATTTAAATATATAAAAATACCTTTTATATTGATTTATAATTTTTTTATTAACTATTAAAATAATTTAAGAATTTAAAAATGATTTTTGAAATCTTTTCTATTTACCTTTACGTAGGAACCCATTATCATGTAAGGGTATCCTCCCTTTATCGTTATTCATACACTCTATATAAGGGTAACCACCCTCTATCTTCACAAAAACATTCTATGGAAGTTTAATACCCTTATGTAGTGTCAATTTCATAAGAGTAAGGATGAAACAACCCTTTCGTAGTGCCTCACATAAAGGTAATACCTTTACGCATGTCATAAAGTACTACATAACATTTATGTATCAACATAACTTACCTTTATTCAAGCCTTTAAAACATTACACTAACTTTATGTATAAGGGTAATCAATATCATACCATTATGTGACACCTTTACGCAAACCATTTACTTAAGGGTTACAAACCAAAATACCTTTACATGAACCCTTTACGTAAAGGTAAGCATTGGGGTTTCATAATTTCATAAGGGTAAATTCAAGTGAACCTTAAATATACCAATTTATGTAAGGGTAAGGAAATATGACCCTTACATAGACACTATATGTAAGGGTAAAGTCTTGGTTACCGTTACACATCCCAACTATGTAAAGGTAAATCATTTTTCCATATTTTCATAAAATTTGAAAAATAATGTTCTGTTCTAGGTTTCTTATTCATTCAAATGCAAGTTTTCATAGATCTAAATCATGTAATACCTATGATACCACTTTTAGATTTAATAAAAACCTAATAAAACTTATTATACATAGTGGAAGCAATTAGAAACCAAATTTGAGGATCTACCATGTAAGAAATATAAAACTGTGTAAAACACAGAAATGAAGAATACTATAAATCTAGAGTACCTTACACTTATGTTTATATTACCATTGATATTAATTTGATGCATTTGATATAGATCACTAATGTAAAAAAAAATCACCCCACCTCTGTTTCATATCCACAGGCTGCACCTGAATCATTCGACATTTGAGCGAGATCATTCATCCATTCACGATGTGCTAGCATCTCATATACAAAGAAGGAAGAAGAACAGACCTATGGGTCTTAGGGAATTTTGGTTAAGATAAGGATCTAAATCCATACCCATATTCCATCATATGAAATTAGGGTTTATATAGAACCTGAGGACACTGCTGGGTGGTATATGCATTAACTCATGTGTTAAAACATGTGTATAAATTCCATATCCAATTCATGCATCGTATAAATTTACTTCCTATACATTTCATATAAATATGAAACAATTTCATTTAATGATAGCTTACATGGGTGAAATAGAAAATGATAACTATTTATCATTTTGCTGCAATCATATATTGTATAAATTATTATACCCTTATGTGCATGAAAATAATAATTTGGATGCAATATATATATATACACATATCATATATCATATATATATATAAGGCTTCAGGGTATATCTCCATTAGTGAATTCCTCATACAACCAGGTTTCCATATTTTGACCACCCTCTCCTACCAAAAGCTCACAAAGGGAAATAATAAGAAAGAATATATCCCTTACAACAAAGGTGAAAATGTAAGGAAAAATACTCTTCATTTCATATTTCTTCCATGTATTTGAAACTTTCATATTCTCCCATTTATTCTTCTACTTATTGTGATATGAAACCCAATTACCTTGAGATAAGGGTGAAAACACTTTATACATAACAATGTTCCATAAATTAACCATCTCTAACTTTATGTTGGTAATACTTGGTGAAAAAACAAGTGTGATTAACCTAGATATAAATTCTACCCATAAACTATTCAATATGTGATACCAATATCAAATTTTACTTTACAAGGGGATGATTAATCAGATTCACATGAAATTCATAACATATACTCAACTCAATCAACAAATTAAAAATATTAAAGTGTAATAATGCCTTTACCCATTTTTAGATCAATATATTTTCCCTTAAAAAATTAGAAATGATTTAGTCAACACAAGAATGGGAAAGTTTGACCATCATACCTCAAACTTCATTTTTGTCCAAAATTTTAGATTTTCATATAAATTTTAGATAACCTCTAAACTAAACTAATCCTCAAGGGATACACTCTAATAATCTTCTTAATCATGGATAGTACCAACTACATATATTGATACTAATCATAGAGTTTCGGGGATGTTTCAAGTGATGCCTATCCATATAATACATGATGGATATCTCTACTTACTATATAGTAATTACAACACACATACAATTATCCTCCTAAAATAATCACCTCAAATTCAATACAAATAAAAAAACAAATATATATGAGAATAAGGTAGTTTATTCAATAGCTCCTTAGTAGAGAAACAAGTCTGATATTTTTTTCTCAACCCAAAAACCATTTTCTTTACCACATTGTATTTATGAGAACTCTTCATGATTTATCCTACTTTGACTTTAAAAATTTTACCCTCCTTGGGTATAATGGTATTACTATTAATTTTAGATTTATCCTTATGTGTAAACTTCCTTTTAACATGTCTAGTAAAGCACATGAATTCAATAATGCTTCAGATTTGTTTATCAACATCTCATTCTATCCAGGTAGCCATGTCATGCAATTATTAAGAGATCATTAAATGAAATATCAGGACACATAAAATTAATAATGTTTTTAAAGTATATTTATAGTATAGGGGAAACCCTAGGTTTTCTATAAAGGATAATTGTGAGTTTAAAGTGCGATTTTAATAATTTTGAAAAATAAACTAAAAAAAGGGTGGGGGTTTAAATGAAGTTTCAAAATAAAACAAATTAATTAAAGAGTTTAATAGATAAAAAATGGAAGTGAGTTTTGAGAGATGTATTATAAGTATATCATTGAAATTTCAATACAAAAAATTTCAAGTTCATGGTTATTATAAGTTTATTTAGGTTTTGAGTAACTCTTTGGTTGAGGTCAATCGGAATCTCAATTACCCTCTAGCCCCAAAAATCGATTCAGTTAGACATGGAACTTAGTGTAACCATCGTTTAACTAAGTTACATATCTTATATATGGTTTTGGATCTACTAAATCACTTAATAATTAAATTATTATGGGATAAAATTTGAATCCTATGTTGTCTAATCAGAATAACATAAGTTTCCCATGTGGAATCTCAGTGTTGATCAGTTAAGAGAACACATGCAATTTGTGAATGAAACTTGATATAAAAGTATTATTAGAAAAAATATCAAAATAAAAACACATGAAATTATTTAAAATCAAAAAATAGATAAAACCATTAGAGGATTTATGTTCCAAAACTCCCTTGACAAGTGTGTAGCTCCCTTGAAACAACCGCCCACCATTTAACTCACCATTGAGAGGAGGTGGAGGCTTGAGTGGATCTCATTCTTCATTTAATTTATCCCTATGAGGATTGAGAGATTAGAAACCTATAAAGGGATGAAAATAAACATAAAAATATCCAAAATGGTAAAAAATTTCCCTTTGTAAAAACTTACAATGAGGGTTTCCAACATGCCAATTTATATGAAAAGTGGAAGGTTGTTTTCGGTACACTGGGTTTCTAAAACCAATTGTCTTGAGGATTTTGGGAAAGTAAACAACCTTATCCCAAATTTAAAAAAATACAAGAGTTTTTGGATGATATATTTACTATATACTTGTAAAATTTTAAGTCCATTTAAATGTTATAATTAGAGATATTTTTCAAATACTGAGTTGTACTCTTGACTTCTAGAAGTTTTAGTTTTCTAGAAAGATCACATATTTCGGGCTATCATATGGATAAAATTATCTTAATTTTATTCTTAATATTTGTATCACAATAATATTTGGATCCACTAATACAATTTCATCTCAATTAGATTAAAAAATTATTCATAATATGTAAATTATTGCACATGTCTTCTTAGGTTTCCATGCAGTTTAACCCATTTTGCTTCAACATCATCTTGGGATCTCCAAATCACCTCCACCTACAATGTAAATATAAAAAAAGTTAAATTTAAATTTTTAATAGCATTTGAATCAAATCTGAAGTTAAATTTATTATTATATTTGTAATATATAATAAAAAATGGTTTAACACAATGGTATAAGTGTAGAATTGAATAGTGAATCGTGGTGTGATCACACCCCCACACATAAGAATTTTCATTCCCAAGAAAATTCATGTTTCAAAAAGTGATGCATAAAGATATTACCCAGTTTATAAAGATTTACCATTCAAAATAAATTCAATGCATGGTAGTAGTGTGAACAAAGAAAGAACTACAACAAGGATTCAATCTTAGTAAGCATGGAAATGAGTTTCTCATAAATTATATTAAAGTAGAATTGAAGGAGATATATGAAATTAACCCTAGTAATAAAGTTCATGATACAAATATTACATTAAATCCTCATGTGTGTGTGCAAAAACCATTTCATATTTATCTTCCCACTTTTTATTCAGTAAATATAGGCCATTTAATTTTTTTAGCTTATCTAATTCTTTCCACTAAACCTTCCCTTCACTGTTTGAAATAAAATATAAAAAACCACTCACTTAATCATTATTGGGATCCAAACCTTAATCTCATGACCTAGAAAGCCCCATACATTTTACATTTCATTACTATAATGGCTCGGACCCTCTTGGTCCATTACTTTTCCAAATTATGGTGTTTGGGGTGCCCTGGACCCCATCAGTGAGTTGTGAGGGCAACAGTGTCGGTGGAAGGGTGTCACCGTGGTGTCACCCATCAGTGTGTCCCTAATCGGTCTCACCGATTGGTGCCACAAGGGGGTCGTCGGGTGTTTCTTTACCCAGTTTTACTATAACAACTCCTTTAATGTTTAATACATCTTTAAAGTAATATGAGGCTGTTTTAAAGACCATAAATGATGTTCTAATCCCCAAGAGTGGGGAGACCCTCGATGGACCCAAGCTGTGTGTCGCTGTTACGCATTTTACTATGTTTAAATAAAATACTTTAACTCAAAACTATTATGGACACCTCTCAAATGAGAATTATTAAATAACAATTTAATTCCATTGTGTGTAACCACCCAAACATGTGAAGAAACCACGATCCGTCTTTAAATCCGTTCAAGATTTCTTATCCCGTAACTCTAAGACCTCACCTTTTATCACACATAGTTTCTTTATTTTTCTTAGCTGGTATCTTTTCTTTCCCTTGGTGCGTTTGGAGTCCCTCTTCCCAAGGCTAGTTGTGTTCCCATGCTGGAGCCTTTCCTACTCACTCTTGGAGTCCTTGTAGTTTCTGCCATGCAAGTAGCGCACCCTCAATTCTTGGAGCGAGGAAGAAAACTTTGATCATTGATCATCCAGGCAGGGATTCTTCCTTCATCTCTCCTTTCTGTGCATCATTCAGGGTGGGTATGATGATGTTCCATCAAGACTTAGATGAAACCAAATTTAACAAATATAATAAATGAACCTTTAAATAATGAAGGGATGAGAATGATAATGTTGTTGCTGTGTTATACCTTTATTGTTATGTTGTGAATTGTATGGGATTTTTCCACTAAAAATCATGGCCATTGGTGGTCCTTCCTTGTGCACTAATGATCCTCTATTTTTCTAGTTAATCCTGTGATTGAATGGATGTAACATGGAAAATTGTTAATCACGTACACTCAGTTGATTAAATGGATTCCAAATGAACAATAATCCTTGTGTGATCACCATGGTTAACAAAACAGAAAGAAGGAACTTAATGAATGGTGTGGTTAAATCTGAAAAAAAATATTTTTCCCTATTCTGGTGATGTGTATGGTTGTTCTGCTGATGCTTATAAGGTGACGTGGATGGGGATGGGATCCCCCATTGTGCAGTTGTTGGTTTGTGGATTTTGGGCTGTGTGGGGACGTATGTTGGGGCTTGGTTTATTTCTAGTACATCGAGGGATTTCACTAATCCATTTTGTTGTTGTGAGTTTACAAGAGAACCAGGTGTGAATGATTAAATTATTGCTTGGCTGTTTTTTCCTTACTTGGCTTGTGGCTATGCCTATTAGTTTCCTGGTAGTGAAGAATTATTTAAATGGAATCACTTGAATATGATAAAAAGAATGGGTTTAATGGGAAATTGTTTTCTAGAAATGAGTTGTGCTCTGGTTGTAGCTGTTGTGTTTTGTATGAATGAATAGTAACGAGGGTGTTTGTGTATGAGTTTGTTTCGGAACCCTTTGGTTGGGATGAGTGATTTTTTACCTATATGTATAAATTTAGTTCTTATGTTTCTCATTCACACCCCACCCAAGTTGAGAACTTCATCCCAAACATCCCCATTTCACGGGGGAGTTTTTTTTACCAACATTCCTATGAGTGGATGGTTATTAGCTTCTTTCTTCTCCCTCTCCTAAGTAGACCAAGAATCTTTAGGTAGGATGTAATGGCCTGAGGTCCATTTTTAGCCCAAGACTCTTCAGGCAGGGTATGTTGTGGTGGTTGGGCCAGGTGTGTGCGGGTAGGTTTGTTTCTCAAGTGTCTTTGGGATGAGGCCCAGGTGTCCTCAGAAGTGGTGATAGTTGTTCCGAAATAGGTGTCTTCGTGCGCGGTTACATATGGTTGTGGTGGCCCAGGTGTCTGCAGGCAGGATACGTGGTTGTGGTGGCCCATAAGGTTTTTGTTGGGGAGGCAGTGAGACTACAGTGAAAATAGCGGGGGAGGTTTGATGCATAGGATGTATTAAATAACTAGTGGTAAAGCGGTGCAAGGTACCCACATGTCAATGTGCTATTACTATTACTTTACTTGACTTGCGTTATTTGGGGAGTATGCCTTGGTGAGGCTGGGTGGATAGTTTTACTTGCTAGGTGTTTTGGTTATCTCTATTTTCTCACGGGGCATTAGATTGTCTCCCCACTTGTGCATGATAGATTTTTGGTTTTCCCTACTGAGTATACCTATATACTCACCCTACGTATATAAAAATACTTTCATGTTTCCAGGAGGACTTTGAGGACTTTGCCAAACATTACTAGCTCGGACGTTGGGATAATTGTTGTTTCCGTTTTCCTTTTCTTTCAGTACTTTCCATTTTGTCTTCTTGTTCCTTGTATAGGTTTACCTTTGGAACATGCATATGGAAATGGGTTTTGCTTTAATTTTACCTTTATTTTTGGAGTTATTTGGGTTTTTACCATCATATCTTCTGATCCTACTAAATAAAAAGGGTAATTAATTCTATATTACGTGTTATTCTATCCCCTTGGTGCTAGCCGCCACTCCGGGGCCTATTGAAGGTAGGACTTAGGGGTCATTATCTCTCCTTCAACTTGAGGAAGGAAGGGTCTGGTAGTTTGTTATCCCTTACCTCATCTCAGTGAAGGCGGGTCATGACAGAATGGTATCAGGGGGAGGTTTAGAGATAGGATGGAGGTCAAGGTTAGGCACAATAAGGATTGCATGGGATGGTAGAACAATAGTGTTAGACAATCTTGGTGCATGAAATAGGCCTGGGAGGACCAAATAGGACATAAGAATTTAGGCCCCCTGTGATATGATGTAAGTAATCTGGACCTACCGAACAAACAAGTGAGGATACATTGATTGTAGGGTAGAGACCCTAAGAAAGGTACATACATCATAATGACTTGTGTTCTTGTGTGTTCTAGGAATTTAAATAAATAACAAGTTTAAGAAAAATTTAAAAGAAATATTCTATACTAGTCAGGCTTAGGCATTCCTTATTTACCTTGCAGTTATGGCACCAAAATGACGACCATGAGTAGTGTGGGAGATCGAGGCCTAGGAGGCTGATCTGGCTGATCAGAGGAGGAATAATCGAGAGGAGGAGGATGACCAGTGGCAGAAGACACTTCATACCTTTCAGTGGCAGACCCTTGGGAAGTACGAGGGTAGCATCTCATACATAGAGACTGAAAGCTGGCTCGAGGAGTTGGTGATAACTTTAAGCTTGATCTGAGATCCAGATGAGTACTGGGTTCCATTGGCAGTAATTTAGATTAGAGGAGCAGTGTGTTAGTGGTGGAAACTCTACCTTAGAGATAATATGGAGAGTGAGATTTTGTGGGCTGAATTCGAGAAGGAGTTCTGGGCTGAATTCCTTTCTTCTACGATGAAGGCTGAGAAGAGGCAGGAGCTACTCTCCCTTCAGTAGGGGAGTATGCTATTGAGGTATATGGGGATCAAGTTCAAGGATCACCTTCATTTTTCTCCAGAACTTTTTCTGGATGAGGAGTCTCAGGTGAGACATTTAGAGGAGGAACTCCGACCTTATCTTTAGTATGCTGTTACTCCCTTCACCCTACCGATGTACTTGGAGGTCTAGAAGAAGGCTGAAGTGGTGGAGAGGATCCACATGCTGATAGGTGTGCTGTGAGAGGGGATCTAGTTGGTCTCGTCAAAGGGGAAGGCCATCAGTAGCAGGCCTCCAACGTCAGGGCCTTCTAGGTTTGAACTAGTGGGGAGTAGGCCCCAACAGTTCTAGTTTCGATCTTCTGGTCCTTGCCCTTTCCTTGTGGGCCTAGGACTGAGGTGATTTATCCGTGGTAGCTGTGGGAACCTTCGGAATTAGTGCCCAGACTGAGTGCAGTACAGTGGAGGTGGGTAGGTTCAGCGCCCACCTCAGCAGCAACAGTTTCCAGCTAGACCTTTTTAGCAGTAGCAGCAGGGACAGTGAGATTCCACTCCTCCGAGAGCAGACATTGCAGGAGGATCCCGACCTCAGGGCGCTCCTTAGGGACCTCTACCAGGGTGTGGTCGGGGAGGCGTCTGACAACCAAGGGGAAGAGGAGGTGGGAATGGGCAGTTGCACACTGCAGATGCAACAATTACAGTTGGGCTGGAAGTCATTCGAGGTACGATCAACTTGTTTAGCAGTATTGCCTATGCCTTATTTGATTCAGGAGCTTCACACTACTTTGTTACACCTGATCTATCCCATGTATTAGGCCTAGATATAGAGAGACTCTCCATTCCCCTGAGGCTGAGTACACCAGTCAGAGGTCAGACCATCTTGTCTCATGTTTGTTGAGGATGTAAACTGATGTTGGGATTGCATCAGTCTAGTGGGGAACTTCTTTTACTGCAAATTCAGCCATACAATGTCATCCTAGAAATCTACTGACTATTTTCTGTGCACGCTGTTATTGGCTGCTTCTATAGAATAGTCATGTTATTCGATGAGGATGGCCAACATGTGGCTTTTGTTGGAAAACGGAGTTTCCAGGTGGGGAGATAGCGTGTGGAGACTCTCCTTTCTAAGTTGGTTGAGATTTTAGCAGAATCAATGGATGCTGAGATGATGGATGTTCCGAGAGTTGTCAGAGAGTTCCTAAACATTTTTCCTAAGGAGGTTGTGACTCTACCCCCTCAATGTGACATTGATTTTGGGATAGACTTACAACCCAATTCCTGTCCTATTTTGATGGATCCTTATTAGATGACGCCTTCTAAGTTGCAAGAGTTGTGGATCCATATTGACGATCTGATGAAGAAGGGTTTTGTCTAACCTAGCATGTCTTCATGGGGTGCTCCAGTATTGTTCATGAATAAGGCATATGGTGGTCTCAGCCTGTGCATAGACTACCAGAGACTGAATTAGGTAATGGTCAAGAACTGTTACACTCTCCCAAGGATAGATGATCTCTTTGACCACCTGAGGGGATTAGGTTGGTTCTCTAAGATCAATATGAGGTCTGGGTATCACTAGTTAAGGGTGAAATATAGTGATATCCCAAAGACTACTTTCAGGTGCAGGTATGAGCACTTTGAGTTCGTAGTCACGTCATTCGGTATTACGAATGCACCTGCTGTGTTCATGGGGCTCATGAACTCTATTTTCCGTGAGTTTCTAGACCATTTTCTCATTATTTTCGTCGATAAAATTTTGATATACTCAAGATCAGGGGAGGAACATACTAATCACCTCAGGATGGTCTTGGAGATCCTTTGACATCACCAACTCTATGGGAAGTTGTCCAAGAACAATTTCTTTGCATGAGAAGCGCACTTTCTTAGACATGTGGTGTCTTACCAAGGGGTAAAAGTTGATCCATAAAAAGTTGAAGCATTTTTTTCTTGGGAAGAACCCAAGAATGTGATGAAGGTTCATATTTTCTTGGGTTTGTAAGGCTATTATCAGAGGTTCATACCCAACTTCTATCGAGTTGCAGCTCATTTGACATATTTGACTAGAAAGGACCAGGTCTTCATGTGGAGTGAGCAGTGTCAGGAATCTTTCATATATGTGAAGGAAAGGTTGGTAAGTGCTCCAGTGATTAGGTTTCCAGAGGATGGGGTGTTGCTTGAGGTGTTTTGTGATGCTTCTGGTCTTGTCCTAGGGTTTGTGCTGATGCAACAGTGGGGAGTGATCTCTTATGGGTCTAGGAAGTTATTTCCTCATGAGTGTAACTATTCCACCCATGAACTAGAGCTTTTAATAGTAGTGTTTGCGTTGAAGTTATGGTGGAATTACCTCATCGATGAGTACTTTGTGGTCTTCATAGATCACAAGAGTTTGAGGCATATCTTTACCCAGCATGACCTAAAACTTGTGGCAGTGGAGGTGGATGGAGTTTCTTTAGGACTAAGACTTCAAAATATCTTACACTGAAGGTAAGGAGAATGTGGTGGCTGATGATTTGAGTAGGAATTCATAAAAGGATTCAGTTTGAGAAATAATAGATGCTTGGAAGGTGATGGAAGAGTTGGATGCCCTACACCGGAATGGAAGGGTGGAGGATGGTAGAGGTTTTCTATTCTAGATGACAGTGCAGTTCTCTCTATTGTGATTGGTGGAGGAGTCTTAGTGGGAGGAATTAGAGGATGAAGTAACGTGCAATCATGTTATCCAGGGCAATGCTTCAGAAGGATGGTCAAAATATAGACAAAATCAGATGATGTTTCATGGAAAGTTGTTCGTCCTAATGGAATTTCACGAGAGAGTTATTGGTGAGTTTCACAACTCACCCATGGAAGTACACCCGGAAGTTTCCAAAATGTACCATGGCTTGAGGAGTCAGTTTTGGTGGCCCAGGGTGAAACAGGAAGTGGTGGGGTTTGTGGGAAAGTGCCTCATGTGTCAGCAAGTGAAGGATGAGCACCGTGTTCCGGGTGGTATGTTGCAGCCTTTAGATGTACTTGAGTGGAAGTGGGATGAAATCTTGATGTATTTCATCATGGGACTACCCAGGGTTCCAGGAGTCTGTGATTCTATCTGGGTAGTGGTGGAAGGACTGAAAAAATCATATCACTTCCTATAAATCAAGGATTCAAGGTAGTTGATTCCTTAGCAGAGAGGTACATGGATGAGGTGGTGTGGTTTCATAGAGTTCCAAGGTCCATAGTCTCAGATTAGGATACAAGGTTTACCTCACAGGTCTGGAAAGGATTGCAGCATGCTTTTGGCACCCAAAAATGCCTTAACACTACTTTCCACCCCCAGAGGGATGGGCAGATAGAACAGACCATCCATATGTTGGAGGATATGTTACGAGCATGTGTTTTGGACTTTGGGGGATCATGGGTATGACACTTACCTCTGGTAGAGTTTTCCTACAACAATATCTATCACTCTAACATTATCATGGATCTATTCGAAGCCTTGTACAGGATACCGTGTCGCTCACCTGTGTTCTAGACAGAGGTCAGGGAAGCAGGTGTTCTTGGCTCGGAGGTGGTGTAGAGCAAGACGGAGAAGGTTTAGCTTATATGGGAGAGGATGAAGGTGGATCAGGACCTGAATAATTCATATGATGATCATAGGAGGAGGCCCTTGGAGTTTAAGGTTGGAGACCATGTGTTCTTAAAGGTTTCCCCTCAATGTGGGTAGCTAAGGTTCGACAAGGGGAGCAAGCTCTCTCTTAGGTTCATCGACCCTTTCGAAGTCTTGGGGTGAGTTGGTGAGGTGGAATATTAGCTGGTGTTGCCACCTTAGTTGGAAAGGATCCACAATTTTTTTCACGTCTCCCTACTTTGTTGATATCTACATAATTATTCACACATCCTTGACTAGGGAAAGCTGGATATTGAGGATGACACGATGTTTGTAGAGCGAACAGTATGGATCGAGGATAGTAAGGAGAAGGTGCTTCATGAATGAACCATTCCCTTGGTTCGTGTGTTATGGAGGCATGGTGTCCTCAAGGAGAGTACTTGGGAATAGTAGGCATAGATGCACACCCAGTAACTAGAGTTGTTTTGAGATTTGTTCTATTTTGTTTTGTACTTGTTTTTGATGTAGTTCTAGACCTTGTTAATTATGAGATGTGATGTTTCCCTTGTTCTATGAATGTGTGTGAAGATTCCTGACTATGGGTAGGGGAGGACCTGATCCCTAATCAAGATGCATTAATGTGGATGCGATTAAACCCGTGTGGGCGAGTCAATTTTGTCCAAAGCAGATAATATCCTGACATGGAGGAAGGGACTTCTTGATCCATATGATGGATAGTGTGAACTTTGTATGTTTGTGTGGTTACCTTGGAGAGGGGAGAAGTAGTGTATCCATAGTTGTTCAAGAGATAGATGAGGGAGAGGTGTTCTTAGAGATCAAGGTTTGTTTCAGCTTTCAAAAAACTCTAGGGTGGTTCATCCATGAGAGGTATCTTTTGAGGTGGTTGTTCAGACCCCTCTATTTTCTTCGGGTTTAGTTTTGATTCTCGAGGATGATAATAGTTTGAGAGGTGTCTGATTTAATGGACCAGACCCTCATGGTCCATTACTTTTCCAAATTCTGGTGTTTGGGGCACCCTTGACCCCATCAATGAGTTGTGAGGGTGACAATATCAGTGGAAGATTGTCACCGTGGTGTCACCCATCATTGAGACGTGAGTCACCAATCAGTGAGATGTGAGTCATTGATCGGTGAGATAGGTGTCACTGATCGTTTCCACAAGGGATTTTTGGGGGTTTCTTTCCCTAGTTTTCCCATAACATATCCTTTAAGGTTTAATACCTATTTAAAGTAGTATGAGGTTGTTTTAAAGACCACAAATGATGTTCTAATCACCAAGAGTGGGGCGACCCTCGATGGACCCAAGCTATGTGTCACTGTTATGGGTTTTCCTCTATTTAAATGGAATCCTTTAACTCACAGCTGTTATGGACACCTCTCCGATGAGAATTATTAAATAAAAATTTAATTCCATCGTGTGTAACCTCCCAACCGCATGGAGAAACCATGATCCGCCTTTAAATCCATTCAAGATTTCTTATCCTATAACTCTAGGATCTCACCTTTTATCACACATAGTTTCTTTCTTCTTCTTTAATGGTCTATTTTCCTTCCCTTGGTGTGTTTGGAGTCCCTCTTCTTGAGGCTAGTTGTGTGCCCATGCTGGAGCCTTTCCTACCCACTCTTGGAGTCCTTGGAGTTTCTCCCATGCAAGTCGCGCATCCCCAATTCTTGGTACGAGGAAGAAAACTTCGATAATTGATCATCTAGATAGGGATTCTTCCTTTATCTCTCTTTTCTGTTCATCATGCGGGGTGGGTATGATGATGTTACCTCAAGAATTAGATGAAACCAAATTTAAAAAATATAATAAATGAACCTTTAAAGAATGAAGGGGTGGGAATGATAATGTTGTTGCTGTGTTATACCTTTTTTGTTATATTGTGAATTGTATGGGCTTTTGTCCATTGAAAATCATGGCCATTGGTGGTCCTTCCTTGTGATCTAATGATCCTCTGTTTTTATAGTTAATCATGTGATTAAATGGATGTAACATGTAAAATGGTTAATAACATAAACTCGGTTGATTAAATTGATTCCCAATGAACAATAATCCTTGTGTGATCACTCCGGTTAACCAAACATAAAGAAGGAACTTAATTAATGGTGTGGTTAAATCAAGAAAAAAATATCCTTACTCTGTTCTGGTGATGTGTATGGTTGTTCTATCGATGCTTGTAAGGTGATGTAGATGGGAATGGGATCCCCCATTATGTAGTTGTTGGTTTGTGGATTTGGGGCTGTGTGGGGCCGTATGTTGGGGCTTGGGTTGGTTTTAATACTTAGAGGGATCTCACAGGTCCCTTTTGTTATTGTGACTTTACAAGAGAACCAGATGTGAATGCTTAAATTACTTCTTGGATATTTTTTCCTTCCTTATATTGTGGCTATGCCTGTTAGTTTTATGATAGTGAAGAATTATTTAAATGTAATCACTTGAATATGATAACAAGAATGGGTTTAATGGTGAATTGTTTTCTAGGAATGATTTGTGCTCTAGTTGTGGCTGTTGTGTTTTGTATGAATGAATAGTAATGAGGGTGCTTGTGTATGATCTAGTTTCGGGACCCTTAGGTTGGGATGAGTGCTTGTTTACCTATATGTATAAATTTAGTTATTATGTTTCTTATTCACACCCTACCCAAGTTGAGCACTTCATTATGAACACCCCCATTTCATGGGGAAGGGTGTTTTTCCCAACTCTCCTATGAGTGGAAAGTTATTAGATCCTTTCTGCTCCCTCTATTGAGTATCCAATGACTCTTTGGGTAGGCTGTGATGGCCTTAGATCCATTTTTAGCCCAAGACTATTCAGGAAAGGTATGTTGTGGTGGTTGTCCCAAGTGTGTGTGGGAAGTTTTGTTTTCCAAGTGTCTTCGAGATGAGGCCTAGGTGTCTTCGGGTGTGGTGGTAGTTGTTCTGGACTAGGTGTCTTCAAGCAGGATACGTGGTTGTGGTGGCCCATAAGTTTGTTGTTGGGGCAACAGTGGGACTAAAATGAAAATGGTGGGGGAGCTCTGATGCATAGGATGTCTTAAATAACCAGTGGGAAAGTGGTGCGGGGTACCCAAATGTCGATGTGATATTACTATTACTTTACCTGACCTGTGTTATTTGGGGAGTGTGCCTTGGTGAGGTTGGGTGGATGGTTTTTCTTTCTAGGTGTTTTGGTTATCTCTATTTTCTCACATGGAATTATATTTTTTCCCCACTTGTGTATGAGAGATTTTGGTTTTACCTAATCAGCATACCTGTATACTCACCCTACATATATAAAACTGCTTTCAGGTTTCTAGGATGACTTTGAGGACCGTGTCAGATATTACTATCTCAGACATTGGGACAATTGCTGTTTCCATTTTCCTTTTCTTTTAGTACTTTCCCTTTTGTCTTCTTGTGCCTTGTATGGGTTTACCTTTGGAACATGCATATGGAAATGGATTTTGTATTTACTTTTACCTTTATTTTTGGAGTTGTTTGGGTTTTTACCATCATATCTCCTGATCCTACTAAATAAAAAGGGTAATGCCTTCCATATTACATGTGATTCTATACCCTTGGTGCTAGTCGCCACTCTGTGTCCTATTGAAGGTGGGGATTGAGGGTCATTATCTCTCCTTCAACTTGAGGAAGGAAGGGTCTATCTATAAACTATACCTCCCCTCATCTCGGTGAAGGAGGGTCGTGACAATTACTTCCCTTCAAATTTTTTATTATTTATTTTTTGTGTTTTTGAGGACATACAACAATCAGATAATAGGTACACACACATTGATCAATTTGATACAGCAGTGAAACTGATTGGATAAAGAATGAATGAATGGAAAATTCATTTTGAAAATATAAATAACATTAACCCAACTTATATATACCTTAAATTAAGCATAAAATATTTATATTTTTTTGGTTGTGTATAATGAAATGTGGTGATTTAAATAATATAATTGGCCCATAAACTACTCATATAGAGGGTATCAAAATCTCAATGGTTTTATTGAGATGAAATAGATCATATCATCGAAAAATAAACAATTATAGTAAAATCATCCATCTATGTTAAATTATTTATCAAAAACACATGCCATCAGAGAAATAAAATTTTCATTAAATGTTAAAAGAATGAGAAATAAGTAAATTCAAAAAGAATTTTCAATAAATTCATGATGAGATAGGAATTTAATATAAGTTTTCCATTATAAAAGAAAAATAATAAAAGTAAGTAGAAGGGAAAAACATAAAAATAAAATGCAAAAGAAAGAAAGAAAAAGAAGAAAGATAAAAAGATCCCAATAAACTCCAGAAAGTATCCACCCCATGAAAATAATTTATAATATTCTCATTATAATAAAATATAATATGGTAAGGAAAGATATAACCTGGTGGGTTTCGCTCATAGATAGATTGTTTAATGTGGATTTCATACATTGGTTACTCCGGAAGGGTTTCATGGAAGTTCATTAGTTTCCACCCTTTAATGGTGAATTTTTATTGGGTTTCTTCATTTTTAACCTAAAAAACCCCAAAAGGATAGAAATTAATAACAATTTATGGGCCAAAATAGTGGGAAAAAATCTTACCTAGGTTAAACACCAGCCTTGAGTTGTAAAGGAAGACCTTCTTCCTAATTCAGAACTGAAGATGAAGGATGAGACAATTATGGGAAGCCTTGGTTCTCTCCTTATAGATTCAAGAATCCTCATATGAATCTCTTCATACTTCTTCCATATCCTGAATTTTCAATATCCTTTGAGCACCTATACTAGAAAGATTAAAATTTCATTCTTAATGGTTGTAATTATTAGTCATCTATATTAAAAGAGAGGATAAAAATAATTCCAAATACAATCTAAAAAGGTGATATGCTAATGGGAGTTTTGAAAGTAGTATGGTAATCTCACAATGAATCACTGAGTCTGGGATTCCAATCTTTTCTATTTTGTTGGACCATTTTTTCAATATTTTGTTTTATTTATCTATTAGAAACTTTATATTTCCTATTGTTTGGGGATGATAAGATGAATAAACTCAATACCTAATCCCATACCAATGAAAATGTTCTTTCATTGTGTAGTTTAAGAAATAATAACCATGGACACTAATGATGAACTTAACCAATCCAAACCTATAAAAGATTTGGGTTCTCAAAAATTCCATAACTACCTTTGAGTCCTTAGTCCATGTGGATTGTGCTTCGACCCACTTAGACACGTAATCCACTAGTGAAAGAATGTATAAGTTTCCAAATAAATTAGGAAATGGGCCTATAAATTCAATGCCCCAAATAAAAAAATGTCATTGAAAAGTATGGGTTGTTGTGGACTTTCACTTATTTTAGAGACATTCCCTATCCTTTGACAATGAGGAAAATCTATAAAATATTCATGGGAATACTAGATAATGTTGGTGAAAATATCCCAAAATCAAGTACCTTTTAAGAAGTCCGTTGGGTATCAAATTTTCCCCCACATGCAAGAGTGAGACAAAACATGAGGAAAGACTAAAAATTGCTATTAGAAACACAACACCTTAGGTCTTGATCCCTACATGTTCATTAAAGTTAAGGGTTATCCTAAATGTACCAACATGACCCATGTTTAATATGGTCAACCTAGTTTTTATTAAAATCATATGTCATGAAAGATGATACCAAGTAATTTACAATATCAGCATCCCATGGAATAAAATCTAATACTTAATACAATTGTTCATCAGGAAATATGTCATTTATGGGAATGCAAGAGCATGATTCAATGTTTGAGGATGGAAGGATCTTATTGACATGATAATCCACTACATTCTCTATTCCCTTTTTATCCCTAAATTATATAATAAATTCATGAAGGAGGATTATCTAATGAACAAAACAAGGTTTGGATTTTAGTTTATCAAAGAGATACCAGAGGGATGCATAGTCAGAATAGACAATCACTTTGGACTCTAAAATATATGATCTAAATTTATCCAAGGTGTAATGACTTGAAACTAATTTCTCGAATAGAACCCAAGGGGGGACACTATTTGACCATAGGCATATAAAAAAGAGTATTTGACTAGTAGATAAGACCTACGATAGTTGTGGCGAATATATACCCTCTAAAATAAATCCCAAGGGTCATGCTTGAATTAATAAAACAAATTGGCATGAATTGTCCATATAACGGACACACCAAAAATCTATAGACATAAAACTAGGTCCCCATTGGTCACCCACAGTCTAGAATATAAATAAGTAATTATATTTATATGATGAAATAATATATAATATGGAAGTAAAAAATAAACATGGTATAACAAGAATTATATATAACAAACAATACACTGGCCAGTAAATGTTGAAAAATAACTAAAATAAAAGTGAAAAGTAAATTAACCTATATCCTAACAAATGATAATCAACCCACTGAATCCTTTCCCTATATAAATTAAAATACTTGTATCATGTGTCTAGCTCCAATAAAAACCCGTTCTCTAAGAGAAAACATGAAGGTCAACCCATATACATCAAAACCCATGCCGTATATGTGGGTAGGGGGTGAGTCCAATGACTTAGTAGGAATATAAAATACCTAAATAATAACAAGTTCTATTATGATCTAGTGTATTTTCTTGAAATACATATATAAGAAGTGTATTCATTCCCTTTAAATACACCCACCTAAAAAACATAACACACAATGCACATCAAACGTAAATGTCAGCTCATCAAGTGTTAACCAAACAACATCGAACCCAAACCATACCTTTTTTGTCCAGTTTCATAGTGTCTCTGAGCATATCAAATGATAATTACATCCAATAATGATCCCAAAAACCATATAGTAGTAGGCATAACCACAGGATCCTTGGAAGTATCCATAGGAATCCATAATCATTAGGTCTAAACACAATCCCTAGGTGGTAATATTAGGTGATTTATGGTCATAAGGATCCAAAACAATCCCTAGAAGGTAACCTTAGGTGATCATATATAACTAAAGGAAAAATCCCAATGTCTTGGGAATTCCATATGTTTTGGGCATCATCACTAGATCCAAGGAGAATTTCCAAGGCATCCATAAGTATCATGTGAAAATTTCAAAACCTAGGAGGCAATACTAGGTGATAAATGGTCATTAGGCTCCAAGATGAACCCTAAGTGGTAATACTACATGATCATGTAGACCCAAAGGATGAATCCCAGTGTACTAGTCATTTCACACACACACACACATTAGGAATCATCTCCAGATCTAAGGAGAACGTCTAAGGCATCCAAAAGTATCATGAATATCTATCGATTCCTAAGGTCTGACCCTGGGAAATCATAATATCAAGAAAAACTACTGGATCCTAGGAGTATATCCTAAGTATCCCATGGTAGAACATAAAAATCCAAGGGGAATTTCCCCATGGAATTTTAAATGAGAAATCATGCAAGGAGGCTGTATCCAAGGAGATAGTCCAAGACATCCCATATATTAGATACATTTCAATGGGTAGTGTATCCCACCCAAATCATCTCATAGTTACACATCTCACAAGGGTTGTTTATCTATCTAAACCCATCTCACATACCCCAGGACATCCTCTCAAGCACATGAGATATCATTACTATGACAACTATATCAGGCTCATACCTACAATTTGAGTTTTAGGAAAAATCTATAATCATCAACACCCATATCTCTCACAAACCCTCTCTAGGTTCAACATATTATAGGGAAATCTACCAATGGTCCCCTGGGTCCAATTGTAGATCATTAAACCTATATTATTTCCTTGATCACATTTCCATATCTTGGTCCCAACCAATCATTCCTATCATATCGTCCCTCAACTATTGTTGGGGTCCTTCATATTTATCCATACCGTCTAAGGGGTCTATCATAAAAATATGGAACCCATAACTTTGATAGTATAAGTAGAGTTATTATAGGGATACACACACAACAAGAATCATCATGCATCACACAAACCATAGGAAAACACAAATGGTAAGTAATAAAAGTACATAAGATTTGGAAAAAAGGGCATCACCCTCATGAGGTAAAATGGAACAAAACTAATTAAATCAATAACTTTATACTTTCCATTTAAAACTATGTAAAATAAACTTTAAAATCCATTTTAAAATGGCATCACATACCTCTTTACTCAAACCCGTCCCTTGAAAAAAATCCCATGAAACATTCCTTAGAAATCCATTTCCATTTTAAATACCATTTCAAACCCATTTATCAAATAATAAAATTTTCCATTAAATTTAATTTCAATAAAATCATATTTTTAAAATCCTATTTTAAAAATTAAATCCATTTTACTTTTAAAATCCAACACACTCCTCCAAAAAATCCATAAATAGGGTCATCGACACTCGTTCGACTAAGTAACCACCATCAAATCATTTATAAAGTTATATGGTAAATGTTGAATATTAGGCTGATGCGATTCCATACCAATTTATGGATATATCACAAAATTAATACAATATATAGGTAGATATAATAATGAAGGTACACAAACATAAAATCACCAATAAACTAATTGAATCAAATAAAGTCAAGGACCCCTACCTCAATTGCTGTTCCAATAATTTATCCCAATCTTGTAACAATATCCTCTAAGTCCATGATCACCCAAATAATTAATAAATAACATCAAATTAATTAATTTAATACTTAAAACCCAAAACTTAACTTGGAATAACTGGTTCCAAACTCACCGGGTGACCTCATGTTGCTGAAACCATGAGCGACGAGGTGCAATCCACTCCCAAAATACACCCAAACCTAAGAAACAAAAAATAACCAAATTATATTTCCAATTTAATTTTTTTTTAACCTAAATTAATTATAAATCATAAAGAAACCCACTGAACCACATACCTTAATCCAAATAGTGAATGATATCTTGAATACGACCTCTTGGGACATCCTCTACAAACTGCACATGAAAGCCCCATAAATCACAAAGATTTCACCATGATATAGTGAATTTTTCCCTTATAAAAACTAGATAAACTAACTAAATAATAAAACAATGAAGGGAATGAACAAAGGGAGGATCTCACCTAGAATCACCAAAATGAACCCTCCTCGAATGATTAGAATCAAAGACACACAAGTAGGGGGAGGTGAAGAGCCAAAGAGGGTTCTCCCCTCCCATTTAGTCAAAAAAAAAAATTAATTTTACTTGAGGGGTTACTAAAAAAAACCTAGAAAAATTATAAGAAAACCCCTGGAAAAGGGGTTATAGGCATGGTTCATGATGTGAACCCTTGGTGCACAACATGAATACCCTCAAGTAGAGAGGACCAAACCCTTCCCTAATAATTTTATGGAATGCATCATTGCTTCATGGCTTGAAATCTTTACGAGTGTCCCTACTCACCTACATAAGGGTAACATTTATTAAATAAGTGGTAATATAAGGGTCCTTCAAAACCTAAAATCCCCTTAGAAAGGTCATTCACGATGTGACTACGAACCTTTACACTGTGAATGGCCTGTTACTATAATTTTTGGCAGCCCAACCACTAGACCACTACTTCGATGTCCATCTAAACTCTCAAGGAATCCAATATGCCTCAAACCACACCCAAAAACATATTTTAGAGATGATAAACACTCAAAAATACAAACAAGGTCTTAATTCTTAAAACGATCCCCTCAGCAAACCAAAGATTAAAATTTACACTAAATTTTATAACTCATCATGGATTGGGGATTTACAACCTCCAAACTATAATGCTTATCATCCATGAGAACCCTCATAAATATTTCAATAAAAGTTCTAGACCTATCTTGATCAACAATTCACCACTAAAAAACTTTGCTATATCTCCAAATAATGAACACACTTCCACTGCGCAACTCTAACACTAAGTTAAACATGTAAAATTTTATTTAAAAATCACAATATGATACTCAAACCAAATCAAACACATCCTGAATGATGATCCTGATTCAGTTTCCAACTCACTATATCCAATTATATGCAAAACACCATTCGATCCACCCCCAACCAGTATTCACTGAAAATGCTCGGCCTCACCCATCAATGCATCCCAAATCATCGTATTACCCAATCATGATACCTTATCCCTAGAAGGAATTGTTGAACCATACAAACACCCACACAAAAGTTTGAACTTGAAACATGATGTAAATTAATGGTAAATCCTCAATGATCTAAAATCACTGTTGCACTACACTTAAGAGCAACAACAAATCTTCACTCCAAATCACACTCAGATCCCATAAATTCCATCATAAGATCGATGTTAATTCTTAAACTCCAATCATCACCACATATAAATTTTTGATATAGTATTCACCAAGAAACTAGATATCAATGTATCTTATTGCACATGAAATCATAGTTCAATGTCAACTGTCCAGTGACTGGTTTCACTATACCAACGACCCTTCCGACATAAGTGTTGCACACCTATAGTCAATTTTATGCTCCCCACCATAGGAGTATCATTTTCATCACCTAATATAACCAAAAAACCTAATATCCATGGTCTAAGTCTCATTAATTTTCACTTATGATGATTATAAATGACCCCTCTACTCAAACCTAAGTTCCAAACATGGAACACTAATCACCAAGGGATAAGAAGGTTCCAAACCACACCCATTGATCTCAAAACTATAAAACACTAACATTTGATCCATGCGAAGGTGGAGAGATGATTTCACGATGAAGATGCTGGGAAGGAGAAGTTCCAAGTAGTTAGTCTGGGTTGTATATAATGTTTCAAGCCTACGGGCAATGAATTCCTCTAAGGCCTAAAGGCCATGTAATACTTATGCCTACGGGCCTTGTAAGGGTTCCACCTCACCCCTTGAAAGGTGGATTATCAAAATCAATAAAAAATGAAGGCCTTCGGGCCATTGGAGGTAAACATACATCATGCGGTCTAACCTGAAAAATCACCAAAACACACATTAGGGGTCCAATACTTGAACCCACCAAATAACACTGAATACTCGAGTCCAAAATCAAAATTCATCCATAGTACCACCACACACATCTCTTTCAAACAACCATGGTACACCCAATGTACACACAATACAACACCCAAGGTCACTTATGGACAGCCAGCGAATACCATGAAAACCCATCCTACTTAGGTAGCAATTTATTTTCCAAAAAATCAACTAAAATAGTTACACACCTTTTAATGAAACATGGAAGTTACAACCAAGATGAAAAAAATCCGAGCACACAATTCAAGAATTCAGGGTATTCCTGACCAAAATAAAAAAACCCAAGAAACACAGTTTATGTAAGTACTCGTCTCTTATTTTAAATCCCATTAAAAACATTTTACACACACCAAAACTCAAAAAAATTTCAAAACACCCCCTAGGAACCTAAGGGTTATTACTAAAAACCAGAATAGCTAAAGCGATATGACCAACCTATCCTTTTTCTAAAAACCAATATCATTTTCAAAATACATTTTGAAATTGAAATTTCAAAGATTATTTTCCTTATATTTTCATAAAACTAAAAAATAAAAATCATTTACAAATCACTAGATCTATAATCCAGTGTAAATAAATCCAAATTTAAAAAGGAAACCATTGACATACACTTCAGGCCGCCACATGAGATTCACTTTTCAAAATTTCTTTTTCCTAAAAAACAAACTATTCAAAAAATCATTTCCCTATAATAGCCAAACAAGCACATAAAAATCAATAATCAATCAAACAACCCATCAAATCCATATTAATATAATCAAACCTATGATTTATTTTTGATAACACTAATTATATTATAAGTTTCATCAGTTAATAATGGATTTTTGAAGAGGCAACGTTCCAAAAAAAACCACCCATAGGTGGATGTATCATGTTATAATCATGGAACTATCATGATGCATGAACAAATAACTAGACCCCGGATAATCTTAATGACTCATCCTAAGTCTCACTCATCCTTAGTTTGGGATTCTTGATCCAGAACAACACCTCAATCATCTTATAGTTTCTAGTCCCAACACCGAACATCCCAAACAACTTGGGTTTCAACCAATTTATTTCTGGCCAAGCATGAACTCAGTATACCTCCTGAGTCCTAATAATATACCTCCATTATAAATCTACACTAATTATCCTAAAATACACTTTGATACCAATTTTTAATGCCTCACCTTGGATCACCCAAATAACACCTGAGCAGGGACACTACATGATCTCTGGTGTACCTCCTTGTATGCCAGAGGCTGATGACTAGTGGAGAAGACCTAATATAGTCACAGGGAGACTATGAACTCTAAAAAAAGCATGTGGGAAATGCCCAAATCTACCAAAAAACTTACATGACCCGTCCATATAATAGGTATCCGAAAAACCCATATATATAAAACTAAGATCCTACTGATCCCCTGTAGTCTAGAATAGAAAGTAGTAAATATATCTACATGATATAAAAATACATAATAGAGAATGAAAAAAATAATCATATTATAATAGGTATCATATATAAAAAATGACACACTGGAAAGTACATGCTGAACAACAACTCAAATAAAACTAAAATGTAAACTAGAATTTGTCCCAACTCCTGATAATAAACCCACCAAATCCTCATCCTCCATAAATTTCAAGGACTATACCATTTGTCCATATCCAATAAGATCCTTTTACTTGAGATAAAACATAAAGATCTACCCACATACATAAAAAACCATGCTATGTATGTTGGTAGGGGTGATTCCAACAACCTAGTAGGAATCCTTGATGCATCAATAATAACAAGTGATACTATGATCAAGTATATGCGCATCAAATACATATATAAGAAGTGTAGTTATGTTCATGTAACACACCCAACTAGAAAACATAGCATTCAATGCACATAAAATATAAATTCCAGGTCATCAGGTGTAAACCAAACCACCTCAAACCCTGACCATGTCTACTCTAGACAGCACCGGAGTGTCTCTGAGCATGTCACATGATCATGAAAACCAATACTGGGCCCAATGACCATATTGTAGCAAGTGTAACTATCATATAATTATAAGTATCCAAAGGAATCCATAAGAATTAGGTTTAAACGTCGATCCCTAGGGGGTACTCCTAGGTGATCAATGGTCATCGGGCTCCTAGTTGATCACTATAAGGTAACCCTATGAGATTATATAGACCCAAATACCAAATAAAATTGTATTAGGCATTCCATATGTATTAGTATTAATCACCAAATCCAAGGATAGTGTCAAAGTAATCCACAAGTATCAGGTGTAAAAATTGATCCTCAGGAGGTAATCCTTGGTGATCAATGGTCATCAAACTCTAAGTAGACCACAAAGAGGTAATACTAGAATATTATATAGACCCGAAGGCTGAATCCAAACATCTTATTTATTCCATATATATATATCAAGAATCATATTTGAATCCAAGGAGAATTTCTAAGGCATCTAAAATTATCAATATTATCTACCAATTCATAAGGGGTGTCTTATAGCACCCTTAGTTTTAGGCAATTAACCCTTTATTTATGTATTTTAAGTATATAAAGAAATTAGGTTAAGTTTTGGGAGGTTCAGAGGATTCTTGGAATGATTTTTATGGATTTTATATAGGTTCATGGTTTGATCATGGTTAGTAGAAACTATGAAACACTTCCCAAGAAACCATGAAATAGAAACAGTGGGCATTGGGTAGGCGCATGGTTAGGTGCATAGTTTGGGAAAACAACGTGGATACCCAGGAGAAACCATGAAATGTTGGATATAGGGTTTTATCATGGTTGGTGTAGGGTTTTTCTAACCATGTTATCTAATCATATTATGGGTTTTTGGAGGTAGTGTCTAGTGCATGGTTATCACACAGTTTTCCTAACCATGCTCCCTAACCATGCATCGTTAAAAATTAGATCCATATTTTTTTTGGATCTCACTTGTTTTATCAAATAAACCTATATTTTACCCTAAAAAAGTCATAACCCAAATTCCACTTTATCCCTAGGCTTTGGAGGCTATTCATCTTTATCCAGTAGTGATTCTGAGGAGAATCTAGGTGCTTTGGCGGCCAGATTCATTAGTAAGTGGTCATTATTCATTATTTTCCTTATTTTTATTCTTCCTACCTCTCATGGATTCATGGATATAATCCATTTGGGGAATATTAATGCCTTTTTATACTAATAATGAAAATATATGTTTTTTTGATGATATGGAACAAGATCTAATGACGTTTTTAAGAGTTTTAGGGTGGGGTTTTGGAGTTTTGTATCATTATTTGGTTTCACCAATGTTTTTGAGGTAGGTGGATTAACTCTTGAATCCTCTTATTTATAACTTTAATGATTAGTTTCAAATTTACTGAATTACTTAAATTGTATTTTGAAAATTGATGTGTGATTCTTGATAAAAACCTCATTATTTATGGTTTTGTGAAATGGTGGAATTTGATGGTTTTTTTGGAAAACCATGTGATGTTAATTTTAAAATTTTTATTTTAAAATAATGATTTTGTTTTTATTCATGGAAAAAGGTTTGTAGATTTTTTTTCAATAAAAGGATTTTTTATTAAATTTTTTTGGTGAAATTGGTTTATCATGTTACTTGTCATAAACAATTGGCGTGTGTTCATTTTCATTGACACGACATTGTTTAAGGGGAATGTGCCATTAAGGAACATGGTATATGGTTACCTCATGATTACTAGGTAGATCGATGAGAGACTAATAATGAGTATAGAAATGTCACCTAGAAATGCATGTGTGGATGTGAAGAATGGAATTGGTTATTCCAAACGGAATTTAAGAATGATTTGAAAGACTTGTTTGGTTTATTTCCATGTAAAAACTATTTTAGTTTGAAAAATATTTTTATGATTTGATATAAACTAATTTAAATTGGTTTTAAACTATTTTAGATAAATGTGATAACTTGTTCTTTCCTAGTGTCTTGAGTTGGGAAGTCATTAGAGAAAACCTACTGAGTTTTATACTCACCCCTACTTGGGCACTTTGGTATGTTTGAAGATGTGATATATTGATACAAAAGTAAAGACAATTTACTCTAATTATTTAGTTATTCCTCTTGATACCTTGGTATGGGTAGGTGGTTTGGATCTTGGAGTAGTTTGGGAGTTTTTTTCTTGGTGTATTTGGAGTCTTTGAGACTTGTTGGTTTGGTTTCCTCTTTATAATCTCATATTGTAGTTGGTTTGGTTACTTTTGAGTTGTATTAAATTATAATCATGCATCATATAGTGGTTTTTTTTGGTTTTGGTTATCTTAGTTTGGTTGTTTTATTTTCAAATGGAAAATCATCCCCTAAACATTTATGAATCTCTGGGAATTTATTTCCAGCCTTTGATATCTTGGGGATGTCACATAATTCCTGGTAGCACACTCGTCACTTCTCAAGAAAATAATGAGGGGTAGGATGTTACAAATGGTATCAGTCTTGGTCAGTCCAAATATCTTTTTTGGGATAAATGGTATGAGTTTTCTTAGTTCTGGATCTAGAAATTCATTCTTCTTTTTTCATTAAGTTAGGTTGGTAGCAAGGAGTAAGATTATAAGAACTTGAAATGTAAACTATAAAGAGGCATAACTAAACTACTTATGCTGAACTTCAATTTATGAGGGAGTTTAGTTACATTAGTGTTTTGAGATACTTTTAGGGGTTGTTAACTCATCATCATGGGTTTATTTAATTGGAAGAGCATGACATTCATTGATAAAAATGTCTTCCCACTAGGTGTTCATAATTAATTTTGAGTAATGATTTATATATTTGGTGAAAAAGTGTTGATTTTTGAAAATAGTGGAAAATGGTTTGATTTTTAAAGATCATAGTATAATTTAAAAAAATGGTTTGAAAGTGTAAATGGTTGAATTTTGGAAAGCCTTATTGTGATATATGTGATGTGGTAAATTTGAAATTTCTAAGACTTAAGCTGATAGAGAGTAAGACTAAATGGCATTTTCTTTTGGTTATATAAAATAAAACCGGTTAGGTATAGAAGAAACAAACCAGAAGAGGCTGTTGAGAATGTGGTTATGCCTGAGCCATAAGTGAACCAATAGTTGGTTCAAAGTATTGTCTAGTATTTTTAGGCCATGGATATAGGGAATAGAAGGGATGAAACAAAGATAGCAGATCATTCTATTCAGTTCCAAAAGCAGAACATATCCATCATTCAGAGTGATTCAGAACCTTAAAAAGAAGAGGTGTGGCTAAATAAGATAAATAAAATATTTTATTTTCTAAGTACATCAACTGAGCTAAAAGTGAAGTTGTCTATATACATGCTGGAGGATATTTCATGACAATGGTGGGATTTAGCAGTTCAGGCTAAATTAGACCAAGTCATTACATGGTAATTTTGAATAAATTTTCAATAAAAAATTCTATCCTCACATGTTCAAAATTGCTAGAATTATAGATTTATTCAGTTTGAAGTAAGATAACCTCACAATGATAGAGTACATGGATAAATTCATGAATTCAATCCAATTTTCATCTAATGTTTCTGAAATCCAATCCTTTAAGGCATGCATTTTTGAATTGGGGTTGAATATATAAATTCGATTAAAGATTTATATGCTTTGTGTTCTCATGTAGGGAGATCATGTGATTTCTTATGGCTCACGGTAGTTATGATTGCATGAGAAAAACTACCCAACACAAGATTTGGAATTAGCTAATGTGGTCTATGATTTGAAACTTGGTGTCATTACCTCTTTGGTGAGAAATTCATAGTGTTTATAGATTATAAGATCTTGAAACACATATTCTCACAAAGAAATTTTAATATGATACAAATAATATTGATGGAGTATTATACAATGTTTGACTTTGAATTAATGTATACACTAGGTAAAGGAGATTCAGTGGCATATGCATTAAGTAGTAAGTTTTACAGTCAGCTGTCAAAAGAGGTTACAGATAAATGGAAGCTGATTTCAGCTATATCTGATATGCACTTAGATTTTGAAGACTGAGGTAGTGTCGCAGTTTTCTTTCTAGTTTATTTTATTTCGGATTTGGTTGAGAAGTTTAAATAGGAATAAACATTTGATTCTAAATGTGTTTCTATGACGTCAAAAATCAATGGTGGGGAGACCATTGAGGGATGAAAGATGGATGAGAGTTCAGTTTTGTGATTTCTAAATTGGATAGTTATACCTATGGCTTTTCAAGAAAACTCCTTTATGCTTACCACGATTCACGATGGGCTGTTCATCCTAGAATACAAATATGTATAAGGAACTGAAATCACAGTTTTTGTTAATTAGCATGAAAGGAAAGGTGGATGAGTTTTTATGAGATGCCTCACCTGTTAGAAGTTTAAGGCAGAGAACCAATATCCAGTGGGTATATTGTAGTCTTTATCGATTCCCATATGGAAATGGGATAAAATAGCTATAGATTTTGTAAGAGGTACACCAAGGAGGGTTTATAAACATGATACTATATGGGCAATAGTAGATCGACTCATAAATTCATTGCATTTAATTCATATTCTTGAACCTCATATGGTGGAATACTTGTCAAAAATACATATTTGAGAAGTGAAAAAAGGTATGATATACTAGTTTTGATAATATCAGATTGAGATTCAAGGTTTACGTCAAATTTTTGGAAATACTTATAGAAATATCTTGGGACTCAGTTGGATATGAGTATGGCATATCATCCTCAGATGGATGAAAAATCAGAAAGTATGATACAAATGTTATAAGACATGATTAGGTATTGTGTAATAGATTTTGGTGGCTCATGGGAGGAGTATATACTTTTAGTGTAGTTATCATATAAAAAAACTTATCAGGACTCGATATATATGGATCCTTTTGAAGCAATATATGGTAATCCTTTTCGTTCTCCACTTTTTTTGAGTGGAAAATATGTGTGAATTCATTGGTTGGACCAAGCCTCATGCAAGAGACAATAGAGAAGATTTAGTTGATCATGAAGAGAATAAAGACAACTCAGAGTTGTCATAAATTATATGCAAATTATCATCAAAGAACATTGTCGTTCAAGGTGAGTGATCATGTGTTCTTGAGAATCTCTCCAAGGATTGAGAATCATCATTTTGGGAAGCAGGCTAAGTTATCTCCTTGATACATAAGCCCTTTTGAGATACTTGAACAGGTTGGTTAGGTGGAATATCAGTTGTCTTTACAAATGTTCAGTTTATTGCATAATGTGTTTCATGTATCTCAATTAAAGAAGTATCTACATGATCCTGACCATATTATTTTATGGGATCACATCGACCTAGATTTAGAAGCTATATTGGTTCATGTTCCAGTACATATTGTGGATAATAAAGATAAAGTATTGTGTGGGAAAAACATTTTCATAGTGTGTGTTTTATGGAAACATGGTCAAATCCAGGAAGAAATGTGGGAACATGAAAAGGAAATAGTTGAGAAATGACTAAAAATATTCTAGGACAATGGTGGTTTTCAACTTTATGGGGATGGAAATACTAATGGTTGGGAGAATGTAACACCCCCATTTTTAGGTAATTAACCCTTTATTTATGTATTTTAAGTATATAAGTATTTGGGTTAAGTCTTGGGATGTTTGGAGAAGTTTTTGCATGTTTTTGGGGATTTTATAGAGGTGAATGATTTGATAATAGTTAGTAGAAACCATACGACACCTCTCGGGAAATCGTACAACTGAAATAGTGTGTATTGGGTTGGCGCACGGTTAGGTGCATAGTTTATCCAAAATGTGCAGTCATCCTAGAAAAACTATGAAATTTTGGACAGAGGGGTTTATCATGGTTGGCAGACAATTTTTCTAATCGTGCGATCTAACCATACAAGGGGTATTTAGATGTAGTGTATAGTGGATGGTTATCACATAGTTTTCCTAACCGTGCACCCTAACCATGCACTATTAAAAATTGGATCTATATTTTGTGGATCTCATTTGGTTTATGCTCTAAACCTCTCATTTTCCCCTAAATAAGTCACAACCCAATTCCTATTAATTACTAGTATATATAGACCATTACTCTTGATTTGGGAGTGATTCTAAGGAGAATATAGGTGATTTGGAGGTCATATTCATTAGTAAGAGGTTGTTATATTAAAAATGGTTAGGTAAGGATATCTACAAAGCTACAAAGAAACACAAAAACACACACATGTAGAAAGTCAGGGAGACTCAAACCTGAGACCTCTCCGACACTCCACATAGCCCTTTTCCACTAGGCTAAGCCCTGAGGGCTTAGTAAGTGGTAATTCTTCATTTTTCCTTAGTTTTTTCTTATCCCCTATCTTGAATTATTTGATCTAATACATTTAGGATAGATTCATATTTTTTGATTCCAATCATGGTAATACATGTTTGTTTCTATAATAGGGAACAAGATCTAAGGATTCTTTTAGGATTTTGAAGGTGGGTTTTTGGAGTTTTTTTCCGTTATTTGGGTTCACCAGTGTTTGTGAGGTAGGTGGATTCACTCTTGACTAACTTTTGTTTAGGAATTTAAGTATTGGTTTCAAATTTATTGAATTTCTTGAATTTTATTATGAAATTGATGTGTGATTCTTGATGGAAAATCTCTTTAGTTATGGTTTTTGAAATGGTGGAATTGGATGAATTTTGTGGAAAACCTTGTGACATTAATGTTAAAATGGTGATTTTAAAATTATTATTTTGTTTTGATTAATGGGAAAAGGTTTTTAAAATTTTTTTCAATAAATTTTTGTTTTATTGAAATGGTTTAGTATAATTCGTTTGGTATGGTATTTGGCATAAACGATTGGAATTTGTTCATTTTCATTAACATGACCCTGTAGAAGGGGTGTGTTCCATTGGGGAACTTGGCATATGGTTACCTTATGATGACTTGTTAGATCTATGAGATACTAATCATGATTATAGAACTATCACCAGGTCATTCATATGTGGATGTGTGGAATGTAATGGGTTATTCTAAATGGAATTGAATAATGGATTAAAATACATTTTTAGTTTATTTCCATGGAAAAAATATTTTGGTTTGGGAAATATTTTTATGGTTTGATATAAACTTATTTAAATTGGTTTTAAACTATTTTATATAAATTTTCTAACATGTTCTATCCTAGTGGCATGAGTTGGTAATTCATTGGGTAAAATCTATGGAGTTTTATACTCACCCACTGTTTGGAAACTTTAGTGCTTTTTCAAATGTGATATATCAAGACATAGGTAAAAGAAAGGTATATAATTTCATTAGTGATTCCTCTTGATACTTTGGGCTGGGTAAGTGGTTTGGATCTTGTATTAGGTTGGAAGTTTATATATTGCTTTCTTTGGAGTCTTTAATATTTGTTGGTTTGGTTTCATCTTTGTACTCTGATATTGTTGTTGGTTTGGTTACTTTTGAGTCGTGTTACATTATACTCATGCATAATATTGTGGTTTGTTTTGTTTTGGTTTTCTTGGTTTGGTTGTTTTATTTTAAAATAAAAAATTATCCCCCAAACGTTTATGAAGACCTTGGAATTTATTTATATCCTTTGATGTCTTGGGGATGTCACCTAAGGATTAATATCACACTCATCACTTCTCAATCTGATGATGAGGGGTGGGATTATACATGGATCTAGAAAATCATAGTATCAGGCACAACTATTGGATCCTTAGAATGATTCATAGGAATCCCATGGTAGAACATATGAATCCATTGGAGATTTACCCAAGTAATTTTAAATAAGTAATCAAGTATGAAGTCTGAATACAAGGAGCGAGTCCAAACCATCCCATGTATTTGATACATCTTGATGGGTAGTGAAACCTACCCAAATCATCTCATAGTAACATGTATCACAAGGGTTGGACATCTACCCAAACCTATCTCACCTACCCCAGGTCAACCTCTTACGTGCAAACCTTTTGTTACTATGACAACCATATTAGGCTCACACCTATAATTTGGGTCTAATTCAAAATACATAATCATTAAAACCCATCTCTTTCATTCACCCTATCTAAGGTCAATATACTATTGAGACATCCATCAAGGGTCCCCTGAGTCCAATCATAGCTCATTCACCCTACACGGGTTTAAGGATTACATTTCTATCTCTTAGTCCCAACCTATCATTCTGGTTATAATGTCCCTCAACTATCATTGGGGTCCTTCAGACCCATCCCTACCCTCTAAGGGTCCTATCATAATAATCTATATCAACCCATCACTTTGATACCAAAATAAAAGTTCTCAAAGGGATACACACACAACACATATTATTATGCATCACAAAAACCATAGGCAAACATAAATAAAAATCATGAAAATCACACAAGCTTTATAAAATATGACATCATCCTCATGAGTTTAAACATACCACAACTAGTTCAATAAATCCCTTTTTAATTTCCTTTGTAAGATGATTAAAAATACACTTTACAATCCATTTTAAAATGGAATTACATACTTATTTACTCATACTATTCCCATGGAAAAAATCCCATAAAATATTCCTTATAAATTTATTTCTATTTTAAATTAGCATTTCCAACACATTTATCAAATCATAACCTTTTACTTTAAATTATATTTCAATAAAATCCATTTTTAAAATCATATTTCAAAAATTAAATCCATTTTAATTTCAAAATCAAATTAATACCTCCAAACAATCCATAAAGAGGGATGTCAACACTAATTGGACCTTGGTACCACCATCAAACCATTTAGAAATCTATGTGGTATATATTGGAAATTAAGTTTACATGAGTTCATATCAATTTATAGAAGTAAGACACAATTCATACAATATGAAAGAATATATAATAATTAAGGAACATAAATATAAAATCAATAATCAACCAAGAGACTCAAATAAAGTTAAGACCCCTACCTCAACTAGTGTTCTGATAATTTATCTCAAGACCGTATTGACCTCATTAGAGTCTATGATAACCTATCTCATTAACAGACACCATCAAATAAATTAATTAAATAATTAAAACCAAAAAACAAACTTGGAATAATCGATGCCAAACTCACCAGGTGACCTCATGACACTAAATTCACAAGCAATGAGGTGTGGTCCACTCTGAACATGCACCTTAATCAAATACACACAAAATAAAAAAATTATATCACTGATTCAACATCAAATTTAACCCAAATTTATCAAAAAACCTAAAGAAATCCATGAAACCAAATTCCTTAATCCAAACAATTAATGAAGGATTAAATATGGACTATTGGGACCTCCTCTATAAGTTTGACGTAAAATCCCCATCAAATACAGTGATTTCATTATGATGTGGTGAAAAAAAATCCTTCTTGAATGATTTAGATCAAATAAACTCAAGGAGATGGATGAGGAGATCCAAAAAGGGCTCTTCCCTCTCATTCGATTAATAATAACGAAGAGAAACTGAGGGGTTTCTAAAAGGAAACTTTAATGAAATTACATGAAAACCCATGTAAAAAGGATAAAATAGTATGGTTCATGAAGTGAAACGTTAGTTCATGGT
Organism: Viscum album; assembly: GCA_963277665.1. Classification (NCBI taxonomy): domain Eukaryota; kingdom Viridiplantae; phylum Streptophyta; class Magnoliopsida; order Santalales; family Viscaceae; genus Viscum; species Viscum album. The sequence continues at coordinate 1,944,212,868 of OY728148.1, forward strand.
TTAAACACCCCTAGGCATAAGGGGGAAACCCCCACACCCTAATACTTTAACGGTGTGAAGCCTTAATTTATGGCATGAAAGATACACGAGGGTCCCTACTCACTTATATAAGGGTAACCTTTATAGCATGAATTACTACTTTATGATGTAAATATACATATAAGGGTCCTTGAAAACCCAAAAAACCTATAAAAAGTTCCTTCATAGTGTGACTACCACCCTTCACACTATGAATAGACTACTGGTATAATTTTTAGTAGCCTGGCCACTCAAACACTGCTCTGATATCCATCTAAACACTTGAGGTATCTACCAAGCCTCAAACCACATCCAAAAACATATTTTAGAGATGTTTAATGTTAAAAAATATAATCCAAGTCATAGTTATCAAAATGATCCCCTCACCAAACCACACTAAATTTCACAACTCATCAATGAGTGGGGTTTTAATAAAGGCAAACAAAATAGAAATAAATTTTTTTTTAGTTGAGGTGTACATTTCCTAGGTAGGGTCTAGTGTGTATGAGGCATATGAAATGGCATGTGGAGCTAAATTGGCATGTTTTGATAATATTTCCCTAGCTGTATAGCTGGAAGCGTCACACATGAACTTAAATTTTAAATCTCACTATGGTGGTCAGATTATCAGGGAAGGCATGAGACTCTATTTAAATTTATTAAAATAATCCTCATAGTTTTTATCAAACACAAATTATTTGTTTTTTGGAGTAATTGAGATAGGGGGAGTTCTATATTGATAAATTCACGAATAAAATAGTGATAAAATCCCATATAGCCCTAGAAATATCTTACATCCTGTACATTTCTGGGGAATGGTAGGGAATAAATGACATCCAAATTTGATTTATAAACTTAGATACTATCCCAAAAAATGATATGTTCAAGTTTTATCCCTAATCGCATCATGAAATTGCATTTATTATAATTTAATACAAGTTTCTTTTTAATAGAATAATGAAGTATATTTCCTAAATCACTTAAACACTCATCAAAAGAGGAATTATAGACATAAAAATCATCCATGAATACTTCCATGAAATTTTATAGATAATTTGAAAAAATATTGACCATGCATCAATGTAATGTACCTTGATCATTGAACAAACAAAATTTCATCCTCCTATAAATTAATGTTCCAAAGGGGAAATTGAAGGTTGTTATTTCCTAATCCTTAGGGGAAATGTGGATCTAAAAATATCCAGAATACCTTTATAGGAAATAATAGTGCTACTTCACCTCTAACCTCTCCAATATCTGGTTAATGAATGAAAATGGAAAATGGTCCTTCCTAGTGTATTGGTTTAGTTAGAAATAGTCTATAAAAACACAATACTTATTCTATAAACAAGTTGGTACCAATTAATTGGTTTCATTTTTGATTACCATTAGAGTAATTTTCTTTGGAACTACCCACATTGGAATAACCCATTGGCTATCATAGATAGAGTAAATTATTCCTATAAACAATAATTTTATTTTCTTCTTTTTAATTACATCAAGGAGGCTTGGGTTCAGTTGAAATTATGCCTTCCTCAAGGGTTTAGCCTCATTATTAAATAATATATGACGTATGGAAATTGATAGGTGAATACAAATAATTTTAGAAATTATCTATCCCAAAACATATTTAAACTCACTCAAAAATATAAATAAATATTAATTAATACTCTAGGGAGATTAAACTAGCAATGATGAAAAGTAACTTGTTTCCATTCTAAAGATATGAGTATTCTAAATTTTGAGACATCGATTTAAGTTTTAATTTTGTGGGATTTTGGATATATGAGAGGGAATGAGAAATATTGAGGTCTATGATCTCATCTATCAGCTCAATAGTAACATCCCTAGATAAAGAGTAATATTTTACCTGAATAAAATAATCCTCAGTGGTCATTGTGTCCTTAGTGTATAATAATTCATCAATTATCAATCATATATGATATTTTTCCAAACCATTATATAATTAAACACATGAATCATTTCCAAGCATGTCTATCAATGATAAAAACTCAAAAAAGGGGACTGGGTGAATGGAGTGAAGTTTTTCTGAGGAAAGGAAGTACATATATTATATTAACTGAAAGAGAGTAATTCTATTCTGAGGGGTGATTTATGGAATCAAGGATATTGAAGTGGAAAATGTCACTAATAAACTCCATAAATAAAATACCATTGTGTACATTAATTATTTTTCTATAGTTTTCATGAAAGGCATCCCCAATATAATTGGGGAATATCCATTCATCCTATCATCTTCTATTTTAATCATATAAAAAACTACATAAAAAATTAAGTTTTAAACCCTTATAAGAACATCCTCTAGGACACCTATGGGCTTTGTAATACTATAGTTTCCACTTGAAAAACTATTCTAGTGGTATTGATCTTTCTAAACTAAAATTAATAGATAATAGAGTGAGGCATCACATTTATAGAGGCAACTAAATCAATCATATCATTAGAAAAGAAATACTCCAATATGGCACATGTAATTGAGAATGTTCTAGGATCCTTAAATTTGGTGTGAAGTGATAGATAGATCAATGAAGAGACATTACTACCCACAGTCAACCTTTAATTTCCATGATTCTACCTTTGGTGTGTACACATATCCTTTAGGAACTTATCATATTGATAGATTTTCTTCACAACATCAATCAAGATAATGTTAACCTGCACTTTTTTTGATTTTTTTCCAAGATTTATTTATCAAGTTCCATTTATTTTGGATTCTTTTATTGGTTGGACATTTAAAGGAATGTAAGAGGAATTTTAGAGTTTTGGGTTCATCAATTGACACTATCTTTCCTTTAGTGTGACTTTCCTCATCATAAGGATTTTCCTCTTTTGGATCTTTAGGGATGTCTAAAATAATGGTTTCCTAAGGTGGGGTTGACCCCAATGAAATGATTATTTTTATTTTAAGTTTCTTACCACTTCTAAGGGTGATGGAACTTACATTTCCCTTATTCCTTGGGTTGATTATAGATTGAGAAGGTAGTTTACCTGATCCTTAACTTTGGATTTACCCCCACCAAGATGGAAAGTTAGATTAATTAAAATTTTAGGTCTTGTATGGTATCTTGGGTTATTTTATGGAATTATAGATTATTTGAAACCATTTGTTTCATTAGGTCTTATAGTCTTGGTTTGGATTTTTGAATGGGTTATTGGAAAGGCCTTTGTAGTAGATAAGGGGTTTTCAGAGATGGTGGGGGATGATTACCCTACCCTAGGTGGTTCCAGGACTATTTAGGTTGTATAGAATACCTCATCACATATAGGCTTAGTTATCATTACATATAAAGTTATAAGGATAATACATTTCTTGTTTAATGGGTTACTTATATGGATGTATTGGGAACATTACCTTATAATTCTTATAAATTTCACTTAGTTGTGGGCATTTCTCAGAGTAGTGGGTGTCAATGACATAGATAACAGAATGAATAAAAGGAGGATGTTGGAATTTACCTTGGATAAGAGAAAGTTCTAAAATTAAGGTCCTTACCTCTTCAAACATTATGTATACCTTATTATTAAAATCAAAACACTACACCTCATGGAATCCTCTAGCAGGCACATTGTACCTCAAATCAAATTGTTGTGTGTTATGTACCATGTTTTTGATGAGTGTCCTTATAAAAATTAAATTCTTTTACACTAGGAAACCAACTAAAAACACATCAATCATATTATGATCAATAGAAATTAAAAATTCATAAAAATATTGTATTAAAAGTTGATAACTTATTTAGTGGTGTAAAAAACTTTCATCAAGTTTTTTAAAATGTTCCTAGTATTCGTGAAGTGTTTACCAATTAGATTGTCTTATTCCACACATTTATTTTCTTATAGTTGTAGTTAAAGAGGCTTAGAAGTATTTTTCATGAAAAACGAATTTTAGGTCTTTATAGATTTTAATTAGGGGGAGAAAATAATACACGTAACACTATGATTTTACAGTATGTGTCTTCTTAAATAAATTCAATTTATTCGATATCCTACATTCCATGCAACACCAAGCTTAAACGAACCATGATATTATATTAAATATTAACATGAACATTAGGAATAGTAATGTGTCCATTTGAATAATAACCTCACCCATGAAATTATAAATAAAATTTAGGTATATCATAAATGAAAATATGATATATTTATATCATTAAATAAGTGAATAATTTTTAAAAAAATGATAAATTAAGTGTTGATATTTTTCTGAAATGTAAATGTTTATTTACAATTCTATAATTAATATAATGAATTAAAATAAAATATATTCTCTTAAAAATAGATTCATAAATTAATATTTTTTTATAATTATAAGATAATCTTATGAGACCATAATTTATTTTTCAACGTGTCGTAAAATCGATTATAATATTAAAATCCATATTTTTTTGAATAAATGATGATTTTAATTAAAAATTAAATTTATAATATTTAGAAAATTATTTTTATAAAATTGAGTCCTTTTTTTAAATCTAAACATCAAAAAATGGTTAGGGTAATTTTTTGGGATTTTTCTGAAATAGTTGAATTTTTGGTGAATAGTGAAATATGGTAATTAACGGTATTTAACATTTTAATCCAAATACATAAATTTTTGGGTCATGAATGATGTAAGAACCAATTATTTAGAAATAAAATGCACTAGTTACTGTACTTAGTCATAATAATCAAAACTATTGATAGTCTTGATCCAAAATAATAAAAAAATGTATAAAATAATAAAAAAACACCCATCTCCTCCACTATAAATACCACCCCTCACCACCCCTTATACTCACATATTCTAAGCCTTAAATATTTCCTAAATTCTACCCAAATCTATTCCCAAGACTCTTTACTACATTCAATACCTATTGGTCTTACCAAAATACCAAATCCAAGTTTCTTAAGGGGGTTCTCAAAGAGATGGTATTTGAGAGGTAAAATACTCCTTCATTTTCTTTTAATTTCTTTTATTTTCTTATACCATCCTCAACTACCCTATCCAAATTGTCATGGTAACTAAAAAATGATATATATACTATAATTTTATTTTGTTAATTTATTATTCATCATCAAATCTCTTCTTCTCTCCTTTTAATTCTAAAAATGAAAACATCGTTCGTGAGGTGTCGATTCACAGCCTTTTTGGACGATGAGTTTTCATTTTTCATTACCACCTTCAAGGATGGTCATAAAACCATTTTTATGGTTAAAAAAGATTATAATATATGTATTATAACTTATTTAATATCCTATAACTAGTATATAAACATAATATTCAATAAAACGATACTAGTTCATGATGGTCATAAAAACCGCCGAAATAAACAAATCATTTTTCATTAACATTATATCAAATAAATCATCCTCATAACATATAAAAAAATGATATATGAGGACCATTTAAAATCCATGAATTATATTAATATCATTCCATTCCACTTTTGTAGTTTTTATTCCATTTGATAAGAAATCCCATAATTATACACTAGGGAACCGACCATAAAACCATGAAACAAATGCTCCCGGAACAACAAAATTAAACACTATAAATCACAGAAATGGATATAAATGAACTTAATTAAATTATAATAAATAAAATATATCTCTAATAGGTTATTATTTAATTTATTAATTAATTTAATTTTATTATCCAGGACATTAAGTACAATTATGGAACGCTTTCAGACATAAGGTAAGGGACTTCATCTCAATCCCCATTTCATTAAGACTTACTTGGTTTTGTGCACCTAATCATTTTTATGTGGTGTATCTACAACCATTTGAGATATTTTTTCATTTTAAATTATATTTATCTTAAATATGAATATTTATTCTACCATGTATATGATTATTGTCTTAGCTGTATACCATTGTTTTACATACAATGTTTACTTTGAATGTTATTTAATTAACTAAGAAATAATTTTAAATTCATATATTTTACTCAATATGGATATTCATTGATAAGGAATATTGATTTCATGAATTAAATTGATCATTTATATTTTTTAGGAATTATTTAGACATGCAGACATGGGTGGGTCCTGATTATAGATAGCCTCTTGATGCATCAATAGGTCACATGAGGCAAAACAGTGGGTGACAAACCCTTCATATTTGTTTCTAAGAAGAATCAGATGGGTTTATACCCTCAGAATTAAACAATATTGTGAAAGGTATTTACGGTATTGGTTCATGTTCCAGATACATTATGTCCAATTATTAACCATTCCTTTCATTAAGTATTCATTTATTACTATCTATGAGATTTTCACTATGACAAAATCTATGTATGCATTTTTATTCTCAGTTTTTTGATAAAATGGAACGTGTTTTTTAGTTATTTATCTTTCCATATTTATTATATCTTATTTATTATGCTTAAATTATTATTGATTCATGTTTCTGTTGTACTTAACCCTTATTGATCATTTGAGATCACCCTTTTATTTCTTTACTTCCCCAGGATATGAAGATGTAATATTTGAATAAGTGTAAAGGAGTATTTTATTTACATTTTTTATATTTTATATTTAATTACCAATGTAATAAGGGAACCATGTATGTATGTTGTTCTTAAAGACCAGTAAATTGATCAATCCTTGGTGATGTTATTGCTTGTATCTATTCTATTTTAATAGAATAAATTCCAACTCTGGGATACTGGGGTCAAGGTTGTTATAGTTGGTATCAAAGTAGGTTTAGTAGAAACCTTGGGAAATAGATATTAAAAAAACATCAGAATTATAATAATTCCTTATAGTGAATTTTTGGCTCAATAATCACGATGATTATGATCTAACTCGACATGTTCCATTATTTAGTGATGGTGCCTAATATAAGAAAGGGAATCAATAGCAACAGACAATGTAGGTATTTACCCCCTAAGAAAGTTAACATAGTTGGTGTTGGAGCAGATTAGATCATGACCACATTAGGATAGCTTAATCAGGTTATAATGAATAACCATACTACACCTATGTTGTATTGTTTCATGTCGAAGAATCCCCCATATTTTAGTGGGGATACTAATCCAATATTAGCAGAGCAATGGATCAAGTCCCTTGAAAAGATATTTCTGGAATTGGGATGCGATGAAAGGGAAGAAGTAGTACTAGTGGTATATTACCTCATGGGAAATAATGATCAATGGTGTTCATTGATCTTGAATACTAAGGAAGATGATGAAATCGAATACATGTAATATAGAACCTTTAAAGAAAAATTCTTTAAAAAATATTTCCCTCATGAGAAATGAACTAAAATGAAGAGAATATTTCTTATCTTAAATAAAAATGAAAAATAGAGTGCTGCAGAGTATGAAGCTACCTCCACAAGACTATCCAGATATGATATAGATTACACATGTGATTTAGAAAACAAGATTGATCATTTATTTGAAGGTCTTAATCCAATTATTCTAAGAGAATTTAATTATCAAACATTTTAATCATATAATGAAATAATATTAAGTTCCATCAAAATAGAGAAAGAATTTTATAGATCCTATATGTTCAAGGTAAATTAAGAGAAAAAGAGGCCTTATGATAACCATGAAAATGGTAAAACATCAAAGAAGAATATGGGAACAAATAAATTCCCATTATGACATAGAATCATGATTTATTGGATAACCTTATAATCATACTTATGGTTGACTTTGATATAATCCTTGATATATACTAGATTTCAAAATATGATGTGAAAATTTATTCCAAGAAGAAGAAAATTATGATTTGTGAGGAAGATATAAAATTATTTATCTTTAGAGTAGAAGCTTCATCATCTGATTCTTATCTAGACCCACCCCTAGTAGCTCTAATCAATGAAATTATTAGGGAGTAAGAGAAAACAACATCTAGAGATGGGGGAAGTAATATTGAAATTTAATACATACAAATTGTATAGAAATACATTAATTTATTTCCTAAGGAATTACCTGGACACCCCCAAGAGCATGAAGTTGAATTTACCATTGATTTAATCCTTGATATAAGAAAAATATCAAATTATACTTTTAGAATAACCAATGTATAATTAGTGGAGATAAAGAAAAAACTAGATTAGTTGAGTAATAAGGGATTTATTCACCCTAGTGTTTCTCTACGGGGATCCCCTGTTCTATTTATTAAGAAGAAAGATGGATCCATAAGGATGCGCATTGACTATAGATAAATCAATGATATTACAATAAAGAAAAAATATCCTCTAACTCATATTGATGATTTATTTAATAAACTTCATGAATCTTAATATTTTTCAAATATTGACCTTCATTTTGGGTATCATTAATTGTGAGTAAATAAGAAAGATTTTCCATTGATAGATTTTTAGATGAAGTAGGGACATTATAAGTTTACAGTAATACCATTTGGATTGACTAATTCACCCTCTGTTTTTGTGGATATGATGAACTAAATATTCTAGGAATATCTTGATGATTTTATTATGGTATTCATTAATGACATTATAGTATATTATAAAACATATGAAGACTATGATAATTACTTGCGGACCATTTTTGAGACTCTCAGAAGGAAAGTGTTATACGGTAAATTTATCAAGTGTGAATTATGGATTCTGTAAATTTATTTTCTTGGCCATATTGTCTCTAAGGACGGAATCTTAGTTGATCCTGTAAAGACAAAGTCTATCCAAGAATTTCCCACACCAATGAACATAATCGAGGAATGTAGTTTCATTGGTTTAGCAGATTACTATTAATGTTTCATTTAGAATTTTTCTTTATTGGATAACCCATTAACCAAGATCAAATGTAAAGGGGTTAAGTTTTTATAGACAAAATAATTTTCAGAATGTTTTGAATAATTGAAGAGAATATTATTCAACACTCAAATTTTTAATCTACCATCAGGAAATGATGGGTTTTTTATATACAATGATGCATAGAAGAAAGGACTAGGTTATGTCTTTAAGAAAAATGATAAATTTATTTCATACACATCAAGGAAATTTAAGATTCATGAAAAAAATTATCCAACTCATGATCTTGAGTTAGCAGCCACAATCTTTTCTCTGAAGATATGGAGACACTATCTCTATGGAAAAAAATGTGAGATATATACAGATCACAAGAGTTTGAAATCCATATTTACATGGAAATAACTCAATATGAGGAATATACGATTGCTTAAGTTACTCACAGATTATGATTTCTCAATACACTACCACCCAAGAAAAGAAAATAAGGAAGTAGATTCATTAAGCATGAAACATCATGGAATATTAACCCAAATGATAATTGAGAAAGATCCTATGTTCATAGATTTAGTAAATATAAACATAGGATTTGTTAAGGAAGGTAAAATATCACTCCTTGTTCAAATGACTGTGAAAACATATTTATTGGAAAAGATAAAAATCTCTCAATTTGATGATGATAATTTTCAAAATAAAATTAAAGCTATTAAGGATGGAAGTTTGGTAAACTTCATGTGTGAGGATGGAATTCTAAAATTTGTGAATATGTTATGTGTTCCATAAATACCTAAGCTAAAAAGGGAACTATTTGATGATTATCATAGCTCAAATTTATATATACACCATAGTAGTACCAAGATGTATAGAGTTCCGCAGGAACATTTTTGGTGGGATAATATGAAGTGGGAAACTGTTGACTATGTGTCAATATGTCTATTTTGTCAACAAGTGAAGGCTGAGAGACAACATCCTAGAGGATTCATGCAACCTATACCTATTCCAATGTGTAAGTGGGATGAAATTACTATTTACTTCATCACTGGATTACCAAATACCCCTAGAAATAATTAAATGATATGAGTTATTTTTGATCACCTTACAAAATAGACACATTTTCTTGCTATAAGAGAATATTTACCTCTTGATCACCTAGAAGGACTCTATATTAGTTAAGTTGTAAGAATTCATGGTGCACCTCTATTGATTGTGTCTAATTTAGATCCCCATTTTACATAAAAATTATGGAAGAGTCTTTAGAAGGATTTGGATACTGATCTTCATTTGAGTACTGCTTATCACCCTCAAACTGATGGAAAAACTAAATGGACTATTCAAACATTAGAAGACATGTTGAGATCATTATCACATGACTTTCAAGGTATGAGAGATCATTATTTACCTTTGGTAGAGTTTTCCTATAATAATATTTTCTAATATAGTATTCAAAAGGCACCATATGAAGAATTATATGGCAAGATATGTCTTACTCCAACTTATTGGGATGAATTTGGTGAGAGAAAACTCATAGGCCCAAAAATTATTAAAGAGACAATAATAAAGGTAATGACCATTCAGGCTCATCTTAAAGCATCTCAAAGTAGGCAAAAGAGTTATGCTGACAAAAAGAGAACAAATTTGGAATTTTGAGGGTGAGATCATGTCTTTCTAAAAGTATATTTAGGGAAGGGTGTTATAAAGTATGGTAAGAAAGGGAAACTGCACCCCAGGTACATTAGACCATTTGAAATTATGGAAAGAATTTGAGCTGTAGATTAGTGATTATAAATGCCAATAAGTCTCTTTAAAGTTCATGATGTGTTCCACATATCATTGTTAAATAATTATATGCCAGACCCAACACATGTACTCACCTATGAAGAAATAGAATTGGAACCTGATTTGTTTTACCGCAAAGATCCTGTCAAGATTCTTGACACTAGAGAGAAAGTATTGAGAAATAGGATGAATCAATTGGTAAAAGTTCTTTAGAGAAACTATAAAATGGAATAACCGATATGGGAACCTGATGATGTTATAAATAAGTATCACCCTCATCTGTTTAGAAGGAAATATTCATGAAAATTTTAAAGGAATCAATTTTAAAAGGAGGTAAGAATGTAACACCCAAATATTTTATGGTATGTGTCTTCTTAAATAAATTGAATTAATTTGATAGCCTATATTTCATGAAACACCAGGCTTAAACAAACCATGATATAATATTAAATATTAACATGAATATTAGGAATAGTAATGTGGCCATTAGAATAATAAACTCACCTATGAAATTATAAATAAAATTTAAGTATCTTATAAATTAAAATATGATATATTTATATCATTGAATAAGTAAATAAATGTTTTAAAAATGAAAAATTAAGTGTTGATATTTTTGTGAAATGTAAATGTTTATTTATAATTTTATAATTAATATAATGATTTAAAAGAAAATTTATTTTCATAAAATAGATTCATAAATTAATATATTTTTTTCATTATAATTACAACATAATTTTATTAGACCATAATTAATTTTCCAATGTGTTCTAAAACAAGTTATAATATTAAAATCAGTATTTTTTTGAATACATGATGATTTTAATGAGAAATTAAATTTATCATTTTTAGAAAATTATTTTTAAAAAATAGAGTCCATTTTTGAAATCTACATGTTGAAAAATGGTTAGGGTGGATTTTTGGGATTTTTCTGAAATAGTTGATTTTTAGTGAATAGTGAAATATAATAATTTACTATATTTAACACTTTAAGCCAAATACATGAATTTTTGGGTCATGCATGATGTAAGTAACCATTATTTAGAAATCAAATCTACTAGTTACCGTACTTAGTTAGAATAATTAACACTATTGATAGTCTGGAGCCAACGTAATAAACAAATGAATAAAATAATAAAAAAACACTCCTATACTCCACTATAAATACCATCCCTCACCACTCATTATACTCACACCTTATAATCCTTGAATATTTTCTAAATTATACCCAAATCCCTCCCCAAGCCTCTTCCCTAGGTTCAAGACTTTATGGTCTTACCAAAAGTTCAAATCCAAGTGTCTTAAGGAGGTCCCAAGGAGACAATATTCTAGAGGTAAAATACTTCTTCATTATCTTTTAATTTATTTTCTTTTCTTATTCAATCCTCATACACCCTATCCAATGTGGCATGGTAAATATATAATTACATATATACTGTAATTTTATTTTTTTAATTTAATAATTATCATCAAATATCTTCTCCTCTCCTTTTAATTCTAAAAATGAAAACATCGTCCATGATGTGTCGATTCACCGCCTTTGTGGACGACGAGTATTTGTTTTTAATTACTACCATAAAGTCTGGTTATAAAACCATTTTTATTGTCTAAAAATATTATAATATGTGTATTAAAACTTATTTAATGTTATGGAACCAATATATAAACATAATATTAAATAAAATGATACTCGTCTATGATGGTTGTAAAAACCACCAAAATAAACAAATCATTTTTCATTAACATTTTATCTAATGAATCATCCTAATACTATATAAACAAATAATATATGAGGACCATTTAAAATCTTGTAAGTATATTAATATCATTCCATTCTAATTTTGTAGTTTTTCTTCCATTTCATAATAACTCCCATAATTATACACAAGGGAACCGACTATAAAACCATATAACAAACGCTCCTGAAACAATAAAATTAACGATTATAACTCATTGAAATGGCCATAAATGAACTTAATAAAATTATAATATATAAAATATATGTTTAATAGGTTATGAATTAAGTAATTAATAAATCTAATTTTATTATCTAGGACATTAAGTACAATTACATGACGCTTTCAAACATAAGGTAAGGGACTTCATCTCAATCTCCATTTCATTGAGACTTACTTGTTATTGTTCACCTAATCATTTTTATGTGGTGTATATACTACCCTTTTGAAATCATTTTTTATTTGAAATTATATTTCTCTTAAATATTCATATTTCTTGTATCATGTATATGATTATTATCTAAGCCGTATGTCATTTTTTACATATGGTGTTTACTTTGAATGTTATTTGATTAACTGAGAAATAATGTTAAATCCATATCTTTTACTCAATATGGATATTAGTTGATAATGAATATTGATTTTATTAACTAAATCAATCATTTCTATATTTTATGAATGATTTGGATATGTATACATGGGCGGGTCCTGGTTATAGATAGCCCCTCGATGCATCGACTGGTCTCATGAGACAAAATAGTTAGCGACAAACCCTTCATGTTTGTTTACAAGAAGAATTAAATGAGTTTCTACCCTCACAATTAAACAATCTTGTGAAAGGTATTGATGGTAGTGGTTCATTTTACAGACACATGGAATCCAATAATTAATCATTTCCTTCATTAATTATATATTTGTTACTATCCATGAGATTTTCACTATGAAAAAATCTATGGATGTATTTTCATTCTCATATTTTTTGATTAAATGGAATGTGTTTTTTAGGTATTTATCTTTAAATATTGATTATAACTTATTTATTATGCTTCAATTATTATTGATTCATGTTTCCACCGTATTCTACCCTTACTAATCATTTGAGCTCACCCTTTTATTTATTTTATTTCCCTAGGTTGTGAAGATAAAATCTTTGATTAAGTGTCAAGGAAGAAATTTATTTCCCTTTTTAGGTTTTATGTTTAATTACCAATGTAATAAGGGAACAATGTATCTATATAGATCTTCAATACTACTAAAATTATTGATCCTTGGTGATATTATCTCTTATATCTATGCCATTATAATCAAATGACCACTGACTCTGGGATACTGGGGTTAGGGTTGTTACACTAAAACTAGTCCCTTATAGTGCCTTCTAAAGAAAATGGAAAAGCATTAAGTTTTATAAGTTATATATTTAAATTTATATGTTTTAATTTTTAAAATATAGTATATAATTTTATCAAGTGTTTATGTGGGTATTCACTAACAAATCCATAAAATTTAGGTAATAAGTTAATTAGATCATATTTTAGTTAGAAGTTTGGTAATTCACTTTGTATGAGAATATATTTAGGTTGGATATTAACTATGATTCCCCAGACCTACACTACTTTATCAGATTCCATAAATACATACTTTACATATTTTATTGGATAATACTTATAAAATCTTTGATATAACCATCCATAACAACAAAATCAATAATGATTAATTACATCTATTATATATTGATTATCTTTTTTAAATTTAGAGATTTAGAGAATTAGGACACATTATAAACTAATAAATACCATGTCTTTCTCAACCAATAAAATTTTTTTATTAAAAAAACAAAACAACTTAATTCATGATGAGTCTTTATCATCTCCCATAAATTATTTTACATGTGTTATCCTTCTATACACATCATGTGTACTAATTTTATTCATAACCCAGGAAAATAGAAACATATGAATGGGTGAGATCAAATACTCAGTAAGGGGAAAAATACAACTAAGTTAATAATGGAATAAACATGAAATAAATATTATGTAAGGAGTAAGTAAATAACATGAATCCGTAATCAACTGAAACTAAGATCATTCTATATCTATGATGATAAATGAACACATGGATATTAATAAAGCTAATCTCATACTGGTGGAATGCATAACATCAAACATAAAAAATGTGATATCAAGACCCTGTTCCAAGAAATTTACTTTTTATCAATACCGTATCAAATACATCTTACCAAATTTGGTATACATACACTAAATACCCAAACCACTTTGCCTCATGAGACCTGTTGATGCATCAGGGGCTATATAACTCTGATCCCCACCCATCACTTGTTTAAGTCCAATTCATTCACCATAATACTCAATAAGAATTTTTTTGACATTCCTTAAGGAACCTCTTACTGAATAAAAACATGGTTATCCATATAATGAAATATATATAATGTTAACACATAATCAACCTACATTAGCAGTCAATAATCATCAAGAATATTAATACTTTTCCCCTTGTTAATAAGAGAGTTAACTTAGTCATAACCCTTTCAAATAAAGATGGTGGATGGTAAAATAATACCTAGTCAACTTGCCAATAACCATTTGTATTGGAATAAAAATATATGAAACTCCAATAATTTTCTCTATGTCAATAAAATAACATTATTTCTAGGTGAACATCATCCAATCTGAATTATATAAAATGTGATGTTCACAAAATTCTAGAATAACATGATAATAAGACATCCCAGGAAATAATATGGATGGTTTACAAAGGACATAACCCCAGTGAAACATATGAAACATATGTTAGTGTTGAAATAAATTAAAAATACCCTAAAAAAGAATGCTTTGAATGGTATCACAAAACGAGGGATAAAGAATAAAATTGTTTGATATCATAAGTTCAATACCCCAAATGATAATATATATATATATATATATATTAGAGGATAAATCATGAAATACAAACTCTATTAGGATAAATCATTTTGAAATTTATAAGGGAAATGAAATCAAAAATTTAAATTATATTTTATAAAATATTTTTAACATTAATGTAAAACACAAATTTTTATTTCTCTTTTAAAGGAAAATTTTGAAAAGGTGACGTGAAATCCTTTGAAAAGATTTAAATTTAAAATGAATTTAAAATAATATATCTTTTAAAATATATAATTTTTTTTCTTTGATAAAATAGGATAGGAAGAAAAAACATGTGAAATTGATATGAAAAAACCTTTTTATTATTTTAAAATACCTTTGTTTAAAACTCATATTGTAATAAGAGTAACGTAAAATTAGTTTGTATTAAAAAATAGTTATCCCAAAGAGTATTTTAAAATACTTTATAATAAAATATTATTGTGGGAGAATCCAATCATGTAAAAAAAGATCAAGATGAAACATTATAACTCGAAGAAAGGATATTTGAGTTATCAATATCCATTACAGTAAACATACTCCATGAAGAATGAAAAATTTGAAAAGGAGTTTATGGCATAAAAAATTATACAAAGAGATAATACCAAATAATATAAAGGGAATAATTTACTCAACTTATATAGAATAAGATCCAATGAACGATCATAACTCAATGAATGAAAATTGAATTACAAAAAACTCTTACGATTGGGGTAACACTTGAGTCAAAAGGAATTTGAAGAAAAAAACATGATTTGGATTAGTTTATCCCATGAATTATAATAAAATAATTCATATAAAATTAATAGGATAATAAATCAATATAACACTATACAAATTAAATATGGTGTATAACATTTATCATGTCTCCAAGATTTTGAATTGAGACTAAGAAAACCCTTGTAGATTGAGTAACACTTTAATCAAAACCCCTTGAAATAGAGGGATTGTAATTGAATTTAAAATTAAATTATTAAAATATAATTCATTATATCATATATTATATAGTTATTATATACATAACATAAATGAAATTAGGTTTATAATACCAAACATGTCTCAAAGAGAGGATCTTGAGATGAAAACCCTTACCTCGATCCTGATTCGTTCTGCACTTGAACTAAACATCCTGAATAATTAAATTACAATAATTTAATACATAAATAAGAATATTATTCATACCTATAACCATTTATACTCTTTATTTACAATAATTATATATATACTGATATTAGTTAGTTTTTACCTATTTTCAACACCAGGTGTAAGTAATCTTTATCACTTTGAACTAGTTTAGTAAAAGAGGTGTTAGTACATATTATTTTAAGAAATTACATCATTAATAGATCATATAAGGTAATTTAATATATGTTAAAATATATTTTATAAAGCTATAATCTCATTTAATGGTAGCTTTGGTCATAATCCATGAGATTAAAATCAGTGATGATCATGTTTCAGTGATTCTTAACGAATGAAAGGTGTTTTCTTAATTAAGGAGTTAAATGTTGATATTACCATACAAAAACCAAAAAAACATTGTATAAATATTTATATCATATTATACCATTAAATAAGTTATCATACTCATCCATGACATGAATTCATAGTATTGTTCAAGTAGGTGGTTAAACTAACCCAAACATAAACTTACCATGATTAATGGGTGATTATGAGATGGTTTATTTGCAATATCATTATACCAGATGAATAGTGATATTATTTAGTGTTTAATAGTTTGATATATAAAAACTTTAAATAATTTTAAATATAATATAATTTATATAATTTCATTACCTAGAAAGAAGAAATCATTTTCCTCTTAGTTTCCTCTTTTTAAACAATTAGATTAATGATAATTGTTTGTTCATCATATAATTAATAGGTTCTCCAATTTTTCATACCAAAACCTTAATTATATAATAAAAATAAAATTTATCCTTTAATAAAATTTTCATTATTATCCATTTAAGGTGGTGATGAAAATAAAAATGAAAACCAATCATTCTATGAAGTTGGTAGTCCACACGTATGCATAGTTGGCGGTTTTTTTTCCATAGAATGGAAGAAAGGAGTAATATAGATTATTTTTTCAGAATAATAAAATGATATAAAGATCATAATTATTTATTAAAATCCTATTTTATACTGTCCTTTTATGATGGTTAATTAAAATGTAACACATTGCTTCGTGGATGCGATAGTCTACAAAAAACATGAGTGATAGTTTTTTTTCTTAATAGAAAAAGGGAAGGTGGTAAATTATTTTACCATAATTATAATAACATAAAAATATAATAATTAAAATGGTTTTATCATTTTAATATTTTTAAAATAAATTTTAAGAATAATAAAATCACATAATGAAATGGGAAAGGGAAAGAGAGGTTAATAACTTATACCTCCACTCCAACGTCAATTTTTTTTATTAAAAACAAGCCATACAAGTAGGTTAATCCCTTGAGGGATGGTCTTTTGAGATGAAAAAAACATCATAAATGTGTATAGTAGTTTTTAGGATAGGGTTTGGTATATTTTAATCCAAAATTATGGGTTTTTTTTGTGAGGGGAAGTGAGGATAGAAGTGTTCCTATTATAAGTGAAAAGGGATGACATTTTTTGTAAATACCCAAAAGTTTTCAATAATGGGAAGGAAATATCAAGGAAAGTAGAACCAAAATTAAAAAATAATGGAGGGGGAAGGGATAAGTTTTATTAATTCATAAATAACCCATTAAAACACATGTTTTAAATATGTTTGAGGTCTTTTACTATGAGATTCCTTACTTTTACCATTTTAGCTTTTATCATGGTAACTAGTTTTTACCTATGGTAACTTATCCTTTATACCAAAAAAATAAAGTGTGCCATAGTAGATAATTTGGAACCAAATATTCTAAAATTTAAATCTATTACATTTGATTCAATTTATAAAATTGATAAAAATTAATTTTAAAATAAAATGTATAATGAACTATTTTTTTTGAAATAATATTACTTATGTCATAAAATATCAAATATGAGTTTGTAAGTTAAAACCAATATTTTAAAAATTATAAATTCCTATATAAAATATATATTTTGTCTTATAAAAAAGTTTAATAATTTTTTAATTCAGACTTTTATACTAATAATTCCATAAGATTCATGTTATTTTTAAAAATGATATTTTTCACTATTCACCTAAAAATGATTTTTTAGAAAAATACCAAAAAATAAAATTTAACTGATATTATTATTATTAATCCAAAAATGATTTTAATTTTTTCAAATTAAATTTCTAAAATTTTATAATTCAATTTTTAAATTAAATCCCACAATATAGTGGAAAATTATTCATATTGGAAAAAAACTTTTTAAAATGTTAACTATTATTTATTATTATTTTATATTAATTAGTAATTAATTTATTGGTAATATATTATTCATATTATAGATATATTTTATTATTATTTAATCATAATATACTTGTATTATTTAATCAAAACTCTATATTTATAAAAATATATTTTTAAACATAAAATGATTTTCTTAGTTGTTTTAGCTATACTAATTGATTTCAATCATATTAAAAGTATCCATTATTTCAATTCTATAAATATTTCTTAAATAGGTTACTCATATTCATTACTTCTAATTGAACAACTAGTTTTTAACAAT
Organism: Viscum album; assembly: GCA_963277665.1. Classification (NCBI taxonomy): domain Eukaryota; kingdom Viridiplantae; phylum Streptophyta; class Magnoliopsida; order Santalales; family Viscaceae; genus Viscum; species Viscum album. Next base: position 1,944,231,703 of record OY728148.1, read on the forward strand.
CATACTTAATATTTATTTTTTATTAAAATATATCATAGTTTCATTTTAGTTCAGCGTTATGTGTGGAGCAAGCTATCAAACACATTGACTTATCTAAAGGTAATTGTTGACCTCACCTGTTTTGATAATCCCAATTATGCTTTCATATACTTTGATAATCTCAATCTAATGTTTTTCTATATATTAATTCTTGCAATCTGTAATCAATATGATAATAATATTAAAATAATCCCTGAGATATGTTAATCCATGTCTATCTATGTTTATATGAGTTTTGAAGTTCTTCTAACCCATTCAGATATGTTTGGAATAAAACAGACTAGTGTTAAGTCACTGATCTAGGTATAGCTACTGATATAGAGCTACCGGTACTCAGCCTACCGATAGACTTAGTCTACTGATAGATAGAGTCACCGATACACAAAGGTTACCGATATGTACAGAGCTACCGACAGAAACCGAGCTACCGATAGAACAGGTTTACCGATATGCATAAGTCCACCGGTAAGCAAGTCTACTGATAGATTCAGTCTACCGATACAGAACACTAAGAGCTACCGATACGAGCTACCGACCGACCTTCTGATACACATGACTGATATGAACCGACTGACACAATCTACCGATACAAGTATAGAGCTACCGATAGAACCAGTCTACCGAGCTACCGTTAGAGTAAGTCTACCGATAGGAGTAACTGATACCTAGAGCTACCGATACCAAGAAGCTACCGATGCAAGTTCAAAGAGCTACCGATGGAAGGTTCTGCTATACAAAAGACCACCGTACACATTTACCAACACGAGCTACTAATGATTGACCAACCAGTCAAACTCTATACTCTTAATACTATTTATTTATTAAGCCAATGGTTACATGGGATGTTTTTAATGCAGTTAATGTTATTTAATGATCTCTGTTGCCATGTCAGGGAATCGTACCTAGTACCCATTCAAAAGGTAATCATTCCCATTTTCCGGAGCTGAAAGCTATAAAAGGGAAGATAAAGACCAAGATAAAAATTTATGAAAAAAGTGATGTGAAGTAGTGCATACGACAAGCATCAAGAAACTAAGAAGGCACATGGGTAAAAAAGAGAAGGGTTGAACATCATTAAAACGTGGAGCATTTACGCAAGGCAAAATCCATACTCCAAGAACACTGGATATACACAAAGCTACTTATTTTCAAGGAAAACACAAGCCGTATCTTGAGTGAAGAACTACCAAGAACACTTCATGCACTCAAGATGACAAGCTGGACCAAGAATCAAAGAAGAAAATGACACTCTGTTTTCTGAGCAGAAACCAGAGAAGGACTCAGAAGTTTTTCTGATCAACCAAATGAGTCTAGATCTGCACTGCCAATCACTACAACTTTTCTAAACTATTTCTCACTTTCTCTAGTGGTTCTATCTTTACATTTCGAGCAGTGTGTATACCCTGTTTATTTTACACACACACTGTCTCCTAAGCTAAACTGGAGGATTCTTAAATCCTCACTCAAACTTCATAACCCTTTGTTTCCCACTATGGATAGTGGTAGAGGTCGAGTAAGACCTGGACAACCTGTGTGCGATTGTTTGTGTTTCCCACATAGAACTGTGGTAGAGGTCTTTGGACCTGAATAGTAGTGTACTGTTGTTTACCCCCGATCCAGGGTGCGAATCAATTTATATAATTTTTTGAGAGGACTAAGTCTCGGCCTGATACTGAACCTCTTGGTTATCTCTACTGTGATTTTTAGTTTAAGTCATAAGCATACTATATATATTTATTTCATAATCCGCTTCTATTACTTTTAAATACAAAACTATTTTAAAGCTACTTTGATAGTTAAATTAGCAAGTGTTTATACTTATTGTAAACCAGTAAGTTAGTTTCAAAAGTTAATTTAATCTTCAGATTAAGTCAACTGAGACCTAATCAATCTTTGAGAAACTGATTGAACATTTACACTCTGTATAGATTCACTATAGTTTAACTGTGTTTTTAAATTGGGGGATTTTAAGAGAAATAATTTTAACAGAAATTTTTATTGGAACTCAATTCACCCCCCTCTTGAGTATCCACTCCGACCAACATTTGGTATCAAAGGTGTTAGTTTTTGTTAAAGGATTATAGACATAATCTATTTTTTCAACTGTTATTTTAGTTGCATCATTAAAGATCTTAAATTTCTGTTAGTTCTAAATTTTATCTCTTTAAAATTTCTTTTCTAAAATCTAGTTATGGACAATAGACTAGAGGGTGATGCTACCAACATGCCACCTTTCTTTAATGGCACCAACTATGCCCAATGGAAACTTAAGATGAAAGTACATTTGGAAAGTATGGGTTTTGATGTCTGGACTGTTATAGAGTATCAATATAAAATTCTAGAAACTGAAAGAACAACTTGGGATGAACCTACAAAGACTGCTTACAATAATAATTGTAAAGCTATGAATGCCCTGTACTGTGCTTTAGGAGATGAGGAGTTTAATAGAATATCTGCTTGAAAAACTGCTTATGAAATATGAGATACTTTGGCTGTTTCTCATGAGGGAACAACCAATGTTAAAGAAATGATATTGAATACTTATACTATTAAATATGATAATTTTTAAATGAAAACTGATGAACCTATTTCTGATATGTATCTCAGGTTTAATGAGATATTCAATACAATGATTTCACTTGGAAAATATGTTCCAGTTAAGGAAAAAATTATGAGAATCCTGAGATGTATGCCAGACCAATGGAGGGGAACTTCTATTTCAATCAGAGAGTCATGTGACATTGGAGCACTTCCTGTAAAAGAGATTATCGGAAAATTAATAATGTATGAAGAAGAACTTAAGATAAATAAATAAGAGGATGATGAACCCAAAATAAAATCCGTAGCTTTCAAGTCTACTACATCTAAGAGCAAAGACAAGGATAAAATGCATGTACCTACTGAAAGTTCAACCAGTGAAGATTCTGATTCTGACAGTGATGCTGAAATGGCTCAAAGAGCCAGGAGATTCAAGAAGTTCTATAGGAAGAATAAATTCTTCAGAAAATTTAACTTCAAAGGAAAGTATGACAACAAAGGACATTGGAAAAAGGATTGGAAAAAGCCTGACAAGGAAGATGATATAGTCTGCTATGAGTGCAAAAGGAAAGGACACATCAAGGCTTACTGTCCAAAACTGAAATTCAAAAAGAAATATGATTATAAGGACAATAAGTACAAGAAATCTATGAAAGCTACTTGGAGTGCTTAGGAGGACAACACAAGTGAATATGATGTTTCTGATTCTGAGAAGAATCGTGCCAACATGTGTTTCATGACCAACACATCTGAGGTAACTTTAGATACTCCTGTTTTGAATTCCTATTATTCTGGAGATCATGCCGAATCTGATTCTGATTCTGAAAATATGTCTAAGGCTGAAATGTTTGAATACTACAATATGCTGGAAGAAACATGTAATGAACTTAAAGACAAATATAGGTCATTAAAGAAACAACATGCTCTCACAGTCACTGCTAAATCTTCCTTTGATATAGAAAAAGAAAAGAATATTAAACTATTAAAGGAAAATACTGAATTGAAAATGTCTAATGAGAAACTTAGAAAGGACTTAGAAAAGTTCACAAATGGAAAATATACACTTACACAAATGTTAGGAAAGAAAATTTCACCTAAATACACTACTGGTTTGGGATACCAACCTGGAAAAAGTCAGTTCACTAAAACCCTATTTATTCCTAAGTCTGGACAAAATTTTGCTTATTCCAGTTCTGGAAATTCGTATGCTTCAACCAGTTATTCATATGGTTATAGATCAAATAAAGTTTATCTTTTAAAATCTATTGATTCTTTAAATTATATGATACCCATAAGACAAATATGGGTACCTAAAGCTTTGATTGCTAACCTATCTGGACCCAAGAGGATCTGGGTACCAAAATCATTTCCTATCTAAACCTATTTTGTAGAAAACATGTTTGAAGAGTTCTCACAAGAAGGTATGGTACTTGGATAGTAGATATTCAAGACACATGTATAGAGACTATTCTTGCTTCAAAAGCTTAATAAAGATTGATGGAGGCCATGTCACCTTTGGTGATAATTCTAAAGGAAAAATCATCGGCCTAGTCCAGATTGGTAACACTGATTCAGTTTTAATTTCTAAAGTTTTATTTGTTGATGGACTTAAATATAACCTGTTAAGTATTTCTCAATTATGTGATGATGGATTTAATGTGAAATTTGAAAATGATTCCGGTAATGTTTTTAATTCTCAAAATGTGTTAGTATTTTCAGATTTAAGAAATGAAAATGTTTATACTGTTGATTTAAATGATTTAGCTAAACAACATGTTACTTGTTTAAATGATTTTCATAGAGAATCTTGGATGTGGCACAGAAGATTAGGACACTGAAACATCTATTCACTTAGAAAGCTGACTAGGAAAAACTTGGTTAGAGACCTACCTAAACTTGTATTCCCAAATGAATTTTTTTTATTCCCTGCTAAAAGGGAAAGCAACATAAAGTTTATTTTAAATCAAAGAAAGAAGTTTCAACTTCTCAACCTCTCGAGTTGGTTCACATAGACTTGTTTGGAACTTCAAGAGTTTCTAGTTTAAATGGGAAGCACTATGTCTATGTCTTGGTAGATGACTTTTCTATATATACTTGGGTATACTTATTAGCTCACAAAAGTGAAGCTTGCTCTTACTTTGTTAAATACTCTAAGTCTGTAGAAAACCTTAGTGGACTTAAGATTAAAACCCTGAGAAGTGATCATGGCTGTGAGTTTGAAAATCAAGAGTTTGAATCTTATTTCTCAAACAATGGCTATAGTCACAACTTTTCTGCTCCTAGGACACCTCAGCAGAATGGTGTAGTAAAAAAAAGGAATAGAACCCTTCACGAAATAGCTAGAACCATACTTAATGAATATGATCTGCCTATTTACTTTTGGGCTGAAGTTGTGAATACATCTTGCTATATTATCAATAGAGTCTTAATTATACCAATTCTCAAGAAGACCTAATATGAGTTATGGAATAATAGAAAACCCAAAGTGAGTTACTTTAGAGTCTTTGGCTGCAAAGTTTTTATTCTTAATACAAAGGATAATCTGGACAAGTTTGCTTCTAAAAGTGATAAAGGAATTTTTCTTGGTTATTCTTTAACTAGCAAAGCCTATAGAGTCTTTAACAAGAGAACCAAATGTGTGGAAGAATCTGTTCGCATCAAGTTTGATGAAACTGATCCACATGAGCATAAAACCTCTCTTGAAAATCTTGAAGAAGATTTGAGTGTTCTGGACCTTAATGATAAATCTAAAGAATCTGCTATAAAAATATCCAGTTCTGGACATATTCCAGAATTTGCTTCTGTTGAACCCGAACTTGGAGATGAACCTGAAATTTCTAGTCCTACCTTTACTAGATCAACTATGATTCTAAAGAATCATCCTTTAGATGCTGTTGTTGGTAATCTTGATAGAGGGACACATACTAGAGCTTCTCTAAGAAACCAGGTTGAACATCAAGCCTTCCTTTCACATCTAGAACCTAAAAATATCAATGATGCTATCAATGATGAATTTTGGGTAATGGCCATGCAAGAAGAGTTAAATCAATTTGAAAGAAACAAAGTCTGGGAATTAGTTGACAGACCTAAGGACACTTTAACAATAGGCACTAAATGGGTTTTTAGAAACAAAGTTGATGAATCTAGAAACATAGTTAGAAACAAAGCTAGGCTAGTTGCACAAGGATATAGTCAAGAGGAAGGTATATATTATGAGGAAACCTTTGCACATGTAGCTAGATTAGAAGCTATTAGGATCTTACTTTCCTATGCTGCACATCTGAATTTCAAGTTATATCAAATGGATGTTAAAAGTGCTTTTATAAATGGTTTTATTGTCGAAGATGTTTTTGTTGAACAACCACCTGGATTTACTAATCCTCATTTTCCAAATCAAGTTTTTAAACTTTCTAAATATTTATATGGTTTAAAACAAGCTCCAAGAGCTTGGTATGATAGACTTAGTAATTTTATTATTTCAAAAAGTTTTACTAAATGGATTGCTGATCCAACTCTTTTTATTAAAAGAATATCTAAAGATGTTTTAATAGTTCAAATCTATGTTGATGATATTATTTTTGAATCTTCTAAACACTCTTTATGTACTGATTTTTCAAAGAATATGCAAAATGAATTTAAAATGAGTTTAATGGGATAACTCAAATATTTTTTTGGATTTCAAGTTTTCCAAAATGAAAATGGTATTATTTTGAATCAAAGTAAATATAAAAAGGATCTCTTAAAACGTTTTGGTTTGGATAGTATTAAGGAAAGTGATACTCCTATGAGTACTATTTGTAAATTTGATGCATATGAAACTGGGAAACCAGTAGATCAAACCAATTACAGAGGTATGATTGGAAGCTTACTTTACCTTACTGCTAGTCGACCAGATATTATGTTTAGTGTGTGTATGTGTGAAAGATTTCAAGATAATCCAAAAGAATCTCATTTACTTGCTGTTAAAAGAATTTTTAAGTATCTTAAACATACTGTAAACTTAGGTTTGTTTTACCCAAAAGGAAAACCTTTTGAGTTAATGAGTTATTTAGATGCTGATTTTTCTGGTTGAAAGTTAGATAGAAAAATCACATCAGGAACATGTCATCTATTGGGAAAATCCTAGGTATCTTGGTGTAGTAAAAAGCAGAGTTCTGTAGCATTGTCCACTACTGAAGCAGAGTACATAGCTGCTGGTAGTTGCTGTGCACAAATTCTGTGGATTAAACACACTCTTTTGGACTATGGATATGACTTTAAGAACGTTTCTATCAACTGTGACAACACTAGTGAAATAAACATCTCGAAGAACCCTCTGTCTCACTCTAGGACTGAACACATTGATGTAAGGCACCATTTCTTGAGAGATCATTACCAAAAGGGTGATATTATTCTTGAGTTTATTGGTACTGAACATCAATTAGACTATATTTTCACTAAACCTTTGAGTTTGGAGAGGTTAAGTTACATTAGACATGAGTTAGGTATGTTTAACCTTGATCAGTAGCTATTCTCACTGATGTGAAATTCTCACCGATGTGAAATCCCCACCGATATGAAATACTCACCGATGTGAAATTCTCACCGATGTGAAATTCTCACCGATGTGAAATTCTCACCAACGTGAAACTCTCACCGATGTGAATCCTCACCGATGTAACCTCACTGATAGGAATTCTCACTGATAGACCCTACCGATGATTGTGCTGTTTTAAACTTCTGTCTGCCGCCAGAATCTGAATCGTTTTTGCGTTATTTCATTTTATTTATTTATTTTATGATTCCTAAATGATAAAAATAAAGTCCAAGATACCTCTAAATCCACCGAGCCTCAAAACCTTACCCTCAAACCCTTACCCTCAAACCTTAGCTCCCGAATCCTTAGAGAACCCTAAATCCCTCGAATCCGAGATTGCAAAAACCAAACTTACTACTATTAGAGATGTTGCTGATGAGCCGAAAGCAAAGAAGAAAAAGTCTATGCCAGAATCAAGTGGAAGTGCTAGCAGGACAAGATCAGGAAGATGACCAGTAAATCCTCATCTGAAAAATCGAGTTATTGTGATTGAAAAGGAGCTGTGTGTAGAATGGATGATACCTAGAAAATCCTTAGTGCTCGAAGTGCTTGAAGATCAAAAATGGGTGGAGTGTTTTTTGAACAACAATGGTCCCTACTTTCCAAAGTTAGTGAAATAGTTTTACGAGTTTGTAACTTTTGAGAAATCTGAAAATGAAAACCGAGTGACTTCGTTTTTGAATGGAAATGAGATATTCTTTTCATCTATTGAATGAGATGAGTGCTTAAAAGTTCCGCATGAAGGGGTATCTGGATATATATCAAGACCCATGACACCTACCAGTGATATTTTCGACTATGATACTACTTTGGAGGAGATGACTGGTGATGGAAGTCAAAGACAAGTAGTTGCTGTAGAAATGGATGGAGAGAACAGATTGCTGTTCAAATTCATTCAACATGTCTTAATACCAAGGATAGGAGACTTTTCCAATTTTAGATATTAGGATATCTATCTCCTACATCTCTTAAGACATTGTGTAAAAGTTAATTTGTGCAGATTTCTGATGATCCAAATGGAGGACATGACAAGGCCGAAATCAAAGACAAATGCCCTATTCTTTTCTAAGTTAATTTCTGTGATGATTAAAGTAAAAGGGGTAGCTGAGTCTCAAGATGAGAAAGTGGTAGTGAATAATAACTTTTGTATCACATCAATAGTGTAAAAATACATGAGGATAAATTGGAACCCTTGGAGAGGAGAATGGGTCAATGATGACTAGAAGGTATATGAAAAATTTAATCCTGTGGATCATTCTTCAAGACCAAAGGATGTGAGGGATCCAGGTCTGGGACCTGATGAAGAGGAGCCAGAATACAGTGATGATTCAGAAGAGGAAGAGTCCTCTACTGATGATGGAGGAGACCCTGACTTACCTCCTAGCCCAACTCCTAAAAATCAAGATCAACATAAATCAGATAAGGAAGAAGCTGCTTTAGAGGATGTTGAAGTGGCTGCTGTAGAAAATGAAGAAGATGTTCATGAGAGTGAAACATCTCTGCCAGCTGATTTGAGCTTGAGTCCAGTGATTGGGCAATCTTTAGTCTCTACTGAGGATGAAGTAGAAGTGAAAGAAGCTGTACCTAATTCAGATGAACCTCCAGCTACTACAGAGAAAGAATTAATAGTGGAAGATTCTCTTGAGAAAGGAAGACCTGATGATAATGCTGAGAATGTTGTTATCTTAATTGAGGATGCACTAGTTGAGGGGGAGCATAAAAACAATTCTGGAAGTGTTACAGTGGCTGCTGGAATTGAAGATTGGGCAGAAGACCCAGGTTTTGTAGTCTGTGGTTTAGACTATCCTGATTCTGACAATGAAGCATCTCTCAATAGACCTAAGATTACTTATGATGTTGAGAATGAGTTACTACATGAAGATGTGGTCAGAATTCATGACCTGGATACTTTAAAGAAAAATATTAAGGACAGTTTTGTGGAAGAGGTAAAGAAGATGAAAGTTTCTCTGGTATCTCCAGTTCAATCAATCATGACTGACTCAGTAGTCCTTTTAGCATCTGAAAGAGTACCCATTGCAGTTGCACCTACTGATATGATCACAAGGGCTGATCTGGAATCCTTGAAGGATGAACTGAAAGAATCTTTTAATGCCTCAGTTGCTGAGATGAAGCTTTGTTTTTCTGAAGAGATGAAGATGTTGTAAAGATCATTTGAACTCTCTCTAGGTTGTAATTTGTCAACTTTCATGGCAGAAATAGTGGAAGAAGTTAAAGACTGCCAGACTCAAGTTTCTAGACTTGAAGCAGATCTTGAAGCTCTAAAGGAATCTGTTGTTTCTTTAGACTCTTACATGAGCTCAAAATCCCAAGCAGATAAGGAATTAGCCTATGTCAAGAGTGTGGTAAGCTAGATGGTTTCAGTGTTCGAAGGTTTTAGAACTTCCATGAAAGATCATGTTAAAACCCAGGACTCTAAAGTTCAAAATCTTATCAGTGGGTTGACCAAGAACTTCAAGGAAACAATAACCTTCTCTGTTGGTTCTATTGCATATAAAACCTCTATAGAGTTGAATCAAATTCGAGTTGTGATGAAGGAGGAGCTTGGTCAAGCTTCAACCAGTGGCTCTGTGGACTCATCCGAGCTGAGCAGAGTTGTGCTTTATACCAGAGATTCAGCTAGAGAGGTAATGAAGATAGTCCAAGACTTTATGAGAGAAGTATCTGCCTCTCAGAAAGAAGTGAAAGATAAGGTGGACTCCTATTTATCTAAGATTTTCACCAAGAATCAACTCAAGAATCACTTCAAACTTCTGTTGGAAAATATGAAGCTGCCTCCTGTCAATCAAGCTTTTAGAGAGCAAGTTAGAAAGCTAAGGGAATTGACTCCAGTGTTGGAAAAGTTTATGGAGAACAAGGATGACTTAATATCCTCTATGGAGAGAGGAGGAATAATTATGGATTTCAGAAATATGTTACTGCCTTTTCTACATGTTGATGCTAGGCCAGTGATTGTCCCTCCTGCCTTACCAGCCTCTGCCTCTACTGCTTCTCCAGTTCAGATGACTCCTGCCCAAGCAATTCTAAGCCTCACACCTATGATCACACAAAGGAATCCTCAGTATAGACCAAGAATAGTTTTTGTGGCTTAGCCTCCAATGATCATTTTCGGAATTCCTAAGCCCTTACCTCCAACCACTTCTCCTGAATCCTCTTCTACTCCCAAGGGAAAATCTCACATTGAGGATGTGGATTGAGCAAGTGGATAGACTGTTTGATAAGAATCCATTGTATTTTTTTTATTTCTTTGTACCTTATTTGGGACATGAAATGAATCTCGTTTTTATATCTTTTATCATTTTCATTTTTATTCCTCTTCTCTATGGTTTCCCACTTTTTAATTATCACAAAGGGGAAGAAATATTTTACCAAGATTTTAAAAAGGGGGAGAAATACTCTCTAAGTATCAAAGAGGGAGAAATATTCACCCAGGGGGAGAGATATTAATGAAAGGGGGAGAAATTTTTATCTAAGGAAAATATATCATGCTTTACTCCTCTGATACTGTTACATTTCATTCTCTAGTACCATTTTCTCTAACTCTCTGATGCCACTAAATTTTACTTTTGATATCATTGAATTTAATTTTATCTCTGATACTATCACATTTTCTTCCACCTATGATTCATTATGTTCTATAACATACTGTTTCTCTGAGATAATTGCATTTAATGATATATCCTCTGATACAACTACTCACTATTTTAAAATGATAATATCATAGGCTGTGATTATCAAAAAGGGGGAGATTGTTGACCTCACCTGTTTTGATAATCCCAATTATGCTTTCATATACTTTGATAATCTCAATATAATGTTTTTCTATATATTAATTCTTTCAATCTGTGATCAATATGATAATAATATTAAAATAATCCCTGAGATATGTTAATCCATGTGTATCTATGTTTATATGAGTTTTGAAGTTATTCTAACCCATTCAGATATGTTTGGCATAAAATAGACAAGTGTTAAGTCACTGATCTGGGTATAGCTATTGATATAGAGCTACCGGTACTCAGCTTACCGATATACTTAGTCTACTGATAGACAGAGTCACCGATACACAAAGGTTACCAATATGTATAGAGCTAGCGACAAAAACCGAGCTATCGATAGAACAGGTCTACCGATATGCATAAGTCCACCGGTAAGAAAGTCTACCGACAGATTCAGTCTACCGATACAGAACACTAAGAGCTACCAATACGAGCTACCGACCGGCCTACTGATACATGCGACTGATATGAACTGACTGACACAGTCTACCGATACAAGTATAGAGCTACCGATAGAACCAGTCTACCGAGCTACCATTAGAGTAAGTCTACCGATGGAAGGAGTAATTTATACCTAGAGCTACCGATACCAAGAAGCTACCGATGCAAGTTCAAAGAGCTACCGATGGAAGGTTCTACTACACAAAAGACCACCGTACACATTTACCAACATGAGCTACTAATGATTGACCAACCAGTCAAACTCTATACTCTCAATACTATTTATTTATTAAGCCAACAGTTACATGGGATGTTTTTAATGCAGTTAATGTTATTTAATGATCTCTGTTGCCATGTCAGGGAACCGTTCCTAGTACCCATGCAAAAGGTAATCATTCCCATTTTCCAGAGCTGAAAGCTATAAAAGGGAAGATAAAGACCTAGCTTAAAATGTATGAAAAAAGTGATGTGAAGTAGTGCATACGACAAGCATCAAGAAACTAAGAAGGAACACGGGTGAAAAAGAGAAGGGATGAACATCATTAAAACGTGGAGCATTCACGCAAGGAAAAATCCATACTCCAAGAACACTGGATAGACACGAAGCTACTTATTTTCAAGGAAAACACAAGCCGCATCTTGAGTGAATAACTACCAAGAACACTTCATGAACTCAATCTGACAAGCTGGACCAAGAATCAAAGAAGAAAACGACACTCTGTTTTCTGAGCAGAAACCAAAGAAGGACTCAGAAGTTTTTCTGATCAACCAAACGAGTCCAGAGCTGCACTGCCAATCACTAAAGCTTTTCTAAACTCTTTCTAACTTTCTCTAGTGGTTCTATCTTTACATTTTGAGCAGTGTGTGTACCCTGTTTATTTTACACACACATTGTCTCCTAAGCTAAACTGGAGGATTCTTAAATCCTCACTCAAACTTCATAACCCTTTTTTTCCCACTATGGATAGTGGTAGAGGTCGAGTAAGACCTGGATAGCCTGTATGCTGTTATTTGTGTTTCCCACGTAGAACTGTGGTAGAGGTCTTTGGACCTGGACATTAGTGTACTGTTGTTTACCCCCGATCCAGGGTGCGGATCAATTTATATAAAATTTTGAAAGGACTAAATCTCGGCTTGAGACTGAACCTCTTGGTTATCTCTGCTATGCTTTTTAGTTTAAGTCATAAACATACTATATATATTTATTTCATAATCCACTGCTATTACTTTGAAATACAAAACTATTTTAAAGCTACTTTGATAGTTAAATTAGCAAGTGTTTATACTTATTGTAAACTAGTAAGTTAGTTTCAAAAGTTAATTTAATATTCAGATTAAGTCAACTGAGACCTAACAAATCTTTGAGAAACTGATTGAACATTTACACTATGTATAGATTCACTACAGTTTAACCGTGTTTTTAAATTCGGGGATTTTAAGAGAAATATTTTTAACAGAAATTTTTATTGGAACTCAATTCACCCCCTCTTGAGTATCCACTCCGACCAATAGTAATCATATATTATAATCTTAGGGTTCTACATTCTCTCATGATAAATAAATTATATCCTTAAAATTTTAATTATTACTCATTTCATAAAGTAGGTGAGGGTATTTTTAACATATTCATCATTAGGGGTATAACCTCTAATATGACATCTACCATAATCTCTTAGGCTATATAAAGTTACTTCTCTTTCTTCAAAAAACATTATCCATTTATAAAATCATATAAACAAGTATATATATACCCTAATCATATATTCCCTATAAAACACCTTTCCTAAAACCATTTTAATTTCCAAGTTAATAAACTATAGTGAATTTATATATTCCTCTATATTTAACCCTCAAATGATATTAACCAGTGGTTAATAAGGTCCCACACTAGTAAATATATATCATAATACCAGAAATGATATGAAATTAACCAAAAATATCATGGATAATTTTTTTTAAATAAATAATCAAATACAAGGTTATCAATACTATCTAAGTCACTTTTCTCAAAATCCAACCAACCTTTATTATCTAAAAATCAAGTATATACTAATCCTAATAGTTATCCATACCCAAATCATGTGTTCTTTAATAATTATCCCCAAAAATATAACCTTGACATAAAATCAATTTTCAAGGTTATTTATACCATTTAATATATGTTTCCATACCTTTAAAGTAAAACTAATGATGTAAAGTCCTTATATGTTTTACAAAATCCTCATAAATTCTAGATTATACAAGAATATCACTGATAAATATCACTCAAAAATGAAAATAGATAAGAGTTTCAAGAAAATATTAATATAAATACCTTATGTAAGACTAGGGAACTCACATTTTCTATCATAATTGGAATATATTAAATTTTTTAACCATTTACATATTCTCCCTTATTCAGTTATAAGACATAGTGGTTTCCAAATACAAACCTTTCACAGCTGTATATTTGTGATCTTGATTCAAAAAAAATACTATATCTTAAATGGTTATGATAATAAACAAAATTAGAATATGAAAACATCAATATGAATATGACTTCCCCTATGACACATTCATTTTTAACACATGACACTTTTGGTTCAACATTTGACCCTCTTTGTTTAATATTTCGTTATCTGTGACCATTTTTCTATTAGGTTCTATAACCTAATTCATTAACATTATACTTGAATACATCATAATGTTTTGTAAAGAGAACATTATTCACCAAAGAATATCCCCCAGGAGTGTCAAACTAGGTGTGTAATTAGACCTATTTTTCATGCACTAGTTGATGACCAAGTTAATACCCAATCCAACCTTTTCAATGTTATTACCCCAATATACATCTGTGCTAGACCCTACATCCACTTAAAGTACCCATACATGGATGCAATTTCTAAGAAAACTACATACTCAAGACTTTACCAAAACATTAGGATGTCATCATATAAATTGAATTATTCATAGCATTTTCACTAAAGTACTCTTACCATAATCCCTAAATAAAAATTGCATTATTACCTTAACATTAAATAATATCCTATCCCAAAAGGTTATCTATAATTTTGAAATTTTTATTAACCTTAACTTATCAAACCTTAAATTATCCTCAACAAGCACACTAATCTCCAAAGTTATCTAAACCTTTCCTTTGATACCAACTGTGATGCCCCAAACCCGCACCCCCAGACATGGTGCTATAAACATATAATTTTCATAATTACATTGATACTAGTTGTAAAATCCTGGATATAACCTTCCATAATTACAAAATAAATAATGATTAATTACATATATTACATCTTTAGGATCTTTTTAGGTTAGGATATTTAGCGAATTTGGACACATCATAAACCAAAAAATACCATGTCTTTCTCAACAAATGGATATTTTTTACTATATAAATAAAACTACTTAATTAATGAAGAGTCTTAAATGTCTCCTATAAATTATTTCTCATATGTTATCCTTATAAAAATGTCATGTGTATTACTTTTCTTCATAACCTAGGGAAATAAAAACATAAGGATAGGTGAGATAAAATTCCCAGAAAGATAAAATATAAAACTGAGGTAATCATGCCATAAACATGGCATAAATATTATGGTAGGAGTAAGTAAATAATATGAATCCATAATAAATTGAAGATGATAGAATTATATATCCATAAAAAAATGAAAAATATTGATATCAATAATACTGACCTAATACTGATGGAATACATAAATCCAGATATCAAAAACATGTTGTTAAGGCATTTTAAAAATACATTTACGTATCATTGAGACTGAAATTAAAAAATATTGCTGAATTGGGTAGGCATACACCAAATACCCAGACCTGTTTGTCTTATGATACCTCTCGATGCATCGAAAGGATATATAATTCTGGGCCCCACCTGTCACTTGTTTAAGTCCAATTCATCCACCATAAGAGACAATAATAAATTTCATACCATTCCATAAGGAACCTATTATATAATAAAAACATGGCTATTTTTATAATTAAAGTTATATAATTTCAATACATAATATACCTATGTTAACAGTCAATAATCATCAATAATATTAATAATTTTCCCCATAAAAATAAAATGGATAACATGGTCATAACCAGTCTAGATAAATAGGGTGGATGATCAAATAATACATTGTCAACATTCCAATAATCAACCATATTGGAATAAAAACATACATAATTCCAATATTTTACCCATTTCAAAAAAACAACATTTTTTATGGATGAATATCATCCATTCTGAATTATATAAAATGTGATGTTCACACTATATAGAGAAAAAAGTATACAAATAAGTCAATAATGGAAGAATGTGATCAAAATACATCTAGAGAAAAAATGTGGATGGTTAAAAATAATATAACCATATTTAAACAAAGGAAATATAGAAGGGTTTTGACATAAACAGAAAACACCATTGAAAAAAGAATGCTTCGAATGATATCACAAAAAAAGGGATTAAGAATCAAATTATTTGATACCATTAGTTATATTTCCCAAATATATATATATATATTATAGGATAAATCATGAAGCATAAAATCCATTTGGGTAAATAATTTTGAAAATGGTAAGGTAAATGGAAGTAAAAAACTTAAAATATATTTTAGAAAACATTTTTAACATTGATGTAAAATAAAAATTTTCATGTTTCTTTCGAAGGTAACACTTGAAAAGTTGATGTAAAAGATGTCGAAAATATTTAATTTTATAAATAATATCTAATAATGTATCCTTTAAAAGACATAAATCTTATCTTGAAAAAAATAATCAAGGATTACAAAACCTGTGAAAGTGAGAGGAAAACTCATTTTTTTTATTTTAAAAATTCCTTTGTTTAAAACTCGAATTGTAAGAAGAGTTAATTTTTATTAAAATTAATTTTCCCAAATAGTATTAAAAAATAACATATAATAAAATATAATGTTGGGATAACCCAATCATGGAAAAACAAAGTTCAATATGAAACATTATAACTCAAAGAAAGGAGATTTGAGTTATCAATATCCCTTATGGGAAACATACTCAATAAATCATAAAAAATTTAAAAATTATTTTATATGGTAAAATTTTATGCAATGATATAATACCACATAATATAATAAAAAGTTATAATTTACTCAACTTATATGAAATAATTTCCAAAGAATGATCATAACTCAATGAATAAAAATTGATTTACCGAAAACTCTTACGATCAGGGCAACACTTGAGTCAAAAGAAATTTGAAAAAAAAACATGATTTGTATTATTTTATCTCATTAATTATAAGAAGATAATTTATAGAACATTACTGGTATATTAAATCAATATAAAACTATAAAAAGGAAACATGGTGCATATCATGTATCATGTCTCAAAAAATCTGATTTGAGAGCAAGAATACCATTATATCTTGAGTGAAAATTTAATCAAAGCCACTTGAAAGAGAGGTATTATAATTGAAATTAAAATAAAATGTTTAAAATATAATTCATTATATGATATATAATATATTTAGTATATAAAACACATAAATAAAACTAGGTGTATAATACCAAATATTTTTCATAGAGAAGAATTTGAGATAAAAACTCTTACCTTGGTCCTGATTCATTCTACACTTGTACCAAATATTTTGAATGATTAAATTAAATTCATTAAATATATACCCAAAAAACTTATTCATAACTATGAACATTTATACTCTTCATTTAAAATCATTATATATATATATATATATGAATATTAGTTATTTTTTACCCATTTTCAACACCTGGTGTAATTAATCTTTATCGCTTTGAACTAGTTTCATAAAAGTGGTGTTGTCATATATTATTTTCAAAAATTTAATCATTATTACATAATATAACATATTTGGATATATGTTAAAATATATTTTATAAATCTATAATCTCATTTCATGGTAGCTTTGGCTATGATCTATAAGGTTGAGATCAACGATGATTATGTTTCTGTGATTCTTAACAAACAAAAGGTGTTTTATTAATATAGGAGTTAAATGTTGATAAAAAATTACCAAAAAAAATTATTTAAATATTTATATCATATTATACTATTAATTAATTTCTCATAGTCATCCATGATCTAAATACATAGTATTGTTGAAGTAGGTGATTAAACCGACCCAAACATGAACCTACCATGATTAATGGGTGATGATGAGATGGTTTAGTTATAATATCATTAAAATTGAAGAATAATGATATTATTTATAATTTAATAGTGTGATATATTATAAATTTAAATAATTTTAACTATAATATAATTTATATAAAGTCATTACATAGAAATAAGAAATCATTTACAACTTAGTTCGCCTGTTTTAAACGATTAAATTAAAGACATTTGTTTATTAATCATATCATTAATAGGTTATCCATTTTGTTATACATTAAACTTAATGATATAATAAAAATAATATTTATATTTTAATCCCATCCTAATTACCATCCATGTTAGGTGGTGATGAAAATAAAAAAGAAAACCAATCGTTCCATGGAGGTGGTAGTCCATACGTATGCTTGGTTGGCGATTTCATTTTCCATAGAACAAGAGAAAGGGGTAATATTTTTTATTGTTTCAGAATAATAAAAACGATATAAATATAAATTTTTTTATTAAATTTCCATTTTATACCATCCTTTTAAGGTGGTTTCGAAAAAAAAACACATTGCATCGTGGAGGCGGTAGTCCACACAACACACAAGCGACAATTTTATTTTTCTTAATAGAAAAAGGGAATGTTGTTAATACTTGTACCATAATTATAATAACCTAAAATTATAATAATTATAATTATTTTATTATTTTAATATGGTGAAAATAAAGTTTAGGAAGAATAAAAGCATATAAATAAATAGGAAATAGAAATAGTGGTTAAGAACTTATACCACACTTCTTGGATTATCTCCTTTACAAAAGGGGTTAATCGCTTGAGGGATGGTCTTCTTAGAATACCATAACCTCATTAACATGTATATTAATGTAGAGGATAGGTTTGTTAATATTTCATATCTAACATAGTGGGTTTTTGTGTGAGGGTAAGTGAGGAGAGGAGTGTATCTTTTCTAAGTGAAAATGGATGACATTTTTGTAAATACCCAAACATTTTCAATAATGGGAAGTCACTCTCAAGTAAAGTGGATCCAAAATAGATAAATAATGGAGGGGTGTAAGTATAAGAATTTTCAAGGCCCCCAAAACCCATTCTCACACATTTTTTAAATATTTTTTATGTCTTTTAGTCTTAGATTCTTGACTTTTACCATTTTAGATTTTACCATGGTAACTAGTTTTTAACTTTGGTAACTTGTACTTTGTGCCAAAAAATAAAGTGACCCTTATTATATAATTTATAAATAATGATTATAAAATTGAAATAAATTTAATTTGATTCAATTTATAAAATTTATAAAAATAATTTTAAAATAAAAATATATAATGTACAAAAACAATTTTTGATAAAATATTACTTATGTTATAAAATATAAAATATGGGTTTGAAAATTAAAACAAAATTTTTAAAATTATAAATTAACATATAAAATACATATTTGGTATTATATAAAGGTTTCATTAATTTTAAATTCATACCTATATACTAATAATTTCATAAAAGTCTTGTTATTTGTAAAAATGGCATTTTGCACTATTCAATTAAAAATAATTATTTTTAGAAAAATACCAAGAATTAATTTTGAGATTATATTATTATTCTTAATCAAAAATTAATTTTATTTTTATAAAATTAAAATTTTAAAATTTTATAATTCAATATTTAAATAAAATCTCAAAATATAGTGAAAAATCATTAATATTGGAAAAGCAACTTTTTAAAATGTTAACTTTTATTTATTATTCTATCTTATTAATTACTAATTAATTTATTGGCAATATATTATCCATTTTATCAATATATTTTATTATTATTTAATTATAATATACATAGTTTCTTGACATAAGACGCCAATTTTAGAAAAATATATTTTTAAATATAAAACAATTTTCTTAGTCGTTCTAGCTATACTAATTGAATTTCATTCATATTAAAAGTTTCCATTATTTTCATTTTATAAATATTTCATAAAGTAATTACTATTATTCATACCTATCAATTCAATGACATGGTTATAATGAGAATACATAATATTTTTATTTTTATTAAAATATATCATAGTTTCATTTTAGTTCGGCGTTGGTTGTGGAGAAAACTATCTAACACATTGAATTATTTAAAGGTAATCATATATTTGAAACTTGGGGTGTTACATTAATGTTTGGTGATTTTATTTACTTTAAATTTCATTCATTTTATAATATTTTATACATGTTTATTTTAGTTTTGTATTTATTTCCAAAATAATGAGGGTTTAGAAGAGGGTTATCGATGTGTTGTGTGTCCTGCTTCAAAGTGTCAATCTATATGTCTTGGTGTCTCTGATGTTGGATCCACTATAGTTTGTGTTTGAAAGGAGGTGGTTCTATTGGAGAAGAATTTTTTGTACATGGAACTTATATATAAAATAAATTAGAAAAAATATATAACACTAAAAGATAAAAAAGATATATATTTTCAAATTACACATCGATCTTATAAAAAACACACACTAAAAAACTAATGTGCTTCATGAAAACAATGCCAAAATTTGAATGTGATATCACGAAATTCCAAATTAATTATGTTTTAAAGTATATTTATTATATAGTAAGACCCTAGGTTATATCTCAAAGAGTGTTTTTGGTTTACAGTGTGAATTTATAATAATTTTTTAAAAAATAAATTAAAAAGAAGGGGGGGATTAAATGATGTTTCCAAATAAAACAGCTTTATTAAAGAGTTTAATAGTTTTAAAAATTGAAGTGAGTATTTAGAGATGGATGTGAATTTGATCATTGTAATTTCACTACACAATATGTTAATTTCATGGTTATTATAAGTTCATTTATATTTGGAGTAACTCCTTGTTTGAGGTTAACCAAAATCTTGGTTACGCTCTAGCCTCTAAAATCAATGCACTTAGACATGGACCTTGGTGTAACCATAATTTAACCAATTTACACATATTATGAATGGTTTTGGGTCTACCAAATCACATAATAATTACATTATTATTAGATAGAAATAAAATCCTATGTTTTCTAATCAGAACAACATAAGTTTCCTATATAGAATATTAACATTGATTGGTTAAGAGGACAAATGAGTTTTGTGAAAGAAACCTGATATAAATGTTTGATAAAAAAATAAATCAAGAGAAAAACTCATAAAATGATTAAAACCTAAAATATAAAACAATAAAGCATAGAAGTTAAATTCTGGAACTGCCATGGCATGTGCGTATCTCCCTTGAAAGAACCACCCACCGTTTAGCTCACCATCGACAGGAGGAGGAGGCTTGAGTGGATATCCTTATTTAGTTCATCTATCCCTATAAGGATAAGAATATTTATAAACTCAAGTGATTGGTTTGTTTTTAACTTCCACATAGATAATAAAGAACTCTTAGATCATTTTTAGATATAATCTCATGAAATTAGAGGTATTATTCATATGGAATTGATTTTTTTTCACTTTATCACAAGAATTATATTATGATTTCTCTATATTTTAAGGAATTTATACTTGATATAGACAAACAGTTAAGTATTATTTTATAACATGCTCAGTTATCTTTCATTTTACATATGGTTTCTTAACAACATTTAACTTTACATTTTTTTGTAAACTTATTATTCTCTTCATCTTAGATGTATTCAACTAAAACAAACCTATTATTTCTTTCTTGAATTAATTTTATCTTATATTAAAATTTTATTCATTGAAATTTGAGGTTTATAGCCTATTTGTAGAGGTCCATGGAATGTCCCTTTCTTCTAAAGTAGAAGAAAATATTCTCATTTGTTAAATCATCCTTGTCAGTATCCTTATTGGGTTTTTGTTTCTCAATATTCTTCTTTTTTATACCCTAAGAACTTCTCACCCAATTTTATTTTCTTATTACTCAAATCATGTGGTCCTCTTTCTTCAAGAGAACCTGAATCATGTTTGGTATATTTATACCAATGTTCATCATCATAGTTATAAAATATATTACAATGTTAATATAAATTCTTTAATCATCAAAAAATGTTATTGATGGGTTGATTCACTCCCATTTTCTACTATGAATTTTTATTCTACTGAACATATTTTCTCTTAATCTATGATCTAATCCCTATTAATCCAGGACTTCTATAATCTCTATAATTTATAATATTAAGAAAACATCCAATATCCTTATGATAAAACTTATAAAATCACTAAAAAAATTAATAGATCTTGTTTTACTTCTTTGTGTTGTGATATGTACTGCATGTACAACTTTATTTTTTTAGCTAAAAAACCATTATTTATAGATATTATTGGGGGGATTTTTTTCTACAAATTTCTTTATACACCATTTATGTTATGGTGGATATCTTTGAAATTTTATTTACCCAAATTTTTCTTAATTTATATTTGAAAACCGTACTAGTAGATGAACAACATTAGTGCATAAAACTATTAATGCAACAAGGGTTACTTATTTACATGATCTTGTAGTGGACACATTATTAGATGATATCAAGAAATTTTATACACAAATATGAGTCATTTTTAATAAAAAATCATCGTAAACACTTATATTTTTAAGAGTTTTGAAATTATCATCTTTTGTTGAGTAAATATTTCTTAATTTGACTTCCAATTCAAAAAAATTAATGCTAAGTTTATTCTACTCATCCTCAATTAATCTCAAGCTTTATACCCATTAAAATATAATCTTCTCAATATGATCCTAATTATTTTTTATACTTTATTATAGATAAATTTTGAGGTCCTTAATTATTTTGGATTTTATTTCTAATTGGGAATAATTGATACTAATGGTAGATTTTTGAGTTTTTTTAAAGCATGGATATTATCATCATAGACTCTAATTCCCCCATATTTCCTATAAATTTTAAATTTAAATAAATATTCAACCATAGATAATTTTTCTTTACTGATCATTAAGGATTTATCTTTTTCTTTATCTTATTTTCTGTGAGAGTTTCTCTTATTCAACTCTACTATGAATAATATTTTCATAGATTTTACATTTTCTATTGACAATGTGTTTTCATCATCTAGTTGCTGGATAAACTCAAATATATAAGTGAAAATTTTTCTGGGAACACTTTATAAGTAATCCTTAACCACATAGTAGATATTTTCAACTGATTCAGTAGAACCATCCTATTTATTTTCTAAACTCAATTATTTAGGATGATGATTCTTAAAAAAAATTTCAGATGAATTACCACTATGATTACTTTAAATTAGTAGTGAATACTCTTTCTTCTTTGAACCCTTCATTAGCTTCTTTTCTTCTTTATTCTGTTTCTTCTTCAAGTTTTAAGATAAAACATATATATTGATACTGCAAGTGATGGGAATAGTATTTTCCATTTGTGGTATTTTTGAATCTTAATCCGATACAAAATTTATATATTTCTAATAAAACAACTAGGAATAAAAATATACCCAATAAAATGGAACTTGGTTTTCAATAATACTGATTGAAGTGACCAAAATTATAGCATTTCAACTAAAAAATAGAGAGGTATAAAAGAAGGAAAATCTAAAAAATAAATCAAGAAAAGTAGATTTATTGTCCATTGTTGGTGTTTTGGGAGGTTTAGCCATAGTTCTATTGAATATTAGTATAATATATCAATTTATATAGATTATAGATGGATTTTATTAATAGATAGAAGATTTTATATTTAGAAGAAACCTTATGAGTAAAAGTAGAATTAACTACATAAAATGGTAGTGAATCTATCCATCAAGAATATATTTGGATTATTGAATAACTTATAATCCAATACTATATTATAGAGAAAATATTTTCTATTTATCAATGAGAAGAAGAAGAATTTGATAAGATTCATACGATCTGATCCTATACATCTAGGAATAAGTTGAACAAATAAATATAGGGTAAGTAGGTTAGAATCCCTTCACTACAATATTCATATATCATGGAAGAAGAAGAATATGGAAGTAGAGAAAAATCGAGGAAAATTCATCTATCATGGAGTTTATATTTTAATAAATAATATATTTTAAATATGAAGGAGTTTATGTGAATATTATATAAAATAAAACTATGAATTATTCATATTTGTGATATAAATTTTAAACATTTATATTTATATCATATAGAAATTTTATATTCTTAATAAATGAATTATAAATTTTTTATTCAAATTTAATAAAATTTTTATTCTATCTGATATCTAAATTTATTAATTGTTTATTTATTTCCATATTCATGAATATATATTTTTTATATTATAAATGTTTATATGATGATTTTAAAATTTTTAAACAAAATATATATATGTTATATAAATAATTTAATGAGTTTTATGCTAATATATAAAATTTTATTTAATTTATTTCAACCAAAATTAGTAGTTTATTGATTATAATTCTGTAATAAATTTTTTATTATAAATGATCCTATATATTTGGAGTTAAAATAATTAAATTGACCAAGTATTGGATTGTATTTGTTTTCAATATTTCAATATATGTTTGTAGTGATGATTCTTTGAGGACTGTTATGGATACACAATCAAGGTGTTTTTGAGTGATTGAGATGGCCTGGAGATTGTATAAACATGTTTTGAAGCTATTTGAGGTGGATAGAGATGAGTTAGATGAGTTTATGTAGATACATAAAGGAACCTTTAGGATTATAAAGGTTTAATAAGGGTAACATTGAATTTTAGTGAGTTGCATAAAGGTGATATAATTTTTTTAGACATTTTGTAAAGTTAATCTTGAAATTAGAGGCTATGTAATGGTATGTAGATGGCTATATAAAGGTAAATATGAAATTAGTTACTTATCTGAAGGAAAAAGATCCATTTTTTTCATATGAGTTTATGATTTTATATTAATTTGAGTTTCATAAGCCTCTTGAATTATTTTAATATGAATTCAATATTTTTTTAATGGTTTATAAGTTTTATGAAAATATATATGGCTTAAGATTTGGAAAAGGACCGTTAGTGTAAGACTTTGGTTCGTCGAAGGAACATGTAAAATGAATGATCATATGACTTCAAAGTCATATGAAATGGATTTCATATGAACTCACCTATATTTATTCATCACTTTAGGAAGTTTCTTATGAATTTTTATGTTTTTTTATGAATTCACCCATGTTTCATTTGACTTCAACACTTAGAGAATTTTGAGAAGTCTACCAGGTTAAATATTGAGTTTACAGATTTAATATTCAATGAAGAAGAGATTAATTTAGACATTTTTAAAGAAAATATTCATGGATTAAAAATTTTAATCATACATGGTTCATAATTAAATTAAATATTCAGGAATATCAAATCGAAGGAGAAGATGGTGTTACTTATAAGTTCCATACCATAGAAGGAACGAGCAATGTCATAGTGCATATATTCATGTACATGTGGAGGGAAAAAATAATTGAAAGAATCAAATTTCATAGATAATAAAATAACAAAAAAACTGAATATTTGGATGATTTATATGATAATACTTTACTTAGATTAAAGTGGGTTTGAATGTGAAATAAAATCAAGATTCATGCTTAGCGATTTAAATAAGAAGAAAAAACCTGCATCCAAATATCAAGGGAGTTTCCAAAATTCCATTCTAAAAACTATAATTCTCATTATATTTTTTGTGAATATAAAATTATAGTAATCAAATATGAATTATGATAATAATTTATAACTCAAGAACACTAAGTGCAAGAATTATGAGATATGATACTATATCTATATCAAGGAAAGAGTAGGAATTTGAAGTTGGGAGTCATTCAAGGAAGAAAAATCCTATTATTCCTGAGTATTCAATGTGATGAGGAGAACCGGTTCATAAAAAGAAATAGAGTGATAAGAAATTTGGATATCCATATCTATAATAAGGCTTAGTTTTACAATAATTAAAGAACTATACACATACATATCTATTGATCCATATGGTTTTGGCGGAGGACCATCATCAAGAGGTGAAAAGTTAACCCAGAGTAAAGTGACATAATTTATTTGTTGGATCATATTTTATTAAGGAGTTAACATTTTTTCCAATGGATTTTTGAAAATTATAACACAATTAACTTTGTGTTTATAGGAAAAAACATTCACTAATTTTAAATGATTTTTTAAGATAGTGGAGGAATACATGATTAGTTGGAGGATAACTAATCATGGAAAAGAGTTGTCTATTATAGATGAATCTTGTAAATATTATGTGTTATGATTTCTATTTTACCATTAATCATGAAGTAAGTATGTGATATATTATTTAGTGTATTGATAAATTTATCAGGTTTAAGAGGTTGAATTTAAAAATGGAATAATTCATAAAAAATAAGACCATTGATTCACCCCTATTAGTGGTTAATCATCCCTAGGGTATCACAATTGGTATCAGATAAAAAGTCCATGTTCCCTATAAATATCCAAGAAGTTGAAGTTGTGGAGTATGGAGAATCAAAACTCAGTGAATAATTGAGGTGTTCATACATTTTATGGAATGAACTACCAAAATTGGAGGAATAGGATACCGCCCCACCACATATATTTTAGCATATAAGTGAGAGATGCTTCCATGGTTGGTTTTCCAACCATTTCTAAAGGAGATTATATGAAACTTTATTATAATAAAAATATGGATAATTATGTAAAATAGATAAATAAAATCTTTATGACTCTTTTAAAATATGTGTACACAAAGGTGATGGTGATTCAAACTACAAACAAGATATGCGACAAAATGTGTAAAAGTTATAAAGGGAATAGAAAATTCTAGAAAGATAAAGTTCAAGTCTAGATGAGAATATTTTAAGACTTAAAAATGACTTATTATGAGACCATTGAATATTAATTTATAAGGGTCAATGAGATTGTGATAAATAGATGTGATTTTTGTGAGAAGCTATATGATTCTATCATTGTTAAAAAACTGATGAAGAATTTTCTAGATTGGTTTGATCCAAAAATTTATTCCCTAGATTATAGAGAATATCTAATAGTTGATTATCCACATAATATGATCATTTTATATGAGATGATAAAAGAACTAGCTTTCATGAATAAAGAAAAATATGAGACGGAATTTGAGGCCATGAGAAAAGGAAGAGTCAAATAATAGGAAGTTGTGGAATAAAGTGCTTATAAAGATAAATATGGAGAATAAATCAACCAAATAGATTCTATTCTATCAAAGAGATTCAAAAAGAGGAAATTTAAAGGAAAATGTAAAAAATTATTGAGATTTTATAATTATATTGATATTTTTCATATTGAGAAAATATTACCCAAATAATGGGTTGGAGAATCAGGATGAGACGAGTATAATGAAAAATTCAAAAAACAAAAACAAAAATTTGTAAGAATAATAAGAAGAATTATACTAATAAAAGAATAAGTATTATAATAAATAAAGAGAATACCGAATCACCCATAAGTTTGGATAAAGAATTCAATTTATTTTCTCAAGTTAAGAAGGGATTTGATTAATCAATTAGTGATTATTATGGAGAAGAAATGATAGAACATGAGAGGGAGTTGAATGTAAAGTTGGAATAAATAAATTGAGTATATTATAAATCTAAATAAAGAAAAGTGGAAGCTATTGAAAGAAAAAAAGGTGGTTGAAGAGAAATAGGAGCTGGTTGGAAATGTGGTGGCCTATGTTAATGAGATCAAGATGAACAAGTTCAAAGAATATGAAAAAGAGAATATTATTTTTTACCTTGAGGATAAGCTAGTTGTAAGGGAAGAATAATTGGATGCACCTCAATTAGTATGTCTTTTTTTTCAAAATTATTAGGCCCATGTTGTGTTTTGGTAGTTTTTATTGTCAATAGATCAATATGTTGAATAAAGAAAGTATTTTTTGAATTTAATGGAAAAATGGATTTAAGAAAGGTGCGTATGTGAAGTTGTTAATCAGATCTAGAACCATAGACATGAGAATAAAATCTATATCATCGACATCATTCAATATGATCCATCATATTGTGATGTTGATAAAAAGTCATAAGTTTATGGAAATTTTATTGAGACCAGAATAAAAAATTTGATCATAATGAGAAGTCGGAGACTAACGGGAATTGGTCTTAGAAAAAATCATCCTTAGAGGATATTGAGTGAGACTGAAATGTTGGGAAGTAATATAACCTCAAATTATTGAATTTTATGATTCTTTTATATTTTTTAATTCACAAAAGTCATAAGTTGTTTTAAAAAATTCTGATACAAGCCTTTTAAAGGAATGATGGAGAGGTGTTTCTTATAATCATATCGAGGATTGGTTGGAAAGAAAGAAGTTAATGGAAGTATAGGAAGTTAAAATACTTCTTAATGTAAGTTATATGATAATTAATCTGATCTTAATCATACTCAAAGTCATAAGTAAGTCATGATACAAGAAGATGTTTTATGTAAGAGGAAAGTTGGTGAAGCCGAAGATTTTCGATCTCAGTTAATCAGTATGAGATTACCAGACACATAATTGTTTTAAGGATGATAAGGTTGATTGAAATGTGAGAAGATGAAGATTCTTGTTTTTATTCAGAATAATAATCCATAAGAAATAAATCTTTGGATAATAAAGATGGTGTGTCATAATCAAAAAAGTAAAGAAGTTGCTGATGTTGAAGCTATTGCAATTTTTCTATTGGACGTGGTATTCCACTGATCCATCGTAATGGATTATGATACTAATTCATATTATCGTTATCATTTGAATGTCAGATGCATAGTTTTATCGATGGAATAATATTTGGGAAAGTTTTAATTTTATCTCAATTAGGTCAAGAAAAACAAGAAGTCATACTTTTTTCTCTTACAACTGGTTCAAGATAAAAAGAAAAAAAGTATTAATTATTTATCAATAAAAAGTAAAGACTCATCGAACTGGAATTGATAAAATTTATTATATTGAACTCGAGATCGATCCATCAGATGCAAACTGACACCGATAAAATAATCAGATGTGAGATTGTCGTTTTAATGAATTGAAGAAAAATAGAAATAATTTAGATATATTTCAAAATGGTTTTCAAATTATTACATTTAACATTTGGTACAAAGAATCTGTATGAGAATATTTTCAATGTTTACAAGAGGTCATCTTAATGGTCCATCTTTATTCCTATATATGTTTTCATCATAGCGAAGAATCGGAATGATGAATCATATTGAAAAATCAAACTACAGAAATGTTTGTGAACTTGAAGAAGTTTGAATATTTGAGAAGATTCAAGAAGCTCCCATATGAATTAAGAAGAGTTTTAGAAGTAAATGTTGAATACTTAAATGAATGAGAAATTTAGGATTATTAATTTCATTTAGTGGGAAGTGAAATTGTTTTTCCCACCTTTTCCCTTATGGGGTGCCTATAAAAGGAGATCATAAGACATTTTTACTATGCAAGAAAACTTGAATTGTTAACGTGTGGTGAGAGCTATGAATTTTTTTAGGTATTTAGTTTTTAACCAGACTTTGTTTTTCTGGTAGATACTAAGGAAGTTTCATCATAATGAGTTCATCAGAATGAGTTCATCAGAGTGAGGTTTAATCTAATCAATGAATAAAGTTACAATGAACAAATGCTTCATTAGAGTAAGTCCATTAGAGTGAGCCCATCAGAGCGACATCTATTAGAGAAAGGTTTATCAGACTGATTTCCATAAGATAAAGTAATTGTGAGATATCAATTGAGTTTCTACTCAATTAAAGAAGAAATAATAGAAGGTTAATCAGATAGAGTCCAATTGGATAGAAACCATCAGACAAAGGTTACCATATTGAGGCTGATCAGACAGATGTTTCTAAAGAAGATTTCTGGACTGAGTTTCTAAAATAAGTTTAAAGACCAACAAGTTACTTAGATAATTATTGAAGTTCTTAAAGATTGTATGTAGGTAAAGTTTGATTCATCTTAATTATATAGGAAGTGAATACTTTATAAAGTGGACGGGAAAAGAAGAAGGAAAGTGAAGATTGTAACTATGGATACTTACCATTTGATAAAAAATATTTATTATCACGTTGGGGTGTATAACCAACCAAGGGAAGTGGATACTAAAAAGTATAGTTGTGGGGTATAACCAACTATAGAAGGAAAGTTGCTACCAGGATTTAGAATTTTTCACTTCATGTGCCTTTGTATTCTAGAAATAAGTTTGTAAAAGAATCAATGTTTGTGGGACTATCCAACACGGCAAGGAGTAGGTCTTTGTACAGAACCTTATAAATATCATGTTATGCTATCTCTTTATATTTTTTTATATGAAAGGTTAGGATGATAATTTTTATTTTAATGGATCGTAACTTTAATAGGTTTCATAGGTTATGAAATTTTTACTAAAGAAGTTTAGAAACTTTGTTATAAATGAAAAAGGAACCAATAATTCACCCCCTATCAGTGGTCTTGATCTAACTTGGGAACAACAATTGGTATCATAGGAATGTTCCCAATGAAAGATCCATATTAGAGAATAGATAATTCCAATTATGTGAACTATAAGGGGATTATAGTTTTCAATGGAAATAACTATCATATCTTATTTCTATTGGGTATGATGTTTTGGAAGACACTATAGATGGATTTCATCCTCATATTGATAATTCTCCTCTTACTACTACTGATAAGAAAAATATCAAGAATTATGGAAGTGATAGAAATTATTTACTCTCATCACTAATTGAAAGTGAGTTTCTTAGAGTAAAGGGAGTTGGAAGTACCAAAGGTATTTGGGATAAGTTGAAAAACATTTATGAAGGAAATAAATAGGTGAAGATGGTAAAGTTATAACTGTAGAGGTTGAATTATGAAGATTTGAAAATGGATGAGTATGAATATATTGGTTACTTATTTAAAAAAGAGAATGATATTATTAGCACCATAATATGTATTTGTGAGAAATTAGAAGACTCAACTTTTGTTGAAAAGATCTTGAGAATTCTTATTGATAAGTTTGATTCCAAAGTTTCATCTTTGGAAGATAAAGATCCTAAAACTTTATCTTTGGATGATCTTCATAGTACTATTGTTACTTATGAAATTATAAGAGATAAGGTCATAAAAATTAAAGAAAATATTGATCAAGAAATGTACTTCAAATATTTGTTTAAAGGAAAAAAAGATAAAGAAATTAATGATGGATAAAGTGATTCAGAAGCAGAGGACGAAGTTTAATATTTTAACACAATTGTTTCCCTCCTTTCTAAGAAATACAAAAAGGAGAAATGGAAAAGTACAACCCTAAAATGTTGGAATTATAAAGGTAAAGAAATTTTTTTAACAGAATTATCATAGGAATAAATTTAAAGAGTATGAGTATGAGGAATATAATGATAAATATTGGAAACAAAAGTGGAAGAAACATAAGTAAATATTACCTTATGATAAGAGGGAGAAAAGATATCTAAGAAGAATAAAAAAAGATGATTCCTCATCTCGTGATGAACATGATCATTAACTGAAATTTATTGCTCAAGTTAGAAATGAAAGTGATTCATCTAATAGTGATGTTTATTATGATGAGATGGCATAAATAGAATGGATTCTCAAAATGAATTTAGAGAATGGACTTGAAAAAAATAATCAAATCAAGAAAGAAATAAAGAAGTTGTAGAAAGATGTTAAAGATATAAATTTTGAGAATAGTTTGCTTAAAAGAAAACTGAAAAGTTATGAAGAAAAGTTTGATAGAGATAAGAATCCCAATAAGATAGAATCTACACTTGTTGAAGAAAGTAAAAAAGAACAATTTGAAGATATCTGAATCCAAAAAAATCATAGACGTTTTGAAAAGTAAGCTGGTTAAGAAAGAATAAGAGTTTTTAGAAAAACAATCAATGTTTCTTATAAAAAATTGATATAATAAAGATGAGAGAAAACTTCACCAAATAAGTTGATGTTAAATGTGAAACTTCTAAAGAAGGTGAAAAGAAAGTCTTATAAAATAAAGTTCATGAGAGAACATATTTCACCATAAAATATATGAATTATTCATGAAAGTATCCTCCTAAGAAAATTATTCCATGATTTTTGAATAAAAAAATAACAAATTTTTGAAAAAGTTTGCAATCAGTCAAAAAGATCAAGATTTAGAGGTTACTGTTGGTGTTGTGGAGTTTTAAAACACAAATCTTATTCATGCTGGCATAACATTTCTTTACCAAGAAACAAATATGAATCAAGGGGGATATATGATGATCAAAGAAGATCAAATGTTCCAAAAAATTATGTAGAATTGAAAAAGGAAACTCATAATATGAAGAAATATGAGTTTGTTAAGAAAGTGGAGAAAAAAAACTTGCTGATTCTGAAAAGAAAGAGTGCTTAGTTATTTGTATAGAAAAAGTTGACATGGATAGAAATTTAGAAGAATCAAAAAAATTATATAAAGTAAAGGTAAATAATTTTTTTGAATATGTGAGCAATGTTAATAACAATTTTTCAATAGTTGGTGATTTGAAAATTATGAAAAAAGTGAAAAAGATGTGAGTAAGAAGGGAATGTTACGAAAAGTTGTTTTACTATCCTACTAGAACAAGAGGAAGGAATGAACGATTTTTTATAAACTCACTATAAAAAAAGGATCCAAAAGAAGAAAAGAAGAAAATAAGTTTACATCCTTATCAAAAGAGTCTATAAATGAAAATAAACTTGTTACAAAATCTGAGAAGGATGAATAGAAGGAAGATTATACATCCAATGGAAAATCTAGGAAGAAGAAGAAAAATGAACGGATGAGAGAGGTCTCTTAGTCCAAAATATGCTTCTAAGAAATAACCAAGGTTCCTACTTATTCCCAAAATATTTTTATTTGTACTTACTTATTGAGAATTGAAGGATTTGAAATAAGGAAGATGATGTTGATGAGTATCTTACTCCTCTTGCAAAATAAAGTAATAAGGTTATGATTTTTTTTAAAAAATTTGTGTTTAAATAAATATTATTTATAATATGTTTGTTGATATGGGTGTAGGTTGCATCAATCTTAAACAGATCCTTTCATGATTTCCCTAATAAATGAGAATATTGAAAGAAACAAGAAAATGTATCACATAAAATTTATGTTATGGACAACATTGATAACCTTGATTATAAAATCTTGTTTTATACACTAGTTTTTCCCACATATACTCAGAATTGTTTAGTTAAAGGTTCTTGTTTAAGAAACTCACGTGATACTTATGTTCTCCTAAAGAAGAATTTAAATTTTTTGATGAAAAGTTTCAACCCATAGAAATGAGATCATTTGTCAATAAGGGGGAAACTTTTCATGATGGAACCTTTGAATTTGATTTTCAATAAGGTGGAGAGATAATAAAAAGGGGGAGATAAAAGAAATAGAGGGAGAAAGAAAGTAACGGGAGAAGAAAAATTGAGAAAATAAAAACAAAACAAAAAGTGGTTTTGTTTTTTAAGTGGTTGTGATTGAAGCGGGTATTGAAAAAAATCACAACGGGTGAGATTATTAGGCCCAATTTCTTTTTTGATTGTATTTATTGTTAATAGATCAATACATTGAATAAAGAAAGTATATTGATAAGGTAATGGAAATCCATATTGATGAAAGGTGTGTATGAGAATTTGTAATTCAGATCAAGACCCATCAACATGATAATCAGATCCAGATCATCGACATGAGTCAATATGATCCATCAAATTGGGATATTGATAAAAAATTAGAAGATACTAGAAATTGTATTGAGAATGGAATGAAAGATTTGATAATAATGAGAATTCATATATTTATAGGAATTGATCTTAGTAAAAATCGGCCTTAGAAGATTCTGAGTGAGACCGAAAGGGTGGGAAGTAATAAAACATCCAACTGTTGGATCTAAAGATTCTTTCCAGATTTTTAATTCACAAAAGTCATAAGTTTTTTGAGAAACTTGTGATGCAAGCCTTATAAAGGAAATGGAGAGAGTTTATGCTTCAAATCGTATTGAGGATTAGTTAGAAATAAAGAAGTTTATAGAAGTTTGGGAAGTTACAATACATCATAATGTAAGTTAGACGATGATGAATCCAATATTAATACCACTCAAAGTCATAAGAAAGTCATGATAAAATAAAAAGTTTTTTTGAAGAAGAAAGTTTGCTGAATTTGAAGCTTTCTGGTCTCAATTTATCGGTATGAGATTACTAGACATATAATTATTTGAAGGCTAAGATGGTTGATCAGAATGTGAGAAGATGAAGATGTTGGTTTTTAGTCAGACTAATAATCCAAAATAAATAAATTTTTAGATAATGAAGATGGTGTTTTGTAATCAGAAAATGAAATAAGTTTATAAAGTTGAAGCTATTGGAACTGGTACATCAGATGCGGTATGCCATCAATCCATCATAATGGATTTTTACACCAATTCATATTATTGGTATCCTTTGTATGTCATATTAAAAGTTTTATCGGGGGAAGAATGTTTGAGAAATTTTGAACTCTCAATTGGGTCAAGAAAAATAATAATTCATACTCTGTTTTCTTACAGTTTGGTTAAGAGAAAAATAAAAAAGATTTGATTGTTTCTCAAGAAGAAGTGAAGAATCAATGGACTGGAACTGATAACGTTCACCAGAGTGAAGCCATGACCGACCCATTAAGCACATACTAACATTGATAAAATCATCAGACGTGATATCATTGGTCTGATGAATTGAAGAAAAAGAGAAATAATTTAAAGACATTTCAGAATGCTTTTCAAAGTCTTACATTTAACATTTGGTATGAAACATCTATATGATAATAATTTCAATGATTATAAGAGGTCATCTTAAGGGGTTGTCATGAGCCTTGTATATGTTTTCATCATAATGAAGAATTAGAATGATAAATCATACCGAAGAATTAGATAGAAGAAATATTTGTGAAATTAAAGAAGTATAATGATTTTAGAATATTTGATAAGCACCATGAATTATTGATAAGAGTTGAAGAATTCAAATTTGAAGACTTAAATGAATGAGAAATTTAGGATTATGAATTATGTTGATCGTGAAGTGAAATTGTTTTCTCCTCCTTTTCCATTTTGGGGTTCTTATAAAAGGAGAGCACAAAAAATTTATACTATGTTTGAAAACATGAATTGTTAATGTAAACTGATAGATCTAACATTCATTTTTTCTAGTATTGAGTTTCCAACTATATTTTTTTTTTCAAATTGATGTTGAGGAAGTTCCATCAGAATTAGTTCACCAGAGTGAGGTCCAATCTGATAAATAAAGCAAGTTCCAATGAATGGACACTTTATAGGAGCTAGTTCATCAGAGTGATCCCATTAGAGAAACATCCATCAAAGCAAGGTTAATCCGACCGAGTTCCATCAGATAGAGGAATTATGAGCTTCCAATTGAGTTTCTATTTGATTGAAACATAAAGAGAAGAAGAATCAGACCAAGGCCAATTATATGGAGACCATCATATAGAGGTTAATGGAATGAAACTATTCAGAATAATGTTTTTGAAGAATATTTACAGATTGAGTTTTTAGAATAATTTTTAAGACCAAATTTTTTTTGGAGAATTTTTGAAGTTCTTGAAGATTGTACATAGGTAAATATTGATTCATCTTACTTGTGGAGGAAGTGAAGAATTTTTAAATTGGATCATAAAATAAGAATGAAAGTAAATATTATAACTATGGATAATTACCAGTTGCTAAAAATTCTTGATTATATTGATGGGGTGTATAACCATCTATGGGTAGTAGATACTAAAAAATATAGTTTTGGGGTATAACCAACTATAATAAGAAAGTTTCTACTAGGATTGTAGAATTATTAACTGCTTGTGCCTTTGTCTTTAAGAATGAATATAATGAAAGAATCCATATTGGTGAGACTATCCAATATGGTAAGGGGTAGGTCATTATATTGAACCATGTAAATATTGTATACTGCCTTTTCTTTATATTTTTTATAGGAAAGGTGAGTCTAAGAAGTTTTATTTGAGTAGATTATAACTTTAGAATATTTCAGTGGTTAATAAATTTTTACTAAATAAACTTAGAAATTTTATTATAAAGGAAAAAGGAACCACTAATTCAACCCCCTCTCAGTGGTCTTGGTCCTTCTTGGGAACAAAAAAATGACCTAAAAAATGTTAGAAAAGACTTCAGTAATCCTGCTGACATAAAAGGTAAATCTTCTCAAGTTAGTGATAATATGGGTTCCAACAAGGAATTGGAATCTACACATAACATATCTCAATTTATGTTTGGAATTTGTAATTGTTTTGGTAAAAAACATGATTGTGAATCTATATGGACCAAGTTATTTGAGAGTAATTATTTCACATCTAATAAAGGGAAGACCATTCCAAAAAAACTACTATCCCCTAGGAAAAATAATGCTTATGATGCATTAATAAAAAAATATAAAAATTACAGATATATTTATTATTAAAATGGAAGATTAAATTTTAGAGGTTTTTGTTGGTGATGTGGAAGGTATGGATACAAATCCTATTCTTATTAGATCAATTTTCACTTCTAGTAAATTGAGAGAGTTTTGGTGAGTATGTAAGGACTAATTTTTAGAAAAAAGAAGCCAAGACCAAAACCAAACAAAATTTTTCCACTCTAAAAAAAATTGAATTTTTAGAAGAGATGAGTGGAAGGTGTATACCCAAAGATCACAAAGATAAAGGGTGTATGAATTTTCTTCCTATATAATTTCAATATGGAGTAAAAGGGAGTAAAATATATAATAAAAATAATATAAGTCATGAGATATTGAGGATGTTAATAAATAATGTTAGAATCCAAAAGAATTTGGGAAAACAAAAAAAGAGTGCTTGATTTTTTGGAATGAGTAATAGGCCAATGATAAAAAAATGGAAAAGGGACTAGCGAGATCTAAAGAAAAAGGAAAAAAGTGGTTTTAGATAATGATACCAAATCACATGAGAATATTTCCACAAATACAGATATAAAAATTTAGTAAAATCATGTAAAAGGTGTAGATAGCTTGGGAATGACAAAAAATATTGTATGACAATCCTACTATCCCAATAGTTGAGAATAAAAATGATTTTGCAAGAAAAATCCCTGAATATTCTTTTACAATAGAGATAGAGAAATCTGTTCCACACAAAGAAGAAGTTCAAGAGAAGAAAATGAGTAAGAAACATGTTAAGGTTTTTGATTAGAGAAAAAGTTATGAGTTTGTAAGAAAAGAGAATCCTATGTTGATAGATAAATCTAAGACTCAATGTTACTTCTAAGAAAGAAAGAGGTCCATCTTTATACTCTTAAACTATTGTTTACTTGTGCTAATATATAGGGAATTGAATGAGTAAATTGGGTGTTATAAACACCAGAAAAAAAGGTGGCATTATTTATGGTGGTTTCTAACTAATATCGAGTGGAGATATCAGGTGAATCACTGAAGGGGAGAAAC
The DNA here is from genome assembly GCA_963277665.1 of Viscum album. Taxonomy (NCBI): domain Eukaryota; kingdom Viridiplantae; phylum Streptophyta; class Magnoliopsida; order Santalales; family Viscaceae; genus Viscum; species Viscum album. The sequence continues at coordinate 1,944,268,589 of OY728148.1, forward strand.
AAATGAGATAGATATGTCCAAAAATTATACACTATGTGAGACTGAAAAATTCAGAATTTTTGGATAGCCCCATGAAATATAAAGAAAGTTGTATTCAATAAAACTTTCAAACCCTATTTTTTGTTTACAAAAAACATATTTATAAATAGGGAGAACTAATTGATGAAATAATGAGACAAAGGAGGAGTTTTATGATATGTCCATAAAGTATTTTTGATATTTTTTTTGAAATTTGTGGAGGTTACATATTTTTCATGATAAACCTTTTGTTAAGTAGTCCCTAGAATGTGTTTCAAGTATGTTATCAATTGGTTGGTTGTTTATGTAAAACATTGGAAACTTTGATTATGAACTCTTATTTTCTAAAAAGGGTTTACCTACATAGAATTAGAGTTACTTGAATAAAGGGTCATTACTAAGAAATTCATGTGATATTATATTTTTAAAGAAATAACATGTGGTGAGAATATAAACCCATATTTCCTTTGTATTCTTATAAATAAGGGGAAGATAAATAGGTACACATATTGAAATGATAAGTGCTTGGAGGTATTAAAAAAATAAAAAGTGATAGATTTAAGTTCCCAAGTTTTGGATTTCATTTTTTAATATGTCAATAAGTGATTGAAGTGATGATGATTGGAGGGTTTTTGTGGATATATTCCCAAGGTGTTTTTGAGTGACTGAGAAGGATTGAAGATAAGATGAAGCTGTTATAAAGCTATTTGAGGTGGATGGAGTGAGTTGGATGATTTTAAGTAGATGTATAAAGGTACCTCTAGGATTCTGAAGGCTATGAAAGGGTAATACTGAATTTCAATTATTTGTGCAAAGGTGAGACCAAGTTATTGGACTTTGTGTAATGGTAATCCAAAAAACGTAGCCTATGTAAGGGTAAGAATATTTATATGGAAAAGTAAATATGGGATTAGTTACCTATGTAAAGGTAAAGGTTCTCTTTTTTCATATGACTCCATGAGTTTCTTAAGACATTGAGTTTCATAATCATTTTAAAAGATTTTCATATGAATTAAATATTTTCATAAGGGTTCAAAATTCTTAAAAAAATAAAGTTGGCCCAAAAATTGGAAAAGTAATGTGAGTGTATGACTTTGGTCAAAGGCTAAAAAATGGAAAATGAATGATCATACTACTTCTAAGTCCTAAAAAATGGATTTTATATGACTTCACTTATACTTCCATATGAATTCATGATGCTTCATATGTATTTATGACTTATTTATTACTTAACCTATGTTTTTTATGACTTTAACACTTAGAAAATTTTTATAAGTCTACTAGGTGAAATTATGAATTTCCATATTCAGTATCTAACAAATAAGAGATTAATTTAGAAGATGACATTAAGTTGATATTGAAGGATTTAACATTATGATGACACATAGATCAAAATTCAAGAAAATATAAAGGAAGATACAACTGAAGGAGAAGCTTGTATTATCAAGAAGTTCCACACCACATAACAAAAAGATCCATGTTGTAGTGCATGCATTTATGCACACATGGAGGGAATTTTGAATGATTTAAAGAAGTGGGTTTCATGGATAATAAAAGAAGGAAACACTAAAATATTTTTTGGGATTTAAATGAGAAGTCTTGATTGATATTTAAATATGTTTAAATAAGAAATAAAATTAGTATTTTTGATGACCTATTTAAATGAGAAGATCACACCTAAATTTAAAGTTCAAGAATGTTTCTAAAATTATCTTTTGGAACATGTAATTACCATGATATTTTCTCTAAATATAAAAATATAAGATCCAAATATAAATAATGATAATAATTTACAACTCAATAGAACCAAGTGTTATAATTCTGAGATAGATACTACATCTATATCAAGGAAAAATAAAAATTTTGAAGCTATGAGTCATTCATGGAAGAATAATCCTGTGGTGCCTGAGTATTCAATGTGTTAAGGAGAACTAGTCTCTATGAATAAATATATTGTGTAGAAATTTTGATTTCAATATCCTAAATAATTATTGGGTGTACAATTATTTAGGAACCATACACACATAGAACTCCTAATCTATCTTATTAGAAGAGGAACATCATCAAGTGGTGCATAGTTCACTAAGAGAAAAATGAAGGTCTTTCTTTGAAATATTATATTTTATTGAGGATTTTTAGTTTCTTCCAGTGAATTATGGAAGTAGGAATACAATGGACTCTGTGTTGATTGTGATGAACCATCATTGCTTGTAGATTATTGTTGAAGATAATAGAAGAATCCATAAAGGGGAGGAGAACCAATCATGGAAAAGAGTAGGCTATTTTGGATGGACATTATAAATATTATGTTATATAATTTCCCTTTTACTACCACACATTAATTGAGGTTGTGAGAAATTATTGAGCAGATCAATAAATTTAACAAGTTCAAGAGGTTGAATTTAAAAAGGGAATAGTTCATAAAAATAAGACCACTAATTAACCCCCTCTCAGTAGTTAATCATCCTCAGGTATTTATAGTCATTTTGAAACTATAAATCACTTTTGAGTACTGATTTATGGATAATTGGACTTTGGGTTAGAATTCCACTAAACCCGGGATTGTGGTTCTATTTAGAAATATGGGGTTAGCTACATGTTATACTATATATTCTCTTGAGTAAGATTTAATTTTTTTTAATGATTTTAATAGTTTATATGAAGGATTTTTTATACCGTATTACTGAGATATATATATATATATATATATTTATATATATGTTGAATTTTATAACTAAAATTTTATTACGGATACATAACACAAATTGTTGATAGCATAAAAATTTATACATTAATGAAATTGGAACATGTTAATTTGGGTGATAAACATGATATGTATAAATTAAATCAAATATAATCATACAAACATGTATTAAAAACAAGATACACATTATACATGAGATGCATACATAATTAGATGGAGAGATAAAGAAAATTTCATAAAATATATCAGGTTTTAAATTCCTTACAAAATAAAAACTTGTCAAGACATCGATTGTTTAGTATGTGTGGGTCATGCTAAATCCAATTTCTTATGGATTATTTTATATAATCCCTATAGTAAAAAGTAGTTATTATTTGAGAGGAATGTCAATGTAAAATCAAATTATAGTATAATACCTGACTATATGTTTTGTAATACATTTACCTATCTGATCCTAATTGGATTAGATGCCTATCAAAATTATGTTTAGAATATCAAAGAGATATATTAGTGAAATTTATTTTATACTCAAATATCCAAGCATTATATATGATATAATTGACATGATTGTCTACCTAAATATATAAACAATGAAAAAATACCAAATAAGATTTAAATTTTATTGAAATACTGATCTTTCCCCAATAATAAACATAATGTAAAATGAGTTCATTATTTTAGTGAGAGTATATTCAATAAAAATATTTATTGAATATTTCTAAAACATGATAATAATATGAAAATCACTTTTATTATAGATAAAATTAAAATTAATGCACCATCAAAATTATATTTGAGTTCAATTTTAGATAAGAAAAATATAAACAGTATAGGTTTCTTGGATTGATAACAGAATGTAAAAATCATTTTCAATTAGAAGAAAATTTCAATATTTTAAAGTAATCACTTCCCGAGGCACCTGTTGAATCATGGAACTAGTTCCCTAGAACCAAATTATATTTCACTTTTGATTACTATAATATAAATAAATATATTATCAAATAATGGTTGTTCTCCCATATAATATTAATTTGATAATTTCCTTAGAATATTCTTCACATCTAAGGGTTATAGAAGTTCCTTTCTACAATGAGATCCTATAAATGATATGAAAATATTCTTAAATAAGTCATATAATCTAGATACACCAATCTAAGGGGAAAAATGACTTATTACTATCTAGTGTTGAAGGCTGATATGATATTGAGAATTCTTCTCCTGAAGTTCACACTTGATGATCTCCAAGAAGGGAGTCCGTGGGTACAGAACCACTAATAGGAATTCAACATGTTTTATGTGTTATTGTACATTCCTATTTGTGAATGTGTATATTGGTCCTTATACTTGAAATTATTATTAATGTGTATCATGAATCATATAATTTGATGTATTAATTAAAATTAGGACAACATATATTCATCATAAGGTAGAACATGTTTTTTCATCATAATTTATATGAAATTAATTAAATAAGTTAATAAAGGATTTATCCATTCTATGTTAATGGAAAAATGTATCTCCATACCTTTGATTGAAATGGAATTTTATAATTAAATATAAGGACATGGTAGTTTATAAATGAGTTCATTTCAAAAATTAAAAGAAAGATAAATCAATCATATAGGGTTATAACACTAGTATGCATCATGTTTGATGATATATAAAAAGAAAAAGGGATTAAATTACATAGTATCATTTGTAGTAAGGTTGTTGTAGTTACTATATTATTTTTTCTCTCAATGGGGACCTTGATGTGTTTCTAGACATTGATCATGTAATTTAGTTATGTTTACCTATTGACTTTAACAAAGTGACCTAGAGGGGTACACACTAAGTGTAGCTAGAATTTAATTAAATTCTATTGAATTTAATAATAATAATAATTTTATTTATATCTTGTGGAATAATATTTATTCAAGTAATATTGATCAAAAAAATTCAATCTCAAGATATTCAAGTTTAGAATATGTGAGTTAAATTTTCTCTCTTGTTTATTTATTTATAAGGTAATAAATAAATAAATATTTATTCACCACTTTAGTGAATAGATTAATGTAAATAATTATTTAGTTTCATGAATATTAAAATAAATATTTATTAACTTTATTAGATGATGATTATTTGTTTATTTGAATGAATAAATATTTATTATTATTCAAGTTTCAATAAATTCCATATAATCGTAAATGGATTGAGTTAATGGCCTAATGGAAATGATATATTTTATTTAATATCATTAAAATAAATAAATAAATACTTATTTAGGAAATGATATTAGATATTACATGTCATGGAAATAATAATAATAATAATAATAATAATAATAATAATAATAATAATAATAATAATTTACATGGGTAATAACTTAGATTAAATAATATATAAGGTACTTTGTGAAATTATCATTATCTAACCCTAAGTATATATTCATCATTATATTATTTTCTAGGTTAGATGTGTTCTATATAATGGAGACACATTCTCTAGAATTATATCAAGTTATAATGATAAAATTCCCCCTTCTCCCTCTCAAGAACATCGAGAGTGAAAAAAGATATTATTGTGATTAACAATAAATGATGCGAAGCACTTGAATTTTCTATTATAGATCCTGGAATTATAGGAATAAAATTTAGATATTCATGGAGAATTTTGGACACATATAGACGAATCCTCACTTATATTCTCTACTGTAATGATAATGGGGGAAATAGATATAATAGAATTTTTTCAAGTACATTACTGAGAATGAGGTAATTATTATCTAAATTAATTATAAATTAAATATATAAGATTATCTCTCAATATTCTAGGATGTGTTCGTCCATATCCTTAGATATTATCTATTGATATTGATGAAAAACCAAAATCGAGACTCCACCTAACACTTCTACTACGACCTAGAACCTTGAAGTGGTATTAGAGTGTTCAAATTCTAATTTATAATTATTTATAATTTATTTTGTTCAATTTCATGTGTTGTCATGTTAGTTTTCATGTTTAGAATTTCATTCATATTCTAATGGTTGAGACAATGCATTAATATAAGTTTGTATGTCCAAGAGCAACCCAAAAATATAGAAATAATTCTCAAAAAATACTTATGGAGGTTTCAAGGTTTTTAGTTACATGATATGATTGCATGATGGGTATTACTAGATTATATACCATGTAACCATGGTTATCCACAAATGGAGTGTGTTGAGTAAATATAGGTGCACTGTGTGGGTTGGTACATGATATAATTACACATTGTGTATTAACTCCCAGTGTGACACATGAGTTGACTATGAATTCATGATGTGTAGTTGGAATATACATGCTATGTAACCCTACATTATAAAACACACTATGAAATTTTTGGTAAGTTGTGTGGGTCAAAACATGACGTTATTACACATTGTGTATTGACTTCTAGATGAGAAACATAGTGTGACATGAAATAGATTACATGTAGCTAGAATGAACATGTCATGTAATATGTTTTAACCCACACAAGTTACACATTGAGTGATTTTTGGCATGTCATGTGGGTGAACACATGAAGTAATTAAAGTGAGGCATGACTACTTGATGTGCAACTAGCTGTACACACTGTGTGTAATGATTTTTATACACTAGGTACATGCCAAGTGAATTTTAGCAAGTTGTGTGGTTTTAATTTTTTAAAATTATATACCATGTAATATCTTCAATTACATGATGTGTGTCAGTAATTATATACACAAGTTACTAACACATAGATATGCAACAGTATATTCTATGTATATTGACGGCATACCGTGTGGTCATAGACTCGATTATGTAATGACCCAACCCACTAGGGCCTGCCTAGCTAGTTGAAGTTCAGGCTTCCAAAACCCCAATCCCACCTCTAATAGGCCAAGGGTTGGTGAAAAGCACTAAGAAGGTGTCACGAACCGAATCTGGTCACCGCCAAAACTGGCACCAAACCCAGCCCGTGACATGACCCGAAGGGCGTTCCCTATCCCCACGGGCTGGCACAAGTGCCCGGGTATCATTAATATAGGTTTGGGAATGATTTACCTGAGTATGAAAGCATAAAACATTAAAAACAATCCATAATATAAATCTGAAATTTTTGAGCCAAACAAGACTTAAGTGAAAACCAAAACTGAGTACATTGGTTTCAAGATTATACAAGTGGTCCAAATAAAAATAATTATAGCATCAAGACAGCCCCAAGGACTCCACACGACTAGGGGTCATCGCCCCCAAGCTATCTCCACAACTCCGCACCAAGAATGGGAACTAACACCATGAACCGCCATCACCCTTAGCCTTTCCTTTACCTGAATCAAACATAACCAAGTCTACTTACACCCAAGGGGTGTAAGTAGGGTGTGAGCCTAAGCCCAATAGGATACCACCCAATGATTCCAAAGAGTAAGAAATATAATGTGAAAAAACAAGCAGTTTTCAAACGCAAGGAAAAGTAGTGTTAAAATTTCAAGAAATGAAACCTCAAATTGAAAATAGTTTTCAATCCAAAATTTTCAGAATATTAACAAATTAAAATAGAAATGTTAGATACTGTAATTTACTTCCAAACACACCCTAAGACATGGGTAAATACTACAAATCCAATGAGCAACAACATTGGGAACACCCCTAGGCACTAGGTTGTCTTGGGCCCTATGTACCTCGTACCTCGGTGTAAAGTAACCATAGCAAAATCTTTTCTCGTGCACGAGCCACTAGTATGGAACATACCCATAACCTATTGGTCCCCAATAATCATTCACATAGTTTAGTTAGAGTTGTCGTTATCTAAATTCTAAGTGAAACAGGGACAAAACCCATCCGGTCCACTAGCCGTACTAGTACAAATCCGCCCCACCTAGGTACCCGGGCTTCCCCTTTTGTGCTCAATCAATTTCAGCATGAAACATAAATAAATTTTCATATAAAACACCATTACTGGTCAATAACAACCAATACAGTAGCTATCACAATTTATACCACTTAAAACACGCAACAAAACACTTAGATTTTTCATAAAACAATTCCTCAAAATCTCGTAGTGTTTCGGATACAAAACACCTTATAAACCTCACTTGCATACTATGCACACATATTTAAGTTTCCAAAACATAAAGGAGATCCCACTAAATTTCATTGAAAACACAAAATCATTTTTAGGGCAACCCTATATGGTTCAAGAAACGACATCATTGCAAAGTCTCCATTTTTACACAACAGAACTCTTAGAATTTCATGTGGTTCACAAACACCATTAAAACCAGATTTTTCAGCAACAAACACAAGGGACAATCATTAAAAACAGTATTTTTATCCCTATTATAGTTCAATAAAATCAACTAGTTACTTATAGGGTAGCCCCAATTAAACTAATAATACATTTCTATGAAAAACCCCCAATTTCACATGAAATTGGCCTTTAGGATTCATTTTAAATACAAAAACCACTAAAACTATATTTTTCAGAAATAATAAAATTTAATAAGCATAAAAATACCATAAAAACAGTATCCAATTCACAAAGATTTCATACACAATGGAATCACCTACCAAAACCAAGGAAACCCTTGAATCCTTTGTGCGAAAACTCAAACGCACCACCGCCGCACCTCAAGAAAGATAAACCAGACCTAAAACCAGAATTTCAGACCATAAAACACAATATAAAACCTTAAATTTTAAACCCTACTTCCTGTACATAAGAAACCTGAATGATAATGGAAGAAACCCTAAGTAAATTGGATGTAACCCTAAACAAATTGAAAGAAGAAAGGAGGAGAACAACTTACTTAAAATATCTTGTAGAAATCTCCCCCCAAAATACCAGTATCTGATTTCAAAAATACTCAAACATTCCAGGGAGGTTTGGACAAGAATAGGTAGATCATTTAGGAATTTTAATGGGGGAAAAAGAGTAAGAATCGAAGGATTTATGAAGGAAACAAATTACCATTATAAATCTGCCCGATATTTGAGTTCTCCAGAAATTTAGACCTACACCGAGATGCAAATGAGCTGAAAAGAGGGTGGGAGGATATGAGACGCGCATCTGGGTTCAAGGGGCGTGTTTGGGGCTTGTAATCACCGAAAAAGCCTTAACAATGAATAAGTTATTAGTTAATCAAATTTTATTTTTAAAACTGGAATTGGGCTTTCGGGAAGGCCCAATCCCTTAAATAACAACCCATATACACCTTGGTTATGGATTTCCAAAGACTCCAAATTTTAATTGTGGTGTTAATATATCAGGGGAGGACATTTAGGAGTTGGAATTAGTGAAAAATATTAAAAAATTAATAAGTTATAAAAGAAACAAAATTTATTTTTAAATCTGGAATTGGGCTCACGGTTTAGCCCAATTCATGAAAACTCACCTATTCTCCATAAAAACTTTGGAAACCCCAAAAAACAAAGCATTAATGGAAAGTAAAATAAAAATACATTTAAAATAATCTATTTATGTGACAATTCTCCCCACAATGAAAACTTTCTGCCCCGGAAAGTCACAGTAAGGCCAAAGCAACAACCAAACTCAACTGAGAAACCAAGAGGTACTCTCTTGCCAGGTTTCTCCCCTAAAGGCCATAACACCTCCAGTGATCAATAAAGGAAGGAATACTCTCACAAACATGACTTAAACCACATTCCAGAAAGAATCAAGAACATTCAGGCTTTATCCCAAATGAAAACTCCTCAAACACAATCTGAACAATACTCAATCAATTTACCCAAATAAACAACAACATCGAACAAGGTTACACTTGCCCTCCTATAACTAAACCATTTGTCACTCTCCAATATCAATGTTTACCAAAGTAAGATTTAGGTAGTTAGATATCTCCAAATTATAATACCTACTTCCCATAAAAGAACAAGGAAAAATATGAGTTACTCGTATGAAGAGACACAAATGGGCTCCCCACCGTAAGAGACAACTTAATTAATTAATTTTTTTTGAGACAGAATCAAGAAACTAATAGGGGGAGGACCAAACAGACTCCCTAGTACAAGGGGTATACATAAATTATAAATTTACAAAATAATATACATGATACCCACAGTAGGTATTCCCACCACAAGAACCAACCATCTTAACTGGCCAGCATGGGCCGACACAGAAAGACCCGTTTTTTTTAAGATTTGGGAAGGGTGAAGGGTCAGTCCGCACGGTTTGGGAAACCGTGCACTAACTATGCTGATAATTCTTTCCACGTGGATTCCTAGCACACTGTCACTAATAATCGTGCACAAAATGTGTGCTCAAACTTTCTATCCAAATTTCCAACCATTCTCCAATGACTCAATGGAAACCAACATGGGAGGGAAAGACATTAGGCAATGACATGGGTACAAGGCCCTCTACCTATTTCCACCGAATGAGAAAAACAGAAGGAAGATGATGAAACCATAGGTTTAAACACTTTCTATCTTTCACACTGAGGATATGAAATTGTACAAGGGTTTAAACAACACTGGTGTTTCCCCTGACTACGTGCCAGCTTCTCTCTGGGACCTATGGCTGGAGCTCAAAATATTGAAGCATCTTCGGCCACGCAGTTAGGCTGTTGAAACCCCTATGTGGAACTTCTTCTTTAGGTTCCACAAACAACTACACCTCATACCCCGATGGGTTCATCAAGACATAACACACTTCATAACCCACTTTACCCAGAAACAGTCATTTCACTGAAACAAGGGATCAGAAGATGCACACACATCGCACCTTGTTTCTTTGGGTGAGAAACAACAGAAGGGAAAGACACATATAAACACCTTCCTCTAAGATATAGTATTTGATGTTTTTCCCAAGGGAGACATAATCCCAACATAACATAGAACCTTAGAGGATTGTGTGACCTTCACCTTTATGGTCAAAAGAGCACACAACATCACAATGCGTCACCGAACATGACCCTAGAGATTGATAGAAACAATACATGGAACATGACCATATTCAAAGTCCCTAAACAACAGATAAGTCCGAAAAGTGGACACAATATCCTATCATGACCAAAATCTCAAAATTGGTGGTTTAATAATAACTCTGTCTTCAAAGAAACTATAAAGAACCCAGAGGCCCTCTTAGACACCATCAAGACACTCATCCATACTAACAACGAAAGAACACTCTCACCTTTGATGAATCAGGAAACTTAAGAAACTAAGGTCCCTTTCAACCTTCTACAAGCACTATCCCACTACAAGAGGATCCAAAAATCAGCGAAATTAATGGGTGTAGACTCAATAAAAAAAATGTTCGATAAAATATTCTTTATATTGATCAACTGGAGGATTTTCCAATGGAGAAACAAAACAGGTTGCACTTCAGTTGTGCATTAACCCTTAATGGGGTCGTACCTTATCCAATGAGAGAACCCAAGGACCCAACCAAGCTGGTCTATTGGTCAAAACATGCCACAAACCAGATCCAAACACATGAAGGGAACCACCGTAAAGACATCCCAATTTTTTTTTCAAAAGAGACCACTAACCGTCCCCACAACACAGCTTACCGACCAAACACAAACCCAAAACACAGTTCAAATAGAAGGGGTTCTTGAACTCAAAACATCCCACAACATCAACATTTTCAAAAACCCATAATACAAACCATACAAAACTATTCATCAAGACATCATGTTTTTCTTTAAAACCATTTTTTTTAAAACAAACGGTTTAGCAGTAAGCGTATCCACCAATGGTACCCCATGGGCCTCACACATGCATGTTTTTGTGCCACACTGGGCACCCTCCTCATATCCATCCCAGCACTCATCCAGTCGTGCCATCAACCATCCATCATCCCATTAAAACACACTCTAATTATTTATAAAACTCTATTGGAAACGCTTTTCAAAACCAAATTCAATATAGTTCCTGCTTTCAAAGAGGTGTAAGCTCACCATTTTACATTTCAAAACAATTCTGAAAATTCAGTTCCGCCATTTCATAAACCAAACCATTCCCTCTTTATTTGAAAATCATTTCATAAAAACGTTACGCTTCTTAAAACCAAGTCACCTTAAAACCAGAGTGCTATGATTTCAAAACTAAAGCACAAAACAATGCAAGAGGAAACTAGTTTTGGTGGGTAACTTGGACATATGGTTGGCAGCCATATTCCAATCACTTCTCCGTCACAGAGAGTATTCTAGGGAAATATCCATGGCTCCACATGGCTTGCCAGGCCCTGCGAGCTCACTGAGATTATTCTCCCAACTCTATTTTCATTTCCCATAGTCATCATTAAACTAGGAAAACCAAAGGACTCAGATAAATCCATACTTCCCATGGTGACTTGAATCCCTTCATGAGGTGTGCTGGCCAGGAACACTACCCATGACTGAAATTTCAAGTCCCAAAAATCCTAGCTCCAGACTACGCTGACTCTTCCCCAAATAACATGACTCATGGAGCGAACCACCTCTGATACCATTTTATCACGAACCGAATCTAGTCACCGCCAAAACCGGCACCAAACCCAGCCCGTGACATGACCCAAAGGGCGTTCCCTATCCCCATGGGCTGGTACAAGTGCCTGAGTATCATTAATATAGGTTTGGTAATGATTTACCCGAGTATGAAAGCATAAAACATTAAAAACAATCCATAATATAAATCTGAAATTTTTGAGCCAAACAAGACTTAAGTGAAAACCAAAACTGAGTACATTGGTTAAAAGATTATAAAAGTGGTCCAAATAAAAATAATTATAGCATCAATACAGCCCCAAGGACTCCACACGACTAGGGGTCATCGCCCCCAAGCTATCTCCACAACTCCGCACCAAGAATGAGAACTAACACCATGAACCGCCATCACCCTTAGCCTTTCCTTTACCTGAATCAAACATAACCAAGTCTACTTACACCCAAAGGGTGTAAGTAGGGTGTGAGACTAAGCCCAATAGGATACCACCCAATGATTCCAAAGAGTAAGAAATACAATGTGAAAAAAACAAGCAGTTTTCAAACGCAAGGAAAAGTAGTGTTAAAATTTCAAGAAATGAAACCTCAAATTGAAAATAGTTTTCAATACAAAATTTTCAGAATATTAACACATTAAAATAGAAATGTTAGATACTGTAGTTTACTTCCAAACACACCCTAAGACATGGGTAAATAATACAAATCCAATGAGCAACAACATTGGGAACACCCCTAGGCACTAGGTTGTCTTGGGCCCTATGTACCTCGTACCTCGGTGTAAAGTAACCATAGAAAAATCCTTTCTCGTGCATGATCCACTAGTAGGGAACATACCCATAACCTAGTAGTCCCCAATAATCATCCACATAGTTTAGTTAGAGTTGTCGTTATCCAAATGCTAAGTGAAATAGGGACAAAACCCATCTGGTCCACTAGCCGTACTAGTACAAATCCGCCCCACCTAGGTACCCGGGCTTCCCCTTTTGTGATCAATAAATTTCAGCATGAAACATAAATAAATTTTCATATAAAACACCATTACTGGTCAATCACAACCAATACATTAGCTATCACATTTTATACCACTTAAAACACGCAACAAAACACTTAGATTTTTCATAAAACAATTCCTCAAAATCTCATAGTGTTTCGGATACAAAACACCTTATAAACCTCACTTGCATACTATGCGCACATATTTAAGTTTCCAAAACATAAAGGCGATCCCACTAAATTTCATTTAAAACACAAAATAATTTTTAGGGAAACCCTATATGGTTCAAGAAATGACATCATTGCAAAGTCTCCATTTTTACACAACACAACTCTTAGAATTTCATGTGGTTCACAAACACCATTAAAACCAGATATTTTAGCAACAAACACAAGGTACAATCATTAAAAACAGTATTTTTATCCCTATTATAGTTCAATAAAATCAACTAGTTACTTATAGGGTAGCCCCAATTAAACTAATAATACATTTCTATGAAAAACCCCCAATTTCACATAAAATTGGCCTTTAGGATTCATTTTAAATACAAAAACCACTAAAAATATATTTTTCAGAAATAATAAAATTGAATAATCATGAAAATACCATAAAAACAGTATCCAATTCACAAAGATTTCATACACAATGGAATCACCTACCAAAACCAAGGAAACCCTTGAATCCTTTGTGCGAAAACTCAAACGCACCACCGCCGCACCTCAAGAAAGCTAAACTAGACCTAAAACCAGAATTTCAGACCATAAAACACAATATAAAACCTTAAATTTTAAACCCTACTTCCTGTACATAAGAAACCTGAATGATAATGGAAGAAACCCTAAGTAAATTGGATGTAACCCTAAACAAATTAAAAGAAGAAAGGAGGAGAACAACTTACTTAAAATATCTTGTATAAATCACCCCCCAAAATACCAGTATCTGATTTCAAAAATACTCAAACCTTCCAGGGAGGTTTGAATAAGAATAGTTATATCATTTAGGAATTTTAATGGAGGAAAAAGAGTAAGAATCGAAGGAGTTATGAAGGAAACAAATTACCATTATAAATCTGCCCGATATTTTAGTTCTCTAGAAATTTCGACCTAAACCGAGATGAAAATGAGCTGAAAAGAGGGTGGGAGGATATGGGAAGCGCGGCTGGGTTCAAGGGGCGTGTTTGAGGCTTGGAATCACCGAAAAAGCCTAAACAATGAATAAGTTATTAGTTAATCAAATTTAATTTTTAAAACTGGAATTGGGGTTTCGGGCAGGCCCAATCCCTTAAATAACAACCCATATACACCTTGGTTATGGATTTCCAAAGACTCCAAATTTTAATTGTGGTCTTAATATATCAGGGGAGGACATTTAGGAGTTGGAATGAGTAAAAAATATTAAAAAATGAATAATTTATAAAAGAAAAAAAATTTATTTTTAAATCTGGAATTGGGCTCATGGTTTAGCCCAATTCATGAAAACTCACCTATTCTCCATAAAAACTTTGGAAACCCCCCAAAACAAAGCATTAATGGAAAGTAAAATAAAAATACATTTAAAATAAGCTATGTATGTGACAGAAGGAATAATATAAATGGGAGGAATTTTCCTAGTTTACCTGTATGTACACAACCAAATGTCTCCATGAAATAGTACAGAGGAATAATAAAAAGGATTGTAAAATCTAGAGTAAAACCACACATGAAATAAACTATAGAGAATACATCAGAGTATGATAGAATAAAACCAAATGTAAAGGGAAAAAATACATGGCTAACCAAAACAGAATTTCCAACCTCATAGAAACTGGAATAAAGGAAAGATGAGAGATCTTGGCTTCTAATCTCCAAGCTCGACCACCACACGTGGTGTATGCACTCGAGTATCCCTATGATCCACCGAAATCACAACTTATCTATCCATAATCTACATAAGACAAGACACATGCGGGAAAAACTCATGTAGGGGTGAGTATATACATACCTGGTAGGATGCCTTGAAAAACAAAGGGGGAGAAATAGAATATAAGATAGAAGTAGCCAGCTTAACCCAATGAAGGAGGTAAAATAAACCCAATGATATATATATATATATATATATATATATATATATTCTCATAAAGAAACCCATATGGTAGATAATGAGGATCTCCATCTCATAGAACACCCCAGGACTTTGAGTCTTCCTACAACTCCAAAGGTCTAACATTGACTCCCAACCTCTCGTGTGTCTGTATGAAGATGTCACGATGAAGATCCAACCCAACCAATGCTCCACAAAACAAGAGGAAGAAATCTCAAATAATGAACCCACACCTTAGTATGATTGGGGATTCCACTTAGTAGATAGGTAGAGGACCCACACCCTAGTGTGATAGGAGGATGCCACTTGGTAGATGGATAGAGGACCCATGCCCCGGTTCGATAGGGGGTGACACTCAAGCATGGAAGACCCACACACTAACATGATAGGGGGGTTCTGCTCAATTTTTATCGATAGAGGACCCAAAACCTCTTGTATTAGGGGGTTCCACTCACTATATATAAATATATGAACTATGACCTATTATGATAAGGGTATGTCTAATCTATACCTAGAGGATGCATGTATAAGTATGATAGGGCATGCAACACCGTGGGTAGATGAAACTTTCCATAGTTCCATAGGGGATGAAACTCAAAGTATGTAATACCCACACCCTAGTACTATGGGGGGGGGTGTTCCACTCAACCATTTTAAGGAGCATGGTAGTCCTGAAACCTGGTATGGAAGGGGGTTTCCAACCCCAGTCTCTCATACTGATGATCCTGCATGATCCTTACAATCATCAAGAATTATCTTGTTATTTCTCCATCTTCTAATCCCTTTCCACTTGACCTGGACAAATATTTAAGGGTTATTTTGTAACATGCTCATATTCTTTCATTTTCCATATGTTTTCTTAACAATATTTGAATTAAACTTTTCAGGAAACTTATTATGCTCTTCATCTTGGATGTATTACACTAAAACATTCCTATTATTTCTTTCTTGAATTAATTTTATCTTAGATTAAAACTTTCTTCCTTCAAATTTGAGGTCCATAGCCAGTTTGTAAAGGTCCATAGTGTGTCCCTTTCTTAGACAATAGAATAACCTCTTCCATTTTGTTATATCAACCTTTTTAGTATCCTTATTGGGTGTAGATTTCTCAGCATTCTTCTTTTTTTATACCCCAATGACTCTCACCAAATTTTATTTTCTTCTTCCTATAATTATGTGGTATTTTTTACTCAAGATCACATAAATCATTCTTGGTAGATTTATACCAACTTTCATTATCATAGCGACCAATTCAATTACAATGTTCATAGAAATTTGTTAACCATCAAAATATGTTATTGATGGGTAGATTCACTCCCATTTACTCTTATGAATTTTTCTTCCCTTGAAAAAGTTTTCTCTTAATATTAGATATATTACCTCCTAATCCAGGCCTTACATAATATCTATAGTTTTTAATATTAAGAAAACATCCAATATCCCTATGCAAAAACCTATAAAATCACCAAAAAATAACTAATAAGTCTTGTTTTTCTCCTTTGTGCTGTAATCTGTACTGCTTGTAAACCTTTATATTTTTTTTGTAGTAAAACCATTATCTAGAGATCTTCTTAGGGGATATTTTTATTACACAAGTCCATATAAAACCTTGATGTTTTGGTGGATATCTTGGAACTTTTAATCACCAATTTTTTTCTTTATTTATATTTGAAAACTGTACTAGCAGATGAAACAACATTAGTACATAAATCTATTTCTTTAATAATGGATAATTATTTCCATTAGATTTTAGTGGATACATTATTAGATTATCTTAAGACATTTTACACACTAATATAAGTTATTTTTAATACAAAACTTATCATAAACAATTATCTCAACACTTACCTTCTCAGGAGTTTGGGAAATATCATCTTTTATTGATTAAAGATCTCTCAGTTTCAAAATAATTTTTTTAAATTTTCAAACACTTTTAAGGGAAATGTGAGAACCCTAACAAATTAATAGTTTCAACACCAAAAGATATGATAGAATTGTATAGAATTTTTAGGGTCCTTAATTATTTTATATTTGATTTCTAATTGGGAATCCTTGACACTAATAGTAGCTTTTTGAGTTTTTTTAAAGGATGGATATTATAATTATAGACTCAAGATGCCTTATCTTTCTCATTAATTTTTAATTTAAATAACTCTTCAACCATAGATAATTTTTATTTACTGATCAATTAGAATTTATCTTTTTATTTTACTTCTTTGATGAGAGATTTTCACTTTTACAAATATGCTACTAATAATTTTTTCATGGATTTTCCATTAAATATAGAAAATGTGTTTTCATTATATAGTTTCTATATAAACTCAAATATATAAGTGAAAAATTTACTAATAACTTTATACAAGAAATTCTTAACCTCATAGTAAGTATTTTTAAATAATTTTGGAGATCCATCCTCTTTATTTTATAAAATCAATTATTCAAGAGGATGATTCTTAAAAAATTTATCAGATGAATTACCACTATAATTACATTAAAGTAGTGGTGAATCCTCATTCTTTTTTAACCCTTCTTATATTCTTTTCCTCTTTCTTTTGTTTGTCCTTCAAGGTTTAAGTTAAAACCTATATATCGATAATGACAGTTATGATAGCTATATTTTCCATTTTATGTATTTCTAAATCTTCATTAGATATGTACTTTATATATTTATAACAAAACAACTAAAAATAAAAATAGATCTAATAAAAGGGAACCTAGTTTTCTCTTATACCAGTTGAAGTTTCCAAAATGACGATGTTTCTACTCAAAAATAGAAAGGTATACAAGAGGTAAAATCTATAACATAAATCAATGAAATAAGATTTATTGTCCATTTTTGGTGTTTTTGGAGGTTTTTCCATAGTTTTATTGAGTGTTTTTATAATATATTAATTTATATTGATTATAGAAGGCCTAGATTAATGTAGGTAATATTTTAGATTTAGAAGAAACTTTATGAGTATAAGAAAAATTCAATAAAGAAAATGGGAGTGAATAAATCTATCAAGAATTGATTTGGATGCTTTAATAATTAAGAATAAAATACTATATTATAGATAAAATATTTTCTATTTATCAAAGAGAAGAAGAAGAATATGATGGTATTTAGAAGATATGATCCTATATATTTAAGAAGAAATAGAATAAAGAAATGTAGGTGAAGTAAGTTTAAAGAACTATCCTACGATATTCATGTATCATGGAAGAAGAAGAATATGGAAGTATAGGAAAATTGAGGAAAATTAATCCATCATGGAGTTTATATTTTAATAAATCATATTTCTAAATATTAAGGAGTTCACATGAATATCATGTAAAATAAAACTATGAAGTATTCATATTTGTGATATAAATTGAAAATATTTATATTCATATTATATAGAATGTTTGTATTCTTAATAAATGAATTATAAAGTGTTTATATTCATATTTAATGAAATTTTTATTATATATAATCTCTAAATTTATGAAATGTTTATTTATTTCCTTATTCAGGAATATGTTTTTTATATTATAAATGTTTTTTGATGATTTAAAATTTTTTAAACAGAATATATATATGTTATATAATTAATTTAAGGAGTTTCATGCTAATATATAAAAATTTATTTAATTTATTTAAAAAAAAATTAGTGGCTTGTAGGTTATAATTCTATAGTAAATATTTTTTTATAAATAATCATGTATATTTGGAGTTAAAGTCATTGAAGTACCCAAGGATTGGATTATATTTGTTTTCAATATGTCAATATGTGTTTGTAGTGATGATGCATTGAGGATTGTTATGGATATATACTCAAGGTATTTTTGAGTGATTGAGAAGGACTAAAGATAGGTTGGAGAAGTTTTGAAGCTGTTTGAGGTGGCTAGAGATGATTTGGATAAGTTTAAGTAGCTATATAAAGGTATATTTAGGATTATAAAGGATGAATATGGGTAAAATTGAATTTTAGTGAGTTTTGTAAAGGTCATATAATGTTTTTGGACTTTTCATAAAGGTAATATAGAAATCAGAGGTTATGTAAGGGTAATTAGATGGATGTAGAAAGGTAAATATGAAATTTGTTACCCATATGAAGAAAAAAGATCCATTTTTTCATATCACTTTATGAGTTTTATATACCTTTGAGTTTCATAGTCCTATTTAATTATTTTCATAGGAATTCAATATTTTTTGTAAGAGTTCATAAGACTTATGAAAATATATCTGGCCTAAAATTTGGAAAAGGACTGTGATTGTAATACTTTGGTCTGTGATAAGAACATGGAAAAGGAAAAAACACATGACTTCAAAGTCATAAGAAATGGATTTCACATAAACTCACCTATATTTCTATATCACTTCATGAGGTTTCTTGTGAATTCATGAGTTCTGTATGAATTCACCCATGTTTCATTTTACTTTAACACTTAAAAAATTTTGAGAGGTCTACTGGGTGAAATGTTGAGTTTCCAGATTTAGTATTCAATAAAGAAGAGATTAATACAAACATGTTATTAAGAAAATTTTCATGGATTAAATATTATGATCACACATGATTCATAATAAATGTAAAGATTTAGGAATATATAATTTAAGGAGAATATGTTGTTTTGTGAAGTTCCCCACCATAGAAGGAACAATCTATGTCACAATGCATGTATTCATGCACATATAGAAGAAATTTAAAATGATTTAAGGTATAAAATTTCATATATAGTAAAATAATGAAACAACAAAATATTTGGGTGATTTATATGAGAATAATTGAAAGAGATTAAAGTTTGTTTTAATGCAATATAAAATCAATATTACTAATGTGAGATTTAAATGAGAATACAACACCTGTATCCAAATATCAAGGGAGTTTCCCAAATTCCATTTTGAAAACTATAATTTACATGATATTTTTTGTGAGTACAAAATTATAGGAATCAATGATGAATTGTGATAATAATTTATAACCTAATAACACTAAGTGAAATAATTAGGAGAGATGATACTACATCTGTATCAATGAAAGAGAAGGAATTCAAAGCTGGGATTCATTCATGGAAGAAGAAGCCTATTGTGCTTGAGTATTAAATGTGATGAGAAGAACTTGTTAATGAAAATAATTGGAGTAAAAATAATGTTAGATATCTATATAAAGAAGAAGTCTTAGGTGTATAAGACTAGAAGAACTATACACATATATATATCTGTAGATCCATTCAGTTTTGGTGGAGGACCATCACTAAGAGGTGAAAAGTTAACCCAGAGTAAGTTGAAGGAATTTATTTAATGTATCATATTTGGTTAAGGAGTTAAAATTTCTTACAATGGATTTTGAAAATAGGAACATAATAAACTTTTGTTGATAGGATAATAGTATAATTGATTTTAAAGGATTGTTTATGATAGTGGAAGAATACATGATTGGGGGGAGGGGATAACCAATTGTGGTAAAGAGTTGTCTATTTTGGATAAACCTTGTAAATATTACATGTTTTGATTTCTCTTTTAATACTGCTCATGAGGTGAGGATGTGAGATATTATTGTGTGTATTGAAAAATTTATTAGTTTTAAGTGTTTGAATTTAAAAATTGAGGAATTCCTAAAACATAAGACCACTGATTCAATCCTATCTGTGGTTAATCATTTCTAGGGTATCACAGCAGTATAAGAGAAAAATTATAGGTTCCATATAAAGATCCAATAAGTTGAATTTTCTTAGTATGAATAATCAGAACTTAGTGAATATATTAGGTGTTCCTATGTTTGATGGAAATAACTACCACAACCTGAGGAAGAGGATACTGCCATACCTCTCATCTTTTATCCTAGAAGTGAGAGATGCTTCCACGATTGGTTTTCCAACCATTACTGAAGGATTTTCTATAAAACTTTCTATTAAAAGTAATTTGGAGAGTGATTAAAAATATAAAAATACAATATTTATGTCGCTTTTAGGAAAGGTGTACACAAAGTTGATGGCCAATCAAGACTACAAATGAAATCTGTGACAAAATGTGTTGGAATTATGAAGGGAATATCAGAGTTTATGAATCCAAACTTTAGGTCTGGAGGAGAATTTTTGAAGTCATAAAAATGAATCACAATGAGACCATTGAATATTGATTTACAAGGGTCAATGAGATTGTGAGAAACATCTATGGGTTTGTGAGAAGCTATAGGATTCCATAATTATTAAAATAATTATGATGAATTTTCTAGATTGGTTTAATCCAAAAATTTATACCCCAGATGATAGAGAATATCCAATAGTTTATAAACCACACAACATTCTCATTTCATATGAGATGGGAAAAGCATGATATTTCATGAAGAAATAAAAATATGAGATAGAATTTGAGGCCATGAGAAAAGGAAAATTCAAAGAAGAGTAAGTTGTGGAATAGAGTTATTATGAAGATAAATATGAAGAATAATTCAACCAAATAGTTTCTATTCTATCAAATAAATTTAATAAGGGGAAATGGAAAGTAAAAGGTAATAAATTATTGATATTTTATAATTATCTTGATATTGGTCATATTGGGAAATATTACCCAAAGAAGTGGGTTGAAGAATCTAGATAAGATGAGGCGGATGAAAAAAAACAAAAAAAGTGTAAGAATGAGAAGAAGCATTCTGGTAGTAAAATAAGAAGTATTATAAGAAAGAAAGAGAATAATGAATCATATAACAGTTTGGATAAATAATTCAATTTATTTTCTCATTTTAAGAAGGGAATTTATTAATTTATTAGTGATTATGATGGAGAAGAAATGATAGAACATAAGTGGGAGTTGAAATTAAAGTTGGAATCTTGAATTGAGTAGATTACATAGCTAAAGAAAGAAAAGTGGAAGACATTTAAAGGGAAAAATGTGGTTGAAGAGAAATAAGACCTGATTGTAAAGGTAGTGTTCTATCTTTATGAGATCAAGAATCAAAATATTGAGAAGATAAATAATAGAAGATTATTTTTGATCTCAAGGAGAAGCTCGCTGTAAGGGAAGAAGAATTGGGCGAGACTTAATTAAAATATAATTTTATTTAACATGACATGAAAAAATATATAGAATAATTCAGTAATCCTATTGACATAAAAGGAGAATCTTCCAAAGTTAGTGAGAAGATGGGTTCCAACAATCAAGTGAAATCTACACATAATCTATCTCAATTTAAGTATAAAATTTCTAACAATTTTGGTAAAAAAACTATTCTGAACCTATATAGACCATGTTATTTTAGAGGAATTATTTCAAATCTAAGGGAAGAACATTCCAAGGAAACAAATTCCCCTTGGAAAAAAATAAGGGTTATGATGCAATAATAAAACAACATAAAAAATCTAGTTGTATTTCTTATCAAAATGGAAGATTAAATTTAGAGGTTTTTTTGGTGTTATGGATAGCATGGATACAAAGCCTATTGTTATAAGATCAATTTTTTATTTCCTAGAATGTGAGGGACTTTTGGTGAGAAAGTAAAGACTAATTTTTAGAAGAAAGATTCCAAGACCAAAACCACACAAAATCTATCCACTATAAAAAAATAATTGAATGTTTGGAAGAGATGTGTGGAAGGTGTGGACACAAAGGTCACAAAAATAAAAAATGCATGACTATGCTTACTAGATAAGTTCCTTATGGATTGAAAGTGTGGAAAATCATGAAGAAAAAAAAATATAAGTCATGTGATATTGAGGATGTTAATAAAACATGTGATAATCCCAAAGAATTTGGGAAACCAAAGAAAGAGTGCTTGATTGTTTGGCCTGAACAATATTTCAAGGCTAAACAAATGGAATAGGTAATAGCGATAGATGAAGAAAAAGGAAAAAAAGTGGTTTTATATAATGTTACCAAATAATATGAGAATATGTAAAAAAATAAAGATATAAAAATTCAATAAAAACTATGTAAAAGGTGTAGACAGTCTGGGCATGACAAAAAATACTGTATAAAAATTCTACTAGCCCACAAAGAGATAATGAAAGGGATATTGCAAGAAAAAGGAAATGAAGTTACTTTTACAATGGATACAGAGAAAGATATTCTACATAAATAATAATTTAAAGAGAAGAAAATGAGTAAGTAACCTATTAAGGTTGTTGAGAATAGAAGTAGTGCTAAGTTTGGGAGAAAATATTATCCTTGGTTGAGAGATAAATCTAGGTCACAATGTTACTTATAAACAAAAAATATGCCCCTCCTAATTCCCTTAAACTGTTGTTTACTTATGCTAAAATGTAGGGAGTTGGAGGAGTAAATTGAGTTCTATACACACTGAAAAAGATTAGGCATTCTTATTGGTGTTTTCTAACAACTATGAGGTGTAGATATCAGGTTCATACATTAAGGGGAGAAAAAAATGGGATGGAGCTGTAAAAAGATCATAAATTGTGTGAGTCTAGAAAATTTGAAATTTATAGATATCCCCATGAAATATGAAGAATGTAGTACCTAATAAAACTTTATAACCATATTTTTTTTGTTTATAGAAAACATATTTTTAGAGGGGTAGTGTTTATTGATGACAATATGAGACAAAGGGGGAGTTTTATGATATGTGAATAAACTATTTTGATATGTTTAGGTTACATATTTTTCATGATAAATCTATTATTTAATAGCCTATAAAATGAGCTTTAAGAATTTTATCACATGGTTGGTTGTTTATTGAAAACATTGGAAACTTTGATTATGCACTATTATTTTTTAAAAAGTGTTAGCCTATATAGACTTATAGATACTTGAATAAATGTTTATTTCTATTAAAGTCATGCGATATTATATTTTGAAATAAATAACATGATTTGAGAAGATAATCCCATATTTTCCTTTGTATTCTTATTAATAAGGGGGATAGAAATAGAAACACATATTAACATGATAAGTTCTTATAGGTATTGAAAAAAAGAGGGAGATTTAAGCACCCAAGTTTTGTATTGAATTTGTTATCAATATGTCAATATGTTTTTGAAGTGATGATGATTGGAGGGGTTTTATAGATATATCCTCAAGGTGTTTTTGAGTGACTAATAAGTCTTGAATATATGATAAATAGGTTCTAAAGATATTTTAGGTGGATGGAGTTGAGTTGGATGAGTTTATGTCATGAAGCAACCTGGGTTGACCCTGAACCGGTCACCCAAACCGATATGAGATAGGGCCTGAGAGGCATTCCTGATCCTCCTAGGCTGGAAACTAGTGCTGAGCATCAACAGAGAAATAGAGGGAATAGATTCACCCAATATAAATATATATAACTTATCAGAAACAAAATATATTATCCTAATATAAATGAAACAATATCAAACTGAACATCATTATTTCATAATCTAAAAATACAACAATTGAACAACAAAACCCAAACTAGACCTGATGACCACAATGTCTCTATGTGACTCTGAGGGCCACCCTCTGATACCAAAACCAACCATCACCCAAGATGATCGAAACCAAGATAAGACCAGCACTAGAAGCTAAAACTAAGAAAGAACTATAGGTGTGAGTATTAAAACTCAGTAGGCATACTCTAACAAATCTATTCCTAATGCAATTCATTTAAATAAAGAATCAGTAACTTCAATTTTTAAATACAATATATAAAAGTTATCTTTTACCCCACTTTTCCACTTAAAAAAAATATTCCATTTCCATTTATTACACTTTAAAACCACATTCCTTTCAAAGGAGGAACCATTTTCATATTAAATAAGAATGATGACATTTCATTTAAAAAGAGAGTAATGGTGTGCAAAATATTTTTGAAAACAATTTTCATAAGTCATTGAAAATCACCAAATAAATTTTCATAAAGAAGCACACAAAACATGAGAGCACAAAAAATGATCAAATAATAAAGTAAATGGAGATAAACACATAAGAGTATTCAACTGACAAACATATCAATCATCTATCCCAGAAAATTAAGTTCCAAAATACATGGGAGAACCTAGGAGTTCGTTAAATAATACGAAACATACTATACATATTGACCCAAACTAAAAAGCATGACTCACTCAATGACATAAAATTTCACCCACATGATTGATCATAACCTAAATGGACTGACCAAGGGGAACTAGAATTAATAAACAAAACACATCCAATCCTTTGCTATGGGCTATTAGTTAGATCATAATCCTAACTAGTGCAACAACTGTTCTTAGAAAATTTTCTAGCTATATTATGTTCCCATGTCAAGAGTATAAATGGGGTGAGCTAAACGATTCCAAACGAGCATCCAATCTCAAGAACATATATCATAAATAATATTTCACACAATAGGAACCACCCCAAGTCACCCCAATGATCAATTTCTTTTCATAAACAAATATATCTCACAGGATTCCACATCGAGGATCTCCCATTCCACTCGAAGTAAATGGGTCATGAGGAGTCCACAATGAGGACATCCCACCCATTCATATAATGGATCATGGTTATTCCATGATGAGGACATCCCATCCATTAAATATAAACAATTAAAAAAGATTATCCAAGGACAATTTTCATAATAAAAATTATCACCACTTTCATAAAAGTGATAACGAGCCTTAAGCAACCTTCAATAAATAAACCTTTTTTTAAAGAATCAAATTCACCTTTACCAAAGGTAAAAACATAGAAATTACCATTTCAGAATCATTTATAAAAATAAAATTTAAGTACTCACACCTCATGTGAAAACCAAAACCATTTTCATCAAAGTGCCAATCGGGCCACACATCATCATCACATGACATTCCATTTTTAAAGAACCAAGAGAATTTATAAATCCATTTGAGAAACCTAAAATCACCATTTGGATGTCACAAAAACATTTACAAATCTAAACCATTCTTTACATATCCCAAAACACTCAAAAAATCCAACCAGTAATTTTATCAAATACTTGGTGTGTAACCTTTAATAAAACCATGCCATTTATCACAAAACAAGGAATAAATCACCACTTTGCACACCAAACAACTATTAAAAAATTCAGACATTACTATTTATTATCTAATTAAGGTTGAAAAATAAATAAACCAATTATTATTAAATTAAAAAGGCATGTGAAAGGGGAAACATACCTCAATATCATGATACTTCATTGATGGACACTCGAAACAACCTTGAGAAGGCTCATGGAAGCAAGAAAATACAAGAGGAAAATTAAATAAAAAACCCCAAAATAAACCAATATAAACATGAAAATTAGATACAAATGACTAATGGATAAGAGGAACTCAGGAGAAAATAGAAGGAAGAGGAAGATGGAGAAGATAAGAGGAAAATACCTCGAGAAATATAGCCCTAAACTTGAAGAAATCACTAGATCTGCACCATGGAAGAGGAGAATATGCAAGGAAAATAAGGGAGAGTCTCCCTTTGGGTTTCACAAGCTAAGAGAAAAGATGAATGAGAGATTTGGGCTTAAAATCCTAAGAGGGTATAAATGGAATTTAATAATTTTTATGATCCAGGCATCTCACATGGTTTCGCTGCACAGTTTAGAAAACCATGCGCCAACCATGTGATATAAGTTTTCCAAGAGATAGAGCCTTCTTGTACACTTTTCACAAGATTTTACAACCTGTGTGCAAGCCACGTGCCAAGCCTCAGACACTAACCCAAAGCTGCACATCTTGGGCTAAGCCGCATGATTTCCTTTCATTGTACGCCAACTGTGCGCTACCTTATTTCAATCGCAAAAACTCAAATTTTCACAAAAAACTCTTAGAGTAACTAAGGAAAAAACATGGAACCAAAATATAGACAAAGTATTATCTTAAAATTTAAATCCCGTCTCACCCAGAACTTGAGAGGAAAACTAAGATCCAAAAAATGAACAAGAACAAAGGGTGAAAAACAAAACCTGGGTGGGACAGTTTAATTAGATACTTAAAGGTACCTCTACAATTATGAAGGTTTTGCAAGGGTAACATTGAATTTTAATGAGTTGCGAAAAGGTGAGACCAAGTTATTGGAATTTTTTCAAAGATAGTCTAGAAATCATAGGCTATGTAAGGGTAATAATATTTATACAGAAAGGTAAATATGGTATTAGTTACCTATATAAAGATAAAGGTTCTCTTTTTTATATAAATTTATGAGTTTATTAATCCTTTAAGTTTCATAATCCTTCTGAAGTATTTTAATATGAATTCAATATTTTCATAAGGGTTCACAAGTTATAAAAAAATCAAGATGTCCCAAAATTTGGCAAAGGGTTGTGAGTGTATGACTTTGGTATAAGGTAGAAAAATGAAAAATGAATGATCATATTAATTCAAAGTCCTATTAAATGGATTTAATATAAATTTTCCTAAACTTACGTATGAATTCATGAAGTTTCATATGACTTTATTAGTTTTATATGAATTCACTTATGTTTTTTAAGACTTCAACACTTAGAGAATTTTGATAAGTCTACTAGGTGAAATGTCGAGTTTCTAGATTTAATCTCCAATAGAGAAGATATTTTTTTAGATGATTTTTTTAAAATGATATTCATGAATTTAACATTTTGATCACACATGTATAATAATTCAAGAAATGATGAAGGAAGATCTAGATGAAGGATAATATTGTGTTGTCGAGAAGTTCCACACCATAGAAGGAAATATCCATGTTGTAGTGCATGAATTTATGCACATGTGGAGGGAATTTTGAATGATTTAAATCAAAGGGCTTCATGGATAATAAAATAAGGGAAAACCCAAATCTTTTGGAAACTCAAATGATAATACTTTACTAATATTTAAAAGGGGTAATGATAAATAAAATTATGATTTTTGATGACCCGTTTAAATGAGAATATCACACCCGCATGTGATGATCAAGGGAGTTTCTAAAATTCTTTTTGGGAAACTATAATTAACATGATATTTTATATGAATATAAAAATATGGTGTCCAAAGATAAATAATGATAATAATTTACAACTCAATAAAACTAAGTGTGTGGATTTTGAGATCTGATACTCCATCTGTATCAAGGAAAGAGAAGGATTTCAAAGTTAGGAGTCATCCAAGGAAGAGGAAGCCTACTATGCCTAAGTATTCAATGTGTTAAGGAGATATTGTTTATATAAAGAAATTGAGTGTGGAGAAATTTGGACATCAACACCCTAAATAATCCTTGGGTGTAAAATTATTGAGGAACCATACACATCCATAACTTCTGATCTATCTTCTTATAGAAGAGGAACATCATAAAGTGGTGCATAATAAGGGAAATATGAAGGTGCTTCTTTTCTATATTATCTTTTTTTTGTGGAGTTTTATTTCATTATAATGGATCATGGAAGTTGGAATACAATGGAATATTTATTGATAGGGATGTATTGTCCTTGGTTGTAGATGATTATTGAGGATAATGGATGAATCCATGGTTGGGGGGGGGGGATAAAAAATCATGGAAATTATTAGGCTATTTTGAATGGAACATGTAAATATTGTGTTCCATTCTTTCTCTTTTACTACCACACATGAATTGAGGTTTTGAGAAATTATTGAGTGGATCAACAAATTTAACAAGTTCAAGAGGTTGAATGTAAAAAGGAATAATTCATAAAAATAAGACAACCGATTCATCACCCATATCAGTAGTTAATCCAAACCAATTTTTTACAGTAATTTTGAAACTATAAATCAATTTTGAGTATTTATTTATGGATAGTAGAAATTTGGGTTAGACTTCCACTAGAATGGGGATTGTGGTTCTATTTAGAAATACATGGTTAGCTATATGTTTCACCACATATTATATTGAGTACAATTTAAGTGTTTTATGATATTAATACATTATATGAAGGAGATTTTATACCTTATTCATGACATATATATATATATATGTGTGTGTGTTTAATTTTATAACTAAAATTTTATTACGAACACATAATACAATTTTTTTACAACATAAAAATGTACACATAAATGAAATTGGATAATGTTAATTTTGGTGATAAACATGATATGTATAAATTAAATCAAATAGAATCATAATTACATGTAGGAAAAAAAGATACACATTATACATGATATGAATATCGAGTTAGATTGAGAGATAAAGAAAATTCCATAAAAGTTATCATGTTTTAAATTCCTTCCAAAATGACAACTTGTCAAGACCTCAATCATTTAGTATGGGTGGGTCATGATGAAGCTAGGTTACCATGGATTATTTTGCGTAATAAATATTGGAAAAATTAGTTATTATTTGAGAGTAATTCCAATGTAAACTCAAATTATAGTGTAATAACTGACTATATGTTTTATAATACATTTATCTATCTGACCCTAAAAGGATTAGATTCCTAGAGGAATGATGTTTAGAATATCCAAGAGATAGATTAATGAAATATATTGTCTTCTCAAATATCAAATCATTATATATGATATAATATACATGATGGTCTACTGAAATAGCTAAACGATGAGAGAAATACCAAATAAGATCTAAATTTTATAGAAATATGGATATTTCCCCACTAATAAATATAATGTAAAATTAGGTCATTATTTTAGTGAGAGTATATTCAATAAAAATATTTATTAATTATTTGTAAAACATGATACTAATATGACAATGAATTCTATTATAGATAAAATGAAAATGAATACATCATAAAAATTATATTTGAGTTCAATTTTGGAGAAGAAAAATCTAAATAGTAGAAATTTCTTGGATTGAAAAAAAAATTTAAAAATCATTCTAAAAATAAGTGAAAAGTTATATATTTTAAGGTAATAACTTCCTAAGGCACCTGCTAAATCTTGGAGCTAGTTCCCTGGAACTAAATGAAATTTCTATTTTGATTACCAGAATATAAAGAAATATCTTCCAAATAATGGGTTTTATCCCATGTAACATTAATTTGTTAATGTCTTTATAATATTATTCACATCGAAGGGTTATAGAAATTTCTTGCTATAATGAGAACATTAAAATGCTATAAAAATATTCTGAAATAAGTATTATAGTCTAGACACACAAATTTGATGGGACACAAATTCTGTCTACCTATCTAGTGTTGGAGGCTCATATGATATTGATACTTCCTCTCACAAAGTTCACACTTAATGATCTCCATAAAGGGAGTCTATGGGGAAAGAACCACTAATAGGAATTCCACATGTTTTATGAGTTATTGGATATTTCTTTCTATGAATGTGTGTATTGGTACTTAGAATTGAAATTATTATTAATTATATCATGAATCATTTAATTTGATGTATGGATGGAAATTGTGATAACATATGTTCAAAATGTGGTAGAATTTTTTTTCATCATAATTTGTATGAAATTAATTGAATAAGTAAATAAAGGATTTATCCCTTCCAAGTTAATGGAAGAATATATCTCCATCCCTTTTATTGAAATGGAACTGTAATCCATGGCCATGGTAGTTTATAAATGAGTTCTTTTCAAAGATTCAAAGAAATATTAATCAAGTATATAGGGTGATATAACTAGTATGCATCATGTTTGATGAGATATCGAGATACGAAGGTATTTCATTATATATTAGCATTCGTAGGAAGGTTGTTATAGTTACTATATTAAATTATTTCTCAATGGGTGCCTTGATGTGTTGATAGACTCTCATCTAGGAATTTAGGTAAGTTTAACTATTTCATTTAAGAAAGGGGCCTAGAGGGGGTACGCACCAAGTGTTTCTAAAATCTCATTAAATTATATTTAATTTAATATTAATAATAATTTTATTTATGGATTTGTCGAATAATATTTAATAAATTAATGTTGATCAAAGAAATTCAATCGCAAGATATTCAAGTTTATAATATGTGAGTAAAATTTCAACTCCTTTTTATTTATTTATAAGGTAATAAATAAATAAATATTTATTCTCCACTTTAGTGAATTGAATAATTTAAATATTTATTTAGTTTCCCTAATATTAAAATAAACATTTATTCGTGAGTTTAGTGAATATAATATTTATTGATTTTTTCAGGTGATGATTATTTATTTATGTTAATGAATAAATATTTATTATTATTCAAGGTTCAATAAATTCCATCAGAGGGTAAATGGATGGATTTAATGGCATAATGAAAATGTTATATTTTATTTAATATCATTAATATATATATATATATAGGAAATTATATTAGATATTAAATTTCAAGTAAATAATAATAATAATAATAATAATAATAATAATAATAATATTTGACATGGGTAATACCTTATATTAAATAATATATAAGAGACTTTGTGAAATTATCATTATCTAACCCTAAGTATATATTTAACATTATATTATTTTCTAGGATAGATGTTTTCAATACTATTAAGACACATTCTATAGAGTTATCTAAATTCATAATGAAAAAATTCATCTTTCACCCCTCTTAAGAATATATAGAGAGAAAAGGAGATACCATTGTGATTTATAATAAATGATGTGATGCACCTGAATGTTCTATACTAGCACCTGAACTTATATGAATGACATTTAGAGATTCATGGAGCATTTTGGATACATCCAGATGAATCCTTACTTTGATTCTCCACTATAATAAAAATGAGGAAAGAGATACTATAGAATTTGTTCAAGTAAATTACCAAGAATGGGGTAATTGTTATCTAAATTAATTATAAATTAAATATATAAGATTCTCCCTTAAGATTTTGGGATGTTTTACTCAATCTTCTTAGATAGTATATTTTGATATTATTGAAAAACCAAAATTGAAACCCCACCTAACACTTATGCTATACCCAACAACCTTAACGTGGTATTAGAGTGTTCACATTATAATTTATAATTATTTATAAATTATTCAATCAATTTCACACGTTGGATTATTAGTTTTCATGTTTAGAATTTCATTAATAATCTAATGGTTGAGATAATGCATTAATAAAAGTTTTTATGGCCAAGAATGACAGAAAAATATAGAAATAATTCTTGAAGAATCCATATGGATGTCCTAAGGTTTTTGGCTCTATGTCATGATTACACTATGTGTATTACTAGATTACATACCATGTAAACATAGTCAAACACACATGTAGTGTGATGTGTAAATCTAGGTGCACTGTGTGGGTTGGTACATGACATAATTACACATCATATATTGAATGAAAACACAATATGTGGTCCGAATATGACTTCATAATGTGTAGTTTGAATATACATTCTATTTAACCCCACATTATAAAACACACTATGCAATTTATGGCATGTTGTGTGGGTCACCAAATGATGTTATTACACATTGTGTATCGACTGTCAACCGAGCAACATAGTGTGATATGGAATAGATTACATGTAGCTTTAATGAAAACACCATGTAACATGTTTCAACCTATATAATTTATACATCGAGTTATTTTTGGCATGTCATGTGGGTGAACACATGAAGTAATTAAAGTGAGGCATGACTACTCGATGCATAGCTGGCTGTACATACAATGTGCAATGATTTATCTACACCTAGTACTTTACAATTGAATTTTAGTTTTTCATGTGGGTTTAATTTATTAAAAATTACATACCATGTAATATATTCCATTACACGATGTGTGTTAGTCATCATACACACAATGTAATAACACAAGATTTCCAGTGGTATATTTTTTGTATATTTATGGCATGTTGTGTGGTCATACAATCTGTAATGTAATGACCCAAACCATTGGGGCCTGCCTAGCTAGAACAAGGATGATATTCCACAATTCCAAGACCACCTAAAATGAACCAAGGTCGAGTAACAAGAATATAGAATACATAATATAAATGGGAATCCTTTTCCTAGTGTACCTATATGCATGCACCCAACCATCTCCATGAAACAATATAGAGGAATAATAAAAAGGACTGTAACATCAAGAGTAAAACCATGCATGCAATAACCTCTAGGGAAGACATCTGAGTATGATAGAATAAAACCAATTGTAAAGGGGAAAAATATATTCCCAACCAGAACTGAAGTCCCAACCTGATATCAATTGGAATAAAGAAAGCTGAGAGAGCCTGACTTCTGATCTCTATGCCCAACCACCGTATGTGGTATATGCACTCGAGTATCCCTATGATCCAATGAAATTACTAAAGATATATCCATCATATGTATAAGGAATGACACATGTAGGAAAAGACAACACAATGGTGATTATAAACATACCCAGGAGGACACCCCAAAAAATGAAGGGGGAGAAATAGAAGATATGGTAGAACTAGTAAGATTAACCCAAAGAAAGAGGAAAAAACTAATATATATATATATGATCATAAAGAAACCCATATAAGAGAGAAATTATATCTCTATATCATAGACCAATCTAGGATTATGAGTCTTATGGAAGCTCCAAAGGTCCATCATCGATGCTCAACATCTTGTATGTCTGTCTGAAGAAGTCACGAGGAGGACCATCACCTCACCACTACTCCACAAACTGAGGTGAAAAAATATCCAATAGAGGACCCATAACATATTATGATATGGGGATTCTAATTATTATATAGGTAGAGGACCCACACCTTAGTGCGATAGGGGGATTCCACTCAATAGATGGATAGAGGACCTGTGCACTGGTGCGATATGGGGATGCCACTCAAGAATGAAGGACCCAAACATGGAAATTATAGGGGGTTTCTAAGCATTAGGTATTGTTAGAGGACCCAAACCCTTGTGAATTAGTGGGGTTCCACTCAGTAAGTATAAATATATAACCTGTGCCCTAGTACGATAGGGGGATTCCTACTCTATACCTAGAGGGCCCCTACCCTAGTACGGTAGGGCGTGCCACTCCATAGGTAGAGTACCTTTTCCCTAGTGCCATAAGGGGTGAAATTCAAAGTATAAAGGACTTTCATCCTATTACCATGGGGGGGGGGGTGCCACTTAATCAGTGTAATACGTATGGTGGGCTCACACCCTGGTACAGAATGGGGGTTTCTGACCCTAGTCTCTCATGTTGGTGATCCAACCTAATCCTCCCATATGGGGTAATGGCTTTGTGGAAATGGAACATGACTTAGCCACCCGAGGAGGTTTACATGATGTGTGGTCCAAGCCACATGACTTGTGATACTTATCTACCTCAAAACCCTAGTCGCCTCATCTAGGTGGGGCTACATGATGTGTGTTCTTAGACTACACACAGTGTAGTATAATTTTCCATAGAAAGTATAAATCTTCACCAAGATCCTAGATCCACTACTTCCACCATTATTTCCACCATTTTACCACCAAAAATCAGTGGGGGTTACCTTGGATCATCATTTCCTAGATTTTGGTTGTCAGAAAATGAATTTTTCTCATTCGCATGAATCCCACATGTCGCCCGATGCACCTCTCATCATATGTTACTCGATACCATCCTTCCTTAAGATCCTATATCCATAGAGAATTAGATATAACCTATTATTAGTCTTGATAAATCCTTTATTTTCCATTCTATTCATCATACGCAAAACTTCCACAAATACTAGGGTTTTATTGCACTCGAACCCACCCCAAAAAAGTTGAATCGTGACCCCATAGGCCAACAGTAAGGAAAATGATGAATGGAGAAAGTAAAAGAACAATAACAAAGTGAATATATAATTTGAAAATAGTTCTTGAAAAATTATCATATATTCGGTATTTTTAGGGGTGATAACATGTGAAACTAGGAGAGAAATATTGAACTAACAATATAATAGGCATTAGGGCTCTTGTGAAATAATAGATAAATCACATTATAAGAATATTAAATAAAATACACGATAAAAATTTTAATCAAGGGAGAAAATTACAATTGAGGTGACCTAACATGATTATGGATCAATCATTAGTGAAGAACTCATTTTCTAATGATGTAGAAAACATGCTGACTTTATTACCTTTCGATCCACCTCGATTCAATCATTTTTCATCGTTTGATTTCGATTATCCCATGAATAATAGACAATTATCCTCTAAAGGATCTTAGGGTTATACAGATAAACCTCGAGATTTTCTACAATATAAATTATATAGAGGAAATTATGTTAAGTGTTTTAAATGAATTAATTAATTGGCTTATCGCACTAGCCAACGACTGACTCATCCAAACACCCAACGCCAACCAAATTTAAGTTGTTGCTATGATAAAACCAATGTTCCAAATTCAACCATGGTCTTATATTTTTGATCCAAGACTCCGTTTAAGAGTTATTACACTTTTTTAGGAAAAACACATGTGTGTTATATTAATATATTTAATATTTTTATAAAATTAATTTTGGGCTCAATGGGCCTTAAAATCTCACACCATTTTAGTACCTGGCACTAAAAATATTCCTTAATATATTTCGAAGCCTTAAAACCAAAAAAAAACATAGTCACTATGTAACGACCCCAAGTTTTTCAATGGAATTTAACTTCTTATAAATATGCCATTAAATCACTTGAAAACACAACATAATGAACTACTAAGTGATAAGTGACCTTTAAACATAATTTTTTCACTTTTGTGTTTTGAATTTTGAAAATCTGACATACATGGTTGTGTTCAAGATTATTTTTGGAGTCTAATGAAACAAAAATAATTTTCGGTGAATAGTAACGTACCCTTGTGAATAGTAGCCTACCCTTATGAATAGTAACATACCATTATGAATAGTAATATGACCTTTATTAATAGTAAATCATCCAACATAAGAGTAACTGTATCCATGAATAAATAAATAAAATTTAGACATCTTAGAAAGTGATAATTTGACCTTAGTAAACGTTTTGGTATTTTGTAAGTCTTAAATAATTAGTTATAATTAATTAATTAATTTAAAATAAAATTAATTTTTCCTAAAATGTGTTCATAAATTATTGAATCAATGTCTTATAGTTTTTAGATAATTTTATAAGACCCTACGTAATTTTTGAAAGCACTATAAAATCAGTTTTAATTTTAAAAAACTGTTTTTAAGTAATTTATGATTTTAATTAAATATTAAATTAATAATATTTAGAAAATTATTTTTAAAAAATGGAATTCATTTCTGGATTATAAATGTCAAAAAATGGTTGGGGTAAATTTTTGGGATTTTTCTAAAATACTTGAATTTTTGATGAATAGTGAAATACTGTAATTTACTAAAAATAAGCTAAATAAGCTAATTATAGAGTCATGTGTGATGTTCTGCTGATGTAAGCCCAATTTTTTCGGTATCACATGATAAAATTACTATTATGGGTCATTAAATACTCACTATTCCTTATCTTAGGGGAAATTAATAAACTAATGAATTTTATATTAAGGAAACCCCTCTCCCCTCCACTATAAAAACCACCCTTCACACCCTCATTTCCTCACACCTCTCAAGCTCCAATACTTATCTAAAATCTGCCCAAACATCTTACCTAGCCCCTCTCCCACATTCAAGATCTTCTTGTCTCATCAAAAGACCAAGCCTAACTTCCTTAAGGAGAATCTCAAGAGGAGGATTTAAGAGGTAATTTCTCTCCCTCTTCTCCTTTAATTTCCTTTCAAGTTCAAGTTCATTTCTTGTTATCTACCCAAATATATTCATAAAAATGGTATTTTAACTCCATTATTATACATATAATGGAATTTTATGATGCTAATGAGATATTATATCATCCAACCCCCTTTCCCTCTTCCTTTTATTTTTTTAAAGAGAACGTTGTTCGTGAGGTGTTAATTTCTCACCTTCAAGAACGACATGATTTATTATTCCATTTATACCTTCAGATCTGGTCATGAAAACTTTTTTATGGTTGAAACATAATTTTTTATATGTATTATTTCCTATTTAAAGTTCTTGAAATAATTTATGTCCATATTACTAAGTGATAAATTAAAACAAGTTCGTTGTGATTGAAAAACCGCCCAAATTAACCTGAATAATCATCATTTAATTCTTATATAATGATTCACCCCAAGGATATAATATGAATAATTATAAGATCATTAAAACTCCTATAATATCATTAATAACATGTAATATCAGTTCTGTATTTTTACCCATGTTCTACTCGATCTTCAATTTAAGAATACAAGTGAACCACTCAAGAAAACCATAAAAACAAACATTCCCGAACAATGTTTTTTAAACTCTATAACTCATCCAAAGGCACATAAAATCACTTAATAAAACCAAAATGAACCATATTAATGTACACAAGGTTATGTATTTCTAATTAATGAATATAATTTCATTATAAAGGACATTAAAGAGAAGGAAGCATTTAGATACAAGGTAAGGGGAAAATCTCGAACCCAATTTTCTTTCTCTGGGTTCTCCCTATTTCACTCCAATTTGGTTTGGTCACTTCTTAAAAGTCATTTTTTCATCATTATCTTAAATTTTCTGGGATATAAATGTTTTCTAATTAAGCTTATGTCAATCCAAATGTTTTCTAAAAGAACTCTTCTTTTAAGAACTCAACTTTTACCTCCTATTCATGGTTGATGGTTCTTGTATCATGTATGTTGTTCCCTATTTCTTTTGGGAACCCAAAGATTATGAATGTATTCTTATGAGATGAAACCCATTACTTACCATGGGTTAGTTATGTTTATTATTGATATATTTTCTATGTGGCATGCATGATAATGATAATATTATGAGGTGACGTGTGCGCCCAGAATTATATAGCGCAATATGAATGTTTGAATGTGACGGGTGCGCCCAGAATTATACAGTGCTCCAATGCATTGGGTAAAGTGATGAATCTCATGAGTAAATGTGAAATTATGTGTGAAAAAGATTCTATCTTGTTTCACAAGTATGTGTGGTAGTTAACCACTAAGACATGATGTTTCGTTTTAATGCATTGCCACATTTCAAGTCTTTTAGTTATGCTCCTCTCATGTTCATTATCTTTTGCCTTTGTCATGATTATGCTCACCCCATGCTATATTATCCTTATATATAATCTTACTGGGCTTTTATCTCACCCCTTTTTATGTATATCCTCAGGTGGCTACATGTACTAAGGAGAGGACAAGTGCCAATAAGAATCTAGAGAAGAAGAAATTAAATAAATGTTTATTTTTGATGTTGTAATTGTTATCCACGGTCTTAGTTTTTCCAAGACACTAAACCTTTGGATCCTCTATGTGTAATACTATTATGTTGTTTATCTTTAAAATTATTTAATATTAATGTAAGAAAATTCCAGGTTTCTATAGTTAGTATGATAAGAAAGTTTTAGTTAATTTGGGAATTAGGATTAGTGAACCCTAGAGAAAACCTCTAGCATGAGACTAAGTACAAATATGCACACAAGAATATTTACATAGAGATCCCATATGTTACGTTTTTGGTATAAATTTTTTAAATGAACAAGTTATTGATGAATTTTTTACTTATGTTTTGTTCTAAACTTTTCTATTTTAGAAAATGGTGGGAACCAGGAGAAATTAGGACAACAACTCATGCGAGGGCCAATGAAACGATTGCCCGAACGACATCCCCAATGATTTGGGAGGTGGAGTTCATAACTTAATGGAGATGCTTACCCAATTATCTCAGGTTATTAACAATAACCATAATAATGGGGAACTAACTTCTTCACCAAAGAGGGAGCAACTAGATATTGAATGTTTTATGCAGCAACGACCACCGACGTTTAATGGATCTTCTGATCCACTAGCTTAGGAACAGTGGGTCAACTCCATGGACAAGATCTTTTCTATTATTCACTGTTCTAAGACGGAGAATATGACCCTAGCTGTTTATTATCTAGATGGAGAAACTGATCAATGGTGGGATTTGATTAAGAACTCCAAGCCAAGGGAGGAATTTGAAGAGATGGAATGGGAAGACTTTAAGATAATGTTTCTTAACAAGAATTTCCCAAGAAATCTTTGCACAAAGATGGATAGATAATTCATAGAGCTCAAGAAAAAAAAGGAGAATCTGTCACAACCTATGAAGAGAATTTCAAAAGGCTTTCATGGTATGATTTGGGTTTTGTTATCAACAATGATAGAAAAATTGATAGATTCTTTAGTGGATTAAAACCACACCTTCAAAAGGCTCTTGCAATTAAAGAATTTGGGAGTTATGAAGAAGTTGTTCGATGTGCCCTCAAAGTGGAGATGGATTTTGGAGAATGGTCCCATGGCTATGGGGATAAGAAACAAAAGATGGAGTTTCAAGATGGAGGATCTAACGACAAAAGTGGGAAGAAAACTCAACGACCCACATACCAAAAATGTGGGAAGTTGCACCATGGGAAATACCTAAAAGGGATGGGGAAGTTCTTAAAGTGTGGGAAAGAAGGACACCATGCTCAAGAGTGTTGAAAAGACATGAAAAGGAAGGAGAATGTGGTAGAATAAAGGAGATAACCACTCATGGTTCAATGCTACAATTGTAGAGAGATAGGGTACTATGTAAGTCAGTGCACTAAACCTCGAGTTCTCGAGGGTAATCAACTTCAGCAACCACCAAAGACAAAGGAACAAGGGAAGGCTTATTCCATCACTACTGCGGAGGTGGAGCATGATAATGAAGTTGTAAAAGGTACACTTCCTATTCACTCAAGAATGGAAAAAGTATTATTTGATTATGGTTCTACGCATTCCTTTATATCTTTCAAGTTTTCTAGAACTATAGAATCGAAGCCCCAAAACCTTGAAGTAGAGATATATGTAAAAACACCAAGTGGTGCAATCATTGAAATACAAGTGTTTTACTCTTTTCTTATTGGCATATGTGGAAAGATTCTTCCAGAAAATCTCATAATACTTTCCTTGGTGGAATTCAACACAATAATGGGAATGGATTGGCTCTCGTTATATAGAGAACATATCAACTGTTGGGAAAAGGAAATATCTTTTCATATTCCAAACCATCCCATGATTCTATACAAATTCAAGGAAGATCATGAATCTCCTTTGAAAAATCCTTCAATGGTGTGGGTGTTGATTCCCTATGAAGAAACATACCTCGCCCAAATGGTTGAGTTGAAGGAAAGTGCCAACCTTGAGGAAATGCCCATCGTGAGGGAATACAATGATGTATTTTCTGAAGAGTTACCCGGAATTCCCCCAGACCGTGAGGTAGAGTTCTCAATTGAACTCATACCTAGAGCTAATCTTATCTTGAAGTGTCCCTATAGGATGGCTCCTATCGAACTGGAGGAGTTAAATAAGAAGCTGCAAGAGCATTTCGAAAAAGGGTTCATACGCCCTAGTGCATCACCTTGGGGTGTGCCAGTGCTCTTTGTGAAGAAGATGGATGAAAAAATGTGAATGCGTATCGATTATTGGGAACTCAACAAGATTACCATAAAGAACAAGTATCATCTCCCAAGGATTGATGACTTGTTCGATTAGTTAAGAGGCGCTCAATACTTTTCAAAGGTGGATCTTCGTTATGGATATCATTAGGTAAAGGTGAAGAAGGAAGATATTTATAAGACTACCTTCCAAACAAGGTATGGGCACTATGAGTTTTTGGTGATTCCCTTCGGACTTACTAATTCCCCTGAAATCTTCATGGATTTGATGAATAGAGTTTTTAGACAATACCTAGAAAATTTGTGGTAGTGTTTATTGATGATATTCTCATCTACTCCAAGAGAAAGGAGGAACATGAAGAACATCTAAGACTTGTGTTGGCAACATTAAGAAAGGAGAAGTTGTACACCAAGTTCAGAATGTGTGACTTTTGGTTGAATCAAGTCATGTTCTTGGGACATGTGATCACAAGTGAGGGAATTTTTGTGGATCCTTCAAAAACAAAGGCGATTGAGGAATGGACCAGGCCCTCTAGTGTCATAGAAATTTATAGTTTTCTTGGATTAGCTGGGTACTACTAACATTTTGTGAGAAACTTATCACGATTGTCAAGCCCGCTAACTAAGTTAATAAGGAAAGGGGTAAAGTATGTCTGGATAAAAGAATGCAAGGGAAGCTTCAAGAATCTAAAGATAAGGCTGATCACTGCACCTGTACTCACACTACTGAAAAGTGGGGAAATTTTTGTGATATACATCGATGCTTCAAAGAGAGTCTTGGGTTGTGTACTCATGAAAAATGACAATGTGATAGCCTACGCCTCAAGGTAGTTGAAGATCCATGAGCATAACTACCTGAAGCATGATCTAGAGCTGGAAGCCGTGATTTTTGCCTTGAAAATCTGGTGGCACTACCTTTATGGTGA
The DNA here is from genome assembly GCA_963277665.1 of Viscum album. Lineage (NCBI taxonomy): Eukaryota > Viridiplantae > Streptophyta > Magnoliopsida > Santalales > Viscaceae > Viscum > Viscum album. The sequence goes on from OY728148.1 coordinate 1,944,309,914, forward strand.
GAAGTGTGACATATACACTGACCACAAGAGCCTAAAGTACATATTCACACAAAATGAGCTCAACATGCATCAAAGGAGATGGTTAGAGCTAATCAAGGATTACGATTTCTCTATTCACTACCATCCTGGAAAGGCGAACAAGGTAGCTGATGATCTAAGCAGAAAAGAACCTGCTACTCTATCAATGTTACAGATTGAGAAAGACCCTATCTTCTTAGATATGAAAAGGATAGATTTGGAAATCATAAGGGTAGGGGATACATCCTACCTTTCCCAAATGATTGTGAAACCATCCATCTAGAAGAAGATTATGGAATACCAAAGGGATGATGTGGAGATACAAAAGAGGGTGAATGCAGTAAAGGAAGGGAATCTGCAAGAGTTCCATATCAACGATGATGGTGTGATTCGGTTTGGAACGCGACTTTGTGTGCCTTCATCACCCGGGATAAAGAAGGAGCTATTAGATAATGCACATAGCTCAACTTTCTCTATCCATACAGGGAGTACCGAGATGTACCGTGATCTCCGAGAACACTTCTGGTGGGATAACATGAAGAAGGAGATTACGGAATATATATCAAGGTTCTTGGTATTCTAGAAAGTTAAAGTTGAGTGAAAAAAGTACAAAGGTATGATGCAGCCATTGCCTATACCCATGTGGAAATGGGAAAATGTTACTATGGACTTTGTCATAGGTCTCCTGAAGATTTCAAAGGGAAATAATGCGATATGGGTTGTGTTTGAATGACTCACCAAGACTGCCCATTTTATCGCTATTCAGGATGATCTATCACTTGAAAAACTTGAAAAGATATATGTTAAGGAAGTGGTGAGACTGCATGGTGTTCCACTATCAATTGTCTCTGACCATGATCCAAGGTTCATATCTAAATTCTAAAGGAGCCTTTAACATTCTTTGAGTACTGAATTAAATTTCAGCACGACCTATCACCCCCAAACTGATGGCCAATCTGAAAGGACTATTCAGACGCTTGAAGATACTCTAAGATCCTACTCTCTTGAATTCAAAGGTGGTTGGGATCAACATCTCCCATTGGTTGAGTTCTCATACAAAAACAACTTCCACTCGAGTATTCAGATGGCTCCATGTGAAGCTCTGTATGGGAAGCGATGTAGAACTCCAACCTGTTGGGATGAAGTTGGAGAAAGAAAGATACTTGGACCCGATCTTGTTCAAGAGATGATAGAGAAGCTTCAAGTCATCCAGAAACACATCAAAGCTGCTCAAATTCAGCAAAAGAGCTATGCTGACAACCTTCGATGGAACTTAGAGTTCGACATTAGAGATAAAGTCTTCCTTCGAATATCTCCAAGGAAGAGAGTCATACAATTCGGGAAGAAAGGGAAGCTAAGCTCAAGGTATATTGGCCCCTTTGAGATCCTTGACCGCATAGGAGCCATGGCCTATCGTCTTGCACTACAACCGAATATGGCTCGAGTTCATGATGTTTTTCACGTATCACTCTTGAGGAAGTATATACCTGATCCCTCACATTTACTAAACTTAGAGGTGGTTCAGTTGGAAGATGATCTCTCCCCTATGAGGAGCAGCCATTAAAGATTCTGGATCGCAGAGATAAGGATCTACGCAACAAGACAACCCATCTTGTCAAAGTGTTGTGGAGGAACCATAAGTTTGAGGAAGCAACTTGAGAACCAGAAGAGGCGATGAAGGATAAGTACCCTCACTTGTTTATGTAAAATGAAATTTCAAGGGTAAAATTTCATAAGGGGGGAAGAATGTAACGACCCAAAGTTTTTCAATGGAATTTACCTTCTTATAAATATGCCATAAAATCACATGAAAACACAACATAATGAACTACTAAGTGTTAAGTGACCTTTAAATATATGTTTTTCACTTTTGTGTTTTGAATTTTGAAAATATGACATACATGGTTGTGTTCAAGATGATTTTTGGAGTCTAATGAAAAAAAAATAATTTTCGGTGAATAGTAACGCACCATTGTGAATAGTAACCTACCCTTATGAATAGTAATATGAACCTTATTAATAGTAAATCATCCAACATAAGAGTAACATTATCCATGAATAATTAAATAAAATTTAGACATCTTAGAAAGTGACAATTTGACCTTAGTAAACATTTTGGTACTTTGTAAGTCATAAATAATTAATTACAATTAATTAATTAATTTAAAAGAAAATTTATTTTTCCTAAAATGTGTTCATAAATTATCTAATCAATGTCTTATAGTTTTTAGATAATTTTATAAGACCCTACATAATTTTTGAAAGCACTATAAAATCAGTTTTAATTTTTAAAAACTGTTTTTAAAGTAAATTATGATTTTAATTAAATATTAAATTAATATTATTTAGAAAATTATTTTTGAAAAATGGACTTCATTTCTGGATTCTACACATCTAAAAATGGTTGGGTTAAAGTTTTTGTATTTTTATGAAATACTTGAATTTTTGATGAATAGTGAAATACAGTAATTTACAAAAATAAGCAAAATAAGCTAATTATAGAGTCAATTGTGATGTTATTCTGATGTAAGCCCACTTGGTTTGGGATATCAGGATAAAATTACTATTCTTGGTCATTAAAGACTCACTATTCCTTGTCTTAGGGGAAATTAATAAACTAATGAATTTTATATTAAGGAAACCCCTCTCCCCTCCACTATAAAAACCACCCTTCACACCCTCATTTCCTCACACCTCTCAAGCTCCAATCCTTATCTAAACTCTTCCCAAAAATCTTACCTAGACCCTCTCCCACGTTCCAGAGTGGATGGTCTCATCAAAAGACCAAGCCTAGCTTCCTTAAGGAGAATCTCAAGAGGATGAGTTAAGAGGTAATTTCTCTCCCTCTTCTCCATTAATTTCCTTTCAAGTTCAAGTTCATTTCTTAATCTATACCCACCTATATTCATAAAAATGGTATTTTAACTCTATTATTATACATATAATTGAATTTTATGATGATAATGGTATATTATATCATCCAACCCCCTTCCCCTCTTCCTTTTATTTTATTAAAGATAACGTTGTTCGTGAGGTGTTAATTTATCACCTTCAAGAACAACATGCTTTCTTCTTCCATTTATACCTTCAGATCTGGTCCTGAAACCATTTTTATGGTTGAAACAGAATTTTTTATATGTATTATTTCCTATTTAAAGTTCTTTATATAACTTATGTCCATATTACTAAGTGATAAATTAAAACAAGTTCGTTGTGATCGAAAAACGCCCAAATTAACCCAAATAATCATCATTTAATTCTTATCTAATGATTCACCCACAAGGATATAATATGACTCATTATAAGATCATTAAAACTCCTATAATATCATTAATAACATGTAATATCCATTCTGGATTTTTACCCATGTTCTACCTGAACTTCAATTTAAGAATACAAGTGAACCACTCAAGAAAACCATAAAAACAAACATTCCCGAACAATGTTTTTTAAACTCTATAACTCATCCAAAGGCACATAAAGTCACTTAATAAAACCATAATGAACCATATTAATGTAAAAAGGTTCTGTATTTCTAATTAATTAATATAATGTCATTATGCAGGACATTAAAGAGAAGGAAGCATTAAGATACAAGGTAAGGGGAAAATCTCGAACCCAATTTTCTTTCTTCGGGTTCTCCCTCTTTCACTCCAATTTGGTTTGGTCACTTATTAAAAATAATTTTTTCATAATTATATTACCTTTTATGGGATATACATGTTTTATAATGAAGTTTAGGTCAATCCAAATGTCTTCCTAAATAACTCTTCTTTTAAGAACTAAACCTTTACCTCCCATTCATGGTTGATGGTTCTTGTATCAAGTCTGTTGTTCCCTCTTTCTTTTGGGAACCCAAAGCTTATGAATGTATTATTATGAGATGAAACCGATTTCTTACCATGGGTTTGTTATGTTAATTATTGATATATGTTCTATGTGGCATTCATGATAACTATAATATTATGAGGTGACGGGTGCACCCAGAATTATATAGCGCAATATGAATGTTTGAATGTGACAGGTGCACCCGGAATTATACAGTGCTCCAATGCATTGGGTAAAGTGATGAATCTCATGAGTAAATGTGAAATTATGTGTGAAAAAGATTATATCTTGGTTCACAAGTATGTGTAGTAGTTAACCACTAAGACATGATGTTTCATTTTTATGCATTCCCACATTTCAAGTCTTTTAGCTATGCTCCTCTCATGTTTATGATCTTTTGCCTATGTCATGATTATGATCACCCCATGATATATTATTCTTATATATACTATTACTGGGCTTTTATCTCACCCATTTTTATGTATATACTCAGGTGGCTACATGTACTAAGGAGAGGACAAGTGCCAATAAGAATCTAGAGAAGAGGAAATTAAATAAATGTTTATTCTTGATGTTGTAATTGTTATGTATGGTCCTAGTTTTCCCAAGACACCAAAACCTTGGATCCTATATGTGTAATATTATTATGTTGTTTATATTTAAAATGATTTAATAGTAATGTAAGAAAAGGCCGTGACTCTATACACTATATTATCCCTCCAATTATTTTATTCCTTGAAAAGCACAAGATAAAAAAAGGTGGGGATACTGAGCCCGTATCAAGATATACCACTTCTAGGAGATCTCATACATCCTCCTATTCTTCCACAAACCATTCACCAAGGGTATGTTACACAATTGTAGGATCATCTCATGCTGATCCTTGATCACCACTGAGTTCTATGTGCTGGTGGATCCATCCTCGATGTCAAGATTTCCTGAGTCAATGACGTGCATAAGATCATGCATGTATCTACTTAGCTTTGACACATGGAAGATGTCATGAACCCAATACAACTATAGGGGTAAGTATAGGTGGTAAGAAACAACACCAACCATTCGTAATATCTCAAAAGGGCTGATGAACCTCAGGGATAACTTTCCTCCCTGGCCAAGCCTCCACAATCATTATCGTGTGGAGACTCTCAGGAAAATATGGTCTCCTTGATCAAAATACATGGGCCTATGGCATCGATCTATGTAAGATTTATATCATATATGGGATTTCATATTATGCATGTGTATCCCCTAAAACTTCTCCATCATCTCCTGCACCATCTTTGGGCCAACAAGTGATGCCTCTCCAATCTCAATCCAACACAAGGGTGACCTGCAGGGTCTCCCGTACAAGGCCTCGAAAGGTGCTATAATGATCACAGAGTGATAAATATTATTATAAGAGAAATATAATAATGGAAAATGATCCTCCGAACTCCATATAACTTCCAAAATAGAACATCTCATCATATTCTCCAACACCTGGATAGTGCGCTATGTCTTCCCATCCTTCTGGGGGTGAAACACCGTACTCATCTGCAACTGGGTCCTCAATTACTCATGAATGCCTTTAAAAAAACACGACTTAAACCATGCATCATAGTTGGATAAAATATTCAAGGTACCCCATGGATCCAAATGATCCACCAAAAATACAACTTCCCTAGACTCTCCACAAAACACTACTCTCTAATGGTAATGAAGCGTGATGAATTCACGAGTCATTCAATAATCAATGAAATAGTATCATGACCTATCACTCTATGATGAATCCCTATCATAACGTACATGGGTATTCTATCCCATTTCTAATCTTGAATCTAAAGAGGAAATGTAAAACCTATCGAAACCTGGTGTTCAGCCTTCACCTTCTAACATGTGAGACACCGAGAGACAAGCTTGACTATGATACTCCTCATGCCATCCCATAAAAACTATTGCTGAAGGCTCTTATACATATTTTCTACTCTGGGATTTTCAAAAAAATTGGAAGTGTAAAACTCCATCATAATCTCTTCTCGCATCATGACTAAAACCACCATCCATCCCTAGAAAAGGATTATGTGTTCCCCTCATTAATAAAATCCATCTAGTGAATCTCCTAAAGATATTTGATCATGAAGAACCTCACAATTGATGTCTCCTAACTGATACTCCCTCACACACTAGACAAATAAAGATTCCAACACCATTGAATAAAGATAACATGTACCCCTTTCTTCCACTAAGTTCAGCTACAAGGAAGACAACTACTCATAAAACGCCTCCACCAAATGAAAACTATACTTCTTACTAAGGGAATATACCACCACGTTTCCCTTCCCAGGATTATAGACTATCTCAAAGTCATAGTACTCTAGGAACTACAACCAATTCCTTTGTCTCAAAATCAAATATCTATGTGTAAATATATACATGAAATTATGATGGTATGTGTAAAAAATAAAGTGCCCCCCCAAAATATTTTTTGCTCCACATATTCAGAACGAAGACTACCTCTTCCAAATACAGGTTTCTAGTAACATAATTATTTATGTGGGGCATCAACTTCCTTGACCAATTTTCAATCACTGAATTCCTCTATATTAACATTAAATTGATCCCATCTCTAGAGGAATTTCAAAAAACTATATACTCTACACCCTCCTTTGGTAGTCTCTAAATAGGAGTACTGGTCAACCTCAACCTCAACTCCTTGAAGGCCTTATGACACTATTCAGTCTAGTAAAAAGGATTCCCTTTACACTTTAGGGTGGTAAAAGGGGCTGAAATCCTAGATAAGTCTACCATGAATCTCTCATAGTACCCTGCCAAACCAATAAAACTCTACAATCTAACATGATCTTGGGTGGATCCCAAGAAACAACTACATAAATCTTCACTAGGTCCACAACTAAAAAGTGATAAAAAATGACAATACCCATGAATTTAACCTCATGGATCAAAAAAATTCACTTTGAGATCTTACCGTAAAGCTGGTTCCCTCATAGTAAGTCTAAGACCATCGTCAGATGCTCTTTATTCTCCTCCTCTATCATAGAGTAAATAAGTATGTCATTAATGAAGATAAAAAAAATTTGGTCCAAGTATGGCTGTAATATCTAGTTCATCAAATCCATAATAATATTGGTGGAATTCCTCACATTGAAAGGCATCACTAAGAACTCATAGTGTTTATAACAACATCAAAATGACATCTTCAGAATATCATCCTAAAAAACACTCAAATGGTGGTAGCCTGACCTGAGATTGATCTTCAAGAACCAACTATATTCTTAAAATTGATCAAATAGATATTCAATACTCATCAAGGGGTTCTTTTTCTTTATCATTATCTTGTTCATGCGATGATAACCAACACAAACCCACAAGCTCCCATCCACCTTTTTAATGAACAAAACCGAAGCTGCTCGAGGCGACACACTATGTCTGATAAAACCCTTATCTTGAATGTCCTACAACTACACCCTCAACTTTCAGAGTTCATTAGGGTCCATAAGATATGCCACATAAGATATTAGTGTTATCTTGGGATGTAAGTAAATACATAATTCCATTTATTACCTTAGAGGTAGTCTCAAAACATCCTTAGGGAAGACGTCCATAAAGTCCTTCACTACCAAAGGAATCCATATTCCTAAAGAGTCTACTATTCCAAGGATTAAAATCACCAAATGATGGGTGATGGGCTATAGAATCTTATTTTCAAGTTCCACTCACTCATCCATGAGACCTCTCTTGTCCATAAAGGAAAATCTTTTCCCATCTATCTGAAGGCATCTGACCCACTTGTGATGATAGTCAATATTGGCTCGAACCATGGACAACTAGTCTATACCAAAGATGAATTTATAAGGTTTAATTTTTATAACAAATATAAACCACAAGAAAATATATCTACTAAGAGATATCTTGCACTATCAACATATAAGATATATTGAAGAATCACACCCAGTCAGAACCTCTAGAAAAAGCTATTGCACTAAGGTCTCAATGAGGAGATCTAGATCTCATACAAGGGATACATAAAATAAGAAGTTAATCTAACCTATGTATACAAATACTAAATAAAGTATATAATAAACCAAAATCATACCTCATATCATCTCATGAGCTTCCGGGTTATAAGCCTCCATGGCCTACAGCTACAGATGACCTCGATTGCTAGATACCTAAGCCTATCATGGGATGCTTAGTGGTGGTGGTGGAAGTATCTCATAGAATCAACCTCTATAAGTATCTCCTCTTCCTAGAGATAAACCTTCTCCTCTTCTAGTACTGGATCCCAAGATTCTTCCCTGACCACTCTTGGAAGAACCCTGATCATGGAGGTAACTCCACCATTGCGATCCTTATGCAACTTTCCTACCCTCTTCAGCATGTCGAGTTGGGAAATCAAATGTCATGTGACCACAATAATTAAATAAATTACATATATCCTATCCAAGATGACATGGTCCTCTACAAAAATCCTACAATGCATGAATACATGACTGATACTGACCATGAGGAGGTCTCCTATACTGAGATCCTACTGAATGGTGCCTACAAGTTGTTATAGATAACTCATACCCATGAAATCCAATTCCAGATATAGATGCATGTCGTCCTTTAGAAAGGAATATCTTGCTTACCAATTCCTACTCTAGTACTCTATCATAGGTGGGATGAAAAGGGGAACCACAATGGCATGAATTTCTCTATAGAGTCCCTACTTTATCTTTGTTTCCGGAAGTAACCATCTCTCACCCTTCTAAGGGAGTACCACATATGGTTATTGAATATCATGGAATACTCAAAAACTACCATACTACCGTGCTACAACTCCAGAATCCCCTGAATCTAAACTGATCCCAAGCACTAGCGGTAATACTCCTCATAGAACAACTGTTAGAAGTCAGGCCTAAGAGCTTCGTCTCATCATGGGTGTGTATAACTAGAATTCACTAGTTCCTAGGTGATTCATGAAAATGATTTACTACCATTAAAACCATCTGATTATTCAGGTTCTGTATGAGACTGAAGACTCAGATCACTGAATCAAGATAATCCTCCGCTGCCTAGGGATCTGGCTCACTAAAGAACCTCAGTGACCTCTAAATCCAAAACTCGAAGAGCACACTAATCCTGCATGAATCATCAGCCTGATATATTGGTACTAAATTCTTCTCAACTAGAAGGGGTACTGATCCCTGTCCACCTAGATAAAACACCTCATGAGATAACCCTTAAACTCTGGCCTCATCACTCATCAGATCATCTTCACAATCCGAAATCGGTATCCTGGTTAGCTATCTTCATGAAGGAATCCTAAAAGTGACCAAGATGTACCATGGAAATATGAGAATATATATATGGGGAGATACATCAAGAAGTGTAGTCAAAGGACTCAATCATATATGATACATATAAAATTGATCCCTGCAACCAATGTCTCAGTATACCAAGTCGACAAGTAGGTAGTAAAAGTCCAGGTGAATGGATATGTTGTCCACCACACCAAAACTATGTTCTATGGATTGAAATGCACACATGGGACACTTTTACATTGTTTCCCTAATTCTCATACAAATCCTCACTATGGGTCTAACTCCAAATCTAACCTAAGGATGAACCACCTTTGATACCACACTTTAATGACCCGACCCACCGGGGCCCTCCTGACCGATGGAAGGATGGACCACCAAAACCCCAAGACCACATTAAATAGGTTAGGGGCTAGTGACAATCACCAAGAAGACATAATATAAATGGGATTCCATTTACTAGTGTATCTATATGCACACACCCAACCATCTCCATGAAAAAATGCAGAAGAATAATAAAAAGGTCTATAACATCTTGAGTAAAACCATGCATATAATAACCTATAGGAAATAATAAGAGTACGAAAAAAATAAAGATAAGTGTAAATGGGAAAAATTCATGCTCAATAAGAACATAAGTCCCAACCTGAAAATAACTAGAATCAAGGAAAGCTGAGAGAGCCTGGCTCCTGATCTCTAATCCCAACCACCGTACACAGTTTGTACACATGACTATCCCTATAATCCCATGAAATCACTACCAATATATCCATAATCTACATATGACACAACAAATGTTTAAAAATCTCATGTATGGGTGAGTATATACCTACCCAGTAGAACACCTCAACAACTAAAGGGGGAGAAATAAAAAATATGATATAAGTAGTTATCTCAACCCAAAGAAAGTGATAAAAAAACCCAAAAATATATATCTCTCTATATATGATCATAAAGAAACCCAAATGAGAGAAAAATGGGATCTACATCTCAAAACCTAGCCTAGGATGATGAGTCTCTCTGTAGCACTAAAGGTCCACCATTGATTCACAACATCTCGTGTGTTTTTTCTAAGAAGTCAAGAGGAGGATTCACACCTCACCACTGCTCCATCACCCAAGGGGGCACAACATCCAATAGAGGACCTATTACCTACTACGATAGGGGGATTCTAATTAGTAGATAGTTATAGGAACCATACCCTAGTGTGATATGGGGATTCCACTTAGTATATGGATAGAGGACCAACACCCTAGCATGACAGGGGGATGCCACTCAAGCATGTAGGAACCATTCCCTAACACGATAGGGGGTACCACTCAGTAGGTATTAGTAGAGGACCTGCACCCTAATGTATTAGGGGGGGGGGGGTTAAAACTTGAGAAGTATAAATAGAGGACCCATTTCCTAGTACAATAGTGGGACACCTACTCTATACCTAGAGGATCCGTTCCCTAGTATGCTAAGGGGTGCCACTCAGTGGGTCGAGGACCCACACCCTAGTACCATAGGGGGGTGCCACTCAATGTATGAAGGAACCATTAACTAATACCATTGGGGGGGGGGGGTACCACTTAAACAATGTAAGGAGTATGGGGGACCCACACCCTAGTATGGTAGGGGGTTTCCAACCTATTCTCTCTCATTAATGATCCTGACTGATCACTACCATTTTCAAACACGCCTAAAGAAGAAAAACTCTTGGAACATTCCACACCATATATATAAATACTATATGAAGTATACCATCATGTTATAAGTGAAAAAATACTCAAAATATTCTAATTTAGGCCAAAATATGAGTCCAAATTATGGAGATACACAAGGTTGAAGTTTCTCAAAGAGGTACATGACATGTATGGGGTCCACATGGTTGATGGTCCTGTTATACTGTTTGGATGTGTTATACTATGGAAACAGATTAGATTCCATGTAACCATACATGACGTGTAATGGGTATCACAAGGTGTGGCTTAGCCACCCAAGGATTGATCGAGTGCTCCTGGTCGTGCCTGTGTTTGTCGGGCTATGCCCATGTACTCGACATTGTAACTGGCTGTAGCCAAGTACCATCCTATGCCCATGTACTTCCAGAGTACATTATGTGTCCTCCCATATAGGGTCCTAGCCATGTGCATATGACAAACTTATTATCCACTCAGTAAGGGTCACACAACATGTGGTCTTATACACATTCCATGTGATCTTTATCTTCCTTGAAACCCTAGCCGATGCAACTGGGTGGGGCTATATGATGTGAATTCTTTGACTACACGTTGTGTAGTATTATTTTTTCATTGAAAGTATATATATTCAAAAATATCATAGTTCCAATTATTCAACTAAAATTTCCACTATTTTACCACCCGAAATAAGATGGGGTTGCCTCCAGTCATTATTTTTTTTTCTTCGGTGGCTAGAAAATGGATTATGCTCATTTGCATGAAGTCCGTACGCCATTCGATGTGCCTCCTGTATTTTTCTACTTTATCTCATCAACGATTTGGATACTAGATGCATGTAGAATCACCCAAACCTATGATATATACCTATACATCTTCAATTTTCTTATCTTCTCACTGTATTCACAACTACCATGAATCAAGGGGTTCAATCATGCTCGAACCCGCCCCGAAAAAGTTTAATTGTGACCCTGTAGGCCAACGGAGAAGAACATGATGAATAGAGAGGGTAAAAAAACAATAAAAAAGTGAAACACTCATTTTCCAAGATTTTTTGTCTATTAATCATAGATTGAGGATTTATAAGGGTGATAACATGTGCAGAAAGGAGAGAAATATTAAATTAACAATATAATAGGCAACAGGGATCATACGAAATAACATATAAATAACACAACAAGAATAAATGATAAATCCATGCTCAAAATTTTAATCAAGATAAGTAACCACAATTGATGAGACCTACCTCGACTTGTTAAGTCAATAAGGTTTTCCTTATGACTTTTCCATTCCTTATTGTTTTGAAAATCACAAACACCTTATCTTTAAGAAAATTGCTTTTATAAGGAAAATAGCTTTCTTAAGGAAAATTGATTTTATAAGAAAATTTATCCTTATCACATTTTCATCCATATTTTTCTTAAGTATCAGTTTCGGATTCATTTTCTCGGAATCATTGAAACTTTGATATAAAGCATTCTGTTTTAGGGTTCGGATTCTGGATAAGAACTATAAGGAAGTTTCATTCCGAATTCCGGATATGAACTCTGACTAAGTTCTATTCCAGATTCAGGATACGAATTCTGAAGAAGAATTCTCATTACGAACTCTAATGAAGAATTCTCATTACGAATTCTAATGAAGAATTCTCATTACGAATTCTCATTACGAATTCTGAAGAAGAATTCTCATTACAAACTCTAATGAGGAATTCTCATTACGAATTCTAATGAAGAATTCTCATTACGAATTCTCATTACGAATTCTGAAGAAGAATTCTCATTACAAACTCTAATGAAGAATTCTCATTACGAATTCTAATGAAGAATTCTCATTACGAATTCTCATTACGAATTCTGATGAAGAATTTTCATTATGAATTCTGATGAAGAATTCTCATTACGAATTCTAATGAAGAATTCTCATTAAAAATTCTAATGAAGAAATCTCATTCCGAATTCTAATTATGAATTCTGGTAATGAATTCTCATTACGAATCCTGATGATGAATTCTCATTACGATTTCTGATGACGAATTCCCATTCCGAATTCTCATTCCGAATTCTCATTCCGAATTCACCTATTAAACAGAATCTGATTATCTTTGTTTTATACACTCTGAATTTATTCACTCCGAACCTTCACTCCAAAGTTTTCATTCCGAACCTTTATGTTAGAGTTTAAAACGATGTCGTACATTCTGTTAAACTTGTTTTGTTATAAAACGATGTCGTCCATTTTGTTATAAACTAACCGTTGTCTAAGTGACACGTGTACAGGTCCCTCCGATCTTTAAGGAAAATATGACCATTGGAGAAGGAGCCGATCTTACCTATAAATAGGAGCTCATTTGAAAAAGCTCGCAATGGATGGATGAACAATTTGGACTTTGTGCATACATGCTGTTGAAGTGATTTCTAGAGAGAGAGACTCTTATTAACTCTCAAAGCTTCGTGCGACTCCGAATGTTGGTGATTACATTCGAGGGCTTCCGGGGATAGGAAGACAGAGGTGCCGACTACCTTAAAGTTCGAGGGCTTCCTTGCTGAGGAGGACAGAGGTTGCCAACTACCTTGAAGTTGAGGGCTTGCGGGGATAGAAAGACAGAGACACCGATCTTCGTATCGAGGGCTTACCCTAGTGTGGGTAAGACAGACTTGCTTGAAAGTATAAATCAAGGGACCTTTATCCAAGGTTGTTGGATACCCTTCTCTTTGGGTTAAAAGACTATTATCTTGTTACTAGTAGTTTTACTACTTGTTTTTATTCCGCTGCAATTTGTATCTTAAGGAAAGTATAACTTTCTTATACTTCCTTACTTACTCTGATTCATTTAGATTCTATACGCTTTAAGGTAGAATCTCATATTGTAACTTTTGTTAAGTTTCAAATTCCGGAACCATATTTCCGGAACCTACTTTTGGAATCTCTTTCCAAGTTTAGTTCGATGTTAGAGGTGTTGTGAATTTACTTAGTTTAACTTTGTTAAACTTAGCCCTTTCCTTTTTTTAAGGGAACTTTAGTTATTCATAACTAACTTTAAAGGTTCCAAAGGAATTTTTAAAGTATACAATTCACCCCCCTCTTGTATATTGAGCATCTCATAGTATATTTCGATCCTACAATTGGTATTAGAGGAGGTCTCTGAAATACTTGTACTCACATACAAGTTTTTCTTGCTCACTTTATCCTTCCGAACTTTGTCATTCCGATTTATCCATTCCGAACTTTTCTCATTCCGAACTTTGTGATTACGATTCTGAGCTACTAACAAGTTTGTGTGCAAAGTTATTTCTAGTATGGCAGGAATTAATGTTGGATCTATTGATAATCTAAATCCGACAAGACCACCTATATTTGATGGTAATGACTATGAATACTGGAGAGATCGTATGAAGACTTTTGTTATCAATACTGGAGTAGATAACTTTGTTATGCTTACTGGTGATTATAAAATTCCTGACAAGGAAGTCAGAACCTTTACTAACCAGGAAAAGCAAGAATATCAACTCAACTATAAGGTACACAATACTTTACTATGTTCAATGACCAGAAATATATATAGCCAAATTTCTTCTTGTGAAGCAGCTAACTGTATATGGAAGAAGTTAGAGGTTACACACTTTGGGACTTCTAAGGTGATTGAGACTAGAAGAGCTATGCTTAGAGCTGAATATCATGGCTTCAATTTTCCTTATGGAGAACCTATCTGTAAAGTTAAACAAAGGTTTATGACTATTGTCAACAGTATACAATCTATGGGAGAGAAAGGTTTAGATGATGAAGCTCTTGTGGACAAGATAATTGACATTATGCCCAATGAGTGGGAATCCAAGAGAACATCAATAGATGAAAACAGGAAGGTCACTCAAATTACTCTTGATGAATTATTTGGAACTCTTCTACAACATGAAATAAGAATGAAGAGAGATGCTGAAAACATCAAGAAGAAGAATGGAAATGGTACTGTTGCTTTTACTTCAACTTCAAATCAGATGAAAGCTAAGACTCCTGAGAGAGTAACCAGATCCAAGTCTAAGAAAGTCATTTTCCAATCCGAATCTAGTGAGAGTGAAGTCTCAGAAAATGAATTAGCCAATCTTGCTCGAAGGATGAACAAGATAGCTGGACAGAGAAACTTTCAATCCAAGTATAAGAAAAAGGATAGGAAAGATAAGAAAGATGGAGAAGTTACTTGTTATGAATGTAAAAGAGCTGGACATATTAGACCAGATTTCCCTATGCTCAAAAAGAAAGAAAGGAAGGAAAGGCATTCAGAAAGGAACATGAAGAAGTATTATAAAGCTAAAGCTAAGAAAGTTCTGAAAGCTAATGACACCTGGAGTGCCAGTGGTGGTGACTCTTCAGATGAATCTTCTGATTATGAATCTTCAGGACAGAAGAATCTTGGTCTTATAGCCAGATTACCTATTGATAATCATTGTCTTATGGCTAAGGTACGAAATGCTGAATCATTGACCAATGTTTCTTTAAATTCTAATGATAGTAAGTATTATAACTCTTCTGATGAAGAATCATCTTCTGATGAGGAAAATACTTTACCTACTTTTGAAGAAGTCTCTAGGTTTGCTGAACTTCTTGAGATTGAGAATTCCAAACTCAGTAAGAAACTTGATAAGGAAAACTCTAGGAATTCTATTCTTACTAAAGAGATATCAGATCTTTCTAAAGATCTTGATAAGAAAAATTCTGATTTTGAAAATATTTCAAAAAATATTGAGGAAGTAAGTTCTGAAAAGAACAAACTTTCTAAAGAATTAGAAAAAGTAATTTCTAATAAAAATGTTTTCGAGCCTAACTCTAGTTCTAAAACTAATGATTTTGAGGATAAAAACTTGGTTGTAAAACTCAAGTCCGAAATTTTTTCCTTAAAGAAGTGTTTATCAAACTTTACCCATGGTAAAGAAAATTTTGATAAGATGTATTCTCAAATACGACCTTTAAGAAATAAATCCGGATTTGGTTATACCCATGCAAAACCAGTTTTCAGTAACAATTATTTTGTTCCTCAAAGTGCCCCATTTTGTACCAAGTGTCAATGTGGTGGTCACTGGGCAAAGAATTGTTCCTTAAATAAAACCCAATCTCTAGGTTTTCACAAAGCCTACTTTTCTAAGAAAATGTGGATACCTAAAATTTTATTGTCTGGAAATCTCGGATCCAAACAAGTTTGGATTCCGAAAGTCTAATTTTCTTCTTGATTTCAGGATAATAAAGAAAGTACCAGCAACAATACATGGTACATGGATAGTGGATGTTCCCGGCACATGACTGGTAACAAAAGCTTTTTTGAAAATATTATCAAAACGAAAGGAGGAAAGGTAACTTTCGGAGACAATTCTAAGGGAGAGATTGTTGGTATTGGTAATATTGTTCTTTTAGGTAAAACTTTGATTTCAAATGTTCTTTTTGTTAAAGGTATTAAGCACAACCTCATTAGCATAAGTCAGTTATGTGATGAAGGTTACCTTGTGAATTTTAGGAATGATAAGTGTTTAGTTCACAATTCCAAGGAAGAATTTATTCTCTCAGCCAACAGGCAAGAGAATGTTTACACCTTAAACTTAGAAGACCTAAGAATCCAAGATTTACCTTGCTTAAGTGCAATGGAAGATCATTCTTGGTTATGGCATAGAAGATTATGACACTGTAATCTTAGGAACCTATGTAAACTCTCTAAGAAGAAACTAGTTAAGGATCTACCGGAGCTTAGATTTGATTCTTCTAAAGTTTGTGATCCTTGTCAATATGGAAAGCAACATAAATCTAGTTTTAAGTCAATCGGTGAAGTCTCAACAACTGATGTATTACAGTTAGTGCACATGGATCTTTTTGGTCCAACACAAACTGGAAGTATTGGAGGCAAATACTATGTGTTTGTTCTAGTTGATGATTACACTAGATTTACTTGGGTCTATTTTCTAGCAAAGAAATCTGAAGATTTTTCTTATTTCAAAAGTTTTAGAGCTCAAGTTAAAAATGAGAAAAACCTTCCATTGAAAACTATTCATAGTGATCATGGAGGAGAATTTCAAAATTCTGATTTTGAAACTTTTTGTAGTAAGAAAGATATTACTCACAATTTTTCAGCACCTAGAACTCCTCAACAGAATGGTGTAGTTGAAAGAAGAAATAGAATTCTTCAAGAGATAACTAGAACCATGTTGAGTGAATATTCTATTGCTAGACATTTCTGGGCTGAAGTTGTAAGTACTGCTTGTTATACTATAAATCGAGTTTTGATTAGACCTTTTCTTAATAAAACTCCTTATGAGTTATGGAATGGTAGAAAACCTAGACTTTCCTACTTCAAGGTTTTTGGTTGCAAAGTATTCATTTTGAATACTAAAGATAACCTACATAAATTCGCACCAAAATCTGATGAAGGAATTTTCTTAGGTTATTCCACAACCTCTAAGGATTATAGAGTTTTTAATAAAAATACTTGTACTGTTGAGGAAACAGTGCATGTAAAATTTGATGAGTCAGATCCTTTTGTTTTTAAACCATCTCAACTTACATCTTCAGATATATTTTTAAAAACTGATTGTCAACCTTTGATAGAAGAACCTTATGATAAGGAAATTGTTCTAGAAGATACTTCTGAAACATTTACCCCAGAAGACTTTCTACCCTATGTTGATGAACAGGTTTTACAAAACCTAAATCAGGTGTTTCTTAAGAATCATCCCAGTGATAGTATCATTGGTGATGTAAACCAACCGGTAAGGACAAGAAGTTCTTTAAGAAATGAAGTAGAATATCTAGCATTTCTTTCCCAATTAGAACCCAAAAGCACTGATGAAGCTTTAGGTGATGATGATTGGATCAAAGCAATGCAAGATGAACTAAATGAATTCGAAAGGAATAAAGTCTGGACCTTGGTTGAAAGACCTAAGGAAACTTCTGTCATTGGAGTAAAATGGGTTTTCAGAAATAAATGTGATGAAAATGGAGTCATTGTTAGGAATAAAGATAGACTCGTTGCCAAAGGCTATAATCAACAAGAAGGAATAGACTATGAAGAAACCTATGCTCCAGTAGCTAGACTTGAATCCATCCGTATTCTACTTTCTTTTGCAGCATTCTTTAATTTCAAACTTTATAAAATGGATGTGAAATGTGCTTTTCTTAACGGTTATGTTCAAGAGGAAGTTTTTGTTGAACAACCTCCTGGATTTGAAGATACAAAACATCCAGATCATGTTTTTAGACTTACCAAAGCTTTGTATGGCCTTAAACAAGCCCCACGAGCATGGTATGATAGACTTACTGGATTTTTGCTTCAAAATAACTATGTTAAGGGAAATGCAGATCCAACCCTTTTTATAAAAAAAGATAAGAAAAATGTTTTGATTGTTCAAATTTATGTTGATGACATTATATTTGGTTCAACTCAGCAATCTTTGACTGACTCTTTTGCTAGTCTAATGAAATCTGAGTTTGAAATGAGTATGATGGGTGAGTTAACATTTTTCCTTGGTTTTCAAATTTCTCAAAAACCAGAAGGAACTTACATATCTCAACATAAGTATATTAAAGATCTTCTTAAAAAGTATGGTTATGACAACACTAAGAGTATAAGTACTCCCATTAGTACCTCAAACACTTTAGATCTTGACGAAGCTGGGAAACTAGTAGATCAAACATCTTTTAGAGGTATGATAGGAAGTCTACTTTACTTAACAGCTAGTCGACCAGACTTAATGTTTTCAGTATGCTTATGTGCAAGATATCAATCCAATCCTAAGGAATCTCACTTAAAGGCAGTAAAAAGAATTTTTCGCTACCTTAAGGGAACCATGGATCTAGGATTATTTTATACTTCTGGAAATGATTTTGTTCTAAAAATCTTTTCTGATGCTGACTTTGGTGGATGTAGAATGGATAGAAAAAGTACATCCGGAACTTGTCATTTCTTAGGAGATTCATTAGTTTCTTGGTCCTGCAAGAAGGAACATTCTATTGCACTCTCCACTGCTGAAGCTGAATATGTAGCAGCTGGAAACTTTAGTTATTCATAACTAACTTTAAAGGTTCTAAAGGAATTTTTAAAGTATACAATTCACCCCCTCTTGTATATTGAGCATCTCATAGTATATTTCGATCCTACACGACTATGGATCAATCATTGGTAAAGAAAATGTTCTCCAGCAATGGAGTAGATCCGCTGTGTTCGCTGCCTCTCGATCCACCTTGATCTAATCATTGTTCATCCTCCGATCCCAATTTTCCAAAGAATAACACCCAATTCTACTCTCAAGGATCATAGGGTTATGTGACTAACCCTATAGAATTTCAATATCAATAATAATTTTGAGGAAATTAGGATAAGTGTTTTAAATGAATTTATTAAGTAATTTAATTAATTAATCCACTTAATGTAGCCGCCAATGGCTGCCTCATCTGAATGCCCGACGTTGACCAACTTTAGGTCATGCTTAGGGTAAATCATGCATTCTAGATTAAAATTTGGTCTAAGATTTCTGATCCAGGTCTCCATTTTTAAATTGTTAAACATTTTTAGGAAAACTTCATGTATGTGATATTAATATATTTATTATTTTTATAATATCAATTCTGGGCTCATCAGGACTCGAAATCTCATACTATCTTAGTGCCTAGATTCAAAAATATTCCTCAATATATTTCAAAGTCATAAAAGGATAAAAAAGGGTCACTATAGTGAGGACTAAGTGGATTGACCCATATAATTACACGCTGTATATACCGTGGTATACCATATGGGCATACATGCAGTGTAAGTACATGGTACACAATAAGGACCATACACAACATGTGTCACATGAAATTTATATATTAAATTCAAAAAATTGTATTTTAATACTCTGTAGAAGGTATAATGTTTATGGTCTTCTAAGTACACACTATGTACTTAAATAATTTTAGAAATAATAATAAAAAATAAATTTATTAAAATTATTTAAAATTATAAAGGATGAGATTCTTATGTCTTAGGGACCATTAGGACATAATATTTAGATAATTAATTAATTAATTAATTAATTTATTAATTCAATTAAATTTATCTTTACAAATAATGGAAATGATTTCTAGAAATACTAAATGCATTTGTTGTTGCATTTTTTATTGATCATGAGTTTTACCGACTCATGCCTATGATCAATTTATTTATTTATTTAATTATTTATTTCAAGGTTTTATGTGATAATTTTGTTTTATTAACTATTATTATCTAAATATAATCCCTCCTAAATTTTTTATGTATAAATATTCATATATAAGGTTTATTTTATGTAACCCCAAACCATTGGTTCCCCTCACTTACATGCAAGTAAACATTTATAGAGGATGGAGTTCCCAGCTAGAGGAGATGATTCGAGACCAGATTTAAGGTAAATATAACTAAAGAGATACATGGGAGAATAGAGAAGTGATGAAACTCATGCCAAGTGTATGTAATTCATGGTTTTGTTATTTTCTTATTTAAACTTGATCACATAAAGTAAATAAAATAATAATAATGAAATGATAAAATAAAATAAAAGGTATAAGATATATTTTTATCATGTATAGTTAAATACTTATGCAAGTACTCACATAAATTAATTAACAAGTATATAATACAATTAAAATGTGTAAATAATTTTATAAAAAATGGTTAATTAATTATTTAAGTACCATATAACATCAATATGCATGTAAAGAATAAAATGATGGATATTTACACATAAGATAAACCAAATCCATTAACTAAAATATTAATTCATCAAAATTCTTTCTATTATCTAAATTAAGATGGAACCATGTTTAAAGTGTTGCTCTGAACATAGTTGAGGGAAATTTCAATTATCAAGGAATATTAATGAAGATAATGGGTCAAATTAACCAAATTGATTTTAAGTGTAATGAATATAGTCTACATAATACAATTTTGAGGCAAGTGTTAGGGAAATATTAGTATAGGATTTCAGAATTGGGGAGTCCACTCAACATATTAAGGAGTTGTGAGTTAATGTAGTTTGTAAGAAAATATTTCATAAATAGATTTGTGTAATTTTCATACCCATATATTGGGTTATGAGAACGGAAATATAGATCCTTGACACAAGAATATTCGAGTTAATAGATATTCCAAATTTAATGGTGATGGATGTTTAGAGTTGATAAAATATAGAGACACTAATTAATTAATTAATTATGTCATAACTGATAATCAAGATAAAGTATTAAAATATGAATTTTTATTATAGATATTTGAAGGTATTAAAACCACAAAATCACTATGATCATTTAAAAAAAAGTCTTCATCATCACAAATTTCCGATATTGGTATAGTTTCTTGCATGTTACATTGCTATAAGAAAATATATTATATTTAATGGAGTCCCCTATTCCTAATGAGACCCCTTAGGGAGTGAGTTAGGATTTGATGGATGACTACAAGAGCCATAATGGTGATACATCAAATTCTTATTGAAGTATATTATTATCTTTTTCTAGAGAGATAATGATATAACATAAGGACATGGATGCATACACCATGTTAAATCATCTCCATGAACTTGAAAAGGAGAAAAAGAAATAAAAGATAAAAAATATTTTCACTATAATATACAAGTGAAAATTGTAAAATGGATACCTAGATAGTGATCATAAACTCAATATAATAAAGTATATTGAAAAACTAGAAAATCTAGGCTTCAATATGGATAATAAATTATCCATCAATATCATATTGTCATCCATACCACTCATATTCTATATATTCATTAATAATTATTAAATGAAATGTATGGAGAACTCAATCAATAATCTTTTGACTTGAATTAACCAAGTTGATAAGGATTTTTATGAACATGGTTATCCAGTCCTCATGGTGAAAAAAGTGAATGAAAATTTTGAAAAGAATATTAATAGTTTAAATTCCATGGTGCCTTTATAATTTAATTCATAGAATAAAACAATAAAAATAGAGAGAAATTAATAGGTGGATATCTACTTTATATGTGGTAAGAAAAGTCACCAAAAGAGGAATTGTTATAAATTGGAGAAGGATCAAGAAAATCTTCCAAATAAAACATATTCATCCTTACATGATTTTTTTTCACTTCATGGGTATTAAATACAATGTGTAAATCATATATTTGTATCCAAATAAAGGAACATAAAAATATCAAAAAATTCTAAGAAGTAAGATGAACGTTCAAATAGATGATGAAGCATGATTCATAAATTGAATAAGTTAAGATCATAACTTTATATTTTTATGTGTATAAATTCTTGTTTTTTGAAGAATATTATTTTGTACTGAGTGTTATAAAATATTTAACTCAATGTATAGTTTTAGATATAATAAAACATCATTTAATGTATGAAATTAATGTTATTATGATATATTATACTTAATTAATAGTTTAATTATACTTTAATCCAAATGTATAATATTAAAAATCATATTTTAATATAAAAATACAAGTCTCAAATAATACTTA
This sequence comes from Viscum album, assembly GCA_963277665.1. Taxonomy (NCBI): domain Eukaryota; kingdom Viridiplantae; phylum Streptophyta; class Magnoliopsida; order Santalales; family Viscaceae; genus Viscum; species Viscum album. The sequence goes on from OY728148.1 coordinate 1,944,332,243, forward strand.
GTTTTGGAAAGATAATTCTGTATTAGTGATAAAATGATATTTTCTTGAAAATTTTATTTTAAATTCACTAACAAAATACCTTATATTCATTTTTAAGCACAAGTAAATCATACATTTTATTAATTTTGGAAATTTAGAATTAATTGATAATTGAATTTTAACTTTATTTTTAATTATTTTTTTTTGGAATTTAATTGTCAATCCATACTATGAATTTGAATTTTAAATTTAATAGTTCTAAACTTATTGATTGTGAATTTTAATTGTTTAAATCATATTTGGAATTTTGTTTAAAACTGGATAATCATTTTAAAAGATAATTTAATATTTAATTTGGAATTTTAATTGGTCTTTAATACTTCCTAGTTATATTTTTGTTGAAAAATTTTAATACCACACTTCAAGGATTTTAAAGTTTTTTGAAGTCCTCAACTGACCATATAAAAGAGGTACAGTCGATCCACTGACCACATGAAGACCCCGTGATTGATAAAGAAACCATGCAAGAAAATTAAGAAAAGGCATGGAGTGACCACATGAAAAACCCATGGTTTATCAAGAGACCATTCCAAGTTATCATGAACATCCTACCATATAACCAATCTTCTAGACCCACTCATGGTCAAGAAATTGAAAACACATCTCCCTCTCACAAACGGTCAATCTATGATGTGCCTCACCAACTGACTGTGAGCCTCCATTAATTGAACAAACCCTTTCTTCAGGTTAATCCATTTCACACACCACATGGTATCTCAAGATGTTACAAGAGGAAACCTCAAACTATCGTGGCTTCCTTTTTCACAGTCACACAAGATTTCATAGGAAGGTGACCATAACCTACCGTGATACTATACATGATCGGCTGCATGCCTCCTCTCTATCTATATGAATACCGAGACCTAATCATTAGATAAATACATGACTTGAAAATATTTCATTACTACACATTCCGATGAACTTTTATGTTTATAGTTTTAGGTAATTATGAAAATTTATTAACTAAAAAACTCATGTATTTTCAACCAAAGTAAATTTTTATTTCCACTACGAGAGGAACTGCTTAATCCATAACAAGTCTTTCATATTTCCCATAAATAATTATTATAATATGTCATTCTATACAAATCTTATGTATTAATTTTCTTCATAACCTAGGGAAATTTAAACATAAGAAAGGGGTGATCTCATATGACTAGTAAGGGTAAACATAAGTGATAATAATCAAAGATCAATAGTGAGAATAATAAAAATATATAGGTATAATCAAGTTACATAAGAAAATTTATAACCAGAAAATAATAGATCATAAATCATGGAATATGACTTGGCATAACAAAATACATGAATCAAAAGACAACTAAGACACTAGTCAATAAACAAGAGCCACATGATCTTATCATAGTCATGATATTATACATAAAAATGTAAAACATCATTCAAATTTGGCACAAAAATTCATGAATCACATGAATTCATAATTGAATTTTCATGGGATGATTTTATATTAGAATTTATAATCCCAAACTACACTTACTATAAGGGTGTATTAAAGAGATATTGTAGGGTTGAACCCACGAGGACTACTCGAAGGTGAGAAACTAATCAAACAAAATCCTTGGAAGGATTCATCACTTTAACTCTTTAGGGTTGGTTTTTACTAAGCTTGGTATTTATGATTTAATTAAAATAATAAAGGAAGGGATCAATGTTAATTTCAGGATATAGTCAAAGGGGTAATCCTAAATCTAATTTAGGATAGACCTATGGCGTAGGCTATGAAGTGGTGTAAAGAACACTAATTGACCTTGGTCCTTCCAATTGAATCAAACTAAGCTAGAAATGACTCCTTAGTCTAGATTAATTGAAAACCTAAGAACATGGATATTGGCATCTAGGTAGAAATAATTATAGGCTATTGTTCCTAACCTAATCTTCTCCAACTAAGTCATGGTCATACAAATTGCACCTCTAATGGCCAGGGATAATGAAAAATAATGAGATTGAAATTTTTTCTTAACTTGGTTACTATACACAGGGTTACCTACTTTCGATCTTTAAATATTCATTAGGGTAAAACCACCCTTACCTGTTGACCCCTAAACCTTAGTGTATTATCTATGCATTGTTTTGATGATCAAAATCAAAGAAATATTAAGAATTCTATACATAATCATAAAACTGTTGAAAAATAAGAAATCTAGGATTAAAACAAGAAAGAATCAATATGAAACAATCAAAATCAATTCAAATATGAACAAGAACTGACTTCTCAAGATTAAATAATGAATACCAAGCAATCCAAAATCAAAAGAAATACGAAATAATCACAAACTCACTAAAAATTAATAAACATTGAAGAAGGACACAAGTGTTGATGAAAAATGGAGAGCGGTATTGAAATATATTTTGGGGTTGAAAATAGTATTACATGGATTTAGAACAGGAAAGTAATGATTAACCACTCAAAATGATTCAGTAAAACAATGAAAGAAATGAATTAAATCTAGTTTAGGATTAAAAAATTATAACAAAGAAAGAAAAATGGGAGAAAAGGAAACTATGCAAATGTGCTGTGTGCAGAAGAGCGCTTATAATATTGATAGTACAAAGAATTACACGACATGTAAATCATTGACATCAGGTGCCAGATTAAGTGACTTTGGTCCTTACATCTGTACTTCATATAAGTTGTCTATATGCCATGTATTTAAGATTCACATTTCCCACTGAAGAATCGGTTCATATCTTTGATCGAGTGAGCCTTCAAAACTTGCATGTCATGTAATCTATGAATTTCATGTATGTGATACACTTTGTAGGGGATTATAATCCTTAAAATATATATGTCATGTACTGATGTTACATGACTTGTACTGTCTGCATGTTATGAAAGTGATTCATGGGTTGGTCTGCAGCCTTACAGGTATGTTGTGACTGAGGTCTACACATTGTGTATGAGATAAATGATGCATAAAGTATGTTTTTGGAACTTTTCATAATTTTATCCTTTGAATATAGAATTCCTAATTCATGTGAAGACAAACCAAAATCCAGTGCATTATATAATTAAGCATGAATAATATCTTAGTAAATATATTCAATATATGTATATAAATTCAGATTATAAAATTTCACCACACTTGAACAATTGCTTGTCCTAAAGAAAAAATTATCTCAATAGATATTTTGAAATATTTTTTTAGAATAGGAAACATTCATTACAACTAATAAAATAAAAAAAAAAGTTTAAGAAATAAAAATTTGTCCACCAAAATCAATCCTGTAGAGAAAATCATTCATGCCTTATAGTTTAGTTCTTTATCCAAATTATTTACTCTTTAATCACAATTTCATAACTGTTTCTTAAATTCTATACCCATTTTTTAATTTACCTCAAAATAAATTTTCTATCATAACGTAAGGTGAAATTTAACAGGAGTTATTCTCATACCCTAAATACATGTTCCTAACCATAGGATTGTATTTGTTATATCATCTCCACTTCATTAATGAAAATATAAAATCAATCATGAGTGATTAAAAAAAAGGGTTTAAATGACTATGAGGTTGAGGGAAGGTGGGAATAAAGTAAAAAATCAATCTCAAAAGGAGAGTAAGATCTAAATTATAATGCATGATAATCACAAATATTGTAATGAAGTAACTCCTTCAAGATCAAAAGGTGTACATACTCTAATATTTTAAAGTGGATCCATGATTAAAACAATTGAGTATAAAAAATTTACCCTATTCCATTATTTTTATTTATTTTTCAAAATTCATGTTTAGGATAGATCTCACATCCATCCCCTAACCACATATGATCCGTTGTAGGATTCATCAATTTGGAAATTGTGAATTTTGACCTTCCTAATATACAAAGAAAAATGTTTTTCTTTTCTTTCTCGATTTTTTTCAATGGAATAGGGTAGGCATAGAAAATTAAAAAAGTAATCATGGATGAAATCATATTAGTCTAGTGAAAGTGCCACAATACATTCCCTCAGTAATAATATCCCATGTCCATCAGCAGTGAAAATTCCCCCACACCTGTTTAAGGGATAATAATGCTTAATACTAATAGCAGGGTAGGAAGGGATAATTGGTTTGAAATGGATCCATCATAAATAGGTCATTCATGGAAACTATAGGATAATAAAGGAAAAATTTAACATGGTTCTCAAGAAAAAATGGCTCAACAAAGAATTCCTCAATCATATCAAAAATTTATTTGTTCATCCATATCCTAAATAAGACATAAATGAATGTTCTGATAGGTTTACATTCCCAAGGTATCTCTAAAGAAATATTCTTAAAAAATAACATTAAATTTTGGTTCTATATTCCTTATAATAATGAGAGTACACAAAAAATATAGAAATATATTAGGGTATAAAATCCAGTAATAATTCAATCAAAAGAAATTTTAGAAATTTTGAATTTTGAATTAAATTATTAAACCCAGTAATCATGCTAAAAATATATATAGGATTAAAATACGGATTTCAAAAATTATCAACCTAAATGTTTCTTCTATTTAAATGGTTTTAAATATTTTTTAGGTTTAAAGCATAATTTTAGTGAAAAACGTCTCCTAGATAAGTGAAAACAAGAAATAATCCACGTGTATTGAAAATAAAACCGAAGAAAGACCCCCACACTTAAAATGAGATAGTATCCTCAAAGTCCAAGAAAGTATCATGGGAGGGATATAAAATTTTTAGTATAGAAAAAATTAAATGGAAATTTAAAATAGAAATTAGGAAATAGAGAGATCTCTTTAATTAGTGTTATGCCATGGGAAAACTTGGTGGATGGTGGTTTCAAATTAGTCTACTTACATAATTTGTTAGAATGAAAAACCCACACTATATAAAATATTAGTACATAAGGTTTAAAAAAGATGAAATCAATGAAATGGTAATGTTCACACAATGAATATTAAAGAAAGGTAGCTCATATATATGTAGATACGTGGGTACAATGAAGTTTTGGGATTGCCTACGAACAAGAATTCTACTAAAATGAAAACCAAAATCCTAATTACAAGAAAAAAAGAAATTAATGGTTTGACTCCCATAAAGTGCTAATAATGACATCATCTGTTAGATAGATGAAAAAATGATCAACTAGTTAAACTCTATGTAAAGAACACATCCTTCATGAAATGGTTCTTTATAAATTTTTAATCTATTTCCACTGACCTTGAAGGATGGTTATTTACCTTGTTGAATTTCAATTTCCCCATAGAGAAACAATCTAAATATTGTAAAGGGACCTGACTATCGAGACTTTATATTTCCAGGTAAAATTGTCAATAGATAATTAAAAAGTATAAATTTATCCCCAAGTGTGAATTATCATCGTGCAATGTGTTGGTCATGCCATTTCTCCATTTTTTCTTTATAAATGTGAGCATTTTCATATGCATACTTTTTGATTTCTTCAAGATCATCGATTTGCAGCATTCTGACTTCTCTAGCCTTTTGAGAATCCATATTTAGTTTCTTAATTTCCCAATAAGAGTGATACTCTATTTTAATGGGTAAGTGATATGAATTTCCATAAATAAGATGAAATAGAGTAGTACTAATGGGTGTTTTCTAAGATGTGTGATATTTTCAAAGTTCATCATCTAATTCGAAGCTCTATTAATTTATATTTGTAACCACTATATTTTTAAGATTTTTGATTTACCTATTATAAAATTCAACTTTATTTCTTATCTTCTAGTGGTAGTAAGTTCTAGTGTTATAATGGATTCCATATTTTCTGAAAAAATCATTGACCACATTATTTGTGAAGTGTGTTCCACGATCACTAATGAGTAATCAGGCAAATCAAAATTTCAATAAATGTTTTCCTTGAAAATTTCATTACCACTGTAGTAATTTCATGGGAGGTGTCCTTATCTTCCACCCACATTGAAACGTAATCCAAACTGACTAGGATGAAAAAATTACCTTACAAATTTGTGAATGACCCCATAAAATTGTTACCCCAAATATCAAAGAGTTCTACTTCTAGGATGGGATCTTGGTGCATTTTATTTCTTCTTCCAATAGTTATTTTATGTTGGAATCGATCATATGTTTGAAAAACATTCCTTATATCTTGATGAAGAGTGGGCCAAAATATCCTTATTTAAAGGATTTTAGCTGCAGTAAGATTAGTTCCATGATTCTCTCCTACTGGTGACATATGACACATGTCAAGAACACTTTATTTTTTTGTTTTGTGGGATACAACATCGTATTAAGTCATCAGAACACCCCTTAAAGAGCAGTGGATCATACCAGTATTAGTGTGAGGATTCAGCTAAAAATATATTCCTCTAATGATAGGTAAGGAAAGGGTAGAGTTATCTCATGGAGATATAATTTTCCATATCAAAAAACTACAGTCAATATTGGGTATTTATCATGATAAGGGTTTCCTCATGGAAATTATCCTTGATGTTAAGATTATCGTAATCCATTATGTTGGGAAGTGGAGGTCAGATAACTAGTCTATGATAAAATTCTCAGTTAATTTTGGGTCATTTATTATGATTTAAAAAACTTTTAGTAGAAGAATCCATTGTATCAAATGTGGTTTGGAATATTTTTTGTTCTGTAGAGATTTAAGTGTTACATGATAAGTGTAGACCACTACTTTAGATAGTACAAGGCATGAATAAAATTTTTCAAGTGCATATTGGACTATCAGACGTTCCTTTCTAGTAGTCTTATAATTCACCTAAACTTCATTCAATGTGTGATTGATATAGTAAATAGGAAAAAAGATATCTCCTAATAACTATCCTAAGACAATGCCAACAAAAAAGTTGTTTTCATTGCACATCAATTCGAAGTCCTTGTCTAAATATGGTTAAATTATGATAGGAGAGGCCACCATATTAATTTTTAGGGTATCTAATTCCCTTCTACACTCTTTGGTGAACTAAAAAATAGTGTCTTTTGACAATAATTGTGTCATGGGGTGGGATAATTCCTCAAATTTTTTAACAAAGGGATAATAAACTCCTACATGGCCCAAAAATCTCCTTACCCCTTTCACTATTTTAGGATCAGGTAAGTATTTTATCCCTTTTATTTTAGCTGGATAAACTTCAATGCCTTTTTAAGAGATCTTATGTCTGAGTACTATTCCTCCTAGGACCTTGAAGTGACACTTTTCCTAGTTTAAAACAAAACATTTTCTTCACAGCATTGCAGGACTAGATCCAAGTTACTTAGACGCACATCAAAGGATATTCCATATACTAAAAAATCATCCATGAAGATTTTTAGGATTTCCTCCGCCATATAATGGAATATTTGTGTCATGAACTATTGAAAAGTTTCTGATTCGTTACACATAACAAATGACATACATCAATAGGTGAATGTTCTGAAGGGACAAGTGAACGTAGTTTGGGAGTAGTCATATGGATTGACTGTAATTTGATTGTATCCTGAATATCCATTTAGGAAATAGTAGTATTCATGCCCTGCTAGTATTTCAAAAATTTTATCTATTAGGGGTAGTGTAAAATGATCTTTTTTGTTTTTGTATTATAGTTCCTATAATCGATGCATAATTTCCATCCAGTGATGGTTCAAGTAGAGATAAACTAATATTCATCATTTTTCACAATATTTAGGCCACCCTTCTTTGGATGACTTGTAATAGACTCAACCATTCTTTATTAGATATTGAAAATATTATTCCAGAATCTAGAAGTCTCATCACTTATTTCTTAACCACCTCTTTCATTGGTGGGGTGAGTCACCTTTTTGGTTGGCTTTTGGGTTTATCACCTTCTTCCAATAAAATTTTATGGGTGTAGATTGTGGGGATGATCCCCTTAAGGTCATATAATCACTAAGCTATTGAGTTTTTGTGTCTTTTTAGTAATTCAATTAACTTGTACTCATATTTATGGGTCCGATCTAAAATAATAATTACCAATAGTGTTTCCACAGTCTCAAGGAACAAGTAATTGAATGTGATTGAAAATGGTTTTAATTCTAATAATGTTGGATTAATTAAAGAGGGTATGGATGGTGTGATAATGTCCTTTGTTAATGGTTCAAAGTGGTTTTAATTCTCATGATTACTATATTTATATTCATCAGGGGGTAGGATATCCCTGTCAGCCTCAATGGTCATAAACTTATATCCTTCCTTAGTATGAAATATGGTTTGATAGTTAATAGAATCATTACTTTTCTTGGAATCCTTTGCTATTTCGAGCAAAACTTGTTCATCTCCAACTATGAATACCAACATCCTTTGGTTAACATATATTAAATCCTTTATAGTGGATAAAATAACTGTCCTATAATAATTGAAACATCCCCTTCTTATTTCATGTATAAAATTAGGAAATCTACCAGAAATATAAACTTTACATCTTTAATAAAGATATCATTGAGAATTCCTTGAGGATACTTGACTAATTAGTTATCCAGTTGAAGTGACATTGTTTTAAATTTTAATTATTCGAGCCCTAGTTTCTTAGGGATTCTCAGAGGAATAATATTTATGCTTGTACCTAAATTACATAATGCTCTTCCAAATTTTCATTCCCATATGGTGCAAGAGATTGAGAAACTACTAGGGTCTCACATCTTTGGTGGAAGATTCCACTGAACAATAGTAGAGAATTCTTCATTTAGAGATATGATTCCTAGGTCTTCCATCTTACTCTTTTTGGAGATAATTTCCTTTAGGAATTTATCATAGGAAAGCATCTGGGAAATGACTTTAGCAAATGGGATGTTAATATTCAATTACTTGAAAATTGCTAGAAATTTTTTCTTTTGTTCCTCAATATTTTCTTGCCTCATTATTTAAAGAAATGGAAGATGGGGTTTTCAAGTTTATGTTTCTATATAAACTTATTCTTTTTTTGGATACTTTTTGTTGGGTTTTTTTGTAGTTTCTTATAATTTAGGACTTGTTCATTTAAACGCTTCCTTTGTTCTATTATTTTCATCTTCACTAATGTGGGTCAACCATTTTTTTGCTCCCAATTATTTTCATGGTTGTTTAAAGTATAATATTTTCCCAGTCCTAAGAGACAATAAATTTTATTCTTCTATTAGATAAATTATAATGTTACCGGGGAAATGTACCTAGTATTTGGTCTGATAAGGTTTTTGAAATTTAACATATCTATTTGCATAGTTGATATTTGGTTTTTTTCCATCTCTTAGGTTGTCATAATTTGATATGTTTTATACACTAAGTTTTTGATAAGGTTTTCAATATTAGTATGGAGGGGTTATGATTACTAATTTGGTCTTAGTGGAGCTTGTTGGAATTTCTGCTACTGTGGAGGTAGAAACTGTTGAGCTATAGGAAAAGGTTGTTGGAATTTCCATTGTGGTCGAGGAGACAGATCTTATGGCGGGTAACCAGGTGGTTTCTAATTTATTTTTGGTACCTATCCACTCATATATTTAAAGTAACCTTGGTTTTTTTGTGACTGCTGCTAAGTCGACCTCTTTTGGTAGTTTTGTTATTGATATTGCTGGGGCTGCTAGTACTATTGACCTTGTTGATTGTAATTGATATAATTATAATCTTAATCTTGGGGTTCTTCCTACCCTTACCTACATTCTTAGTAAAAGTGTATACCTATAAAAATTATACAAGATTGTATTTTCATAATTGGAGTAGGAGGGGGTGGTGGCGTAGTAGGTAACAGAAATGATTTCAACTTATTAGTAAGAGACTCAACTTGAGTTGTGTGGAAATTAGTCTCTCCCACTTGATGGATTCCACACTAAGGCAATCCTATATCACTTATCCATATACTGGTATTGGGGGAAACTTCATCTAATATTTCTTGGCTGAATTTTGGTATCTTGAGTATTAATCCTCTATCAGTAGTGATGTCCATCACAGTACGAGTAGTAGGATATATTCCCTAGTATAAATTCTGAAGTTGAATCCAAAAATCAAGTCTATGATGTTGGAATTTATGGGACAGATCCTTAAATCTACCTAAATATTCCTATGATGATTCTCCATCTTTCTATTTGACGTTTTGAATTTCATTTCGTAGCTTCCTAGTCATTATTGGTGGGAATTATTTATCTAGAAACTTCTTTTCTAATTATTCCCAAATCATGATTGTCTTAGTAGATTGAATTTCTAGCCAATCCTTGGCTCGATCACACAAGGATAATGAGAAAAATATTAATCAAATGGTGTATGATGATAGGACTTGGTCGTGAAATGTATCAAAAACCTCTAAGAAATTAAATATGTGCTCATAGGGGTATTCACTATAAATCCCAGTAAAATTCCCCTTGTTCTGAATCATATAAATGATTCTAGGTTTAATTTTGAAAGTGTGCACCTGAATAGGTAGGCGCACAATGATGGAAAAAACACCACTAATGGATAGAAAAAAATAGTCTATAATGGTGTAATCTTAAAGTGATGTTCACTCACCCTGATTGGTTGGTGGAACATATTGGGGGTCTTGAAGGTGTGGTAGTGAAAGGTTGTTACACCCATCTATTGAAAAGTGGTGGAATATAGTAATTGATCAATTGATCTTGGGATCTAATAGAAGTTTTTCTTAAGTATTTAAGTTTCTTGAGTGAGTCAAGGGTCCCTTGATCATGAACTAGCCAAGAATAAAATAAAGAAAGAGAGAAAGAGAAAGGAAACCTGTTCTTCTAAAGAATAAAATTGTAAAAAGGAAAAGGGGAAGTAAAAATTAGAAAGAGGGAGTGGTTGAGTTAATCCAAGGTTCGATCTGAAGGTCACTATAACTGAGAAACAATAATCCCCAACAACAAGGCCAAAAATTTGACTCTACCACATGTGTCATTGAATTCATGTGGGTTGAGGCCAGATTATAATTTATAGTCCTAAATTATACTTACTACAAGGGTATAGTAAAGTGGCAGTGTGGGGTCGAACCCACGAGGACTACTAGAAGGTCAGTAACCAATTGAAAAAACCCTTGGAAGGATTCCTCACTTTCAATATTCAAGTTTGGTTTTCAATAAGTTAGGTATTTTGGATTTAATTAAAATAATAAAGTAAGGGATTAGGGTCAATTTTAGGGTATAGGAAAAAGTTAATCCTAAATCTTACTTGGTATATATCTATGGAATAGGCTACGAAGCGGTGAAACAAGCACCAACTGACCTTGGTCAAGCCAATTGGATCAAACTATGCTAGAAAATACTCCTTAGTATAGAGTAATTGAAAACCTAAGCATACAGATCTTGGATTCTAGCCAGAAATAATTATAGGCTATTGGTCCAACCCTATTCTTATCTAAATAGGTAATGGCCATTCAAATTGCACCTTCTATGGTTAGGGATAATGAAAAATAATGAGATTGAATTTTTTTCTAATCCTAGTTACTAGCCATATAGTTACCCAATTTAAATATTTATATATTCATTAGGTTCAAACTACCCATACTCTTGACCAGTAACCCTAAGTAGATTATCTATGCATGGGAGTGATGATATAAATCAAGAAAATATTAATCATACTATTCATAATCATAGAACAGTTGTAAAATAATAAATGAAAGATTAAAATAAATAAGAATCAATGTCAAACAATTGAAAGAAATGAAAATATAGATTATAACTAACTTTTCATGATGAAACAATGAATAGAGATCAATATATAATAAAAAAGAAACAATCATGAACTAAATGTGAATGAAGAAATATAAAAAAACGACACAAGTGTTGATGAAGAATAGTGAGCGGTGTTGAAAAGGATTTAAAGATTGAAAAAGGTACTTCATGGATGAAGAACGAGTGAGGAATGATTAACCACTCAAAAGGATAGAGTAAAACAATGAAAGGAATGAATAAAATCTAGTTTAGGATGAAAAAAATGAAAATTAAAGAAGAAAAATGAGAGAAAAGAAAACTGTGTGAAGTTGATGTGTACAATAGAGTGATCAGAATTTTAATAGGTCTGAGAATTACATGATGTGTATGTCATGCACATCATGTAATGGATTAAGTGACTTCAATATCTATATCTGTACATCATGTAAGTTGTCCGCAAACTGTGTATTTTATATCCACATTTACCTCTAAATAATTAGTTCATATCTTTGACCAGGTGACCCTTTAAAACTTACATATCATGCAATATATCCACACTGTGTATGTGATTCAATTTGTATGGGATTCTGATATTTGAAATCTGCACGTTGTGTATTGATGTTACATGACATGTACTATTTTCACATCACACAAGTGTTTCATAGGTCAGTCAGTGGCCTTATAAGCATGCTTTTAATGAGATCTACACATCGTGTATGAGATACACAGTGTGTAAAGTCTATTTTTGGAACTTTTTTTTTGTAATTTCTTCCTTTGAATCCAGAATTCTTAATTCCTATGAAAAAACAAAAAACCAGTTTATTATTGAATTAAACATGAATAATCTCTTAATAAATGTATCCAATATATTTATATAAATTTAACTTATCAATCAGTGTAGGAAACATTACTTTAATGATCCAAACCATCATTTCCCACTCTTAAGAGAAACTAAAATTTACTAATGAATTATTATTTATTGAGATATAAAATTTTAACCAATTCATTTTAGGGTTATATATGAATCTACCTTTCATAATCTATACTTATTTGTTCCTATTAAAATCAATCACTTATCACATCATAAATAACCCAGGTAAATAAAATGGGTTTCATTAAAATTGGCAAATGAAAATAATTAACTTTTACAACATAAAAAACCCTTGTAAAGGAAATGGGTTTCATATGGATTCACATAATGAAATCATTAATAATTTAATTAATAATCATAACATTCTAAACCCATGGGAAATAAATGGATATCCAATGACATCAATTAATTTTGTAGGTAAATTCTATTCAATCAAAAATAATAATGCATATGGTATTTACAACATAGAGATTACGAGAATATAGTTAAGCCAATAACTCCCCCAATTCAATTAATGATGGAATCTTGGTTAAAAGACTTCAATAAAATGAATCAAAAATAGGGTATTCAAAAAGGAAAGGAATTGGGTAAAAATTTAGGATCATCTATAATTGATGATTAGGAAAGACAAATGAAGTGATGGATCATTCCTCCAAAAGAGAAGTAAATTATATAGGTCATTCAGATAAAGAAGGTGAATTGTTTCATTAGAAGAATATCCTTGATCAAGAATAATGTATGTCAAAGGATGTGGATGAATACCATTTTTAGGAGAAGTAGGAAAATATCTTTGGGAATACTAAACATCCATGATCTTTTTGAGAACATTTTAGATAAAAATATTTTATAAATAAAGGAGGATAATCTTTTCTTTTAGAAAACCATAAAATCTTATCAAGAATCATAGAAAATGACATGTTTGGATAAAATAGGTGTTCACATGAAAAATGTTAAAAAGTGATTATTTTTACACTTTAATGAAAAAAACACATACAAAAAATGATAAAAATATATTTAATACTTTTTGAAGAAGAAAAATCAGTAGAAAATTAATTTTATCAATTATTGATTCATATATTACGAAAATTACAAAATAATCCAATGAATATAGATATGGAAAAGGGAAGGTTCCTGAACAAGAAGAATAGATGGGCCAATTTTACTTATAAGAAACACTTTGAGTAAAATACAAGTTAAGGTGAAATGAGATATCTAGGGAAAATATAAAACCACATAGACATACAAAGGAAATGATGAGTTTTTTTATAAATAATTAAAATTCACCAGATCAATTATCTTTAAAAAACAATCTCGATTTGAAAATAATATTGGCAATGAAATCCTTATGGTTTGAGTAACACTGTGATCAAAACCACTTTCAAGTTGGGCACCTTTTGAATCAATGGAAATTTAAATAAAGTACATGATATATCTATTCAATCCCCATGAATATGTTAAAATAAATTCATTAGGTAAAAATCAAAACATATTAAAGGTATCATGGTTCACATTAAGAAATATGTCTCTAGAGAATAAATTTTAGACAAAGAACCCCTTACCAAATATTTCCCCACTTAGTTTAATATACTCTAAGATCCTTATAAAAAACATAAATATCTTAATAACCTATTTTATAACCATTTTAATATATGTAAAATTTTATAAACTTCATTCAAAATTATTCTCTAAATTTATTTTAGTTAGTTATTACCTATTTTCGATGTTGGGTATGGGTAATCTTGATTTCAACTAGTTTCATAATAGCAGGGTTATTATTCATTATTCTCCAAAATTTCATCCTTATAAGTTCATTAAATTTAAAAAAATTTATTTATTATAATGATTTATGAATCTTAAATTTCTTTTCATGAATACTTTAGTCTTTATCATTTAAGATGAAATCAAAAAAGAACATTTTTGGTGGTTTTTAACCTGGAAAGGGTGTTTTCTTAATTAATGAGTTAAATATTGATTTATCTTTTCTAAAACAAAGAAAATAATTATCTATATATTTATATATTACTATAACATTAATTAAATTTTCATAATCATTCATGATATGATTTCATACTATTGTTCAAGTAGGTGGTCAAACTGACCCAAACATGAACATACCATGATTAATAGATGATTATGTGGTGATTTAGTTTCAATATCATTACACCAGTAGCACAGAGATATAATTTAGATTTTATTAGTGTGATATATCATAATTTCAAAATAATTAAAATAATAATTAATGGATATAAAAATATTGTATGATTTGAATTAAACATTTTCACTTTAATATGATTGTTTTTAATGATTTGATTAACAATAGTATTTTTTCGATCATATCATTAATAAGTTCTCTAATTTTTGCATAACAAAACCTTAATGATATAAAAAAATCATCATTATCCTTTAACCTCATTACCATGACCAACCATCTAAGGTAGAAATGAAAATAAAATGGAAAGCAGTCATCCCATGGAGGTTATAGTCCGCACATATGCATGGGTGATAATCTCATTTTCCATAGAACATGAGAAACAAAATAAGAACCTGGTTCTTATTCTTGAGGTACATGTTTCTTCTTTTCCTTTTTCCTTAAGTGTATTCAAGAAAATAAGGAAAATGAGGAAAAATCCCTAAATTTGTGGGTACACGTCATTTACTTTTCCACACGCTATGTACCTTTTCCATGTGGGAGGAGAATACAGGGTGTGTAGGTCTGTCGGTGATGAAGGGTGTAAAAAATGACCACACGCCATGTAATTAGTATATACATTCCGTGTAATCAGTCGGTATGTGAAAAGTAAGGTGGTTGGAGTAGCTGAAAGCAGAGCGATAGTACAAGCCGTGTACTTAGAAATACACACCGTGTAACCAAGTTGGCTGATGAATAGTGAGGTGGTGGAAAGTGTCCACTAAAGGAATAGTTAAAAATGGAAATTACACACTGTGTACTTGAGAGTACATGCTGTGTAGTTATACTTTTTTTCTTAAAACATCCAGTAGCCTCCTCTTTCGACAGAGGAAGCTTAGGATACCCGAGAGCCGTGGGAGAGATGACTAGATCTTGGAAGAGCTCTTAACCGCACATTGGGACTCCGATTCCATCGCTGATGATCTCGTTTGAACCACGCGGGTGATTTGTTAACTCTTCTTAAACCTCTCCTTCCAATTCTTTCCCTAGGGGAAGTTATTTTAGTTTTAATGGGTGCACGTTTATCCCAGATCTACGCCGTTCTCAGTTGTTTTGTGAGGCGTCATTCATGTATATCGATCAGAGGAGATCAAGGTAGGTGGTCTAGTATTTATTTCCAACTGTAGAGTTGTTTTTGTGCACCGTTGTGCTACGCGCCCATGTTTGGGGTGTTGTATGGCTGAGGATATGACTGATAAAATACCTATAATTGCATAGGTAATTTAATGAATATGTGTAAACTGTTGTTTAGGATTGCTACCTTGATCTAGGGCCACCCTGTGGGTGCGTTTCCCTTGTTTATTCATTTAGCTAGGATACCCGTGGGTATGCCGTGATTATAGCTTGCTTTGAGTTTTATTGAGAGTAAATGTATATAATATCTTACTTATGTGTTGGTATCGGCCCGATTACTTACTTAGCCTGAGGGTAGTGTTTTGTTTAGCCTTAGGGAAAGTGTTTTGTTTGCCTGAGGGAAACGTTTCATATTCCCAAGGGTAGTAGATTCTGTGCCTGAGGGAAATATCTTGTATGCCTGAGGGCAATATTCGTTATTCCTGAGGGCAATCACCTGAGGGCTTCAATTCTATTTACCTGAGGGTAAGTTTTTTCATGTTTGAGGACAATGTTTACTTTGAATATTCACTATGGTGATTTATCATGTTATACCTCCCAAGATAAAGCACATGCTTGGTATTGTTTTACCTTATACTTGTTAGATAGCCTGTTGTGGGTTTTTTGCGGCACTATTTAGAAGATTGTCGGTTGAGGCCAGGTCTTGGAAACTTATATTTACATTATATTGAATTGTTAAATAATAATGAAATGGAAATGTAACTGGTAGGAGTAGCTGATTTTGAGTAGTTCCTAGCTTACTGCATTTCATTTCTGCACACTGCTATTTCACATTTTCACTGATAGTTAGGCACAGGCCTTTGGTGGTTGCCTACTGGGATTTATTTCTCACACCCTGTTTGGGTCATGTCTTGGGCCCAAACAAATTAAATTGTTGTAGGTTTTGATAAGGGAAAGAGTCCCTATACAGGTACTTAATTGTTGCAGAGGAGTAGGAGAGCATGAGACCGAGCTTAGGCTTGCGATGCTGCTGAAGTTCCTGCTGCACTATTTTGTTTTGTCTTGTTGTACTTGTCCCTTATACTGTATTGTTTTAGATTGCGGTGTATCATGTTTTGGATGATTTATTAGACTTAGGTACATATTGCATCATCCTATATATATGATTGTTATCCATTTCAGCTTGGTGTTGTTTACTATTTCCGCATTTGGTATGTTTCTATTTTCTCCGCTGCGCTACACTTTGACAAATGAGGGCATAGTTTCCCCACTATTAGACCTAGGCCCTCGCTGCTAGTCGGAAGCCTCTGGCATTTAGGGAAATGCACTTGAGGTCATGTGACCAACCGGGTTTGGGGAACCTGTTGAGTGGAACCCGGATCCGGGACGTTACAAAGTGGTATCAGAGGTAGGTTTTCTTTTCTCTAAGTTATGTTATTATTTGGGAATGATGGAAAGAGATAGATTGTTAAGGGATTTAGTAATAAATATGCCCGGGAGTAGCTACCCCATGTACAGGTAAAGGCTGGATTGCCTCGAATTAAATTGTGATTTTATAATTATGATTATTATAATTGATTTAATTTTCACCGTTGGGTGACGCACTTGTGGTGTGCTGTGTATATTTTTATACCTGGGTTCTATTTAGTTGCAACCCAATGAGATGAAGGTATGCCATCTCCTTCATAATTTAGGAACATGTTATAATCACATTCCATGCATAGTTTCCATGCCATGTAGGTGCATTAGAAATTTTATGTTGTTGTGCTAGAAAATGAATGTTGTTGTGATAGTTGACTTGATAAAATACCTGCTATTTGATAGGGTATTATTATGTAAGGTTTTGTGAATGAACAACAAAATTTTGTTTTTGAGGAGTATGGGCCCTCACCAATCGGAACTTGGTGGATCATCGACTTGTTTACATTGTTATAACACGTATAAGATGCCAAGCTTTGGTTTGAGGGGAGTATGTGCCCTCACAGATCAGAATTTGGCACTTTGATGTTCATTTAGTGGATTTCTGGGCTCCGAAGTAGTTTTTGAGACTTAGTGTCTGGAAAAACTCAGAATACACACCGTGTAATTATGATTACATGCCGTTTACTCTTCTGTTTGGTAAGAAATGGATTTTTTTAAGTACACATCATGTACCGTACGTACACGCCATGTAGTTTCTAACCGTGTCATAGGCCGTGTAGCTAGAAACACGAGACTGGGAAAACTCTAAGGGTACAAGCCACGTACTGGTTGTACATTCTGTGTCATTTTGACCCTATTTACACCATGTGATGAACAACATGGATGGAGAAATCTTCGCTTAAACATGCTGTGTCACCATTGAACATGCCGTGTAGTGTAATCTGGGAATTCGGCCGTGTAACTAAAAACACAAGTTAGTGTTATCCTTTCAAGTACACGCCGTGTCCATCTGGAACATTCCATGTAGAGTGATCCGTGTATCCAGCCGGGTCTCGAACAACACGGGTCGGCGAAGCTTGTCTAGTACACGCCTATACCTGTGGGACACGCCGTGTAATCTTGACCGGTGAGAGGCCGTGTGGAGTTGGCCATGTGGGTGGGGAAAAGGGGTGGTGTACATGCCGTGTGCGGGTGTAACACATCTTGTAGTGTTAGCAGAGTATCCGGCCGTGTCACTAACAACACAAGTATTTGGAATCTAAGCCATACACGCTGTGTCTATCTGGAACACGCCGTGTAAAGTGAGCTGTGTACCTGACCGTGTAATAGATAACACGGGTTAGTGAAGCTCATCTAGTACACGCCGTGTAGACCTTATAAACGCTGTGTAGTCTTGTTCAAAAGGGATCCGTGTGACTAAGCCATAAAGAAGGACTCGGGTAGGGGAAGAAAATTCAAGTACACACCATGTGTGGGGACAACACACCATGTGTTTGGGGTGTTACACGACCAGTTTTGGAAAGAAGTACACGCCCATGTGAAAGACTTGAGGGAAAATTCCATTTAGTTATTATACATACTATTTAGTCTTGTTTTGTAAAACTTGAATGTTTTCTTTTCCATGTTCCCTTATTACGATTCTAGTTCTTAGTCCCTGATAATCTTAATCTAAGGTGTGTGTTTGACCTTGTAGAGTCATGCCACTGAGATGACCACGAGTTGTTCGCGAAGAGAGTGGAAATGATTATACGTTAGAGAGTGTAGGCCATGAGCTACCGATGGATCCTCCAACAGTTCCAAATGCGGCTCCAGCTGTTACCCCAGACATAGGCATGGAGGCGCAGTTCCATGAAGGCTTTATGCGGTTTATGCATAACTTCTAGGGAGCACCGCTGGTTTCCACATCTATGGCAGAGCTAATGCATATATTCCATAAGCAGCGTCCACCTACGTTTTCAGAGGATGATAGACCATAGGCTGCAAAGTCTTGGTTGGGTTCTATGTAGACTATCTTCGAGCATCTAGATACGCCTCTAGGGAGGAGGGTCAAGCTCGCTACTTACTTTCTGTGTGATTTTTCCAAGAGGTGGTGGGATGTTACCACCTATACTGAGCATCACAGAGACATGGCATGGTAAAATTTTTAGGAAGTATTCTATGACTTTTTCTTTTCGGAGATGCTACATGCATATCAATCTTGAGAGTTCATGAATCGGTAGCAGGGTGCCATGTGAGTGATGGACTCTTCTTCCTGCTTCACCAAGCTATAATGTTTTGCACATGTTTTGGTGGGTGACGAGACGTTGAGGGATAGATGCTTTGAGGATGGTATTCGATATGAAATCTGAGCACTGTTGAATGTTTCCATGTTGCCTATAGTGCATGCTATTGTGAACCAGGCATTGATTACTGAGTGGAACCTTCGGAAAGCTAGTGGTGTAGGCCAGGACGTTTCGACACCAGTTTCTGGTACTATTTATACTGGTAAGAGGAATAGGCATATGGATTTATCTCATGGTGAAAGTACTAGCTAGAACAATTCTTTAGGTGGCCAGGTGATGTGTTACCAGTGTGGTAAAGAGGGGAACAAGAGACCTCAGTGTCCACGTGACCCAGTGGAGTTTCGAGCTTGCAGCAAGATGGGTCATCTGCAACGCTTTTGCAGGGAGTTTCCACCAGTGGCTAGTGAGAGCGGTTCTGTGCAGACTCTGCATGCAGGAGCAGGGCCAACAGCTTCTTACCCATCAGGGAATTGGAATAAGTCGGGACCTTTAGGCTGAGGTGGTTGTCATGGATGTGGTAGCCAGACACCAGGATCTCAGAGAAAGAAGGGCAGGTCAGCTCAGGGTAGCCAGGCTATGTCACAAGGCTGCATCACTAGGCAGGCATATGCAGTGCAACAGACCCAACAGGAGCAGGATCCTAGACCTTCCACTTTTAGAGGTACTATTCTAGTTGCTTCTTTTTTTATCTTCAGTACTTTTCAATACTGGTGATACACATAGATTTATATCTGTGGCTGTTGTGGAGAGCCTTGGGCTCTATGTTTCTTCTTATTCTTTTGATATTATGATGCTAGACACTCTACTGGGGACTAGAATGGCTGGTGTCCGTCAATGCAGGGAGTTCCCCCAAGAGGTTGGTGGGTGTCACTTTCTGTGAGACCTCTATGTCTTAGAGATGACGAGTTATGACGTCATTCTTGGGATGGACTGGTTGGTACCCTTTTGAGCCTTTTTAGATTGCTATCTCAGTAGGGTGAGTTTTACTTCACCAGAGGGTGGAGAGTTTCTATACAAGGGCAAGTGGGATGTCCAAGCAAGCCGATATGGACCTGAGCATCATGAGAGAGGTGGAGTGACAGCCCATATTGCGAGTTTATATCTGGATGACCAGGGAACTTTTTAGAAAGATTTCCCTCCAGTATTTGATCGTTTCAGGGATGTGTTCTCGGACGAACTCTAAGGTCTACCTCCAGAGTGAGAGGTGGATTTCTCTATTGAACTAGTTCCAAGAGTAGCACCAGTGTCCATTCCTCCTTACAGAATGGCTAAACCAGAGTTTCAAGATCTCAAGAGGTAGTTAGAGGAGTTGTAGGCAAGGGGTTTCATCCGACCCAGTACTTCTCCTTGGGGTTTTCCTATCCTGTTTGCGAAGAAGGCAGATGGTACCCTCAGAATTTGTGTGGATTATCGGAAGCTAAACCAGTTGATAGTCAAGAACCGATATCCCCTGCCAAGGATTAATGATATTTTTGATCAAATTTGAGGACCACGAGTGTTATTAAAGATTTACTTGATATCTGAATATCATCAGTTGCACATTAGACTATCGGACATACCACTTATAGCTTTTAGGAGTATATATGGTCTATATGAGTACTTGGTTATGCCATTTAGACTCACGAATGTGCCATCAGTTTTCATGGATCTGATGAATTGTGTGTTCCAACCATATCTGGATTCTTTTATGGTAGTCTTCATGGATGATATCTTGGTGTAATCTCACACTCGACACAACCATGCTACCCATCTTGAGATCATTTTGAGTACACTGAGAGAGAATCAACTATATTCTAAGCTCTCAATGTGACACTTTTGGAAGGACCAGATACACTTCCTAGGTCATATTATCTCAAAGGCAGGAGTTGTGGTAGACCCAGAGAAAGTGAGAGCTCTAGTTTCCTGGGAGAATCCTAAGAACGTATTTGAAATACGGAGTTTCTTGGGGCTGGATGGATACTACAGAAACTTTATACAGGACTTCTCCCACTTAGCAGTGCCATTTATGGGTTTGACTAAGAAGGGTGTGATGTTTATTTGGTTAGAAGCTTGCGAGATATCCTTTCATGAGCTGAAGGAAAGGTTGACATCAGCACCAATCCTGATACTTCCAGAGTAAGGGAAGAGCTATACTGTTTACTGTGATGAATCAGGTATTGGGCTGGGAGAAGTGTTGATGCAAGGTGATTGAGTTGTTGCGTACGTGTCTCGGCAGTTGAGGCCACATGAGAGGAATTACCTGACGCATGATCTCAAGTTGGCTGCACTTTTTCATGTGTTACGCTATTGAAGACATTATCTCTTGGGAGAACATTTTGTGGTGTTTATGGACCAAAAAAGTCTAAAATATATCTTTACCCAATGTGACATGAATTTGGGATAGCGGAGGTGGGTTGAATACCTTTAGTACTTCGACTTTGAGCTTACCTATACACCTGGTAAGGGTAACACAGTTGCTGATGCACTGAGTAGGAGGACTCAGATACAGGTAGTGCAGGAGGCCAATGGTGAGTTGTAGCTTATGGATTTGTTCTCTGAGATTCATTTAGAGGTGCATGATAGTTAGGGGCAAGCATATCTTTTATCCATAGCTATGAATTATACCCTCCTGGATAGAGTGGGGATGAGACAACTATCAGATTCGAATGGCCTAGTTCTACGAGAGTCAATGGCAAGTGAGGACCCTCCTCCTGGTTGGATGATAGGCGATGATGAGGTACTGCATATCCATGGACAAGTGTGGGTTCAAGGGGATATACGCTAGGAGTTGATGCGGGAGTTTCATTCTTTAGCTTGGGCAGTGCATCCCAGAGTTACCAAAATGTACCATGACATGAGACATCAATATTGGTGGTCGGGTATGAAACGAGAGGTAACTAGTTTTGTTGCGAGATGTTCCACCTGTCAGCAGGTGAAGGTGGAGCATCAGATTCCAGACAGACTGTTACTATAATTACCCGTTCCAGAGTGGAAATGGGATGATGTCGCAATGGACTTCGTGACCGGGTTGCCGAGTTCATCTCGAGGCAATGATGCCATGTGGGTTATTATGGACAGACTTACGAAGGCAACTCACTTTTTCCCGATAAAGGAGACCTTCGGTGTTGATGAGCTCGAGAAGTTATATATCCGAGAGACAGTACATCTTTATGGGGTCCCTCATTCTATCATTTCAGATAGGTATGCCTGTTTTACTTCTCATTTCTGGTAGAGTTTTCAGAGGGCACTGGGTACATAGGTGCTTCTGAGCACAACTTACCGCCCTCAAACTGATGGCCAGTTAGAGTGTACAATACAGGTACTTGAGTACATGCTACATGCATGCGTTCTGGACTTTGGGGGCTCTTGGGAGTGGCATATACCCATGGTCTAGTTTTCCAATAATAATAGTTTTCAGGAAACTATTGATATGGAACCTTACAAGGCTTTATATGGTAGGCCATGCCGATCACCTTTGTGATGGTTGGAGGCAGGTGAGACAACTTTACTGGGACCACGACTCATTCATGAGACTACATAGTAGGTCCAGTTGATACAAAAGCTGATGGATACTATGCAGTCTCATCAAAAATCTTATGCTGATCACCATAGAAGACCCTTGGAGTTCATGGTTGGGGATCATGTTTTCTTGCGTGTTTCACCAAGGTTGGGACACAGGCGGATCAAGAGACAAGGTAAACTTTCATTGAGGTATGTAGGGCCGTTTGAGATTCTAGAGAGAGTCGATCCGGTTTCCTATCGGTTGCATTTACCACAAAGGTATTGGTCATGCACGACGTCTTCCACGTATCTCAGCTGCACCGTTATCTATCAGACCTCTATCACTTTTTCTAGCCCCAGGAGGTTGAACTTCAGGTCCATGCATCCTTTGAGGAGAATCCTATTCGTATTGTATATAGGATCATGAAGGTTCTCCAAGGCTGGTCAGTTCCTCTCGTATGGGTTCTATGGTAGCATGGCCAAGTGCAGGACGAAACCTAGGAGCGGGAGACCGATGTACGTGCTCAGTGGCCAAATTTTTTCTCATATTTATCTTCACCACCCTTGGAAGGGAAATTCAGGGACACATTTCTTTAAGGGGGAGTTTGTAGGAACCCAGTTCTTATTCTTGAGGTATGAGTTTCTTCTTTTCCTTTTTCCTTAAGTGTTTTAAAGAAAATAAGAAAAATGGGGAAAAATCCCAAAATTTGTGGGTACACGCTGTGTACTTTTCCACACGCCGTGTACTTTGGCCGTGTGGGATGATAATACTGGGTGTGTAGGACTGTCGGCGATGAAGGGTGTAAAAACTGACTACACACCATGTACTTAGTATATACACGCCATGTAATAAGTTAGCATGTGAATAGTAAGGTGGTGGGAGTAGTTGCCAGTGGAGCGACAGTACACGCCGTGTACTTAGAAATATACACTGTGTAACCAGTTCGGCTGATAAACAGTGAGGTGGTGGAAAGTGGCCTCCAGAGGAACAATTAAAAAATGGAAAGTGCACACAGTGTAATTGAGAGTACATGTCATGTAGTTATGTTTTTTCTCTTAAAACAAGAAGTATCCTCCTCTTTCGACAGAGGAAGCCTAGAACACCTGAGTGCCGTGGGAGAGACGGCTGGATCTTGGAAGAGATCTCGATCGCACACCAGGACTCTGATTCCTTCACTGATGATATCGTTTGAACTGCGTAGGTGATTTGTTCACTCTTCTTGAACCTATACTTACAATTCTTTCATGAGGGGAAGTTCTTTGAGTTTGAATGGGTGAATTTTTATCCCAGATCTACGCCATTCTCGGTTGTTTCAGGAGGCATCTTTCATGTATATTGATCATAGGAGATCGAGGTAGGTGGTCTGGTGTTTATTTCCTACTTTTGAGTTGTTTTTGTGTACATTGGTGATACGTTCCCATGTTTGGGGTGTCATATGGCTGAGGAAGTGACTGATAAGATACCTAGAATTGCATAGGCAATTTAATGAATATGTGTAAACTATTGTTTGGGATCACTGTCTTGATCCAGGGCCACCCCGTGGGTATGTTTCCCTTGTTTAGCCGCTTGGCTAGGATACCCGTAGGTATGCCGTAATTATAGCATGATTTGAGTTTTCTTTAGAGAAAATGTATATAATTGCTTGCTTATGTGTTGGGATAGGCCCGGTTACTTTCTTAGCATGAGGGCAGTGTTTTGTTTAGCCTTAGGGCAAGTGTTTGTTTAGCCTAAGGGAAACGTTTCATATGCTGGAGGGCAGTTGCTTCTATGCCTAAGGGAAATATATTGTACGCCTGAGGGAAATATTCATTATGCCTGAGGGAAATCACACGAGGGATTCAATTCTATTTACCATAGGGAAAGGTTTTTCATTTCTGAGGACACTGTTTACTTTGAATATTCACTATGGTGATTTCTAATATGACAACCCTGCTTTTATTGAAAACTTAAACATGATTTATTACATAAACTATTAACTTGATACAACATGGAAGATCAAGAGGTCTAGTGTCTTTGGGGATTAGGATCATTACATAACAACTTAAAACATGAAATAAAACATCTTTATTGAAAACTTCCTTTACATAACCACTAAATTCCCTCTTACTTAGAATTGCATGGGATAACCTGAGGACATGCATAAGAAAAGGGTGAGCTATAAAGCCTAGTAAGGGAATAAACATGGAATACATGAGGAGTAAAATACATGTTATACAATAGGAATATCAATAGAGCATAAGATAAACATGAACATAAAGGAATGATAAATCATGATAATCATAACATGGAAATGTGGCAACAACACTTAACATGGAATTAGCATGATCCAAGGCTCATTGCACATAGAGCATGAGTAAATCCTCATTACACATGAAGCATGAGTAAACCCTCATTTCACTTGAATTATGATGAGTCAACACTCATTGCACATGACATATCATGATACTATACTTTACCCAATGCATTGGAGCGCTATAAGGGCGCACCCTTCTTAAACAATTCATTTCATGCATAAGTGTGCCACATGGATCATAAAACATGGATCCATTAAACATAATCATTTATTCCACCATAAAGGAATATGGAATTCATACATGAAACTTTATAATCAATAAGTAAATGTGCATAAAGGTGAATACACTTGATGGAGAAATGGGCATGGTATTCACTACACAAAGGCATTGGCTTAGAAAATCGGTGCAATTTCGGCAGCGTAACGGCGTGACATAAGAATTCATAAAAATGGTTGATGATAGAGAAAGGGGTTCCTCATCATATTTACAAGTAATGGATAGTAAGTAGGTCATATAGATACATGTCCCAACAATTTTAATGGAATTTAGATTCATGATACAAAAGTATTGCTTGAATGTAAAAGAGGAGAGAGAAGTTCCTTTCGGAATTTCGGCATAGTAACAGGTGTACATGGGAGGCATTTAATGAGAGAGAAAGGGGTCTCCCATCATTCAAAAATAAATAGGGAAGTATCAGGGAGGTGCGAAACCATACCCCAATATTCATAATTGAAATTAAAAGGGAAAAACAACTTAAAGAAAATTGGAAAAAAATGAGAAAGGAAGAAAAAACCCTTACTTGGAAGTGTGCCTCCAAAGGCTTGAGAGAGGCTTGAGAGAGGATTATTGGGTGCTTGGGGCACCTTGAGAGGATTCTAGAGAGATTAGGGCAGAGGTTGGACGAACTCCAAAGGATTTGAGTGAGGAGGAAGTGGGAGCTTGGGTGGGTTTATACAGGAAAGGTGAGAGAATTCTTTATTATTTAGGTTTGGGACCCCTTATATTAAATTAGTCAAAACCACAAACCATCCCATGGTTTTTCCCATAGTTTTTGGAAAATGGAAGAGGAAAAAAATATTTTATAAGGCCAAATTCCTAACTTCTTAAAATAATAGGGTTGCTTATGTGGAGGTGAGTCACACTCCCATGGAAAACAATTTAAAAAGACATGGTGTTTAATAAGTCTTGAAGGGTCCATTAATGCTTTGAAAAGTAAGTCAAAAAAACACAAAATCACATTATTTTAATGTTAAAACATATATTGTCCAAACATAAAGCTTATATTATTTTATTACATCACTATTAGGTCATTATGATGTCATAAAACACATTATATATTTAAACAATATATAATTTTTACCCAAACAATTAACTGTCTCAGAAAATTATGAAAAATTCACCATTGGATAATTTCGACGTCCTGATTCCAGAAATAAAATTTATTTTATCTAAATAATTTTCTAAATAAGTTAATTTTTACTTTTAAAATAAAAACCGAAATTTATCGAAAATTCACGGGTTTTGACAAAAATGGCTTTCAAACCATAATAAAAATTACAATTGCATTCATAAAATTATATGATCATTTATATATAATAATAATTAATTTAATAATAATAAAAATATTTTAATAAAATATTATTTAATTCCAAAATCCCTTAATTTAATAAAATAGAATTCTTAATTAAATAATAACTAAAAATGCTATTTGTACTTTAAAAACTATTTACAATGTATCAATAATGACAAGAATGTATATTAATTATTATATACAAAAATAATGTACATGAACATAGTATTAGCGATTTGTTACATAACCCCTTAAAACAGACGCATAAGATCTTAGGGTAAGGTGTGCGATGGTGACAGACTCTTGGGGTGGCTCAGATAACATCGCTCGAGTGGTAATCTCTATCAACTTCCACTTTTCCTGTAGACAATCCCATTCGAGATTGACATGATGAACCTCAGCTTGGACTTGGTCAAGAGTGAAGCCCAAGGACACCACCTCTTTTCCGAGCTCCAACAAATGGGATTTTTATGGAGCAATTCTACTGGATGAGGCCATCACTTGTTTTTTCTGAGTAAATTGGATTTGTTAAAGCCCTATATTTATACTAATTATGTGATCACTATTCAATGACTATAAAAGTAACAGTCAAAATCCTTAACATAAAACCAAAGAAGTTGACATTTTATATAAAAATTTTACATAAAGAGACATTTAACTAGATCAAGAAAGATTTCCATTAGTGAAACTTTGGGTCATTACAATATTCCCCCCTTAAGAAATTTTTCCATCGAAATTTACTTTTTCCCACACTAAAACAGATGTGGGTAACTCATCTTCATCATTTCCTTCGATTCCCAAGTCGCTTCTTCAAACTTGTGGTTTCGCCACAACACCTTGACAAGGGGCATTGTCTTATTTCGTAGAATGTTTTCTCTACGATCTAAGATCTTCACTGGTTTCTCCTCATAAGAAATATTATCCTCCAACTGTACCACCTCATAAGAGAGTACATGTGAAGGGTCCGGTATGTACTTCCTTAAGAGGGATACATGGAAGACATCATGTACTTTGTCCATGGTAGGTGGAAGTGCTAGTCAATAGGCCACAGCCCCAACATGATCGATAATCTCAAAGGGGCTGATGTACCTTGGACTTAACTTCCCTTTCTTTCCAAACCTCATGACCTTTTTCCACAAAGATATGCGTAGAAAAACCATGTCTCCAACTTTAAACTCAAGGTCTCATCGACGATTATCTGCATAACTCTTCTGTCGACTCTAGGCTGCCTTGATATGCTGCTGAATGGTTTTCACCTTCTCCACCATTTCCTCGACCATTTCCTGTCCAAGCAGCTTACATTCACCGACCTCATCCCAACACACCGGTGTTCTGCACCTTTTTCCATAAAGGGATTTATATGGTGCCATTTGGATGCTCGAGTGGAAACTATTATTATAAGAGAACTCAACCAGAAAAAGATATTGATCCCATACTCCTTTAAAGTCCATTGAGCACACTCTCAACATGTCCTCAAGTGTTTGGATAGTCCGCTCGGATTGGCCATCATTTTGAGGATGATAGGCCATACTGAAGTTCAGTTCAGTATTTAGAGCATGTTGAAGACTCTTCCAAAACTTAGAGGTGAATCTTGGATCTCGGTTAGACACAATAGATAGTGGCACTCCATGCAGCATTACCACTTCCCTGATATATATCCGTGCCAGTTGATCCAATGAGAAATCCCCCCGAATAGTAATGAAGTGTGCAGTCTTTGTAAAACGATTCAGAACAACCCAGATTGCATTGTTTCCTTTGGATGTACTCGGAAGTCCGGTGAAAAAGTCCATGGCGATGTTCTCACATTTCCATTCTGGTATTGGCAATGGTTGCATCATCCCCTTAGACTTCTGGCTCTCTACCTTCACTTGCTGGTACACCAGGAACTTTGATATATATTCAGCGATCTTCTTTTTCATATTATCCCAACAAAAGTTTTCTCAGAGATCTCGATACATCATTTTGCTCCCTGGGTGAATAGAGAAATTTGAACTATGTGCATCATCCAAAAGTTCATTCTTCAGCTCTGGACTTGATGGAAAACATAGTCTTTTCCCAAACCACACAATTCCTTCTTCATTAACATTAAACTCTGAGGATTTCCCTTTTTCGATAGCTTCCAATTTTTCCTGAATTCCCACATCATCCTTTTGAGCATCCTTTAACCTTTACAAAAGAGACGGTTGAGCAATCATTTGTGAAAGGATTGATGATGTTCCCTTATTTATTATTCCCATGTCCATCTTCATCAAGTCTAAGAAGATTGGATCCATATCAATTCTCATCATTGATAGAATCACTGGGTCCTTTCTACTTAGGGAATCTTCCACCTTGTTTGCTTTCCCAGGGTGGTAATGTATTGAACAGTCATAATCCTTGATGAGCTCTATCCATCCTCTCTAGCTCATATTAATCTCTTTCTATGTGAATATATATTTAAGACTCTTTTGGTCAGTATATATCTCACATTTATCCCTATAGAGATAATGCTGCCAGATTTTCAAGGCAAAGATCACAACCGCCAATTCCATATCATGCATTGGATAGTTTCGCTCATGGATTTTCAACTGCCTTGAGGCATAGGATATCACTTTATCATTTTACATCAGCACACATCCTAAGCCTTTCTTTGAAGAATCACTGAATACCACAAAAATTTCCCCACTTGTGGGTAAAGTTAGCACAAGAGTAGTGATAAGCCTCTTTTTCAACTCCTTGAAGCTTTATTTGCATTCATCACTCAAAGAAAACTTTACTCCCTTTTGAGTTAGCTTGGTAAGAGGGCTGGAAAATCGTGAGATATTTCTCACAAATTGTTGATAATATCCAGCTAACCCCAAGATGCTATGGATATCTGTTACCGATGTTGGCCTCAGCCATCCCTCAATTGCATCTGTTTTGGAGGGATCCACAGATATCCAATTTCTTGTGATGATATGGACGAAGAATGAGACCTCCTTCAACCAGAACTCACACTTTTTATACTTTAGATAGAGCTTATCCTTGTGTAAAGTCTCTAGTACAGTTCTTAAATGATCCTTATGATCCTCCTTGGTTTTGGAGTATATTAGAATATCATCTATAAATACTACCACAAATTTGTCTAGGTAATCTCTAAAGACTCTATTCATCACGTCTATGAAGATTTATAGAGCATTGGTGAGTCCAAAAGGCATTACTATGAATTCATAGTGCCCGTATCTTGTACAAAAAGCAGTCTTGGGGACATCTTCCTTCTTCACCCTTACTTGATAATATCCCGACCGCAAATCTACCTTGGAGAAGTATTGTGCTCCACGCAGCTGGTCGAACAAGTCCTCGATCCATGGTAGAGGATACTTGTTCTTTATTGTGATTTTGTTAAGTTCATGATAATCGATGCAAAGCCGCATTGACCCATCCTTCTTCTTGACGAAGAGGACTGGTGCACCCCATGGTGAAGCACTTGGGCGTATAAACCCTTTATCCAGATTCTCCTATAGTTGTTTCTTCATCTCTTAAAGCTCCATGATAGCCATTCTATATAGAGTCTTGGATATTGGTAGTGCCCCTGGTATAAGTTCAATTGAGAATTCAACGTCTCTTTTAGGAGGAAGACCAGGCAGTTCCTCGGGAAACACTTCAGCAAATTCCCTCACAATAGGCATTTCCTCAAGGGTGGTTTCTTCCTTGGACAAAATCATCTGAGCCAGATACGCATGCTCATAGGGCAGTAATATCCATTCTTGAGATGATGGAGCTAAGGGAGATTCATCTTCCTCCTTAAACTTGTAAATAATCGGGGGTTGATTCTCCATATGGAGTGTGATTTCCCTTTCCCAACAATTTATGTTGGATATATATAAGGAAAGCCAATCCTTGCCAATAATTGCATCAAATTCCACTAGAGGGAGTATGACGAGGTTCACCGGGAAATTCAATCCACATATTATAATAGGGGAGGACTTATATTAATGGGATGCAATGATTTCCCCATTTTCCGTACTCACCGACATCTTCACTTCCATGATTTGTGGTGGTGTTGGGATTGTTCTACTAAACTTTAGAGATATAAAAGAATGTGTAGAACCTGAATCAAAAAGTACGTTCGATATTCTTGAATGAATAACTAGTGTACCTTTCACCACTTCATTTTCAGGGTTCACTTTGGCAGAAGTGATGACAAAAGATCTTCCTTGCTGCCTTGGAGGTTGTTGGTTACCTCCTAAAACCCTTGGTTTAGGGAACTGATTTGAAAAGTGCCCCGGTTCTTTGTAGTTTTAGCAATAAACAATGCGTTGAGGTTCTAACGGAGCATTACTCTCCTCTGTCGCAGCCGCAGGTCTTTCTTGCCGACAGTTAACAGCTAGGTTCCCTTCTCTTCCACACCTAAAGCATTTCCTCGTCCCCTTGAGGAAATTTCCAGGGTTCTTCTTTCCGCACTTTTGGAAAGTGGGGTGCTAGATCTTCTTAGCACCGTTGGATTTATCCATCGGACTGCCAGCATTGAATTCCACCTTACGCTTGTTGTCCCCATGATACCCCTATGATTCCCCGATCTCCATTTCGACCTTGAGGTCACATCAGACAATTTCCTCATAGCTGTTGAAGTCACGAATCGCTAATGATTTCTGCAGGCTAGGCTTCAACCCACCAAATAAGCGTTCAAACTTGCATTAGGGGGTAACAACAAAGCTGGAAGCATATCGTGAAAGCCTTGTGAAGTTTTCCTCATACGCTCCAATAGATTATTCGTCTTTTTGCTTGAGGGAAAGGAAGTCCCTTTCCATCTTAAGCCGGAGGGTGCGTGGAAAATATTTATCGAAAAACATCCTCCAGAAATCCTTCCATTCCAATGACTCGATATCCTCCTCAGGCTTTGTATTTTTGATCAACGTCCACCATTGATCAGCTTCACCCTCTATACGATAAGTCACCAGGAGAACCTTCTCTTGTTCAGAACATTGAAGGATGGAGAAGATCTTTTCAATGGAGTTGACCCATTGTTCAGCAATTGTGGGATCAGATGATCCACTAAAAGTAGGAGGCCTTTGTCTCATGAAGCTCTCTATAGTGACTTGTTCATTCTTAGGGGAGGTTGAACGTTCCTCTTGACCCATGTTTCTATTCAAAGCTTGAGTTAGCTGAGAGAGAAGCGTGAAAAAGTTCGCGATTCCCGCTCCCATTGAATTGGGCATCTTATTAGTACAGTCATCACACTGATCTTCACATCGGTTGTTAGTCCGAGTCCTCCTATTACCAGCCATTGGATGGAATAAAAGGAAAGTTAGGGGGTAACACAGGTAATCCAAAGACAAAATTTTATGACTTATAAATAAACTTTTATTTCCTTAACTCAAGAGTCTATAGGCTTCAATCTTGGCTTTTCATGATCTACTTTCTAACATATATTCTTAGGGACATTTTTTTTAATTCCCTTAATAAGGGTTCATAATAAGCTTGTGAATTTACCAAAGCATATCCCCTGTGAGTGTCGTAACCAAGAGTGTAGCAAGGCCCATTGTCGTGTACCAGTTCCGATTCGAGTCTAGCTCAAAGCGGTGTTTTTGGGTTTTACCCCTAGGATACATCTGTGCCAGAGCCACCTCTACCTACTCGTATCCAGATAGGGATGTATTTGATTGATAAAAAACTTACTCAGTACTTAACAAAACTTGGGGATGTTTTTATTATACTTAGTCTTGTCTCTAAGGATTTACTAGGATTTTCTAATCCTAATCCCAAAAATAACTAAACCTATCCTCTGATACCAATTATAACAGCCCTGATTTTATTACAAACTTAAACATGATTTATTACATAAACTATTCACTTGATAAAACATGGAAGATCGAGAGTTATAGTGTATTTGGGGCTTAGGATCATTATATAACAACTTACAAAAATGAAATACAACATCTTTATTGAAAACTTCCTTTACATGACCACTACATTCCCTTGTACTTAGCATTGCATGAGATAACCTGAGGACATGCATAAGAAAAGGGTGAGCGATAAAGCCCAGTAAGGGAATAAACATGGAATACATAAGGAGTACAATACATGTTAGAAAATAGGCATATCAATAGAGAACAAGAGAAACACGAACATAAAGACATGATAAATCATGATAATCATAACATGGAAATGTGGCAACAACACTTAACATGGAATTAGCATGAGCCAAGGCTCATTGCACATGGAGCATGAGTAAATCCTCATTGCACATGAAGCACGAGTAAACCCTCATTGCACTTGAATTAGCATGATTCAACACTCATTGCACATGATGTATCATGATACTATACTTTACCCAATGCATTGGAGCGCTATAGGGGCACACCCTTCTTAAACAATTCATTTCATGCATAAGTGTGCCACATGGATCATAAAACATGGATTCATTAAACATAATCATTTATTACATGATAAAGGAATGTGGAATTCATAAATGAACTTTATAATCAATAAGTAAATGTGAATAAAGGTGAATACCCTTGATGGAGAAATGGGCATGGTATTCACTACACAAACGCATTGTCTTAGAAAATCGGTGCAATTTCTGCAGCGTAACGGTGTGACATAAGAATTCAGAAAAATGGTTGATGAGAGAGAAAGGGGTTACTAATCATATTTACATGTAATGGAAATTAAGGAGGTCATATAGATACATGTACCAACAATTGTAATGGAATTTAGATTCATGATACAAAAGTATTGCTTGAATGTAAAAGAGGAGAGAGAAGTTCATTTCGGAATTTCAGCATAGTAGCGGGTGTACATGAGAGGCATTTAATTAGAGTGAAAGGGGTCTCCCATCATTCAAAAATAAAGAGGGAAGTATGAGGGAGGTGAGAAACCATACCCCAACATTCATAATTGAAATTAAAAGGGAAAAACAACTTAAAGAAAATTGGACAAAAATGAGAAAGGAAGAAAAAACCCTTACTTGGAAGTGTGCTTCAAAAGGATTGAGAGAGACTTGAGAGAGGCTTAATGGGAGCTTAGAGCACCTTGAGAGGATTATAGAGAGATTAGGGCAGAAGTTGGATGAACTCAAAAAGCTTTGAGTGAGGAGGAAGTGGGAGCTTGGTTGGGTTTATATAGGAAAGGTGATGGAATTCTTTATTATTTAGGTTTGGGACCCCTTATATTAAATTAGTCCAAACCACAAACCATACCATGGTTTTTCCCATGGTTTTTGGAAAAGGGAAGAGGAAAATAATATTTTATAAGGCAAAAGTCATAACTTCTTAAAATAATAGGGTTTCTTATGTGGAGGTGAGTCACACTCCCATGGAAAACAATTTAACAAGACAAGGTGTTTAATAAGTCTTGAAGGGTCCATTAATGCTTTTAAAAGTAAGTCAAACAAACCCAAAATCACATTATATTAATGTTAAAACATATATTGTCCGAAAATAAAGCTTATATTATTTTATTACATCACTATTGGGTCATTATGATGTCATAAAACACATTATATATTTAAACAGTATTTAATTTTTACCCAAAAAATTAACTGTCTCAGAAAATTATGAAAAATTCACCGTTGGATAATTTTGACATCTTGATTCTATAAATAACATTTATTTTATCTAAATAATTTTCTAAATATGTTAATTTTCACTTTTAAAATAAAAACCGACATTTATCGAAAATTCACGGGTTTTGACAAAAATGGCTTTCAAACCTTAATAAAAATTAGAATTGCATTCATAAAATTATATGATAATTTATATATAATAAAAATTTATTTAATAATAATAATAATTTTTAATAAAATATTATTTAATTCCAAAATCCCTTAATTTAATAAAATAGAATTCTTAATTAAATAATAACTAAAAACACTATTTGTACTTTAAAAACTATTTACAATGTATCAATAATGACAAGAAAGTATATTCATTATTATATACAAAAATAATGTACATGAACATAGTATTAGCAATTTGTTACATAACCCCTTAAAACAGACACATAAGACCTAAGGTTAATGTGTTCGATGGTGACAGACTCTTGGGGTGGCTCAGATAACATCGCTCGAGTGGTAATCTCTATCAACTTCCACTTTTCCCGTAGATGGTACCATTCGAGCTTGACATGATGAAGCTCAGCTTGGACTTAGTCCAGAGTGAAGACCAAGGATGCCACCTCTTTTCTGAGCTCTGACAAATGGGCTTCGTATGGATCAATTCTACTGGATGAGGCCATCGCTTCTCTTGTCTGAGTAAATTGGATTTGATAAAGACCTATATTTATACTAATCATGTGATCACTATTCAACGAATATAAAAGTAACGACCAAAATTCTTAACATGAAACCAAAGAAGTTGACATTTTATATAAACATTTTACATAAAGAGACATTTAACTAGATCAAGAGGGATTTCCATTAGTGAAACTTTGGGTCGTTACATCTAATGTTATACCTGCCAAGCTAAAGAACATGCTTGGTATTGTTTTACCTTCTACTTGTTAGATATCCTGTTGTGGGTTTTTCTACGACACTGTTTAGAAGATTTTCAGTTGAGGCTATGTCTCGAAAACATATAATTCAATTATATTTAATTTTTAAATAATAATTAAATGGAAATGGAACTGGTAGGAGTATCTTCTTTTGAGTACTTCCTAGTTTACTACATTTCATTTCAGCACACTGCTGTTTCACATTTTCACTGATAGTTGGGCACAAACCTTTGGTTGTTTCCTACTGGGATTTATTTCTCACACCCTGTTTGGGTCATGTCATGGGCCTAAATAGATTATATTGCTACAGCTGTTGATAAGGGAAAGAGTCCCTATACAGGTACTTGATTGTTGCAGAGGAGTAGGAGAGCATGAGACCGAGCTTAGTCTTGCGATGCTGCTGAAGTTCCTGCTACACTGTTTTGTTTTGACTTGCTGTACTTGTCCCTTGTACTGTATTGTTTTAGATTTTGGTGTATCCTATTTTGGATTCTTTCTTAGACTTAAGGACATATTGCATCATCCTATATATATGACTGTTGTCCATTTCAACTTGGCGTTGTTTACTGTTTCTGCATTTGGTATGTTTATATTTTATCTACTGCACTATACTTTGAAAAATGAGGGCATAGTTTCCCCACTATCATACCTAGGCCCTAACTGCTAGTCGGCAACCTCTAGAGTTTGGAGAAATGTGCTTGAGGTTATGTGACCAACCAGGTTCGGGGCACCCGTTGAGTGGCACCCTGATTCTGGACGTTACAAAAAAATAATATGTTTTATCATTTAAAAATATAAATATGTTATAAATATCCTAATTATTTATCAAATTCAATGTTAGTGCCAACAGGGTAATGTGGTTAAGTAAAATGAAACATGATGTCTTGTGGAGGCAGTAGTCCGTACACACACAATAGTCATTTTCGATTTTCTTAGGGAAAAATGGAAGGGTGGTTAAATATTGCACCATAATTATAATAAAATACTGGTATAAAAATGATACTAATATTATAATTTTTAGTTGGTAAAAATAAATTTTAGAAAGAATAAATGCACATAGGTAAAAATAAAATATGAAGAAACAACTAAAAAACTTTATCTCCATACTTAGATTATCTCCCTTACTAAGAGTATTAATCATTTGAGGGATGGTATTTTGATAATAAAAAAAACTAATTAAGGTGGGTAAAAGTGTTTATGATAAGTTTTGGGAAATTTTGGCCTGAACTAAGGGTGATCTTTTGTGAGGATAAGTGAGGAGAGGCGATCCCCTTATATAAGTGAAAATGAGTGTCATTTTTGTAAATACCAAAAACTTTT
This sequence comes from Viscum album, assembly GCA_963277665.1. Classification (NCBI taxonomy): domain Eukaryota; kingdom Viridiplantae; phylum Streptophyta; class Magnoliopsida; order Santalales; family Viscaceae; genus Viscum; species Viscum album. The sequence continues at coordinate 1,944,368,784 of OY728148.1, forward strand.
CTATAATAGAAATTCACTCTCAATGAAAATAGATCAAAATATGAGAAATTATATATATAATAAAAGATATGGTCTAGAAAAATCTCAAAAACTCATTCAAAACATGTTTTAAACATGTTTGGCCCATCACCACTTAGGTTACTCATGTTTACTATTTTTGTTTTCACCATGATAACTAATTTTTACTAAGGTAATTTATCCTTTATGTCAAAAAATGGATCTTATTATATAATTTAGACCTAATTATTCCATATTTGAAATAAATTTTTTCTGATTTAATAAAAATCAATCTTGAAATACTAAATGTATAATGTATTAAAAACATTTTGTTTGTAAAATATAACATAAATTACAAACTGTCAAATATGGGTTTATAAATTAAAACTAATATTTTTAAAATAATATATAAACTTAAAAAATAAATATTTGGTCTTATAAAAAGGATTCATAAATTTAAAATTCAAAATTATATGCTAATAATGTCATAATAGTCATTGTGACATCCTTTCATGGGTTTCACATGGCAGTGCGCCGAGCCGGTTGGCCACATGACCTCAGACATGACTCTCTGTATGCCAGAGGCTATTGAATAGTAGCAGGGGTCTAATACATAACATTGGAAGACTATACCCTATTTATCAAAGTATCACAACAATGGAAATTGGTACACAATAACAAACTGATATAATCAATAATAAAAAACAAACTATAACTAATACAAACCAGTATCACATGATATACCAAAATAGGAAAATAATATCCAAACTTTTGGGCAAAAATCCCTCAAGGTAACATTGAAGAATTTTTGGGTTGATTGTGTTTGTTGACAAAGCAGGTGGTGAATTTTCAAGTTCCCGAGAAGTTGTTGACAATCCATGTTGACAAAGAACGATGGCAAAGGAATGGACGATCTGGAGGCAGTACAAAAGAGCAGTACAAGGTGGCGCTGTTTCCCAGTGTTTGCCAAATTTTTGGGGTCCAAAATTTGGAAGTTGGCGAGCATTGCGAAAAGTGGATTTCCATGAAGATCATATTTTAATATGACAAAGGCATGAATTTCATGAAGAGAGGCTGCATGGTTTGGAATTCACGAAGACCATAAGAATGATGGCGGTGATTCTTCACGGTAACGTCAAAGCTTCGCGAAAGGCAGAGGTTGAAGTGCATCGCGGCAGTGAAGGGCTTTGAGAGGGAGCTTCACGGCGAAGGCGCGAAATAATGTTGACGGTGATGCTCCGCGATTACGACGAGCTCCGTGATCGGAAAATTTCCGTGGTGCTTCGTGATTTTGATAGAATTCCGGCAGAAACTTTGGAGCTTCGTGATTGGCGATGACCTAGCGCTGACTTCGCGCAGAAGGGTCGAGGGTCAGTGGAATTGCCTATAAATAGAGGCTAAACCCCTCGAGAGAAGTAGAGATAATTTTTATAGAAAATACATTTCTCTTGGTTCGCGAAGGCAGTGTGCTTCGCGAAAGAAGAGCTTTGCGACGACTATTCTAGATCCGCGAAAGTCGTGTGCTCCGCGTTGGCTCAGTGAGATTCACGAGGGAAGTCACTTTGTGACGACTTGAGATCCGCGACGGCCTATGAATTGCGAAGGATTGAGATTTTAGATGGTCTGAGCTCCGTGAAATTGTGAGCTTCGTGAAAAGAAAGGAGCTTCGCGAAGGCTTGTTTGAGCTTCGTGAAATTGGGAGCCTCATGAAGTTGGGTGCTTTGCGAAGGTGTTTCCAAAGTGAATTGCCCAGTGGTTAAGAGGAAAAGGGGTATTCATCAGTGGATGAAAGTTGGACTTTAACAGATAATCTATCAACAGTTGAGGATGCATTCCTTCATGCAAATGGAGAGACCTACATGTCTATAAACTGTGAGTGGATTCCTTCCAGAGCAGTGAGCAAAGGAAGTGAAAGAAGGTGATCCTCTCCATCGGTAGTTAGCCAGAGAGAGAGAAACAGGGAGTGACCCTTGGGAAAACAGTGAGCTGACCCTAAACTTTGTAAAGGCAGTGAGCCTGGGTGTAGAAGTGATCTATCCCGAACCTTGTAATACAAAGCTAGTGAAGTTTAGTGGAATTTGGTACGATCGACAACCTATCGGCATATGCTCCTTGGACGTAGCCCTTAGCGGTGAACCAAGTAAAATTTCCATGTCCTATGCATGCTTTACTTTCTATTTATATTGTGCAACAGGAAAGAGAGAGAAGAGTGTTTTTCTTAACAGCGAAATAAGATCAGAACGGTCTTTAATATTAAATCAGTCATACCCTGATTCACCCCCCCTCTTAGGGTATTCAACATTGTGGACCTCACACAAACTAAAGTAGTTGATCAGTCATGCCATATATGTGTCAAGTGTCAATATAAAAAATCCAAAATAAATACACAAAAAAATCCCAAGTGGGTCCTAACATTATGTTCAGTTCCCTAATCCCTGCCCCCATCCCAACTCAACCATATAACATAGGGATATTTCCCTTGTCATATATCATAAACATGAAATCTATTCAGGTACCAATCAGGTAGCCCGAGTAGGGTGTGAGTAAAAACTAGTGGGCCACTATCAATAGTTCCTAAAACAATATCCATTCAATAATAGTGTATGAAGTTGTATAAAGAATAAAGTACAAGTGATAAATAAATAGTTTACTAATTAAATTATACTTTATTTAACCACATGAATACCCAAGTTCATGAGGACACCCAAACCATAAATACCTGCTTTGACCAGTTCCAGAGTCTGAACCATCCCTAAGGGATATCACATAGAGAATCACAATTCATTATAACATTGGATTTAATTATCAATTTAATTTCAGTTCATATCATGTCTACTTAGAACCATAGTCTTATGCCAAAATTTTGGCCCTATAACATCTTGTCTATCACCCCATGGAATTTTTAATAATCAATCCTTATCCCACACCCTATTTATCAATCAATCACATATGGTATTTTGAAGCATCATTCCATGTACCACACTCATAGTTATCACATATAATATTTTGAAGCATCAATCACTGTATCAAACTCATTATCAAATATATCACAATATCACATATATCATAATTTCATATACATCACGGTTAAGAATCATTAACCTTAATATATAAAATTCTCATCAAATTTTCCAATTTAAATTATCAATTCAACCATGGTTCTTTACTTTAATCACATGGAATAATATGAAAAATTCACCATTAAACCATTTATCAACATTTAATTATATAAAATGTTAAACCTTTAAGGTTAATACAAACATCCATTAATTCCCATTAATAAATCAATTTAATATCCAATTATTCTCCAATTACATAATCATAATTTCAACCAAGTTCAAAATCACCATATTACATCAATTTCAGGGTTCCATTAATTAATTAACCAATTAATTAATCCAATTCAAGGTGTAACTGAATAATGTGGAAATTACAATTTCACAATTCCATACACACAATTATAATAAAGAATATGGGAATTGAAATTTAGACCACCTACCTAAAGATCTTAGACAAACATTTTCCCAAGAAAAATTCCCCAAATTGAAGTAGAATGATCAACTATACAATGGTACAAGGGTTTTAGGACCAAAAACTAAATCCAAGATCAAATGAAGAAACAACCATCATAACCTAGATCTAAACCTTCACCAATGGGGAATACAACATTCTTCTTCATCTGGAAAGATAGAAAGGAGAGAGATAAATCCACAGGATAATAAATCACTTACTGGGAGAGGTGTAGATTCATCAATTATATTTTTGATTCATCAAGAACAGATTTCAAAAATAATTAGAATCCTCTTTGAGACATAAAAAAATGAGATAGAACCTATTAGGTTGAGTGGGGGTGAATGAGGGTGAAATACAGGGGGTTTGGGAATTTTAAAATAATTTTTTGGAGAAAAAAACCTTGCCCACACGGTTTCCAGGGCTGGGGCACATGGTTTTCCAAACCATGCACCCTAATTGCGCACCTCATCTTAGGGGGTTGATGGATTATACTAATAGGGTTCATTATTTTACAATCCATGCACAAAATGTAAAACTCCCCTCTATTTGGTATTGTAAAGTTTGTTGGGGGTAGGTGCATGGTTTGGGAAAACCATGTGGAAACCATGTACTGCCCCTTTTTCTTTCAAATTTCTCTATTTTCAGCCAAAACACACTGAAAAAAACCCACACAAGATATAACAAAATAAGGATAATAGAGTACCTATAAATGGGAAAAATTTATCTCTATAAAAGTTTGGGATCTTATAATCACTCCACCTTATAACAGTTCATTATCAAGTTGTACTCTCAAGCATCTCTAAGATTCCAAGGTAAAAAATCTGGCCAATGAGACTGAATATATTCTTGTCTCTCCCATACTTCCTCCTGATCATGTCCATGCTTCTAAGATCAACATCATCCACATCGATCACATAATAAGGGTCTGAGTGATACCACCAAAGTTATGACAGTTGAAAAACATTATACATATCACTATACCTATGTGGAAGAGCCAATTGGTACACCATTTTCTTGACTCTCTTGACAACCTCAAAAGGTATGACATACTTGGGCACCAACTTTCTTTGTATCCAAATCCTACGATGAACCAATCTAGGTGACACTTGAAGGAAAACAAGATCACCCGATGTAAAATAAAGTGGTCATCGATGTCTATCGGTATAATACTTTTTCCTACCGTGATCCATAGACATATATTTATGAATCGGTTGAATTTGCTCTGACATCTCCTACCCGAGACTTGGTCCCAATAACTTTGACTCCCCTACCTTTATCCAACATAGAGGTGATCTGTATAGCCTACCATAAAGAGCCTTATATGGTTTCATCTGAATAGTTTCATGATAATTATTATTATAGGAAAACTCAATGAGTGCCAAGTGCTTTACCCAAGACCCACCAAAGTCAAGAACACATGGTTATAACATATCCTCCAAAACTTGAATAGTATATTCTGAATTAACATAGGTCTATGGAAGGAAATCCATACTCAGAAATACCTTCATACCCATCACCTTATATAATCCTTTCCAGAAGCATGAAGTAAAACACGAGTCATCATCTAAAACTAAACTCTACAACACCCCGTGTAGGTAGACTATCTCTCGAATGTACAAGTCTCCAAACTATTCTAATGAGAAAGTATTATATATAGGCAATAAATGTTTTAGTTTTGTTAGTCGGTCCACAACCACTCAAGTAAAATCATTCTTCTAAGGCATCCTTGGGATACCCACCACAAAATCCACGGTAATGTCATCCCACTTACACTCAAGAATGAGAAATGGCTATATTAGACCACCATGTCATTGATACTTGGCTTTCACCTATTTATAGGTGTAACATCATGTAATGAATCATGTAATATACTTTTTCTTTCCCAAAAACCAATACTATCTATGTAGGTCATGATACATTTTGTTCAAACCTAGATACACTACCCACTTCGAGGGATGAAACTCACGCATCATCTCCTCACGCATACACATAGGCATAACTACATAGACCCAGACATAAATGCTATCATCCTTATATATAGTCCAATTAGAAGGTAACTCCCCACCATTAAGACTTTCCCTCAAGGCCAAATACTCTAGATCCTCATAATGTCACTATATTGTCTGAATCAGAAGTCTGGACTCCACTAATACTGAAATGTGATTCATAGAACTCTCGAACCACAACAAGCATCTCAAATATAAAGGTCATTATCTTCTACTTAGGATTAGACTCATGAACTTCTTGAGTTTGTGTTTTTCTGCTCAATGTTTTAGAAACACTGTTTCCCTTCCCAAGAATATATTCAAGCTCAAAATCAAACAACTGCATATACTCAACCCATATCTGCTACTGAAGATTTAATTCTCAATATGAAAAGATATACTTTAATCTATTATGGTCCGTATAAACAATAATTTTTTTCCCAACATATAACGCCACAAACACTTCAAGTAATAAAAAACTATATCTATCTCGAGGTCATGCATAGGGTAATTCCATTCAAGTGTCCTCAACTTCCATGACCCACATGCCACAACTCGATATTCATGCATCAACAATGCTCCAAGCCCGATCCCATATGAGTTACAAAACACTGTATACTCCTCCCCAAGCTCAAGTATGATAAAGAATGATTCTAATTTCAAATACTTCTTCATCACTTATAAGGAATTCTCACATGATCTAGACCATCAATACTTTATCCCCTTCTTAGTCAAGCCTCAAAGAGGTGTTACCAAGTAGGAAAATTGCTAGATAAACCTTAGATAATACCCCACTAAGCCCATAAATCTACAGATATTTAAAACATTATTGGGTTTCTCCCAATATACCACTATCTACACCTTATCTAGGTTTACTAATAAACCTTCCTTTGAGATGATGTGACCTAATAAATGTACCTTATCGATCCCGAATTGACACTTAGATAGCCTGGCGTATGAACAATTATCTCCCAGTTTACTCAGGATGATATCAAGATGTTGGGTATGATCATAATGAGTCTTAGAGTAAACCAATATTTCATCCACAAAACAACCAAAAATTGATCATGGTACATATGGGATATTTGGTTCATCAAGTCCATAAACACTACTGGTGCGTTTGTCAGCCTGAATGATATCATGAAGAACTAATAAATGGAATACATACTTCTAAAAGCTATTTGTGGTATATCAGAAGGTGTAACTCTCAACTGATGGTACCTTGATCTAAAATAAATCTTATAGAACACATAATATCCTCTCAAAATGGTCAAAAAGATCATCGATACATGGAAGATGATACCAGTTCTTTACTGTCATCAAGTTCAACTTTTAGTAATCAACACATAAGCGCAACATCTTGTCTATATTCATAGAAAAAACTAGAGAAACCCAAGGTGATGTACTCATATAGATAAGCCCCTTATCCATCAACTTTTCTAGGGGAATATTAAGATATTAAATCCCAGTTGGTTCCATTCTATGTGGTGGAATAGATAATATCACATCCCTCGACATGATATCAATTGTAAATTACATATCGCTCTTAGGTGGAATCCAAGAGAATTCTTCAGGAAACACATCCTAAAAACAATACACTATGGGTGGGAATACATCCTACTCAACACCCCATAATAAAACAATAGACTTGAAACCTGGGCATTTAGCTCCCCCAGTTGCTGATGAACTGGCCCTACACGGCCTGCTTAGATATCCCACTCCCCACAATTAACATAATCGTCACACTCAAGAGATGTAAACATCACTCTCTTATAGTAAAAATATATGTGGGATTTTTATGGTACTAATTAGTCCATAATGAAAATCATGTTGAAGCCTGACATGTCAATTATGTAGAGATCCCATAGAAAACGATACTCTCAAACTTCGAGAGAACACCCCTTGCACAAATAGATGTCTCTTGAACATATTCCCAAAAGTGTATTGATTTTCATAATCCCACTCATAAACTCCAACTTCAGACTCAATACATTCCCAAGTTTTGTAGATATAAAATGATGAGAGTCACCCGTAGAAAATAAGGCACTAGAAAGTGTAGAAACTTTAATAATAGTACATCTAAATGTCGATGGTCTTGCCTTGATATCCACAAGTGTAAGATAAATTGAATGCAACTGTCCTGCCCCTATTACTTATGATACAACTCAAGTACCCTAATCCAAACCACTTATCCAATATGGTAACTCTTTATTTGAAGTATCACATCCACTACCTCGACTGCCATGGCCAGTAGAACTCTAACTCCTAGAATGATATGGGATAAAAGACCCCCTTCCAGCACTCTGATTATGCCTAGATCACCATCATTACCCATATTTCATGGGTTCTTATAGAATCATTATATATTTACATCCTACAACAAGCTTGACACTCTTCTGGTGGTCAAGGGAACTGTCTATGAATGTGACTCGACTCAGTGCACTGGTGGATGATCACTCGAGTAAGGTCCTAAGTAACTAATACTTTCCCCTGACCAATCTAATTGTTATCACCTTGGTTAATATTCTTGAATCAACACTTTATACTATCATAATTAATACTCATGGTTATCCATAATAAACTACCTACCCTAAATTTGAATCCTCCTCCAGGTTCCCCTCGGATATGAGAGTCTGGTTCACAACTTTAGAGAACTTCTTTATCCAAAAGATATTAGCTTGGGACTTAATCTCACAATTAATACCATCCTAAAAATACTTCACTATAGTAGCCTCATCCTCTACCAGTTATGGGACAAAGCACTATAAATTAGTAAATCATCCATCATATTCCATCATAGATATACTCCCCTGGGTCAGACTCATGAACTCTGCTACCCTATCCTACCTGAGCGTCTTAGGGTAAAATTAATCCTAAAACTTCTCCTAAAATTCCTTCCACACCATATTTTCCTGCTGTCCATATTGAGGATTGATTCCCCACCAACGATTCACTGGACCACATAAGATATAAAAATCATGTTTGACTCTCTTCTCTTTAGGATTCTTTAAGTGGTCAAGAATCATCTGGATAGACTCAATCTAGAGCTCAGCTACCATAGAGCCACCCTCTCCGGTGAATGTTAGAGGGCGATACAACTGGAACTCTCATGTCAAGGTAGAAATAATTTTTACAACATTCCCTTGGTCTCTTTTTATAAACTACAAAAGGCGAGAAAAGTTATCATGGAACTGCTCTCAGGCTTCCTCACCCAGAACTATCTGATCCTCAACTTCCACTACTAGTGGATCATTTCTACCCATATCCTCCTATCATACTCTCAACAAGAATCATAATAAATTCATATCTCTACAATGACAAACACATGTCTTAGGACACATATCACACCCTTGAAATTTTTACAACAGGTATTCACATAAATCCATAACAATACAGCCCCCATACCCCACCACCTGGTCAAAACTAAGGCACTATCACTACCCTTAACCATCCCTTATCTAGGTTAAGGATAAAATAGAGTCATCAAATTCTCATTATTCAATTTTCCTATTAGAAACCCATTTTCCATTTCAATTTACAACATTTAGAATCATTTAAAACCTTTTAGTTTCACATTAGGTACCTTTTCCATTTAATCACACAAGTAAAGAAAATCATTTTCATTCAAAGTACTCACCCCAAAACTTGCTTTTATGTGTATGCCTAAAATGATGCATTTCAGATAATAATATTGAGTTTCAAGAATGATGCATGCATACTCAACTCTCATGGAATATCATGCCATGATTCAATCCTCATAAAATCTCAGAAGCAATAACATCATACAAAAATTGCATCACTCGAGGTGAAATAACATATAACTATAACAACATACATCAATAACAACAATCCAAACATGGGTACTTGGAATTTAACTCCACACATGGGTTAACTACTCACATAAAAAATATCTTAACCAAGGCTCATATAATACTAATCTCATGTCTATATTTCCCAAATATTAAGACAAAATAAAAGAAAGAAAAAAACCCTCGATATCACTTTGTGATGTCCCAACCTGGGTGCCACATGCCAGTGCACCGAGTTGGTTGGACACATGACCTCAGGTGTACCTCCCTATATATCAGAGGCTGCAAATTATTAGTGTGGGTATAATATATAATATGGGTAGACTATAACCTCTTTATCAAAGTATCATAATAGTAGAAATAGGTACACAATAACCCAATGATACAATCAATAACCATAAATAAACCATAACTAATGGAGAACAATATCACATGATAAACCAAAAATCAAAAGAAATATCTAAACTAAAGTTTTAGATATTTCATACCATATATGTTTCAATTTTCAACATGTAAAACTAAAAAAATACACTAAACACTCTTAATAAAGTCCCAACATCATGTCTATTTCCCTTATCCATTCTCCAACCCAACTCATCCATCTAACATAGGTATATTTCCATTGTCTTGTCCTAAAAACATGATGTATATTCGGGTGCCGATCAAGAAACCTGAGTAGAGTGTGCATAAAACTCAGTAGGCCACCCCCAATGTCATCTAAAACAATATCCAGTCAATAAAAGTGTATGTAATTTTATAAAGAATATAATATAAGTGATAAATAAATAGTTTACCAATTTAATTATTCTTTATTTGACTACATGAATACCTGGGTTCATGAAGACACCCAAACCATAAATACCTACTTTTTCCTATTCCAGAGTCTGAAAAATCCCCAAGGGATATCACATAGATAATAATAATTCATTATAACATGGGATTTCATTATCTATTTAATTTCAATTCATATCAGGGATACTTGGATCCATAGTCTAATGCCAACATTTTTGGCCTAAAACATCATGTCTGACACTCCATGGGATTTTGAAGCATCAATTCTTGTCTCACACCCCATTTATCAATCAATCACATATGGTATTTTAAAGAATTAATATGTGTCCCACCCTCATAGTTATCACATATGGTATTTTAAATCATTAGTCCGTGTCCCACACTCGTTATCACAAATATCAAAATATCACATATATCACAATATCACATATATCATAATATCACATATATCACAATATCACATATATCACAATATCACATATATCACAATATCACATATATCACAATTTCATATACATAAAGGTTAAACATATTAACCTTCTTATCAAACATTCTAATCAAAGCGTCCAATTTAAATTATCAATTCAATCATGGTTCTTCACTTTAATCACATGGAATAATATGAATAATTAACCATTAAACCATTTATCAACATTTAATAATATATGACACTAACCCTTTAAGGTTAATACAAACATCCCTTAATTATGATTAATCAATCAATTTGATATCCCATTATTCTCCAATTTTATAATCACAATTTCAACTAATTTCACAATCACTACATTCCATAAATTTTATGGTTCCATTAATTAATTAACTAATTAATTAATCCAATTCAAGGTGAAATTTTATAATGTGGAAATTCAAATTTCAAAAATTCCATATATGAAATTATGACCAAGAATATTAGAATTTACATTTATATTACCTACCTCAAGATCATTGATGGAAATTTTCCCAATAGAAATTCCCTAAAATTTAAGCGGAACGATCAATTGCTCAACGACACAAGGGATTTAGAACCAAAAACTAGATCCAAGATCAAATAGAACAACAAAAATCATAACCTAGATCTAAAAAATCACCAAGGGGGAATAAAAATTTACTATTCATATGAAGAGAGAGATGGGGGGAGAGAGAGAAACCCACAAGAAATCACTTACTGGGAGAGGTGCATATCCATCAAGCAGATCTTCAATTCATCAAGAATGAAGTTTATAAAGACTTTTAATCTTCTATGGGACTTCCAAAAATGATATAGAACCTATTAGGTCGATCATGGGGGAATGAGGGTAAAATCCGCGGAGTTTGGGAATTTTAAAATACAATTTCAGATAAAAAAATCCCATGTGCATAGTTTTTGGGGTTGGGGTAAACAGTTTTCCAAACCATGCTCCCTAACTGTGTGCCACATCATAGAGGTGAATGGTTTATACTAATTGGTCTCATGGTCTGAAAAATCATTCATCAACCATGAAACTCTCTTCTATTTGTGATTTCAAGTTTTGTTGGGGGTAAGTGCACGATTTGGGAAAACTGTGTGACAACCATACACAACCTCTTTAAATTCCAAATTCCTGAATTTTCATCCAAAAAACCTTGAAACAAAAAAATACCCAAGATATAACCATAGAAGTGTAAATTATTACCCATAATGAGCATAATATATCTCTAGAAAAGTTCAGGATCTTAAAGTCATGTTATTTGAAAAAATGGCATTTTGAACTATTCATCTAAAAATCAATAATTTTAGAAAAATACAAAAAAATTCATGATAAGATAATTTTGAAATTAAAATATAAAAATGAATTTAGATTTATCTAATTTAGATTCTAAAATTTATAAATTTAGTTTTTAAATGAAAAGACAAATATAAAGGAAAATGCTTTTATTGAAAAACGATGTTTTTAAACATTATGTGTTCTTAATATTATTACATATCATTTTTGAATTCAAAATATGTTATTTTTTAGTTCATATATAATATTATTTTAAAAGATTTCAATTTAATCTATTAGGATAAAATATAAAATACTTAACAAAAATAAAATATTACTTTTATACTAAATACACTTTAATAAATACCATTAATATTAATTATTTATATTCTAAAATCTAACTTTACTACTCCATTGATATTAAAATTTGTATTTGAATTTTATATATACTTTATATTATTTTAATAATAATATTTATACATAGTTCATATATATATATATTTAAATTTTTTATAATAATTTAATATCATATTTTTTTTCTTTATGAGTTATATTATTTTAAATTTACTACTTAATAATACAAAACTTCAATATACCTATCTGATATACGAACAATGACCATATTTGTAATGAATTATTTCATTACTATATATATACTTACTAAATCATTCATTCATTCCACTCATTTATCAAGGAATAATTATTTTTAATATTATAGATTTTTCCCAATGCTTTCTCCTTTCATGGAAATCTTCCTCATTATAGGTTTTGTTTGTCTAATGGTGATCCTCAAAGTCAAATATGATCCAAGATATTTTATAGTGGTGAATATTTTATACTTTTTTATCTATTACCCCATTTTTATTTATACACTTTTAATGGATGTATTTTATCTCTGGTGAGTAATAATCTATAGTGTTCAATACTTAATTTAATATGATTTTGTTCTAATACTTTTGAATGAATAGAGGGTTGTTCATGTAATTCATATCTTATATAATTTATTTCCCAATAAATTTTAATTCCTTTAAGTAAATAGAAAAGTAGTTTAGAATTATAATCATATGGTTAATAAAAGAATTTTCTTCCTAAAAAATTGGGGCTTTACATTCCCCCCTTAAATAAATTGAATCCTAGAATTTTTAATTACTCCAAACTAATAAATATGGCGAGGGTATTCTTAGCATATTCATCATTCATGATATAGATTATAATATTAAATCTTCCATACTTGATTATGCTATACCAATTTACTTATATTTCCTCAAAAAATAATGATAATTTATACAATAAAATACCCAAATATGTATATATCCAAATCATATTTTCTGTATAACATACATCTCCCAAAACCATTTGAATCTTTGAGAAATTATACCACTATGAGATTATATATTCCTCCAAAAATAAACTCTATATTTGATCCTAAATTTTTTTGATCACTAGTTCACATGGTCATAAAGTAGTTAATATATATCATAATTCAAAAAATTAGATAAACATCCCCAAAAAAATTTATTGATTACTTTTTATTTAAATCAATAAACAATTACAATACTATCTAACTCACTCTTCATAAATTTAATCAACCACTTATTTCCTCAATATAAACCTTATATTAATCCTAAGAGTTATCTATACCGCAATCATGTGTTATTAAATAGTTATCCCCAAAAATATAACCTTGTCATAAAATCCATTTTACGGTTATTAATTACATTTTAAATATATTACCAAATATTTATGGAAGAACCACTAAAGAAAAATACTTATATATTTCACATAGCCCTCACAAATTTTAGAATAATCTAGATTACAATTGATAAATATTACTCACTAATGAAAATAGCTGTGATTATCAAAAATTAATTTATATTATTATCTCAACCTCACTACCTTAGGTAAATCTAAGAAAATTAAATTTTCTATCATAAAAAGAATATACTAATATTATAAACTATTTATGTATGCTCTCTTATTTGGTTATAAGAGAGGAAATTTTTTTAGATAGATACTTTTCTCAGTTCTATCCTCATGATCTTTCTTTAACCAAATACTAAAACCAAAATAATTATAATAATATCCAAAATATGAATATGAAAACATAAATACAATGAATTCTCATGTAATGAAACATTTTTTAATCATATAATACATTTAGTTCAACCAATCTTTCTTTTATTTGTGTTCTCTCATGTTTCTTAACCTAATCCATTAAAGTAACTTGGAAATAAATCCTTTATAGTTATTTATAAAGAGTATATTATTGACTAAAGTATACCCCCATGAGTGTCTATCTAGGTGTTTAGTTAGGACTCTTTGTCATGCACTAGGTCACAACTAAGTTAACACCCAACATTCCCTCATCAGATTTATTACCCCTAGGTAAAACTATGTTAGAGTCTTTATCCACTTTCTAGTATCTTGAAATGAATGTAGTTTCTTGGAAAACCACACAATTTTTACTTTACAAAAATATCATGATGTTATCTTATACTTAAACAACTCCCTTAGACTTATCCAAAGGGTTTAAAATATATTTATCTTATCTCAATCCCTATAGAATTACCTCAACTAACCTAAAGGGTTATCTATACCTTTGAAATTATAATCAAACTTAACTTATCAACATTTTATGAAATTTCTAACTCATAGTTTATCCTCAAATGGTATCATCTATGTTTCAAAAGTTATCTAAACTCTGCTTCAATACCAACTATGATGGACCAGACCAAATGTTCCAGTAATTACATGATTTAAAGAAAATATTTCATTATAACACATTCCCAAAACATTTTAGGTTAAAAGTTTTAGAAAATTAGAATAAAACATTAACTATCAAAACTCATGACTTTTCAACTAATAGATGTTTTTATTTCCATTATGAGAGAAAATGATTAATCCATAACAAGTCTATAAAATCTCCCAAAAATTATTATAATAAGATACCCTTCTAGACACATTTTATGTATTAATTTTATCCATAACTTAGGGATGTGAAAAAATAAGAAAGGGGTGAGATCATATGCTCAGTATGGGTATACATAAGGGATAAAAATAAAATATCATTAATGAGCATAAGTTTAGCATATAGTTATAATAAATATACATAAGAAAAGTAATACCCAAAAAATCATATACCATAAATCATGGAATATGAATTGTCATAACATAATACATGAATAAAAAATTGCAGAAACATGAGTCATTAAACACAAGTCATGATAACTTAACACAATCCTTAGAATAAGCATAAAACCATGAAATATCATTTAAATTTGGAACAAAATTAGTATAGGGAACATTACTTTCTTGAGCTACCCCATCAGTTCCCATACTTAATATCAACTAAAATTTACTCTCAAATACTAATCTCATGTCATATAAATATTAAACCAATATATTGGATGATGATATAGGACACTACCCCTCATCATCAATACTTAGGTGTTATACTTGAAATCAATCATTTATCACATCATAAAGAAAAAATGTAAATAAAATGGGTTTCATAAAACTTTCCAAATGAAAATTATCCAATTTTATAGTATAAAGAACTCATGGAAAGAAATTGAGTTTCATTCAACATATCATAAATAACCCATGAAAATAAAATGGGTTTAATATCGATTCACATAAGGAAATAAGGAATAATTCCATAAATAATCAAAACATGATAAACCCATGGAAAATAAATTGGAATCCAATGATAACTTGTAACTTTTCTTGTAAATAACATTAAATCAAGATAATAAATCATATTGTATTTATGCTATATAGATAAAGGGTATACAGTTAAGTCAATAATTTTTCAAAATCAAGAGATATATAACATCTAGGTTAATACCCTTCAATCAAATAAATCAAAAATAGGGTATTCAAAACAGAAAGGAATTGAGTGAAAAGTTAGGATCATACATAATGTATGATTATGAAAGGAAAAGGTAGTGATAGATCATTCCTCCAAAAGAGATGGGAAATAATTGGGTTATCTAGAGAAATAAGGTATATGGTTACATTAGAATAATATCCTTAGTCAAGAATAATGTATGGCAAAGTATTTGGATAAAAACCATTTTTAGTAGGATTAGGTAAAATCATTTTGGAAATAAGAAACATCCATGTAATTTTTGAAAACATTCTAGATATAAATATTTTATAAATAAATGATAATAATAATTTATTATATAAAACCATTAAATCTTAGAAATAATGTATCATAGAAAATGAAAAATATTTTGGAAATATGTGTTCACATTTAAAATGTTTAAAAGATAATTTTTTAATATTTTGTTACGGAAAACCATAAATATTTATTTATTTATTTTTGAATAAGATCAAGTAGTACAAAATGAAATTACTAAATTATTAAAGCATAAATAAGGAAAATTATATAATAATCCAATTAATATATATATGTAAAAGGAAGGTTCCCAAATAAAAAGAATAGATGGGGTCAGTTTCTATTACAAGAAACACATCAAGTAAAATATGTGTCAATAGTAAATTAAATATCACATGAATATATAAAAACCAATGAATATAAAAATGAAATAATACTAGGATTTATAAATTATATAAATTAACTAGATTTATTATATTTTAAAAACATTTTTAATTTGAAAATAAGTTTGGGAACATAACCGTAACGATTTGAGTAACATTTTGATCAAAACCACTTTCAAGGTTGGTATCTTTTGATTTTATGGGAATTTAAATAAAGTTAATGATATGTCTCTTTAAAATCAATAAATATGTTAAAATAAATTAATTAGGTATCAATAAAACTATATTAAAGGTATCATGGTGCACATTATGAAATATGTCTCAAGAAATTAAATTTGAGACAAAGAACCCCTTATCCTGTTTCCCTACTTAGTCAAATATAATATAAGATGCTATATAATAGTCATAAATATCCTAATTACATATTTAAAAACATTTTTAATATACATAAAATTTTATAAACTTCATTTATAATTATTATTTACCTTTATATTATTTAGTTATTACCAATATTTGATGTCATGTGTGGGAAATCTTGATTGTTTTAAACTAGTTTTGTAATAGTAGTATTTTATTCATTATTAACCCAAAGTTCATTATTCTAAGTTCATTAAATTAAATTAAATTTATTAATTATAGTGATTTATTATGTTTAAATTTCATTTCATGATCACTTTAATCTTTATCCAAGAAGATGTAACCAACAATGAATATTTTTCAGTGATTTTTAACCTATGTAGTGTGTTCTCTTAATCAATGAGTTAAATATTGATGTATAATTTCCATAAAATTTAATAATAATAAATTACATATTTATATCATATTATACTAGTAATTAAGTTTTTACATCCATCCATGATATAACTTCATATAATTGTTCAAGTAAATGGTCAAACCGAGGGTGAGTTAGTTTCAATATCATTACAATAGTAGCATAGTGATATAATTTAGTGTTTATTATCGTGATATATTAGAATTATAAAATAATTATAAAATGAATTAATGTATATTGAAATATTACATAACTTTAATTAAATATTTTCCTCTTAGTACACTTGTTTTAAACGACTGAATTAATGATAATCATTTAATAATCATATAATTAATAGGTTATAAATTTTTTCATACCATAACCATTATTATATCATAAAATCATATTTATCCTTTAAACCCATTCTCAGGAACATCCATGTAAGGATGTGATGAAATTAAAAATAAAAATCAATCGTCCCATGGAGGCGGTTGTCCACACGTATACATGGTTGACTATTTAATTTTCAATAGAATGAGATAAATGAAGGATATGTTTTATTATTTTAGAACCTAAAATATGTTAAAAATATTATAAGTATTTATTATATTCAACATTATTACAATTATTTTAGGGTGGTTAAGGAAAAATAAACATGATGTTTTTATAGGCGGCAATCCATGCACAAACAAATGTAATTTTCACTTTTCTTTGGGAGAATTTAAGGGTTTTGATACCTTATAAAACACAAGTATGATTTAATTTGATCTTGGTTTATATTTTTTGAGGATTTATGAAGTTTTTTGTATTCAGGGGATGAAAATTTAGAGTTTTGGAAAAAACTCTCCAAGTACATGGTTTAGGCACACGATTAATACTAACTGTGCGGTAACCATGTGATATGGCACTATGTGTCCCAATGGATTTTTTACATAGTTTGAGCATGGTTTTTAAAACCATTCAAGTATTTAAAAACCATGTAGATCTATAAGATTTGGTCCAGAGGATATCACACAATTTTAGGATGGTTTGTCAAACTGTACAGCTAATCCCAGGAAACCACACGACACAATTTTCAAAGGATAGAGGTCACCTCAGGATTTGTGCATAGTTTATTAAACTGTGTAACCTAACCATGATCAAAGATATTAAATTCTTAAAATATAAAATTATAATGAATACCTTGGTTGTTTTAAAATCTAATATCTTCCTAAATCCTCTTTATCTTGAACCAGCCCCTCTATGATGATCTAGATGATTCTTACCTTAATTATTTAAGGATTAATGATCGTTTTAGTTGGATATCATCAAGGTATGTTCCATTTCTGATATGACATCTTTCCCTATTTCTATATCTCTCCTTGATATACTTTATCTTTATTATATTGGAACCCAATTAGGCTATCATTTTTGGATCTTGAGGTTTTAATAGGGAATTGATGATATTTCATATGGATCTAGAATTGTGAGGACTAAATTTCCCCATTTCCAATCTCCATTTTTGAAGGTGATTAGTTTTCTTCTATTGGAATGGTGGGTTTATCTATGTTATGGTTCTATCACGTGAATTACACAATTATCATGTTAATTCATTTGGTTTGATTTATTTAAATGGTTGTTTTGAAATAAGTGAGTGTTACATTATATAATTGTATTTTTATTGGCATGGGAAATGGGTTTTAAAGGGGGTTTTCTTTAAAAAAAGATATGCACTTCTTATGTTGGATGAAATTTCTAGATTTGGTTTTGAATATAAAATGTATTTTCAAGCATGGGGGTGGTGATTATTTTCTTATGAAAATGATTTGTAAAATTGTGTAAATGGTTTATTATAATGATCTGGAAAAAATATTAGATTAGGAACCATGGGTGCATCTGGTTATGGACATATGAAAAAGTTATTGTATGTGTAATCACTATAGTTTATTCTTATGATATATATATATATTTTTAGGACTTTATATTGGCAACATTCATGGTATTCATGGTTTAGTGTTCCTTCATGTGTCTTTGTTGATATTCCCATTGGTTAGAGCCTGACTTGTTCTCAGTTTCCAACATGATGGTATTATTTCATGTTTATTTTTTACCTGGTTTTCACTTGATATATGGTTGGTTTTTATTTCTTCCCTATTTTTTTTAATCATTTTTATACTCATATTCTTATGGCTTGGAATATTGACAGTTTTAAGGAAAAAATGATGATGTATAAAAAATGTTTTCAAAGGAAACTTATTTATGAAATTGTTTTGTTTTAAAGCTAGAAATAATGGTTTCATGGTGGTATAAATTGTATATATTCATGGTGGCATCATACTAGGAATTTTCCTAACACCCTACCTATTCCTTTAGGTGCATGAAGATCTAATTTTGTAGGAAATAAGTAATGGGGAAGGTGTCATTTAGTTTATCAACTTCTCTTAGTTTTTGTCATAGTCTTAGTGAGATGGTTTAGTGGTGATGGTTTGTTAAATTGAGAATTGGTTTTGTTCTTTTATTGTTATGATTTTAGTTTTAGCCTTTTTGGCTTCTCCTTATATGTCACATGGATGCATACTTTTCTTCTATATCATTCTCTATTTTTTTGTCTCCTTTAATTACTCATGAGATTTTTTTGGTTCTTGCTTTAATTTATATCTTGTGGAAGGTCATATCAAGTGTCATGTTATGTTGAACTGGTTTGGTTAATTTCAAAATATTATTAGATGTAATACCCAGATGGAATTATGATGAAAATACCTAGGTTTGGTTCAGGGTTTTTGGTAGACATTAATTAAGACTATTTAAATTTGGGTAGTAAGTGTGGGAGGGTTCCTATCTAGCTTTCTTTCATGTTTTAACTCAAGTTACCATGGGTGTTTAGATATTTTTGCAAGTTTTAGATTGCTTTTTGAGGTTATTTAAATGAAATTGATTCGATGTTTATTCATATGAACCTATTCTTTTCAATTTTTTTTCTCCCTAATTCATCAAATATGTGTTTTATTTAAATTATTATTATTTAGAGGCTTTAATATATATTCTTTAGGTTCATATTTTGATTAAATAATTTTCTCATAACCTAATTGGATATTGTATTTTTTGTTTATTAGAAAATTTCTCATAGAAGTTATATTCTAAATCAAGGAGAGGAATTTGCGACACAAGTTCCACAGGTGGCTCCTCTAGTATACCCTTTATTGATGGAAGAAATTATCTACACAACCCAGAATCTAGATTAGGTGGGTGTTGGAAACTAGAGATGAGTAGTGGATCATGCTTCAAAATTTACCAAGAAAAATAATCCTCTCTTCCCTAGTGTCAAGGTACACCAGGAATAAGAAGAGTTTCAGGAATAAATTGATAGGATCTTATAATTTATGAAAGCTCCAAAGGAATCTAAGGTAGTCTTTGCCACATATATTCTTGAGGGATCAGGAAGAAAATGGTGGGACTCCATCATGCAATCTAAGTTACATGAGGATATTACATGGAATTCTTTCAAGAAGGAATTCAATCAATAGTTTTACCATAAAAAATTAAGAGTGGAAAAGACTCAAGAATTTCTAACCTTGGAGTAAGGGGAGTGTTCAGTTATGAAATATGCCACTCATATCATAGATTTGGTTCACTTATCCCCCAAGATTGTCTCTAATGACTACCTTAAAGATCATATATTTGAGATGGGTTTAAGGGAGAATATTTGGTCGAAATTTATTATCTTATGCCTATCGACCTTTACTAAGGTGTTTGATAAAGAAACTATGGACACGATAGTCATAGTGGAAAAAACATGTTTTGGTGGAGCTTCTGTTGCACCAGGAGGTGGCTAGGGTGTGTCATATGACCAAAAGGATGCTTAATAGAGCTTATATTACATTGGTATAGGTTTTAGGGGTTTCTATGGGATGGAATTAGGTAATTTTATATCAGTTTTGGAGACCTATTCATATTATGACTAAATATATAGACTCACCTAGGACATTCCATCACTATGGAAAATCCAGTCACCTTAAGAATTTATGCAGAAGAATGTCCCAAGGTTGTAGAGTTGAATCCACTCTTACTAAAGGCTCTCAAGTTAATTCAAATTTATAAAAGGGTGGTGGATATAATTCTAATTCTAAGGGGGATTTTTACATAGTGAAGAAATATTAGAGAAAAGCATAGGCTAGATGCCTTTTTTATAGCAGAGTATGAACCAGAGGAATCTAAAGAAGGGATGACTACTATTAGAGGTACGATGTTCATTTTTTCCTTTATGGTCCTATCTTTATTTGATATAGGTAAATATAATTATTTTATAGTATATAATTTTATTGAAATTTTATGCTTATAATATAAGATCATTCCTTTTATATTGTCCTTTTACACACATTTGGGAAAGAAGAAGGAACAAGGTTTAAAATATCCTATGTGTTAGGTGAAAAATGCCAACTTCAAGGTTTTGTTGGACTTTTTTTATTGATATTAATATCAAAAAAATTATTATTAGAATGTATTATATGAATAATGTTATGGTCTATATTGACTATTACTATAATTGTTTTTTAGTTTCTATCTCTCTATGGAGTCCATTATGTATTTTAGGGTGCGTTGTATCCTATATCCGAGAGTGTATGTCTTATTTTTTACTTATGATGGAATGATATGATGCCAATTATTAGAGATGTTTCCTGATGTTGTTGATAAATGTTTGAGCAGCTGACTACCTGAAGTGGCGAGTGTGTACCCTGAGGTCTTCCCTGATGTTTTTTTGGTTTATCAAATCAAAGAGAGGTTGTGTTCACTATTGAAATTATCATTAGGATGATGCCCATTTATATTCCATATTATCACGTGAAAGTGGTTTAGTTAATATATATCAATGTTCAGATTTCAGTTCTTGAGGCCAAGGGATTTATTCAACCTAGTGTGTCACCTTGGGCTTTTCCATCCCTTTTTGTAGAGAAAGTAGATGGAAACCTTAAGATTTGTTTTAATTACTAGAATATTAATCATGTGACTATTAATAAAAAATAACCCTTTCGTAGGGTTTAATATATCTTTGATCAACTCAAAGGATCTCGATGGTTTCCTAAGATGTACTTGTGATCAAGGAACCATCAGCTAAGATTCTAAGAAGGGGATGAACCTAAGACAAAATTTCTGAGCCAATATAAGCATTTAAGTTCCCAATTAAACCATTTGGTCTTACTAATTATCTAATGGTATTTTTTATTGATAAACCATATTTTTCATGGGTTTTTGGACTCTTTTGTTTTCATTTTTTGGATGATATTGTGGTGTACTTCAAGTCAAAGGAGGAACAAATGGATTATTTGGACATCATCATTAAAATATTGAAAGAACATAATTTGTATAGAAAGATTTTATAATTTTGAATTTTATACTCAATAATTGAAGTATCTAGAATATGTATTATCCAAGTGGGTTATCTTAGTTAATCAAAAAAATATTCAGGTCATCATTTATTGGGAGAAACCCAGAAATGTTTTTGAAATCCAGAGCTTCTTGGGCTTACCTAGTTATTATAGGCTAGTTTTTTAGGATTTATATAAGATTACATCTATGATGATAGTTTTTACATGTAAGAGTGTTATGTTTGAATGTAATGATAAATTTTATAGATCTTTTGGGGAACTTAATTCATGGTTAACTTCAGATCCAGTTTTGATTCTTCCATAATTGGGTTTGGCTTATGATAATTTTGGCGATACCTATGGTATAATATTAGGGTGTTTCATGATGTAGGGGAAACATGTGGTATCCTATGGAATTATCCAATTAATTCCTCATGAGAATAACTATCCTACACATGACCTTAAGTTGTAAGCTATGATACATGATCTCAAAACAGGGTTGCACTACCTCTTTGGGGAGTGATTTACTATATATTAAAATCATAAGATATTGAAGTATATTTTTTCTCAGAGGGATTTGAACATAAGACATAGAAGTTAGATTGATTATCTTTATACTTCCTATTTTGATAATTCATATACCCCTGGAAAAAGGAATTTGGTCTCTAAAGTGTTTACTAGGAAGTTATCAACTCAAGCCTTGAAGCAATTAATGGAGGAGTGACCTTTGACGAGTTTGTCTGTTTATATTAGCATAGGAGTGGAAGAGGTCATTGGATATGTTTTCTTAGCTTATAAGAAGTATGAATCATCATTTTATTATTATATCTAGATAAAAAATGTAACATAAATCTATTTCTATCATTTTAGTAAAATCCTTAATAGTGGGGAGACCTCTTGTGATTGGTTTTAGTCTCCCATTTGTGATTTGTGTTTCCAAGGATAGTTGGTTATTTTGATATCTATGAGGAAAGAGTTGATAGACAGTGGAAATTGATCTAGTTGGTCTATAAATCTTGTGAATAGTAATATGTATCATGATTTTAGATGTTAGTATCAGTGGTTGGGGATAAGATAATCGATTGCAGACTTCAGGTCACAATGCCTTAATTTCCAGAAGTTTAAGGTAGGGCACTAAAGACATGCATGATTGTTACAACCTTTAACCATTCCATTTTGGAAGTGGGATGATATATCTATGGAGTTCATAATTGATTTACCATTTAATACTATCCAGAAAGATGTTATTTTATTTATCATTGATTGAATTATGAAATTAGATCATTTCATTCATATTAAGGTGATAATGAAGGCAGAAGAGATTAGTCGCTTGTATGTTTGATACATTTTAAAGATATATGAAGTAACTTATGAAGTTGTTTTTGATAGATAACAATGGTTTAAATCCAGGTTTGGGATATATTTTTAAGAGGTAATGAATACCCAGTTGAAATTAAGAATGGCACATCACCCTCAGAAATATGGGCAGACTAAGTGAGCCATTCAGATTCTTAAGGATATGATTCAAGAGTGCATTATTAATTTTAGTGGTTTATGAGAAAAAAAATCTATATTTGGTAAAAATTTTATATATAAATAGTTACTATGATTCCATTAAAATTTTACCTTTTGAAGCATTGTATGGGAGACTATGACAATGTTCTTTATTTTGGGTAGAGTTAGGAGAGTAGTAATTCGTTGTACAGAGACTTATTCAAGAGATAATGGGAAAGATAAAATTGATGAAAATGAGTTTATAGTCATATCAGAGTCATAATATATCCTATGTGGACTATTATCATAATATTTTGGAGTATGATGTTGATGACCAGATCTTTCTTAGAGTTTCACCTTGCTTGGGACACCATCAATTGGGTAGACAAGGCAAGTTGGAGTTGAGGTTTGCTGTTCCCTTCAATATCATTGAATCTCTTAAAAAGGTGGATTATCAATTGGAATTTTCATCTCATTTAACATCAATTCATGTATTTTTTCATGCTTATGAATTTATGAGGCATCATCATACCCCTTCCTATGTGATTGAATAGTAAGATATTGATTTTGAGTCTGACACCTCTATGGTTGACCAACTAGTTTAGATTATAGATCACCAAGACAAAGTAGTTTGTGGTAAAATTATTTATTTAGTCTATGTAATATGTTAGTGTAGATGGGATATCCATGATATGTCGGAGTGGGAAATGTGGATGAGGTATCAGTGGCCTTCTATTTTTGTGATTCCAGATTCTTGAATGATTTTTGGGGTAAAAAATATTCTATCATGGGGAGAATTGTGATGCCCTATGGGTAAAATTCATGAATGGTTTTTGGGTGAAAACATTCTATAGTGGGGAGAATTACGATTCCCTCTTGTGAAATGTATGTTTAATTTGAGATTGGTTTATCTGTTGTGAGGTTCTAGAGTTTCTTGATATCCAGGGACAAAAAATTTTTAGTTTTGAGAAAAATAGGCCAGATTCATGGTTTAGGTGCATTGTTTGTACTAACCACATAGAAACTATGTTATATAGTGTTGTGATACCTATTGGTGTTTTTCATTATTTGAGAATGATTTTTCAAATCACATGAGTCTCCAGACAAACCATATGGATGTCTAGGCTTCGGTCTAGGGGATAGTACTCGACTTGAGTATAATTTGTTAATCTATGTAGCTAATCTTAGGAAATCTGTGACTTTGTTTTAAAAGTATAGAGGCCAATGAACATTTACTGTACAAAATTTTAAACTATGTAGCCTAACCATGTTCCCAGATCCAAACTTATTAAAAAGTAAAATGACCTTGAAGCCCTTGGTCATTTTTAACTCTAATATCTTCCTATATCATTATTATGTTTAACCAAACCATCTATGAAACTATATAAGCTTCATCCAATGATTCCTTGGTGATCCTTGATCATTTTTGGTGGATCTCATGAAGGTATATTCTATTTTTTATCTGATATACTCTCATCTTTATAGATTTTCCTTGATCTCCTTTTCCCTTATTATGTTGGAACCCAATCGGGATATGATTTTTAGATCTATATGGTTTAACTTGGAATTGATGTGTTTCTTATATATCTAGTCTTATGAGGACCATATCTCCTCATATACAATCTCAATTTTCCAATTTGACTAGTTTTACTCTATTGGAGAGGTAGGTGTCTCTATTAAATGGTTATATCACATGAACTACACAACATTGTTATTAATTCATTTGGTTTAGTTTATAAAAACAATTTTTTTGAAATAAATGAAGGATAATTTTTATTATAATATATTTATTGGGATGATAATTGGGGTTTAAAGTGGGTTTTAATTAAAAATAGATTTATTCACTTCTTGTGCTCAATGAAACCCCTCGTGATAGTTTTGAATATAAAATGGATTTTCCAACATGGGAGTGGTGAAACTTTTCTTATGAAATTGTTTTATAAAATTTTGATCATGGGTTATTGAAATGTTTTAGAAAACCTAGAACATTAGGATCCTTGGGTGCGTCAAGTTATGGAAATATGAAAATATTAGTTTTTGTGGCACCATTAGGGGTTATTCTTGTGATATATGTAACAACCTAATATTTTGGTGAATTGTTTTTCGAATTAATTTAATCTTTTGATATTTTTCACTTCAATGAAACACTAAAAATAGATCTTCACTAAGTCAAACATTATTATTACATAGATATAACTTGGAATATGTTACACAAAATCCCAAATTGGCGTACATTACACAGAACAACAATGTTAGCGTACATTACACGCAAGATTGACCTTCCTTGATGGCTTGCGTAACATGCAAGACCGAGTTTAACCTATCTATAATATATTATTAAAAATATTTTTATAATGGAATATAAACTAGATTTTAAGTTTATGGATATAAATATTATTAACTAAATTATGAAAATATTTGGTTTACACAAATATAATATGAATTCAATGGTTACCAATTAATGAATATGAAAACCAATTAAATATAAAGGAAAATATTATCATAGTCACAAATATATTTTAACCAAGTAAATTAAATTAACAACAATTGTTAAGTGATATTAATGTAATAAATATGTTATATATTCAATAATTTTTTTTATATTCATCCAATAGATTCTATAGACATAATATAAGAACAAACCCAATTTTATTCTTAAAAACCTATATTTTTATTAAGGCATTTTTTACCTCATTTTAATGTTGAAACAATTTTAAATCAAAATTTTTCAAATTTTATAGATTTTATTCTTTAAAATAAACATTATATTTTAATGTGAAACATAAAAACTAGGGTAGGATAAATTTTTGCTATTTTTATGTAAGGTTTCATATTTTAATGAATAGTTAAAAATACTGGATTTTAATTCAAAACTGCTTTTTCATATAATTTATTTATAAGATTAAATTATATTTTTAATTGGTTTAACAGTTTAATTAGATAATATTTTTACCAATTAATCCAATTTAGTTCATTTGAACTAATTTCACAATGAAATTTGATATAAAAACTTGGAAAAAGTTTGATCTTTTTTACTTAAAAAACCCGTAGTGTCGTCCCGTCAGCAAGATAAATTTTAAATTAATTTATTCCATTTATGTAATTAGAATTTAAAAAAATTGATTCCATATTTTGAATCATTATAATTTATAATTTATAATAATTTCAATTTTGTTTTTGACCAAAAATATTAGTGAATGTGATTAAAATTAATTACACCGGTTAAGAGAAAAGGTTGGTTAATAAAGTACTAAACCTTAAATTTAAGACCCAAAACAACCTATAAACATGTAAAAAACCCATTGGATGGACATATTTATAACCTATAATCAATTTGATCTACATTGGTAAATTATTGGATCCACTTGCAACATGAAAAACGTTGGTGAAATTTTCTCTTCAAATATTTACAAGAGTGACACTCCTCTACTATAAAAGGCCACCACCTCTACCCATTCCTTACACCTATCAAACCTTTTAAGTTCACCCAAGATCTTACCAGTTAGCCTAAAAAAAAAATCCTCCCTTATGACTTGAATCCTACCTTTTGTCATAAATTCTCTGAAGGAAGCCTTTTGGCATAAACCAAAATGAGTTACCTGATTTAGAGGCAGCGTCTTCTCTCAGGATCCTTCCCTTTATTTTGCTTCTCCACCCATCCACTCTCTTTATTAAATTATTGTGTGAAAAAAACAGTATAATAAATATAATATGATTTTTTATGTAAAGGGGTTGACCTACCCTTACACACACCTCCATCTAATGGATATCAAACATACTGTTTCTGTGTATGACAAACTCCTGCCTTATGAAATAATGATTGTTCATTTCTTATTTACCACAATCATAGTGTCCATTATGATGGAAAATATATTTATATATGTTATATATAATAATTATTATGTATTTATTATTATTTATTCCTTTCTACACCACATATTTTTTTTATTTCCATTTGGTCGTAATATGATTATCTCATTTGAGGAAGTGTGGACTACCACCCTCTCAAAGCGATGTGATTCGTTCACACACCACATGGAATTTATTAAGGATGGGATTAATAAAATTACATGATATAAATGGTATAATAATTATAATTTAATAATTATATATATATATACATATTTCATTTACTTACTTTCTTTCAATACGATAATAAAAATGGAAACAACATTAATGCGTACGTACGACTTACCGTCTCCATGAATGGTTTATTACATTTTATACTTATTTATTATATATATTATTATAATATAAATATAATATATATAAATTATATTTATATAATTATTTATATTCTGGAATCATGATATAAGTATAATAACAAATGGTATAACAAATTAAGACACATGTATAGAACAAAGTGAATATTACCCGAAGTGAAACCTTAACATAGGATCGTTAACAAGTGGGGAATATAAAGTCATAATCAAACAATATATGGTATTATATATAATGATATGGTTATTTTAAAGATTTATAATAAATTTATATTTATTATACAAGTGTTTTTAACAAGTACAATGAGAGTCAAGACATAAGGTAAGGGGATTTCATCTCACTTTTAATTTTTGTGAGATAAATGTTATGTTCAGAACCCACTCTTTTTTTATGGTGTATGTACTTCACATGATTTTATTCAATGTAACTTATACTTAAATTTATGTCTATTAACATATCCATATTATGATCCTTCTTTCATGGGGTTAGAGATTCAAAATTTACCAAATTAGTAAAATGTTTTTTCCCAATTTTCCTTCTTTGAGACTCATGTTTTTCTGCACCTAAACACTTTTTTGAGGTGTATATACTTAAATTTTACATGTTATATCATAAATATAAATATTTTCATGAAATTGTAAGTTTAATTTAATCTCCTTTGATTACATGCACATTATGATCCCAAGTTACTAAGTTATAAGAGTTTATTGAGACAATCTCATCTCTTTTCAAGATTGCTTATGTTTATGCTTCCTTTGATTAAATATTATGATCCATATATCAAGAAAACACAAAAGTGTCTTTATCATAGGTTATTTCATGATATATTCATGTATTGGTACCATGTTCTACTCTTTGGTACATAATATAGTTAAGAAAGTGTTTTTAAGAAAGCCCGACATTATCATTTCTTTGGTTGGAAATCTATGTTTTCTAAAAAAGCTTTCCATGAATATTATACCATTATCCTATAATATATAAAATAATATTTTACCATTTTTTTCATTTAAAAATCTATACAAAGGGATCTTATTATCAATTACCAAATAAGACATTTTTCTAACATTTTTACCATACAGAAGGAATATTCTTTTTTACCTCGTATAACATGTACGAATTCACCCACCGTCATTCCTTTGAAGCTTCATTTGTTTTTTTTAAAGTTTAATATTTAAGAAAATGTTTTTTAAATGTTTCTTTCAAGAAAAATTATTTTCAAAATTATTTTAAATGCCTTTTATAAAAGTTCAAGAAAAAACAATTTCAAAATTTTTTCTAACTTATTTTATAAGTTTTCAAGGAAAATTGTTTTCATAAAGTTTTCAAGCCTTATTTACAAGTTTTAAGTGTTTTTAAAGAATTTGTTTTCAAATTTATTTCAATATTATTTTATAATTTTTTATGGAAAATGGATTTTAAAACATTTTCATGTTCTATTTATAGATTTTCAAAGTATTTTTGAAGAAATGGGTTTCCAAAACGTTTTCAAGCTTTCTTTATATGTTTTCAAAGTGTTTTTGAGGAAAATTATTTTTAAAATGTTTTGAAACTTATTTTATAAGTTTTCAAGGAAAATTTTTTTCAAAATGATTTTGTAAATTTTGAAGGTATTTTATAAGAAAATTATTTTCAAATGGTTTTATGTATTAAAAATCCTTTTTCAAACATGAAAAGATATTTTCCTGAAGTAATGTTTTTAGAGGAGATTTCAAAATTATTTCTTATATAAAATGACATCTATTTATGTTACTCATGAAATTATAGGAAAATATATAAAGGTTCCATTATCATCCTTTCTAGGAATGAGTTATTCTTAATGTTATGGTCTTTATGAAACCCATTTCTTCTTCACGGGTTATACATATATGAAATCTGTTTATCTTTTATGGGTTATGATTTTGATAAAATAATTATAAAACCTAAAAGTTTTTCCACAAGTTATGATATGTTTACATGTTTATGATATACATTTAATTTTGTGGGTTATGATATGTTTATTTATGATCTTGTAGCACATGTATGTTTGATTTCATTATGTGACATGTGGGACCTATATCTCCCTCCATTGCATTGGGTAAAGATTTATATATCATGAGATAAATAGGGATATAGAAAGGGTTCACTTGGTTTAGTAATAAATGACTTGAACTAGAGTTTACTCAGTTTAGTAATACATGGTTGGAAGGTGGGCTTACTTTGTTTAGTAATATAGGGCTAGAACGAGTGTTCACTTGGTTCAGTAATATAGGGATGGAATGGGGGTTCACCTAGTTCTGTAAAGGAATTTCCCCACTAAGATGGTCTTGGTAGTGATTCCTTGGCTAATATTGAAATCATATTTTATGCTTATGTATTTTACACAATTCCATGTTTTATTCCTATGTTATTATTTCATGGATTATGTTCCTTATTTTCTTATTATTCATGTCTTATGAACTGCCATGATTTATGCCATGATTTATGTATATGATCTTTAATATAAAGGGTATGATCTTCTATTTTCATGATCATGTTCCCATACCCTTATTCTTATGATTATTCTCATATATCTCCCTTTTTTACCCTTACTGAGCATTTTATCTCCCCCCTTTTTGTGTTTCCTTTACTAGGTTATGAATAAAGGATTTATGTAGGAGTACTTAAGGTTGAGATATTTATGGGATATGTTGAAGATCTTTCACCAGGATAAAATATTTTCTTTCTATGTTTCTAAATACACTAAACTATTACATTCCTCAGGTATGTATTTTTTTATAATGTACAATATATTCCTCTAAAATGATGTAATATCCATGTATGTTAAGCCTGGATCGTTATAGTTGGTATCAAAGGAAATTTTTAGCCAACCATTGGAAACTAGGATGAGAAAACTTTAGTGATATCCCTAGGTATATTTCTAAGGATACGTCTAGGGATGTATCTATAGATAAGTATAAGTATGAGTTAAAGTTTAAGAAAATGTCATGGAATTTTGGTGAAGGATAGAGTGAGTGGTTTCCTAGAAATACATCCATGCCTAGATAATAAAAGTGGATGTGGATCTGGAAAAGATATACCTAGGGTTAAAAGCCTTGACAAGATGTTCTGTGCCTGACTCAGGGTAAACTAGTACATGACAAAGGGCCTTGCTGCATACCTGGTTTGACACACCCAAGAGATATTCTTTGAAAATTCACAAACTATTCATGAACTATCATGATGAATTTAAATAAAAGTTGGCTATGAGTAACCTAGGATGAACCTATAGTGTCATGGATTAAGTAAGGTGACATGATTTAGATACCCTATAAGTTTTTTTTTTCTCATGAGTATTTGGTTGTCTATTATGATAAGTAATTCTCACAATGTGGTTCATGTTTTAGTAAATGGAAGGAACTGGAAGGAACTAGACTAATGTTGAATGTGATGGATGATTTTCTAATGAGAAGTCAAGTGGGATGATCACTAGAGTAAAATATGTTGTGATCATGCCTAATCAGTTTTCACAAAATATAATTAACAACATTTACCTTAACCAACTGTTGGAATCACCAAGTAAGAGGAAGGAGTTCATTGAGAAATTGGGTAATGGAGACCATGGATGAAAGAATATTAAATTTTATTTATGTAAAGTATGTTGAAAGAATCACCAAAGTGAATGTATTAGATGAAGAAGAAGATGTTTTGACTGTGGGAAAGAAGGACACAAATCAGGTGACTGCTTGGAAAAAATGAAGAGTTTGGTTAATGAAATGGATGAGAATGTTGACCTCCCTAAGACACCATAAAAGGCAAAGTGTTTTAAGTGTGAAGAAAATGATCATTATGTAACCCAATGCCCCAAGAGGAATGTTTGTAAATAAAATCAGCAAGGTGGTGTGAGTAATGGTTACATTATTGATGATGATGAGACTATGTATGGAATGTGATGGGAAGGAAGTATTGTGTAATAATATGAGGTATAATTTTTAATGGATTAAGGATGAAGTAATATAAGTTTTTATGTTTTTGGATTAAAAATTTATGAGTGATGAAATATACAAGGATTATTCAACTTATGTTTTTCTTCACTCAGTAATTACAAGTTTACGTTGGACTAGTGAAGCGATTTAATGAAAATGTGATATGTTGACTAAGGAAAGGTAAACCTTAATTTGTTAATTATGTTAAGATAATGTTTTATGGATAAATATACATGGGATATGAATAAGTAAATTGGATAGGGTTGATTACCTTGGAACTAAGTAAGGACTTGTTGATCGGTTGTGTATGCTATCACAAATAAAGTTTATAGCATTTTTGGATTTAAGGAATAGATCCAATATACTTTGGAATAATGAAGCATGTATATTTTAAAAAAGGATTTATGGTAATTCAGGTTATTACCATGTTTCAAGAGAATATACGATGAGGTTATCCACATGTTTGGAATTTGAAAACCAAGAACAACTTTATTATATATAGGGCAATCAATGTTAAACTGATTTCATGAATCTCTTTCTAAAGTTATGGATTTTCATCTTTGAGAAGGGTTGTAAGGTTAACCATTCATGAAAAGTTTATGTCAAACTTTGGAGGAAGTATTTATGCACTGATTTTTTTATTGAAAACCTTAGTTAAAAGGATATTTAGTAATTAACCTTATTTTAAGGATTCACATCTTATATATTTTGGAATTTATATTAGTATGGTTTTAGAAAAGAACATCATGTATGTCGGGTGACAACTAATCAAGTCCAGCAAGGCCGCGAGTCTTGAACCCATGACTGAAGGATGATAAGGGTTTCACACCTACCACTGGCCTATGTGATGTCCTAGTTGATGTATAATTATTTTCATTGAATATATATTTATGATGAACCAGTAGTGTTACTTTTTATGTTTATAGATTAATGCGTATTGATTTTTAAGAGACAAATAGTTAGAATTTTTATTCTTTCATGGGCATTAAGGACCATTAAAACTATATTTTAGTTCTTTATTCATCAAAGTTAATTTCTGGAAATTCATTCCATGAGGTAATATATGTATTATAAAATTAACCCACGAATGAAATAATTACTCAAAGTTCTACAAGTGATAAAAAATGTTGTCCTAATACCTTAAATTCTATTGAACCAATAGCTTCAAGAATCATCAAATATTTATGAATTTGAGGCCCTCAACTTTAATTTAATCATTAAATTGTTTGTGATTGATGACATCAATCACACCCTATAAATATTTATGCTTTTCCTCCATGTCCAATCTTTACTCCCAACCTATTATCTCCCATTTGGAAACCCATTTATATGTTACTTTGGGTAACCGTTATGGTTCTAAATTTTCATTTTAAGGGATGTTTTAGTATATATTTTTATGATGTGGGTTTATATGATCAAAAATTTCAAGTATTAAACCTTTGATAACCCAGAAAAATTTTGAGGGTGAAATTCATTTTAAGGTGGGTATAATGTAACATCCAGAGATTTTTGTGAATCTTTTTTCGAATTAAATTAATTTTTTGATATTTTTCACTTCAATGGAACATTGAAAATAGATTTTTACTAAGTAAAACATTCCTCTCACACAGAGATGACTTGGTTATGTTACATGTAATGCCAACTTAGTGTAAATTACATGTAATAACAAGGTTATCATACATTACATTCAAGATTGACTTTCCTTGATGGCTTGCGTAACATGCCAGACCCGGTGTAACCAAACTATAATATATTATTAAAAATATTATTATAATGGAATATAACCTAGTAGTTAAGTTTATATATATGAATAGTATTAAATAAATTATTAAAATATGTGGCGTACAAAAATATAAGATTAATTAATAGGTTACCAATTAATGAATACGAAAATCGATTGAATATAAAGGAAAATATTATCATGGTCACAAAACTACTTTAACAATGTAAATTAAATTAAATACAATTTTTAAGTGATATTAATGTAATAAATATGTTATATAATCAATAAAATATTTTTTTGGATATTCATCAAATTGATTCTATAGACATAATATAAGAACAAACCCAATTTTATGCTTAAAAACCTATATTTTTATTAAGGCATTTTTGTTACCGCCATTTAATGGTGAAACCATTTTAAAAACATTTTTTTTTGAACTTTTATAAATTTAATTTTTCAAAATAAAAGTTATATTTTTAATTTTATCATAAAAATTAGGGTAGGATAAATTTTTGTCATTTTTAGGTAAGGTTTCATCTTTTAATGAATAGTTAAAAATAATGGATTTTAATTCAAAACTAATTTTCTTATAATTTATTTATAAGATTAAAATATATTTTTAATTGGTGTAATAATTTATATAGATAATTTTTTTACCAATCAATCTATTTAAGTTCACTTTTACTAGTTTAACACTGAAATTGGATTTAAGAACTTAGCAAACTTTTGATATTTTTTACTTTAAAAACCTGCAGTGTCGTCCCATCAATGAGATTAATTTTAAATTAATTTATATCACTTCTCTGATTGGAATTTGGAAAAATGAATTCCATATTTAGAATTCGTATAATTTATATTGTTTAATAAGGCCAGATTTGTGTTTGACCAAAAATATTAGTGAATGTGATGAAAATTAATTACATTGGTTAAGAGAAAAATTAGGTTAATAAAGTACTAAACCTTAAATTTAAGACCCAAAACAACCTATAAACAAGTCCAACACCAATTTTATGGCCATATTTCAACCATATAATCAATTGGATTTACCTTGTTCTATTATTCGATCTACTTTCGACATAAAAAACATTGGTGGAATTTTCACTTCAAATATTTATAAGAGTGCCACTCCTCATCCACTTTAAAAGGCCACCACCTCTACCCATTTCTCACACCTCTAAAAAATGTTAAGTTTCACCAAGATCTACCCAAGTATCCTAAAAAAAATAATCCCATTTACCTTAAATCATACCTTTGGGAATAAATTATCTCAATGAATCCTTTGACATAAACCAAAAGTAGTTACCCGATTTAGAGGTAACGTCTTCTCTCAAGCTCCTTCCATTTATTTTTTCTCCACCCTCCACTCCATTTATTCCATTATATTGTCAAAAAAAAAATATCCTAAATATACTAGGATATTTTTATTCAAATTTTTAGACCTAAAATTATACACACCGTCATATAATGGATATCTAACATACTGTTTCTGTGTACGGTGAGCTACTACCTCACGAAATGATTATTGTTAATTTCTTCTTCACCACCAATCATGATGACCATTATGATAGAAACTCTATTTATATATGTTATATATAATAATTATTATGTATTTATTCTTCTGTATTCTTTTTTACAATATATACCTTTTTATTTCAATTTGGGGGTAATATGACAATCTCATTTTAGGAAGTGTGGATTACCACCCCCTCAAAGTGATATGATTCGTTTATACACCACATGGAATGTATTAAGGTTGTGTTTAATGAAATTATATGATATATATGATATATTAATTATAATTTAATAATGATATATATATATATACACATATATATATATAGATATTTTATTTACTTACTTTCTTTCAATATGACAATAAAAACAGAAACAATATTCATGCGTACATACAGCTTACCGTCTCCATGAACGATGTATTCCATTTTTTACTTATTTATTAAATAAATTATTATAATATACATATAATGTATATACATGATATTTATATCATTATTTATATTTTTGAATCATCATATTAGTATAATAACCAATAATATAACAAATTAAGACACATGTGAAGAACAAAGGGAATATTACCCAAAGGAAACATTAACATTAAATCGTTAACAAGAGGGAAATATAAAGTCGTAATAAAACTATATATGGTATTATATATAATAATATTATTCTGTAAAAGATTTATAATAAATTTATATTTATTATACAAGTGGTTTGAACAAGTTCGATGAGAGTCAAGACACAAGGTGATGGGATTTTATCTCACTTTTAATTTCTGTGAGATACATGTTATGTTATCCACCCAATTTTTGTGTGTGGTGTATGTAATGAACATGATTGTATTCTATGTAACATATAATTAAATTTATGGGTATTCACATTTCCATCTTATGATCCTTCTTTCATGGGGTTTACGATTCTAAAGTTACCAAATCGGTAAAATGTTTTGTCTCAATTTGCCTTCTTTGAGACTCATGTTTCGTTATGAACCTAAACTATTTTTTGAGGTGTATATAATTAAATTTTATATGTTATATAATGAATATAATTATTTTTATTACATTTTAAGTTTCATGAAATCTCCTTTTCTTAAACAGAGAGTATGATCCCATGTTACTAAGTTATGAGAGTTTATTGTGAAAATCTCATATCCTTTTGTGATTGTTTATGTTTATGCTTCCTTTGAATAAATATTATGATCCATATCTCAATAAAAATCATGAGTTTCCTTATCCTATGTTATTTCAAGATATATTCATGTATTGGTACCATGTTTTACTATTTGGTATATAATACAGTTAAGAAAGTGTTTTTAAGAAAGCCCAACTTTATCCTCTCTTTGGTCGAAAATATATGTTTTATAAAAAGGGTTTTCATGAATATCATACCATTATCCTATAATATATAATAGTAATTTTTACCATTTTATTCATTTACCAATCCCTACAAAGTAATATTCTTTACACTTTTTGAACAAGGCATTTTTTATAACTTTTTTATCATACCAAAGGAGTGTTCTTTTTACCTCATACGACATGTATGGATTTACCCACCATCATTAATTTGAAGATTCTTTTGAATTTTTAAAAGGTTAATCTTTAATAATTTTTTTTTTAAATTTTTTTTTAAGAAAAAATGTTTTTAAAATGTTTTTAAATTTCTTTTATTAGTTTTCAAGAAAAATTGTTTTCAAAATGTTTTCATACTTCTTTTATAAGTTTTCAAGGAAATGTTTTTTCAAAATGTTTTCAATCCTTATTTATAAATTTTCAAAGTTTTTTAAAAGAAATGGTTTTTAAAATGTTTTCATGCTTATTTAAAAATTTTTGAAGAAAAATGGGTTTTAAAACATTTTCAAGATCTATTTATAAGTTTTCAAAGTGTTTTCAACGAAATGATTTTCCAAAACATTTTCAAGCTTCCTTTATATGTTTTAAAAGTGTTTTCAAAGAAAATGGTTTTTATTTTTTTTGAATCATATTTTATAAGTTTTTAAGAAAAATGTTTTCAAAATTATTTCATAAATTTTCAAGGTATTTTATAAGAAAATTATTTTCAAATGGTTTTAAGTATTAAAAATCCTTTTTTAAACAAGAAATGATATTTTCCTAAAGAAACGTTTTTAGAGGATATTTCAAAATTGGTTTCCATATAATATGACATATATTGATGTTACTTATGCGTTTCTAGAAAATGATCTAATGGTTTGATTCATAACCTTGTTTGAACCACGACTGTTCTATGAAATCAATAGGGTTTGGTTTGTGTTTTTTGTCAATCCTCATTGAAATTTCAGAATATTTTCTAAGAAAGGGATCATACAGTTCAAGCGGAGAACAATACTGAAGGTGGCGTCATTTCCAAGTGTTTACCA
Source organism: Viscum album (assembly GCA_963277665.1). Classification (NCBI taxonomy): domain Eukaryota; kingdom Viridiplantae; phylum Streptophyta; class Magnoliopsida; order Santalales; family Viscaceae; genus Viscum; species Viscum album. Next base: position 1,944,406,468 of record OY728148.1, read on the forward strand.
TATTTTTGGCCCTGAAAATCAGAAAATGGAGAAATATGTGTTTCAAAAAAGAAGATGCACACAATATTATAGGTGCTTGGAAAATTGCACTCAAATCATGTTTTGGGATCAGAACATAAAAAAATGGCAAATGCATGGGCTGCGCGAAAAACCTAGAGATTTGTGCGAAAAACGGTTCATGTGTGAAAAGTATTGCATTCAGAATGAGAGGTTTTGCATGCCATTGTGGGTTTTTCACATGGGGGTTGGAAACACCTATAAATAAGAAGTGACCCCCTCATTCAAAAGAATTGAAGACTGAGAGAAGATCCGAGTTCCAATGCGCATAAAATTTGCACAAAAAGGGAGTTGCACAGAAAAATTAGAGCTGTGTGGAAAAATTACTGTTGTGCAAAAAGGATAGAGTTGTGCATAAAAATTACTATTGCGTGGAAAATATTTAAGAAGTGCACAAAAAATTATAGTTGTGAATAAAGTGTGAAGTTTCACAAAATATTTTCCACACAAAAAGAAAATCTTGCGTGAAAAAGTCTGATCTTGCACGTACAGGGTATGTGTTGTGTGCAATTATCAGTGTCGGTTGATTACATGTTCTGAATATCAAGTTGAGTGGTTCAGTGCTTTCAAGTGCATCAATTCAGGACTTCGATGCAAGCAGTGTCTCATGCTGAACAGATATAAATACTTCAATGAAAATCTATTAAAGCGACCATCAAGTTTATAAAATGAGTTTGAATTCTCTCAAGGCAGTGAGCTAGGGGGAGTTGAAGGAAGTGATATGAGGGATGTAGTTAGCTATCCCTAAACCTTTGTAAAGGCAGTGTGCCTAGCATAGAGTGTCTGTTACCAAATCTTATAATCCTAAAACTACTAAATATTAGTAGATTTAGGTATGGCCAACACACTGTCTGCATATTCTCCTTAGACGAAGCCCTTTGCGGTGAACCAAGTAAAAGTGTTGTGTCTTCTCCCTGATTACATTTGTTTGATAGATTTAACAAGTACCTACCAATGTGAGAAAAATCTCCACAACTTTAAAAATAAAAGGTTGAAACCCTGATTCACCCCTCCTCTCTCATGGTGTTTTGGGGTCCTTCAAGTAGTATCAGAAGGAGGTTTTTGGTGTTTGATCTGTCTTATACCGTCATGGAGGATTCAACCAGTGTTAGGGGAGTCCCCATATTTAATGGAAATAATTTTCAGATTTGGAAGAATAGAATGAGATATCATCTAAGATCCCTTGGAATGGAAGTCCTATCTTCCACTGTTCAAGGTATACATGTTTCTAATCAAATAGGGCTGGCTATGAATGATGCAGATAGAAAAATTCTTGATGCATATGCTAAAGCGCAGAATGCTCTCACCATAACCCTTTCTGATCAGATCTATCTAAAGGTGATGAGTTGTACCTTAGAAAATTCCTTGTGGGATAAACATGAAAATATTTATGAAGGATATAGAAAAGTGAAGGAGCCTAAACTACAAGTCTTGTACAATAGGTTTGATGATTTGAAGATGCATCCTGATGAGAATGCAGCCTCCTTCAATAGAATTACAGAAGTGGTTGGAGAAATTCAGGGTCTAGGTGAAGAAATCAAAGATTTTGACATTGTAAAGAAAATATTGATAATACTTCCACCCCTATACAATGAAAAGGTGTCGACCCTTGAGGAAAGAGATCTTTAAAAACTTTCTCTGGATGATCTACTAAGCAGCCTGGTGGCATATGAAATGATAGTCAAACCCGAGGATGCTATGCCTCGAGTGAGCAAGTAAATTTCATTCAAAGCCCTAGAGAAAATGAAAATTTTAACAGATAATAGTGCTGTAGATGAAGAAGAAAAAAAATCTTTCTCTTATTACCAATAAGTTCCTGAAGGGAAAAGGGAAATTCAAAAGGAATTTACCTCTAGCTTGCTTTCGTTGTGGAAAAGTTGGGCACATTGCCTATCAGTGCTTAAGAAAGATCGATGATGAAGATAGTGATGTTGAAAACATTGAGAAGCCTCAGAAAAGGTTTTTAAAAAAGGGATACTTCAAATCTAGAAAGAAAGTACTGATGAAGAGTTTTTTCTTTGAAGAGGAATATGATGATAATGAATTCTGTGAAGAATAAGAACCCAAATTTAAAACTAGAAACTATGCTTCCATGATGGCCACTGTTGAAAAATCAAAAGATAATGGTGGATACAATCAGTTGACAACTAGTTCCAATCCCGAGTTGCAACCTAAGGATGCTGTTAGTAAGCTTAATATTAAATGTAATATTTGCAATAAGTGGGAATCAATTACAGAAAAATAAACTGAATATGTTGATCAGCTCGAAGTTGAAATTGAATGACTGAAAGAATTTGTGAAAGTACAGTCTAAAATCCTTGAAATAAATTATTTTGCAGTGGATCTGAAGCTGAGAATTGAAGAGTAGGAAAAGGTCATCAATGATCTCACCTCTAGACTAGAAGAAATGTCCAACACTACTAAGGGTCTTGTGGAAGAAATTGTTACTCTTAGGAGTAAAATTGAGAGTGAATCAATTTAAAAAAGAATAAAGGAAGAAAATATAGTTTGGAAGGTTCTCAGAGGTTGATCTATTGGAGAGAGAAAAACATGGATCTAATGTAGTTGAAAATATTTTGAGGGATCAAAGACCCACTTCCAGGGGAAATAGTGGAATCAGTTTTGAGGCTGAATCGTCAAATGCTGCAAACAAAGGGGACCAAAATAAAGTCAAGTTGAAAGAATGTCATGGAGAAAAGTCACATGAAGTACTGAAAAAAACCTCCAATTTAATATGAAAGAATAACATAAGACTATCCTTGAGCCTCCAGAAATAAGGGGCACTCAAAATATTATCCCACATAGGAAGGAATGAGGATAAATAGAAGTGAGAAGACATTTACTCTCATGAAGTGTCAGTTCTGTGGATATTTGGGCCATACTATGTCTTATTGCGAAGAGGCAAGAAGCTATCTGAATGTAGAAGATATGGTAGTTCAACAAAAGAGAAAAAATTCATATCCTAATTATTTTAGAAGAAATAGTTTCTATGGATATTGTTTTTGTTGTTCTAACTTTGGTAATAAGGATATTGATTATAGGCAGAGGAAGGATATAGACACCTCATACCGGAGTTCGATACAAGACAAATCTCATCAAAAAGACAGTGTTGCTCTGACAAATAGGTTTTCTCCTCTAGAAGAAGAGTTTTATTATGAAGAACCAATGTACATAAAAGAGATAATTGAAAGTTCATCAGTGTTCTACACTCAATCTAATGTCTCATGGAAGGAAAAGAAGAAAATTGAGAAATACAACCTTGCAGAGGTGGCCCTCAAAGCTATAAAAATCAACAACACCTAGATTCTTGACAGCAGTTGTCCGTTTCATATGACAGGTAATGAAGGAATGTTAACGAATTTCAAAAGTAGGGTTGATGGATTAGTACGGGTTGGTAATGATAGAGCTCTGAAAATCCAAGGCATTAGAAGTACTGAACTAGATAATAGAGAGATAAAGAAAACTCAAGTTCTTTATGTATATGGACTATGTCATAATCTCCTCAGCGTGAGTCAATTCTGTGACTCGGTACTTACAATTACTTTTAATCAGAAAGGATGCACTATAAAAGGAAATACAAGAAATTATCTTATGAAGGGATGTATAATGGAAAGAAACATATATCGGGTTGATAGTAGAGAAAACATTTTCTACATGACTATTGAGGAAGAAAATAACCTATGGCATCAGAGATTGGGGCACATCAATCAACAAGACATGGAAAAAATATAAAAACTGAAGATTGTAATAGACATTCCCAACCTATATCATGAACGTGAAAAGTATTGGGATGCTTGCATTTAGGGGAAGCTAGTCGGTAGTTCATATCATCCAAAGAAGAAGAGGGAATCTCATCTTCTTGATCTCATTCATATAGATGTATGTGGGTGGATAATTGTGGCCAAAACTCATATAGAAAGTTACTTCATTTTTTCTTAGATGATTATAGTAGAATGGAATGTGTAATAGTTATACACAGGAAACAAAAAGTGATTTACTTCATGAAAATGTATAGGCGAATCGCCGAGAATGATACTGGACGAACAATCAAAGTGGTGTGATCTAAAAATGGAGGGGAATACACATCTATTGAATATGAAAATTACCTGGAGAAGCACGAGATACAACATGAGGTAGATGCTGTGATAACTCTATTGAAAAATCGTGTTGTTGAGCACATGAATGGACAGGCGAACAACATGGCAAGAACTATGCTCATTGAGAGTCGTATTCCAAGACATTACTATAAATAGGCCGTTCAAGATGCAGTGTATATTCAAAATTGAACAGGGCTTTATATGGGTGAGATGAGGACACCATATGAATTATGGAATGTAAGGAAGCCCTCTTTGAAGTAATTTCATGTTTTTGGAAGTAAATGATTCATCAGAAACAAAAATGGAAATCAAGGGAAGTAAAATGACAATACAAATGAAGGAATTTACCTTGGATACTCAATGAACAACAAAGCCTAAAAGTGTTTCAACAAACTCCTAGGAAGGATTGTGGAAAGAAGCAATTTCAAGATCATTAAAGAGAAAACCAAAAATGATTCAAGGATTTCATATGCGGATGTGATAGAAAATTAGGAAGAAAGTGAATGTGGAGTAAATGAAAAAATAAAAATAGAGGATGGAGTACAAAAACTTAAGAGTCACATCATGATGTTGACTTAGAAGAAGAATATAAAGAGGAAACCTTGGATGGAGAGAATGTGGTTGAATCTCAAAAGAGGAATAAAATAGAAGAAATTGATCAATCCAACATTATTGGGGATTTGACTGCATCCACACAAACATGGAGAATGAGGAACAATGCACAATATACATTTATTTCTATTGTGGAACCATCCTCATTTGAAGAAGCTGCAAAGGATGAATCACAGGTGAATTCCATGAATGAAGAGTTAGATCATATTGATAAGAACCGGACATGGAATATATTCAAGAGACCCAAAGGTCACAATGTGATTGGTACAAAGTTGATTTTCAAGAACATGTTTGTTGAGCATGGAAGTGTTATAAAAAACAATGCATGACTGATATATAAAGGATACTCACAAATAGAAGGTGTTGATATTGAAGAAACCTTTTCTCTAGTGTCTAGAATAGAGTCAATAAATCTTTTTCTTTCCATGTAAATCCAAATAGGATATAAAGCATATCAAATGGATGTTAAGAGATCATTATTGAATGGTTTTCTTGAAGAAAAAGTATACATCGAACAACCAGTGGGTTTTCTTCTTGGTACTGATGAAACGAAGGTTTGTAAACTCAAGAAGGCTCTCTATGGTTTGATGCATGCACCATGAGTATGGTTTTATAGTGTGGATTATTATCTCAAAAATATGGAATTCAAAAGAGGAGGAGTTGATCACAATCTATATGTAAAGAATTCTAAAAAAAGATCAATTCATGGTTCTAGTTTATGTTGATGACATTATATTTGGTGGAAGCATGCTGAAATCAGTGGATGAATTTTCTAATCACATAAAATCAGAATTTGAAATGTCTATGACTGGGGAGCGTACATATTTCTTGGGACTGCAGGTGACTCAAAAGAAGGATTACAGTTTAATTTCTCAGGATAAGTATGTAAGAGAGTTGCTAAAGAGATTTAATATGCATGACTCCAAACTAATGTAAACTCTGATTGTAGTTGGAATAAAACTTGGAAATTCTGAGGATGGAACCTCTGTAGATCCCACTATGTACAGGAGGATTATTGGAATCTTACTATACCTAACAGAAACACGACCTGATATTGTCTTTGCAACTTTCTTAAAAGCCCAATTTTAGGGTAATCTGAAGGAAGAACATATGAAAGCAGTAAAAATAATAATGAGGTACATTCAAGGTACTCATAATTATGGGTTATACTTTGCTTCAGGAAGGAAAAATGAATTATCAGCGTTTTATGACGCTGATTGGGCTGGATATGTAGTGGAAAGAAAGTCCACTAGTGGTGGATCATTCTATATTGGGTATAAATGTGTTGTCTGGTTGAGAAAGAAACAAGAAGGTACTTATCTTAGTATGAATGGAGCTGAGTATATCTCCACTAAAAAGTCATGGACTCAACTACTATGGATGAAGAAACAACTTACATATATTGATGATGAGTTGAAACAACCAATGGTGATTTACTATGATAACAAAAGAGCAATTGATCTTACGAAGAATCCTGTTCCGCATTCTCATACAAAACATATTAAAATCAGATATCACTTTGTCAAGGAAAAAGTTGAACAAGGCATGATGAAAATGAATCATGTGGGAATAGATGATAAAGTGGATGATATCCTTACCAAGCCACTATCAGCAGTTGTGTTTGAGAAACATCTGTTGAACCTTAGTGTTCATCCACCTCCCACTGTATAAGGAGGTTATAAAATACCCCTCTCCCCAGTTATGTTAACTGTTTTTAATCTATTTGTGGATGTGATGTAGTTTTATAGGGGAGATACTATCTAGGGGGTGTTGTGATCTATACAATGAACTAATACCTGTCTTTGGGTTTATTGTCAATAGGGGAGAAGGAATAAATTTAGGATATGTGATGGACATGTAATGCTTCTGCGATACAGTAAGAGGATTTCTTGGGTTTCATTGAGAATTCTAAAATATGGGAAAACAATACAAGATTCCCCTCTTGTTTTTTACACCGAGCATTGCTCACGTAGACGTAGAGTGTTGACTGAGTTGATTCTTTCATTTGAGGTTTTGATAGTATTTGGTGCTCTATTGACTTTATCTAGAGATTGCCAACATACCCAAAGGAAGAGATTGTTGGAAACAAGACTGTTCTATGCAAGAAATGGGATTTTTGTGTGTGTGTTTTTTTCAATCCTCATTGGAAGTTCAGAATGTTTTCCAGGAAATGGATCATACAGTTCAAGTGGAAAACAATATTAAAGGTGGCATCATTTCCCAATGTTTTCCAAAATTTAGGCCTTGAAAATTGAAAAATGGAGAAATATGTGTTTCGTAAAGGAAGATATGCACAATATTTTAGGTGCTTGGAAAATTGATCTCAAATCATGTTTTGGGAAAAGAACGTCAAAAAATGGAAAATGCATGGGCGGCGTGAAAAACCTGGGGATGTGCGCGAAAAATAGTTCCTATGTGAAAAGTATTGTGTAAAAAATGAGAGGTTTTGCGCATGGGGTTTGGCAACACCTATATATAATATGTGACCCCCTCATTCAAAATAATTGAAGACTTAGAGAAGATCTGAGTTTTGATGTATGTAAAAGTTGCACAAAAAGGGAGTTGCGCAGAAAACTTAGAGCTGCGCGGAAAAATTACTGTTGGGCAGAAAGGATAGAATTGCGCTGAAAATTACCATTGCATGGAAAATATTTAAGATTCATGCAAAAATTTCCTGTTGTTTATAAACTGGGAAGTTGCGTGAAATTTTTTCCATGTGAAAAGAAAATCTTGCGCGCAAAAGTCTGATCTTTCACGCACATGGTAAGTGTTACATACAATTATCAGTGTCGGCTGATTACATGGTTTGAAAATTTGGTTCATCGGTTCAGTGATTTCAAGTGCATCAATTTAGGACTTTGATTTAAGCCGTGTCTCATGATGAACAAAGATAAATACTTCAATGTAAATATATTGAAGTGACCATTAAGTCGATAAAATGAGTTTGACTTCTCTCATGGTAGTGAGCTTGGGGGAGTCAAGGGAAGTGATCCAAGGTATGTAGTTAACTATCCCTAAACCTTGGTAAAGGTAGTGTGCCCAATATAGAGTGTCTGTGACCAAATCTTGTAATTCAAAAAATACTAAAGATTAATGGATCTAGGTATGACTGACACACTGTTGGTATATGCTCCTTGGACATAGCCCTTTGTGGTGAACCAAGTAAAAGTGTTGTGTCATCTACCCGCTTTCATTTGTTTGATAGATTTAATAAGTCCCTACCAACTTATAAACAAGATCCATAAATTTAAAAAGAAACAATTGACACCTTGATTCACCGCTCCCCTCTCATGGTGTTTCAGGGTCCTTCAAATGGTATCAGAGGGAGATTGCTGGTGTTTGATCTGTCTTATACTGTCATATGGAATTCAGCTAGTGTTAAGGGGGTCCCACTCTTTGATGAAAGTAATTTTCAGATTTGGAAGAACAGAATGAGATCTCATCTATGATCCCTTGTAATGGAATTAATCTTTTACCCTGTGCAAGGTATACATGTTACCGATCCAACAGGGTTGGCTATGAATGATGCAGATAGAAAAATTCTTGATACAGATGCTAAAGTGTAGAATACTCTCACTAGAACCCTTTTTGATCAGATCTATCTAAAGGCGATGAGTTTTACCTCAGAAAGTTCCATGTGGGATAAACTTGAAAATATTTATGAAGGAGATAGAAAAGTGACGGAGGCGAAACTAAAAGTCCTACACAATAGGTTTGATGATATGAAGATGCATCCTTGTGAGAATGGAGACTCCTTCTTCAATATAATCACTGAAGTGGTTGGATAAATTTGGGGTCTAGGTGAAGAAATCAAAGACGTTGACATTGTAAAAAAAATATTGAGAAGACTTCCACCCTAGTACAATGAAAAGGTGTCATCCCTTGAGGAAAGAGATCTTTCTAAACTTTCTATAGATGATCTACTGAGCAGCCTGGAGGAATATGAAATGAGAGTCAAACCGAAAGATGCTACGGCTCGAGTGAGCAAGGGAATGGTGTTCAAAGCCATGAAGAAACTAAAAATTTCAAAAGATAGTAGTGGTTAAGAGAACAAGGAAAAAGAAATTCTTTCTCTCATTGACAAGAATTTCTATAAGGGAAAAGGGAAATTCATAGGGAAGTTACCACTAGCTTGCTTTCGTTGTGGAAAAGTTGGGCACATTGCCTCTCAGTGCTTAAGAAAGATCGATGATGTAGATAGTGATGCTGAAAACATTGAGAAGCCTCAGAAAAGGTCTTTCAAAAAGGGATAATTCAAATCTAGAAAGAAATTACCGAAGAATATTTTTGTCAATAAAGAGGAATATGATGATAATGAATTCTGTAAAGAAGAAGAACCATAATTTAAAACTAGAAACCATGCTTCCATGATGGCCAGTATTGAAAAATCATAAGATAATGGTGGAGACAATCAGTTGACAACTATTTCCAATCTCAAGTTGCAACTTAATGATGCAGTTAGTAAGCTTAATATTAAATGTAAGAGTTGCAATAAATGGAAATCAATTTTAGAATAATCAACTGAATATGTTGATTAGCTCGAAGATGAAATTTAATGACTGGAAGAATTTGTGAAATTACAGTCTAAAATATTTGAATGAAATGATGATGTAGTAGATCTAAAGCTAAGAATTGAAGAGAAGGAAAAGGTCATCATTGACCTCACCTCCAGACTAGAAGAAAAGTCCAACACTACTGAGGGTCTTGAGGAGGAAGTTGTTACTCTTAGGAGTAAACTTGAGAGTGAATCAATTTTAAAAGAATCAAGGAAGAAAATATAGTTTGGAAGGTTCTCAAATGCTGAGTTGTTGGAGAGAGAAAAACATGGCTTTAATGGAGTTGAAAAGATTTTTAGGGATCAAAGACCCACTTCCATTAGAAATAGTGGAATTGGTTGTGAGGCTTAATTGTCAAATGCTGCAAAGAAAGGGGACCAAAATAAAGGAAATCTGAAAGTGGGTCATAAAGAAAAGTAACCTGAAGTACTGAAAAAGAAACCTCCAATTCAATATGAAAGAATAATAGAAGACAATCATCAAGACTCTAGGAATAAGCGAAAGTCAAAATATTATCCCAAATAAGAAAGAATGAGGATAAACAGAAGTGATAAGACATTTACTCTCATGAATTTTAAATTCTATAGATATCTGGTCCATACCATGTCTTATTGAGAAGAGGCAAGAATCTATATTAATGGAGAAGATATGGGAGTTCAACAAAGGAGAAAAAATTCATTTCCTAATTATTTTAGAAGAAAAAGTTTCTATGGATATTGTTTTTTTGTTCTAAATTTGGTCATAGGGCCATTGATTGTAGGTAGAGGAGGGGAATGGACACCTCATACCAAAGTATGTGACAAGCCAAATCTCTTCAACATGATAGTTTTTCTCTGAAAAACATGTTTTCTCCCCTGGAAGAATATTTTAACTATGAAGAACCAATGTACACGGAAGAGAGAATTGAAAGGCGATCAGTTTTCTACACTCAATCCAATGTCTCATATAAAGAAAAGAAAAAATTGAAAAATACAACCTTGCAGAGGTGGCCCTCAAAGCTAAAAAAGCAACAGAACCTAGATTTTGGATAACAGTTCTTTGTCTCATATGACAGGTAATGCATGCCTATTAACAGATGTCAAAATGTGGGTTGATGGATTAGTATGGGTTGTTAATGATAGAGATCTGAAAATCAAAGGTAGTGGAATTACTGAACTAGCTAATGGAGAGCTAAAGAAAACTCAAGTTCTTTATGTATATGGCCTACATCGTAATCTCCTCAGTGTGAGTCAACTCTATGACTCGGGTCTTATAGTTACTTTTAATCAGAAAGTTTGCACTATAAAAGGAAAGGAATGAAATTCTCATATGAAGGGATGTAGAGTGGAAGGAAAACTATATCAGGTTGACAGTAAAGAAAACATTTGCTACATGACTATTAAGGAAGAAAAAAAACCTATATCATTGGATATTGAGGCACATCAATCAACAAGACATGGAAAAAATATAAAAACTGAAGATTGTCATAGACATTTGCAACCTGAAGAGTGAATGTAAAAAGTCTTGTGATGCTTTCATTTAGGGGAATCTTTTCTACAGTTCATATTGTCCAAAAAAGAAAATAGCATGCCATCTTGTTGATCTCATTCATATAGATGTATGTGGGATGATAAATGTTACCGGAACTCATGGAGAAAGGTACTTGATCCTTTTCATAGATGATTACAGTAGAATGTCTTGTGTAGTTGTTAAACACATGAAACGAAAAGTGATTGAATGCATGGAAACATATCAGTGAATCGCTGAGAATGATACTAGACAAATAATTAAAGTGTCACGATCTTACAATGGAGGGTAATACATGTCCATTTAATTTGAAAAATACCTAGAGAATCATGGGATACAACATGAGGTAGCTTCTGTGAGAAATCCATAGAAAAATGGAGTTGTTGAGCGCAGGAATCGACAGGTGAACAACTTGGTAAGAACTATGATGGTTGAGAGTTGTATTCCACGACATTACTGGAAAGAGGACATTCAATATGTGGTTTATATTCAAAATCGAACAGGGCTTTAAATGGGTGAGACGAAGACACCATATGAATTATGGCATGGAAGGAACCCCTATTTGAAGTACTTTCATGTTCTTGGAAGTAAATACTTCATTAAAAACAAATAAGGAAATCAAGGGAATTACAGTGACAATGAAGATGAAAGAGTTTTCCTTGGACACCTAATGAACAACAAAGCCTACAAGTGATTCAAAAAGTGCCTAGGAAGGATTGTGGAAAACAGTGATGTTAAGATCATTGAAGAAAAACCAAAAATGCTTTAAGGATTTTATATGCAGATGTGATAGAAAATGTGGAAGAAAGTGAACGTAGAGTAAATAAAAATACAGAAATAGAGGATGGAGTAAAAAACACTCAGGAGTCACATCATGATGTTGACTTAGAAGAAGAATTTGAAGAGGAAACCTTGGCTAGAGAGAATGCAGTTGAATCTAAAAAGGGGAATCAAAGAGAAGAAATTGATCACTCCAACTTTATTGGGGATTGGACTACATCCACACAAACACATAGAATGAGGAACAATATAAAATCTAAATTTTTGTCAGTTGTGGAACCATCCTCATTTGAAGATGCTGCAAAGGATGAATCATGGGTGAATTCCATGAATGAAGAGTTAGATTAGATTGATAATAATCAGACATGGGATCTATTCAAGAGACCCAAATGTCACAATGTGATTGGTACAAAGTGGATTTTCAAGAACAAGTTTGATGAGTGTGTAAGTGTTATCAGAAAAAAGGTACGACTGATATGTAAAGGATACTCACAGATAGAAGGTGTTGATGCTGAAGAAATCTTTGATCCAGTTCCTAGACTAGAGTCAATCAAGATTTTTCTTTCCATGGAAATCTAAATAGGATATTAAGTATATAAAATGGATGTCAAGAGATCATTCTTGAATGGTGTTATCAAAGAAGAAGTCTACATTGAACAACTAGTGGGTTTTCTTCTTGGTACTGATGAAACAAAGGTTTGTTAACTCAATAAGTCTCTCTATGTTTTGAAGTAGGCACCATGATCATGGTATTCCTAGCTAGATTCTTATCTTAAGAGGCTGGAATTCAAAAGAGGAGGAGTAGATCACAATCTATATATGAAGAATTCTACAAAAGATCAATTCATGGTTCTAGTTTATGTTAATGACATTATATTTGGTGGAAGCAGGAAGAAATTAGTGGATGGATTTTCCAATCACATGAAATTAGAATTTCAAATTTCTATGATTGGGGAGCTCACATATTTCTTGGGACTGTAGGTGACTCAAAAGAAGGACTACACTTTCATTTCTCAGGAAAATTATGCAAGAGAGTTGCTGAAGAGATTTAATATGCATGACTCCAAACCAATGTCAACACCGATTTCAGTTGGAACAAAACTTGTAAAGCATGAGGATGAGACCTCTGTAGATCCCACCATGTACATGAGGATTATTGGAATCTTACTATACCTAATGGTAACATGACCTGATATTGTCTTTGAAACTTGCTTAACAACCTGATTTTAGAGTAATCTGAAGGAAGAACATATGCAAGTAGTAAAAAGAATCACGAGGTACATTCAAGGTACTCATAATTATGGGTTATACTTTGCATCAGGAAGATACAATGGATTATCAGTGTTTTCTGATGCTGACTGGGATGGAGATGTAGTGGACAGAAAGTCCATCAGTGGTTGAGCATTCTATATTGGGAAGAAATGTGTTGGATGGTTGAGAAAGAAAAAAGAAAGTACTTATCTTAGTTCGAATGAAGCTGAGTATATATCCGCTATAAAGGCATGCACTCAAATACTATGGATAAAGAAATAACTGACAGATATTGGTGATGAGGTGAAACAACTAATGGTAATTTACTATGATAAAAAAATATTAATTGATCTTACGAAGAATCCTATTCAACATTATCTTACAAAACATATTGAAATCAAACATCACCTTATCAAGGAAAAAGTTGAACAAGGAATGATTAAAATGGACCATGTGGGAACAAATGAGAAAGTGGCTGATATCCTGACCAAGCCACTCTTAGCGATTGTGTTTGAGAAACATCAGTTGAACCTCAGTGTTCATCCACCTCTCAGTACATAAGGGGGTTTATGAAATACACCTCTACCTAGTTAAGTTAACTTTTTTTAATCAGTTTGTGGATGTGATGTAGGTTTATAGGGGAGATACTATCTAGGGGGTGTTGTTAGCTGTATAATGAACAAATATCAAACTTTGGTTTTATTGTCAATGGGGAGAAGGAATAAATTTAGGATATGCGATGGACATGTAATGCTTCTGTGACACAGTAAGAGGATTGCATGGGTGTCATTGATAATTACAAAACATGGGAACCCAATTCAGGCTTCCCCTCTTGTTTTCTACAGTGAGAATTTCTTACGTAGAGTATTGGATTAGTTGATTCTTGCGTTTCAGGTTTTGATAGTAGCTGGTGCTCTATTGAATTTATATGGAGATTACCAAAAAATCCAAAGGGGGAGATTGTTGGAACCACGACTGTTATATGAAAGAAATGGGTTTTTTGTGTTTTTTATCATTCCTCATTGGAATTTAAGAATGTTTTTCAGGAAATGGATCATACAGTTCAAGCAAAAAATAATATTGAAGGTGACGTCATTTCCCAGTGTTTGCCAATTTTTTGGCCTTGAAAATTGGAAAATAGAGAAATGTGTGTTTCACAAAGGAAGTTGTGCGCAATATTGTAGGTGCTTGGAAAATTGCACGCAAAGCAAGTTTTGGGATCAAAAAGTCGAAAAATGGAAAAGGCATGGACTGCACAAAAAACCTGGAGATGTGCATGGAAAACGATTCCTGTGCCAAAAGTATTGCACCCAGAATGAGAGGTTTTGCATTCCATAGTGGGTTTTGCGTGCGGGGGTCAGCAAATAATATAAATAAGATGTGACCCCCTCATTCGAATGAACTGAATACTTAGAGAAGATCCTAGTTCTGATGTGCGTAAAATTTTCATGAAAATGGAGTTGCTCAGAAAACTTAGAGCTGTGTGGAAAAATTACTATTGTGCAGAAATGATAGAGTTTCACATAAAAATTAATTTTGCATAGAAAATATTTAAGCTGCATCAAAAAATTTACAGTTGTGTGTAATGGGTGAAGTTACGCAAAAGATTTTATGCACGAAAATAAAATCTTGCACGCAAAAGTCTGATCTTGAACATATAGGGTAGGTGTTGCATGCAATCGTCAGTGTCGGCTGATTACATGTTCTGAATATCCGGTTTAGTGGTTCAATGCTTTCAAGTGCCTAAATTCAGGACTTCAATCCAAGCAGCATCTCATGATAAATAGAGAAAAAAACTTCAATGCAAATATTTTGAAGCAACCATCAAGTTGATAAACCAAGTTTGAAATTCTCTCAAGGCATTGATCTCGGAAAATTGAGGGAAGTGATACGAGGGACACAATGAGCTATCCCTAAACCCTTTTAAAGGCAGTGTGCGTAGCATAGAGTGTCTGTGACCAATTCTTGTAATCCTCAAACTAGTAAAGATTAGTGGATTTAGGTACGACCGACACACTGTTGGCATATGCTCCTTGGACATAGCCCTTTGCGGTGAACCAAGTAAAAGTGTAGTGTCATCTCCTTGCTTTCATTTGTTTGATAGATTTAAAAAGTCCCTACCAATGTGGGAATAAGATCCACAACTTTAAAAAGAAATAGTTGACACCCTGATTCACCCCTCCCCTCTCAGGGTGTTCTGGGGTCCTTCAATCCTTTCTATGAATGAGTTATGATTAATGTCATGGTCTTTATGAAACCCATTTATCCTTCACGGGTTATATATATATATATATGAAATACATTTCTATTTTATGGGTTATGATTTTTATGAAATAATTATAAAACATGTAAATTGTTTTTCATAGGTTATGATATGTTTACATGTTTATGATACCCATTTAATTTCATGGGTTATGATATGTTTATTTATGATCTTGTGGAAAATGTTTTTATAATTTCATTATCTGATGGGTGGGACCTATATATCCCTCCAATGAATTGAGTAAATATTTATATCTCATGATATAAACAAAGCTGGAATGAGGCTTCACTCTGTTCAGTAATAGAGGGCTGGAATGAGGGTTTACTCCGTTCAGTAATACTAGGATGGAATGAGGGTTTACTCAGTTCAGTGAGAGATGGAATGAGGGTTCACTCGGTTCAGTAATATAGGGTTGGAACGGGGGTTTACCCGGTTCAGTAAAGACTTTTTCCACTAAGATAGTATTGGTAGTGATGCCTTGGATACTATGGGAATCATATTATATGCTTATGTGTTCTCCATAATTCCATGTTTTATTCCTATGATATGATTTTATGGATTATGTTCTTTATTTTCTTATTATTAATATCTTATGAGCTACCAAGATTTATTCGATGATTCATGTATATGATCTTTGATATGCAAGGTATGATCATATATTTTCTTGATCATGTTCTTATACCCTTATTCTCATGTTTATGCTCACATGTCTCTCTTGTTTACCCTTACTGAGCATTTAAGCTCACCCATTTTTATGTTTCCTTCCCCAGGTTATGAATAAAGTTTTTATGTAGGAGTAATTAAGGTGGAGATATTTATGGGAGGTGTTTAAGATATTTCACCAGGATATAAGATTTTGTTTCTAAGTTTCTAAATACTCTAAACTATTACCGTCCTCAAGCATGTATTTTTTTTGTAATGTACATTATATTCATCTAAAATGATATAATATCCATGTATGTTAAGTCTGGGTCGTTATAATATAAATATAATGTGTAAGGAATTTATTTTAGTATGATTTATAGTATAACTCTATTAGTGTTCCTTCATGCGTCCTTGTATGTATTCCCATAGGCTAGAACCCAACTTGTTCTTGGTTTACAACATGGTGGTATTGTTTCATGTTTGATTTCTCACCAATTATCTCTTGTGATACGTTTTATTTTATTACTTCCCTCTTTCTATTACTCATGTTTATACTCATATTCTTATGGTATTGAATATTTACTATTTTAGGGAAAACTAATGGTTGCTTTATGATTTTTTTTCAAAGGAAAATAATTTATAAAATTGTTTTATTTTAAAGATAGATATAATGGTTTCATGTTGATATATATTGTATAGATTCAGATAGTTGGGGTTTGTCTTAGTGGTAATATCTCCATAATCCTACATGAAAAATGGGGGTTCAAAACCCATTGGGCGAAGGTATTGTAGTAGTGGAAACACTGTAGCAGAGGTAGGACATTGTACCAGTAGCAAATACTGTACGAGTATTGTATCATGTGTGTACTGTAGTAGTACTATTCACAGAATGAGCCTTGTGCCAAGAAAAATTGGGCGTACGTGCCTAGTAATGTGCTACATGCCCACTGGGCCTTTGGGCTATATAATAGATCTCCCTCTACCTAGTTAAAATAGGTCTTTGCTTTGATTTAATAATAAAATAAGGCTTCGAACCAGACCTTTTTAAAACAAATACTGTATAGATTCATGGTGTTATCCTAATGGGAGTATTCATTATACCCTATATATGAATTTTTAAATATAAAGATATTTTTTTTCAAGATTTAGTAAATAAAATTAAATCATGTATTTCACCGGCTTATCTTGGTTGTTGTAGCCTTATTAGCAAGATAGTTTAGTGGTGATAGATGGTCACTAGAGACTTGGATTTTTTATTTTCCTATTCTAATTTGTGGTTTATCCTTTTGAGATTTTCCCTTTATACCACATGGAACTATAATTTTATTCTATTTTTTTTTATTTTTTATTTCCTTTCATTAATCATGAGTTTTGTTTTGGTTCTTTATTTAATTTTTATCTTGTGGCAGGTCATCTCAGGTGACATGTTATGTTGAAATGGTTTGGTTTGTTACAAGGGAAGTTAAATATTCTACCATAATTATAATAAAACACCTATATAATAAGGATAATTATATTATAATTTTTATATGGTGAAAATAAATTTGATAAAGAATAAATATACATAAGTAAAAAGAAAAGAGTAAGAAATAGTTAGAAATATTTACCTCACTGCTTGGTATGTCTCCCTGTGAAGGGGATTTAACCTTTGAGGGATGACCTTTTGAGAAGACAAAAACATCATTAAGGTTCATAGGAGTGTTGATAAGAGGTTTGGATATATTTTTTTTACTAAACTAATAGGGTTTTGTGTGTGAGGGGATGTGAGAAGAGGATAACCCCTTTTACAAGTGAAAAAGAGTGGTATTTTTGTAAATACCCAATAATTTTCAAATATCGGAAAGTCACTCTCATGGAAAATGGCTCCAAAATTGAAACATAATATACAAGATAAGAGATAAGTTTAATAAAAACCTTAACAACTCAATTAAAACATGTTTTTTACATGTTTGACCCTTTAGGTTACTCATTTTTTTACCATCTTGGTTTTCACCAACAAGTTTTTACCTAAGTATTTTATCCCTTATGCCCAAAAATAAAATAGTACTCATTATATAATTTATAAAAAATTATTCAAAATTCAAAATCCATTTTTTTATTCAATGAAAATTAATTTTAAAATTGTAAATGTATAATTTATTAAAAACAATTTTTTTGAAAAATATAACTTAAATTCTAAAATGTCAAATATGGTTTTAAAAATTAAAACAAATTTTTTTAAAATTTTAAATTCACTTATAAAATAAATTTTTTTCTATATAAAATGTTACATAAATTTACAATTCACACATATATTCTAATAATTTCATAAAAGTCATTTTATTTTTAAAACAATTATTTTGAATTATTCACCTAAATATCAATCTTTTTAGAAAAATCAAAAAATTTATGTTAAGATAATTTTTAAATTATTATTAAAAAAATGAAGTTAGTTTTATATAATTCAGATTCTAAAATTTATAAATTTATTTTTCAAATGAAAATAAAAATATAAATAAAACTACTTTTAATTAAAAATAATGTTTTTAAACATTAAGTGCTCTTAATATTATTTTATATAAATTTATAACTTAAAGGATGTTAATATGGTAGTTCATATAAAATAATATTTTAAAAATTTTCAATTTAACCTGTTAGAATAAAATATACAATACTTAAAAAAAATATTACTTTTATACTAGATTCTCTTAAACAAATACTATTAAAATTAAATATTTATATTCTAAAATCTAATTTTACTACTCCATTGATATTAAAATATTTATATCAATTTCATACATACTTCAAATTATATTAACAATAATATGTATTAGTAATGAATAAATAAATAAATAAATAAATATACATAATATTTTAATACCATATTTTTATTTCATTGTGAGTTATATTATTTAAAATGTACTTTTTAATAATACAAGACTTTTGTATACCTATTGGATATATAACCAACAACCATTATTTAAGTGAACATATTTTAAAAGACCATATTTTAAATGAACATATTTCATTCCTATATATAGATTTACTAAATCATTCATCCATTCCACACTCATTTCATAATACATAGTTCTTATTTCATATTTTATATTTTTCACAATGCATTCTCCTTTAATAGTGATCTTCCTCATTATATGTTTTGTTTGGATATTGGTGATCCGTAAGACTGAAGATGATAGGGGGGATTTTATATTCAAAAATATTTTATTCTTTGTTATCAATTGTCCTCTATTTATTTATACACAATTAATGGATATATTTTATCCATAGTGAGTAATAATCCATGGCCTGAAATACTTAATTTTATGTTATTTTTCTTTAACATTCCACGTATGAAGGAATAAAGTGTTGTTAGTTTAATTAATATGTCATATGAAATATTTCTTAATCGATTTAAAATCTTTTAAAAAATAGGAAAAAATGTTTTGAATTATAAACATATGGTTTATTAAATAACGTGCTACCTAAAAACCTGGGGTGTTACACTCAAGCAACCACACCAATCACCCCTGAAGCTACCACATCCCTCATCGTAAACCATGGAAGTCAACTGCATGAGGATATAATATATTATATATTAACTTTCTATAGAGGAACCAATACTATTTGGATCAAATTAAGACACAGGTTGAAGAACAAACAATAGTGGAATCAATGTGTGTAGAGTTTGAATCAAGGGGAGTCAAGCTAACGACAAATTGTATTTCCAAATATGAAGATGAATTGAGATTTGATGAAACTAAGTATAGGGAATCAAAAATATATCCAAATTAAGAGACAAAAAGAAATACATTGATGATAAATCACTCAATGATGTTTGTATTTACACATCTATGAATGAACAAATTGAAAAACCAAAGGATGAAGATAAGAGAGATCAACCATAGAAGACGATCGAGGCAAAGATCGATGAACCAAAATGATGGAAGTCTGAGTTAATTAATGGAAATATGATGTCATGTTTCTTTCCTATGTGTTATCTGTGTAGGTTAAAGATGATTTGAGTCTCATACACTCTCTATGCACTGGTTTCACAATTAAAACCAACGCACATTAGGTGTTCATTTAAATGACTCAACCAGTTTATCAAAACTAGTAATGAAAACAAACCACTTAACTACTCTTACATTCATGTATAGACATACTTACAAGATTTATACACCTATATTTGGAATAGATCACATCTAATTTCCATGATTTAAGAAATTTTAGAACTAAATATTGATGTTTATTATCCTTATATAATCATTACATACAGTACTCCTCGAAAGAGTTAGAATCTTCACTAAAATAATATTTGATTCACATGAACACAACCAACCATGGACAAAAAATTCAATCAATATTTAGTAATTACATCTTGATCTCTACTTTCTAGTCCAAGTAGGCATTTAATTTTAAATCCCACTTCTCTGAATCTGTTGGGAAGCCCAATTCTTCACAATCCCAAGCCTTTCTCCATTAAAACTCTCACCAACCAACATGTGAATCACTTTTCCAGAGAAAAATTCATCTCGAACTATATTCATGAAGAAACATATCTCTTTTTAACTATTATTATCAAAGGTTACAAAATTGATCATGGGAGTGAAATGTTTAATCAAGATGAATTTTGATATATGGACACTGGGTGAAATCTATACCCTCAATATTTACATGTGTAAAATAAAAGAAAAGGGTCTTGATGTGGAAATTGAGTAATATTATCAAAGGCACTGATATAATTATAAAATGAAATGATATCCTTTCTATTCATGTGAGAAAATATTCTAAAGTGAAAAAAACATTCAAACATTCTACTATAAATGAGGAACTATTAACCGAGGATAAGGGAGGCTTCTTTGATTTCTCTCAATCAAGAGCTAAGCTACTGTATTTGTAACACCTTGATATTTTTTGTTTTTTTTAAAATAAATTTAATCATTTAGATATTTTGTGTTGTAAGAAACACTGATTTTAGGTTTCATGACACACAAAACAGAGTTTATCTTTCATTACATGTAACACCGTGTTAAAACAAAATGTGACATACTTGAAAAATACTATTATTTAATATGATAGTTATCGCATATCCATTGGAATTATGGGTATAAATAGGGTTCAATAAATTATGAAACTATATGCCTTAAAAATTTATATAAAATTAATTATCTAGTAACTAATTAATTATAAATAAAAATAAAAACCATTTGAAAATAAAGGAAATGTTTTACTGGAAAACTATTTTTATGTACAAAAGCTTGTTTTACCTCAATAAAATAAAGAAATAAATTTCCTGAAATATTTTAATTAAATTTATATATTATATATTAATTCAATAAAAATTTTAATATCCATATTATGTTCTTTCTAGACAAGAGATAAGAATAAATCTAAATTTACACTTAAAACCACATTTTTCTAAAAAGAGGATTTTTCGCCTTTTAGTTTTTTTATCCTAGATGTTTTTTCAATTTTATAAAATTAATTTAAAAATTTTAAATTTATTTATTAAATAATAATTTAAAATTATCTTAGGGTAAATTTTTGATAATTTTATGAGAAGATAATGTTTTTGATGAATAGTGAAAAGTAATAGTTTTTATTAATAATTGTCATTTCTTTTACAGTATTTAAAAACATAGAAATTTATTTAATATGCTTTTAAAGTAAAATTAGTTCAATTATATATATATTAATCCAAATTTGGTCATTATAATCACATATATACTGAATTTATATATAAATACTTTTTAATATTTTGAACATTTTGTCTTTGGAAACCCGCTTTTTCATCGCGACTACGAGATTAATTTTAATTTAAAAAATTTCAATTCCATGAATAGAATTTGGGAAAATGGATTCCATATTTGTAATATAATAATTTATATTATATAATAATTTCAACTTAATTTTTAACCATAATGAATAGTAACAATAGTAAAGATTGATTACTAAGGTTAAGGTGAAAATAGGTTTACCAGAGGGTTAAACTAAAATGATAAGGGGTAAAATGTCCTAGAAACTTGTAAAAAACCTATTTTATGAATATATTTAGTCCTTATAACCTCTAAGTTTTTATAATAGACCTTTTTGGAGTCTTTTGGCATGTGAAAAACATGGGTACACCTTTTTATTTACAAAAATTACAAGTGTGCCACACACATCACTTATAAAAGGCCACCCATCTATTCCCCTATTCACACTTTTGAAAACCATTTGTTTGGAAAATACCTACAAAAATAACTTAATTAATTTCTTTATATCATACTATCATCTTTTTTTTCATAAATCAAACCTAATAATCATTTTAGGGAAAACCAAAAGAAGTTTTCTGAAGAATGGGTACCGTCCATAATCAATTATTTTATTTTATTTCTTCATACAACTACTTAAATTATTATTAAACAACAATGATATAATATTATATGTATTTTAAATATAATGAGATGTTATTATGTTAATTTAATAACCTAAATCCTTCTCCTATACCATCAAATGGTTTACTAAATCATCATTCATGCGCATAGTGGGCTACTACCTCGTAAACCGATGTTATTCATTTTCCATAACCACATATAAAGTATATATATAATTATGGATTTATTATTTATATATGATATTTTTGATATTATTATTCTTTTTTAATCATTACATCACGCATTCCTTCTTACTTTCCATTCCATGGGAATACAGTAATATCGTTTGTGTGTACGGTGGACTATTGCCTTGTAAAGTGATGTGATTCTTTATTCATATACTCTTTACATGGAAGGTAATAATTAAAATTTAAAATAAAAAAATTTGATATATATTAAATAAAAATTATTATGTATAGGTAATATGTTATTTACTATTATTTTATTTCATCCATCCAGAAAATGGAAATAGTGTTCATCTGCACGTACGACCTACCATCTCCATGAATGGTGTATTTCATTTTCTATATCTAACTTTTATAGATTACTATAAATACATATATAATGAATATATATGATATTTATATCATCATTTAAACTGTATATATTATGGAACCATGATCAATGTAAGAGTACCAAAAATACCAAATGAAAACATGAATAAAAAATAAATCACTTATAACCCAAAACCCGACTTTAACATGGAATTGTTAATAATAGGGTAATAAAAGGTCAATATAAATCATATATGGTACTATATTTATAATTTTGTTTATTTAATATGTGTATAATGAACTTATATTTATTATAAATGAGGCATGAATATGCATGAATGAATTCAAGAATTATGGTAAGGAATTTTCATATAACTTTTATTTTCTATGAGACAAATGTCATATTCTCCATGTGTTTTTATGTGGTGTATATACTGAGAATAAATTTTATCCTAAAAATTATGGGTATGTACATATCCTTTTTAGGATCTCTCTTTAATGGGGTTTATAGTTTCAAAGTTATCAATACAGTAAGGGATTTTTTAATCTCAATTTGAATTCTTTGAGACATATGTTGTGTTATACACCTATATTCTTTTATAAGGTGTATATATAGAATATTTTACATGCAATATAATGAAATTATTTATTCTCATGATATTTAAAATTTAATTTAATATTATTATTTCATGGTAATTATGATTCAATGTTACCAAAGTTTTAAGGGTTTTATGATACAATCTCATCATTTATCAGGCTTGTTTATGTTTATGCTTCTGATGAAGAAAACTTATGATCCATATCTCAAGAAACACATGAATTTTTTTATTGTATGGTTATTTAATGAGAAATGTTTTACCTTAATTTTCACCTCTTTATGCACTCAAGAGTTCAAAATAATATTTTTATGAAAATCCATCTTTATTTCCTTATTCGGTCGAAAATAATTTTCTTCTAAAACCATGTTTTATAAAAAAAATTTCAATAGTATTTTTAACATTCTCAAAATGATTTCTTAAATATATTTTTACCTATGTTTTAATTGTTTTCATAAATTTTTTAAAGTAATCATCCTATCATTTTACAAACAACGCTCATTTTGATTTTACAAAAAATATAAAAGAAATATTTATTTTAACATGTATGATATGAATAGAATTGCTAACTATCATGGACATTATTATTTTTTGAATATTAATTTATAATTTTCATGTTTATTTCAAAAAAATATTATTTTTCCAATGTTTTATTCTTTCGAAAGTGTATTTCAATTTTAAAATGTTATTTTACTCAAGAAATTTTTTATGTTTATAAGTTTTCGAAGGTACTCGACCAAAACGATTCTGGTATGGATAATTATGTAATGAATATTTTTCTATTAAGATATAATATATATGTATGATAATTTTGTTTCTTTATAATTGGTATAATATAAAAGGTTTAGTTAACCTTTGGAAACTAGGATGAGAAAACATTCGTGAGATCCCTAGAGATATGTTAGATGATATGTCTAGGGATATATTTATGAATATTTATAGGGATTGGTCCAATTATAGGAAAATGTCTTGGAATTTTGGTAAGCGATTGAGTGATTGGTTTCCACGAAATTAAATCCCTAGGTACCTAAGGGTAATGACTCTGAAAAGGGTACATTGAGTTAGACTCGATCGTCACCTGGTAAACAACAACATGCCTTATTTCACACCTTGATTGACACTCCCATGGGATATGTTTTTGAAATTCACAAAATATTTATGAACCATCATGAAATATTTGAATAATGACCATGGATTACCTAAGTTAGGCCTAAGGTTTCACATATTGATAATATGGTATTATGATTTAGAAATTATATAAATTATTTTTCATGACTATATGGTTTTACACAATGATTAATGTTTCTCACACCACTATACTATTTGGTTTTGGTCAATTTATTAAACCCTAATAATACATGTTAATGTTGAATGAAATAGAAAATGAAATGGTTATCTTACTAAGAAACTAAATGTTATGGAAGTTGGAATGAAAAACTTCATTGCTATGATCACAAAACGTTCTCAAGCTATGAAATATACCGAACTTCCAAATGAGAAAAGGAGGGACAAATATTCTATTGTTTCCATCATATGAAAACACCCAACCTATTTAATTAGGTCCTCTAATCTATGATGATAACAGTTTTTCATGAACTACTATTCAATTAAATTCTTATTTTCCTAGGAATGCACCACAGTGGCATACTATAGGGTCGATCATAAGGAGGAATCTTACACACATTGTTTTTATAAAATCCTAACAATATAAATGAAAATTAAATATAAAATAATGTTAGATAGAAAGAAAGAAGGGGATTTTTCATGGGAGTTTGTGGTGATTGATATCATTGTTGAATATAATATCAATAATCAATTAAATGTAGTTATCAAGATCTATCACACTACACCCTCTAAATTGAAATGTGATTACCACATACTAAAACCTTTTCATACAAGGTAATACTCTTTTGAATTTCCTATAGGAGTCCACTTTATCGACCATCACTACCCAAGCCATAGTCCACTATATGAATGACTTAGATAGTGAAGGGAATGCTAATTTATAAATTAAAAGAAGAATTTAGATGATATAGAAAATGAGGAAACCATTAAGCATAATAAAACTCAATCAAATCACTATTCTTTCCCCCGAACAAGTATTGAGGTTAGTTCTTTATTTTTAGTGGAGTTGAGAAGGGAACACAATGGGAGAAAGGCATAAAAATAAAAATAAAATAAATGAGGTATGAAGAATAATTATAATATAATATATATTTTAAATATTAATAACTAATACATAAATAAAGAACCACCTTTCCCCCTTGAAATTGGTTATCCTTTGTAAGGGAGATGCGACACATATTTATAAGGGAAATGGGTGAAATGTTTTGGATCCAATTCCATCCATAAGAATTTTAGAGTATTTTTTAAACATAAAATGGAATAATTTAGGAATTATGTATTCTTAAAATTTTTTATATTATGTATTTATCATGAACTCACAAAATTTAAGTTTTATTGAACACCATATGAAGATGTTATTGTTGATTTACTCCATGAAATTAGTTTTTTCTAGGTGAATCTTTATATTCAAAAACTTAAACTTTCCCGGCCATTTTGTCATTGAAACCAAAGAATTAATGTGTGTATTCCTTTATGAAAGTTATTCATTAATTAAATATCTAGATCCATGTGTAATTTTATCTTCATTATATCAGAACTCTTCGATATATAATCCCATCATAAAATGTGTCTAGATCTGTGCATAGTTTTTATGACCTGTATTGTGAGATGATTTTTGGGCCTCTAAATGATTGATTGAACTTTGGATACAGAATATTAAAATTAATAACAATATTTATGAAATCCTAAAAAAATTAATTTTAAAAACTAATTTAGTTTAGATAAATTTATGGCCAAAATATAGAATAAAAATAAAACAGTTAAAATCCAAAATTGGACCATTTTTCATTTAAGATCAAAATTGTACTAAAACCTAAAAATGTGAAAATTTCTCATTAAATAACACTATGGTAGGATTAAAAACGTTTAACTAAAGTATAAAATATGTAAATTTTTTATCTTCATCAATCTACCACACTTAACCATTACAATCCTTTATAATCACAATATATTCAAATCAAAATTCACACAACAATAAAAAATGAGAAAACATCCATGATATTTTACAAAAAATATATAATATAGCTTCTATGAATAAAAAAACCCTATAATTTTAATTTCTCACATTTTAATTTTTTCAACGTCAGAAAATCATCCATAACCCAATCACAACCTACCTCACCTTGAATTTTATTTAACTCTTTTCTCAAGAGAAATTGAATATGGAGTTATGCTCATAATTTGAAATTTCATGTATCACCGTAGGATTGTGTAAATTATCATTTATACATAGTTATATACATGAAAGTATTTTCAATTTTATGGCTTAGGGTTTATGGGTAAAAACTTTTAAAAAAAATTACGGCTGGAAGGAGGAGGTATAACTTTTAAGTACAATGCATGCATAATCAAGTGAAAACATAAGATGGAACTCACTAAACCCCCCTTGAAAATGTGAAACACAAAACCACCCCATTTTTTATAACACTGTACATGATCTAAGTAATTATTATAATGAATAATATCATCCCATCTCTCCCCCCTTTTTTAATTTTTTAAAGATCTAGAAAGGAACAAATTTATTTTATATTTTTTTCATGGAGGCTGAGATAAAAATTGAATAATATGCATAAAAGATATTTAATTCCCTCCATTTTAGAGGTAAATGAGTAATAAAATAATTTACAATGAAAAATTCATGTTCATGTCCTTTTTTATTTTTTCTATCTTTTTGAAGCAGAACCAGATGAAAGAAATAATGCACAATGAAATTTTAACTTATGCACAATTATTTATTTATCAAATGAACAAAATGTTAACACACAAATAATAACACCCAAAAATGAAAAAAATACCAAATAAGTAACATGTAAGTCCCTTCCCCTACACTCAAAATTGAAATTTCCAGGAAAAAATAACAAGAGTGTGGATATGTAAGGAAAATATGTCTTATAATGTTTCCTAAACCTGTAAAGAAATTCATGGAATATAAGGGCTAAAAAGGATAAATATAAGGGTAGGTATCAAGTAAAAATTTTTCTAGCTAAATAAATTCCTTAATTAAGTTAAAAACATTCTATGAAATATAAATGTTTGAAAGATAAAAACCACAAGTTCTAGTTTTCACACAAAATCCAATCTTCTCTAATGAATGTTAGGGTATTAGGAAGAATAGATAAACGTTTTTTAGAATAACTCACAATAATGGAAAAATATTTTTATTTAGTGTTTCATGGGAATGGATTTCAAAAGTCTTACAAACTCTTAAAAATTATTAAAAATCTAATTCAAGGAAAAAGTTTCTCAAATCAACAATCATTTAAATCCCATTTTTCCAAAAATCATTTTAATTACATAAAAACAAATTGAAGTTTGAAGAATCATAAGAATATTCATTAATGGGAAATGATCCTAAAAAAAAACAAATAATAACAAACAAAAAAACAAATAATCATGTTGAAACTCGCCCACACTAAGAATTTACTACCCATAGTTTGAACTCAACAAAAAATAAATATAAGGGAAACAATACTATAGAGAAGTAAAGATAAAACCTGAATTTCTTTTCTAGTGGTAAAATTGAGTTAAGATCCTAGATATTGAAATATTTAACCTAAAATAAATAAAGGGAAAAACATTATAGAAATAAATAAAAATAAAGAGTTAAGAGAATTAAAAGGTGGGTGCTAGGTTTTACTACCCATAGTTAGAAATTTGGAGTGGTTTAACCCTAATAAAAATGTGTATGGGATTTTTTTATTAGAAAACCCCATGAAATATTTCTTCTAGTTCACTTCATCCCACACTATTCCTGGAGAAACCCATGGATAGATTATAACAGCTCTTCTCACTTTGTAATGTAGTACAGATTGGAAAATAGGGAAAAGAGGAAGAATGGGTCCTATTTGTTTACTATCACTACTTATATGGACTCTTTAACTTCAAATTCATTGAATTTGTCATGTTATTATGTATTTTAAAATTTATAAAAGGGGAAATAATAAAAAAATTACACTTTAATATGATTAATACATGAAGAATCAATAAAGAAATCCCCCCCTTCAATAAGTTCAACCTGAAATATAATATCTTCAGGCAAGGCCATTGAGAATTATATCTTAGAAGGGTATTATTCATATTATTTCAAATAAATAGAGATATATAGAGGTAATTAATCTTCTTTAAAAAATGTGTGAAGATCACATACCTATTGGTCTTCAATAAAATATAACAAATATTCTTCAGAATCATGTTGCACTCCCATAGTCGTATCAACTGGAATGGAATCTTCGAGAACCTCATCATGAAATGGACAAGGAGAGATGTTTGGATATTAAAGTTTCATTTCCATCTCTACCTTGGGTTCTTAATTATCAAATATAGGGGAAAAAACATTACATTTTCTTTTTTTATTGATCAGACTATTTGACATTAGATTGTTGAATGAAGGAAAAAAGGTTGTACAATGTATTTATCAATTCCTCCATTCTTATAAGATTTTATTCACTTTATTTCTTCAAATATTCACCCATGAAGCAAAAATAATAACTAATAAAATCATATAAAAAATAACTAAATAAATCCATCTTGACCTAAAAAAATAAAAATATGTAATGAATCTCTGTTTTTTTAATTTTTAATTTTTTTAATTTTTTTTATTAAAAAAACCCTATGTAAGTGATTGAACTCCCCTAAAATGGATTAAAATTTATGATATAGGTTTTTAATGAACCAATATTCAATTAAATTATTATTCTTATAATATTATACCATAGTAGAAAAACCTAGGGTCGATCACAGGGAGACCACTTATGACACACCATCTTTCTATTGTCTCTATTTTAAAATAACTAATATAAAACTATAAAACTAAAATAAATGGGGGGGGGGGGGGTTTGAAATATTCATGTAATTTAAAATAATAAAAACATAGATGTAAATGAAATATATAATGAAGTTATAAAGAAATAAATAATGTGATTGTTCATGGGAGTTTATGGTGATTGATATGATTATTCAAAAGAATCTCAATAATCCATTCAATATAGTGATCAAGACCTGTCACACCCCACCATCTCGTTTGAAATGTGATTTCGCTCATAATGAAGAATATTCATACAAGTTAATACTATTCCTAAAATAATCTAGGAGACCTATTTTCTGGACATCACTTCCCAAGTCACACTCCACCGTATGAACGACTTTGATAATGAAGGGAATGATAATTGATAAACATGAATCATAATTTTGGTGATAGAGAAAATTGGGAGACCACTCACCATAATCAATTTAACTATCTCAAAAACTATCAAAATTGAATAAATGTTTAAAAAATTAAGCATAATAAAAAACAGTCAATACTTCATGCCCTCCCTCGAAGAATTATTGAGGTTAGTTCTCCATTTTAGTGGAGTTGAGAAGGGAACACGGTGGGAGAACCACATAAAAATAAAAATTAAATAAATGAGGTATGAAGAATAATTATTATCTAATATATATATTTAAAATATTAATAAATGATCAAAAAAAAATACCACCTTTCCCCCTTGAAATTGGATATCCTTTGTAAAGGGAGACGAGACACATATTTATTGGGAAAAGGGGTGAGAAATTTTGGATCCAATTATTTTTTCTAGATGTTCAAGATTTTTCGACACATTAAATAGAAGAATTTGGGAATAGTGGATTATTTAATGTTGTTACCCTATGTATTTATTGTTAAACTTAATAATTTTAGCTTTATTGTCTACTAGATGAAGATGTTATGGAATATTTTCAATGAAATTAATTATATCTAGGTCACTCTTCATATTCCAAAACTTCAACTTCCCATTCCATTATAACATTGAAACTAGAAGATTCATGTATTTAATAATTCATTAAAGTTTTTCATTAATTACATATATAAATACATGTCTAATTATAGCTTCATTGGACATACCCTCTTTGAAAAATAAGCCCATATAAAAATGTTTCCAGATCTGTTCATAGTTTTCGAGGCCAGAATTGTGAGAAACTTTTGGGCCTATAAATGATTGATTGAGCTTTGGTTCCAGAATAATATAATTAATCACAAGATGTATGTAATCCTAAAAAATAGGAATTTAAAAATTTCTTTTATTTTGTAAATTTTATGTCTAAAATAAATAATAAAAATAAAATAGTTAAAATCTAAAATTAGGTCATTTTTATATTTAAGCTCAAAATTTTACTAAAAACTAAAAATGTGACAATTTCCCATTAAATAACACTATTATGGGTTCTAAAACATTGAATTATAGTAAAAAATATTTTTAAAAATGTTATCTTCATCAATCCACTAGTCTTTGAGTGATGGATTAGTACCACTGAAATGATATTTTCTTTTCTCTAGTGTTCAGAGCATGAAGAAGTCATTTTTTATGTCTATTAGTTAGAAGGGGAATCTTATCAATGGTAGAACCTCATTAAGAATAATATTCAAGAGGAGGTAATTTAATATATGGAATGGGATGAGTTTAATAAGATATTTTTCAATAATTACTTCCCACATATTCTATAAACAAGGATAGAGAAGGAATTTCTCAAGATCAAAGAGAAGGATGTGAATCTATTGGTATATATGAATCTGATTTTGTAAGACTTGAATGATATTATTATGGTTTAATCATTACTACAAATAAAATGATTGATTATTTGTTCTATGAATATAAAAATCTTTAAAAACCACTGTCTATAAGTTACTTTGGTAGTTATTAATAAGTAATTTGATGTGTACTGAAGGTAGAAATGGAAATTAGATATTACAACCATTCCCATAGTTTTGATAAGAAAATAAATATCGAGTCTCATGATAACTTGAATAAATAAAATGGGAAAAATAAATTTTATTCACCTACATGATAGAAATGTGGGAATAATCACTCAGGTGAATTCCAAAAAGGAACAAGAGGGCGTTGCAAATGTGGTAAGCTTGAACATGAGAAACAATAATGTAAAAGTGATGTGAATAGTACAATAAATGAAATGAATGGAGAGATAGTTTAAAATAATTAACCACCCACACTATAGTGTTTCAAGTTCAAGGATTTTGGGCATTATGTGAATCAATTCCCCAATCCAAGGGATATAGTGGATGATTAGACATAACAACCACTGAATAAAAAGGGAAAATAAAAATCCTATACAATCACAATGGATGAATTTAATCATGATAATTAGGGAAAAATTATAAACTCCCCTTAGTTTGTAATTTCATCTTTAATTTTGTATAAATGAGACCTATGAAAATATTATTGTTCATCCTTTAGTAAAATTTCATTTTATTATCCCCCTTTACATAGGTTCTAGAATAGTGTAATCACATTTTATATTATATCAGTATAATGTTGAACCCAATCTCCCATTGAAAATGTTTTTGTATAATATTAGATCTTATATTATGAATAATGGTTGAATTAAATTTTGGAAGTGTATATGCATCTATGTAATATTAACATAAGAGTTATGGATACCATCATGAGTTTATGAGTTTGAGGTTGATCATAATGTTCAATGTCATTGAAACCCATTTTGAAGAGTTTATCAAGATAACGGATATTTTAAGAGATATTTATGGAAATACAACCCTTTGGTTTTGTATTTGTTTTAGTGAAAAATTTATTTATAGAGTAATTACTTTACACTTTGTGGAAATATGATAAAAGGTTCTGAAAACATTTAGGGTTTATGTTATCTTTGAGGTTGAGGTAATTATAGGTTGTATTCGATCACCTTATGAAGTCAATACACTTCATTATATGAGATAAGATTTCTATATTGATTTTATTTCTAGAATATACATTAATTAAGCAGTAAGATTTCATGGAGTACCACATTCAATTATATCTATTTGGGATCCTAAGTTTACCTTGAAGTTTTGGTGAACTCTCTAGCAATCTCTTGATATATAGTTGAGTTTTAGCACTGCATATCATCCCCATAATGATGGTCAATTTGAGAGAAAAATTAAAACCTTATAGGATATTGTAAGATATTGTACTATATATTTTAAAGGTGTTTGAGATCAACACCTTCCAGTAGTTGAGTTTTCTTACTACAATAGCTTTCACTCAAGCATTCAGATGACTTGTTATGAATTCCTTTATGGAAATAAGTATATCACTCCAATATACTGAAATGAAGATGCAGAATAATGCTATTAGGACATAAGAAAGATAATGAAATGGCATATAAGGTTAGATAAATTAAAAAAAACATAATGGAAATAGAAATTCGATAGAAATGTTATGTTCATAATCATCAATGTGATCTATAATTTGAAGTTTGTGAGAAGGAGTTTCTATGAACTTTTTTGTATAAGAAAGAAGGGAAAACTAATCCCTAGGTATATTAGTCCCTTTAAAATTCATGATCATATCAGGACCATATATTATCATTTTAAACTTCCACTGATCCTCTATTAGGTTCACAATGTGTTCCATATAGCCATCTTGAAGAAGTAAATACCAGATCCATCACATGTAATAAACTTAGAGGTTATACCATCGGATCATAATCTTTCTTACGAGGAACAACCGTTGGAGATTCTGGATTGAAAAGAGAAAGTTATATGAAACAATACCACTTACCTGGTCAATATTTTGTGGTGAAACCACAAATTTGAAGAAGCTACATGGGACATGAGGATGTACTGAGGTGGAAATATTCTTAGTTTTTGGTACCAAAGTGACAAATTTTGAGGGTGAAATTATTTTAAGGAGGATAGAATGTAACACCACAATATTCTTTGATTTTTTTCAAATAAATTTAATCTTTTTGATATTTTTTTATATGAAATACCAATTTTATCTTACATTACATGAAAGACTAAGTTTATCTTTCATTATACGCAACACCAAGTTTAAACAAAACATGAAATACTAATAAAATATTATTATTTAATATGATAGTTATCACATAGACATTGGAATGATAGGTATGAATAGTATTAAATAAATATTAAAAATATATTTATTACAAATTTATATAAAATTAATTCTTTGGGGACCAATTAATTATAAATGAAAATAAAAACTATTAAAAAAAGAAATCATTTTTTTGTAACACTATTTTTAGGAACACAAACACATTTTTCCTCAATAAATTAAACAAATCAAATTTGTTGAATTATTTTAGTGAAATTTATATATTGTATATCTAGTTAAATTTTTAATATTCATATTATGTGTTTTCTAGGAAATATATAAGAATAAATCCAATATTGCGCTAAAAATTTGTGTTTTTTCTAAAAGCAGTTTTATCGCCTTTTGAAAACAAATTTTTATTTTTTTAAATTTTATATATTTTATTTTAATAAATAAAATTAATTTTATAAATAATCATTCCAATATTATATTAGGGTAAATTTTCAAGAATTTTCTGAGATGATACATTTTTCAATGAATAGTGAAAAATATTGGTTTTTTATTAAGAATCGTTATTTCTTTTAAAGAATTAAAAAAATAAAAAATTGTTTTAATATGGTTTTAAAAGTAAAATTATTTAAATTATATAAGTACTATTCTAATTCAGTTAATTTTAATAAATTTAAAATTGATTTGTTATAAAATTTTTAAACATTTTAATATTTTCTCTTTGGAAAATAAATTTTTCATCACGTCTATGGGATTAAATTTTAACTTAGAATTTTTAAATTATATGAATGGAATTTAAAAAAATGGATTTAATATTTTAAATTATCATCATATATATTATATAATAATTTCACCCTAATTTTTAACCATAATTAATTACAAAAATAGTAAAAATTAATTACTACGGTTAAGGTGAAAATGGGTTTATCAAGGGTTAAAATAAAATGATAACAGGTAAAATGTTCTAAAACCTATCCAAAATCCATTGTATAGAAATATTACAATCTTATAAACTATAATTTTTGATAATGGACCATTTCAAATCCTTGTGTCATGTGAAGAACGTGGGTAGACCTTTTTCTTTTGAAAAATTACAAGTGCGCGACTCACCACACTTATAAAAGGCCACCCACTCTCCTATCCAATTCAAACTTCCACAACCCATTTGTTCATAAAATAACTTCACAAATAACTTTATTACTTATCTTTTATCATTATATAATACTTATTGTGGTTATAAATCCCACATATGAAACATTTTGGTGCAAACTAAAAGAAGTTATTTGAAGAAGAGGTAACATCCCTAATCGAGCGTTTTATTTTATTTATTCAACCACATACTTAAATTTTTATTAAACCATGATTATATAAAAACCCCACTATGTTACATATTTTTAAATTTCATTTTTTAATTTAATAACCTAAATCCTTCTTCACTTCCATCAAATGGGTTACAGAGTCATCATTCATGTATACAAGATACTACCTCCTCGCGAATCGATGGTATTAATTTTACATCATTACCTATAAAATATGGATATAATGATGGGTTTATTATTTATATATTATATTTATGATACTATTATTCTTATTTAACCATGATATCACATATTCCTTTTTTACTTTCAATTCTGTGGGAATACGATAACGTCATTCATGTGTACGGTAGACTACCGCCTCGCGAAGCAATGTGATTCGTTCTTCACATACACTTTGAATAGAAGGTAATAGGGATAGGTTTAAATAATTTTTTTGATATATATTAAATAAAAATTATTATATAAAGATAATATATTATTTACCTTTCATTCATTTCATTTTTCGAGAAAATAGAAACAACGTCCATGCGTACGTACGACCTACCATATCAATGAATGATGTATTTCATTTTCAATATATAATTTTTATAGATTAATATAAAAACACATATAATGAATATATATGATAATTATATCAAGGTTAAAAATCTATAAATTATGGAACCATGATCACATTTATAGGACTGAAAATCCCAAATACAAAACATACATGAAAAAAAGCAGTCAGTACCAGAAATATGACTTTAACATGGAATTGTTAATAAACAATAAATAAAAGGTCATAAGTAAATAAAATATGATATGATATATATAATTATTGTTATTTAATATATTTATAATATATTTATATTTAATATATAGTATGTGTAATCTTTTATGAAGTAAGTCAATACTTATGGTAAGAGATTTCTATCTAACTTTTATTTTTCATGATACAAATTCCATATTCACCATGAGTTTATTTTAAGTGGTCTATATACTGCCCATGATTTTATTTTATGATTATTATCCTGAAAATTATCTGTATTTACATATCAATTTTACGATCTCTCTTTCATGGTGTTTACAATTTCAAAGTTTTTCCTCATTTTTTGTTCTTTGAGACATTTGTTGTGTTATGAACCTATATTATTTTATGAGGTGTATATATAGCCCCTATGACAAGTAATATCATGAAATTATTTATTCTCATGAAATTTTAATCTTTATTTAATGTTATTATTTCACAGGTCTTATGATTCAATGTTACCAAAGCAGTAAGGGTTTTATGATACAATGGCATTATTTAATGGGATTGTTTATAATTTTGATTCTAATAATGAAATATTATTATAAATCTCTCAGTAAACACATGAATTTTAGTCTCATCTAGTTATTTCATGATAATAAATGTTTTACATTCATTTTCATCTCTTTATGTACTCAATAGTTCAAAATAATATTTAAAAAAACACAAATTCATTTCTCTTTTCGATCGAAAATCCTTTTTCTTCCAAAACCATGTTTTCTAAAAATGTTTTCAAAAATTACTTTTAACATTATCCAAATTATTTATTAAATAAAGGTTTACCCATTCTCAACTTTTTTACAAAATGTTTTAAAAGGAATATACATTTCATTTTATAAACAATTCCTTCTTGGATTTTACCAAAAACATGAAAAGAATCTTTGTTTTAACATGTATGGTATGAATGGAATTTAATAATAGCATAACCTTTATTTTATTTGAAGCTTCCTTTATAATTGTCAGGTCTATTTTCAATGAAAAAATTTTTGGAAATATTTTATGTTTTAAAAAGTTTTTTTTTCAAATTGAAAATGTTATTTTCCTCAAGAATTGTTTTAAATCATTTTTAAATATGTATTTTTAAGTTTCCAAGGTTATTTTAAAAGAAAATTATTTATAAAATGTTTTATGTTTTAAAAACTATTTTTCAAAGTGGAAAGGCCATTTTCCTCAATAAATGTCCCAAGAATATTTAAAAATTATTTTCTATCTAAGATGATATACTTTAAGGTTACTTATGATTTTATGGGAATAAGATTGAATGATATGATCCTTATTATTTATTTAGATGGTTAATGTTTATGTTGATGAAATGTTTATAAAACCCATTTATTTTTTATGGGTTATTCTATAGTGAATTGATGAAATGTTTATGAAACCCATTTCATTACATGGGTTGTTATGTGATGATATGATGAATGGTTTATGATATTATGGAACATAGATTTATGGTTTATGTGATGGGTTGGATCTATATCTCCCTCCAATTAATTGTGTAAATATGGATAACTCATGATTAAATATGATATGAGTGAACCTAATTACATGTTCACAATGTTATATGTGAACCTAATGAAATGTTTACAATGATATATGTGAACTTGATTTCATGTTCACAATGTTATTCATGGACCTGGATTTCATATCCATAAGGTTATTCATGCACCTGGTTACATGTCCATAAGTTTATATGGGGGCTTGATTTCATTTCATTAATGAAATGAGTGAAATTGTTCCTATTTTTACATGTTTACAATGTTATAAGATTATATATATTCCATAGATATATTCCATTTTCCAATTTTATGTTCTCATGGTTCATATTATTTTATTACATTATGATTAATGTCTTATTAACCCCCATGATTTATGAAATGACTCAAGTGTATGATCTATGATATTAATGGTATAGTTTTGAAATGTTATTCTCATGTTTGCATACCCTTATGATCATGATATGTTGATGTCCCCTAATTTACCCTGACTAAGAATCTAATCTCACACTTTCTTATGTTTCCTTTCCATAGATCATTATGAAAGGTATTATGTATGATATGTCTAAGAAGGGTTATAAATATTAAGAACATAGTGGGAGATTACGTAGCTCACTTATAGACATGTTGTTTATGTGTACAAGTTTCCAAAGGCACTTGATAGTAAAATTGGAATTATAAATTAATAGTTAAAGTGAGATGATATCCAATTTCAAGATGCTTCATTTACAATTTAATTTAATCTAATCCAATTAAACCATTTATTTCACACACTGATCCCATTAAACATGATAAGAAGACACTAAAACACTATCCTCTCTGGAGATAACTCAAGTCCCACAACTACTGCATTAATTTGGGTTTATAAAATTCATTTTTGGACAACCCTCTAACAAGAAATTCATCAAACTGGAATAATTTTTGTGGATGTCAGTGTTGTGTCTTAATTTTTTTTGAAATTATTTCAACACATTACCAAGTATAGTTCAAAAAATCTCAATGGTTTTAATCCATAGGATGAATAAACTAGTTTGGAAAGACTCACATCCCTAAAATTAACTAAATAAGAAGAAATAATGTTTTTTATAATTCCATTGACCGAATCTCCCTCCTTATCTAATTCTTACACTGGAGTTAATGTAGATAGTAAAAATATGGGAGACAATTTAGCTCAAATTAAAAGTAATTTAAGAGAATTGTATTAATTGAATTTCAACAACAATAACTATAATTTACCAATGAATAAAAAACAATATTTGGAACATAGAATAATAATGATCCAAATCCTACCAATGTTTCTTAGCCTGGTAGGAGAGGATCCTACCTAAAATTTAATATATTTTACCAATTCCTATAGTAATTTCAGTACAAGAGGAGTATCTGAAGTTTAAGTTAGCCAGATGGCCTTTACCTTCTCTCTTGATGGAGAAACCATGTTATTCCTATAAAACCAGTATTCTGGAGAGTTCATCACTTGATATGAGCTATAAAAATATTTCCTCTAGAGATATTTTCCTACCTAAATTATTACCCATTTTAAGAAATAAATTTACGAGATCAAGAAATAATGTGGCGAAACTATTTATTAGTTCTTGGAGAGAATCTAGTTAATAAATACAACATTTCCACATAAAAATTATAAATATAAACATTTCCCACGATTCCTTTACCATATATTAATGCATAGTGACTGGAACCTGCTGGATGCTTCCTCTAGAGAAGCAATTATAGTCATGTCTCCTCCTGAATTCAAAGAATTGATAGATATAATTTTTGAAAACACCAAATGATCCAATATAATGACTATAAAAAGAGGGTCATCTGAGGTAAAGAGTTATTACTCCCCTTTGGTTGAAACTAAATTGAAAAAACTAACATCCCTTATGAGAAATTTATCTTTGAACAATTTTTAGGAGAAAAAAATTTATACACCCACGTTGGTCTATTAGTTATGTGACCCAATAGATAACTACACCAAAGACTACCGTCTAGTTTAAGGAACTAAAAGCTATGATTCCGTATACTAAAGGTAGTACCAACAATAAACAATAAGTGATCAAGGATTCATATATTATTCCATTAGTTAATATAGTGTTGGGAACCAATAGTCATAAATACCACCTTTTTAATAGGGTTTCCAAAAAACTTCCTAGCCTCTACCCTTTTAAAGAAAAAAATTTCAACCTTTTGTAAGCTATTAATGAGGGAATACTCAAGAATCCTCCATGAAGGAAATATTGATATAGCTTTTGGAGTCACAAACCTATCAAAAAATATCTCTCACCACACATAGATTAACATTGAAGGAGATTCAAGGAAGGAACATATAGTTCATATATTCCATCAATGGAATGAAAAATTTAGTTTTAGGTAAGCTTCCCACTCAGGAAATTCCTAAACCTAAATGAAATTTTAGTTTCATTTCATTGAGGAGTAGTAAGTTTCTTAATAATAATGAAAATCCCCCATCTAAAGAGAAACCTGGAATTGGCAAATCTATGAAACCTAAATAATATATCCATGATAAGTCACTTCAAGAATAAGCATTAGTTGAAATAACCCCAGTTAATAAATAGAAGGGAAAATCCAAGGTGGAAGACTCAAAATTTCCCCAACCTCTCTTCCCTTATAGATTAAAACCTCATAATAAACCCAAGGAAATTAATTACATCAAGAAATTATAGATACATTAAAAATAGCAGAGATCAATATCCTCCTCCTAGAAACCATACAAAAAATACAAAGGTATGAAAAAATTATCAAGGAAATGCAGATCAGGAAGAATAAATCTCAAGGACATGAAAAGGTAAATTTAGGTAGAAACATATATTACCTTGTTACCACAAAAATACTTAGAAAATTCCATGTCTTAGGCACATTCACTATCCATTCCACTATAGAAGAGATCACTTTTTCCAATACACAACACAATTTGTGAGCATCAATTAATATAATTCCATATCTAGTTTATTCTACCCTATGGATTGGCCAGATCAAACCCACCCGATTTGTTGTGAAACTTTCAAAATGAGTCACTACCTATCTGGTTAGAGTTTTAAATAATGTTATTGTAAGTGTGAAAGGATGTTTTACCCTATTTACATCTATATTCTGAACATGGAGGAAGAAAAAGGTAAAGTTTATTCTTCTATTATCTCAGGTAGGCTACAAGAAATATTTAAAAAAGAATACTAAATATTAATAAAAGAACTATTTTAATGATTTTTATAGAATATATAGTGAATTTTAATATTCTTGATTCAAAAAAAATTCCTCAAAGGGTAGAGAATTGTGTTTACATTATATCACATCAAATTACCTTGTTATTAAAAATATGATATTGAAATGTTTGATGATATAATTTGATTAGAAGAATATCTAGAAACTCCTAATTTATATAATGAATATATTTTTTAAAGTGAAATTAATATGGAATTTATTTTATATGATAAATATTCTTAAGTAATCGAGGAATGCTATTTTGAATATTTTCTCAAGAATATTACTGAAACTTCTTCTTTAAATGTTCATTCTTCAAACATGGATAAAGATAAGTTGAAAAAATCATTACTTTCCCCCCTAAAATTGAATTTATATTGATACCATCTAACCTAAAATACTATTATTTAATGGAAAATTAGAAATTATCAGTGATAATCTAAAACCATTTAAATATTAATCGGGAGAACCAATTATAGGGAATTTTAAAAAATAGAATTAGGGAAATAAGATGTATACTAGGAGACATTCCAGGGATTATCCCTTCTATTTGTACCAGGGAACACAATGGAAGTCAGTGGGATAGGGATTTAAATTTTTTTATCACCGGTGTGATGAAAGTTTGTCTTCTATAGTTATTGGAGCCCTAATAGAGGTCTGAAGATCCCACATTAATATTTCAATGAAAAAATTAAACCGAATGGTCACCCCATTCAAGTAGAATCATGCTCAATAGATGATTTCCATTGGAGACAATTTCTAAATGGATCTAAGATCGAACCACTCCAGATCATCAATTCATGCTTCAAGAACATTCTTGAACACTGGTCATCAAATTTTTGTGCTATCTCTATCCTTCGATGATTCCTTTGACATCATGATGATCACCTCAATCCATCCCTTTGATTTGTGAATGTATTCCTGGACTGATCACTCAGAAAAAGCCATTTTCTCTCTATGATGTGGGATGAGAGAAAATCTCTCAATTTTGAATCAATCAATATTGATTAGAGTTGAGATCACCTGTCTTCTTATATAGTGGATGTCCAAATACATAGTAAAGGTTCATTGACACTTGTATATCCAATTCCCACTAAATAAGAAACAAAAGACTTTTTATGATGAACTAACTATGTTATAAAGTCATTTATGTTTTTATCTTATACTTATAATATAAAATAAATATATTACATGGAAACATTGATCCAATAACTTGACTCATAATTCCCATAATATTAAAAGAACACTGAATATTAAAATAATATTAGTTTGTATAATATGCTTCCATGTATTCACATAATACCTTTTGAATACTTTAACTAAATAAATTAAACCTATTTTTTGGACTTGAATAATA
Organism: Viscum album; assembly: GCA_963277665.1. Classification (NCBI taxonomy): domain Eukaryota; kingdom Viridiplantae; phylum Streptophyta; class Magnoliopsida; order Santalales; family Viscaceae; genus Viscum; species Viscum album. The sequence continues at coordinate 1,944,447,854 of OY728148.1, forward strand.
ATGAATTTATTTATTTATTGGTGATCATTAATTCTTGGACATTGTGGCCAGACCCACCATGTCCTATACACATATTCAATAGAATAGGGAAGACTCTTGAATAAACTACTGTGTGTGACCTTCTAGGTCCTTATCTCAATAGAAATAAATACTATTCACATACTTGGGGATAATTTTAGAAACCCATCAAATCCCTTAACGATATATGGAAAATTTGTAACGATGACAAACTTTCCTAAGAACACATATCGTGTAATATAATCTCATTTTCTTGTGATATCTTATAAAGATGAATGCACAACTTGTGTCATCATCCATTATATCTCTATTGTTTTTAGATCTTATTGGATGAAATTATCTTTGACTACCATGACCATGGATTTATAATGGTACTACCATCCTAATAAACTAGGACCAAGATATAACTTCCTCAAATCTAAAGAAAAAAATTCTGTCTTTACCACTCAACCAATGTCATACCACCAAAGACACGCCCAACACAATATACCTCACCATGAATTTAATTCCAAGGTTTTTGTATTACATAAAATTATGTGATCAATTGGAACACATTGGTAATGATATCATGTTAAGAGACTAATACACATGTTCATAGATAAGAAAAACCAATGACAACTGAAACATGTGGTGTTCATATTATTGGGTCTATCCTTAGGATCTAACCTAATAGAGATCACCAAGCGAGAAATTAATGAGATGAATTATCAATGATTATGATCTCCAAGAATATTATGGCCACACACTATATGTGTCCTATAAATATGATGTATCTATACCATAATACATAACTATAAGTTTACTGTCATGGTATATCTAGTTCTCATTATAGTCTAGGAACTGCTATAACCTTTTGATATAGAACTTAATATAAAGATATTACCATAAATATAGTGGACATAGAAGTATTAATACTATTCTGGTAAGATAAACACATGTATATATAAAGCTATATATATGTAATGGTAATCAAAGTACATATATAAGTTGGGTCCAAGGAACTCACCTTCAACACTCCCACTTTCACTAGACACAACTCCTAACATGTCTCAACCTACTAGCTCTCACATGAGATTCATTTTTCTGCTGAGATATGGTTCTATTCAGGTGGTCTGACACATTATCCTCTATGGATACTCTAAAAACTACAAATTCACCTCCCTAAGTGAAATCCCTCAAGATATGAAACTTTTGAATTATATGATTTGTACTCTAGTTTTACTTGAGATCCTTGTCAGGAACTACTACCACAGTATTATCATAGTAAAATATATTAGGGTCTGCACTTCTATGAACAAATCTAATATCTAAGGAAAATAAATGAATGAAATATACCTCCATATCTATATTAAAAGCTAGTATATACTTATATTTTTCTATAGAGTTGGTTAACACAAGCTTCTTCTATATTCTATAGGTCACTACACCACCATTCAGTAAAAAGACATAGCTTAACTATGATTTTATACCATCATGATATGTCTGTAAACTAGAATCAGTGTATACTCTCACTATTAGTTCCTCATATCCTCCTTACACCAATAATATATCATTTTTACATCTCAAGTACTCCAGGATAGTTTTCACAGCCTCCCATTACATCAATTCTTGATTATCATGATATCTACCCACCATTCTTAATGTAAAGGTAAAATCAAACCAAGTATATAGCATGGAATAAAAGATAGTTCCCATCACCAAGGAATAATGGATTCTACTCATTATTTCAATACCCTCCAATATTTTTTGACACATTTTCTTAGAGAGATGGGTAATATGTGACATTGGAAAAAACCCTCTCTTGTATTGTTCTATATTGTACCTTTTATAAAACTTTTTAATATATATACTTTGACTTATCCTAAGTAGCATCTAAGATCTATATTTATAGAACTTTATCCCTTGAATATAGAATAATTCACCAAAGTATTTCCTAGATAATCATTCATTTTACCAAGTCTTAATTAATAGTAAGAATTGAAATTCATTTCCTACAATTAATATTTCATCAACATATAATACATTGAAAACACTGAATTTCCATTAATCTTATTAAGGAAACATGGATATCATTCATTCTTGATCAAACCATTCACTCTTATGGACTCATAAAAACAAACATTTCTTAATCGTGATGACTTCTTTAATATATAAATTGATATATATAGATTTCATATTTTATTGGAAGTATTTTACTTAATAAGACCTTCTATTTGAGTCATATATACATCTTTAACCAACTTTCCATTTAGAAAAGTAGTTTTTATGTCCATTTATCATATTTCATAATGATGGAAGGTGGTTATTAAAAGTAATATTATGATGGATTTTATCATCACTACTGGTGAGAAGGATTCTTTGTAGTATATTTCTGGAAATTTCTTGAAACCATTCACTACTAGTCATTCTTTATATGCATTTACTTTACCATACATGTCCATATTTTTCTTGAATACCCATTTTACCCAATTAGTTTTACATTAGCTGGAAAGTCTACCAAAATCCAAACCAAATTTTAGTACATGGACTCTATCTCTAAATGCATGGAATAGTTCTTTTTAGCAACAAAATTTCCTTCTAATAATTCCTTATAGGTTAGAGGTTCATCATTATCTAGGAGTAATATGACACCAGACTCGGTGATAAAAAAACCATAACACTTTGGTTCTCTAATATCTCGAGTAAACCTATGTAGTGATTTTATCCCAGGAACATCATCATCTCCCACTATCTCTTTTGGAGATTTATATTGTACCAAATCTCATACATCTAAAGCATCAAATTCATCGAATTTAATATTTATGCCACTATTTTCATTGGAAATGTGTTCCCTTTCTAGAAATATGTCATTTATTACCACAATGAATTTTCTTTTAGATGGGTTATATAGGTAATATCCAATAGTTTCTTTAGGATAACCTATATAGATGCACTTCATGCTTCTGGATGCTAAATTTTTACTAGGTAAAGTCTTGAAAAATTCCTCACACCCCCATACTTGCATGTGGGAAAGATTGGGTTTATTTACTCACCAAAACTCATCTAGAATTCAATCTGTCACTTTTGTTGGAACTTGGTTAACAATATATTCCACTATCTATGAAGCGTATCCCTAAAAGGATAATGGAATATTTTTCTGACTCATCATTAATATGAACATGTCTAGAAATTTATGATTCCACATTTTACTAACACCATTCCACTAAGGTGTATAAGAAGAATCCATTTGGGATACTATACCACACTCCTTTAGGTGACCATTGAAAGCTTGGTTAAGAAACTCTCCACCTTGATTTTAGAAGATTGACTTAATATTCTTACCAAGATGGTTTTCTACTTGATGTTGGTATTATTTAAACATTTGAAATGAATCTGACTCATATCTTATTAAGTAAATATAACCAAAGCTACTATAGTTGTTAGTAAAAGTAATGAAGTATGAAAACCCTCCCCTTACTACTACTATAAATAAGACACATACATCAGTATGAATTAATTATAGAAATTAATTAGCTCTTAATCCCTTATCAGAAAAAGGTTCATTGGTCATTTTACCTTATAAACTATTGTGACATACATCTAGGGGTTTTAACTCAGTTGAGTCTAAATACCCTATTTGATGTAATTTCAATAAACACTTATCATTTATTTGAAAAATAATTAATTTTCTTAGTAAGGTATTATATGATTCTTGTTCACTAGTTTTGTCATTTATTTCTATTATAGGGTTTTTGAGTTCAAGTATATACAACCCTCTATTAATATGTTCCATACTATAACACATGTTATCCTAATAAAAGAGGTAAAATTTATTTTTAAACATGAAATAAAATCCCATTGTTTCTATACATGACATTGTGATTATGTTTTTGGTAAAATAGGAACATAATAACAATTATTTAATATGAGAATCTAAACACTAAGAAAATTCAGGTGATAATATCTCACTACCTAGGCTGCTAGTCTCACACCATTCATGGATCACATATCGAATTCACCCTTTAAAATATTTGGGAATATACTTCGATCCTGTATTTGAAAACAAACATGTGAGACAAATGTTTTATGTAATACCCAACTTGTAGATAAAGATAGATTGTATTCAATGAGAAAAAATACCTGAAGTAGAAGAATCACCAAGATAATTTTTTTCCAGCTCTACAATTATTCTTCCAATTTTATTTCTTTCAACATGAAAAGTAGAAAACCTCCTTCTCATTACCCACCCTGTATATCTATGGATTTTTCTAAGGATGGTGCACCCATGTCGTCGGATTGGACTTACCATTAGACCCCTTAGAATTTCCATTCCTCCTCTTGTTCACCATATGTATTAAATAATTAGTATTCTTTATATATTTTTCAGTTTGGATAACTAATTCCAAAATATCTAGGAGTGAATTTTTCATGTAATTCATATTGTAATTAATAATAAAAGTCAAAAATATTAATAATAAAGAGGGGAGAATGATATCGGTCACCTATTCTTGGTTTATCTTGAACCTAAGGGCTTCAAGTATCTAAATGTACCCGATCATCTTAAGTACATGGGTCCCTTCTTGATTCACTTCTACTAGCTTGCACCTATAAAATACACTAGATATCTCATACCTTTTTCACCTAGATCCCTCCTTATATAACTTCTGGAGATGATTTAGCATCTTGTAAGCATCTTCAAATGCATGAATTTTTGATAATTGACTGAACATGGATGAAAACATGATACACCATACATCTAGTGCATCATATATATGTTTTTTATATTTTTATTTATCCTCATTTATTTATCCTTGAGGGGGATCTTTAGGAAGTGAATAATCCATCACATAAATCTTTCTTTATTAGTCTATTACTATGTGCAATTTCCTATACCACTGCTAGAATTTATGGCCAGTCGAGATATTTTATTTATCCTATCTCGATCACAATGAAAATGTTCCAATGGTGTTGGTGATGGATATTTCTATCTAAAAAAAATAAAATTTGGTAGTTTGTACTTTATCTAGATCACTTTTTAGACATTATTGATTAATTAATTAAATCATTAAATGTCACCCAAAATTTTATCAATCCCTAATAGCTCTCAAAATTAGAATCAGAATATTCTATTTCTTGAGTATCTTAGTGGTAGGGATCCTTGAAACCTCTCCTCATAGTCTACAAGCTTTGGTTATTCCACTATTCAGAGAGTTTCAAGGTAGGCACTAGAAAAACCAACCAAATTGAATCATGGTTCCTTTAACTATTGAGTAAAGTACCATATTATAATAATCATAACATCGATTTGCTCAATTATTTTTCTATAAGTGGTAGAAATATAGCTTTGACTACTTATTTTTCTACCATATTTAGTTAAGTCAACCCATTACTCTCATAAGAACTCCTCGGTAGTACAAGACACCCTCAGTTTTTTCTGACGAACACCTTCACAATAAGTTTTGTTCAAATTTGAGTAATATAAGGAATTCATGACTTAATATTTATTTAAGGGTTTTTAATATTTCTTGATTAATGTATTCCATTTATTTAAATACGTTCATACTATCTTTTCATGCTCACAAATGAACATAAATTAATAGAATAGATTCATCGTGTCTTTATGCATTTTATCTTTTTTATTATTTTATGTGTTTCCTATAGTAAATATGAACATACCTAAAATAATAAACAACACATAAAGGAAATTTTTTTACCAATTGATCTTGAGTATCTAATATTGGTTGATACATTTAAACTTAATGGATCAACCATGACCTAGAGGTATCATACCTGAGTCAGGTTCTAACTTGTATAACAGTTCTCCCATGATCTGGTGTATATACATATTTTTAGGGTACCACATCATCTTTGCATGGTCTATGTCTTACATTTCCATTGTCAATTGTACAGATGCATTCGAAAATAGAAGAGGGGGTATACGGAAACACAATATATATAAAAATAAGAACAGATGTGTAGACCCTTATAGATATTGAATAAAAGATGATGACATGTCAACAATTAATGAAACTAATTTAATATTAAAATCATCACACATATGAAATAAATAATTAAATAAAATAAACCAAAAAAACATAGGGTTAATCATGGCTCAAGACCAGTCAAGGGGTAAAATAAATGCATTATAAAATTATATTGTAATAAATTTAATGTCAATGGATTTAAAGAAATTAAAAGAATTAATTTAATTCATATAATTTATTTTTTGTTCAGTCTGAAAATTAATTTAATTAAATTCATTTCCTCAATATTAAATTTATTATTTTAATATTTTTTTAAATTTAAAATTTTAATTATTTTTTGGAATTTTAAAATTTTCATCGGTCTCTAAAACCCATTGAGGTCTATTTTGGGTCTGGATGAACCCTTGTAGGGATGAAACGAGTGTAGAAGACTTGGTGCATGGTTGTTTTAGGCTAAAAAGATTCTCCTTGACCAGTTTTAGGTCAGAAAGACCCTCCCAAGCCCGTTGTGGTATATGTTATGTTAGTCAGGACTCATGGGAGCTTATTGGGTACCCTAATTAGGATGATCACAAATGGAAGGGGGGGACTGAGGCTTGATGTTTGGTGCAAGTATTTCTGAACAGGGTGATGTCTCATGGGATATTGATGGTGGTCAATAAAGTAGGGGACTATGGGGGTTTTCCTGGAATGATGAGAGTGTATGATAGATGTAGCAGCATCCAGGTGGTGGCCAATTAGTATGGTGGCTGGTGTCGGGGACCATCAGCGAGTGGATGGGGTGTGACCACTGGTGGATAGGTTGGTGTTGGATGGTGATTTAGTAGAGTTTATACAGGGTGGAATGACATGAGAGGAGGAGGATGGGTGGAGCTTATGACCAGGGGGTATGGTTGGTTAGACAATGGTGGGGTGGCTTTGGGGGAAAACGACCCTGATTATTACCTTTTTTTTACTTTTGTTCTCATTTACCATCAGTTGGCCCCCAAATTAAGGTCCCCCCATTTTTTGTTTTTTAAAACAAAAATTAACACCTTTATAATATATATTAATTTATTTTGGTGACCCAACAACCATTCACACTTTTTTAACATTTTGTTTTTTTTTTCAGGCTATGTTTATGGATTTGTTTTGTTGTGGAAATATCTATAAATGGTGTGGAAAACAGGCACCATATGGTAGGTATTTTAATCACCGAAATTTTAGTTAGAATATTCATGGAATAATAGGGATTCCAAAATTGGATAATATAGATAATATTGGATATATATATATATATTAATTCTATAAATTATATACCCATAAAAATAAATCTCTTTAAATCTATATTGAAACTTTCAGATGGATGTAACTTGACCTTTAGAAATTGGAATGATGTATGGTCTATCTTATTGAGAATGAATTAGAGTCCTCTACTTAAATTTAAGGATATTTTAAAAATTTTAGTTCAGAAAATTCACATGATCTCTCTAATACTAATTGCTAGTATCGAGGTGTGTAACGAAATACGATAGTCCAGGGATTTAAAAATTTTCATCTTTAACAAGAAAAAACTTCATTTTATTTAGTGATCCTAGCCCCATTATATGTTTGAAGAAATATTATGAATATTTCAATTAACAAAAATTAAATAGAATGGTTACCTCATTTGAATCGAAGCGCACTTGACAACAGCTGGTTGTCGATGACTGTTGCTTAAGGGATTCAAGCTATAATCCCCCTATATCATCTACACCCACTTTAAGAATCTACACAAAAACCGATCATCAAATTATAGGCTACATCATGGTACTCTGAATATTTTTTCCACATCATGATGATCAACTTGATCCCATCCCTTCAATCTACAAATGAATTCTTCGATCAATCACTCAAACAAATCCCTTCTCTCTCTAGGACATGAGAGGAGAGAGAATATCTCAATTCCAAATAAATGAATAGTAATTAGAATTGAGAGTACTTATCTGATTATAAATTGGATGTCAAAAAACCCGGTGAGGGTTCTCTAGCCCTCATATATCCAATTCCCACTATTTAATTAATAAATGACACTCTGTGATGAAATAATTCCATCATAATGCTTTTTATATTTGTCATGAACCGACCCAATATGGGGATCAATCTGCAACTATATCAAGCCCACATCCACAGGCCAAGGGATGGCTACCAATGCTGAATGAATAACTAATATGGGAAGGAATTTTCCTAAGTAACTGTATGCACACACACAACCAAATAAATGAAAAAGTTCATAGGGAGTTATATTAAAAGAATTAAAAAGATTAAGGAATAACCATACATGAAAAACCTCTAGACTATACAAGATTATAGTAGTGTAAATTGAAAATTGAATGAAAAAAATAAACTCCCAAATAGAAATATATCCCAACTTAAAAAAACTAGAAAAATAAACTATTGAGAGAGCCCAACTCTTGAATCCCAAGATGCAACCACCATACATGGTCTAAAGTACCACGTATCAATAAGATCCTCTGAAGTCACCTTCATCCTGTCTATTGTATTCATATGGAATGACAAGTGCAAGAAATTACCATGATGGGGTGAGAATATACATACCTAGTAGGATGCCTCAAAATATAAAGTGGGAGTAGTAAGTGATACAATAAGAATAAAAAGACAGTAGATTAAAGATATATTCAAAGAGAATAGATCTACCCAAACTAAGATAAAGAAACCTCATCCAAACATAAGGGGATCAACATGGTGAGTAAATGAACTAAACGCCGAGTCTTTTCCACCTATATTATGAGATTAGGCTCATCCAACCATGCAAAACTAGACATGGAAATCATGTGACATACCCCGCTTGTGTTTTCCTCTCATGGAAAGAGAGTAACCAAATAAAAGATGTTGATATAGAAAAATAAATATGTATATGTTGAGTCAAAATAATTCCAAATGAGAGAGTAAGGTTATCTCCATCTCAAAGCTTATACTAAGAAGAAGAGTAGAAAACAGTTCCAAAATTCCATCAATGATGCCCAACATCTCATGCTTCTGTTCAAAAGTAACAGTCAAAGTTAAGACACACCTCATCACTGTATCATACAATCAAGTGGGAAAAAACACAAAGTAGAGGACCCATTACCTAGTGCATCAGAAGTTTCTACTCTATATGTATCCATAGAGGACCCACACCCATGCTGATGGGGTAATCTACTCTCGTGTCACAAGGAACCACACCCTATACTGATAGGAGGTTCCACTCAATAAGGTAGAGGACCCACACCCATGACGATGGTGGGGGGGGGGGGGGGGGTTACACTCTAAATGTTGAGGTCCCACACCTTGGTGTGATAATGGTATTCCACTTTATCCATTAAGCACCCTTTCTTTATATGATTGGGGGTTCCACTCAAAAGTTGAGGAGCTGCGCCCTGGTACCAAAAGGGGGTTCCACTATAGTCATCGAGGACTCACACCATAGTATGTTGGGGGGGGGGGGTTACACTTTAAAGGAATATAGTTTGGTATTCCATCTGTGATTATGGGGGGTTAAACTCAAAATATTGAAGAATCCATTTCACAGCTCCACTAGAGGGTATAACATGGTAGTCTATGGGGATTATTCCAGATCACTGCCATCTTTGAACGTCACCTCAGCAAGTGCCATGACTGAAAATTTAACATGATATCTCAAAATCGAAAACCGAGGGAACCATATCATTATATGTGAAAAAACACTCACGACATGCTAATCACGAGCCAATATTTGATTCCAAATGAAGGAGATACACAACCTTGAAGTTTCATCATAAGAGGCCAAGGGGTACACGATATGTGAGGGGACCCACACATCATGTGGTCCCACTCCCCTGCCTAGCTATGTCCCCAACCAACACATGATTCATGATCATGTAGGAGCACACACTGTGTAGGTGGACTACACGACATGTCCAAGCTACCCAAGACTAGGTCACGTCCTTTTGGTCATGTCTATGTACCAGACCCTTTCTTGGTGTACTGACCCCATGTCTGTGTACTTGGTAAACGGTGTGTTAATTCACATGGGGCGCTGCCCATGTTATTTAACAGTGTCTGTGTACTTAGTTACATGGTTATGTACTTCCACACGGGGTCCCTCCCATGTGAACCTCTACACGGGTTGCCTATCCCTGGAATGGGTACATGACATGTAAGAGGGCTACATGTCGTGTCATCCTTGTAAATATCTAAAACCATAGTCGCTAAACTGAAGGGGATTTATGCCATGTGTTTATCCTTTTATATGACATGTAGTTATGTTTTATCCAGAAACTCAGATCCACTTATTGTGCATTAAATATTTCTGTTTTTCCATATATCCTACCTCTTTTCACCTAAAAAGATTGGATCTAGGATGGATCTTCTATTTCAGACCATCGTTCGATCAAAAAACAGATTTTAATGGAATCTCAAGGATTATTTTAAAAAAATTATGAATGGGTTCCTACACTCAGTGAATATTTGATCTTTGATCATCCAAACATTTATCCGTGACTTGCAATTTTCTCATATGTGTTCTCATTTCATCGATCCACCCTTGGTTCATGAAACCGTTGTGATTATGAGGGTCCGATCGGGATCAGTACTACTTGATAATGTTGAAACGGGACCATGGTGTCCAATTAGTTATGAAAAAAAAATAATGAGGGGGAAATTACAAGAAAAATATTTTCATTTATCGTTTCCAAGCATTCTTGGTCAATGATCAAGAATTGGTATCCATGGTTAGAAAAAATTGAATAAATCAATTAATATTTCAATATATAGGTGCATTATCAATCCATTTAATCAAAATCGTATAAATACCAATTGATGAGTCCTAACTAGATATTATATCTTTCATCATCTAAGAACATGTCTACCAATGATTGAGAGGAGTCGTTGTGTTCATTGCATCCTGATCTGCTCTGATTCGGTGTTTCGTTGTCATCTGATGAGATTTTCCAATGAAGAAGTAAGGAAGAGCTCTGGAATTATCCTAGGTTTTATGAACTTGATCCTGGAGAATTAGACATGTATTTCTTATTATAGAAAATTTTGTTTAGTTGAAATGAATAAATTAAATAAATAAATAAATAAATAAATCCACTGAACATTCTTCTATCAATCAAGGTGTTCGAACCGCCCATGCCAACCCATTTTATGTCACACCTAGGGTAAACACCTCATTCCATACCCAATAGTGGTCTCAGATTTATGATCAAATATTCTATTTAAGAGTTATCACATTTTTTAATATGATTCATGCACACAATATAAAATATATTTAATATTTGTTAAAAATTAATTCCGGGAACACCAGGCCTCAGAATCGCATGTTGTCTCAACACCTAGCTTTATATATATATATATATGTAGAAATATTTCAAACTCCTACAAGGGAAAATGGGTCTATAAAATATTTTTATCACATAAATTTAATATAAAATAACAATTTTATGTGACTGAATCGAGCCATTAACTCAACTCATAATTTTTGAAATATTAAACTATCCTTGAATATTATAATAATATTCATTTATATAATATTTTTCCATGTATTCACATTAATAGTTGTGAATACTTTAAATAAATAAATTCAACACAATTACTCTGCACTTGAATTATAATGAATTTATTTATTTATTGGTAATCATTAATTCTCAGACACATCTCTTACCCCATGGTGGGGAACACCATGTCCTATACACTTAATCAACAGAATAGGGAAAAATCTTGAATATGCTATTATGTTGAATATCTAGGACCTTATCTCAAAAGAAGTGAATATTATTCATATACTAGGAGTAGAGTCTAGAAACACATTAAATACCCTAAATATATTAGGAAAAATCATAGAAAATCAACCATTCCTACGAACACACACACACTGTGTAATATAACCTCTTTGTATCACGATATCTCATAAAATAGGATGCACATCTTGTGTTATCATCCATTCTAGATTTATTATTTATTAATATAAATAGATGAAATTACCATTAAGTACCATAGATGTGGATTTATAAAGGTACTACCATCCTGATCAAATAGGATCAAGATATAACTTCCTCAACATGGAAGTGAAAAATTCTATCTTGACCATTCAACCAATTCCATATCACAAAGGACACACCCAACACAAGCTACCTCACCATGAATTAAATGTCATGATTTTTTTTCCTTTAATCAAAATACATGATAAAATTGTACACATTGATAATGATCTAAATTCAGGGAACTAATATACATGTTCATAGATATGAATAACTAATACCACATGAAAAATTTGGTTTTCATATTGGAGGGTCTGTCCTCATGATCTCACCTACTAGAGATCACCAAGTGTGAAATTAATGAGAAGAATTATCAATAATTATGAGCACATCATCGGATGGAAACACATCATATGTGTCCTATAAATATGATATATATGGACCATAGGACATAACATCAAGATTAATATCATGATATCAATAGGCTATAATTATATCATGGGAACTACTATAACCTTTTGATACTACATGTAATCTAAGGACATTACCATAAATAAAGTGGATTCAAAAATATCAATACTATTTTTGTAAGATAAAGACCTGTATTTATAAAACTGTATACATGTAATGGTAATCAAAGTACATAAATAAATTGGTTATAGGGCACCCACTTTCAACACCTAATACCTGTATACATAAGATTTTTTTAGAATGTGAATCAAAACCAATAAGAGGAGTTGAAAGGAGGCCCAAAACAACCCTCATAGAAATCATACAAAAGAATTAGAAAGTCTTTTAGGATCTAAGATCATATACATAATCATAGACACCCAAACGGTAAGTTACATTCAAATTTTCACAAAGAAAACTAGACACACACTTTTATAGAATGATAATAATGAATTAGTGTCCATAAGAATTCAGAATAGATGTAGAGCTTACAACGAATACCAAAAAATGAACAAGGTGAAAATAAAATTTCATTTCTCTATTACCTTTATAGACCAAATATTAGAGAGGTTGGTGGGGAAGGGTCACTTATATTTTCTTGATAGATTTATGGGTATTTTTTAGGTTTTAATATCTCTTGAAGACTAGGGGAAAACCACCTTCAACTACCCCTTTGGTACATTTTCTTAACAAAGGGTGCTCTTCAGGATTTTCAATGTCCCATGTACCTTTAAAAGGTTCATGGTGATTATCTTTTCATATTTGGTTGATAATTTCTTATTATTATTCCTTTATAATTTCATTGTTTATATAATATTTTTTTTGAAACTTGTCTAGAGAGTTTGGAAAATGTTTTAAGAAAATTAATTGATAAAACAATGTTTTAAACATTGAAGACTTCAATTTTATGGTAGAAAAACGAAATGTTTAGGACACATAATTTATAAGTATGGGATTTAAGTAGAGAGGGATAAAATTAATGTTATTTATACCCTTCCTTAACCCACCATGATAAGACATATTTGATCATTTATATGACATGTTGTACTTTATATAATAATTAATAGTGACTTTATCTAGATTACATTGACCTTAATCAACCAACTAAAAAAAATTATTTTATATTTAATTATTAATAGAGGATAGCATTAGATAATCTTAAATAATGTCTGATCACAACCCCACAATCAACCCACATAATTGGATTTTTCCCTTTGATATAATGTGTGATGACAAGAACAAAGTTTTAGGAGCAGTGCTGTCCCAAAAAGTTGATGAGAACCCAAAAGTGGTAGCCTATACTTCTAAAACATTTGAAACATTCAAAATAATATAAAAAATAATAGAAAATGAGTTTTTTCATTTTTTTATTTATAAAATTTTTGGTCTTATTTGTTAGGAAGTAAAATAACTTTTTTACATTGATTATATAGTATTGAGTTACCTGATCAAGTAGGTTGACATAAAACAAAAACTGGTGAGATAGATATAGTTATTGAAAGCGTTTGAATTATATATCAATGAAAAAAGGTCAATGGAAATTGGTTAGAGGCCACCTGAGTAGATTACCTCACACTACTAAGGTGGAACTACACACTAGGATAAACTTGGATAATTCATTCCAGGATAAGATATTTTATAAATCCACACAATTACCCTGTTACACTGATCTGGTGAATTTTATATTCACAGAAATGGTAAACCCCTTCTTTATGAAGTTTCAAACATAAAAATTTAAATTTGAGTCAAAATATTATCTTAGGGATGATCCATATTTATGAGAAATTTGTAATTACCAAGTAATTAAGAGATGAATCCCCAATGAAGAAATTAAATGTGTACTTACATGTTATCATACACCTACATGTGGAGGAAATTTTGGACATTAAGGAACTAATATAAATGTGTTAGATGATATATTGTTTTGGTTTTTAACTTTTAAATATTCACATAAATTTTGTAAATAATTCCCAAACTTTCAGTTTACTGGGGGAATTTACAAAATACATGAAATTCCCTAAAAACTATTATTTTTATGTAAAATATTTTATTTTTAAAGATTAGATTTTATAGGTCCACCTCCTGTCTCATCAGGTTTATCTAATATCTTATTAGCAGTGAAATATGTTTCTAAGTAGAATAAAAAAATCAACCAGAACCGATGAATATAAGGTCATCATTAAATTTATAAAATGAAACATTTTTTAGATTTGGAGTACCATGAATAATAATTAGTGACCTAGGAAAACCTTTCTATAAAAAGAATATGGAATCTCTAATGAAGAGGTATAAAGTGCACCACAAGACCTCAATTACATGTTACCCATAGTCAAATGGGAAAGTAGAGGTGTCCAATAGAGATATTAAGATGATTACATCGAAGATAGTATAACCCACATAGAAGGACTATAGTAAGAAGATGGATGATACATTATGGACATATAGAAATACCTAAAAACCCCCCTTAAGTATTTCCCCTTATATTATTATTTTTAAAAAGTAGCATCACTTTCCAATTGGGTTGTACCAAAAAGATAATTGGTTGTGAAGAATGAAAACATGGAATTTTTAAAAGTTGGAGAGTGGAAGAAACCAAAAATGATGGAACCAAAAGAACTCAATAGGGATTATTAGGATAATTCACTACTATATAAGGAGAATTATAATTTTTTCAATGATAATATTATCTAGAAAATACGATTTTTAGGTTCTGGGTGCATGAAAAGTATCCTTCGTAGGTATGAACAAATCATATTTTGGTCTTAAATCATGTGTAATTGTTTTTTACATGATCGCGAGACCATAGCCAATGAAAAATTTAGATTAAATAGATGACATTAATACACCAAAACTATAGGGAGAGGATCTTCACTTGTAATTCATAATTAATTTATTAGCAGATATATAATTACCTCAACTTGTATTTACACTTTCATTGAAGATCTTATAGAATGAAATTCATCACACAGTCATTACACTACAAGATTCAAGTGAATAGTCCCTCAAGTGGTGATCCACATGTGCACCAAAATCTCTAATACACACCATAGAACCACTAGGTTATAGCATAGCTGATCATATTCTCTTACATTGTTCATGGTTGATCACAAAAATTTCTCTTCATGAAGGATAAAGAACTATTGATTTTCTCTTGAAATATTTAGAGATAAGGAGAGGAGATAAGTCTCTATGTCTTGGTATAATATAAACTTATCTATTGTGTACACCAAGTGAAAAATGAAATTTATATAACTGGATATTTATTATATCTGGTTTATGGATGGAAAATCATACACCGACCACAACCATAATTAATATTTTTAAATGTTACCATGTACATGAATAATAATATTAATAACCTAAAATTCACAACACTTTAAGAATATAAATAAGTATCCTTTATATAATTTGGTCCATTAAACTCATTTCCCCTTCTCTCATCAACACTTACCAATCCTCGAATAAAGGATATTTAATTAGGGTAAGGGAATAACTCACAGACCATAAATAGTAATTTAACCATAATAAAATGATAAATTTAAAGAAAAAAAATCATACACAAGGGATGATATAATCTTCTGATCACCCAAACATCAAAATGCAATGAGAATAAATTTTCAATCTTGTTATCTATTAATTTGATTTATTCATTTAATTATGATAATGCACTATAAATTAATCTAATTAATCCAGTTTATCTTAATTCCATCCAACGTATCTATAGATATCTAGATATCTTTCTAAATATAAATTTCTAGATATATCTCTAGATAAATATATCTATAGATATATTCCTAGATATATCTTTAGATATCTTTATAGATAAGGATTATGTTATTGAGAATGAAGAAAAGAAGAGATGATGATGTAAAACTTTTAAAACCAATCAATTTAGGTAAAAAAAATTAAAACACATGCAATAAATCAATTAATAACAAATAATTATAAATTAAACATGTGATGGATCTAATACCACATGTAGGTTTTGAGAGTAGCGGAGGCTTCCTTTAAAGGTATGACCAACTCATCTTTTAGTCTTAAATCATGTTTAATAGTTTATCTACATGATCATGGGACCATTTAAAATAAAAATAGTAGATTAAATAGATTATATTAATAGACCAAAACTCTAAGAATAGGATCTTAACATGAAATTAATAATTAATTTATTAGAACATATATAATTACCACAACTTGAAATTATGAATTGTTTTATGATCAGATGGAATGAAACTCATCACATATTCATTTAAATATATGATTAAATTATATAATCCCTCTAGTGGTGATCAAAATGTGCACCACATTCTATGATCAACAATCTAGAACCACCGGGTGCTATCATAACCGATCATGATCGCTTGCGTTGTTTGTGGTTGATCTCAGTAGTTCTGTCCACAATGGATGAAGAACCATTGGTGTTCTCTCAGAATCTCGAGAGAAAAGGAGAAAAGATAGCTCTCTAGGTCCTGAGACAATATCACCTTATCTATTATTCACACCAAATGAATAAGAAAAGTTATATAACTAGATATTTATCATGTCTGATATAGGGTTGGTGAATCACACACATAGCCCCAACCATCTTTAATATTCTTAAATGACCCCATGCACATTAATAATATTCTTAATAGTATTAATCACTTGACCTAAAAAATGCTTTAAGAATATAAATAAATATCATTTATAATATTTGGACCATTAAAATCAGTCCACTTTCCCTAATAAACCATTACCAATACTCGAATGATAGATATTTAATTAAATAAATGTCACTACATTATTAAATTATAAATTTAATAACTATTATACATTCCAAGCTTGAAAAATAATATTTATTATTTCCAATTAACACACTTTATTCTTTCTAATAACTTGTTATTAAATTATTAAAATAAACCAAACCCAAATAAATATTATTTATTCAAACCTGTTAAATTCATTACTTAAATTTAGTTGAGATTGTAGATACACTTAGTGTGTAACCCTTTAGGCCTCTTTCATAGTGGCATTAGGCATAATTGTCTAAAGTATAAGGTGAATGTCTAGAAACACACTAATGAATCCATAGATAAATAATTTTACATCATAATGATATCCAAACTCCTAAAAACATTTACCATGTAATGTAATCCTTTTATTGTGATATCTATAATCAAGAAGGTTGTATGCTGGTGCCATCAACCTATATGATTGTTGTATCTTTCTATGACTTTCCATAATTGAACTCACCCATTAAATTCCATGTACATAGATTTATATAGGTAGTTATATTACATCAAAGTTCATGAGATATCTACTTATTCTAGGGGATATAAGGGATAAATACTTTCTCATATTTTACATAAATGAAACATCACTTATGACATACCCAATGTGCCCTGCCTAGCTGCGAACATATGTCTTCATAGTTTTCATCAATACATCAAAGTGAATGAGTCATGATATCAATTAATGATAATATTAAAGTTTAAGTATCAATACACATTCTGAAATATAGTAATATCCAATGATACATGGAAATGTGGATTTATTATTTGTCAGGTGTGTTCTCATAATGTTATATCTTAGAGATTACCAAAGGTGAACACCATGAGAAGGTGTCTCAATGTATTATGATATTACTACCTATAGTAGACTGTATTTTCTATTTACCATTAGAAAATATCTTCCAACCATAGAATAAGGTTCAAGAATAATGCCTTTGAACCTCTAGGTTCTTATCATAGCGAGGAATGACTATGACCTATCAACGCGACATATATTCAAAGGACATTATCACGTAAAAATATCACGGAGAAGAATAATACATATGTGATAAGAAAACCTATTTAATTAATAAAATATTAAATCAAGTACTAAACAAGTTTGTTTTAGTGAACTAACTCCAAAACTTAGATGTTGGATTCAAAGTGATATTATTCTCCTTAAGGATGAACCTCATACCTGGTAAACTTTATTCTAAGTATACTGGACCATAAATGGTAACTAATACTTTTACATTTAGTGTATTTAAGATCAAGGGAGAATATTCAAAGAATTCATTTAAGGTGAATCGATAACAGGTGAAGATATTTTATAAAGATTTCTCAAAATAACTAAAATAGAAGTAAAAAATCCTCCCTAATTCCATTGAATAAAGGGCTGCATGGTTGTCTATTTTCCTCATATTAATATAGATAGTCATTATTTAAATTTGGTTCCCTAAAAAAATTCATGCTAGAATTAATAAGAATTATGTCTAAGATAAGTGAAAGGGATAAGACAATGTGGCTTAGGATGTAAATACTTTGTCTACATTACTTTTTTATTTGTGTTTTTTGAAAAAAATAAAATAAATCAGAGCATAAAAAAACATACTTTTAGAGTTTGTACAATATTTTTACTATTTATTTTTAAACTTTTTAGCGTGTTTTTAGGATATGAAAACTTGAGATAAATATTTATTTTCTTAGGAGGAATGACATGATAGACGTGGAGGGATTTAATTTGTTTTGAAATTGATATAATTATATGATTATTATGTAAAGTTACCACTAATTTCATGGAAGTATTTCCTTTATATTTGGGAAAAGAGTTGAAAAATAAAATAAATTTGTGGAAAAAAATCATAACTTGGGGGAATTGGAATCATGTAATAAAAACTAAGTAACTAGACCTTTTTGATTAAGTAAGACCTTAAGGAGCCTCCCTAAAATAAAATCAGATAGATCATATGAACTGGAGTAAAAAAATAGATTATATCTAATCTAGAAGTCTTCTTAAACCAATATAAGCACATGTGTGTGTGTAATACATCAAAAAAGAGTTAGGTAAATATAAGAGATGACTTCCCAAGTGTTTATTCTATCCCTTGACAATTATATTTAGTACTAGGGTATACCTTATTTTTTGGGATATTTTAGTTTTGGGTTTATCTATACTCATTAGACAAGTTCTTTGTACAAATACGGTTAGGAAAAAATTTAATAAGTGATAATTGATGAAGGGAATGGAGATATTTGAGAATACTGATCATGGGTGAAGAAGGTAAATATGATATGTCCAAATACCATTTACGAATAATCACATAAGTTTCAAAATGAACCTTGAAAAGATATATTAGGGGAATGTGATTTAAAAAGTACACACTTGAAAAAATATTGATTCCCAGATATATTCTATTGATAACCAGAAGATAATTTTTTTGAATGAACTGAAGTGAAATAATGAATTAAATTCATAAATATGGAAACATAATTCAAAAAATTATGGAATATATAATTTTATTCTTATCTAGTTTGTGTAATTAATCTTGGGTATGACTATCAATTAAAATAACCAAATTCACTAAACATCCTAGGAGTGTAATAAACTATTTTTGGGGGGAGCGATGGATTGATATTTTATTAAAAATTTTATTTTTAATTCACTGATAAAAACCCCCTCTATATAATATAAAAGTTGGGTAAATCATACATTTTTTTTATAATTTTGGAAATTTGGAATTAGTTGATAAATGGATTTTAACTTGATTTTAATTAATTATTTAATATTTTTTTAAATTAATTGAAATAATTATTTGAATTTGAATTTATTATGGAATTTTTTTAATTGTTTTAATTTTTAATTTTAATTATTTTAATTATTTCTAGTTTTTTTGAATTGGTTAATAATTTCTTGAAAGAGAAATTTATTTTCATTTGTAAGTTTAATTGGAATGCAATACTACCAAATTGTATTTTTGATGAAAAAGTTAAACACGGTAAGGAGTTGAAAATCTGATAAAGTACTGAACTAGCTATAAAAAGGAGGGATGGTTGATCCAATGACTATATGAGGACCCCATAGCCGATCAATGAACAATGTGGGAAAATTCCACAAAGGCATGGAGCGACCACATAAAGAAATCATATTCGACCAAGTGACCATGAAAAGTTACCATGAATATCCTTCTGCACAACCAATCTTCAAGAGCCCCACTCATAGAGATTACCACTCGAGCAATGTTATCCGAGCCACCCCAAGAGTCTGTCACCATCGCACACCTTACCCTTAGGTATTATGTGACTGTTTTAAGGGGTTATGTAATGAATCGATAGTACTATGTTCATGTACATTATTTTGTATACAATAATGTATATACCTTTTTGTCATTATTGATACATTGTAAATAGTTTTTAAAGTACAAATAGTGTTTTTAGTTATTATTTAACTAAGAATTCTATTTTATTAAATTAAGGTATTTTTGAATTAAATAATATTTTAATAAATTATTATTATTATTATTATTAAATTAATTTTTATTATATATAAATGATCATATAATTTTATGAATGCAATTGTAATTTTTATTAAGGTTCGAAATCCATTTCTATCAAAACCCGTGAATTTTCGATAAATGTAGGTTTTTATTTTAAAAGTGAAAATTAACATATTTAGAAAATTATTTAGATAAAATAAATGTTATTTCTGGAATTAGGACGTCAAAATTATCCAACGGTGATTTTTTCATAATTTTCTGAGCGTCAAATTTTTGGGTAAAAATTAAATACCGTTTAAATATATAATGTGTTTTACGACATCATAATGACCCAATAGTGATGTAATAAAATACTATAATATTTATGTTCGGCCAATATATGTTTTACCATTAAAATAATGTGATTTTGGGTTTGTTTGACTTACTTTTCAAAGCATTAATGGACCCCTCAAGACTTATTAAACACCTTGTCTTTTTAAATTAATTTCCATGGGAGTGTGACTCAACTCCATATAAGCAACCCTATTATTTTAAGAAGTTCGGACTTTGGACTTATAAAATATTGTTTTCCTCTTCCCTTTTCCAAAAACCATGGGAAAAAACCAAGGGAGGGTTTGTGGTTTGGATTAATTTAATATAAGGGGTCCCAAACCTAAATAATAAAGAATTCCCTCACCTTTCCTATATAAAACCACACAATCTTCCACTTCCTCCTTACTCAAATCCTTTGAATTTCTTCCAACATACTCCCTACTCTCTCTATAATCCTCCCAAGGTCCCCCAAGCTCCCAAGAAGCCTCTCTCAAGACTTTGGAAGTACACTTCCAAGTAAGGGTTTTTTCTTCCTTTCTCATTTTTTCCCAATTTCTTTAAGTTGTTTTGCCCTTTTAATTTCAATTATGAATGTTGGGGTATGGTTTCTCACCTCCCTCATACTGCCCTATTTATGTTTGAATGATGGGAGACCCCTTTCTATCTCATTAAATTCCACCCATGTACACCCGTTACTATGCCGAAATTCCGAAAGTAACTTCTCTCTCCACTTTAACATTCAAGAAATACTTTTGTATCGTGAACCTAAATTCCATTAAAATTTTTGGGACATGTATCTATATTACCTCCTTACTGTCCATTACATGTAAATATTATGAGTAACCCCTTTCTCTCTTATCAACCTTTTTTATGAATTCTTATGTCACGCCGTTACGCTGCCGAAATTGCACCGATTTTCTAAGCCAATGCCATTGTGTAGTGAATATCATGCCCATTTCTCCATCAAGGGTATTCACCTTTATGCACATTTACTTATTGATTATAAAGTTTCATGTATGAATTCCACATTCCTTTATCATGTAATAAATGATTATGTTTTATGAATCAATGTTTTATGATCCATGTGGCACACTTATGAATGAAATGAAATGTTTAAGAAGGGTGCGCCCTTACAGCACTCCAATGCATTGGGTAAAGTATAGAATCATGATACGTCATGTGCAATGAGTGTTGACTCATGCTAATTCAAGTGAAACGAGGGTTTACTCGTGCTTTATGTGCAATACAGATTTACTCATGCTCCCTGTGCAATGATCCTTGGCTCATGCTAATTCCATGTTTAGTGTTGTTGCCACATTTCCATGTTATGATTATCATGCTTTATCATGACCTTATGTTCATGTTTCTCTTATGCTCTATTGATATGCCTATTTACTAACATGTATTTTACTCCTCATGTTATTCCATGTGTACTCCCTTACTGGGATTTATAGCTCACCCTTTTCTTATGCATGTCCTCAGGTTATCCCATGCAATGCTAAGTACAAGGGAATGTAGTGGTCATGTAAAGGAAGTTTTCAATAAAGATGTTGTATTTCATGTTTTAAGTTTTTATGTAATGATCCTAAGACCCAAAGACACTAACCCTCTCGATCTTTTTTGTTGTATCAAGTGAAGTTTTATGTAATGAATCATGTTTAAGTTTGTAATAAAAGCAGGGTTGTCATAGTTGGTATCAGAGGATAGGTTTAGTTATTTTTTGGATTAGGATTTGAAAACCCTAGTAATTCCTTAGAGACAGGACTAATTATAATAAAAACATCCCTAAGTTTTGGTGAGTATTGAGTAAGTGGGTTATCAAGAAAATACATCTGTGTCTGGATACGAGCAGGTAGAGGCGGCTCTGGCACAGATGTATCCTAGGGGTAAAACCCGAAAATACCGCTTTGAGCTAGACTAAAATGGGAACTGGTGCACGACAACAGGCCTTGCTGCACTACTGGTTATGAAACTCCTAGGGGATATTTTTTGATAAATTCGCAAGCTTGGTATGAACCCTTATTAAGGGAATAAAAAAATGCCCCTAAGAATATATGTTAGAAGGTAGATCATGAAAATCATAGATTGAATCATATAGACTCATGAGTTAAGGAAATAAAAGTTTATTTATAAGTCATAAACTTTTGTCTTTGGATTACCCTTTATTTGTTACCCCTAACTTTACTTTTATTCCATCCAATTGCTGATAATAGGAGGACTCGGGCTAACAACCGTTGTGAAGATAAGTGTGATGACTGTACTAATGAGATGCCCAATCTAATGGGAGCGGTAATCGTGAACTTTGTCACGCTTCTCTCTCAGCTAACTCAAGTTTTTAATAGAAACACGGGTCAAGAGGAACGTTCAACCCCCCCTAAGAAAGAACAAGTTGCTATCGAGAGATTAATGAGACAAATGCCTCCTACTTTTAGTGGATCATCCGATCCCACGATCACTGAACAATGGATCAAATCCATTGAAAATATCTTCTCCATCCTTCAGTGTTATGAAAAAGATAAGTATCTCCTGGCGGCTTATCGTATGGAGGGTGAAGCTGATCAATGGTGGACGTTGATCAAAAATACAAAGCCTGAGGAGGATATCGAGGCGTTGGAATGTAAGGATTTCTGAAAGATGGTTTTCGATAATTATTTTCCGCACACCCTCCGGATTAATATGGAAAGGGACTTACTTTACCTCAAGAAAAAAGATGAAGAATCTGTTGGAGTGTATGAGGAAAACTTCACAAGGCTTGCATGATACGCTTCCGGCTTTTTTGTTACCCCAGAATGCAAAGTTGACAGATTCTTTGGTGGGTTGAAGCCTAGCCTATGGAAAGCATTAGCAATCCATGACTTCAAAAGATACGAGGAAATTGTCCGATGTTCCCTCAAGGTCGAAATGGAGATCAGAAAATCACAAGGGTATCATGGGGAGAAGAAGCGTAAGGTGGACTTCAATGCTGGTGGTCCGATGGATAAATCCAACAGTGATAAGAAGATCCAGCACCCCACTTGCCAAAAGTGCGGAAAGAAGCACCCTAGAAATTTCCTTAAGGGGACGAGGAAATGCTTCAGGTGTGGAAGGGAAGGGCACCTAGCTATTAACTGTCGGAAAGAAAGACCCACGGCTGCGACAAAAGAGAGGAACACTCCATTCAAACCACAAAACGTTGTTCAATGCTACAAATGAAAAGAACTGGGTCATTTTGCAAATCAGTGCCCTAATCCATGGGTTTTCGGAGGCAACCATCAACCTCCAAGGCAGCAAGGAAGAGCTTTTGCCATCACTTCTGCCAAAGTGAACCCCGACAACAAAGTGGTGACAGGTACGCTAGTTATTCATTCAAGAATAGAGAATGTATGTTTTGATTCAGGTTCTACGCATTCTTTTATATCTATAAAGTTTAGTAGAACAATCCCATCATCACCACAAATCATGGAAGTGAAGATGTTGGTGAGTACGGAAAATGGGGCAATCATTGCATCCCATGAATATAAGTCCTCCCCTGTTATAATCTATGGATTGAATTTCCTGGCGAACCTCGTCATACTCCCTCTGGTGGAATTTGATGTAATTCTTGGTGTGGATTGGCTTTCCTTATATAGAGCCAACATAAATTGTCGGGAGAGGGAAATCCCACTCAATATGGAGAATCGACCCCCGATTCTTTACAAGTGTAAGGAGGAAGATGAATCTCCTTTAGCTCTATAATCTCAAGCATGGATATTAATGCCTTATCAGCACACGTATCTTGCTCAGATGATTGAGTCCAAGGAAGAAACCATCCTTGAAGAAATGCCTATTGTGAGGGAATTCGTTGAAGTGTTTCCCGAAGAACTGCCTGGTCTTCCTCCTATAAGAGATGTTGAATTCTCAATTGAACTTATACATGGGGCTTTACCAATATACAAGAATCCATATAGAATGGCTGTTGTAGAGCTTGAAGAGATGAAGAAACAACTACAGGAGAATCTGGATAAAGGGTTTATACACCCAAGTGCTTCACCATGGGGTGCACCAGTCCTCTTCATCAAGAAGAAGGATGTGTCAATGCGGCTTTGTATCGATTATAGTGAACTTAAAAAAATCACGATAAAGAACAAGTATCCTCTCCCAAGAATTGATGACTTGTTTAATTAGCTGCGTGGAGAACAATACTTCTCCAAGGTGGACTTGCGGTCAGGATATTATCAAGTAAGGGTGAAGAAGGAAGATATCCCCAAGATTGCTTTTCGTACAAGATACAAGCACTATGAATTCATAATAATGCCTTTCAGACTCACTAATGCTCTAGTAATTTTCATGGACTTAATTAATAGAGTCTTTAGAGATTACCTAGACAAAATTGTGGTAGTCTTTATAGATGATATTCTAATATACTCCAAAACCAAGGAGGACCATGAGGAACATTTAATAACTGTACTGGAGACTTTGCGCAAGGAGAAGCTCTATGAAAAGTACATCAAGTGTGAGTTCTGGTTGAAGGAAGTCTCATTATTGGTACATATCATCACAAGAAATGGGATATATGTGGATCCCTCCAAAATAGATGCAATTGAGGGATGACCTAGGCCAACATCAAAAACAAATATCCGTAGCTTCTTGGGGTTAGCTGGATATTATTGACGATTTGTGAAAAATTTCTCACGATTTTCCAACCCTCTTACCAAGATAACTCGAAAGGGAGTAAAGTTCTCTTGGAGTGATGAATGCAAAGAAAGCTTCAAGGAGTTGAAAAGGAGGCTTATCACTGCGCCCATGCTCACTTTACCCCTAAGTGGGGAACTTTTTGTGGAATTTAGTGATGCTTCAAAGAAGGGCTTAGGTTGGGTTCTGATGCAGAATGATAAAGTGATATCCTATTCCTCAAGGAAGTTGAAAATCCATGAGTGAAACTATGCAACGCATGATCTGGAGTTGGCGGCGGTGATCTTTGCCTTGAAAATCTGGCGGCATTATCTCTATGTAGAGAAATGTGAGATATATACTGACCACAGGAGTCTTAAATATATATTCACACAGAAAGAGATTAATATGCACCAGAGAAGATGGATAGAGCTCATCAAGGATTATAACTGTTCAATCCATTACCACCCTGGGAAAGCGAACAAGCTGGAAGATGCCCTAAGTAGAAAGGATCCATCGATTCTATTAATGATGAGAATTGAGAAGGATCCAGTCTTCTTAGACTTGATGAATATGGACATGGGAATCATAGATAAGGGAACATCATCAATCCTTTCACAAATTATTACTCAACTATCTCTTTTGGAAAGGTTAAAGGATTCTCAAAAGGATGATGTGGGAATTAAAGAAAAAGTGGAAGCTATTGAAAAAGGGAAATCCTCGGAGTTTAATGTTAATAAAGAAGGAATTGTGCAGTTTGGGAAAAAACTATGTGTTCCATCAAGACCGGAGCTAAAGAAGGAACTTTTGGATGATGCATATAGTTAAAATTTCTCTATTTACCCAGGGAGCACAAAGATGTATCTAGATCTCTGAGAAAACTTTTAGTGGGATAATATGAAGAAGTAGATCGCTGAATATACATCAAAGTGCTTGGTGTGCCAACAAGTTAAGGTAGAGAGGCATAAGTCTAAGGGGATGATGCAACCATTGCCCATACCATAATGGAAATGGGAGAACATCACCATGGACTTTGTCACAGGAATTCCAAGGACATCCAAAGGCAACAATGCAATCTGGGTTGTTGTGGATCATCTTAAAAAGACTACGCACTTCATTGCTATTCGAGAGGATTTCTCATTGGATCAACTGGAACAAATATATATTAGGGAAGTGGTGATGTTTCATCGAGTACCACTATCTATTGTGTCTGACCGAGATCCAAGATTCACCTATAAGTTTTGGAAGAGTCTTCAACATGCTCTGAATACTGAACTGAACTTTAGTACGACCTATCATCCTCAAACTGATGTCCAATCCGAGCGGACTATCCAAACACTTGAGGACATGTTGAGAGCATGCTCAATGGACTTTAAATGAGGATGGTATCAAAATCTTCCTCTATTTGAGTTCTCTTATAATAACAATTTACACTCAAGCATCCAAGTGGCGCTATATGAAGCCCTTTATGGGAAAAGGTGCAGAACACCGTCTTGTTGGGATGAGGTCGGTGAACGTAAGCTGCTTGGACCAGAAATGGTCGAGGAAATGGTGGAGAAGGTGAAAACCATTCAGCATCATATCAAGGCAGCCCAGAGTCGACAGAATAGTTATGCATAAAACCATCAATGATACCTTGTGTTTAAAGTTGGATACATGGTGTTTCTACGTATATCTCCGTGGAATAAGGTCATGAGGTTTGGAAATAAAGGGAAGTTAAGTCCAAGGTACAACGCCCCCTTTGATATTCTTGATCGTGTCGGGACTGTGGCCTATCGACTAGCACTTCCACCTACCAAGGCCAAAGTACATGATGTCTTTCATGTATCCCTTTTAAGGAAGTACATACCGGACCTTTCACATGTACTCTCTTCTAAGGTGGTACAATTGGAAGATGATATTTCTTATGAGGAGCAACCAGTGAAGATCTTAGATCATAGAGAAAAAGTTCTACGAAATAAGACAATACCCCTCATCAAGGTGTTGTGGAGAAACCAAAAGTTTGAAGAAGTGACATGGGAATCGAAGGAAATGATGATGTTGAGTTACCCACATCTGTATTAGTGTGGGAAAAGGAAAACTTTCAAGGGAGAAATTTCTTAAGGGGGGAATATTGTAACGACCCAAATTTTCATGAATGAAAATCCCTCTTGATCTAATTAAATGTCTCGTTAGGTTTATATAAAATGTCAACTTATTCGATTTTATGTTAATAATTTTTACCGTTTCTAATATAGTCGTTGAACAGTGATCACATGATTAGTATAAATATAGGGCTTTAACAAATCCAATTTACTCAGAAAAAAGAAGCGATGACCTCATACAGTAGAATTGCTCCATACGAAGACCATTTGTCAGAGCTAGGAAAAGAGGTGGAATCCTTGGGCTTCACTCTTGACCAAGCCCAAGCTGATCTTCATCATGTCAAGCTCAAACGGGACCGTCTATGGGAAAATTGGAAGTTGATAGAGATTACCACTCGAGCAATGTTATCCGAGCCACCCCAAGAGTTTGTCACCATCGTACACCTTACCCTTAGGTCTTATGTGACTTTTTTAAGGGGTTATGTAACAAATCTATAGTACTATGTTCATGTAGATTATTTTTTTATATAATAATGTATATACCTTTTTGTCATTATTGATACGTTGTAAATAGTTTTTAAAGTACAAATAGTGTTTTTAGTTATTATTTAATTAAGAATTCTATTTTACTAAATTAAGGTATTTTTGAATTAAATAACATTTTAATAAAATATTATTATTATTATTATTAAATCAATTTTTATTATATATAAATGATCATATAATTTTATGAATGCAATTGTAATTTTTATTAAGGTTTGAAAGCCATTTCTGTCAAAACCCGTGAATTTTTGATAAATGTAAGTTTTTATTTTAAAAGTGAAAATTAACATATTTAGAAAATTATTTAGATAAAATAAATGTTATTTCTGGAATCAGGACGTTGAAATTATCCAAGGGTGAATTTTTCAAAATTTTCTGAGACAGTCAAATTTTTGGGTAAAAATTAAATACCGTTTAAATATATAATGTGTTTTATGACATCATAATGACCCAATAGTGATGTAATAAAATACTATAATCTTTATGTTCGACCAATATATGTTTTACCATTAAAATAATGTGATTTTGGGTTTTTTTGATTTACTTTTCAAAGCATTAATGTACCCCTCAAGACTTATTAAATACCTTGTCTTTTTAAATTAATTTCCATGGGAGTTTGACTCACCTCCACATAATCAACCCTATTATTTTAAGAATTTAGGACTTTTGACTTATAAAATATTGTTTTCCTCTTCCCTTTGCCAAAAACCATGGGCAAAAACCATGGGAGGGTTTGTGGTTTGGATTAATTTAATATAAGGGGTCCCAAACCTAAATAATAAAGAATTCGCTCACCTTTCCTATATAAACCCACCCAAGCCCACACTTCCTCCTCACTCAAAGCGTTTTAAGTTCGTCCTACCTCTGAAATAATCTCTCTAGAATCCTACCAAGGTGCCCCATGTTCCCAATAAGCCTCTCTCAAGCCTCTCTCAAGCCTTTGGAAGCACACTTCCAAGTAAGGGTTTTTTCTTCCTTTCTCATTTTTTTCCAATTTCTTGAAGTAGTTTTGCCCTTTTAATTTCAATTATGAATGTTGGGGTATGGTTATGAACCTCCCTCATACTTCCCTCTTTATGTTTTAATGATGGGAGACCCCTTTCTCTCTCATTAAATTCCTCCCATGTACACCCGTTACTATGCCGAAATTCCGAAAGGAACTTCTCTCTCCTCTTTTACATTCAAGCAATACTTTTGTATCATGAACCTAAATTCCATTACAATTGTTGGGACATGTATCTATATAAAATCATTACTGTCCATTACATGTAAATATTATGAGGAACCCCTTTCTCTCTCATCAACATTTTTTATGAATTCTTATGTCACACCGTTATGCTGCCGAAATTGCACCGATTTTCTAAGCCAATGCCATTGTGTAGTGAATACCATGCCCATTTCTCCATAAAGGGTATAAACCTTTATGCACATTTACTTATTGATTATAAAGTTTCATGTATGATTTCCACATTCCTTTATAATGGAATAAATGATTATGTTTTATGAATCAATGTTTTATGATCCATGTGGCACACTTATGCATGAAATGAAATGTTTAAGAAGGGTGTGCCCTTAGAGCGCTCCAATGCATTGGGTAAAGTTTAGTATCATGATACATCATGTGCAATGAGTGTTTAATCATACTAATTCAAGTGAAACTATGGTTTACTCGTGCTTTATGGGCAATGAGGATTTACTCATGCTCCATGTGCAATGATCCTTAGCTCATGCTAATTCCATGTTAAGTGTTGTTGCCACATTTCTGTGTTATGATTATCATGATTTATCATGACCTTATGTTCATGTTTCTCTTATTCTATATTGATATACCTATTGCCTAACATGTATTTTACTCCTTATGTTATTCCATGTGTACTCCCTTATTGGGCTATATAGCTCACCCTTTTCTTATGCATGTCCTCAGGTTATCCCATGCAATGCTAAGTATGAGGGAATGTAGTGGTCATGTAAAGGAAGTTTTCAATAAAGATGTTTTATTTCATGTTTTAAGTTTTTATGTAATGATACTAAGCCCCAAAGACACTAAACCTCTCGATCTTCTTTGTTGTATCAAGTGAAGTTTTATGTAATGAATCATGTTTAAGTTTGTAATAAAAGCAGGGTTGTCATAGATCCATTGTGCACACCTTATACTATCTTAAGATATTGCAAGAAGAAACCTCGAGTTATTGTGACCCCTCTTTCATGATCACCCAAGATACTATAGGAAGACCACTGAAACCTACTATGAGATTATCCCTTATTGTCTAAATGCCTCCCCCCTCAAGCAACAACATCCCTTACAGTTGACTATGATAGTTGAATGCATGATGATTAACTGTATTAGAGATCAAATTACTATTGAGGAAATAATAAATACCAACTCGATTAAAGACACATTTTTAATACTAGAAAATAGTGAATGTGACGTGGATAGAGTTTGAATTAAGGGGTGTTGAATTGATGATGAATCATATTTCAAAAGATGAAGATGAATTAATTTTTTTTTGAATCTGAGTTTAAGTAATCGAAAAGATTTTGAAATGATTATAGAAGATGAAATCCATTAATAAAGAGTCGCTCAATGAATCCAAGATTTAATCATTTGTCCATGAACAAATGTAAGAACCACATGATGATAATAAGAGAACTCAATAGTGTAAGTCGATTGAGGATGAGATCAATGAACTAAACTGAAGGAATACCGGGTTCACCGATGGAGATTTGAGATCGAGATGCTTTCATATGGGTTCTCTATGTTAGTTGAAGATGATGGGAGCCTCATACAATCCCAATGCATCAAAAAAAAAGATCAAAATTTGAAACATGCTAAGTTCTCAAATTATTAAACAAGTTTATTGAAACCTGTAATGTAAAACAACCACTTCACTACTCTTCCATTCGAGTATATACCTTCTCCCAAGATGCCTTCAGCTAGAATAGAAACAGATCACATCCAGTTTCCATGATTTAATAAATTACATAATTAAAGATTGATGTTTCACAACCCCATGTAATCCTTCCACACAAAAAACCTTTCATATAACTAGAGTTTGAACTCACTTGAGCTCTGATCCACATAAATTCAACCAATCATGGCCACAACATTTGATCGAGTAGAAGAACCTAGAATTCAATCAATATCAACCATTCAAAGTAGGATCAATATTTTAAATCATACATATATAAATATAGTCAGGAACCCCAATTCTATGACGACCTGGACCCAAATACCCCTAAATGGGTGCCCCGAACACGGTCAGAAACATGGCCTCAAGTGCATCTTCCTGAATGCCAGAGGCTTCCAACTAGCATAGAGGTCCTAGGGTGTGTCTATGGGAAGACTACACCCTCATTACCAAAGTATTTCACATCGGAAGGAATATAAAGGAATAATAAACAACACAATCAATATAAATGATATAAATAAACAACAGAAGCAAACCGATTCAATAGAAAAACAACAATAATAATAACTGTATCAATTGAAACAATAATGATGTAATGTCATGTTACTAGAAAATTGGGAAAAATGGATACAAGACAGTAGGAATAACATGTTACACAAGGTAAAAGAAAAAAAATACTACTCCAAGCATCATGAGATCCAACTCGATCATCTGCTATCAAGCTCCATCTTATCAGCATGAAATAAAGTATTAGAATATGTATGATTCCCTTTTGTCAATACATGCAGTGATGTAATCTATTCCGAGTACCAAATGACTCCTGAAGAGGGTGTGAGATAAATATTAGTGGGCCACCACCAATGGTGTCTATAACATCTGGCCCATGCAATGGAATATAATAGCGTGTATGCATAGATATATAAAGTAAGAAATACAATATATCTAAATAACCAAGTACCTACTACAGCCCTCGGATGGTGTCTGAACATGTAACCATTTCATTAATTAATCAATTACCATTTAATGTTAATAGGTCACGTGAGTCATAGATAGCACTGACATCACCTTGTGATAGCATAAGTAGTGAAGGTCCCAAGATATAACAAGGAAACTTGAAAAAGATATCAGGTGAGGGAGTTTCAGGGTAATAACCAAGGTAACTTAGATCTCAAATAATGATAAATCAGTGGTATATGAGTCTAGATAAAGGGTAAGAGTGTAATCCAAGGAGCTTAATCCAAAGAATTCCAAAATAATGTGCCAACAGAATCCAAGTTAATCTAACAAGGTAAAATGGGGATAAGAAAAGATAAGGCCCAATGGTCTTTGAACATGGAACCTACTAGTCAATGCCTGATCTAAGGAGTATATCCAAGGTATCATGTAATAATCAAAAAGGCCATACATTAGTATACCAGATATCCGAGGAATAGACAAGAAATGGAGTCCTGGTGGGTATCAACCTAAGGAAACCATATTCTTGAATTGGAATGGGGTTCCTGAGACCCAAGGTATTATTCTCACATAATCCAAGGCGACCTCCTGTCAGTCCATTCTTTTTTGATATTGTTATAAGGTAATAATTCATTTAGTTCAAATATTTCCTTCCATTAGTGTGGATAAGTCATGTAGAGTTGAAACCATTTATTTATTGGTCCAAGCCTTTTCTTCCATTAGTGTGGATATGCCAAGTAGCATTGCAACCATTTAATCAAGTCTTAGTTATCCATTATGAAATATTCAATTATTGAGGTTCACTCCACTACCTTCTATTAACAAGGAAAGGGGTGCTACAAACATATAACCTTCATTCAATCCCTTTTAATAAGACCAAGTTATAAACTTAGTATACTTTCCATTTTATATTTCACATTTAATAATCATTTGAATCACTTACCTTAGGCGGGTCATGTGGTGAGAATAAAAGGTACATGACATTGTGAAATCCTCATTAAACAAAAACCATTTATAATAGGAAGGATCACCTTTAGGAAGGTCATTCAAAGGCATACCCGAACAATGGATAAAACATATCAAAAACCCTGAAAACACAATTGTGGCATATCCTTTGACATGTGGAAGACAATGTTGTGGGTGTAACCACTAAAAAATAATAACATATTTGGAAATAGCATAACCACACAATTCTAACAAGTATAATCATGGAATGTAAATTTAAGGAACGGTCTCCAAAGAAATCGGTGGGCCCCACATGAATATTCCAAAAACAACTAACTATAGTGATGAGTTATAGACCACACACCTTAGGGTTATAAGACTCTCCTCCTCCATTATTGACCCTTGATTTTCCTTAGATTATAGTAGATCTAGGAAAAGGTGAAAAATTATCACATGGCGATATCTAGTATGAGAGTGAAAGAGAAGAAGAATCGCTAAAGAGGTCTCGAGTACTTACCATTGCGCATCCAACATGATGAATGGAAGCTCGATTTTATGTTAGATGAAGGATATATCTTTATCCCCATATTTGGTCTTCAAAAATCTCCAAATGGTTGAAAATGGAGGAAAATAAAACTGGTTCTCAGATTAGGAGGAATGGGAGGATTAATAGATCATTAAGGGAGTTTTGTACATTTTACACCAGTTTTTAGACTGCACATGGTTTGTCTGCACAATTTGTCAAACTGTGTGAAAACCGTGTGAGACAGTTCTACATGATATGTCATACTCTACATGGTTTTAGAAAACTATACTTAATTCATGCACGATTACCTAGGAAAAAGGGTTATTCACATGGTTAGGTTGCATGACCATGCGCCAACTGTGTGAGGTTCCACTGTCTGAAATAACACAACCTGCACGATTTGGAAAACCATGTAGAAATCCCGCATGGTTTACTCTAAACTGTGCACAGGGTCTATTTCATCCAAAAAGATGGGTTCTCAGCTCCAAAAAATCCCTATACACCCTCGAAAACTATAATAACTCTTTAGGAATCCTTATTAGGTAGAAATTATGGATTTATACTAAAAATTAAAGGATCCATACATGAGTGAAAAACCAGGTTCTTAAAAATTCTTCATATCCCCAACCATTACACCAATAAAACTCTCACCAACTAGCATGTGATCACTTCTCATGAGAAACATTCATATTTAACTACAACTACAAACTAATAGAGCATGTCCAAATCATTTCTTCTCAAAGGGCAGA
The DNA here is from genome assembly GCA_963277665.1 of Viscum album. Lineage (NCBI taxonomy): Eukaryota > Viridiplantae > Streptophyta > Magnoliopsida > Santalales > Viscaceae > Viscum > Viscum album. Next base: position 1,944,482,159 of record OY728148.1, read on the forward strand.
AAACTCAACTGTAGGGGGGGATTTTTTGATCTAGATAGTTTTATAAATGTGGTTACCTGGTGAAATCTAGACCCTTGTGATTTATATGTGACATAATCAAAGAAAAGGTTAATCAATGTAGAAGTTGAGGAATATTCTCAAAGGCACTGAAATCATTGGGAAAGGAAAATATATCCATTCCACACATGTGAGAGAATCTAATAAAGCATAAATAATTTCTGATAATTCTAATATAAATAGAGAACTATTAACTTAGGAGATGGGTAATCTTATTCTATTTATATTGATTAAGAGTTGGGATACTATATTTCTTTATTTATTTATTTAAGTTTGTTATTCTATAATAACTTCAGCGATGGAACACTAAACCCCATAGTAGCTGCACTAAAGTGATACAACTCACCCCTATTAATTATTTTCATGCTTTAATTATTTATCTATTATATTAAATTATAAGGATTTATACAGTTTTTTATTATTATAATATTTCCTTATTACCATATATTTTGAATTCATCTTCCCTCTTTCAATATATCACACACACATGCCTATTTGCATCTCTCTATTGCCTGTAATCGAGAGTAGTGGATTGACCTAAGGATGATAAAAGATTTTTGATCACTGGGAAATGTGAGGTTAGATAATGAAATTATTATCACATTCCTATGATAATAATTAAAATTCATGGTGAGGATAATCAATTGATATTACACTTTTTCAGAGAGAAATTTGGAGAGTAAAATTACAATTAAGAATTAACTTGTAATGTGAGGGAAAATAAATGGTTAAGTCACTTTTTTAAAATTGAATTTAATAAAATATAATCAAACTATTTATTTCATACACTAAACCCATTAAACAAGATAAAAACACAACAAAACACTATCCTCTCTAGAGAAAATAGGATTCCCACTACTACTGTATTAATTAGGGTTTATTAAATTTGTTTACAGATAGCCCCATGATAGGCCATTCATCAATTAAGTAAAACTAAAATTAATTTTTATGAATATTACCATATGTTTGTTTATATTATTTTAGAGGTAAAACTCTTAGTTAATTTAAATATATAATTATTATGTTTGAATAAAAATAAACCATTTATGTTAAAATGTTTTATTTCCATAAATCCTCTAGATTTAGTTCAATAAGATACATGTGAAATATTCTAAGTAGAAGATAGAGGGAAATTCTAATACTTCACGAGATTACATTAATAGATTTTAAGAATGTAAATTAAAGTAGATAATATATTTCATAAAATTTTAAATATTATTTGGGAGCGAGAGATGATGAATATTTTAACCAAGCTTTCATCGATCATTAAAATGTAGAGTAGAGTTATTAATAAACTCACATTAACCTATACACAATAGAGTAATGATATTAGTAAAAAGAGTATTGAGGATGAGTCTTATATGTATTGAATGTCCTCCATTATTCCTTTTAAGATATGTTTCACAAATATATAAATCAACACTTAACTTCATTACAACTATACTAAAAAATATATCATATATGTAATAATATGAAATAAGTATATTATGCTTACATTAAGAAAGGTAAAAAGTGAATCATAGTAAATTATCTTAAGTTATGAAGGAAATATCTATCCTTAAAGAAAAAATTATTAGTCAAGTAAATGATAATATTTTTATAAGAGGGAATCATATATTTATTTGAGATAGTGGAATAAATCTATAGTTCAATAAAATAAAGGATCCAGATGTACATGGGTAGAAATAGGTACATTAACTCTCTAAGACATAGTGGGATGAGTTTTTCTAGAGTAAAATACTACATATGATAAATTAAACTAGAATTAGTTGGTTTTATAATCACTGAGTTTGGTGATACATTTTATTTTTTGCGTATGATAAATATTTATCATACAAGGTCGTAGTAAATGGAAATATGATGAACTAAAAAATGTGATATAAACTTAGAAATGGATTCTATCTACTAAATTACAGCTATTTATTTTAGCAGTTTCTCTAGTTGATGTTAAAATTTTTGAGTGGGTATTCAAAAAGAAACTAGACAATGATGGTAAATTTAACACCTATAAATCAAAGTTGTTTGATAAAGGTTTTATGAAATGTCACAGAATATACTATGACAAAAATATTTTCACCAGTTTCTATGAGAAAATTCATTATAATTCAACTTGATATTGCCACATTTAATGATTATGAAATTTGTAAAATGGATTTCAAGATCATTTTATTTAATGGAAACCCTATGAAAGATATCTATATGACACAACCAGAAGGGTTTGTGACACCAAAAGTTTCTAATTAGGTTTGAAAGATACATAGATCCATTTAGGAGTTGAAGAAAGCATCAAGATCATGGAATATTCATTTTAATAAAGGCATAAGATAGTTTGGTTTTATTAAGTATAAATGTGATACCTCTATCTATAAGTGGTTAGTGGTATCACTATAGTTTTCCAAGTCATATATATTGATAGCATATGGAAAAAAAGATTAGTGTTATAGTTAGTTCTGACAGACTTGAACAATTATTTCTCCAAATAATGACTTAAATTGGAAACCCCTATTCTAGGGAACAAGTTAAAATAATATAGATCTATACAGTTTATTATATCAATCCATAATATATAAACTTAAAAGGTCTTAAAAAATAAAATATGGAACAATTCAAGAGATAATTTTTATTTATGTCACATGGTATAAATATCTATAAGTTGATGTGTTAAGGAAGATGAATATATTATTAGAACGAGTATAACTCCACACTCTTAATAAATTGAATCTATGATATACACCATGATATGTAATAATATTTGATATTTCTCATGTATAAATAATGATGGGAAAATATCAAATAGAACTAGGAGAGATTTTTCATGTAGTAGTCAGAAAGGTATAACATTACTTGAGAAAGTACAAAGGATATGTTCATAGTACTTGGTAAAGTAGGAATTTTGGTTATCAAAGAGATACACAACTTTATTCCTTTAGATAAATTTGATCTTATATCACGACAAAGATTGGGATATGGTGATAAGTTTATTAAAGTAAGTGGTAGACATATCTATATATATCAAATATGTTGTTGCTTATGATGCAGTTTGAGAAGATTTATAAAATAAAAAATGATTTGTTCTAGATCATAGATTTATACAATGATATTAAAGTATTATCATAATATCTATATTATGATAATATTATGATTATGGTACTTTATATGGTGAGTTTTAATGAAAGAGGTAAAGTCACAATAAAAATAGTAACCATAAAGAAAAATATGAAATGACTAATGACTATATCCATACATAAAAAAAATCATGAATATCATGTGAGGGATAATGAGTTGAGAAATGTTAGTAGTTGGATCTAGTGTAAGAGGTAGTTATTTGGAGTTGGTTCCCTAGACCCACTGATATTCTACTTTCAATTACCAGAAAATAAATAAATATCTTATCACATAATTATTGTTCTTTTGCATAACATCAATGTGATAGTGTCCTTAGAATATCCATCATGTAGAAGGGTTATAGTAATTCCCCATTATAATGATAACCTGGAAATGATATGAAAATACTTGTCAATAAGTTATATGGTATAAATGAATCAATCTGTTAGGACAAAGATGATGTCCGACTATTAGGTGTCGGAGGAGCATAGAACATTGAGAATTTTTTTCATGAATTTCACCCTTAATGATATATAAGTAGTGATATCATGAGGAAAAACTTTCCAATAGGAATTTTATATGTTTTATGTGTCATCAGATATTTCTATTTGTAAAAATGTGTATTTTTTCATTAACATTATATTATTATTAATATGTTTAATGAATCATGTACTTTTATGTATGGACAAAAGAAATGATAACATATACTCACAGTGATGTAACATATATTTTGTTCATTATAAGATCATGGGTTTTCATAAAGTATTAAAAATATTAATTTTTTAAAGAACTATTGTTTATTAATGGATGTTTCAAAAGAGGTTATGGAGGCTTTGAGAGAATTTTGTCTTGGTTAGGGTCACAAAGTTCTCATTTTTGGAGAAATAGGATGATGCACACAATTAGTGAATGAGTTGTTTAACTGTGTGGCCAAATAAAGAGAGGGGAATGGTTGGGGAAACTATTTAATAGAGGCCTCATGGACATAAAAAACCTATAACTTATTATATAGGTGAATCATACAGTGCACATACGGGTTGTCTAACCATACACATATCTCGTGCGAGGTGTGGGGTTAGAGATAGTTCCAAACACATAGTTTTAATATGGTTTGTTTTAAAGCACACATGAACCATGTGAGGTGTGTCACCTTAGATAGTAGGTTTTCATGGTTGGTGGAATTTTTATAACCATTCTACCAAATTGTGTGCCATATTAAAAACACGATAAATTAAAATTCCCCCCTAATGTCTTTAACCCTTATTTATTTCTTCTCCTCCCTCAAATGCATAACACCTCCTCATGTGTGAGATCTCTTCATCTTCTCCTCATTAGTCTTTGAGATATGTTCTTTTATCGTTATATGATTCAAGCGTTGTCAGTCATGTTGGATAACCCTCAATTAGCCTCTCAATCCTCTTTCTTATTTTCTTAATTTACTTTACTATCATGGATGTAATTTCCATGCAAGCTCATATGCCCTATTTTCATGGTGTTTGTCTAATAGCTATATTTTCTCTTGTTCTAGACCACATTAGAGGCTGATACTAGACAAGGAGTCTTTTAACCATCTAAGGTAGGTGGTTTTATACTTTTACCTAAAAGTATAATTGTTTATATTTTTCACTATTGTTCCACACAATGGACTTTCTATGCATTGCCTCTAAAATTAATATATATTCAATTTTTCAACTAGGTATTGACCTAAAAGTGTTGTGAGACCTTTGTTACATGTATTTAGGCTAAAGAAATCAACCCAAACCACCCCCTTTAGGTTGGTTAAATTAAATTATATACAGCTACCATTCTTGACCTATATTTAAACCACCGTTTGAGGTGCGTTGTTTTGCCACTAGCTAGTGAAATGATTAAAATGACTTATTTAAAATTAAATCTGAATGGAAATACCATGTTACTTGGACCCTTGGATTCTTAATAATTTATATTGGGTTATCTATTAATGAAATGAATCTATATGGATATAAATTAATTTTAAGTGGTGTGGATGACCCACTTGGATTTGAACATTTATTTTATCATGCCTTGAGAGATACTTGGATTCTAATCAGAATTTCTAGGATGAGATCATAAGAAATATTGAATTTCATTCACTAAAAAATGATCATTTATTATATTATGACTTGAGAGATATGTGAATTACAACTAGAATTCCTAGAACATGATAATAGAATATATTGAATTGAATTCACCTGACCTTGATCATTATTATATTATTCCTTGGGGTGATACTTGGATTCTGATTTGGAATTCCTTGGACTGTCTAAAAGGATAATTAGAATTACATCATTCTTGAATATGGTCGTGGACCTAAATCAATTTAATGGTGTGGCAGGCCTTGAGATATACTTTGATTTCTAATTTGAAATGAATTGTATGTGCTCATAGGGAAACACATGATACATTTATGTGATAGATAAGTTAAATACCACACTAGGGTTTATTCAATATTTTATATACATGAATTCCTTAGTGTAGCATCAATAATTTGATCCTTTTAAGAAATAAATAGAATGAATTAGATTATATCTTTAGATTCATCTTGTTGATTATGAACTACCTTATATTATCTCATTAGGATATAATCAATTCTAGTATTAGGGCTAATTAGGACTTGTTCCTACGACTTGGGTAGAATCCATTAGGGTGAAATTTCTAAGGCTGAACGCCTTCAGATTACCCTTGTTTTATAAGTCAGAATACCATGGAACTTTTGGAACCCCATATGATTATCAGTGTTTATATAATCCTTGTTTATTTACCTCAATTCCTCACTTCATTAATATCATGTAAAATTCTTAGAGACATTCCATTTTAGGATGAATAAGGTATGGTTGGCGATGTATCCATAAAGTGTATGAGCTTAAAATTATTTATTTACATTTCTATTTAAAATTTATTATACCTAAAAACTATTCATTTTATATTCACAGGCTAAACTTTCATTATACACCATTGGTGGTGGCCCATTGAGTTTACTCACACCCTGTTCGGGTTGCCAATTGGTACCCAAAAAGACTTATTTGATGCTGGTAGGGTTAAAGGAAAGTTACCAACTATAGATTCTTCATTTCAATACTAGGTTTGTGTATTATAGCAGATGACCTATCTAGTTCTTGGGATTCTATTGAAGTTTATATTTTTGGTATTTTTACACTTGAATAACATGTATTTGTTGTATGACCACTCTCCATTTCTGTATATGCATTCCATAATCATTTTTTATATACAAATATTTCGTGTTATTTATTTATTTATTATATATATGATTTAAATCCTCTATCTCCGTTATACTACTTTTAATGATTTATAGATATATTTCAATACTATGACCCACTCTGATAAAGAGGGTATAATCTCCCCACCATACCACAATTGAATCATACTGCAAGTCATCAACCTTTAGAATATGGGGAGGTGCATTTGAGGCCATGTGGCCTAATGGGTTTAGTTCCATCGAATTAGACTGAGTTTAGGATGTCACAAAATGGTATTAAAGGCCTACCTTTTCTATAAATTACCATTTTGGGTTGGTAGATAATATATTAGGAAGTGTAATAATCTGGTAATAATCCTGGTTCTGGGAGTAGATAACCCACATATGGGGAAAAAATACAATTTACTAGGGATATGACATGTTGTTCTAGTTTTCTCTTATTACAGTTGTATTTATTTTAATCGTTTGGTGACACACATGATTCTTGATTTTTGTTATGATTGTGATTTTTTATCATCGACTCAGTATAGTAAGGAATCATTGTACATGCATCATTATAGGCACCTGAGGATTTATATTTCAGGACTATTCAATGCCATGATTATTTTACTTTATACATTACTTGTAACATAATGTATGAGCCTTAATTTATATTCTAGTAATTAAACTAACATTTATTTCAAGAAAATAGAGGAAATAATTGGTTACATGAAGTGTATGCATCAACCTAAATGGTGTTTAACCATATAACTTGATGTTGGAAACTTTAAAAACCAATTATCACATATTTGAGACATATAAATCTTATTATAGAGACAAAAATGTTAGTTTATTATGATTAAATGGATTCCAAATTCAATTTATAAAGTTTTGCCTCTATGAAATGGGAATTCTGATCCATATAATCAAATTATCATATATAGACATGTTACAAATTGAGGCTGAGTGTAAGGGTAAGGTTGAAGATACAGTAATGTTAACTATAACTTATAAAAATAAGGTATTTATGACTTGGGAATAAAAATTCATCTAACTAAAAGATTGTAAAAATATAACATTTGTTAAATTTGAACTTTTAAATTAATTGGATTACATTAAAAGGGATTCAAAATTAAAACTCAAAGGTAACTATACTTTATATTTTTCAATTGAAACTATATATAATGGATCCCTTATGAGTGGAACCTTTAATTCTTACCAATACCATGACCCTAGATTTAGGTAGTTGGGTTAGTATTTTTTGGGAAGTAATCCCATATAACTATCTTGTTATCATAAGTAAATAAATTCTTTATCTATTATCATTTTTTGAGGCATGTGTTTAGAATTGTAGATATATGAATCCACTATGACCTCAGGTCATGCGCCAAGAAGGTGGTGATGACCATACTCTTGAAGTGGTGGGACCTGAATTTCCTGTATTACCACTTGTGGTAACTCCAGTAATACTACCTCTTATACCAGCACTAGGCATCAACACTCATCTTTGAGAGGGTTTCTTAGGATTAGTGCATTCTATGGAGGGGTCTCCATGATCCAAACCCACTAAGTTAAAGTTTACGTGAGAGTTACAACAACAACATACATTGAATTTCTCTAGGGATGGTTTCCCCCAGGATATTGATTCATGATTAGATGCCATTATTTATATCTTTGAGCATCTAGATACACCTCTATAAAGGAAGTTCAATCTATTAGTTTACATGATTTATAGATCCTCCAACCATTAATGTGATGTTATATATTAAGAAGATCAACATTGTGAAAAGTTCTAGAGGGACTTCTAGAATACCTTTTATGATTAATTATTTTATAAATGTTTATAGATAATCAATCCAGTAAATTTATACACATGGTGTTGGGAAATATTTCTATTATATATTATTCATCCCTCTTTACTATGATTAAATATTTTGCACCGTCTTTTACTAGTGGTGAGCTATCTAGGGAAAGACATTTTAAGGATGGGCTCAGGCAATTCCATTCAATTGTAAGTTAGCATCATATGACTAGATACCATTTCTGAGATTTTATACCAATCCCTTATATCTAATTGACACTTGAGAGAATATGAATGTATAGGGAAAATGGTTTAACATTAAGATAGGAATGTGGTATATCAAGTGGTAGGAAGGTTCACTTCAAGGGTTCTTGCTAGGATAGTGGTAGTCAGAGTATATGCACGGTATGTTATGTGGTATGCCAATAGTGTGTAAGGCCAGGTCACATGAAGCCTCAGTGTGAAAAGAACCCATTTGAGTAAGGGGTCTGCAGAAGGGTTGGCCATATTTAGATATTCTTATGGAGTTTCCCATATGTTCTTAGTGAGAGAGGATCCACATGAGCTCTACCTTTAGGATAAGTATTAGTAAATCCATGCCAGGATGAGAGATGGAGTACCACAAGATGTATATGCCAAGTAAGTGGATGATACTGAAGAATAAAAACATATTACATGCAGCACCAGTAGAGTGGAACAACTCAAAGAGGTTATGTTGTAGCTTAGAACCATGTATAAATCCAGTTACATGAAGTAAATCTCGAAGATGAGGATAAGAGTGTTGGAAAGTATATAATATGAGGTATGATTTTAATATACTCAAATTTAGTATCCTATTTATTTAATATAGACACTTCACAATAATTTATATATTTGGATATTAGGGAAAGCATTGGAATCTAAATTTAGTACTTTTGAGGAGTGAGGACTCTTGATACTTCTTTGGGAGAAAAATTAGAGAATGTATGCCAATTAAAGTAGTACCTATAACGATCCATACTTTACATACATGGTTATTACTTAAAAATTGAAGCATAATTATTACAACATATAACAAAACCATGAAAGGACCGTATAGGTATAGTGTCTTTAGAAACTGGGAAACATAAACAACTGGTTCATAAAGCGTCTACATTGTCTCCCATTTATTTGATCATATCTATAGTCCCTTTTGGCATATCTTACTTAATAAACTTCTTCCTGACCTGAAAAAAAAACATACAAAAGGGTGAGCTCAAATTCTCAGTAAGGGTAAACAAAAGAAATATCAATCACATCATATTCATAAGAACATATCTTTTGGAAATCTTAACCTGCAAAAGAGATCATAATTTCATAACATGGGATAAATCATAGTAGTGAAATGTAATCCCAATAATCATAACTTAAAACATGAAACTTTGTGGCATACACACATAATCATAGATAATCATTTATTATTAGTCAAGACTCATTTACAAGACTATCTTAGTGTACAAAGTCCATTTTTGAACCGAGTTCATTCCTCATTTCAGTCCTGTTTCACTGAACCGGTTTAACCTTCCATTAGAGCCATGTCTATCTCATGAGATATAAAATATTTACCCAATGCATTGGAGGGAGATATATGTCCCACCCATCTCATAATGATACCATTCATATGTGTGCCACAAAATCATAAATCATACATCATTGCATAACCCATGTAATAAAAATGGGATTCGTAAACAACATGACATCATAAAACAATTCATATAAGATAAAGGAATTCATAAAAATAATTCCATCACAACATAATCAAATCAATGTAATAATAGGGATAGAAACAGAACCCTATATTATCTTAGATGGAAAATAATTTTGATAAAACACTTGAACTCCATTCTTGAGGAAAATATCCTTTCTACATCAAAAACATTTTCCTTTCTTAACATGTCATACAATTTTAAACTAAAATAAGTTGATTAAAAATAAACTTGAAAACTTATAAAGGAAGATTCTTGGAAAAAATGTTTTAAAAATCCATTCATGCCGTATAAGTTAAAAAAACATTCTTCTCGTACTTTTGACAGAAAAGTCAAAAAGTACCTCGTACGAAAAATGACAAAAGATTCCTTTCATATCTTTTACTATAAACTCACCAAAGGGTAACAATGTATTTAAACAATTTTAGTTGTATGGAAATAATATTACATATTGAGGAAACATGGATGTGGATGATAAAATAAACCCTAGTAAATACCAAAGTATAAACAATCTCGGATAAAAATGAGATTGTGATATTTCCATTACCTTAGGTCTGATTTGCTTCATAAGTGTCCAAAACTACTGTATAATGATTTAAATAATGTTATTGACTTATTCTAGAATCATAATTATTTTTATGATATCATATATGGTCATATTCTTAGCTTCTTATTAGTAATATTTCATTACTACTTGTTATCCAGGTGTTTATTACTTTGTGTTCTTATGCGTGTTTTGTCGAATAAATTCTTATTCTTCTTTTTAGGTTATAGATACCTCATTTCTAGATTGGTATTAGTGTAATATTTTAATTCATTAAATTCATTTATATAATCACTATGCAATGAAGATCATGTAGAACGAGTCGCATCACATCGTGGAGACGGTATTCCGTACGTACGCACGAGCGATGGTATTGTTCCCATGATCGTGAAATTGAAATGGAGTGTATATATAAAATTTCATAATCAATATAAATTTACAATAATCATATATATTTATTATTTACACCATTATACCCATCAAATTAAGGTGGTGGTGGAAAATAGATTACACCACAGCGTGGAGACGGTATTCCGTACGTACGCACGCGTGGTGATTTCATTTTCCGTAGGATGGATAAATGGTGAAATAGGGTTGTTTCATAATTATAATAACATATCAGTATATGAGTTATACTGATGTTATTACTTCATAATGAAACAACTAAAGAAGAATAAGTGGAAGAAGAAATAAAGATGAAAGAATCGGTAACAGACATTACCTCTTCTTTGAAGTGCTTCTTTGAGACCTCCTTTTAGGACACTAAAATTGGCCTTTGAAGAAGACCAGGACCTCTAGGATGTCTCTATGGAAGTGTAGAGAAGAAATTGGCAGGGTTTGGCCGAGCTTGAAGGCTCAAAGTAGTGTGAGGAAGAGGGGGAGGATGTGCCCTTTTATAAGGGAGGAGAGGGGCTGCTTTGGAAAAACTAAAAATATTATTTTATTATAAAGCCAAATTCGGTTTTAAATAGGTCCAAATTGATTTATTTAGAAACTAATGTGGGTATGGGTCGAAATAATCTCATCAAATAGAATTTAGAAAAGTTTAGGTTCCTAGTTTAACCTTATCAGTTGGATTTAACATTAAGTTAGATAATTTTACTTTTACCATGTCTTTTTGTGTTCTTACACTATAAGGTTAATAAAATTACTATAACAAGCCAAACGAACCCCAAGTTGTTTATTATTAATATATATAACTTTATCTAAGTCATTTGGCCGAACCTTATATTTTTAGAAATAAAATAACAATTAATAATATAATATTTTTTTTAAAAACTATTTTATGTCAATTTTGAAACTATTTAGTAGTTGATTTTTGTGAAAATCATAACAGATTTATTAATTCAAAAAAAGTTAATTAAATCAATACTAACATGTCATATTAACCTAGAAAATTAGTGTAATTCATAAAAAGTCTCAAATTACATTTATTTGGGTATTTATAACATCAATTATGTCAATATTTCATTAATAAGATAATTACTGCATCATCTTTGTGTCATAAATAAATTAACTTATTTAAAGTCTAAAAATTACAAATAAAATATAATTATGTAGGAAATGTTTTTAGATTTCTAATGAATATTTATAGTCGAATTTATCTTATGTATAACCCTATATTAAAAATGCTTTGGTTATTAAACTTTGATTTTAACTATTTTTACCCTTCTTTAAATAAATTGATAATTAATGTCCTAATCTAATCCAAGTAGGCCTAAATGGTCATATTTTATTCCTAAGGTTGTTTTTGGTCGAATTACACTTATCCAATAGAATTAGGACATTTGTTAGGGTAATAATAATATCATTTTTACCCTTAACTACCCTATTTACTTTTAACCGTGGTAAAAAAAAGTAAAAAGTTACTATTCACCAAAAATTATTTTCATCTCATTGAACCACATTTTAGTCCTTGATATTAAACGTGTCTCTCGGATTTTTGAAATTCTACTCACAGAAGCGGTAAAATTAAGTTTTATGAAAAATTCAGTTTTTTTAACTACCACTTAGTGGTTTCACTATTCATCAAAAAATGAAAGTTTCCAGAAAAATACCAAAAATTAGGCCTAAGCTATATTTGATATTATGAATTAAAAAATGATGTTTATTTTACCAAATTCAAAACATATCAGTTACATTAACTAATTTAAAAAATTAATTCCCGTCGTCAAAACAAATAGCGTGTTTTTAAAAGATAATAACTATCAAAAGATTGTCACTTGTTTATGTCTGGTTTAAATGTGAAATTACATCCAATGAACAACATTGTATTAAATTGTAAAAATATATTCTAAATACACTTTAAAACCACTCAAATTAATAATTTATCACTATTAATTATTTCGATTAAAAAAGTTGTTTTTAATTAAAATTTAGTAATTTTCACTATTCATCAGAATATGAAAGTTATCCGAAAAGTACCAAAATTTCACCGTAAGCTAATTTCGATATTCCGAATCCAAAAATGAAGTCCATTTTGAAAAATAAATTTACAAAATTTCAAAAAGTGGTTATCACTATTCATAACGGCTAGTTTTAATACTATTTTAATAGCATATCGTTGTTTAGTGAAACTCAGTATTGCGTACGACGCAAGCTATTGAGGAAGGCCGTGGTTGCGTGTAAAGCAATCCAAGTTAGTGTTGTGTGTAGTGAAATATTCCTTTTATGATTTATATAACATAAAAACAAAATATTTCTCATAAAAGTCTCGGGTGTTACATTACCCCCTCAATATTGATAATTAACATTTCTTATTGGACCTTTTTGTATGCAAGACAATATGATTCAACCCCATTATTAGGATAAACTGGTTGGTTCTTTATCATGCCCATATTGATTATTATCGATGAAGGGTGTATTTATCATCAACAAGGTGTGGTAACTATATTTAGGAGGGTGAATGGGATGTGTAGGCTAGTTGATCTGGACCTAGACATCATGGGATGGGTGGAATGTCAGCCCATATTTCTTTTTTTTGAATGATTAAAAAGTATGATAAGTTGTCTTTCCTCCAGTGGTGGATCTATTCAAATATTTTTTTCCTGTGGAATTTTTTAGAGTTCCTCTATAAAGAGTGTTATACTTCACTATATAGTTTATTCTAAGAGAAGAACCAATATCCATTCCTCAATTTAGAATGGATTCTATTGATCTTTAGAAACTCAATAGTAAATTAGATGATTTAGATGGAAAATAGTTTGTATGGCCCAGTACTTTTTTGGGGGATTCAACCATATTTTTTTCCAAGATAGCGGATCAGTCCCTTAGTCTATGTGTTTATTTTTGGTGGGCAAAGCAACTTACTATTAAGAAAAGGTACTGACTTCCTCAATTAAATTATCTTTTTGACCAGATCCAAGGATCCATGGTATTCTTTGAAATTTATTTGAGATCGGGTAATTATAAGGTAAGGGTTAGAACCTCAGAAATACCATGTATAGCTTTCAAAAGAATATATGGAATATACAGGTACCTAGTAATGACGTTCAATATCATGAATGCACAAACTATATTTATGGAGTTGATGAGTTCGGGATTCCATCCTTACCTTCATTATTTTATGGTAGATTTTGTGGATGATATCTTAGTGTAATCTCAAACTCAACACAATCATACCAAACACCTTGTAATTATTCTGAGTACACTAGCAGAGAATAATTTCTCTAATAAGATCACCAAATTACACTTCTAAAATAATAAGATCCACTTCTTGGGTCACATCATATTAGAATCAAGTGTATCTACATTTCCAGAGAAGGTGAGAGATGTATTTTCATGGTAGTATCCCAAGAATGTTTTTGATATTCAGAGTTTCTTGTTGATAATTGGTTACTATAGGCATTTTATCTAGGATTTATCATGCTTTATAGAACCACTTACCATCTTGACCAAGAAATGTGTTAAGTTTACTTGGTCTATAGCTTATGATAAGGAATTTCAATAGTTAAAAAGAAGTATAACTTTAGCACCAATCTTTATTTTTTCTAAGCCTGGTAGAAGCTATACAGTTTATTGTGATCCATCAGGAATCAGGTTGAGAGCTATTTTGGTGAAAGAGGAACGATTCATGGAATATGTGTCTTGATAGTTGAGGCCACATGATCATAATTACCCAACACTTGATCTGGAGTTAGAAGTAGTTTTTTTGAATTATGTTTCTGGATACATTATTTGTGTGGGGAATGATTCATTGTATACATAGATATCAAAATCCTAAAATAAATATTCTCATAGTGTGATTTGAACTTCTGATAATGAATATGGGATGAATATATTTAGTTTTTTAACATTAAACTTTCTTAAATTCCTATAAAGGGGATCATTTTTTCCATTGATCTAAACTAAAAAACTCAGATGAAAACTATTCATGAAGCCAATTGTTAATGGATGTTGTTGAATATTATTTATAAGATTAATCTAGAAGTCCTGGTATGTCACATGAATCATATTATTATGGAATTATTAGCATCTTAAACACTTTTATATTGAGTAAATATGAGATATATTTATGATTATAAAGGATTAGTCCTGAGAGAAAGTTTTTCAGGAAAGGACCCACCACCTAGTTGGGTCATTGATGAGGACAAGATCTTTCATATTCATGGATGTGTCAAGGTACATACAGAAATATGAGAGGAGTTGATGTGATAATATCATGCTTCCAATTGGGTAGTACATCATAGAATCTCTAAGATGTACCATGACATATGCCACTAGTATTGATGTCCAATGATGAAAAAGGAAATAACATGTTTTATTAATCAATGTTCCACCTGTTAGCAGGTGAAGGCGGAACACTAGTGGCCTGCTAGCTTGTTATATCCATTACCCATCCAAGATTGGAAATGAGATGATATCAGCATGGATTTCTTATAGGGTTACTATATTTTCCTCTGGATAGTGATACCGTATGGGTGATTGTGGACAAGTTGATAGAGGTTTCCAACTTATTACCTATCAAAGAGACCTTTTTCAATGGATGAACTTAGAAGAATATATTTTCAATAGATTATATGACTTTAAGAGGTTAAATGTTATATTATATTAGACATGGATACTTGTTTTACTTCGTAGTTTTAGTTTTAGGTTATAGAATAATTTGGGTTTATAGGTACTTTTGAGTACATGATACCACCCATAGTCTGACAGTCAGTCTGAGCAAATTATATAGGTGTTATAGGACAATCTCCATGCATGTGTACTTGATTTTATAGGTTATTAGGAAAACAAATATATTTATTCAAGTTTTGTTATAATAATAGTTTCTAAGGGACCATAGATATTTCTACTTATAAGGACCTATATGTTAGGGCATGCCAACCACCCCTATGCTGGTTAGAGATAAGAAAGACAATGATATTGGGACCTCATCACATTCAGAAAAAATCAGAGTAGATACAACTAATCAATAATGTATGTATATTTCTCAATCTAAGATAAAATTTTATGCGCATCCTCACTGATGAACTCTAGGGATCTTGGTGGGAGATATGGGATTCTTACGTGTTTTTACCTAGATTGGGTAATCGATAGATTCAGAGATAAGGGAAGCTTGCACCTAGGTTTATTGGAACTTTAGAGTTATTGGAGAGAGTCTAGTTAGAAAACTATTAGATAGATTTACCTAAGAGGTACCAGGATATGAATCTATTATTCCTTGTTTCTTAGCTTCAACATTTTTATTCCAAATTTTCTCATGTTTTTGATTATGAGGAAGCTGATCTAGAGGATGATCATTCTTTTGAAGAGTATCCACTTATTTGTTTTTTGATTTCACCATAAAGATTCTTAAAAGTAGGTCTGTTTCTCTACTACAGGTGCTATGGAAGCATGAACATGTACATAATCAAACCTAGGAGTGATAGGTAGATTTACATACTCAGTGTCCATAATTATTATTAGATTCATATCAACCACCCTTAGAATGGAAACTCAAGGATGAGTTATTTTAAGGAGGGGAGGTTGTAATATCTTTGTTCTTCATAGAGGTATAGATACTTTACTTTTCTATTTAAACCCATATTTTTACCTTAATGGAAGCGTCTGAAGAGGTTATGGGGGACTCAAGAGTGTAGGATCTTGGATTGGGGTTTGAAGTTCTAGTTTTTTGGAGAAACTGGATAAGGAATATAGTTTCTATATAATTTGTTTAATAGTATGGCTCAACTGTAAAACCTAGTAAAAAGAGAATAATGTTTAAATAAACAATGAAATAGAGGCTATAAGGCTATGTCAAACCTATAACTTATTATAGAGGTGAATCACATGATGTGCACACTATTTCTTTAAGAATTCACGTAGAACATGCAGGGTGTGGAGTTAGAGACAATGCCAAAATCATAGTTTACACATGGTTCATCTAACTGTGTAAATGAACTATGCAAGCTGTGTTACCCTGTATAGTAGGTGTGAATGGTTGGTGCACTATTTTTTTTAACCATGTGATAAAACTATAAACCCTATTAAAAGCACATGAAATTTCCATTTTACCCCTCAATCAGTTTATCCTTCTTTATTATCCTACCTCCAATTCATAGTATTTCCCCATGAATGAGATATCTTCATCTTCACCTACATAAGTTTTGAGAGATCTTCTTTGGCTGATCAGTGATTCTATCCCTTCATTCATGCTGGATCACCCTCGACCAGTCTCTCAATCCTCTTGCATATTTTCACAATTTACCTCATTATCTTTGATGATATTTCCATATGATCTCATATTCCCTACCTACAAGGAGTATGCCCAGTTCCTATGATTTTTCTATTTCTAAACCAAATCAGAGGCTGATACTCAATGAGAAGTCGTATACGCATCTATGGAAATTAGTATTGTAATTTTCCATAAAATTATAATTGATTATATCTTGATCTATTTTGTATCATGTTATAATTTCCACGTGTTTCTTCTAAAATTAATATCTCTTCAGTTTTCTAACTAGTCATCAACCTAAAAGTTATACATAACCTTTTTACATGGTTGAAGGATAACGAACTTAACCCAAATCACCCCCTTTGAGTGGATTTAATTAAACATTATTCCACAAACATTCTTTACCTATACTTAAAATACCATTTGAGATGTTTTTTTCCTCTTTCTAGTGAAATCATTAAATAGACTTATTTAAAATCAAATGTGAAGCGTAAGACCATGTTACTTTTCCCCTTATCTTCCTAATAAATTATGTTGGGTTATATCTTAATAAAATGAATAAATTGATATAAATTAATTGTAATTGGGGTGGATGACCCACTTGACTTTGATAATTAATTATATTATGGCCTGAGAAATACTTAGATTCCAATCAGAATGCCTTGGATGGACTTATAGGACATATTGAATTAAATTTACCAGACCTTGATAATTTATAATACTATGAATTGATAGATACTTGGATTACAACTAAAATTACTTAGATGAGATCATATTACATATTTCATTGAACTCACTTGACCTTTATTATTATTATATTATGCCTTGGGTGATACTTGGATTCAGATTTAGAAGGAATTGGAGAGGCTTAAAGGATAATTGGAATTAAATTATGATTTTCTAAGGTCATGGACCTAGATGACTTTAAATGTGTGTCATTACTTGGGTGAAACATGTATTTTCTATATGAAATTATTTGGATGGGATCATAGGGTGACAACTTATTCATTGATGTTTCCACTAAGTGAAATACCACAGAAGGGTTTGGTAAATGTCTTATATATGTGAATGCTTTAGCGTAGCACCGACAGGTCACTCATTTTCTAAAAATAATTAATTGGATTATCTAATTGGATTCAATTTGATGATAATAGACCACCTTGGATTATATCCTCAGGATCCAATAAATTCTATCACTGAGGATACATAGGAATTGTTCCCAGGACTCAGGTAGAACCCCTTAGGGTGAAATTCTAAGGGTACACCCCTTAATATTACCCTCATTTTCTATGTATTAATTACATGGAACTTGTGAAACTCCCTATAATTACCTGTGTACATTGATGCCTTGGTTATATACCTCAGGACCCTATAACAACCAATAATTTTTATACATAGATATTACATATTAATATATGAGTTTTCATTACATAACATAATGACACACACTATAATCATTTAGGTATAATGTTTTTAGAAACATGGACACAAAAAAACTGGTTCATTGGTGAACTAATTCTTCTACCACTAATTTCTTCATATCTATAACCCTTTTTAGACTTATAATATATAAAACATTTATTCATAAACTAGGGAATAAAACATAATAAAGTGTGAACTAAGATGATCAGTAAGGGTAAAAAAGGGAGATATCAATAATCACACAAGGATAAAATGAGAATAAGGGAATGAGATTAACATTTAAAAACTATAAAATGTATATCATATATCATAAACTAGATCCATGAAATAAATCTTTGGGGTTTATAAGACATGAATCATAAAGAAATTAATGAACATAATCCATGAGATCATAACATTGGCATAAAACATAGATTGTGTCATACACATAAGCATAGAAAACCTTATGTCAAGACTACACAAAAATACATTCATAACATGTTAGGCTTGTGCTAACCACCAATGTACCTGCTTCAGGATTGGTATAACCTCTCATGTACCCTCTTGGGGGTGGGGATAACCTCCTGCATATCCTATTTTGTTCTTGATAAAACCTCATGTGTACCCTTTAAGATCATATAGCATTAATCATTACCCATTACATTGGAGGGGGATATGGTTCCCACCCATCACAAAAAGAAAATAATACATATGTGTTTCGTAATATTGTAAAACATTCATCATATCATAACCCATAAAAAGAAATGAGTTTCATAAAAATAATTCCATCATAAATTAAACCATATAAAAAAATATAGATAGTATCCTTAGATAATATCCCCAGTAAAGTATAAGTAACATAAAGGATGTTGTCATTGATGAATGAATATATTATTAAAAACATTATTGAGGAAACTAACCTTTCCATTTTTTAAAACACATTTTTTTAAAAAACTACATATGTATAAATAAATACATTTTCTATGAAAATAACCATATAAAATTGTAAAATTATATTAAAAGAATGGATTAGTCCTAACCATAAGAAAAAATTATCTTGTCTTATAAGTTAAAAAAATTTCTTCCATATTTTTATCAAAAAGTTTACAAAGTACTTTGTTTGGAAAATAATGAAAAGATTCCTTTAAAAACATTTTCTAAAAATTCAACAATGGGTGAAAATGACTTAAAATATTGTAGAAAAATAGTAAAAATATTTTTTATTTTTTAGAAAACACGGACATGGAAGAGAAATATTATCCAGTGGGGACTTAAAAAAACAATTACAAATAATAATGAGATTGTGAAATAAACCCTCATCGCCTAGGTACCTTATGAATTGTAGTCCCATGAAGGAAATAAACAGAGATAGATATGTAAGTCCCTATAACATTCATAAGATGTATCATAAAAGGAATTAATGGATAGTATATACAAAAAAAAAGGAAAAAAGTGGTGAATATGGAATGTGACCCATAGAAATATAAGTGGGATGAAAATCCCTTACCTCAAGTCCCACCTTTCCTTGTTCACATTCAGAAGCCCTCTTCTTTGAAATGAATCCTTTAAATATCCAATAAAGGTATAGTGGGTTGGTAATTTGGGAATACTAGAACATCTAGAATATGGATAGGAAAGTGTAGAAGATAATTTCTTAAATTATGGTTCATATAGAAGGATAATAATGGTGTAATTAAGTGAGGGAGGATTTGTCCTTTTATAATTAAGGTAAGAAAAACTTTTGTAATTTATCAAAATATTAAATTATAATAAATTCATCATAAAAAATACCTCAACACAGAATGGGATTATAAGATAAGGTGGGGTAAGGTTGTAATATCATTACCCAATATATTTTAGAAAATTTTTGGTGTAATTTTAAACCTTATCATTTTGATTAACCCTTAATTAAACTATTTTTATTTTAACAATGATAACAACTTTTTTAATATTAAAAGGATGTATTTTTTAATTATAAGATGAAAATTGGACTGTAAATTTAAAATTTATGATATTATAGACCATATCATAATAAACTTATATTATTTTAATATTTTTCGGATTTTTAAATAATTTAAAAAATATTATTTTGATAAAATATTATTATTGTCAATTTTAAAACTATTCATTTAATTTAACTTTAAATACATAAATTCAAAGAGGTAATTCGAATATAATGATTTAAAACCTCCCTAACGTGTCACGGTCATCCAGAAAATTCATTTATAATATTATTTATTTTATATTATTTTACTTTTTATATTTTTAATATAATTTATTTTATTTTTTCATTAATTGAATAATTACTACATCAACACTGTGTCAGAAATTAAGAAATTTGTTTATTCCCTAAAAAATTAAAATAAATTACCATGGTGAAGATAATATTTTATATTTAAAAATAATACTTATAACCTAACATATCCTCTATATAACCCCATATTAAAAATATTATATTTTTAAAAAATAAGCGTGTGACATTTTTGACTTTCTTGAAATAAAATACTATAAATGTTATAATTTTATCCAAATGGATAGAAAATGAAATATAATAAAATCTTGGATAATTATGGATGAAATGGACTCATAAAATATTGTTAATGCAAGTTTTAGGGTCATTTTATAATCATTATCATTTTTTATATTTAATTACCCGCTTTACACTTTACTGTGGTTAAAAAATTACTAATGTTACTATTCATATTGACAAAAAATAAAAGAGACATATTTACTAAATTTAGAATTAATTATTCCAAATATGGAATCCATTTCTAAAAATTAAAAACATATAAGTTGAAGAATTTTATTTAATACTAAACAGAAAAAATGCAATGAAAAACAGTTTTTTAAAAAAATAACCTTTTAAATATATAATTTCTTCATACTAAATTAAAGTTTAAAATTAATTTCAAAAACCATAATTGGATAATTTTAAATAAAAAGTAAATAATTTAGGTTTAAACTAATACAAAAATATAATTTTTCCCATATAAATACTTTGAATTAAAATATTGTTATAAATAAAAATAATTAATTTTCATATTCATTGAAAAAACAAACTTTTTAGAAAATTTTCAATATTTCTGAATAGGATAATTTTGACATGACGATTAAAATAATTATTTTTTAAAATTAATTTTAATATTACCTCATAAAAAGAAAGAAATCCCATTTTTTAAGAAAATGAATTTCTGAAGCATAAAATAACTTTACTGAAAATTGGGTACTTATTTCATAATAATTAATCAATGAATTTTTATTAAGTAGTCACTTGAAATATATTTTATAATTTATTTAATACTATTAATAAACTATAAGTAAATGTCTAGTTTATAAAACCCATATTTAAATAATAGCATTTTTGGGTTTTTTTAGGCTAAGTGTTACGTGTAACACAATCTATCGAAGAAATAAAACTGTCGAAAGAGAAATATTTCATAAAAATATAAGGGTGTAACATTATACCACCCTTAAAATGAATTTCACCCTTGAAATACCTCATTCTGATACAAAAATATTAGGATACTTCTGCCTCATCACATATTCAATTTCCAATCTAACTTCTTTATATTGACATTTTTTCTAAAAAACATTATCAAGGTGAGTGGTTCTGTTTCGTAAAACCTTTTCACTATGACCTAAAATATATGGCAGTTATTCTTTATAAGAAATATCTTTCTCTAGTGGTATGACCTATATGTTTAGTACATGTGTGGGATCAATTATATACTTCCTCAGTAGAGATACATGGAAGAAATCATGAACTTGAGGGAGATTTAGTGGAAACACCAGTCAATAAGATATTGTTTTGATATGATCAACAATTTCATAATGACCAATATACCCAGGTCTTAGATTAACATTTTTTTTCAAACCCCATCACTCTCTTCCAGGGATATATTCATAGGAATACCTTACCACCCACTTCAAAATATAGATATTTCTAACAATTTTCAGCATAATTTTTTCGACTCTAAGATTCTCTTACATGATTTGAATGGATATATCCTTCTCTTCAATTTACTCAGTAGGATAAGGTCACAATAGATTTCTTTAATTAAATTCATCCTAGATTATTTAAGTTCTTCACTTCCTACCATATAGGTCTTCATAAGGATCCATCTGATTGTATGAGTGAAAACTATTATTTTAAGAAAATTCCACTAAACTATGGTGTTAATCCCAACCAACCTTAAAATAAATAGATAAATATATTAATATGTATTCTAGAGTTGGAATGTTCCTCAGATATTGACCATCTATCTGAGTATGATAAGCAGTGATGAAACTTAACTTTGTATACAGATCCTATTGAATACTTTGGCAGGACATCGAGGGAAGCCTTAGATCTTGATCCGATACAATGGGAAGTAGTAATCCATATTATCTTACCACTTCCTAAATATATATTCTAGAAATATGATCAAGGGAGAAATATTATCTGGTATAAATTAAGTACTCTAAATTTTAATAGAGATCAATTATAACCCATGTAGTATAATGGACTTTACATGTTTTAGGGGGTTCAATGACAAAATTCATGGTGAATATTTTCCATTTCCAGTGTGATATGAGTAAAGGTTATAACATACCATTATACTTATGTCTCTCAACCTTAACTGGATATCATACCAAGCATTGAGAAATATACTTTTCAATAACTGTCTTCATTCCATCCCATAAAAAATACCCTTTTAAATACCTATAAATCTTTGTACTTCCAGTATGAATAGAGAATGAAGAACTATGAGCATCATCCAACATATAATTTTTCAAATCTACCATTGTAGGGACATATACACAGTTCCTAAACCTTATTATTCCATCACGATGAAGGTTGAAATCATGAAAATTTATTACCTTCTTTTATATCTCAATATATTCCTTTATCCCCACTTTTATCTTCATTTTAAAAGATAGTTGAACACTCATTTGAGATGGATAATATTTCTACCCTTCTTTTAAGGTCTCTAGCTCCATACTTTGAAAATTTATAAATATTGGATATTTTATGATCCTCAAAATAGATAATCAAGATTGATCCTTTAGACTTAGAGAATTTTACACCTTGTTTTCTTTTATAGGGTGGTAATGTATTGAAAATTCATAATCTTTAATCAACATCAACCATCATCTTTGGTGTATGTTTAGCTCTTTTTGAGTGAAAATATACTATAATTTTTTTGATCAGTATATATTTCACACCATCCTCCATAGAGCTAATGCCTCTATATATTTAATTAAACAATTACCATAGCTAACTCCAAATCATTAGTTGGGTAATTTTTCTCATGGACCTTCAATTTTCATGAGGCATATGCTATAACCATACTATTATTCCTGATGATACACCCCAATCACCTATATTATTCATCACTATAAATTAAAAACTCTTCTCCATAGTATGGTAGAGAAAGTACATGCATTCTCACTAGCCTTTTACTTAGTTACTTAAAGAAACTTGGATTTCTTCAGAGTTAACTTGGAGAGTGGATTTGATAAATGAGAAAAATTATATTCAAAGCTCTAATAATATCCATTAAAACCAAGAAAAATACAGATCTCATTCACAATGGTCGTTCCAAGCCAATGTTCAATGAATTTTATCTTCTATGGGTCAACTAATATACCCTAACTTAAGTTTATATGACCCAATAATGAATATTTATTAATCCAAATTTTACACATGGTATATTTTGCATAAATATTTTTCTTACTCAGAGTATTCAACACAATCCTCAAGTGATCTTCGTGCTATTATTTTCTCTTTAAATATATAATAATATCTTCTATAAATATTACAATTAACTAATCAAGATTATATCTATATACTATATTCATTAAATCCAAGAAGATGAAAGGTGAATTAGTAAGAACAAAAGTCATCACAAAAAATTCATAGTGTCCGCACCTTTTATGAATTTTTTTCTCTGGTATATCCTTCTTTTACCCTCATTTGATGATATATAGATTAAATATAAATCTTATAAAATTATTGAGATCCAACCAGTTGATCAAACAAGTGATCAAAATTGGGTAGAGGATACTTTTTATTGATAATGATCTTGTCATGTTCTCAACAATCAATGTTGAGTCACATTGATCCATATTTCTTCTTAATAAATAGAACAGGTACGCCCCAAGGTGACCCACTTTGATGAATGAATCCTTTATAAATATTATCCTGTAGTTTCTTATGAAATTATTGAAAATATATGAGGTATATTCTATATAGATTATTTGAAATAAGTGTAGCACCAATTACGATTTCTATTGAAAACACAACTTCACGTCTTGAAGGAAGACTAGAAAATTATTATAGTAAGACATCAACAAACTCCTGAAAAATAGTAACATATTCCAAGTTGAGTTTATCCCCAAACATTTGAGATAAATATCACTTCTGAATAGTAATGGAGACCCATACATTGGATTTGGTTTCCATTGGAAGTTCATTTTTTTCATCACACTGATATAAGATCATAGGTTGGTTTGTAATATAAAATGTGACTTCCCTTGCTTGAAAAATGATATGGGATTTATGTATAGAAAGCCAATACATTCTAAAAAAACATCATACTTAATCAGATAGATAAAAATGATATTTATAAGTAGAAAATTCCGAAAAACTTTAATCGGGGAAGAATCATAGACTTGAGATGCAATCATCATACCATTAGGGTTTTTTCTACTAATTCAACATCTAATAATTTATGTAATACTATGAAACCCTTATAAAATTAATTATAAATAAATGAGTTGGTATATCTAGAATCAAATAATACATTATCATTTATAGAGTGGATAATAAGTGTATCTTTCACCACATCATTATCAAACCCTTCAATAGAAATAGTGATTGTATGAGATTTCCCTTTGCCTCTAGGATTAAGAGGTTTCTGTAAATGATGATAGTTATTAACCTTCAAATTTGATCAATAATTATAATAATTACCATACTTATAACATTTTAAACTCCATATTGTGTATGGTGCATTCTATGAACATTTATCTTTAATCACGTCATTTTATAACTTATTACCATCACTTTGGATATCAGTCATTTTGTGGTCTTATTTTCCAAACATAAAACATTTTTTAGTCCCCTTAATAAACTTTTCCCCAGATTTCCTTCCACAATTTGAGCTTAAAGAAAGTCTCTTCTTCTACTCTCAATGGTTTTTAGAATTTACTTTGAATTTCATCTTTCTTTTGTAATGAAAACCATAAGATTATGGATAACTCCAATCACTATTTCCACCTTGATGAAACATCACATGATTTATTCATAGTTATTGAAGTTTATTATAGATAATTCCATTAGAAGACTTGGTTTTATTCCTTTGAAGAATCAATTTTTCTTACATTTAGGTTGGATGATAATACAAAAAGTGTACCTCTCAAGTCTTTAAAATTTTCCTTATAGGTACCAAAAGATTTTTCATCCTTTTATTTTAGATCAAGTAATTCCTTATATATTTTCATATGAACAATATTATGAAATTACTTATTGAAAAATAAAATTTTAAATTCATCCCACTCAATAGACTCAATATCTTATTATTGCCTCACCTTGTTGATAAGACTCTACCATTTTCTAACTTTTCCTTCTAAACGATAACAATCCAAAAAAACTTTCTCATGTTATAAACAATGAAGAATAGAAAATATATTTTTAATGGTACTAATCCATTTCTCAGTGATTGGTGGATCAGTGGACCCACTAAAAGAATGTGTATGCCACCTGATCAAGAACTCTACGAAACGATGTTCCATCCTTTACTCATTTGGAAGCTCAAAATGATTCATATCCTAAGAAATTTTCATGAGCTGAGAAATAATATTCTTCATTATAGCTCTTATAACATTTTTTAGGTGGAAAATCGTTTCATTATCCATCAAATTCAGTATTAAAACGATTCCTCCCAGTTCCATCCATTTACTAAAACCAAAAATCATAGTGTTAGAAACATAATCATAGTGAGGAATCATGAAAAATAATTTAGAGAATGTCTTAAAATGTGACACCTTCTATGAGACGTTAGTTTTAGAATAGTTAATTCATGATTTTTACTAACAGTATGAAATTTTATCTTTTACTTAGACTTATCCTTATGGTTATCACTAAGGTTATTCTCATCCTCGTTTTTAAAGGTTAACTAAACCTTTATCTGGGGACAACTATAATGACCCATACTTTTAATATATAGATATTACATCTTAGTAGATAAATATTCATTATATAACATAATGGTCCATTGTAGCTTCATTTAGGTCTATTGAATTTGGAAGCTTTGACACATAATAAACTGATTCATAAGTGAAATATTTCTTCTCCCACTAAGTTCTTCATATATAGAACCCTTCTTAGACATATCATACATAAAAAATTTCTTCATAATCTGGGGAATAAATACTAATAAAGTGTGAGATTTAATGAACAGTAATGATAAATGAGGAAGATATAAATAATCACATAAGGATAAAATGATCATAAGGGTATCCTTTTAACATTTCAAAAATATAATCTATATATCATTGATCATAAAATTGAGTCATGGAATAAATCTTTGTAGTTCACAAGACATGAATCATAATTAAATCAAAGAACTTAATCCATAGTATCATAAAATTTGAATAAGACATAGATTATTGTATAAACATAAGCATAGATAACATTATTTCAAGGCTAAGAAATAGGAAATTAATAACATATTAGGCTTGGGATAACCACCTATGTACTTGATTCAAGCTTGGGATAACCTTCCGTGTACCCTATTTGGGGCACGATATATCCTCCCATGTATCCTGTTTTAGGCTTATGATAAACTATTATATACCCTTTGAGATCATATAACATTAATCATTACCTAATCCATTGGATGGAGATATAGGTCCCACCAGTCACAGAATGAAAAATATATATCTATATTCTAAAAGATCATAAAACATTGATCATACTAGAACACATGAAAAGAAATGGGTTTCATAAACATCATTCCCTCAAAACATAAACTACATAGAAAAAAATAAAGATGGTATACATGGATCGTATCCTTATTAAAATATATGAAACATCAAATATATTTTTTTCATTTATGAATGAAAATTTAATTACTAACATTCTTGAGGAAAATACCCTTTCCATTTTTGAAAAAATATATTTTAAAAAAACAATGCATGTATAAAGGAAAACATTTTATTTGAAAATAAACTTGTAAACCTATAAAAGAAGCTTCAAAGAAAAGATTAACCATGATGGTGAAAAATTATATTCATTTTGTGTAAGTTAAAAAATCATTCCTTCTATATTTTGTTCAGAAAAGTTACAAAGTACCTCATTTGAAAAATGATACAAATATTCCTTTCAAACCATTTTGTAAAAAATTAAACTTGGTTAAAAATGACATTAATTTTTTTAGAATAATTGTAGATACCTTTTTGATTTTTTTATAAATCATAGAAATGTAATATAAATACTCAAAAATAGATACCTAAATATAAATAATCCTAAACAATAATGATATTGTGAAATAAACCCTTACCGCTTTGAAAACTTTTGAATCGTAACCCCGTGAAGGAAATAAACCCTGATGGATATGTAAATCCCCATAAAATTCAAATAATTTATCATAAAAGGAATTCATGGAAAGTATATATATAACATAAAGGAAATTATTGGTTAATATATAATGTGTCCTACAAAAATAAAAGTGAGATGAAAATCCCTTACCACAAGTCTCACCTTTCCTTTTACACGCTGAAACCTCATCTTCTTTCAAACAACTGCTTTAGATCTCCTATAAAGGGCTCTAGGTTGGGTATTTTGGGAATAAAAGAACATTTATAATTTGGATAGTGAATTATAGAAGATAATTTTTTAGATTATAGTCAAGGAATAAGGTGAAAATTGATGTAATTAACCAATGGAGGAGGTTCCCTTTTATAATTGACATCAGGGGAACTTTTGTAATTTCTCAAAAGATTTAATTATAATAAATACATTCTCAAGAAAAATGGATCAAAAGTTTAAGTTATTCTTAGATAAGGTAGGATAGGGTTGTAATCCCATCATACAATATATTTTAAGACATGTTATGGTGTAATTTTCAACCATATCATTTGGATTAACCCTAAGTTAAACTATTTTAATTTTAACTACAATAACCAATTTTTCAATATTAAGTGGTCATTATTTTTTACATATAAGGTTGAAATTGGAAAATAAATGCCCAATTTATGATATTTTAAACCATATAATAACCACCTTTTAATATTAATATTTTTATTTTTTAATAATTTAATAAAATATTATTTTCATAAAATATCATTTGTGTCAATTTTGACACTATTTATTTAATTTAACATTAAATACATCAAGAAAAAGTGGTAATATGAATATAATGCCATAAAAACTCCCTAAAAAGTCATGGTATTATATAATTTTTTTGTATAATATTATTTATTTTATATTATATTAGTTTTAATTTTATTTAATATCATTTATTTTATTTCTCCATTAATTGAATAATTACTGCATTAGTATTGTGTGTGAATTTAAGGTAAATATTTCTTCACTAAAAATTAAAAATATATTACCATGAAGAATATAAACATTTTATATTTCAGGATAATATTTATAACCGAACATATCTATGAATAATATCATATTAAAAATATTATAGTTTTTAAAAATAAGAGTGACATGTTTGAATTTTCTAGAAATAAAATACTAAAAAGGTAATAATCTCATCCAAATGGCCATAAAATCCCATATAAATGAATATTTTATGATTATGGAAGAAATATAATAATAAAATAAGATTAATTCAAGTGTTATGGTCATTTTAGAATCCTTATAAATTTATTTTAAACTTTAATTACCAGCTTTACTGTTTACCTTGGTAACAAAAATTACTTAGGTGATATTAAAATTGACCAAAATAAAAGGGAACTATTTACTAAATTTGGAAACATTTATTAGAAATTTTTAATGAAATTTTAAAAATTTAAAACAAAAAATTGGAAGAATTTAATTTTAAATCAATCTAAATAAATGCAATGAAAAACATTTAAAAAAACACCCTTTTAAATATATAATGTTTTTATACTAAATTCAAGTTTAAAATTAAATTCATAAACCATAATTGGATTATTTTAAATCAAAAGGAACTGATTTAATTTTAAAGCTAATCTAAAAATATAATTTTACCATATAAATACTATGAAATAGAATATAGTTTTAAATTAAATTTAGTATTTCTCACTATTATTAAAAAATAATTTTTTTATAAAAGTATCAAAACTTCACCATAGGATAATTTTGATACACTGAATTAAAAAATGGAATTTATTTTTTAAAATAATTTTGTTTAATGTTTTTAGAAATTAATTATAATATTCACTCATAAAAATTAAGTGAAACCATTTTTGATGAAAAAATATTTCTCAAGCATAAAATAACATTATTGAAAATTGAGTATTTATTTCATAATCATTAATCAATGAATTTTTATTGAGTTGGTACTTTATATATATTTCATAATTTAGTTAATACTATTCATACCATCCAATTAAATAACTAGGTTATAATGTTTACATTTAAATAATAAATATTTTGGTGTTTGTTATTGGTAAGTGTTGCATATAACATAAGATATTGAAGAAATAAATTTATTTAAAGAGAAATGTTTCATAAAAATCTCAGGGTATTATATTCTAATCCCATTGAAATTCAACCTTTAAATTCATAACTCTGATACAAATAGATGTGGTTAATCTTGCCTCATCATATCTTCAGGTTCTTAAGTATCTTACTCAAATTAGTGATTTCACTAAAAAACTTTAACCATTCATGTGGTCTTTTTTTGTAGAACTTTTTATCTATAATATATATTCTATAATAGTTTTTCTAAATAATAAATATATTTCTTTATTGGTATGACCTCTATGTTTAGTACATGTTATGGATGAGGTATTTACTTCTCTAAGAGAGATACGTGGAACATATCATGAACTTGAGAGAGATTTGGTGGAAGCGCCAATCAATAATATACCATCCCAATATGATCAAGAATTTCAAAATAAAAAATATAATAAGTGCTTAACATTCTATTCTTTTTGAACTTCATCACCCTCTTCTAGGTATATATTCTAAGAAATACCTTATAACCTACTTCAAACTCTATATCTTTTTGACAATTTTCAGCATAAAGTCTTTTTTCGAATTTGAGCTGCTCTTATGTGTTGTTGAATGGATCTAAACTTCTCTTCTATATCCTTATCTAGATTAGGTCCAAATATCTTCCTTTCTCCAAATTCATTCCATCATGTTGGTGTTCTGCACTTCTAACCATAGAGCGTCACATAAAGAGCCATCTGAATGCTAGAGTGAAAACTATTGATGTAAGAAAATTCCAATAAAGGAAGGTGTTGATCCCAAACACCTTTTAAATCCATAAATAAAGATATCAACATGTATTCAAGAGTTTTAATGGCCCTATCAGACTAAAAATCTATCTGAGGATGTTAATAATTTCTAAAACTTAACATTTCATCCATAGCCTACATAATACTTTTCTAGAACTTCAAGGTAAATCTAAAATCCTAATCAGATACAATGGAAAGTGGTACTCTATGAAATATTACCACTTACTTAGTATATATTTTAGAAATATGATCAAGAGATAAATCTTATTTGATATTAATAAAGTCTTCCAACTTTGTGCAGAGATCAACTATAACCCATAAAAAATTATAGTCTTTGGATGTTTTGGGGAGTCTAATGATAAAATCCATGGTGATGTTTTCCCATTTCCATTCTGGTATGGGTAATGGTTGTACTATCTCTTTAGACTTTTGTCTCTCAGACTTAATTTTTTGACATACCAAGAATTTATAAATATAATATGAAATATCTCTCTTCATACCACTCCACCAAAAATACTCTTTCAAATATCTATATATATTCATCATTCTTAGATGGATTGAGAATACAGAACTATAAGCCCCATCCATCAACTCCTTAAAATCTAGTACTGAAGGAACACATACATAGTTCCCAAACCTTATTATTCCATCACAATGAAGGTTGAACTTATGAAAAATTATTATCTTCTTTTATATTTCTAAATATTCCTTTAAAGTCTTTTTCATCTTAACTTGAATAAATGGTTGAACACTCATTTGATCCCGATAATATTTATACACTTACTTTAAGATATCAATATCTATACCTTGAAAATCCATAAATATTAAATATTTTTTTATCCTCATAATAGATAATCTGGTGTAATAAATTACACTTAGAACATCTTTCACAATGTTCAGTTTACCAGGGTGGTAATGTATTGAGAAATCAAAATATTTAATCAGCTCTAACCATCTTCTTTAATACATGTTCATATAATTTTCACCAAAAATATACTCCAAAATTTTGTGATAAGTATATATTTAATGCCTTTATCTATATAGATAATGACTCCATATCCATAATTAAAAAATTATCATAGATAACTCCAAATCACGAGTTGGGTAATTCCTCTCATGGACCTTTAGTTTTCACAAGGCATAAACTATAACCATATCGTTTTTCATGAGGAAACATTCCATTTCCTTTTTTGATGAATCAATATAGATTAAAAACCCTTTCCCAAATCAGGCTAGTTCTAGGTGAACTGACTAGACTTCACTTCCATTCCTTAAAACATTCCTCACAATCATCTGTCCAAAGACACTTGGATGCCTCGTGAGTTAACTTGTTGTGTGGATTTGATAGCCATGATTTTTCCCAAAGCACCAATAATAACCAAAAAACAATAAAACTATAGATATTAGACACAATGGTTTTTCTGGTCCAATGTTCAATAATTTCTATCTTTTTAGGGTTTATTTATATACTCTCACTTGAGATTATATAACCTAAGAATGAAACTTTTTAAACCCAAAATTCACACTTGGTAAATTTTTTATAAAGATTTTCCTTCCTCAGGGTATTCATAAAAATCCTCATGTGATCTTCATGATCTTAATTTTTGTTTAAATATACAAGAATATCATAAATAAAGACTACCAAAAACTAATCATAGAAATCACTAAACACTTTGTTCATTAAATCCATGAATATTGAATGAGAATTAGTAAGACCAAAAGGCATCACTATAAACTTAGAGTGTCTATACCTTGTACAAAATGACATCTTGAGTATATCTACCTTATTGGCCCTTAATTGAGGATATCAAGAATGAAGATGAATTTTATAAAAGTATTGTTCTCCACAAAATTGATCAAACAAGTCATAAATACGTGGTAGAGGATACTTAATATCTATATTGATCTTGTTACGTTCTTGATAATCAATACAGAGTCACATTGACCCATCATTCTTCTTAACAAATTGAACACGTTCACTCGAAGGTGACAAACTTGGCTGAATGAATCCCTTATAAAGATTATCCTATAGTTTCTTATTTAATTATTGTAACTCAATCGAGTCCATTCTATATAGAGTCTTGAAAATAGGTTTATCACTAGGTATGAGTTCAATAACAATATCAACTTCATGTCTCAGAGGAAGAGCATGTAATTATTCTGGAAATACATAAAAAAATCACAAAAAATAGAAATATCTTTGACATTTAGTTTCCACCAAACCATTTTATTAAAATGTTCTATTTGAATAGGAACCAAGACCCATAAAATGGATGTTATTTCAATTAGAAGTTTATATTTATCATCAAACTGATAGGAAATCATGGTTTGGTTTGTAATATCAAATAATAATTACCTTCCTTGAAAATTGATGTGGGATTTATGTAGATAAAATAAATAGATTTCTAACATAACATTGGACTTAACTAAAGGGAGAATAATAATATTTTCATGAAGCAAATTCCCACAAACTTTAACCTAAGAAGAATCATAGACTTGGGATGAATTACTTATACCATTAAGGATTTTTACTGCTAATTAAACATCTAATCATTTAGGTGATACTATAAAACCCTTATATAATTCATTATAAATAAGAGAGTGGGTAGATCCAAAATCAAATAATACATTAATAGTTCTAGAGTAGATGATAAATGCACCTCTAACCATGTAATTATTACACCATTCATCAAAAATTGTGATTGCATGGGATCTACTTATATCTCTAGGATTAATAGGTTGACGATGATGATAATAATCATTAACCTTCAGATATGGGAACCAGTTATAATAATGACCATACTCATTGAATTTGAAACTGTAGGTTGTGGATGGTACATTCTATATATATTTATCTATATTCACATAATTTGATAAATTCTTCCCATCGTAACTATGTTTAGTTTCCCGATGGACTTACTTTCCACACATAAAACATTTATTAGTCCTCTTAAGACAATTTCCACCATGTTTCCTTCTACACATTGAGCATAAGGGAAGTATCATATTCTTCACTCCATGGTTTTTAGAATTTCATTTGAATTCTATCTTACTTTTATTATCAAAACCACGAGATTGATGAATTAGTCCAATCTCTATTTCTACATTGATGACACATCACATGATTTATTCATAGCTATTGAAGTCCCTTATGGATAACACCCTTTATAGGATAGGTTTTAAGCCACCTAAGAATCAATATATCTTACATTTAGGTTTGATGTTAGTACCACAAGCATACCTCACATGTCATTTAGGATTTTCCACGTAGGTACCAATGGATTAATCATCCTTTTATTTTAGATTAGATAATTACTTTTCCATTTTCATATGAATAATATGAGGAAAATACATATTGAAAAATAAAATTTTAAATTTATCCCACTACATAGATTTAATTTATTCTTGTTATATCATGTTCTTGATAAGATTCTGCCATTGATCTGCTTCACCTTCCAAATGATAAATAACTAGAATAATATTATCATATTCCAAAATCTAAAGAATTTAATATATATTTTCAAGGGTACCGATCCATTTCTTATTGATTGGTGGATTAGTTGACCCACTAAAGGAAGGCGAACATTGCCTCATGATGGAATCAACAAAAAATTTCCCCCTCATTTGTTTGTTTGGATACTTGATATGATTCATAACCTAATAAAGTTGATTTATAATAATTGAAAGATTATTTATTCTTGATCCTATATCATTTGGTTGGTTAGGTGTAAAATCATTGAATTGTTCATCACATTCACCATTAACAAGATTCCTCCTATTTCTAACCATTGAATAAAATAAAAATAAATAGTGTGAGAAACAATAATCATAGTGAGGAATCATGAAAAATCATTTAGAGAATTTCATAAACCATGAAACCTTCTATGACATATTTGGTTTAACCTAGGTCATTAATTATCATTTTAAAGACTATAGTATTTTATCCTACAATTAGACTTATCCTTAGATTTCTTACTAAGGTTTTACTCATCTTTGTTTTTAAAGGCCAATTAAGCATTTATCAGATACTAACTATATCGACCCACCATTTTTATACATAGATATTACATATTAATAGATAAATATTCATTACATAGCATAATAATCTACTCTAGAATCATTTAGGTCTAGTTAATTTCAAATGATGGACACATAAACAACCTTTTCATTGGTGAACTGCAGATTCTGCGACTAATTTATTCATATGTTGTTCCCTTCTTAGACTCATCATACATAAAACCTTTATTCAAATCCTCAAGAAGAGAAAATAATAATAGGTTATCTAAAATGCTCAGTAAGGGTAAAAAATTGAGATATCAATAATAAAATAAGGATAAAAAGAGAATAAGGGTGTGAGCGTTACATCTTAAAACCATATCCCACATATCCTAAATCATAAACTTGAGTTAGGGAATAAATCTTGGCAATTCACAAGATGTGAATCATACTAATATAAAATAACATAATACATGAGATCATAACATTGGTATAATACATATATTGTTTCATAATCATACACATAAAAAATATTATGTCAATGTTTACCCACTATGAAATTCATAACATGTTAGGCTTGGGATAACCACTCATGTACTTACATCATGCATGGGTAACCTCCCGTGTAACCTCTTTGGGGCTTGGGATAACCTACTGTGTACCGGATTTTGGGCTTGTGATAACCTCTCATATACACTTTTATCTCATATAAAATTAATCATTAACTAATGTTGGGAGGGAGATATTGGTATCAACCATCACATAATGAAAATCATATATATGTGTTCCATTATATCATAAAACATCCATCCTATCAGAAACGATGGAAAGAAAGGGGTTTCAATCATAAAATCATAACATAAAACATCTATAAAAAACAAGGATGGTATCCTTGTATAATAAACCCAGTAATGGATAAGCACCATCAAAGTTTTTTTTCATTGATGAATGGAAATACCATTAAAAACATTCAAGAGGAACATACCTTTTCAATTTTTGAAAACATGAATTTTTAAAAAACATCACATGTATAAGGAAAAACTTTTCATTGAAAATAAACATGTAAAACTGTAAAGGAAGCATCAAATATAACATTAGTCATGATAAACGTAAAATATATTCATGAATTATAAGTTAAATAAACATTAATTCCATATTTTTGTTATAAAATTCATAAAGTACATTGTTTGGAAAACTAAAAAAACATTCCTTTAAAAACATTTTTGTAAAAAGTCAGACAAAGGTAAAAATGAATTTAAACAATTATAAGATAATAGTAAATAACCTTTGAATTTTTTTTATAAAAATTGGACATGGTATATAAATTTTCTCTATAAGATACCTAAACATAGACAATGTTTAATAATGATGATATTGTGAAATAAACCTTTAACGCTTTATTAACTTTTAAATCGTAGCCCCATGAATAAAATAAATATTGATGGATATTTAAATCCCTATAAAATTATTAATATGTATCATAAAATGAATTAATGTATAGTATATAAACCAAAGAATGAAAAAAAGTGGTGAATATGGCATGTGTCCAACAGAAATAAAAGTAAGATGAAAACCCCTCACATCAAGTCTCACATTTCCTTGTTCATGTTCAAACCATATCTTCTTTGAAACGACTCATTTAGACCTCATCTAAAGGTCTTTAGGGATGGTGTTTTGGGAAGAACATAACATATAGAATTTTTATAGTTAATTGATGATGATAATGTGGTATATTATGGTAAAGTTATGAGGCTCAATGTGGTGTATTGAAGTGAGGGAGAATGTTCCCTTTTATAATTGAGGTGAGATGTACTTTTGGAAATTTTCAAAATATTAAATTATAATGAATTAACTATCAAGAAAAAATACATAATAATGGTAATTGATTCTAATATAAGGTGGTATAGGGATGTAATACCATTAACCAATAGATTTTATAAAAGTTTAGGGTAATTTTAATCCTTATCATTTTGATTAACCCTTAGTTAAACTGTTCTAATTTTAACTATGGTAACATCTTTTTCAATATTAAAAGAATGTAATTCTTAATTATAATATTAAAATTGTACCATAAATGGAACTTTTATTATATTTAAGACCATATAATAACCAAAACTAATTATTTAAATATTTTTTATGATTGTTAAAAAATTAAATAAAAATTTATTTTGATAAAATATTATTATTGTCAATTTCAACACAATTCAATTAATTTAACTTTAAATACATTAAGAAAAAAGGAGAATTAAAATGCAATTATTTAAAACCTCTGTAATATTTCATGTTAACCTATAAAATCTCATATTCTATTATTTCTATCATATTATATTATGTTTTAATATTTTTAATATCATTACTTTTATTTTTCCATTAATATAATAATTACTACATCACCATTGTGTTAGAATTTAAGGTAATTAAATCTTCACTAAAAGTTAAAAATAAACTAACATGATGATGATAAATATTTAATATTTAAAAATAATATTTATAGACGAACATATCCTCTAGAAAACCTCATACCAAAAATATTATAGTTATTAAAAACAAGAGTGTGACTTTTTTGAATTATTTTGAAATATGATAATATAAAGGTCATAATATCATCGAAATGTTTATAAAATTAAATATATAAGAATATTTAATTATTATGGATTAGATAGACTCATTAAATAAATTTATGCACTTTTTAGGGTTATTTTATAATCCTTGTAATTTTATTTTTAACTTTAATTAACCACTTTACCCTTTACTGTGGTAAAACAAATACTAAGGTAACTATTAATATTGAAAAAAATAAATGGGATATGTTTAATAAATTTGGAACTCATGATTAAAAATGTGGACCCATTTTTCAAAAGTCTAAACACATAAGTGTAATAATTTTATTTTAAATTAGACCATAAAAATGAAATGAAAAGCAAGTTTTCAAAAACAAAATTCCCTTTTAAATTTATAAAATTTTATAATAAATTCAAATATAAATTTAATTTAAAAACCATAATTGAATTATTTAAAATCATAATGAACAAATTTAGTATTTAAACTAACTCAAATATATAATCTTACCTTATAAACTCTTTAACGGAAAATACAGTTTTTAATAAAAATCAGTAATTTTCACTATTCATTTAAAAATTACACTTTTCAGAAAATGTTTAAAATTTCACCAGAGGATAATTTTGACATGATGATTTCAAAAATAATTTTTCTTCAAAATAATTTTTCTAAAATTTTAATAAATTAATTATAATATTCACTCATAAAAATAAATAAAACAATTTTTGAAGAAAACATATTTCTAAAGCATAAAATAACATTACTAAAAATTGAGTACATTTTTCTAAGAAATAATAAATTAATTTTTATTGATTATGTAATTTTTATATATTTCATAATTCAGTTAATACTATTTATACCTACCAATTAAATATCAATGTTATAATGACCATATTTTAATAATATTATTTGGGGGGTGGGTTTAGGCTTGGTGTTGTGTATAGTACAAGGTATCGAAGAAATCAAACTATTTAAAGAGAAATATTTCATAAAAATCTCTAGGTGTTAAAGTTACAAATTTGTTAATATAAAGTAAAATGATCAGTGAAATTTCAACTTAGATTGAGGCAGGTAGGTATCTTGGAGGATCCAAAGCCCAACATGGTTTATATACATTGATATTTTACATTTATTATAAATAAACACTATTCATTTTATGTTCACACGCTTGATTTATATTAGAATCCTTTGGTGGTGGCATACTTATTTTTACTCACACCCTGTTCGGGCCACTAATTGGAACCCGAACATACTTCTTGGATGTAGGCAGGGATAAAGGGAACCACCTTGATATAGACACTTAATTTCTATACTAGGTTCAAGTACAGGAGTTAAGGTCCATAAAAGCTATTGGGATGATATTGGTGTTTTTCTTGTTAGTATCTTGTACAATTTTTATAGGATTTTTTTATTCATGCTCCCCGTTTTTTTATAGAAATGGAATCAACATTTTTTTATATGATACTATTCAGTGTTATTTATATATTTATTATTTGGATTATTTACTTCCACTTTCTCCATTATACTACTTCGACTGATATGTATGTGTGTGTGTATATATATATATATAAACTACCACTATACTCCACTATTATAAAGAGGGTGTAGTCTCCCCAATGTACCACGATAGACCCACGCTTCTTGTAGGTAGCCTCTAGCATACAAATTGGTATTCTTATGGTCATGTGGCCAACTGGGTTTAGCCACTTCTAGGTGTACTGAGTCTGGGACATCAAATGAATCATATGTTATATAGAATAAATTTAATATTTTCTGAAAGTATTTGTCTCTTATGAGTTATGGATTAGGATATCTATGGATCTTTGAATGAAATTTAAATTTATGATTTTTTAATGGCCATGGTAGCTTATATATGAGTTATTTTTGAAAATTAAAATAATGATAAGTCAAGTATATAGAGTGATGACACTTGTATAAATCATGATTCATGACATCATGACATAATGTGAGTTATAGGGATCATATTATATTATAGAATTTATAGTAATGTTATTGTAGTTCCTATAATAACATCCTTTTTTAGGGTTTCCATGAAGTGATGGTAGGTAAGGATCTTAGATAATAGATAACTTTATATATTTATGTTGTGAAAGAGACCCAGAGGATCACATACTATGTTTTTATAGAATATTATTAAATTCTATTGAATTTAATATCAATATTTTGTTGGATTATAGAATAATATTTATTCTAGTAAAGTTGATCATATAAATTTAATCACAATATGATTGAGTTTAGAATATATGTGTTGAATTTTATCTCTTATTTACTAATTAAAATAATAATAAATAAAAATTTATCACTTAACTAGTTTAGTTAAAATATTAATATAAATATTTATTTAGCTATGTCAATTTTAAAACAAATTATTCATGCCTTTAGTGAATATAATATTTTCTGATTTTATTTAATGAATAATATTAATTTATTTGGAGGGTGAGATAGGTTAATATACTTTCATACTTTTGGATTCCATCCTTGAATACAAATCTTAACACTCTATCACTCTCATTTATCATGATCATAAGTCTGATGTGGATATTGAATATGATTATGTTCCCCCATTCTATAATCTTTTTTAAAATCACAGGGAACTCTATTTATAATTGTTGAGTTATTTAAAAGAAAGTCAAAACTCCACCTCTTAATAAATCTATAGTTTGGAAGGAGGTTAGAAGAGGTATAAGGGACAAATGTGCTACATTTCAGAAGGGTTAATCACAAAAAAAAGGTGTCAGTGTTATGGGTAATAAGGAGTAACCCCCACCTTAGCTCCCCAACATGTAATCCCCATCTTAAAGGAATATATAAACAAATCATGGGCTCACATAGTTGAGGTGGAGTAAGTTTTTCTAGTAAAAAAAGCTGAATATAGTAACAATGTGAATTTGGAAGACTTATATCTTCTAATTTGGAATGAAGGTGTTAATGGGAATAAAGGTGTCAATGGGAATGATAAAAACGGTTTGTTCACTACATAAGACCTATTAGAGAATTAAGATCAAATTATAACTCTAGAGATTTCTCATATTTATTAGGATATGGAGAATCACTCACTGAAGTAGAATAAATTTGATTATGTAGCTCTATTATTGGTTCCTCATGACCTGAGGGGATTTCTAATCATTGATCATATGGGTGGACTACCATGTGAAGAACATAAGGCTCTACATTCTTATTTGAAAAATTAGAAGTTGTGATCGTAATTCTTGGTCCTATTAATAAATAAAAGGCCCGTGTATCTACTTAGGATCTAGATTATAATTAAGTACCTACTTGGGATGAATAGATGGTCCCTCACTTTTTGGTGGAATATCAAGAGGAGTCTACTCCAATATTATATTCCAAATATTCAAAGAGACTAGGTAATTCAAAGTCCTACTTTGGAGGTAATAAATCAGGGGGTCCTAAAAAATAGAGGGAATAAAAGAAAGAGTAAAATATAAATCCTATGTAATATTTTATTTTATAATTTTAAAGGGTTAGAAAAATCAGAAGTAGATAACTCCTTGTAAAGATATATTTTGATATATAATCCTAAAATATTTATACTATATTTTCCTATAGGACTCTACTTTGTTAGGGTTTTAGCTATTGGAAAATATAGTTTATCACATGGTGGATATCAATAGTTATACAATTGATATTGTAACATTATGGTTCATTTCCCACTTTTCCTTAAAGAAATTATCAATTTATGACACTAGCAATCAATCCATTACTTGTGAATTTTATTACATTGGTGTTTAGATTTTATATTCCTTCATATGTGATTACAATATTTTTCAAGAAAGAAGTATGATTTGAAAATATATGTAATTTCACAGTGGTATAATTAAGGACCCATGTATTATCTTATGGGTTATCAGCACTATTTTTGTAATGACCCACGTTTTTGAATCGGGTTAAAAAGCGAAGGAATTTGAACGTTTTTGTTTACTGAACCGGTCATTTTTAAGACCGGGCTTCAGAACAAGGTTATGAAGGTTGGAACCCTTCCTTTTAATGCTTTTGGGCATGGGAGAAGGCCCGTTAAGTTTCTCGGGTGACAAGGAAAGTTTTGGAAGCATCAGACCCCTATTTTTAAAGAGCTGCAGAGGGTGCACAGTTGGCGCACACTTTGGCTAACAGTGTGGCCCAAACCATGCGGCCTTATTTCAGGAGGCAGGGACTTGCGCATGGGCTGCGCACAGTTTCCCAAACCTTGCGCTTATCCCGTGCGGTGGGTTTCTTTTGGGTAGAGGGGACCGCAAGGTCAGCGCACGGTTTGGCTAACCGTGCGGCCCAAACTGTGCGATGCTGTGTTTTAAGTATTTTAATTAAATTTAAAATAAAATACAAAACTAATATCTAAACAGTCTCCCTCACCCTCACTCGACCCACATGCATCCCTCCTCTTCTCCCGTGAGTCGCACGACGCCCCTCTCTCGGCCTCCTCTCAATCGAGCTCCCCCCTCCGTTTTCTGGCGGTTTCTTCTCTGATCATCCATGGTAAGCACCTCTTGCTTCTCATCCCTTCCTCTGGTTTCTTTTCGACCTAATTGGTGCCCGGTGAGGTGTGGATGAACCCTAGGGATTTGGGATGATTCAAAGTTTCAGTTTTCTTTTGGTTCTAGGTCATGCAGGAGGTCCGTTGGGACTCCTTGATGCGCATTACGGCAACCGCCACTGAAGGCGAAGCGGTTCGGGTGGTTTCAGATCATCGGTTTGGTTTTGGAGCAAGGTTTTCACCTCATTCCTTGTTTCTCACTTGTTGAATTTGGGGCTTTGGATGTTATATGAGTTCCTAGCACGTTGTTTATAGTGTGTTTGAGGTTTTGGAGTGGTTTCGAGTCGCCAAAGACTAGGCGACTCGCCTGAGACTCTTAGTTAGAAAGGACCAAGAGCCGGAGTGGACGGATGGATCCACCTGGAGGTAGGTTCCCTCTCCTTACCTTTTCAATTAATGTGAAAGTGAATTTAACATTGCACTGCCTTATTATTTTAATTATGCAATTTAGTTCTGATTTAATGCTTCTGTGCAAATAGTGTGAATTGTAGGAATAAGATAAAAATGGTTTCCTGCTAACTAAACTAATGATTTAATAATAAAACCCCTCAATCATAGGTGCACTATCTTCAATATAAAAAGTAGTGATAAACTTTTTATGCTTGCTTGTTGGATTGTTGTGGTGGCTATTTGATGCTTGTGTGTGAACTTGCTTTGTTGAGACATGTAGAATGATATGGCTATGATACTTGTGCTTGGGTCAATTTTCCATGTTAGGAAAATTTAGTAAGACGGTAACCTTAGTGGGATGACCTAAGACTAAGTGACATGTTAACCCTAGAAGGTATCGAAGGGTTAAATAATGATAAACATATCCTCCAAGATGAAATGGTTAAACTATAAATGTATGGACTAGGGTGGTATGACCACGCATTGGGATAATGTAATGAGCACGACTCATGTTAGTGAATTGAATATGTGTGTGTATTGATTTTGATACTTAAGATGGGTTTCCTTAAGTATGAACGTGAATGTGTTCATCTATGTTTATGTGGTATGCTTCTTTGAGTTCTTATGATGTAATGCCATAAGTAGTATACTATAAACATGTTGTGTTGTGGGTGCGCACATGCTAATTCCACATAATGAATGATTGATTGTGAATGTGGAATGTTTACTTGAAATGCATAAGAGGTACTTCCTTAGGCATTGTATTATGATGATGATAATTAATGTGTATGGTTATGGATGGGATGCATTCATACCCCATGCCATCTACTCTGAATGATTGCGTGTCTGGATGGGAGGCAGTTATACCCCATGCCAGAGTGATGAGTGTGATAGATACGTGGTTGGATGGGAGGAAGTTATACCCCATGCCAGTGTGACAGTACATTTCTGGAAGGGAGGAATTCTTACCCCTTTCTAGTTGACTTCAGTTAATGATTACATGTCTGGAAGGGAGGCATTATTACCCCTTTCCAGTTGATTTCTGTTGATGATTACATGTATGGATGGGAGGCAATTATACCCCATGCCAGTAGAATGATTGTGATGGAAGGGAGGCATTCTTACCCCTTGTCAGTTGATCTAGGGATGAGAGGCATTCCTACCTCGTTCCCACTAATCCCGATTTATGGAAGGGAGGCATTCTTACCCCTTTCCAGTTGACCTATAGGGACGAGAGGCATTCTTACCTCATGCCCGCTAATCACGATTAATGGGTGAGAGGCATTCTTACCCCATGCCATCTATGACCTAAATGTTTTTATATATATAT
Organism: Viscum album; assembly: GCA_963277665.1. Classification (NCBI taxonomy): domain Eukaryota; kingdom Viridiplantae; phylum Streptophyta; class Magnoliopsida; order Santalales; family Viscaceae; genus Viscum; species Viscum album. Next base: position 1,944,525,934 of record OY728148.1, read on the forward strand.
AAGGTGACATGATGAGGTTACTTTACCGGCAATGAGCCGAAGAAGGTATAACCGTCAGGTGTCCCTTGGGAACACAGACGGGTGTTATTTACTTACATACTTCTATTTACTATTTCTCCATACCTGCTCACTGTGTAATTATTATACACTGTCTGAATTGGGTTTGACACCGGTGGTGCTGGCCTACTGAGATTCATATCTCACACCCTACTTGGGCCTCCATTGCACTGGGGTACCCGAGTAGACCAATTGCATACAGGACCTAGGTTATGTACTGTGCTGGTTATACCTAAGGAGTTAGGAGTAGAGGACCAAGAGGGAGCCTGGGATGCTCAGGAGATTTTCCGTCTGGCTTTGTTGTCTTTTCTTTTTGTATTGTTTGTAAATCATGTTGTAATGTTTCTTGATTTCATAAATGTATCATAATTTGTACATCCATGCATTGTAACTGGCGTTTTCCACCTTTTATAAAATGGATATTATTACCCGTCTATCACTACTGTCTTTCAATTGCTTACTACTTCCGCTACTGAATATTATTTACTCTGATAATACTGCTGCATTACTCTGATATGAGGGTATAGTCTACCCACTATCACCTCCCGAGACCCTCGCTACTAGTCAGCAGCCTATGGCGTACGGGGAGATGCGCCAGAGGCCATGTGCCCCACCGGTCCAGCCCCCTGTTCGATGGTAAGCCGGGCCGGGACGTTACAAAGTGGTATCAGAGGTGTTTCTTTTCTTTTTGACTTACTATTTTGGGCCAGTATACAGGAGATTAGGAGAGTGTTGGTGCTTGGATAATATCCGTGCTTGGGAGTGATCACCCCACGCACGGGAAATGACCAAGTGGCCAGGGTTGGAAATGTTGTTCATGTTGTTTTCTATTACTGTTGATATGATTTCACCTTGGGTGAATATTTTATTTTCTACTGCATATGGTCTATGAAATTCCTTGAATTTTACCCTTGGCCTGATATGGCAAGGAAACTGCATTTCATGCATCATTATAGGCACATAGGGATTAACATGCCATGCACAGTGCCATGCCTTGTAGTTGCATTTTAGGGCTCTTTTTGATTCGAATTGTGTTCCTTGATTTCATGCCATACCTTGTATTTATTATCATGCCTATTTAGATATCATGTTTCAGTTGAAATATTCCATGTTGCCTTTCTTGGTTATGTGTCGTGCTTCTTTGCTATAAAATGCCTCGGTGTTAGCTGCTTGTAGTGACATGCTTTGTTTAATATAGGTAATTTATGGTATGAGTAATAGCTGTTGGTTGTGATTATGACGGGAGCCAGTTTTCAGTTGTAAGCTGTATGGGCGCTTTATAACTGGGAAAATGTAACCCATGTATTCGAACCACTCTAAAAGGCTGCTAAGTTTAAAATTCTAAAGTAAATTGGGTTTGATTAAAAAGGGGACCCAAATGACAATTTATAAAGTGTATGGGCGCTTTATAGGTTGGTAAGTGGCCACCCATATACTTGGGCCATTGTATGTGAGCATGTTAAATTCTAGGTTGGAATCTGGTTTTGATGAAAAGGGGTGTCAATTTTCAATCCATGAAGTGTATGGGCGCTTCTTAAATTGGGAAATGGCAACCTTTGTTAGATGAAATGACCATGAGGTGTCTTGAAATGGTTTTAAATGTAATAATCATTTGGTTTTAATTTGAAACGAGTTAGAGAATGTGTAAGTGCAACTGGACCCAAGTAGGTCACTTGAAAAGTGTTGTAAGAGATAACCCAGTTGGGGGTGTTTGAAATTTTAAAAGGAATTGACCAATTTATTAGGGGTTGCTTTTTGAAGAACCCAAGATGGTTAAAAAAGGGACCCTCGTAGGTCACCTTTTGGTTAAATGGTTTTTTTTGCTCAGTTTCTTAATAGAGGTGGGTTGCCTGATGAATGTTTACTGTTCCTAAAAGGATGTTTTTTTGAAACTTTTCTGTTTTCTTGATGTGTAGTTGAAACCTTTTAAATGGTGAAAGTTTAAACGAGGTAAAATGTGAAGGGCTTGGTAATGGAACTCGTGGTGGTGTGTTGAGACCCTAGTGTAAGGGGGTAGTTTTGAGATTCTCGTTGAGTTGCCTTGGAATAGAACCATCAGTGTTTTCCATAGGTGTTATTTGATTAGCGATTTTTTGATGATTGGATTTTGAGCCTAGCGACCTTGTTTCACGGGATCCGGTGTTTGGGTCGATGGTTGATCTTCGTATGGGGCTAGCCCGTGGTTGGTAGCACCCTTAGCGTTTTAATGCCTTGCTTGTACCATGAGTTTTCTGATGAAAGGTTCCGTTCAGGTGTCGTTGTCCCTTGTTGGACTCTTGTTTTTCTGATGACACCCTTGTTCATATGGGTGGTCGTTTGGTTTTGACTTTCTTTGCGGTGTTTGTGTACCAGCGCATTTGTGCTTGGCTAGTGTATCTTCTTTCCCTTCGACAACTAAGACACTCCTAAGGTTGGGAGCACATTTCTTCGAATCTAGTAAAAGTGTCCTTCTAGGTAGAAGAGACAGTGCCTGGAATTCCTTCTTGAAATGGTTTGATCGTGTTTGAATGCCTTTGAGGCATGCGAGTTTAAAACATGTGGATGCGTCGGCAGGTGAAGCCGTGTTCCTTCCTTGAATTTGAACAGTTGGAGGATCGACTGTTCTTCCTTCCAGTAGTCTGTTATGATTAACTGGAATCCATTTCAAATCCTCTTGGTGTATTCTGCTTAGCGACAAACATGTTACCTATCTTGTCTTCATCCAATATGCATGAAGAGAGCGTCGGTCTTATCCGCGCTAATGCTTAAAAGCCGCTGGTCTTGTTTGGGTGTTTCTCTTTCGGCGTTGCACGTGGGATGTGTGGTTTCTTGTATGGTTTGATCTTGGAAACGTCATCAGGAGTCAGGTGTAGGCATCGGTGAACGTGGTTGTGCTAAACGTAAGGTGCCTTGGAGGAAGTCATTGTGGTTCTGTTTGAAATACGTCGGCCATTTCGGCCAAGCGTTCTTGTAAATAGTTATCCGGGGATGGCTTGACTCGGGGTTCTTGTTTAATGTCTGCGGTCGGTGACATACCACCCTATGGTATGTCATCAGGTAGAGGTGAGTGCGGTTTGTGTTGGCCGATGCCTTATATGAACAACCGGCTCGACTTGGGCCTTGAGGTCGATGGGGAATCGACCGTTTGATCTGTTTCAAATCACACTAGGAGCGTTGTGGGAACGCTTGGGGCATGCTTTGAAAGTTAATTCCAACGGTGGTCCGAACCGTAGTTTGGAGTTGGATGCTTAATGTTAAAAATCTAAGTTGGGAAGTACCTGTGGCTAGATTCTTGGCGAGAAGACGATGGGTTCATGTCTCTGGGTAGATAGGCTCGGGAAGAGCCGTCTTAGTGTTTCATTTGAGAAATGAGCACTAGCTCGAATTCTGGTGGCTTAAGTGCCATATGCTCAAATGGATGCTTAAGAGTGTGTTGGAGGTTTGTGAACGCAATGTGATAATTTGAATGAAGCTTCACGACCCTTGTAGGTTGGGTGAGGTGTACATTGTTCCCGAAGGCTTCTCGGGGACAAGAAGTTCTAAGGTGGGAAGGTAGTAATGACCCGCATTTTGAAACGGGTTAAAAAGAGAAGGAATTTGAACTTTTTCCATTTACTGAACCGGTCATTTTGAAGGCTGGGCTTCAGAACAAGGTTCTGAATGTTGGAACCCTTCCTTTTAATGTTTTTGGGAGTGGTAGAAGGCTCGTTAAGTTTCTCGGGTGACTCGGAAAGTTTCAGAAGCACCGGACCCCTGTTTTTAAAGAGCTACAGAGGGCGCACAGTTGGCGCATGGTTTGGATAACCGTCTGGCCTAAACCATGCGAACTTATTTCAGGAGGAAAGGACTTGCACATGAGTTGCGCACGGTTTTCCAAACCGTGCGCCTAGCCCGTGCGTTGGGTTTCCTTTGGGCAGAGGGGATCGCACGGTCGGCGCACGGTTTGGCTAACCGTGCGGCCCAAACCTTGCGGTGCTGTGTTTTTATGTATTTTAATTAAATTTAAAATAAAATAAAAACCTAATATCTAAACACTCTCCCTCACCCTCACTCAACCCGAACGCAGCCCTCCTATTCTCATGTGAGCAGCGCGACGCCCCTCTCTCAGCCTCCTCTCAATCGAGCTCCCCTCTCCATTTTCTAGTGGTTTCTTCTCCGATCCTCCATGGTAACCACCTATTTCTTATCCTCCCTTCCTCTGGTTTATTCTCGACCTAATCGGTGCCCGGTGAGGTGTGGATGAACCCTAGGCCTTTGCGGTGATTTCGAGTTTCAGTTTTCTTTTGGTTCTAGGTCAGGCGGGAGGTTTATTGGGACTCCTTAGTGTGCATTCCGTCAACCGCCGCCGAAGGTGAAGTGGTTCGGGTGGTTTTGGATCGGTGGGTTGGTTTCGAGGTCAGGTTTTCACCTCTTTCCTTATTTCGCACTTGTTGAATTTGGGGCTTTTGATGTTATATGAGTTCCTAGCACGTTTTTTATAGTGCGTTCGAGGTTTTGGCATGGTTTCGAGTCGCCAAAGACTAGGCGACTCACCTGCGACTCTTAGTTAGAAAGCACCAAGAGCCAAAGTGGACGGATGGATCAACCTGGAGGCAGGGTTCCTCTCATTTCCTTTTTAATTAAAGTCAATGTTAATTTAACATCGCACTGCCTTAGTATTTTAATTATGCAAGTTAGTTCCGATTGAATGCTTCTGTGAAAATAGTGTGAATTGCAGAAATAAGATAAAAATGGTTTCCTACTAACTAAACTAATTATTTAATAACAAAACCCCTCAATCAGAGGTGCGCTGTCTTCAAGATAAAAAGTAGTGATAGACTTTTTATGCTTGCTTGCTGGATTATTGTGGTACCTGTTTGATGCTTGTGTGTGAACTTTCTTTGTTGAGATAAGTAGAATGATATGTCTATGATACTCGTGCTTGGGTCAATTTCCCATGTTAGGTAAATTGAGTAAGATGGTAACCTTAGTGGGATGACCTAAGACTAAGTTACATGTTAACCCTAGAATGTATCAAAGGATTAAATAATGATAAACAAATCCTCTAAGATGAAATGGTTAAACTAGAAATGAGTGGAATATGGTGGTACAACCACACCTTGGGATAACTCAATGAGCACGATTCCTGTTAGTGATATGATTATGTGAGTGTCTCCATTTAGATACTTAAGATGGGTTACCTTAAGTATGAATGTGAATGTGTTCGCCTATGTGTATGTGTTATGCTTCTTTGAATGCTTATGATGTAATGCCATAAGTAGTATACTATAAACATGTTGTGTTGTGAGTGCGCACATGTTGATGCCACATAATGAATGATTGATTGTGAATATAGAATGTTTACTTGAAATGCATAAGAGGTACTGCCTTATGGATTGTATTATGATACTGATAATGAATGTGTATGGTTATAGATGGGAGGCATTCATACCCCATGCCATATACTCTGAATGATAGTGTGTCTGGAAGGGAGGCAGTTATACCCCATGCCAGAGTGATGAGTGTTACAAATACGTGGTTGGATGGGAGGAAGTTATACCCCATGCTAGTGTGATAGTACATGTCTGGAAGGGAGGCATTCTTAACCCTTTCTAGTTGACTTTAGTTGATGATTACACGTCTGGAAGGGAGGTATTCTTACCCCTTTCCAGTTGATTTCTGTTGATGATTACATTTTTGGATGGGAGGCAGTTATACCCCATGACAGTAGAATGATTGTGATAGAAGGGAGGCATTCTTACCCCTTTCCAGTTGATATAGGGACGAGAGGCATTCTTACCTCATGCACACTAATCCTGATTTATAGAAGGGAGGCATTCTTACCCCTTTCCAGTTGACCTATAGGGACGAGAGGCATTCTTACCTCGTGCCCACTAATCACGATTAATGGGTGGGAGGCATTATTACCCCATTCCATCTATGACCTAAATGTTTTTATATATATATATAAGGTGACATGATGAGGTTACTTTACTGGCAATGAGCCCAAGAAGGTATAACTGTCTGGTGTCCCTTGGGAACCTAGACGGGTGTTATTTACTTACCTTTTTTTGGTTACTAATTCTCCATACCTACTCACTGATTAATTATTATACACTGTCTAGATTGGGTTTGACACCAGTGGTGCCGACCTACTGAGATTAATATCTCACACCCTACTCGGGCCGCCATTACACTGGGGGTAACCGAGTAGACCTTCTTGCTTGAAGGACCTAGGTTGTGTACTGTGCTGGTTGTACCTGAGGAGTTAGGAGAAGAGGACCAAGCAGGAGCTTGGGATGCTCAGGAGATTTGCTGTCTGGCTTTGCTGTCTTTTCTTTTTGTATTGTTTGTAAAGCATGCTGTAATGTTTACTGATTTCATAAATGTATCATCATTTGTACATCCATGCATTGTAACTGGAGTTTTCCACCTTTTATAAAATGGATATTATTACCTATATATCACTACTGTCTTTTAATTGATTAGTGCTTCCGCTACTGACTATTATTTACTCTGATAATACCACTGCGTTACTCTGATATGAGGGTATAGTCTCCCCATTATCACCTCCTGAGACCCTCACTGCTAGTCGGCAGCCTCTGGCATACTGAGAGACGCGCCTGAGGCCATGTGACCCACCGGTCCGGCTACCGGTTCAATGGTAAGCTGGGCCGGGACGTTACACTTTTTCATTTGAATGAGAGGATTAATTTTTTTACTCTACCTCTTTCCTCTAGAGACATCAAATACTATATTGATAGGAATCACCTAGTGGAAGTGAAACTTCTTGGTTCCAAATAAACTTGGTTTATAATTTATGTGAATAAAATGGATTCTAGAAAATTGGATAGGGCCTTGGTTAATGAATTTTCTCCAGATCTCTAGGATTCCCCTTCTTTTGTCACTCTTTCAAGGATAAATTATGACCAAGATTCTATTATTATTAGTTTCTTGACAATAGATTTGAAACCTCCTCCACCTTTTAGTTTTAATAATGCTTGGGAAAAACATTTGAACTATGTTAATCTTTTATATGATTTCTAGAATTATATTCACTGTGGTAATGATTCTTTTTTTATGTAATGAATTTTAAGCTACTAAATTTGAAGATGAATATAAAAAGTAGTGACAGGTTCAACTACATAGATAGATAAAACCCATCTCTTGAGAACTATCGTAAGAATGTAAAAATATCTATTTGTAATAGTGATTTTTCTCTGGGTTTGAACAATTATTTGGAAATCACTGATAAAATCGACTATCATCTTAGTCTAAATAAAGGAATCTAGAGAGACAGGTTTAGGTTTTGGAGGCTTATATAGAGGGAATAGATTCTAAAATTTTAAAATTTCTTCAAATAGTTAGAAAAGCTTTTATACCTCTATAACTTCTCTAGTAGAGGGAAAATATTATTTATAATAAAGAAATTATTTAATCTTATATTGTTGACTATTATAATAATAATTTCAAAGGCCCTTATAATAATTCTAAATTTTGAGAAAATTCAACTCTTAATCCTGTTAACCAAGAGGATAATTCTATTCTTACAAGTATTCCTCTTGTGTTAGAGGTTAGGGAAACTATTTTTGGCCTTAAAAATTGAATATCAATAAATATGAATGGATTAACAATCCAGTTATTTCAAAAGTTTTAGGATGTGGAATAATATATTGTTTGTAGGCTAGTGAAATATTTTTATATTGGGAAACTCTTCCTAGGGGGTCAACCTATAATTTATACCTTTTGACCAGACGGTTTAAAATGCGTGTGAAATTAACCTATAAATCCTGATTCTCTTACTAATTCCAACTATAAAATCACCAACAATATTTTAGCTAATTGAATTACTAACATCACCAATAATATTTCTTTTTGGAATTAGTTTGTTTTTTTAAATGTGAGTCCCATTCAAGACTGCCTTGTTACTAATTTTGAATGTTTTAATCATTTTAATAAGTCTCAATGTGGAGTTTACATTACTTCAACATAATATTTTAAGAAGGATTTTGATACCATGGATAGGGATCTCATTTTTAATATTCTGCATCAATTTGTTTTCAATTACGTCTTCACCAGTTGGGTGAAGGATCTTTTTGGATTTATTCATATCGTAGTTATTATTAATGTATCATTTTAGGGTTTATTCCCAAAATCAAAGAGAGTTAATCAAGGTGACCCTCTATCAGCAGTTAAATTCTCCATTCCTAAGGATTACCTATGTAGGATTCTTCTCAACCAAGTTGATTTGGGTAAGATGAAGGTTATACTAGTTAATTGAGGACTTTCTTCTCCCTATCATATTTTGTATGATGATTATATCATTATTTTGATTTATGTTAAGAATAAAAATATATGCCTCCTTAGGCAAAACCTCTCTCAATATGAGAGTGAATCAAGGTATAAAATCAGTAGGGATAAGTCTTTTTAATATTTTGGAAAGTACATTTATTCTCTATAAAAACCATGATATTGAATGAGTTGGGTATCATAGAGGTTATTATACCCTTTTCTTAATTTGGTGTTCCTTTTTATGAGGTCTTCCTAAGGAATTATACTTTAATGATATTTATTTCCATGTTTAAAAGTATATTTCTTATTGAAAGGTAAAATATTTATCTATGGATGGTAGAGTTAACCTTGTAAAATCTTTCATTATATGTAAATTTTTTTACTCTTTTATGGTCTATAAATGTACTCCCAATATTCGTAAAGGTATCAGTGCTTGTATAATTTTTTTGGAGTGATATAATTCTTGATATAAAAATGTTTACTATGCCTCACAAGCATTGTTATAAGAAAATTAAGGATGGGAATAAAGAATCTTAAAAACATTAATGGTTCTATTTTGGACCATTATATGTGGAGATTTTTTTATAAAAAATATATGTATCTAGGCTTCCTCAGTCCCCTGGTTTTGAGGAAACTTTAATCTACAAAATTATGATACTTAGATTCTTCTATATGGATAGTTCTTAAATAGTTGTATTCCAATATTTTATCTCACTATATATGGTTATACAGTAGAGCTTATTCATTCAATTTATTTCTTAATAATTGAAATTCATACCTATTCTTAACTCCCTTCATAAGGAGGAACCTCTTACAGACTGTCATATTTACATAAAAGAACATCAATTCAGGTATGATACCTCTCTCCATACTAAAATTGAATGTATTATTAATAACTAAACCTTTTTCCCAGATGAGGACATATTTATTTGGAAACACTATATAAATGGTTTTATAAATAATAAGATTTTATATCAATACATATATGACACATTATATGATTATTTTACTTTGATGTAGAAGATTCATTGGCCATGGATTAGGCCCTCCCTGTTGCTCTTAATTTTTAGACTTTCCCATAATAGGGATCATACTGTAAATTTATTGTAAACCTTTGGATTATCATGTTTTTATATTTTTGTATTGTTTTATAAATATAGGTAGTATGATGATCATATTTTCCTTAGATATGAAATAGATTCATCTATTTAGAGGGATATGTTTGATTTATTTAAAGCACCATGATCACACATTATTATTCTCCATGACATGCTCCAATGATTTCTGAACTTGAACTTGTCTGCAAATATTATGAACATATTCTAGGAAACCACTATGAAATTGATTCATGAATTATGTTCTTCCTGAAATACCTGATTTCAGCAGTAGTCAACCATTAGTATCCAATCATTTTTTTCAAGGATTATTATGGGTATTGGGGAAGTATATACTGTGAAAAGTGGATTGTATGATAATTACATTCACAAATTCTCAATCTTGAAACATCTTGGTATTACTTGTAAGTTTAAACATCCCATTTTCATTTTCAAGTCTTTTGGAAAGATTTATTTCCAGGATGGATTTAAAAAAATATGGATGGAACTTAAAAATTGAAAATGAACCCGTAAAGATGTAGTGCTGTCTTATGGGACTCTAATGGGAATGTCACTAGTTTCTTTTGTTGGCCACATGGAGTCATTCCTTCTATTTAAGTTGAGATTATTTGAGTTATAAATGCATCATTGTTTTTAATAAAAATAGGATTATCATACCTTTTTATTGAGGGATAATTTACCAGAATTATTCAAGACATGATAAGTAATACCATTCATATTTTTTGGAATCTAACTATATGGTGGATTGGGTAATTGGACTTCATCTCTTCCACTAACTTTTTTCATAACTCATATCTATTGATAGTATAATTATTGTGTTGATGGACTTACTAAAAAGGGTGTGTTTAGTAATGATATTTTCTATTCTAATATGATCCTAGTTTATTTGATGATTTTTTTTAAAGGGATCATTATAAAACTCACAACTTTAGGCTTTTGTTACCCTTTCTTTTTTAACATAAGAGACTCGATCACTTTGTTCAAATAAAATATCTCTTATCATTATTATTAATGGTTAATTAAATTACATGGGAGGATTAATGAGTCGAGTTAATGGACTAATGGAAATGGTACATTTCATTTAATATAATTTAAATTAATAATATTTATTTATTTAAGAAATCATATTAGATTTTATATTTTATGGAAATAATACTATTAATATTATTATTTAACATGGAAATTAATTTATATTAATTTGTATATAAGGGAATTTTTGAAATTATCATTATTTAACTCTATGTATTTTTTCAATATTATATAATTTTCTAGGATAAATGTGTTCTATACAAAAATGAATCATTCTATAGAAATATCTCAATACCTAGATAGAAAATCCAACCTTCCTATTAAGAACATAGAGAGAAAATAAGGGATATTTTTTTGATCAATGATTCACATCTTAAAACACATGAATCTTCTATGTTAGCACCCATAGCTTCATGAATGATATTCAAATATTAATGGAGCACATTTGGATACATCTAGAGGGATTCTCTATTGGATTCTTCCTTGTAACAAAAAATGATAATATAGACACTAGAATTTGATCAAGGAGATTACCAAAAATATGGCAATTATTTTTTAAATTAAATATAAATTAAAATTTCAGGATATTTTCTATATATTTAAAGGTTTTTATATCTATTTCATCATATATTATTTTCTGATATAGATAAAAAATTGGGACTCCACCTGATGCTTTTTTTGTACCCCAAAACCTTGATTGAAGAATCTATTCAAGTAGAAACAAAATATTTTAATAAAAAAAACAAAAATTCTATTGATATTTATACTTTGATTTTAGTTTTAATTAAACCAAAATTATAGAAAAAAAATCTGAATATAAAGGCTTTTGGGATGATAGATAACATGGAAAGGCTATAAAAATAAATATCTATACATGAGATATATGAAATATATAGAGCACAATTTCAGTGAAAGATGACTAAGGGTACACAAGTTTTAAAATATGCACTCAATATGGTTGGGTATCTAAATGACTCAGAGATACCAAGGTCATCATTCATGATAGATCTGATTGTAGACATTATCCTATGATTTTAACAAGTTAGGTTTGATCAACTGTTCATTAATTATAACATGAATATGTATAGAAAATTTTTCCAAATATCCTAAATATGTTGAGTGTAAATGAGTAGTAATTTTTTGGTCCAAGATCTAAACCTATTATGATGATAAAAAATGGAAAAAGTAAGAGTTTTACCTTGAGTGAGTAGAAAAAATGTTGTGGATAATAAAACTTTATTTCCTTAAATTTTATAGAAGCATTAGAAAGGAAGAAAATATTTCTATTAAGTGAATCCAAGACATTGGAAACATAATTTCCTAGAATACCTAAAATGGTTTAATAAAATAATAGAGTTCCAAATTAGGTATTAACATTATAGAAATAAATTATTCCATTTTAAGGGTATATAATATCGATCATACATTATAAAAATGTTGTACACATACACATGAGTTTAAAATTGAGGAAGAAATGATAGAGGAAGAAGGAAATATATATATATAAGGATATAAGAATGGGTTGTTGATTTAAAGGAAGATATATTTATCTACCTTGATTGGATTGATGAAAAAGTGTAATTTTATTTTATTTCATCTTATATAATAAGAGAAGTAATTTTGTGAAAAAAAGTTATTTAAATGAAATAATATTTTTATAAGTACATATTATTATTATGTTGTTTACAAAAAAGTGTGAATAATAAGTTATTGGAAGAAATTATAATTTTTATGAGATAAATATAAAATACTTTATCCATATAATAGAATGTAAAAATGGTTTATACTTTAAATATTTTTTTAAATCATTATTCTAAATAAAAATTTCAAGTTCTGTATTTAATCATATATATATATTTTAAAATTTGTTTTGTATCCTTGAAAGGAAATAATATGAAATATGATTTTGGTATAAAAAGGGTTTTTGATTATTTTTGTTAATATATTTAATATATATATTTTATTAGATGTTAATGGGAGTTAATGTTTATATTAGAGAATGAAATAACCCACATCATTTAAATTAGTATTTTAGCTAAATTTTCAGTTTTTTATTTATTAAAATTAGTGAATTTGAAGTTAAATATGTTTTTAAGACCAAAAAGTAAGGGTAAGAAAAATAGATTACATTTTGGTGTAGAAGTAAAAATGGGTACACAATGACATATTGATGGGTACCCATTGGTATTTGGTAGAAACATCATACATTATACCTTAACTAATGATTAGTATCCTTGCACTAGGTACCCATTGGCCACTTTTTTGGATGGTTATCCCTCACTAGGTAATCATATTGTGTTAGATTTTCTTTTTTAAACATGGGATTTTTTTCATTAGTCTAAAATCATAATTTCCTTATAAGGGTTTCCCTCAGGATTTTCTATAATAAACCCATTTGTAGTTCCCCTAAAATCATATACTCCTACAATTCTTTATACAATATGAACCCCAACTTTGATATTTATCTAGATCTTCACCAATATACTATAAGAGCTATGTTTTATAGATTTTAATGTGATTCCACAACCTTGTTCCTTGATTTACTATTACTTCATTGGATGTTAAATAAATCCCTAGATAACTTTTATATAGGATTCTTAAATCCTTCAGGTGGTGGAACATTTTCTCCCTCCAAATTCCATATTAGGGCTCAATAGATTATTGGTAGGGGTCTCATCTCGTCCCACATATTATTATAGAGTAATGGTTGGAATCAACGTTGGGTAGAGTGAAACTTAACAGAAATTAAACTTCCTTCCAATAAAATGATTTCTTAAAGTTTTTTTCTAATTAAATTGTTTTGATTATGTTATTTAACTTTCTTATTAATTTTTATGCATTTTTAACATTAAAACATTATTTCCTTTAAATATATTTTTTATATCCTTATTACATATAAGTTGTTTGAGTATTCTAAATAGGTTAAAATAAGTTACCTTTTTTGACTATTATTTTTCTTTTTATGCCTATTTTTTAATAATGTTCTAAAGGGGGTGATAATATGTTGTTTTTTATAGAACACTTGTTCTGATACCTAAAAAATCTAATGATTATACCTAAACAATTATATTTTTATAAATTATTATTTTTGTTACTTTATTATTTATATGTTGTATTATTATTATAGGTTTGTAAGATACATATAGATATTATTATACATTAATGTAGGAACCTTTGGTTTTGAGGAAGATGATTATAGAGATTTAAACTGGGGTTCCTATGGAACTCGATATGTTTTCCCTATTTCTCATATATAGGTGTGCATAAGGCACACTATTCTTCCTACTTGATTGAGGGTGTGATTACACAATTCCAATATATTCATGTACTAATGGAACATAGTTTCTCTTTCTTCTTGAGTGTAGTTGAGGTTATATATATAAAATTATGTTTTCTCCAATATTAGATTTTTGATTTCCACCACCAAGAATTAAAAACATATATCAATGAAGGTATGTTTTGTTTCCTCTGATAAATTTTATAGAATATGGGAAATTATCACCCAAATTAAATTATTTTAATTATTTCAACACTTACCTGAAAATATTATCCATGTGTTGTTTTTATACTCTTTTACTTTATACTATTACTATATTCACTTGGTTTTATGGTATATAGGTAGAGGTATAGTGGTTACTAACTACTTAGAATAAAGTAATCATAACATATACTAGACATGCAATATGGGTGGGACAAGCCTAGTCATATTGTTGGTTTTTACCATTTTATCTTGTCTTATATATGGACTAGGTTCTACAATACCATCCCATTTTTCATATGAGTTGATAAATCCCATGAGAAAGACCATTTTTTATATATAAAAATTGAGAAATATTATATATATATATATATTCTTATACCAATTATAAATAGATAATTATTATATCTTGTTTAGTAAAATACAAGAATAATTGTTTGTTAACTTAGAATAAAAAACTCTCATGCTCTTGATTTATTCACTTATTATCCCAACATCACCTTATGTGTTAGACCCCTAGCATATCCTGTTACGATAGTACCTTTACATTAATTAAATTTCAAATTAAAAATGGAAAAAATGAATGATCACTATATATTTTCACTAACTAAATGAAAAATTTTAAAAATGAAAAAAAGCGTATGCATATGGGTTTGATTGGAATTTTTTTTGAGGAGTGACCTTGGTAAAGTAAATACAATCCAATGTTTGAGAATTAAAAAAATATATAGAAAAAAAATGCATAGGCTTATAGGATGGACCATGACCATGATGGCCTACCAATATGGATATTGGTTGAATTTACTTTATTTTTTGAGGCCTGATTTTTGAAATTAGAAAAACAAATAAAGCGCAAATTAGCCCATATTTCCGAGCTTTCCTATAAAGTCTACAAACCTAATCTTATTTTGTATTGACTATCCTACACATGTACCTTGGTTTTTTGTAGAATTTATTATTTTTGATTTATATAATGGAAATAATCCAATGTATGAGGGTTTCAAGGATATGGAGTTATGAGTAGTGATGAAATTTTTAGAGCTCATGATGGTTGGATTAAGCGAATATGACTGGTGATATTTTTGTTTTCTGTTTAGACTATGTATATATGGGTTAAATTTTAGGAATTTCTATTAGATATAGTTTGTTTGTTTTTAATTTTACTTTATTTGAGTTCTGCGTCATATAGATAGTTGGTTTACTTTTCTATACTACATTATATGATGCCACTTAGGGATCCTAGTTTACTTACTAGAGGTTTCTTTTCTAGTGGTGAAAATGTTTTTGATTTTGTAAAATCTATTCTATATTTTGAGAAGTGTTAGGTAGTAACCACAATAAAATAAAAAATAATTTAAACCCCTTCCTATAATATTATATTTATCCTTCAACATTTATTATATCCTCTAGTGATCAGAAAGTATTCCCAAGGTATTATGGTAGTTAATTATGGGTTAATACAAGATTCAAATTAGGTCATTACAAAATTACATCAAATCCCATATAGGGAGGATCAATATGTGATAGACTGGATATAAGATCTTCAAGACTCATGAAGTAAGTAATAAATATTTCTATACAATATAATTATGGTGTAAGCCTATGTTACCAAATTGTTGTTGTTTTTATTTTGGTTTCCTCATTGGTAAAGACTTATTTATTTATAGTCTCATCCATTATGAGTTTTCCATTATAGGTAGGCATAAGTAGAGAAGGATGAAATCACATGATTTTGTATTATAGGTTGTTTTAATATTAGAATACAATGAGATTTATATGATTTGGAAGATTAATGATAAATATATAGAATTTTATAATTATTTATTAGATACTATTAGATTAATATATATCATAAAATAATTCCTTTGAGTAATAAATTATCTTTATCATAATATATATTTGGATATGTATTTCTAATGTCAAAAATATTGGGTTTAAAATATATTATTTTAATATTTATATTATATAAAAAATATGAAAAATTGGAAATAAAGAGAGTGGGGCTAGGGTTTTATCCTCACTATTGTTATGATATGCTTAGTTGACAGAACCATTTATCCTTGGATAAGTGATCCAATGTGCCACTATACTTAAAAATAGAGTATTCCACCTCAAAACTACTTATATACATAAATTATGGGCCTAATGAGTATGATCCACCTTTTAGGCCTACCGTTGATCTCTAATTCATTGAGAAGTATTCCCAGTTATTACATGCTACAAGGTAGGTAATTCCATGGTGGGAATCCACAACTGTAAATATTATGCGGGATTTATAGTGACATCATACCCTAACATTTTAGGGTAAGGTTCCACTAAATGATTCATAGGAATATATTGATCATATCCATCATGTATTTGACAACATTGAAACCCTTTAGAATAAAAATATATGATTTGAAACATCTTTTATTAAAGGATATTCTCGTAAATATTAGGATGTCATGGTTGAAGCTAAACACTACTATGGTTTTATATTAAAATACTTTTAATATAAATTCTTTGAATAATATTATCATCATATTCATAATTGGATCATGTCTTGAGAATTTGTTAAACTCAAGAAAGTGGGGATGATACATATGAAATATTATATTGAGTTCAATGTTTTTTTCCATTTTACTCCTTAATTGTGGGGAGATGATGTGTTAAAGGATTAAAACTTTGAGATGGGGTCAAAATAACCCTTACAACATGATTTTATTCAATATTTTTATCTTTTAATTGGTTGTGAGGAAAGATGTTTCAGCTGAGACAGGTTCCATATGGAATCAAGGGGTTAGTGGTTCACTTAATCATTGAATCTTAGCTAATAGATATTAGTGTTGATAGAAAAGAAAGTAAGATTTCATGACCCGACCAAACAGGGCCTGAACCGTGACTACCCCAAGACCACCTTCATTAGATCAGGGGATAGAGACCAGTACCGAGTTGGCATATCACTCACATTGGAGGCCTTAAACTAAAGTACCAATACACATGTACACATCTCCAAGCCAATACTATATTGAAATAAAAAAAATTGATAACCATGAATTCATACATATGAAATCTCACCATAAGAGTACATCAACAAGTACGGGAAGGAAAAATGTCAAAATAAAATCCCACCATAATGAAACTAAAAACAATTTAAACATGTAAAGTGGATAAGGAAAGATTTTAAAGTTACTATAGGAACAGACCTTGGTCTATCTCTCTCACCAAGATTTTCCTGGTCCTTGTCCCACTAGGACTCCATCAAAAAGATCAGTCACCTGCATAAAACATAATATATGCGGGAAAATACCATTTAGTGGTGAGTATAATAATACATATCAGGAAACCTAAAAACTAATAATCATATAACATCAAGAATAACAGTAGTTAGATCATCTAAGGAATATTAAAACAACATATATTATACTAATATCCAGATATACTCAAAGTAGATATACAGTCTCAAAGTAAGGTCACAATAGTAATACCATCTCATGATTACTGCTATAAAGTTCCACATAGAACTTTTTTGGGAGTACACACTCCATGAGTAAAATATAACCATTGAAATCCATTCAATAGTTCATGATAATTATGTCACACCATAAGAAGTACACTCTATAATTATGAAGAGAACAATACACATATAAGGATCAAACCCAACCCCATGGGGTTCACCAAAAATTAACTATGGAATAACCCACTAAGTATAGGATTGATGCCCATATAGTTTTGGTCATGAAGATAAAAATAACTACACCTAGATAAAATATGATTATAATGTATCTCACTTCTGTCATCACGAAATGATTACAACAACTCTATCCAAGACGGAAGTCCCTCTTAAGGGATCCCTATGTTATGTATAGGATGTGATTCCATACTAACCCTCAGGGAATTGATCAAGGGAATGTAACCTAAAAAAACATGTCCAAGATGAATGGTAAAATATATCAAATCCTTATTTGAAGGAGTAAAAAGTGCATACTTGTAGTATATGGCATGTCCCTTTAACACTAGGTACTTCCCATTTATCACATCACATGACCGTGTTCGAGTCTTGTTTTATGGCGTGTCTAAGCTTATGTACTCCTATCCATGTTTGTGTAACCTCTGAGGTACATTCAAAAATTGAAAGTAAGGGTCATACATTATGTTATAGCTTTCAAATGTTGTGTGATATTTATATTTATCATAGAAACCCTATAACCATAGTGAGTGCCCCACATTTTATATAATCCCAGATTACATGTCATGTATATCGTGATTCCCAGAACCCACTAGTTCATCCCATGTCATCATACTATACACTTACACCACTATATCCACTGCAAATTCCATATGTGGATCATAGATCTGGGTCAACCTAGTTCATTATTCATCGAGGAATTTATTTCCAACCATCCCGACATCTTAGGAATCGTCCTACATCCTTTCTATCATTGTACTTTCAAAAATCCACAAGAAAAAATCCTGACCTGATCTTGATCCCTCATCACCGACATTGCAGCTTGATCCCATTTTCAATCTAAACCCATATCTACAATAACAATCTATTTCTAAAATAAATAGGTGTGCAATGATCATTTATCTGGTATTTTGTCAAACCACCATACAAACTGACTGCTGGCGACGATCGCATGAAGAATGGTGGGATAAATTCAAGAAAAATCAAAGAAGAAAAAAACCCAGTCATGGTTGGTTAGACTCAATATATTTCAATTAAATCGATGAATGAAGTTCAAAATTAAATAAAAAATTCCTTCCAATAATCCCCATAGATAACCCCATACCCCCAATACATCAGACCCATGAATCAATCCATTGGTCGATTGAATCATGTTCATCATAGGAATAAATAAATGAGAATAAACCCATATAAAAAAAATGCTCTGCCTAATTTTGGATTGATCACTAGTAAAAAATTATTCTATGTCATTTTCATTGGAAAGATCCTCACATTCCATCACACACCAATCGATAATCCAAAATCTATCCTTCGCTCACCAATGGAATCTCCACCAACGAAATCTAAAAAATATTCACTCTTATGAGGCTAAGCACAAGATTTTATATTAGAAACATATTTATAGTGGAATATCAGGTCATTGAAATTAATTATATCAAATAAAAAATCATTTTATTTATTTATTATTCTGACCACAACTGCGATCGATATGAATTTGCAAAGCGCTCCATGGTTATGTCACACCTAGGGTAAAACCAACAGTTTGAAATCAACAATGATCACATATTTCTAGCCAAATTCCCCTATTTTGGAGTTATTCCACTTTTTAAAGAACACTACACATGCGTGATATTTAATATACTTCAAAATTTATTTCTAGGCATACCAGACCTCGAAATATCAAGAAATCTCATTATTTAACTCTGTCAATAATTCATTTAATATTATAAAACAATAAATAGAAAAATTAGAGTCATTAAATTCTCCCCTACATGTTTATTTATGTCTTGAAAAGACAAAACATAAGTTTACACAAATAGATGTGTGTAATGAGCATGAATCTGGGTCTCCCGATCCTAGGTACTCTCTTGAAGATTTCCATGATCCCACCAAACTTGAACTAGGGGAATCAATCACCCATAAAGGATCCTCTCCCATAAATCCCCGATCAATAAGAGGTACTCAACAAAAGTATCTCAATCCTTGATGTCTAGCTTTCCCTAGTTGATAACATCTGACAAATCATGCATGCACATCCGTAGTCATGAATTGTAAAAGACGACATATACCCATTCCAACAGTGCTACTAGAGTTAATCGGTATGACACCTCACCAAATCTATGTTGTTTCAAAAAAATTTAAAATGAATATCAAATATAACTTTGAACCTTGGCTAAATTACCACAATCCACATCGAGGTGAGACCCTCAGAAAGGCATGGTATCCCTCATCGATCTCTGGAGTCCTCTGTTGTCAGTATGCATAATAATTATTATGACTTTGTACTATCCTAATCTACTCTTGGATGATATTCAACATCTTTATTGTGTCTCATGCATGCTTTGGACACATATGTACTAACTGTTATAGGTTGGTATGACATAGTGGTGACCTAAATGGTCTCCCATCCAAGGCCTCAAATGCTTCCATATTTATTGTTGAATGGAAATTGTTGTTGTATGCAAACTCCACCAATGGTAGGTGATCGTCCAAACTATGGAAAAAGTATAACATATAATCCTAATAAATGTCTTCCAAGACCTGAATGATATGCTTTGTTTGGATTTCAGTCTAGGGGAGGAACTCAATTCTCAAGTTCTACTGAGTCCCAAAATCCTCCTACAGTCCCTTCCATAACCTAGGTGGGAAGTGAGAATCAAAATTAGAAACTATTGTCGAGGTAACTCCATGGAGTAAGACTATCTCCTACACATAGAGGCAATACATGTTATCTACTATAATATTCTTTTATATATCTTGGAATTGGGATGACTTGGTCAGCCGGTCAATGGCCTTGCCCAAATTTATCTAAGTTTTTAGGGTTATGTGATTGCTTGTAGTTTAGCTTGGGTTGTTAATTCCTTAGAGACCTAAGAATTAATCTAAAGACACATACATTCTATGGATAGTTTTTGGCTATGAAGTGGAAAACATGGGATGATTTAATATGGGTTTAAGTGAAATCTAAGAGAATTAATTGAATTCAATTTAAAATAATGAGTTGATCCTTGGTTATCACTTGGGGTGGATTGGATGAAATTACATTTTAACAATTTCAATTTATTATATTTGAGATTGGTTTAATCGAGAAGATCAAAAAACTTCATAACTTACTAGTTTACTACCATAACACCATAATAATAATCACCTATACACTTGGAGGATAAAATTAATGAGCACTCCAAGGTAAAGGTTCGTATTATCACTTGAAGTATACAGCTTTAAAATTCCACAGGTACGAAGAAGTTTTAAAATCATCAAAAAAAAATTAAATTATAAGAAGTGATTAAAAATTAATGGGGTGATAAATAAAATCCAATAAAACCCCATGATACTCCCTTGGATCAACCCATAAGAGGGTTATCCCTCCATTGATGCTATGGTTTTAATGTAAGTGGGAAATAGATTCATGAGGGAGGAAATGGAGAAGTAAAAAAAACAATGAAATATCAATCACTCCACCATTGTGTGATAATATAACAAAGTTTGGTGTGAATAAATCCACACCATGAACCAACAGTATCAACATGATATGAATAAGAATAGAATAAGAGTATAAGAAGAACTTTTATTAAGAAACTAAGATGAATTAGAACAACTTACATGTGAAAGAAAAACTTGAGACAACAAAATTGCAGCATAAAATTACAATGAATGAAATCATAAAAGATGATAAAACTCATCCACCACCACTACATTAAATAGAAATTTCAAGAGTCTTGGATCGATCTACCAATAGTACAAAGGACCCCACTTGAGTATGGTAGGCCTATGGGGAGAGGAGATATTTCCACCCTTGACTCGAAGTTGCATCCATCTTGCATCCACCGAACAGAGGTGCCTATATGACCTTATAGATGGCCTAATTGGAGTGGTGTATAGAAGAATAAAAATTAATATATGGATTTATCCTAGATCTATGTAAAATTTCATCCCAAATGAATTTGTTTTTGTCAAGATATGATTAAATTGGTGGGATATATTTTTCGGATGAAGAATTTGGCCTAGAATTTTATCTCCAACATGGGATGCATGTAACTCCCTTTAACACTAAGAATTAGATCTTGTAATTGTTGAAATAAATGTTCCCCATAATTTATTTTATCTTTAGTTCATTTTTTAGAATTAGTGAACTTGGATATTGGCCTCTATAGTAGTTTTATTGGGCTTTTGTCCAGTTCACTTCACCCAGAATATTGTTTGTTCAAGGCCAACTTTGGTGGTCTTCCAATATGAATCTTCAAGTACTCCAAAAGTATGAATTGTTACCAATGTAATGAGAAACCTTAAAATCAAATAAGAAAATAAAATCAATATCATCAGGTACATTAAATGTGGGTAAAAAATGTACCATGTAATAGTTCATTTTAAAAAAGAATTACAATTATAATGTGAAATAATGTTCAAAGTGTAAAATTCACTAAAAATGATGTTTATGATTAATAAAGCACATGAATATTATAATATAAACAATAAATATTAGCCTATTTCAGTGGATAATCTATCAATAATAACCTAGGTGGAATTTTGTACCCTGGATGTATGTGGTGACCCATCATGAAGTCCATGGATATCACATCCCACTTCCACACTGGGACCCCATGGGGTTGAGCTAAACCTACTGGAACCTGGTGCTCAAACTTCACTTTCTAACAAGTAATGCATCAATAGATAGACTTTCAAAACCATTTATAGATCCTTGGCCACCAAAACTTCTATCAAAGGTCCTAGTACCACTACTGCAAATATGGTCTTTATCAGTGCTAGAAAAGGGCATTAACAGTGCTAGAAAAGTACTGTTAATTGATGTGAAGATAAGGGGGTCCCTTTTAACAATGCTCAGAAAAGTGGTGATAAAGGTCCATTTTATCAGAGCTAAAAAAGTGCTAATAAAAGGTGTCTTTTATCACCGCTAAAAAAAGCGTTTATAAAAAGGTCCTTTATCAGCCCTTTTTTAACCGTTGATAAAAGGCAAAAAAAATTATAAATAGTTAAAAATAATATATAATGGGGGGGGGGAGATTTTAAAAATTCTTGACCCCCCCCTTTTATCTCACCCCACACGCTTCCCATGCCCACACAACTCCCTCCCACTTGCCCGCGCACCCTTTCTTCCACCAGAACTCGAACCCCCAACCTCCCCCATTGCGCTCCTACACCTTTACCACTAAGCCATTTAGTTTTTTCCTCTATTTAATGAGAATAAATATATTTATTTATATATATAGTTATATTTATTCGTATATTAATATATATTCATATTAACATAAATATATTTAGTTATATTAATACACATATATTTATTCACATATATGTATATATTCTTATATTAATATATAATAATATATTTATATATATAGTTATATTTATTCTTATATTAATATAGATTCATATTAATATAAATATATTTAGTTATATTAATAAATAATTATTTATTCATATATTAATATATATATTTATTCATATATTAATATACATTTATATCTATATATATATATATTTAGTTATAATTTTTTATCCGTATATTTATTTGTATGTTAATATGTATTTTTAAGAGTAGTTTTAAATATATTTATAAAATATGTTTTTTATTTGTGTTTATAAATAAATAAATAAATAAATACATACATACATATATACAACACACACACACACATAGAGACAGACACACACACATATATATTTACGAATAAATACATATATATGTGTATCTGAGAAGCCACAAAATGAAAAAATGACCATAAATTCTAATCCATAAGTCCATTTCAACTCCAAACCCAGTAAAATAAAAGAAAAGGAAACAATATTCAATATTATATGTGGTAAAGGCCTAGAGGAATTACAGATAATAATTTATAGCTATTTGAATGTTAACAAATTGGGGTTTCAAGACTAAAAAAATCTGTTTTATAGGCCTTTTGGGACTTTTTTGGCCTCGAAAAAAGTGACAGAAGGTTAACTTGGGTCACTATCATGTAGAGCTCATCGTAGGCTTCAATTTGATATGCTGTAGAGGTCAAACAGACACCCAAATTCAAATTTATGACCATTTGAAGTTTGAGTTACATTTACAACATATTTTAGATCTTTTAATAATATTTTCAATTTTTTTGTCTTCAAATTGTTATTGAATGATTATTAATAATTAGAAAATTAATAATTAATAATATATTTTAACATATTTGAAATCCATTTTCACTGAATTTCTTATATATTAAATTTAATGGTATATTTATACTTATCTAATACATATTTAAAAAAATATATTATATTTATATCAATATAAATATACTTATATAACAATATATTATTTTTCATGATTTTTTTTTGAAATTTATCAGTGCTACGAAAAAGCACTGATAAAGCCCCCCTTTATCAACACTATAAAAAAAGCACTGATAAAGGGGTCCCCTTTAACAGCGCTAAAAAAAAGTGCTGATAGGGAGGCTTTATCATTGCTAAAAAGCGCTGATAAAGGGTCACTTTTAACAGCACTTTTTAGTGTTGTTAAAAGCGCCCTTTATCAATGTTTTTTTAGTACCGATAAAGGCTCCCCTCTATCACCGATTTTTTTATCACTATAAAAGGGTGGCACTGCGGAAACCCAGTTTTTTCGTAGTGTACATATTATCCACACCTATATGTACTAATAAGGGAGATGTATGGAAATCCTTTTGCACATCCTCTCTTAATGAAACTAGTAACATCTTCTATCCTCTTAAAATAATGAAATTCTCCCCATCTTCAGAATCCATCAGGAGTGAGTCTAATGGATATCTGAGTATATAGTGTTTCATAGTAAGTATCCCCAAGTCATGCCTCCCAAAATCATAGTAAAAGATAATGGGTAACAACAATTGACTGGATTTAAGATACTCCATCCCCATATAGAAAGGATAACTACAAAGATTCTAATTTCTCTGATGCCTCACTTAGAAACCATAAAAAAGATATCCTATTGAGAGAATCTAATACTACATTCTCCTCACTAGGAATATAGAAAATATCGAAGTCATAATCCTAGAAGAACTCTATCCACAACCTATTTGTGAAGTTAAGATATTATTGAGATAGAAAATATACTTGATATTCTTTTGGTTAGAATAGATAATAAATTGATCTCCCATCATGTAGTGTCGCCATATATTTAGTGCAAAGAATACCACTTCTTACTCAATATTGTGATTCATGTAGTTATAATCATGTAGTATTAATTGAAATGAACCAGATTAAATCACCGCCTACTTCTACATCAAAACACAACCAATCTCAATCCCTAATGCATCGAAGGACACTATGTACTCGGTACCCTCCACCAGAAATCACAATAATGGAGAACTCATCAATATCTTCCACTACTCTTGGAAGACCTGCTGGAACCTCTCGAACTACACAAAAGACTTCTCCTTTAAGGTCAATGTTTTCAATAGAGATGATATCCTTGAGAAACCGAGTTTGAATCATTAATAGTATCCTCCCTAACCCATGAAGATATGTACCTTTATCACTTTCTTGGGTGGATCCCAAGAAAACACTGCCTCATCCATCACCAGGTCCACTACTACACCATCTTTAGAGATAAAATGTCTTCAAAAGTGGACCTCAAGAAGCAAGAAATGGAACTTCAAGAGATTCCTATATATATGGTTCTCTTGGAGTACATCTAGTACCATCCTCAAGTGTCTCACATGCTCCTCCTTGGATATTGAGTATACTATGATATCATCGACGAACACTAACACAAATTGGTCTAATAAATGATTAAATATCATATTCCCGAGTCACATTAACACTAATAGTGTGTTAACCCTACCTAAGGACATCATCAAGTACTCATAGTTACCATATCGACAAATTAATGTCGTCTTAGGTATGTCCTCATCCTGTACTCGCAGCTGGTGATAGCCTGAGCTGAGGTAAATCTTCTAGAACCATCATTCCCCTCTCAACTGATCAAATAGTCCATAAATCCTCATTAATGGATACTTTTTCATTATAGTCACCTTGTGTAGGTGATGGTAATCCACACACAACCTCAAGATCTCTTCCACCTTCTTGGCCAAAAACATTGGGCCTGCCCATGGGGAAACACTAGGTCTAACAAAGTCCTTCCTATGAAAGTCCTCAAACAAAACCATCACCATTTGAATCTCTATAGGATACATCTGATATGTGGATACAAATATTAGGTTTTTCTTGAGGTGTAGATCGATGCATAAGTCTATCTCTTATGGGCGGGGGAGGTAAGTCTGAAAGGTCCTCAAGAAATATGTCCACATACTCCTCCACTAATGCAGGAAACTGTAAGATCATAACATCCACTACACCAAGTGAAATTCTATTCAAATGATGAGTAATCAGTTACAACCTCATATTCATGATTCCATCATGATTTGGTTGGGCTTCCTTTTCACCCATAAAGTAAAACCTATACCCCTTACTGCAGACACACTGCATCATTTACTTGAAACTGTCTATATGGTCTTGAACAAAAATTAACCAGTCCATACCTGAGATGATGTTTCAATACCTAATATATAATATAAAGATATCCCAAAAAAATCTATTTCCTCCAATATTCAGGTGAAAGTTTTAGCACAAGTGGGTGATCACTGATTCACCTCCAGTTGGAGTCTCTAAGAACATGGTTCGAGCCAAAGGCTCAACTAGAATCTCTAAGTCTCGAACTAGATAAGTGGAAATAATGGATTGAATCACAAATGTATCTATCAGTACTAATGTTAAGGTATAAATGACATACATTGTACTATATATCTTCATTGGAACCACTGATTCATAAGCCTCGATCGCCTATAGATTCCCTCACCCCTCTCCCCCAGTTCCCTGAGTCTGACATGGAACACCTGGGGGTTGTGCTGACAACAAGTCAAAATGTATGCCACCTCTATATTCTCTCCCATATTCTATTCCACATCCACTTCCATATAGAGCTACCTACTCCTACCACTTCCTTTACTTTGGTGACCTATCCATTACTTCTCTATCATCTGTACGATGGGTCAGAAAATCCTGCGTGAGATGTCCCCAACCATTTTAAGAGTAGTACCACCTCTCTCTGGGCTGACTAGATCCATAATGTGAGATATGAATCACATAACCTCTCTCCTGGGATCACCTTCTAAAATTTATAGTATGTCTAGGACACAGAGTCTGACATCAACTCCCTATTGCTAAAGTATCATCTCCTATGTTCTCACTTCTAGAACCAACTATTTATGTATTCTCATCTAAAAAACACTAAACCACTTAAGAACACCATAACACACCAACATAGGTAGGAATACATAGAGGAATCATTCTAGCTCAGATATCTTGACATAGTCCTTGATTGGATGTATGGGCCTGAAATAACTAATCACATACCATATATATTGAGTATTGATAGATGTTGGGGACCCTTGAAGAATACTTAGCTATAGTCATACAACCCTACTTAATTTGTAGAAGCTCCGGGATGTGTATATCCCTCAATGTAGATGGATAAAACTAATATATAAAATTCCATCAAAATTTGACCCTGCTAGAGTCCCCTCATCGTATGACTAGGTCACTAAGCCCCAATATCATCCTATAGATCCATTAAAAAGGATCTCTTCCAAGACCAGCATCTAATCTGTTGGTGTACTGATAAGATGGAAAACTCACATCATCGCCTCAATCCAGTCCCCAGATGCCTATGGGTCTGGCTCAGCAAGGAACCTATGGGATCAATGTCACAAAAACTCATGTAGTGCGCTCATCTTATGTACCTCATCCGATGGTACTTCTGATTCCATACACTGCTTGATATGTAGTGGTATGAGTAGTGAATCATATAGAGATAACACATTCTGAACAACTCCCAGCATCAAAGCCTCATCACTGAGGGGTTCATCCTCATTATAATGATACAGAATCCTAGCTAGAAAATGTTGAGGAGGCATCTTGTAATATACAAGGTGTCCCACAGTAAATGAGTATATATGAAGAGATGACTCAAGAATGAAATGAAAACCACAACCCATTCCTATATGATGCATGTACCAATTGTTTCCTTATAACATGTGTCTACATGAATCGACTAAGAAGAAATGTGATTATAGTCCTTTTGTAGGGATACATTGGCTATTGCACTAGCACTGGAGTCCCTAGCTTTCAAGTTGAACTCTAAACACTTAACACTGTTATCCCAAACCAATCTCATAAACTCTGATCCTAAGGTAGAACCTCATTTGATACAATTATATCTTGACTTGGGCCAATGGGGCCTGAAATGTGACTACCCCAAGATGACCTCTTATAGGATAGGGGATGGAGACCAACACTGATTAGGCATATCATTCACATGGGAGGCCTTAGCCTAATATAACTGTACACACACACATGCACACTCATCTCCAAGCCTATACAATGATTAAATGTAAACAACTTATAACCATGAATGCATGCATCTGAAAATCACCATTAGAGTACAACAAAAAGTAATAGAAAGAAAAAGGTCCAAATATAAGCCCACCATAATGACATTAAAAATAGGTCCAACCTATAATGTGGGTGATGACTGTTATTAATGTAACTACAAGAACACACCTCATCCTATCTAGATCACTAATATTCACCTGGTCCTAGTCCCTTTAGGACTCTATTAAAAGGTTGGTCATCTTCATAAGACATGACACATGTGAGAAAATCCCATTTAGGGTTGAGTATAAAAATATCTAGCCAGACACCACAAAATCACTAAGCATATAAAATAAATAATAATAGTAGATGTCTCATCATAGGTATGTGAAAACAACATATATAAAAATAACATCCATATATTCTCTAATTAGACACATAGTCTCAAGGTATGATAACAACTATAATTACAGCCTAGGATTCCCATTCAAAGGTTCCACATAACACTCATCTAGGAGTACACAATCCATGAGTCAGATAGCACAGATGACGTCTTTCCTATAGGTTATTCTCATCAGGTCTCACTATAAGAAGTAAATAATAGAAGTATGAAAAGAATGATACATAGATGAGGATCACACCTAAAGCCATGGAGTATACCAAAAACTTACTCTAGAATAACCCGCTAAGTAAGGAATATAAAACAATGTAGTGTTTTTCATGATGATACCAATAAATCCACCTAGGGAAAAGAAGATGATTGAAGATGTCACTCTGGGACTCATGAAAGGATTCCAACAACTATATCCAAGACTGAAATTCATATGAAGGGATTAACATCTCATGTATAGGATGCAATTCCATACTAACCCTAGGTAATGGATCAAGGGAAGGTACCCTAACAAACACTATCCCAGATGAAGGGGAAAAGGTCTCTAATCTATCTTTAATGGAGTACACGGTGTGTACTTGTAGTACATGGTGTGTCCCTTCGGTATTAGGTCCTGCCAATATATCACAACCAGTTCCCAGGTCTGTGTCTTAGTACATGGCTTGTCTGAGCCCACATACTCTTTTTAATATCTATGTACCCTCTGAGTCACATGCTAAGCTACCAGGTAAGGGTCACATGCTATTTGACAGCTATCACACACCGTGTGATATTTATCATTCTTCATGTTTTCTTTTGTTTGATTACATGTGAATTTTATTTAAAAACCATTATTTATTTTGATTATTTATTAAACTTAAATGTATTTATTTATATAATTATTATCATATTTAATAGATAATATATTTATCTACACTTCATTACTTTATGAGGATGTCTGAAAATGAATTTTTATTACTCAAAAAATTTAATTAATTTGCTGATAGAGTTTTAGAAACTCTACAACAAACAGTTTGAAAACGTTTTTGTATTTATTTTACTGAAACTTATTCATAGATTATATTCACATGAAAATTGATTTTATAGAAATCCAACATGTTTATCTTGATTTCATTAGTTTAAATGGATCTCTATAAAGGTAGTTATAATGGTGATTAAATCGTTTTAAGTATGGCTTTGATTTTTCAGAACTGCTATTTCTAGAATGTTATTAGTTATATATTTTGACGATATTTAGAAAAGTAGATGTTGGATTTATTTGATTCTTGATTTTTTGTAAATATAATATTTTATTATAAAAATTATCATTTTTTGAAAAGTCTGATTCTACTGTTAAGATCCTTTAAAAATTATTTGAATTTGGTTAATTTATGTTGTCCAGTTTTACACAAAGTATGGGAAACCCTACTTTCATAATATTGGAAAGTATGGTTCATCAACCATATTTTACTATTCATCAAACATATGCTACGCTACTATTCATGAATAGTGGAAAGTTTGGTTCATCAAACCTAAATTACTATTCATATTCTGTATGCTATGTTAGTGTTCAGAAATGGTGGAAAGTATAGTTCATTAATCCTACGCTACTGTTATCTTCCATATGCTACATTACTATTCATGAATTGTGGAAAGTATGGTTTATCAACCCTATGTTACTATTAATATTCCATATGATACATTACTGTTCATGGATAGTGGAATATATGTTTCATCAACCATATGTTATTGTTCATTATCCATATACTACAC
This sequence comes from Viscum album, assembly GCA_963277665.1. Lineage (NCBI taxonomy): Eukaryota > Viridiplantae > Streptophyta > Magnoliopsida > Santalales > Viscaceae > Viscum > Viscum album. Next base: position 1,944,556,074 of record OY728148.1, read on the forward strand.
TACTGTTCATGAATAGTGGAAATTATGGTTCATACCCTACACTACTGTTCATTCCACAAAGTATGGTTGATGCCCTATATTACAATTAATTCTGTAATTTAAGGTTACTACCCTAAATTATTGATTAAGAATAGTTCAAAGTATAGTTCATCAACCATATGGTACTGTTCATTCTGAAGTTACTGTTCATCCAATCCTTTTTTTTTTAATTTTTTTTCTATATATATTTGGATTATTTTTAAAGGATTTTCTATTAAAAAAATTCACATTAAATATAAGGATTATAAATAAAGAGTTTTTAATATTTTTTATAGAATATTTAGAGATAGAAATTTAAAATTTTGTTAGCATCTTTTTCCAATAAATTTGGAGGTTTCAAAAATCTTTAAATTCAAAATTTTGAATTTACTTTTAGTTTTTACTGCTATTTTCTAGAAACTATTTTGACTAAATTTAAATTGGTTTGAATGAATTTAAATGGGTGTTTTAAATCATTTAACACTTCTATGTTTCTATAGATAGTTTTGGAAGAGTTATTTTAATTATTTTAATTTCTTTTTAATATTTATTGTATGAAAATAAAGAAGAAACAATGACATGTTTTTCATGAATATTTTTATGAATGCTCTTGACTCAATTTATTTTAAATTTCCAAAGGAATTAGAGTAGCTAAAACTATTTAATATTTATTCAATATATATATATCTTTATTTCTTGCAAGTTATATACAAAATACAATAGCATGATATAAATTTCAAGACACACGTTAAAATTTTTTATACTCTGTTTTTTCAAAGAGAAAGTGTTATGAACTTTGAACTTGGTGTGCAATATGCAGCATTATAAAACACACTATTTCAACACCTCTATGATCTCTCATGTGCTGAATTAATTCTGCTTCGACTAAATTTTCCTTGATAATATGAGAAAATATAATCCTCAACAACCATTAATTATGCTTCCATTTTTTATCATATTTTGTTCGGTTGTGAGTTTGTAACACTTTTTCCTATCTCTCAGAAGCACTCTATTTTTCTATTCATGATTTTTAACACAAAATAATTATTTTTTATTTTTTTTATCAGGTTGTGAATCTCGGATTCTAATGTCATAATCTAAGGGTTGAGACTCCCTATATCTAAAGTCAGGATGGTTTGGGTTGTGACTCCATCTGTCTGAATTAAAGTTGTAAGGTTTGTGACTTCCAATACAAAAGTCAGTTTCATGTTTATCCCTCCACTAGAAAATGATTTTGTAATTGGGTTATGATTTCCCCATAAAGTTTATTTTTAATGCACATGTATCTATCACTGAGTAGAGAGGTATAAGAGTATAAGTAGAAACAATTCAGACCGAACTACTATAAAAACATCCTTTCATTATTTACTTTTTCCACTTCTAATTAACCATAATAATTAAATCTGATAATTAATTTTAATTCGTCAATTTATTTGATTAAAATTTTTAGTATGGTCAATTCAAACCCCTCTAGACCATATTCCATTACCCGTTTCGACCAAAAAATTGTTATTAGAGGGAAATCCTTTTTAGAATTGATTAGATTTTTTATTATTTTTCGGATACCTTTCAATTGTATGAAATGATTATTCCTTTTGGAATTATCAAATCTATCTCTAGAGTCTGCCTTGAGTTTATTTTTACTAACCTTTTTATAGACCTCACAGTATAAGGAAAAGATTTTATAATACGGCATGATCAAACCTAAATGATGCTTGGATTCCTCAAAATCCCCAACACTTTGATGGTAATGATTATGGCTACTGGAGATCCAGAATGGAGGACTACGTCAAATAGGTGGGTATTGAGCACTGGTATATCATGTCCAAACAATACACACTACTTGAATCTAACCAAGATACTTTTCTAGAATTGATGCTACTAGATATGTTTTAAATTACAAAGTTTTTAATTGTCATGACCCACCTTTGGTAAGATGAGGGAAGGGGTGAAAAAGTTCCCCTTCCTTCCTTCCTCAAGACAAAGACAAGATAATGACCCCCCAAGTCCCGCCTCTAGTAGGCTCAGGAGTGGTGACTAGCAACAAGGGTATATATTTTCAAAATAATGGAGAATTACCCTTTTTTTCATGACTGGGAGATAAGAAAATCCAACCACCAAACACCAAGGTATAATATTTATATAAATAAACCCAAAGTGAAACCCACATGCATGTTTTAAATAGAACTGAAACAAAAGTTCAAGAATCTCTAATGTGCAATACCAAAAATGAAAAAGAAAAACTGAGAAGCAACATGAAAACTGAGCACCATCCAATAACAACTCCCAACATACAGACTATTAGGGCCCCACATGGTCATCAAAGCCCTTCTAGAAACCTAAAAGTAAACGTAGGGTGAACAAACAAGTATACTCAGTAGGGAATCTAAAGCTCTCGTGCACAATTGGGGAGACATTCTAATGTGTCATGAAAAGCAGAAGTAACCAGACACTGAGCAAGGAATCTAACCACCCATACTCATAAAGAACACTCCCCAAATATTGCAATCCATGTATATAGTACTATAGCACAACATTATATGGTAACCTGCACCACCCTCCCAATGGTCATCTAGACATCATAATCCTCAAACTTCTCCCACAAGTTTCACTACCATATCCCATACTCACACACCTGGGCCACAACCATCCACACATCCTACCCGCAAACACCTAGGCTACAACCACAAAAACTACCCACAAACACCTGATCACTATCACAACCACATCCCACACGGTTCTACCTGCACACACCTAGGCTCCACAACAGTCACATTTCTCACCCGAAGACACATGAGCCTCATCCCGAAGACACCTAGGAAACTAAAACCACATATATCATCCAAATATTCCTAGGTCTCATCCCAAAGACAATTGGGAAGATTCTTCCTGAAAACACTTAGGGCTCATATCCATAATAGAAAACTACTTGAAGGTTCTGGGCTAAAAACACACACCATGCCCGAAGATTCATGTGCTAAAGTAACCGCATCAGGTCTTCACAGCCTCTGGGAGAGGGAGCATAAAGGAGAAAATGAGAAGGCAAAACACACTCCACTATGATATGGGGGTGTTCAACATTAAGTGTTCAACATGGGTGAGGTGCAATTTAAGAATGAAAAAAATACATGATTAATACTGAACAAGCACTCTGTCCATCCTATTTCTTCTAAAACAAAGATCCAAGCACATGCCACAACACTGATACCCCTATGATATGCACAGAACAACAATCCCAAAACTCCCCATTCAAGTTATCTTGTATGAAAATTTATCGTTCAAATATTCCTTCACTACTAGGAAACTAACAGGCACAACCATAAGGAAGAACAACAACAACAAAACAAAAATAGTAAAGAATGGATTTAATAGTTCACTTGTGGTTTTTCTTATAAGAAAAAATCCAAGGGAGATGCATCAAACCATGTCCCCTCTGGCTTGAAGCCACAACACAACCAGGGTAGTTCATCTACCTATAAAATAATCCAGTCCACAATCAATCAACCTCTAAAAATTAGGTTCTATTCCACAACCAGTTCCACCCTGTGATCACAACAACACCACCACATAACCCGCACAAGGAACCAAACAGACTCCACATGCATATCATTTAAACTGATCAAGAAGTTTACATATCCGACCAACACTGGTCACCATGATCCTCCTTTTAGTTTGTTTAATTGGGTTGATCGAGTATGGGTTACTTTCATCAGTAATCCATTTATACAACCAAGTATATGTGATTAAACTTTTTTTTTATGTTGCACCTTTTTAATCACTACCATGTACAGAAAATATAGCATTACCAGTACACAAACAAGGACCACCAATGGCCATGATTCTCAGTATGCTTTAGCCTTCCCAATTCAGAACATAGAAAAGAATAATAAAAACATCATATATTCCCCATACCCCTTCCATTTAACAACCATTTATTATATTTTTTAGAGGTTGGGTTTTAACTATGTCTCGTGGAAGCATTGCCATACCCACCCCGCATAACGCATGTAAAAGAGAGACGAAGGTAGAATATCCTACCATGATGATAAAATATCTTCATTTCTTCCTCACATCAAGAAATTATATTGGAACTTGATCGATACCTCTCAGTTTCCCCCAAATAGGGTGGGTACAATAGGAGCAGTAAAACTCTAAGGAAGGGATGATCTGAGGAGTACCGATTGATCCCACGACTTCTTGGGAATAGAGGAAGGGTTCGAGCATCTCGAACTATGGAAAAAGAAGGAAGAACCAAGGAAAAATGCTATATCATCCCATAATAATATTTAATCAAGAAAAAATTTAAGATACAATGTATTTTTTCATTAATGAGAGGATCACATTAAACCCTACGGTATGACCAGGTAAAGGTTTCCCCACCACTAAAAAAAATTAAAACATGAGTTATGGACTTTTAAATCGGCCTTATAGTCCTTAAAATGTGGATTTAAATGAAATTTACAACAAAGGAAATGTCAAAGAGGCAAAACTATAGGAAGTTGGAAACACTGTACACCAAACATGAAATTTGACAAAGTGTTGGATGACTCACCATTCTAGAAACCTCACTAGTCTAAAAACACTATAGAACTTCACTTGTCTGGAAAAACTATTCATGAACTAGAAATTTGGCAAAGGGAATAGCCTACTATTAGAAATAGCCTACTATTCTGGAAACACTATTCATGAACTAAAAATTTGGCAAAGGGAATAACCTACTGTTGGAAATAGCATACTATTCTAGAAACACTGTTCATGAACTAGAAATTTGGAAAAGTGTTGGGAATTAGCCACCTTGACCTCCCACAACACCTCAAACACCATATTCCTGCAAAGTAATGGACTAAAGAGGTCTGGGACATTACATTAGATACCCATCAAAACATTATCATCCCCAAGAATTCAAAACCAACCCCGATGGAAAGAGGGGTCCGAACAATCACCCCATAAGATACCTCTCAGGTGAAAACAACCCTGAGTTGTTCAAAAGCTGAAAAAACCTCTAAATCCAAGAACACTCTCCCCAATAGTTATCACATTAAAATATCTACACCAAACCCAAAGATCACACTGTCCTGACACATGGGTCAGGGAGGTATTTCCTACATGTCTAGATTTTATCCCCTTTAGGCGACACTAACTCACCCGCATGAGTTTAATCACATCCACATTAATGCATCCTAGTTATAAGTCAAGCCCTCCCTTCCCCACACATTCGGACACATCAAACACATCTTTAGAACAAGGAAAAAATAATTCTATATCCAAAAAATTCATGAACAACATCACATCAAATGTACAAAAAAATGAAATCATCAAAGAAAAACTCATAACAGAAACTTAAATCAACCCTGGGTACTGGACACACATATGGGACTCTAGATCCCAAGTAATATCTTCGATGAAACCATGTCACCACAAGACATGAACCAAGGGAATAGAAAACCCAAGAAAAAAAATTCTCTTTGAGGTCCTAGATCTCTACCAGTTGCTCCTCGAAGGTCGCACCATCGTCAACATCAATATCGGTCCAATCAATGACATGCGAGTCCTCATGAAGATAACGATGCAAATATGATACATAGAAAACATCATATATCCTGACCATCTTTGGGGGAAGTTCTATTTGATATTCTATAACTCCAACATGAGCCAATACCTCGAAAGGACAAAAAAACTGGTGAGAAAGATTACTCCCATGACCGAACCTTCGCTTCCCACGACAAGGGGAAACTTTTAAGAACACATGGTCTCCAACCTAAAACTCTAAAGGCCTCCTCCTATGATCAGAATATAACTTATGTTGGTCCTGATCAATCTTCATCCTCTCACACACAATCTAAACCTTCTCTGTGGTGCTTTTCACCACCTCCGACCCAAGAATACCCGCCTCACCAACCTCTGTCCAACATACAGGTGAATGACATGGCCTTCCGTACAAAGCCTTGAATGGTACCATGCCAATGGTATAGTGGTTGCTGTTGTTGTAGGAAAACTCTACCTGAGGCAAGTGTCATACCCATGATCCTCCCAAATTCAGAACACATGCCTGTAGCATTTCCTCCGACGTCTGGATAGTCCGCTCTGTCTGCCTATCTGTCTGGGGGTGGAAGACAGTGCTAAGGCATAGCTGGGTCCCAAAATCATGCTGCAATACCCTCCAGACTCAGGAGGTAAACCATGTATCTGGGTTTGAGACAATTTACCTCAGAACTACATGAAACCACATCACCTCATCTACGCACCTATGTGCTAAGGCACTCACCGGGCTCGACTCCTATATCACCAAGAAGTGAGATGATTTTGTTAGCTGATCCACCACTACCCAGATAACATCATAGCATCATTGAGTCTTGGGAAACCCTGTTATAAAATCCATTGAAATTTCATCCCACTTCCACTTGGGGACATCTAAAATCTACAATAAACCTCGAGGAACACGGTGTTCAGCCTTTAACTATTGACAGAACATGCACTTTTCCACAAACTCTACCACTACCCGCTTCGCCTAGGGACACCCAAACTATCCCCTCAGGCCTCGGTATATATTGAAAACTCTAGGGTATACCACTAGGGCTGAGCTATAGAACTCACAAAGAACATCCCGACAAATCAATTCTAGAACAAACATACTTCCACAGAAAAGCATCTGATTCTGACCATCCTCTAACCACACTTCAGAATCATTTATTTGGTCAATATGATCATGAGTCACTTCAGCCTATGAGTCTCCCAACTGAGACTCTTCCACTTGCGACATTAGAGATGAGTGCACCATCATCTGGAACAAACATCCTCTGCCACCATCCTCCCCCACATCTAGGTGCAAGGTATCCAATTCTACAATTTCTCTCCAAGTATCTGTAGACTCTCGAACTACTTAATTTTGTGATTTTATTCTCAAGGAATCAGCCACAACATTCACATTACCTTCAGTGTAAGAGACCTCAAAGTCAGTCTTGCAAAAACTCCATCCATATTCACTGCTGCAAATTCTGATCCCACTGGGAAAAGATATACCTTAAACGCTTTTGATCGGTGTAGACCACAAAGTTCTCCCCAATGAGGTAATGCCACCACAACTTCAATGAAAATACTACTAATACATGCTTCAAATCATGGGTGGCATAGTTACGTTCGTGAGGATGTAACTGCCTAGACCCATAAGATATCACTCCCTACTGCTACATCAACACATTTCCCAAACCAAGATAGAAAGAAACACAAAACAAGTCAAATAAAACTCCTTCATCTGGAAACCTGAGCACTGGAGAACTGAACTGTATCTCCTTGAAATACATGAAAGATACCTAACACTGCTTACTCTATATGAATTCCTGGTCCTTCCTAGTCAAAGCCATCAAAGAAGCTGCAACTCGAGAAAAGTCGGGCACAAACCTCCAGTAATAGCCTTCCAAGCCCAGAACACTACAAACTTCTACCACATTCTTGGCTGTTACCCAAGAAACAATTTCCCCCAACTTCAACGGGTCCCCTTCTACCCCTTGATGATACACCATGTGTCCGAGTAAGTGAACTTCTCATGTCATGAACCTTCACTTGGATAACTTCCCGTAGAGCTAGTGGCGTCGAAGGACATCCAAGACTATTCTGAGATACCCAACGTTCTCCTCTTCTGACCAAGAGTAGATCAGAATGTTTTCGATGAACACAATGACGAACAGGTCCAGAAACTCACGGGAAATATAGTTTATGAGGCTCATAAACACGGCTGGTGCATTTGTGACAACGAACGACATAACTACAAACCCAAATTGCCCATAACTACACCTAAAATCCATATTCGGGATATCACTCTCCTTCACCCTCAGCTGGTCATATCCATACCGCAAATAGATCTTAGAGAACCTTCTTGCTCCCTTAAATTGTTTGAAGTGATCTTCTATCCTTGGGAGAGGGTAACGATTCTTGACTGTTACCTGATTCAACCTCGGGTAGTTTATGCACAATATGATACAACCATTTTCCTTCTTCACAAACAAAACTGGAGCAACCCATGGATACATGCTAGGTCGAACAAAACCCTTATTTATTAGGTCATTAATCTGAATTTGCAACTCTTTCAACTCTGAAGGCACCATCCGATTGGGAGCCATCGAAACCGGACGGTTACTAGGTTGTAAGTATATCCCAAACTCAACGTCACATCGAGAGGTTAGAGTCACAACCTTTTCAGGAAGGACATCTAGAAACTCTTTGACAACCCACGGAACTCCGACTATCTCTATATCTGTTGACTCCACTGACAGTCTGACCAACATAGAAAGAAGAGCCTCCACACACCGGATTCCCATATGACAACTCCGTATGCTGACAAAATACACATGAAAAACTTCCTCTTTGGAAAACACGACTCTTCTTCATAATCATTCGATAACAGCAGACATAGAGAACAACCAGTCGATGTATAGAATGACATCGTACGACTGCATCTACAATATAAGAAGATCACCACTAGAATGATGTGGCTCTAATATCAGTCCAGATCCCTGGTAAACATAAAACAAATAGGTCTGACCTCTAACTGGTGTACTCAACACCAGGGGAATGGGAAGTCTTTCTCTGTCTATACTCAGATCATGGGAAAGATTGGGTGCAATGAAGGAGTGAGATTCCCCCAAATCAAACAAAGAAAAAACACGAGTGCTGAAAAAATAGATCGTACCTGGCCCTGCTAGAACTGCTTAATCTACAGTATGAAACTATAGTGACCTGATCCTTTTACATAAAACATTTTAGGATTTTAATCATAATTAATCATCAGAGTAAAAACCAAGGATCTTTAAGTCTAGTGTCTTGGAATACTAGGTACATATGACATAAAACATGGGGCTAAAAAAACCTATTTATTTAATATCCATAAAGATCTTATAACTTTTTTTGAGCCCTCACATCTGCATAGGGTACCTTGGGGAACACATGAACAAAGGGATGAGCTAAAAAGCCCAGTGAGGGAATGAACATAAGGATACATCTCAAGCACACGATTAAGGAGGCATGACATAATGATATCCAAAGCATGAAACTTATAAAAATCATTTAATATAAGCATGGGATCATATAAACATGGAGTCATATAAATGTGGAAGAATCATAAAACATTTCTTTAGTATGGTTCAAGGCTAACCACTAATCCCATTTCCCATTTCAGTATGGGTCAAGGTTATCCACCAATCCTGTTTCACGTCACATCTCATGAGACTTATCCTTACCAAATGCATTGGAGCGCTATCTGGGTGCACCCATATCAACATTTTCATGAATATTCTTTCCAAATAAATATTATTACCACATAAATCTTCTTTCCACATGAGTAATCATACATAATCAATTGTTCATAAACACAAGGTTACCCATGGAGAGAATTGGGTAGCACAATCATGACATAAAACATAACCAATGACTGTATCATGAAAGTGTCCATGAAAGAAAGGGATTAAAACATACATGGATTTTAATAAGGTAATTTATGTATAAATCATGGTAGGTGGTAACAAATATAAGTGACATCACATAAGAAATTTATTTGAGAGACATTAGCATTAAAACATTTGTGTACAGTTTTAAGGAAAACACTATAAATATTTTAAAATAGTAATGAAGACATTATTTTATATCAAACCAGAATTGATACAAGAAGGTTTTCAGAATAAAAATACTGAATTTAAAAAGATAATTTTGTCTTCAAACATAAGATAGAGTTCACTTGAAATTGGGTAAAAGTTTGGGAAGTTCCAATAAAACGAGTGTGCTTATTGGGAAGTATCGACGAGAGATTCAATTAAAAGTATGTATATCCCTGAAAGAGAGTGATAGATGGATCTTATAACATGATTTTAGAGAATATAAATAGACTGTTTAATTTCTACATAAAAAGAAAAGACAACTATATTTTGGTAAAAAGAAAGATAGGGCAACCCGAAGGAATAAAGGAAGTGTGGGTAGAATCCATTATGGTTTATCGGCATGGTATCAGGTGTGACTAAGAGGGCTTGATGAGAGATATAATGGGTGTATCATCACTTATAAAACATTATAAAAGTATGTGGAATGTGTATAAACATACCCCATCACTTGGTATTACACAAAAAGGCATAACATAGAGAAAAATCTTGATTAAGAGTGAAAAGGGGAGGATCCCTTACCTTAAATTCATTGGCATTCTCCACTTGTTATTAACGACCTGAATAAAAAAATTAGGATTATTAATTAATAATTCCAAAAACAATTCTATATTCAATTTATTTATTATAACCCTCTTTAGTTCATTCAATTCCTTTTTGATCAGTTACAAGGTTCAATTTCATTGTTCGGGCTCGTTTGATTACTTGGTTTTAAAAGACCGGTTCACTTATATTCAAGTTTGGATTATATGCAAGATGAAAGTGGTTGTCCAGAATTGAAGTTATATTATTTATTTAATTTCCTAGATATTACATGGTTTTAATTTTAATTAGGTTACTTCTATTGAAGTATAATTATTATATATATAACCATAGTGATAACCGTTTTTGTTAATCAGTGGATTTGATTACAAAGAATTTGTTTTGCTTTATAACTTAATTCCATTTGTACCAAAGGAATAAGAAACCAAAAATTGGATATATTACCTAAATAATAATCTGGTTCAACCATAACAAAAATGGCTTCATGACCATAATTAAAGATAATAAATGAAATTGATTAACCGTTGTCCTTGAATGTGCTAAATTAGCACATCTCAAAAGTTGCATTCATTTCTTTCAAATAAAAGGGTGGGGAAAAGAGAGACGATAATGAAATATTCCACTAGCATGAAGAAATTACTGTAAATTTATGTTACTGGATTTATCATACTATTATAGTGATGGGAGGTGAGGAAATAAATAAAAAAGAAAAGAACTTAAAAGAAAAGAAGAAATTGGGAAGAGGAATTTAACTCTTGAGACTTCCTCCGTCGAGAACCTCTTAAGAGGAGAGGTTTTGGTATTTTGAAGAGGCTGAGAGATTTTGGACGTGGAGGAGGACCTTGGGGAGAGATTTGGGCAGAATAATGGCAAGGAACAAGGCTTGAGAGGAGTGGAGTGAGGAGGGAGTGAAGGGGGTTTTTATAGTCGAGGAGAGGAGGGATTTCATAATACTATAATTATTAATTTATTATTTCTTCACAAGAAAAAGGAATAGTAATTATTCCATGACAAAGAATAGTAAATTGGTCATGTGAATTCAAACCATGGGTGGTGACATCAGCCATGATTCTAGGAATAGTCTATTTAGCTTATAATGTATATATATGGTAAATTAACATATTTTACTATTCATAAAAAAATCAAGTATTTCAGAAAAATCTTAAAAATTTACCCTAACCATTTTTCGACGTGTAGAATACAAAAATGAAGTCCATTTTTCAAAAATGATTTTCTAAATATGATTATTTTAATATTTAATTAAAATAATAATTTATTATCAAAACCAGTTTTAAAACATTCATTAACTTATTCTAAAATATAGGTATATCGTACTTCTAACTTGAATATTATTTTTATACCACCAAAGGGGAGGTTAATATTCATTATGGTATATCACTATTCATAAGGGTATGTTACTATTCATTAGGGTAGGTTAATATTCACAAAAAATTAAGTTTTTCTTATCAAACTCTAGATAACTAACCGATTACAACCATGTATGACAGATTTTTAAAATTACAAACAATGAAGTGACAAAATTATATTTAAAGGTAACATAGCAATTAGTATTTTATTATGTTGTGCTTTCATACTTAAGATAAGGGAATTTCCATTGAAAAACATTGGGTCGTTACATTCTACCCCCCTTATGAAATTTCGCCCTCAAAATTTCATTTTACATTCTAAGCCAAAAATAGGTGTGGGTACTTTTCCTTCGTTGCTTCCTCCAATTCCCATGACGCCTCTTCATAATTATGGTTTCTCTATAGAACCTTGACCAGATGAGTAGTTTTTTTTAGAACATTTTCTTTATGATCTAGAAGCTTCACTGGCTTCTCCTCTTAAGAGATATCATCCTCCAACTGTACCACCTCTGAAGAGAGTACATGTGAAGGGTCTGGTATGTAATTTATTAAGAGGGATACATGAAAGACATCATGTACTTTAGACATGGTAGGTGGAATTGCTAGTCTATAGGCCACAACTCCAACTCGATCAAGGATCTCAAAGGGGTCGATGTACCTAGGACTTAACTTCCATTTCTTCCCGAATCACATGACTCTCTTCCATGGAGATATTAGAAGGAAGACTTTATCTCCAACACTGAACACTAAGTCCCTTAAACGGTTGTCAGCATAGATCTTTTGCTGACTTTAAGTGGCTTTGACGTGTTTCTGGATGACTTGAACCTTCTCTATCATCTCTTAAACAATATCGGGTCCAATTATCTTTCTTTCTCAAACTTCATCCCAACAGGTTGGAGTTCTACATTGCTTTCCATACAGAGCTTTATATAGAGACATTTGAATACTCGAGTGGAATCTATTGTTAAATGAGAACTCAACCAATGGGAGATGCTGATCCCATCTTCCTTTGAATTCTAGAGAGCAGGCTCTAAGAATATGTTCAAGAATCTGAATAGTTCTTTCAGACTGTCCATTAGTTTGGGGGTGATACGCTAGGAAGAAATTTAATTCAGTACTCAATGAATGTTGAAGGCCCCTCCATAATTTAGATGTGAACATTGGATCACGATCAGAGATAATTGAGAGTGGAACACCGTGCAGTCTCACCACTTCCTTCACATATATCTTTGCAAGTTGTTAAAGAGAGAGATCTTCCCGAATAGTGATGAAATGAGATGTCTTGGTGAGTCGGTCAAGCACAACCCATATTGCATTATTTCCCTTTGATGTATTCAGGAGACCCATGGCAAATTCCATAGTAACATTTTCCCATTTTCACGTGGGTATAGGAAATGGCTACATCATAACTTTGGACTTCTGTTGCTCAGCTTTAACTTGCTGACATACCAAGCACCTTGATATATATTCCATAATATCCTTCTTCATGTTATCCTTCCCTAAGTATTCTCATAGATCACAGTACATTTTGGTACTCCCAGAATGGATAGAGAAGGTCGGCCTATATGAATCATTCAATAGATTCTTCTTTATCTCTGGATCAGATGGTACACATAATTGTGTCCCAAATCTTACAACTCCTTCCTCATCAATTTTGAAATTGATGGATTTCCCATTTTAAACGGCTTCCACCCTTTTCTGAATTTCCACATCCTTTCTTTGAGTATCCTTTATTTTATCCAAGAGGGATGGTTGAGAAATCATTTGATAAAGGATTGATTATGTGCCTCCCTTAATAATTCCTGTGTCCATCCTTTGCAAATCTAAGAAGATCAGATCCTTTCCAATTCTCATCATTGATAAAGATGCAGGATCCTTTCTACTTAGAGCATCTGCCACCTTGTTTGCCTTACCGGGATGGTAGTGGATTGAGCAGTCATAATACTTGATGACCTTTATCCATATTCTCTAGCGCATATTAAGCTCTTTCTATGTGAATATATATTTGATACTATTGTGGTCCGTATATATCTCACATTTTTTCACATAGAGATAATGTCGCCATATTTTCAATGCAAAGATCACAGCCGCCAACTCCAGATCATGCGTGGGATAGTTTTTCTCATGGATTTTCAGCTTCCTTGAGGCATAGGCTATCACTTTATCATTTTTCATTAGAAAACAGCCTAAGCCCTTCTTAGAATCATTACTATACACCACAAAGAGTTCTCCACTTGAAGGGAGTGTGAGTACCGGTGTAGTGACAAGCATCTTTTTCAACTCCTTGAAACAGTCTTCACATTCCTGTATCCAGATGAACTTTACTCCCTTCCATGTCAGCTTGGTCATTGGGTTTGACAATTGTGAAAGGTTCTTCACAAATCTTCGATAATACCCAGATAGACCTAAAAAGATGTGGATCTTCGTTATAGAAGTTGGCCTCAGCCACTCTTCAATTGCCTTCATCTTGGTATGGACCACAGATATCCCTTTCCTAGTGATAACATGCCCCAAGAATGATACTTCCTCCATACAGAACTCACATTTACAATACTTTTCATACAAATTCTCCCTTCACAAAGTATTTAACATAGTTTCCAAATGATCCTAATGTTCCTCCTTGCTCTTGGAGTATATTAGTCTATAATCAATAAAGACCACCACAAATTTGTCGAGGTAATATCTAAAGAATATATTTATTAAATCCATCAAAATTTCTAGATCATTAGTGAGCCTGAAGGGCATCACTATGAACTCAAAGTGTTCATACCTCGTTTGAAAGGTAGTCTTGGGAATATCTTCCTTCCTCACCTTTAGTTGGTGATATCCCGACCGAAGGTCCACCTTAGAGAAATAACTGGCCCCACGAAGTTGATCAAACAAGTAATCTATCTGTGGTAGGGGATACTTGTTCTTTATAGTGATTTTATTGATCTCACGATAATCAATGAAGAGGCGCATTGATCCATCCTACTTCTTGAAGAAGAGGACTAGAGCACCCCATGATAAAGCACTCCGGCATATAAAACCCTTCTCCATATTCTCCTGTAACTGCTTCTTTAGCTCTTCTAACTCTACAGTGGCCATTCTGTAAGGTGTACTTGGTATTGGTAGAGATCCAGGGATAAGTTCCATTGAGAACTCAACCTCTCGGTGAGGAGGAATACTAGGAAACTCTTCGGGGAATACATCTGTGTAATCCCTCACGATGAGAATGTATTCCAAAATTATTCTATCCTTTGTCCCAATCATTTGAGATAGATATGCTTCCTCACAAGAAAGTAGTATCCAAACATGAGGAGAAGATTCTAAAGGAGACTCATCTTCTTCCTTACACTTATAAAGAATCATAGGATGCTTCAGGATGTGAAAAGTGATCTCCCTTTCCCAAAAATTGATGTTGGACTTGTACAAAGATAGCCAATCCATGACCAAGATAGCGTCGAAATCCACTAAAGGAAGTATGACAAGATTTTATGGGAGGTTCAGTCCACAAACATTAACCAGGGAGGAGTTATCAACCATGGATGCAATAATTTTTGCATTCTCTATTCTCCTAGATAGCTTTTCCTCCAAATTTTGAGGTGGTGTTTGAATAGTTCTACTAAACTTGCAAGATATGAAAGAATGCATAGAACCAGAATCAAATTGTAAGTTCGCTATTCTTGAATGAATAACAAGAGTACCTGTCACCACATCGTTTTTTGGCTCCACCTTAGCAATAGTGATAACATAATCCCTTCCTTGTTTTCTTGGAGGTTGTTTCTGATTGACTCTGAAACCCCTAGGCTTAGGGAAATTGTTTGCATAATGCCCAAGCTCCTTACAGTTATAACACTACACTACAGGATGAGTGTTGATCTGAACCTTCCTTTCTTCTTCAACATTTGCAGGATTTTTCATATCCCTTCGACAGTTCTTGGCCAAATGACCAATCTTTCCTCATGTGAAAAAATTCTTGGTTCCCTTGAGATAGTCACCAAGATGCTTCTTCCCACAATTTTTGCAAAGGTAAAAGTGAGGCTTCATTCAATCATGGGATTTCTTTGATGAACCGACCATGTTGTTCTCCATTTTCCAATTCTTATCGCTAGGCCCATGAGACCACTAAGAGTCTATAATCTCCATTTCAACCTTGAGGTAAAAACAAAAACTCTCCTCATTGCCGTCGAAGTCTCGAATCGCCATCAAATTTCGTAGACTCGGCTTTAGTCCGATAAAGAAGCGATCCACCTTGCTTTCGGTGTTCATGAAAAATCCAAAGGCGTACCTTGAAAGCATTGTAAAGTTCACTTTATACACCCCGATGGACTCATCTTCCTTCTGCTTGAGTCCAAGGAACTCTCTTTCCATCTTGAGAAGGAGGGTTCGAGGAAAATATTTGTTGAAAAACATCCTCTTGAATTCCTCCCATTCTATGGAATCAATTTCCTCTTGGGACATTGTATTCTTGATCAGTGTCCACCACTGATCAGCTTCCCTATACAAACGATAGACTGCCAGTACAGCTTTCTCTTCTCCCAAGCACTGGAGGGCAGAGAAAATATTTTCAATGGAGTTAATCCATTGTTATGTGAGGAGGGGATAAGAAGACCCACTAAACATGTGAGACCTTTTCCACATGAAGGATTCTACGACAACTTGCTCTTTCCTTGGAGGAGGGGGACATTCCACCCGATTCAAGTTATTATTCATAACTCGAGCCAATTAAGCATGTACTGCCATGAGGTTTTGAGCACCCGCTTCCATCACATAGGGCATGTCATTAGGGAAATCATCAAATTTCCTATCACATTGGTTGTTGGAACGTGTTATTCTATTTCCCGCCACTAACTAGGAAAAATAACCTATAATTAGAGGTCTTGAATACTTAGCTATTGAGCATAAAAATAAACTTTGAACATAAAAGTATGAACTTATAAAGAAGAATTATATCCTGACTTGTGATTCCTTAGGTTTATATCTAGGTTATCATCGATCTATTTATTTACATATATTCTTATGGTCTTCTCTTTTTCCCTTAATAATGGTTTGTACTAAGCTCATGAATCTATCAATGCATATCCCCCAGGAGTGTTGTAACCAAGAGTGAAACAAGGCCCATTATCGTGCACCAGTTCCCATTTGAGTCTAGATCAAAGAGGTGTTTTCGGGTTTTACCACTAGATATATCTATGCCAGAGCCGCTCCTACCTGCTCGTATCCATACAGGGATGTATTTTCTTGATAAACCACCTACTCTATAATCACCAAAATTCAGGACTGTTTTCTTATACTTAGTCTCATCCTTAAGGTTCTCACTAAGTTGCTCTATTTGTAATCTCCAAAAATTACTAGACCATCGTCTGATACCAACTATATCAACCCAAGCCTTTTACATAAATCATTTCATGATTTTAAGCATAATTAATCATCAGAGTACAAGCCAAGGATTGTTAAGTCTAGTGTCTTGGAAGACTAGGTACATATAACATAAAACATGGGGCTGAAAAAAAGTTATTTATTTAATCTCCATAAAGAGCTTCTAACTTCTGTTGAGCCCTTACATTTTCATAGGGTACCCTGGGGAACACATGAACAAAGGGATGAGCTAAAAATCCCATTAAGGGAACGAACATAAGGATACATTTTAAGCACATGAGTTAGGAGGCATAACATAATTATATCCAAAACATGAAACTTATAAAAGTAATTTAATATAAGCATGGGATCATATAAACATTGAATCATATAAATGTTACAGAATCATAAAAAATTTCTATAGTACGGGTTAAGGATAACTGCCAATCCCATTTCCCATTTCAGTATGGGTCAAGGCTAATCGCCAAACCTGTTTCACATCGCATCTCATGAGACTTATCCTCACCCAATGCATTGGAGCACTATCTGGGTGCACCCATCTCAAAATTTTCACGAATATTCTTGCCACATAAATATTATTACCACATAAACCTTCTTTCCACATGATTAATCATACATAATCAATTGTTCATAAACATAAGGTTACCCATGGATAGAATTGGGTACCACAATCATGACATAAAGCATAACCAATGAGTGTATCATGAAAGTGTACATGAACGAAATGTATTAAAACATACATGGAAATTAATAAGGTAATTTAGGTATAAAACATGGTATGTGGTAACAAATTGAAGTGACATCACATAAGTTATGTTTTTGAGAGACATTAGCATTAAAACGTTTTATGCATTTTAAGGAAAATACTATTGAGATTTTAAAATAGGAGAGAATACATTATTTTATATCAAAACATAATTGAACCAAGAATGTTTTAATAATAAGAATAATTAATTTACAAAGAAAGTGGTGTCTTAAAACATAAGATATAGTGTACATTAAATTGGGTAAAAGTTCTGGAAGTTCCTTTAAAACGAGGGTGCTTATTGGCAAGTATCGAGGAGAGATTCACTTAAAAGAATGTATATCCCTGAAAGAGAATGAGAGATGGATCTTAGAACATGAGTTTGGAGAATATAAACATAATGTTTAAGTTCTACATAAAAGTAAAAGACAACTATATTTTGGTAAAAATAAAGATAGAGCAACCCGAAGGAATAAAGGAAGTGTAGGTAGAATCCACTATGGTTTATCGGCATGGTATCAGGTGTAACTTAGAGGGCTTGATGAGAGATATAACGGGTTTATAATCACTTATAAAACATTAGGGAAGTATGTGGAAGGTGTATAAACATACCCCATCACTTGGTATTACACAAAAAGTCATAGCATAGAGAACAATCTTGATTAAGAGTGAAAAGGGGAGGATCCCTTACCTTAAATCCGTTAGTGTTTTCCACTTGTTAATAAAGACCTGAATAAACAAATTAGGATTATTAATTAATAAATCCAAAACCTCTTCTATATTCAATATATTTATTATAACCCTTTTTAGTTAATTCAATGCCTTGTCTAATAGTTACAAAGTTCAATTTCATTGTTCAGGCTCATTTGTTTACTTGGTTTTAAAAGGCCGGTTCACTTATATTCAAGTTTGAATTATATGAAAGATGAAAGTGGTTGTCCAGAATTGAAGTTATATTCTTTAGTTAATATCCAGGAGATTACATGTTTTTAATTTTAATTAGGTTACTTATAGTGAAGTTGATTTATTATATATATATAACCATAGTGATAACCGTTTTTGTTAATCGGTGGATTGGATTACAAAGAATGTGTTTTTATTTATAAATTAATTCCATTTGTACCAAAGGATTACCAAACCAAAAATAGGATATATTACCTATTTAAATAATCTGGCTCAACCATAACACAAATGGTTTCATGAACAAAATTAAAGATAATAAAAGAAATTGATAAACCGTTGTCCTTGAATGTGCTAAATTAGCACATCTCAAACGGTGCTTTCATTTCATTCAAATAAAAGGGCGGGGAAAGGAGAGAAGATAATGAAATATACCACTAACATGAAGAAATTACAGTACATGTATGTCACAGGATTTATCATACTATTAAAGTGATGGGAGGTGAGGAAAGAAATAAAAAATAAAAGAACTTAAAAGAAAAGAAGAAATTGGGAAGATAAATTTACCTCTTGAGACTTCCTCCTTTTAGAACCTCTTAAGGGGAAAGGTTTTGGTATTTTGAGTAGTCCGAGAGCTTTTGGACATGGGAGATGACCTTGGGGAGAGATTTGGGCCGAATAATGGCAAGGAACAAGGCTTGAGAGGAGTGGAGAGAAGAGGGAGTGAAGGGGGTTTTTATAGTGGAGGAGAGGAGAGATTTCAAAATATTATAATCATTAATTTATTATTTCTTCACAAGATAAGGAATAGTAAGTATTCCATGATCAATAATAGTAAATGGGTCATGTGAATCCGAAACATGGGTGGTGACATCATCCATGATGCTAGGAATAGTCTATTTAGCTTATAATGTATATATACGGTAAATTACAATATTTTACTATTCATAAAAAAAATCAAGTATTTCAGAAAAATCCCAAAAATTCACCCTAACAATTTTTCAATGTGTAGAATCCAAAAATGAATTTCATTTTTCAAAAATAGTTTTTTAAATATGATTATTTTAATATTTAATTAAAATAATAATTTATTCTCAAAACCAGTTGTAAAACATTCATTAACTTATTCTAAAATATAGGTATAGCGTACTTCCAACTTCAATATTATTTTTATACCACAAAGGTGAGGTTAGTATTCATTAGGGTATATCACTATTCATAAGGGTATGTTACTATTCATTAGGGTAGGTTACTATTCACCAAAAATTAAGTTTTCCTTATCAGACTCCAGATAACTTACGGATTACAACCGTGTATGCCAGATTTTCAAAATTCCAAACACAGAAGTGACAAAATTATGTTTAAAGGTCACTTAGCACTTAGTAGTTTATTATGTTGTGTTTTTATACTTAAGAGAAGGGAATTTACATTGAAAAACATTGGGTAATTAATGAAACTATATGTTCCTAGCTCCTCTACCTCTCAGCTATCGACCACCTCATCAACCATGCCCTAGTCGAGGTCCCTAAAGAGCACCCTAAGGTAAGCCCCCGCAACATCTTCCCTCAGAGGATCAGGGCCCTACTTCTAAAAATTCCTCGCTAGCAACCACTACTGTTGAGGTGGGTGCTGAACCTGCCCACCCCCACTGTACTGATCTCAAGCTGGGCACTGGCTCTGAAGGTGCCCGAAACTCCACAAGAAAAACATCTCAGTCCTGGGCCCATAGGAAAAGGTTAAGGACCTGAGGATCGAAATTGGAACTGGTGACACATACTCCCCACTAGTAGAAACCTAAAAGGCCTTGTCACTGGAGATCTGTTTCTGAATTTCTTTCCCTTTGACGAACACAGTTGTCTCCCCTCTCATGGAACACCTCCTCGCGAGCGTATCATTTCCATCATCTCATCATTTTTTGGCACATCCAAGTACGTTGGTAGGGTAAAGGGAGTAACAACATTCTGATGAGATGGTCGATGCACCTCCTCTAAATTTCTTGCCTGAGACTCCTCATCTAAAAAGAGGTCTGGAGCAAAACACAGGATATCCTTGAACTTGATCCCCAATTCTTTCACCAAAATACTTCTTTGCTGAAGGGAGATAAATTCTTGTATCTTCTCATCTTTTTCCATAGAAGAAAGGAATTCCTCTTGAAAATCATTCTTGAAAACAGCCCAAAAAACCTCTATCTCTATCTTTTCCCCAAGTTAGAGCATCAACCATTGATGTGATTCTCCTATTATCTGGATGATCACCAATAGGACCCAATACTTCCTTAGAGCACGAATTAGAGTGAAGTAGATCCCTAGCTTCTCGATCCAACCTTCTATTTCTACGTCGGAGACACTACCCTTGTATTTCAGGATGGTCTATCGTTGGAAGGAACACAAAGTCCACTGCCACCTCTCATCCTCTTCCTCTCAGTTAGACCTCTTCTTATTGGCTAGAACAACCTGTTGATCTTAAACAACCCTTGCCACATGTAGACAACGTCCGGGTTCTATAACTGCAAGGTAAAGAAGGAATTCCTAAGCCCAAGTAGCGAGGAATTTTACTTAGGATTTATTTATCATATTATAAAATTTTCTCCCCAAGACACCCTAATTCAAGTAAGAACACAAGTCATTATGATGAATGTACATTTCCTAGGGTATCTACCCTACAATAAATGTAGGCTCACTTGGTCGTTCGGTTGGCTCAGAGTCCTTGCATCAGATCATGGGGGGCCCTAAAATCCCATGTCCTAGCCGGTCTTCCCTGGGCTATGTCACACAGAAATATTTCCTAGCACTTTTTTCCTACCCTGCCATGCAATTTTCACTATGCCTAACTCCAGACTCCATCCTATCTCTCAACCATCACCTTTGATACCATTCTTTCCTGGCCCACCTTTCTTAAGATGAGGGAAGGGGCGAAAAAGTTCCCCTTCCTTCCTTCTTCAAGATGAAGATGAGATAATGAACCCTGAGTCCCACCTCTAGTAGGCCCCAGAGTGGTGACTAGAACCAAGGGTATATATTTTCACAATATGGATGGAATTACACTTTTTTTTTATTTTAACTAGATCGAGTGATAAGAGAAACAAACCAAGAAACACAAAGGTAAAATATGTATAAAAATAAACCCAATGATAAACCCACATGCATGTTTTAAAAAAACTGAAACAAAAGTACAAGAATCTCCAAAGTGAAATAAAAAAAAGAAAATGGAAAACTGTGCAGCAGTAGGAAAATTGAGCACCGACCAAAAAAATCTCCCAACATCCATACTAGTAGGGTCCCTCCTGGTCCTCAAAGTCATCATGGAAACCTGAAAGTGAATATAGGGTGAGTATACAAGTATACTTAGTAGGGAACCTAAAGCTCTCGTGCACAAGTGGGGAGAAAATCTAATGCCCCATAAAAATATAAGTAACCAGACACCGATCAAGGAAACTAACTACCCAACCTCCAAGGTACACTCCCCAAATATTACATTTCGTCACGACCTGCCTTTGGCAAGATGAGGGAAGGGGCAGAAAATTTCCCCACCCTTCCTTCCTCAAGACGTAGATGAGATATTAACCCCCTGAGTCCCGCCTCCAATAGGCCCTAGAGTGGGGAATAACACCAAGTGTATATATTTTGACAATATGGGAGGAATTAACTTTTTTTTTATTTTAACAAGGTTGAAAGATAAGAGAAGACAACCGCCAAACACCAAGGTAAAATATGTATAAAAAGAAACACAAAGACAAAACAACATGGATGTTTTAAAAAAAGTGGAACAAAAGTACAAGAATCTCCAAAGTTCAATACCAAAACGAAAAATGGAAAACTGAGCAGGAACAGGGAAAATAAGCACATGGAAACAAAAACTCCCATTGTCCAGACTAGTAGGGTCTCGTACGGTCCTCAAAGCCCTCTTGGAAACCTGAAAGTAAATGTAGGGTGAGAATATGAGTATACTCAGTAGGGAACCTAAATCTCTCATTCATAAGTGAGGATACATTCTAATGCCCCATAAAAATAGAAGTAACCATACAATGAGAAAGAAAACTATCCACCCATCCTCATAAAGAGAAATCACCAAATATCACAAGCCTAGTATATAGTATTATATCACATCATTACAAGGTACCCTTCACCACCCTCCCACAAGTCATCTAGACATCCTATGCCTCAAACCTCCCCCACAAGTTCCACTGCCATATCCAGGCTACACACACCTGGTCCACAACCATCCACATATCGTACCCGCAAACACCTGGGCCACAACCACAAAACTTTCCCACAGACACCTAGTCCATATCACAACCACATCCCACACAGTTCTACCCACACACACCTACGCTCTACAACAATCACACATCTCACCCAAAGACACCTAGGCCTCATCCTAAAGACACCTAGGAAACTACAACTACACCTCTTGCCTAAATACACCTGTGAATCATCCCAAAGACACTTGAGGGAACATTCTGACTGAAAACAACTAGGCCTCATATCTATAATAAAAAACTATCAGAAGGTTCTAGGCTAAAACAATACACCATGCTCGAAGAGTCTTGGGCTAAAGTAACCACCTTAGGCCATCACAACCTCTATGAGAGGGAGCAGAAATTATCTAACGATAAGGGAAATCACAATCACCTATGAGATGGGGTTGTTTGGAACTAAGTTCTTGACATGGGTAGAGTGCACTCTAAACATGAAGAAAAATACATGATTAATACTTAACAAGCACTCTTCCCATCATATGGCTTCTAAAACAAAGATCCAAGCACGTGACACAACCATATTACCCATACGACATGCACAAAACAACAATCCCAAAAACTACCCATCTAGGTTATCATGTTTGAAAATTTACATTTTAACTATTTCTTCACTACTGTGCATCTAACAGGCACAACCAAAAGAAGGAACAACAACAAAACAGAATCTGTAAATTATTGATTTAATAGTTCAGTTGCATTTTTTCTTGTAAGAAAAAAACAGAGGGAGATGACTCAAAACACGTCCCCACCAGCTTGTATACACAACACAACAAAAGGAAGTTCATCTGTCTATAAGATCATCCAGTCCACAATCGATCAACATTTCAATAGTAGGTTATATTCCACAACCAGTGCCACCCCATGATCTCAACACAACCACCACATAATGCGTATATGGCACCAAACAGATTTCTTATACATATAATTAAAATAGATAAATTAGTTTACATATTCGACCAACACTGGTCACCATGATCCTCTTTTTCGTTTGTTTAATAGGGGTGATCACACATGGGTTACTTTCCTCATACATCCATTTAAATATCTAGGTATATGTGATTAAATGTTTTTTATCATGTTGTACCAGTTTAATCACTACCATGTCTAGAAAACAGAGCATTACTAGTGTGAAAACAAGGACCACCAATTATCATGATTTTTAGTAGGCTTAAGCTTGTACAATTTACAATACAGAAAAGAATAATAACATCTTCATCTCTGACTCATCCCCTTCTATTTAATAGTCGTTTATTATATTTTTTAGAGGTTAGGTTTCAACTATGTCTCATGGAGGCATTGTCATACCCACCCCGCATGATGCACATAAAAGAGAGACGAAGGTATAATTTCCAACCATGATGATCAAAGATCTCCGTTTCATCCTCATGTCAAGAACCTATATAGGAACTTGATCGATACCACTTAGTTTCCCCAACGGGGGGGGGGGGGGGTGGGTGGGTGGGTATAATAGGATCCGTGAAACCCCAAGGAAGGGATGATCCAAGGAGTGCAGATTGATCCCATAACTTCTTGGGAATAGAGGAAGGGTTCCAGCATCTCGCACAAGGGAACAAGAAGGAAGAACCAAGGAAAACAGACATCTCTTCCCTTAATAATATTTAATGGAGCAACGATTTATGATACACTAAATTTTTTCATTAATGAGAGGATCACACTAAACCCTGCAGTTTGACCAAGTAATGGTTATACCACTATTACAATAAATTAAAATAGGAGTTAAGGACTTTGAATCAGCCTTAGAGTCCTTAAAACGAGACTTTAAATTCATTTTACATCAAAGGAAACATCAAAGGGGAGAAACAGAAGAAATATGGAAACAATGTACACCAAAACTGAAATTTAACAAAGTGTTGGATGACACGCCATTCTGGAAACCTGAAGGGGATGGAAACACTATAGAATTACACTAGTCTAAAAACACTATTCATGAACTAGAAAATTGGAAAAGGGAATATCCTACTATTGGAAATAGCCTACTATTCTAGAAAAACTGTTCATGAACTAGAAATTTGGAAAAGGAAATAACCTGCTATTGGAAATAGCCCACTATTCTAGAAACACTGTACATGAACTAGAAATTTGGAACAGAAAATAGCCTGATGTTCTGGAAATATTTTTCATGATATAGAAATTTGGCAAAGTGTCAGGAATAAGTCACATTGACCACCCTGAACACCTCAAACACCAGATTTCAGCAATGTAATGGACCAAAGACGTCTGAGCCATTATATTAATATTTTTATATTATTCTATTAACAAAAGTGTTTTTAATCATGTGTCTTCTTGTAAGACAACTCAAAAAATTTAGAAGATTATATAAGTCACTCACCTTGGGTATGAAAAATTGATTTGAACAAACCTTGGAATGGTTTGTGCTGATTACCAAGATTTTAAGATGGGTGAAGATTAAATAGTAAACTGAATTTTCAACAAATTCACAAGCATTATGAATGGAATGAATTCAATTAGAGAATCTCTAAAAAACCTAATACTAGTTGAATGAGTGCTACAAGCCTTACTAAATAAATATAATGACAATAAGGCTTCCATTTATAAAATTATGAACTTCAAATAATAGACCATAAATTAATTGATTGGATCACTACTTCAATATGAACTTGAACTGAATAACATAGCTTCTAAAGAGACAACAAAAAATAAAAGGTGTAGATTTTAAATATATAATTTTTTTATAATGAATATTCTAATTCTAATCTACATGATATTGAAAAGGAAGACATGGATTAGATTGTGACTAGAGTTTACAAAATAATGAAAAATAAAGGATTCAAGAATCAATTTAGAAGAAACTATAAAAAATAAAATTATAATGGAGATAATAAAGGTGATATGAATTATAATGCTTCAGATGTAACCTGTAATGATTGCAGGAAAAAAAGGAATATCAAAAATGATTTTCCTAAACTAAATAATAAAGATAAATATAAAAAAGAAGGATAAAAATGCGTTGAACACTAGTTGGAGTTGTGCAGAAGAATCTGATTCCAGTAAAAAATCTGGAAATAAAAAAGAATCTGCTAACTCATGATTTATGGAATTAATGGATAAGGTTAGTAATACTTGTTTTTATTCTAAATATTTAGATTCTGAATGTGATTCTAAAAACCCCAATGTTCTTGAATTAAATAAATAAATTAAAATATTATGAAAAATATATTTTTAAAGATTCTGATTTATATAATAAACATAAAAAACAATTCCAAACATGTTTCTAAAAATAAAATACCTTTTCAATAGAATGAAAAACTAAGTAACACTTCTTATTCTTATTCTCATTTAAAAATTCATGATAATTTTAGATATGCTCATGATTTAAATGAAAATTTGAAAAAGGAAGTTCAGTGTCTTAAAAAACTTTATCTTAATTTATTCAAGGTCGTGAAAAATATCATTAGATGATGTCTTTTAAATAAACTCATAAAAATAAAGATGGTTTTTGTTATGACATGAGATTACCTCAAATGTATAAAAATCATTTTTTAAAAGTAAAAATGGTTGTACATCAACTGTTACTTTCTTTAAATGTGACATTAAAGGTGACTATGAAATGACTGTTCTCATAGATTTAAACAATTCTTGGCATTAACAAAAACTAAAATTTTAAAATCCTTATTATATAGAGTACCTTGAAATACATGTTTAAATTTTGTATGGGTACCTAAAAATTGTATAACTAATCCTATTGGACCCAAAGTAGCTTGGGTACAAAAACTGTGATGTAATTGATTTTTGTTTAAAAAATGACTTGGATGTCTCAAGAACAACATATAGTACATGGACTGTGGATACTCTAGGAATATGATTAGAGACCCATCAAAGATTACTACTTACACACATGAGATGGAGACACTGTTAAATTTAGAGACAATTCCAATGGTAATGTAAAAGGTTTTGGTAAAGTTGGTATTTCAAATTGTACTTTTATTTCTAAAGTTTTATATGTTGAATGTTTAAAACATATTTTAATTAGTATATCAAAATTGTATGATGATGCAATGGAAGTTAAATTTCAGAATAATAAAT
Organism: Viscum album; assembly: GCA_963277665.1. Taxonomy (NCBI): domain Eukaryota; kingdom Viridiplantae; phylum Streptophyta; class Magnoliopsida; order Santalales; family Viscaceae; genus Viscum; species Viscum album. The sequence goes on from OY728148.1 coordinate 1,944,582,975, forward strand.
GTTTAGTTTTTAAATATGATTCATTATTATTTTATGCTAATCAAAAAGATAATATTTATACTATTGATTTTTCTGAATTAATTATTCAACATGTAAAGTGTTTGAATGATTTAAAAAATGACAACATCCTTTAGTATCAACATTTATATCATGTTTATTTCATAATGTTTCATTAGCTCTCAAAAAATGATAATGTGTTACAACTACTTTCCTTGAAGAAATAACATCTTCATGTATGTGAATCTTGCATAAAAGGGAAGCAACAAAGAATTTATTTTATACCCATCAATTAGATAAGTACTAATAAACTTTTAAAGTTAGTAAATATTGATTTATTTAGCCCCACTAAAATTTCCAGCCTTGGTGGAAAGAAATATACTATAGTTATTGTTGATGATTGTAGAAGATTTACTTCGGTATACTTTTTTCACATAAAAATGATACTTTTCTAGATTTATTACATTTTATAAATTAGTTCAGAATGAAAAAGATTCTATGATTATTTCTATTAATAGTGATAAGGAGGGGGATTTCATAATTTATATTTTTATTTTTTTGTGAAAAGAATGGTTATTTTCATAATTTTTCTTCTCATATAACACCATATAAAAATGGTGTTGTAGAAGAGAAAAACAAAACTGTTATTGAAATCACTCGAACTATGTTAAGTGAATCTAATTTTCCTATATATTTTTTGGCTGAAGACATTTTTTCTTCTTGTTATATTTTAAATAGATTTCTTATTAGTTCTTGGTAAAAGAAAACTTCTTATAAATTATTCAAAAATAAAAATCCTAAAGTTTGTTACTTTAGAATTTTTTGGTTATAATGTTGTTTTTAAATACAAAGTATAATTTTTATAAATTTGATGTTAAGAGTGATGAAGGTATTTTACTTGGTTATTATAATTATATTAATGATTATAAAGTTTCTAATAAAATAATTATGATTATTGAATAATATATTCATGTCATGTTTGATGAAAATAATGTAAAATTAAATTATGATATCTAATGATATTGATAAAGAGTTTAGAGAATTTAATTTTGGTGAAGAAATTTCTCAAGATAAGAGTTAATCAATTGAGTGGGAGAATAATCATTATCAACTAGATCCAAAATCCTGTAAGATTAATAAATATCATCCTATTGAAAATATAATTAGAAATGTTAATTCTGGTTTTAAAACTAGAAATTATATTCTAAATGTTAGTGATAAGTTAAAAGAGGTAAAGTAGACCATTTCTATACCAGATGAATTAAATCAATTTTTTAGAAATAATGTTTCTAATTTAGTATAATTTCCTGAGGATAAAGTTGTGATTAGAACTAAGTGGATATTTAAAAATAAGCTAGATGAATCCAGACAAATTGTAAAAAACAATTCCAATCATGTTTCTCAAGGATATTCTCATGAAAAAGGTATCAGATTTGATGATTTTTTTGCACCTGTTTACAGGTTAGTGGCACTTAGAATTTTGTTGGAATTTTATTGTTTTCAAGGTTTTAAATTATATCAAATAGATATAAATAGTTCTTTCTTAAATGGTTTTATAACTTAATAATTTTATGTTTCTCAAACCCCTAGTTTTGATAGTGAAAAATTTTATAACCATGTTTTTAAATTATCTAAATCATTATATGGTATCAAACAAGAACCTCATGCTTGGTATGAAAGGATTTATTTATTTTTGTTAAATAATGATTTTAAGAAAGGAAATGTTGATCCAACACTTTTTATTAAAAGAAATTATGATAAAATTTTAATTTATCAAATTTATGTTGATGATATAGTTTTTGGATCATATAGTGAAATAAATTTTTAATGAATTTTCTTCTTTGGTGTCTTATGAATTTGACATGAGTTTAATGGGGGAATTAAAATTCTTTATTATACTTCACATTTTTCAAAGAAAAGATAAAAATTTTCTTAATCAATCTAAGAATTCTAAAGAGTTAGTTAAAAGATTTGGTATTGATTTTACTAAATCTATGAAAACTCAAATGAGTACTAATAGTAAATTAGATATTGATGCATCTGGTATATATGTTGATTTTAAAATTTATAGAGTCATGATAGGTTTCTTTCTTTATATAACTACATCTAGATCCGCTATCAGTTTCAGTGTTTGTTTATGTGCTAGATTTCAAGAAGATCATAAATAAATTCATTTTAAAAATATCAAAAGAATAAATAGATCTATTAAAGTAACTGTTGATTTTGGTTTATTTTATCCAAAATATAACTGTTTTGATTTAACATCTTATTCTGATTCTGATTTTGGAGGATTTAGAATTGATAGAAAAAGAACATCAGGTATGTTTCATTTTCTAGGAAAAAGTTAAATTTCCTAGTCCTCTAAGAAACGACTATGAATTGCTTTATCAACTATAGATGTTGATTATATATCTGATTCTAGTAGTTGTGTCCAATGTTTATAGATTAACAAATAATATGTGATTTTGGTGTTTATCTTGATATACTACCTATTTATTGTGATAATATTTCTACTATTTCTATATCTAAAAACCCCTTACAACATCCTAGAAAGATTCATATTGATCTTGGATTTCATTTTATTAGAGATCATTTTAACAATGGTGATATTGTTTTTGAATTTATACCTTTTAAAAATCACATAAAAAATATTTTTATAAGGCCTTTAAACTTTTCTCAGTTTGAGAAAAATTAAATTTGAACTTGGTATGTTGAAATTTTAATTTTTCATTCTTGTATTTGTTTAGGGGGAGTTTTTTTTACTTTTTGTTTATTTATAAAAAGTAGAAGAAATAAATTGGTTTTAATTGTTTTAAAACATTGGTTTAAGGTTAGATATTTTGGGAGAAAATGAGGATCAATAAATGGAGAGAAATAAATTGGTTTTTAATGTTTTTAAAATTTATTTTAATTAGTCCAAATGTTTTGGTTTTTTAATCAAACCAAAAGGGTGAGATTTTTTTGCAGGTTCAATCATTTTTTTGATTACTTGGGGAGATTATTTTTCCAACTGCATGTTTTATTTTTTTTGATTACATGTGATTTTTGTTTAAAAAACCTTCCATATTTTTATTATTTATTAAAATAATGTGTTTGGATTTCTATGATTCTTACCAAATTTCCTAGATAATAGATTTATATACCTTTAATTAGTTTATCAGGATGTCTAAAAATTCATTTTTATTAATCAAAAAATTATATTAATTTACTGATATTGTTTTTGAAGCTCTATAACAAACAGTTCTAAAATGTTTCTGTATTTATTTTACTGCAACTTCTATAGATATTAGATTTGCATGAAACTAGATTTTACAGAAATAAAACATCCTTATCTTGATTTTATTTGTTTACATAGAAGTATAAAAAGTTATTTTGAATGGTGATTAAATTTTTTTGAGTTTTTATTTTATTTCTCAGAACTGTTATTTTCCAAAATGTTATTGGTTTTGTATTTTGATGATATTTAGAATAGTAGATTTCAAATTTATTTGATTATTGATTAGTTGTAAATATAATAAGTTTTATGAAAATAATATTTTTTACTAATGTTTAATTCTTTTGTGAAGTTCCTTTAAAAATTCTTTGAAATTTGTTAATGTATGCTGTCTAGTTTTTCACAAAGTATGGGGAACCCTACTTTCCTAATAGTGAAATGTTTGGTTCATCAACCCTATGTTATTTTTCATCATCCATATGCTACATTACTATTCATGAATAGTTGAAAGTATGGTTCATAAAACCTATTTTAGTGTTCATATTCCATACGCTACGTTACTATTCATGAAAAGTGGAAAGTATGGTGCATAAACCCTACGTTCCTATTCATATTTCATACAATATGTTACTGTTCATGAATAATGGAAAGTATGGTTCATCAGCCCTAAATTATTTTTCATCATCCATACACTACGTTATTGTTCATGAATAGTGAAAATCATGATTTATACCCTACATTACAATTCATTCCGCAAAGAATTCTTAATACCCTATATTACTATTCATTCCTCTATGAATAGTGAGAAACATGGTTCGTATCCTAGGTTAATATTCATGAATAGTGAAAAGTATGATTCATCAAACATACATTACTATTCATTCTGAAGTTTCTTTTCATTCCGTGCATTTTTTTAAATTGATTTTTGGCATATATATGGATTATTTTTAAAGGTTTTTATACTAGATAAATTCTCATTAAATATAAGGATTATAATCTAAAAGTTTTTAATATTTTTTGTGGAATATTTAAAGATAAAAATTAATTAAGTTTTTCTAAAACCTTTTCTAATAAAATTGGAGGTTTCAAAATTGGTTAAATTCAAAATTTTCAATTTACATTCAGTTTTTCTACTACTTTTTAGGAACCATTATGACTAAATTTAAATTGGTTTGAATGGATTTAAATGAGTGTTTTAAATCATTCTACACTTCTATATTTCTGGATATATTTTTGGAAGAGTTATTTAAATTATTTTAAATTATTTTTATTATTTTTTATATTGGAATAAAGAGAAAACAATGTGGCATTTTTCATGGAGATATTTATAAGTGCTCATGACTCAATTTATTTTGAATTTACGAAGGAAGTGGAGTAGTTACAACTATTGAATATTTATTCTTTATATATATTATTTCTTATTTAATTTTATATACAAAATATAATAGAAAGATAAAAATTAAAAGGCACACATTAACATTTTTTATACTATGTTTTTCAAAGAGAAACTGTTGTAAACATTGAACCTACTGTGCAATCCTCAATGTTCTATGACACTCTATTTCATCACCTGCATGATATCTCAAGATCTAAATTAATTCTTATTCAAATACAGTTTCCTTGATAATATGAGACAATTTAATCCTCAATAACCAATACTTGTGCTTTCATTTTTTATCATATTTCTCCAGGTTGTGAGTTTTTAATACTTTTTTCTATTTCTCACATGCACTCTATTTTTCTGTTTATGCTTTTGCACATAAAAGCATTATTTTTTTTATTTTTTCATAGGTTGTGACTCCTAGATTTTAAATTAAGGATCTAAGGGTTGTGAATCCCTGTATCTAAAGTTAGGACTATTTGGGTTGTGACTCCCTCTGTCTAAAGTCAGGTTATAAGGGTTGTGACTCCCCATACAAAATTAAGTGTCGTGGTTATCCCTCCATTGGAAAAGTATTTTTTTAATTTAATTATGATTCCCCCATAAAAATAATTTTTATTTCACACATATCTCTTGCCTAGTAGACAAGTATAGGAGTATAAGTAGGCCCACTTCAGACTAAACTACTATAAAAAACATCCTTGTGTTTATTTTTTACTCCTAATTAACCTTAATAATTAACATTGATAATTAATTTTAATTAATAAATTTATTTGATTAATTTTTTTAGTCTAGTCTATTCACCCCTCTCTCTATACCATCTCTCCTTACCTGTTTCAGCTTGACATATATTTCTTAAGGAATCCCTGGCATTATAGATAGGGCTCTACACCCAATGTAATACTAGATTATATATTGTGTATAGTGTGATTTAAAAGACCTAGTGGTTCATCCCAAATCTAATTTCTCTACCACTTCCACTACTAGATCCACTAAAAATATCGGATATGGATCACAGACCTTGGTCAACTAATTTTTTTTTCATCATAGAACTATTTTATGGTCATCCCAGTTGCTCGGGAATCATCCCATGGCCTAGTTGTCACCACACATTCAGAAAACCAAAAACACACATCCTGATCTAGTTCTAATCCATAATCACCATCATTGTAGCTCAATCCCATCATTGATTTGAACCTAGATCTGCAATTATAGTACATTTCACCAAGAAACATGTGCACAATGATCATTTATCCGGTATTTTTTAAAACCACTGGCTAGACCAAATGCCAGTTATGATCACACAATGAACAGTTGGAGAAATCTAAGATACCCCAAAAATAAACAAAACTTGACCGTTTTAAGTTTTCCTCAACCTATTTTCATTAGAATGATGAATGAAAATCCAAATTAAATGATCAATTTCTCATAATAATCCCCACAGATAATCCTATACCCGCAATACGATCAACCCACTAATAAATATGTTAGTTGATTTATTCGTATCCATCATAGGAATAATTAAATAAGAGTAAATCCATATAAAAAATATTGTACCTTATTTTGGATCAATTTCTGGCGAATAATGATTCTATATCATTGTCTTTGGAGAAATCCTCGAGTTCCATCATACACCGATCAATGATCTATGACTCAATCATCGTTCTCCAATGAAAGATCCTCTAATATTCTCTCACAATTATTCCTGGTTATGTGGATGACCATATGATTAGTTCTAATAGTGTATTTATAGAGGAAAATGATATCATGGAAATTAATTAAATAAAATAAATAAATCACTTTATTTATTTATTAATCCACCCGCGACTACTCCCATCCTAAATGTATAACATGTTCCAAGGTTATGTCACATATTGTGTAAAACCTACACCCTAAACTCAATGATAGACTTAGATTTATGATCCGAGACTTTGTTTAATAGTTATTACACCTTCTTATGGAAACTATGCTTGTGTAATATTTAATATATTTAATAATTTATTTCTTGGCACACCAGGACTAGGAATATCACATAGTCTCAGTGCCTACCTTCGTAAATAATGCATTTAATTTTCTATAAAAATTTTTGAAAAAATTTGATTCATTTCATAAAAAGAGATGATTCAGGGTTGATCCTTTCAAGTTAGTCAATGTGGAAGTTGTCTAAATACTAATAGAATTGGGAGATCATTATTTTTTTTCTATTAGTGTGGATTTACATGACACAATAAAACAAAATTATACCATAGAGGTGATGTAAATTCATCTATGTGGTCTCTTTTGGAATGTTTAGAGCTTTTATTGGGAAAAAACTTTAAAGAGTATTGAATATATATTTTAGAAAACTTAGATATATACTACTCAATTTGTAGGATATTTGATATGGGGAATTTATCAAGGTAGATTTCTTTAGGGATTCAACTGATAGGGTTAGAGATAGTAATTGATAGTAGCTTTTTATAAGAAGGGTTTCTAGTTGTTGGGTCATAAAAATGTCTTAGGTAGGGTTTTTTATAGATTATAAGTCAAAAATTGACTTTATTGAAGATAATTTAACTATGAGAGGAACTATTCTAGTAAATTATACTCTTACATTTTCATTATTTGATAAAATAGTTTTATAATCCTTTAACTTTAATAAACTAATATCACTGCTTGGATTGTGAGTGGAGATATCTTTGTATCTTATAATCATTGACACTCCTTTGGAAATGTGAGTAAAGAGGTGTAAGCAATGTTCATCTTCTGATATTATGGTGGGAACCCATGGGAATCCTTGGAATTTAATCATCCTTAACATGATTATTTTTGATATTACCTTGAGAATAAAATGATTAAACTACCTTTGATCTATTATTAACTACTATTGAAGGAGAATTTATTTTTCCTCTCCACTGGATAAAAAATATATTATTATCACATAGTGAGAATTTAATGTATCTCAAGATATGATATATTAGGAGAAGTTTGGATTTATCACTACCGAAATGATGAGTTTTATGCTTAGCGAAGATGAATCTATGTAAAAAAGGGTGTTATATTTTATGGAGTACACATTTCTTGATATTTCTTCTGATGATTTTTTAGGAAAACTTTTGAAATAAGATGTAAAGTTCATAATCATTCTATTACCAGTAACATAGATAATATGAATTCCTCTGTCAAATAGCTCCAACCTAGTTGGGGGAATTGAAAATTTAGGTTGGGGAGCTTAAGGATATGGGTCTCATCCGGATTAAATCTTCCCCAATGGGTGACCATATTATTTGTTCCAAGAAAATATATATGATTCTATCATCATTATTATATTTGAAAAAAATAAATTGGGAATAAATCAATAATAATTATTTATTGTCTCAATTTGAAGATTTATTTGATCAGCTAGAAGTAAATAAATGGTTTTCAATGACTGACATATCCACAAGTTACCATCAACCCTAGGTGAAATCATATGAAATTCTAAAGATTTTTGTTCAAAGATAGTATAATCAATTTTATTACTTTTTTTATTCCATTTGAATTTATAAATAATCCTATAGTTTTCATGGATATAATGAATCAAATCTTGTATCCATTATTAGGCTAACTTGTGGTGGTCTTTTTGGATGAAATCCTTTCATACTCCTGATCCAAGTGAGATCATGGAATATATCTCTAGAGAAAATTAGAAACATTATGAAAGAAAAAATTCTATTACATGCTTTAAAAATTTTGTTTTCTGATTCATCAGGTCAAATTTCTTAGGAACGTGGTATCAATGGTTAGAATTTCCATAGATCTTGGAAAGGAACAAACAATTATATCTTGGTAAGTTCCCTTGAATATCTTTGAGATCCAATTTTTTCTTGGATTTTATGGATACTAACTTATATTTATTAATGAATATTATATGATATTTTCCATGATAACTATATTGATGAAGAATGGGGTAAATTCCATTTTATCTAATCAATGTGAGGAGTATTTTTAAGAATTGAGGAAGAGTATAACTATTGACCCTATCATGATTCTATATATGGTAGGTGGATGATTTGTTGTTTACTGTGATTCCTCTTCAGTGGGTGTTGGATGTGTACTTATGTGGGATATATTTTTTTGTGGCATATGGGTTTTAATATATTTATCCATATGAAAAGTACTATTCTACCCAAAATCTAGAATTGGATATAGTAGTGCATACCTTAAAGTATAGGAGGAACCATCTCTTTGGAGAGTCATGTTTTGAATACATCAATCATAAAATACTTAAATACATATTATTTATGTTGATTTTTAACTAGAGGTAATAATAGAGGTTTGATTACATGAAATAATCTTTTCTAAGATACTTTATTCACATAGAAAAGGAAATATAGTTTCAAGTTCTCTTATTATTAAATATCCAAAAAATTAGGATACAAATATAAAATATAGATTGATGTCTCTGATTGACGAGCTTAATTTGGTCATTTTTTAGAATCTTAATGGGATGTGTTTTTTACATATTAATCTCATATCATCCATTGTGTAATGATTAAATGATATCTAGATATCTAATTATGTGTGTATCATTATTTTAGAGAGACTATATGATGAAGATATTCTCAATGAAAAATCTCAGTAATCTAATTTTATTTATGGAGGACTTGTGGTTCTAATCAATAAGAGGGAATAAATTATGAAGGAATGTTACTCTTCTAGGTGGGGTTACCCTAGAATATATAAAATATATCATGATATTTATAGGAAATTTGGATGGTCAAGCATGAAATGAGAGATAACTAGTTTTCTTTCTAGGCATTTCACATTTTAATTTTCGAATGTGGAATAACAGTAACCTACAAGTGAATTACAACCACACCTTAAGATTTTATAGTATTGGGATGAAGTCATGATGGATTTAATAACTAGTTTATTGAGATTCTTGATGTTCCAGGATATAGTTTGAGTGATTGTGGACCATTTTAACCAAGATAAATAAATTTCTTTCCTATTATGGATGTTAATTCAATAGACGAACTTGATAAATTATATGTATGAAATATTGTGAAACATTATGGTGTCATAATATTCATTTTTTATAAACATAACCCAAGAATTACATCCAGATTTTTTCAAATATTATAATTATCTTTTACTAATTAGGTAAAAATTAGTGTATATTATCACCTTAAACCATATGTCTACTTATATTAAACTAATCATATTATAGTGTATATGAATTAGGATTATATCCTTCATTTTAGAGGTTCAATTGAAGATTACTTATCATTAGTAGAGTTTGAAAACAAAAAAAGACACTAATTTTCCATTCAAATGGGTCTTTTTGATGCTCTCTATGTGTTCCCCTCTTGCTATCCTCTCTGATAGATAAATATATGTAAACATTTTTCAGTTAGATAAGGAATAGTATAAGAAATTAATGATCATGTGAAATTTATTTGAAAAAGAACAATAATTACTCAAAGACACTAGAAATAATATAATTATCATAGTTTAAAACCTTTACAATTCAATCTTAGTGATCACAAATTTTTCTAAGTTTCTCTATGATTAGGCCACCAAAGGATAATAAAGAAAGGGAAGTCTAATCCTTAGTTCATTAAGATATTTGAAATATTAGACCATATTAGAGAAACAACCTACTTATTTTCCTTACCTTATCATTTTAGTTCTATGAATAATGTCTTACATGTTTCTAAAAAAATAGATCTATTCTTATTTCCAATGATGTTTTTTGGTTAGATGATAAAGAGTTTGAATCTAATGATTTCTATGTAAACAATCCTATTTTTATCTTAAAGTATAGTCATAAGGTTTTTTAAGGGAATATTATTCTAGTGGTTTGGATATAGTGGTATCTTGTTTGTCTTTAAATTAAACCTTGGAGTAGGAGACTGAGGTTAAAACTAAATGAATTGAGTTGTTTCCTCATGAATATCACTAATTTTTATAGGGTTGAGAAGCCTAATGGAGAGGAATGTTTAAAAACCAACACCTTTTAGTTTAGTATTTTACCTAAATTTTGAATTATTTATCTATTAAAAATGATGAATCATAAGTTAATTGATTTTTGGAGAGGGTAATATAGGAGAATAAAAATAAATTAAATTTTGGTTCATAAGTGGAAAAGGGAAAAAATGGATTATTAACATGTACCTGGTGGCATTTGGTAAAAATTTAAAACATTATTTCTTAACTAACTATCACCTGGTGTCCTTATATTAGGTACCTAGTAGCTACTAAGTTACTAGGGGTCCTTTATAGTATACCTAATATTTACTAGACATGTTATTCTAAACATGAGTAATTTGGTCATTTTTTTCTAAAAAACTAATTTCCTTATAAGGGGTTCCCTTGTAATTTTCTATAAGAAAACCATACATGACTCCCTCAACATCATATCCTCATATCATTATTTATGAACGGTTAATCCATTCCAAGATTTTAATCCAGATCTTTTATAAGATATGGTTGGATCTAATTTTTAGTGAGTTTAATCTTAGGTCGCGGTCTTCTTCCTTGATTTACTACTTCTTATTTATTTTCGAGATAAATCCCTAAATCCATTCCATTCAAGTTTCTAAAATACACCAGGTGGTGGAATATATTTTCCTCTATCCTTTAGATTAGGCCACAACAGGTTATCTAATAGGATTCCTCTCCTATATCATATATTATTATATTGTAATGATTGTTAGTGACACGAGGTATAGTGAAAATCAAATAAGAATGAAATTTATTCTCATAAAATGATTTCTATAATTTGGTTTCTAATGAACATGTTTTTGTAGAGTTTTTTATCATTATTTCTACTAGTTATTCCTTATTTAGAATTAAATGAAGATTTATTTAATGTTAATTATTGATATCCTTATTATATATTTATTGTGTTAATATTATAATGATATGATAACCATGAATATTTATTGATTATTATTGTTATGATTATACATAATGGGTATACTTTTTTTAAGGTTCCATCATTTTAAGGAAGGTACCTGCAAATATTTATATGGGTGTGCCTATGGAACTTAATATGTTTTCCCCTTTACCCTATATGGGTGTTCCAATAGGATATGATTATTTTACCCTTTTGAGTGAGGATATGATTACCCTTTTACCCTATATGAATGTAATAATGGTATGAAAGTTTTATTAACTACCGAGTAAGGATGAGGTTATGCAGGTATGGTGATGTTTGCTCATACTGTGTATGACCAATTTCCCCCACTATATATTCCATGTATAACTCAAAGAAAGTATGGTTAGTTTCTCATGATAACTTGGTTAACACATGGGAAATAAAAACCTGAAATAAATTATTTTAATTAATTCAATACTTACCTAATAAAATGTTTCATGTTATATTTTTATTCTTGAATAATTTATAATACTACAACATACTAGTAGTATTATGGTAGATAGGTAGGGTTTGGGTGGTGATATCATTTTTAGTATGGGGTGGTCGGACCATATACATATTTCCTGGGATGCGTGTAGACTTATTATATGTGATCTTGGTTAAGGGAAGTCCTTAGTGCATGAGTATTCCTAGGACATAGTGTTATGAGTAATGATGGATTGTTTTGAGTTTATGGTGGATGGGTTGAGAAAATATGACTAGATCATGTTGAGTAATGATTAATAGTTTTATTTTTTGTTTTCTTTTTAGACTATGTATTTATAGGAAGTATTTTAGAGGAGTCTATATAGTATACTATATATGGTTGAACTATTGTTTTATTTTAGTCCCATTTCATATAGATAATTATTTTAATTTTATACAATAGATTTAAAGATACCCCTTGTGGATCCTAGTTTACTTTCTCTTGGTTCAGTTATATTAGTGGCTAGGTTTTCAATTTTAAACATTTGACATATGGATGGTTTATGTTTAATTTTTGGCAGAACATGGTAGTTTCCCAAATAAACTTTAAAATAGTGAAACCAACATCCCAAATATTCTCTTTATCCCTTAACATTTTCACCATCCTTTGGAGAATGGTAAGCATTCCTGAGGTCATGTAGTGGTATGGTCGGGGTGAATGGAATATCTAGCATGGGTCATTATAGATAAGTTCAAATAAAAAATAACTTTTTACAAATGTATTAATTTATACGATACTAGTTTAATCCATAATGGAGTTCACTAAGAAAATAACCTTATTACTTTTGAAGAATTGGGGATATTTTTTTGTAAAGTAAGAGCTTAATATAATAGCTAGATTGTTCATAATTGGAAATGGCCTCAAAGTGATTTTATGTTCTTAGAAGGTTTCTAAGTGAAAATCATATCTGAAAATAGAAATTTAAATACATAATTATATTACATATTATGAAGTAAATATTATTTATATAAAAAGTTCAAGTATTAAATATAAGGTTTAAGAAATCTAATCTCACCATTATCTAAATATTCTTTCTTTAAATATGTAATCCCACTAAAGAGTTTATTTACATATTATATCGATAAGATGGATACAATGTAATATAGCAAGTGTTACATAGTGATATATAAAGTGTTGAAAATCTAATGAAAGAAGAAAAAACATATGGTTATTAAGGTCTCAATGTATTAGGATACTATGATACAAATGTTTATGAATGTGGTTTTGTAATTTTTTTTAAAATTGTTATAATATTAAAAAAATATCAAGTTATGAAAATTATTATATACTTTATCATTTATTCATGATTTATCCATATATAATTAGATCAGAATGATAATCAAACACTTTGAGTTAAATATATATGTTATTATTTATTGATGATACTTATACAAATGAATGATTTGTGATGAGATGTTTGGACCAAATTGAGTAGGGGGTTATATAGAGATACATATTTCACTCACGAGGAACATGTTTAACTTTTTTCCTCTGATTAGAACACCATTTATAATACATGATATTCTATTAATGTTGTCATTATTATGTTCGAGGTTCATATTTCATAGTAATATCCATTATATGAGGTTGAAAAGACGCATTTCAAAGAAACCTTTAAACTTTGGTACATTTATTGCACCATCATTAAGGTTTATATAATCAGGGGTGTTTGTGTATATTCCTAATTTTTTGGTGTGTTTTTTTTAATCAAGATTATATTTTTCCTCCAATATAACAAGTATGAAATTTGGGTCCTCGATGAAAAAGACCAAAGAAGCATACAAATATACCTACCAATGTGACATGTGATGTACTTATATACTTTGATGGATGTCATGTAAAGTATTCAGCAATTGTGACCAATATTTACTCAGAATATCAATATTTTATGATTTTAATTATTTGACATTGACATATTCTATGTCTCATAACTATACACAATGTCTTAGAAAAAGAAATCATATGATTATGCATGATTTATGAGATACATATGGTGGAATGTTTTATAGAGATTCATGTGTTTGAGGAGGATCATAGAATTTCCTTTTGAAACATGAGTATCATTGATACTTTTCTAGAGGATATGGTTATGAATTAAGAATTCCTAATTAATGGCATCACTATAAAGGCCCATAGGGCCACCCAAAAGTTTTTCTCAAAAAGGATTTGTTTCATTGTAAAATATTTTTATGAAACTAAAATAATTATATGATAACCTATCAAAAATGATATTTTTAGTAAATCAAAAGGTGTTTTAGATATAATTTCACCTATTATTTCACATGATTAAACATAAGGTGAAATTTCCATAATGTCATGGACGCTTTAGTGTAAATAGAATACTAAAAGATATTGTATACACTAAAGTTTTATTGCATATTGTGATATAAATGTATTGAAAAATATTATATAGTCATCATTAACGTGATATAAATGTATCAATTAGATTGATATGTTTATTAGGTGAATATTTTTGGGAGAGATATAGATATATTACAAGGTGAGATATTCATTCCATATTTGATATAAAATGATGAAACATTCAGTCTTCTATCTTAAGATATAAAATGATCAACCAAATACCAATATATGACATTTATGGGATTAATAAAATATCATAAATAATATTTAATTATAAAATTTCATAATCAATTTGCATTGAGTAATTTATATATGCTAAAAAAATGTTAATATGAAGTCTTTAATCACTTGACCATTGGATAATCCAATGGATACATATACAAAGGAATCTAAGCACTATAAAAAAACAAGATAATAATGACAATTTAAACCACTTTGAAATGTTTCTGTGATGGTATTTTAAAAACATCCACTAAAGTTTTCATTGACATCAAAATTGTGCCAGTTTGATCCATTTAGCGACAGTTTCTAGATAGTTTCATGAAACGTTTTTTAGAGGCAATTATTTATTTTTTGGCGGTGATTTTCACTATAAAAAACTATTGAGGATATATTGGTAGTTTGAACTATTTATAAATTTAATAATACATATCTATTTCTTAAAATAAAAAGAGATAATTTTTGACCATATATGGTGACAATTTAAAATGTCACAATACAATTTTTGATAATGTGTAGTGGTAGCATAAATATCCTCTATATAGCTCTGTTAAAAAAATTGCATCAAAAAATACATCCCTAGAAAATCTAAAAATTATCAATATCAAATTATAAAAACAATAAACAAACTATTACAGTATAATAAAAACATTATCATAACATTTCATTTTCAGGTTATCCAAAACCAGAATATAAAATATCCTTAATATAAATATAATAATAACCAACAATTAACATTCATAATAAATTAAAAAAAATGAAAAACTATCAAAACATAAACAAAAACATATTTTATATCAGTAAAAACATTTAATCAAGGTTCTCATTAATTCAACAAGTATAATTCAATATTTGATAAGGTGAAATAAATAAAAAAGTAGAAAGTAATAAAAGGAAATAGAGATTTATATACTTTGACTAATTAGTATATGTTCAAGGGGCATGATCATCACTAGATTCCACTATTCAATAAGAAAACGAGTACAATAAGCAATGAGATTGGAATAAAACTGGACAAAAAAAAAACATATACATGATGAAAATGATACAAAAACAAGAATCACACACAATAGGATACTAGTTAGAGTCTCATCATGACTAGCATAATAATTTTTTGTTGATATCCAACCTAGATAGATCCATGTTATGCATTAATGTGTGTGAGTGAGTGTGAAAATGGTATTATTATTCCAATTTTTAATAAATGGAAATAATAAATTTTTAATGTTTTCTTACATGGAACTAATCTATGGATTGTGTTAATTTTTTTTCTACCTCTCCACTATAGTATTGAAAGCATGGAAATGGTTCTGACACCATTATCTTTTCACCATTATAGCCTATCTTTGAACTACATTGGATTCTTTCACTTTTACCCATCCTCTATTGACGACATAAAATTACCATGTTGAACTAGTTTTCAAGAAACATGTTAAGATAAAATGGTGAATTTTAATGGGAGATAATCAAAACCATATGAAAATTATTTTATGAAATCGTATATGATTCATATGAAACAGAATAATAATGTAGTGTTGTTGGGTTTTTTAAATTAGAAATATTCACTCTTAAATCCTGTTGAGATATTTTTTGATCAATCCCAAATCATGTTAATTTATTTTAGGGGTCATATGAGCTTATACAACTTAATATTTACTTTAGTTTTCTAGAAATCCACCTTGGAAATGATTTACTTTTAATCTAGTAATATATATGATATAATTATAGTAGATAAATTTTATGTGTTAATACTCTTTGATACTAGTGATCTAGGTCTTATTCAGAAGATCTAAATTTGAATTTCCTATACAAAATCTTTTATTTCATTCTCTTCATATAATAAGGATCCCCTTTTAAAGAGATTAAAGAAATTAAAAAGGAGGTAAACCAAAAGATGAATTAAATTAGAATAGTTTTTTGGAGATTTAAAATATTTTTTAGTGAATTACCAAGTGAAATTCAAAACTAAATAAATTTCAAAAATCATTAAAATATACTAGATAATTTGAAAAGAACAATAAGAGGTGAAATTTCAAGGAGTACTAAAACAAAAAAAACATTAAGATCCTATGATTGATGGGTATAAGGTAAAATTATAAATAATGTTTTTTAAATAAATGAATAATATATATTTCATGAAAGGTAAGGGAAATACATATATCCCCTACAAAAACTACAACACGGTTTCTCAATCACTATATCGGTTCAGTCATGAGTTTAGTTACACATAACCATCACCAAATCTAAATTCAACCCTAATCACTACTCGAAGAACTAAGATAAAAACTATCTCTATACCTATATCTACTCATAACTACTGATACCTGTATGAAAATGTTCATGAAAATTAAATAGTGTAGTATATTTAGATTTAAACTTAAAACCAATAAAAGTCTATGTAGTAAATTATTATGAAGTTGTATGATTTACCTACTCACTCAAACCATCCATCGATGAAATATCATGGGGGAAACATCCCGAAATATTCTCATATAATTCAACCAATGATTTTTATAGAGCAATGAAATTTTCATCTTGAATCTTTATATGACCCCCTGTTCTTGGATTGTTTTTCCCTATTGCTGGATTGTTATTTACATTGAAAAAAAATCCTCTAATAATCCGAAGGTAGGTAGTAACTGCAATATGGAGTATATGATGCTAAAATCCCCTGTGACCTTCCAAAGACCTCATTTAATAATGATCCAAAACTCATCCCGCGCATGTGACAAGAATGCTCCTTCCCAAGGACTTTACCAACTAGACCATGCTTGGGGACCAAGAAGGACTATGTGGGATTAGACTCCCATAAAAA
The DNA here is from genome assembly GCA_963277665.1 of Viscum album. Classification (NCBI taxonomy): domain Eukaryota; kingdom Viridiplantae; phylum Streptophyta; class Magnoliopsida; order Santalales; family Viscaceae; genus Viscum; species Viscum album. Next base: position 1,944,600,332 of record OY728148.1, read on the forward strand.
AATTTATTTTTACATATAAATCAAATATCAATGATATTTAATGAAATAAATAATAATAAAGTGAAATGATAAAAAGTTATTACATTAAAAAACGAATTAATACCCCAATTTCTTTGGAAGGATCATTCACATAACTCCTTTCAAATTTGGTCTGAACATCCAAGAAAAGTTCTATTTGGGAGAATTGGTTCCCTAAATTCATTAAATACATTAAATAAAAACCAATCAACAATTTAATATATAAAATAGATAATTTTATATTATAAATACTTAATCTAATGAAAATATTACCATATTCGATTTATTTCGGAATTTTTTTTTGAACTGGAAGTGTGGGGGATGATTTTTTTTTGCTTGACTAAATGCATTTTTATTTGAAACATCGTGAAATAAATAACATGAAATTTAATACTAATGTATTCAATGTCATATCATTTTCATATATATGTATATATGTAAAATGATATTAATATAATAATATATTTTTCAATACCACATGCTTCTCATGGAGATGACTATCAACAAACACCTTCAACTACTCTCTAGGCACCCCTTCAATTACCTTATCATACCACTACTGAGTGGTCAATGATGTATCATTTAATTCATTCCATAATAACCATTTAAAATCTTTCCATTTCTTTCCCAAATATTTAAACATCCACTTTCATAATATAAGATTAGTAATGGTAAAGTGGAATACCATGTGTACAAAGAGAATAATTCTTAAAATATTAGAATTTAATTAAATAATGAAATTAAATTATTCCATAATATATAAAATTACCTTTATCTAGGAATAAAAGGATTCATTATTTTAATACTGAGGTGCATGCTTCCAATCTAAATAGGAAATCAGAAGGGTAATCATCTCCACTGCCAACTGGCCAAAAATTTAGCCAAATAATACCACTACATCATCCATTGGGACCCCATATAAGTCAAATGGGATAACCATCTTCAATTTATTTAGATTATAGAAATTTAATTCATTAATATTTGTCTCTATAGTAATATTGTTTACATATTTTATAAAAAATATAATAGTATAAAAAAAGCACAACAACATTATTCATATTAAAATTTGTACCTATAACAATCACCCTCCATTATCCTTATGAAGAAACATGAGAGAAGACATGTTCCCTTTATACTAAACCTAATGAATTGGAATGAAATATTATAGATGATGGTGGAATGTAGAATGAGGGTGTGAAAGATATCGATAGAAGGGAGTAGGAGGGTGTGTTAGATGCTGACTGGTGCAGATGGAGGGTGTCTCAGATGTTGTTGGGTGGGACCCCGATGGATTTTCAAGTGTCTGTGTGGTGGAGGGAAATTCAATTGGGAGTTAAATAGGATTAGTTAAATTCTTCTTTCGGGTCATTTATATCATTTAAATAAGTAAAATTAAATTTATAACATAATTTTCCAAAAATTCATGCAGATTGTTTTAGAAATTAAAATTGATGCACAGTAATGACAAACAGAATATACATAGGTATAATAATGTATTACTTTACATATAACATATGTGGTTGATAAGTTAAAGTATGACTGAACATATAATATTTTTTTCCTTCAATCATGTCATTATCTTACTCCATCATTACTTCATATACTTCATCTACTTCATCCACCCTTGTAAGACTAAAATTTTTAATATCATGATAAAAAAATAAGTCCAATTCTTTCTATTTATGGGATTCATTTCCAGAGGTCAAATCTTCCACATCATCACACATACCATAAAAGTATATTTTTTTATGTGAATGACTGAACTCCACCATTAATTCATGATATCTTCCATATAATATAAATTTTTCAATTATGATGAGAAGAAATAGAGATCATGTAATTCACAGTCACTGAAATCCATCAAGCGAGATAATTTCATAGGAGTAAATTGTAAATAATCTCTTTTAATACTCCTGGTAATATCAACCCACTATAATTTGAATAGAATAATAGAAAAATTCACTTGGTAGTTTAATTCAATAATTTCAGTCTAACTTTTCCTAGTATCCCAATTCAGCAATAGTAAATATACCACTATTCTATGTTTTCAAATCCTCTTGTATACTGTAAAAAATTGTAATCCACTCACATTGTAAGCATCTATATTTCTATCATGTTTCTGAGGACCTTGAGGGAAAAACATCAAATATTTTGAAAAATCCACCCAAGTATAAATATTAATGATCTAAAAAAAGTAATATACATGATTAGATTTAAAAATATCTATGTGAACTTAATATCTATATTGATTTAAATATTTTTGAAATTACATGATATAAAAAACATTCTACAAGTTCTTTATTAACATATTTTGTTATATCATTTTCATTTAATTTTAGACTTATCCCTCATCTCATTGTTTGTATCCGTAGATTTTCTATAAATGGATATGAAATATTACTATTTAGAAGCACATATATATGTTCCTATAATAATTCCATTTCTTCCAGTGTAATATTTAAGACCATCTTATCTAATCATCCAATAGTATGAAATATTTTTGATTTCCCATGTTGTTGAGATTGATTTGATGTTTCCTCAACATATCCAAAATGATTGAATTATTTCCCAATATCATCCAAGTATCTAAAAAAAGGTAAGACACTCCTATGCTAAATAGCTTTCAGAAATAGATCCTTTCTGTTGAGATTTATTTTTCATATATGACTCCAAATAACCATGATATCTATGAAATAAATTAAATGAAACATAATTAATTATTCAATAAAGTGAAAAGAATTGTTTAGTTAAGATGAAAAATATATAAATAATGAACCTATAAATTGGATAAATCCATCAATAATGTATAGGGTCTCCTTATTTAGTTTCCTTGACCAAATGCACAGTTAAATACATCATTATTAGAAAAAATGATAGAGCAAATATCATCTCCATTACACAAAGTGTTAGTATAAATACCCTAAAGGTTTTCAAGATTAGTGGGTTATAGAATTTTCTCACATATTTTTCAGAATAATGTGAATGATTTGAGTAAAAATACAATAACCATTTTAGGTAACATTGTTTTCAATGACAATGGTAGTAACTCCTATGAAAAATATCTGAAACCTGAATTTTCAATCCATGTAACCTATAACGATTTCAGTAAAAACAACTTGAGATGTTACTTGAATACCCATTAGATACCATCAAATGTTTTAAAATTCTATATAATGTATTTTTATCTGTATTTTCATTGGATATATTTATAGAGTACACTTTCCAATATCATATGGCCATAGATCACACTTTAAATTCATTATTTGTAAGTTCATCTAAGAATTGAGATGTTACTTAGATTTTCCATCATCAATAAGTAATGTGAATTTAAAATTATAATTTTTTTTATCAATATGAATAACATCAATATTATGATGAAAAAAAATTAAATTCCCAATACAAAATTTTGATGAATATACATTTTTTCTTCCATTATTGATTTCTGATTTTAATCGATGATGCATTTTGAACCTGTTTTCCACCATCATTAAAATTATGAACGTTCCAAATTATTTATTCAACATTTATAAGTTTTTACAATATTTTAGAACCTATAAAAAACTTTGTAGGTTGTCTCTGACAAATAGAACATTGAATTTTGACTTGTTCAACAGAAATCTATGAGTTGCATTAGGAAATTTATGATGACATAAGAAGAACTATTTTTACTGTATAGATGTTGTTCAGGATCAAAAATAAAGTTATAAATAGAACAATATAGACCTATATAAGTGTTCTAACTAGACAAGTTCTTAAGTCTAGGGAAGTCACAAATAGTCCACTTTAGAGCAGTGTGCATTTTGAACATTATATAAAAGATCCATCCTATGAATCAACACCGTTTCTCGATAACTCTTCTAATTATTCAATTAGAGGATGTAATTACACATCAATATTATTTAAATTAATTTGTTTTCTATGAATAATCATTTAAATGATAAAAAATATTTTTTTTATACACATCCACTGAGGTAGATTATAAGGGATCAAAAAAACCAAAAAATGCTATAACTGGTACTCAAAGTCCCAAATCAGTTGAATCCATTATCAACCAATCCCAATTTTACATTCGTAGAATTAGATGAGAAATCTAAATATAATGAATCAAATTTATTCCATGATTTTTAATCTCTTATATGTCGCATTAACCCGTCATTTTTATTATATATAGAAATCCATTTCATGTGATCAACGGTTTTCGATGGCATGAATAATTTTTGAACATGTGGTTTTAAAGGGAAGTAATGAAAAAACTTTATAGGTGTGTTATTTTTCTTCTTCTTAATACTAGTATGTTGATTCAAACTTTCAACATCACCCATTGACCACTACATATAAAGAGAATGTTTTTTCCATCATGTCTTCACTCCTCTACCCAATAAATCTTACAATCATTGGGGCAAAGATGTATTTTTTTATAATTTAGAACAATCTTGGTAACAAACCTTTTCATATCATAAAATGAATCAGGTATATTAGCTTCATGAAAGGTATCATAGAATAATTCCAATATCATGGAAATCACCTTATCTGTAATTCTGCATGGGCATTTGATATGGTACAACTTCAAAAGAAAAAAATGTTTTGAATATTTTAGACATCCACCATACATATCCTAATTTCCATCATCAACTAAATCACAAAACAAATTTGTCTTCTTAGTGAATTTATCTCTTACATTAGTCTCTATATAATCCAGAGGAGGATCCAATGATATGTTATGATCTGAATTTGGTTTTCCCATTGTCCTAAAAAAAATACATTTCAAGTTACTGTTTATAGCACCCTCAACCAGTTGTTCGGATATGTTTTGTTATTTATGTTGTTGTCTTGAAATACTAAAAGAATTATTAATAAGGTTTTTCATTTAATTTTCCATTTTTAAGATGATGTGATATCATTATGTTGATTGAAATTAGTGTTCAAACGTTTTTTAATGTTCTATTCTCCGTGCCAAATCCAATACATATATTGAGAATAGAATTGATTCAATATAAAGTGTTCATAAACTTCATGTCTCTTTAAGAATATTCTAAATTTACATTTAGGGCATGCGAATATTATTTTACATCAAAAAATTGATTGGAAATTGAAAAATATAAATACTCACCAAGACCCTTAGCATACTGAGGTGTGTTCCTTATAAATTTGATGAAACCTTAATGCATATATATTACAATGTGCCTATAATTTGTTATAGAAAATTAGAACACACTAGTATTACTAAGTAGAAATGATATAAATTGAAGTTATCAAAAAACAACCCAAGTAGTTATAATAATATTTATATAATTACTAAAAATTTCAAAGTAAAAAATGAAATCAATCATTTATACTATAAAATAAAATATAAGTAAGTGAAAAACCAAAAAATCTTAAATTTAAATTAGAAATAATTTGAGAAACACCCTATGGGAACTAAGTTTAGGTGAAACTAGTAATTATATGTCACACTAGAAGTGTATTTAGAGTTATAATAATGGAAAACTAAGTTGTATAGAGATTCCAAAAATGTCACTACTTTAGACAAAAATGAAACTATATCCAGCACCACCCTTCACAATGTTCATTCTAGCCACCATCACATTCTGGTCAATGTCTCCATAAAAAATATGAAAATATCACTTCCTTTGAGGTTTAACAAGGTGTGTTTTTATAACAACCCATACTTTACATACATGGTTATTACTTCAAAATTGAAGCATACTTATTACAACATATAACAAAACCATGAAAGGACCGTATAGGTATAGTGTCTTTAGAAACTAGGAAACATAAACAACTGGTTCATAAATCATCTACACTATTTCTCATTTATTTCATCATATCTATAGTCCCTTTTGGAATATATTACGTAATAACCTTCTTCCTGACCTGGGAAAAAAACATACAAAAGGGTGAGCTCAAATTCTCAGTAAGGGTAAACAAAAGAAATATCAATCACATCATATTCATAAGAACATATCTTTTGGAAATCTTAACCTGCAAAAGAGATCATAATTTCATAACATGGGATAAATCATAGTAGTGAAATGTAATCCCAATAATAATAACTTAAAACATGAAACTTTGTGGCATACACACATAATCATAGATAATCATTTCTTATTAGTCAAGACTCATTGCCAAGACTATCTTAGTGGACAAAGTCCATTTCTGAACCGAGTTCATTCCTCGTTTCAGTCCTGTTTCACTGAACCGGTTTAACCTACCATTCCAGCCATGTATATATCATGAGATATAAAATATTTACCCAATGAATTGGAGGGATCTATAGGTCCCACCCATATCATAATGATACCATTCATATGTGTGCCACAAAATCATAAATCATACATCATTGCATAACCCATGTAATAAAAATGGGATTCTTAAAGAACATGACATCATAAAACAATTCATATAAGATAAAGGAATTCATAAAAATAATTCCATCACAACATAATCAAATCAATGTAATAATAGGGATAGAAACAGAACCCTATATTATCTTAGATGGAAAATAATTTTGATAAAACACTTGAACTCCATTCTTGAGGAAAATATCCTTTCTACTTCAAAAATATTTTCCATTCTTAACATGTCATACAATTTTAAACTAAAATAAGTTGATTAAAAATAATCTTGAAAACTTTTAAAGGAATCTTGTTGGAAATAATTCTTTAAAAATCCATTCATGCCATATAAGTTAAAAAAACATTCTTCTCGTACTTTTTTCAGAAAAGTCAAAAAGTACCTCGTACAAAAAATGAAAAAAGATTACTTTCATATCTTTTACTATAAACTCACCAAAGGTTAAAAATGTATTTAAACAATTGTAGGTGGATGGAAATAATATTACATATTGAGGAAACATGGATGTGGATGATAAAATACACCCCAGTAAATACCAAAGTATAAACAATCTCGGATAAAAATGAGATTGTGATATTTCCATTAGCTTAGGTCTGACTTGCTTCGTAAGTGTCCGAACCTCCTGTATAATGATTTAAATAATGTTATTTACTTATTACAGAATCATACTTATTTTTATGATATCATATATGGTCATATTCTTAGCTTCTTATTAGTAATATTTCATTACTACTTGTTATTCGGGTGTTTATTACTTTTTGTTCTTATGCGTGTTTTGTCGAATGAATTCTTATTCTTATTTTTAGGTTATAGATACCTCATTTCCAGATTGGTATTAGTGTAATATTTTCATTCATTCAATTCATTTATATAATCACTATGCAATGAAGATCATGTAGAACGAGTTGCATCACATCGTGGAGACGGTATTCCGTACGTACGCACGAGCGATGATATCATTTCCATGATCGTGAAATTGTAATGGAGTGTATATATACAATTTCAGAATCAATATAACTTTTCAATAATCATATATAGTTATTATTTACACCATTATACCCATCCAAGTAAGGTTTAGGTTGAAAATAGATTACACCACGGTGTGGAGACGGTATTCCGTACGTAGGCATGCGTGGTGATTTCATTTTCCATAGGATGGATAGATGGTGAAATAGGGTTTTTTAATAATTATAATAACATATCAGTATATTAGTGATACTGATGTTATTACTCCATAATGAAACAACTAAAGAAGAAGAAGTGTAAGAAGAAATAAAGATGAAAGAATCGGTAATAGACATTACCTCTTCTTTGAAGCGCTTCTTTGAGACCTCCTTTTAGGACACTAAATTTGGTCTTTGAGGAAGACCAGGACCTCTACGATGTATCTAGGGAAGTGGAGATAAGTAATTGCCAGGGGATGTCCGAGCTTGAAGGCTCAAAGTGGTGTGAGGAAGAGGGGGAGGAGGTGCCCTTTTATAAGGGAGGAGAGGGGCTCCTTTGGAAAAAATAAAAATATTATTTTATTATAAAGCCAAATTCGGTTTTAAATAGATCCAAATTGATTTATTTATAATCTAAGGTGGGGATGGGTCTAAATACTCTCATCCAATATAATTTAGACAAGTTTAGGTTCCTATTTTAACCTTATCATTTAGATTTAACATTAAGTTAGATAATTTTACTTTTACCGTGTCTTTTTGTGATCTTACACTATAAGGTTAATAAACTCACTATACCAAGCCAAAAGAACCCCAAGTTGTTTATTATTAATATATATAACCTTATTTAAGTCATTTGGCCGAACATTATATTTTTAGAAATAAAATAACAATTAATAATATAATATTTGTTTTAAAAACTATTTTATGTCAATTTTGACACTATTTAGTAGTTGATTTTTGTGAAAATCATAACAGAATGATTAATTATAAAAACCTTACTTAAATCAATAATAACATGTCATATTAACTTAGAAAATTATTGTAATTCATAAAAAGTCTCAAATTACATTTATTTGGGTATTTATAACATCAATTATGTCAATATTTCATTAATAAGATAATTACTACATCATCTTTGTGTCATAAATAAATTAACTTATTTAAAGTCTAAAAATTAAAAATAAAATATTATTATGTAGAAAATCTTTTGAGATTTCTAATGAATATTTATAGTAGAATTTAAATTTTGTATAACCCTATATTAAAAATACTTTAGTTATTAAACTTTGATTTTAAATATTTTAACCCTTCTTTAAATAAATTGATAATAAATGTCATAATCTAATCCATGTGGGCCTAAATGGTCATCTTTTATTCATATGGTTGTTTTTGGTCGAATTAAACTTATCCAATAGAATTAGGACATGTGTTAGGGTAATAATAATATCATTTTTACCCTTAACTACCCTATTTACTTTTAACCGTCGTAAAAAAAAGTAAAAAGTTACTATTCACCAAAAATTATTTTCATTCTCATTGAACCACATTGATATTAACCATGTCTCTTGGATTTTTGAAATTCTATTCACATAATCGGTAAAATTATGTTTTATGAAAAATTTAGTTTTTTTAACTACCACTTAATGGTTTCACTATTCATCAAAAAATGAAAGTTTCCAGAAAAATACAAAAAATTAGGCCTAAGCTATATCTGATATTATGAATTCAAAACTGATGTTTATTTTACCAAATTCAAAACATATCAGTTACATTAAATAATTTAAAAATTAATTCCCGTCGTTAAAACAAATAGCGTGTTTTTAAAAGATAATAACTATCAAAAGATTGACACTTGTTCATGTCTGGTTTAAATGTGAAATTACATCCAATGAACAAAATTGTATTAAATTGTAAAAATATATTCTAAATATACTTTAAAACAAATCGAACTAATAATTTATCACTATTAATTATTTCGATTAAAAAATTGTTTTTAATTAAAATTTAGTAATTTTCACTTTTCATAAGAATATGAAAGTTATCCAAAAAGTACCAAAATTTCACCCTAAGCTAATTTCGATATTCCGAATCCAAAAATGAATTCCATTTTGAAAAATAAAATTTACAAAATTTCAAAAAGTGGTTATCACTATTCATAATGGCTAGTTTTAATAATATTTTAAGAGCATATCGTTGTTTAGTGAAACTTGGTATTGCGTACGACGCAAGCTATTTAGGAAGGCCGCAGTTGCGTGTAAAGCAAGCCAAGCTAGTGTTGTGTGTAGTGAATGATTCCTTTTATGATTTATATAACATAAAAACAAAATATTTCTCATAAAAGTCTCGGGTGTTACATTCTACCCCCCTTAAAATGAATTTCGCCCTCGAAATTTGTCACTTTGTAACAAAAAGATGAGGATACCTCTCCCTCATCATATCCTCAAGCTCCCATGTTGCTTCTTATAATTGGTGTTTCCTCCATAAAACTTTCACCAATCGAGTGGTCTTGTTTCGTTGGACTTTTTCTCTACGATCCAGAATCTCTATCGGCTGTTCTTCATAAGAAAGATCTTGCTCCAGCGGTACAACTTCTGAGCTGAGTACATGTGACGAATCAGGTATGTACTTTCTCAGGAGAGATACATGGAACACATTGTGAACTTGAGAGAGATTCGGTGGAAGCGCCAATCGGTAAGCTACCTTTCCAACACGATCCTGTATTTCTAAAGGACCGATATATCTAGGGATCAACTTCCCCTTCTTTCCAAATCTCATGACCCTCTTCCAGGGATATATTCGTAAGAATACTTTATCACCCAGTTCAAAATCTAGGTCTTTTCTTCGGTTGTTGGCATAACTTTTCTGTTGACTCTGAGTTGATCTTATGTGTTGTTGAATAGATCGGACCTTTTCTGCCATCTCATCAACAAGATCAGGTCCTAATATCTTTCTTTCCCCAACTTCATCCCAGCAAGTTGGAGTCCTGCATTTCTTTCCATAGAGAGCTTCATAAGGAGCCATCTGAATACTGGAGTGAAAACTATTATTATAAGAAAATTCCACCAAAGGTAGGTGTTGATCCCAACCACCTTTGAAATCCATAGAGCAAGCTCTCAACATATCTTCTAGAGTTTGAATTGTTCTCTCAGACTGACCGTCTGTTTGAGGATGATAAGCAGTGCTGAAACTCAACTCTGTATCCAGAGTATGCTGAAGGCTTCGCCAGAACATTGAGGTAAATCTCTGATCCCGATCAGATACAATAGAAAGTGGTATTCCATGCAATCTTACCACTTCCTTTACATATATCCTGGCAATCAGATCCAGAGAGAAATCCTCTCTAATAGCAATGAAGTGTGCAGAATTTGTAAGACGATCAACTATGACCCAGATAGAATTATTTCCTTTGAATGTTTTAGGAAGTCCTGTGACAAAGTCCATAGTGCTGTTTTCCCATTTCCATTCGGGTATGGGTAATGGTTGTAACATCCCCTTAGACTTATGTCTCTCAGCTTTAACTTGCTGACAAACCAAGCATCGAGAGACATATTCAGCAACATCTCTTTTCATGCCATCCCACCAGAAGTAGTCTTTTAGGTCCCTATATATCTTCGTGTATCCAGGATGAATAGAGAATGAAGAACTATGAGCCTCATCCAGCAGCTCCTTCTTTAATTCGGGGATGGGAGGAACACAAACCCGATTCCTGAACTTTATTATCCCATCACAATCAAGGTTGAATTCAGGAATATTTCTCACCTTATTTTGTAACTATACATCTTCTTTCTGCGCCTCTTTAATCTTCACATATATAGATGGTTGAACATTCATTTGAAAAAGATACAATTTTCCCCATTCCATTATAATTCCAAGATCCATCCTTTGTAAATCCATAAATATTGGATCTTTTTTGATCCTCATCATGGATAAACTGGCATGGTCTTGTTGACTTAATGCATCTGCCACCTTGTTTGCTTTCCCAGGGTGGTAATGAATTTAGCAGTCGTAATCCTTAATAAGCTCCAAACATCTTCTTTGGCGCATATTCAGCTCCTTTTGTGTGAAAATATATTTTAAACTTTTATGATCAGTATAAATATCACACCTTTCTCCATAAAGATAATGCCTCCAAATCTTTAATGAAAATATTACCGTATCTAACTCCAAATCATGAGTTGGGTAATTTTGCTCATGGATTTTCAACTATCGTGAGTCATAAGATATCACCATATCATTTTGCATAAGAAGACACCCCAATCCCTTCTTGGATGCATCACTGTAGATCACAAACCTTACTCCACTACAAGGCAGTTTGAGCATAGGTGCACTGGATAACCTTCTTTTCAACACCTTGAAATTCTCTTCACATTCCCCCGTCCATACAAACTTAACTCCTTTCCGAGTCAACTTGGTGAGTGGATTAGATAATCGTGAAAAATCTTTCAAAAAACTTCGATAATATATAGCCAAACAAAGAAAACTTCGGATCTCAGTTACTGTTGTTGGTCTCGACCATCTTTCGATAACCTCTGTTTTTGCTGGATCCATAGATATCCCCTCTTTTGAGATTATCTGACCAAAAAATGAAACTCTTTGAAGCCAAAATTCACACTTGGTAAATTTGCTATAAAGCTTCTCCTTTCTCAGGATCTTCAATATAATTCTCAAGTGATCTTCATGTTCTTCCTTTCTCTTTGAATATACAAGAATATCATCTATAAAGACTACCACAAACTGATCAAGATAGTCTCTAAAGACTCTATTCATCAGATCCATGAAGATAGCAGGGGCATTAGTAAGACCAAATGGCATCATTATAAATTCATTGTGTCCATACCTTGTACGGAAAGCTGTCTTTGGTATATCCTCCCTTTTGACCCTTAATTGATGATACCCTGAACGAAGATCAATCTTGGAAAAGTATTGAGCTCTGTGTATTTGTTCAAATAAGTCATCAATGCATGGGAGATGATATTTGTTCTTGATAGTGATCTTGTTAAGTTCTCGATAATCAATGCAGAGTCTCATTGATCCATCTTTCTTCTTAACAAATAAAACATGTGCTTCCTAAGGTGATGCACTAGGGCGTATGAATCCCTTATCAAGATTCTCTTGGAGTTACTTCTTCAATTCTTGCAACTCAATTGAGGCCATTCTATAAGGTTTCTTTAAAATAGGTAAAGCACCTGGTACAAGTTCTATTGAAAAATCAACTTCACGATTTGGTGGAAGACCCAACAATTCCTCCAGAAGGGCATCATCAAACTCCCGTACAATGGGCATATTCTTAATTGTGAGTTTCTCACCAACCATTTGAGATAAATAACCTTCATTCAGTGGAATCAAGACCCATAATATGGAAGAAATTTCCACTGGAAGTTTATGTTCATCCTGGCATCGATAGACGATCATAGATTGATATGGAATATGAAATGTGACTTCCCTTCTTTGGAAATTGATATGAGCTCCATATAAAGAAATCCAATCCATGACAAGAATCACATCAAATTCCACTATAGGAAGGATCACAAGATTTACAGGAAGTAATTTCCCACAAACTTCAATCGGGGAAGAATTATAAACTTTTGATGCGACTGTTGTTGCATTAGGTGTTGTCACAGCTAACTCAACATCTAATTGTTGAGGTAAAACGGTGATACCCTTAGAAAAATCTTCAGAAATAAAAGAGTGGGTGGATCCAGAATCAAATATAGCATTTGATACTTTAGAGTGGATGGTAAGTGTACCTTTAACCACATAGTTATCGTACTCCACATCGCTGATAGAAATTTCATGTGACTTTCCTTTGTCTTTAGCCTTAAGATTTTGTTGATGTCGATCATCATCAACAACCCTTGGATTAGGGCATTTATTGGCATAATGCCCCATCTCCTTGCACTTGAAACATTGAAGTGTAGTAGGTTCATTCTGTTCGTCCCTTCCTTTGTTTGCATCATTAGACATGTTCTTCCCATCATTTCGGCATTCGAATGCCTGATGACCTTCCTTTCCACATTTGAAACATTTAATTGTCCCTTTAAGACAACTCCCTCCATGTTTCTTTCCACACTTTGAGCATAAGGGAAAGATCATCTTCTTTTCAGTGTGCTCTTTAGATTTTCCTTTGAATTCCATTTTCCTCTTCTTATCAAACCCATATGACTGATGGGTTACTCCAATATCCATCTCAACTTTGAGAGAATATCGAATGATTTCCTCATAGCTATTGAAGTCCCTTATGGCTAAGGCCCTTCGAAGACTTGGTTTTAAGCCACTAAAGAATCGATCGATCTTACTCTCAGGTTGGATAATAATACCAGAAGCGTACCTTGCAAGTCTTGTAAAATTTTCTTCATAGGTACCAATAGATTCATCATCCTTTTGCTTCAGTCCAAGAAACCATTTCTCCATCTTTGTTTGGAGAATACGAGGGATGTACTTATTGAAAAATAATTTCTTGAACTCGTCCCATTCCATGGACTCAATTTCATCTATTTGCCTCGTATTCTTGATTAGATTCCACCACTGATCAGAATCACCTTCCAAACCACACACTGATAAGATGACTTTATCATGTTCAGAACATTGAAGAACTAAAAATATCTTTTCAGTAGTACTAATCCATTTTTCAGCAACTAATGGATCAGTAGACCCACTGAATGAAGGTGGGCGCTGCCTCATGAAGGATTCAACAGAATGTTGCTCCTTCATTTGCTCATTTGGAAGTCCTGCATGATTCATAGCTTGAGAAAGTTGTGTGAGCATGGATACAAGATTTTTCATTCCATCTCCCATAACGTTTGGTTGCTCAGGGGGACAATCATTGCATTGCCCGTCGCATTCCGCATTAACATGGTTCCTTCGGGTTCCAGCCATTGACTAAAACCAAGAAGAATAGTGTGGGCAACACAAATTATAATAGGAAAACCACATAATCAAGAATAAAATTTCACACTTAAGGTATTATCCAAGGTTATTCATGGCCATTTCTAAAACACTAAGATTGTGTTCTAATCTTAGTCTTATCCGTAGGGTTCTTACTAAGTCTTTAACATCCTAGTTTCCAAAGGTTGACTATACCTTTCCTCTGATACGAACTATAATGACCCATACTTTACATACATGGTTATTACTTCAAAATTGAATCATACTTAATACAACATATAACAAAACCATGAATGGACCGTATAGGTATAGTGTCTTTAGTAACTGGGAAACATAAACAACTGGTTCATAAAGCGTCTACACTATCTCCCATTTATTTCATCATATCTATAGTCCCTTTTGGCATATCTTACTTAATAACCTTCTTCATGAACTGGAAAAAAAAGCATACAAAAGGTTGAGCTCAAATGCTTAGTAAGGGTAAACAAAAGAAATATCAATCACATCATATTCATAAGAACATATCTTTTGGAAATCTTAACCTGCAAAAGAGATCATAATTTCATAACAAGGGATAAATCATAGTAGTGAAATGTAATCCCAATAATCATAACGTAAAACATGAAACTTTTTGGCATACACACATAATCATAGATAATCATTTCTTATTAGTCAAAACTCATTGCCAAGACTATCTTAGTGGACAAAGTCCATTTCTGAACCGAGTTCATTCCTCGTTTCAGTCCTGTTTCACTGATTCGGTTTAACCTGCCATTCCAGCCATGTCTATCTCATGAGATATAAAATCTTTACCCAATGCATTGGAGGGAGATATAGGTCCCACCCATCTCATAATGATACCATTCATATGTGTGCCACAAAATCATAAATCATACATCATTGCATAACCCATGTAATAAAAATGGGATTCTTAAACAACATGACATCATAAAACAATTCATATAAGATAAATGAATTCATAAAAATAATTCCATCACAACATAATCAAATCAATATAATAATAGAGATAGAAACAGAACCCTATATTATCTTAGATGGAAAATAATTTTGATAAAACACTTGAACTCCATTCTCGAGGAAAATATCCTTTCTACTTCAAAAACATTTTCCTTTCTTAACATCTCATACAATTTTAAACTAAAAGAAGTTGATTAAAAATAAACTTGAAAACTTGTAAAGGAAGCTTCTTGGGAATAATGTTTTAAAAATCCATTCATTCCGTATAAGTTAAAAAAACATTCTTCTCGTACTTTTGTCGGAAAAGTTAAAAAGTACCTCGTATGAAAAACGACAAAAGATTCCTTTCATATCTTTTACTATAAACTCACCAAAGGGTAACAATGGATTTAAACAATTTTAGGTGGATGGAAATAATATTACATATTGAGGAAACATGGATGTGTATGATAAAATACACCCCAGTAAATACCAAAGTATAAACAATCTCGGATAAAAATGAGATTGTGATATTTCCGTTACCTTAGGTCTGATTTGCTTTGTAAGTGTCCAAACCTCCTGTATAATTATTTAAATAATGTTATTGACTTATTACAGAATCATACTTATTTTTATGATATCATATATGGTCATATTCTTAGCTTCTTATTAGTAATATTTCATTACTATTTGTTATTCGGGTGTTTATTACTTTTTGTTCTTATGCGTGTTTTGTCGAATAAATTCTTATTCTTATTTTTAGGTTATAGATATATCATTTACAGATTGGTATTAGTGTAATATTTTCATTCATTCAATTCATTTATATAATCATAATGCAATGAAGATCATGTAGAATGAGTCACATCACATCGTGGAGATGGTATTCCGTACGTACGCACGAGCGATGATATCGTTCCCATGATCGTGAAATTGTAATGGAGTGTATATATAAAATTTCAGAATCAATATAACTTTACAATAATCATATATAGTTATTATTTACACATTTATACCCATCCAAGTAAGGTGGTGGTGGAAAATAGATTACACCACAGCGTGGAGACGGTATTCCGTACGTACGCACGCGTGCTGATTTCATTTTCCGTAGGATGGATAGATGATGAAATAGGGTTGTTTCATACTTATAATAACATATCAGTATATGAGTTATACTTATGTTATTACTTAATAATGAAACAAATAAAGAAGAAGAAGTGGAATAAGAAATAAAGATGAAAGAATCGGTAACAGACATTACCTCTTCTTTGAAGTGCTTCTTTGAGACCTCCTTTTAGGACACTAAAATTGGTCTTTGAAGAAGACCAGGACCTCTAGGATGTCTCTAGGGAAGTGGAGAGAAGAAATTTGAAGGGTTTTTACTAGCTTTAAGGCTCAAAGTTGTGTGAGGAATAGGGGGAGGAGGTTCCCTTTTATAAGGGAGGAGAGGAGCTCCTTTGGAAAAACTAAAAATATTATTTTATTATAAAGCCAAATTCGGTTTTAAATAGCTCCAAATAGATTTATTTATAAGCTAAGGTGGGGATGGGTCGAAATACTCTCATAAAATAGAATTCAGAGAAGTTTAGGTTCCTATTTTAACCTTATCATTTAGATTTAACATTAAGTTAGATAATTTTACTTTTACCGTGTCTTTTTGTGTTCTTACACTATAAGGTTAATAAACTTACTATAACAAGCCAAACGAACCCCAAGTTGTTTATTATTAATATATATAACTTTATATAAGTCATTAGGCAGAGCCTTAGATTTTTAGAAATAAAATAACAATTAATAATATAATATTTGTTTTAAAAACTATTTTATGTCAATTTTGACACTATTTAGTAGTTGATTTTTGTGAATATCATAACAGAATGATTAATTCAAAAGAAGTTAATTAAATCAATAATAACATGTCATATTAACCTAGAAAATTAGTGTAATTCATAAAAAGTCTCAAATTACATTTATTTGGGTATTTATAACATCAATTATGTCAATATTTCATTAATAAGATAATTACTGCATCATCTTTGTGTCATAAATACATTAACTTATTTAAAGTATAAAAATTACAAATAAAATATCATTATGTATGAAATTGTTTTAGATTTCTAATTAATATTTATAGTCGTATTTATATTATGTATAACCCTATATTAAAAATGCTTTAGTTATTAAACTTTGATTTTAACTATTTTAACCCTTCTTTAAATAAATTGATAATAAATGTCCTAATCTAATCCAAGTGGGCCTAAATGGTCATAGTTTATTCCTAAGGTTGTTTTAGGTTGAATTACACTTATCCAATAGAATTAGGACATGTGTTAGGGTAATAATAATATCATTTTTACCCTTAACTACCCTATTTACTTTTAACCGCGGTAAAAAAAGTAAAAAGTTACTATTCACCAAAAATTATTTTCATCACATTGAACCACATTGATATTAACCGTGTCTCTCGGATTTTCTAAATTCTACTCACAGATGCGGTAAAATTAAGTTTTATGAAAAATTCAGTTTTTTTAACTACCACTTAGTGGTTTCACTATTCATCAAAAAATGAAAGTTTCCAGAAAAATACCAAAAATTAAGCCTAAGCTAAATTTGATATTATGAATTCAAAAATGATGTTTATTTTACCAAATTCAAAACATATAAGTTACATTATCTAATTTAAAAATTAATTCCCGTCGTCAAAACAAATAGCGTGTTTTTAAAAGATAATAATTATCAAAAGATTGACACTTGTTTATGTCTGATTTAAATGTGAAATTACATCCAATGAACAAAATTGTATTAAATTGTAAAAATATATTCTAAATATACTTTAAAACCACTCAAATTAATAATTTATCACTATTAATTATTTCGATTAAAAAAGTTGTTTTTAATTTAAATATAGTAATTTTCACTATTCATCAGAATATGAAAGTTATCCGAAAAGTACCAAAATTTCCCTCTAAGCTAATTTTGATATTCCGAATCCAAAAATGAAGTCCATTTTGAAAAATAAAATTTAAAAAATTTCAAAAAGTGGTTATCACTATTCATAACGGCTAGTTTTAATAATATTTTAATAGCATATCGTTGTTTAGTGAAACTCGGTATTGCGTACGACGCAAGCTATTGAGAAAGGCCGTGGTTGCGTGTAAAGCAAGACAAGCTGGTGTTGTGTGTAGTGAATAATTCCTTTTATGATTTATATAACATAAAAACAAAATAGTTCTCATAAAAGTCTCGGGTGTTACAGTTTTTCTAATTTTTAATACACTAATATCATAAAAAACATTTGGTCTTCTATGTCACACTACAATGATGCCCTTCCTTGCACTGTTATGTTAAAATACATCAAACAAAATCTCAATGGTTGGTGAATCTCTAAAGCCAAAAAAATTAATGAGGACATCCATCCACTTGAGGATAAGCTTAGTCAGCTTCAAAACAATAACACTAGCACTGATTTTAACATTGATCTGACTCATGAAACCAACCTCTCATTAAAACTCAACACCTTGATCACCTTTAAAGAGAACATGATGAAACAATATTTTAAAGTTAAATGGTTACCTGATATTGAAAAAAATACTAAATTATATAACTCTATTCGAATATTTAGTAAATATAGTAGACCACTAAATTTTCTAAAAGATGGGGAAAACCTGTTAGACAATGACGAGGATATTTCTAATCATATTGTCTCTTACATTGAATCCATTTTTAATGGCCCTGATAATAGTACAGACCTCTTAACTGAGGTTATTCCGAGGGATGTCAATTATGAAGATAACACTTTTATTCTAATCATTCTTCTTGATCATGAAATTAAAGACACTTTATTTAGATTGAATCCTAACAATGCTCTGGATCCTTATGGTTTTAATAATTGGTTCTTTCAATATTATTAGAACGTTATTCATTTTGATTTTTACAAGCTTGTCAAATCTTTCTTCTCCTTCTCAATTTCTTTCCTTGATTAAAAAAGTGGAAAATTCTTATGATATTCATTTTTAGACCCATTTCTCGCATTAAAAACCTTTAAAAAATCATCACTAAAATCATTGCTAATAGAATTTCAACACTCACAACAAAATTTTCTCCAGGAAAAAATTTGGATTTATTAAGGGTAGATCCATACAAGATTTTATTTTCCTTACCTTTGAGTTCATCAACACATTAAACAAATCTAATAGAGGTGGTAATATTGTCGTTAATATTTATATTAATAATTCTTTTGATACCATGGAATGAAGTTTTATCTTCATGGTTCCTCAAGGTTTTGGTTTTATTGATTACTTTATCAATGTAATTAGTACCCTGATCAATTCGGCCTCTATTTATATTCTAGTCAATGGATCTTCTAGGGGATATTACAAATGCCCCAAAGGTGTTAGAAAAGGTGACCCCCTCTTTGCATTATTTTCTCTATTGTTGACGACTATATTAGTCTCCTGATCACTCGTCTTGTGGATATGACCAAACTCAATTCTATCCATGTTTCTAGCAACACAAATTCTTCCACACACTTTTTATATACTGATTATATCATTCTTTTCATACAAGGTTATAAAATAAATATTCAAAACCTAAAAAATGCTCTCCCTCACAGTGAAGAGGTTTCTGGTCAAGCCATTAGTTAGCATAAATCCTCTATCTTATTTGGAAAAAAACATTCCTAATACTAGGGAACATAACACCATCAGGGACTTAGGCATAAAATAAGGTTCTTTTCCTTTTACTTATCTTGGTGGTCCCATTTTTTGGGGCAGACCCAAGTCTTGTCAGTTTTCTATAGTAGTTGATCAAGTTCTTAATCAGCTATCTTCTTGGAAAGACAAATCTCTATCTATGGTAGGAAGAATGTGTATTGTAAAATCTATTATTATTCCTAAAATGGTTTACTACATAATGGTCTAAAAATTCCCCATTGGTCTTATCAATAAAAGGAACGCCCCAATCAAAAATGTTATTTGGACAGGAAACACTCTGGAAAGAAAACTTGTGACCGTCCACTGGTTGACTTGTTGCAAACCTATTGACAAGGGTGGTACTGGAATAAAAAAAATTAATTACTTTAATGAGAACCTTCAATACATACTCACTTATAACTTTCTTTATAATAAATACTATTCTATTTTTTTCTCAAAAATCTATTCCTTAACAAACATAAGGGAAACAATTTGAATTACCTTATCTCTTCAATCTAGCCTTCTACTAATCAATCCATTTTAAGTATTATGAATAATTATAGATGGATGGTCTCTAGGGGATCCTCCAAGAATTTCTTATTGGACAACTAGACTGGAATGCCCTTAATATCTATGATTCCTTCTGATCAAGCCCCTGAGAATACCAAACTATTCAATTAGAGATATGATAAATTCTCAAAATGATCATCTCCTTAAAACAATTGTGCATGTCATTGACAACCACCCATTCTTGAGAACTCACAATTTTTTAATTTGGGAGATTGCTAAAAATGGTATGCTTAACTAATTTTTTTACAATAATTAATTCTTTAATTCTAAAAGTGGTTCTGGTTGGATAAATCGTTTTGAAAAACTGTGGATAAGGCCTTTAAGATTTATTCTCGTTTGAGACCTTGCTCACAATAGAGTTCCCACAGACAGGTTCCTTCAATCATTTAGAATTAAACTTTTCTCTAAATATAGTCTCTTTAATCAACATATAGAAGACACTAATCATCTCTTTATTTCTTGTTCCACTACTTATTCTCTTTGAAACTATATTTTTGACATTTTTTACTATAGATGGTTGATTCTTATATTTTTCAAGTCTCAACTAATGAGATGAGTGAAAATAGAAAGTTCTCAGAAAATTAAGAACCTTTTTTACTACTATTGCTAAGATCCACCATGTGATCTGGTATGATAGAAACAACACTATTCATAATAATTACTCGTACAGTCATAATGCTGGTCGCATGCGGGTCCTTTTTTCCATACGTGAAGCTACATCGATAGAAAAAAGACATTACAACAACACTTTCGATGACATTAAAATTCTACATAATATTTGGATTGATGGAATGTTTTTCCAACCTCACCACACTTTTGAAGTGTTATAGAGATCTCCTTTTCATGTTTGGATTAATGTAAAGGTGGATGGTGCCTCTAAAGGCATTTCTGGTCCTGCCAGTTGTGGCGCTATCTTCAAGAATAACGTTGTTTAGATCCTCTGATACTTTCATGGGTACTGATACATTTCCTATTCTCTAGAGGATTAAATGATGGGTATTATACTTTCTATTTCTTTCTAAAAGCATCAAGTTTGGAAAAATCTCTATATTGAAACTTATTCGACTACCATTGTTCAAGCAATTTGGAATGGTGTGACACATCTTGTATGGTCGATTAATACTCATTGGACAGATTGCACCTAATTGCTTCTCGACATCAACTACTTCATCACTCATATTTATCATGAAGAAGATATGGTTTTAGATGGACTTGCTAACAAGGGAGTAAATTAAGATGTTACCAGGCTTGATGACCTCCCCTCTAATCTTCTCCTTCTTCATGATAAGGATTGTAATATGATTCCATCTTTCAGACTCATATAACCTCTTTCTTATTTTTTAATATTTGTGATTTGGTCTTTTGGCAAAGGTACTATCCTATTTAATATAGTAGTGGAGGAACTATTCTATTTTAGGTTATCCAACACAATAAACCTAGGTTTCTCATAAGGTTTAACAAACAAGAACAACTGATAATAGAAAATATTTTATTAATCATTAAATGAAAAAGTACCTTTCCACTCCTTGAGAAAATATTTGGTATCATTACTACATCGTAAAGGATATTACAATTTAAAATTTAAGAATTTATAGAGTAATGATTCAATTTTTAACCTAAAGTATCCCTCTTTGATACCCAACAATCTATATTAGAGAAACCTTTTACCTTTTACTTTTTAAATTATTTCCCAAATGGATTTTTATCCCCTCACTATTTTAGTGGAACTAATTATATCTATTAGACATATATAATGGAATCATTTCTTATACCTAAAATATTTCTTAGTTTCTAACTATTATTATAAATTATTTAATTATTATGATGAAGATAAACACCTATACTACTAATGAAATTTATAGTTTTAATTTAAATATTTATATTTATAACACTATGGCTTCTAACATATGTAGTGATGCACAAAATATTTATCCATCAACTTATACCACTCATGTTATCTAGAAATTACTCAATACTGAATTTTTAGGAGTATACCAAAAAACAGCGTTGTATTTGATGCTGAAAAATCTATTTAATTCATAGTTATAGAATGAAATGATCAAAAAATAGTCACTAAAACTAATGAATATTCATCATAAGAACATAAATACATGATGGAATCTAAGGAAATTATCACGATGGTTCTCTAATTAATAGATAATGTGAACAAGAAATTTATGCTTCAAAAATTTTCATCAACACATCCTTTAATATTAATAAAGGATGTGAAGTATTAATAAATTCAAAAGGATTAGTAAATAGGACATGCTTCAATAAACACCATTAAATGATTGAATCAAAAAAGGTATCTGGATGCTCTAAATGGTCATCTACTATAGAACTATCCATGTCCTCCTATAAAGAGATATTATCTAAGATCATATATTTGATAGATATATGCAATAATTGAATACAAATCATGAATAATTATAGGATAAAATCTGAAACTTCTAAAATATTCAAAATTAGAACATGAAAAATTCAATAACCTTTTTAACAATATATATCAATCCTTAAGTAATTAAAAGAAAAAAAACTTTACATCAACCAAAAAGTTCTCCAATAGTCAAAATTATAAAAAACTACAAAAATAAATTTGAAGGAATAATCTATACATATTCTCTTTTCTCTATAATATATAAAAATATCCACATGGAATTTAATTCTTCATGGAACATTGGATGAAATTTTTCTGAAGCTATATAAAAAAATAAATAATTGAAGAATAAAAAAATAAAAAACAAAGATAATTTCAATCCCCAAGGAATTATACTCAAAACTTCCAAATCATAAAAATAAGGATTTTAAAATATATCCTTTTCAATAGTCATAATAATTTAATTCAATATCTATATTTCATATGGTGTTTTTATTTCCCATTATACAATTATTATTTTATAAATATCATGATTTCATGGTAAATTTAAAGGCTAAAAAAAGTTCCAACTATCTGAAACTCAACACCTTTGAAAATAGTGGTACTATATAACCTAAAAAAGGTCAAAGACACCCTAGAGAACAAAGTGAGACCTAAAAATAAAAAAACACCATAATTAAAATCCATCCAAAATGTAATAATTAAAAAAGAAACAACCTGGAATCAATGTAAAATCATCACCTTTAATGGTTATAACAAGGATTAAACTCAATTGGGGGTAACCAACCATAGACAAAAAGAATCAAAAAATAGAACACAAAATTTTTTGTTAGGGTTTAGCTAGGTTTTCTGATCAATGAGGGGGAGGATAAAAATTAACAATAAACAAGAGAAAGGGGAAACAAGGATAGTTTAGGGCGATAGGGGGGTAGCAGGGTGGTGAGGGAAATGGGAAGTTGTTAGTGTTCAGAATACAGATGGTCAACATCTTAGGATCATGATTGATGCGATAAGGGGATAAGTGGGGGCAGATTAGGGCTCAAGTATAAGAAAGAATGGGGAGAACGGAGGTTGATGATGATAGATCGAGGGATATGGGTGGGGGGAGGTCTTAGGTGATGGTGGATCAGTGATAGGGGTGGGAGGGGGGGCATTGGGGTTCAGGGGAAGTCAGTCAAGAAGTGCCATTTTTTAAAATAATGAAATAGATTTAGTGGTAATTTTTTTGAAACTATCATTAAATTTTTTCATTTTTTTGTGGCAGTTTATGAAACCACCACTAAAAACTGATGCTAAATAGTGAATTTGGTTTAGTGAAACCATTTTTTATTTAATTAAATCCTTGAAATATATCATTCAATGATATATTTATTTTATCATTTTCAAATTAACACTAATGTTCTAGAAATAAATAGAGTGAGATAAATCCTTCCAAGAAGTTTCCTTGGTGATTCATACAATTATTGTATACCTTTAGAGGTGAGAAGTAATTATTTGTCACTAAGAGATCTTCCTTTACTATTTTAAGAGAAGAATCTATCATACTAAAGTTATTCTTCTCATTTTAAGATTTATTCTTTTAAACATCTAATGGTTTATCTTATTACCTAGGATTTTGCAAATTCCTCCACCATGTTTTGAGCATTGAGATGTTCATAAAAATAGTATAATTTGATAATTTTATCCAAAACATAAGGTTTTAATACAAAATTATGGTTTATAATGAAAATTCGGTATTTATTGAAAATATATATATAACATCCCACTTTGAAATGACCACGTCACCAAAGTGAAACACCATATTTCCTCAAGTGTGCTCTCTGATCATCCGAGTCTCATGATAAGAATTGATGATAAATGAATGTAAATTGGAGAGAATTTTACCCTATAATGGTCCATCACTTAAATAATATCAAATAAATTCATCCAATATAAATAAGTAGTGTAAATAAATAATAATAAAATAATAATCCATTATATCATCTTGAATATCCACATATGTGTCCTAAAATCAATCACGACATAAGATAAAATCCCAAATACAAAAAGTGTAAAGTATAAAAAAGAAACCAATTGAGAACAAAACACTCCTAAAAAACTCCTTAATCACAAGGATATATCTCTATAGTGTATCCAAACACCAACTCTCGGCTACAATGGTTTCTTTCCCTGCCTAAAATATCTTTCATGTAACCTATATAAACATTAGTTATATAAGTATAGTATGTGAGAATATAATCCTGTAAAGAAACCACTAAAACCCCTATCATCTAATAGAGTTAGTAGTGATAATATAAAAATATTTTAAATCTTCAAATGATATACTATTCCTCCTTTACACAATGTAATTTAAGAGATAGGTGATACCAAATCTACTATGTATACCATATCATCTGTGACCATCATTGGAAACCGTGGAACTGGTTTTCCAATTAAATACTTTATTTATAACTAAAATACATATAAAAAATCATCAAAAAATATGATATTACAAATATATGGTTTAAGATCCCATATTTTACCCAGGCACATTACTATTTACATTTTTAGTTAAACCACTTTCAGTTCTTTAAACAAGCCCCATTCTTTGCTCAAATAATTGTTTTAGGAGTGTTTGGTGACTTAGAAAACTGAATTAGTAAGAGGTTAGATGATATGTGTAGTAATGTATATGATTAAACACCACTGTCTAGGTGGTGCAATCCCCCATACAATTAGTGGGATACCCAAAATCCTAGTAATCCTACATGAGGCTCACCGACCATCTAATGGGTATAAGAAGAATGTGTCTCTTATAAGAGACCCACCAGCCAGCTGGTGGGGTCTACATTTTTGTAGTCACATCAATAGACACCACTGGCTAGTTTTTGGTGCCAACCTACTAGCTAGTGGTGTTAGGATGGGATGAATTAGAAGAGGAAAAAATCATATTTCTACCCTCAAACCTATTTTAAACACATAATTACACTTAATTCGACCTAAATATGGGATTTACAAATATGAAGGGTTCTCCACTTATTGTGAGGCTTCTCTAACACTTGGTTATTTGATCCTTGATTTGATACGGGAAACATGAAATGGTGTTTTATTCTTGGAATTATTATTTAACACGTTTTTTCTTCTTGGATACCCTTCTTACAACCTTGAAGAGGTGTATAAATTATTTTTCATTGGGGGTTATGGTGTTTCATGTTGGTCTGATGCATGATCTTGGTTTCCTTCTTCTTGATTGCTTGAGGTGGATGGTCCAAAACAACTCTCTATGGTTTCTTTTTTCCCTCAAGTATGTGTATCATATACAATCACAATGGAATGCTATGTACATGAACTTTCTTAATTGTAATTGTTAAATTCTTCATGTCTATCCCTCCTATAGATCCCGTTGAGTCCCTGAAAACTATGAATGAGACTTTCATTCACCTGATAGAAGCACCTACCTTTGACTACACATTGGAACTTGGAACATATAAACCTAGATCCATATGATGATTTGGATATTGTTCATGAATCATATTAAAAATGTGAATTGTCTTATCATTTTTATTGATGTAATTATATTAATAAAGAGTCACTTGAATTGAAAGTGTTTAATTGTAATGAAATTTGAAATGGAATAACGGTATGATAGAACATGGATATAATGACATGTGAAACAATAATTGGGAATATAAGGAATATGAAATGGAATTATTATAATTATTTTTGATAATTTTTAACATGAAATAGTGGATTAATTTGTCGATAGTTTGTAATATTGATAAATTAATAAATATGTCATATCGTAATATGTTTGGAATATTTAATGTATTGGAATGCATTTAATTTTGTTTTTTTTGAAATATATACTTCAGCCTTACCATGGGTAATGTGAAATTGGAATATATAAGAATCTATAACATGTGAATTCTCATGGAGACTAGTATAACATGGTTAATTCACTCTTATAATGAGTAATAATCCATGAGAACATGTAAGTGGATCAATCATGGGATTTTTCATAGAGTCCTATATGACATGGTTACTTCACCGTAGGAATGGGTAATATACCCTAGGAACATGTAAGTGAATCTAGCATGGGAATTCACATATAGTCCATTATTGATGCTCGAGGGTGATATGTATGGTTATAAGGCACACAATTTGGATAATTCATCCAAGGAAGGAGAATCTACCAATGAAAATTCATACTGTGTTAATTGATACTTGATATAGTTGATTCATTCTAAGTAAGTGAATCCACCACTGGATAGAGATATCTAAAATCATTCTAAATAATGTTTGGATCACCCCAGGTGTAAACTTGGAGCTTGAGGGTCATTAGGATTATTTGATGTTCTGAAGTAATTTATGAATTAATTCTCATATTTATTGTACTGTTTCATTCACTATTTATTTAGAACGTATTTTTTATACATTGGGGGAGTTGTCCTACTGAGTTTTACCCACACCCAATTCAAACTCCGTTTGTTTCTCAGATAAAATTCCTAGATGCAGGTTTGGATAAGGGAATGGGGCCCTTGGATTGATTGATTTCTTTTCTAGGTGGGATTGAAGTTTGGGAGTGGGACTGAGCATAGGATTTGAGGTTGATTTTTTTGAAATATTTATTATGGATTATGTATTTATTTGTTTACTTGTATGATTTTTATCATGATATTTAGTATACCATGACATGGTTTATTATTATTATTTTAATTTTGGGTATTCAACTATTATATACTTGAGTTGTATATTGAAACAGATTTATCTTATTTCCATTGTGATTACCACTTTTCTCTATAGGGAATAGTATCCCCACTATATTTCATATACCCTTGTTTCTAGTCAGTAGCCTTTGGAATACATAGAGGTAAACTTGAGGTCATGTAGTAACTGGTATCAACCTCATGAGGGAGAACTAGGATGGGGAATTCATAATTTGATATCATATCCTATTTATTTTCTATTGAGTTATTTTTTGGGGAAGGCAAAAAGGATACTAAGACGTTTCAGGTCTTGACAATGAGCTCATGCATGAGAGTATCTAACCTACATGTGGGGGAAAACCTATGTTTCTAGGGATTATATTGATATTCTTGATGTTATCTTGTTAAAATTGTAATGTTATTCCACATTGGGGGAGGAACTTGTTGTATGATGTTACAATTTTATGAGATTTTTACTCATGGGTTAGTACAACACAAAGTGAATATTCATGCATCATGGTAGGCACATAGGAAAATATGATGACATTCAATGTTCATTCTAGAGACACATTTTTCCAATATGACATAACTACTTATCTAAGTTGTTAAGTGTAATCTATTGATATATCTAATAAATGGGAATGAATGGAATTGTTAAGTCATAACCAGTTCACTTGTGAAGATAAGTTTTGGGGTAATAATGTGTCAGTGATTCATTGGTGATATATTGACCTATTGAGGATGATAATGTTTTACATCCTACGATTGGAGTAGTGTATTTACCCTTATAGAAAAAATGACCATGTGTTATCTATGGGTTGAGTGTCATGAGAGTGAATATCAACACACACCCCACACAACTAAACAGTAACTTCCCACAGATCATGAAAACCTGATGGATGATTAGATTCATGACAATTTCTTATGAGTCATGTGATCCATATAATTGGGACTACTTTCATCATGAATTTTATGTACAATATGATGAGAGAATTTTACTCGTAGTACCCGCTCAGATTCACTAAGGAGGGAGGACCCTAGGTAGATGAGTTCTGTATTGAGTTTATCTAGAAAATCATCAATCACCTAGAGAGTCCTATAGGAAAGAGGATGAATCTTTCTGATTATATTATATGAGAAAAATCCAAGCAATGGTGGAAAATTATAGAGAGAGATGGATAATAAGAGCAGGTAACATGGATGGTCTTTTAGACATAGTTCCTAAGTCCATTTTACCTAGAGATCCTGAGGGATGAGAGGGCTCTAGAGTTCATGTACCCGATGTAGGGAAGCATGTCAGTAATGAAATAAACTATATATTTTACCAATTCAAACCATTTTGATCCATATTTTTCCTAGATGAGGTAGATAGGGTGAAGCACTTTCAGGATGTACTTTGTTATGCGATAAACTCATTACTGAAAAAATTATTTTGAGTATCCTATCTAACATGATGGATCAATCCCTCATCACTGAAGGGAACCTAGGGAATGCCACAAGTTTTAAGAAAATAGTTATATTAGGATGAACAAGGATATATTATTCATGAATAAAGAAGTATTATTTTGAAATATTTTAATAGGGAAGCAGTGGTCAGAGTAGCCATGGGAATTGACAACTGCCTTAGGACCACAACCAGGGGTAGTGCTTTTTGTGTTGCAGGGTTAGACACAGGTTCTTCTAGTGTCCTTTACATACTATAGAGTGATAAAATTATGGTAATATGGTACATATGTTTAGTTTTTCATGATAAATTTGCTGTCATGTAGTGGAAAAGGATCAATGATGGTACTGGAGTTCGGGAAGGACCCAACTACCCCACAAAAAATAGGTATATAGAGTTCTACTGGTCACTTTGGCTAGGGTTGGGGATGTGATACCCTAACCGAGGAGAGGTAGCATCAATCAAAGGGATAATTATAGGGAATTTAGATTGTAGTCTTGGTAATAGGGGTGATTTAGATGCATTGTCAGAGGTATGATTCTTGTATCACATACCCCTTTTTATGTTTTGTTTGATATAGGAGAATCACAATATTTATATATTCTTAATTTACCAATGGATTGGGTTTTTCTTAGAGATTTTAGAATTTTTTATAACCATTGAAACTTTATTAGGGTTACGATTAGAGGGTATCACATGCAATAAGGATTATCTCTAAAAATTAGTGGCCACCATTTATTTTGAGAGCTGTTTGTGATGCTAGGATTCAATTTGATTCTAGGTAAAGATTATCCATTTCTGAACTAGGATGATATCAAATATTATCATATGATAGTTAATTTTTTATCTCTAGAATAGGGAATATATATTCAAAAGGGAGAACAGGAACTTTAGGCTAGTTGTGAATGACTAATTTAGTGTAGATTAGATAGTCTCATGACCAAGATATAAATACTTATTCTAGATGAGGGAAAGTTAAAGACAATTAATTTTACTGTAGTGGTGGAATTGTTCGTGGATGTATTTTCTGAAGCGTTCTCTAGATTACCACCTGAGTGGGAGATAGAGTTCACTATTGAGTTGGTTTCAGAACCCAAACCTGTTTCTATCCCTCCCAATAGGATGACACTATAAAAGTTTCAGGATTTGGAAGTATAGTTGAATTATTTGTAATCTAAGAGATTTATACATCCTATTAATTAACCATGGGGTTATCCTATAGTTATTGGAAAGTTGAATGATGGGAATTTGGGATTATGTATGGATTACTAGATATTGAACTAAATGATGACCAAGAACTGATATCCTCTTCTTTATATTAATTATATCATTGATCTGCTACGAGGTTCCCAGTTCTTCTCTAAGATTGAATTGTGGTTAGGGTTATATTAGTTTAGTATGATACCACCTAACATCCCCAAAACTACTTTTAAGAGCATGTATGGAATGTATGATTTTGTGGTGATGCCATTTCATCTAAAGAATACACTATCTGTATTCATGTACTTGATAAATTAGATCTTCTATATATTTATTGATCAGTTTGCGGTGGTTTTAATCAACAAAATATTAATGTATTTATTTTGTAGTGATGATAATTCTCAATATATTTCCACCATATTCAGTACACAGACAGTATCATCTATATTATAATCTATCAAAATATAATTTATGGATTGTAAAAAGTGAACATTGGTAATTTCTTCTCATAGAATGGAGTGTTATTAGAGTCAGGGAAGGTGGAAGATATGGTATCTTAGAAATATTCCAAGAACATATATGAGATTGTTGGGTCCTGAAAAGTCCGCAAAGGAGAATGAGAATCCCCTTAATTCAAGAGATGATTCTACCCAATTTCCTTTGAGTAATTAAGCAAAAATGTGGAGAAGTTGGTACAAGACGAACAGGTCTGCGGACCGGTCCAATACTAATGGTACACGGCCAGTTCTGCGAAGCGCCCCCCTCCACAGACCGCTGTCATTCGCTAAACAGAGACGAGGATCCTCCGCGAGCGAGAAGCAGGACGGGAGCCAGGCCGGTCCACCGACACAAACCACCCAAGCCACAGACCGCGCCAGCCAGCCCATGCCACATGTACTGTCATTCGTGGAAGAGAGGAGGAACCCTTCTCGACAACGAAGCACCCCTCGAACCAACTTGGTTCGCAGGTGAGGTGAACACCCCTGCGAGTTACAGATTGACCAAGTCATCTGAAAACCGGGTTCTTAGTCATGGGACTCCACAAAAGGTGATGCATGGACACAATAGACACCTTTTCCTCCACTCTATAAAAGGACATCAAAGGGGAGAAAAGGGGAGATCGATCAGAGATGGGTGGAAGGATTTCAGAGGAATGAACTTAGGATTTTGCAAATAACGATGTTCCGATTCGTAAACCAGAACATGTATGAAACTGGAAATGACTTAATAAGGAACCGAAAAGCGCATAACAACTTGCTACACCATGAACATAAAATAAAAAAAAATTAAGACCATGGACCATGGCCCCTCCGCGAATGCATTCCCCATGGACCAAGGAGATTATGCCCCTTTTTCAATCTGACGTACCACATAGCACCCTCCTACGCGGGTGAAGCCCTGACCGAAGTACCCCCAACCGGCGTCGCCCTTGGATTCCACTGCTCGCATGGACTCCCCCATGGACCAACCTGGTATGCGGGATGATCCCGAAGCCGCGTACCAGCCTGGTACACAGGATGCATATCAGTCCGCAGACTACCCTGGTTCGCGGACAGCCTCTCCAGCCATGTAACACCCCCCTACGAGAAGGGCGCTACTCCTCATACACCTGTGTGGCCCACCAAATCCTTTAGTGTTCCCATTTACCAAGTCGGATAAAATCCTTCTAATCTAGCCTGATCCTTCGCAACCCCCTCATTGGCCCATTCATCGATCCCGAGCCAAGGCCTCCACCGAAGCCACCGGACCCGTATGATGCAACCTTCAGGTGCATCAACGGTCCATATTGAGTTCACATACCCATGGTAATTGAGGGCGAAGGGGTTTCTTCGGCCCTTGAGTAGATTCTCGAAGCATTCTTGGGTTCACATTCCCATGGTAATGCAGGGTCCGAGCCTGAAGTCCTCTTTCTGCCTCTCCACTCGCCAGATTGGGGGACCCTGCTTCCATTTCCCTTCAACTCCAGCGGTGAGCACTCCTCCCCTATTCTGGGAGTGAACGAGTAGCCTCCTTGCTGTAAACCCCCAGCCTTTCTTATGGGAGGTAGCACCCATGCACCTCCATAATTCCCCTGTTCCAAGGACCAAGAGGGGAAATGGACCCAGGGGTACCCTTTCCCTCTCATCACGTGCTTTGTCACCATCGGGCCTCCATCCTAGAGTAAGTCCCAATGTACACTTCTCAGGCCGCTCCATACATAAGCCCCACTTCACTTCCCATGGATGAACCTTTCGCGACGTGATTGTCAGGTCTCAGCTGCCTCTTGTTTCTCAAAACGAGCATGAATCACGTGGGCTTAGAGTAAGCACCGACCGTGACCCCAACCTCATGTGAACTACGAGGACTTTGATCCATGTCAAGAAATGGTATGTAGGAAGCCTCCACGAGGTTCAATCCCAACAATCGGCCATTCCGACCCCCTTCACGTTGGTTCACCCTTCATCCCACATGACGTTAAACTGTACTTCCAAACTATGGGGACTTTGATCCATGTCAAGGCATGGTACATAGGAAGCCTCCACGAGGTTAAAGCCCACTTACCATCAGACCCCCGGGTCCACATTCACGTCGGTTCTCTGACAACCTTCCAAACTAAGTGTACGTTGATTCCCTACCACGAGGATACATAGGAAGCCTCCACGAGATTCAAGCCCAACATCCGTTGGACCCCAGGTCCGCCTTTGTGTCAATTCACCAACGCCCCGAAACGAACTACGTGGGTTTTGATCCCTATTTCCCTAAACAGGGTACGTAGGACACCTCCCTGAGGTCCAATCCCAATGATAGGAAAATCTCATGTGTAAGCCCTAATATTCCAAGAACTACATAGACTTTGATTCCTGAACAACCGGGATACGTAGGAAACCTCCCCGAGGTGAAATCCCGATGTCTAAGTCTGATACATATATGTCCCTATCATACCATGTCCTTATACTCCAGTAGGACCATCTTCGGGCCCAGGAAATCATTTCCCTTGGGTCCTCTGGGCTGTCTCGGCATAAGTCCCACACCAGCTTTGACTGAGCATCACTCGCCCGGCATCCTTGCCAGATGAAGTTAAACTGTACGGTTGAGTCCTTGTCACATGA
This sequence comes from Viscum album, assembly GCA_963277665.1. NCBI lineage: Eukaryota > Viridiplantae > Streptophyta > Magnoliopsida > Santalales > Viscaceae > Viscum > Viscum album. The sequence continues at coordinate 1,944,633,546 of OY728148.1, forward strand.
CCCTAAAAGGTGACGTGTCCCGTTAAGTGGCACCGAACTACGTGAATTCTAATTCCTCTCGCGAGGATACATAGGAATCCCGCATCACAGGTTCGATCCAAACACTCAAGTCATTATCTGCCCCCCCTGGATGACAATAAACTCCAGAGCACCCAGTTATGAGGATTTAAAATAGTTTCATCCCAACGAATCCAAAATCCTCAGATTCATTAATCCAATGAGGGATGGTAAACCTAAGGCCTAAATGATTCATAATCCATGCGTTTAGCTGACCATTTCCAACCAAGAATAATTTTTGGATACTATGTTTGGGTATAAACCAAAGATTTGTGAACATATGAATACGTCTTAAATCTATAAGAGAGTCACATAGCATGAAATAATTCCCCCCAAAAGGGTGCGATGAGCCCAACTTCCCATCCTCTCAACCAATGTGAGTTCTTAAGTGTCGCTGGCCAAATAATCCAGCGAATGCCTGCCTTTGGAAAGCAGGTCCACGTATCGTCGGTTAAGGAACCATTGGGCATTTTGAACTGATCCGAAACAAAAAAAGGTGAACCCAAGTGAATATTTAACCAAGCATGACATATTTAACCCAATCTCACTCTGTGCCCCCTTATACTCACAAGGAGGGCCAAGCAAGGTCATTAATTATGCATGGGATCATTAGATGCTGCTTTGACGAGTTTGATGTTTGTATTTGTTAAAATATTTGACAGGTACCAAACAAAACTCCCTTTGATCCAATGGCATCACAGAGGAACTCGCAGGTGTGTGCGTAAAACTACACAATGACTGGACTTCCTCACCAATGAAGGACCCTGTCACCTACCCAGCGTCTTCAATGCTAGGTTTCAGATGCGTTGATCCGAGAGTACCATCTGAATGGTACTCTCCCAACGATGGAGGCGGCCAAGAACACCCTCCAATCCACCAAGGCTCGCCAGTCGCCTGCCCAGTAGCGGCCGTGAAAGCAGACCCAGACGGCTCATGTTTCCATCTGGAACCGTTTCAGGAGTCTATCCCCAGAACGAAACAACGCGTACCTCCCTTATCTTAGGGTGGCAGATGAGGTCGACACGGAGGACTTCATCGCCACTGAACAGGGGGTCCAATCTAAGTCCCCCTCAAGAAGACGTCATCACAGTTATGTCGTGACTCAATATCCTCACGCTAAGGAGGATTTATCCCCGAAGATCTAGGCCCATGCTCCCCAAGCTCCGACCCCTCAGACCGCCTGATGAGGGCGGAAAACATACAACCAGGGACTAGTCATTACCCTTGTCCCTGAGGACGAACTCCGCTGCACAGTCACAGAGGCGTATCGCGACCAGGCACATACACATGTATGCTCCTCCAAAGTCCACCATCCAGACATGGCAGTATCATACGAGCAAGCGAACATCCCCGCAGAGCTCCATCAAGCATATCATTTACATAGGAAGGCACCTACCCTATAGGCACCTTTACCTAACCAGCGTCGTGAATCCCACCAACCAGACGTGGCGGTGACCCAGTACCTGCAGGACCAGCTCCTAGTAGGTGCTTCTGATGCCTACCATCCCGATATGGTGGCGATCAAAAAAGTCCGCCATCCAGCTGTGGCAACATTTAATAGGCAGGAACGTCTCCCTACCAACAAAGGCCACTGACTCGATATGGTGGGAAACCAACATATACAGGGCCGGCTCCCTGTGGATGCAAGTAAATTCTGTTATCCCAATGTGGTGGAAAATGGAGAGATAAACCGGCATATCCCGGCACAGGGGCAGATTCGTACACCTTCCCCGACATAGGAGAATTGTCAGTACCCACTGACCACCGGAGGACCAGAGTAGGATATTCCTACTCTGATACCGGAATGGGCCTTCATACCCATTCTAGCTAAAGATGTCTCTCTGCATATCCTGGCAATGATGGAGGAGCAGCTATCAATCCCAGATCATATCTTGCAGACTTTCCAGAATTTAATTAAATCAGCGGAAACCATAAGGATTCAGGCCCATGAGCCCGTCTCCCCAATTGAGGTGACTCATCTAAGAGATAAGATAGCCTACTTGAAGCAGATCTGCATCCCTGATTCCTCCTAGGAGGGTCGTAGGCCATATTCCATGATGCAAGGGCAACTAGATCGAGCATCTTCACTTGTTCCAACTAGGGGACACCCGTCCATCACGGTGGATGCTCCAGAGAAGGCATATATCCTAGCTAAAAGTCAAGATGTTCATCAGCATATCCCAGTAGCATCACGAGACCCAATTAGAAGGGGACCCAAAGGTGAAGGCCATTATCAACTGCAGACGGTCCCCACTGTCCACAAGAAAGCGCCCTGAATGCGCCAAAGGCAGCAGGAAAATAAAGAGATGGTTCATAACTCCACTCTGCTAGAAGCTGGGGTTCCCAACGCTTCTAAGCACATATCAAAGGCTCAAAAACCTTCCCACCCATTACCATGTTATGGGAGTGGTAGTAGTAGTTGTGATGGTCCTCCCCGCAATTTTTCTGCCAGCAGCTCTGAAGGTCCCCCCCAGAGCACCCGCAAGGATCTCCCCCACAGGAATTTAACAATAGATCACGAGAGCTTCTCTTTTGATGCGAGTAATGGTAGCCCTCCATGTGACCAGAAGTTCAAGCAACAATAAGGCTCTCCACTTGCTACGGTCCACCCTGAAGGTCCTCCCCTAGGTATACACTAATAACACTCTCCGTGTAGTGGGACCATATATTATGATAGTAGTCCTCGCTATCGTAATCGCAACTGTAGAGGCCCTCCCCATAGTGACATTTCATCATGACAAGAAGGTCCTCCCCTTGTTATGGCCCACCCTAAAGGTACTCCACAAGGGTTACATTGCAATGACATTCCAAGCAGCCAGACATCATATCATGATGGTAGTACTCACCACTCTGATAACGGAGGTCCTCCCCGTAGAGATGTCAAGCAACGAGAAGGCCCTCCCTTCGATGAGGTACATTTTGAAGGCCCTCCCCAGGGTGTACCCCACAGAAATTCTCCCTATGGTAGCTGTGATGGTAGTCCTCGCCATCGCAGAAGCTGTGATGGTAGTTCTCGCCACCACATCCGCCATTGTGAAGGTCCTCCCCACAATGGCCCCAAGCAATAAGAAGGTCCTTCCCTTTTTTCAGTGTGTCCTGAAGGTCCTCCCCATGATACACATCGAACGTCAAACCATGATGGTCATCCTCGCCATGATGGCAACTTTTTCAAAGGCCCTCCCCGTAACAACGCTACGCAGCCAGAAGGTCCTCCCCTCGCTGCGATACGCCTTGGAGGTCCTCCCCAGGGTATGCACTGCAAAATTACTCTATGAAGTGAGGCGTCAAGCAGTAATGGTAGCCCTCACCGTTACGACATGGATAGTGGAGGCCCTCCCCACCTAGACATCGTTCAACAAGAAGGCCCTCCCCTCATTGCGGTACATTCTGAAGGCTCTCCCCTAGGTGTACCCGCAGGTTATCTCCCTGCGATAGCTGTGATGGTAGTCCTTGCCATTGCGGCCACCATTGCAAAGGTTCTCCCCGCAATGAAGTATCATATCGACAGGAAGGTCCTCCCCCTGCCGAATCAAGCACATAAAATCCCTCATATGCCGAGGCACTCAGAATGACGAGATCGAGAATGTCAGATTCCCAGTTAGTCACCAACGACACCCTTCTTCAATCAGGAGATGGTCCGGGGCCACATTCATCTTCTGAACCACCTCATAATCACCCATATGATAATTCAACACCTACCGGCCCCACTGCCACCGACCACACTATCGGTCAGCGTCTCAGTTGGGCTGACAAGGTAGAGGAATCACTAGTGGTGGAGTATGCTGACATGTTGCACCTGAGGAAATGACTGGCCAGAGATGATATCCTAGTTATATTTTGGCCCATGACCGCCTCTCAATTCGACATACCCAGAAAGTTGTTAGAGGAATGTGTGCACGACATATGCTCCAATATATGGAGAACCCTTCACTGGCTGAAATCAGGCTTCCTGCCCTACGATGGGTATGTAGATCACGTCAAGACAATAGAATACCTCCTATGTCACATCGACCTGGATGCTCTTCCTCTGGCACGACAACCACAACTTGTGAGGTGTAAAGGAAACATGGGGTTAGCTTGCCTCCATGCGCTGCACCAGCTACGCCGCCTCATTGGCGATGCTTTGATGGGATTCCATATCAGAGGATGCAGAGAACATGGAGCTTTGCATTTCAATCCACTCCCCACCCAGAAGAACCTATTCGGCATAGTGTCTTGCAACGTCATCACAACGAGATAGTGATCGAGTGGTATCCCAGTTCAGGAAAGACGACACACCCAACAAAGACATGCCTTGAGTAGGTCCCAGAATCATTAGGCCCAGCAGGAACAATCCATTCATGAACTCTTAAATCAGGCCACTGAAAGCATACAACAAGCCTCTCACCTAAGAGAGGCCAATCAGCGGTCATTGCCAACCTCCCCAGAGAGGATTGATTTGCGAGTGAACTCGACATCAGATCTAGTTCACCCCCGAATGGGGGAACACAAGATCAGGAAAGTAGTGATAGCAGCATCCGCTACTACAATCCATGGTCAACCCCAGGCTGTAGGGAATGAGGAATTTTTAACAACAAATCCCCCCATAAGACCCATAAAAACAGGAAAAGACTCAACATCCAGGGAACGGAGCCAGCCCTAGCCCTCAGGGTTGGGGGAATTTTTACCACCTCAACAAAATCCTCCCCCATGAGAATTAGTATTTTCTCATCTAGGTAGGATAGTTAGAAGAGGAGTTTCTTGCTCTATCCCGTATTTTTTGTCACCATCCCCTTCAAGAGGGGGGCGTACCATAAGGTCGCATCAAGGCACTCCCCGCGTCACCCATCATCAAGGAGTCCGAAAGTAGCCCAGGGACAGGAGGGGGAGGACTAGTAAAAAGCATGGGAGATCCTCTTCCAATTTGGAAGATGATGTCTCCTCCACCCCTTGATATGCATCCATCAAGGCCATAGAGGCTAACCCCACGGGTAACACTGGAGTGACGCAAATCCGGATGGATCAAGAGATGATTATTCTAGTCAGGCTGTGACTCACAAAGAACCATCAGGTGTGCACACCTGGAACTAGAGGACCACCCTAAATATGGATTCCCTTCCAGATAACCCTCCTCCACTTGCCCTGTGAGCTTCAAACAAGGATAATAATAAAGGACTGCTTACTCTTAACCCGCCTCCTTCTCTTGATAAAAATGATCCACTTACACTCAAAGAGAGATTCACTCGATAGAAGGAAGAAATGAAATAATTGAGGTGGCTTAATGCCAAGCAACTATGGAGGAACCGTCTTATTGAAAGTGCTTCCCAAGAAGAGCCACACCTTGCACTCCCGGAAAGTGCACCTCAAGGACCAAGGTTTGCCCTGGCAGATGAAGCACGGTCAGGGCCCCTACCCAATGAGGCGCCTAGTCTGTCCAACTACCTGAACATGGACTCTGGTGAATACCAAGACTTCCATCCACTCAAGAAGCAACCAGAGAGAGTACGTATGAACCCTCTAAAGGTGTCACAAATGGCATACACACCCTTGGTGTCGGCCAAGCCGGATCCTCAGGCAATGCCTCGGGTTACACCTGCTCTAGATCGGGCCCAACAGGATGTAAACTAGGGACTTTCCAACACCATCGAGGCATTGGAAGCTCAATTAGAAGTAATGGAAGGCCGACGCGGTCCAATAAAACTAGAGCGAAAGCCCTACCCAGATTGGGTGAGCAACACACCTCCTCCACCCAATTTTGGGAGCCCTATATTCCCTATTTTCAATGGTTCAGGCGATCCGGAATAGCACTTGATGGACTACGCGTCTTATTGCGACCATATGATGGGAACATCGGAACAACAAGAAGAAGTGAAACTCAGGTTCTTCGTACGGACCTTTCAAGGATCTTCCTTTGTTTCGTATACAAATCTTCCAGCTGAGTCAATAAAAAGCTTGGAAGACCTTCGATAGTAGTTCTTGTTCCACTTCAGCTCGATGCTACCGAAGACAACGGTCAGCGACCTCATGAATTGAAAACATAGGGAGAATGAGAGGGCCTCAGATTTCATCGCCAGATGGAAGGGTCTAACCTACTCTCTCAACAAGCCAATGCCCCAAGATGAAATGTTGGCCATATGCATCGATAACCTTCGAGATGAGATGCGAGCATCACTCATACCAGTGGAGTGCACCACTGGCTTCCACAATATATCTTACATTTCCCAGAGAATTGAAGACTCCTTGCAGCGGACCAATATGAAGACCGAATAGCCTCACATGTTCCTATAAAGTGAACAGTTAGACCTAAATCATCCTCTGTCATGCTCAAGCCAGCCCCTGCGCCTACTCCACTGCCCATGCCTCTACCCAATTGTCAAGGGCCCCCTATATATCAGTGGCTGCCTCTGCCCAAGTAGGACGATCAGAGAGGATCTAAGCGAAACCAGTTCGAGGAACAAAGAAAAAAAGTATACTTGTTTCGAGAGGACCAAGTCCGTGGCTATTTCATCACTGCCGTTAATTGATACTTGCTTCGCCTCCAAGATCCAAGGAATCCTGAAGAAGTCGACCATGATGACCGGACGAATTAGTGTCCCTACCATTGAATGTTAGGGAACGTTATTCAAGAATGCTTCATCTACAAAGACCTTCTGCAAAGGATGGTAGACTCTGGGCAGGTCAAACTGGGACCACCCTCAGCACATGTGACATATATTTCTACCACCCACTCCGACAAAGGGGAGGGGTGGTAGGAAGTCACCAGAAAGAAGGGGCAGAAATTTGATAGTTGGATGACTCAGAAGACTGTCAAATGAGCTCATGACATACTCCGAGCTCAATTACAATAGATGGTGTTGCCGCTAATAACCCCTAATGTCGCGCAACCGACAATATCAGCCTCACAACCCTCCATGAGCCGGTCATCCAATAATAATCAAAAAGGGTGGAGACAAGCGCAAGAAGAACACTCCGCAACGAGGCCAAAGTTAGCCCCGACACTTTCAGATTTTATGCCCTCAAACATGGCGCCACGGGAACCGACCCACAAAACAGCACTATCAGGGACAACCGACCAGGTTGACCTGTCAATGGATGGGGAGCTAATCTTTGGTTCCATTAACATCATCCATCTAATGGAATCATTCCATGACGAAGGGTATGGTTAGGAACCTGAGATCCCGATGCTAGGGGCTAGGAGGAGGAATCACAGAGGCAGGGGATATCGAGGAAGGCACAGTCGTGGCTGAAACTAACCCTATGGTTTTACCCCGGCCCAAAACATTAATATCGCAAAAACCCATGGGAGAGTCCTTCAATGGACTCAACTTGAGAAATAATATCCCTCCACCTTCACAAAGGACCACTCTGGCCCTGTCATTCTGTGGTACCCATCAGAGGAGGAATAGATGTCTAGCCGCCTAGTGCGCACAAACAAACCAGCCGAGATGAGTCCCCAGAATGTGGGAACACCGTAAACCTCCAACCCCATGGCTGATCCTTCCTCGTTGCGTGCTCCAACTCCTAAAGTGCCTACTAAAACTCTCCCACAAACGGAGAAGCATTGGCCATTGGAGCAAAAATATGATATCCTTAAGCAGCTGGCGTCAGTACCAGCCAAGCTATTAATCCTGGATGCCCTGAGTTTGTCAGCAAATCTCAGGGAGGATCTTATTGAAGCCTTGCTCAACCCCCAGGAGTTTCAAGCCGAGGTAGCTGCCACCGAGACTTACCAGATGGAGACTGGCCCAGCTGAATTCAATGCAGTGATTTCCTTCACTGATCAGGATGAATATGCCATCATGCAAGGACATATCAAACCATTATATGTTTCCAGAACACTAAATGATGTTGGGATCCTCAAATTCTTTATTGAAAATGGCTTTGGAGTTAACCTCCTTCCCCTAAAAACACTCTGCAAGTTGGGCTACAATGAGTATGACCTAATACCCTCAACCACAACCCTATTGAGTTACGACAAGAGTGAACAGAAGCCAATGGGACAAATCAAGATGAAAACCCATTTTGGCGACCTTGTGGCCTACTCGGAATTCCTGGTGGTCTGACAGAACACATCATTCAATGCCCTTCTTGGAAGGTCGTGGCTCTATAAGAATATGGTCGTTCCTTCATCCTACCACCAATGTATCAAATATTGCATCAATGAAAAAAGTGTGACATTGCACGCTGACAGGTCCCCTTTCAAGCTCTCCGATTCACACTACCTTGATGCCAGGTTTTATGAGCAAAAGAAAAAGAAGCCTTAGCTCAATGGAATTGACTGGATACCTGCTCTAAATGGTCTAGAAATGGTTCATAATGACCCCCTCAGGCATCTTGGTAAAGACTACATACTGCCCTTCAACCATGTTGAGAGAAAGTATTCAAGCCCGGACACACACTCAGCTATCCTCCTGACTTTATCCATGACGCCCGAGCATAGCGATGTAGAAATGACTGCTAACCCTCAAATTGGGGGAGAGTACTTGAGTGAGGACTACCGCAATGCCTCGCCTCCAGACTCCCAAGATCCCGTGCTGAGAACTCTCCCCCTATCAGATCAAGAGGGTGAGGGTTTTGGGGAAGAGGAGGAGGAAGATCTCAGGGATGCACCTCCTGCATTTGAGGATGGTATCTCCACCACTGTGGATGAGCTCCGGGAAATAAACCTGGGTACCGAGGAAGACCCGATGATCACTCTCATTAGTGAAGCCATGTCTCCTGATGAGCATGAGCTATATACTTCCTTCCTGAAGAAACACCAGGATGTTTTTGCCTAGAATTACACAAAAATGCCGGGACTTGATCCTGAAGTGGTGAGCCACAACTTAAGTCTACCAGAAGACCACCAAGACTATAAAAAAGCCGCCAGAAGAACTCACCCCTCACATGCTTCCAAAATAGAGGCTGAAGTTGATAATATTATTAAATCAGGCTTCATTCGGGAGGTCCAGTACCCCATCTGGTTGGCCAACATTGTCCCCGTCAAGAAAAAGAACGGACACATCTGTGTCTGCATCAATTTTAGAGATCTCAATTGGCACTACTCGAAATATGATTTCCTAGTCTCGATTACCGAATTATTAATCGATGCAATGGCCGGGTACGAGGCTCTATCCTTTATGGAAGGTTATTTTGGGCATAATCAGATCCGGATGTCCTGTGAAGATGAAGAATCTACTGCCTTTAGATCCCTTCAAGGAATATTCTGTTACAAGGTCATTCCATTTGGTTGAAAGTACGATGGCTCCACATATCAATGCACCATGAATCATATCTTTAAACCATTCCTGGGGAGATTCGTCGAATGCTACGTGGATGACTTGGTGGTCAAATCAAGATGGTGCTTAGATCACTTGTCAGACCTTGAAACCGTATTCAAAAAACTTCGAAAATATAGCCCGAAGATGAATCCCTTGAAATGTGCCTTTGGGGTTACCTCAGGAAAATTACTTGGCTTTTTCGTACACCATCGTGGCATCAAAGTCAACCCTAAAAAGACAAAGGCTATCCTTGGCCTGCCACCTCCCCGCAATCTCACTGAGTTGAGAGGATTCCAAGGGCACCTGGCCCACATTAGGAGGTTCATAGCCAACCTGGTAGGCTAATGTTTTCCCTTCACCATGTTAATGAAGAAGGGGGTTATCTACCAATGGACATATGACTGTCAAGAGGCGTTCGACAGCCTTAAGAAGTACCTATTAAGCCCTCCAGTGGTCATGCCCTCAGTTGAAGGAAGACCTCTCATCCTATATGTGACGACCCTAGAGCGGTCACTGGGATCCTTCCTCACACAGAAAAATGATACCGGTAGTGAAAACAGTCTCAATTACCTTAGCCGAACCATGATCGATGCTGAAACTCGATACTCAAACATCGAGAAGAGTTGTTTGGCCTTGGTCTTCAAAGTTCAAAAATTGTGACATTATCTGCAGCATCATGAAGTCCATTTGGTCTCGCGTAGTAACCCACTCAAGCACATCCTCAGCCGCCCAATGCTGACTGGGCACCTATCATGATGGGCAGTCATCCTGTAATAGTTTGACATCCGGTTTGTGCCTCAGAAAGACATCCAAGGCCATGCGTTAGCATATTTTATGGCAGAGCACCCCTCGACAGGGACCATTGTACCGGACATCTAGTTACCTGATGAAGACATATTCTCGGTTTCAGAGGAGCTCCTGACATGGGAAATGTACTTCGACGGCGCATCCCAAAGCCTGACAGGGAAAAGGATGGAGGATCCCAAATTTAACAAGGTGGGTTTGGGGATAATACTCATGTCCCTAGAAAAGGCAGTCTAGCCATATTCCTTCCTCCTATCAGAAGGATGTACGGACAATGAGGTGGAGTATCAAGCCCTCATTGCAGGCCTGGATCTCGCACTCCAGGAACAAGTACGACACCTTAAGGTAAAAGGTGACTCGGAGCTGGTCATCAATCAAGTTAACGGTGACTATGCTTTCAAAAAGGAGGAGCTGATTCCCCTGTTTGACCATATCTGAAGGTTAATGGTGGAATTCTCCACATAACCAACATTGACCTATATTCCCTTGTCTAAAAATGCCCAGGACGATGCATTGGATAATGCATCCACAACACTAGCTGACCCAGACTGGGATGAAACAACTATCAGTATTGCTCATCGTCGAATGGTCTTGCTATTTGTTTAGGCTAAGACGGATAAAATCAACGAAGTCAGTCCTGTCCCTGAGCCATATTCCCCTGCCATTGTCTGGATGACCCCCCATTTCAAACTACCTTCAAAGGGGAGAACTCCCATCAGACAGGGCTAAATGAGAGAAAGTACGGAGAAGGGAAATCAACATTGTCCTATACGGAGACACAAGTCAACAAGAGGTCCTCTACAAATGAGGCATCGACAGTGTCCTCCTTAGATTCATTGATGGAGAGGAAACCGCTGCCGTCATGACTGAAGTTCATACCGGAGTATGTGGAGCAGTTTAGTCAGGGTCTAAGCTTTCCCATCAGGTTCGAAGGCTTGTGTACTATTAGACCACTATGGCACGAGATTACGAGCACTTTACTGCAAAATGACACTCATGCCAAATTCATGTCAACTTCATACACTAACCCCCAGAGTTACTTTATCAAGCTAAGTACTCCTTGCCATTTTCCATCTGGGAAATGGACGTCGTGGGACCATATCCTCCCGCCACGGCCAAACAACTCAAGTATATCCTCATGGCAACTGACTTCTTTTCCAAATGGGCATAAGCTGTACCCCTTAAGGAAGTCAGGGCAAGAAACATTGTCAGATTTGTGAAAGACAATATCATCACCATATTTGGCGTCCCTCATACCATACTGACGGATAACGACATCAATTTATGCTCTGCTAAATTGGAGAAACTATACCAAGAATATGGTATCAAGGCTAACTACTCATCCCGCTACCATGCAGCGGCCAACAGATAGATAGAGGATTTCAACAAGACCCTTCCCAATATTCTCTAGAAAATGGTGGACAAAGACAAGAAATCATGGAAAGATAAACTTCTTCATGCATTGTGGGCTTATCGAACCACAATCTACACTGCTACTCGGGCTACTCCGTACTCATTAGTATATGGAACAGAAGCAATCCTACCCATTGAGATCTAATTTCCCTCACTCTGTGTTTCCATTAGTAATATTTTTTACAATGATGAGCAATCATAAAAATGTCTAGGTGAATTGGAATAGCTGGATGAGAAGCGGTTGCACAATTTTCACCATCTGTAAGTATATCAGAACCGAATCGCACGAGCCTTCAATAAAAAAGTTCTTCTCTGGTCTTTCTTGGAAGGGGAATTGGTGTTGGTCATTAGGAACCCACTAATACCTGGAAAGAAGCCTCCAAAGCTAGATCCCAAGTGGGAGGGACCATATGTTATACACAAGGTCTACTTCAATGGAGCATATGCCCTGATCTCAATGGATGATCAGTTCACTACCGCTCCTACAAATGCAAGATTTCTGAAGAAGTATTTTGTGTAACCAAAAGCAGTTTTCGTCTAAGCTATAGGACGTTAAACTTCCAAGTGCCTTTCGCTTGAGATATAGGATGTTAAATTGCCAAGTCTCAACAGTCCAAACTCTATGACCCTAAACTAAGAATACCCCGTCCTTACCGTATGACGTTAAACTGCACAGATTTTTTTTATAGAGAACTATGTATGACTTGATTCTTGCCCTTGCGGGATACATAGTGATACTAGGATCCCCCATCCCGGCCCAACCACCCCCGAATAAAAAAAAGTTACAAATTCTCTCTTCCCCCTGTGTACGGACCATACCTGCTCGGGGTATATTCCCCATCGTCACCGCACGACGTTAAACTGCACGAATTTCATAGGACTACATACGACTTGATTCCTACCCTTACAGGATACATAGTGATGCCATGATCTCCCATCCTGGCCCATCCATCTCCAAAAAAAGAAAAGGGTTAAAAATTCTCTCTTCCCCCATGTACAGACCAGACCTGCATGGGGTGTATTCCTTTTCCTTACCGCACGACGTTAAACTGCACGGATTTTTCAGAGAACTAAATACGGCTTGATTCCTGCCCTTGAAGGATACATAGCAATGCCAGGATCCCCCATCTTGGCCCATCCATCCCCAAATAAAGTTAAAAATTACCCTTTTCTCCGTGTACAGACCAACCCTGCATAGGGTGTATTCCCCGTCGTTACTGCACGACGTTAAACTACATGAATTTTTCAAGGAACTACGTATGGCTTGATTCTTGCCCGTGTAGTATATATAGCGATGCCAGGATCCCCCATCCTATCCCAACCATCCCCAAATAAAGTTAAAAATTCCCTTTTACCCCATGTATAGACCAACCCTGCACGGGGTGTATTCCTCGTCCTTACCGCACGACATTAAACTGCATGGATAAGAAGAAAAAAAATGCCATCTCCCCCCCCCCCCCCCGTGTAAGGAACAGACTTTCATGAGGTGTAACCTTTTAGAGAACTACGTACGGCTTGATTTCTTCCTTTGAAGGATACGTTGGAACGCCAGGATCCCCCATCATGGCCCATCCATCCCAAAATAAAGCTAAAAATACCCTCCTTCCCCCCCGTGTAAGGACCAGCCGGCACGGGGTGTACTCCAAAAAGAACTATGCATGGATTGATTCCTGCCCTCGTAGGATACGTAGCAATGTCAGGATCTTACCTCCCATCCCAGCCACTGAGAAAAGAAAACCTAGGTATATATACCCTTCGTCTTCACCGCACGACGTTAAACTGCACAGACTTTGTCCTCACCGCACGACGTTAAACTACACAGACTTCATCCTCACCGCACGACGTTAAACTACACGGACTTCGTCCGCACTACATGACATTTAACTGAACAGACTTTGTCCTCACCGCATGATTTTAAACAGCACAAACTTCATCATGACCCTCCCAAGATATACAGCGAAACAAGATGGGAATACTCCGTCAGCATTTGGATGCATCCTCTCCATACATCAGACTCCACGACTTAGTCAATTGTGGATCTTTATAACCATTCATGGCCATCAGAAGTGGAAAGTTATCAACCCATGGACAACGTTTCATTACTATTCATACCATGCACTCAGTGGCTCTACACATTGATAGCCCATAGCCCATCTACCAAAGGCAATATTTCCTCAGGCGATACTCTTCCCAGCTCCGTATGCTTACAGGCCTCAGAGCCCCCATATCATATGTTCCGATCCAAAAATTTATGGAGAAGTGGTTTACAAGTTCTTTCGCTTCTCACATCCAAAGGTTACTAGGGTATCCCTACCTGGTTAGCCTTTGTATCCTACCATGGTTCACATGACAATATGCATTTACGAATATCAAGTCATGGATAGGCTACATTGACTCGATGGAAAATTGAGGTGAAGATGTTTCTTATATGCTTGGACACCATTACCCCCATATGCCAAAATCTCTACTGTGAGAAATATCAGATCTTAATAACCATTCATGGCCATTGGAAGTAGAAAGTTATCGACCTGTGGACACCTTTGCATGACTATTCATACCATGGCTTTAGAGGCTCTACATATTGATAAGCCCTGTCCCGTCTACCAAAGGCTTGCTTTCCTCAGGCAGTACTCTTTCTAGCTCTGTATGCTTACCAGCCTCAGATCCCCCATTCCATGTCTCCTGATCTAGGACACCCCAGATTTATAGTTTACACCCACATTCCCTCACACTTGTTCAAAGTATACCCAAGCCTCCTAACTCAGTTTCCTTTTGGGTAATTGTAGCAATAGTTACCCAATGGTCTGAACTCTATGACCGCTAAACTAAGAGGACTTCGTCCTTAACGCACGACCTCAAACTACATGGAGTAAAGGTATAACTAATATGCAAGATAAATCGGCATCGTGAACTCTTCAAGCTTTAAAAAAAACTAGGGACGAACATCCCTGACATGTCCAAATATTTCCCTACCAAACAGCAGACTTCATGGATTAGACAATCGCAGATCCTCATAATCAATCATGACCATCAGAAGTGGAAAGTTATCAACTCATGGACACCTTTGCAGGACTATGCATACCATACCCTTAGCGGCTTTACATATTGATAGCCCCTAGCCCATCTAAAAAGGCAAGATTTCATCAGGCGACAGTCTTCCTAGCCCCATACACTTACTGGCCTCAGAGCCCCCATTTTATCTCTCCTGATCTAAGAATACCCAGAACCATGATTTACACCATCAACCCCTCTCCACATCTTGGACATACCGAGATATTCAAGCCCATTTACATTCTAATAAAGAGCGGCCTTTGTAACTATGTCTTTACCGCATGGCAACTAAATATGCATGGAACAAGTCTTTTCCACTTGGTGTGAAGCAGCAAAGGCCAAGCATTAAACATCCATAGAAATGCATCCAATCGCAAGCATTTTCATAGATTTAAAGATTCCCCCCGTCCTCGCTGCACGATGTTAGACTGCACAGTATCTTTAAAAATTCTCCTCTTCTTTACCTCATGATGTTAAACTGCACGGAATTTAAAATTCCCCACGTCCTCACCCCATGAAGTTAAACTACATGGTCGAACCTGTCTTGGGTTCATCCAGGAATGAAGGCTTTCCTCTGTCCCTCAGTGCAAGGGCTAGACCTGTACGAACCACCGTCTTACACCAGCGTGAGAAGGGATGACTTCACCCATTCTCGAGAAGTTTATCCTAGATTTTTATCCTGTATCCAGGCACCCTCTTTTCATAAACCACACTCTATACTCAGAAAAAGCTGAACTCTCGTAAGCCACCCCTGGTGGTCCCGAATCTCAACTTCCCTAAAGTTGCTCGGCTATCGGGAGAATACAATCATTTATTTAAGGACCAATTTTCATGACTATGCATATCATGCCCCCAGTGGATTTTCATATTGATATCCCCTGACCCGTCTAACAAAGTCAAAATTTCCTTAGGTAATGCTTCTCTCCATACGCCTCTTGGCCTCTTAGCCCCCATGTCCATCCCAGGATTAGAAAACCCTTTGAGCTATAGTTTACTAACCTCTTTCACAACCCTGCCTGAATATGGTGGAACGTCTGTAATGAGATTACCGAGAACCAGGAGAATCCATCCCATTCTAAAGAATATCCTAGCTGCATGACTTTAAACTGCGACAAGCTCCAACCATCATTCACGCTAGATAAATGCGTAGGGAATTGGCCTCTTGACCACACTCCTAATTAGTACAGATGTTCCCAAACCCTTTCAGATGTCACACACCCTTTCTGAACCACCCCTGGCGGTTTTCAGAATTCTCCGAGCCACCCATGGTGGTTTCATAAGCTGGACTTCCATGAAGTCCTCCGGCAATCAGAAATGGACAGTCATTAACTTAAGAACACCTTTGCATGACTATGCATACCATGCCCTAAGTGGATCTGCATATTGATCTCCCCTGGCCCATCTACCAAAGGCAAGTCTGCCTTAGGTAATGCTTTCCTACTTCTGTACGCTGATACAGATCCTATGCCTTGAGACATGTGTTGCATGTCGTTCAAATCTAAACATGCCCCTCCACGTGTTTCTGAAGGGTATTGAGACATATTTTAATCAACCAAACCTCATTGGGGCCTTCACCCCACAATATCTGGTCAAAACTATTTGACCTAAAACATCAGTAATGATAGTATTATCGACAGGACTTTAAACAACTCACAAAAAGAGGTGCAAAGCCCATTAATCTGAAAACCCGAAAAGGGTGACCTAAGAAAAACCGAGCCATACCCGCTGGGTTCACACAAAATGGGCCTAAGAAAAATTAGGGTATTAACAAAAAAAATAAGACAAAACGTTTGTGGGGTCTTCCTACAAAACCCCAACAATAGTCAAAATAAGCTCGCTGGATCCCATGGTCCAGGAAAAAATTCGAGCTCATTTCTATTTTTATCATTTTTATGAATTATGATTAATTCTAATTCAGCGAGTTGTTATTTATGCAGCTGTTTTTCCGGTAACCGTCAAGTTTTACAGCAAAGGGGAGATTGACAGTAGATTGTATTCCACTTGAAAAAAAGGGAGGACATCCACAATCTGGATTCTCTCATTTTCCACAACAAAAAAGGTAAAATGGAATACAAAAGTGTCTCCGATGATCACAAAGGATCCTGGCTCGCTTTCTCCATCAGATCGGAAACCGTGCGGTGAAGTTTATTGAATGTTTTCTCCAGCATGGCATTCTTCCTGGCCTCAACTTTGGCCACCGAAAGAGTATACCTCACCGTCATTTGGAGATCATTAATCCCTTTCCTGGTGGCTTCAAGGTTACCGATCATAGATGAAAACTGATCACTCAACATCGCCACTCGAGCTTCGCATTCATACAGCTCTGTAGGTAGGGTGGTGTCTTGATCTTGAGAGCACACATCTACTATTATCAGCTGATGGAGATTCATCATAGCATCCTCAAAGGCTCGAGTCCTGCAATGAGAGGTGGTGAGGTGAGCAAGTTTGTGTTCACTAGCGGCAGACTCCTCACAAGCAATGAAAACCTGGAAGGAGAGAAAATGAAGTTGTCGATAGTCAAACCCACCTGACCCCATGCCTAAGAAGAGTTTCCAAAGGGATTTAGTTTTAGTCATCGTCTCATTCAGAGGAGTTTCGAAAAAAATCTCACAGATCCGGGGCCAGGCCCACCTTCGTACTGCTCAGTGGTATTCCATGACATGAGGATCTTTTGTATCCTCGATAGATAGAACATGAATGAAGTCTAGCATTGCGACCAGCGCAGACATGTGCACATGAGAATATGGTTCCGGAGCTAGAAGGTCTGAAGCATCTAACCCTGGTTCAGGCTTAGGAATCAAGTAGCTATGTCCGGTATTGGCCGAAAAAGCTTCAGGAGTTGTCTCGCTGGGACCTGAAGCCACAGGGTCATCCTCATCAACATCTAAGAAGGTTGGGTCCATCTGAACTTCAGCCGCATAGGGGTTGGATAAGGAAAGCCCCTTGAGTCGCTTTGACCTACAAGCCATCAGCCGATATTCCCTCAGATCTGATGAGGAAGGTGAGGTATGCACAGTAGCCGCAATAAATCCTGATTTGGGAACCTACCAGATAGCCTTCCCCAGGATCCCATCAGGATAATGATTTATCCACATTCTTGCATGCTCCAAGGATAGGCTTGCAGCCGCCCCTATGCCAGGTAAGGGAATGATTGTGTCAGATCCCCCCCCCCCCCCGCATCAACATCAACCACCATTGGCGGAGAGTGGCCAGGTTTAGTCGTTGGGCCTGAGGATGGGGAAGGGAAACTTGGAGTTGCATACATCCAAACTGGCGAGAAAAATGATATGGGGCGTACAACTTGCACAGAGAAACCACGTAAATCCACGCAGACAAAAACTTGTCCTGCAGTGAAATCATATAAGAACGCCCCTCAAGGCTCCCCCTGTGGTTGTCAACCATGATGCCAGAAGAGGTGGGGTAGGGAGGGAAAGCAAACTGGGGGAATTCACTCAGAAGCTTGACGACTTCATTAGAGCTGAGGGACTTCAAGCGAACTCCAACTACATCGATCAGGGTAGGACGAAAGGCAGGAAGCGGGATGACCGTGTTATGACGATACTCATAACATCGACAATGATTCGCTATCCATCCATATAATAATTGAAATGGCCCACTCAGATGATAGGGTGACCTGCCGTCCTCAATGTGGCTTAGTAATTCCTAAAGGCGAGCCAAAGTGGGAACAACAAGATTCACCGGGCGGCCTCCCACCAGCTCAGCTGCCATCATAAGGGTGCAAGATCTGACACCTGGGTTGATATCCTGAGATGGGAATAGCCACCCGCTCAAAAACATGGTAAGAAGACCTGCCAACTGAGCATAGGCGACGCACCAGGATGCACCTCGCAACCCCTTGAAAGGTAGTCGCCCGCCTCCAGAACTACCCAGTAGGAACCTGGGATAGTTTGTGATTGTTGATAAGTACGAGTCCGGGGGTTCTTGATCTTCAGCACAAGACCAGTGGTTTTCAAAAATAACCCTATCCAGGTGCTATAGGAAATAAGAGAGCAGGCCCGCAAGGGGTGACCTAGTGACCGCTCCGCCCTAACCAGCAGATCCCTCGCCAACTAAGGAACCTGTTCAGCATCGTCCCATGCATCAAGGGTGGGAAAAAATTCTTCATACATCTCTCCGATGATAGAAATACCTCTCAGTTGATATATTTCCCATAAGATAATACCAACTTCACTATGGGCAATGTGGAAAGTGTAAGTGCTTGAAAACCAGTGACTGAGAAAGTCAGGAAGGATCAAAGATGGTGGGTAAATAGGAAACTGGGAAGCCCACACTACTAAGTTCAGATTGACTAATTGTAGTGACTCAGGAAATTCTCAGCAATGATAATGGAACCATAAAGCCCAGGCCCATACATTTGAGAAAATCCCACCAGACTGAAGATCCCACAAGGGAATCCATCCGGCATCAGGATCCAGTCGAGCAAGGCTGATTATGGAGGGGTAACTCTTGAGGATGACATCTTGGGAGAAGTATTGATTATACCGATCACTCTAAGTCCAAATAGAGCCTCTTAAAATAAAATCGTTTTTGGGTCGGAATCAGAAATCATCTCTCATGACTGGGCAAGGTTTACTTGAGTGCACTTCAGAAACGCTTCCAAGCAAGGGGACGAAAGACCAGAGAAGACAGGGGGGATAGAAACGTCATCTTGAAGGCCAAAACCATAAAGCGGAAGACAATTCGATATCAGATATCCCAGAATTCTAGGGGAGAGTAAGTCCTTTAAAACACCATCATCGGGAATGATTGGATGGTTGGGGTCCTCTTTGATGATCTCAGCCCTATGAATCATAATAAGACGTCTCTCTCGACCAATTGGAAGATTCTTGGCAGTAGTCCTGGGTGTAGGTCGAGGAGGAACCATATTTTCTCCCTGCATTATGAAAACCAGGAAAATAGTTAGTTCGAAATAATAAAATTCGGACAAAAATACCAAGTATTATGCAAAGGATTCCATCAAGAGGCCTTCATGACGAGTTTTGCAAGCTAGCCTCAAAATGTGGTTCGTGACGGCTACATCCTGTGAACCAAACCTACGCGGAATAAGTCTACGGTGCTCTGGCCCACAGAGCATTGGCCAGAAAACCGCGAACCAGGCTGCTTCATGGAATCTCGATCCCAGATTTAAATATTTAAGTTCAGAAATTTATTAAATTTTCAATGTCCGGATTATTCCAGTCCGCAGACCCTAAAAACTGTATAGAAAGTTCCTACACGGCCCATTGTAACTTACTTTTTAATTGATTAAAAGTGTTAGTTCATGGCTGGGAGGTTGATCCGTGGGTGGAGACAGGCACTAACGAGGAATGGTTCATGGAAATGAAAGCTGGTCCGTGGACGAGGAGTTTTGCGAAGGAGCAATCACATGGAGATGAAAAGAAAAATCTCCATGTTCGCAAAGAATCTGGTAAAAGACAGAGTAAAAGCCCCCCCCCCCCGTATTTATAGGCATGGTCCCTTACCGGCTACACCCCTCTACCACAAATCATCCACATTTCAGGACCACTATATATCAGAACAGTCTCCTCTTCATTCCAATCAGACCCCATTCCGATGTGGGTCATTTGTAGGGTCTTGAAAATTACACAAAGGAGAATGAGAATCCCCATAATTCAAGAGAGGATTCTACCCAATTTCCATCAAGTAATTGGGAAAAAATGTGGAGAAGTTGGCATAAGACGAACTGGTCCACGGACCGGTCCAATACTAACGGTACGCGGCCGATTCTATGAAGCGCCCCCCTCCGCGGACCACTGTCTTTTGCGGAATAGAGGCGAGGATCCTCTGTGAGCGTGAAGCAAGATGGGTGCCAGGCCGGTCCATAGACACACACCGCCCTAGCCGTAGACCGCGCCAGCCGGCCCATGCCGCATGCACGGTCGTTCATGGAATAGTGGTGGAACCCTGTGCGGCTGCAAAGCACCCCTCGAACTGACTTGGTTCACGGGTGAGGTGCACACCCTCACGATTTTCAGATTGACCAAGTCATCCGAAAACCAGGTTCTCAGTCATGGGCCTCTGAAAAAGGTGTCACATGGCCAAAATAGACCCCTTTTCCCCTTCTATAAAAGGACATTGAAGGGGAGAAAAGGGGAGATTGATTAGAGACGGGCCGAAGGATTTCAGAGGAAGGAGCTTAGGATTTTGCAAACAACGAAGTTTCGATTCACGAACCATAACATGTATGAAACTGGAAACGAATTAATAAGGAATCGAAAAACGCATTACAACTTGGTGAACCGCAAACTTAAAATGACAAAAATAAGATGACCGCGGACAATGGCACCTCTGCGGATGCATTCCCTACGGACCAGGGAGCTTATGCACTTTTTTCGATCCGACGTACAGTGTAGCACCCTTCTATGCGGGTGAAGCCCTGACCGACGAACCCCCGACCAACGCTACCCTTGGTCACCGCTACTCACGTGGGATCCCCCATGGACAAACCTGGTATGCGGGCTGTACCCGAAGCCACGTACCGCCCTGGTACGTGGGATTCCTATCAATCCGCGGACCACCCTGGTTCGCAGACGGCCTCTTCATCCGCGTAGCACCCCCCTACGTGAAGGGTACCACTTCTCATACACTCGTGTGGCCCGCCAAATCCGTCGGTGTTCCCATTTCCCAAGTCGGATAAAATACTTCCAATTCGGCCCGATCCTTCGCAACCCCCTCATTGGCCCATTCATCATTCCCGAGCCAAGGCCTTCACCGAAGCCACCAGACCCGTATGATGCAACCTTCAGGCACATCAGCGCGCCATCTTGAGTTCACATACCCACGGTAATCGAGGGTGAAGGGGCTGCTACATCCCTTGAGCGGATTCCCGAAGCATTCCTGGGTTCACATTCCCACGGTAACGCAGGGTCCGAGCCCGGATTCCCCTTTCTGCCTCCCCACTCACCAGATTGGGGGACCCCGCTTCCATTTCCCTTCAACTCTAGTTGTGAGAACTCCTCCCCTCTTATGGGAGTGAACGGGTATCCTGCTTGTTGTAAGCCCATATATTTTCTTGCGGGAGGTAGCACCCATGCACTTCCGTACTTCCCCGGTGCCAAGGACCTAGAGGGGAAATAGACAAAGGGGTAACTTTTCCCTCCCCCGCTGCACTTTTTCGCCATCGGGCCTCCATCCTGGAGTAAGTCCCAATCTCCACTTCTTGGGCCGCTCCATGTGTAAGCCCCACTTCGCTTCCCATGGACGCACCTTTCACAATGTGATCATCAGGTCTTTTCTGCCTCTTGTTTCTCACACCGAGCATGACTCACGTGGGCTTAGAGTAAGCACCAACCCTGACCCCAACCTCATGTGAACTACGAGGACTTTGATCCATGTCAAGACATGCTACGTGGGAAGCCTCCATGAGGTTCAAGCCCAACAATCGGCCGTTCCGACCCCCTTCACGCCGGTTCATCCTTCATCCCGCATGACGTTAAACTGTACTTCCATACTACATGGACTTTGATCCATGTCAAGGCATGGTACGTAGGAAGCCTCCACGAGGTTCAATCCCACTTACCATCGGACCCCTCGGATCCACATTCACGTCGGTTCTCCAACAACCTTCTGAACTACGTGGACTTTGATTCCCTACAATGGGAATACGTAGGAAGCCTCCACGAGGTTCAATCCCAACATCCCTTGGACCCCAGGTTTGCCTTCACGTTAGTTCAACGACGCCCCGAAATGAACTACAAGGGTTTTGATCCCTATTTCCCTAAACAGGGTATATAGGACACCTCCACGAGGTCTAATCCCAACAACATGAAACTATCACGTGTAAGACCTAATATTCCAAGAACTACGTGGAATTTGATTCCCGACCAAACGGGATATGTAGGAATCCTCCCCGAGGTGAATGACCGATGTCTATGTATTATAAACATCTGTCCCGATCATACCATGTCCTTATACTCCAGCAGGACCATCTTCGGGACCAGGAAATCATTTCCCTTGGGTCTTCTGAGCTGTCTTGGCGTAAGTCCCGCACCACCTTTGACCGGGCATCTCTCGCCCGGGGGTCCTTGCCACATGATGTTAAATTGTACGGTTGATTCCTTATCACATGACCCTAAAAGGTGATGTGTCCCGCTAAGTAGCACTGAACTACGTGAATTCTGATTCCTCTCGCGAGGATATGTAGGAATCTAGCATCACGGGTTCGATCCAAACACTCAATTCGTTATCTGTCCTCCCTGGATGACAATAAACTCAAGAGCGCCCAGTTATGAGGCTTTAAACCAGGGTCAACCCAATGAGTCCAAACTCCTTGGAATCCTTAATCCAATGAGGGATGGTAAACCTCGGTCCTAAATGATTCTGAATCCCTACGTTTAGCTGACCATTTCCAACCAGGAATAATCCGTGGATACTATTCTTGGGTATAAACCAAAGATTCACGAACATATGAATACATATTAAATCATTAAGAGAGTCCCAGAACAGGCAATAATTCCCCCCAAAAGGGTGTGATGAGCCTGACTTCCCATCCTCTTGACCAATATGAGTTCTTAAGTGTCACTAGCCAAATCGCCCAATGAACGCCTACCTTTGGAAAGCAGGTCCATGTATCATCGGATACAGAATCGTTGGGCATTTCCAACCAATCCGAAACACAGATTCACATATTTCTAGGTTTAGCATGACATTACCAACATCTCATTATGGAATTATCCAATCAATAAGCACAAATGTTTAGGATGAACAAGTATGGAGTGAATTTTGTTTGCATAGATTCTTGTAAGGAGGATTTCTAGGAATTTAAGTGTAGGTTTACCTCAGTACTAATCCTCACCTTACCAAATTTAGGTAAGAAGTACACCATGTACCAAGATATAGTAAAAATCAGGGTCAGAGTCATTTTGATGTAGGAGGATCGAGTAGTTATGTATGACTCTCAATAATTGAGGACACATGAGAGAAAGTATACTACACATGATCTAGAGTTAACTATGGTTGTACATGATCTAAGATTATATTGGAATTATCCTTTTAGTGAGAGGTTTCTGGTATACATAGATCATAATAGACTAAAGAGCATATTTTCATATAAATACCTAAACCTTATACATTGGATGTGGCTCAAGTATATGTGAACTTTTGACTTTAATTTGGAATAAACTCTTATAAAGTGAAGCATTGTTATTTATTCCTTGAGTAATAAGATTCTATTTGAGGTAGTGAAAGAGTCTTGTAACGAGTAGTGGAAGATGATACTCTTTGAAAATATGCATTAAATGTTTAAGAGTTTTAGGGGAGAGTGAATCATACATAAATATATATTGTTTCATTTATTTTAGATCATATCAAGATAGGGAAAAAATCATTTTTGGAGGGTTTATCTCTAAGGGACAACATAAATGGTGGGTATCCACCATAAAGTTGGTCTCTTCGTAGCAATGAGGTTCTTCATTTCCATGTCCATATGTGGGTTCCTACGATCTTGTGAGAGGAGATGATATGGAATTACATTATTCTATATGGGTATTTCATCATGTTCTAAAAAATATGTATCATGATCTCCATAAGAAATATTTGTGGCTAGGAATGTAGAAGGAGATAATGGGTTTCATTCTATGATGTTTCAACTATTAGCAGATGAAGGGTGATCATCAAAGGCCTACTAGTTTACTATAGCCCTTCCCCATTCTATAATGGAAGTGGGATGATATAATCATAGAATTAATGATAGGATTACCCATGACACCTCAGAAAAATAATGTATCATGAATGATCATGGATCAGCTGAAGAAGTTATCTCACTCCATGTATACTAGTGAGGCCTTCACCATTGATGATCTAGGTAATCTCTTTGTGAAATATATAGTTCTATTTTATGGTGATCCAAAGAGTATTTTTTCTAATTTAAATCCCCATTTCACATCATAGTTCGATGATGGTCTTGAAAACACACTTAGAACACATGTTCTTATGAGAACAAGATACCATCCTCCAAATGACATAAAATATGAGTAGACAATTCAAATTTGAAAGTATATATTGGGAGCATGTGTTTTGGACTTCAATGACTCTTGAGAGTAGCGTATTGTTGGAACCATGGTCATCCTTGCATGAATTGGAGTATGGTTTCTGTTTGTTTTCAATACATAGAGGAAGTTTTGAATGTTTGCTAGCAAAGTGCTCATACAGGTCAAGCAGATTATAGTATTGAAGGTGGCACCATTCTCCAGTGTTTGTCAAATTTTTGGGCCTGAAAATCGACCAATGGAGAAAAGTGTTTATGGAAAATAGACTTGCACACCATGTACTTGAAGGAGAGGAAACTTGTGCACCATATGTTTTTCAAGATTAGAACATGGAAAAATGGAAAAGGGATAAGGGCCGTGAAGGTTTTGGGCTGGTCGCACAAGTGACTTGCATGCCGAGAAAAGACTTGCAAGACGATGCCTAGGAGGCTGGAAAGTTGCGTGAAGGGACTTGCATGCTGTGAGGACACTTGCACGCCACCACATAGGGGGTCTATTTTTCTTATAAATAGAGGACCACCCCTCCTCATTTGTAATGAATTTCAAGACTTAGAGATTTTTCGAGCTCCCGTCGCGCAAGTGGTTGAGTCGCGTAAGTGGTAGTTGAGCCGCGTAGGTAGAGGTTTCACGCCGGTTGTTAGCTGTGCGCCCAAGGTGGTTTGGGTGAGAACTGAATTGAGTCGCGCAAGTTTGAAGTTGAAGTAGGCGGTGTCACATAGGTGGTTGGTTGATACCTGCGTGCCAGTTTGAACTTGCATGCCGAATTTGTGCCATGCAGGAGACCTGCGTGTCAGACAGTAAAGAAGCGTGCCAGTGTTTTTGATCTTTGTGAAATTTGGGAGATTTCCCGGTACCGTTGATGGGAAGTGAGATTTAACTAGAGGTGAGAGTTGGACTTGAACAAAGCATATACACGCAACAGAGGATGTATTATTTAGCAATGAAGAAGAGACCTTCACGTCTATAAACTGAGTGTGACTTCACCAAGGGTTGGGAGCCATGGGGAGTCAACGGGAGTGACCCGAGGGAGGTAGTGAGCTATCCCT
This sequence comes from Viscum album, assembly GCA_963277665.1. NCBI lineage: Eukaryota > Viridiplantae > Streptophyta > Magnoliopsida > Santalales > Viscaceae > Viscum > Viscum album. The sequence continues at coordinate 1,944,659,163 of OY728148.1, forward strand.
GAATCATTGTAAATGCAATAAGCCTCAGACAGAGTGACTATGCTCGAACCTTTTTAATCCACATCTAGTGAAGTTTAGTGATATTTGGTACGACCGACAACCTGTCGGCGTATCCTCCTTGGACGTAGCCCTTAGTGGTGAACCAAGTAAAAAGTGTCGTGTCATCTCTCTACATGTGAATGTTTTCTTTCTGTTCATATCCATCATACATGTTTAAAACGTTCCTACAAATGTGGGAACAAGATCCATCACTTTAAAAGAAAAGTTTGACACCCTGATTCACCCCTCCCCTCTCAGGGTATCCCAGAGTACTACAAGTGGTATCAGAGCGAGGTTGCTGGTGTAGAATCTATCCTTTGATGTCATGTAGAATGCAGTCAATGTCAGGGGAGTCCCTCTACTCGATAGAAGTAATTTCCAGATCTTGAAGAACAGAATGAGATCTCATTTAAGATCTCTAGGAATGGAAGTCCTCTTTGCTACTGTGAAAGGAATACACGTAACTGATCTAATAGGTCTGGCTATGACTGATATAGATAGGAATGTTCTTGATGCCGATGATAAAGCTCAGAATGCTATCACTACAGCTCTTTCTGATCAAATTTATCTAAAGGTGATGAGTTGCACCTCAGAAAAGTCTATGTGGGAGAAAATTTAAAATATCTATGAAGGAGAAAACAAAGTGAAGGAGGAAAAACTTCATGTTCTGTACAACAGGTTTGATGATCTAAAGATGCATATTGATGAGAATGAAGATTCATTCTTTAAGAGAATCACTGAAGTAGTGGGAGAAATTCAAGGTCTTAGAGAGGAAATCAAAGATATTGATATTGTAAAGAAAATATTGCAAAGACTTCCTCTTATGTACAATGCAAAGGTATCATCCCTTGAAGAAAGATATCTATCTAAACTATCTCTGTATTATCTGCTAAGTAGTCTAGTGGCATATGATATGAGATTCAAACCCAAAGAAGCTACGACTTGTGTTAGCTAGGAAATGGAATTAAAAGCCATGGAAAAACTGAATATTTCAAAATATAGTGGTGATGAAGATAATGAGGAAAAAGAAGTTATTTCTCTTATTTCCAAGGGGCTGAAGAAGGGAAAAGGTAAATTTAAAGGTAATTTACCTTTGGCATTCTTTCATTGTAGAAGAGTTGGGCACATTGCCTCTCAGTGCCAAAGAAAGTTCAGTGATAAAGAAAATGAATCAGAAGATATTGAGAAGCCTCGGAAAAGGTTTTTCGAAAAGGGTGACTTCAAATATGGAAAGAAGATACAGAAGAAGAGTTTTGTCTGTGAAGAGGAAGAGGATGATATAGGATTCTTTGAAGAATAAGAACTCGAATTTAAAACTGGAAACCATGCTTCCATGATGGATAATTTTGAAAATTTATAACCCTATATCTACAAAGAAATATACAATCATATGACTCCTAATTGTGATCCCATGTTGAAAATTAAGGATGCATTTTCAAAGCTTGAGAGAAAATGCAAGAAATGTAGTAAGTGGAATGAAATGGTGAAAGAATCATCAGAATATGTTGATGAGATTGAGGTTGAAATTGAACGACTAGAATAACTAGTGAGAGTTCAATCTTCAATCCTTGAAAGTATAGACGACATTGCAGAATTGAAGCTTAGAATTGAAGAAAAATCAAAGGTCATAAATAACCTTACATCCAGGCAGGAAGAGAAGTCCAAGACTGTTGAGGGTCTTGAGGAAGAAGTTGTTATTCTTAGAATCAAGTTGGAGTGACGATCGAACACATATAAGGGTAAGAAGAAAATTAATTTTGGAAGATTCTTAGATGCAGAGTTACTGGAAAGAGCCAAGAGTGGTTCATATGGGTTTGGAAAAATCTTGAGTGATCAAAGACCCGCTTTCATGGGAAAGAGTGAAATTGGATGTGAATCCCAGACTTCAACTGCTGGAAGTGGAGAGAGCCAAAAGAAAGACAAGATAAAATTTGGACATGTTGAAATGTTTCATGATGTGCTAAAAAAGAAACCCTCAATCCAGACTAAAAGAAGAACTAAAAATTATTCTCAAACTTTCAGAAATGACAAGCAGTCCAACTATTCTCCCAAGGTAGAAGGCATGAGGGGAAATTCATTTGAGAAGACATTTCCTCTCATGAAGTGTCAGTTCTGTGGCTATATGGGCCATACCATGACATATTGAGAGGAGGCAAGGTGCTACTTGAATGGGGAAGATCCGAGACATAAACAAGGGAGACCGACTTCACATCCTCCATCTTATAAAAGAAATAGTTTCTATGGATACTGTTTTCATTGTTCTAACTTTGGACATAAAGCTATGTATTGTAGGCAGAGATTCGATAGGAGATATTCATACAACTCTCAGAGACAAGTCAATATCCACCCTCCTGATGGTGTTGTTCTCACAAATAGTTTCTCTCATCAGGAAGAAGATTATGGGTATGAATAATCATATTTTCTGGAGGAAAGTGTTAGAAGGCCATTAGTATCCTTTACTCGATCCAGCATTTCGTGGAAAGAAAAGAAGAAGATCGAGAAATCCAATCTTGCAGAAGTATCCCTCAAAGCTACAAAGAGAAGAAACATCTGGATTCTTGATAGTGGATGCTCTTCCCATATTATGGTAAATGCTGACCTTTTGAATAACATTAAAAAGAAGGTTGATGGAACAGTGAGGTTTGGTAATGATGGTTCTTTGAAGATTAAAGGCAGTGGGAATACTTCTCTCGCCAATGAAGAGCTAAAGAAGACTGAAGTTCCTTATGTGGACGGCCTGCGTCACAATCTCCTTAGTGTGAGTCAACTCTGTGACTCATGGATCATAGTAACTTTCAATCAAAAAGGCTTCAATATAAAGGAAAAAACAGGTAACTCATTTATGAAAGGATTTAGAATAGATGGAAAATTATATCATGTTGACAGCAAAGTGAACTCCTGCTATTTGTCTGTTGAAGAAGAAACCAATTTTTGGCATCGAAGGCTGGGGTACATTAACCAACAAGAAATGGAAAATATATATAAGCTGAAGATAGTCATGGATATCCCCATTCTGAAATGTGAACGGGAAAAATCTTGTGATGCTTGCATTCGTGGGAAGCTGGTATGTTGTTCATATCGGGCAAAGAAGAAAAGGGCATCACATCTTCTTGATCTCATTCATACAGACGTATGTGGCCCGGTAAATGTTGCTGGAACTCATGGAGAAATGTACTTCATCCTTTTCGAAGATGAATACAATAGAATGGCATGTGTAATGGTTATACATAGGAAATGAAAAGTGCTTGACTGCATGAAAACGTATCGTCAAATCACCGAGAATGATACTGGAAGAACAATCAAAGTGTTGCGATCGGAAAATGGAGGGAAATACACATCCATTGAATTTGAAAACTACCTGTAGAAGCATGGGATACAACTTGAGGTAGATGTCATGAGAACTCCACAGTAAAATGGAGTGGTTGAGCCCAGAAATAGACAAGTTTATAATATGGATAGGACTATGCTGATTGAGAGTGGTATATCTCAGCAACACTGGAAGGAAGCTGTTGAAGCTGCAATGCACATTCAGAATCAAATAGGGCTTTATATGGGAGAAACGAAGACACCATATGAATTGTGTAATGGAAGGAAGCCTTCGTTGAAATACTTTTTTGTTTTCATAAGTGAATGTTTCATTCGTAATAAAGAAGGAAATCAAGGGAAGTTTGGTGACAATGCTGATGAAGGAATTTTTCTTGGGTATCCAATGAACAACAAAGCCTACACGTTTTTCAACAAGCGATTAAGAAGGATTGTGGTAAGCATTGTTGTTAAGATAATTGAAGAGAAAACAATAAATGCTTCAAGGACGTCATATGACGATGTAATAGAAAGTGAGGAAGAAAGTGAAGGTGGAGAAAATACAACTACAAAAATAGAGGAAGCTGTACAAAACACTTAGCAGTCACATCATGATGTTGACTCAGAAGAAGAATCTGAAGAAGAAACTGTGGCTGGAGAAAATGTGACTGAACCACACAGGAGAAATCGTAGAACAGAGATTGATCCATCTAACACATTTGGGGACATGAATGCACCCACTCAAATAAGGAGGATGATAAATAACACACAATCTGTGTTTTTGTCAGTTGTGGATCCATCCTCATTTGAAGAAGCTGCAAAGGATGAATCATCAGTGAAAGAAATGAATGAAGAGTTAGATCAGATTGACATGAATCAGACAAGGGATCTTTTCCAATGACCCGAAGGTCAAAATATGATCGGTACAAAATGGATCTTCAAGAACAAGTTTGATGAGAATGGAAGTGTTATTAGAAACAAGGCACGACTGGTTTGTAAGGGATATTCCCAGATTTAAGGTGTTGATGTTGAAGAAAACTTTGCTCCAGTGGCTAGAATGGAGTCAATCAGGCTGTTCCTTTCCATGGAACTCCAAATAGGATATAAAGTATATCAAATGGATGTCAAGACAACATTCCTAAATGGTGTAATTGAAGAATAATTCTACATTGAACAACCAGTGGGTTTTTTTCTTGGTATTGATGAAACAAAGGTCTGAAAATTGAAGAAAGCTCTATATGGTTTGAAGCAGGAACCACAGGTGTGGTACTCATACCTAGATTCTTATCTCAAGAAGCTGAAATTTGATAGATGAAGAGTATATCACAATCTATATGTGAAGAATTCTCCAAAATATCAATTCATGGTTCTAGTCTACGTTGATGATATCATATTTGGTGGCAGTAGGTAGAAATCAGTGGATGACTTTTCCAATCATATAAAATCATAATTTGAAATGTCTATGATTGGGTAACTCACATATTTCATAGGGATATAGGTGATTCAAAAGAAGTATTACACTTTCATTTCTCAGGAAAAGTATGAAAGAGATCTATTGAAGATGTTTAATATGCAAGACTCCAAACCAATGTCAACTCCGATTGCAGTTGGCACTAAACTTGGAAAGCATAAGGATGGGGCCTCTGTTGATCCCACCATGTACAGGAGGATCATTGGGAGCCAACTATACTTGATAGAGACACAACTGGATATTGTCTTTGACACAAGTCTTACAGCCCGCTTTCAGAGTAATCCAAAGGAGGAACACATGGAGGCAGTAAAAAGAATCTTGTGGTACATTCAAGGTACACATAAATTTGGGTAATATTTTTCTGTAGGCAGGAACAGTGAATTATCAGTGTTTTCTGATGCGGACTGGGCTGGTGATGTAGTAGACAGAAATTCCACCAGTGGTGGAGCCTTCTATATTGGGTAGAAATATGTTGGCTGGTTGAGAATGAAACAAGAAAGTACTTCTCTTAGTACTGCTGAAGATGAGTATATATCCGCCACAAATCTATGCACTCAAATTCTATGGATGAACATACAACTAACATATATTGGTGATGAGGTGAATCAACCAATGGTGATTTAATGTGATAACAAGAGCTCAATTGATCTCACGAAGAATCTGGTTCTGCATTATCGTACAAAACATATTGAAATAAGGTATCACTTTATCAAAGAAAAATTTGAGAAAGGGGAGATTAGAATGGATCATGTGGGAACTGATGAGCAAGTGGCTGATATCCTGACCAAGCTACTGTCAGCGGTTGTGTTTGAGAAGCATCGGTTGAACCTCGGTGTTTAGCAACCACCCAGTGCATAAGGAGGTTTCATAATTCCCCTCTCCCCGTTTATGATAACTGTTTTTATCTGTTTATGGATTTGATGCAGGTTTGTGGGGGAGATACTATCCAGGGGGAGTATGGTTTGAGATGAACAATGAACACATTACCGGTATTTGGGTTTCTTGTCAATGGGGGAGAAAATAATAAATTCAGGCATGTTCAGGCATGTAATGATTCTGCGATGAGAAGGATGAGAAGGAATACATTTGTCATGTAATTATTCTTGGGGATCATTGAGAATTCCAAAATATGGGAACCCAATTCAAGCTTTATCTCTTGTTTTATACACCGAGCATTGGTCACATAGACTTAGAGTGTTGGATAAGTTGATTCTTGCGTTTTTGGTTTACATGTGGATGGGGATCTATTGAATTTATTTTTTGATTGCCAACAAACCCAAAGGCGGAGATTGTTGGAACCATGGTCATCTTTGCATGATTTGGAGTATGGTTTGTGTTTGTTGTAAATCCTCAGAGGAAGTTCAGAATGTGTTCCAGTAAAGTTCTCATATGGGTCAAGCAGATTACATTATTGAAGGTAGCACCATTCTCCAGTGTTTGCCAAATTTTTGGGCCTGAAAATTGACAAATGGAGAGAAGTGTTTTTGGCAATGAGACTTGCACACTGTGTACTTGAAGGAGACTAAAATTGCATGACATTTGTTTTTCATGATCAGAACATGAAAAAATGGAAAAGGGATAAGGGTCGCGCAGGTTTTGGGCTGGTCATGCAAGTGACTTGCACGCTGAGAAAGGACTTGTGCATCGATGCCTAGGAGGCTTCAAAGCTGCGCGCTGGGACTTGCGCGCTGTGAGGACACTTGCGAGCCACCACGTAGGGGGTCTAGTTTTCCTATAAATTGGCTTAGAGATTTTTTTAGCTCCCGTCGCGCACGTAGTTGAGTCACGCAAGTGGTAGTTGAGCCATGCAGGTAGAGGTTGCACGCCGGTTGTTGGCTGCGCCCTCATGGCAGTTTGGGGGAGAACGGAATTGAGTCGCGCAGGTTTGAAGTTGAAGTAGGCGGTGTCACACAGGTGGTTGGTTAATACCTGCATGCCAGTTTGAACTTGCGCGCCGAATTTGTGCTGCGTAGGAGACCTGTGCTCCAGGCGGTAAGAAGTGTGCCAGTGTTTTTGAGCTGCGTGAAAGTTGGGAGATTGCCCGGTACCCTTGAAGGGAAGTGATATTTGACTACAGGAGAGAGTTGGACTTCAACCGAGCATCTACACGCAACAGAGGATGTATTCTTTAGCAATGATGAAGAGACCTTCACGTCTATAAATTGAGTGTGACCTCACCAAGGGAAGTGAGCCAGGGGGAGTCAAAGTGAGTGACCCGATGGAAGCAGTGAGCTATCCCTGAATCTTTGTAAAGGCAGTGAGCCTTGGATTGAGTGACTGTGCCTGAAACCTTTTAATCCATAACTAGTGAAGTTTAGGGGAATTTGGTATGACTGAAAACTTTTCGGTGTATGCTCCTTGGATGTAGCCCTTAGTGGTGAACCAAGTAAAAAGTGTTGTGTCATATCTCTACATGTGAATGTTTTCTTTCTGTCCATATCCATGATAAAGGTTTAACAAGTTCCTACCAACGTGGGAACAAGATTTATCAATTTAAAAGAACAATTTGACACCCTAATTCACCCCTCTCCTCTCAGGGTGTCCCGGGGTCCTACACGTATAACACCCATGGATCTCACTTATAATAACAGATTATAGGCATCCATCCAAATGGATCCTTTAGAGGACTTATATATAAGGACATTATTTTCTTATTTATTCTAGTTAGATTTTGGTGAGTGAATTCTTATTGGACATTTTCTAGTTTAGGATACATCTAAACATGTTCATTTGATCAAAAAGTTGTCTGTATCCATGAAAAGAAGTTGTAAATATTATTCCTACCATCATACATGACCACTATATTTTGAGGTTGTTCATTAGTTTTTTCTGTGGGTGTCACCCGAGCTAGGTGTAACACCCCAATATTTTATGATATATTTCTTTTAAATTAAATTTATTATTTTTCTAATAGCTCGTGATACATGAAATCCTAAGTCTAAATAAACCACAATATAGTATACAATTATAACCTAGATTTTTAATTGGTGGGTGTGAATAGAAATAACCAAATTATGAAATATATATAAAGGTCCTACTCAATATTTTTTTTGATTAATTCTCAGTAAATAAGTACTTAATTATTATTGATGTTATTTTATGTTTTAAAAATAAATTTTCGTCAAAAATGTTTTTTATATTATTTTGTGAGAATTAATTATAATTAATTTTTACCAATTTTAGAATTTTTATTTTAAATATTGAACTAAACTTTTAAAATCATCATTTTAAAATTAATTTAGGGTTAAAGTTTGGGTTTTTTTCATGGAAATATTGATTTTTTTAATGAATAGTGAAAATACCTTTTTATATAAAACTGTCATTTATTTTCTTTGAAAAATACCCACAATAATTTTAATTTGATCTGAAATTAATAAAATTATCCTTTAATTATAAATAATATAATTAATTATATAATAATCAACATTTTATGTGATATTGGTATAAAAATATTTTTAGAATTAAAATTAATTTTTTTTGGAAAACAGTTTTTTGTCACGCTTTGCAGGATACATATAAAATGAATTTATAACACTTATAGAGATTTAATTTGGTACAATAGATTACATATTTTTTATAATAGAAATTTATATTATTTAATAAGGTCCACTAATTTTTTAATATAATTAATAGTAAAAATAGTAAAAATTCATCACCATGGTAAAAGGGTAAATCAATTTAACCTTGGTTAAAACTAAGTGACAAAGACACCATTGTTCATATTAAAACATATTAGATGAAGGTAATTTAAATCTTATCACCTTAGGATCAAAATTTATTTTTTAAGGGTCACTTTTCCTTGAAAATTACTTTTATAATATTTAAATCAAAGACACTGAAAAAATGTAGCTATCTTACTTTTAAAAATATCTTATGTGTTCAAATAGGGAACGAGTAAGTAGTGTATTAATTTTAATGATTATTTTGAGAATAATATAAGTATTTCCATTATTTTATTTTTTTTAATTTTATTTATTATAGAATTACCTTAAAGTTTTATGCAAAACCAACACATTATTTTTTCAATTAATAGAAAAATAAAATAAATGATTTTAAAATATTAAAATTAAAATAATTTTTTAGAGTTATAGTGTTACATGATTATTTTAAATACTTATAAAATATTATTAATGTGTTAAAATAATATACACTAATTCTATATTTGTCTTTGTGTCATTAATGTCAAATTAATTGAATAATTCCAAAATTGACATTAATGCTATTTTATAATAAATAATATTTTTTTAAATGATTTTCAATTCTTAAAAATATTATCCATAGATATGATAATTCAATATGGTTGATGATATTAACTATGATCCATTTATTAGTCCTTTTTCTATTTATGGTAACATTATTTACCCTTTAAGATTGAAATACGTATTACCACGGTTAAGGTTAAAATATGTTAACTAAGGGGTTAAAACAAAAGTTAAGGTTTAAAACAAATATTAAACCCAAAATGTTTTTAATTTTTGGTGATATTTTAATGTGTAACCATTTTTAAAAAAAATTCTTGGGAATTATCTTATTATATTATAACCTTTTAGGAAATTTCAAAAGTGACCTTCCCCATCACTTATAAATAGGAATCCATAGTTTTTTTTTCTTACATTCCATTGGTCCTTTTATATCAAAAGAAACCTACCAAAATATATTTTAAACATCCTTATACAAATTATATTGGTTCTAGAATTTCCAAAAGACCAACCCTATGATCCTTAAGAGTATATCTAAAGGAGTTCTTTCAAATAATAGGCAATCCACTTAACCAATAACTGTCTTTTTAATTATTTATTTACAACATGTAAATCTACGATATTTATCCTAAAATAATAAATACAGTATCCACATTAAAATTAAATGTTATTATGATTATTAAATCATCATTATCCACCCTCTTTCCCATCAAATTAGAAGTGAAAGTATCACTCGTATGTACGTACGACTGACCGTCTCCACATAGCGATATAATTCTTTTTTTGTCACCATATTTTATTGATGATTATTATTATGGGTTCAGTATTTATATTTGATACTAATTACATAATAATGATTTTAAATGATAATATCACATCTAACTTCTTACATTCCAAGCCATTGGAAAATGATAACGTTAGTCATGTATACTTGTGGATCACCACCACTATGAAAAGATGTAATTCAATTTTTATTATCACATTACATGGATGGTAATAAGGATGTATTTGATGAATATATATGATATAATGATAATTATGTAAAGGTTAATTATTTTTTACCTTTAATTTTTTCTTCTAACCATCAGAAAGTAAATTCAACATTAATGCGCACGTACGACCTACCACCTCCATGAACATTGTAATTCATTTTTATATTTAAGGATGAATATATATACATATATTATAATATAATATAGGGAACTAATATCAGTATTTAAATTATAGGGATTATGGAACCATGTTCTAAGTATAAGGACCACAACTACCAAACCAAAACATACATGAAAAATGAAGCAGTTATCACCCAGAATAATGATTTTAATAATGAATAGTTAACGAATGGGTGATAAAAGGTTATAAGTATATAATATATGGTATGATATATATTATTATGGTTATAAAAAATATTTTTAATAAATCTATATTTATTATACATGAGGTTTGAACATATATAGAGGAATTTGGACATGAGGTAAGGGTTTTATGTTAAAATATCATTATTTACCAAGATTATTTTGTATGAAGTTTTAAATGATGAAACTTAATGATATAACTATCAATAATATCATGAATTTTATTCTTGTAGAGTAATTAATTTGGAATAAATTGTTTCCTTTAACTCTCCATTCTTTAAGAACTCAATAGACCAATGAAATGTTTTTACAAAAATAGACTTTATTTCCCTCTTCGGTCAACAATACTTTTTCTCCCTATCTATGTTTTCTAAAAATTCTTTCCAGAATGTTTTTAATATCACTATATGATTGTTTAAAGTAATTTTTAAAATGATTTACCTTTTTCAAAATTACTTAAAAAGGAATTTTCTTGTCATTTTCCAAATGAGGTACTATTTGAATTTTTACGAAAGTGTGAAATGGATGTTTTCTTTTAACATATACAACATGAATTGAATTTATCTCCATCATGAAGAATACATTATTTGATTATTATTTTTTCATGTTATAAATTTAATTTAAAAGAAATTTTTATATTTAATATTTTTTGAAATTTTTAGATTTAATTTTTTTTCAAAGTGGAAAGTGTATTTTCCTCCTAAAATGTTCCATGTGATATTTGAAAAAGCATTTTCATATATAATTACATAATTTTATTTTTTTTAATATTTTATGGTTGTATTATTGAATGAGACAATCCTTATTCATTCTATGGATGATTTATGATTACAATGACAATATTTTTATGAAACCCATTCATTTTCGGTAGGTTATGCTATGCTGAATTGATGAAATGATTATGAAACCCATTTATATTCAATGATTCATTCCATGATGAAATACTTATGAAACAGGGTTTTTTTTCAGAGGTTATGATATGATGAACGGTTTATGTTCTTTAAGAAAACATATATATTATTTTCATTATTTGATGGGTGGGCCCGAAATTATATATCCCTCCAATGTATTGGGTAAATATGGATATCTCATGGTATAAATAGGACTGGAATAGGGAGTGAACCCAATTTAGTAATGGACTCTATCCATTATGATAGTCTAGTGAGTAAACATCAATTAGTACAATGGTTTGGGGAGTGAACAAAATCCAATATGTTAGTATCTACAGTAAGTATTGATTACTAAGGAAATAATTTTCTATGTTTATGAGTATTGCATAAATATTTTTCTTATCCCAATTTTATACTCAAACAGATTATGTTATTTTATTCCTTTATTATTCATGTCTTATACATTGATAAACATTATTCTATTAATTGAGATTATGATTCATGATTATTAGGGCATTGTTTTCAAATGTTTTTCTACTTACCTTATACCCTTATGATCAAGTTATGCTTAAGTGATCATTGATATCTCCCTTATTTACCCTACCGAGCATTATATATCACCAATTTCTATGTTTCCTTTCCCTAGGTTATAAATAATGGAAATAAGTATAATTCATCTAATAAGGTTTTATTAATGAAGAAATTAGTGGGAGATGATACCGTTCATTTATGAACCAGTTTTTACGTATGAATGTTTTAAAATATAATAGAACTATAAAATTATGTCCTGGATCTTTATGTTATATAATGAATATTAATCAAATAATACATAACTTATATTTATAAAAATTATGGGCCACTATAGTTGGTATCATAAAAAGGTTTAGTTTTCTTTTCAGAAAAGGACAAGAAATATTTAGTGTGCACCCATAGGATAATACTTTTTATAGGAGTAAATCCTAATTTATGGTAATGAAAGGTGAGTGTTTTTATAAGAAAAACATTTATTTCTGGATAATTCAGGTGGACATGGTTTTGGAAAAAATGCATCTAAGGTAATCACCCCAGGAATAGTTGTTCAAATATATTTTATCAATCATTCTAGTGCATGGTGAGTTTTTCCTTACTACGCACCTAGTTTTCCACTCTCGAGGGGCTTGTATGACTCACATTTTCATTGTGAAATATTAAGAAGGATTTGAATAGATGATGATTATAGATGACCTATGTTGAACCTAAGGTATCATTGATTTAAAATAAGGTGTTAACATTTAGACATCCTATGAATGATATTTCCTGATTATATGATTGATAACTATAATTAATGATATTTGATGGCCACAAAAACTATTTAGGTTTTAATATTGAATTAAAGATAAAATGATAAAGTTTAGGTGGTAATTGGTATATCAAATATTGTAGTACCCTATTTGAAATTATTTATCTAAATTACTATATTTGAAGAAAAGTCTTAGGGAATGTTAATTTATATTCTCAATGATTAGATGATGAATTATCTGTGAAAAATCACAATGGTAAGATGATATCATCTCAAGTCTATGATTCTTCTCTGGTTGATGTTTTTGGGAATGTGATTCCTATAAATCTTATTATTCTACCTCTGGTGGAATTTTATGTTATCTTAGGAATGAATTTACTTTCTCTACATAAATACCACATACATTTCTGAGTAAGGGAAGTCAGGTTTGATATTCTAAACTAAATTTTATTATCTATTTACATGATGATAAATATGAACATACAATGGAAATGAAATACATTTTATGGGTCTTAATTTTTATTCAAAAGGGGTGTTTATCTTAGATGGTTGGGGATAAACTCAAAATTGATGATATGTCTATCATGTGGGAGTTTTTTATTTATTTATGGAATTTTTTATTTGTTTTCGACTAAATAATAGATTTGATTTCTTAATAGAAATCATACACGATGCAAAAAATAATTTAATGACTCTATATAGATTAACCCAGATTGATTTATAGGTATTTAAGAAGAAATTCTACGAGAATATTGAAAATGGATTTATTCTTCCAAGTGTATCACCTTAAGGTGAAACTATTATGTTTTCTATGAATAAATATGGATCAATATGACTCTCCATTGATTATCAAGAACTTGACAAGATCAAAATCAAGAATATGTTTCCTCTTCCTTATATTGATGACTTGTTTCATTTTCTGTACATAGCTCAATGCTTTTACAAGATTGATCTTTTTTCTTGATATCATTAATTGAGGTTCAATAAGGAGGATATACCCATGAATATATTCTATAAAATGTATAAAAACTATGAATATATTGCAAATCCATTTGGTTTTACTAATTATCCTACTATATTTATGGATTTAATGAATTGGGTCTTTATAAATGACCGAGATTAGTTTGTGGTAGTCTTTATAGATGAAATTATTATATATTCAAAGAGAAAGGAAGAGTATAAAGGTCAATTGAGGATTTTAATAAAGAAACTAAGGAAAGAAAAGATGTATTAAAAATTTAAATATTGTGAATTTTTAATATAAAAGTTTTAATCTTGGGTCAAAGGAGGATATATTAGTGGATCCATCAAATATCAAAGTTATTGATACTTATCCTAAACCAACCACTATAAATGAGATTCATAGTTTTCTTGTTTGGGTAGGATATTATTATTTATCTGTGGAGAATTTATACTGACTGTATAGTCTACTCACCATGTTAACTCTGAAGGGATCCAAGTTCCTTTGGAAATATTAATGTGAATAAAATTTCAATAAATTAAATATAAGGTTAGTCATTTAACTAGTGCTTACATTTTCCTACACTGGAGAAGGGTTTTTCATCAATAGTTATTCCTTGAAGAAGTGATTGGGGGGAATTATTGAGTAGAATGAGATAGTAATAGCCTATGTCTGACATGAATGGAATGTTCATGAGAAAAATTACCTAGTTCACGATTTTGAGTTAACTACAATAATTTATTCATTAAAGATATAGGGGAATCATCTTAATGAAGAAAAGTGTGATATATATTCTAATCAAAAACGTTTTAATTATATATTCACATAGGAATATTTTAATATGAACTATAGAAGATGGTTGGAGATAATTAAAGATTACAAATTCTCAATATGTTACTACCATGGGAAAGAAAAAAATGTGGAATATGTTCTAAGTATAAAGGACCATGATATCTTATCTATGATGAGGATAAAAAGGGATATAGTATTTACAAATTTTCAAAGGACGGATCTAGAAATATTGATGGAAGGGGAGAAATATTTTTTTCTCTAATTAGTCTTCAACCATCTATCCATGTGAGAATTAAAGAGGCTTTGAAGGAATATGTGGAATCATAGTAGAAGGTTAGAAAAGTTACCGTGTTTAATCTCGGTTACAATGGAATGACAGGTTTCAAGAACTATGTTTTTGTCCCATGAATACCATGTTAGAAATAGGAGATATTGGATGAGGCTCATAGTTCATAATTCTTTATTTATGTTGGATTTAAAAGGATGTATAAATATATAAAAGAGTTTCTGGAGTTACAATATGAAGAGAGATATTAAAAAGTATATATATCATTGCTTAACATGTCAGCAAGTTAAGTTTGAGATATAGAATTCTAAGGGAATGTTACAACCATTACCCATAAAAAAATGAAAATGGGAAAAGTCACCATGTATTTTTTCATCTGACTCCCCAAAATGTCTAAAGGCCATAATGCTATTTGGGATATTTCAATATCTTTATAATTTAAACAGAATTTATTGAAATCATATAATATTTATATCTTTATCATATTTCTAGAATATACATTATAAAAGTGGTATGGTTTCATATAGAACAACATTTTAATGTATCTGATCGAGATCTTTGGTTTACCTAGATGTTCTGAGGAAGTCTCTAGAAATATCTTAAGATAGAGTTAATATTTAGTACTACAAATCCTAATAATAAATTTTTTCAGTACGAGGGAACCATTAAAAACATAAAATATATTATGAGATCTTGTTCTATCTAATTCAATGGTGTTTGGGATCAAAATCTTCCTTTAGTGAAGTTTTCTAACAAAAATAGATTTCACTTGAGCATTTAGAAGGCTCATTTTGAATCCCCATAAATAAAGAATTATAGAACTCCAATGTGATGGGATGAAGTTAGAGAAACAATGATATTGGAACTTGAGATAGCTTCAAAAATTATAGATAATGTTATAGATATTCAGCAACACATTAAGGCATCTCAAAGATGACCATAAATTTATACTGACAATCATAAGTGAAATATAGAATTTGAAGTTGGAGAGAAGGTGTTTATATGAAATTATCCATGGAATAAGGTTCTGAGATTTAGGAAGAAAAAGGAAAATGATAACTAGTAATATTAACCCCTTATAGATTCTTGATCTAGTAGGGATGATAGCCTGTCACTTGGCACTTCTACCGAACCTCTCTCAAGTTCATGATGTGTTTCTTATATCTCTCCTAGGGAAGTACATACCTGATACTTCGCATGTAATGAACTCAAAGGTTATACCAGTAGAGCATGATATTTATTATTAATAATAATAAGTATAAATCATGAACCATATACATAAAGTTCTACAAAACAAGACTTCTGACTAGGTTAAAGTTGCCTGAAAGAATCATAAATTCGAAGAAACTACTTGGGAAACCTAAGGACGTAATGAAATATTCATACACTCAATTGTTTTTAAAAAAGTGTTATATTTTTTATGTTTAAAGTCATTTTAAGGAGGGTATAATGTATCACCCCAAGATTTTATGATATATTTCCTTTCATATAAATTTAATAATTCTTCAATAGCTTGCGTTACATGCAACCCTGAGTCTTTGTGAACCATAATATAATATAGCATTATAACATTGCCTTTAAATTATAATATATGAATAGTAAAAAACCATATTATGAAATATATATAAATATTATACTCAATTATTTTTTTGATTAATGTTTGGAAAATATGTACATTATTTTTAGTAAATTCATTTTATGCTTCAAAAATGCATTTTCTTCAAAAAAAAAATTAAATGACATTTTGCACGTCGAATGTTTAATTAAATTCTTCTACCTTTAGAGTTTTTATCTTAAAATCATCATGTCCAAATTAACATAGGGTGAAATTTGTTTTTTCTAAAAAAAATGATTTTTAATGAATAGTAAAAAATATAGTATTTTGTAAAACATTCTTCTATTTTCATTGAAAATCCACAAATTTTTTTGAATTTGATCATAATTTAATTTAATAATCCTTTAGTTTTATATAATATAATTAATTACATATTAATCAACACTATACATTACCGTGTTATAAAAATACTTTAATACTTAAAAAATGATTTTTTTTCTCGAAAACCCATTTTTCATCATTATTTGAGGGATACTTATAAAAGGAATTTATGAAACTTATAGGGATTAAATTTGGTAAAATTAATTCAATATTTGGAATCAGACAAATTAATATTATTTAATATGGTCAAATTAATTTTTGGTCATAATGAATAGTAAAAAAAGTAAAAATTCGTCACCGTGGTAAAAGGGTAAATCAGGTCAAACTATGTTAAAGATAAGGCCGCTATTTTTCATCTTAAATATTTTTGAATAAATTTAATTTTAAAGTTATTACCATTGGATATAAACTAATATATTTTAGGGGCACTTTACCTTGGAAATTATTATATAATATTTAAAGCAAAAAAAAGACAAAATGTCACTCTCTTACTACTAAAAATATCCTATGCATTGACATAAGGAAACACTAAATCCATGAATAAATTTTTATGGATATTTTTGGAATAATTAAAATATTTTCAAGTTGGTAATTTACTTTTAATTTTTTTTAATTATATAATTACCTCAAATTCTTATTCAATGTCGACATAATATATCTTCAATTAATAGAAAAATAAAATAAATGATTTTAAAAATTTGAAAAGCAATATAATTTTTGTGAGTTATAATATTCCAAGAATTTTTTAGATAAAGATGACATATTAGGGGTGTGTGAAAAGAATATAGTCTAATTCTATATATTTTTGTGTCTTTAAATTCAAATTAATTGAATAGTTTTAAAATTAACATTAATGATATTTTAAAATAAATAATATTTTATTAAATGATTTAAAGTTAAAAAAATATTATATTCATAAAACAAGTATAAAATATAGTTAAATATATCAACCATGGTCTATTAATAAGTGATTTTATCATTTATTATAACATTCTTAACATTTTAATATTGAAATAGTTATAATTGTAGTTATAGTTAAAAAAAGTTAACTAAGTTGTTAAACCAAAGGTATGGTTTAAATAACCACTTAAACATTTAATTTTTTTATTAATTGATGTTATTTAAAAAAAATCATACCTTATATTCGAATATCTAGTCATTTAGATGAATTTGTCTTGAGAATGACTTTTTTATATTTTAATGTTGTAAGAAATTCCAAATGTTCCCATCCCCTCACTTATAAAAGGGAACCACTCTTTTCTCTTCTTTAGGACACATTGAGACTTATATATTGAACAAAACCAACCAAAATATATTTTAAAAATCCTTATTCACATTATTTATGTTATGGTAATTCCAATAGACCAACCCTAATATCCTTAAGATGGGATTTAAAGGAGTTCTTTCTTGAAAGTGGTAATTTCCTTAATCGATCACTTTCTTTTTAATTATTATTTTATCTCTTCTTAATATATTTTATTTATCATAAAATAATATATTTTGTATTATAAATATTCATAAATGTTATTATTATTATGAAACCACCATTATCCACCATCTTTTCAATCAAATGGGAAGTGAAGTTATATCTCATGTGTACATATGACTTTCCGTATGCATGTAGTGATACAAATTATGTTCCATCAACATCAATTATGGATGTATTATATTATGGATATAATGATTATATATATGATATTAATTACATATTTATGTTTCTATAATGATAATATCATATATATATTCTTACATTCCAATCTATTGGAAAACGATAACATTGCTCGTGTGTATGTGCGGACTACCACCTCCACGAAGTGATGTGATTCACTTTTCATTTATGTTTTACATGGATGGTAAAAATGATGAATTTTATGAATATATATAATTTATATGATATAATAATAATTCTATAATGTTTAATTATTATTTACATTTATTTCATTCTATTTTTCGAAAAGTGAAAACAATGTTCATGCATACGTATAACCTACCCTCTCCATGAACAGTGTAATTTATTTTTATATATATAATTTTATGGTTAAACTTGAATATATATATATATTTAATATATTGGAAATTTATATCCTTATTAATATTTTTGAGATTATGGGACTTTTAGGACCGGTTTTTTCTTGAATGAAAATTTGAGTAAAAATTTTATTTTTTGCCTTATCATACTTATAAGGGGTAAAATGGTACAATTTTCTGAGAATATGATATTGGATTATTTTTATAACCAAAATTTTTGTCTTGAAATAGTGTTTTTAATCTAGTTCATGAGTTGTTTGGAGTTATGAGTTGTTCTAATTTTGGAGAAATAATTAATAATTAATAATTAATTAATTAAATATTAATAAACTCACACATGTTCATTAGATTGTATTTTTTGAATGGATCATCCGATTGAGATTCTGTCTCGTCCATTTAGTTTAGAATGGGTATGCCTTATTAGGTGGGGCATAACCCATTTCAGGTGCTAGGGTCGGGCCAGACGCCCATTTTAGTTTTCTTTTCTTTGTCTTCTCTTTCATTTTCCTTTTTCTTTTCTTCATTATCCCATGATTTCTTATGCATGCACATCTATGGGTTTCTCAAATAATATAGATAGATTAGGGGGGATATGGAGAGATAGAGAAATTGGTATTAGGTAAGATAGGTAATGCCATGGAGCTCAGGAGGATTTGTGTTATCATGCGTCAACTGTGGATCACAAAAATAGGCAAATCATTGATAGATTCTTCCCAAAGGCATGGAATTTTTTTATTTTGCTATAAATCTCCATAAATTTACTAGATATAAGTTTTAAAACCCTATTAAAAATGGTTTTTACCCCTTTAGGGTCAATCTATATCTTTTGGGGAGAATAATTGGGGTTTTGGGATGATTTGAGGGGTTACCTATTCGGAAATCCTGATCACACGATATGTAGATTCAGAAACACTCATCGTGTTCTCTTCCAATTAGTGGAAGATTATTTTTTATAAGTACATGCCTTGTATGTGGTATACAAGATTTGTAATAGGAATTGACCATGTGGCTGAGTATCTGGCCAGATAGCCCGTGTTGGGGCACATGGCTATGTAGAGTACAAAGCTAGACCTCCTGTGGGTTTCAAACCATGTAGAGGTACATTCCATAGAAAAGTAGATGTCCAGAACATCTGAGTTACACAAGAAGGTACCCTATATAAGATACATGCCATGTAAATGATCAAAACATTGTATATTCTGTTTTTTACAGACCAATTATAGAAACCCATCCTTATCATACGTGAATATTTTATATTTCTAGATTAATATTCATTACATTACACAAACATACACCTAAGGTTCACAATAGTTTAGTGACTTTTGAAACATGGAACACAATATTCTAATTTGGAAAATGATCTTTAATGTTTCCCATAAAAATATTCTAATTTATTACTCTTAATATACACAGCCTATATAAAACCATTTTTCAAAACCTGGGTAATGGAAACATAAAAAAGGGTGAGCTCATATTCCCAGAAAGGGTAAAATAAGAGATATCAATATAAGGGAATATGATAAGAATAATGGTACATTATAATGAACATAATGTATGCAATTAATACCCAACTATTCATAGATCCTAAACATGAGTCACATTATAAATATTGGTAGTTCATAAGACATGAATCATAAGGGAATCAAATAACAGACACCATGGGAGCATGACATTGGTAAAAGACAAATATTTTTGGAATAAAAATAATAATATAAACTCATTTCCATTTTAGTCAATGATCATTTATAAGTCTATCATATTAAAATGAGTTCAGTCCCCAGACCATATTTGTAGTCAAGGTTCACTTTTAAGACCATGATATTGGAAAAAGTACCTTACTGAACCAAGTTCACTCCCCATTCCATCCCTATGCAGATAATGCCCAAAGGTAGGTCATTTTTATGTTTTTCTATAAATCCATGTATATTTAATTTTTTTATGTTTTTAACCCATATTATCATTAGTTATGACCCCTTGAGGGTTCATCTATTTCTTTTGGGGAGAAAATGGGGTTTTGGGTCTATTAGAGGGGTTTCCCATTCAAAAATATTGATCACATGACATGAAGATTTAGCAACACATGCCATGTGGTATTCATATTCATGGAAGGTGATATTTTTATATGTATGTGTTGTGTATGGGGTTTACACTCTATATACTGGGACTTGACAGTGTAGCTGAGTTCCCATCCAAACTGCCTTTGTAGGGGCATATATCTATATAGAGTACACAACCAGACCTCGTGTGGGTTATATTCCATGTAGTGGTACATGGCTAGGAAAACTACATGGTCAGGATATATGAGGTACACATGTAAGTATCCTATTTAAGGTAAATTCCATGTACATGATCAAAATTATATGTAATTGGGTATTTTATATTCCATGTTTGGTTAGATTACAGACCGAAGTGGGGATTTGTGAGTACACATTGTCTACAAGGGTTTGTACGTTGTGTACTTCCCCTGCCTCCGTTTTTAGGATTTTTCATATCTTTTTGGGAAGGAGTTGAAATGGGAACCATTATTAATCCATTATGAGCACCTTTCCACATTTATCTGGTTGATGAAACCATTTAGGTGACTTTAGGAATCATAGGTGGTGTTTTATGATTTACCTAAACATATTGGTTTTTCCTATGGTAATTGAATCTAGGTATCTCTTAAGAATGAGACCCCTTGACCTGAGATGATCCATGAGATATCTCTATGGACAAAGGATTTTTTAGATTTTCCCTTGAGGATTTATGCCTTATGAGATGTTCTCTTCTACCTAAGAGGCTATGAGTTTAGTTTTTTTCATGATCCTATATAGGATAAATTTCAATCTAGAGGATCTTGTATAGGATGCCTCTATATTATTAATATTATTAAGGGTTCCATGTGGAATACCTTTTATTACATGATGACATTGGTAATCCCTTATAGGATACATTTTACTAGTGTACTGTTCTGAATACCCAATGTATAATGACTATCCTTCTTATGATTCTCTTGAGAGTCCCATATTAGATGCCTTTTTACAATGTACCATTGTGTGGATACCAAGTAAGATTCATCTGTTTAAGTACCACCAAGAATCTAATGCATGATTCCTCCTTTTTTCCTTCTCAGATAAGGATCATGAGAAGGAAGCCTTTGCTCATGTGTGGACCTTGAGGATCTTAATCAGGAAGCCACTCTTGTGTTATGATATGAGGGAACCAGTGGGTTCCTCAATGTTTTTCCAACCCTAATCCAGTACATCTAGTGTTGGTATAGATGGTAGTAAGTGTCACTTTAGAACCCATGACAAAATTATAATCCCAAGAGGCTGAGACAATAGTGGTGGGTTTAGATGTTCATACACACCCACTATTTTATTATATTTTCACATGATTACTATTGATACAATTCTGATTACCATATGAACTTCCTTTTTGGTCCAATGAGCCTAACATCTGGCATATCTATTTTTTGGGTGCCCAGACTCAATTAATGGGACCTGGATTATGATCCCTTTCTTTTATATATTAAAGTACCAAGATGTATTCCCTAGGATCTAGATTTTTATGCCATGTTTGTGTTATTTTGAAATAATGTCCCTATGTTTTTGATGTTTGGCATGGAGTCCCTATGAATATCATACATGGGAATGAAATCCATACTAATGATACACAAGGATGATTACGATCTCCTAAGCGATGGGGATGATTACACTATCCATGATCGATTACCTGGTCATGGTGTTGGAAATGGTGTTCTAAATCGTTAAAAAATACTCATGGATTATTACTCTCTCCTAGGGGATGGGGATGATTATGATCTCCTTGATTGATTACAAGATCATGATGGTGAACATGGAACTCCTCACTGTTGATGTGAAATATAATCAAGGATCATTATGATCTCTCTGATAATGGGGATGATTACACACTCCCTTATCATAGAACTTCAAGGGTGGGTTCAAAATCTCACCAATGATATAGCGTTATACATTGATTAACGGTTAGAGCCTCAGGTATTATCTGAGTTGAAATTCCATGAACTCATATAGACTAGGGCCTAGGGGATAGACATTGGATTTGATTTACATGGAGAGTGCGTCATGATGCCTAGATCAATACCATATTTATAGGATTTTCCTTTGACATACAAAATCCTTTATTACAGTTATTGGAGGTGAGTATGGGTGAACCTAGGGCTAGGATATGTATCCCCCTATAGGGATGTAGCCTGCTTAGATGAATTTATAGTGCTGAAAGAAGCAGGTGCCTTAGACACTTCATTTCTATTCTTGCTCAGAACATGGGGGATATGGATTTCCTGGAGAGTTGGTTCCATGCTGTGGGTGAGAAGGGTATGGAGATGATGGCCCACATGATGGTCCTACACACTGTCTGCTAATGTATTTTGCAGATGAGGAACATGTTCAAGAATGAAGAAGGTCATGCCTCAAGCAGATCCATCATTGTCAAAATGAAGAACCTCCTTCTCGATATGGTCAAACTCTTCTCCAACTGGTGGGAGGTACCCACTCTTTCGAAACTCCATGTTCCTTACCCTAGTATCCACCCTGGTAATAATCATAATAGTGACCACTGGGTCTCCTGGAACCCCCTTCAAAGGGCCTAAATCTCAATATAAATGGATCCTTTGTTATGGGGGTTCTTCATGGAGGTGGGGTCATCCATGACCATTCTGGCTCGGTCTTCCTAGCATTTTCTAGGTGACTGGGTCTTGGTTCATCCCTTCAAGAAGAATCCAAGGTGATGCTTCAGGGCCTCATGTTATTCTAGAAGAAGTGGTTTGATATGTCATAGGTTGAAAAAGATTCAATTCTTTTCTACAATGACCTTCATGGAATTGGATCCACTCTATGGTCAATACAATACATCATCAGATAGTGCCAGGGCATGGTTGGAAATAACACCAAAGTTGTACATTCTTGGCATGAGGGAAACCAGGTTGCCAACCACCTTGCATCAATTGCAGTTCCTAGGCCTGTTCTAATTTTACATCAAAATTTGAATAGCTTATCACTAGAGGGGGTCCATATGATTAGAGGAGATTCCATGGGCCTTCATTAAATTATCCCCACATAGGTCTATCTCATCCTCGATTTCTTTGGTTGTTTGGATCTCCTTTACTTGTTTAATAAATTTTTTACATTGGGAATATAAATCTATATATACCTGATGGAACATTTTTTTGTTTATCCGGATTATAGATCCAAGTATTGACTATAGTATCACATTATTTAGTTGATTTATTATTTTAGTTGCATCTTGGATAGGACAAAAATATTACATGTTTCTGCACTTATGACAATATATTTATAGGTTCATCATTGGGGTTACCCACTGAAATTATGTATCACCCATTCATGTTCACCTAAATGTGAGTATTGACCTTATGTATTATTTTAATGTTGAGCATAGATACATGATCGATAGGGATGAGGACCAGGGTTTCACGATTGAACAAATTTTCTCATGTGGATTTATTTGATCTAGCTGAAGCAGCATGACAATTTTATGGAGACTGGGTATGTGGTCTGAATCAGAGCTAGATTTAGATCCATATAATTTTATTTCAGTTTATTTTATATAATCTTACATGTATGGTCGACCCATTGGATGAATAGTACTGTCTGTATGACATGGCTATTTTGGATTTTATAGAATTTCATCTATTATTGAAATATGTTTCTATTTTAGTTATTTACTCCTTCTGTACTCTGATTATTTACTGCTTGGATGATATATGTTAATTTCCCCAATGATACTATAATATAAGGGTACAATTTACCATTTTTACCACCTTTATAACCTCACCACTAGTCATTAGCCTCTGGCATATGGGGAGGAATGCTTGAGGCCTTGAAATAAAAACCCACTTGTGGAACAATATTAGTGGAATCCAGGTTGGGACTTTTAGGAACCATGATCAAATTACCAGGACCAAAACTATATAACCAAAACATACATGAAAAATGAAGAATTTATCACCTTAAATAATGTTTTTAATAAATAATTGTTAATATAAGGGTAATAAAAGTTTGTAAGTAAATGAAATTGGTATGATATATGTTAGTATTGTTCTAGAATAGATGTATAATATATCTATATTTATTACACATGAAGTTCAAACATGTGAGAAGGAAGTTAGACATGATGGGTTTAATCTTTTTATATAATATTAATCATATACAAATTATTATGAAGTGATAATATCATATCCACCTTCTTACCTTCCAATCTATTGGAAAATGATAATGTCACTCCTACATACTTGTAAACTACCTCTTCCAAAAAAATGTGATTAATTTTTCATTTACGGTTTACATGGATGGTAATATGGATGGATTTGATAAATATATATGATTTAAATGATATAATAATAATTTTTTAATTATGAATTGTTATTTATCTTTTTTTTTCATTCTATCCGTTGAAAAGTGAAAACAAAGTTCATGCATACATACGACCTACCGTCTCCATGAATGGTGTAATTCATTTTTCTATATATAATTTATGGAGGAATATATATATATTTAATATATAGAATATTTATATCATGATTAAAAGTATATATATTATGGAACTATGATCAAAGTAAAGGATCAAAACTACCGAACTAAAACTTACATGAAAAAAAGCAGTTATCACATGGAATAGTAATTTAAATAAAGAATTCTTAATAAAAATATGATAAAAGGTTATAAGTAAATCATAAATGGTATGATATATATCAGTATAGTTCAGTAAAATATGTATAATACATCTATATTTGTTATAGAGGAGGTTAGAACACACATGAAGGAATCCATACCATATGTAAGGGTTTTATATTACAATCTTATTATTTACAAGGATCGTTTATGATTAAGTTTAAAATGATGAAATTCCAAGATATACCTCTTAGAAATATAATGAATTTTCATCTTATCTAGTTATTTTTTGATAATTCATGTTTTCCATTCGTTTTCCACTATTTAAGAATTCAATATATCAAAGAAATGTTTTTAAAGAAAAACCACATTGTCTCTCTATTTAGTTGAGAATCCCTTTTCTTCCATATCCATATTTTCTAAAAATGTTTTCAAGAAGGTTTTTTATATTCATCTACGATAGTTTAAATTATTTTTTACCCATTAATAGTTTTTTAATTGTTTCTTGAAAACTAATATTCTTGTTTTTTTTCCAAATGAGGAATTTTTTGAATTTTTCTAAAAGTGTGAGAAGAATTACTTCTTCTAACTTATATGACATTAATGAAATTTACCACCACTATTACTACTCAAGGATTTGAAGATTGCTTTACGTGTATCTAATTTTCCTTTAAATAAAATCGTTTATTTAATATTTAGAATTTTTTTATTTTAAATATGTGATTTCAAATTATAAAAGTCATTTTACAATAAATGTTCAATGTGATATTTTTAAAATAATTTTTTTAAGAAGAAATCATTTACTATTTTATAATATTTACTAGATTTATAAATAAATGAATCCATTATTTTAAATTATATGTATGTTTTATGATCATGATGAAACTATATTTATAGAACCCATTCATTTTTCATGGGATATGCTATGAGGAATTGATAAAATTATAATTAAACCCATTTCTTTTACATGGGTTATGATAGGGTGAAATGATTATGAAACCCTGTTCTTTTTCATGGGTTATGATATGATGAATTAATTATGATATTGTGGAACACATATATATGTTTCTTATTATGTGATGGGTGGGATTGGAATTATATATCCCTTCAATTCATTAGGTAAAGGTGAATATCTCAAAAGATAAACAATACTATAATGGGGAGTGAACCTAGTTCAAAAAACGTCTCTGCCACTATGATTGTATTGGGAGTAATACTCAAATAATATGGCATTTTGGGAAGTGAACACAATCTAATATGATATTCTCAACAGTAAGTCTAGTCTACTAATTAAATGACTTTCTATGATTATTTTTATACTACAAATCAAGGTCTTAGGTTAATGTTTTTGACTCATGGTTTTTTTGATTGTTTTATGATTCATGTATTCTAAACATCCATGATTTATGAGAAGACCCAATAGTATGATCTATAATATTTAGGGTATGTTTTTATAATTATATGCTAATGTTCTCATGCCCTTATTCTCATGTTATGATTATGTGATCAATGATATCTCCAATTTTCACCCTTACCGAGCATCAGAGATCACCCTTTCATATGTTTCTCTATTAGTTATACAAAAGGTTATTATGCATAATAGGTCTAAGAAGATTCTTTTTATGAACAACATAGTTAGAGATGATATAGTTTTTTATGAATCATTTTCTTATGTATCCAAATTTAAAAAATATACTAAACCCATATGATTCTAGAAGGGATCATTATGTTATGTAATGAATATTCATCTAATAAGTTGTAATATCTATGTATGAAAAGTTTGGTTTCTATATTGGGGAAATGCTATATCTGAATGTAGGGAAATCTTGCATCTAGGTTTTTTAGGAAATTTCGTATAGTGGAGAGGGTCGATCTAGTAACCTATCAATTGGATATCTATAGTGAAACTATTCCATTCATGACTTTTTTCAGATGTCTTAGATTTAGAGATATCACTATAACAATCATCACATGATAGATATTGATATTATCGAGCATGATGTTGATGTATCCTTTGAGGATAATTCGATTCATATTATGGACCATAATGAGATGAATCTTTGAAGAAAAACCATTCCTATAGTGTGAGTGTAGTGGAAACATGGGAGAGTTTAGGAGGAGGAATCAGGGAGGGAGTATGATATATAGGAATAGTGGATCGTGCAATTCACCAATACCGCTCAGTGATTCGTGAGTGTGTAGCTCTGAGATAGGATATTGTACAGTGGGGAGGTTCTAAGATCCAATATTTTTCCCAAGCGCATTCCTATTTAATTTTTTAGTTGAAACTCTTTATGTTTTAAATATGATCCTCATTATTGGATTAACTCATTGTTTCATAGCTGTTTAAGTACTTGTGAAGGAGATATAGTATAATCCTAGAGGTGGTATGAAACAAAAAAGATGTTGCAGTGCCATTGTCTAACCAGTGAAGAATACATACTAGATGGTGGGATGCCCATAATCACAATAAGTCTACAAGAGGATCATCAGTTATTCGATGACACCCACCAGCTATCCAGTGGGTTTGGGAAGAATGGGTCTCTAATATGTTACCCACCAGCAGGCTGGTGGTGTCTCTAGTGATAGAGGCACCCTGATATACACCACGGGTTAGCCGATGGTTCACTTTAGTCAACTAGTGGTGTTAGAATGGGCCAAAATAAGATGGTGAAAATCATAACCCCAAATTAAAACAAATTTTAAACACCTAATTATCATTAATTGGACCCTAATACATGATTTCAAAATCTTATGGATTTTCCAATTCTATTAAGGATTTTGTAACACCTTTCCTTGGTTCTTCGATGTGTAGTTCAATCTGAGAAAATTTAAATGGTGATTTATTCTTAAATTTGGTGTTTTAATTTTGTTTTCTTTTCGGACCCCCTTCTTAAAACCTTGATGAGGTGTGATGAACCATTTTTTGTAGGGGATCATGGTTTGGCATGTTGATTCAGTACTTTCCTACATCTTTATTACTTGAGGTGGGTGGTCTAAAATATATACCTATTGTCTATTTTTCTCTCTTGTATATGGAACCCATGTGATCCTACCAAAACTCCATGCACATGACATTAAAATGTGAATTTACTTATCCTTGTAATGGATGTAAATTTCTTGATATAGAATCACTTGTCTTGAAAGTGGTTAATTGGAATGAAATTTTCAATGGAATAATGGTATGATTTAATATGTTTATAACAACATGTGAAATAGTAACTAATCATATTAGAAATTTTAAATGGTTGTTTTGAAATTACTATGATAATTGGTACCTTGGTATAATGGAAAAAATAGTTGATAATTGGAAATTTGGATAAATTTTACTATATGGAATATTTTAACAAGTTTGGAATGTTTGATTTATTGGAATCCATTGGATCATATTTCTCTTATTGTGAAATGGTTAATTCTCTATTAGAATGGGTAATGTGCCATGGGAACACGTAAGTGACTCTATCATGGGAATTCACATAGAGTCTATAATGACATGGTTACATCGCCCTTTTCATGGGTAATGTTCCATGGGAAAATGTAAGAAACTATATCATGGTAAATCACATAGAGTCTAGTATAACACCATTACTTCTCACATGGAATGTGTAATACACCATGGGATCATATAAGAGGATCGTTCATGAGAATTAACATAGATCCCATTATTGATCATCGAGGGACATAACTTTGGTTATGTGACACATGATATGGGTGACTCATCCAAGATAGGATAATCCAATAATGAAAATTCATACTAGGTCCAACAATATATGGTATGAGAGATTCATCCTAGGTATAATAATTTTATACTAGACAGAGATATCTAGAATTGTGTTGAAGTAGGTTTCTCTGACATTGATAGTCAACCAAGAACTCAAGGTTCAATAGTATTATTTGATGTTCATCAATAATTTTTAAATTAATTATCATGTTTATCATACTAATTCATGAAATATGTTTTTTAGAATGGATTATTTAGATACTATGGGTATTTACCTACAAAGTTTTACCCATACCCTTTTTGGTCAATTTTTAGAACCCATGAATAATTCATGAATGTAGGCCTGGATAAAGGCATGGGGCCCTATTCATTATTAATTTCATTTCAAGATGATATTGGATCATGGAGGTAGGATAAATCATAAAATTAAGAATCCAGGTTTTTTTTGGAGTTTTTATTTATTTATTTACCTGTATGAATTTCTAGGAGACATTTTGTATGACATTAAAAGGTTTTTTTATTTATTTAGATTATTATTATTCACCAATTATCATATTGATTTGTATTTCAGGATTTATATATCATATTTCTATTTTGAGTACTATTATGTTCCAGAGGGTATAGTCTCCCCACTATATTCCTTTGACCCTCGTTTCTAGTCGTCTAACTCTAGTGTTTGGGGAGGCATACTTGAGGCCACATAGAAATATATCTTGGTCAAGTGAGGGAGAACTATGCCAAGGAAATCACACATGTAATCATGTTCATTTCAATACTAATCCATATTTAAGAAAAAAAATATTTCAAATGTAATCACATATCTAGCCTAACCTAAGGCCCTTGCGACTAGCCAACATTTTTACAATTTAACAAATAAAAAAATTTAGAGTAAACCACCCCATTAAAAATATGATTTTCAATACATCAGATCATATTATCTCTATGTTGTACCAATTGGATAAGACAATTTTTTTTAAAATACATGAAAACATCAAAGATTTCTATTAATAAATTTACCTCAAGACACACATAATTAAAAATGTTTACACAAAAAAAATCACTATTTTGGACTCAATATATCATTTTATAGTCCAATCAATGTTAGAATCACATTTCCACTTCATATTACCTCTTTATCTGATTTATAAAAAATATTCCATAGACATGAACATGACACAATACCTTATCTAAGACATAGAAACAATTATATAAAAACATTACATTAAGTAACCACTTTACCTTTCTTATGTATCCATTTCTTCTCCTTAAAAAATATTACTAGATTATAATTTACCCCATTTTCTCTTGGTTTTCATAGCTAGAGTCAATAAAAACACAACAACATTACGAAATGATGTAGTTTTTTAAACCCGATTCTCCAAGTATTAACAGTAAAATTATCCTTAGCCATAATAATAAATTATCATGTAAAAGACACTCTTAGTACCAAAATAAAACACTTCAATAATTTATAAAAATTCATATAAACCAAACATGAGTGAAAATAAAAGATATTTATTCAAGCCACTACCATTTATCCTTTTCAACATCAATTATAGCCTTGTATCCTTAATATTAGTTTTATCTTTAATGTTAACATCATTTCTATAATTAATCCAATACTCTACCACTTTGTTTTATCATATACAACATCATTATCCTAAAATTACAACATATTAATAAATTATTTTAGCACATAAGAATCCATTATCAATTTATTGTAAATTATTATATAATATAAGAATCACTTTACGTAAAAAAATAGAAAAAATTTATATTATTTAACAATTCAGAAATCATATATAATCACATGGAAAACTAAAAAAAATGTAAAGAGTATATGTAACTCTAAGAAGATGAATAATTTTCACTATCTTTAGGCACCTATAACCTTTAAGAAAAAAATAATACAAGAATCCAATGAAACATATGTTAGAGAGGGGATTTTAGAAATTTATTGAGATCTAACCTTATCACCTTCTCACAACATGGTATGATCCAAAAATCTCTTATTGAGACAGATCTGACACACCAAATAGATTATAAACTAGAGTTAAAATGAAGGATAAATTAGTCCTTTAATCTGGGAGACGAGGTAGAGAGATTATGGATTTATTTATTCAAAAAAAATTATCCAAATGAACCTAAGTAAGAAAGGTTCCTAAATTAATCCCCAAAATTCATGATAGCACAGAGACCATATTTCCAATTATTTTGAAAACATTTCAAATGTCAGTACATACTCCTATACCACTGAGTATACCCTGTGGTATCCAAGGTGCAACTAAATGTCCACTAGCCTCATTGGGTACATGATACCCTATACCAGGAACCTGGTATTCAATTTTATGTAAATTCTCTAGGTTCTAACCTTCACTCCCTCTCCCTTCACTTCCATTCACTAAATATTCCTCAAACATTCTTGTAAATAACCCAAAAAGATTCCTAGACAACAAATTGAAATTTTATATGTAATTTAATGATTAGGGTCATTAAAAACTGCCATACATAGGGTTTATTATACTCAGAAATTAAGTGTCACTAGTGAACAACTCTAGCCATTGAGACCTTGTTTTTCCTTCTTATTCCCAAATCTCCACTTGTACATTCCCACAATGCCAAAAAATGCATAAAAGTGGACAAAAATTTCACAAAACCCACTTCTCACTATGATTAGTGGATATATTTGGCTCCTCTATAAAATAAGAATAATACTTAAGCTCTACATCATCACATTGAAGCACATGATATGAAGCTTCTTTATACTTCCTCAACTAATATATATTAAATCTTACATGCATATATCAATACTTAGGTGGTATAAGAAATTAGTAATAAACCTACCCTATGATATCTAGAATAAAAAAATGCCCAAAAGACCACAAAACTAGCTTCTTATACTTTTTCATCCTCTAATATCCAAATCAAGCTGAGACATAAATAAAGATATGGTCTATAATCTCAAACTCAAGGGGGTGATGCCTATGATCAACTTTTGACTTCTTCATACTATGAGTCACTACCAATATCTTCTTTATCACCACCAATTTATCAAAGGTATCTTGTTACATGATATTTATAATAAAGGATGATTTATATACTTCCACCAAATTTAAAGGATAACAAAATGGTCTTTCATATAAATCTTCTAATGGTTACATCTGAATTGATGACCTATATATATATGCTATTATAGAAATACTATACTAAGGAAACATTATCCTCCCATGAACTTGAAAAATATATAATATATGTATGATTAATATCTCTAAGAATATTACTAGTTCTCTTATCTTTACCATTTTTCCATGGATGATAATTCATACTCAAATTTATATATAAACCCAAGGATTTTTGAAAACCTAGAAAAACCCATGATGTGAACCTTGCATCATGACCAGACACAATGCTATTGGGTATCTTATAAACCCAAAAAACCACATTGACATAAATATTTCAAATCTTCTAAACTAAAAGAGTCTCCTTGATTGATAAAAATTGATAAAATATACTCATATAATCAATGATAATCAGAACTACATAATTCCCATTATGTGACCTTAGAAATACTATAAAAAAATACAATGTGAAATTACCAAAAAATCATTATAGAATATAAAGAGACTGAATATCTCCCTCAAGAGTTAAATCATTATCTTTCACCTATTTATATATGAAACATATCGAGATAATACCTTCCATATCCCCATTTATACCTAACCACCAAAGACTTAGAAAACACTATGGTACATTTTAGTGAACATGGGATTAATTAAACACTAAGATATATTATAATCCCTTTTCACCTATTCATATTGAGCTAATGATACATAAATCGTCCTATAGAAATATAGAACAAAATACACACCAAGAACACACTCAGACATTTGATCTATACCTTATATCATTCCTATATAATAATGGAACATAGAATCGGATCTCGTGACCTCATTCAACCACTCCATCAATAATGAGGTGATAGTAAAGGGTATAAGAAGAATACAAACCTACTCTTCTAACACAACAAGATGAAACTTTAATAATAGAGTCATATTCTACCATCCCTCTTTTGATTATAGAACAACATCAACTTGTGACTTCTGGCTGAAAGCATCTACAATGAAATTATATTTTTAGAAATAAAATTAATAGAGATATTCAATTCATCTCCTTGGTTATAGATTCAAATTCCTTTAATAAAATATATACTTCAATATCTCATGGTCAGTGAACACCAAAAAATTATAACTAAAAAAGTGATGAAACCAACATTAAAGACAATCAACCACCATAACTCACTCAAGATAATGTCTGGGGTAGTATTTTATGTGTGTATTAAGCTACTTAGAACCATATACCCCTACATGACCTTCCAAAACTATGAAAAATCCTAATTCCTCACCATAAGCATCATATCTAGCTTTATATTACTTACCCAAATATGGTAATGTAAAAATATGTTTTTTAAACATCTCATTTAACTAATGAAATAAAACCTTACTTTTATCATCCACTAAAAATGTACTCACTTCCTAGTCAACACTATCATTAATATAGCATGATAGTAGAGGTTATATATAAATTATTAATAATAACTCATAGAAACCTAGAAATTTTAGATCTCAAATACATTATTAGAAATCTCTTAAGAAATTACTATATCCTCCTGCTAGAAATAATTATTTACATTAATACATTGAATTTCAATGGCACAATCCCCCGATTTTTTTAAATTAGGGGTAATTGTCACATTTAATTTTTTTAGGAATAATTTTTTCTTAATTAAGATAATATATCAATGGAATATTTTTAAATGTTTTTATACATTTTCTAGAGTAATTAAAAATTATATATATATTTTTTGGTGTTTTTATGGTTCTCTGTGTAAATGGGTCATTTTAAAGAACATATGTCCAAATATTTCTATCTCTTGGGATGCATAAGGTTTTTTATCTTGATATATAATATTTTCGGGAAGTAGGGGATACAATTGAAAAAGGAATAAATATAATTTTAATATATAACATCTCAGGATATTAGATATGTTTTTTTATTTTATATCTAGGGATGTTAAAGAACCTAGAAAAGTATTGGGATAAATAACATTTTTTTTCAATGATAATATTTTCAAAGTGATACATATGATATTCAGATCATACGTAAGATATATATAGTTTTCCTTGAATTCAATTAATTCATACATAATATCCATGAGCTAATATTTAGTAAATACTCCTTATATATTATAGATCAAGTGATTAAGCTTCTCTATGATACGTAATATATTTTTTGATATATAAGGATTTTTTAAAGAATACATAATATTTAATCATTTTCCTCTTGAAAATATTTATGATTTTAAAATGAAAAATGTTATATAATATCTTATCTATAGATACAATTAATGTGTAAGGTTTTATACTTTAACACAGGAATATATGATCATACATAAGTTTTATAAGATATTATACAAGAATTAATATATAGATAAATTATGTCTAGATTTGGTATGTATGAATTCTAGAAGTTTAAGAAGGGATGTAAATCTGAAGTTGGAGTTTCACACAACAATGCATGAATTTATGCAATGATGGATTTATAGTCAAAATACTTTATGAAATCCTTATAATACTTTCACTTTGATAAGTATACCACACTAATACGGTACTCTAGTGAAGCTCACATGGTAGAAGAAAACATAATACCACACCTTGATAAGTTTAGCCACACAATTAAGAGGTTTGGGTATATTTTAGTGCTAATTAAAAATTAGAGGTTCTTGTGTCATGAAGATACAATCATGTTTTACAGATTAAGTAATGAGATGATATACAAAATTTATTATCACTATAAAATTGTGGTATCTATTTCACTGTGACACATTCAAATATAATTATAAATCTCGACATGCTTCCTGATATTTCATCCATTTAAATGCTTAAAAATTTCATTTGTCCATGTGAATTAAATATGAGGATGCATTATTAGTTAAATAATTTAATATCATGTGAGGAATTCAAATATCATTAAAAGTTTCTTCCATCTAGAGGAATATTATAAATAAGATCACTACATGCATGTTAGAATTTATCATGCATAGAGTCAAATCCTATTGGTGGATTCTATTTTAAGGGTTCCTAATACTATTTGAATCATTTAATTTCAATAAAACATGGGGATTTAGAATCTATCTCACTATAGGGATTAACTATTATACAATTTAGGATTTTCTGCTTTTCTTCTTTAATAATATTTATCATTTTTATATAATAGCTCTATCACTCTCTCTATTATTTTCCCTTTTTCCATCCATGATTATAATCTCCATGGTTATACACCCTAATTTTTATTCAATGTAGGGATCCTTGTTCATTGAGTACATTGCACATTAATATTTTCTCTTATTCTGTTATAAAATTTTATTATTGGTTTAAATTATTGTTTATGTGGTCACATTTTTTTCCCGGATACTATCTTCTTCTTCTTCCATTTTATATTTTCTAATCTGGGTTGTCATTAAAATTTGGCATATGGTGGACTATAATGTTTGTAGTGATGTGAACTAAAAAGTTTTTTAAGCCATAGTTTTAGAGATATTTTTATTCATATAGAATTATTAGAGTATTATAATCCTAATTCAAATAGAACAGTTTAAATTGATAGGTAATGACATCTATATTTAATAGGATAATGGGAATATAATATAGAAATACAATTATATCATCAATGTAATCTCTAAAAGACAAAAACATCCTTATGAATAACTTCATTATGATTTTCATGCATTATATGGATTGTATTTTTATATAGCATTTTCATATCGAAACAAAAATTATTTTATCAATTTATTTTGTAGTTTATTTTATTCTATAAATATTTAAAAGGCAAGAATATTTTTGTGTGATTATCCCCTTGAATATATAAAAACTAGGTCTTTCATTATGTTTCATTCTTAGGAAAATAAGAATTTATTGATTTGGGGTTCATGAAAATTCCCATACTATCAATTTGTTACATTTGTTGGGGAGGTGCATCACTCACACGCACTATTTTTTGATAAACTTTTTGAATATTATAATATATGAAAAAATGATGTCAAATATTGATTTTCAAAGTTATTATTGTTATTCATGTCCTATTAATATACAACTATATGAGACTAGAAAGTTAGAATATTTGATACCAAAATTTTAAATGAATTTCAAATTTCATGAATCAGTTAGTAACAAAATGGACCTTATATCCACTTCCCTAAAATGTTTGAAGAGAGTGGATAAATAAAAAAGAAAACATTATCCCACCCACTTATTCAATTAAGGAACCATCTATTGGTGATTTAATTAATAAAATAGGCTTAGTTTTTTATGTTTCAAATTAAAAGGACTATATTACTCATGATTTTTCAATTGATTTGAGTTTAGAAGATCTAAAAGACATAGATAAGTATTAGGATAATTTTACAAAAACTAAAATTCAATTTTATCTCCAAAACCTTTACATTGATAAAGAAATACTATTGATAACATTTATGGTAATTGTTTTCAAGTTAATGAAATTTTAATAGAGGATGGAGTGGCCAATACTATAAAAACTAATTTTGTACAAAATATTCAAATCCTACCCTTAGTTTTGATGATCATAAAATCCCTAATTATTTAACTAATAATTTTTATTTAGTATATTTAATAAGATTTATCCAATAATCTTTATATAATTTTTTGGTTTTTTCTAATATATGATGAAGGACATGAATATGTCCTCTTACCTAACAAAGTGTTTTTGCAAATATTTTGTTAAAGTCCTTTAACCTTACACACTATAATCATCTATAAGGAAAAAACCCTTACAATGTTGAAATTTACCTTTAAGAAGTTGGTTTTTTCCCTTAAAAAGATTAATGTTACCTTTATGTAGCTTTATTTTACCTTATGAAGTTGAAAGTTACCTTTATAAAGTTGGATATTACCTTTCTGCAATTATAGTTTACCCTTATGTAGTTGAAATTTTACCTTTATGAAGTAGGAGATTACCCTTATGAAGTTTGATTTTTCCCTTATGAAGTTGGAAGTTACCCTTATGAATTTTTATCCAAAATTTACATAATAAAAGCTAACCTTACAAAATATAATTTACATTATGAAATAAAGATTACTGTTATAAAATAAATATTACCTTTATGAACTAAATTTGACCATTATGGAATGATGTTACCATTATTAAAATTAAATTCCTATTTATATATTTAAAATTAATATTCCATATATTTTAAAATATTATTTTTTCTATAGATTTTCAGGATAAGATTTCTTATGCTATAATTATTTTTAAATAAAATATATTTATTATTAAGGTAGGGTTGATTTGAAAATTTATTTCTATTTTTATGGGAAATTGGAATATGCCAAAATGGTTAAATTTGCTCTGACCTTCATGGAGATTACTATGAACTTCATGATAGAGTTTATTTTTGAATAATATTTTTATAATTTTTTATATTTTGTAAGTACATGTTAAACATATACCGACAAATAACTCTTTGAAATACTTTCACAATCTTGAAAAAAGATCTAATGGAATATTTAATTCATGAATTTCAAATTTCAATTTTCTGATCATCTGAAAATAGAAAACTTATTTCATATATTAATTAATGTTTTTCTCCAATTTTTATTAGGAGGAATAAGTAGTTTATACTACTTCTATACGTATGTGGTAACCTTTACTAAAGTCAAATATCTCTTCATAGATACACTCTGGAGATATATTTTATTCTATGAAAATAACTTATCATCTATCAGTTTTTGCTTCTATGGCTATGAATGTCACCAAGAGATTTATTTTGAACATATTTATAAATTCTATGAAGGAAAAACATCTTTCTATGTTTTATTCAAATAATATAAATAAATATTTCAAATTAAGGACATATATAATCCTAATTATAATAATTTGAAACTATATGAACTTAAATATGAGGGTCCCTAGGAAAATAAAATTCATATTAAGAATCACCAAACTCACATAGAGCATTTGTGGAGTAGACTAGGGGTGATTCAAAGCACTATACATATATCTATTTCCTACAACCTTTAATTTATTTATTTTGTCATTTCTCAACTCAAATTAACGTAAGAGGAATGTTTATAAAAGCTTTAAAAGTGTAAATTGAGACATATAAATATTTTTAAAGGATAAAATGGTTTACCCTCTTTAGAATTTATCAATATATATGGTAAAACAACTGATATCCACAATAAAAAGTAAATTTATAGTGGACTTTCTTGAAGAAAAAGGGGTAGAGGTTAAACATTATGGGGGTGACCTATTTTTCAGCATTCATTTAATTAAATTTTTATTTTACCAAATCAAACACTAATATACTTTATATTGATTTTGTAGAATAATTTATAATGGTTCATGACTTGGAAGAAAATGAATCAAAAAAAATATTTATTAAAGTGCAAAAGAAAGAATGATTATTAAAGTTTTTCATAGGTTTCTATGATGATTGTCTTACCATGCTGACCTATAAAGAGTAATTAAAATTTTAATATAAAATGAATATAAACCACATCCTACAATGAAATTACATTTGTGAGTGGATATCCATACTAAAGTGTAAATGTGGGTGAGGTGAATTTATAATTCATTCCTTTCTCATATAATCACTGTGAACCATAATATCATGGAGAGAAACATTAATAAATATAACCCTGATGACTTCTACAAGTTGTTAAAGATGAAAATAACTAAAGTTGATAATAGTTGGTAGGTTTTTAGTAAAGTACCATTTACTCTATCAGATTAGGGATAAAATACTACAACTTACAACAGAGGGTAGATAAAACCTAGTACCCACATTGGTGTGCAAATAATTAATTTTATGTTCCTTTAATATTTCTTTTTTATTTATATTTATTTCAATAAACTTTTATTGTTTTTTTCTTATTTGTTTTAAGAGTGTTTTATTATGTTCTTAACTAAATACTATTACTTAAAAATAAAATCTAGTTGAATCTCTATATCTATTTAGTTTTTTCACCACTTATATTTTAGTATTATTTGGTTTTAAATATATTTTAGTTAATATTATGTGTGTTGGTGGATATTTCAACATCATTCTGGGAGTTTTTTTATTTTTTATTTGGGTATTTCATGTTTATAGGTTCTTAAGATGAATCCAATACATTGGGAAATTTATACCATCATGTTAATTTTGGCATACTTATATATTTTAAAGTATAATGAATTAAATTATTACTAAAATGAATCTTATTTCATAAAATTATATTTTATATTTTTATGAACGTTTGATAAAATATTAAACTCTTGTATATTGGTGTTGTAAAAGTATTTTTTCCCCAAATAAAGTGTTTTATAATCCCTTTTCACATCAGATTTTATTTCTCTTTTTCTTATGAATCTTGAGTCTTTTCATGAGATTTAGAGCTATCTATTATATATTTTTCAAATATATCAAATATCAAGAATTTTTTCAAATAATTAGTTTGGAATAATTTTTAAATCCCCTTTTTATTTTTAAATTATATATTGGCATAAACATGCATATTAACCTTGTAAGACACTATAATCCATTAATGACCTTGTTAGGTAGACACATTATAATCCTAAAATCCCCATAAAACCAAATCTATAATTAAATATATTATTATGATTTAACTCATGTGTGGGGGTGGCTATTTTGAAAATGATATAATTACATTATTTAAATATATTTTTGGGAGAAACTCTGAATCAAGAAATATATCAGTAAAGGAAAAATATATTTAAAAAAAAGGTAAAGGGAGTTCAATTCTATTTAAATATTTTAGATACCCCTATTACCTGAAAGATAAAAAATGAGTTGGAATTATAGTTATTAAATAAAAAATAAAGCAGGAATCATTATAAAAGGGGTAAGAGATAAGAAATCAAATTTAATTCTACTAATATTTTGGAAGTTTGGATTTACTATAGGGATGAAAAAGTGATCATAGGGTCATTAATACAAATTTGAGTGAAGGGGTCATTATTTTGAGTGAAAAATGACATCAGGAATTTTAGTACATTATAGATACAAACCCTCTTCATTGAACCTATTGATTTTTCACATTAAAAACCTTCCAACCCTTAAACCATATAAATTCCTAGATTTATTATTGACACATTATTATAAAACATTAAAGTGGAGATATATAGGAATAAAGTCTATGGATATTATAAATTTTCTTGGGATTTATAAAATCTATATAAAAATACCTAAGTGAGAGAGAATAAATTTTTTAGGGAGATAGGTAAAACACATGCATGTGTACTAATATGTGATTCAATGGATTTTTTATGATTAGTGTGGATTTTGGGTATTGATAACCATATAAGAATCATGATATTTCTTTGGGTGTGAGAATTTTTTAGTGCCACAAATAATTATTTTAGAATATTTTATTGAATTTAGTATATATGAATTCATGAGAGTTCCATACTTAAGTGTGGAAGAATGTGATAGAATTATAATCATTCTTAATTTTATATTGAAATTAAATGGTTTGGTCCCTACCATTTTGATATTTTATGGGTACGTATCACATTATTATTTTGAGGGATGATTTATTCCTAATTATATTTTTTAAAATAATGATTATTAAATGTTTTTTATTTATTTTATATATGTTTTTGAATAATAATACATTTATTTTGTGTTTTTATTGTTTTTTATTGTAAAGAGGCTATTTTCAATCAATTGTGAAGAAATTTGGATATGCTTTGGGATATGTAAGGTTTTTATCTTGATATGTAATATATTTGGTAAAAATTAGCTAAAATTGACATATATGTGTGTCTACATATGATACATAATATCCTAGGATGTTAGATTTGTTTTTTTACTATATCACTAATGAAGTTAAAGAAAATAGAAATATGAAAACCCATATCTTTATTACATTTTATGTCAAGATTGTTATATTAAATCACACTTAGTACAATCCAAAATTTCTTAGGCATGGTGTATTTGTATGATTAGGTATATTGTATAATAAATTTTAATAGAAACATAATTATATAAACTAAAACTCCATAACATGCTCTTAAAACCCATATATCTTCTAATATTTTCATGGGATAATCTGAGAAAGTACATAAGAAAGGGGCAAGTTATAAATCTTAGTATGGGAATGAATAAATAATATATTAAGGTTAGTCATTACATGTGATCCAATAGGTATATAATGTTAACATAAGAGGGGTTCAAATCATAATAGGGAACAATGAGGTCTGATATAACATGATGGCATAATTGAAACATGGGAATGTGGAAACAACATAATACATGAAATCATAAACTTATTTCAAGGATAATTTCCAAGAAATCATAACATAGTATCATTAGAAAAATATATCATGTAACATACATGAAATTTCAAGATATAAAAAATACCAAATTCACTGGAGGACTATAAAATTCAAGGCCCACTGTTACCTTCATATCATGTGCATGCATAAGTTTGACAAATATATCATACAACATAAGGGTGTATATCATACATTTTAACCCCATGATTAAGGATTTAAGGTTAAATACTTGTAAATACCCAATATATTATGGATAGTTACAACAAGTTGAATACCCTTGAGTGGAAATGGGATGGGATTCACTAGAATAATGTTAGGAATGAAAAAGAATAAGATAATTTAGACAACATAAGGGGTATTCAAAAAGGTTTATAGATGGGTCAAATTAGATATATATGTGTCTCTCACTAAATTGTAATCATAATTAATGTAATAGGTATGTGTAAAAACATAAATCAATTTGAACAATTGGAAATAAAAATGAATGACATAAAGAAGGTGCTTTAATAAAGAGGTGAATGAGAGGATCCTTTACCTTTAGAGGGAATTTATAAAGTCTTGTATGGATCTTTATAAGAGCATAGAGAAACCTTGGGAAGGAAACAAATAAAGAAGGGTATAGTAGCTTCATTATACTAGTGTTTTTAGTGAAGGGGAATGGAAACTTGTGTGGGTTTATATAGAAAGAGAGAAGAGAATTGTTCATTAATTTCTAAATATAGTTTTTGGACTCTATATAGTAAATTAATCATAACCATATACGTTCCCATGGTTCCAATGGTTTATAAAATAGAGGATTTTTTTCATTATATTATAAGTTTAAGTACTTAACATGTCAAAATAAATCCACTAGTTTTGTGGAAGTAAATCATGTTTCTAATGAATTTATTTTAAAACCATAAAATATAATATAGATTTTAGAGGATTCATTAAGGGTTTATAAAATTTAACAAAAAAACTCAAAAAAAATATTCTAAATTTGAAAAAAAAAATTGGTAATGGATAATCTTTATTGTGTTTGTTACATCACTTTGTGGCTTTTACGATGTCATAATATACAATTCAAATTTATACTGTATTTAATTTTTAACAAAAAATTCCACTATCTATGAAAATTATGAAAAGTCACTGATTTATAATTTCAACATGATGATTTCTAAATTAATATTTATTTCATCCAAATAATTCTATATGTACAAGAATTTAATATTTTGAATAAAAATCTACATTTATTGAAAAATACTGGTTTTTTTACAATAATCGTTTTTAAACCCTTACAATTTTTTGGACTGTGTGAAAAAATATTATTATTTATAATTGATAAATATTATTTAATAATAATATTTTATAAAAATATAATTTATTTTAAAAATTATTTAAGTCATTAAAATTGAGTGACTTGATTGAAACTATACACTTCCAAAAAATACAACTGTTGTTTCATCATATCAGAATATAATTTTTATCAAATCCATTATCTAATAATTTGAAAAGTAATATTAAAAAGGTATAAGTATGCTCATTTTTTATAAAACAAAAATATAAAAATTGATACTACTAGGGTTTAGATATATATACCTTTATTACACTAGTGTATGCCCCATTGGAATGGTGTGTGATGGTGAAATTTTCATGGGGTGGTTTGAAGAACATGATTTTAGGCATAATCTCAATGAGCTTGAACTTATACATTAAATCAGTTTTCTCAGGCTTTAGTTGTTTTATATCTTCTTGGGATTTTTCAAGGGTAATTCCTAGTGATTCTATCTCCCTCAAAAGCTCTAATAAATGGGATTCAATGGGTACGATCCAACTTGTTGAGCCCATTGCTTCCTTTTTCTATGTCAAATGGACTTTATCATAACCCTTAATATAACAATATTAATGGTTACTATAAAATGAATATATTATCAATGTTTTTGATGTTTATAAATCTTTTTAATAAAAATTTATATAACTTATAGTGGTCCAAAATAACCAAATTAGTGCTTTTGTTTTTTATAACTACATTACTTGATATTTCATTTATATATTTCATTGATAATTCCGGCCATTAGATTCTTCCCCCTTCATATATTTTACCCTAAAAATTTTTATTCCATGCACCAAAACGAATGAGTGTAATTTTGTTTCATCACCTCTTCTAGTTCCCATGTTGCTTCCTCCATAAAACTCTGACAATGTGAGTTATCTTGTATTATAGAAACTTGTATCAATTATCTAAGATATTCAATGGCTGATATTTATATGAAAGATTATTTTCCAATGGTAGAAAATCTAGATTCATTACATGTGAGGGGTTTGTTATGTACTTCTTCAAGAAGGATACACAAAACACATCATGTACTTATGACATGTTAGGTGGGAGTGATAGTTGATAGGCCACCACTCGTATGTGATCAATGATCTTAAAGGGGTCGATGTATGTAGGGATAATATTTACCTTCTTACCAAACCACATGAATTTCTTCCATGAAGATATATAATGGAACACATTATCTCTAACCAAAAACTCTAGTTATCATCAAATATTATCTGCATAGAGTTTATATAGACTTTTTGTGGATTTCACATGATGATGAATGGTTTGAACCTTGTCTATAATCTCTTGGATAAGATCGTGTCCCATATTCTTATACTCTCCAACTTCATATTAACATGTTAGAGACTGAACCCTCTTCCAATATAGATCCTCATAAGGTTCCTTTTGACTGTTAGAATGGAAAATATTGTTATATGAAAAATATAATAGGGGAAGGTATTGATTTAAAAATCTTTTTAAATACATTTAACATGATCTTAGAAAATCATCTAGAGTTTGAATGATTCTTTTAGA
This sequence comes from Viscum album, assembly GCA_963277665.1. Lineage (NCBI taxonomy): Eukaryota > Viridiplantae > Streptophyta > Magnoliopsida > Santalales > Viscaceae > Viscum > Viscum album. The sequence continues at coordinate 1,944,703,260 of OY728148.1, forward strand.
TGGACTATATATATGAGGGTGATAAGTAGTGTTTAATCTCAGTTATGTATCCAAATCCTGTTGAAGAATTATCCAAAACCTCATTATAAACCACATATCTAGATTATATATAATTGAGAGTGGAACACCATGAAGTCTAAAAAATTCCCCTATATATATCTTGGTGAGTTGGTCATGTGGGAAATCATCCCTGATAATAATTAAATGTGCTAACTTGGTAAGGTGATTTATTACCACCCATATGTAATTACTAAATTTATGGTTCTTTAGGATTCCCATAACAAAATACATGTTTATGATTTTACATTTACTTTCTGGTATGGGAAATGGTTGCATCAATATTTTATAATTCTGTTATTTAGCCTTGAATTTTAAGAATACTTATCATTGTGATAAAAACTCCACTATATCCCTCCTCATGGTTTACCACCATACATTTTTATTCAAATATATATACATTATAAAACTTCTTAGATGAATAGAAAATTATGAGCTATGTGAATAAGGTTGTAGACTACCTAGCCTCCATCGATGTCCCTGGTTTGGCCCGTTGTTGTTTTCAAACTGCTTCCACCATGAAGCTGGAGGGAGTCAACTTGGTTTGAGGGGACGCCCTCGACTTCCACTAATTTCGGCCCCTTAGGCTTCACTTATTCTCTTTAGGCACTATGGGCCTACCCCTCTTCTGTTATGCACGCTTTTTTGAATTAATTTATAGTATGATGATGATGAGCTATGTGCATAACATATATTTTTCCTCTTTAGTTTTGGTTTTTATGGGACACATATCAAGGTTCCAAACATTATAACTACATCTTTAGTAAAGATGAACTTTGGACTATTCACCACATTTTTCTATAGAACCTCATCATCCATAGGATCCTCCTTTATTCTATCAATAATGGATGACTGAGAAATGATTTGAGAAAGGTAGGATAAAGATCCCTTTATTATTCTCATATCCATCCTTTTCTTGTTTAAGAAGATAGAATCCCTTGTAATACTCATCATGAATAAAGTTTCCTGATCTTGTAAACTCAGGGCATATAACATTTTTTTTATTTCCTTGGATGGTAATGGGTTCAATAATCATCACCCTTTATCATCTCTAACATCTTATATTAGTTCATATTGAGCTTTTTTTTGAATATATACCTGAGGATTTTATGGTTTGTCTATAAGTCACACTTCTACCTGTATAGATAATTTCACTAAATATTCAACACATAGATCATTGAAACCCATTATTGATAATGTGATATATAGTTCTAATCAAGGATATTTAATTATCTATAGGTATAAGATATCAATTTTTTTATCTTGCATGAATACACAACCCAATACCTAGTTAGATGCATCACTATTGATCATAAATCCTTCCCTGCTAGTGGGTAATATAACCACATGTGTAGTGATTAGCCTCTTCTTAAATTCTTTAAAGATATATTTGTATTCATCAGTCCAAACAAAACATGACACACATTTTAGTTAGCTTGGTTACTAAGATTGATGATAATGAATAGTTTCTCATAAATCTATGATAGCACCCAACCAATCCAAGGGAAAATCATATCTCTATCACATATGATGGTCTTGGACATCCTTTAATTACATCAGTTTTTGATGGATCTATATATATCCCTTTTCAAGTGATAACATACCCTAGGAGAGTTACTTTATCTACATATAACTCAAACTCACTATACTTCACAAAAAAAATTTCCTTTCAGAAATTATTTAGTAAACAATTAAAATGATCCTCATATTCATCCTTTCTTTTAGACTAGATAAGAATATCTTCTATAAGGAATACTATAAAATTTTCAAGGTAATCCCTAAATTATATATTCATCAGATATATAAATATTTATGGATCATTATTCAGTGAAAATTGTGCCACTATGAACTCATAATTCGCATACCTTTTAAGAAATGTAGTTTTATAGATATATTCATTATTCACCTTTACATGATAATATCCTAAATAATGATACACCTTAGAATGTTTTTCTTAGATCCTTGAAACATGTGTCCTAGTTTTAGGAATCACTTATTCTAGGCGGTTTCCATTAGATTTATTCATGGAACCAGAAACACCCAATAGTTCTTCATCCAAAAGGGACATTCTTTCCAAAGGTAGGCGTTCATTATGTTTGAACTTTATGATACTTAGGAACATAAATTGGTCAAGAGGATGGGAGGTGAGACTCATCACACCATTTTGGGGGGAATTATTGTCTACTACGAGACTCTATTTATAAATTTACGATATTTTCATGTATCCTTTTTAATTAAACAAGTATAGCATAAGTTTCACATGGAATTTGCAATCACTTGTTAAAATGTGTAAAAATTAGAATCATAAGTCTGCATTCAATGTTCTTAATTAATGGATATATTTGTATGTATTGGAGATTCTCTATCAATGGTATATTATCATATATTATTCAAAGATTATTTTAATCATAATTATGATGATATTGGTTTTTAATCCACTCAGTTGGGAACTCTGGAATTTATTTTCATCTAGGAAGCAGAAGGTTTGTTTTGATATTGGGATCATACCCATAAAATGGGATACCTAGGATCCTTGTGAAATTAATTAGAACCCCCGTAGTTCAGTGCAGCTTAATGGGACAAATCATACCTTTTAAGGTCATGTGATATGGACCTAGCCATATATTGTAATGTCATATGGTATGGACATCTAATCGAAAGGTGTTCAGTCAATGATTGGTGTGGGACTTATACCGAATTAGCCCAAAGAACTTGGAAAGGATATGGGTTTCCATGTATGATTAGACCCTTTTGGAAATATGGACCACGGGGAACATGGTTGATTTGAAGTTTTAGGTTTGAAACTCAAGGAGGATTCCTACATATCCCTTGGGGATGAGAATCAAAGCCCACGTAGTTCGATAATTATCATAGGAGAGTATAGTCTTTTGAGAGAAATGAGCTTCGACTTACTTCCTGAAAAGGATTCCTTGATGATTTGGGGGTTTAATTTGGGGCTTATTCCTAAGAAGGATGCCTAGATTAAGAGAATTCGGGTTGGATTCCTGAAGAGGATATCAAGTGAGCTTAGGATTTGAGAAGGGTTCCTATGTATCCCAATTATGATGAGAATCTGAGTTTTCATATTTCATTCACCTTGGGTGTTTTTACAAATGTTGTAATAATAAAAAATCTCTAATACCACACGAGTTATGATTGGTGTGAGAAACAAGAGGATGTGAAAGATTCAATAATGACACACACACTTTTCCTTCTCCACTAGTGGAAGAGGGCACACCTACGACAGCCAAGGTGGATGAGGGAAAGGAGATGTAAGAAGAGGGAGAGGTGATGAGCCATCCATCTATTCACTTTATATTGGAAAAGGGTCTAATGAAAGGAAGAAGGGAAGAAGGTTATGGGATTATACCTGGATGGATTCACTAAAATTGATCTATGTAGAGGAGGGATATTTATCTTTTACTTGAATGGAAAAGAAACCATGAACCTTACCTTTTATACTAGAGATCTAAGGTTCCATCTATTAGAGAAGGGAGAGGTCAAGACCCAAACCCTTATTCTCTAAACCGGAACATCCTAGCACTATTCTTGGGAGAATGATCTATGTGACCATGGATATACACACCCACAACCACTCCATGAATCCTAACTCCACTGTGGAACAAATGTGGGAAACCTCTAATTGTGGATATACAAACCCAAATACGAGATGCATTGATGTGCATTTCTTAAAGGTTTGACAAGTCATGAGGTTTTGGTGGAGGTCTCAGCAGAATCCCTTTCAAACAAGGGAGAAAATGAAGAATAATCCTTTCTAGGGATGGATTTGAAGAGGGATTCATGGCTTATAGAATTAAAAGAGTAAGTGAATCAAAGTGGGGTGCCCAAGTAGATAAGGGAGAGAAAGTATGGGTGCACAAGTAAGCTTGGGAGACCTGATATTAACTTAAGCGATGAACAAACTGTATGGTAATAGTTGGGCAATACCGGGCTCAAGACTTCAAGAGTATTCACAGGTGATCCCAAAAGGGGCGTGCTCAAGTTCCTGTTTAAGGATTAGGTGGAGCACAAGTGTTTCTGATTTTAAGAATGTTGGGAGCTTTAGGAGTGCAAGTGTTATAGATTTCAAACACTAAAAGGATTTAATTCCTATAATCCTCCTTCAATTCCTCAACTTTAGGATTTAAATAACTACCTATAATGTTTTGGAGGACTTGTGCAAAGCACTAGGGAGGCCATATTAACAATTGGGCTTAATGGAAATTTGTTCGTACAAATAAATGCCCTAAAGATCTACTTATAAGAAAAAATAAGACCTTGGGCGAAAGGAGATTGGACGCGCAACTGACTTGCATGCCAGAATTTGGTGCACATGTACCGTGCACACAAATGGTGTTTTGGCTAGACTAAGGCGACACCAAAAACTTTTCAAGCCCCATTGAGGACATTTTGAGTCACGACACATGGAAATACATATTCAATTGTGGAGAACTACATGCAACACATTTCATGGTGTCTAAAGATAGGTACTAGGATCTAAATAGATGTTCCAAAAAATTTAACAATCAATGTTAGATGATACTTTTTCCTTATCATGATTAGGTTGAATTTATGATAATTTATGTAGAGTCACATTGACCCATCCTTCTTTTTAATGAAGAGGACCAGTGCACCCCACTGTGAACCACTTAGTTGTATGAACATGTATCTAAATTATCTTGTAGATTATTCTTTAGCTCATTAAGTTAAATGGTGTCCATTCTATAGAGAGTCTTGGATATTTTCAAATATTTTAGTATATATTGGATTGTGAACTCATCCTATCACTTAGAAGGAAGACTAGATAATTCTTTAATAAACACATCAAAAAATTACCTCAAATTGGGCATGTCTTAAAGGATGATATTTTCTTTATTACTAATCAGTTCGGAAAGATAATACTGATCATGGGAAATTATATTAATTCCTGAGTTGATGATACCAAAGGATATCTATACTTATCCTTGAACTTGTAAAGAATTATATGATGATTCCTGATATAGATGATGATTTCTTTATCTTGGAAATTTATGTTAGATATATATAAGGAAATTAAATCTAGACCCTAAATTTCATAAAATTTCACTAAAGAGATTATTAAAAGGATTAGTTGTAAATTATTCCCAAATATTTAGAAAGGGGATGCGTTATATGCTCAGGATGTAATAGATGACCCATTCTCATTCTTCATCAATAAATAGGTTTGAATGTTTTTTGGTTGTGTTTTAATAGTTATAGTAATCAATTATGAAATGAAAGAATGCATAGAAATATAGTAAAAATTATGTTCTCCATTATTGAATGAATAACTAGTCCACCTATCAAAACATAATTTTTTGGATCCACCTTAGTAGTTGTTACTATAGTAGTTTGAACTTTCTATCTAGGACTTGGAGGTTGTTATCATCAGTATTCATCGACAGACCATGTCAGGGGGAATTGATTCACATAGTGTTTATGTTTCTTTTATTTGAAACATTATACAATATGTTGAGGTTTGATTTAAGAATTCCATTATTCCAACACATTGGTGGGTTTATAATATCAGTAATCAAAAGCTAGGTTCCCTTTCTTCCTGCACAAAAAACATTTACTTATCCTCTTTAGGAAATATATATGATTATTATTCCCACACTTTTTACAATTGGAGTGTTATTCTTTCTTACCCCAATTATATTTCTTTATCAAAACACATGAATTAAATTCCATTATCAGATTCCTATCTACAGACCTGTGATAACCATCTGATATCTATCTTTAATTTTAGGTAACACCAGACAATTTTCTCATAGTTTTCAAAGTACCAAATGGCTACGTCTTTTCATAGACTCAACTTTACCCCACCAAAGAAGGGGTAAAATTTAATTTTAGGGGAAGTGAATAATTTAGAGGCATATCTTGCAAGTTTTTTTAATTATTCATCATATGATATGATGTATTCATCATCACTTTATTTGAGTATAATGAAATCCATCTCAATTTTAATTTAGAGAGTGCGAGAAAAATGTTTATCAAAAATCATTTTCAGAATTCATTCCACTCCAGCGCTTTGATATCCTCCACATGCTTCATATTTTTGACCAATGTCAAATGTTGATCAAATTATCCATCCATATGACATATAGAATGCATTCCCTTCTCTTGATTAAATAATTTAATGATGGATAATATTTTTATGTCGATTTGATCCATTTATCCTTCATTAAGGGACCAGAAAATCCACTAAAAGTCAAAGGCATTTTTCACTTAAAGGTCTCAATTTGGACTCTCTATTTATTAATGGTTTTAGGAAATCCTCTTTAATCATGTTTTAATTCAAATATTGAGATTAATAAGAATATAATGTCAACATGAATATAATGTCACAAATTTCATGTTTCCTGCTCCCATCGAGTTTGGAATCTCATTTGGGTAGTCGTCACATTTCCCTTTACATTGGTAACTGGAATAGTTTATTCTATTTCTAAACATTGACTAAAAAATAAAGGGAAAAACTTGAGTTAATATTTTTCACTATTACATACATAAATTGGAAATGCTAATAATTAAAGGGATAACTAATAACTGAAATATATTATCTAACCTACAAATTTCAATTTCTTAATCTAAGTTATTCATGATATGTTTACTAAAATAAAATATTATGGGAATTTTTGTTCCTATAATAATGGTTCATAAGGATATTGTGAATTTAAAAAATTATATCACCCTAGGACTTCCAAACCAAGTGTGTAGAAAGGCCTATTTTTTCACTAGGTGTCAACAGAGTCCATCTCAAAGTGACATTTTCAGTGTATTAACCTAATGTAGAACTATTCCGGATCCACATCCATATATAGTATCCAAACATGGATGTATTTATTAGGAAGACACTTAAACTATACTTAAAATAATATAGGTATTCTTTCCTATATTTAGTCTTAAACCTACGTCTTTCCCTATATATTTCAAATATTAATCCTAAAAAATAACAAGACTTGTCTCTAATACCAACTATGAAACCCCAAATATTTTATACAATTTATTTCAGGATTAATAACATAAAATCACCCTTAATAAAAACCATAAAATCACAAGGAGTAGTGTACTTGGGAAATTAGGTACATATCCTATGAGACAAACTAAAACTCCATAACATGCTCTTAAAATCTATTACGCTTCTAAAATTGCATGAGATAACCCGAGGATGTACATAAGAAAGGGGTGTGCTATAAATCCCAGTAAGGGAATTGAAAAATAAAACCATAAGATAAACTAGTACATGTAATCCAATATAAATATCAATGTAACATAATAGGGGTAAGAATCATACTCTTGAATAATGAGTCATAATATAACATGATAGCAGTAGGGAAACATAGTAATGTGGAAACAACATAAAACTTGACATCATAAAAATAAGTAATTTATAACCACCAAGACATCATAAAATAGTGTGATTAGGATAGCCTAATATGATTCGTTCATGGAATTACATGCGATAAAAACATTACCCAATGCATTGGATGGCTATATGAATATGATTCAACCAGTCACATCCATATCATGTCATACATAAGTGTTCCACATATATTGTACAACATAAGGAAATATTTACTCAATTTAAACCCAAATATTAAGGATTTAGGGTTAAATTAATGTAAATAAATAATAAATTAAGGATAGGTATAACTAAGTGAATTCCCATGAGTGGAAATGGAGACAGATATTCACTGCGCAAAAGTTTGGGATGGAAAATCACAGGGTAATGTTTTGAGTACAACATGCGTATATAAATGATTATGGAAACAATTAATGGAAGAGAAAGGGGTATATAATTACTTAATAATAATTAGGATATCGATATGGATGTTTAGAAACATATCCCAACATAAAAAATTGGAAATAAAAAGGCATGACATAAAGATGTTTCTAGAATAAAGAGGTGAAGAAGATCCCTTGCATTGAGGGGGAGATTCTAAATATTTGAAAATTGCTTATTAAGATATTTGGGGAAACTTGAAAGTTATATTGATATAGAATGTTAGAGTAAATTTTTGATCAAATGGGTTTGAGTGAAGTAGAATAGGACTTTGGGTGGGTTTATATAGAAAAATAGAGAAGAATTCTTTATTAATTTCCAAATATAGGTTTTAAAGTCTATATGATAAAGTATTAAAAACAAAAAAACAATAATTTTTCCCATGGGTTATATCCAATAAGAGTTTATTTATTTATTTTATAATTATAAGAATCAAACGGTTTAAAATAATTCCCTTGGAGATGTGGAAGTTAGTCATGTTCATAAAGAATTGATTCTAAAAACGTACAATATAATATAGGTTTTGGATGATTAATTTAGGGATTATAAAATTAATCATATAACCTAAAAAACAAATATTTTTAAATGGAATAAATAATTTTGGTCATGGATATTCTTTATAGAATTCATTACATCACATTTGTGCTTTCATGATGTTATAATACACAACAGACATTTATACCATATTTAATTTTGAATTTTGTTGAATATCTCTGAAAATTCTAAAAAAACCCATTAGATAATTTAGATGTGATAATTTAAAAAAATATATTTATTTTATTAAAATAATTCTCTATGTATTATAATTTACACTTTTTAATCAAAAATCCACATTTATTGAGAAATACAAGTTTTTTTTGGAAAATAACAATTTTTCGACCCATATAAAAATTCTTTATGAATTTGTAAAATTATATTATCATTTTAATTTAAAAAATATTATTTAATAATAATATTTTAATAAAATATAATTTATTGAAAAAATTCTTGAATTTATTAAAATGGAGCTTCTTGATTGAAATTATATATTTTTCTAAAATACAGTTTATGTTTCAATATTTCCAAATAAAATAGTTATCAAACTAATAATCTAAGAATTTAAAAATTTATATCAAAAATAGAGAAATATAAGTATCATTTTATTAAAAGAAAATATAAAAAATAAAATTGTAAGGGTCTTGATATATATCCCTCTATTACACTTGCGGATTGCATACGAGTAAGGTGTGTGATGTTGAGATTTTCATGGGGTGGTTAAGAAAACATGGTTTTATCCATGATATATATGATCTTGAACTTATTCTGTAAATGAGTATTCTTTTATTTTATTAATTTAATCTTTAAGTGGGATTCTTCAAGGGAAAATACTAGCGATTATATCTCCCTTAAAATCTATAAATAACGGTATTCGTAGAGTTTGATCTTACTGGCATTAGCCATTGATTCCTTTTTCTATGTAAATTAGAATTTTTAGAACACTTAATATACTAATCTTAATATAAACCATACCCTGAAAGTATTATCAATGATTATGATGCTTAAAAATATTTTAAACATGATAGGATATAACTTATAATATTAGAAAATAACCAAAGTAGTAAATGTGTTTTTTAAATACATTACACGATATTGCATTTATGAATTTCATTTAAAAACCATTAAATTGTTACATTAAAAGGAATAGGATATTTAAAATTTTCAATAATACATTGGATTTTATAAATGATATTTATGATCTTCATATCCTACATAAGATATATTCTTTTTCCGCTTAAATCAATTTCTTTATACGTAATTTTCTTGAATTGATATTTAAGAAATACACCTTATCTATTTGATGTAAAGGTAGAGATATCCCCTATGATGTATAATATATATTATGACATGTAAGGATTTTTCATAGATTATATGTAATATATTTTCCATTTCCTATAGATCATATATAATTTTGTTTAGAGGAAGAGTGATATGAAATTGTTTCTACATGGATAAAAGATATGTGTAAGGTTTTCAAATTTTCCATTAGAAAATATTCTCATATATATGTTTTTTAATATTTTATATAATAATTTAAGATTGGAAAATTTCATCTAGAGTTGATCCATAAGATTTTTTTTAAGTGATTTAAAGGATGTAAATCTGAATAAGGAGCTTCAAACTGCAATCCATGAAGCTATCAACTGATGGATTTGAAGGATAAATCTTTTTGTAAACCCATATAATCCTTGAACCAGGAGAAGTAGACTGTATCATGATAGTTTTTAGGAAAAACAAACTTAGTAGAAACAAAATAATGACCACACCATGGGATGTTTAGTGAAACCATAAAGGGGATTAGGCATGAATTGTTCCTTTTACAAGGGGATTGAACATGGGGTAATGGTGTGGGGATTAGGCATGAATTATTCCCTATAGTGGCGACTTTTACTCATTAGAGAGTTCCTTATACTCCTCAGTGGAAGAGGGTGGCATATCATGATGATCATACCTGGGGGATCCTATGTTATTCGCATAGGTTAAGACCACAATTTTACATCATGTGCCGAGTAAATTTTCATGTATTTTATTTTTGTATGAATATGACATGGGACTACGAAGTTTTAAATCATGCAAACAAGACATGGGGGGACTCACTACTCACCCCATAGGCATACATGACCACTGATTATGAACCTTTGGAGAGGGCATGGAATAGAAAATACCATGGATTAGTGGTCAATCATGAGGTCCATATTGTGATCCCTATGATTATAAGAAAAATGGGTTATGGTACATATGCATAGAAGTAACAGGAAGGTGGGTGTATCAAGACGCACATGGGGTGAAGTGGATGGACACATGAGTTAGTGGCACATGTCACATGGGGATACGAGGTATAGCTAAAATGGTCTTGGATTGGTGTGGGGCCCTAGGCACCGAACTTTCATATAGGGGTTTCAGTAGAAGAGAGGAACAATAGAGAGTCGTATGTGAGGTGATTATCAATGATTAGTGGTTTTTAAATGCGGGTATTATAGATCACAGGGGTCTTTATGAAGTTCAGGGGATTTACTAAGGAGAATTATTGATGGAAACTATGTGCCTCAACCATTGAAATAATTCCGGATTCAGGGGCGAGTGCATCAAAAGGTTGAATGCTTCTCGAAGACTCAAGTGACTAAAATGGATTTATTTTTCCATGAAGGGTGTAGGACTTCTTGAAATGAATCTCTAATTTGGGTAGAGTCTCTCAAGGAAATAAGGGAGGTAGTTTTTCAATGATTAGATACCTTGGTTCATCCATTTACTCTTTAATTTTAATTTTTAGGGGGTTTCTCTGAAGAGAGAATGTTTAGAATATAAAAGGTCACCATCCATACCAAAAATGGAATACTAAATGGGTTATTTATAGAGCAAGGATTTTGTGAAGAATGGAGGTGTTCACAGAGAATTATGTGATTCATGACTGGGAATGGCTCTGTGAGTCTGGAAGTTGATTTTTTGAAGATATCGTCAACCCTTCCCATATTTGAAAAGCACTACAGGAATCTAAATGTCCTTACATTGAGGTAATATAATGCCTTTTCACATTTTCTAAGGTGCTTCTCTTCCCAAAAGCTTCGTGAGCTCCATGAAGTTTTGAAGGAGATGAGCTTCACCAAATAGACCGGTTAGGGGGATTTGGAGGCCATTTGGGATAGGAATCGCTCCAAACCATCCAATACTTTCTCAACTATTATCATGAAATATGTATTTCAACAAAAATGAATTCCCCCCTCAGAATTGGATCTGTTGGAGAAAACATAGTGTCACATTCGGAGGGAGAATCACTGAATATTGTCAATTTACTCCCTTTTGAAAAGAATATTCATGATGCCCATTTGTGAAGCCCATCCATAATGGCCATTTCACAGATACCATCATGAACCCAAGGCTGAAAGTATGCCTATAAATAGAAGAAGGGCCATTTAGATGGATCACCAGACTCTTGTGAAGAGAATATATTTTTCTCTCTTTTCACAAAGATCCAAAACTTTATGAGTTCTTTGAGATTTCAATATCTATCACTTGTGAAGCTCATATTCTCTATGATACAAGATCTGGGAACAGTTCTTTGTGAACACTACTCTTCCAAAAGGAACTTTGTGAAACTACCTTCACAAACCCAACTCTCTCAAATCAATATTTTTAGGACTGATCATAACGAACAAAACCTATGTGAATAGAGACTCCTGAATATAACCATGAAAAATAATAACTCTCAAATGAAATGTCCGCTGAAGGAGATACCACTTATGCTACTGATCAAGAAGAAATGGTTGAGTACATCATGACTGGGAAGAGTGACCGGATCACGTTGAACCATGAATCAATTTTTTCACTATAGATAGAGGATCAAAAGGAGTACCTTTTATGAAAGGTTCTACCACTGTATGGGTTCATGTTAAGGGATAATGTTTTTATATATAAGGAAAGAAGATACAATCCCGTATAATGGTTTAGGTGCTCACCTGGAATATACAAGTGACATAGGGATACTGGGGGACACATCTAGAAGGATCATTCACCACTCATGAAAAAAAATCTCTAGAATCACATCAATTAAATCAATAGGAAGAATTTGGAGGATGAGACACCCCCATAATATTAGATGATTCTCAAGGTGGGTTTGGGGGATCTACTGAAGGGATGGGCATAAAACTGGGATTTTCTCTAGGGTGAGAAGATTGCAAATTAATGGATCTAGTAATATTATTAATGCATTTAATTCTATAAATTCGAGGTAGATATGAAGTGATTGGGACTCTATTAAGAATCATGGGCCTCAAAGTTTCATTTTTACTACCACTAAGAGTTCATGAAACAATTACTGAGTATGTGGTTACCTAGGACCAACACTTTCCATATACATCATGGGGAGGTTTGAATTAACCTATGGTATCTTCAACAAATTTATGAGATCCCAATCCAAGGGGTGATGTATGATGAGTTCCTCCCCATAGAGAATGTGTGGGATGACGAGTAGAAAATTCCATCCATTGAAAGGGAATTGCAGATTCTGGTGTAGGGGATAGATAAGGAAAATTTATGGATGAAGGACATCCCATTTAAGAAAGACTCTAGATACTTCATGAATGATAAAAAATAGAAGCCATCTGAAGGGGAGCAACTAACAGAGAAGATATCGGGTAGGCCAAACACATACCCTAATCCATATTAATAGGAAAAATAGAACTCCAATAGGAAGATTATGGAGGCAAACCAGTGGTATTTTTGGAACTAAAAAATAAAACCTGATGCTCTAGTGTTTAGGATCTCAAGATTCATTATTAAGCTCATCTATGATTTGATGCACCCTATGAGAGATACACATATGAGTGTGCGGCCAAATGCCTTCATCATGGAGAGGATGCCGGTGAGGTGGTAGTGTGTCAACCTAGATGTCCGAGTACTGGAAAAGATGTATAAGATGATTGTCAACATCATATAGGGGAATAATTTTCTTTATGTGTGTGGGACACTCCATTTCATCTATATCTGGGTATCCCACACATGGGGGGATATTAATACCCAATCTATATCTTCCGTCCCAGCACAAAATACCGCCCAATGATCTTAAACATCACTGGTAGTCCCCCACTCAATTTAGTCATGGTGTATGTGTTTTTGAAGTTCAGGTCAGAAGAGAATTTCATGTTTTACCCATTTTCCCTTTTAATGGGGGGCATTAACAAATGATTTTCTGTGGACCATTGAGAATTGATCGCACCTCCCATGCCTCTGAGGTACGGTATTACTAGAAAGAGTTGACTGTAACATGGTATGTGATCTATAAAATCCATACCATTTCAGAAGTAAGTTTAGATTCTTATAGCAGTTGAAACCGATAGTGTAAATGAATTTCAATTATGAGAATCATTCCATGGTTTCTAGGGATATCCAATGCATGATTACCTGTGAGGATGGAAATATGAATAATGAGCTACCACCACCAACTGCTACATATGTGGTCATTCAAAAATATGTTCTAAGATGGGAGAGTGTGTATCTTGGGGTGATGTTGGGGCATGAAGATATCCATAAAATTGAAGAAGTGGACCTATAGCTATGAGTTCGATGTTGATTTGTGGTAAGAGTGAATAGTGGAGGTAGAGATGGCTCAATGGGTAGTCCAACATCAGTGGGGCTGATAGTCCCTAGAACAACATAGGGGGAAACTAAAAGGAGATGAGTAACATCATCAGGTCCAATGATCTAGGGAAGTTGGTGAAAAGAGGAAGGTGATATATCCATGGTACTTCCAAGGGAATTTTTTAAAGGCCTGAGGAAGTTAGTATGTCACCATAAAATTCCAAATGATGTTGTGTTTCTTGATGTCTGGGAGGCTTTGGTAATTCACAAGTATCTCACCACCCCTTGGTGGGTGTGGTGGTATCTCATCACTAATGATATATAACTCACTATGATGGTCCATGAAAATGGAAGTTTCTATGATCCTCACACTGAGACAACGGAATATAAGGAGGAGATGGAGGATGTGGTCTACTAATGGGGTACTATGCATCCCTTAACTGATCGAGTGTGGGAACTATTGGGAATGTATTCCCTTGTAGTCACCCTTGCAGGTCGCACGGCTACTGGTGCAGCTAAGGGAAAAGTATTAGAACATTCATGGAGAAGTGATGCATACTGAGTCTCAAATGGAGACATAAATCCAAATACTAATCCAGTAAATCCTCTAATCTTTGAGAACTTTCAGAAATCACCCAACACCTAAACTTAAATCTTGATTCATTCTTTCACTTCTGTAGGAATCAGTGAGCACCTGATAAGAATAGGCTTATGATGTGCCTCATTTAGAGGGACTATGAACCTCAATCCTTAAAGGGGAGAGTGTGGTTTTCCATACTGACATTATGGCCATGGTTGGCCCACCATCAACAAATAAACCACCAACAATTGAAGAAAATATCGTAGTGTGAACTCCCTCACTAGGGGAATTCCCATAAAACTCCATGAACTCCTTGCTAAATTGTACCATTCTTGTAAGCCTCTTATATATTTTTCAATTTTTCTATTCTCTTTTCATTATTTTCCACACTTAGATAACTTAAAATCAAATGATAAAATGGCACTTCAAGTCATGTTTAGGGCTCATCCACCAGTGCTGATATTTTATTCATCGAGGATTCCTGATGTTGAAACATCATAAGAGGATATTTCTCCTCTATTAGAGATGGGTAGATAGTATTTAGTAGTTAGTTGAACCTATGCGATTCTACTGTAAGGGACCATTGAGATTATTCCCTCAATGGAGGGGGTTATGATGGTACCTGTGACGGGGATGGATGAAGGAGACACAATGGTAGATGCAATAAAATAGGATCCACCAATGGCAATATTGGAGCTAAAGCCGTGATGGAGAAGGTGAAATTTGTTCTAGAAGATGAAGAGGTTGGGGATTCTATAGTGTATGCACCTACCTAAGAATCTCCAAAGGTGGTGGTTGAGGGAAATAATTCTGATATTATAACACCATTAAGGTTTTGTAAGGAGTCTGAAATGACCGCGTCCACCTTAGTGGTACTACAAGGTGTAGAAAGGGCTTCTTCCATTAGTGGAGAGTCAAATGAGGATCTATTTTGAAGAATAAATCTCCATCCACTCATGCCTTATGACCTGCATCTGGAAAATCTAGATGATGATTTATTTTCAATATTACCTCCTTATGAGCCTACACCACTTGAAGGATTCTTTGATTCCAGGTTAGAAGTAAACAAGGAGAATTGGATAATCCATCACAAGGCATGAAGATATGTTCTAAAATTCATCACCCACACCTCGATAGAAAACCTAGAAAACTAAGTGGGGTCTCTCCACCACTATTATTCATCTTAGGGACTAGTGGGGTGGAATGAAACAACCTTCACGCATTGTTTTGGGACTTCCTTGTTGATCAGATGTGTACTGAATGATAGGTGATTTCCATTTACTAGAATAAACAGAATTCCAATGGATCTAAGGAACTTTATGTAGTTGTAGAGGATATTAATTGCCTGAAGGTGTTGTTTTAGGAGCAAGAAATGGGCACTAATACTCAGATTGAGATCATTAATAGTATGAAGACGTAGTTGAAAATGACTGGGGCCAAGGCAGTAGAGGGGAAATCCTCGGTGGATGAGTAGAAATGATATGGGATTAGAGTTGAATAAGTACACCATAAAGCTAACAGAGAGAAAGAAGAACTGGAGGATCATCAAGAAACCATAGATTCCACTCAGCATAGTATGACTGTGATCGAGCGCTGGATCACCAAGATTAAATCATTGATATGATTTTTCAATGTATAGACTCAAATATGTTGATGAACATATAAAACATTTTTTTATTCATCATAAACTTATGTATTCTTGAAAATTGTTCTTTCATTTTAATTATCAAACATTGATCATATTAAGAGGTAACTGATGAATAATCCCTAAGATCAAGTGAGTCATACTTGGTGTGGGAAATAAGGGATGAACTTGTGTTTATTCAGTTATATGAGTGTGTAAGATAATATTAAAGCATTATATGTCAACATTGGTTGAATTACTGTAGGGAGTAATCACGCCAAGTTGGGTTATGGCTAGAGAATGTGTCTCTTTAATAGTCAATTTTCTTTCTCAAAGTGCATTAGTGGATGAATGGGGTAACACTAGGGGTGTTAAATTCTACCTGAAAAAAGAGGAATGGGTAGTCTGAATCATGATGACCAAAATTTGGAACATTGGGGCAGTGGTGTGGTGATAAAGGATAACTTATGACCATGTTTTACACAAAGCATCCATATTGTTTAGCCGTGAATGGGGAAAAATAAATGATCTTCGACCAATAACCATGTTTTAAAACATGTTATTTTTCTCATGATGTTATCCAAACCCCCAAGGGTGTTGGCCTAGGATGACAGGTGATCCATTTTGGATAGTAAACCTTATATCTAGGGTCACCCTTTGGACGTTGAAGAAGATGAGGATCCAGAAAAAGGGAATTTTAAGAGTGGAGGTGAAGTGATGGAATGTTCAAAAGGATTACAACACTACCATAAGTACACCATAATGTATTAGAGAATATAGGTGTAGGTGTATCAGTATGATAAAAGTTCAAAAAAAATTTCTCGGGGGTGTGTAGCCTTTGATGTAGAACTATAGTTGAAGGACATGGATGATATTTTATGTTACCATTACTAAAGGAAGCACGTATTTGAAAAAAAGTCTAACATTCTTTAATGTTTTACATCATGAAATGGGGATGATAGACACATAGTTTAACGTCAAGTGGTGAGGATGTTATATCACATAATTTAAGGTCATGTGAGTGGGAGTTAAAGCAAATAAATTTTATATCTTGCAGCCTTGATGTTTGAAACAACATGAAGTATACGCACCCAACTAACATGGATGTATCCATAGGTAGGTAGCTCTATTAGGGTGCTCCCCAAAAATAAATATAAGGAAAAGTGGTGTTTGGATGACTCCCCACTATGTTTAGTGAATATGAGGAGATTCAAACATAGTTTAAGGTAATGATGATTGCACAAAAGGTAGATATTTTATGGTTATTTAGTTTGGACCATGGAATCCTAGTTTAAGGTCATATAATTAGGACCTTGGGCATCCTAGGGTGTCTGGATTGACACTAATGAGAGATAACCCAATTTGGATTGATCTAGGAGGCCCTATTCTATGCGAAACAAATGGTGAAAGTTGAAAATTGTTTAAGGTAATAATTTTTGGACCAAAGGGGGAATATGTGTTTGGAAAGAGGCTCGTGTGTCATAAAAGAGTGATAACTCAATGTAAATTGAGGGTATAAAGACCCTCCTACACAAAAATCATGGAAAACTATACACTAGGTCGATATTAAAACATTGGCGAAGGAAAGGCACCATGGTCAGTCAAAGAAGGGGTATGGACCCTTGATAAAATATATGACAATCACTATTTGTACCATAAGGATATGAATCAAGGCACATGTAGTTCTGAGACACGACACGGTAGAAGTCCATCACTAGAAAGACGGACTACCCTCTTAAATGAGGATATAAAATCTTCCCATATGAGGATACGAGGCATCCCAAATCTATATGAGGTAAGGCTATAATTTAATGGCATGTTATGCGGGTGTTTTTTCATCCCATATTGGTTACAAAAGGCATAATGGATTGATACAGGGTAAAAACATCTATCATTAAGAGGCATCCAAATTTTTCATGGGGTACAATTACAATTTAATTTAATGAATTGAGGATGAAATAAGGGCTTGTGTATTAAATGTACCACTATTTTCTTCATCATATCGGGCTATGAGGGAATCTCGACCTACATATGGGTAAATGTAAACAAATGGGGATTATACTGAGAAAGGAGGCACATGGGAGAAATTTGAGGTGATAACAGTACATGCAATGAGTCATTTTTTGGTGAATCAATTTCTGGGACTGATGAAGGAAAATGTAAGTGTATCTACATATCCCATTAGGATGGAAATTAAGCCACATGAAGCTCTAGAAAGAGGGTTTAGGAATAGGATTCACCAGAGATGAAGCAATCCAGGTGAATTGGGGTTAATTCATATAGTTTTGGGTTGTAATTCTCTGTCCATGGTTCGGGGGATTTGAGTATGTTTGTGTGGTGAAAGATTTGATGTGACTGAAGAAAAAGAGACTTTCATACCACATAATGTAATCCTGAATTCGGTTGCACATAGTTTATGTTCATACAGTTCGGACCATTGAAAACAATTTAAAGACATGTTTCTCGGACTATTGTAAATCAGTTTAAAGTCGTTAATCTTGGACTTTGAAGGGGATGTTTGTCCCGAGGGTAAATGTGTAGAACAAAAGAGTTAAAACCCAATGTGAATGGATCTGAGAGTGGATCGCGTAACATAATATTACTAGGAAGAAAATGACATGAAGTTTAAGGGTGTGATACTTAGACTAGGGGAAAGTGGAAAATAGTCTTCAGTTATGGTGTCTGGATTGGGGTTATTTTGGTATCAAGGGTAACTATATGAAAATGATTAGGTAAGAACAAATTTGAATGGAACCAAAGAGGCTTGCATACCCTATTCACACATTGAGATGAAGTAAACATAGTTTAAGGACACAATTCATTAACCGTAATTGAGGAAAAAGTCACAAATCATTGATGAATTTTGAAATGGGACTAGAGATGAGAATATTGGGTGTCACTACATATCCCATGAGGATGGGAATCGAGACACATGTAGTTCTAGAACGTAGCAATATAGGCGACCAATGCCGGTGGGGAAAATCATCTCTAGTTGGGGAATTGAGGAATCTCACTATTGGCATGGGGAATACCATATTTAAGGAATGGGATATTGTTTGTTGACCATCCCATACTAAATTTTTGAGGCATCCCAGATTTAGATAGGGTAAAAATCATCTATTATTAAGAGGCATATCTGTTTTTATAGGGGAAAATCACATTTTAACATCACGCATTGAAGACATCAGAATTTTTAGTTTAAAGTCTTACAAACCAAACTATAAGGGTGGAAAATCATTTAAGTTCATAATGCATAGACCTATTAGACATAGTTTAAAGTCATGATTTTTGAACTTAATCTCCTCATGTGAAGTACTTCTTGAGAAACATGGAATTGGGGTGAGATGTTTTACACTCTTCATCCATGGTACCAAAGAGTATACTTGATTGGAATAGACCATATAAATGATATATGGTCCTTCCCTCTTGGGATCAAACTTTGGTGGATTCCTATCAGGTATCATTGTAGTCCTGAGAGCCAGTACCATGTCACCTTGGAGATGTATCAGAGGTTAAACTTCTTATTGAATTCTCTCACTATCTAGTTTTGGTGCCTCTTGATATTATGCAAGGCCTTAAAACTATTCCCATCGAGGGATTCCAACTCACTGGACAGACTTATGCCATTTTTCTAAGGTCTTCTAGTAATAGATTTCTTTTTATATATATGAAAACTGATCCTCAATGGAAAAAACTACCTCTATTCCATACAAAATGTAGTTTGGAGTCACCTGGGTAGAATTTTGAGTTCCCATCCAACAATCCCTTAGGGCGTTGGGGATTTTTTCTAGAAAACTATTCTTATTTTGGCCCACAATGTTATGAAAAATATTAGAGGGGGTATTATTTAACACCTCAATCAATCCATTTTCCTATCCATGATAGTAGGATGTATGGTTAGATCAGATACTTTACATGGAATACAACTTCTTTATCTTATAATCCAAGATTTTGGTGTCATTATATGTGAGAATTACATGAGGAACTCCAAATAAAAGAATCAAGTGGTAGCTAATGAACTAGATCATTTATTGGGACAATAATTCTTTGAGATGAATCACTTATACCAATGAGGAGAATAAATATGTTACAATCATAATGAACACGAACTAATGAGGAATTAATAGTGGGTATAGTACCACACAATCATGTATCCATATTACAAAGGGCCATGAATACTTGGTGGTGTGAAGAAGCTTTGGTGGTCGATGTAAAAAGTTGGCATGAATCCGACACACATGACACCTCTTAGAAAAATTGATATAGTTGTGGACCATGTCAGTCCATAAGTAGTCCAATATCTGGATTTGGGGGGGGGGATATTTAATCTTTCCTGATGGGTTTTATAGTACCCAACAAGTAATTCTAGAATAATCGAGGGTATCTAAAATATTGGATGAATAGGAGAAGAAATCCATAAAACCCATATCTTTAGAGATTCCGATCAAATCAAGGTTCACTTTGGAGGGTGAACTGTGCCCCATGATGACAGATTCATTCAAGCTCAGCCTGGTCTAGAGGGAGAATACCAAACCAAAGATACTCAACAAAATGAGTTGTCAAATTGGGTGTTTCCTCTTCATTATGGTAACTTTATGGTTCTGATTTAAAAGCACTTATATCCAAATGGATTACCAATTTCCTTTTATCATCATCTGAACTAGTGGGGATGATGACCCTTCTATACACCACATGAAGGAATAGGTTATCATAGTCTAGTTTTGAAAGAGAAACAACTAGGATTGCTAAAGAATCAACATGTCTATTTTGTGATTGAGGGACATGAGTCACTTTTGAATGGGCAGAAAATTGGATCATCAGCCGACTAGTTCACTTTAGAAGGGGAATGAGATTTAGATTTCTATTTATTTTTTCACTATCAATCTATTTTATGTCTTGATTAAAGTCTCCCATTTCATGTAAGAAAAGAAAACCAATCTCTAGGGCTAGTTCAAGACAAGTAATGAGAGCCTAATATTATACCCCATTGTTGGTCCAATTATCTGACATTAGGAAAGAGTGTTGTAGGATAGACTATAGAGTAGGGATGAAGAAGATACCCTAATCTACTCTATTGATCTTGGGATCATTGAGCCTTAAACAAGTCAGGCGTTGGGAGCAACCACTAAAATGACTATGCAAGCATTCCATATCCTGATCAACTAAGAGGATGACCTCATATAAAAAATCAACACATAGGGGAAATTATATAGGGGCCAAATGGGTAGCTTTGAATTCTTCTAATGCTTAACGATTGACCACATTCTGCATAACAAATATGATTTTGAACTGTGGATGGATCATTTTCAAACATTTCATTCATCCTATCAGCATGGGGTGGATTAGGATAAACATTAGCGTGTATAATTGGGACACCAACTATATCTCGTAATGCATCATATAATTCCACAAATTCTTCATAGAAAAAACATTCATGAGGAATATCTTCTCGATAGGGGGTATCTATTCTCTATGTCGATGAGCATGAAGATGAGATAATATAAATTGTTTTCTCGGCCCCCACTTTTTATTATGGAGAAAAGAGCACCAAGGGACCATTCTAGGGTAGTATCCTAGAGCACTGAAAGCTACTGTAAGATGGGTGGAATGAGACCTGGAGGTTGTATAAAATACTGTATGATTTCCCAAAACGCATTATGGCATTCCTCATTCCATTGGTAGGTAGTTTCTTTATTTATGATCCACGAAAATGGAATAAACTTTTTCTCCATATTTGTGATAAATCAGAGTATATAGGACATGTTTCCTTGGGGGCCTCACAATGACTAAATATTTCTTTGGGGAGGCATTTGGATGATGGCCTTTATCTTCTATGGGTTGATCTCAAGGCCTTTATATCTGATGATAATGTTGATGAACTTCCAAAAGGTAACCCCGAATGCACCGTTCAAGCAGTTAATATTTAATTACCATGAGTAGAGGAAGTTGAAAAATATATCAAGGTCGATGATATGGTCCTAATGCTGGTATAATTTGACCACCAAGTCATCCACACAACATTCCATGAACATCTAAAAAATTAGTTTGAATATGTGATGTATGTGTTGCTGATAAGTTAATCATGTATTCTTCATTCCGAAGGGTATCAACTGATAGAACAATTTCCCTTGGGGAACCCTAAAGGCAGTGGTCTTCTCATCCTCATGGGCCATCTGGTTCTGGTTGTACTCGGAGTGTCCATCTATTAAAGAGAGGACACGTAACCCTATTATGGCATCAATGAAAAACTTTATCACTTATAAGGGAACATTTTCATTTATAAAATAGTGGTTGAGGTCCTAAAAAATGAAAAATACAATTATATTCCCATTATTATTCACAATTAAGATTATTTTGGCTATCCACATGGGGTATTGGACATCCCTGACAAAGATATCTTTGATAATGTTGCTTACCTTGACCTCGATAGTAACACATGAGAGGGGTGAATTTTCCTAGGAGGCTGGTTGAACCAATGATGACTCATTGGGATACCCAGAAGGTGGATAGTGATCTAAGGTTCTAGCCCTATAATCTCATAATAACTCCTAGAAAATACCTCATGATGCGAGTTCAGAAAATCCACATACTACTGTTTCTCCTATGGAGGCATGCCTACACTGCTCAGTATCAGCCTTAGATATTTTTCGGTACCAAGGTTCACCTGAATCAACTAATCCATGGTGGTTTAGGCACTCTATTACAATTTAGGAGAGGAATATTAAAAATCATCTTCATTATCTAAAATAAGAGAATCAGTAAGAGGAGGTGGTCTATCTAGACCATCCGATTCGGAGGGAGCATTGGTACCTTCTTGGGCGGACATCGAATATCCACTGAGAGGTTCCTGCTATACTAAATCCAAGGCGACATAGATCATTGAGCCAATCATATCTTGAATCTAATTGCACAACCCATTCATGATTTCAAAGAAATGGTGGTGAGTTGGATTCTAATGATTCAACCCTACTCTACAGAACATATGAAAATGTTGTAGAACTGTGGCTAGAGGGTGAAGCACTAGGTACTTTACAAGAGTGGGGGATTATGGAATCTCCCGGGACTATACTGTGTAGGAGTACAAGGTAATTTGGGACATTCCATCCTTTTGGGGATATTGAAACTCTTCTTCATGGAGATAATAAAGCAACCTCCTAGGTCTGGAAATTTGGGTTCTTTCCAATGAATCAGGAGAATGAAAGAATCATCAAAGTCTACCCAAGGATTGGATGTGGTGGTTTTCAGATCATTGGTGCACTCAAACCCATTGGTTTAGACCCACTTATCACATATATTTTAATATCCAGCATCTAGATTATATGATTCACTAGAGTTTAATGGTGACACATAACTCTTGAGTACCCTTACTCAACCGTTGAGGGAGTATTTGAGGAACCAGTGACATGAGGTGGGAACTTCTACATGAAAATGAAGCTTAGTCCTACTGAGCAACGTGTTGTAGGTGTTATCCAATGAGACTACCATGAATTTTTTACTTAATACCTAGCCTCTGAACTGGGTCATCAACCAAATCTTTCCACACTGTTTCCACTAAAACCTCTCGTAACCCTGAATCCTTAGTTAAGAGGGAGTCAAATATTCGTTGGTTAGTCTTAGATTGTGAAGAGTCTGGGATGGGATGTGGTTAATATAAGGACCCGAGTCCACCAGTAATTGATGGACAACCACACTATTTAACTTGCCTATGATTTACAATGGACACATGTCCCCCTTCATGAGGGATCCCTCGTCTTATGTAGAGAATGAGATGACAACATGACATTACTCTTTCTGAACGTCCTCTATAAAGTAGTACTCTATGAAAACTACCTCATCTACGAATAGGAGAAGAATTTTCATGGATTCTACAAGGGACTCACTTATTGTTTTCAATAAGTGGAGGGCCTTGAGGATCTGGAGACTTGTAGGGATTCCTATGAGGTACTTCAAAACATCATACTTCCATGCCAAATGTATTCTATTTCTCAAAGGGGGTATCTATTTCATAGAGGGCATGACATGTGTTGCTGGTTATACTAATAAGTTTTAGTTGATACTAGTAATATCCTATTTTTTTCTAGATGATCTTCTATAAAAAAATTCTAGATGACTTCTGGTTGGATGAGGCCTATCTCTGGCTTTATGCGACCATTCATGATGCAGTCGAGACGAATATTCTTAGTAAAATAACTCTATTGGCTACAAAGGCATACCCAAATGAGTATGATGGGAGGACTGTGACTAATCATCTATATGTAAAACCTGCTACATGGTCTCAATATCAAGAAAAAATTCACTTAAGTTGTTTTCCTGATTATTTTGGTGACTCATATTTCCTTGAACATTCCTTCAATGAAAATGGCCAGAGGCATCTGGGGGGTTTAATTGGTATTCCTCACTAGTAGATACTATGAAGGGATCCACCAAATAAATGGAGTTCATATAGTCATACTCCTTCTAATCATCAATGAAATCATCCAACATTGGATGAAACCTAGTTATGGTTCCCGACTCTAGTGGCATGAAATCACTGAGGTTTCTAGATAGATTTTTCACCCATGGGAGACTCTAGTTTCCCTTGTGTCATTGGAACGTTCTCTTCTGAGGCATGGAAGGCTATGAAGTAGATGCAAGGAAATCTGCTGGAGAAGTCGCCTCAACCACAATAGGTTATTGATTACCTATGAAATAACAGATGGATCCATAAATGTGAGTGATTTCTCTATAATACAATTAGTAATCATAATTCTATGTCCCATGGATGGAAGCCTACTATAATTCACCCAAGCCTTCTCTATCACTGATGAGGTCAGTGGATATATGCATTATCTATGCTAAAACCTCACCCAAATTGAATAGGTCATGATTTAATTGGTCCTAGAGCAAATATTTGACCACTTATCATCCCTTTATGATATTTCTGAGGATCATGTGGTACAAGCAATGGTTTGGGCAGTTAGTGAGTCCAAATTCCTAGGCCTTCTTTCACTATAAAAGGATCAAAATACCTTTCTCCAAGGAAAAGATGAAATAGAATGGGAACTCGACATAACTGAAGTAATAAGTTTAGTTCACTCTCTATGGTATGGGTACAATGTGGGCCTAGTCTTGATGAGGGGGCAAAACCACATTCTCTGTTCTAGGCAGTTGTACCAGGCTAGGTTGTGCCTGATAGTATTGTACCGGGAAAGGTTGTTCTGGATAATTATTTACTTGACAATGTTACACGTGGTAGGGTTATCCTCAATGAGGATCCTATAGAAAAGGGTATAAAACTCTACAAGATTGGGGGGGGCACTATATTTATGTAAATAGTAGTCTCTTCCTTGGTGAACCTTCTCATGGAAGTTGGAAGAGGTAACTGGAGTGACTGCATAGCATGTTTCATGGATTCATCCAAACACTGAGCCTTAAAAAAAACTACCAAAAACCACTTGGATTTTTTTGGGTGATGAGGGTAGGGACAAAATTAGTCTTGAAATTAACCACCCACATCATTATCAGATTCGTTTGGGTATGCAAAATGTTTAGTGAGTACATGAGGCCTTTCCACCATAAAAAAAGTATGTGACTCATTCATTATCTATTTTATATCACTTGAATAGGTCATCAATACTTTTCATGTGCATGGTGGAGATGAAATTTTAGAGGAATTGTATTCAGAGGTCTTCCTAAATAGTGATGGATCCTATAGGTAGCTATCCATACTAGAAAAATGTTGGTCCTACCTGATCTGAATAAAACAATAAATCATGGCATCCTCCTACTATTTTGGGGTTCCCAACATGGGTCCACACCTTGAGATAATGTTTTCCAAGTAATGAAGCAAGTCACCTATTCTATTTAATGGGAAAAATCTTGGGTTCCAAAACTCTTTGGGTGCTCGAATGTTGTCTACGCATGCCAGTTATGACTTTTCATCTGGTTATATTTCCACCTATCATGTCTCTAAGGCCTCAAAGTGTGCATTGAGAGTGACTATCAAGGTATCCTAGAGAGGGTCTCTATCAAGACACGGGTTCTTGATCACCAATTCATTGATATGGCCACCAACTTAGTAAGAAAGCTCATAAAATTATGGAGTGGAATGACCTTGATCCTTTGAAAGATAATTATGATTATTGGGTTGGTTCAACAACTCATATCTTGTCGTCTTTCCATATACTCCCACATCTATTTTTTCAAGATTCATAGGACTACTGAGCTCCACATGGGGAATCTAGAAAGGAAGAACTTGCTACCCCATTTGAGGAGAAGTGGGATCCTATAAAGAAATGCCATAATCTGGGCACTAATCAGTAATGAGCTCAATGATGATCCTTTTTTTCTCTTCGAGCTATTAGGTAAAGGTGGGAACTGTGGGTCCTATCTCTGTTTTTGGTGAAAACAAGGATGGATCAAAGGGACCAACATGATCCTCACCCTTATCATGAGGTCTAAGCGATGGTAATATCTCATTATAGGGATCCATGTGGGTAGGCTCCTTTTATTGTTGATGAGTAAGAACACCTATATAAGGGAATGTCTGGTATTATACCATCCCTTGAGGTGGGTTTTCTCTATAAACCCTTTGTCATTACCCCTTATCTTAGGTATCTTAGGAACAACCATGTTCACTGAAGCCATTCCTAGAGGGGAACACTAATCCTCACTGGGTATTTTAGGCTCTTTATTGATAGGGATGAAGTATTGAGTATCATACTATCCCAATACCTAAATGTTCACATGAGGATGAAACTCTTCAATAAACAGTTAGAGCATTTTGAGGTTCTTGAAGATCATTTTTGGAGGCTATGGTGGTATTTAGATGACTTAGGTCACCGATCCATCATGAGTGCTGCCATATCAACCATTATACACTACTGGTCGATGGATTTGACGTGCTCCTAGATTTCTAGGTGGGACAACTTATAATCCGAGAGGTGATAAAGCATCTCCTAGATTATCTACAGGAAACACATGGCCTGAACCTCGGTAAGGGAATATGGTATGCTAACATTTGGAGTTTCATCTTTCCTTTACATCACTGACATATGGTCACAAGATTGAACCTAACATAGTCTCTCATTCTCAGAGATAATGTTACGCTCTAGGTTGGTCCAAGATCTAATAGAAACTATGAAATACATGGGTAACATCACTAATTCCTATTGGTTTTATGATAGGTTGATCGATAGAGGGGTCACTGTGAAAGTAACCTATTCACTCCACAACGAGGCATCTCTCAAGGGAAGTACCAATCCCATCATCAATCCTTATAGGATGGGGTATTCACCACTACCTCATGGGAGAGGTTAGTATCATTCATCTGTGGCTCAACCATGTGATCACTATCTAAAGAAGTTATCCCACACCGTAAAATATCTCATATACTATGTTTAGAGGAAGAGAGGATGGATATTGGAGATGACGAGGATGGATGCACTATGAGCCTCTTGAATGGGGCCAAAACCTCCTCCATTTAAAAGTACCTAAGGAGGTATCAGGGGATCCAATGGATATGAACTTCTAGGATCAAAAAAATAAAATATGGGGATCCTACCCTAAACTATAGAAGATTAGTTAGAGACTACTTTATCAGGTTTTCTATTCTTACAGAGTCTGATAGGTCAACAATGTTGATGATGATATATCGTTTCCTATAGTTTCACTACCGATGATGAGGGTTTTCCCTTCTGCACTCAGATAGTTATTTAGGGAAGCATATGTCTTGATAACGGGGAGTAACTCTATATTAGTTGGTTGTAACATGGGTAGGACCTCTTCTTTGGTTTAGAGGAGCACAAGTAGGATCTCCATGCCAAGTATCAACAATATGGGTAGGACCTCCATATTCATGAGCAGAAGTATGGGTTGGACATCTATAATGGTTAATGAAAGATTAGGGATGGCCTCTGATTTGGTTGGTAGGAACATGGAGAGGACCTCCTTTTTACTATTGAAAGAGTGGGGAGGACCTCCACTTTGGATGCCGATGAAGTGGGGAGGAACTCTGCCTAAATTGGTATTGAATTAAGGATGACCTCCTCTTGATAAAGAAAAAACGTGGAAATTAATTCAAGATATTTTTTAAAAGACCAGGGTGGACATCTAGTTGTGCATTGATTATGGGGTTTTGATGAAATTTGAACTAAGTTTCCTCATTATAGGTTGGCTTATAATGTCTTTCATTGGTGACAGAGATTGAATAAGACAACCCAGCCTTCCTGTAGGGTTTTTGAAGTCTCGATCCCAATCGGGAAAAGGCATATCCTTTTTCATATATCAAAGGGATCAGGAAGGATACACAAATGGTGTAAGGGGAAACTGGAGCCATAGAATATTCCCATTTTTGGGAAACACCTTGGGCCTTCCCCAAATGTTAGTATTAGGTGATTCAGATTGGGGTCGTTAGAGAAAAGGAAATTTACACCTATTATTTGGCATATGGGAGGTGAATACTGGCATTAATGTGGCCTAGGGTGATCCCTCCTTTGGAGATCCATTGCTGTTTTAGTGGCTGGAATGACTTGAAAATCACCAAACTCATCGATGTAGGTGATAGAGTCATAGAATCAGTTTGTGGAGAGACTCCCCAAGAGGTTTTCTATTGGATCTGGGATAGGATTCCAGTAGAATAACCCTTGGGGTGGAATTTTTAGTGATACACCGATGCCTCAAAGTCCTTCTTGGCCATATCCCATGTGATAATTAACCCTCTAACTCATACCAGTGTATGGGGATTTAGATCAACCTCCTATGAATAATCTCATAGGGTGAGATGTGACATGGGTGCCTGATATCTATTGTTGTTACAAAAGGAATGTTATAGGTTGTATTATGAGATATTATCTCATCAATGTCCATCCTACCTCGATTCCAACAGGTTTAGGCTCTTAATTTTCCAAAGTAGGGGTCCTATATGGAAATTGGATTCAACCACCAGTACAGGTACAAGTAAATCTATAGCCAATTACCCAACATAATTCAATAGTATGAATCAAAAGAGAGATGCACAATGGAAATGTCACAGATTGAGAATTCACAAATCTAACTTCCCCAATTCATTAGTGAGTTCCATGAAGGACCCATTATTTTCATAGTGGGGTATGACAATTTTTTTTAATTTTGATGACATGAAAATATTCTCATGTCCCAGCTTACTCGTCCCCATATTTAGGGTAAGATTTATAGGTTAGTTTCAATATTTCTATTTCCCATGATTTTATTGAGGCCCATTTTTCTAAAACATATACTTCCCTACATTACCAATTTCCAATGGTTGGTGGCCTTTCCACTTTCATCATTGATGTATGTTCCTTGATCAAAATACGATGATGGGATTTCAATTCATCCTTCCTTGGATTCTTCCATAGAGATTGTTTCTTAGTCTATGATTCCCTCATAAATTAAGTCATGTTCATGGAACTCATTCCCAGTGGTTTCTCTATATGGTAATTGGTTAATTACATTGCTTCTATCTTGAGAGGTCACCAATATTTGGTCAAGAGAGTAGTTATTTTGGGCATTGCGAGGCATGTATGTACATTGGGAACATTGGTAAACAGAACACATTTCTCTTAGGAGGGCATGCCATATGTGGTATCTTAGGCACATAACCTAAGGTATCTCGTGTCGATCATGATGTAATTGATACTAGGGGTGTATGTATAACAAGGACCTTTTTTACCTCAAGAACAATATGTTTTTCATGAGGTAAGTGTTTTGGATTTGGTCAAAAGTTCTATGTCTTTTGGAGAAAAATCATAATCTCCTATAGAGAATAACCGAGGTATGAGTTTAGAATCTTGTAGAGATAGATGAGGTTGAACATAATTTCCCATGGAGGAAGATTAAAGAGGCTTTTCCCTAGTATGAAGAAAACTTAACACATGTATTATTTTCCACGGGATCAGAATTCCTTATGGAGGGAGACCCAAAGTTGTGGATCAAAAATCCCAATGGAGGTAGACCTGGGATTTTTGGATTAGAACACCCCATGGAGGTGGATTTTTGGAAGAAGTTTAGAATCTTGCGGATACAGATGAGGTTGATCAAAACATCATGTTGAGGTGTATTAAGGACATATTTCCCTTGGAGGAAGAAAATTTCATTCATAGATAGTTTACCATTGGATCAAAATGCCTCATGGAGGAAGACATGGAGTTGTAAATGAGAATTTACTATGGATAAGGATTTGAGATTTGTGGATCAGAACACCATGTAGAGGAATATCCAGGGTTGGGGATCACAATTTTATTTGGATGAAGATCAAGGATTTGTGGATCAGAATGCCATATTGTGTTGTATTTTGTTGGTGTATTCCTTGGTGGAATGATTTCATACATGAGTTTACCATTGATGATGAAAAATTATGTGAGGTGGGTCCAAAAGAAGTTTCCTTATAAGGGAATATGTAACACTTTAGTTTACCATTATTAAGGATTTAATTTCAAGGAGGATTCCTATATAACCTATTCAGAGACAATGATAAAACCCCAAGTAGTTCAATGAAATAATTTAAGGCTGTGTGATAGGATCGATCCTTGCAGTTTGAAATCATCCGGTGAGGATTTTATTGTCATGAAAGGAGCTTCAACAAGGGATAGTTTAGGGCTTATTCATGGAGGATTCCATTTGCAAGAGGACTGATCTTGGATTAATGGTGTGGAGATTACACATGAAATATGTCTTCTAGTGGTAGTTTTTACTCATGATGGATGGCTTGTAATCCTTGGTGGGAGTGGGGGGTATACCATGATTAATTTACATGGGGTATCCCATGTTCATCATATAAGTTAAGACTATAGTTTTACATCATGTTCTGAGGATGTTTTCATGTAGATTATGTCATTAAACTTAGATGTGGAACTAGGTCTTTTTACTACATGAAGCTCAGAGATAGGGGGACTCACTCCTCACCCATTGTGCTTACGTGACTACCACTCATGTGAATTTAGTGGGGAATGATGTTGGAAGTTCCATAGGGGAGTGGTAAATCATGAAGACCAGATTATAGTCCCTATGATTAGAAGAAAAATGGGTAAAATACCAATGATTATAAGAAATAAGAATGTGGGAGGCTCTATACACACTTTCGGTGAAATGGGTAGACACCAGCGGGGGAGGTACGTGTCACATGGGGACATGTAGTGTATATGAACTAGTCCAAGATTGGTGTTGGGGCCAAGGGATTCCAACCTTTGAAAACTGGTTTCAAAATAAGGGAGGCAACATGGAGAGGGCCAGGAGTGGTGCTTCTCAAATATTGGAGGTTCACTAAGGAATTATTTAAAAGTATGGGGACATTGAGGAGGTATGGGGATTAATGAAAGAGTATTCTTTGTTAAGTAGTCTACCCCTTTCTCAAAATGAACACCTAATATAGTGTGGAGTTCTTCACAAAGGCTGAATACTTTGTGTATCTTCAAGTGCCTAAATGGGGATTCTTTTTCCAAGAAGGGAAAATTACTTTTTGAAATGAATCATTAATTTGTATAGAGGCTCTCAAGAACATAAGGTAGGTTGTTTCACAATGATTTTATACCTTAAGTGATCCATTTATTATTTTGTTCATGATTCTTAGGGTGTTTCAAAAAATATTGATTTCTGAAGTTGAAATTTAACCATCCATCCCTAAAAAGTCATATTCAATTGGGTATTTATTTCAGAGTATTTTCATTAAGATTGGAGGGATTCATGAATCATTATGTACTTCATGAATGGTTGTGGGTCTATGAGTCTGAATGTTTCTTTCAAAAATCTATCATCAAGTCTTTTTATGTTTTAAAAGAGATCCATGACTCTGAATATCATTGTGTGGAGGTACCATTAGGACTGAGTATGTTTATGAAGGATCTTCTTGGACTAAAATCTTCATGAGCTCTAAGTGTTTGGGATGGAGCTAAGCAAAGCAAGCCACATAAAGGGATTTTGAGGCCCTTTGGATTTGGACTCACCCCGAACCATCCATGCCTTCCTTGACTATTCCCATGAAATGCATTTTTAAGCATCAACATTGATATAAATATGAATATAAATATTTAATTTTGGTTCTTGACCAGTAACAGTAATACTATACTCATGAATTAAGATACCAATATTCATTTGTTAAAAATCATTGAAACATGCTCATCAACGATTTTTTCCACAAGTATCATAACCAAAACATAAATAAAATGTAATTATAACATTATAAATAGTAATATATAATCAACTATACTACCTTTTATTATCTGGGAATGATGAAAATTGGTATAAGAATGGATCAAAACACCTCTATTATGAAACTTGGTAAAAATTACCAAGATTAACCACACATGATATTGAAAATAGATAAAACAATAAAAATGTAATGAATAAATATATATGAAGTTAACAAAAGGATAAAAATATAAATAAATATTTTAAATTGATGATTACTATAATTATTTTTTATTCTGTAAATTCATAAACATTGTTGAAAATTAGTAATTAAGGAAAGAGTTTGTGCTAACTTAATTTTCTTCCACCGAGTTAGGAACATTATTATTGAAAAATATTTTTACATGTTTGATTTGTTCTTCTTAATGAATAATTTTTATTGTATCAACTCCTTATTTTATGTGGTTCTATAATTATTCTTTATAAGATCACTATCAAATTATTCTTACCTCAAATATTATGTTATTTAGAAGGGGTTTCTTGTCTCAAATTTTTACCCCTTGAGAAATTTGTATTATTATACAACATGATTTATTTGAAAAGGTGTATCTACTAGAACATTAATACTTTGTATCACAATATTATCATTATTCAGGGTATTTAATGTTTCATTTTAAATCACATTCTGTAGAGAGTTTTGATTCAAAATATTTCTAAATTCATAAGTGTTATTTGCATCCATTTTCAACTCCATGAGACATGTTTTATATTACACAACCACTTTTGTTTTTTATAGTGTATTCACTTCAATATTTCCTCCAATTATAATGAATATTTTTCATTTCATTATATTATAATTTCATGGTATCCCTCTCATGTTCTTTTGATTATTACATTAACACAACCATAAGGGGTTTTCCATCTTAGTTTTTCTTCATTGAGATATGATTTATATTTACAAATTGTTTACTTTTGGTGGTGTACACATTGGTCATAGATTGCCTATTAAATCCTCTTATACAATTTTATTTTGGGGTATTAAACTTTTGTAAATCCATAACTACCTTTTTCTATCTAAAAGCATTTTATGTTATAAGAATAATTTTTCTCTCAATGCCTTTCCTCTATGAACACTATATATTTATTTTGATTGAAGGGTGTTCACATAGATAAGAATATATCAATTTATTGAAGAAATTATTGAATTAAACATATACCATTACTCCATATGGTGTTAGTTTGAAGTATTATTATAAAGAAAACTATACCACATAATGATTAGGTAAATATTGAAAATCAGTATGCTTTTTATTAAAATACATATGTTTATTTATTTCTATGGGATATTGGTTATGTATTTCATAGTTTTTTCAATGCCTTATATGATTAATTAATTTAATATAATTAATGATGTGTGGGACCTATAATATCCCCATGATCCATCAATTAGTATCATGAGACTAGATAACTTAGATTTTTTGGTGTATACCTGCCCAAAAAAAATATTTCCTAGACCTAGAGCCTTGATGGTAAGATCATGATATCTATGATAATTATTTCTTGGATTATGTCATAGAACTGGCTATCCCAAATTATTAATTTCATAAAAATGGAACCAGTTATTGTTATCCACGTGATAATTTCATTTCCAATTTTATCCATGGATATATTTAGATTTCACTTTCATTCTATTATGGAATTATTCTTGCTTATCTATTCCTTCAATGTTATTTATACTCATCTTGTACTCATTTATGATATTTTATTTTTATCTCTTATGTTTAACCTTATTGAGTGTTTTAGATCACCCCTAATTATGTCTCCATTTCCTTATGTTATGAAGAACTTTATTAGACCAGATTTATCCAAAAAATAGCATGTTTTTTGAAATTGTGGAAGATATTATGGAATAATTATAAATTAAAAAGTTTCTTATAAAGAGGAAAAATGTTAATTATTAGAGAAATACATTAGATTTATTAGTTTATGATTTTTATCACTTCTCTAATGCACTAATGATAAATGCTCTTGGAAATTTATGCAATGTAATGTTTTCTTTAAATACTTTAATTGTGGGACTGTTTGGTTTGGGATTATATAGATGGAATCAAAGACAATATGTAAAGAATGTGACATTCATATAAAATCTAGGAGTACAGGTTTGGGGAACTACAGTTTGTATCATAGTTGGGTTCAAATAACCTTGTATGTTATGATTTTACTTAAGGATAGTATAAGGGTTGATAAGATAAGGATGACCATAACATTCAAGATATATATATGAGTTTATGATAGTTGAGAAAAAATTTAATAATTTAGGGATTTGGATAAAATAACTTTAGTAAAAATCTTATAGATAAGTAAATGGGATAAGTCTAATTAGAGGATACCCTATTGATGTTTTGGTAAATAAATGGTTGTCTGTTTCTCCATAAAATTATATACCTATCTGGATCTTGGAAAGTGTATGAGGCTATAGAACACATTCACCTAGGGATAATCATCTCAAAAAATTATGGTTGAGTATAAACTAAATATGAAATTAGTTGTATGCTAATTGGGCCTAAGACTACACACCTGTCTAGACACTCTTATGAGATATGTTTTTTAATGACATTCTCTTTACTAGCCATTATGAAGGATTTGTTTATACCAAGTAAATTAGATTAAGGATTATGAGAGAACCAATCATTAAAAAATCGTGATTTTACCAAGAGTGAATTAGGTTAAACTATAATCTAATGAAATAAATTCTTAGAGTAGTACAATTTGATATTGAATTTTTCATGTTAAAGTAATTCCAATATGGTTTTAATTTTTCATCACTCTTGTTTACTATTTTTAGTCTTAGTAATGGATGATTCCTAAAGTAATTATGTTAAATATGGGTCCCATAAAAATATAGATATTTTTTTAAATGAGAAACATAACAATATAAGAATTGAAGTGATAAATCTTGTGATTACACCAAACTATCAAACAAAAATTTTGTTCAAAAATTTAAACATATTTAAATTACAAAAATACCAAAGAAAAGTAGGATGTAGTCTCATTGAGTTCGAGTGAAAATGATGATGAAGGGATAACTATTTATCTTTCCACATGTCATGAATGTGTAAAGAGTTACCTGGGGGAATGTCACAAAGGAACTATAAGATTCCTTAAATGATGAAAAAGAGGTCATGGAGTAAACATTGGAGAAGGAAAGATAAAGATATTAGTCAACATGATGGAGGGAAAATGTGTCTCCTAGTTTTACCTAAGATATTAATGTAAAAACATAATTTTGAATTATATCTTAAGTTATGAATATCTCTTATATACCCTTGAATAATTTTATTAGTGACTAAAAATTAAAATTGTGAGGATGAAATTTATTTATGGGTGATAATGTACCACCCTAAGAATTTAAATTATATATTTTTCATTAAAAACTAATGTGTTCAATAGCTTGAATCGCGCATAATAGAAAACAAAAAAAATTGTGAAACATTATATAACTATTAATATGTATCCATATAGTTAGCTGGTAAAAATAGATGTAACCAAAATTTGAAACATATAATGAAATAAAAATAAATTTTATTATCAATGATAATTCAATGAAAAATTAAATTAGTTACGATAAATATCTAATAAGATTGAATTATTCTTTAAAATGCATCCTTTTTTAAAAATTGAATTTTTAGATGTATTTTAGAATACTGAGTACATTATGAATACAATATATTTTCAATATGAATAATATATTAACACCAACAGAATTAGGAATTAATGGGAATTAAGAATAAAAATAGGTAACATTTTATTTTCTTATAAAAATAGTTTTAATTATATTTTTATATTTTATTTTAAAGTTAAATTCTAAAATATTTGATTTTTAATTTGATCAAATTGTCTTAATTTTTATATTTATAATAAAAATAACAACTTAAAATTAATTTTGTTGTTTAAAAAAAAGTTGTTTATTTTTTGAATAGTAAAAAGTATAGCTTTTACCAAAACTATAAATTTTATGACTTTATCAATATATTAAAAATATATCAATGTTTATAAACTTTTTAGTTGATCATATATTTATTTAATTAGTAAAAATCTACATTTTCAAAATATTATATTGAATTTTGAAAACATATGACTAAAATTTTAAGGGCTTAGGTAATACCAGAAAAGCATAGCCAGATGTGAAACCCCTGACCATTTATTAGAATAAAAGAAAATTTAAAGAAACAAGTACCACAAACCCAAAACAACCATTAAATATCCTTAAAATCAAACCCATCACCAGCTCCATGATAAGAAGGTTCTTCCACAGTCACCAATTCTTACTCCAAACTTTAGTAATGCTTCAGACATTTAGCGTAATTACTTCTCAGATTCAACTGTTCCACTGAGAGAAACTCAGTAGAAGATTGAATATTCCTGACTGCAGATCTAGTAGACATTGGCTTTGGCATATATGAGTAGTCCTTCCTCAACTTTCCTCGCAGCGAAGAAATCATACATTCCTAGGACACCGATATCATCTTGTTCCCCCCTGGACAATGTCACTATATGATGGTCTGACCATGTCACCATCGTTTTCTTTACCACTATCAAAAAGATCCACCCATTTTCTAGGGATCTACATCTCTTGATACTTCACTAACCTGTCCTACTAAAACTGATAATTTATGTCACTCATATCCAGATAATGGGGGTGCTCCATCACTTACTGATCGGCACATATCCCATCTTCCATTACATTACTCACTGTAGAACCCTCATAAGGCTCATTATGCATGTTGTCACCGTCGTATAATAGAAACTTCTCCTCTATAGTTGCATTCCCTAACCCTTGAAATTGATTCTCCATGGGTATTGAAATCATCAAACCGCCATCATCATTATCTTGACAACTACACCCACAAA
The DNA here is from genome assembly GCA_963277665.1 of Viscum album. Lineage (NCBI taxonomy): Eukaryota > Viridiplantae > Streptophyta > Magnoliopsida > Santalales > Viscaceae > Viscum > Viscum album. The sequence continues at coordinate 1,944,740,466 of OY728148.1, forward strand.
CAAAGACCTCTGGAACTCCCACAATTATATTATCATCACATACAGTAGAATCCAACTCCTTCACTGTAGGAGACCACCTGTGATCCTTGTCTGTAGCCAAAGAAGATCCCTGCCTTCCCATACTCACAACACCACTACTGCTCTCCTTCCTTTGATTAGCCACACTATCATCAATCTAGATGATGTCAATAGGAGAAAGAACATATTTCTCCTACAGAGAAGAGGCCTCTATCTCCTATTGAATGTCTGCAACCACCAGTTTTCTTGAAGGGCTTTCGACACCACCACCAGTAGCACCCCTGGAACCAAATTCATTTTGCCCATTCTCCCAATTTAGATCCTTTATAAGCCGATTCAACACAGCAGAAACCAATGGATTTTAAGGTAATCCTTTAGATGTTTCTAAATTCATTGTATCCAAAGATCGCAGACTTGTTGTTGTGCCAGTCTCATCCACAGAAGGTCTCTTGTTCTTTGTCCTCACACTTAGCCCTGGTGGCCTCCTGCTCATGATTCCAGTATGAAATCTCAAACCTAAGTGCCCCAATCTCTTGAAGATTGAGTAGTAATCAATCCAGGATTCATAAACAAAAGCTTGCTTCCATTTGAATTCCTCTCCTACTGAGATCTAAATCCATTCCACCGGAGGTCTCGATATGTCCACCCCAACACAACACCGAGGACTGATAGAGTGGCTCAAAGTAGACGTACGCACATCAGAACATATGAAACGAACTACCAGGTACCTGGGCATATGAATAATCGCTGTATTTTGAAAGGGTAAGGGTAGATGGAGAAGACTTACCCAAATCGGAATTGAAGTAGGATCTCGGTTCATACAGAAGTCAATCATCCATCGAAAGAGAAACAATTTGAAACCATTGATTAGAAACATGTTTAAATAATGTGTGAAAATTATTTGTTGATTTTTGGTAAATATTATCTCATCCCAGTCCATTATTTCCCATTTTGGATCCTTCTTTACACGAAACACATGTGCATTCTTTATATAAGATTTTAATATTTACAAAATTTCTATTCTCACCACTTATAAAAGGGGCCTTTCACAACACCTTCATGACAACTCTAAAAATTAAATTTTGTCCTTAAAATATACCATTTTTAATTACTTTAGTATCTTATTCCATTTCATTGATATTATTGATAAAATAAATTAACCCAATACCTTCATTTCTAAGGAATCCTATAAGGAAAACACACGGATTTCAACGTCAGTACTCTTTTTTATATCCATTTTCATTTTATTTCATAGTTACTGAAATATAATTTTATAATTCCTCTATAATTACATCATTATTTTTAGTATTATTTATTTTTTTATTTAAATGGAATGAATAGTAACCACCATTCCCATTTTTTTAAGAAAAACTAAATAGTAATTCATGTGTTGTGAGGACTAACACCTCCACAAAGTGACGACTTCTATTTTTCTCCAACACATATATTTTATGGTTATAAGTGTAAAATTGAAGAACAAATATTACATATAATATATAATAATGATTATTCATTGATAAATTATAATCCACCTTATTTTTATCTCATTCTTTGAGAAATGTGAACGTTAATTATGCATTGTGTCTACTACCGCCATTATGAAGTAACATATCTAAATTTTCCTATGGTTTCCTTATTATTTATTAAAAACACTGAACATATGATTGAAACCATAAAATTATCTAAATAAAATAACTATTCTTCTACAATAATGACTTTATGCCAAAATAAACTACTTTCATAATCATAGCCATCCATTAATTATGGTAAGTTCATGTTTGGGTCGGTCTAACCACCTACTTGAACAATGTTGTAAAATAATATCATAGTTGTATATGAGGACATAATTACTGATAATATATTTTATAAATAAGTAAATAAATATTTTTTTATTTCTTTATTGGTGACACTAATATTAAAATCATGAATTAATATATCAACGTTCATTCATTAAAAATATATGAAGCATGTTCATCACAGATTTTATCTTTATGTATTATAAAAAAAGATCCCTTAGATTCAAACAACAAAAATATTAATAATTATATAGAATTTATTATTGTACCATTTATTATCTAGTAATGATGAAAATTTCGAGAATAAGGAAGAACAACACAAATATTTCAAAACTAGTTTTACACGATCATGATTACTCACACCCGACATTGAAAATAGATAATAAATAATATATATATATATAAATATAAAATAATTATAAATTAATTTTATAAATAAAAATGGAAATAAAAATGGTTATAAATTTTTTTATTAATATAATTATTTTTATTTATATAAATAATTGAATTACTTTATTGAAACCCTAGAATTAAGGTAATGGTTTATACTGTCACGACCCAACCCTACCCGGGCTCGAGCCGCAACTACCCCAAGCCCTCCTCCATAGGCTAGGGGATGGTGACCATCGCCGAAGGCACACCAACTCGAGGAGGCCTTTGCCTAAGTACCTATACACACACATGCAACACACTCAATGCAAAAGTGCAGAGGAAAAGAAAGGACAAACAGAGTAAAAGAACAACTACTATATATATGTAAACCACAGATGTGCATCGACATCTAAATAGTAAAAAGTACAAGCAGAAAGTAAACTGAAAAGAAAAGGGGAAAAACATGCGCCAAACCAAAAAGTACCACAACCCAACAACAGGTAAAACAACAGCAAACAGCTGGGATGGTCCCACACCTGGAACCCAACAACGACCACCGCACATGGTCCAAGCTCTAGGATCCTAAGATCCTCTGATGTTACGACCAACCTGTCCATCGTCTACAAGGGCACACCAAGTGCTGGAAAAGCCCAAGTAGGGGTGAGTATAAAAATACTCTGTAGGATACCCCGAAGGCTCAAGGGATCAATAAAGGAAGTACCGAAGGGTGAGCTGTAGATCGAAAAGGAAAAGTAAAGGAGTGCAACCGAGAGTGCAGTAAGGAGTACAATAGTAAAGAGTCCAGCTCAACCCAACAAGAGGTAAGAAGTTAGACTCGTCCAGACGCAAGGATATGGAAACGGTGAGAAGATGAACTTCCCGTCGAGTCTTCGCTACCTATAGCAGGAGAGTAGACTCATCCAACCACGAGAATCTAGACACGGAAAGCATGTGGCATACCCCGCGCGTCTTCGCCTCTCACGGACGAAGAGTAACCAATCCCAAGAAGTGGGTATTGGAACAAGGTATATATATATTCATATTCTCAATCAAGAAGCCCGAACAAGATCATAATGGGATCTCCATCCCGTAGATCAGCCTAAGAAAATGATTAGCCAGCAGTCCCAGAAGAAAACGCCACTGATGCCCAGCATCCTGCACATCTGCCCCGAACCGCAAGACAAGGGGCTCAAATCACCGCACCTTGACACTATCTGCTTTGGGCGACACTGACTCACCTACATGGTTTTAGGTTGCATCGCAAGGACGCATCTCGGTGGGGAAATTTCCCCTCACACTTGAGAGTTCTGGGGGAACATCAAACCACACCATGCCACTACCCCGCAGTCGAGAGGTCTTCTTAGAGTCAAAGTTGTCACATCATTGACCCGTACAAACGAGGGTCCCACTCCAGTAGTCTCGGAGTAAAGCCACATACTAGCCTAGTTGAAAGGAATGAGTCTGGAATGTCAATGGGTGAACCACATCCCAACCCTGCTGAAGGGTAATTTGTAATATGATATCAGGTGACCCACTGCCCATCCCTGCTGGAGGGTAAACCTAGAATAAGTCATCAGGCGACCCACTGCCCAGCCTTGCTAGAGGGTAGACCTGGAAGAAGTCGACGAGTGACCCACTGCCCAGCCTTGCTGGAGGGTAAACCCGGAACAAGTCGACAGGTGACCCACTGCCTAGCCCTGCTGGAGGGTAGTCCTGAAACAAGGCGACGGGCGACCCACTGCCCAGCCCTGCTGGAGGGTAGACCCTCAAGAGTTTTTGGGTGACCCATTGCCTAGTCTCTGCTAGAGGGTAAACCCTGAGAAGTCGATGAGGAACCCACTGCCCAGCCCCGCTGGAAGGTAAAACCAGAACAACTCTGGCCATCTCTACTGGATGGTGCAACACTGGCCAACTGAAAACAGAGTGGGTATCACGCAACCACCTGACTCCGGAAAAAACCAGGGGAAACCAATCAACCTTGCTGGTCAAACAAACGAGCTTAGATCCATGGGAAGACTCAACCTTGCAGGTCAAAAGTCAAGAACCGAGGAACCCTCTATGTTGCGAGGGGTCAAAAGTACGTAAAGCAGAACATGGCATGCACATGGGGCCCACACAATGTGTGGCCCCAAGTCAACCCCAACCAAGCGCACAAATGTCCTTAGGTACAAACAAACACATGTACCTCCAAGCATTCCCGTATACTCCCAGAGTATACCACGTTCTAGCCCAAAGAATATTGTGCACACGACACCCAACATTAATGCGAAGGCGTAACATAAAAACTCCAACCTACCACCTCAATGGATGAGTCACATTCAACCACATCTCATCAAGCATTTACATCACTCACACGGGAGTGCATGCGATCACACGCCAAGGGTCCGCTACAAACACTGTAGAAGAACCGCCCCCAGGGCACCTTCACATTTCCACATTTAATAAGATCGTGTAAGAGGCTCCGCTCGCCTGAATAGATTAAACTGTTGTAATCCTCGCGGAAAAACACGCGAGATGGACTACTTACTTGCCCGAAACGGTCAACCGGTGAATAAGGTTCTATTCACCGTAACCAACTCGTGTGGGGCCCACCTCAAGATCCCGAAACTAAACAAACGGATCACACCACTGCGATCCCCTCAAAAAAAACACACAGGATTGACTACTCAATCGCCCAAAATGGACACTCGGTGAAAAAGGTACTATTCACCTTAGCTGGGTTGGGTGGGGCCCACACCATGTCCCTGAAAAAAAGTCGAGCGAACTGCGCCATTGCAATGCTCTTGGAAAAACATGTCAAAAGCACTACTCACTTGAGCGCAACAGACATCTGAAGAAAAAGATACATTCTGGCGCACCACAAACGAGCGGTACTACGTGGGACCCGCATCCTGGTCCCGAAACACAAAGAACAGATTGCACCATTGCGATCCTCTCAAAAAAGTACGAAAGAGGGACTATTCACTTGTCCAAAATGGTCACCCGGTGATAGAGATGAAAAATCACCGTCAACGCCCAAACGGCCTTCGCGGGGCCCGCACAAGCGTGCGGAATTAAAGCAGGAAGGCTGCACCAATGCAATGCCCTCGAAAAAACACCCAAAAAACAGCTACTCGCACGCCCCGAACGGACGTCCGATGAAAAAGTCGTGAAACACTGCAAGAAACTCGAAAGACGGGCCATGGGGCCCACACCTCAACTCCGGTATCAATGGCCGAAACCACACTGGAAAACTCCGCCTCGATGCCAGGGTCGCAACATCACTGACAGCGCTCAAAACAGACGTCAGATGTGTCTGCGCCATCCAAAACAAGAACCCCCCCGAGAAAAACGCTCGACCACTTAACATCATGTCGTGCCATCGAACCCCTCATCTTAGGAATTGAAAAATCCCTGAGACCTTTTCAAAACGTTCACCTCGATTCAAGCATTGCGCGGCTGCAGACGGTTCCCAAATCGGGCATCTTGCAGATTATTTATTATTTATAAATCACTTTCATAATAATAATAACAATAATAATATTATTCCTATTATAAAACTATTATTTACTTTTATTTATTATTATTTTTTGCCGCGTCCCCCTTTTTTTTCCTTCTTCTTTTTTTTTCTCTGTCTCCAGAGTCCAAAAGACCAGAAGGCCAGGTCTCCTGCATCGCGTGCCCCCAGCTGGCGCCGCAGATGACCCCCGTGACCCGGTGCTCACCGGCACTGCTTCTCCTTGCTCGCGCCGAAGGCCTCGACCCTGGCCACCCTGGCCGCTCGCTCGCGCTGAAGACCGCCACCCAGCTCACCGCGAGCTCGCCTAGCCTCCGCCGCCTTCGACCGGCCGACGCCACCCGCTGCCGAGCCGCCGCTCTGAGCCGCCTCTGACCCCCTGTTCTGCCACCGTGAACCGGCCAGAGCCCCTCCAAACTAGCCATAAACCCCCATAAACCCCCGATATTCGACAATGGACCACAGTTCGCTCGGAACACGGATTTCGAATCCGTAAACAGTGACGGAAAGCTCGTAAATTATACTACTGACCTAGGAAATTTGCTTGAAGATAAACCAGCAATTTGACGGTGCGAATAAAGCTCAAAGTAGGGGTTTTGAAATTATAAACAAAACAATGAACTCCCACTGAAAACCCGCAATTTTCGGCGACCGTTTGCGGTTAGCTCAAGACTCGGATTTCGAATATGAAAATTGAAATGGGAAATAAAAAATAAGAACTAAGAAGATATGGAAATTTTAAGGGATTTTTTCAGGGTTTCAACACCATAAAATGTAAACGAACGGGTGCAGGAATTGAAACAAAGAGGACAAGATCCTACCTCGTGGGACTAAGCCCGAAGCTTTCCCGTCGATTCGTCGGCCGCCCGCAACACCTCAGAGGGAAATGGGGGAGGAGAGATTGAAGGAGAGATCCTTGGGTTGAGCTACTTCTACCGCCAGAGGATGCAAAGGGGAAGGGAAGGGGGAGGGTTTGTTTAAATAAAGAAAACAAAATAATTAAAATTTTAATTATTTCAACCCTCAAAATAACCCACGTCCGAAACTCTCGACGAGGTCGGGGTTACACCTCCCCTAGGGTAAAAACAACTCTCTGAGCACAATGGAGGTCTCTGAATTTTAATCCGAGGCCCCGATCAAAAGTTATTAAACCTAGCACCCGGGCCGCCAAATTATGAAAACGCCCCCGAGGCCATTTTTCACAAACGAGCCGCGCCCGTGAAAACTATACCCCTCCTAGGGTAAATGGCACGCTCCGGACTTGACCATGCCCTTGATTCTCCAATATGAACCGTTTAAGAGATACTTGAGTTTAACCAATAAAAGATGAAAATTAATTAATTAATTAATCCGTTTAACGTTCCGAAAGTGAGCGAGAGGTCCAAACATCCCGTGCTGACATGTTTTATGTCATTCCTAGGGTAAACACTCCATTCCGGACCCATTCGTACACTCAGATCTCTGATCTGAAGCACCGTTTAGGAGGAATCCCATTTAGTTTGCGTTCTCAGTGTGAACGCACTGAAAATTTAATTTCGGCCACTCCGGGGCTCGAAATCGCACGCCGTCTGAAGGCGCTGCTCTGGAATAATATCAAAAATATTCCAAAGTCTTTCACAGAAAAAACTGGGTTCTTAAATCATTACCTCCTTCAATCTTTTCATCCTAAAAAGCAAAACCAGGGAACAACTCACGGTACTAAGCCCACACCTGGCTCTCCCATACCCAGAAGAACTCTCACACCACTTTACACCACCGCACATAGACCAAAGGATTTGATCTGTTCACGCGAGGTCTGCCCTCACCGATGTCGTTCATAGGAGCACGCACACCTTTTCTTGGGTGAGTCACGTGGGAGACGTCATGCACCCAAACCAGCCTTTCGGGTTAGGGAAAGGAGGTAGGGAACCTCACCATCCCCTTGCATGGTCTCAAATAGTTCGAAGGGCCTCAGGGGTAGCTCACGTCCCCAACCAAACATCTACATCGCATGCCGCGACTGGAATCACCGCCCGCACCTGGAACAAGGCCTGGTGATTCCCTCCTTTAGAATATCCATATGGTGAAACACCCAAGGATATCTGGTCATGCAAGGTTCCACAGTCAAGGCTCTCTTACATTGTCGAAAGGCGAAGGAGTCGACACCATCGAATAGAGAAAAATGTCCCACGCCTTTTACCTTACCAACACAGGGTTACACCCGATGCCCTGCGTCACCCTGGTAACACCTCAAGTAAGGAGCAGGGAGGAAATCATTCCACACATAGAGTCTAACAATTCTACTACAAAAGTAGAAGAGTTGTAAAGCGTACCTCTTACCACCTCATGCTCTGCAGGATCGTAGACATCCAAAGCTTGCAGCTATCCGCGGTCCCAATTGTCAGATCCCAGAGCCTAATGTGGGCTGCCTAGTGGTGATGGGAAGACCTCGTAAGGTCGTCCTCCACTACCAGTTCCTCCCGCTCCTCTGCTAGCACCATGTCTCTGGGTGCTACTCCAATCATCGTGCTGCCTCTGTCATGGTGGTGCACCTGCTTCCTGCCCGAAGCTCTCCGCATGCCTGGTCGGGCAGTCCCGTTCCAGGTGACATTGCCCATCATAAGCATAACATCGACTTTCTCCAGGCTACACTAGTGCCCTCCGGCGCCACTGTGGTGTACGACCACACCCCTGAGTCCAGTTATCAGAAAGCCACCCATGTCGAGGTTCTGCTTGTCGATGCCTGCTAGCTGCAGCAGACGTCTTGGCTCCAACGTGTCGTCTGCCACCACCAACTCTAGAACGTGATAGGAATCTCTCTGTCACCAGCACATGCTCTAGCACCCCGAAATATGTGGAAATGCTCAAGGGTACTATGACAGCACGAATCTCTCGGTGGATACCCCGCTCAAACTTCCATGCTCGGATGTTGTCGTTATGGACCAAGTCCGGGTAAAAGCGTGCATAGTCTGCGAAACTAGCCGCGTACTCGGCCACCGTCATCCCTCCCTGCTAAAACTGCAGGAGCTCCTGAATCCGAACAGAGCGTAAGCAGGAAGGGAAAAACTCCTCAAGAAAAAACAACTGAAAGCCGCCCCACGAAAGCGACGACTCATCAAGATACTGAGTGACCAGACTCCACCAATGCCAAGCTGCTCCACGAAAAAGGTGGGAGGCCAAAGCCACTGCCTCGAGCAAAACCTCCGCTGCCTGAGGGTCTGGATCACCATTGAACCTCAATGGTCTTAGCCGCTGGAACTCACAGAGCGTGGTCAACCTGTGATCAAGCCCCGTCTGCTCTACTGAAGCTGTCTGCTACTCACCTGGTGGGGGTACTGCTACCAGCCCACCCAGAGAAAGGGGATTTCCTGATGGGTCCTCGACTGAGGCCACATAGCTCACAGGGTCATCATCGCGAACCAAATCTAGTATCTTGGATGGCTATCTTTGTAGAGACATCCTGAATATTATCAAGGAGTGTCACGGTCAGATGATCATATATGTATATACCATTAACAACGATGGGGAGATGACTCAAGAAGGACAGTCAAAGACTCAATCCTATTGATTCACAAACCAATTTTACCTGCAACAAGTGTCTCAGCATGCCGAGTCGACAAGCGGGTTATCAGGGTCCTGGTGAATGGATACGTCGACCGCCGCACCATCACTGGACTCCCTGGCCTGAGAGCCTCTCTCGAGACACGTTAACACTGTTGCCCTAAATTCCAACCAATTCCTCTTTTAGGGATGTACACACAACGTCCAAAGGAATGAACCACCTCTGATACCACTTTTTCACGACCCGACCCTACCCGGGCTCGAGCCGCAACTACCCCAAGGCCGCCTCTATAGGTCAGGGGCTGGCGACCAACGCCAAAGGCAAAACAACTCGGGGAGGCCTTTGCCTAAGTACCTGTACACACACATGCATCACACTCAATGAAAAAGTGCAGAGGAAAAGAAAGGACAAGCAGAGTAAAATAACAACTGCTATATATATATATATATAAACCACAGATGTGAATCGACCTCTAAATAGTACAAAGTACAAGCTGAAAGTAAACTGAAAAGAAAAGGGGAAAAACATACGCCCAACCAAAAAGTGCCACAACCCGACAACAGGTAAAACAATAGAAAACAGGTGGGAGGGTCCCACACCTAGAACCCGACAACGACCACCAAACGCGGTCCAAGCTCCCGAATCCTAAGTTCCTCTGACGTCACGACCAACCTGTCTGTCGTCTACAAGGGCACACCAAGTACAGGCAAAGCCCAAGCACGGGTGAGTATAAAAATACTCCGTAGGATACCCCGAAGGATCGAGGGAGCAACAAAGGAGGTACCGAAGGGTGAGCAGTAGATCGAACATGAAAAGTAAAGGAGTGAAACTGAGAGTGAAATAAGGAGTACAACAGTAAAGAGTACAGCTCAACCCAAAAAGAGAAAAGAATGTAGAATCATGCAGACACAAGGAGCTGGAAATGGTGAGAAGATGAACTTCCCATCAAGTCTTCTCTACCTATAGCAGGAGAGTAGACTCGTCCAACCATGAGAAGCTAGACACGGAAACCACATGGCATACCCCGTGCGTCTTCGCCTCTCCTGGAGGGAGAGTAACCAAGCCCAAGAAGTGGGTACTGGAACAAGGTATATACATATTCAAATGCTCAATCAAGAAGCCCAAACAAGATCGTAAGGGGATCTCCATCCCGTAGCTCAGCCCAAGAAAATGAGTAGCCAGACGTCCCAGAAGAAAACGCCACCGATGCCTAGCATCCCGCACATCTGCCCCATACCACAAGTCAAGGGGCTCAAATCACCGCACCTTGACACTATCCGCTTTGGGCGGAACTGACTCGCCCGCATGGTTTTATGTGGCATTGCAAGGACGCGTCTCGGTTGGGAAAGTGCCCCTCACACTTGAGAGTTCTGGGGGAACGTGAAACCACACCATGCCATTGCCCCGCAGTCGAGAGGTCTGCTCAGAGTCAAAGTTGTCACATCGCTGACCTGTACAAATGAGGGTCCCACTCCGGTAGTCCCGGAATAAAGCCACAGACTAGCCTAGTAGAAAGGACTGAGTCTGGAATGTCAACGGGTGACCCACTGCCCAACCCTACTGGAGGGTAATTCATAATATTATATCGGGTGACCCACTGCCCAGCCCTGTTGGAGGTCAAACCCTAGTAAGATATCGGGTGACCCACTTCCTAACCATGATGTAGGGTAAACCCTAATACCTCATCAGGCGACCCACTGACCAACCCTGCTGGAGGGTAAACCTGGAATAAGTCGTCAGGCGACCCACTACCCAGCCTTGCTAGAGGGTAGACCAGGAAGAAGTCGACGAGTGACCCACTGCCTAGCCCTGCTGGAGGGTAAACCCGGAACAAGTCGACATGCGACCCACTGCCCAGCCCTGCTGGAGGGTAGACCTAAAACAAGGTGACGGGCGACCCACTACCCAGCCCTACTAGAGGGTATACCCTCAAGAGTCGTCGGGTGACCCACTTCCTAGTCTCTGCTAGAGGGTAAACCCTGAGAAGTCGATGAGGAACCCTCTGCCCAGCCCCGCTAGAGGGTAAAACTAGAACTTCTCTGGCCATCTCTAATGGATGGTACAACACTGGCCAACCGAACGCAAAGTGGGTATCACGCAACTACCCGACTCCGGAACAAACCAGGGGAAACCACTCAACCCTACTGGTCAAACAAACGAGCACAGAGCCAGGGGAAGACTCAACCCTGCAGGTCAAAAGTCAATAACTGAGGAACCCTCTACGTCGCGAGGGGTCAAAAATACATAAAGCAGAACACGACACACACATGGGTCCCACATGACATGTGGCCCCAAGTCAACCCCAACCAAGCGCAAAAACTTCCTCAGGTACAAACAACCACATGTAACTCCAAGATTTCTCGTATACTCTTAGAGTATACCACGTTCCAGCCCAAAGGCTATCGTGCACACGACACCCAACATTAACACGAAGGCGTAACGTAACAACTCTAACCTACCACCTCAATGGCTGAGGCAAAACCAACCACATCTCATCAAGCATTTACATCACTCAGACGGGAGTACACATGATCACATGCCAAGGGTCCGCTACAAACACAGTAGAAGAACCGCCCTCAGGGCACCTTCACATTTCCACATTTAATAAGATTGCGTAAGAGGCTCCACTCGCGTGAACAGATTACACTGTTGTAATCCTCGCGGAAAAAGACGCGATATGGACTACTTACTCGCCCGAAACGGTCAACCGGTGAATAAGGTACTATTCACCGTAACCAACCCATGTGGGGCCCACCTCAAGATCCCAAAACTGAACAAACAGATCACAGCACTGCGATCCCCTGGGAAAAGCACATGATATTGACTACTCAATCGCCCAAAATGGACACCCGGTGAAAATGGTACTATTCACCGTAGCCGGGTCGGGTGGGGCCCACACCACGTCCCCGAAAAAAAAGTCGTGCGAACTGCGCCATCACAATGCTCTCAGAAAAACACGTCAAAAGCACTACTCACTTGAGCGTAACGTACATTCGGAGAAAAAGAAACATTCTGGCGCACCGCACACGAGCGGTGCTACGTGGGACCCGCATCCTGGCCCCGAAACAAAAAGAACTGATCACACCGTTGCGATCCTCTTGAAAAAGTACACAAGAGGGACTATACACTTGTCCAAAATGGCCACCCGATGATAGAGATAGAAAATCACCATCAACGCCCAAACGACCTTCGCGGGGCCCGCACCTGCGTGCAGAATTGAAGTAGGCAGACTGCGCCAATGCAATGCCCTCATGTAACACCCAAAAACGGCTACTCAAATGCCCCAAACGGACGTCCGATGAAAAAGTCGTGAAACGCTGCACCCAGCTCGAAAGACGGGTCGTGGGGCCCACACCTCAACTCCAGTATCAACTCCCGAAACCACACTGGAAAACTCTGTCTCGGCGCCAGGGTCGCAACGTCACTGACGACGCTCAAAACGGACATCAGATGCATTTGCAGCGTCCAAAACAAGAACCCCTGAGAAAAACGCCCGACCACTTAATGTCGTGTCGCACCACCGAACCCCTCATCTCGGGAATTGAAAAATCCTCAGGACTATTTCAAATCGTTCATCTCAATTCAAGGATTGCGCGGCCGCAAACGGTGCCCAAATCGGGCATCCTGCAGATGATTTATTATTTATAAATCATTTTCATAAAAATAATAATAATAATAATAATAATATTATTATTATTATAAACTTAGTATTTATTTATTTAATTTTTTTGCCATGTCCCTTTTTTTTCCTTCCTTCTTCTTTTTTTTCTCTATCTCCCGAGTCCACCCGACCAGAAGGTCGGGTCTCGCACGTTGCGCGCCCCCAGCTGGCGCGGCCGACGACCCCCGTGACCCAGTGCTCGTCGGCACCGCTGCTCCCTGCTCGCGCTGAAGGCCTCGACCCCGGACACCCCGGCCGCTCGCTCGGGCTGAAGACCGCCACCTAGCTCGCCACGAGCTCGCCTGGCCTCCTCCACATTCGACCAGCCGACGCCGACCGCTGCCGAGCCGCCGCTCCGAGCCGCCTCCGACACCCAGTTCTGCCACCGTGAACTGGCCAGAGCCCCTCCAAACCGGCCAGAAACCCCCTTGAACACCTGATATTCGACAATCGACCGCGGTTCGCTCGGAACTCATATTTTGAATCTGTAAACAGCAACGGAAAGCTCATAAATTATACTACGCACCTAGAGGAATTTCTTTAAGATCTACCAGAAATTAGACGGTATGAATTGAGCTCAATGTAGGGGTTTTAAAATTATAAACAAAATGATGAACTCCCACCGAAAACCCGCAATTTTCAGCGGACGTTTGCCGTTAGCTCGGGACTCGGATTTCGAAAGAAAAAATTTTAACGGGAAGTACAAAATATGAACTAGGAATATATGGGATTTTTAGGGATTTGTTTAGGGTTTAAATGCCATAAAATGTAAACAAATGGGTGCGGGAATTGAAACAAAGAAGACAAGATCCTACCTCGTGGGACTAAGCCCGAAGCTTTGCCGTCGATTCGTCGGCCGCCCGCAACACCTCGGAGAGAAATGGAGGAGGAGAGCTTGAAGGAGAGCTCCTTGGGTTGAGCTCCTTCTTCCTCCAGGGGATGCAAAGGAGAAGGGAAGGGGGAGGGTTTGCGTAAATAAAGAAAAAATAATAATTAAAATTTTAATTATTTCGACCCTCAAATTAACCCACGTCCAAAACTCCCGACGGGGTTGGGGTTACGCCTTACCTAAGGTAAACACCACTCTCTGAGCATAACGACTGTCTTGGAATTTTAATCCTAGGCCCCGATAAAAAGTTATTAAACTTAGCACCCGGTCAGCAAAATTACGAAAATGCCCCCGGGGCCATTTTTCACAAACGAGCCGCGCCCGTGAAAACTATACCCCTCCTAGGGTAAACGGCACGCTCCAGACTCAACCGGGCCCTCAGTTCTCCAATCCAAGCCACCGTTTAAGAGATATTTGAGTTTCACCATTAAACGAATTAATTAATTAATTAATTTATCCGTTTAACGTTCCAAAAGAGAGCGAGGGGTCCAAACATCCAGTGTTGACATGTTTTATGTCATTCCTAGGGTAAAAACCCCATTCCGGACCCATCCGTACACTCAGATATCTGATCTGAAGCACCTTTTAGGATTTATCCCATCTATTTGGCGTTTCTAGTGTGAACGCACTGAAAATTTAATCCCAGCCACTCCGGGACTCGAAATCACACACCGTCTGAAGGCGCTGCTCTGGAATAATGTCAAGAATATTCCAAAGTCGTTCGCAGAAAAAACTGGGTTCTTACATGTACTAACTGAAATTTATTCACTATGTTAAATAATTTCTTATTGAAATATATTATACATGTATCATTTATTATACCAAATAGATAAGTTATATTTTATTACCTCATTCTTTTTTTGGGATCTATAATTCTCCCTTAAAACCTCATTATCAATTGATTCTCACCTTCCATGGAAGGGGATTATTATCTCAAAATTTCACCCATTGAGACACATTTGTTATTATATACCATATTTTATTTTGAATGATGAATATAATTTCTTTTTAATATTTTATATCATGATCCTCTCATTATTCATCATTTATAAAGTTCCATTTTAAACCATATATTTCAAGGGATTTTTATTTTAATGTTTCTAAAGTAATAAGTGTTATCTATATCTATTTTCAGTACCATGATACATGTTTAATAATGTGAACCATATTTTATTTTATATGGTGTATTTAATTAATTATTTCCATCAAGTATATTTAATATCTTCATTTTATTATATTTGAATTTCATGTTATCCTCCTCACGTTCTTTGGATTCTTACATTACCCATACCGTAAGGGATTTTGTATCTAAAGTACTTTATAAAGAATTGATTCATATTAATCAATTATTTCCATTTTTTGGTTTATATATTAGTTATGGAATACCATCTATGTCCTGTGATATTAGTTTATTTTTTTTGGGATTAAACTTTTATAAATCCATCAAGGACTTTTTAATTCCAAAATAAACTTTTATTTTAATCATAATTTTTATTCTAGTTCCTTTCCTATATGATCACTCTATATTTCCTTCCTTTGACTGAAGGGCGTTAACCTAGATAGTCATACATCAATTTATAAGTGAAATCATTTACTTAAATATATACCATTACTATATATAGTGTTATTTTAAATAATTCTTACATGGAAATCTATTTCATTTATTGAACGAGGAAATATTAAAAATTAATAGGTCTAATGTGACAAACTAACATAGTTATTTTCGTGTGTTCCTTACCCGAACAAAATATTTCCTAGACACATTGCCTTGAAAATAAAATTATGATGTATATGATAATGGTTTCTTTGATAAGGGTATGGAATTAGATATCTTACAACAATCATTTCATCACTGGGGAACCATTCATTATTATCCATGTGATCTTTTCATTCCCATTAATTTCCGTGGATATATTATGTTTTTCTTTCATTTTATTATGTAATTATTTTTTTTAGCGATTCTTACCATACTACTGATTCTCATCTTATACTCAGTTATTATATTTAATTGTTATCTCTTATTTTTACCCTTATTGTGCATTTGAGATCGCCCCTTTATAATTTTCCAATTCCCCTTTTTATGAATAAATTTATTATACATGATATGTCTAATAGAATAGAATATGTAGATTATTTTTTTGGAAATATTGAGGTCTTATTATGGATTAAGTAGATTATTATATTGTAAAAAAATTTATTTATTGAGAAATAAATTATATTTGTTAGATTATTATTGGTCCAAATTCTCAGAAACAATAAATCTAAAACATGTTAGAAATTTATTTAATAAAAAATATTATTTATGTAATTTAATTATGTAATATTTATATCTGAATATATATAGTTGGTATCAAATCTATTATATAAACTATATGTTATTCGTATCGAATCTCAGAGTGTAGGCCCGAGATGCTACAAGTGAACAAACAAATATTGATTTTAACAAAGAAATATTAATAAATGGGTATTAAGATATTAAATATCAATGTTATCCAATTATATAAATATAAATAATCTTATAATATATATTAATAATAATTATAAATTTTTAATACATGAGTTTAGAAGATGATTGACCAAGAAGGAACACATGGTAAGGGTTTTCTCTACTCAATTTCATTTTAATTTTTCCTTAAATAATATTTATTGAATTTTCTATTCAATGTTTCATTTATTATGAAATTTATATATTTTATATGATATGATATTTTCTATTTAAATTTTTAGAAATTAATTCTTTACATCAAAATAATATTTTTGGTGGATTTATTTATCAATAAAATTATGGATTTATTAAGATTAATTTCCACCCTTTTAATAGGATCATTCTCCTCTATATACATATTCCTTATTACCAAAGTTTTTTATCTAGTTATTATAAATTCCAAAATGTTTTTTTTCTTATATATTCCTCATATTTAGCTTATCTCTTCTCAAAAAGTAATGTTTATACTCTTCATTTGATATGAATTTTTATTTAAATGAACATGAATATACTGGAAGGGTATTTATTTTCACATTTGTAATTTTTTATCTTCAAATACACATTTATTTAAATTAAATTTATTTCATTCTAAGGTTCTATTACTATTTTTTTTATTAGAGTTATGTTTTAAAAATAATTCCCCTTCCCTTCTCAAAAATAATTTTTAATAGTGACATATAACGTCATATATTTAAGACAACATTAAAAATATTTTTGGAAGACTTTTATGTTTTCACTTCTAATTTCCTCTTGTGGTTATATATCTTATAAATTAACATTCATGATCACCCAATAATTTTTATTATGATATATTACCGTTTTTTGATAGAATTTTTAGTATCTACTGAACTAATTTATTATGTTTATTTTATTATATACATTTGAAAAGTGCCTAAACCACATTTCTTTCCATGGGTTTTTATGATATGATGTATGATTGTTTTCAGGTGGCACACATATTTATGTATTATTATTATGTGATAGTTAGGGTAATATATATCCCTAAACATTATTTGTTAATGTCTTATAAGTGATGAGATAAGAATTATATGAGTGGTCATGAATGGGTCTTTTTATAACTTAATGTGTGGACATTGTTGGGTTTGTTCGAAACATAATTTATGGGAATAATTGTTTTTTCTCTCAATGTTATAATCTACAATGTTTTTTCTAATTCAAAGTTTCTATATTATACATTATTTTTTTATTATAATTTCATAACTCATGATTATTTTATCATGTATATATAGTTTTACATCATGGTGTTTGTTTGATCATTTGAGGTTTTAGGTCATTCTATCTTGGATTATAGATATCTATTATATATCTATGTTCTTTTTTACCAAATATGTCACCCATGTTTATTTATTTATCACATGGTTGTTTTCTTACCCATTTTTCACTATTTGATATATTTTTCCCTTTTTATACATTTAACATCACCTTGTAATTTGTTTCCCATTTCCCATGGGAATTATATACCGTATTATTCGTATAAGGAAGTATTGTATATAAATTTTAATGTGAGATGTTAATGTAAAAACATGTAATATGATATTTATATAGGGAATCTCCAATGACACTATAATTATTTGATTTTAGGTATTGATCTTATTTATGTGATGTAAAATTAAAATATTATTATTTTTTGTCAAATATATGAATGTTTATCATGGGTCATCATAGTTGGTATCAGAGTGGGGTCTAATAATTTTTAGGGATTATGTTAAATAGTATTGGATAAAGAAATGAAAATTAAACTAAGTGGAACTGAAAGTATCAATGGCTAAAATGAAGGTGTTATAGTGTAATGAAAATATATTTTCTATTATCTAGTTTTTAGATAAATAGTAGGGTTTTTATATATTTAATTGTCAATAAGGTGGGGATAACTAATATGAGTGTATCAGGTAGAATATGAAACAAAAATAAAGAAGTTTATTTAATGGAATGTGAAGAGTTTAAGAAGATATAATTCACAAAATATTTTCCATAAAATATTCACACAAAAAGGAGAGGTAATTTTTTGGAGTTGAATAAAATAAAGTATGAATCCATGAACCCTTGAAAATAAAACTTCATGAGACTTGAAAATAACACCTTCAGTTTTTATGGATTCTAAAAGAAATACCAGTTGTTTATTTAGTGGAATAAAACTAAGTATTTGAATGTAATTAAATATAAGTGACCTTGGTAGCTATGATGAAACTGTTCCATGTGTACTTAAGGAGGAAATATAAAATTGAGACTCCCATTATTATGATGGATCTAGGGTTATGAAAAGGAAAGTAGTGTTTCAATGAAAATAAAATTATAATGAAAATCTCAATAGCCTATATGTTAAAAATATAGGGGGAAGCACCTAGGTAATGGACTCAAAGGAACAAGGAAATTATTTACATGTGTTAATATAAACCACCAAGAACACATATAAAAATGAAATATAATGATACCACTATAGTATAAGAAGGTACCAAATTATTCACCCCAACACTACAATGATTGAAATTCATAGAGTTTTGGAATTATGAAAATCAATGCTCTAATCCATGAGATGATGAAGATGAAACAAAACCTCTTAGACCAATGGAAACTGGAATAGAATATTCAATTACTATATATATAAAGTAAATCATGATAATGGAGTGGTGAAATGTACACTTATTATCCAATTATGATATGTGACTTCCTTATTTGATTGTGGTTATTTTTATTCTTCCATATCAGGCATGTTTTCTAAGAATATAGATTGAAAAACTCAGACATTGTAAATAGAATTATCAGTGAAAAATTTTATTCGGTTTATTATTTCATCATGGGTATAAAAATATTCTTCAATCAAGTTTTGTGGTAAGTTACTTCTTATAGATATAGTTATTATTACCTTGGTTGAATTTGATTTGATATTTGGCATGGATTAACGCTCCCAATATATAGATCATATCAATTTTTTGGATAATGAAATCTCATTTCATATGTTTGAACATCACAATTTAAAATATAAATTATAAGATAATTAAAAATTCCTTTTAGAATAGGACCCATTTAATATGGGTCTTGACACCCAATAATGGTGGATGCTTGGCTTAGATGGTTGTGGAGGGACAAAACATTAATGAAATGAAAATTTTATGAGATAACTCTGATAAATTCCTTGATTAAATACCTTTCCATTCCTTAGAATAGGATGTTATGTTTTCAAATGGACTTACACTAGCTCTCTTATTCAATAAGAAGGATTGTTTAATACCTATTTTCATTACTTATCCTAAACTCAAGGAAATATTCATCCAGAAAAACATCATTTTCCATTGGTGACCTATTTGATCAACATAGAGAGGTTCATTACATCTTGAATGAATATTTTTTATATAGATATAATCAATCAAGGGTAAAGGGAAAAGATATATAGGGATAAAAAGTTTTCCTATCTCATAAAGACAAAATCGTTTATTTTTAATAAATTTATTACAATTGTAAAATCCACAATCCAAGTTAACAAGGAAGGGAATAAGTTTATCTAGACTGAAGAATGTGAATATATTTTTAAAGAAGTAAATATGATGATGGTCACTCCAACTATAGTGTATAATGGGTTTTCTTATAAAATTATGATTCATATAATGGCTTGAGATGTGTCCTGCTGAAGAATAATATGGTAATTGTTTATTCCTCACGTCAATAAAGTATCAATGAGAAAATTTCCAAATGCTTGATTTGGGGATTGTAGTTATAATATTTTTATTTAAGAACTCAAAAGATTATCTCTATAGAGAGAGGTGTGATATATATATTTATCATAAGAGTTAAAATTATGTATTCAAATAGAGGAAGTTAAACATGTTCTGAAGGAGATGAAAAGAGTTAATAAGAAAATATGAACAATCAATACATTATCATCCAAGGAAGGAAAAAAGGTGGTAGATACTTTAGGTATAAAGGTTCATGATACCCTATCATTTATTAGGATTTAAAGGGACCCAATATTTATGGTTATTCAAAGGAAAATCTTTTAATTCATAATGGATGGGTGAAATCCCACCTTTCTAAAATGTTTTCCCAGCCTTCCATATATGTGAGGATCATGGATCCCCATAAAGAAGATATGGAGATATAAAAGAAGATAATATATATTTTTTTGTTCAGACTTGATTGGAATGGGGTTATAAGATTTGTAACCTAGATATATATCCCTTAAAAACCATAATTTTATAAGGATATTTTAGATGATGTGTATAGATCATCATTTTCTATTCATCCAAGAAGCACAAAAAATGTCTAATGAACTAAATAAAAACATTTTGTGTACAACATGAAGATGGATATTGTGGGTTATATATTTAAATTATTAATATAATAATATGTAAATAATTAACATTATAAATATAAGGGGATGATGTAACAATTTCCTCTACTAGTGTGGAAATGGAAAAACATCACCATGGATTTAACCATAAACCTTCCCAAGAATTCTAAATTAAACAATTCCATCGGGGTAGTGGTGGATCAACATAAAATCTGATACAATTAATTTATATTTTAGTGAATTTATCACTTGATTAACGGTATATGTTATATATAAATAAAGATGTAAGGCTACATAGAGTACCACTTTCAATATTATATGATTGATATCCAAGTTTATTATCAAAATTCCAGAGGAGTATTCTTTAGGAAGTAGACACAAATTGATATTTGGTATGGATTATCATCCCCAAACCGATGTCCAATCTAAAAGAACTATTAAATAATTTTAAGATATTCTATGTTCCTACTAAATATACTTCAATGGAAGTGGAGATTAACATCTTCCTCTATTGGAGTACTCATATAAAAACAATTTCCACTCAAACATCCAAATGGAACCATATGAATCTTCATATGGGAAAATATACATAACTATGACATGATGGGATGAATTCTAGGAGAGGTAGTAGGTAGGACCTGATATTGTCTATGAAATTAACAAATGGTTCAAACCATTTAGTGATATATAAAAGAAACACAAATTTAATAGAAGATCTATTATGATAATAAGAAATGGTATTTAGAGTTTTAAGTTAGTAACAAAGTGTCCATTTGAATATCTCTATGGAATATGGTTATGAGGTCCATGGAGAAGGGAAAATTAAGCTCTAGATACATTGGTCCATTCAAGATTCTTGATCATGTAGGGATAATACCTTATCAATTAACGCTTCAAAAAAAATCTATCACGTATAGGATATATTCCTTCTATCCCTTTTATGGAAGTACATACCATATAAATCACATGTACAAAACATAAAATCTATGGTATTGGAACATGAAATTTATTATGAGGAACAATTGGTGGAGATGCTAGATCGAAGAGATAAAGTGTTGCAAAAATCACCTCCCACCTCATTAATGTTCTATAAAGAAAACAAGTTTGAGGAAAATACAAAATAATTTGAGGATGTTATTAAAAAAAGTACCCACATATATTTTCATATGTGTAATATATTTTTGGGAGATAAATTCTCTTATGGGGGTTGAATGTAAAATCTTAAAATTTTAGTTTTAAATTTCCCTAAGATAACTTGTTTTATACGCAACATAAAAATAAAATGAACATTTTATTTATTTTTTCATAATGGAGAACTAAAATTTGAAATAAATTATGATAAAATTGAACACAAAATAATCAATATAATTACTAAAGGAATGAAAAATAAAGTATATGAAATACAATAAGGTTAAGACATTCATTATAGTGAAATATTTTAAGGATCAAACCACTAATAATAACCACATAGAGAATGGAAAATTTAAATATAAGATAAAAATATTTATAAATTAAATATGGGAAGTTATTATATGAGTTTTATATGACCATTTGGATTATAAATAAATTTATTTTACATAAGAATAATTAATAAGATAAATTATTAAATATGATTATTACAACATCACTGTTTATTTCATGGTTATAAATAAAAGTAACAATATTATAATATCTATTTATTAAGAAGAATAAATAAAATAATGTAGTATGATTCGTACTTTTAAATCTCATTTATCTAATTTTGAGAACTATGTGGCATTACTAGGAGTTTCCCATGACCAAACCAAAGACGGCCTTTAACAAGTTTGACTTGATAGAAATCATATGTGGGAGAATTTCAAGTTTATAGAAATCAATTAGAGATTGTTTCTTTTTGAATCACCACCCATGACTAACACTATTTATTATCATACCCTTATATCTTATATAGAGTACCTATGGGTTTTTGAAATTATATTCAAGGGTGATATAAATTTTAAATTATTAATATAACAAATTTTATATGTTTTAATTATTTTATTTGAATTTTTATGAAATTTTATATTCAATAATGAATTTAATTAAGTAAGTAATGTAATTTTTAATTAAAATATTTTTATTAATGACTAGAAAATAATTAAACAATTATAAAAAATGGGAATAAAATATTTTAATGTTAAAAGACCTATTTTTCAATGGATGGCGATTTTCCAATGATTATGTATTTTTTAATTTGTTAACTATATTGATCCCTATATAATAATAGTTTTAATTAAATTGATTGATAATAAATATAAAAAAAATTAGCATTCATCTAATGATTTTTAATTGGTAATAAATTATACTAAATTCTATTTTTTTCTTGATAATACATTCACCTAAAAAGTGTTTTCTATTTTTTTTCATGCTTATGTTGAAATTAATTTTTATCACCTCTAGTAATTTAATCTAAAAATATAGTTTTCTTACTTGGAATAGTCATGTAATAACTTTGTATGAAATTCAATTTCATTTTTAATATTAAAATAATTTTACCCAGGTCAAAGTTAATCACCCAGGTAAATGCTAAAACAAGGCAAATGGGTTAAGTTAAGGGATAATGTCACAAAATATCAAAAATATTTTCTATAAATGGATGGATAATATATTGATCAAACATTACTTATCTTATATTCTATATTTAAAGTTTATTTATACTTTCCTTTGAGAATAAAATTTCTTTTATTTTAAGTAATATGTATTTACAAAAAATACACCCCTTTAAACTATAAAAGAACCCCACTATTCCCAAATAAAAACACAACATTCCCTAGAAAATTTCTTGAAACCCAAGCTATATTCCCTATCTAATATTCATATCCCGGATTTTGAAACCTTTAGATAGAAGAAGGAGTACAAAATTCCTCATTCCCAAGAGTCTCTCTAAGAGTAGATTCAATTCTTTTACATAAATGTTATGTTTTCATTAATCATTATTCCATATCTTATTTATCCACATATTCTTAAATCATATTTATCAATTCAGTAACATGTTTATAAAATCATTAATCTTTACTAAATGTGATATTATTATTCAGAAATTGGATATTCTTACTCATTTAGTCATTATAACAAGATGTTTTTTGGGTTTGTTTTACCACCAACCTGAATGGTTTTATAATGATAATATCATGAATGATAAATAAGAGATTTATTCCCTTAATTTTATATAATAATGAAGAATTTAAGGTTTTTATGTAATTTTTTTAAGACAATATATGTATGTAGTGAATGGATTATGTATTGGGGGTATCTTTCTACGTGGTAGGGTTTCGAGGTCCGCTAAACCATGGTTGAACGTCGAGCTGGTCCCCCCCCAACCATGGTGAGGTACAAACCTTTTCCACTCCTAAAAGATCCATCACGCACCTTTTATCCCTTCTCCAATCCCGATCTTCTTACTTCCTTCCCCCAGATCGAGATCATTTTGAAAGTTCCAGATCAATTTGAAGGATTCCCTAATATTCCAATCCCATCTGCTAAATTCAATGAAACTTCATCTCTTCTGAACCTAACTTTGATTGTGTGGTTTAAACATTTATGTATTTTAGTGGATTCTTTTTATAGGTATGTTTTTCATTTCTGGGATTTACAAGATCGTGCGATAGTATCTTTACTTGAAATTACACACACCATAATTTGGTTTTCAATGGAGGTTTATATGATCATGTTATGGTTCAGTTTTCCTAGAGTTTTCAACAGATCCTAGTTCTTTCTCTTCAGGTGGTTCTTCAACTTTAATCTATAATACGGTGTCCCGACAAGGGAAATTTTGGTTAGTCTACTGGAATATCCAACACCATTTCAAAATCCTTCGATATTACACATGTTAGAAAATTTGGTTGGATGATATCTATGATCCAACAATAGAACTAGGTCAGTTTTTCATCCTACAACTCCTCGAATATGTGTGGAAGTGGACATTTTTAAAAGGCCGGATGATTTTTTATGGCTTAAAGTTAGGGAAGAATTCTGTTGGAAACTACCTATTGTTATTGATCTGTGGTATGATTATTTCTCTACGTGTAGGAAATTGGGTCATGCTAAGACTGATTATAGGCATGGAAGTTAGATTAATAAAGGCTTCAGAGGTAGCGATAAAAGTTTGGTCACTGGATCTGGTGAAGGTTCGATGGAGTAATCATTACCGGGTGTCTCTAGGGATCAAACTAAGGAAAAGATGGTACATGATAAGAGAACCTAGGTCAACCCAATGTTGGTGGATATTTTCAATCATTTGAGAAAGGATATGGGAGTTTCCTAGGTTATTGAAAAATCCCCCTATGGCTTAGTGGGAAGTGGTGAGGTTAGTGCTGATGGCACATTGAATTCCAGTCCCTGCACTTATGCATTGGTTGCGCGAGCAGGCAGTGGTATCGACTATGAAAGAGTGACTCAAACGACTGGTGATTACAGATTTAAGGATGGTCAGGTCTGGGTAGAACCATGACATAGCCCTAATAATCTGTTGCATGATAACCATGGGGCCGGACCAAGAAGGATCTTGTCTCGTCTTAACTGGTATAACTGTTTTGATGGTATTAGTGATGATGGTTGTGTAGAGTGCATCACTAAACGCCTCTCTAGAGTAGAGTTAGAAAGGGAAACCTCAGATGAATATACAATGGGAGAATATTGTAAGGGTCTTAAAAGGCCAAGGAGGAATATAGGAAATAAATAAAATAGAGATATAATGAGTTTCATTATCAACAATTTGAAGAAAACCAAAGGGCGTAATGTATAATAATGCCTTCCTATAAAAATGGAGACATAATCAGCTAAAAAAGGTGGCGAAACCAAGGTTTAAGAACTCCAAGTAGTGGGAAGAAGTAATAAGGATCAATATAATGGATATCATAGGCCAATAGGTGTAGAAAAAATGGTTTTATAGGGGAATTATCTTTCTAAAATCATGGCGGTTTCATAAGGGGATGCAGAAGAGAAGGCAGGGGATCAACTTGGTGAGTCTCCACTACATGCTGAGGACATGCAGTTTGAGGAGGACACTATGGTCATTTCAAATGTATAGTAGCGGGAGGTTGTTGTAGAACCTGGGTATTCTTTAAAACTACTTATGCATTCATGATAAGAATTAATGGAAGAAGTTCTTATGATTATGTTCACACAAGAGGAACCGACGAAGACGATTGAAATAATGATACGTGTGAACACTAATAGCGAGCAAAGTGCATGGTTCAATAATCAGGATATTATAATGATCATATTCTTAAATAAAGGGAAGATAAACATATATGTGTACCTACATACTTGTGATAATATTGCAACACACTTTGAAGATATAATTATAGATGATCCAGACATACAGGTACCAACCCTTTCTTGGAAATTATATACGGAGAATGATTCTAACAGGCTAAAACTATCTTTCAACAATTATGTTGTTTATTTTTGTGTTTTACCCAAGTTAATTTTTATTTTCTCACTTTTTCTCCAATTTTTTTAATAATTAATATTTATGAATAATTTTTAATAAAATAAATTCTTTTTACAAAAACCAAAATATCAAAAAATTGATTTTTTATGATTTCCATGAGAATTGTCACATTAAGTTCCATGAAATAATAATGGGACTATAAAGATATATCAACCACATACTATAAAAATTAATTAAAATTTTGTATATTATAAACCCGTGATCAAGCTATAAGGACCAGAACCACTGCATAGAATATTTCATAGAAAATAGAACAGTTAAAAAACAGAAATTGAATTTAAAAAAGAATTATTAATAAATTGGAAATTAGAAACTATAAATGGCTCGTATAAAAAAATAAAAAAATAATATATATATATTATAAATATATATATTTTTATACAAGTGGATAGATAACGTCTGACCAAGATAGAATCTATGGTAAGGATTTTATTGATTCAATAACATTTTAATTTGGTCATAAACTAAATTAATTTAATATACTCTTATAATTTTATTTTATTATTATATTTTAATAATATATATGTTATTTTATATTTATATATTTTTAAATTACTTAATTACATAATAATATTATTTTTTGGTGGATTTCTTTCTCAATAAATATATGGTGTTGTTAAGACTAGTTCTTATCCTTTCAAATGGGTCATTGTTATCCTTGTCCATATTATTTCATACAAAAGGTTTTCTTTTTATTTTTATAAATTCAAATTATTATTATAATATCTATAAATTATATTTCTCTTCATCACTTATCAGAAATAAAATATTTCTACACTCACTCTAATTTGGTTGTTTTTTAAAACTACATTGAAATCCTAAAAAGAATTTATTTTCACATTCATACATTTTTAACTTACAGTAGACTTTTATTTAATTGAATTTTATTTCATTTAAAGGTTATATTATTGGGTATTATTTTAATTTTAATTTTTAAAAAGTATACTATTTCCCTTCATGAAAATAATTTTTGAAAATAGATTGCAACTTCATTATTTTTTCAACAATATTAAAAAATGTTTTATAAACACTTTGATTTTTTCAGTACGATTTTACTCTCTATGATATATCTATTATGGATTAATATTTATGATTACATTAGAAATTATATTATGACAAAATTCCTTTTGGAGTTGAAAATGTTCATATTAGCCAAACTGAATTATTCAATTAATTTGATACAATTCCATTTGAAAAGTGTATGTAACCCAATTTTGTTTCATTGGCTTTACTGATATGATGTATAATTGTTTTATGGTGGAACAAAAATTCATGTATTATCATTATGTAATGGGTGTGTTCCAATATATTCATCAAATTCATTGGTTAATATTTTAGATCATATGAAAAAATGATTTTATGCACAGACCTAATAGATTTTGTTCACAATATAATGCATAGACATGATTGGGTTTGTTCAAAACCTAATGTATGACCATGATTGGGTTTGATCACAACTTAAATAATGGACATGATAGGGGTTTTCTAAGAATCATGTAATTTAATATACTTATGATTACTCCAAATTTCTATGATATTCCACTTTCCTGTGTTATGATTTATGGAATCATGATTATTTACTCCTGTTTCTACATTTATATACAGTTGTGTATGTTTGATATTTTGAGGTTATTTGTTATTATATTATGGAATATGGAAATATTATATGTTTCAATCTTCTTTTTAATTAAATATATCTATCTTTATCTTGTTTTTTATCATTCTTATGATCTAACCCACTACTAATTGTTGATAAATGTTTCTCTTAATAATCATTTTCACTCACCCCTTTTCAGGTTTCCCATTTTTCCAAGGAATAATACACCATAACAAATGTAGAAATAAGTATTATGTAGATATATTTTGTAAGAGTTTTTTAGACAATAATATATAATAATATGTATATAACTAATCTGCAAAGACACCAAACCTCTAGGTTTTGGGGTTGTGAGATTATTTGTGAGATGGTATATTTTAATTTTCAAATTGATTTAAATTATATGAAGGTTTAGAAGGGGCCATCTCAGGTATATACCTTGATAGTGAGCTGAGTCGAGATGCTAAAAGACTAAATTTTGGAATGATTATGGAATTATATTAATTTATTAAAGAAAAACTAGAACTGAGGTTTGAAAATCATTTTTCCCACCATTGGTTTTCCTTTATCAAGTTCGGTTATTAAGGGGGATTAATGATTAAATAAAAAGATAACATATACGAGGATAAATATTCTTTCACCTCAATATTTTTTATTTGTTTTTTGAATATGACTGCATGTTTTATATTTATTGGTTAATATATAGGTACAACCCATTTATAAAGAAAAATAATGTGGTATAGCTTTCTAGATTTTTTTATGGAAAAATTTGATTCCATGGTTAATTACTCTTATTTTTACACTGAAAGTGGTTCATAAAGACATAGAGTTGGTTAATTTTTGGATCATTACTATGTAAGATGTGGTGACACCCTTTTGTTAAAAAATTAGGATGTAAATGAGTGATACATTTCTCTTTATGTTATAACATTGAATTTATTTTCAATAAAGGGAAAACATATCGACATTTGAGTTAAAGAAGATTTTGAAAAAATAATCAATGGGGAGAGATTGAAGAGACAATTTGGATTATGATGAATATTTGAATTGGTCTGTATTTCTTATCAATATATCTACAAGAAATATAAATCACTATATTCTAGAATTATGTGATGAGTGTTGTGTTATTTTTTACACATAAAAGAGAATTTTAATTTGAGGAAACTTCTCAGAGTTCTCATATAGATAAATACAAGGACACACAATTTACAAGGGATTATTATTGAGTCGTTATTTATGTGAAAGATATGCGACTATGATTATGATAAGTACTTTAAACCACTATTTTTATGTAAGGTGTGTAGCTGGAAAAAGTGGGGAGATTAAAGAACATAGATTAATGAAGTACAAGCTAGTTAAAATGATAAATAATCTATTTTTGGATAATTATTCATGATGACTACTGTACTAGTGTGGAATATGTATTTGGATTATGTTTGGGAGAAACTTAATTTAAAATGAAATTAAATAGGTAGTGGGGACTTATTAAAATTCTATAAATTGAGTGTTTATATCCAACATAACATTGGATAGAATTCTAGAAATATCTAAAGTTAGTTAATATATTTTGGAGTAATTGTGATAAATAAGAGTTTAATTAAATTGGTTATACATTGATTTTAATAATTATATAAAACAAACTAAATAAGTGACAAAGATTGAAATTTTATAAGAGTTATCTAGAGATAGAAAATTGATACACTCCATGCGAGACCTTGAGGTACAAAAAATTCATTTTTCTCACACATATGAGTCATCTAAGTTAAATTTACACAAAGAAAATGTATTTATGGAGATGAATAATAGTTTTCAAAAAATTCATTAGAGATATTGAATACTTTTTAGGATTCATGACTTCATAATAATCCTTTAAATTTTATTTCAGTAATTAGATTTCGTAACAGTCATTTCATGTTTTGTTAGAGTCATTGAGAATTTTTAAGGAAAAATATACTGTAAAAAATAAAAAATTATGAATTTAATAAGTTTAAATCAATATTTTTTGGTTTATTTCTTATTTCACAAGGTTTACTAAAGAGTTAAGGGAAATTTCATAATGTTTTTTACGAATTTTGTAATGTTTATTTAATTTTATAAAATAGAAAAAGATTGAAATTGTTGAAAAATAAAATATTAAAATGGGTCATTTCAATGTTTTATATGAGTCATCTTAAACTATGTGTGATTAATTCTATAAGATTATATGAAAAACTTACAATTTTATAATTTTATAAGATCCATATCCAATTTAGATAAGATTTAATAACTTTTTTAAAGAGTCATTAACTTTTATTAAATGATAGTTTACAAAAAGTTATCAGTGTCACATACTCTCAAGAATAGAAGAGTTATCTGGAGAAATAAGAAGAGTCATTTACTATTATAAAAGTACATAAGTTAGCAGAAAGTTGACGAGAATATGTAGGTATAAAAGATACATTCATAAATAAAATAAGACAATATGGGGAACTATTATTTAATAAATTAAACATGATAATTAATCAGTATGACTATGACTCAATCTAAAAACTAAGAGAGTAACCTTTAGATAGTGGAGATGATAAATATTTCATGTAGTTGAGAAAGGATTAAAACTATGTGCACACTCTAAGAAGTTATTCCACATAATGAAACTTCATGATTCCATGAAGACATGGAAGAGAATTAAAATGCATATATATTTCATATAATTTTCAAGGAAGAATGAAATTACTTTGAAAAAGGATTTAGATTGAGATAATGACCCAATTTAAATGATTTTTAATGAGAAATTAGATTATAGGATGATATTGACAAGTTTTAATGAGTAAAAACTCTTATACTGAGAAATGAGGGATATTTTCATATTAAAATATAGAAAATAATATTAATGATTTTCTATGAATTTGAAAAGATGGAGAAGTATAATTAAAAATATAGGGGTGATAAAAATATTATACTCTAAGTGATAATACCTTTTTTATCAAATAGAGAGAGTGTGAGAGATTCAGATAGTGTAATTTATGATGAACTCGCTATGTATTAAAGTGAAGGAGTCAAT
Source organism: Viscum album (assembly GCA_963277665.1). NCBI lineage: Eukaryota > Viridiplantae > Streptophyta > Magnoliopsida > Santalales > Viscaceae > Viscum > Viscum album. The sequence continues at coordinate 1,944,771,140 of OY728148.1, forward strand.
GATATTTTACCAGAATGATCTTCTGAATCAAGGTAGTAGAATAATAAGAAGATATAGAAGTAGATAAAAATTATTTTCATAAAATAATAATAAATTATAGTATAATAATATGTTTTGAGAGGGAGACCAATATTTATTGTTTTAAATTTATATCATATGTGTCAAAAACTATTAAAGGTTGCAGATTTTTTGTTGTCAAAATATCATACCAATACCATGTTAATGAATGAGGCTAACATATGTTTCAGAATATATACATTATTTCAAAGACCTATTCTAGAGGGAAAATATCTATTCTTTTAATGTAACACCCATAACATAAAAAACATTTTTTTCAAGGAGTTATTGGTCGAGGACCATTGATTCTAGAGGCTACAATAATAATCCATTCCCATACTTGTTTTGAGGATAAATATTATTGGGGGCTAATACAATTAGGATTAAGTTTATATAATAAGACTCAAGTATGGTAAATAATCATATATTTCACTTATATTGTTTAATATAGAGTAGAAAAAGTGTCATAATTCAATGTGAACACTACCCTCCTCTTGTTGTAATCACTTCAATTAAAATTAGTCATTAATTTTTGTCTCAGAACTCATCCAAAACATAATAAGAAGGAGGTTTTCATAATTTTACTGATCTCGGTAAAACCTTTTGGTTATGTTATTCAATGTTTAATTTATTTATTAAATGTGGAGGTAATTATTTGGGGTTTATTAATTTATTCATGAACCTTAACCAATATAGGGGTTTAAGTATTATGAAGTGATTGTTAAAATGGAATAGTGAAACTCAATAAAAATTGAGAACACTGATTCAACCACCCTCAGTGTCTTCACATGATCTACTAGGAACTTAAAAAGATATATAATAGGATATATTCCTTTGATATATGTAAAATATATGATTTTTTTTTATTTTTTTCTTTTTGTAAACTCTAGGGTTGGTATATGATGATTCTGTCTTAGTGAATTATTATATCAATTAATTAATCTTTCCATGTTGAATAAAAGAAATAAAATATAGAATGAAATGAGATATTATTTGAAGAGGTCTATAATAAAAAATATCTGGAGTTTCATGTCCTTTTTGTATACATAGATGCATGATATTTTATAAAAACTTATGTGTGTTCCTACTATAAGTCCCTAAATCACTTTGATGAGTGAGGGTGAATTAGGGTGAGCAAATTGTTTTTTTTTCAAAAAAATCATGTTATTATGTTATCAAGAACAAATTATTCAATTTATCTATACCAAATATTCACAAATTCTAAATATTAAAATTGACATACAATAGAAATTGATTTTTTCTTAGTCAACCCATAATTTCTAGCTCTATGGTGTAAAAACAATATTATGCCATTATATCTTGAAAATCCCTAAATAACTATCAAGATTTAAATATTTAGGGTTATCTCATTTCTATATCCATGGGTCACTCTCTATAATTATTATTACAATAACAATTTATTTAAAATGAACAAAAATGTGTATCAAATGTTTTATAAAATCAATATATTAAAAGATAATCAATTCACCATGCTGATATGAGTATTTATCTTCAATTAAAACATCATAGATAAATATATATCTCCATGCATGTCCAAAGTTTTAATAACAACTCTTATTGAAATTATGGATATGAAATTTAATTACCAATAATTAGCACCACTTCTGTGTTCTTCAAATAATCCATTTAAAACATTCACATTAACTTCCTTGAAAACTAGAACCTGTCTATGACTCAGGTCAAAATATTATTTTCCTTAAACATTTTTCACCATTGTATGTTAAAGAAATCACATAAAAGGTCCAGTGTTTTTATATTTGAATATATATATATATATATTATATAAAAATCAATATAACCAAAACGTGGTCCTCTTATCCATGAAATGGTTTTATGGTTAGTGGTTTGACCTCAAAAATCAAAACCCTCATTTCTCCAACTTTTACGAATTTACCAGATTCCATCTTTTGAGATTAAAAAACTATAATGCACCATGAGTTGGTTTATTCCTTAATATATCATGGTTTATGATTTATTATTTTAATAGTTTAATTTAATGAAATGCCCAGTACCATTATTATCACTATCATTAATTTTCTCATTTTGAAAAAATAATGTCCTCGAACCACAACCATAATTAATTACTCCAAATTTATTTTGGGAATTGCATTGAACACTTAATCGAATCATGATGTGAATTATTGGGTTTTATCCACTTCTTCACATTTTCCATCAATGCTACTTGAATAAGTAAAAATAATTTATTCACCCCCATTTCATCTAGATATTGTATAAAACACATAGTTCCTTAAAAATAGTAAATAAAAATTTATTTCTTTAATATTATCATTTCACTATATCATGTATGAACCATTTTTAATGGTAATGATATGGTTTCAACTCTATGATTTCCAATGATATTTTCAAACCAAGTTCACCAAAAACTTATAATTCTATGGTCTGTTCCATGTATATGAACATAACATAGTTTATTATCCTTTACAAAAAACTATTTAAAACATTACTTAACTTTCTTCATACATATTCTAGTCTTTACAGAAGTTATATATTATCATTTCAAAATAAATTCCAAATAAAATGACTATTTTTATTAGACATTAACAATATCATATTTTAATAATCATTGGTTCCAAAATTAAATTCATTAAATAAATTTATGTTATAATATTCTCCCTCTTTGGGGTTTTTGGTAATCCTAGGTATTTTCCAATATTACCGACTCCTTATAAATCTAAATAGAAATTTAAAGTACCACTTATTACTCTATGTATATGAGATAAAGGCTTAATATAGAACATAATATTTCAAGAAAAATTTCAATGATCATATTGAAACTTTATCTCTTTAAAGAACCATGATAGCTTTACTCACCTTGATTTCATCACTTCTAGATGATAGTCTCTTGGATTATATATACCCTTGGTTTTCAAACCAAAATCCACCCCACCTATAGTGTAAATTTATCTATATTAACATGATATATCTATATCAATACCAATTATTACAAAATCTAAATATTATTTGGTGATAAAATTATACTTTTCTATCACTTATTCAATTTTATTAATTTACCAATTATTGAAAATTACTAAATATTCTATGGTCTTCTTATTGATATCTACCACCACTTGTAAAATTTCACTAATTTTAAACCCTTTAATAAAAGAACAAAGGGTAATAAGCTATCACACATAATAAACCATGTTAAATATTTAAAAAATATGGAGAGGGGATATTTTAAACCCTCTAATGATTTAAGAGGTTATATAGAACTGAGGTTTAATTTATATTTTTCAAATTCATGTGTGGCCAATGGTTTGGTAAAAATTTCTACTACTCATTAACGTGTTCCAATATAATTTACTATAGAAAAACCATGTTCAACATTTTCTTTTATAAAATGATATGTGATTTTAATATGTTTTACAAAACAAATCAACACTCTTTATGATATCAATAACAATTTTTTAACAAAGAAATACCACTATATCTAAATTTAATTTAATTCCATAGTATTCAAAATAGTTTTTCATACATATAACACGGGTACAAAAATTTATCAACCATTATATACTGAAATTATTGTATAATAAGTGAAGAAAATTCATATTTCTTACTTAGACAACGAACACACTTCCTTCCGATGAAATATACTCATCCAATTGGGGATTTTCTATCTATAATATCTCCATTCTAATATGATTCTATGTATTCCATCAATTCTAAAAATTTTCCTATATAACATAACTACCTATAATTATAGGTACCATAATCATACCCCATCATTTATTTTACTTCAATGATATAGTCTTCCATTGAGTTGAATTGAAATTGTGCTATCAATCATGTTTCACAACATATGATTGGACTAATCAACATCAAAAATAGAAATATTAAAATCATTATCTCAAAAAATGTTAAATAAAAAACTTTTACATATTCATGATTCCCTAGTTGAGTTCCAACATTGATTGGGGTTGAAATCAAAAATATTATATAAATAATTCAATGGATGAATATTTCAAGGTACCAGTCTGTGTTGGGGTTGTCAATAGTGGAAATGAAACAGAACTGGTGGATGAACTTTCAAAAGTAATGATAAAATAATTTGAATCCTCAAAGATCGAAAAATTATTTATACTTAATTACAGTTTCATTAATTTTGAATAAAATCATGTAAATCAAGATAGAGGTTCTTATTTTAATCTATATAAAACATTCATTAAATTACACTCCATGTTTCTATCACTAAAAAGTTTAAAGACCACTATTTTCTCAATATATACTTCCTTCTTATGTACTATATTTGAAAAGTCCACTTTCATAACTATTGGATATATCAGGAAACCACTTTGAATTATAACCATAAAAAATATTTGGATTGATTTATATCTTTCCATATATATAAATATCTCCCCAATATATATTCATTTTATTTGAGAATATCCCTTACTAACCATCCTTTCTTTGTTTATATCATATTTACATCATTTTCATGTATTTTCTTATACTACCATTTTTTCTAATGAACTTATGATCACTAAGACTCTTCCCAAGTTCCCAAGTTTGATTCCCCATAATCAGACTGAGGTATTAATTCATGACCATAATCCATGATTCATATTATTCAACTTATTAAAATGATACAAGCTCCACCTATAATAATAAAATATTTTTTTAAACACTCTCATTCATCGAGTTTATATTGGATCCATCTTATTACCAATGATGTTAGACTAATTAATATAAAAAATTCCTTCTTTGAGTTAGTGATTGAATCACACTAACTCATTTTTCGTATCTTTATTTCATCTCTATTTCTTCGACTTGTGTTGTGTGTTTAACTTGTCTATATTTTTTACCACATTCATATTTTTACTAAATTTTTTACGGTATGAGATTTCAAATTTATTCAAAGGCTTATCCTCAATTTCTTTGACATCACTCCTCTAAATAGTATTACAGAACCTATCATTAATTTTTTTATATGATACTCTTGGTTGAATAACCATGAAATTGTTCTCCATATAATTCAACACTATACCTTACTTATGCACCTTATTTTTTCAATATAAAACATTTTCTCCCAAATAATCTAAGGTACATAGAGTAATAATTCTCCAATGACACATATAATAGGGATTATTCTTCTATCAGGTACTCACCAGATCCATGATTTGTGTGTATGTCAAAACTTTCACTACCTCATTCTAATATTTTTGTAAGATACCAATATATATGAGTAATATCTTTACTATTTTTTTGAACATGTGGTTCCTTATTTTAGTTATTCTATTTTGTTTTTTAGTTCTCACTTATAAAACAAAGTGTTTGACTCAATGTTTCTCTAGGTTGATATCAACTTTATGAGAGGTGAACTATATCCGATTGTCCAATCATAAGATTTTTATCATCTATATTGTTTCTTTTTTAGATCTTCTTTGAATCCTTTTGATGTAATATATAATATATTTATTTGTTTTAATGAAAATTATACAACTTTTCATACCTTAATAATCCAAAATCAAGATAAAATATCTTTATAATCAATTTTCTACATGTGATATAGGGCCACACATTAAAATATAAATTAGATTAAGTAAGATTAAATATCTCTTATACTTTTACTAGTAGATATTTATTATAATATTCCCACCTATAAAAGTATCTCAATCCCATTCACTATCTTGTTTTAGATTATCAATATCTATCAAATCCTTAACATTTGAAATATTTTCAATGTATTATTGATGTATATGACTAATTTTTATATGATATAAACTGTTTTCCTCATGAATAATGAAAAAAATGAGCTCTAGTTATTATTTTCCCAATAAACATTTCTTTAGGATATTCATCCTTCCACCAATGAATCTTAAGTCCTCTTTTAATAAAGAATAAATTGTAATTAAATATGTCCTTAATGCCTAATTCATAATGTTTAATTTTGCTTATGATGTAATTTTAACATCAACCCATACAAAGTATATTAGTATTCTTAAATTATTCTCTAATAAGACAATTCATATCACCCCAATTAATATTTAATTCATTATGACTTCTGAAAACAATTATTCTTTTCACCTGAATAGTTATATTTTTCAACAAGATTTTATTACCCATTATTTAGGATGAACACATAATATTATGTATCCATTTTACATTGTTCATACTCTCTTTGAGATCAATTGTTTCTAATACAGACTTATCATTATATTTATTTTATTTCTATGAAAATCATAATGGATTTTTGATACTTTTGGGTCTCCCATAATTACTTTTAGTACACATAGTAATGTAACCTTCTCCTCTTTGAGTGAATAAAATATATTATTTAATGAGCTTGTGTTTATATCTTTCTTGTAAATTTATTGTGAACCTAAATGTAATTCATTTCCTTCTCTTACATGATGATAAATATATGATTTGTGAAAAAATATTAGAGAAATTATTAAAATTCAAATAAAATGAATTTATTTTTTGAAATGAGGGATTTGTTATCATCGTTACTTTTTAAGAACTAGATGACTTGCGTCATAGTTAACTTATCATTATATCATAATTAGTCTTAGTATAACCCAGAAAACCAAAAAATAGATACCCAATCGGTGAGAATATCATACCACTTTAACACCACATCTTTATCACAAATGTGTGACCTTATGTTTTTTAGATAAAACTTGATAATAGATTTTATTAAATTTTCCCACCATTTTCTTTCCATTAGAAATTGAATTTTCTATATGGGTTTTTTATAATTTACCTCTATATATAATTTTTATATTTCCAACAATGTTATAACTTTGATTATTTATGAAATTTTAGAAAATAGTTATTCCACATTACTCACTTTGTTTAACCTCAAAATTTGAAAGCTTCCCAAATTAAATTATCTGCTTATAATCTAAAATTTTAAAATAATATTGTAATAGTTTTTTCATTGTAACTACTTCTTCCTTGAGTAATTTAATCTTATTTATTCGTTATTCATTGTAAGTATTGTGTTTATTGATTAGATTAGTTTTTAACTCAATTATTTTCTTGAATTTAATCACTTATAATATATTTTCTTTCAAAAAAATATTTCTCTTATTTTTCCTTTAGATATTCTTCCATTTAGGTGCTATTTAAATTTCAACATTGAGATCAATAATTCCATTTTGTTGATATTTAACTTTGTATTTATGTTGTAATATATAAACCACTACCATAATATCATCCCATGAATCTAATTGAAATTCAATTTTTTCTTCCTTAGTGTAATACCAAAGACCCTACTATAGCAGGTAAACACAATTTCCTAAACTGTCTTGCAATTCATACTCTAAAGATAATTTATGCATAAGTATTTTTAAAATTATAATTTCCAAATTTTATAATTTTTTTTAAAAAATAAACTTTATTTTTTAATTCATCATAATTATATTAGATTAAATTAATATTTTTTGGATTTTCCTAAAAAATGAATTTTAATGTGAATTGTGAAATATACCTCTGAATGGCCCGAATGCATTATATTTTTATTCATTTTTGATAATCCACCTTTTAAGGGTTTAAGGGGAACCCTACATGGCCCATAGGATTTTGTGACTTTACTTGACCTGATGGTCTTAGAGGAATTCATCTAGACTATAAAACTTGGAACTATGCCTCTCTACCATCTACATCACGATGTCATCTATGCAACATTGCATGGTAGCACAAATAAGCTTCCCATGCATGCACAATCTTGTCCTGTTGGAAATTTCCATACCCTCTAATTCTTCAAAATCTGTTCAGATTCTACTCTGGTGAATATGCCTACTATGAATCCTCATATGAATCATGTTTCTTGTAAAGCCTGAATGATCTATTAAAGCACAATTTGATGTGGCCCGAAGGCCTTGAGGTGTCCCTCAGGCCTTAAGGTGGAAAAATTCCTTCAGGTGGCCCGAAATCCTTACTAAACTGAAGGCCTTGGGTGGCTTGAAGGCCTTGAAAGATTCATGGATCAAAACGGTGGTCCAAAATCCCTAACAGATTAATATTTCTGACTGAAATACTATCGAATAGTACCTACTAAAATACCTACTATAGTACTACTAAAGTACACCTATAGTACTACAATACCCTCTTGAATATTTCTCCTCCTTTTATTTGATCTTGGGTCTCTTGGTTTCACTTTCCGAGTAGTGTAATATACCGATTTTACTAATACTGTGAATTTTATTCCACTATTAGTATATAATAAATTTCTAAAACCAGTTAATTCAAAAATTATGTATTCTATTATCTAAATTATAATTTTTAAGATATTAGTTATGGTTTACAAACCCATGATTGGTATTTTATAACTTAAGTAAAATTTATGTCAATTATTTTAAAATATTATACATTGGTCACATTGAAATTAAAATTTAACACATAGGAAGATTGAACCATAAAAAATGTATTTAAAATTTATAATTAGTGGGAAAAAAATATCTGATAAGGATCATTGTTTTTAGGAATAAATATTATGTTACCTTAGGTAAAAACACGTTACTATGGAGAAAGATAAAATGGTGAAAGTAATAATTGAAGTGATAAAGGGTTAAAAATGAATATAATTGAGTGTATGAGGTTTTGATCAACCTTATATCTTTGCAACTAAAATATTTCATATTTTTTTGGAACCAAATGACATGTTTTTCATGTTATCCCTTTATATCAAGTTGTTATATTTACAAAAATTTCATTCTCACCACTTATTAAAGGATCCTCTCACCACCCCTTCAAGTAAATCCTAAAAATTAGGTTTCCTCCTGATAAACATACATTTTTTATCCCCTAGAATAAACTTCAAATCTCATAAGATTATGGTCACCATTATTTAGCATAATTCCTTAACATCCAAGGATACTTCCAGGGAAAATTCAATCCCTCTACATGAGTATTATCAACTACTTAGATTTATTCTTAATTATATTCTCTATAAATTACAATTAAATATAGTGACCCATATTTTTCATACATTACTATTAAATAATTTCAAAGATAAACAACATAATAATGTTACAAATCTAAGATAAAAAGGTTTATTTTCATGGGTAAATTAGGTCCATACATAGTATTTAAATAATAAAACATAAACATTTATTTAATCCCTTATTCCCTAGGTTCTTATTAGCCCTTATCTTCTCCTTATAACAAGTATTCACCTGAGGATATGCATCAAAAATGGTGATCTAAAATCCCTATAAAGGTATAGATAAGAACATGAAACATGGGTGGGAATATTAATCATCATCATAATTTATGAAAGGATCATAACCATAATCCTGTAAGGAAACATGGAATGTGGCAATGCATTAAAATGAAATATCATGTCTTAGTGGTCAAGTACCACACATTGTTGTGAACAAAGCGGGAATCATGTTCAAACATCTTTAACTTTATTTCATGATATTAATAACGTTACCCAATACATTGGAGAGCTATATAATTTTGGTCACACCCATCACATCATAACATTTACATGCACTATATAATTTCAGACACACTCGTCATAACATAATAATTACACTATCATGCATGCCAAATAGAACATATATCAATATTGGACATAAAATAACCCATGGAAAGGAATTAATTTCATTTCACATTTAATAAATTCATGAATAAACTTTGGGGTTCTGAAATAAAAGTGGTAATAACATACTTGGTTCAAGAATCATCAATCTTGAGTGATGAAGAAACAATCTCACGAGAAGTAAAAGTCGTATATTTGGAAAGCAGAGTTCTTTTGGAAAATTATTTACATTTCTAATAAAACCATATTTAAATAATTTACATCCTAGAAATGAAAAGTGAATGAAAAAAGAAGTGATATTTAATGAAAAATAAAGGAGCATCTATATGGAAAATGTAGTGAAAGAGGGAAAACCCAATGAAAGAGAGTTGGGTTTGAGAATTCCCGTTTTCTTATTCCTGAATTCTTTATTCAATTTAGTATCTTGGATGATCAAATAAAATAAATTAATTTAAAAATATAGAAACTTTTATACATAAATTGTACTAATTACAGTTTTATTATGTCCATTTATGGGATTTTTGACAAGTTATAGAGCTCTATTTCATCATTTGGGAGTTTTTCTTTTTCTTGGTTGTCACGATCAGTTCACTTGTATTTATGTATAGAAATACATGTACAAGTGGAATAATTATCCAGAATAGAATTTTTATGTTTTAAGTGATAATACATAAGTTAAAACGGTTATATATATCCTTTGGTAATATGGTATGAGGTTGAACCATTAGATAATACATTAGTGATGATCATTTAGATTACTACTATGGTTTTTTATCACAATGAACTCATTTTGTATAATCATTTCAAATTAGGTATATATGTTACATATAGAATTTAATAGGGGTTGGAAATAAAATTTACATTCTTTTATAACCATAAAAATGGTTTCATGATGAGCCTTAAAGGGGGTAAGGGAAAAATGAAAACATTTCATCCTTGAAGGTGATAAATTAACACCTCAAAGACGATGCTTCAATTTAAGAATAAAAGGGGGAGGAGAGGGGTTTTGAGGATGAATTACTAAATTATGATACTAAAATTACATTATATTTAAGGTAATTGAGGTATCTTTTAATTTGTATGAGGGTAGGCGAGGAGAGAATAAGAAAAGAAAAGAACTTGAAAAGAAATTAAAATAAAAGAAAGAGGATTTTACCTCTTTAATCCTTCTCTTTGAGAACCTACTTTGGGAAAAGGGTTTGGTATTTTGATGTGACCAAGAGATACTAGAAATGGTGAAGGGTATTTAAAAGTGTATTGGGTATAATTTGGAAAAATCTCAAATCTTAGAAGGTGTGAGGAGAAGAGGTGATGAGGGGTGATATTTATAGGGGTTGAGAGATGTGTATTCTTATTATTTTATTCATTAGTTTATTATTTTCACTCAAGACTATAAATATTGTGATAATTATCACTAAATATATTAAAATAAATAAGGGGAGCTCATGATTATGGTTTTAACATTAGTGATGACTTAAGAAATAGTTTTTTTAACTTGTACTGTATATATACCATAAATAACTGTATTTTACGATTAACCAAATTCAAGTATTTTATAAGAATCAAAAAAATTTTCCTTAAAGATTTTTTATGTGTAGAATTCAGAAATGAACTCCATTTTATGGAAATAGTTTTATAAATATGATAAATTTATTTTTTAAATTAAAATAATCATTTACTTGTAAAATCCCGATTTTAAAATTATAACTAATTTTATAACACTTTATAAAATTAATTAAAGTCTCACTAAATTATATAATAATTATAAAACAAAAAATATTAATATATAAATATATTTTATTAAAATACATTTTGTTTTAAATAAATATATTAATTATAAAATTTTAATTAAATATTTATGAATTACAAAAATATCAATACTTAATTAATAATTTCTAATACATTTATGTACTTATACTATGATATAATTATATCATTTTACCACTTAAAGGATGATTAAATTTTATTTATACTTTTATTGGTGAGTTTACTATTCTATTGGACAATTTACTATTCAAAAGGTTCATATTAATATTCCAAAGTTCATGTTAGTATTCTATCCATATATGTTCATTAACTTCTAGAAATACCTCTTATTTCATTCATTCTTTATTTATGAAGTTTGTATTGTGTTATTAAAGATATTTTATGTGGTTTATACTAGATTAAAAAAATTTAGGAAATGAATTTCTATTGATAAAAGTTTGAGTCGTTACATAGAAAAACTAATATAATGATATTATTATCATTTATATACATTAATTTTACATTACTAAGAGTATTATCATTTTTTATTCATATCCCCATCCATTAAGAAAAACAAAACTATCATTCATGTGTTGTACAAACAACCCTTCCACAACATGTCATATTTCTTTTTTTTACTTTACCTGCTTAAAAGGTCAGATATAAGGATGGTATTAAAGGATAAATGTGTTTTGTATTATATAATTATGGTTATAGTATGTAAAATTATATAAATTATTAATTATATGGTCAATAAACAATCATCACTAATTTAATTGTACAAAATAAGAATGATAAGAATATAATATTTTATAAAAATCATGTAAGCATTTCATATATATTAATTAGTCATATAAATAATTAAAATTATGATATATCCCACTTATATACACTAAATAAGGTCATCATTATTTTGGTATGATGATATTACAATAATACCACCTCATAATCATTCATTAAATCACAATATTTTCATATTTAGCTCAGTCTAACCACCCACTTGAACAATACATTGAATTTATACTATGAATGATTATTGGAACATAGTAAATGGTATAATAATATAAAATTTTTAAATAATGATTTTTTTCTAGAGATAATATATCAATATATGATTCATCAATTAAGGAAACAACCTCTGTTCTTCAAAAATCACTAAAACATGATTATTATCCGCTCGATCTTCTAAGGATATGTTATAAAACAATACTAAATGGAATTTAAAACAACATAAATTATAATAAATCATCCCTAATGGTAAATTTAATAACCCAGTAACAAATAACATTGGAATAAGAATTCATGTTAATACCACTATTATTAAACTAGTACAAATGATTAAAACGATTAACATATGTGTGGAAAATCAGAATAATTCATGTATAAAATGACAATTTCTGATGATTATTGAATGAAATGGATATGATTGACGTTAGTAATCAATTTATTATGATATCTATGTTTATTATATAGGGGGGTAATGCATGTTTTTGGATTTTAGGACAGGAGTTAAGGTTTTTCCCTCTCAAATTCCCCTCTTTGATCCATGTAATTGTATTATGAACCAAATTTCCTTAATGTGGTATATACACAACCTATTTGAGATGTTATATCATGAAATTATTTTATTATTGGTATTATTAGATACATTTTACTACTTATATATATGGAGGTTATGATTGTGTTGCAAGATAATCCAAAAGTGGTGCTCTTCAGTCTCAATCTTCATTCTTTGGGATTCGAGTTATAATCATGACCAATTTTATTTTGTGCGGGAATATATTTTAATGGTAGTTTTTTACATATTAATCCTGAAATTTATGGGGTTTAATGTCTCAATTTTTATCATTATCTCTAATTATTTAGATCAAATAGTTAACAAAAACGTTGTAAAAATCAATCTTTTCCTTGGTGAAAAAATAATCCTATTTTTTAGTAAAGTAAATGTGTGTAACATTTCCAAAAAAAACTTCTTTATTTAGATATTGGAAATTAAATGTTTATTTGGATCTTAAACACCTTGGGGGTATTCACCCTAAAGGGTATGTTGATCATTTAATTAATCATCAACTTGATGCATGATGTGTGGGACAAATATTGCATATCTGATGATACACTATCAGGGGATATGCATCGAAATATTCAATCACTCTTAATGAACCATGATGAATGTATTTTAATACCAATTTATTGGACTAATACCATTGTAAAATATTGAATCCAAATACTATCTTCTATGGATAACCCCACACATGGAAGACACGTTTTCCACTATATTTCTTTGATACAACTACTATGTTTTACCTTGATGTACAAAACGACATCCAAGTTGATTAAGGAATATTCTCCTAGACACACAAATTATTGTATTGAATGGAAAATTATTTTATGAATATATTTATCAATATATATATGTCTAGTTTGTTTTCAAAATTTGGTTCCTCAGTGATCAATAGGAAAGGTCATGATAGATTCAATAGTGATTGCATTGGACATAACCCAGTGATGGGTGGGCCCTAGAATTATATATCCCCTGGATGAATTAATAGGTCTAATGAGATAAAATTGGTTAGGTGTTGTCATATGTCTCCTCCCATAACAGGATCCGTGTCTTTTCAAAAGTCCTTGACGTCACATTTTAATTTTTGGTATTTTTCATTCCATCATTATGAAATCATTGATTATTGTTACCCATGTTTTCATTTATTATCATGGATATAACTAGCCCTCTATTTTAATTTGATTACGGATTCATGATTTTTATTATTTCTTAACATATCACTTATTATATATTTAGTTCACATAAGAATCCATTGTATGTTACCACTTTATATGCATCTGAGGTCACCTTTTATTTTTATACTTTCCCCAGGAAACCTAGAGGAACACTATGCGTAATTTATATATATATGATGGAAGTGATAATAATTTTCTAACCAAGTTTTCATGTTTTATCGTATATTTTCAAGTGTAATATATGTATGTTTCTAGTCTTCCAAGACTACTAATATATTTAAACCCATAGAAACAATTATATTATGTACCAATAATGCAATATAACTACTAGCTATAGGTCTCTAGAGACTAGTATTTTACTTTTTCATTCAGAATAAATTTATTAAAAACCTTGGGGTCTAGATATAGAGGAACCAAGTTAGAGAACAAATGGTTTTTGAAAAACCTTTAATATTACTATATAAAAGTCTAGAAAATATAATAATAATTATATTTTACAATACAATGTCATGATCTAATTATTTTTATGTCAATGTAGAAATAGAGTGACTAATGGGAAGAATACGAACCCTATCAATACTCATAGTCAATGCAGGGGTATTCCCCCCGAATAAGTTAATAAAGTTATAGTTGAGGCTAATCAATTTATAACCATATTATGGTATTTGACCTAGGTTATGAAAAAATTTCATCCGAATAGAGAAACTTAGTGATAGAAAACATGTTTTAGCTATGTTGGATCAATCCATGGGCCAAAAACATCCAACTTTCAGTGAAGGTACTAATCTGTTGTTAGCTAAAAAATAGATCAAGTCCCTATAGTATCTCAATCTTATATTGAGAAGCAGTGAAAAAGAAAAATTAATTATTTCATTCTATCATTTAACGGAATATTTGGACCAATGGTGGTTGTTAATTCAAAAAACTAAAGGGGAATATGAGATCAAGTGCCAAGAAAGGGGGACTTTTAAGGAGGTATTATACAAAAAAAATACTTCCCTCATGAACATATAAAATAAATGGAATGAAAATTCTTTAATAATTGACAAAAGGAAGAGGAAAATGTTTCTAAATATGTTGATATATTTACAATCCTACATAGTTACACCACAGACCATGGACATAAGTCTATAAATCAAGATTGATCATTTCAGAAATGGGTTGAAACCAAGTCTTCATGTGGAGTTAGCCTTTCATAAACTTTCATCGTATGATGATATAGTATCAAGGTCCATTAAGACATGAAAACGAGTAATTTAGGAAGTATGTAACCATGGGATATAATAAGAAGAATAGGAAAAATGATTATCATTTGGAGGAAAATATAGCTAAGGGGAATGAAGGAAGGATGGGATATACCAAATGTGATAACTACTAGATGAAACACCATGGGTCTTGTAGTTAGAGAACATGAGTTTATTGAAAGTGATTAGAAAAAGTACATCATACTCACCAATGAAAGTGAAATTCATAATCTATTGATGTTCATTTGATTTACTATAGGAATAAGGGAGATTATGTGAACCAATTCCCAAATAATCAAGGGAATTTAACTTATAAAAGTAAAAGAGATCAATATCATAATTATGTAGTTACCACAATGGTTTTCGAACCTCTTAATTATGTGGTGTTAGGTACTTTGATCATTGTCTCAAATTAAACTAATGTTTTATTTTATTCTGGATTTTCACATGCTTTTATATCTTCCATGTTTTCTAAAAACATTAGATATTTCCCTAGTACCCTAGTATGTTAAGTATAAATGAATATACTAAGTGGAAGTATTATCATAATAAAGATGTGTTAGGGAGTACCAATTACAATGCATGGGTGAACCATATTTGAAAATAATGTTTCTATACATATGGTGTACTTTTATATGTTCCTCGGTATAAATTTCCTTTCAAAGTATCACACTAAAATTTATTTCTAAGTGAAAGATATTATGATGCCCAAATTTGAATTTCAATCTCTTATCATAATAGGGGAAACACCATCATCAAGGTCATGTTTGAATCCTACCTAAGTAGATCTCATTAATGTAATTCTTTGTAGGTTGGACCATCATGTTTGATCTTTATATGACGAACATATCATAATAATATAGGATTTACCTATGGTAAAAAATATAGGAGATGCTGTTTTATAAGAATTAATTGGTTTTACACTAGAGCATGAAATTAAGTTCCACATTGAACTTATTCCTGATGCAAAGCCTATGTCTAAAACCCCTTATGGAATGGGTCCAGTGGAGTTAGTGGAGTTAATGAAATGACTGCAAGAGTTCAGTGATAATGGATTCATATTCCCATGTGATTAACTATGAGAGCCCCTATTGTATTCATTAATAATAATATATGAGTCTATGAGAATATTCATCGATTATATGGGGATCAATGATTTTAAAATAAACAATAAATATCCTTTACCAGAAATTGATGACATATTTGATTAAATCCAATGAGTCCAATACTTATCAATGATTAATAAATTTTTTATTTATTACCAGTTAAGGGTTAAGAATGATGGTATTGAAAAATCCAAAGACATGTTAGGATCAACTGAGGGTGAGAGGTGATTCAGTGGTGCCATTGATTTAAAAGATTCATCCACATTTAAATACAACATATGGAACTGGTTAATGTTCTCATTTAACTCTACGATTATCTCTCAATCCCACCAAAGTGTAGTAATAATATAAGAGAGAGAAACACATAGTATTTACAAGGGTCTTTATAAAAGCCTACTCCTTGACATGTTGGTTAGACAAACTATCATGGATTTGTAAATATGACTCTAAGTGAATACAACTGGTTAGACACCCCAATTACAATTTCACAACAATTGGTCTAACACCTATACTACTCTTCTACTCTGATTGGTTAGATACCCCAATCAAAAGCCTCCAATAGATAGTTAGACACCCAAATACATGATTAATCTTCGATATTGATATAGAGACATAATGATCTTAGTTTATCCTCCACAAGAGAGCTGTATTCCATTTTACCCATATAATCCTTCATGATCAATAGTATCAAATGATAATGATCAGCTCCACTAGCCTCAAAACTCACCTTCTCTCTTCGGTACAAGGACGTATTGGTTTTCCCAAAACACATATTTCTCAATAGATGTAAGTTCTTTAAAATTATTCAACATTTTTCATCACCTAAAATCAAAATTTTATCCAAAAAAGAAATAATTATTATTCCCGTGATAATATGTTAATTATTACATTCAAAAAACCCTCAATAAACTGTGTTATGAATGACTCATTTATTTTTCATCATTTAAATATAAATAACCACTGTTTGTTTTGGTATAATATTTCACCGATCATATGAATACCAACTATATCTTGTTTATAACCATTCCTCATTTTAAACACATGAAGATATTATGGGTATTATTTATTTTGTTACATGATATCATCCTCCATGACATAACTTATATGAATGCCCAAAACTCATAATGCATGCAACACATATAAAATGACCAAAACATTATTACTCTTTGTATTCTTCATGTGATGTATTTATATTTGAATACCAATGGTTGCATTCTCATTTTTTCTTCTATAAAAAAAATTATTGAAGACTCATAATCACCAAAACTCATTTAATAAGACCACATCATTTTATCAACTAGTAAAAAACTTCCCGAAGACTCAGGGTCACTTAATTTAATGATTCACATGCATGAATCTTATATATTTCCATTGTAAATGAATATACCTAAAAGGTTTTGTTTTTTTATTATTTATATTTATATGAACCTCATTTAATTTTTCTCTTTGATCATTCATGCAAGAATCTTTTAACGGAAATCATGTTCATTTTTCTTAGATACACCACATGCATGTATCACGCATTAAATTTATCAAAAGGATTAAATTCATAAGGTTCTTTCCCTATACAATGATTTCTATTCATTCATGGAATATGTATGAATATCATATGTATAAAATTATTATTACACACTAAGAAATAATGAGTATGAATCAAAATTTATTAAAGTAGAATAGGTCTTAAGTTTGATCTAGTATTCATGGGCTAAAAAAATACCATGCACATAACTAGTAAAAGATGAGATAGGATTTAATACAAGAGATACAACTCCTTATCTTGATCAAATGGTATCCATAAAATATATTGAATGATGTAGAGGAAAAAGTATCATTTCACATGGGTGAAAAATATAAGAGGGATTTGTGTCCCATATCAATTCTCTAATAAGTAGAGTAATCCTATATAACTCTTAGGGTTCTATGGTCTCAATAGTTTCGAGTTCCCTGAGGTTTACTCCTAAAACCACACGTTCACTATATTCTTCATGGGATGTACCTACCTGACCTAGCCCACTATCCCTCATGCATGTAATATAACACATGCACCTCCCTGTAGACCATATGCACCCCACCAAGAACCCATTCTCACATGTGTTCTAACTTTAGACACTATTCTTTCTCTTTATGCTACTATGGATAAATCAAGGTTTAACTAACCCACCAATGCAGTGGTTGTGGGGTCCCTTAGGCTGGCTAGGTAGTTTGACTCTTTTAAAATGAGGCGGAAAAAGATTTATCCAAAAAATAAATTTGATTTCATAATACTCACCATAAAATTTCATGATATATTCTCAATATTCTTCAAGAATTATTCAAAAAAAAATATAGATATATTTCTTCTATCCCTAAAAAAACTTTCTTCATGAAATTAATTTTTTATAGAAATATTCTAAAAAATTTCATTATCTTCTTTTTTAATATGTTTTAAATAATGTTTTATTTATTTAATTACCATTTATACATGTATTTGAAATTTAAGATCAGATAAAAAATTATCAGAATTATATGGATAACTATTCAAGAATGAAATCAAATTCCATCAAATAGATCCATAATAATTCTCTAGGCATTTCCACTTCACCAAACACACCAAACACACACTAACACTTTATTAAATAAATCATGCAACACTAGGTCTAAAAAATATCCCCATTGTATTTGTTGGTCAATATCCCCTCACAATATAAAATTAAATACATGTTTCTCTCATTATTATCCCCTTATTAAAAGTCAAATGCATAGGATAAATGAGCTATTATCATATCATCTTTATTCTAAAAAAGTATCTTATATGTTTTTAAATTAATTAATTATATAATATAATTCAATTAGAAAATGGCCTTTAGATAATCTACCATTATACCATGTGTGATAACTTGGTGGAAAACAAATATAAAGAGGGTTATCTATGGCTTACATAAAATAATCACATGTGATACGAAGCTCAAAAATGTTCAAATATTAACAAAGGGTTTATTTAGAAAAGAAATACATGATCCAACACACACTTTAACAAAGACATCAAAAAGGTTAGGTTTAGAATAAAAACACACCCTTTGTCTCATATTTTCTGTAAAGACCAGTAAATTTCAAGGAAATTTTTTTCTTAATTTTCTTTGGAATTTTACAAGAACGTAGTTTCTAACGGCGCCTGATTCCGAGGCCCGGTGTGCCTGGAATCATTTTCCGAAGTTTGGCTCGGGTACGTTCAGTGAACGAACGAGCGAGTTTTTCTAACTTTTGAACTGGTGTCTGGAATGGAATTCTGAGGGCACCGATGAAATCGCAGCGCCGATATTCTCTTAGAAACGCCTCTTCCGGAGTTGCGTTTGCTCGGGTGTGGTTTTTAATTTTCGGGCTTAAAGTTAAGAAATAAAATAATTTTGCGACAACTTTATTTTATTTCACTTAAGCCGCTTGGAAGCCACTTGAAGCCACTTAAAGGCGTCTTGAACTGAGTTGAACCGGATAGGGTGCTATCCAGGAATATCCTACCCCCTTGGTAGGATATTTGTGAGGTGGGGCCTGCACGAGCCCCACCGTTTCTTTTCTTCTTAAGTAACGCACCCGCACCCCCCCTTTTAAAAGAAGTCAACCGTGCATTTTTCTGGTTAAGAAACACCCCATTTAATTGGGATGTTAATTTGTTACAATTAATTCTTTGAGATTAATTGATCGTTTCTTTTCTTTTGAAATTCAATTTCTTATCTTGTGTTAATAAAATAAGACTTGGGCTTATTTTATTTTTTTTGGAGTCTTATCACGTTGGGAGGATTTGGGAGGCTTGAAGAACATCTTTTTCAACGACGAACAACGTGAAGAACGAATCGGTCTCCGACGAAGAACGTCGTCACGTCCTTCTTCCGAAGAACGACGACGGGCCATCCCTCGTTCTTCTTTCCACATCAAAGGAAGGGAGACGCCGTTCCACCTCGGACAACCTCCGTCTTCGTCTATGAATCCTCTTCCGCGACACTGAACCGCGACGTGACATCGACGATCCCCTTCCCGCGACGCTTTCTTCCACGACGAGAAAATCCGCGACGAACCCTCACTCGACGACGCTTGATGTAGGGATTTTATATTTTGAAATACCCCTCCTTATATTCCCGTGAACATTCTTTAAAAATTAATGAACCGGAATCAAAGAAACAATTTTATTTTATTAAAATTGTTGGTTCATGTGTTGAACATTCTATTTTCTCCCGTTGTTTTTATCTAATGCGGAGGGTGCGGGTCAAACGAACACGGCCCGGCAACCCTCCGTCGTTCTTCGTGTTTTGCGGGTTTGGCGGGCGACGACGGAACGTGCCACAACGGGTGTTTGATGACCCCGCAGTAAAGAACGGAACCCGGGAGGAACAACGGCGCAGAAGGCAAGGAAAACGGGCCACCGGAGCGACTCCGGCGGCCCGCGGAAGCCAGCGGCCGGAGGCGGCGGCACCCCGCGGGTGTCCAGCGCGACACCCAGCGGGTGCCGCGGGTGTCCTGCGCGACACCCCGCGGGTGCCGCGGGGTTGTCCCGCGGCACCCCGCGGGTGTCCAGCGCGACACCCAGCGGGTGCCGCGGGTGTCCAGGGCGACACCCCGCGGGTGCCGCGGGGTTGTCACGCGGCACCCCGCGGGTGTCTGGCCGACACCCCGCGGGTGCCGCGGGGGTGTCACGCGGGGCGACGGCTTTCCCCCGCGTCGGCCGCTCGGCCGAGCCGAGCCGGAGCGGCCCTGGCCAGGCCGGGCCGGGCCAACCGGGTCGAACCCGACCCGGTTCGGGCCAACCAGGGGGGGTCGGGCCGGGTCGGCCCGGGCCCGGACCCCCCGTCTTCGGATGGACTTCGTTCAAATGGTCGTATCTTGAGCTACGTGCCTCCAAACGACCTGCCGTCAGCGGCAACACGATCCTTGGATCGAGACGGCCGTTTTGGTACATCGCACTCAAGGTTTCAGAATACTTTGAGATCGGCCGGGTTGGTTCGTACACGAAACCAACCGGGCCCTTGGAGCGGAAACGCTCATATCTTGAGCTACGGACGTCCGATTGACGTGCCGTCAGTTTTGTTGAGTTCCTCTTTGTGAGACGGATCTTTTGGCATCCTCCGCCCGAGGTTTGGACGTAGGTGGAGTACGGTCGGGTTGGTTTTGCCTTAAAAACCAACCAGGCCCCTGGGACGAAAAAGCCAATAACTCTCAGACCGGGTGTCCGATTGACGCGCCGTCTGTTGCGTTGAGTTCCTGTTGACGATACGGAACTTTTGGCATCCTCTTCCTGAGAATTGGATGCAGATGGATAGTGGACGGGTTGGATCGCACCGAAATCCAACCAGGCCCCTGGAACGGAAAAGCTGATATCTTTCAGACAGGACGCCCGTTTGACGAACCGTCAGCGGCGTTGACGATCACGTTGAGAAACGGTCCCTATGAGTATACTCTATGAGAGCTCGGGGTACAGTTGAGATACGGCCGGGTTGGTTTGCTCACGAAACCAATCGGGCCCCTGGGATGAAAATGCTAATAACTTACAGACCGGGCGTCCGATTGACGCGTCGTCTATTGCGTTGAGACCCCTATGACGAGGTGGTCCTTTGAGATACTTCCTTGCGGGACTTTGTGATACTTGGAGTATCGACCATTAGCTCGTGGAGCGGACCCTCCCGGAGGCGAGCGGGCGGAGCACGGAGACCGTGTAGCTGACTGAGACCCGACGACTGCTGATTGAACGACTCAGTGTGTTACAGAGGTGCACTTGGTTGTAGCGGCACATGAGAGCACTTGGTTGTAGCGGCAGACCCACGACAGAGGTGCGCTTGGTTGTAGCAGCACATGGGAGCGCTTGGTTGTAGCGGCAGACCCACGACAGAGGTGCGCTTGGTTGTAGTAGCACATTGGAGCGCTTGGTTGTAGCGGCAGACCCAGGACAGAGTTGCGCTTGGTTATAGCAGCACATGGGAGCGCTTGGTTGTAGCGGCAGACCCACGACAGAGGTGTGCTTGGTTGTAGCAGCACATTGGAGCGCTTGGTTGTAGCGACAGACCCAAGATAGAGGTGCGCTTGGTTGTAGAAGCACATGGGAGCGCTTGGTTGTAGCGGCATACCCACGACAGAGGTGCGCTTGGTTGTAGCGGCACATGGGAGCGCTTGGTTGTAGCGGCAGACCCACGACAGAGGTGCGCTTGGTTGTAGCGGCACATGGGAGCGCTTGGTTGTAGCGGCAGACCCACGACAGTGGTGCGCTTGGTTGTAGCGGCACATGGGAGCGCTTGGTGGTAGCGGCCGGCCTGCAATACTCGATAGGTGGAGTACTACAGTAGTCTTAAGTTAGTGAGCAGTACCTCAGAGTCGTGACAGGACCACTGTACACTTCAGAGATGGGGCTCTTCAGCAGTTACGGTTTCGATAATGAAAATCCTGGTTTGAGCTGAGACTTTTGACCTTGTGTTTACCTCATCATTGAGATGGGTCACTTGATAACTTAGGTATATGTATGGGCATATATCTGGGTAGTGGTTATCCGTTGATTTCATGATCCTTGTGATTCCTCATGATTGAGATGGCTTACTTGATAACTTAGGTATATGTATGGGCATATACCTAAGTAGAGGTTATCTGTTGAGATCCTTTTCTGTGGTTATCCTTGTTGGTTTTAGAGAGACCTTGAGGGTCTCGGGGTCCCTACTGAGTATCGTTATACTCACCCCTGCATGGGCTATGCCCGCACCTCGTTGTGTTGGTTGCAGACGACAGGCAGTGCTGATGGAGGCCGAGTGTTTGAGGACTGGACGGTACCCGGAGGTGGACTACACGACGAGTCAGTACCTGGAGGTGGACCACTGGGCGAGACGTGCTCGGAGCGGACGGCGGGACCCGAGGAGCAGTGGAGCTATCTGTACCCACCCTTCAAGTGGGATTTCCAGTGGACAGCTCGGTGTTGCAGCTTTTACTTTAAAGTTGCTGTTTACCCTTTCGAGTTGTACTTTACTTTCAGTTGGGTTTGTATACTGGCTCATTTACTTTTCCGCACTTCTTTTTGTACTTAGTGTTTTACTTCCGCTTGTACTCTGTGGTGTTTTGTTACTTTTTCAAAGGCAATGCCTTCCCTTTTTCCGGGATTTACGCCTTGGTGCTAGTCGCTAGCCCCTGGCCTATGGAAGGCGGGCTTGGGGTAGTCACGGCACGGGCCCCGAGGACGGGTCGTGACAAATTGGTATCAGAGGAGTTCGGTTCTACCGCGAACTCTGATCTTTTCTATGTGAAGAAATAATGTTTAGCGTATTGAGTGTGGTTATCAGTCCAGGGAGTCCAGTGTTGGTGCGGCGGCCGACGTATCCATACACCAGGACCCTGACTTCTGATTTCCGACTTAATGCACAAAAACGTTGATTGCATGTGTGTTTCAAGTTTTCTTTGTGATTACTTGTGTCAGCTCACCAGGTATACTGTCCTGACCGTGACGCACTTGTTTCCTTTTCAGGATGGCCCCACGACGACAGCCAGCTAGGATTCCGAGCGATGTGCGTGGCGAGAGCCCACCGAGCATCGAGGACTCGGTACAGGGCCCTTTGAGAGCTGAGGCACCAGCAGTACCTATACCCGCCGAGGCACCGATGCTACCAGCCCCAGCCGCTGACGATGCACGTCGCCTTAGTGCACTGCATGAGTTCTAGCGCCAGCGACCGCCCAGGTTCCGCGGGGAGACGGACCCTCAGGCCGCCGAGGACTGGCTGGAGGCAGTTGTTCGGGTTTTCAGATTAGTGAGGACACCAGCAGACCTCATGTTGATCCTCGCAGCGAGTCTCCTGCACGCGGCAGCATGCAGATGGTGGAGCTTGATGCTCCCGGAGCACGACGAGGCGTCTCTCCTCTGGACGGACTTTGAGAGCATCTTCTGCTCCG
Organism: Viscum album; assembly: GCA_963277665.1. NCBI lineage: Eukaryota > Viridiplantae > Streptophyta > Magnoliopsida > Santalales > Viscaceae > Viscum > Viscum album. The sequence goes on from OY728148.1 coordinate 1,944,795,448, forward strand.
AGTTCGTCCCAGCCACCCTCCGAGCGGTGCGCATCCAGGAGCTACTACAGCTGCGGCAGGGCAGCATGTTAGTGGCCCAGTACTCGGCGAGATTTACTGATCTCTCTCGCTACTCCACAAATATGGTACGGGACCCGTTCTTCCGGGCCCGGACCTTCGAGCAGGGACTGAGGCACGAGATCAGGGCTTCGATGATCTCCCTCAACATTCCGACTCAGGCAGGGGTGTTGGAGCGAGCCCTCTTAGTGGAGAGTTTCCTTGCTGAGCAGTCTCCAGCAGCAGGACCCACCACTTGCCGGCATGCGACAGAGTCTTCTGCAGCAGGCAATGGACAGATGACGCAGGGGTCCAAGAGGACTAGACCTACAGGTGGTCGACATCATGACTCTGGATCGTTTTCGCGAGGCACTCGGGGTGGGCAACGACTTGCCATGAGAGGGCAGTGTTACTCCTGTGGCGGGGTTGGTCACATGGCTCGTGACTGTCCGACCCGCCATACGGATGACCAGCAGATGAACGAAGGACCCCCCAGGCAGAGACAGAGGTTCGACCGCGGCGGTCCGCAGGGAGGAGGCGGACGAGGCATAGGAGCTGGCCGAGCAGCAGGTGGTGGGCGACGCTTTGAGGCTCTGCCACCACCACCACCAGGCGGTCCACCCCGACCACAGGGGACATGAGGACATGGGAGAGCTCATCTTCAGGCAGTTGAGGCCTACGATCATGGGGCTCCGGGAGCAGATGGACAGGAGCGGGACTAGCTTCAGACCTGGAGACTTTTTGTTCATGTTGCTTCTAGTTTTTTTGATGTATGTTTGTAGATGCTTTGTGTCTTTGTACTTGAGCTGCAGTAATAAAAGACACCTTTTCTTGTGGCATTTACTTCCCTGTCCTCTCTTGTGTTGTTACTAAGAGGTTCCAGTTTTGACTGTTGACTTGACCCTCACCCGTGATACATCTACTGGAGGAGACCCAGTTATCACACACTGAAGCCGACAGTGTGAATCAACCCTTGGAGGCGAGAGTAACGGTTGGATCTCTTGGTAGTAGCGTCGAGGCCTTACGACGTCATCCTTGGTATGGGTTAGTACCACCCATGTCGGGATTGACTGTTTTAGGCGAAGAACGTGGTTCATCCAGGGGATGAGACCAGATTTCTCTTATCGGCAAGGAAGAAATCATGGCAGCTCTAGTGGGACCAGAGGTGGTTCGGGCCACGATAGAGAAGGTCCAGCTGAGCACATGGGAGCGGAAGGATCAGATGCGTGCTCAGTACCGCCTTTGTATCCCAAGTTTGTGTTGAAGCTTTACGGGGACGTAAAGCCCTGTGGTGGGAGTAATGTAAAGACCAGTAAATTTCAAGGAAAATTTTTTCTTAATTTTCTTTGGAATTTTACAAGAACGCAGTTTCTGACGGCGCCTGATTCCGAGCCCCGGTGTGCCCGGAATCATTTTCCGAAGTTTGGCTCGGGTACGTTCAGTGAACGGACGAGCGGGTTTTTCTAACTTTTGAACCGGTGCCTGGAATCGAATTCTGAGGGCACCGATGAAATTGCAGCGCCGGTATTCGCTTAGAAACACCTCTTCCGGAGTTGCGTTTGCTCGGGTGTGGTTTTTAATTTTCGGGCTTAAAGTTAAGAAATAAAATAATTTTGCGACAACTTTATTTTATTTCACTTAAGCCGCTTGGAAGCCACTTGAAGCCACTTAAAGGCGTCTTGAACTGAGTTGAACCGGATAGGGTGCTATCCAGGAATATCCTACCCCCTTGGTAGGATATTTGTGAGGTGGGTCCTGCACGAGCCCCACCGTTTCTTTTCTTCTTAAGTAACGCACCCGCACCCCCCCTTTTAAAAGAAGTCAACCGTGCATTTTTCTGGTTAAGAAACGCCCCATTTAATTGGGCTGTTAATTTGTTACAATTAATTCTTTGAGATTAATTGATCGTTTCTTTTCTTTTGAAATTCAATTTCTTATCTTGTGTTAATAAAATAAGACTTGGGCTTATTTTATTTTTTTTGGAGTCTTATCACGTTGGGAGGATTTGGGAGGCTTGAAGAACATCTTTTTCAACGACGAAGAACGTGAAGAACGAATCGGTCTCCGACGAAGAACGTCGTCACATCCTTCTTCCGAAGAACAACGACGGGCCATCCCTCGTTCTTCTTTCCACATCAAAGGAAGGGAGACGTCGTTCCACCTCGGACAACCTCCGTCTTCGTCTATGAATCCTCTTCCGCGACACTGAACCGCGACGTGACATCGACGATCCCCTTTCCGCGACGCTTTCTTCCGCGACGAGAAAATCCGCGACGAACCCTCGCTCGACGACGCTTGAGGTAGGGATTTTATATTTTGAAATACCCCTCCTTATATTCCCGTGAACATTCTTTAAAAATTAAAGAACCGGAATCAAAGAAACAATTTTTTTTTTATTAAAATTGTTGGTTCATGTGTTGAACATTCTATTTTCTCCCGTTTTTATTATCTAACGCGGAGGGTGCGGGTCAAACGAACACGGCCCGACAACCCTCCGCCGTTCTTCGTGTTTTGCGGGTTTGGCTGGCGACGACGGAACGTGCCGCAACGAGTGTTTGATGATCCCGCAGTAAAGAACGGAACCGGGGAGGAACAACGGTGCAGACGGGAAGGAAAACGGGCCACCGGAGCGACTCCGGCGACCCGCGGAAGCCGGTTGCGGCGCGGGTCGCCGGCGCGGCAGCGCCGGTGGCCGGAGGCGGCGGCACCCCGCAGGTGTCCAGCGCGACACCCCGCGGGTGCCGCGGGTGTCCAGCGCGACACCCCGCGGGTGCCGCGGGTGTCCAGCGCGACACCCCGCGGGTGCCGCGGGTGTCCAGCGCGACACCCAGCGGGTGCCGCGGGTGTCCCGCGCGACAGCCCGCGGGTGTCCAGCGCGACACCCAGCAGGTGCCGCGGGTGTCCAGGGCGACACCCCGCGGGCGCCGCGGGGTTGTCACGCAGCACCCCGCGGGTGTCTGGCCGACACCCCACGGGTGCCGTGGGGGTGTCACGCGGGGCGGCGGCTTTCCCCCGCGTCGGCCGCTTGGCCGAGCCGAGCCGGACCGGCCCTGGACGGGTCGGGACGGGCCAACCGGGTCGGACCCGACCCGGTTCGGGCCAACCAGGGGGGGTCGGGCCGGGTCGGCCCGGGCCCGGACCCCCCGTCATCGGACGGACTTCGTTCAAATGGTCGTATCTTGAGCTACGGGCCTCCAAACGACCCGCCGTCAGCGGCAACGCGATCCTTGGATCGAGACGGCCGTTTCGGTACATCGCACTCAAGGTTTCAGAATACTTTGAGATCGGCCGGGTTGGTTCGTACACGAAACCAACCGGGCCCTTGGAGCAGAAACGCTCATATCTTGAGCTACGGATGTCCGATTGACGTGCCGTCAGTTTTGTTGAGTTCCTCTTTGTGAGACGGATCTTTTGGCATCCTCCGCCCGAGGTTTGGACATATGTGGAGTACGGTCGGGTTGGTTTTGCCTTAAAAACCAACCGGGTCCCTGGGACGAAAAAGCCAATAACTCTCAGACCAGGCGTCTGATTGACGCGCCGTCTGTTGCGTTGAGTTCCTGTTGACGATACGGAAATTTTGGCATCCTCCGCCCGAGAATTGGATGCAGATGGATAGTGGCCGGGTTGGATCGCATCGAAATCCAACCGGGCCCCTGGAACGGAAAAGCTGATATCTTTCAGACAGGACGCCCGTTTGACGAACCGTCAGCGGCGTTGACGATCACGTTGAGAAACGGTCCCTATGAGTATACTCTATGAGAGCTCGGGGTACAGTTGAGATACGGCCGGGTTGGTTTGCTCACGAAACCAACCGGGCCCCTGGGACGAAAATGCTAATAACTTACAGACCGGGCGTCCGATTGACGCGTCGTCTGTTGCGTTGAGACCCCTATGACGAGGTGGTCCTTTGAGATACTTCATTGCGGGACTTTGTGATACTTGGAGTATCGACCATTAGATCGTGGAGCGGACCCTCCCGGAGGCGAGCGGGCGGAGCACGGAGACCGTGTAGCTGACTGAGACCCGACGACTGCTGATCGAACGACTCGGTGTGTTACAGAGGTGCGCTTGGTTGTTGCGGCACATGAGAGCGCTTGGTTGTAGCGGCAGACCCACGACAGAGGTGCGCTTGGTTGTAGCAGCACATGGGAGCGCTTGGTTGTAGCGGCAGACCCACGACAGAGGTGCGCTTGGTTGTAGCAGCACATTGGAGCGCTTGGTTGTAGCGGCAGACCCAGGACAGAGGTGCGCTTGGTTGTAGCAGCACATGGGAGCGCTTGGTTGTAGCGGCAGACCGACGACAGAGGTGCGCTTGGTTGTAGAAGCACATTGGAGCACTTGGTTGTAGCGGCAGACCCAAGACAGAGGTGCGCTTGGTTGTAGCAGCACATGGGAGCGCTTGGTTGTAGCGGAAGACCCACGACAGAGGTGCGCTTGGTTGTAGCGGCACATGAGAGCGCTTGGTTGTAGCGGCAGACCCACGACAGAGGTGCGCTTGGTTGTAGCGGCACATGGGAGCGCTTGGTTGTAGCGGTAGACCCACGACAATGGTGCGCTTGGTTGTAGCGGCACATGGGAGCGCTTGGTGGTAGCGGCCGGCCCGCAATACTCGATAGGTGGAGTACTACAACAGTCTTAAGTTAGTGAGCAGTACCTCAGAGTCGTGACATGACCACTGTACACTTCAGAGATGGGGCTCTTCAGCAGTTACGGTTTCGATAATGAAAATCCTGGTTTGAGCTGAGACTTTTGACCTTGTGTTTTCCTCATGATTGAGATGGGTCACTTGATAACTTAGGTATATGTATGTGCATATACCTGGGTAGTGGTTATCCGTTGATTTCATGATCCTTGTGATTCATCATGATTGAGATGGTTTACTTGATAACTTAGGTATATGTATGGGCATATACCTAAGTAGAGGTTATCTGTTGAGATCCTTTTCTATGGTTATCTTTGTTGGTTTTAGAGAGACCTTGAGGGTCTCGGGGTCCCTACTGAGTATCGTTATACTCACCCCTGCACGGGCTATGCCCGCACCTCGTTGTGTTGGTTGCAGACGACAGGCAGTGCTGATGGAGGCCGAGTGCTTGAGGACTGGACGGTACCCGGAGGTGGACTACACGACGAGTCAGTACCTGGAGGTGGACCACTGGGCAAGACGTGCTCGGAGCGGACAACGGGACCCGAGGAGCAGTGGAGCTATCTGTACCCACCCTTCAGGTGGGATTTCCAGTGGACAGCTCGGTGTTGCGGCTTTTACTTTAAAGTTGTTGTTTTCCCTTTCGAGTTGTACTTTACTTTCAGTTGGGTTTGTATACTGGCTCATTTACTTTTCCGCACTTCTTTTTGTACTTAGTGTTTTACTTCCGCTTGTACTCTGTGGTGTTTTTTTACTTTTACAAAGGCAATGCCTTCCCTTTTTCCGGGATTTATGCCTTGGTGCTAGTCGCCAGCCCCTGGCCTATGGAAGGCGGGCTTGGGGTAGTCATGGCACGGGCCCCGAGGACGGGTCGTGACATTTTCATTAATCATGGTCTCCCCCTTAATAAATAAAAATATGAATTAGGGATGAGATAGTGACTGGTATACCTAAAAACTCATTTAAGCTCCCCCTCAAGGGATACAGTCATTCATCACAATGGAAATTGATAAAAATCAAGATAAACAAATATTATCCTTCAATTACCTTTATGTTATCTTAAAAAACATAAAATAATAGGGAATAAGTAGGAACCACTTTTTTCATGAGAATAAATGTTTAGGGTGATATTTTACTCCCATCCATGCATTATTCATCTTTCTATTATCATTACGGGATTTGATTTATTTATTATTGACATTATTTTAATTGTGCACATATTTCTATCCCATGGATTGGTTCCTCATGTGGAGTTGTATTCTGAATCATATACATCAAGGAACCACTTATAGGTGAAACATTATCCAAAGTTTTTCCTTGATTATCATCATTGATTTATGCATCCTTAATTTGGTTAGTCTTTTCCATTTAGTTAGACCAAACCAAAAACCCATTCTTGTATTTCCCAATTTATTTGGGATTCCAACCTTTCAATTGAGTTATTGTTCTCAGTTTCACACTATATCTACCACATTATTCTACACACTTCCATGATAAAGACCTATTACTCAAGAAATAATAGGATTTGTGACCATACTTACCATAACACCATCAAGAAAAAATGAATTGTGATCTTTTAGATACATAAATGGAAAAATTATTTTTCATAGAGGGGAAAATACTCTTATCATTCATTCTTACTTCAATGGGGAAGGGTTTCTATTAATTTTTTTGTTCCCAGCATTTACTGGTATATCTTTAAGATCTATATTATAATATATAAAAAATATATTTGAGAATCATATTTTACCAATTTGTTAGAATACATCATCCTTATAACTTGACAAGATTATCCATTAACTTGCACTAATTTATTGAAGTATTTTATCAATTTCTTCAATTCATATTGAACTTTAATACATATGGATTGTGTCTTGAATAACTCTTTCTTCCTTTGTATTTAGTTGCTTCTTAAGATCAGTGATAATATTTTTTTGTTCTTACTCACTGAGTTTTTTATTCTTGATATCATTAATATATGTAACATTATTTTCAATATAATATTCCTTCTCATATTCATTAATTGTGATCCTTTTCTCAATGGAAAGGAGATTGATTTCTTCTCTAATTACTTCCTTATTGACTTTACCCATTCCAAATTTTCTTGATATTTGAAATATGATCACATTAAAATAATTATTAGATTCTATATTAAAATAATTTTTAGATCATTAGATGGAACCTATTTTGTTACCAATTATAGAATCAAAGGACTGGTTAGGTACCACTGAGGGTGGGGTGGGGTGGGGTGGGGGGGGGGAAATTAGTGGAATCCATAGTTTTAAAAATTATTATCCTTTTAAATTAAACCCCTTAAACCAATTTAATTTCTTGATCCACTCAATTACTATCTCTCAATCTAACATCTTGTAAAATAGTATTATAAGATAAGAAAATACCAAATACTTATACGGTTTTGGGTAAAAACCTACAGATTGCCATGTTTTTTAGAAACCACATCATGAATTCCTCATTATTCATTCAAATAAATACAACTGTTCAGATACCCCAATTACAATATCTTTCAAATTGGTTACACACCCCAAATTCTATTCTTCTCTGATTGGTTAAAAAACCAAAATTAAAATCATCCAGTAGAATAATAAACACCCTAGCTATGAATATATTCTTTAATGTTAGTCTAGAGATAAAAATATTTTCTATCCTCCTCCATAATAAATTTATATTCCACTTCACTTTTTTACTCATTGATAATATTCTAATGTAACCAACAAGGATCAACTCTATTGGTAAAAAAAACTCACATTCTCTATTTTGAACAATTATGTATTGGGTTTCTCAAAACACTTATTACAAAAGGGATCAAATTTATCTCAAATATTTTAAACCTTCTTCCTAACCAACATGATATCATTTATATACTATATAAAAATTATATTTCATGTGATAATATCTCAGTTATTACATTTGAAAAACCCTTATAAAACATGTTTTGAATAACAAATTTCTTTTTCATTAATTTAAATATAAATAGATACTTTTTTGGTATTATATTTCCTTATTACTATGAATAAATGATGGGTTTTGGGTATAATAATCTCTTATTTTTAATACTTAAAGATTATATGGTTATTCTAAATTTCCTCACAAGGAATCATCCTCCATATCTAAAAAAACATACATACATGTGAGTCATATGGCATGTAAGTAATATAAATTTCTGGAAATATTTGGGTTCTTTTTCTTCTTTATGAGACATATTCATATTTTAATACTCAAGGCCATAAATAAATTTTTTATTCCACAATATAAACTCACATGGTTTTATAATCACACCAACTTATTTCATGAGACCTCATCTTTTTTTCACACTCCACACAAAAGAAAAAAGTCTTAGGATCATTCAATTTAATGGTTCAATTATATGAATCCCATATATTCCCACTATAAATGAATGTACCCAATGGATTGAGTTCTCTTTATTCTTAAAATTGATTTGTGCCTCATTGAATTTTCATCTTTGATCCTACATGCAAGAAAAGTGTAACTGCATACATTTGCATTTTTCTCAAATGTTCCCCCAGAATTTATCAAGATTTATCATTGTATAAATGATCACCATCATTTGGTTATATCAATAATCATATATTTTTATTAATTTATGGAAGATTCATGAATATATTTTTTAACAAGTTCTTCAGACTCACATGGATTCTAGGTGGATAAATCAGTTTTCATAAAAGTGGTAGAGACCACCAGTTTGTTCCAGATTACATGCGTTGAAAAAATTACCTGAGATGAACTATTGAAGTAAATGAGAGGGTTTAAAATGAGTATGTAGACTCCTTATCTTGATTTTACGGTCCACATAAAAGATATCGAATGATAATGATATAATCATTTCATTTAACATAGGTGAACAATCTCACAGTGTTATGTGTCCCACATGGATTCTTTACTAATTCAATACCTTCCAAAGAACCCTTAGTGTTCTATGGGCTTGAATGTTTTCAGTATCCCGAGGTCCACTCTCAAAACCACACATTCACCCATGATAATTAACGGACGTGCCTCCCGATGTTGGCCCACTGGAACACCTATGTCCATGCTCATTTTTGTGTATCATTACAATCCCTATATGGACCACCATAAACCAGTACTCCACTATGAACTCCCTTCAGGAACTATGATATTATCTATCACTACTATAGATGGAAGGTGGTTGAACCTACCCAATTATGCTGTGGATTCAATTTCCCTTTGGATAACTCATTAGTTGAATTTTATTTAAAAAAGGAAAACATAGTTATCACAAAAAAAATTCAATCCATAAGAGCCTCCACCAAATTCCAATCAATATTATCAATTTTATTCGATAATTCTCCAGGTAAAATATTAACATATTTTTCTTGTACCTCTGAAAAATTACCTCATGAAATTAATCCATTTTTTATGGAAGTATTAAAATACTTTTCTTCATCTCTATATTCAATATGATGTAAAAAATGTTTCGGTTATTAAATTTCCATTGACACATGTCATTGATATTTATGATCACACCAATAATTGTCAATGTTATACAAAGAATGCATGACATGAAATTACATTAAGTGAATCCATAAACATTATCCAAGAAAAACCACTTCAACAGACACACTAAAACAAAAATCGACACATCATTCCCAATAAATTCAACACATGGTCTCAAAATATATTCTAAAGATAGACTTTCAAAATAGATATAGGAATTATGAATTTTGGAAAGTTTCTTATGGATTGATTAATACACCTTCTATATTAATGGTTATGATGAAAAATGTATTCATGGATTATGTAGATAATATTGTGGTGTTATTAATTAATAATATATTTATATAATCCTAGAGTTATGAAGAGCATGGGATTTATTAAAAAATAATTCTAGATACCCTCACAAAAAATAAATATATATGAAGTATTGTAAGTGTGAATTTCAGATCAATGATTTTTATTTACTTATCCATATTGACCCCAAGGATGGGATATCTATTGAGCCATCAAAGAAAAATTAATTTAAACAATGGAATTCATTGATGAACATTACCAAGATGAGATTTTTATGGGATTATCAGGTTACAATAAGTAGTTTGTTCAATATTTTTCCTTATTATCTGATCCTTGAAGAAAGTTTACATTTAATGGGATTAAATTTACTTGGCTAAGGGAATGAAGGGAAAGTTTAGAAAAGCAAAATATGAAACTGATTAATGAATTGGTGTTAACTCTACCATCAAGTAATGATGGATGTGTAATTTATAGTTATTCATTGAATAAATGACATGACTATGTCTTTTGTGTCGAACCCTTGCTGATTGAGGTGTAACCCTATGGGAATGCTCTGTCATCTCGGCTGACAGCAACCCTTCCCCAGTTGAGGCTTCTCTGGATGACTTCTTCATGGGAGGGGGGTTCCTGGGTGTGGAGGGTTTGAAAGGCCACTCCGATGAATTCCCTTTTAAAAAAATAAATACATGACTATGTCCTTATATAGAATGATAAGGTGATTTCCTATGTATCATTGGAATTGAGAATCCATTAATAGAACTATCCAACTCAATACATTGATATAGAAGTTGTAATATTTGCATTGAAAATATAGAGGCCCTAGCTATATGAAAAAATATGTGATATATATATATAGATGATAAGTGCTTGATGTCTATATTATCATAGAAGGATATCAACTTGAGGAAAATAAGAAGGTTGCAACTATTCAAGGATTATGATTTATCGATACAATGCCTTCATGGGTAGGAAAAAAGGTATCTATTTGATTGAGTATGAGGAATCATAGAGTTATGACCATGATGGGGATTAACCAGGATCTTATATACTAAGATCTATCGAATATGGATATAGTGATTTCTGGGTAAGTGGTGTTTTCAATCCTTTTTAATGAAATTGTTAAACGATACATACTAGAAAATATAGATAATTGAATGTAGGATGACGTGTAATTAAAAATAATTATTAATGAAGTTAACCATTGGAAATTGATAGACCTAATCTATATAGATGGAGTGTTTACGTTTTGGGGAACGATATATTTTGCATCCATACTATAACTGGAGAGCGAACTACTAGATGAAGAACATAACTAAAATTTATCCATACACCATTATAGTAAAAATATGTATATGGATTTAGTATCACATTTCTAATTTCATGGTATAAAGTAAAAAATTATGTACTGTGTGCTAATAGGTTAAGGATGAAATAAAACATCATAATAGAGTCATACATCTTTCTCTTATAACTATATGTAATGGGGATAATGTTATAATGGAATTTTTGACTAGAATACTGAAGACTCTAATGAAAAAAGTTGTTATATGGGTCATCATTAATAATCTTACTATGTTTTATCATTTCCTAGTGATAAGAGAGGATCTACCCCTTGATAACCTTTCCCATCTCAATATAAAAGAAATCATAAGGCTTCATAGGGATCCACTATCGATTGTATCTGACTATGGCTCTTATTTCACAACACAATTTCAGAAGAGTCTTCAAGGAGATTTTAAAAATGAGAAGAATTTAAACATCAACTATCAAACCTAGACTAATGGATAGTCTAAAAGGACCATACTGATTTTGAATTATATGTTGAGATAATGTTGTTTTTACTTCCAATGTTTTTGGGAGTAATATCTACATTTGATGTGACTTTAATACAATAATAGTTTCCATTCCATCATCTAGATGGACCATATGAGTCATTGTATTGTAATATGTTTTTTACATGAATCTATTTGGAAGAAGTTGTGGTGATAAATTTATTTTTCTTATAGCTTATTGAGGATACAACTATTAAAGTGAGATGTATCCAATATCACATTAAAGAATACCAAAGCAGAAAAAAGAGTATTGTTGATAATGGAATGAAATAATTATAATTTCAAATTGGGGATCATGTATTATTGAATGTTTCACTATGGTAGGGGGTTATAAGATTTAGTAAAAAGGGGAAGATAAACCCTAAGTACATTGGGCATTTTTAAATATTGGAAAAATTTGGGCTATGACTTATCGATTGGATATGACACCCAAAATTTCTAATTTACATGACCTCTTCCATGTTTTATTATTGAGGAAACAATGATGGATACAATACATGTACTCAAATATGTTTCAATATATTTGGATATTGCCTTTTCTTATAATTAATAACCTTTCTAGGTTCTTGACACTGGAGGGAAATTTTTGTAGAATAAGAAAAACCCATTAGTGAAAGTCATTTAGAGAAGTTATAAACTATAAGAGGCAACCTTAGATCCTTAAAGATGACATTTGGAAGGGATATCCCCAATTTTTCAATAGATGATATATACCCCAATTTCAATGATTAAATTATTTGAGGGGGATAATGTAATTTCTAAGGCCCTACTATAGCGGGTAAACAGTATATCTTGAAGTATCATGTAACGCACACTCTATGGAGCATTTATTCATATGTATATTTAAATGTTTAATTTTTTTAATTTTACTTTTTTATTTTAATGAAATAAACTTCATTTTTTGAATTTATCAGAAGGATATTAGCTTAAGATAAATTTTTTAGTTTTTTGTAAGAAAATAAGTTTTTTGTGAATAAAGAAATATGCCATTTTTATTAACACTATAAATTGTATGCCGCTATTAGTATATAATAATTTTTTTAAAATATTTAATTAATAAATAATTTATTTTATAATTGTAATTATATATTTTAAAATTTTAATGATAATATACGAACCCATGATTAGTGATTTGGAATTCATGTAATACTTTTCTAAAAATCTATTTAATATACTGTATATTTTTCTTATTAAAATTATTTTTTATACTTATAAAAACTAAATTAGATAAAATGGTTTTAAAATTTAGAATAATTAGATTTAAAATTATCTAATATGGATAATTTTATTTTTATACATAAATATTTGGATGCCTTAGGTTAAAACTAGTCATCACGGAAAAAGATAAAATGGTAGAAGTAATAATTCAATGGGTTTTGGGATAGAAACATGATAAAATCATATATGTAATTGATTTATTGAGGTTTTTATAAACCTTATATATTATCCAATCCATTATTGTATATTTTGGTAGGAACTTGAGATGTTTAACATGTTCTCCCTTAATAGTTAGTTGAAATATTAACAAAAAATGCCATTCTCATTACTTATAAATGAGGCCTCTCACCAACCGTTCAAAGAACTCCAAGAAATTATATCCTCTCTTGAAACGATGACCATTTTACTTCAAACATAATACCATTTCACTCTTTATGTATCATGGTCACCATTATTTATCAAATGTATTACATTTCCAAGAATAGTTCCAGGGAAATTTCAAATCTCTAACATGAGTCTTATCAACTACTTAGTTTTAATATTAATTATATTCTTTCACGTTTACTCTAGTAAAACTAATATTATGATATTATAATAAATTATTTATTTTAATGTTACTATATTTATGGTATTATCATTATTTATTTATAAACCTTATCCATTAAAAAAACCATTGTTCATTCGTTATGCATACTACCGCCTCCACGATGCGAAAAGTTTAATTTGAATTCATCATAATAAAAGGTTTTAAATAAGGATGGTATTAAGTGAAGTATTTTAATTTAAAAATATAACTAATTTTAAGGTATGGAAATCATAAAACCTATAAATTATTTGGTAGTAAAATGATCGTTATAAATATAACCGTTTAAAATAAGCATTCAAAGACGATAATATTTTATTCAAACCATATAAGATTTTAATATACATAAATTATTCTTATAATTATGTAAAATTAAAATATATATCACTAAAATAAATAGATAATATTATTATTATTCAATTATAATTATATTATAACAAAACCACCACATAGTCATTCATTAAATCAAGGTATGTTCATGTTTGGGTCGGTTTAACAACCCACTTGAATAATAAACTGAATTTATACCATTAATGAATATGGAAAAATAGCTAATGATAAAATTTTATATAAAATTTTAAATAATTATTTTAATATTTATAGTGATATTATTTCAATATCTAATTAATCAATTAAGGTAAAACACTTCATTGGCCAAAAATCAATAAAATATGCTTATTATAGACTACATCATCAAGGATAAGGTATAAAAAACTCATGAAGGTAACTTGAAATGCCATAAATTATTATATATAATCAATAATAGAAAATTTATTGATCAATTTATAATTATATTTTGATTAAAAATGAATAAGAACAACAAAATTATAAAACTAGTATAAATGATCAAAACTATAAACATAAATGTGGATAATTTGAAGAATTCAGGTGAAAAATTACTATTTATGAACACTTTTGAAGAAAATGCATATGAATATGGTTTTTAATATATTTATTAATATATATATGTTTTTTTAGGATGTGAAATTATGTTCCTAGAATCGAGGACAACAGGTAAGAGTTTTCTGTCAAAAATTCCTCTCTTTGTGACATGTTTGGTATTATTCACAAAATTTCATTTATATAGTCTATATAATGAATTTTATGTAATTAAATACCTTTATTCTTGGTATTTTATAATCAATTTTAATCCGTAAATTTCAAAAATTTATTTCTTAATTTCTATTTTTTCTATAAGTGGGGGGTTTTCCCTTTTAATTTTCATTCTTTGGGACTCATATTATAATCACAAATAATTTTATTTTGTGTAGTCGATACATTTCCATTAAAAACATTTTACATATTACTCATAAAATTTATGGGATTTAGAACCCTATATTATTATCCATCTCTTATATTATTTTGATTTAATAATTAAAAAAATAGTTATAAAGCCTTATATTTTCCATGTAGGAAAAATCATTATGAGTTTTAGTATTGTAAAAAATCATGTAATTTCCTACAAAATAAATCTGTATAAAGATACTGGAACATATATGCTATTTATTCATAGATGCACCTTGTTATAATTAAAATTAAAAGTATTAGTATATAATTGACTCTATAATCACCCTAATGCATGGTATATGGGCCTAAGAATATAGACCTAATGAGACACTCAATACACAATTTATCATTATCTTTTTTATTACTCATAAGAGTCATTGACCGAAACATACTTATAATTTGAATTCAACTTATAACCTTTATTATTGGTATAAATTTCCATTATAAATTCTAGGATAAATAAATATATTAATTATCATATTCAACCTACTTGGACACTAACTACTATATAAATAATTTTACCACACTAGAAATGTGTCAATTGTAGATATCCCTTAAATTTAACATTACCTCATTTAAAAATTTTAGTAACCCATGAATATAATTTATCAGTCACAAATTATTCCCCTAAATTATTATTATTGATGTTAATGTTATCCTATTATTTAAATTATATTTTCTAAAAACAATTTTTAATCCATATGGATTTAACCTCATTTCACAAGCCACTGAAATACTTTGTAAATCATCCGTAGAAAGCTATGTTGAATTCATTTCCATATATGCTGAGACTTTTGGATTGTATAATGGTGGAGGTATCACTTATATTTTTATCCCAATATTCAAAATATTTATTTCTTCACCAATTATATGAATGGATCCAAAATACCTTAGAGATAAAGCTGAATAAACCATCACTATTATCATTAGGATACCCCTTCAATTCATTAAAACTTTTGTGAAATACTTATAACTTTACCTTTATAAACTTTTTATAACCTTCAAATATTTTGTAAAATTATCCCATATTGATCTCAAGGGTTTTCAACTCATCATATTCATGAAAATGTGATTTTAGAGTACTATCGAGGTGGTATTTTTTCCTTTTAAACAGTGTTGAGTAGATTCATATAGTATTTATTTGAAGATAACTTCACATGATTGAAAACTTGGATTACATGTGTTCCAATGTAGAAAACATAAAACCTATGTAATTTAATATAATACATCATGCGATTCTGCCATATTTTTATCATCCATATAATGATGGAACTTCTTTCAAATTTACATCATTTTTACATGTCAATTATTTCCTTGTAACTGAGTCACCTAATGAGAAACTTGAAGATTTGACACCATGTGTTGTAACCAAATGGTCCCAAATCACGTTAAGTGGTGGGAGAATTATGGTGAGAAACATTTTTTTTCAGTCATATGTTTTTATAATATTATGAAAAACACTAAAAAAATTTGGTTAAAACCAATTATTCAAAACACTATAAGGAAAATGGGGTTTTCCAGTAGTTTTGTTTAATTGATTCAAAATATTTTTTATATACACTATGATGTGTTTAATCAGGGGTGAAATTGTCGTGATTTGATTTATTTATTAGTGGTCATATATAAGTTCCACAAATATAATAATTAATGTTGGTTTTTATATTAATAGTGGTGGTTTTCTTTTGAAAATAATATTTTAATCCATAACTATTTAAAGCACTACTAAATAAAAATCATAACCATATTATATGTTGTCAAATACACCACTATTTATGGTACATTTTTATTTATAAATGATAAAATCCATCAATAATCATTTTATACATAAAAAATAGAGAGTCAAATCATTTACCTTCCAATCCAAAACATTAAAATTTTTTGTATCTAATATATATTCATTAAAAATACCTAATATTTTCAAATGAATAAATAACATATATCAACAAATAAAAAACATATATACATATAATTATAATATTAAAATATTTAAAATCATAACGTATTTCAGTTATTACTATAGGGATGATCAATATACAAACACAATGAGAATTTTGACCTATTAAAATCATAACTACATTGCATCACATTTAAATCCATCAGATGAGTGGTAGTATTTAGCTCCCTGTCTGATGCCGACCACCAATACATGTATATAAAGAAATTAAGTCCACATTATAAGTTAATAGGGCCAAATCATGAAATTTAAATTATTATATAATTTGGTTTTTTACGAACACCCTATTCTTTCTATAATATACTCCTTAGATTTATTTTAATATTGAACACATTTTTCTCAAAATCATAATTACATATATGATATTTTAATATTTCAATAACTATGGATAAATTCCAACATATGATTTATTGATAATTTTATTGATTCAAAATTCTTTAATATTACATTTTTATCCTCAACATTACAGAATATATAATGTTAATATGAGAATAAAAATCTATTTATTGAAACTTAATGGTCCAGAAGATCTTTTCGATGTAGTAATTTCTTTAAAGATGCATCCCATCATCCTCAAAAATATATCATCTAATACAATATCTAAAGTTGATACTTGATCATTAAATGATTTAATAAGTTAATTATAATCTCTAACATTATTTTCCAATGAGTGAATTTTTTAAGATGATTCATGGTTACCAATATGAGTATTCCAAATAGTTTTTCATGATTATGAGAATGATTTATGGTTATTGGTAATGAATTCTGATAAGGAAGGTTTATAACTAATCCCATCACATGTCTAGAATACCCTTACCTAAAACTTAATCAATAAATTCCTCTCATATATATATGAAAATAGTAAATGGTTGTCATCCCATGATTCCATAAGTTTAATAAGTAAATATCATAAAATGAAATTATAAATTAAATTAATAAAAATATGTTATAATTGAATATTTCTTACATTGATATCTTCGAATAAAATTTCACAAAGAAACCATCCTTTTATTTTGGACATTAAATGACACCCCATGATTATTCATTAATTATAAGTGAGAATTAAGTTTACAAATATATATAATACTGTTATTTATAATTAACACCATAAAATTATATTATAGATAAAGTACGACATTAAACCCATAGAAAATAGTGATCCATAGCATGAAAAATTAATTTTAAAGTCAAGATAATTGATTTTAATAATTGAATACCAAAATAAGTCTAATCTTAAAGAGATATATCAAATTAAATAATACTATGTTTCTATAAATTCAATACTATGAAAAATCTAAAATTTCAATATTATTAATGAATGATCATGTTTTTTTCTAGAATAGAAAAAAAACATTTAGTGGTCCTGATATTTATTCTTTAATTACAATATTCATATTTTTGGATAAATAAATTTGATTTATTTAATAACATTGTGATCCAAAAACATATTTAAGAATAACCACTCAAACTTTTTTAATAATTAAGAAAAAATTCATGTTAATAGAACATGCATTTAATGGAAAATACACAACCAATAAACAGTGAACATGTATATAGAAAGAAGAACGGATGTGAAAGAACATGTCAATTCATAAACCCAACCAAAGTCATAATAAAAAAGAAAATAACTTCAATACTCAACACACTTTCATTAGAAAATTCAGCACATGAAGTTTTCCATTCCATTTTTCATAAGATATAAATCATGGATTCATGATATAAAAATACAAAATAAAGTTACATCTATGAAAATACACTAGTATTTCATTCTTCCTATCAAAAATCATGTTATTTAGTAATAAATTTATCAAAATATGTCTATCCTCTAAGAAAGGGAATCCTTTTATATAGAAAAAACACCAATATATATGTTCCTTTTATATAGTACTCAAATACCATTAAACATACCTTTAAAATTCAAGTCATATTCGTAATATATCTACTAAAAAGATATATCCATGTTTTCATTAATGGCTCAGATAATAAATCATTAAATCTACTACAATGTTAAAAACCATGGCCATAGATAAAAATCTACAACATAGAGAGTCACTATTTCCTTTATATCATTCTAAAACCATGATCATTTGATAATCCACAAAACTATAGTATGTATATCTATTTGAATAGATATTTTTTATCTGAAAACTATGTTGTTTTCATATCTTTTCATCCATGGTTTATATCTTCAAATCTTCACATTGATGTAACTTTTATCAAAAAATCCAATGCTTCTGTCATTGTCTATATCTTCAACCATAGTAATCATTATCTAAGATATAGTCCTCCTCAGCTATAGAAAATTATTTTTCCACAACATAGTGATACAAATTTTTCATCTCCAAGAATAAAAAATATCAATCCACTACTATCATGATTTTGAAAAACTCATTTTTTTTTTCATATTTGTCAATTTTGTTTCCTTAGCATTAACCATGTCTCTTTTTACACAACATCAAAATTTGGGTTTTTAAAACCTTTATATTATGTGATTTTTTTTCTCGAATTAATTTAATCTCATTGATAATTTTCATTTAAAAAAAAAACTAAATATATATATTTTTTATATGAAAGCACTATGTTTGGCTTACATTATACACAACACCGATTTGAATTTGGGCTACACACAACACATAGAGTAGATTTTGGTACACACAACACTATGTTTTCCCGATGGTACACACAATACCGAGTTCCTTCTATAGCTTGCGGTACATGAAAGAATGATTTTTACCAAACTACAATATACTAATGATTTTATTATTAAAAAATATTATAATTATCACAAAGCCATTGTAATGTATGTTTCCAATATGATTAACTATATTTATAAAATATGGTTTACACATGTGTATAAAATAAATCATTTCAAAATGAATTAGTTAGAAACAAATGTATAAACTATTTGAAAATAATGAAAATACTTTTCTAGGAAAACTATTTTTATATATAAAAACAGAATTTTATCTCAAAAAAGAAAACAAAAAAATTTCTGAATATTTTAAATAAATTATATATATAATATATTAAATAAATATTTTTGGCACTCATCTAATTGATTTAATTTGTATAAGATACAAATAAATCCAAATTTTGGAATAAAATGATATATTTTTCTAAAAGGTAATTTTAAAACATTTTGATGGAAAGCCCATTTAAAATTAAAATTTAGAAAATCTAATTATTTTTACTAGACAAAATAAACTTAATTGTCTAATACGAAATATAAAAACCTAATTTGGGTGATTTGTTTTGGTAAATTCTTTAATTTTTTTGAATATAATATTGTCTCAAATGATATTCTTTTCATGTCATTCTATGAACAATAATAAAATTAATTTTAGACACTTTTATAAATTCAATTATATTAATTAAACATCATTTTTGAATTTTAATTTCCTGATAATATTCGTTTTTATTACAGGGATATTTTTGAAAAACATCTTTTTTTATGAATAGTGAAAAATAATGAAAATTAATTCAATACTAATTTTTGTAAAATTAATTTATATTGTCAAATTTTATTTTACGTTGAGTTTAAGGCTTAATCAGATCAATTTTATGTCAATTATTCTAATTTAGGTCATTTGAACCAATTTCACATTGAAATTAGTAATACAAATCATTCAATCTTGAGATCATTTTTCTTTTAAAAACCTGCTTTGTCATCCCATATACGGGATTAAATTAAAAATTAACATATACCAATTATGTGATTAGAAATTTGAAAAATTGATTCCATATTTGGAATCATTATAATTTATGTTCTCTAATAAGTTTATCTTAATTTGTCACAAAAATTATTAGTGAAATTGATTAAAATTAATTAAAATGATTAAGAGAAAAAATTAATTAATATGGGAATAAACCATAAACTTAAGGGTCAACATGACCTAGACACTTATCAAAAATACATTTTCTATCCATATTTCCACCCTATTCTCTCTTTTCGTAGATTTGAACCATTATTGGAGCCACATTACATGGGAAAAACATGGTTGGAATTCCCTATTTAAAAATTTATAAGAATACTGTAATAACTTAACCCTAGTATCCCAAAGCTAGTGTCTACTTTTAAATTCATGAACATAATTAGAAGAAATCAAATATATAAGGACCAAGAGTTTATTAGTCTTATTAAACCAGATACATACATGAGCCTTGTATTATAAATGATTGCACTAATTACAATAAAAATTTTCTTCTTCAAAATAGATAAATTAAATAAGAACATTATACCATCTAGTATATCCCCATAGTTATTTCATAGAATATTTTTTGGATTAATGGGGAAAGAAACATAATAAGGGTGACCTCAAATGCTTAATAATGGTAATGTATAGTGTCAGAAATAATGAATAAATTGAAATAAATTAACTTGGAAAGGTAAATAAAAATGCACACTTTCCAAGTAATTAATAAGATGAAACAGAAGTGAATAAGAAATAAGTCAAGGTAAATGAAAATACATACCATTCAAATAACTAGATAAGTAAAAAATAATTATTGGAATGTATGAAATATAAACACATGAAATTTAATAAATTAACTAAAAATTAAATGTATCCATGCATATGTCGATGCAAAATCTCATGGGAGATAATAACTAAAACTAAATGATGGCGGTGCTTAATTATTGGATGTCATGTTTCCTAGGTACATGGAACCATTACAATCAATAGATAGTCTACCTATTAGAATTTCCACAACTAATTCATCCCATTAGACTATTGATGCATCGACAGATTCCATTAACTAGTCCCCAACCCATAAGGATTTTCTTAAACAGTCCCCAACCCATGTATTGCATGTCCAAAGCATTCTTCATATATTGAACAAAAAATGTTCCTTATCAAATATCCTTATTAAATAAGGTATATAGATTTATCAATATTTCCCCAAAAAATCCAATAACATTAAAAGTAAAAACCATTTAGAAAACGGTATACGGTTTAGTCAATAATTTTATCCTTAAAGGATAATATATACATTCAGGGGAAATTCAATGTCAAATGATCAAAAGAAACTAAATATTTCAAGGTGAATAAAAGGAATCAATGAAGTGAATTTGAATACTATCCTTAAAAAAATCAATCATAATCTATACATATAAAGAATAAAAATAGTATCAATACCACATATCCCAATTGGAGAAAAATAAGTGGTTGTTTTTATTGATGAATAAAAATTATATAAAAAGAACTTTTAAAAAACATCTTGGGGAAAATATCATTTTATTTTGAAGAATTTTTTTTAAAAAAAATTTCTTCAAGAATAGGTTTTGAAAACATTTTCATTAAGAATTAAACTTTTATAAATGAGAAAATATTTAAATAATTGACAGTGGGTAAATACATACAAGCCATGCGTGATAAAAATGGAATTTCTTTTGCACGGTAAAATGTTTGAAAAAATGACTTGTTCAGAAAGTGACAAGAAGATTCCATTGAAATCATTGGTAAAATAAAAAAGGGTAAAAATTTATTTAACAAATAATTTTATAATAATTTTGAAAACATTTTAATAAAACCTAGTTTTAGAAGAAAATAGGTTCTCCGACTAAAGAGAGAAATGAAGTTGGGTTTTCGAAAAAAAAATTCATAAAAAATTTTGAGTAGAAAATACGGGTAAAATTGTTCTAATAGTTGAAAATGGTCATGAATAACCAGATAATTGAAAATGAACATTTTTATTGATAAAATTTCATATAAGTTTCTCGAATGAAAACACCATTTAAAGATTATTAAAGTTATTGTTGAGTAAAATAATATCTAAATTATTTAAAGTGTCACATACAAATTTAAAACATTTTTAATAATAACACTCATTAAGGAATAACATTTAATGTAATTTATAATTCCATGAATGTAATATGATTATTGATATAATATAACAAAAGGGGCAGTATATATAACACACAAAATATGTAAGTTGTAATCATGAAATTTATCTCATGGATGTAAATTGTGAGATGATAATCTCTTACCATGGGTTTCCTTTAAGGTGAACATACATTAAATTCTTATATAATAAACATATGTTAATTTTATAATTTTTACCGAACCATTTTCATGTTTATCATTAATTTTATTTCACTTATTACCATTTTGTGTACAACTACTTAAACAATTAAGTTTACATTGGTTGTTTTGACCAAAATCAATTTTTTGTGTTAGAAAAAACATTTTAGGTGAACTATGTCTAAGGGGTAATTATATAAAATCTCAAGAATAATAATCATGAAATAATTATAATAACTACATGTATATTATAATTATAAAAATAATCATTAAATATGGTTATGAAAAATGAATCAATGTTATGATCATGGAGACGGTAGGTCATACATACACATGAGTAACATTCCTATTTATCAATGATCATTATGGAAAGAAGATAAGTAACACTATATCCTTAAATAATTATAATTATATAATAAATAACATATTATTTAATAATATATACTTATATATATAATTATTGTTATGTAAAAGGAATCCCATCGTGTCGAGGAGGTGGTAGTCCACATGTCAACGACTGGCATTATCCCTTTTAAGAGTCTGAAAGGATAATATTGAGAATGATATATATATATATATAAATGTAATTCTATAATAAATATCATATATATGTTGTGTATGTCTCAAATATTTAATTATAATAATCATTTATAAATTACATGGATCATGTGAACGAATCACATCTCTTTGTGGGATGATTGTCCACACTCCCTCAAACGATGTTATCATTTTTTACATAAAATGGAAGGTATAAATATATGTGTTGTAAAAGAATTAAATAAGTATAAAATCATTATAAATATCATATATAACATATATAAATTTATTTTCCACTATAATGGCCAACAACGAGAGTTGGTAAAGGAAACATTAACAATCATCATTTTGTGAGGCATTAGTTTTCCGTACACAGAAATCGTTTGTTCATTACACATTATATGGATGTGTGTGTTAGTTTTGGTCGAACCATTAATATAAAAAAATAAAAATATATTTTGGATAATGATTTTTTGATATAATAATGGAATAAACTGATTTTAGGTGGTGGAGAATGGAAATGAAACTAGATATCTTGAGAGATGATGTTACCTCTAAATCGGGTAACTTCTTTTGGTTCGAACAAAAAGGTTTACATGAAATGATTTATAACCAAATGTTGGCTTTAAGGTCAAGGTGTGGAATTTTGGAAAGATATAAGGGTATATATTGGATGATCCTAAGTGGTTTGAGAGGTGTGAGGAATGACGAGAGGTGGTGGCCTTTTATAAGGGAGGAAAATGACTCACTAAGTATTTTTGGAATGAAGTTAGATGTACACATATTTTTACATAGAGTCTTAAAAACCCAAACAAACTCAATAATGGAAGTTTAATGGCCACATTATGTCCATGCAATTGGGTTTTAACAAGTGTCTTGGTCATTTGGTCCCTTAAATTAATGGGATAATCCTTTATTAAGAATATATTTACCTTAATAATTATAATGAATTTTAATTACTTGCACTAATAGTTTTGGTAAAAAAAATGTTGATATAATTATAAATTATAAAATATGATCATCCAAATATGTAATCCGTTTTTTCAAATTACAATAATATATGTGGCATAAATTAATTTTAAATTCACCCCACAGGCGGGATGACAATGCAGGTTTTAAAAGTAAATACTTTTGAATGTTTGCCATGTTTTTATAATTAATATCATATTAAAAATAATTTTAATGACATAAATTGTATTAATTGATAAAAATATTATCTAATTAATCTTTAAAAGTAATTAAAATTTTAATATAACATTATAAATAAATTAGATGAATAATAAGTTTTGAACTAAAACTCTTAATTTTATCTATTCATTAAAAACTAAAATGTTTTAGAAAAATATAAAAAATTAATCTTAACCTAATTCTTTAATTTATATTTGACATATTAATTTTATTATCACATTTAAAATCAATCAAAGTGTCAAAATTAATATTTAAAAAGTTTTCTCCATTAAAAAGTGGTAAAATTTTCTTTATAAAAATATTGATTTTTATGTGTAAAGTAGAGTTTTTTATCTCATACATATCAACATAATGGATGAATATAAAAAATATTTGGATTAATATATAAAATATATATTTATTTTAAAATCATTGAATAATTTTAATTAAATATTTTTATTTAGAAAAAACTATTTTGGAAGCATATAAATAATAATATTTCTTTCTATATCCTATTGTTTCTTATTTTCGTTTCTCGTTAGTTGGTAAAAAATGAATTCATTTTATATTTATATAAACAATTTTTTTTAGTTTTTAATATTCATAAGTTCTAACATAATATCTAGGTTATATCATATTATATTAAATAATAATATTTTAATAATACTTTGTTATTTTCTGAAACTTGGTCTTGCGTGTACTGCAATCTACCAAGGATGGTCTCTCTTGTGTGTAACACAAGCTATCAAGGAAGGTCACTCTTGTGTGAAAGGAAAGATAACTCGGTGTTACGTTAATTACAAGATATGTGAAGTATTGAATATATTGAAAATACTAAATATATAGTAGCGTCTTCAGATTTTATATTCCCTTATGCACATGGTGATGTGTGTCATACACACTATCGAATAAATTTTTTTAATTCATAATTTCAAGGTATTACATTCTCCCCAGCATAATTAAATTGTATCCTCTCAATTTAAACTTTATCTTGTTTATTGATTGTTTGATGTTTCCAATGTTGAAGTCCTACATCATGATAAGGGTTTTTAAAACATCCTCTATAACAGAGAGAATGTGAAGTACAAATGTCACATGGAATACCGTGTAACTAGGTTTATAAATAGGATAAAATTAGTGTAAAGTAGATATATATACATTGTGGAAAAGATACATATTTATAGGGAGTGATTGATGTCATCAATCTAAAAAATTCTAATGATGAATGGGAAATTAAGGGACTCAATTCCAAAATTTTTTGATGATTTAGAAGGCTATTGGTTCAAGAGAAATTAAAGTATTATGACAATTTTTTTTCTAATTCATTTTCCTAATGTTGGGTAAATATTTTACTGACCAAGAATACAACAAAATATTATTACATGATATGTTTCAATTTCATATAAAGAATCCTATGTTTTGGTTGTGCTTCAATCAAATTTTAAACCATCCCTTTACTCTCAGAAATTAATTCCCAATAATGAATGTTTTTATACCTGAAGTTTATAAATATAAATTTAAATTATCGTAAGGAAAATAAAAGAGAGGAAAGTCAAACTATTTGTCTTTAACTACCTTCCAAAACCAATATGGTAAATATATTAATCTATAGTATTCAAAAGTGATACTACGGGTTTATCATTATCCTTTCTTTGTCAAATTTTTTAACTAAAAAATTGAAAATTTATCTAGGACATTATGCAGGTTAGTGGTTAGTGAAAAACCCTTATCTAGAATTTGATTATTTGTCACACAGATTATAGGATTTCCATTTCTAAAACAAAATAATATTTATTTACAAAATAATTCAAATGGGAATACATGAAACTTAATCTTTAAATAGGCTCTTAACTATATTTTTTAATAAAAACCAAAAACATAAATACTTCATCCGTATATTTCAACATAGGTTTTTCCTTGGCCTAGGGTTTATCCATTAGATCATTTGTTGGATTTTTAAATCCTAACACCTTATTTATAAATTTAAAACACCTTAGGTTGAACCTTGATTATTCATTTTCATTATCCATTCAAATTATTCATAATGGTTTGTAAAGAAAATGAGGATTATCCTAAGTATATCCCCCAGGGTGTCAAACCAGGTGTAGTATAAGGCCCGTTTTCATGTACCAGGATAACCCAGGTTCGGTTCAGAATACCGTGTTAGAGTTATTAGTCCTAGGTACATCTTTTCTAGAACCATTCCCACTTGTAGAATAAAGACAAGAATGTATTTCTTGGAAAGTCCACATAATATTTGCATCACCTGAATTTAGGTCATTCTATTATACTTATCCTAAAATTCTACCTTAGTGTTATGTTCTATTACCTATGTTTTCCCTAAATCTAGTTACCAAGGTTTATACTAAACTTCCTCTAATACCAACTATAGTGACTTAACCATAGAGAGCTCAGAGTTAGTGTATGCTACTAAATACATTGGAATGATTAAAAGGAATCAAATCCCAAAGGACTGAGAGTTTATAGTCATATTAAACCATTCATTTACATGATTAATGTATTATAAATGAATATACTAATTACAAAATAATTTTTTATCTACTATACAGATAATTCTGAGGATAACACTATTATATCTATTATATCACTGTATATCTTTCATAGTACTTTTCATGGATTCCTTGGTAAAGAAACATAATAAGGGTGAAATGAAATGATCAGTAAGGATTATTTATAGAGAAATAAATAATGAATCAATAATAATAAATTAGTACAGTAAGGTAAATAACTGAACACACATTCCTAGTAATTAATAAGCCGAAAAGTATTTAATAATCAATAATTAAAGGTAACAGAAAACACATTTCATTAAAATAACTATATAAGGAAAAAATAAATATGGCGAGGAAATAATCTGAAACACAACCCATTTATTCAATGAACTAAAAATGGAATTTATCAATAGATATGCCGATGGAAAATATCATGGGTGAATTATAACTGAAACTAACTGAGGAAAGTGATTAATTATTTGGTGCATGTTTCTTATGTACATGGAACCATCACCGTTAAGAGACAGTTTACCTGTACCAATTTTCACAACTAATTCATCCCCTAATACTACTGATCTATCTATGGACTTTCATTCACCAATCCCCAACTCATAGGTATTTTCATAAATGGTCTTCAACCCATTTATTTCATGTCCAAATCATTCTTTATATATTTAATAAACAATATGCCTTACCAAATATGCATATCCAATAAGGTATATAGATTTATCAATATTTCCCCAAATAATAAAATAACATTCAGAGTAACCACCTTTTGAAAAATGGTATACTATTTCGGAAATAATCATATCCATGAAAAATGATATTGATATTTGGGGTAACATCAATGTTAAATAAGCATAGGGAATTGAATATTTCAAGGGAACTAAATGGAACCAAGAGATTTAATTTGAATACTATCTTTGAAAAAATCAATCATAATCCATCCAAATAAATAATAAGGATGGTATCAATACAATATATCTCAAGTGGAGTAAAATAAAGTATTGTTGTCGTTGACGAATAGAAATAATATAAAAATAACTTTTAAAAACATTCTTGAGAAAAATATCCTTTTAGTTTTGAAAAATATTTTCTTTTAAAATATCTTTTGAAAGTATTTTCTTAAAAAATTATCCTTTTGAAACAAGTAAAGAATGATTTAATGAAATGATGATAGGTAAATCTTTATAATTAGTATGAGGTAAAAATAACATTCCTTTTACAAGATTAATTTTTATAAAAAAATGTCTTGTTTAGAAAGAGAAAATAAAATTTCAATAAAAAAATTGGTAAAAGAATAAAGGGTAAAAATATCATTACCAAATCATTTTAAAAACATTTTAAAACCTTTTAATAAAATATGGTTTTAGATGAAAATAGGTTCTCCTAATAAAGAGAGAAACAATGTTAGGTTTTCTGAAATTTATTTCATAAAGAAATCTTGATTACAAAAGAGTAGAAAAATGGCACGAACACATGAAAATGGTAATGAATAACTAAAGGAGAAAAATTAATTTTTTTATTGAAGAAGGTTCATATAATTTTTCCAATGGGAAATCCATTTAATGACCATTAAAATTATTTTTAAGGAAAACAATAATTAAACCTTCCAAAGTATCCCATACCAATTTGAACCATTTTAAATCATAATCATAATTAAGTAATAACATTAAAGAAAAGTTTAAATACATTTAAGATAATAGGATTAATGATATAATATAAAAAAGGGTCAGTAGATACACCACAAAAAATATATAAGTGGTGAATATGACATTTATCTCACAGACGTAAAAAGTTAGATGAGAATCCCTTACCTTGAGTTTTCTTTCAAGTGAACGAACTTTAGAATCTTGTATAATAAACATATATTAATTTAATACTTTCTTCAGAAACGTTTTCTTGTTTATCATTACTTTATTTAACATATTACCTTGTTTTAAACAACTACTTAATCAATAATGTTTACATTAGATGTTTTGACCAAATTCAATTTACGTGTAAAAAAACAACGTTGGTAGCTCAACTATGGTCAAAGGGATCATATAATAAAATCTCTAGAATAATAATCATGAAATAATTATCATATTTATACATTTAATATACTTTAAAAAAAATCATTAAATATGGTTATGAATAATTAATCAACTTTATAATCATGGATATGATAGTTCATACATATGCATCTGCAACGTTCTCATTTTTAAATGATCATTAAGGAAAGAAGGTAAGTAACACTATATCTTTATATAATGTTAATTATATAATAAATAAAATATTATTTCACAATATATAATTTTATATATATATATAATTATTATGATGTAAAAGGAATAACATAGTGTTGAGGAGGCAGCAGTCCACACATCCATGGCTGGCATTATCACTTTTTATTGTGTGAATAGTTAATAAAGAAAATTATATATATATATATATATTTACAGAAAGGTAATTATTTCATTAATAAAATATATATGTTTTTTATTTATTATATTTTTAATTATAATCATCTTTAATATATTCTATATATCATCTGAATGAATCACATCTCTTTGAGTGGGCAGTAGTCCACACTTCCTCAAACGATGTTATCATTTTTACATAAAATAGAAAAATTAAATATATGTGTTTTAAAATAATTAAATAAGAATAAATACCTTATAAATATAATATATAACAAATATAAATAGATTTACCATCATAATTTCCAACCATTAAAGTCGGTAAAGGAAAAATGAACAATCATCTTTTCGTGAGGTAGTAGTTCACCGTACACAGAAACAATATGTTCATTATCCTTAGACGAAAGTGTGTATTAGTGTTAGTTAAACCCTTAATACAAAAACACAAAAAATATTATGGATACAGTTTTTGTGGTATAATAATTTAATAAATATATTTTTGATGGAAGAGAATGGATATGAAACTAGAGAGCCTAAGATAAGACATTACTTATTAATTGGACAAATTTTTTGGTTTTTAACAAATGGATTCTTTAGAAGAAATTATTCACAATGTTTGGATTAAAGTTACATGGGATAGTTGTTTTAAATATATATGGATAGATCTTGGATGAACCTAAGTGGTTCCATAGGTGCAGGGACTGGGAAGAGGTGGTGGCCTTTTTTAAGGGAGGAAAATGACTCACTTGGTATTATTGAAAAGAAGTAATGTATACCCACATTTTTAATACAAAATGACTTACAAAATAAAAAACATTAAATAAAGGTTAATTGGTTAATTATGGCCATCCAATTGGAGTTTTTCATGTTTCTAGGTCATATGGGTCCTTAAATTAAATATTTTGTCCTTTATTAAGCTTAATTTAACTTAGTAATTTTAATAACTTTTAATTACTTTCAATAAAGTTTTTAGTCAAATTTTTTTTGGTCTTATTAGAAAATATAATTTATTCTGACTCAAAATATAGAATCCATTTTCCAAATTTAAATAATATAACTGTTAGAAATTAATCTAAAATTTTCCCCGTATGTGTGAAAATAATATAGGTTCATAAAGGTAAACCGTTCGAAAGTTTTCAATGTTGTTATAATTAATTTCAGAGTGAAAATTATTTAAATTACATAAAATTTCTTAATTGATAAAAATACTATCTAATTAATCCTTAAAACTAATTAAAAATATAATTTAACCTTACATATACATTTTTAAAAGGGAATTCCCATGAGTGGCCTTTTCAAACCCTCCACACACTGGAACCACCCTCCTCACGAAGAGGTTATCCGAAGAAGCCTTTGTCGGGAAAGAGTAGCTGCCAGCCAAGATGAAAGAGTGTACCATGGGGTAACACCTTTCCCAGTGATGGTTAAACACAAAAATCCTTCAGTAATCAATTATTTTTTTAACCTTATATATAAATTAGATGAAAAATATGTTTTGAACTAAAATTCAGTATTTTTAACTATTCATTAAAAAATGAAATGTTTTAGAAAAATATGAATAAATCACCCTAACCTAATTAAATTTATCTTCAAAATATTATTCTTATTATGATATATTAAATCCATTAATGCATCTAAATTCAGATTTAAAATGGGTTCTCCTTTAAAATACAGTAAAATCGACTTTATAAAAATAAATGTTTTTATGTTTAAAGTAGGGTTTTTTATCTAATGCATATAAGAAATAATGGATTAATATAAAAAATATTTTTTTGAATATATAAAATATGTATTTCTTTATAATCATTTAGTAATTTTAATTAAATATGTTTATTAAGAAAAAAATCCTTTGGAAACATATAAATAATAATATTTTTTATATCCAACTAGTTATTATTTTCATTTATCATTAGTTGGTAACAAATGAATTAATTTTATATTTATATAAAAAATATTTTTTCATAATTTAGTTAATAATATACATAACCCCTAACATAATGGCTAGGTTATATCATATTATATTAAATAATAGTATTTTTATAATACATTATTATTTAGTAAAACATGGTCTTATTTGTAATGAAAGCTATCAAGGATGGTCGCTCTTGTGTGGAACACAAGATATTGAGGAATGTCACTCTTGTGTGAAATGTAAGCTAACTCAGTGTTGTGTTCATTACAAACAATATCAGGTATTTAGTATATTTAAAATAGTAAATATATAGTACAGTGTCAAGATTTTATATTCCCTTATACTTTTGTTGAATTGTGTCAAACATGATATCAAATAAAATGTTTTACATTATAATTTTAGAGTGTCATGAATGGAACTCCTACCCCACTATAAAAAGTCACTCACCCCTTCCACTTATTTACACCTTTGAATCCATTTAGATCCACTAATATATATCAAATCTCATCCCAACATCCATACCTTTATCCTAGAATCCTCAATTTGAGTATAAATCCATCCAAGGAAGTCCTTTTGTACAAACCAAAATGATTTACCCAAAGAAGAGGATGTTTAAATGTGTACAAAGAAAGTCAAGACATAAGGTAATGTAATTTCATCTCAATTTTTATTTCAATGAGATACATGACATATTAATCACTATATTATATTTTATGGTGTATATAATTCCCTATGAAAAGTTATATCATTAATTGAATTTATTTAATTATATTAAAATCATTAATTTATTTTCATTATTTCATGATATCATGATTCTAAATTCACTAAAGTAGTATGATTTTTCTCATATAACTTTTTTATATCCTTGAGATACATGCCCTATTTATGGAATATTTATTTTGTATTTTTTATATAATTCCCATGAATGTATTATATGATACTTATAATTAAATTTATTTGTATTTACATATCTATTTTATGAAATCTCTTTCATAGGGTTTACGTTTCCAAAGCTACCAAATCGATAATGTAGTTTGTGTCTCAATTTTCATTTTTAAAGACACATGTTTAACCACACACCTATATTAATTTATGAAATGTATATAATATATATTTGAAATGTTATATAATAAAAATTATCATTTTCATGATATTATAGGTTTTATTTAACATTATTCTCTCATGGGGATTATGATTTGTAGTTATCAATGTGGTCAAAGTTTGTTGCTATAATCTCATCATTTATCAGGATTGTCTATGTTTGTGTTTCCATTGATGAAATATTATAATACATCACTTAATAATTACATTTAATTTTATTCTCCTTCTAAACTCTTTTTATATCAACGCAATGGTACCATTTTCCACTCTTTGGTACTTAAGGAAATACATATTTGTTTAATGAAAATATGACTTTATTTCTCATTTTTCTTAAAAAACTATTTTCCTTAAAAACCATGTTATCTAAATTGTTTTTGAAAAATGTTTTATTATTATCCTAAAATGTTTGAATAACATTTTACCGATGTTTTATCTTTTTAATTAATATTTTAAAAAAGTAATATTCTTTTAATTTTTCGATCTAGGAACTTTTCTAAACTTCTATGGTACAAAAGGAATGTTCAACATGTATAGATTTATATACCTTCATGACCATACATTATTTGATGCTCATTTTTCATGATTACAATATTTCATTTTATGAAAATTGATTTTCCTAATATTATTGGAAATCATTGTTTTTAGAGTTGTTTTCAAAGAAAAAGGATTTAATTTTTTTATGACTCCAGAAGTGTTTTAAATGATTTTTAAGTTTATTTTAAATATTTTCAAATATACATTCAAAGAAAAAGATTTTAAATTTTTTTTATGATTCAAGAAGTGTTTTAAATGATTTTCAAATCTTCCTTTAAATATTTTCAAATATATTTTTAAATAGTGTTTTTTGGGAAGGTTTAAATTTTAAAGGGTTTTTAAATTTTTTTAAAGATTATATTATATGCTTTAATGGAAAAATATTTTCAAAATTATTTAAATCTTGATTTATATGTCATCATGTAAAATGGTTTTCAAAATTTTTTCTAGCTTCATTTATAAGTTATCAAGTTTATTTCCAAAGAAAATGGTTTTCAAAAGGTTTTAAATTTGTAAAAATATTTTTTAAATAATAAAGGATATTTTCCTATAGAATTGTTTTAAAATAAATAGTAAAGCATTATTTATAAGAAAATTACTTTTGAAATGTTTTTATAAAATGTATTTTCAAATAATGGTTATTTTACTTCAGAAATATTCTATGTGATATTTGAAAATCCTTCTACATATAAGATGACATACATTGTTATTATTTATCAATTAATGGAGATATAATCCAAGAATAACATTAATATTTTTTCATGAATGGTTTGTGATTTGATGGAATGATGTAATGAAACATGTTTCTCTTCTATAGATTATATTTTTTTGAAACCTGTTTTATTTCATAAGTTATGATTCTATGAAATTATTATAAAACCTATATCTTTTCTAAAGTTAATGATATTATGAGATGTTTATGATACCCATTTCATTTCATGTGTTATTATATGATGTTTAAGAAACCCATCTATTGTTATGGGTCATGATATTAAACATGTTTTATAATCTTTTGGAATATCTTTGTATGATTTAATTATTTGATATGTGGGGCATATATCTCACTCCAATAAATTGGGTAATCATGTATATCTCATGATATAATTATGGGAATAAATTCACCATGATTAATCCACTATAGAAGATGGGGAAACCTAATCCACTATTCGATGATGGAGAAAGATGATACACTATGAAATATGGGGATACCTGATCCACTATGGGATGATGGAGAAAACTAATCCACTATGGGAAGATGTCGAAACCCAGTCAATTATGGGAAGATGGGTTAAATCGATAAGTTATGAGGAAAGGACGTCGACTGGGGATGGTGGTGTGTCTCGCCATGTTGGCTTAGTCCCCATGAAGTGCCCAGATATGTTTTTGAAATCAAACCTGACTTATAGGGAATGATATTATGTGCTTATGTGTATTCCCCAATTCCATATCATATTCATATGTTTTGTTGTCTTGGATTAATCTTTTTATTTCATCTCAATTCATGCATTATAACTTCCAATAATTATTCCATGACTCATTTGTATTATATTTCATATGTAATGATCTTATAATGTTGTTATCATGTTATCATAGCCATACATTCATGATTATGCTTTAATATATCCCTTTTTATGTTTACTGATCATTTTAGCTCAACCCTTTCTTATATATCCTTTCCCTATGTTATGAATAATTGATTTATGTAGGGGTAATAAAGGTTAATATCTCTATGGGATATTTTGAAGATCTTCCACCAAGTTAGAGGATTTTATTTCCATGTTTCCCAAGACACTAAACTACTAAGGTCCTTGGGCATGTATTTTTGTAATGTGATGAGTATTCATCTAAAATGACACAATATCCATATATGTCAATCCTTGGTTGTTTTAGTTGGCATCAAAGGTAAGATTTATTCAACATTTATAAACTAGGATGAGAAACCTTTAGTTTGATCCCTAAGGATATTTCTAAGGATATGTCTTGGTATTTATATATCAATAATCCTATGAAGTCGAAGATTTAAAAGGATGTGTTATAATTTAGACATCATATAAGTGATTTGTCTTGATTATTTGGTTTTACACTATGATAATTGTTCCTCATAGTAGGTTTTATGGTCTTATTCATTGGTGGGAATTAGAAAGAACTGGGGAAATGTTGAATGTGACATACAATTTTCTAATGAATAGTTAAATGGGATGGTCACTAGAGTGAAAGATTTTTGGATCATTCATTGTTAGTTTTCATTGAACATGATAAAAAACGTTCACCATAACCAACTACCATGATGAAAAAAGTAGATAAAAATGGACTTCACTAATAGTTCAGGTAATGGACGCCATGGAGTATAGAAGATTCAGTTTCCTTTATGTGAGGAATGTGAAAAGAATCTCCCAAGTGAATGTATTAGAGGAATAAGAAGTTGTTTTGACTATGGAAAATAAGGGAAAAAGTAACTTCAAATGGAAAATGAAGACATTGGTTAACTCAAATGATATTAATATTGGAACCACTGAGAAATCATTAATGGTTAAATTCATTCAACATGGAATGAATTGGAAATATGAAAATTAATGTCTTAAGTGGAAAGCTCATAAAGAGAATCAGTATGGTTTTATGTGTAAAGGTTTTATTTCTACTAAAGATGAGACTATATGTTAAATGTGAAATAAAATAGGGACTAATTAATTGGATGATGTATCCATGTTAATGGATTAAGGATGAAGTGGAATAATTTAAGTTTTTATGTATTTGGATTCAAGAATTAAGAGTTTTGAAATATGTAATCATTTTTTTTGTTTATGTTTTCCACTAAGGATTTACAAGAATATATTGAATGTTTCAAAAAAAAACTATACAAGTGATTTTATAGTATAGTTTTAATCATGGTAAATAAATGATTAAGGGAAATTTTACCCTTAACATGTTGCTAATTTTGATATAATGATGTTTGGATATGGATATATTGGATATGAATAAGTAAATTTTATGGTACTCATTACCTTGGAATGGATATAATATATTTCTGAAAAATTATTTTTTTCTATCATTGATGAAGTTAACACCATTTTAGGATTTAAGAAATAGGTATTGTAAACTTTGGAATTACGAAAAATGCATATTTTCAGTAAGGATTTTTGGTAATTTAGGTTACTTGCATGTTTAAGGAAAATAAATGATGAAGGAATAAAACACATTTGGTAAGAGACAACCATGAGTTACTTTATGATATATGAGGGATAAATGCTAATATGTTTTTTATGAATCTAGTATCTTTATTTATAATGTTTTGGACTCACATATCACACAATGGTTATAAGGTTAACTAGTTATAAAATGGTTTATGTTAAACATAACATGTGGTTTTAGACATTAAAGTATTATTTAGGTATATAAGGATATTTAAATATTAGATAACTCGTGAATTTTTTTTTCTTTGGATAATTATAGATGTAATGACCAATCATTTGACTTATGTATCTAAAGATATGTTAATGTTTTAGGAATGAAAAATTCACTTTCATTTCTAAGAGTTAGAGATGAAGTGGAAATAAAACAGGGCACAATAAATGTGTCATATTTTATATATAAAAATCAATAAAATAAAGTAAGTATATATCCTTATGTACATAGTTAATAAAATTATTGCTCAAATATATTAAAATTGAATTGGAAAATATTTATCCTAATACCATCATTTATATTGAATTGATAGTCTTATAAATCATCACATATCTATGGTCCTAATGTCTTTAACTTTCCATTTATCATTCACTTGATGATGATCAATCATAGTTATCACTCTTTAATGTTATTTATGATTTTCTTCCATATCAAATATCCACTCCCAACCCATGATATCAAATATGGAGACCTAGTTGTGAGTTACTTTGGGTAACCATTATGTTTTCAACTATTGTTTTTAATTAACTTCTTTGTATTAATTTTTTAATAATTGTGTTTGTATGAAAGGAACATTGAAGAATTAACCATTCAATAACCCAAACAAATTTAAATGGAGAAATTCAATTTAAGCGGGGTATAATTTAACACCCTGATATTTTTTGAATTTTTTATCGAATTAATTTAATCTCTTTTATATTTTTCATTTCACACAACAATCAATATAGATTGTTTATATGATATCATTATGTTTTTATTGAATTATACGCAAGACTAAGTAAAATTTCTGTTGTAGAAAACACATAGTGTAGATTGAAGTATATGCAAACCATGTTTTTCTTCTGATCTAAACCATACCAAGTCCCTTCGATAGATTTCATTACACACAAGACCAAATTTTACCAAACTACAATATGAAATTAATAATATTATTAAAATATTATTATAGTTAACCCCTAACCATTGGAATGGATGTTATGAATAACATTAACTAAATTAGGAAAATATGGTATACAAGAGTATATAAAGTAGATCCTTTGGCTATCGATTAGTTATAAATGAATTTAATTACTATTTTAAAATAATGAAATTACATTTCTAGTAAAACAATTTTCTATGTACAAACACGATTTTATCTCAAAAAATTAAAAAAACCACTTTTGATGAATGTTTTCAATAATATATATATATATATAATAATCAATAAATGTATTTTATACTTGTCCCATAGATTTGATTGGTATATGGGAAGAATAAATCTAATTTAATATATAAAATAATGTATTTTTCGAAAAGGTAATTTTACCACATTTTAATTGAAAACCCATTTTAAATAGTTTTTTTGACATTTAATAATTTTTATTTTAAAAAATAAAGTTTATTTTTTTATGTGTAAAATCTAAATTTAATTTGGATTAATTTTTGGTAAAGTCTTTATAAGTTTGAAAGTACTATTTTCTCAAATGAACTATATTTTATGTCCTTCTATGAACAATAATAATATTAATTTTAGAGACTTTTATAAATTTAATTCGATAAATTAATCATCAGTTTTGAAATAAGAAATTTAAAATAATCCTATGGTGTATTTTTTATTTTTTTAGAAAACTTCATTTTTTGATGAATAGTCCAAATTACTGAATTTAAATTCAAACTTTTTTTGTCCAATATATTAACATTGAAAAATAATATTTAAATTTATATTAAATTTTTAATTAGACCAATTTTACAGAAAATAATCATATTTACGCAATTTATCCAATTTCATATTTAAATTATATATAAAAACATTTCATACTTTTGAACATTTTTTCTTTAAAAACCTTTATTGTCATCCTGTCAGCAAGACGAATTTCAAATTAATTTTTGCTACTTTTATGATTGTTATTTGGGAAAATGGATTAAATATTGGGAATAATCATCATTTATAATTTCAAACAATTTCAACGTAGTTTTTGTCCAAAAATATTAGTGAAAGGTATTAAAACAAATTACAATGATTTAGAAAACAATTAGCTTAACAAGGGGATAAACATTAAACATAAGGGCCAAAATGACTTAGAATGTTGTCCAAAATCCATTTTGACCATATTTCAACCCAATAATCCCTTAGATAAAAGTTATTCTATTATTGGATACATATTACATTGTAAAAACGTGGGTGGAATTCCCTTTTTAAATTCTACAAGAATGTTACTCCTCATCCATTATAAAAAGGCACTCGCCCCTCACACTTATTCACACCTCTAAATCCATTTGGCTCACCCAAAATATATCCAAATATCCACCCAAATATCTACCTTAATGATTTATTACATCCTTTGGAATGAAATACATACAAGCATACCTTTTTTAAAAACCAAAAAGAGTTATCCAAAGAAGAGGGGGTTTGATTGTGAACGAAGAATATTAAGGCTTAAGGTAAAGGAATTCCATCTCACTTTTTATTCCTATGAGATACATGAAATATTCATGAATCCCTTTTATTTTGTGGTATATATACTAACATATGAAGTTTTATATCATTAATTTCCTTTATTTAATGATATTTAAATACTTAATTGATGTTATTCATTCATGAGGATCATGATTCTAAAGTTACTCAAGTAGTATGGGTTTTCTTAACTCACCATTTATATCAATGATATACATTACATGTTCACATATCATTTATTTTGTGTCATATATATAGTTTCTATGAATGTATTCTATGATAATTATAATTAAATTTATGTGTATTTATATTTTTATTTTATTTTCACTCTTTCATGGGGTTTACATTTAAAAAGTTACCAAATCGGTTAAGTAGTTTTGTCTAAATTTTCCTTCTTTTAGACACATGTTTTACTATACACCTATGTTATTTTAAAAGTTGTACATACAATTCCATTAAAATTTTATATTATAAATCTACTTATTTTCATGATATTATATGCTTTAGGTTATGTTATTATATTATGGGGGGATTATGATTTAATATTACCAATGTGGAAAGAGTTTATTACTCTAATATCATTTTTTATCAGGATTGTTTATTATTGTGTTTCCATTGACGAAATATTTTAATCATTCTAATAATAACACTCATTAATTTTCTTTACCTTTTTGTTACTCATGTTATATTCATGTAATGGTACCAATTATTCAATCCTTGGTACTTATGATAATTAAGATAATGTTTTTTTATGAAAATCCAAAATTATTTCCTATTTCGGTCAAAAATATGTATTCTTTCAAAACCGTGTTTTCTAAAAATGTTTTCAAAAAAGTTTTACTATTATCCTATGCTTTTATAGGATTTTTTACACATGTTTTAACT
Source organism: Viscum album (assembly GCA_963277665.1). NCBI lineage: Eukaryota > Viridiplantae > Streptophyta > Magnoliopsida > Santalales > Viscaceae > Viscum > Viscum album. Next base: position 1,944,834,692 of record OY728148.1, read on the forward strand.
TTTTAAAAAATTGTTTAAAAATGGAATCTTCTTCTCGTTTTTTTTGTTGAGTCATGTTTTTAAAATTTTATAGTGAAAAAGAATGATCAATATGTATGTATTTATCTACCATCGTGACTATCAATCATTTTATTTTTAAATTTCAATATTAAAAGATTTATTTTTATGAAAAAATATATTCTTTAAATTTGAAAAATTCATTTGCAAGTGGTTTGAAAATAAAATGGTTTTAAAAAATGTTTTGTTATTCAAGAAGTGTTTTAAATAACATTCAATGATTTAGTTAAAAAAATTTAAAGATATTTTCGAAGAAAATTTTTTCATAAGTGTTTTATGATTCAAGAAGTGTTATAAATTATATTAAAAAATTACTTTAAATGTTTTAAAATATATTTTTAAAGAAAAGTTTTCAAAGAGGTTTTATATTTAAGAAGTTTTTTAAATTATTTCAAGATTCTCTTAAAAGTTTTCAAGTAAAAATGGTTTTCATAATGTTTTCAAGGTTACATTATAATATTTCAAGTAAAAATGTTTTCAAAAAGTCTTCTACCTTCCCTTATATGTTGTGAAGTTTATTTTTAATGAAAATTGATTTCATAAGGTTTCATGTTTTCGAAAATAAATTTTCAAATAATAAATGAATTTTTCCTCAAGAAATTATTTAAAAGATATTTTAATGCCTTTTTATAAGAAAATAATTTCAAAAATGGTTTTATGAAAAATATTTTCAAATAAAGTAGATTTTCCAAATGAAATTTTCCATGTGATCATTTAAAATCTTTCTCTATTTGAGATGACATAATTTGTTATAATTTTTGATTTATTAGGGATATTATCCACGAATACCATTCATATTATTTCATTAATGGTTTATGTTTTGATGTATTGATGGTTATGAAACCAATTTCTCTCCCATGAATTATATGCTTTTGAAACCTATTTATTATCATCTGTTATGAATTGGTTTAATGATTATGAAACCTATTTATTTTCCATAGGTAATGATATGATGAAATGTTTATTATACCTGTTTCATTTAATGGGTTAGGATATAATGTTTATGAAACCAATCACTTTTTTGGGTCATGATATGAGTAAAGTAATATTATCATTTGGCTCATGTATATATGATTTTAATATCTGATAGGTGGGACATATATCTCCCTCCAATGTATTGGGTAATGATTTATATCTCATGAGATAATTATTGGAATTAAGTCGACAAGATTGTTCCACTATGGAAGAAGGGGAAACTCAATCCAATATAGGAAGACGGTGAAACCAAATCTATTATAGAATATGGGGAAACCCAATCTACTATGGGAATATAGGAAAACCTAATCTATAATGTGAAGATGGGGAAACCTAATCCATTATGGGATGATGGAGAAACCTGATCAATTATAAGAAAAATACTATGAATAGGGATAGTGGTGTGTCCGACCTAGTAGGAGTAGTCCCCATGAAGTTTCCGGATTGGTTTTGGAAATTCTCTTTAACTTATGTGGAATGATATTACATGTTTTTGTGTCATCCACAATTCCATGTCTTATTTGTATATTATGATTTTGTGGATTGTACATTTTATTCCCTCATCATTCATGTATTTTTACATACAAAAACTTATTCCATGACTCACATGTATGATCTTTGATATTAAGGGTATGATCATATAATGTTATGCTCATGTTCTCGTACCCATATGTTTAGGATTATTCTTACGTATCTCCATTGTTTACCCTTCTTAAGTATCCAATATCTTCCCTGGTTATATTTCCATTTCCCAGGTTATGAAGAATGGTTTTAAGAAGAGGTACTAAAGGGGAAGATCTTAATGAGATATGTTGAAAATTTTTCACCAAGTTATATGATTCTATTTATATGTTTCCCAAGGCACTAAACTATTATGTCCCTCGAGTATATATTTTTGTAATCTACAAAATATTCAACTAAAATTATGTATTATCAATGTATGTTAATCTTTAATCCTTATAGGTATCTTAAATAAATCGATGTTTTATAAATCTATACAAAGTATTTTTTAAGTTTAATCCTACCATAAAACATTAAAAGCACTAAATTAGAAAAAATAACTCCACTCTCAAAAAATTATTAATAAAAAATAATTCCAAAATTTAGTCAATCAAATAAAAACCTATTTAAATTCTTTATTATCCTTAAGAATATATACCAAGAAAATCACAAATAAGATACAAAAAATCCATGATTTATAAATCCTGATTAGAGAAATAAAACAGTTATTAATGATAAAATACTTTCTGAAATTATAAAAAAATATTTTTAACAACTAAATTTTTAATAAAATAAATTTATCCATTTTACTTTTATTCATAATTTAATATTTCTTATATTCACATCCATTTATATATTTCAAATATTTATTAATATTCAGGCACAATTTTGATCTACCTTACCATAAAATTATTTCTCCCATCACTAAATGATGCATTTATTTTTAATAATAAAGTTCATACATGTTATCCATTTGATTGAAAGGAATATAAATATTCACCTTTAATAAAAAAATCATCATTAATTAAAAGGAATTTTGAAAATGTTTTTTTTGTGGAAAGGTCTTATTAGGCATTGATGTGAAGATTTAAAAGGTTCAAAGTCAAGGATTAACTCTTAAACACACTGCATGATCTATAAATAAAAATTAATAAAAAAAAACTATTTAAATTTATCCTTTTTTTAATAATTTTATCCTTAAATCATTGATTACTCATTTCCAAGGCTAAAAAGTAGGACAATGAAGCTAATGAATATCTTCCATTTATTCATATTTTTTCATTTTCTATTTATACAGAATCCATGAAACAAATGTTATAAATTCATGAACCTATTATTATCAACCATTTTTATCTCTTTACATATCCTTTTATAAATTCATTAAATCCCATGAAAAATCGTGTAATTTTTTTTCATAATAATTAATTAATTGAAAATAAGTTAAAACTACCGGGAGTGGTGTATGAAGAAGAAATTGGCTTTTAATATGGTCACCCTATCATGAATTTCATAGTATCCATGGGATTAAAGTCATATTATATGTATGGAACATATAAAATGTATTAGGGATAATAATCACCAAAATTATGTCATTCATATTGAAATAATTTTAAATTTATTATTTTGAAAAATAATAAGTAAATGTTATAGTTGTCTATATTCTCCTAGAACAACAAAAGAAATATGGTATTAGAAGGAATATTTAAAATTGGTTTAGAATAACTATAGGGATTTCAAATTTTTTACATTGTAAAAATTTATTGAATTAATAAATTTTTTAACAATTAACATTAAATTTATAAAATTAAGTAGATTAAGAATTTTAAAATTTTTATTAACATTACTTAACGAGTCGCAAACCATGATTCATCCAATACATATGCTCATGCTTATAATTAATCCTAAAAAAATCATATTAATCATTCAAATATATCAAAAATAAATTTTAATACAATTAATGATGGAACATATAAGAATCTATTTTATGATATATCAATTATTTTATGAGAAATATAAGTGTGAGATGAAATTTAACATACCTAAAGACTACTGGTTAATTTAAAATATAAGGAATTTGAAAATAATTTTTTTTAAAAATAAACCCATATATTTTTAATCATCACCTTATTTTCTCAATTTATCATATGATTTTATTCAAAAACATCATAGAACTATAAAATCAAAATACACAATTGAAAGTACACGATCCATTCCATATAGCTAAAAAAGGTGAGGGTGAAAAAAAATTATTTCCAAAAATAATCCTAAAATAAATTATGAAACATCAATAAAAAAACATATCCTACCTTCTATAAGGGTTTTTTTTTTTAAAATTCACTAAGCTCAACATGACATCACTATGTCATAAATGAATTGAATTAAAATATGTTACCCAATCCATATTAATAAATAATCTACATTGAGATTTATAAAAAATGATGGGCCATTCAAATTTCTATATAATCATCTTTTCTCATAATTGATCAAGAAATTCTATACATATAAGAGGAAAATCTACTAATGTTTTTTTAATCATGAAAAATAAACCCTAAATTCATGAAATAAAAAAATGATGTCCATTTTTAACTACTTTCATAAAAACTAATTAAACATCCTAAAGTTTTCTCATTTTTTAATTTTTTATCATTGTTATCACTAATTTATCGGTTATATTTCTTCTATATAGAATCATGTTCTTTTCTTTCATCAAAGTAAGAAATATCCTCCATATACATTTGAATTTCCTCACTCAAAAAGTTATCTAATTCCTCAAAAATCTTTATCACTCAAAAAATTTAAAGCATCGCTTTATCCCCTAAAAATCTCAAATATTAATACCAATTTTAACATAAATTAATCTAGTTATCTTATATAGAAATGGATTTCTATATATAGGAGTTGTTTTCTTTTCATCTATCTCTAGAAATATAAAATACACTAAAAACTAAAATTTATCCACTTTAACTGAAACATTCTCAATAAAGACTCATGAATATCTCACAATTTTATATTCCAATTGAAGGGAAACCATTGTGGGATTTATCTACTCCAATATTAATATTTTTAATATCCAGTAGGATATGATATACAATCTCTCACCCAATACACTTACAACTATTCCCAAACTCATGAGATCAAATGTGAATGGGAATTAAAAAACTACATAAATGTTATTACATCTTTAGTGATGTTCTTGAAACTAACGATGGATATTCTCCCATAGGTTTTATATTACCTATATATTTTAGTTTACTTTTATTTGAAACCTACTCCAGTATAAACTTTTCATATTTTTTTTGGTTCAATAAACATTATAGAAATGGAATTTTAAATCTGATTTTTTTTAGTATTTTGTATAAATTTCAACCTTTTTCACTCAATTTCCCCTTGATTCATATTTCATGGAAATTAAATTAGTGAATTTTATGGCGATGAGACAAATTTCAGAATATATATGTAAATTCCCTTTATATTATCAATACTATATCCCCAACTTTCCTCTCTTTTCAATGACTGATATTCTCTATAAATTCTTCATATTAGAACACTTTATTAAATTTACCTAATACCTAAGATGATTTATTGATCTTCCTTTTTTTGATATATTTTCCTTACTAAAGTACTCATATTACCCTTGATTAGAGTTGTTTTGTAATTTTTGAAACATGGAAATTTGTATTTTTTATGTTAGTTATGGTGTTTATAAATAATATCATTAAAGGTCTCCTACAATCTATGTATTTGAAATTAAATAGATGGCTACTAATTTTATTTGAAGCCCAATACCCATCCTATCAGTTAAAATAAATTATTTTCTTGTTCCCTTCATCTCTAAGAATTATTTTTAGGATTAAAATAAATATAATTTCCATAATTGGTGTAACAACATTTGGTTAGGTTCATAAACATTATCGTATCCATCTAATTCATGAAGGCCTTAAATTATGCATCAATACATCCATTAATATCATACATGTGAACTTCATTCCTTTAAATTAATGTTTTCCATTGGAAACTATTGTAAGATATTTCATCTAAAAATCATAACTCTTCACATGTACCTTCTTCATCAATGATCCTATAGTGGTAGTGTTAATAACCGATGAATTATTTTATGATAATAAATTATAAAAATAATGAATTAGAAACTATATATCTAAAAATATGATTTTGAAAAATCCATAATAGGTCTTTAAACCTATCAAATGTTGTATAAAGTGATTCATCATTAAATTTATTAAAATTTAAAATATTATTATGAATGTTCATTGATTTTGAGGGAGGAAATAATGTTTTATGAAAACATGTTTTCACCTCATCCCATATTGAAATGGAATGTTGTTACAATATTCAAATAATTTATTCAGAAATTTTCTTATACACAATTTAAACAATATAAGACTTACCACATCATTAGAAAACCATTAAACTCAAAATAATGACAAAAATTTATAAAAAATCACAAAAATCTATTTGGATCTTCATATAGTATCCAAATGAATTAAATCAAAATTGAAATCATCTAAATGATAATTAGATTTATTTGAAATATTTTTATATCATCTAGTAGTAAATAAATTCTTGGTTGTACCCTAATAATATAATATTAACAATATTCCTTCAATTTCTATTTTCTTGGTTGTCTCTCTAAAATATAATTTTCCATCTATTTTACTTAATAAACATTATCCATTTTCTTTTATTATTTTTCCTTAATTAGTTCAAAATATTAGTATCACACTCAAGAAGTTTCTTCACTTTTTTTATAACAATCTCTTAAGTTGGGTACACATGAATCCATAAGATCTAAATTGAAACGAATAACATCTGAAAAAAATAACACTCAATAGAATTTCTTTTAACTTCAAGGATGATATAGTGGAAGTGGTCATTTTTATTTGTCCCAAAAATAGATAAATCTACAAGATATATGAATTACGTAATTGAGACAATACTAATAAAAATAAAACTTCTTTGGTCAAAATTCAAGATATAATAATACTATATGGATTTAATGAAGGAAAGATCAATATGAAAGTAATTTATGAAGTCCTTAGATAAGATGTATTATATCTTTGAGGACCTCATCTATACCGGGTCGAAGTGGGATAACTATCTTCTCGATTGGTATCTTCAAAGGGAGCATAATTTCTATATATTATTTTTATTTTTCAAATGTTTAAAAAAATTATTAGTAAAATATTTTCATTGGGTTTGATTTGATTTTTTTGGATTTATTATTTATTATGGGTTCCTACCTCACATTAGACAAGTGGGTTTTTTTAGAAAAAGTCAAAAAGGGTTTTTCCAGAACACACCAATCATAAAAAAGAAAATAAAAAGTAAAAATAAAAAGGGGAAAAGGAAATATTTTTTTAATCTATTGCACATGTTCAATGTTTAACCCATAGAGATATGTTATTACTATCAAAAAACCTGAATTAAAAATTCTTTTTGATGGATTTGACTGTTCAAAATAAAAATTAAATATACTATGAATAAAATTTATAAAAAAAATTATACATAGTTTTTATAAATATTGGTCAAATAGATAATTGAAATTCCATTGTTATTAATGAATTATTAAGTTATTTCACATATTTAATCCAAAAAAACTCTTTTTCAAGTAAATATTTTACTAATTAAATTGAAATTACTTTTTAAGAACTCCCTCCAATAGTACGTCTTTTAGGACAATAATAAAGAGGAGGAGCAACACCAGAACAGACCATAGAAGGATCATCCTTAATACCTCTATTGAAAATCTATGAAAAGAATTATAATAATCTAATGAGTAAAATGTAGAACCGATTTTCACTTATACCGTCATCTACCCATACCCAGCCTTACCAAGGATCAATTAGCAAGTATTCCATAAAATGTTTGAATGTAATATCAGAAGAAAATAATCAAATTCATATTACGAACATATTCCAACTAGTTTTATATTGTCACAGCCAAATGTAAAAATTCTTATGTTTCTATACCTTTTATATCTTGTGTGGGATATATCAGAGCATTATGTACCCAAACTCTATATTTAGGTCAAAGATCTTGGGTTGGAATCAATGAATATCAATATAATATTGATCATAATAGTAAGGTATTGAAAACCTGGAGGGCTTTGACTGCATACCCTCCTCCTACCATTCATAACCAAAACTATAGATACCACATCCTTAGGTAAAACTCTTTTCCATGCCCGTACCATTCATTATATAACACCACATGACACTTTGAAACATTTCATAATTTAAAACCACTTGTCACTATGTGACCCTATATGATCTACTACTGATGGAAAATTGGGGGAGAGAGGGAAGTAAACCATTCACGTTGTCAAACCTGAATCTTGAAGAAAAAACTTTAATCCAAAACATTTACCATAAAAATGAGGATCCATACTCAAATGGGGTACATTTATAAATAAATATAAAATGTAAGAATAAATAATCACACACAGATACTAGCCTAAAGAAGCACATAAACAACCTTAGAAAAACGCATATATTACACCATTTCATCACCATCACCAATCCACATCCATTGATGCCTCTATAATATAAACCACCAAATAACCACATATAAAATAACAAGATAAAAAACCATGGTTCTACTTTAATTCAATCACTTAAAATGTTTTAGCTTTCCATTTTTAAACCAATATTAGGTTTTTAGGCCATTTACCTCCCATATTTAATGGAAAAGAACTTTATCCATCACCCACATTATTTTTCATTATTTATTTATTTCATTATATTATATTTTAATTATAGACTGCATCCATTTTTTTCAACCATGTCACTTTAATGGATTTATTTAACATCCCATAAGATGTTATTCCTACCACAACATCATTTCTATATTTATAAATTTCATTTTATAGCATATATCTGATCATTATTTATGGAAATAGAACTTTAATGGGCCTATAAAAAAATTCATCCACTTAATAATATAGTAATTCATCCCTTTAAGTTCTCTCTCACGAAGGGTGCTAGACTTATATTTGAAATCGAAACTTTAGTTTTCTATTTGGGAAGTAAAATTTGATCTAAATTGGATATTTATTTGTTTGAATACAATTAGAACATAAACAATAATTGAGAATTCAAATATAAAAATGTTGAGATTGGAAGTAGAATGAAATGGAGAGTAAAAAATAGATTTGAAGGCAACAGTCACAGAACAAGTGGATCATTTGGAGTCTCGATTCTTCCATATTGAAAATTATTATCCAATTTTATTTTTTAATATTTACCCTAAAAACATTAGTAAACAACTAAATCTATTAAGACACTATACCAAGACCTCAATATATATTTTTCCCTTTATAAAAGTGATTCAGAAGGTTAAATACCTCCAAGAAAATAAACCTAACTAAACTCACTATGCTTAAGGAAAAGTTATTTCCAAATAAGTTTAAATAATTATAATAATAAATTTACTTTTAGAAATTGGAAAAAAATCTATACAATTTAGATGAAAAAAATTCTTGAATGAAGAAAAAATCCTTATTTCAGGAACATTGTTCCATGTAAATAAAAAACAGGTATAGTAAAAATGTAGAATCAGAATTATTTTCACCTGGATTGAAAAACCCAAAATAACTATGGGTTTATCTGATCATTGAAAAATTATCTCTCATCCTCATCCTTATGTATGAATACAACATACATTGGTCACTACATAAACTACTAATCAGAAAAACATAGAACCACTAAGAACTACTCTATATAATAACCTTATTCTATTTAAATCTCACTTCCTATGTGAAAATGGAAGGAAAATCATCTAAACTTTATTTCATTCATTAATCAAACATATAAAATATTTTCAAACATGCATCAATTAATAAAAATATTCTCAATGTGGCAGAATTATAATCATCTATCTTATAATTCAAACATGGTTTGAAAACATTAAATATTCATGTACATGATATATATTTGTTATCTTTTATTCATATATTAATTATACCTAAATCATTTACATTTCATATTCTCTTTAAATTAATCCATCTGGTTCAATCTTCATGAAAACATAGAAGTTAAATTATACCATCCTATCTTGAATTTTTTTCAATGTTTTGATTGTAATCATTTAGTGGATTCATCATATTACTTCCCTCATCATAAGTAATTGAAGACATATAGTAGAGTTTAAATATTTACATTCAGGATGGAAAATGCATTATGATATTAGTACTTTATTTTTTGGAAAAGGTATAGAGGGTTTTAAGTCTTACATTCATGTTTTATGAAACTATGGAAAAATATTATGATGGGGTGTAATGTTTTATGATTATAATGAATGTATTATGATTCATATAAAATATTTACATTCAATATTTATGCTCATCACTTAGCCAAATTTCTTATTTCATGTTAGAAATAATATTTTCTAGGAAAAACTAATTTTAAAAAGAAATGTTTTGGATTGATAAATTTACTTTAAAAATGATTCAAAACTCCCAAAAACATTAAAGAAAGAAACATTAACTAAAATTATCATAATATCCTAAAAACAAAAGTAGGGAAAATAATATCAAAATAAAAATATTATGGGGATTTATTTTACTAAAATAAACATAAAAGGAATGAAAAATACTAGATCAATGTTTTTCCAGCACTTAAAACTTGAACTACTTGAGATTTTATAAATAACTCACTAAAATAATTTCAAAACAGAAATCCATGATATTCAAAAGTTTATCATTGAGTAAGTAAAAAACTATCATGTATATTAAAAAACCATTATTCAAAATTCTCAATTTGGTTAATTCAATTTGATTACACTTCTTGTATCATCTAATTTCAATAATGAATTTTTATCAAATGAATTTACCCCCATCAAAGAAATATAGATTTGTAAAAAAAATCCCATCCAACTAAATGCATCATTCTCCATTAGTTTTATAAATGATTTAATATTCCCCTAATATTTGGCGAGAACTCATGTTAAATCATGAGGATGTTTTCAAGGAAATTTTGAGGATTAAGTTTGGTAGGTTCTTATTAGAATACCACTAAGGTAGAACAATGAGGATTTATAACTTTTAAATGAAAAAATACATGGTCAATTTTCATTCAAGTGTGGTACTCTTCATTATTTTAGCATAGATTAGCTCTAAAATCACCCAAATATTTAGGGAATTTTCTGACCTTTCATTAAAATAATAGAAAAATTAATTCATTCTCTCTTTCATTATATTATAATAGTGATTCCTTGTTATTTTTCAAATATTAATTTCAGTATATTTTTATGATAGTGAATAGAAGAGAGAAAACATTGAGCTCTATTATTTGTTGTGAACTCCTAATCTCTTTCTCAAATTAAAACCATTATTTTCAACTTCAAAAAAATTGATGTTTCTTTTAATTTTTTTTTCAATTTAAACACCTCAAATTTTATCAATGGTTTTATTTAGGAGTATTCTTTCAAATATCTAGAAATATATAGCTTCCAGTTGTATGATTGTTTTTCAGAAATAGAATTATTTAACGTCTAGTTTTTTTCCCATAATAGAATAATGATATATCTTATAAAAACAAATATTTTTTTATTATATATATATATATATATTTTTATTTTCATTATGAATCCTCCGTTTTATCCTTATAAACATTAATAATCACTTAAGTAAGGAATCAATAGTTTATGGGTCTTTCTTGGGTTCAATAACTATGAGTTTATTTAGAAAGGGTTAAGTAAATGGTTTGACCAAATTGTGCACATGAGGTGGCCGGGTTAGAAAAAACTGTGCAGGGAGTTGCATGGATCCAAATAGGGGAACACATAGACTAAACACATTTTGTTTAACCATTAACTAAAGGCCATATGGGGTGTACACCCTAGGTGTTTAGGGAATCTTAGGTATAAACAGTTGGGAATCTTACACTCCACTAACTATGCCATCCACTAATCTAGGATGGTGGCAGATGCACGCTTACCACATGGTTTGTCAAACTGTGTGGCCAAACTATGAAACCATTAAAAACGTGTTCAAATTACCAATTTCCCTTAATTCGATTAAGAGGATCACCCCCTTTTTCATTTCATTTTTCCCACAGCCTCCTCCCATGCATGAGAGCTCCCTCTTCCTTCCTCCTAGGTTTCAAGATATTTCACCATCCCATGTCTAAATCACGAGTCGTTCATCTCATTGTATATCCATAGGTGAGTTATTTATTCCATAGTCTACTTTAATTGTTTACCATCCTATAAAGTTAACTATTAGGGTAACATCTAACATACCATATTTCATGGGATTTAATCAATTAATCCATTTTCTCTTGATCTGTAATCAATCAGAGGCTGAGAATAGATGAGTGTTCTTATATAGTCACAAAGTAGGTGGCCTATACATTTTCCATCAATGACTGGATATATTTAATTTTTTCATTTTTTCACACACTATAAATTCTATGGGTTTCATACTAAAATGATTAATGCTTAAATTTAATTCAAAAATAATTTTCAAGACATTCCATGACTCCTTTCATCGAGGATGTAGGTTTTCAACCTCACCCTAAACCACCCATTGGGTGAATTCTTCCCTTTGACCATGATTATCCCCCTTTGGGGTGTGTTGATCGCTCCAAAAATTAATTTGGAATTGAAGATGTTAATTAATTGATTTTTTAAAGGTTGAAATCACCTCATAACTCCTTTTTATTTTTATATGAGAGGTATGGAAAGAGTAATCCCTTGGATTTTATATGATTTAGAAGGTATTAATTAATTTTTTTAATGTCATGGTTTGTGTTTGATGAATGAATTTGATATAATGGTAATTGATGTTTCCTAGTATAGAACTAATGAACTACAAAGAAGCCTCATAATTGTTTACTCTACAGATGTTGATTCCTTGGATTACTTTGAAATTTCTAACCGAGGATTCAATTTAACTAGTTTACCTACCATGAAAAGATTCCAAGGACATTTCTACACATTTGGATACAATTAAATAGATATTCTAGGATATGTTGGATACTTAAACTACTTGGAATCGATAAATAATTAGGATTCCTCTAACATTTTGACACCTTATATCCAATTCACATAGCATATTTGGATGCCTTGGAAATTTATACTACTTGGATCCACTCTAATCATCTCATAAGGATTCATTTTACATTTCCACTCATTAGATCCAGTTTTTCTATTTTACTTAGATTTCTTGGTTTCCTAACAATTTTCTACTCCTTGGACCCTGGCCTATGATGTTCTGAAACATGATTACACAACATAGTCCCTTGATGATTGTTAAAATGCATTACATTTTCACATTATGATATTATTTCATGATCAATGTGAGACTTGATAGACTAGTCAATGCCACTTATTTTAATATTACTTATAATCCTATTATATTTTCACTCTACTTCAACTTTTATTCATGGATAAAATTTATTTTAGACACCATTAGTGGTGGCATACTATGTGTTATCTCACACCATATTCTGGCCATCATTAGGTACCTGGATCAACATCATAGATATTGTTAGTGATTGGAGAAATTGACCGCTTATTGATTCATTATTTATTGTTGCATAAGATTATGGGAGGATAAGATATGACTATGGATCGGGATGCTACATGGGGATAGTTTTTTTTTTGTATTTTTTGTACTTTTGATATAGGTATTGTACTGGATTCATGTTTCCTTTTTCCCTATATTTTGTATATAATTCAATGATAATCATTTGTATATGGCACTGTCAGATGATATTACAAGGTTATTTTGATGATAGATATTTATTTCTTTACAATTCAATTATTTAACATGCTTCTTATTTTTATTTATATGATTATAACACTATGTTACAGTCTGATTATAATGATTTAGTATCATCGTTGTTACACTAGGGACCATCGCTACTAGTCGATAGCTCCTAGAATATGAGGATGCACACTTGAGGCCACGTGGACAAGAAGGTTTTATTAAGGTTGAATGAACTGGTTATGATATGTCAAAAAGTGGTTTTAGTGGAGCTTCTATTCTTTTTTCATAGTTTTTGGGGATATAGGGAAGATATTAGGAATGTGTCAGATTTTGATAATGAGTTTTGTGTAGGAGTAGCTTACCCCCACGCAAGAAAAAGGAAAATTACATGGAAATGGGTATATTGTTTTGGATTGTTCCTATTACATGTTCCTTGATTACACAATTGGGTGATGAACTTGATGTTTGATGTTCCTTATGATTATTGATTTTTACCCTTACCTTGTTAGGGAACAGAAGTATTATATCATGCATCATTATAGGTACATCAGGATTTATGTTTCATGCATTATTCCATTCCATGTTTATATTACTACATGCATTTCTAGAATCATTAGTTGTTATGTTTAATACTATATCTAGGTAAGTATTCTAACATTTCATGTAGGTACTTGATAAATTTCTGATTGTAATTAAATGAACACCAGAATTCAATTTATAATTTGAATGAGGCCTTATTAATTTGTAGTAGTGATCTATATAGTTAATAAAATTATGAAAATTTCTTTGCAAATGAAAATATATTTAAATGATACTAGATTATAATAAGGAATGATCATCATTAAATGAGGATTCCAATTTAAAATTTAAGGGGTTTTCCTCTAAAAATTATAACTAATACTCTATATATCAGGACCTTAGACTTATAGTAGGGATCTTGGCCCTGACCCAACCTTCTTAGTGGTAGTAGGTAGTATATCATGCATTTATATGACTTTTATTCTTCCCAAACCTAGATTTAGAAGCATGAATATGGGTGAGACTTGTGTTTAAGAAGGCTTAGAGACGTCATGTTTATGTAACTATGATCATGTTTTTATAAAATGGTCAATGAGTCATGAAGTTGACATCTTTAGAGATATTCCACTATGATGGTCTCTAGTTTTACAGTAGGAGGGTGGAAATGACCATGCTCTTGTGATAGTGGGACCTAGTCCACAATTATAACCTTTGATAGTTACTATTGAAAAATTTCTTATTATTCTAGATATGGGGATTCATGTAATTTTTTTGGAGGGATTCATCCTTTAATGAAATGTTTTTAGGGAGCATCACAACCTTCCCCAACTATGGAAGTGTTGACATATGAGTTTCAGAAGTAGAATCCAACCACATATTTAGGGGATGAAGACCATAGGATGCAGAGTCATGGATAGTGGATATGTTATATATTTTCAAGCATCTCAAGACACCTCTCGCTAAGAGAGTGAAGCTCACTAAGTATGTTATTCAGTATTCCTCCAAGAGATGGTGGGATGTTATTAATCAGATGGATGATCATCAGTATATGGATTTTAGGTATTTCCTGATAGCCTTTTAGGAGTAATTTTATCCTTATATTTTGAGGTTCGATAGATATTGAGAGTTTATGCATCTAGAGCCAGGTGCCTTGTTCGTTATAGACTATTCTTCCAACAATACAGAGCTCTATCATTTCACAGTTATTATGTTAGGTTATTAGTTATTGAAATATAGGAGATTCAAGGATGGTATCAGGTATGATATCCAATCTTAGTTGAATGTATTCCTTCTTAATACCATATTAGAAATTATAATCTAGGAACTAATTACTGAATATAAACCGAGGGAGGCTGGGGGTGCCGACCATGGTGGATCAGCTTATCAACCTAGTGGATCAGTTTCATGTGGAAGGATGTGATGATTTGAGGATTCACATTAGGGGAATACCTACCAGATCATGATTTGTAGTAGTTTTGTTTTTCAATCATAAACATAGGAGACACAAACACATGATGAGACTCTGTGATATAAACCCAGTGGAGAGATGATATTGTGTTCAGATGGGCCATCTACTATGATTTTCAAGGACCTTTCCTTTAGTAGCCAGTGGGAAAGGGTCTTCATTGAATCCAAATTTTAGAGTGGGGTCAATATATTTTCATTAGTAAAGGATATGGATTTTTAATGGCCGATCATGATGAGGTAGTGGTCAATTCCAAGGCATCCTGACACCAGACTTACAGAAACATCAAAGTAAACCTGCTGAGGGTAGTGATGATATATCTCAATACCATGAATTTGCTTAATTGTATATAGTACAACTTATACATGATGAGAATAATTTCAGACCATAGATAGTGAGAGATACTATTCTAGTATCTTCTATAATAGTGTATACTCTTTTTTGATATATGTGCTTCTCATTATTTCATATCAGTACATACTATGGAGATCCTTGGGTTTTATGTTAGTTTCATTGTGGTATGATGACACTAAATACACCATTTAGAGATATAAATAGAGGTTGTACGCATTTTTAGGGAGTTTACCCTTGGGAAAGGTGGGTGTAACTTCATATGATACCTTTTTTTTCTCTAAACGACAGTGTTTTACATTATTCTCAAGTGGAATGGTTGGTCCCTTATAAAGATTTCATTGACTTATTTCACTGAAGGGTGACATTCACATCACCATAATGATTGATTTTTATTAAAAATCACTAATGGGATGTCTAGTAGATCCAATCTCGACCTATGAATTTTTAGTGGGGTGTGATGTCAACCCCGATTACTAATTTATATCTGGATGATCCAAAAATCCATATGATGGAATTCCCTCTAGTAGATGATCATTTCAAGGAATTTTTCAATGAATCGTTTTTAAAATACCTCCTAAGAGAAAGGTGGATTGTTCCATCAATAAAATTTTTGGAGTTACCTTGGAAAATTTTCCTCTATATAGAATGTTTGTTATTGATTTGAATAGATCAAGAGGTTTCTAGAGAAATTGGATGAAGAGGGATTTATATGAACCAGTGCTTCTTTTTGAAGTGAAAAAGTCCTTTTTTCCATGAATAAGGATGGAATCCTTCATTTATTAATGGATTATCAGATATTGAACCAGTTTATGGTTAAGAACCATTACCCCTTTCCTCAGATAGATGATCTATTCAACCAGCTTTAAGGATCTAGAATGTTCCCAATCATTGTTATGAGATTTGGTTATCCTCAGGTTCATGTTTTACCTTCAAACATACCTTGTATGAGTTTTCATAGTAGGTATGGTCTATATGATTACTTGGTCATGATTTTGGGAATGAAAAATCATCTAACTATTTTCATCGAAATGATGTACTGGGTTTTCCATCCATATTTGGATAAATTTATTGTGGCATTCAAGGACTATATCTTGGTTTATTATCACACTTGATAGGAACATGCCAAATGTCTTGAGATAATATTATAAATATTGAGAGAACATCAGTTATATTCTATGCTCCAAAAGTTCCACTTACGGATGGATAAATTCTCTTCAAAGTTAATATTATCTCAGATATGGGATTATCAATTGAACGAGAGAAGGTGAGAGATGTATTTTCATATGAGAATCCCAATAACATATTATACTTATGATGTTTATTGGGATATATAGTTATTACAAGATATTCATTAAGGACTTATCATTCTTAGGAGCACCACTAATGGGATTGACTAAGAATTGTGTAATGTTATTATAGTTTGAAACCTTAGAGAAATCATTTCAGGAGTTGAAAGTGTAACTTAATTCAGTATCTATCATGATTCTTCTAAATCTAGGAAGAATATATACAATATATTGTGATGCATTGGGTTTTGGGCTAGGAGTAGTTTTGATGCTGGAGGAATGAGTTGTGGAATATGGGTATAATCAATTTAGGCCACATGAGAGGAAAACCATTACCCATGATCTAGAATTGTCCATTATTGTTCATTCCTCTCAAATTTAGATGTATTACTTATTGGGAGGTCATTTTGTGGTGTATAAGGACCAAAAAATCATCATGTATATATTTACTTACCATGACATGAATATCAGGTAGTGAAGGTGGGTTGAGTAACTATCATATTTTGATTTCGATCTTACCTATTTTCCTAGGAAGGGAAATGTAGTTATCGATAAACTATGTTGGAGGACTCGGACACAAGCGGTTTAGGAGGCTAGTAGCGAGTGGAAGACCAGGGACTTATTTTCCGAGATACAGTTGGAGGTTCAAGATTATCACTGGATAAATTTTCTCTCATCCTTAGTGGTAGATTCCATCCTTCTGAATTGGTAGAATATGAGATGGGTATCATTTTTTGAGGGGTTGGTACTATGGGAGATCATGACATGTGAGGACCCGCCCCTTGGTTGGACCATTGGCGAGGATGAGATTATATGTATATATGGGTGTTTTAGGGTTCTAGTAGGTATATGAGAGGAACTAATGTGGGAATTTCATGCCTCATCTTTTGTAGTACATCTTAGTAGCATCATTACATATCAGGACATATTCCGTCAATACTAGTGTCATTGGAAGAAAAGAGAGATAACAGGTTTTATTACTCGGTGTTCCACCTATCAATAGTTAAAGGTAATTAATTGTCAGTATTTTATAGAAATTACCTATTCCTAAGTGTAAATGAGACAAAATCACCATGTATTTTGTGATATGACTTCTTAGATCACCACTGGGCAGTGACACCATATAGATTATCATTGATAGGATAAAAAAGGTTTCCTTGTTTCTTCATATTTGGGACATTATTTATATGGATGAGATTAGGTGGGAATTCATTATCAAGATAATATGCCTCCATGGGATTCCATGTTCTATAATTATGGATAGAGGTACTAGTTTCACATCATGGATCTAGCAGGGGTTGCAGAGGGAACTAGGTTCATAGGCAATATGTAGTACAACCTATCACCTGTAGAGTAACAGTTTATCAAAATGTAAGATATAGGGTTTTGAGGACATTCTCCAAGTAAGAATCCTTGATTTTAGAGGTTCAATGGAGAAAAACTATTGATTCCCAAAGAATGAGAATTAGAAAATTCATGAAGGAATAAATACTTGGATATGAGTATTATTTTCCCAAAAAAAAGAAAAGGAAGGGGAAGGTGGCCATTATCTCACAGATCATGTGAACCCCCAGGAGAAATTCAATCACATTACCAATAGAGAATCATTTGTATGGGAATGCATTTCACATAACCTATAGGAGATATCAGAAAACCAATTTTAAAAACCCTTATCTTCTATTGAAGGATACCCTGTCAATCAGCGATCGTGCAACAGCTACCAGACAAGACCCCCCAAGACATGTGAATGTTCAATTATTAGAAACATTAAAACCCTCTAAAATTCGTCAAAAATAGGAGGAAAATATTCAAAAGACTTAATCCCTTTGTGTCCATCAAAATGGATGTGATGTATCCCTGATGAGGAGAATTATTTTCATCAACAACATTAAATAAAACTCATTAGATCCCCATCCTTTATAAAATGAACAGAGGGGATAAAAATAGAGGTGGTGGAAGCCTAGTTCCATTGTAAACATCACACGATGCACCCATAATAGTCCACAAGGCACCACAATCCCCCATTAATGTGATTTCCTCATCTCATGAAAGTCCAGTAGCATGTCATCCTGATAATGTTAAGGCCTCCAGGTACGTCCATGATACTTCACACTCCCCAAATGAATCCACAAGAAAAAATAGGTGGAATTTTCCATAAAGGTCTCACACATCTCTACATAACCCTTACTATTCATGTGATGCATCACAAAGAGATAGGTTAATGTTCTTCAACAACATTCATACAATATTATGTGATCAATAAGATTTGTAAAATAAATAAAGGAAATAGAGAGGGAAAATTTGAGTGCCTCTCACCATCATAAAAATCTTGTGAAACACAAAGGCTATCCATAGATTGGTCCTAAAATACCCCATGACATGTCCACCTCATCTCATGAAATAATCTTAACAAACCATACTTGTCTCATAGAAAGACTCTAAGACAAGTCACCTAAGATCACACGAAGGCCTTTCAAAAGTTGCCTCGATCTCGAGAATTCCCATTTTCATGTATATATATAAATATATAAGTTATTTACCACGAATGCATGATTCTACATAACCCCAATAATTAGAAATAATTTAGTAAATAAGATATCGATGGGATGGGCTCACAGTCACTAAAAATTTGTCGATGCCCTCATAGTGATCCATGGAAGGGACTCAAAAGGATGTGTGACAAAAAATCCCCCTACAAACTCCATAATAGATTCACTTGATAAGAACCATGAAAAGATAAAAAACAACTGAGGTGGAGAGGCATATAAATCCCAGACCCTATCCTTAATGTATAGGTTATCATTTTTTTCACTAGATGCACCAGAGATTATTTATTAGACCAGTTAATATCATGACTAGAGAAGATTCTCGTCTGGTAAGATACTAGGGAATAACCATATTGGTCATGAAACATGAATAAATCACTTCATGCAATCAATCATAAATCTCATGAAGGACTTCTAGCAGGACCCATGAAGAACATCTTGTACATCTACTAAAAAACACAAGAATTAAAACAAGAAGAAACTGAAAAAATATAAGACATTCACTGTATAGTGGATAGAACAAAGAATAAAATATGGGAGACTAGAAAAAGGAACATATACACTGATCTTCATGCACTTCTCATGAACCATCTGGGTCATGCGATATCACTGGGGCATTTCATCTAGATCACATGACACTCCTTTGGAATACTATTTGGATCATGAAACATCCCATGGACATGTCAAAGCAATCCATATGGTTCCACCAATCATGAAACCCATGTCTTGGAAACCATTCAGGATTACCATACAAGACTTGAAATGTAATTCAAACGTATCACCAAACTCATATGGGATCAATCGTTTATATTAGCTGAGTATCATGATAGCACCCATGCATGTCAACTAACTCTTGCGACGCCCTCTAGGCACACTATCCACGTCTCATGATGACCTCCAAAAATTTCAACCAGTATATGTGACGCCCTCCATGACATGTCACACTGACTCCCATGATTCAATCCCATCATTTTAGACATCCCTCTTGTTGACACATATGAATGTTAGCTGAAACATGCGACAGCCACTAGACAAGCCAGTAGAGATCATGTGATGGATTGTAGTATCAACTGACTAGGTATTCCAATGTCCCATGGAAAAGTCACCCTTGATCATGCTCCAAACATTTGGAATGCCATCAAAATTTTATTAAATCATTCAGATGAGTCAACAAGATCATACAATTTCCATTGGACAAGTCATGAAGACACCCTCTGATATGTTGAACAAGAAATCAAGGCATGTCAAGTGGAAAATAAATGAATTTCAGGGAGGTAATAAGGTAAGGTAAATAAGGGAATATAAATACATTAATTTTTTTCCATAATTAGTGTGTAATCCCTGATTACGAGGGAGACATTAGTTTGTAATCCCTGATCAATTGAACTATGATGACTCTGATTCCTATCATAACCATGATATGTAGGATGCCTCTCCGAGGCCTGAGATATATGTTAACATCCAAAGGGGTTTCATAGTACATAAGTCTTGCATCTATAAGAAATAATAATGATAATTTTCCATATTTTTTTTATCACACCGAGAACATCTCATGTGATCATAGGGAGTTTCAATAATTATATCATTTTCACTATAAACCTCTATCAAGATAATGGAAATGTTTGTGTGTAACCCATAATCAATTGAATTACAAGAACTCTGATTTCTACCATAACCATGAAACATATGATTCCTCTCTAAGGCTTTATCTCCACATAAAAAATCCTAATTAATGTCTGAGAGTATAACTCCTACTACTATAGGGAATGAGACTAATTACTTATCATCCCTTGTTTCTCACACTGAGAAAGGCTCACATGAGCTTATAGAGTTGAAATAGTCATATTATTTTCATCATGAACCTCCACCAACCCGAAAAAAATTAGAGTGTAAGCCATGATGAGTGGAATTAGATATTTTCTTCCATATAAGGGCATCTACCTTGGGAACAATCCCAATGGTGTGACTAAACTAAGTGAAATTATATTCCAGGAATAACCAGGATACATAGGATGCATTTCTAAATCATATGATCAACTTGGAATCCAATTTTGTGTATGTACATGCATGTATATGTCATATCACACATCAGGACCCAGTCATTCCCATGGGATGAGCATTCTACCTCATCCTTTAGTGGGTTGAGAAACCAAATGGAGTACAACAAATTTGATTATTTCAATAATCGAGATACATAGGACGTATCATTGGGACTGATGCCCAAATACCCGATGCTGATATTCCCTCACATATATCATTCCTGTAAGACATTAAAATACATGGGTTTAGCGAAATATGTTGGTTTTGATTCCTACCATAACTAGGATATGCAGGGCATCTCATAATGGATCAATATCTCCCTTAAAATATAAATTGCCTCCCGGTATAGAAGAAAATTATGAAGCACCTGGTTATATGAATTAAACACATAAGAAGATGTCCATTACTAGAAATATATGGAGAAATGTAGATACATACATATAGATTCCCTAATGAGATCATCATATTTTATACATAAAAGAGAATTGACCTATAATCATTTTGTTAGGGTAATCAGTCTCGTACTGGGATTAGGAAGAGATTCATGAACATATCCTAAATCTATAAGAGAGTCCCAAAGTACCCCAAAAGGTTGTGATGAGCCTAAAATCCCATCCTCAAAAATAATGTGTGTTCTTAAGAATCGTTGGTTCTAAAAACCAAGTCATCCACCTTCCATAGGAAAGCATGTCTATACCTAGTTATGGATGTCATATATTTTGGGAGTTTCTTAGGAAGACAGAATGAATGTAAAACCGGATGCGAGAGATCAAGAAATCCATTGACCCCCCCAAATAAAACTATTGAGACAATATTTATTCACAACATCTCATTCATAGTAAAAAACAGATATACTACCTGATTCTTGTCAATCCATTCTGTTCTTTAGATAAGCGGTCCCCATCCATGAATTTTTTCAATGAAAAAAATGGTGAAACCAATATGAGTCTCTCAAATAAAAGATTGATTGGTTTATTATCTATAATGTCATTTTGTTTAAATTCTATATGAAAACAAAAATGATGAACCCGATTTGAATCTATCAAATAGATGAATGATCAGTTAATCATGTGTTAGGCCATTTGATCCAGCATAAAACCCTTAAATTTTAATATATTCATCTTAACATGTGTCATATTGCTTTAATGTCATATCAATAAAAATTTATAAGATAGACATAGATCTTATAGCTGATAATCTATAAGCAGTGTTCTGATAAAATAAGTCGATCCTCAATCTAGAAATTATATGTGGGAGGAATGGATAGATTAGGAATTAAAGGAAAATTGTCTTAACAATGGATATCTAATTGAGAACCCAACATGCCTATGATGTTTAACTAATTGGTAACCTTGTTCATTATAGTATTCATGAAGGAAGATACTGCTCTCATCAACATAATCCCAATTCCAGATAATTTCTTCATCATCTAGGAACCGTTCTAAAAAATCACCTATGGTTGCAACCTCTGATGGTTGCAAAATGCTCTCACCCACCCGAAATCGTCAATTTCAGGTTGTAAAAAAATGGTCATGGAATACCACTGATGTGGTATAGTCATGAACATGGAATCTACCCATAGGAGTGTGGAAAAGTGGAAACCAATGAATCTATGTCACCTAGGTAAATTTATATCTAAGCCAATTCCCCTTGTCAGCAAAACCAATCACTTCAATAGATTCTCCCTAGAGAATGAAAACTACCACCTTTAATCTATAATGAAGGTGGATTAAGGATTCAAATATGGATCCCTTATATTTTAGTGGCTACCAAGGAGGCCCCTTGCCAACTACCATCACAAACACCATCCCACTGGTACCCATCAGTCACCTACTGAGGATACCACTCGACACACTACCACCTTTGATACCCACACATAGGAAGCAAAGATGACACATCAGCTGAGGAAGGATATAGATATTCATGATTGGGATAATATCCTCACTCTAGGTAATGAATTATGTTGATGTATTATGGTAGTATCCCATGAGTAGACTCATATCCCTACTCACCCGAAACAAGTATGTGAACATTTTTTCGCAGAAGGTATGGGGGAAGGTCATAACCCAACCCCTGTGCATGAAGCCCATAAACATATTTAGTGTTGGAACCATGGTCTTCTATGCATGATTTGGAGTATGATTTGTGTTTGTTGTCAATCCTCAGTGGAATTTCAGAATGTGTACCAGCAAAGAGATCATACAGTTCAAGCAGACAACAGTATTGAAGGTGGCGCCGTGTAATTGATGAAGAGGAAACTTGTGCGCCATATGTTTTTCAAGATCAGAACATGGGAAAATGGCAAAGGGATAAGGGTTGTACAAGTTTTGGTCTGGTCGCACAAGTGACCTGCGCACCGTGAAGAGGCTTGCGTGCCGATGCCTAGGAGGACTAGAAACTTGAGTTCCTATTGTTTTTGAATATCATAACTTCAAAATATGGCAATGGAAAGAAGGTCGCACAAGTATTTGTGTGGTCGCGCAAGTGAGTAGCACGACAGAGGCTAGGGAGAATGAGCTGTGCGCCGGAACCTGCGCGCTGAGGGAAGACTTGCGCGCCACCACGCAGGGGGTCTAGTTTTCCTATATATAGAGGACCCCCCTCCTCATTTGTAACAAAGTTCAAGCCTTAGAATTTTTTGGATCTCTCATCATGCAAGTGGTTGAGTCACGCAAGTGGTTGTTAGGTTGCACAAGTTGAGGCTGCGCGCCAGCTGTTAGCTGCACGTCCAAAGTGGTTTGGGATTTACAGGCACTGAGTCATGCAAGTTTGGAGTTCAAAGAGGCAGTGTTGCGCAAGTTTTTTGGAGTCACCTGTGCGTCGAGTTTGTACCGCGCAAGTGACTTGGGCGCCATTCCTGAAACTTGCGCACTAGAGCTTGGAGAAGCACGCTAGGGTTGTTAAATTACATCCGTCCTTTTTAAGCTATACGAAAGATGGAGGATCATCTGGTACCCTTAGCGCGTAGTGAGATTCATCTTCAGGCGAGAGTTGGACTTCAACAGAGCATCTACATACAACATAGGATGCATTCTTATGCAATGATGAAGAGACCTTCATGTCTATAAACTGAGTGGGACTTCACCTAAGGGCAGCGATCCAGGGGGAGTCAACATGAGTGAACTGAGGGAAGTAGTGAGCTATCCCTGAACCTTTGTAAAGGCAGTGATCCTGGGACAGAGTTATTGTTCCCAAACCATTGTAATCCAAAACTAGTGCAGATTAGTGGAATTTGGTACGACCGACAACTTGTTGGCGTATGCTCCTTGGACGTAGCCCTTAGTGGTGAACCAAGTAAAAATTGATGTGTCTTCTTTGTGCATGTGAATGTTTTCTTTATGATCATATTCATCATATAGGTTCAATAAGTTCCTATAAACATGTGAACAAGATCCATCACATTAAAAGAAAAATTTGTCACCCTGATTCACCCCACCCCTCTCAGGGTGTCCTGGGGTCCTTCATTTAGGTGGAACACGGAGGAAAAATTTGGGTTCATATCAATTTTTCAATTGAATATATTTTCCAATACATAGTCAAGATATAAAATTTGTAGGCTTGTATCCTTGATCAAACTTGGCTAAAATTCCATAACAACTTAGAAACAATGATGAACTCCATAGAGAGATTATGGCACTGGTACAAATATTGGGACATGTGAATATTCATATCCCTATAGAAAGGTCAGCTCAAAACATTGATCATTACAGGAAAGTGGCTTCCCCTAATGAATCACACCTTATTTCTACCATCTAGGAGGATTATAAACAAATTTTAATAAAGGAAGAGGTATCGGGGTGGGATTATATTCCCATTCCAAATAGAGATCACAAAGTGGGAGTTGAAAAATCCTCCAGACAGGGAAACATGCTAGTCAAAAACATCTGAAAGCATTTTCTAAATGCCCAAGATTAAAATCATATCCCTATTCTGGCCGGGGATCACAAACTGAGAGGAGAACGAGTGTTGGGTATGTTCAAATTCCTATCGATGATGTCTAGATACATACTTTAATGGAAACGGAATAAGCTTATATCCACATAATGGATGGAGATAACCAAGTGAGAATGTCATATACCTCAGTATAGGCTCATATATATATTAGTGAATCTTTCTAGAAGATTCCATCATATCATGGAAGATTTTCACATATTTGTACTTCCACCAATGAACGACGACATCGAAATCATTCCAAGGAAACATAAAAAGAGGATCATATCCCTTCTCCCATTCCATAGGTCCATCAACATATTTAAGAGTGTAATGCATATACCGACCATGCTCAAATTCCTATTCCATTCGAGGATCACCAAGTGAGGGTGGCATATGCCTTGGGGTAGGCTCATATTAATGAACAAAAAACTAGCCACATATTCCAAAAGGCACAGGATCATGATCAACTCTTGTTATAACCAAGGATCACCAAATGAGAATGGAAAATCTCTCAGGACATGCACAAATTACTAAAAATAATGATACAACTCATTGAAATAATCCATCAACCTCTCATTAGAGGGATCATACTCCCTTCAAAATATATGGATATAAAAAAGTTTAAGCAACTATCATATAGTAGGATCATTTACCTACACAATTCCAAAAGGATTGTTGGTATATTCTTTCTAAAATGAAGATGTTGAACATTATTCCTAATCTGCTCAATGAAAATGTCCTTTTGGTTGTGAGAGACACATTATCAACACCAAAAGTGTCCTTAAACTATTCAATAGAATCAGAATATGATCATTACCATGACAGTCCTCCAAATTTAGTGTGGTGATAGATCGAAAGGAATCTAATACTAACATACACCATGGAAAACCTCCCCAAAAGATATCTCCAACAGATAATGAAATCCCCCACCCTCCGAAAACTATCCTACAGATAGGTTTTTAAAAATCTTATGCCTTCATATAGATAAGTTCATGAAAAAACAGGTTCAACTATATAAAGATCCCCATCAACTTCTCATAGCACTCCAATATAGTCAGCATGAGACCCACAGAAGAATCATCTATGGTATGACCTAATGGAGTTTTGTAAGAATTATGAATAGGAGGTTGACATTGACATATGAAGAGTGTTAACTAGAAATAACTTTCCCATCATGTCATTGACCCTCTCCACTTCTGACTATAAGATCCCATGCGATCTTAAAAATGAGTGAATGAATTATCTATGCCAAAATATATTGTCTAATCACTAGTGTGTGAAAGATAGACACCTCCCTTATCTAGGATAAAATGGTAACCTTCAAAAAATCTAGATACACTGTTGATATCTATACCTATCTACTATCTCTGTAGTCTGGGATACAAAACCATAAAATCACAATGCAAAACCCCCACACGCTTGCCACCATTGCATCTTAACCCTTTGGAAACCGATCTCCTAAGTCGATTCATGCATCCATATTCTAGGATGGTGAATGTATATAGTGATACAAATTACATCACCCTTGGATAAATATAACCCCTTATATTCAAAGTCTAGTAATTTCACAGCCTCCGAAAAAACTAGGTGAATAGGTAATGCTTGAATGAGTTGGTCACTACTTCAAAATTAACCAATTATAATGATCCCCATACATAAAAAATGTATGGAGAGGATATCTAATAAGTCTTTCAACTATGTCCCTTGAAGAAAACGGAATTTATTTCAGGCATGGAAGCCAAGGTGGTGACCAAACCAATGACATCGTGTTGAAACTAACTCTCGTTATGAGATTCCATTCCACCATGATCCCATGTGAGCACAACTATTCTTCATAAAATAGTCCAAAATAGAAGTTTCCATAACAACCATCCATTAGTGGACCAATCTTGTTGCTCTAGTGGAATATCTACCACCATCTCCACCTCTCATATTATTAATTCTACCGAGGATTCAATACATATCATCAGCCACCAAAAACAAACCCCATCCCACTAGATGGGGAAAATTTATATCCCAATCACCATTTCCAGGTTCATCATCACCTAAGAGGGTCATTGGAATATTATTGGTGATTCCATATCCACCCCATCTTGATGGGATGGGGGAATTTATATCTTAATTTCCATCGCAAGAATAACCAAATACCATACTAGAATCATTGGATCCTCAAAAGTAGGATAAATCAATACTAATTGTGACCCTGAATAACTCATAATCTACTAAGTTGGGGAAATTTTCATCATCATCATTATCACATGGAGAATCATTCTTCTTTATATTGGGATGTAAATATCGATGGTCGATATCTCATCCATTCCTCCCACCATAGGAAAAAACCTCTACTATTTGGGGATCATTTAACAATAATTATTAGAAACTACCTCGAGGTCAATATTCATAAACTAAGACTAGACAAACATACAATTAATACAGTCTGACCCAGATATGGTCACAAGAAAAAATGACCCACTATGGATAGGTTTTCAAATAAAGGCCTTGATAAATGCAGATCAAAATCACCCCATTGTGTTGAAAGTGATGGAATAACAACCATATCCTGATATTTATTTTTGGATGTTGTTATTATCAATACAGTAGACATTATGTATGTAGACCAAATTGTAGATGGAAACAACAGGAAAACCCTACCCTGAGAGGAGGGTGATTTGGATGCACCAACCGAGGCTTCATGCACACGTAACAGGAGAATACTCAAAAACATAGATCCTCTAAATTTTTATTTTCACCTCTATGGTGGAGAACTAATAATGAAAATGAGAAAGGTGTGGCTAAATCACAATCCCATCCCCAAATAATTGAATTTCTATCCACGGAGAAGAAATTTTTGCAAAATATAAATGAAATATGAACTCTAAAAAAACTCATTGAGGAGATACTTAGGAGAAACATATCCATTGGGTATCATCTTTAGTCTAAGAAAAATATTCATCCTCCCATACATTTGGAAAATACCAATCAACTAGAAAAAGTGGATTTTCAGCATTGGAATGACTCTGGATCTTGGAAGTTAGTCTACATAGGTGAGGAAGTTTAAAATGATCATGAATTACATCCATTGTGGTGAAAGGATCTCCCTCTATTGGGAAATCATTTATTCTTAGGAAAAATAGACAATTAGTGGGAGATGACAACAATACCACCTCATCGACTCTCACTTGATCCCTCTAGATGGTAGGTGGCTTGGACATTAGTTCCCTTCGATGAAAATAATGTCTTTGAGTCTCTGGATACTTGAATGGAATCCATGGAAGGATAGCGTACAACTGTAAAACAAGAGGGGAAACCAAATCCCTAGTTGGTGGATAACACCTTTTCCCCACACGATTTCTAAAATCCTACATTATCTACCATTGATGGTACAAGAAATCATGAACAATGTATCAAACACTTTGTATAAATATGTGTGATGATGATGGGTCCCTGAGATCAGCAGGAGACAAAAAAATATTAGGTCTTTTGTACTGGCTCTGATAGGGCCAACCTTTGTTTGGTACAATAGTTTTCTAGTAGGATCTACTGCTAGATTAGAAGACCCTCATCAATAACTCATTTATCACATAACCTCAAAGAGGAGGAAAATTAAAATTCATGAACTGGATAACTTTAAGGGATGTTAAAATTAGAGGGTGTATTAATTCATATATAAGTGGAAGGGTTTAACCTAATCGATCCTAATCCATCACTTACAACAATAATTTCTCGAACTATGTACTAAAAATCTACGGGATTACCTGAAGACACATCTGATCCCAATGAAGTATCCACGTGGGTTTTATTAGTTCACATAAAAGTTAAAATTATTGGGAGACTCCATTCAGTGAACTTGATACAAATCTCAATGCATGTCCTCAACACAGGTCAAATGCATAGACAATGAATAAGGCACATCTATCACTCTCAAGATAGTAGAAATACCCATCAAATAACCTAAGAAACTATTGAATCGCTCAAAACCTCTTATCAAGTAATGACAACAAAAAAATCACCCTCAACCAGAGGCATAGAGAAACCAGGGTCACCTAGTATTAGAGAAACATATAAATAAACATTAGTCCTTAAAAAATGAATAAGTCCCCAA
Source organism: Viscum album (assembly GCA_963277665.1). NCBI lineage: Eukaryota > Viridiplantae > Streptophyta > Magnoliopsida > Santalales > Viscaceae > Viscum > Viscum album. The sequence goes on from OY728148.1 coordinate 1,944,864,198, forward strand.
TTATTTTTTAGAACCCATGGATAATAATCTGCTGAGGAATCCACGGACTAAGAAGTATGATGAGGTGAACCTCACCTACCATCCCTTCCATTTCCCTTTATATAGATGGTTAGGTCATTATATCCAAAAATTATTCAACTTCAAATACTTCCTTCAAGTAATGTTCGATTCTAGGGAGGTGGTGTTAGATAAAATAGCAGATTAGGTGGCTTGCATAACCATTCACCAGTTAGTAGAAAACGATGGTTGGTATAATGTTCTGCCTAGGCGTGAGGTGATGTTCGACCATTGGATGACTTTGAAAAAGGTCTATCAGGCTTATTACACCTTGAGAGCACTACTGCGTAGACCCAGAATAGATCCACCACCTAAGGCATAAACATTACATACCCCTCTCAAAAGTGGATGTGACAATAAAAAGTAGGGAAAAGAAGAGGTTTAGTCATATTCTAATCCAACAAAATCTCTAACCCATGCATATTTCTTCCATACAACAAAAAAATCATGAGAAATGTCCCACCAAATGGAAGACTAATTAGATAAAGATATTATATTTAATTATTTAAATTTAGTAGACTTGTAATACCACTTATCTTGTGATGAATATGCCTAAGAGATTGTGTTTCTCATACATAACTAGGGAACAAGAGGTTGTATTTATAGGAAACCAGGATACAAGCGACAACATATGCATGGTTGCACCCAATATTCTGGTTTCATTCCCACATAGGACATATATGAATCCGAGACCTGGGGGTAGGCACTCCAGCAAACCTAGAAAAGAAATGGATGTGTTTTAGAACCTACGAGTGGTCGTCTTTACCCAATTGTCTTGCGTGACAAACTAGAGGGGGTATGATTATCAAATCATCCAAGGTAATAGAAAAAGTCCATCATGACCCTTAACACATATAGAATATTCTCCTAAGACCTCTTCAAAAGACATATCACATCTACCTAGAATTTTTTAATTTCGGAGCCATGTGTCCCGGAGTAACCCCACCTCGGGAAGCACTGGCCTCTGGAACCAAAGGAAAACATTTTGAAGTTGTTGGAATATTTCATATCCAAGTTCTCAACCTTGGATTGATTCATCTTTCAAAATATATAAGATAGTCATTCATTAAATCCATCCAAATCCCATAGTACTTTGTGATTGAAGTCACTGTAGTAGAGGTTTATCGAATGGAGATCATGTTAGCAGAATGCCATGTCATCATCTCATTCACAGACCATGACCTGGAAAAGGTCATCCAAGGACACATCAAAACCCTATATGTTTATGTAAGGAACAATAATTACAAGGGAAATTTCCATCTTAGAATATGACGCGATTTTCACTTAGTAGTCACATTTTGTACCTAGTATGGTGGGAGATGACACATCAAGAGTGAGACATTTTGAGGATGGTTTACAGCACAACATTTGGGTTAAGATAAAAATATTTCGGTTGGAATCATTCTAAGATCTGGTAAATCAGAAAATCATAGATAAGGTAAATTTGAAGGATCAATCTTATTCAAGTTGGGTGAAAGTCTTAATTGATCTCCATGGTGATGATTTAGATAGTAAGATGTGAGGTTAATAGGATTTATAGTATAGTAGTTATGATAAGGACTTTGTGAGACCACCTCAATGTGGGTTATCAACGATGTGCTTCAAGTGAAGGTAGTAGGGACACATGTAGTGGGGCTTCTTGGTTTTGAGAGGGATGGTGCGATGATTACAGTTATAAGTACATCATGGGGGTAGTCATGTTTCATTTTTTTGGTTTTGGCATGGCCTTTTGAGAGGCATGTCTGTTTTGGGTGCACGAGGTGCATGAGATAAACTTTTGTATTAGATAAATGATGGTTAGTTAGTTGGTATCAGTTCATATGTGATATATATATATATATATTAGGTTCATTTAAACATGTTCTTAAGTGGGAATCATTAGATGCATGGCTTATTTAGGTGCATTGGAAAATGGACATCATTATGATATGGGATTTGATTATGGTGTGAGGCACCGAGATTGATTTGAGAGTGTGATGAGATGCGGGACCTCATAGGTTTTATTTGAGACATGGATATGGGGTGATCATCTACTAGGATGATGTAATTGATGTGTGTTAGGTATGAAATTGGAGAACCCTATAAGGTGTATTGGTGGCGAAGCTTCATGGGAGGACCTTGAGTCTGGGGATGGTCGATGGACCATAATATTTATTTTAAACTTCTGGTTGGGATGTGATTAGCGTAGGTCTCTCTTATATTGTGGAGTTCCTGGAAGAAGTTAACTTGTGCCTTTAAGACTAGGGTAGTCCAGGTTATTTTAACACAATCCGTATGTTCAGTACCATCTTTATTTTTTTGGTTTATATCTCAGGGATGAGCTATGTCATGGGGGGGGGGGGTGGTGGGTTGTAACATCCCAGGTTTTTGAACATGAAATTTTCTAGGTAAATATGAATTTTCAAGTTTGGGGTAAGACCAACTGGGTATCTTGATCTTACGAACCTCATTATGGGATTTTTTTTACCCAAGACCCTATTTTACATGTGGTTTATGATTTGGTATATGTCTTGGGGGATTCGGGAGAACACCAGAGGAAGAGAGGATGACCCAGGCTACTAAAATCTAATACTGGCCAATTACATGATGTGTAATTATTTACGTTGTGTGTAATTATTTTTATTTCATGGGATTTGGGGGTAGACCTATGAAATAATTGAAATTACATGGTGTGTAAATTCCTTATGTCTTTTTAAAGGTTCCAGGGGCTAGATCTCCCTTATTATCTTCCACCTTTGTAGAAAGAGGCAGACCAAAGGGGTCTTATAGCACACTTATTACCCTATACTAGCGATCTCAACATCTAATCCATCTGAGAACCATTTTGATCATTATCAAGTGAATTATAACCATGTCAGTGAGTACCTCGTCTGACTTGAATATTTTTTAATTAAACATCTCTTTAAAGAGTACTAAATCTGTGTGATCCGATTTACCCTATTTTTAGGTAATTCATTGGAAACGTTGATTTCATCCAAACTAGCTCGAGTTAGAGGGTAATATTGGATATTCCATTCTCTACAAATATAAGTTAAGTGTTGCATAATTGTATTTGTAATTTCATGACTATTCAAGGGAGTAGATTTTAGTGTGTCATTGTGTTTAAAAAGAAAGACCCATTTCAATAAATGATCGAACATTAATTAATTAATTTGACCTTATGGGATACTATTGCACACAGAAAAACCATGTTTATATGTGCGAGGATGAGTTAGAGGTCATCGAACACATTGGGTAGTTATCCTGATGTGATAATTATATCAATTAAATTATTTAATTAAAATTAATGTGAATTTAATAAGTGAATTTATTGAATAGCATGGTGTGGGATCGATGGGATCATGACGGGATCAGACTGAGGGGTCGAGTTGGGATGGACATTAGAATTGAGGCGATGTAATCATTTGGTTTTGATTTTATAGGGTTAATTAAGTTAAGTTTATCATAGAATTGGACATCATGGATACCGTTTTGAGGTTTTCAGGTTTTCAGGTTGTGGGCAAGGCTCATGATATTTGATGGCACGACCATCAGACTTGAGCGACAAGGTCACAGAGGGATGATGAACCAATTAGATGTAGATTAAGTACTATTTTGGTGACTGAAGCTCACTATTAATTGGGCAAAGGGATATTGGATTCATGTTCACACTAGTTGACTGAGTGGTGAGGTGGTTTTGAACACTCATGTGCATAGAAGCCCAGGGTAGTGCATCCTTTGTAATTGGTTTGGGGGTTCTTTGCATAGGAATCCATGTGGATTGTGATAAGCTGTCTGATGATAGCGTTGGGGAAATCATCTGGGGTATGATGCCTTCCATGCTTAAGGCTATTGGTCGATGGTCAAATTGGAGGATTATAATCTTCATTTGTCAGGGTATCATACTATGATTCGACGATGATTTTACATTGAGGAAAAACATCATTATGCAAGTTGATGTCATGCTTGAGATGAATGGTGATTTCAAGAAGGTTTTTGGGGGACTGGGTTTGTATTGATTGGGTGTGACTTTGGGATGTCATATGATTGTTTTGGACACAAGTTGTTAGGAGGAAAATGGAGTCAGGTAACCTTTCTAGAGGTGTAACTTGAGTGTTTTCTTTGACATTCTATATTAGGAGATTACATGGGTCAGGGTCTAAGGACACTATCCACTATGAAATTCTAGCATTGGTTGAGGTAGGTGAATTCTTCATGGTGGCTTTTTAGCACTAGTGAAGGGTGTGTTTATATAAATTCATGTGTTGGTGTTCTATTTACATATAGTTACACCTAATTAATCACAAATTTAAGGTACAAACACATGGGTGGTAGCCTACTGAGACTCATTATCACACCATGCATTGGACCTTTATGACGCATGTAAACCTTATGAATTTTAATTCAGGTATGGGTTCAAGACCTGTTGTTGGATCCAAGTAGTTAAGTTGTCCTCAATGGAAGGCAAGGGACCATCGGTTCTAGCCTTGCCTGAAGTTACCTTTTTGGTTTTCATTTTTGTTTCATCATGATTATATACATATATACTCTAGTCAACACATTGGGAAAACACTATCAGATTTTGTATTGTATGACCTATTATAAATTCATTCTTATATATAAATGAATGATTGGATTGTTTATTTATTTTTGATGTTTTTGTTTTGATATTATTATACTATTTCTTAAAATTGATTATGCTTCAACCTTTGGTGGGCCTGGTTCAAATCTTCAACATGTTCATTACTGTTGCATGTTATATATATATATATACTTAGACAACTATATTATCATCACCTGAGTGCGTAGTCTCCCCACAATCACCCTTATTACACCCTCACTACTTGTCGACAACCTTTATTATATGGGGAGGTGTGCCTAAGGTTAGTAGAACTCAGCCTAAAAGCACAATTTCAGAGAGAATTTGGGTTGGGGTGCGACAAATATCATCCAACATTAATATTAGAATAGGTAATATTTGAATAAAAAAGAATGTATCTGGTGTTATGACTTAATTTTGTGTAAGACACCTTGAAACAAAATCTTTAATTAGAAAACTCATCCATGACCACGAATACCAATGCCGCAAGTCATGATACATCTTGGTAACCCCATGGTGTACTGACCAAAAGATTGCTATCCACTTTCTATCAACACAAAAATCATATAAATTAGAAACACCAACCTATTACCGAAGTAGAAAGCTCAAGTGGGAGACTGAGACCACTCCCCAAGGTCTCCCCATAATAAAAGATTTTATTAAAGCATCAACACTCAGTGTTTGTCACCTTCTCAATCAAAAATCCATTATCAAAATACGAGTCTTTTTTCATCCAAAAAAATGAAAACCTATCCCAAACCTATATCACTCCCAAGATCATATCAACATAATACTCATCAGACAACATTACTGAAACAATTTTTTATAGCTTGGGTTAATAATTTTCAACTGAATACATCAGTAACTATATTCCCTTTCTTAAGAGAGTATACAATATCTAAATAAAAATAATAAATAAACCCCACCCAACATCTATTTTTCTTGTCAATAACCTTCTAAGTAAAAATATATTTAAGGATATTATATACAGAATACATTATAAACTACTCCCCAAAGAGATAGATATTCCATGTTTTGAGTGTATGTATTACTGAAACCAAATCAATATCATGGATAAGGTATTCCTTTTATTTATTTCTTAACTAGAGATAGATATCTTCCACCACCTATTTCCCCTTTATCAAGACATATCCCAAACTCATACTAGTAGAATCACATTAAGCATCATAGCACGAACACATTTATGGAAGAATCAAATATGGTTTTGATTTCAACCTTACATTCAACTAAAAAAAAATATCTCTAAAAATTGTTATTCCATTCAAAAATTAATCCCTTTTGGGTAAAACCTATCATTTAAGATTAGATCTTGGATAAATCCTGAAGAAAACATGTATAATAACTAACCAAACCCAATTATCTTTGTATCTCAGACACATTTCTGGGTTGCTCCCAGCACATCAAAACCTGCATATTTTAAATATTCCCTAGGGCACACCTATTAGATATCACATCCCAATAAACATCACTTTATAGATCCAAAATTAACATTTGGAAAGATGACTATAAATACAATGTTCTTTCACGATTTGAATAATGATTTCTAAATGGTCTATATGCTCCTCCTCTAAGTTGGAGTACACCAAAATATCATCCACTAATAGAAAAAAAATATTCCAACCACTGATTTGTGATTTGGATTATCATAGAATAAATTCCATAGGATAATTGGTTAGACTAAATGTCATAACTAGAAACTTGAATTGACCATACCATCTTCTAAAGGTTTTCTTAGCTTATCAACTTCTCTGATTCTATACTTGTGGTAGCTTGGCAGAAGGCCAATTTTTGAAAACCAACACACCACTTTAAGCATTTCAAAGATAAAATCAATACTTGTAAAAGTATATTTGTTCTTAGTAATCACCCAATTTAAATTTTAATAATCCATGCAATGACTAAGAATCTCATCTAATTTATTAGAAATTAGAATAGGAGAATACCATGGTGAAATTATAGGAAGAATAAATCCCCTAGAATCTAGATTATAATTATTAACATTAAGTTAAACCCACTAATCATGATCCATTTGAAAAGATAGAATAGAAATGGGAATCAAACTAGGGAGAAATTAAATAGTAAACTCATCCTTTCTATGTGTTATTAACCTAGAAGAATGATCCAGAAAGACCTTAGGGTACACACAAACCACTTCAGGAAGTGGAATAACCAAACATGTGTCAACGACATCAAGAAAAATCTCTAAAAACTAATATGAGATTACCCCAACATATGTTCAACAACAACTTCCCTACCCAATCTAGAGTCCCACTCACCCTGAAAAAAATGAATAACCCCATCAAAGGATAAAAAATAAAATTGGCGTCTATGAAAGTTTATCAAGGAATTAATGATAATCATCCAATCCATACCAAATATCATGAAAACTATATCCACATTTGAAACTAAAAAGTCCCATGTCACCTAATAGTCAGCTATCATCATTCAGCATATAAGACACTTGAAACCGTATTCAGACAACTTTCCCAATGTCATGGAAAGATAAAAAAGTATGAAATAAGTTATGAACATATAAAATACGTGTAAACTATAATTGATGAAATAAAATATTGTGTATCACATGTATGAAAAAAATCAAGCACTATAGAAGATGGAATAAACACCATACCTATAACAGTAGATGGGTTGGCTTTAGATTACTTTTCTACATACTCAATCACATAAAGCCATCTTGTATTTACCCCACGAACTTCCACCTTGGAATGAGGATTAGACCCACAACCCTTTCATGCATTGATACAAACCTATGAACCCTTGGTGAGTGTGGATCATTCCTTACATCCCTAGAATATACTTCCAAAAAACAATTTAGTTAGCCCGACAATCCATAGTAATGAAAAGTATTAGGAGAATCCATATATTTATGCTCGAAATTGGAACACCTTCCACACTAATAGAAGAAAAACTAAATCTATCTCAAAGAATAATTTAAAACTAGTCTGAGAGAAAAATGACCCCCCTCATGATTTGTTTTCTTGTTAAAAGACACACCTTGGAAAATAATTAGACCCACTCAAGCTCCACTAAAACCAATCATTCCAGTAATGTCTTCGACATCCAATGTTTATTTTTAAAATACATAGGAGAAGGTTTTAGGAAACATGAGAATCAACATTGGACAAATATTGGACCCCGATCCCAAATCCAACATTCTATCCCCTAGGTACTCATTGGTGATAAGCTCTAGTGCCAGATGCAAAGCTCAAAAAAACTGGAGGAATACTCCAGAAAATTACGCTCCCCTTTCTCCATGGTTAGAAACAAATAGTTCTTCTCTACATATAACATCTCTAGGTAAAACTATTTATTAAATATGTTATTAAAATAATTCTATGTTTGGTCCTTGTGCAACATAGATTACAGGATGAGGTCCCACCATATCCTTCCTAGTCCCTTGAGCATATATGTGGAAGAACCCACCTTAGATTCCTCAAGTCTCTTCAATAAGTTGAACATACTCTCAATCCTCTCAAGCACTCATCAAATTATAGGGGTCAATTGTCACCACAGAACATGGATAGAAACTATTTAGTGAACGTAAATCCATGACCCACAATATGTCCTAGGTTCTTGACGCCCACTTGACCCATACCCTATATTTAGTGAATTAAAACATTAACCAAAGTAGGGTCCACTAGAAAGTTAGCTCATAGATCTTATAAGGAAGATTCCTCTATTAGATTGGGAATAGATATTATTATAGGAATTATATTTATAGAAGATATAATGACCAAATAACATTAGAGAATATTCAAAAACATCATGATCAACTTCAAGAATTAACATATATGCTTTAAAAATCAACTATTGAAAAGTAATCATGAATTCTATGAATTCAAAAATGATTTAAGAAGTAAAAAGTACATTTAAATAAACTTCTCATTAATTTAATTTAAATAAATTCAAACATGAATTCTCAAACCTATTAATTATTTTCTGACCACCCATGGTAACTTGAGCTACGACATAGAAGTGAGCTGGTCAGGTACTCTCTTACACTTACTACGAAAATTACGACTGTCAAAAATCATTTTAACACAAGACCTAAAACCAAAACTATGTATTTTTAAAATAATATAGATAGATAAATCTCAATTATACCCTTATATAATGAACCAACCCATTTAAAATAGACAAAACACCCTAGATGACCCCTCATGGTGGTTAGGTGTTACAAGATAGTAGGAAACAATTCTTGAATATAACCAAAACAAGACATAAAAATGGAGTACTACTAGGATAGAAAAGAAAAATCCAAAATAAATAAAATCTAATAAAAAATCTACACTAGAAATTAGGAAAAAAGAAGACCCAAAAGTCTCCATGTGACCAGTCATCACCTATAAACCATCCCAAACTGAAGGCTATATCAACAAGAGAAGTAAAAAATGGTACAAGATACCCTTCCCTTTACCTCAATCAAATGAGAAAACATTGAAAAGTACAAAAATTAAATATTAATATGTGAGAATAAAATTCATGTAGGATATTTCCACAAAGTCTATAAATGTATAATCTCAAGAATTTAACAGTTGAAGATTCAAAAAAAATGTTTTACAATGAATTTTCATAATCCATTTCCATTTTTGAATAATTTTCCTTTAATTTTTCATAAAATAATTTCATATCCACAAGTGTGGGAATATAAAATGTGTTAGTGATAAAAAAAATAATATATATACACCATATATTAAAAAAGTAAACACATATCCATGAAATAATCTATCATTCCAAGCCTTGTGATAAAACATCAGGTCAAAACATGTGAGAAATAATCCACAACTAAATCCATCATGTGACAAATAAACTGTAAATAAAAAATAACTCTGTATTGGGCCCTAGCCTATGGGAATAATTACTAGATATAAATGAGCCTAAAATAGGAATACATTGGTACAAACTAATATCGATTCCTACAACAGTCCATCAATACCACAATAGTAAACCCTAGTGGTTCCACAGACACTAGGGTCAACAATATCCCTATCTCGACGCATCCAAGGATCCCAATTTTCCATGTCTTCCATAATACATTTTAAAAACATGTTTACAATTTATTATACATTATCGAAGATAATCCAATATGCATTAGGGTTTGAAAACCCATTTTAAAATCAAAACCACCATTAAAACCTTTAATCAAACACTTAGTGTGAAAACAACTTTTAAAAGAAACCCCTCTTTAAAAATGTGGAACATTCCAAGAAATATCTTAGAACCCAAAATAATATCAATTTAATGAAAAACCCCAATAAATCTACAATAATAATAAGAAACTCATAGAATTAATCCATTGTATAGAAACAACATCTTGAAAACATTGGTAGAACCCAATACCATTGAAAACAGTGATTGGGGAAGAGTAGATCTATTCCTTAGGATCCTAGATCCATAAGAAAAAATAACAAGCCTCCATAAAACCCATTAGATCCAAAATCACATACCAATTATTCACCAATGAGATGAGTGGATAAGATATATATTGTATATCTACAAAGAGGAGGGGAAAATATATAAAAAACATAACATACCTCAAGTAAAACTGTAAAAAATGATTTACACCTAGAATATAATGGGAGACACCTCCAAATCATTAGGGAAGGTTTAGGGCAATCCAAATTGATATTAGGGTGTTATTAGGCTTTAAAATGACCAAGGTAAAAGGTTAAATCAAATTTGTTAATAGTTTGGAAGGGGGTCACACAGTTTCCTAGTGCATTCCACATGGTTAAATTAACTGTTCCCCTTAACTAGGTGTCCTTACTATCAATTCCATCCAAAGGTGCATGATATTCCCTGTGGGATTCACAGCTAAATGGGATATGTAATATCGCTTTGTGAAACACCATGAACAACCACCAGGAACCCTACACAGTTCAGTGGTCATGTAACACCATTTTTCTATCCATTTGAAAATCATGAAAAATGCCACTAGAACCTACTTGTGGAATACAACACAATTAACGAAACATTAAACTAACCATGTTCCTTAATAGTGTGCCTTTATAGTTTCTTAAAAAGTAAATTTTTTCATCCTCCAATCCCTTGAATCTTCTGAGAACCCAATATAATAAAACTACAACTCAACTAAAGTGTACCTTTGAACTAGGGGGAATAATATGAACTACAAATAAAAAATCCAAAATGTATATTCACACACTCATAATTCTTCTTTATTGATTTTATTTTTATTAACCATTATCATGACCATTACTTATCACTCTTTTGAAACACAAAAATATTCATTATATTTACATGAAATTAATTCAATTTGTTGATGTTGATGTAATTAATTGTAATAAAACAATTATACTTCATCACCATTATCATAAATGTCTCCCATATTTATATTTACATCAAATATTTCATCTACTATATCATCAACATAATATACCTTTTTTTAGGAATACAATTCATAGGATCATGTTTTTTAGACTCTCTATTAATAATCAACTGAGTGATGTTCATAGATTTAATATGTAGTGAATATTTTTGAATAAAATAGTGGATATTTATCCACTTTCATTAGAATATTACAACTGAGAATTTTTTATTAGAATTTAATACAATATTTCCAACCAAAGTTTTATAGAATCTTTGATCTATAATTATAAATATAATAATTTTTGGGTTTTCAGACATGCTTTATGATCAATTATATATAACTTTATTCAACTAATATTGTAACCATTAAATCTATTATCATGTTGTGAAGGACTACAAAACAAATAAATTAAGTCTTATGAAATATTAAAATTATTATCAATAATTCATATCTATATAAATTTATATATGTAATTATTAATTTCATAATACATTTATCAACATATTACACACCCACACACACACACACAAACATATATATATATTCAATTATGATCTTACACAACAGGAAAACCACCCAAAAATTTCCATGCTATTAACATTTTTTTATCTATGTATTATAACTATTTTGACTCATAACCCATAACTTTTTTTGGCCCTCACTTATTTACTATATAGATAAATAATTTCACTCCTAAAAAATACATATATATGTGATTATATTAACTAAAAATTTATTCATGAAAACTAAAATAAAATTTCATGTTCTTAACCCATGGAGAAAAAACTGATGATTTTTTTTCCTTAGTATAACTTGTATTATCATCAACACATCCAAATTTCTTAAATATTTTAGTTATACGGACCAAATAAATCCAATAGAAGGTTAAAAAATATTTATAAATGTAATGGAAATCAATAGATCATTTTTTACATTTTTTATTTTTTAACATATAAATTCAAATGACATGGATTCTAATTGAAAAAAAGTAAAACAATTAACATAAAAAGATAACTAAATATTTCAATGAAAATTTAAAATAATGAATGATATGGAAATAAATAAAATAATTCTATATTATACACATTTATTAATAATGTATGGGTCTTATAACTTTATCTACCTTTACCAAATTTGCAGTAAAATAAAAAATCCCAATAAAAAATATATGGATAAATATCATCTCTAAATAAAAATGGGTAATTAAAAAACATTTATTAAATTTTTCATGCCCAATAATATTAAATCATATCTTATAATGTTATTTTAAGAATGTATAATAGTTTATTAGAATTTAAATTAATTTTTTATAAAAAAATAACACAATACCAAAGGTGGAAAATTATCAATGAAAACACAAAAGTCCTGATTTTTAAATCCATAAAACAAATGGTGTTGTATGATATAATATTTAAATATATTACTTGAATAATCATTGGGTTCTTGAAAATTATTAAATCATTAAAGGAAAAATTGTTTTTATTGATTTTATAATGATAAAAGTTATATAGAAAACATAAAACATTCATTTTCACAAAGATTCTTTATAATATTAGTTACTTATAATTATTTAGTTGAATTTTTATGATCGTTAAATTTATATTTCTCATTATGTAATGTAAAAAATAAATTTTCATCAAAATTATTCTTAATGTTCATAACATTAAGACTATGACATAATTAATGATATTCCCAATTATAAAGTATGAATTATCTGGTACTTTTATCCTATAATTATACTACATTTTTTTTAGACGAGGTAGAATACTTTTCCTATCTATATTAAAAGGTCAATAATTTCCAAAATCCACAACAATATTTGATAATTATGGTCATATTTTTTATTATGAAAATAATTTTGGAGGAAGCCTAAAATTTATTTTTCCATTACATCATGAATCTATAAATCAAAATCTATGATATTAATGAAGGAATCAATGAAAACTCCTAAAAACTATTTTCATTTATAAGATTTTCATTGTGATTCAAAATAAAAATTAAATACTAGACAATCCAAACCCATGTGAGTAATCGAGATTGGAAAATTTTCTAGTATAGAGATGTCACTCAGGGTTCACATTAAAGAAATTATTCCTTCTAAAAAAATAAAGGGTAGAAAAATCATAAATTTATATACCATTGTTCCATAACTCTTGCAATTCTAAGATAAGGGATCGAAGTAAGATATCAATTTTATTTATTAGAATTTTCTATCTAGAAACATTCATTTATGTAATTAATTAATTATTTTACATATAGATATAAGAAGCTAGATTATAAATGATAAAAATGACCATCCATATTCCATAATTTTAACTTAAATATTGGGATTGGATAAATCCATTATTTTATAATCCCATGTGAACATTTCTAATATCATAACAGAAAATGTCATATAATAAATAAATTGGCTTCCGTTATTTTGAATATCTTGGATATCATTTTAACCCAGTACTATTATTATCCAAACCATGAAAATTCAAATGCTCCATGGTTTCTGGGGACATAAACAATCTTTGCAAACATATGTTTAAATAAACGAACTTAAAAAACTTGGTATGAGTTTTATTTTTATTATTATTGATAGTAGTTCATTTAATTATAATTATATCATTTTTTTGACATCTATATAAAAGAGAAAAATATTTTTCACCCTTATCTATAACAGTATTGTCCCTAATATAGTATATAATCATTAGAACATGCATATATCATTGTAAAAAAGTATAATATTTTATATTACTTCCCCCATCTAATAAAATGATTTATGAATTTGATATTAAAAAATACATCATGTAACAATTCCAATATCATTAACATTTATTTACAGTTAATTCAATATAGGAACATGATATGGTTTACCATTAATAGAAAATTAAATTTTGAATACTTAAAGGGGGTGGGGTGGTGAACATAGGGAGGAAAGATATATATTTATCTTAAAACAAAATTTAATATATTCCAACTAAATTATAAACTAAATTATTTTATATTAGAATTTTTTTAATACCTGAAAAAATCCTAATACATTTTCTGAATAAATTTATCAAACCATCACTAATAATATACTTATATGCTCTATTATCCTTGTATTTGAATACCAATATGAAATGTAAGGTTCAATAAAAAAATATCATTACATGGTATACCTATAAGAGCTGGGTCCAAAAAGCATACGTTGATGATGTTTCATTGATCTAGGAAGGTCATGAACTCACTATCATGATTTATATGTTTTAGACCTACACACTATTCGATCCAGGGGAAACTCACTCTACTTTTCCCTCCTCTAACCACTTTATGAAAATCTTATATGAATATGATTATAAATAATTAAAAAAATTATATTAAATGATAATAAATACACCACGTTGATTTCATTCTCCCAAATATGTGTATCTTCTTTGTTTTTAAAATTTATCATTTTATATTCTAATATTAACATTTTAAAAAATATTAATCCTATAAATTACACATGTCACAAAATTATTGACCTCTATAAAATATTCACCATGGGTATGTCACAAACTCCCATAAAATCTCTATGTTTTTTATAATTCATAATATATCCAAATATTCAAATTATAATAAATTAATGAGAAAAATTATTTGATCCCCCTAAAAATGGAATATTTTTATATAGAGTGTTTTGACCCCAAAAATAATATCCTACATTTCTATACCTTCAAAAACATTCAACACATTTACCTATTTTTATATGTATAATTTTTATTATCTAGAAACAATTTATTTCTTATTACATCATTATTTATATTTTAATTATTCCTTATACTTCTATGAAGTCCCAATCCTAGATGCCACTGATGGTTCCCCCAGCCTGTTTAGCCATATGGCCTCAAGCACATCTCCCCAAACACTAGAGGCTACTGACAAGCAGTGAGGGCCATGGGTGTGTATGTGTGGAGAATATTCCCTCATTACTAGTATGTATCTCAGTGGGTAGATATAATAACATAAGGTAAATATCCAATGAAATGTCATAATAACATATTGAACATAAAAAACTAATTGAAAAGTAATAATAAAATAGGTGAAACTGATATAAATATAAAAAATATGGTGATGATATGTCATGTATATATAAAGATAGAAACATGGATACAAATTTAAAGACAAGCATGGTATACAGAAGTAGAAAAAATAAATCCAAAGACTATCCCAACAATCCTAAACTCTAGCTAGGTCCTCTGCTACCGGCTCCATCCAACTACTGTAAGAACTCAAGTGTTTGAAGAAATACACTTCCCCATTGTCAACAGCTTAATACATATAGTATACCTAGGTACCAATGGCGTTCAAATAGGGTGTGAGATAAACACTGGTAGGACACCACCAATGGTGTATATAACATATTATCGATTTAATATAAACTAAAATAGTGTGAAAGAATGTATATATAAAATTAATGAAGTATAGTAATGTAATTACTCAAGTACATGTTTCTTCCCTCGACTGCTATCTGAACATGTAACTAGCTCATTAATTAATTAATTTGATTTCTATGTTTACGTCACATGAGGAATAACTAGAACAAACATCAACTCGAGATATTACTAGTAAATGTTCTATTATGTAACAAGGAAACCTATAATGATATTAAAAAAAGGGTTCCATGGTATAACCAAGGAAACCAAGACCTCAAAGGCCTCCAACTCAGTATGAACTACTGCCTGAATAAGGGGTTAGAGTGTAATCCATGGAATGTCATCCAAGGAATTCCATAATTGTAAGATTTAATAAAGTACAAGGAATACATCCAATGTCAAACATGATAAGATATGGTTGAGACCAAGGATATAACCAATAAACCTCATGTTGGTAGAATCCATTTTTTATTAAAGTATTGTATACATGGAAACCTACTGATCATCCACTACTAAAAAAGGATCAGGTTACATGTTTTGTATAAACCAAGGAAACACACATCCTTAAATCAGAATAGCATCCACAATTTCTCGGGACATTCCCTCAGGAATCCAAATTCTATATCATGTCTGTCCAATCCTAAAAATATGTAATTTTATATATTTTTAATTAGGTACCTTACAATTAATTCATTTAATTAATTATGCCATTTAATACTCAATCCATTTAATATTTCATAATATACAAGCAATTTCACTTTATTAGTGTGACAAAAAAATTGAGAATGCAACTATTTAATAAATCCATTTATATCATAATCAGTTCACTTTGTTAATTCCACTAAATTACATTCTAAGAAGACAGGTGTGATATGGCATGCATCCAAATATTCATTTCTATATATTTAGGAAAATTCATATATATAAAATATATATTCCAATTCCATTTACAATTTATTAAACACGTTGAAGAACATACCTTAGGTGTGTCAAGTGATAAGAATACATGGTACTTCCTAAGATCAGTTCACTATTGAAAATCATTCCATGATAGACGATTACCATTAGGTGGGTAAATCCAAGGCACACCAGAATGGTTGTATAAAACAAGTCAATGAAGTAAAACATAATTATGAATAAATCCCTACATATGATGGTTAGAGTTATAGACTTAACAAAAAAAATGATGTATATATAAAGAATGGGTATTAGAACATGGTTTGAAGGACTGAAAGTAAAGAATATAAATTTAATAGATGAAACCCAATGAAATAGGTGTACCCACACAACAATCAACAACAAAAATGAATCACTAGTAGTGATTTATAGACCACCCGCCTCGTACAATTATGACTCTCCTTGTTTAGTAGCAACCTATAATCCAGTTTGAATTGGAGTAGATATGAAGAATGGATCAATTACCTAAAATTGGGTAATATAAGACTATATTTAAATAGCATCGTTAATATGAAAAATATTGACAAAAGATTAAAAAGGAATCGAGTACTTACAAGCGCATATCCAATGAGAAAAACGATGATCAAATCGGAGACTGGATGAATGCTTGATATCAATCCTAGTTTATTATTGAAAAAATATTCAAGTGGTAGGATAAAGGGTGTTGTGTCTATTGGAAAACCAAATTATTTGATGGTTTCATTTAATTTTAGTTTTAAGGGAAAATCATCATTTCACCCAATTATATCCCTCACATGGTTTATACTGATAGTTTGGCCAAAAAATACACAGATCATGCATGGGAACCTGTAAAAAGGGGAATACTTAATGGTTAGGCTGAATAGATAGTAAAATTGTGTGACAACCATGGGCAATGCCTATACAATTTGTCTGTAGTTTTTCTTAAGACCGTGTAAGAAAATTCGCATAGTTTTTTCAAATTTTGAACCCTAATCTAGCCTATTTTCCATCCCGTCATGTATAAATATAACGTATGTCCTTCATTTCATGGTTTAATCTAACTTCGTGGGATGCCATTTATTTCTAAAAAGGTGGGTTCTGGGCATCGAACAAGCTCCTGACACCCTCGAGACCTTCACTAACTCATTAGGGATCCATTTTAGGTCCATAAATTTGACAAAATATTAATGGATCCATACCTAATTCAAAAACTGAGTTCTTATATTTTTCCCCTTAAAGGATGTCATCCTTGAGTTCAGCTTCCAAGGGCAGTAAAAAAATTATTGAGAAAAACAATAGCCAATGGGCATGTACTTCGGCCTCTCACTCTAAAGTCTCATCATGTACACATTCGTTCTACCATAACAACCATATAAGGAAATACAATCCTTGGAGATAATTCATGATCTGGAAAACAATGTCCATGGGACTACTCCATAAATTAAGCATTTAAATCTAGCACAACATCCTCAGGATAAAAAGAATGCAATGAGTTTGTATGATAATGGAGAAGCTATGAAATGTTGAATATATTGTGAGTGGAATGATACCTCTGATGAAGTAGGAAGCAATTGGATACTGACACAAATATATCCAGAATATCAAACGGCCCAAAAAAGTGTGGAGAAAAATTCCATGGAATTTGTATCTCTCTATTCCTTCATATAGGTGATACCAATAAGAAAACACAATCCATGAACTTGAACTCCATAGGACATTAGAGACAAATAAATTATGATTTATTTCTAGACTGAGTAGTAGGAATATTATTTATGATTAGGTAAACTTAATCAAAAGTATCCTATACAAGATGAGTGTCTAGTAGGGCTATATATCCTACCTCTACCCAGCACATGGGTGAGCAGTACGTCCTACCATACATGGACTGAAATGGAACCACCTGAATCATATCCTAAAATCAATTTTTATATAAAAACTCTACGAGAGGTACGTGATACTCATAAGAACATTATAAATCATGGAAACATACTCATATCATGTCCTATAAAACCTATATCATCCATTTTTGACTATCCATTGGTGTGGGGGTAAAGGTATGTGCTCAGAATCACGTGTGTACCCATAGATTTTTACAAGTACTATAAGAAATGTGGCATGAGATGATAATACCTATCTCAAAATGATAGTATAAGGGACCCTGTGTAATCATATAATCTCATTAATATAAAATCTTCCCATCTCATCCATTAATAAAGTCTCATAGATAGGAATGAAGTGGGTAATTTCATTAGTATTTCAATGAAAACAAATACAATATCACAACCTTTAGGAGACCCTAGTAAACTGACTATAATGTCAATGGAAACATCTTCTAATTTCCATTTCTGGACAAATAGAAAATGTAACAAGCTACTTGGTCTCTGGTGCTCCTCCTTCACTAGCTAATAGGTGGAGCACCTAATGATAAATCCTAGTATCTGATGTTTCATCCCATACCACAAAAATTAGAGTTTAATGTCTTGATACATTTGGAGATGCTTGAATGGACTTCCCACTAAGAAGTGTGTGACTCTCACATTAAATCATCTCTCGTATCTATAGGAACCCAGACATATCCATGTATACGATGGATGTAAAATATCTCTATAGACCAATCCGAATGTGGGACATCTCTTAAAAAAATCTCGCAATGAACCAAGTCCTCAAGATAGAAAAATTTCATTCTATTAACCATCTCAAGAAAGTAATAGGTAACTATCAAAGATGATAGATTGGAATAATCATGACTATCATGAATCTTCAGATACAACATAGAAAAGAGGGCCCAAACCTGTTCACCCAATAACTCACAATTCCTTTTTCCAATATATAAATTGTGTGTCTACTCATCCTATGTGTTATCCTAGGCATCTAACTATTAGATGTTAATTTCACCCTTAGGATTTCCAACAATCATTATCTGGTATACACACCCACCCCTCAAGATCATACCACCATTCTCGTCCCTTGATTCCCAGACATTTGAAAAGGTATACTAGAATTTTCATTCGAATCCAAACTCCATTGGAATTCTTAATGGTATAATTGTGTGGAATAAATCTCTATAATCACATGAATTCCAAAATGTGCACTAAGGTATACCCTAATGATGGGTCCTAGGAACAAAAACATTGTATCCACCCACACATAACCCAAAATGTATGCTATTAAAACTAGGAATCCATCACAAAAATAATATAAAACCAGATTAAAGACATCTTGAGCATCTCAGATTATTATCCATGTCAACAGGTGATTCATGGGCATCTGGGTAATTATCACAAAAAAATTCCCCACATTGAATTCTCAAACATCACAGGTAATCCTATAACACATCAAAAAATAAAAAATCATAATAAGAGTTAGATGTGTTCCAAATTAAATCCTAATCATCGTAGATACATCATACTTACATGTTTATTGAGGTTATAGGTGGAACCCAAAACCATCTCAACCAATATTTATATACACCCACTCAGGGTTGTCCCTCAAAGAAGAACCCAAAAGGGTTCACTCTAGAATTAATATTTTAGAGGTATCCATCTCAAGATCCTTGATGAAAACTAGTTTCTTAGGCCAATTCCCAACAGTCATAGGATATCCCATTCATCAGTATCATCAAATTAATCAATTTGTCTCAAAATCCATATGCTTATTCCTTGTAGATGATAATATTGAGTGATAAATAAAGGCACATCTCTATGTCCATCTTCCCTCAAATCTAGTAAGTTAACCCATCCTATCTCAAATCTACCTAAGGATTATCCATCTTGTCCTAAACCAATTTAAGGGTACTCACCAGACTAACTAGGGAACCCAACTCAAGTCAAGACATACTCCTTCATGGAGGTTTCCATGTTTCAAGGTTAGAGTCAAGGACTCATCCATCATTGATTGAGGAAGACAAGATAGTGTTAAGGACCCTAATGGCCTTATAACATTGTGATGTTTGCGGAAAAAATTTAGTTTGAAATACTTTTTTTATTAAAATAGGATCATCTCCTTCAGTTAAAATACCCCATAGAAAATGTTGATAAAAAATGTGTAAATCATATGGTTGGGTACCAAGTACCAGCTACCTTTTTCTTAAGGATTCCAATTTAATTCCTCATGAGGAAACCTTTTCCTACACTCACCATGCCTCATCTGAGGTCCACCCCAAGCCCAAATTATCCTAGAGATCCTATCTAATATCACATACCTTAAATAAATAATTAAAAATTATCACAATTAATTAATTAATTAATTAAATTTAATGTCACATAATCATCGAACCACTCATTGAGCAATTTAATGTCTTTGTAACCTTGACCACCCACACCTAGAGGATATGCACCACACCCTCGAAATAATCCGAAGTAGAAAATCTATCATGGAATTCCTGATTATCTTTTAAAACAGTTAAATTTAAATAGATATCATATAAAATACACCATGATGACATACCTTAATGTAATGGAAAACTATGGTACATTGAAATTATTTCAATACTTCCTCTTCCAAGACTATATGAAAATCCCATTGAAAATGGGAGATTTCAGTATCCTCAACCAAAATTTCTATTTTAGAATTACAGATAATAAACAAAAAATCATTGTGACAGAGATAAAATAAGGAATATAAGATGTCTATGGATGATATTACTAAAAAAATTCTGCCACTTTCACATTCAAATTCTTCAAACAGAGGGGAGATTGGTGAGGTAAAGGTCTAGTCACCATCCTTCTGTGTGCAAGATCCTCTTCCTAAGAAACTTTGCAGAAGAGACACCTATTTAAAAACTTTAAAATGACCATTATATCATATTTAATGGTGTAAAGAAACTAGTCACAACCTAAATTTTAAGGATATGTCTGAGTTTCACCACTTTTTAACCATTTATAGCATGGAAAACCAGCTGAATTTCATTCATTAATGTTTTCATCAGCTAGATCAGTCTAAACTCATTATAATATCCCTCTAAAAACAATTGACCAAAACAAAGCCTTGATCCCCATATGAAAACACTATTTCATTACATTTAAACACTCAAAAACTCATTCTGAGTCCTGATTTTGAAAATGAGTCACTCACTAAATGAAAATTCAAATTCACATAGAATTTAATAACCCTTCCATACATGGGGTCTTATAATAAACAATTCATTGAAACAAAAACATACATGAAACATAAATAGAAATTCAAATGAAATAGAAACCATTAATCATGGGTATTTTAAAAAATAGAACACACATATGAGGCATAACATTAGAATATATCATTGAAATGACACATGTCATTGGAATAAGGTATACTAGGGAATTGTGGCACAATAATATGTATATGGAAACATAATATTCACGAGTCACAATCTCTATCCCTAAATTAATATCAACTATATTTTTCCCATATATATATGTATCATGAGATATGAACTTTTAACCAATGTATTAGATGGTTATATAATACCCCATCCATTATTTATTCATACTTACATATTGAAATTTAAAATCCTTCACTTAACACTTCATAATGAACTGAAGGATATAAAGTGGTAATTACAATGACCCTATACATAAAGACATATTAATTCATAACATTTAACATAATTAACAATATTTACAAGCATATGATCTAGGGTCTTGTTTCTTCATAGTATTTGACACATAAATATGAAAACATAAAACATGACATCATTTTCATTATTTATTCTCATCAGAGTGATCCTAACTCTCATAAGTTCTATAAAATAAACATAGGATAAAATTAGGGAAATAAATAAGGAAAAGGATTGTCTAAAAATCCTAGTAACAGAGTAAAAATGATAATGTAGCATAATATGAGAGGCATAATGTGATATTATAAAGAGAATGATCATAATCAAGGAATCATGGAATAAAAAATTATAACATTAGTGAAAAGAGTAAACATGATCATATAATAAGAATATAGAATCATAGGATTGTGGAAACCCCATAAAAATGAACTCATAAACATAAGTCAAGGCTCTATTTCTCTTTAACAAAACCTAGTTCACTAGGTTAACTTCCCATGCAATGTAGTTTTCCTAGATAACCACTAACACATCATGATATAAGAGATGGAAACATTATCCAATGAATTGGATAGATATATAATCCTAGTCACACCTATAAAATAATTAAAATAATACATATGTGTTCTACAAAATGAAAAAAACTATACAAAAATCATATACATGGTAAAACCCCATGAGAAAAAAATGGGTTTCATGAAAATGCATGAATGAATATCAGAAAGATATAACATAAGGATTAACATAAGATAAATAAATTAAATTTATTTTTACTTTCATATATAAAAGTAAAAAAAGTATTTATGATGGATACCAATGTTAGAAAAAGCCTTTAGATGGTTTTAATATGTAATTAGAAAAAATAAACCACTTTGATGATGTTTTTTCACTATAATAAAAAGCATATTTTTGAGAAATATAGTTATCATTTTACATTAAAATCCCAATTTAATCAAAATGGGCATAAAAAATTTAAAGAGTAAAATTAAAATATATTCATATTTTTAATGTTTTTAAATAGGGCGATGAGTGATAGGCAAAAAGATATATAAAAATCCCATTAAACCTGGGTTCCTTAAAAGTGGTTATTTGGAAGAAAATATAAAACATTTATAACCAAAGAAATAGAAGGATATTTTAATATATATATATATATATTAGATAGATATATACTTGAAAACATAATAATTACATGCAAGTAATTTTTCATAAAATTGATACAAATAAAGATAAAGCACATGCAAAAAAGTTACAAGGGGAGTACAAAATATCCCTTACCTTTATATTTGAAAGCATTCTAATAATATAATTAACATAACTTATAATTAAATTAAATTAATTAAAACTCATAATAAAAACCTTATTAATCTATTTTTTGTTTACTTGGGTCTAATTATTGATATAAGTTATTAATTTTTTAAATCATTTCTAATTAAATAGGTTACTCATATAAGTTTTGTTGTTTTTTACATGAATCTCTTGGCGTATTAACTATGGATAAGTTTTTTAAAACATATTCAAAAACTATATTATATTAATATTTTTTAAAAATAATTTTTAGATATAGAAATTAAATTTTAATAAATCCATGATTGGTGGTAATGGAAAAGAAAACATGTTTGTGGAGATGGTAATTCTGCACGCACATATAGTCTTTAATTTTCCATAAATCTGGATTTAGATAAAAATAATAATTATTTATCATTTAATAATAATAATAATGTTACAAGTGTAATATTTATTCATTAAAAATTATTTTTAATCATCCATAAATTTTGGTTAAGAAAAATTGGACACATCCTGCATGGAGTTTGTCTTCAATACATACACATGATAATGTTTTTTATAATTTGAATTGTTTTGGAGGAAAAAATAAGAGGTATATTTATTTATTATCATAAAATTTAAAATTTTGTTAATATTGATATTATCATATTTTTATGGATAAATGAGATTATATGTGGTATAAAAAATAATTAGTTAGGAATAAAGGTTAAGAAAGACATGATACCATCATCGAGACTTTGAAATTTCTAGTAAACATCTTATAGAAAATTGAGGAGTGGGGATATATTATGGTGACCATTGTATTTTGGTAATTTAGGGGACTCAGTTTTGGGTAATTTGTATATATATTGAATATGAATTATAATGGTAGGTCATGTATAGAAATAACGTAAGTGGTATCCTTTGATAAGTGAACAAAATGGAATTTTCCATGGAAAAGAATGTTATGTTAGAGGTAAAAATAGATTTTCATAAATATTAGGTGAGTTAGGTGTGGTATGGTTGGTGTGATATATGGATAACCCTTTAAAACTTAAAAATAGGGATCTATAATGCCTAATATTCAAGTAAACGTTTGAAAATTCATGTCACTTTGGATTAGTCAATTAAACACTAATTAGACTTAATTAAATATTATTCATGGAAATTAATATATTAATAAATATATATGAGGACTTTTACATAAAAATTTTCATGTGATAAATCCAAATGTATCCCCTATTTAATCAATTTATATTTTAAAATAAGATAAAATTTACTTTTGAATTAAAACATAAAATATATCAGAGTTATCTTCTATAAAAAAATATTGTTTGTTTCAATAAAGTTAATAATTGGATTATGAATATGATATATAAAATATAAATATAAAATTTTATAAAAGAAAGGATTCGTAAATATGAAATTCATTGTTATATGAGGATAATATAATAATTAGCAATAAATTTATTCAAAATAGGCATTTTCACTATTCACCTATAAAATCACTATTTAAAAAAAATTCACAATAACAAGAATTTGGAATCATAAGGTTAAAAATAAATTTAATTTTATCTAATTATTGTTCTAAAATTATTTATCAACATTTTAATTGAAAATATAAAATATTAATTTAAACATTAATGAAAAAAAAAATCTTAAACATTAATTGATTATATCACACTAATTTTAAAATTTCAATAATTTTAATATTTTATATCATATTTAAATAATGTATCCTGAAATTTCATTTAGTTAATGTGAAAATTATAACAAAAATATAATAATTTAATTTAATACATATATACTAGAATCTTGTGTTGTTACATTCTTCCACCTTAAAACATTTTACCATCGAAATTTAATAACAAATTCTAAAGTGAAAATAGATTAGGGTGATTCTATTTCATTGTCTCTTTAGCTTCCCAAGTTTCCTATTTAAATTTGTAGGTACTAAAAAGAACTTGGACAAGGTGATTTTCTCCATTTACAGATCTTTTTCTATGTAGTCCTTGATCCTCATCTGCCACTCCTAAAAAGGGTGATGAACCTTCTATTTCACCAATTCTGGATTCAGTATTTGTTATCAGTCTGGTATATACTTTCACATGTGGGATACATGGAACACATCATAAGCTTTTCTAGGTTAGAAGGGAGATCTATTTTTCATTCCACAGCTTCAATACGATCTAGGATCTTATAATGGTCAATGTATCTTTGAGTTATAATCCATTTATTCTGAAACCACATGACACACTTCAATAAATAATTTTAGAGAAACAATTTAGCATAATCCATGAATTCCAGGTATCATCGGTGGTTGCCAACATAAGACTTTTATCGACTATGGGCTTTTATTACACATTATTGAATGTTCCTGAAAATTTCTATATTTTCTTTAACCATTTTAGGTTCTAATAACTTTATTTTACTTATTTCATCCAAACACATAGGTTCTCAAAGACTCTTCCCAAAGAGGGATTCATATGGGGACATTTGGATTCTTGAGTAAAAATTTGGTTGTATGCTAACTCAAAAAAAAGAAATAGTTGGTACCAGCCTCCTTTGATAACTATAAGGTATGATTTCAACATATCTTATTGTGTATATATAGTTTGTTTGGATTTTCCAATGGTATGGGGATGATAGGATATAATGAATTTTAACTCTGTTTTTATAGCTTGCTGAAGAATCTTCTAGAACATTGTGGAGATCCTTGAATATCGATAAGATATAATATATAGTGGTTTCAAAGAATCCCCATAGCTTATTTGATGTATTTATTTAAAATGTGATTGAGTGATAATTCATCTCAGAAGGAAATTAAGTGAGTTGTCTTTGTATGATTATATACTAAAACCCATATAATATCATCCCAATTTTATGTATTTGGATTCCTTATGAACAAATCTATAGTTAAGTTCTCTAATTTATATATTTTCGTGGGTAGTTGTTGTATCACTCCTTTATAAACTTACCCCTCGACCTTCAATTTCAACATACCAAGAACATTTATGTATATTCCACAATATTATTCTTTATATTTTTCTACTAATAGTTCTCTATAATATATCTATAAATTTCCATATTTCTTAGGTTTATAGAGAATGTTGAGATATGAGAATCATTTAATAACACTTTCTTAAAATCTAGTTTAGTGGGTACTCATTTCCATTTCATAAAACTCACAACTCCCACAATATAAACCTTGATCTTGGAGGGTTTTACCTTTTTCATGAAAACTATAATCTTCTATATCTCTACATCATCATATTATGTTTTGTTAATAATCTAATGTAGTGATGCATAAAAAAACTTTTGATAAAGGTAGGATGATTTTCTTTTCTACATGATTCCCATGTCCATTATTCTTATTTCCAAGAAGATAAAATCTTTCTCAATTTTCATGACAGATAAGGTCCAATAATATTTTCTACATATAGTATCGTCCACTTTGTTCACCTTCATAGGATGGAAGTGGATTGTGAAATAATAATATTTGATAAACTCTTACCATATTAATTGATTAATGTTGAGATCCTTCTATGTGGATATCTATTTTAAGATATTATGGTTCTTATATATACCACTCTTATCTCTATAAAGATAATATATCAAAATATTCAATACAAAGATTATAGTATCCCACTACATGTAAAACTTTGGATAGTTCTTCTCATGAACCATTATATATCTTGAGGTATATTATATTAAAATATCATTTTAAAGGAGTATATAGCCAAAAAACATTTATGAAGAAACAATTTAAGCCAAAAAATCATTCTCCACTTTATGTTATGATGAGTATAAGTTTTGTAGTAAGCCTCTTATTTATATTAATGAATATCTCTTAATAATCATAAATCCCTAGATACATAAATCCATTCTAATTAATCTAGGTTAGAATGTTTGAAAATCTTGAGAACTTTCTCAAAAAACATCAATAATACCTAGCTAAGTCGAAGAAACTATTGATCTATATTATATATAATGGTCTATGAAAATACAAAATCACCTTTTTATTAAAGGGATAAAAATATATCCCCTTCATTGTGATAATATGACATAATAATAATTTTTACTCTATGAAAAACTCACATTTACTATACTTTTCATATAACATCTCCTTCTATATTTTATTAAGAACAATACTCAAATAATCCTCATGTTTTAACTTTATTTTTTAGTTTACTATAATATCATATATAAATACTACCACTATTTTTTAGAGGTAAACTATAAAACATTGTTTTTTGGTCGATAAAGATTGATGGATCATTCGTCGGAATAAAAGACATGAATATGAACTCGTTGTGCCCATACCTTGAATGAAATACAGTCTTATGAATATCCTCTTTTATCCCCATTAACTAATGATATCCTAAACAAAGGTCCACATTAGAGAAGTATTGAGAACCACACAACTGATATAATAATTCATCAATCCATAGAGACAAGTAAAAGTATTTATAATTATTTTTTGAGTTCATGATAATCAACATGGCGACTCATCAACACATCCTTCATTCTGAAAAAGATAACTACTGCACCCCATGGAGAATAACATAGGCACTTGAAACCCATGTCCACATGTTATTATAATTACTTATTTAATTATTAATAGTTAATAGGGGATTTTCTATGTAGTGTCTTAGATAATGGTAGATATATTTGTAAATGTTTAATTGAGAATTGAAACTCTTGACCTGGAGAAAGATTGGGAATCTCTTCTATAAATACATCAATACAATCCCTTACAATGTGAATTTCCATCAAAATAAGTTATATAATTTAGTATAACATTATAATATAGATAAGATTTTTCATAAGGAAACAATATATAAGCCTTTAAAGAAGATTATAAAGAAGATTTATCCTCATCCCCACACTTATATAAAATCATAGGATAATTTTGAATATGGAATAAATCCAAGACTCCAATAACTCCATACTAGTGTCTACATCATTAAATTAAAACTAGATTCAAGAAATCACACCTTGAAGGCCCAAATAGTTTATTATTCTTAGTAAAATAGACAGATAATTTAAATTCACATTACAATTGGAAACATTAAATTACAAAAGTTTTTTCTTCAAGAACATCATTATTCCTAATAGCGTATCCCATCAAATCAATCAAAAAACACATTTTGGTGTCCAAGGGAAAATAAAACATAAAAAATGAGTGATATTAGAGGCTCTATAAGGGTAAGAATACAATTTACACTATCATAAATAAATAATAATAATGAATAGGGAATATTAAATAGCTAAAACCCATACCATTTACTCAATAATCTGTGGATAATATGGAAGAAATAAATTATAATCAAATAAAGTTGTACAAATAATCACATAATTTTGAATATTATCCTTGTAAATACCATACAATCAAATGATCACATATAAATAATTAATCTCATAATTAGGGAATTCATAATGTCAGATATATGAAATATTTTTTCAAGACCATTCACAAGACATGTCAAATCTGTGTTATAAACTCATTTAATTTAGCTAAATTATGTGTGTAATGAGACCTATAGATGTATTGAAGGACTCTAAATAATGGGACACCACCCATTAATTACATAGTATAATTTATTACCCATATGAAAGGGGAGAAATATAATAAACATAAATATTAAAAATGTAAAAGAAACAAATTTGTTTTTAATACTTACCCCAATCAAATAAACATGATCATAAACTATCGAGTGTAATATGGTAAATCTTAATACAATTATACATCCGCTGTAAAAATAATCATAAAACATCAATACATATAATAATAATTATTTAATAAAGTATATCCCTAGTGTATCATAAGAATAATAAAGTGGTGACATCATTGATTAATAGAAATACCATAAAATGTCATTAAAAACATTTCTAAGGAAAATAAAATTTTCATTCTGAAAATATTTTTTAAAAAAAAAAGTTAAGGAAATACTTTAAAATTAAAATTATTTGAAAAATATATTTAAAAAAATGAGTTTTCATGATGGTGGAAAATTCAATTCAGGTTTTTCACATTAAAACAAAGATTCTATTCAAATTTTCAATAAAAGGAAAACTTACCTTATTATGAAAACTTAACAAATATTCTATTAATTTTTTTAAAAAAAAATAAAAATAGGTAAATATATATTTAATAAATCATTTTTTAGAGGATAAAAACACTTTTGAAAACATTTTTAGAAAACATGTATTTTGATGAAAAAGGATTTCTGACCAAAGAGATAAATAAAGTAAGATTTTATTAAAATAAAATAATAAATAATTTTTTGTACTAGAGAGTGGAGAAATAGTACTATTAATTGAGAAAATTCATGGATGAAAATATTATATGAGAATAGATTTATTTTCATATAAAAATATCAAATAATTCTCCCAAGGGTTACATAAAAAAACCATGAAAAAAGATGCCATTATTAAATAAACCATAACCAATTTGGTAACTTTGAATCATAATCCCCATGAATGAAATAAATTATCCTAAAATTTTAAATACCATTAATATAAATATATTCATGATATAAAATATAAATGGTTCAGTATATACAAAACACAATGTAATAAGTTACGATTATGGACTTCATCTCACGGAAGTAAAAGTGAGTTGAGAGGCCATTACCTCATGTTTGGATTCATTAATATGTGTCCAGATCTCATGTATAATAACTATAGGTATATTATAAATATATTATCAATCCATAATAATATATATAATTCCATATATGATTTAATTAGATTATTTTATCACCCATTATGAACACTTAATTGTTAAAATAACTGTTTTGGGTGATAATTTTTTCGTTTTCTTGTTTATTACATGTTAGTATTTTTTTGCTTTTTAATTTGATCATGGATAGATCATATCAATAATTTAATACATGATATAGATATCATATATATTCACCATAAATTTATTTATAGTAATATATTAATGCTATAGAAAAAATGGATTACACCATTTATGAAGACAATATGTTGTACGTACATTTGATCGATAGTTCCAATTTTTTCGAGGGATATAACGAAATTAAAATAAATAACAATCCAACATCAAATAAAATTTATCATTTCATATATATAATTTATATTAATAAAATACATATTTATTTTGATCCATGTAACTGTAAAATGAAAAACATTTCGCATCACTACGTGGAGGTGATAGTCCACACGTACAAACGGGCGACATTATTGTTTTCCAATGTATTGGAAGGTAAGAACTTATATGGGATATTATAGTTAAATAAGTATTTATATATAATAAATATCACAAATATTAATTAAGATTAACCTTACTACCTTTCTTGAAATATGTAAGTGAAAAATGAACCACATCGCTTCACCAGGTGGTTGTCCATCATTCACAAGAGCGACATTATCTTATCCCCCATAACATAAAAAATAAGAAGGTATATGTGATATAATAAATAAAAAAGTATAATAATATCATAATTATCATATAAAAAAGTTTAATAAATTATTATATCTATCATTGAAATGTGGTGATGGAAAACAAATTTCATTAGTTTGTGTGGTGGTAGTCCGTTACACACATGATCAACAGTTTTGTTTAACATTTGATGGAAGGGGAGATGGATCTCGGTTACTAAAATAACATAATAAAATCTAACTATATATTATATAACTGTGTTATTATATTATCATATTTTTATAATGTTTTCAGAATTTGGAATAATATATAAAAAATGCACATGTTAAAGAATGTTTCCTCTTCTTGAGAGATACAATTTTGGTTTAATACTAAAAGCTTTTTAGGAGGGATTACTAATAAAAATAAGGACTCAATGATTTTTTTAACGAATTTTGTAAGGTATTTGGGTTGCTCTTGACCAAAACATTATTTTTGGATGTGTGAATATTGGAGGATAGCGGATGTCCCTTTATAATTGGGGAAAAGGACACACATGGACCTTTTTTAAAGATAAAGTGATACAAAATTTTTTTCTCATGAAACAAAACCTAAAATACTGGTTATTATCAAAATTTATATATTATATAGTCTAAATAATTCCATCCAATTGGTTTTTGAAAAGGTTTAGTTCATTTTAAACCCTTATCTTCTATGTTTAACCCCCTTTAAAGCCATTTTTATCTTTACCATGATAATTATTTTTTTTATTTTCAATATTAATTATGGTGAAAATTTATATTTAACATATTAAATATTATGAATTTTTACATTTAAATATATGGAATCCATTTTTACAAATTAAGTCAAAAGATGAGGGAAAATTAAATTTAAAAGGTGATTTTCAATAAAAAATAACATTTTCCACTATTTATAAAAAAATTAATTTTTTCTGATTCACCAAAACAATGAACGTAAATATAATTATGACATATAGATTTAAAATATGAATCATAATTTTTCATATATAAATTATAAAAGTTTTAGAAATTAACATAAAATTATTTAGGTGAAGCACAAATAACCGCCTCTTTAAAAAATATAGTTTATCTGTAAACTTTTTTTCACCCATGTGATCCTTATTTATTTTATAAATGGGTAAAAAAATAAAATTTTAGTACATTATTTATTAATATTCATACCCACCATCATTACTAATTCGTTATAATGGTCATGTTTAAATAATAATATTTTAATAGAGTATCACATTTCATTCAAACATGGTGTTGTGTGTATTAAAAGTTATCAATGATATTAAATTTATATTAAAATAAATATATTTTAAATTCGAAGGTATTTTAATTATCTTATTAGTTTGGTGTTCTGTGTCATATACACTATCAAATATTATGTTCCTTTTTAAAATATCTGGGTCTTACATTCTACACACATTTAATAAATTATTTTCTTACAATTTAATCTCAATCGTAATTATCAATGGTTTGATATTTCAAAATACAATTCTTCGAATCCCACGTCATGATAGGGGTTAATAAAACAAACCCTTGATTGACGAGAAAGGTAGGTATAAATGTCATCCAAAATAATAACATAACAAGGTTTCTAGGTATGAGAACATAGGTGGGAAGTGAAGATATATACATGGAATAAAATATCAATACCTAAAAAAATATGGATGGTGATATAGTTCATTGATAAAAATTGAGTGAATGATAAAGAGAAAGTAAAAATAATATATTATGACTTAGTAGACCACATAATTCATAAAAAATGAAGGCACTTGGAACTTTTTTTGTATCATAATCCTTTTCCAAGAGTTGAGTAATTTTATTACCATATATATTGAGAAGAAATGAAAATATACTTCGTTGATATATTTATATTTCATAGGCACAATTTAATTCTTCGGATATGCATAGGTCAATTCCCACTTCATTTATTAGTCAGAGAAATGAATATCTAAAATGAATTTTTAAACCTGAATCACATTTAACAGATCATGAGAATGATATGTCAGTACTCCTATCTCTAGATATTTCTAAAACCCAAAATGGTTATCATAATTTATCCAATAACACTTAAAGTGATACTTAATCCATTTCATATATATTTAACCTTAAGACTCTTTCAAAAATATGTATGTCCAAATTACATGTCCAAATATTTTGATGTATGGTCACTAAATCAAAATTATAGTCCCTAGAAAATATAAAGTGTTTCTTAATATCAAATTCTTAATATGTGAATGACTTTACTACTATAAAATAGTGAAAAAAACATGTATAAATCCAGAAAATTAAATATCAGGTTTCTGTATATATTTCATAAATTAACACTTATAGTAGAATTCATAAAAGATGACATGAAACATAAAATTTCTATCCAATTTCATGGTCAACAATGATATCCCAAATAATATTTCAATATTATCTCAACATCATGAAAATATTATGGGTTATTTTCACTTAATCTTGTTTTTCCCAGGAGGTTCAACTTTCTAATAAATAAATTTTATTGTTTATATGTACAATTGAAAAAATGCTCTCAAATAATTTAATAAATTATAATATAGTGAAATCCATATACTTTTCACGTTTCTTATTAATATGATATCATTGATAAAATACTCTTATAACATAATTGTTGATCTAAAAAATAAGGACCTGACCCTAAATAATACATATTCAAGTTATGTTAAAACATGAAATCACTTTATTTTCCAAAATATCTTTTTGGTTTAGAGTGTTATTGAATTAGTAAAAATATAATAAAGTAAACCCATAAATTACAAGTCGAATATTATAATCATTATATATTTTTTCACCTAAAGGAAATCTATTTGAAATAATATGTTTTATCATCTTGTAAAATCTTCCCATTTCCCCCCTTTTTAGTAATCATTGTCTCCATTATCCTTGAAATCCTGTGAAAAAACATTTTATGGATTATAATTATCACAAAATATCATTATGGGAAATAATGGAATGGAAACAATTATCCTAGTGAAAATCCCAAAAAACATTTTCATTAAAACTAACTTTTTTAGTTAAAAGAAGGAATAATATTTTTAAAATATAAATATCTTACCTTATGAAAATAAACTCATTAGAAATAATGTAATATAAAATAATGTAACTTTGGATATAATTTACTATATCAATATTGAAAATGTAGTAACCAATATGTCTAACCTCCATTTCAAGGGAACCCAACACATCAGAGGTTGTCACGTTACCACCCATCCATGGTTTATCACAGAACCACCTTTAATTTGTTCTCATGAAACAACCCATCATTGGTTTATCTAATAACCAATCATAATTGGTTTATCAAATTACCAGATGTTAATATAAAAAATTCCCAAGAACGACAACATTACCATAAATCATGAAAAAATGAATCATAAAAAAATTCTCATTGAAGAAAATATACATTTCATTTTTAAATCATTCATTTTAAAAAACTATTGAATACATCTGTAACACCCCAAGCTTCCATGGTACGTTTCCTTTTAATAATGCAATAGCTTGCATTGTACGCAACTTCGAGATTCTAACACACCGCGACCAATCAAAGTAGCCGTTATGATTAGTAATACCCACTTTTTAAAATTTTATAAATTTTATATCTAAAAATGGACTTCATTTTTGGATTATAAATATCAAAATTAGCCTACGATGAAATTTTTGTAGTTTTCGGATAACTTTTATATTTTGATGAATAGTGAAAATTACTATATTTTAATTAAAAACAACTTTTTTAATCAAAAAAATTAATAGTGATAAATTATGATTTTGATTGATTTTAAAGTATATATACAATATATTTACCATTTAATATAAGTTTGGTCATTGAATGGGATTTCACAAATAACCGGGCATAAACAAGTGTCAATCTTTTGATAGTTATTATCTTTTAAAAACACGTTTTTTATTTTAACAACAAGATTTAATTTTAAATTAATTTCTGCCAATTTTGTGTTTTGAATTTGGGAAAATGGATTCCATATTTGGAATTATGATGTCCAAATTGTGTAAATAGGTAACTTTTATTTTTAGGCATTTTGAATAATTACTTGGGTAAATATTTTATTTACCGTGGTTAAAGGCTAAATTCGGTAAATAAGGGTGACAAATAATATTATAATAATAATAAATTACCCTAAAAAGTGTCCTAACCTTATTGGGTGATACATATCCGACCATGGGCATCTTTTGGTCGATTTTGGAACCACATGGAGCCACTTGTAGGTGATGAGGACACTTTATATTAATTAAGTTAAAGTAAATACAAAAATGACATAAACATATATCTTTTAGAAAAACAATTTTTACATATGGTTATATATGTTATATTTTCGACTATAAATATTCATTATAAAG
Source organism: Viscum album (assembly GCA_963277665.1). Lineage (NCBI taxonomy): Eukaryota > Viridiplantae > Streptophyta > Magnoliopsida > Santalales > Viscaceae > Viscum > Viscum album. The sequence continues at coordinate 1,944,899,093 of OY728148.1, forward strand.
CTAAAACGTTTCCTACATAATGGTATTTTATTTATGATTTTTAGAAATTTAATAATTAAATTTATTTATGACACAATAATGATGCAGTATTTTCCCTATTAACGAAAGAATCAAATAATTGGTATTATAAAAGTTAAAGTAAATATAATTTGAATGTTTTGATTCCATCCACGAATTTTATGGGTTAATATGGCATGTTAGGATTGATTAAATTAATTTTATTCGAATTAATAATGTTGTTATGACTTTAAAAAAAATCAATTATTTAATAGTGTCAAAATTGACATCAATGAGTTTTTAAAACAAATGTTATATTATTAATTGATATTCAATTCCTAAAAATATAAGCTTCATCCAAAGGACTTATATCATGATAGGTGTATCATTAATGGACAACTTGGGCATCTCTTGTATGTATATAGTACGTTTATTAACTATATAATATAAAAATACAATGTGACATGGTAAATGTCAAACTAATTAATTAAGAGTTAAAACTAAAAGATAAGGTTATTATAGTGACTCAAACCAATATAAAATCTATTGGTTGAAATTATTTCGACCCATAACCACCATAAAATTTGAATAATCTACTTTTGAGCCATTATAAACCTAATATTAATTTTTTATAAATTTATACTTTACATTATTCCTAAAGAGCCCCTCCCCCCCTTATAAAAGGACACCACTTCTAACCAATTATTCACACCTTAAAAGCCTTTTGGTTCGGCCAAAACCTGCCCAAATATTCTATCACCTTCCCTCATTTTTACCTAGAGGCATTAGTTTGATTAGAAAGCCATCCTAAGGAGCCCTTTTGATCAAATCAAAAGGAACAACTCGAAGAAGGGGTAATGTTTTCACCACCCTCTTTCGAGTTCCATTCTTCTTCAACTTCTTCTTTCATTGTTGCTTCCATTATAAAATAATAAATTTAGTATATTATATATAATGATATGTTATTATATATATGGAACAACCAAATTCGTTATTCCATCCATCCTTTGAATGACATGTCACCATACGTGTGTATGTACGACTTACCATCTCCACGTCGTGGTTTAATTGTTATTAAAAATATTATTATTTGGATAGGTATGGTAATGATGTGTAATTTATGTAAATAAAAAATTTAACATGATAATGATTCTGTATATATGATATACCATTCAATTATATATTATTTTAACATCAAAAGAATGATATTGTTGCTCGTGCATACGTACGGACTACCGTCTCCACGAATGTGATGAGATTCATTCCCCATCATATCCATTCAAGTCTAATTATCATTTGATGATTAAAAATAATATTTAAGAACTTGATATCATTCAGGATAAAAATAATATACAACATATCCATAAAAACACAGATTATTTAACAAAAGATATAAAATAAAATGAGTAAGTTAACACCCGAAACGACGATAATACTAAGATATTATTAACAATGAAATGTTAAAAGATCATATATGATATCATATTAATGTATATGATTCTTGTATAATTTAATAACAATTATTTCACCATTATACAGGAGGTTAACCTAACCTCAACCTAGGAGAAGTACAAGGTAATGGGTTTCAATCTCACTCTTTATTCCCGTGATATTCATACCATATTACCACTATTACCTTTTTTATGGTGTGTGTACTGCCCATAATTGTATTATTTGTGTAATACACTTTAATTTACATGTATTTAAATATTAAATATATATATTTCTTGAGGTTTATGTTTCATAAGTTACCAACTTGGTAAGGGTTTATTTCACAATCTCTTCATTATCTGAGGTCGTTTAAACGTATTTATCTACTGGGACCTCTTTATCATCCACATAAATGTTTCTTAAAAATGTATTTCAAAACATTATTACTATTTTATAGACTATGGGTTAAATTCAATTATACCATTGTTGACTATTTATAAGATTTTTATATAGGAATCTTTTCGTTGTTTTCCAAACAAGGTCCTTTTTAACCTTTTCGACAAAATTAAGGTATGAATGCATTTTTTAACATATACGGTGGGTCCGGCTCTTTTCTACCATTATAAACTCGTAGAATATTACCTTAGAATCTTATAATAATATTTTCAAAGTAAATGTTTTATTTTATAATTATGTGACTCTTAAATGATTTCAAAATAGAAAGAGATATTTCTCTGAAAAAAGTTCTGATTTCATCTATGTCAACATCCTTTGATGGGTTTTATGTTTATTTGGAGTTGATTTATTATGATACAAAACTTCCATATTGTATTTAAGGTTTTGTGATATGTTTGACTCTGGATGTGATATTTTTATACCATTCACAATTTATGGTTAAAGTATTGACATTCCGTATGCTAGTTTTAATACGAATTTTTATGATATGATTAAACCTTTTCATATGAGGAATATATTGGACTTAGTAAGTGACGGGTGGAGCCTTCTATAGCTCCTCGATGCATCTGAAGGTCTCATGAGACAACTAGACGTGGAATTGTCCAAGGCCCTTTCCCAATTTGATTTATGTTTTTGGTCGAGGCCTTAATCATTTTTAGACGTCTTGGCCGAGGCCTTAACAAAAAGTTTCAGAATGTCAGGCATTATAAATTCCCTCGTTATGGAAATAATATTGATGGTTCATATGGTCATTGGACTAGTATAATACCAATGATTATGTTTTATTGTGGAATTATTTACTCAGCTCATATTCATGCCTTATAATTATTCATTTTTGTTATTGGTAAAGGTTGGTGGTTTCAATTATTTACCATACTTAATATTTATGTCATTTTCCGCTATATTAATTACCCTTACTGAGAATTTGAGCAAACCCCTTTCTTATGTTTAATTTTCCCAGGATATGATGATGTTAGTTATGAGTGACCTGCATGCATAATCTAGGAGTCTTGGATGTTTCTAATGAAATATATTTGTGTTGTATTTCTCTTCAAGCTGTAAAGTTGAACTTATGTAAGAATATTGTTTCCAATAATACTAAACTGATCAGTCTTTCGAGACATGATTTCCTTTTGATCATGCCAATGTTATTTAATAATGCACAGACTCTGGGTAACTAGGTTCGAGGCGTTACAATAGTAGAAACTATTTTCATTGAAGTAACAATATAAAATTTTTAGTAAATATTAAAATTATTAAATTGATATGAAATTTTAAAATTTTATTCATGTCTTATATTTTATAGGGACATTATTTTAGAAAAAGTAACTTTAAAGAGAGTTTTTTTAAAAGAAGGTCCCTTACAAATATCTTATATTTATAATAAGTATAAATAAAAGGAATAGATAATGTGAATTCACTATAAATCCACATTAAACAAGTGGAAATAAAATATAAGTAAAATAAAAATACATTTCACATATAATCTTTAAAAAACATTATCAATGAAGTTGAAGTTTAACCCAAATAATAAAAATTATGTTAAGAATTCCATTACCTCTCATTCGACATCCTTTTAAGATGTTCAAAAACTCCGATATAATAGTTTAAATAATATTATTAAATCTTTACAGAAATATATAAATATTTATAACATCTTATGTGAAAATTTTATAACATCATATGAGCCATTCATTTATAAAATTACATTATTTTTTTGGTTTGAGGTGACTTTGTTTCATATTTTAATGATCGATTCATTTGTGTATAATAATGGATGTAATTGTAAAATAGAATTAAAAATCCCAAAGTGTAATGAAATATGTTAAAAAAGATTTAATTAATTTTTAATGGTCCCATATATCATTTTTAGTTCATACACGAGGATGACACCTCAGATAAAATGCTAATGATAAATTTTTAATATATTTTGATGTTTTTTCTGAACATCAAAAAATAGTTTCATTTTATTTAATATTATGTGTCTATATTAGTTTCAGAATATTAAATAGTTTATAATATACCTATTTATATACTATTAAACGATAACTATACATTTATGACCAGTCATGATTGTGGAAATACAAAACGAAAAATTATTATTTAGAAAGAGGGTAAAATGACTAACTTAGACAATAGTTTCAATTATTATAATAAGTGGAGATGGGAAATGATATAGATATGAGATATTCCATTAAAATCTTAAAAATAGAGTATATACAATATTATTTATTTATCATGAATTGATGTCTAAAATTTCTGAGGATAATGTAGAAATATGAAATAAATTAAGAGAGGTAATTTGAGAAAATAACCTTTTGAATATCACTACCTTGATAGACACTTGAAGACCTTGTATTTGGTCTTTTTATGAGACCAGAAGCACTAGGATGTAGGTAGAGTGACATAGAGATGTTTGGGAAGATATTTTAGGATAATTAAGGATTTTTGAGTCGAAATGGATTGAAGATAAGTGATATCTATACTCAAGGAGTGGTGGATTTTAAGTGATTAAAAATGATTATTTAATATTTAAAGCCAACCACATTGAGGTGGAATTAATATAAAATAATTATATTTTTAATCAATATTTTAGAGGATATCTAGGGTCATGAAATACCTCCACCAACCAGTTAATTTTGTAATTTTTAGGTATATTAATTGTTTATCTTTTTTACTTTATCCCTTGTCACTATTTTACTTATACTTTGATAATTATCTTTTTTTACCATGATAACTTCTTATACATAAAAAATAATATTGAAATTAAAACCTATTTTTTAATTCATGATTCATGATATGGAATCTATTTTACCATTTTCAATTCACATAATTTGATAAATTAAATTTAAAATTAATCCCACATACATATTGAAAAAGAGGTGTTTTAAACTGAAATGTTAAGAAGTTCCCAATGTTTTCATATCCAATTTCATTGTGAAATTGATTATAATGACATATATTAGACTTATTGATTTATAATTCAACTAATTATAATATATAATTAATTTTAATAATAATATAACTATATAAATAAATTATATTAAAAATAAATTTTCAATTAAAATGTTGCCATTTTCACTATTCATTAAAAATGCCACTAGTTAGAAAAATACCAAAAAATAACCATAATATAATTTTGATACAAAAATTTAAGAAATGAAGTTTATGTTTTCATATAACATTTATAAATGTTTCAAAATTCAGTTTTAAAAGAGGTGTGATATTAAAAGGCATCAAAATTTGCTTTTAGAATAATATTACTTCATATGCTCAAATTGAGATTTATTCCTAAATTTAGTCTATCAAAATTATTGTATAAATTTAAAATAAACTTATTGAATATATAATATATAAATTTTATTATAATCTTTCAGTAATAGTGATTTATTTAATTTAATATTTAAAATAAATATTAAAAAAAATTATATTCTATTGGTACCTGGGTTGTCACATTCTCCCCCGCATTTAGAAATTGCATCCTTGAAATTTTATTCACATAATAAATAAGTTGGGATAAATTTACCTAATAAAATATTTATAGTACCATGTTTCATATTCAACTATATGGTTTTTTCCACAAAACCATAAAATGATGAATCACCTTAGTTAACAACACTTTCTCTTTATAGTTAAGAAACTGAACTGGTTGTTCCTCATAAGAAAGATTCTATTAAAACTGTACAACTTCGGGGATCAAAACTAACATGAATCTAGAACATAAATTATTAATATTGATACATGACATAAAATTATGTAGATGGGATAAGTTCATAAGCCACTCCACTGGATAAGAAACCAATCCATCTTTATACAGGATTTCATATGGTCCAATGAACCAAGGACCCCACATCCCTTTCTTACCAAAACACATACAAAATTTCCAGGGAGAAACATTTCGAAATAAATGATCCCCAACCTCAAAATAATGATCCTTCCTCAGGTTATCTATATAAATTTTCATCCTGTTGTTAGCTTAATTCATGTGGTCCTAAATTATCTTCACCTTCTCCACTATTTCCTTTACTACTTCTGGTCCCAACAACATACATAATCTTACATCATCCCAAAAATATGGAATTCAATAATGATTTATATATATTGAATCAAAAGGTTTTATTTGTATAATGAAATGAATATTTTTATATTAACAAAATCAATCAAAGAAGGATGTCGATAACTCTTTTTCTGCTAATTCATTAAAGAGGCTTAAAGAATATCACCTGATGTATAAATTATTCACTATGACTATCCATCAGATTGAGATTGAAAATAAGTGTTGAAATTTAACTCAGTTCCCAAATACATTTGTAGTACCTTCCAAAAATTAGAAGTAATACTAGGATAATGGAAAAATACAATGGATAGTGGAATTTCACGTACCCTGAAAATCACTGTAATGTTTGGTTTAGAAAGTTGATTTAAGGACATAATATTTATAATCTGAAGGAAATGTGCATATTTAGTCATTCATTCAATAATAACCCAAATTTCATTGTTACCTTGTGGAGTCTTCAGTAATACCACTATGAAATCCATTAATATATTTTCCCATTTCAACTGTTGTACTGGAAAAGGATGAAGAACCCTTTTGATAACTATCATTCTTAATTAACCTATCGCGAAGTAAAACATTTGGTGGTAAAGTAAGAAATATCATTTCTATTCCATCCCACCAATAATACACTCAGAGGTATCTTTACATCTTATTGCATCCACGATGAACATAAAATGGAGAACTATAAGCTTCACTTAATAACAATTTATTTAACTATGAATCACAAGGCATAAATAATCTCTTCCCAAATCTCAATAAACAATCTGTATCTATTTAACATTAAAGAAACATACCCTTTTACCAACTCTATCATTTTTTGTAACTCATGGTCATCCTTATTAGATTTTTAAATTATGTTCAATAGATTAGATTTCATTGAATCCCAAAACAAAATAGATTTGGTACTTGTATCTATAACTTATAATATAAAATTGATCAAGTCATTAACTAAATAGTCTTTTATAAATGTAACATGGTAAACGATGCATGATTTTTTTTGATTAAAATCGTCAACCAAATTGTTTCCTTTTCTGATATTGTAATTTACTGTGAAATCATAATCCATAATAAGTTCTATTAGTTTTCTCTACCTCATATTAAACTATTTCTATGCAAATATATAATTTAATCTTTTATGATCTAATAATATTTTACACTGGGCTCTATATAAGTGACGTCTTGAAAGTTTTAATTAAAAAAACACAACATATAATTCTAAATCATGTGTACTATAATTTGGATCATAATATTTTAATTTCTGATAATCATAACTAAATACCTGATCATTCTTCATAAAAACGCAACCAATTCGCTTCAATAAAAAATCATTGTAGATAAAAAAATCACCATTCTTTGAGGGTAAGAACAAAACTAGATAATTTAAAAATCTTATTTTTAATTCATTAAAACAATAATCATATTAGGTTTTCCCAATAAATCTAACTCATATTCCCGTTAACTATGTTAGTGGGGTATATACCTATGAAAAAGTTTCAACAAACTGTCAGTAATAACCTTCTGATCCAAGAAAACTATGAAACTTCGAAACCTTGGTGGGTCTTTGAGATTCATCAACTAACATTGTTTTGGGGGGATTATCTATAATTATATATTTAAATATAATTTATCCACAAAAAGAAATTTTTTACCCAAAAATAACTTTTCATTAAATTATCTATCTAACTTCTTTTCTTTAATGGGTTTCATAACAATCCATAGATGGTATTCATGATACTTATAAATTTTTGAATAAACTAAAATATCATCAAGAAAAACCACAACAAACTAGTCTAAAAATCTATAAATACTCTATTTATAATATCTATAAATACCGCATGGGAGTTTTTTTAACCCAAAATGGATAGCTAAAAACTCATAATTACCATATCTTGTATGAAATGATGTTATCAGAATGTCATCATACTTCACATTAAACTGATGGTATCTCAATTTGTGATCAATATTTTAAAGGTACTTTAATCCCTATATTTGATCAAAAAAATCATCTATATGAGGTAATGTGTACTTTTTCTTAATAGTGATGTTATTCAACTTTGTATAATAAATAAAAAGTCTCATGGGACCATATTTAGTTCTAACAAACAACAATGGAGTGTCCCATGATGATTTCCTAGGTTAAATGAATCATTTATCTAGTAACTCATGTAATTTATTTTTTAGTTCCAAATGATCTACTAGTTCCTTTAGGTAGGGGGGATTTGGAATAAGCTTAGAATTAGATAATAATTCAACAGTAAAATCAACCTCTAAATCATGAATAACACCGGGAAATTCATCCAAAAACAACAATGTATTCATTCACAATTGGCACATCATTAGTCTGAATAATTCAATTCTTTTTTAGTGAAATGAGATAGGTAACTTTCACTACCATTTATAATCTATTTCTCTATTTCATGGTGGATTATTAATGATATGGAACCATTGATCAAAACATTCTCAGCTTTCTAATATCTCTTAAAATTAAATTATTATGCCAATCCATGCCCAAAATAATATCTAATTAAACTATTAGTATCTTAATTGTATTTGTAGGAAATTCCATTTCACTGACAATAATATGAAGATTCACATAAATCATGGTATCTTTAATACTTCCACCTATAATTTTTACTAAAGTTTCTCTCGTACTTTATTGATTTGATATTCCTAGTATTCTTGTAAAAATATAAAAAATGGATGAATGTAAAGTCCCATAGTAGAAAAACATATTGGAATATTTTGAAAACACAAAAAACATACATGTCACCAATTTAATTGATTTCCCACATCAACCGTATTTGTAGAAATAGTCTTTTCTCCATCCTTCTATTTTTGATCTTGCTAATTTTTTCCTCAAGTGACTATCTTTGGACACATATTAGCATAATGAACCAACTCCTAGCAATTAAACCATCATACCATCAGGTTTTCATTACTTGTCTACTAATTTTCCTTATAGTCATGATATATGTGACTAGTCTACCTGTATATAAATCAGTTCACATATTTTCAAAGACAATCCCTAGAGTGTTTCTTACCACACTTTTCAAAAGTAAGGAAATTAATTTTTTCCCTCAAAATTTCATTGATGAATTATTTTGGAATTCTTTCCGACTAAACCACTTATTATTCTTATCATCATGAGGCACATATATGATAAATAACTACATTTCAACATGTTCAACATAACAAACATCTTTATCATAGATTTTAAAATTATCTGAAGCCATTTATATTCCTAAAATTAGTTTCAAATCAGAATAAAATTTATTAATTTTAATATGAATGTCCCAAACTAAATCTAGAACGTATCTGGACATTCATGTAAAGTTGGATTCATATGAAGCTATAGAATATTCAGCCTTTTGTATCAGTTTGAGGAATTGTTTCTCTATTCTGATTTGAATAGTTTTATAAAAATACATTTCCTAAAAAAAATTCATAAAATCTTCTCATTCCACAATGTACATATCATCTTTTTCTCTAGTATTCTTAAACAGAAACCACCATAGATCATATTCACCTTCAAAATGAAAAATGTATAGGGTTACCTTTTGTAAATATGAATATCACATAACACCTAATATCTTTTACTTAGATTTTATCCATCCTTCGGCTACCATTGCATCTATGGTTCCACTAAGATTTAGAAGATATTGCCTCATAAAATGCTCAACTACTGAAATATTCCACTATGGATGATCTGGTTGTTCACTTTCATGGATACCATCACCATTTATTTCTTGTTTTAATTGATCAATCTATATGAAAATCTATATAATTACACTTCCAACTATCTCTAGATTTTTATTTGGATGGATTTTTTCCTCATGATGCCTTCCCACCACAACTTCACTTTTTTATCTCTAGAAAACCATTCTAAACAGAAATATCATAGATGAAGGAACATGGTAATACTAATATTCGATATAATTTCAATTTAACCAAAAACTTAAAATAATTAATTATTTTTCTATTATAATTGTCCTACCCCCTAATTTTTTCTAAACTACAGTATGATACAAACTATAAGGACCCAAACATAAAAAATGCATATACTAGTAATTTTTAAACTAGAAATCACTTGATATTCCATAATATCTTTTAAGAATATAGATTTAGAGAATTAGGACAACTCTTAAAATGTAATCCCATATATTATAAGTGTACTCTTATAAATCTAATTTCCCTGCCAGGTTCTGAGTATCACTAAGAATATGAGGGGTTAATTGGTCATACATTTTTATTTTATGTTTCCTTCATTTTTAAAAAACCTATCCCTAATATTAAAGAGTAATAAATTTTCTAAAAAACAATCACACATCCATAAGAAAAAAATAATTTACAAGGTCCACTACTCAACCAGAGTATCCATGTCCTTTTTATAATATTAAAACAATATACTACCAAACAATCCATTATAAACAAAATCCTTCTATTCAGAATACAATGATCTGGATATACCTTTACACTCATGTATAACTATGTTCAATAAAATCATGCATTTGTTTCTATAATAAAAAAATATGTAAAGTAATTTATGTTTCAATTTAAGAAACATTAACTAGGTGCCTCCCAATAAGTTACTATTTTGTCTTGTTAAATTTTAAAAATATGTTCTTCCAAAACAGTTCTTCACTTCCTTAACCAGAAACAAGAAAGAACTTATTATGGGATTTTTTGTGAAACTCATTTTCATTTTCACGTATGATTCTCCAGTCAGATTGATCAATAAAATAATATAAATATTTCAAAATATGGTTTAGAAAATATTGATCTACTTATATTTGTGTTCTGAAATCTAATTCCAACTCCATGTTCGATGATTCAGCTCAATATGATGATCACCTAAGTACAGTCTTCTCTCTTCTCCTTTCTTCTTCTATCTGAAAAACTTCCCTGAGAAATCTCAAACATGAAACATATTTTCCATAGAATTATTCACTTCTCCACCATTACTCTTAAATAATAAATCCATGTTAAAAAGTATAAAATATATCCACTATTTATAGGAATCCCAAATATGGTTTTGGTGGGATTTATGAACATAATTCCCACTCAACCAAATTCAATGATACATAAATTAAACTTGATTTTTGGGTGAATATTAACTTCTTTAATACTTCTAAACTCTTCTCAAAAACTTCCTGAATCATCTCACAACATTATATCACTTCTGCCTTTGTTTACAGTATTCAGTCCAATTTTGAGTCTCCACTTCAATTTTCTCTTTAAAAGGGAAGCATTTTCCACTCAAAATTTCCTTGACCAATATCTAAAATCATTAAGAATAAATACTTCCCATTATGATGACCACGTAAATATATTCAAACCATTTTGATTTCATTATTATGATAAATACAAAAGATTCTTCATTACATTGATCTGAATCAAATGAAACACATTAAAACTATTCTTCAAACTTTTTCAATGGATTATATGATCCCCTTTATAACCCTTTTACAAGTGGAAAACAATTCTCTTTTTCTTCTTTTCCCAAACTGATGATCTTGTGTCCAAAAAAGTTTTCAGTGTCAGATCTAGTTTGATATTCTTGACCCACATGATACAAAAACTATTGAAAACAAATAATTTTTTTTTATTTTTGTTCTTTACCCACTTGTATATAAAAACAAATTAGATCATTCTTTTATCTAGACCCACTAGTTAATGAAAACAAGATTCCCACATAAAACACAATAAACACTTTAACTTGATGAAAATGGTTGTTTATATTTTTGACTGGCCTCTAACATTCATCCTTTAATAAATCCCAAAAAAATACAATTCTTTTATTCTTGAATGGTCCCAAAAACTCCCAATATAAATGATTCATCCTTAGATCATTGGAATCAAACCACAAATGATGGTTCCAATAGCTTTGACTTCAGAAAATTATTTCATTTTTAGATTAAAATACACCAGCATCATTCCCAAAAGATTTATTTCCTATGGAATATTGGTCTTAACCAAAACCATCATCTTCATATTCTCATTTTCTGAACAACCTTATCTTTAATCATAAAAATCAGTGTCTTGTAATCTCAAACTAATGAACCGAGAAAATAAATAATCAACTTTAGAAACTTCTCTCTTCCACAAAATTATTCTCGAATCCTGAATTACACATGAATTTTAATATCAGTATGATTGGAATATAATCATATAAATTCTAATGTAATGTATTGTAACATACCATTCCTCATAAAAATTATTATTTCCCACTAGCCTCAATATGATTGGAATCTTCTTTTTTCATCAATTCCTTTATCGAACATGAATCATGAGTTTTATAGAATAATTATGATTTATGAGAACTTAAAGATAATAAAAAAATCATCTGGTTTATATCATATCCATGTAGAATCTGAGTATATTCATCATTAGGATATTCTATTCAGTCTTGACATGAGGTGAGTCAGATGAAACATTTCTTCCAGAAAACATATTCCCAATTTGATGGACTTCGATAAGAATTGTGATTCTGATTATGAATGTGATTATGATCACCAATGTTTAAAAAGTTATGTGATCTTATTATTTCATAACGTTTCCTTAACAAAAAAATAGAACACCTAAAAAACAAACATCTCCTTGATTACAATGGTGAGTCCAATATCCTAGTCAATGGTTTTGGATTCTATTATCAACATTCCATATATATTCGTATTCTATCTAGATTCTCTATTACATTCTTAACATACATAATTTTTGTAAACATGCCCATTATATTGTACTATTTACAAAATATATAACCAAAATAAAACATGTTCCTAATAATACCTCTTTGTGTTTGTTCTCAATACCCTCTGGAAAAAATTAACAATTGTTTTATTTTTTCACCTTTTATTCTCACTATTCCCCTCTTGATCCTCATATTTTTTTCTCCCCCCTTTTTTCAATATTTACAATTATTGGAAATCAAACTCAATGGGGCCATTATAAAATGTTTCGCCATTATTGAAAAATAATATCATTTCCATGTGTTGGTACATTCTAATAGAATTTGGAAATTCTTGTCTAAGAGAACATAAGTATTACATCAGTTTCTTAACACAGAACCATTAACTAGCCAACTCTAATTCTGTGTGGGCGATCCTAGTATTGAAAACAAGAGTTTATAATTATGTTTATAAATGGTTTCCTTTACCAAACAATCATGTGATATATTTTCCTGTGTATTTCAACTGTCCCATTTCTAGGGTAATGTATAAAGGTTTTGTTTACGAAAAATTAACCTACACCCATTTCGAAAAACATATCAGAATATTTAGGTGTATGATTGTATTTTCTAAACTCATATTTTGTAAAATAATTACTTTGTTTTGAACAAATATAAAGAGACTCAATAATATCATCTTCATTACTAGAACTCCATCAATTACTTACATGTTAGTACACATATACAAAAAAATATTGGAATAATGAGAAACCTCAATTGTTTCTTATAAGAAATAATTTTACAAATATCCCTCTAACTGTATTGACCTTTTCTTTTTTTTCTTTTCTTTTTTATTGGATGTGTTTTATTCCTTATGTTAAACCTTCTCAGATTTTTAACAATATTCTTCTCATCTATATAATCTTCTAATGAGGTTGTTATAATTTCCTAAAATTTAGTAAAATCATTGTTACAATTACTTGGTAACACCTTCTTCGTGTCTTCTTCTGGGACTGTAATGATAATTAAAACAATTTTAGTAACATTCACTTCTTTATCACATCTCTTTCATCATTTCGAGTTCTTTAAATCCCAATCTATTGATATCTTTTTATCAACATTGTTCTTATTTTTAGAAAACACCTTATTCCACTTACTTCAGGTTATTTTTATGTTTCTTCAAAATTTCTAAACATTTTTTCTTTTTCTAGACAAATAACTAATCACTTTATCTTTTCAAACCTAGTAAGATTATTTTTTTGTGGTTTGAAAATTCCTTTATCAGCTTTCTTACTTGGAGAGTATTGGATCCCCCTCAGAATTTTTCTTTTATAACTCATTGAATGGTTGTAATGGTTTTGATTAAACCAACACATATTATCTTTATTCCCAAATCCACTATAATTACAATAGTACCCATAGAATGAATACTTTCATTTATGACTTCCATATTTATTAGAATTGTGAATATGATTATCATCCATATTCTAATCAGATATTTTTTGTCCTTTAACCTTTCTGTTATCACATAGAATCTTCTCTATCAAATAATATTTATTATTTTCATTTTTTTAACTAGAATATGTTGAAAATGATTCGGTCTCATGATGTTTAGAAACTTCTTACTTATTTACTTTATTTGTTTTGGAATCATAAATAACATTTCAAGCTATCTTATTCTTATTAAAATCTTCATACTTAATTCCAACCATTGAAGGTAATTTTTTTATCATTTTTAGGTTTACCCTTACCCCGACATTCACCATCTTTAGAAATACTATTCTTGAAGCTTGTAACCCTCGTTTTGGCTTTAGAACGTTTTTGTCTTACAAGTTCCAATTATTTTTTCTTTTTGTGTAGCTTGAATTCTAGATGTTTATTATGATTATTTTCATTCTAACTATATTTTTTCAGATCCTCAATATCTTCCATCAACTTTAATTTCTCAACAAGAAAACATTATTGATTGTTTATTGAATAATTTTTATTTTATCTTCTTTATTTCATTCTGAATCCATCCCATATTTTGTATACACTATTAAAATTTTCTTTCGGAAGAAATTATAATTGATTTTATTCTTCTTCAGAACTGGTACTCCAAAGTTCTTTATTGTTTAATATTGAAATAAATTTATTATCTCCATAATTTTAAAATATTTTTTTGGATTTAGCTTCACTGTCATCTTCTTCAGAACAATTGATTTCACTGTTAGAAAAATACTCCCTATTTACTATTACAAAAAATGTTTCTTCTTCAACACCATTTAAAAATTCATCACTGTTATCATCCTTAGAAAAAACATCTCCTTTTTTATTTAGAGAATGTAATATCATTCTTCATGGAATATACTTTTTTATCACCATATTTATTACATGATCTTCTTGGCATTATTTATTATTAATCAATTTATTCTTCATCACATTCTCTTTATCAACACTTTGAGGACAATTTGAAACAAAGTGCCCAATGGATCCAATTCAAAACCATTTTTTGGGAAGAATCCTTATATTATTTCTTGTACAAATTTTCAAATTTTTGAAAACAAAGATACAATTTCATCAAGTGTTTTACATACCTCATCTTCTGAATCAGAATATCTAAATTCTTATTAAATAATATACTTGGGGTTTTTTTCTTGATTTCCTTGAAACACAACACATGATTAACTTTTTCTTTCCCATTCATTACTTTCCCACTTCTAATTTCAAAATTAATTATAGTATTATTCAAATAATCTGGAGATTATGTTTCTGGATATCTATCTTCCCATGAGGAAACCTTATAATTAAACTTCTCAGGAAGAATTCTAAATATATTTCATAAAATAGAAGAATCTTAAAACTCTTCACTAATCCACATAAGAGTGATAAAAATTTCATTTATCCTATTAAATAAATTTCCAACAGATTCATACTCATCCATCTTAGGATCTTCATACTTTAATATATAGATTTGATGTTGATACTTCTTCAATTTATTATTTCTTTCATAAATGTTATTCAACTTATCCAAGATAGCTTTTGTAAGGAAAACTACTTTTACTCTCAGAAACTCGATTTTATAAATTTATGAGGGTAAATAAATCTTAGATCTTCCATAATTATCAAGGATTTCTTTACCAGCAACGGTATAGAAAGAATTCTCAACATGAGGGGGGAAACCATGTGTAGAAACTTTTTAACCAACATACCCAAGGGATATAATATACAGAAACATTATAACTTTCAAAATATAATAATTAATGTTATTTAATATCATAACCCCCTTACTATTAACCCAACTCATATTATATATCACAATTTCTTCTTCAAAAACATGAGCAATTAGAAAATTAAGGGTACCTTCACTCTGATATCACTTGTAATTTCCTTGAATGAATGTCAGTATCCTTAAGAGGGGGAGGGGTGAATTAGTTATATAATTCTCTTTTAAGTTTACTATATTTTCAAACAAACTATACCTCTTGTTAAATAGTTATAATTTTACTGGAAAAAATCAATCACACATCCACATGAAAAAAATAATTTACAAGATTCAATACTAAACAAGTGTAGCTATATCCTTGGTATGGTATAGAAGAAACATGATACCACACAACCCACTAGAAAAAATCATTTTTTTGGAATAAAATGAGTAGGATATTCCCTTAAACGTGTGTAATAATATGTTCAATACAACAATGTTTGTGGTTATCTTACACAAATGATGTAAAATAATTTCTGTGACACGTTAAAAAACCTTCACCAATTGATTCCTAATAAGTTACTTTTATCTCCGTCAAATTTATCAAAAATGTTATTAAAATAAAATTATTATCTTCCTTACCTAGATGTTGGAAATAAATTATTTTTGGAAATAATAATGAAACCCAGTCTAATTCTCCAGTCCAATTAATCAATACGATAATATAATTCTCTCAGAATACAGTTGATAAAATACTGAACTACATAGGTC
This sequence comes from Viscum album, assembly GCA_963277665.1. Taxonomy (NCBI): domain Eukaryota; kingdom Viridiplantae; phylum Streptophyta; class Magnoliopsida; order Santalales; family Viscaceae; genus Viscum; species Viscum album. The sequence continues at coordinate 1,944,915,653 of OY728148.1, forward strand.
TAAGATCAAATATCGCATTCTGATACCCAATTTGATGATTCCACTTAACAGAATGATCTCCTTAATATGATCTTCTCTCTTCTCTATTCTTATTATATTCAAAAAAACATCATTAAGAATGCTTAATCAAAAAAACTTATCTCTCTAGAATTATTCAGTGCTCCCACTCCTCTCTTCAATAGTACATCCATGTTAGAATGTAAAAATTACATCCTCTATTTATAGGAAGCCCAAAAATGGTTTGGGTGGGATTTTTTAAAATATTTCTAAATCAACCAAATTTCATGAAATATAATGTTTTCTTGATTTTCGGGTGAATCTTTACATATTGAACACTTTTCCACTATTCTAAAAACTTCTCAAAAAATTATAACAACTTCAGATCTCTTTATACTTAATTTATAACATTTAGACTAATTCTGATTATCCATTTAAATTTTCTCATTATGATAGAAGTATTTGGCCACTCCAAATTTCCTTGTCTTACTTGAAAAATCATCAGAAGTGAAGACATCCCATTATGATGACCACATAAATATATTCAAACCATTCATATTTTTTCATTATGATGAATACAATATATTTTTCATTATGTTTCTCTAAAACAAATGAAACCTTTAAAACCATTCCTTGGACTTCTTTTATTAATTTTATGATCCCCTTCATACCACTTTGACAAGATTCAAGAAATTATCATTTTTTTCTTTTCCCAGATCGATGATCTAGTGTTTTATGAAGTTATCAGTGTCATATATAGTCTGATAGACTTGAAATAAATGATATAAAAAGTATTTAAAACAATTCAGTGTTATTCATTTCATTTTTGACCCCCTTGTAAAGAAAACAATTTTTTTGCATTATTATCTCTTGACCCACGTGACAAGAGAAACAAAGCTCCCACTTGAAAAAAATCAAAAATTCACCTTGATGAAAATAGTTGACTATATTATTCATTAGTTTTTAATTTTTTCCTTTCATTAATCCCAAAAAGCATCAATTATTTTATTTTTCATTGTCCCCAAAAACTCCAAACACAAATGATTCTTTCCCTAATGATCGGTGGAACACCGTGTGTGATGGGTCTACTATCTTTAACTTTACAAAATTGTTTCCTTTTTTTATTATGATACACTAAACTAATTACCAAACAATTTATTTCTTATGGATTATTAGTTTGACTTAAGATCAGTATATTTAACTTGTCATGTTCCAATCAACCTTCTTAGTCTTCTTAAAATTATGCATCTGGTGATATCACACCAATATACTGTGACTGAATATATTTGAATTTAGTAACTTCTTTCTTCTACAATCTTTTGCTTGTATCATGACATCCTCATGGATTTAAATCTGATTAATATCATAATATATTCATGTGAATTATAATTGAAGGTATGGTAACTTCACATTCCTCAATAACTTTCGTCTTTCGAACCAACCTCAATACGATTGGAAACATATTTTCTCCTAATTTCCTTTATTAAGCATACATCACAATTTTTAATGAATACATATGATATATTAGAACTGAAAGATCAAAAAAGAATCACTGGATTTATATTGGATCCATGTAGAATCTGATTCTCTTCTTCATTATGATATTTCTTTTAGTTTATACCTGAGGTGAGTTCGATAAACTATTTCTTCCAGAAAAATTCTTCTAAATCCGATGGACTGTCTTAAGTATTGTGAGTACAATTATTATTGTGACTCTAACCATAAAATTGTATAATGTGAGGTGATATTAATCTTCTTTGAAATTTCCTTTCCAATAAAAGAAAAAACCTACAAAACAAACATCTTCCTCATTTTGATAGTGAGTCCAATCTTTGTGTTTATGGTTCTGGATCCGATTGAAAACATAGTACACAAAACCGTCTTCAATCACGTTTTTCCATTAACTTCTCAACATACTTACTTTATTCAACATACCAATCATATTTTTATTTGGGAAACAAATAAAACCAAAACAAAACCTGGTCCTAACAATACTAAGTACCTATTTTTTCCACCAAAGTAAAACATTTTAAAAAAACTTTTATCTTCTTGTAAAATTTCCATAGATTATCCCCTTTTATCTTCATTATATATATTATCACATAAATACCATGAAAAGTATTTTAAAAAATGGGATGATTAAAAAATATTAGAGAGGATCCCAAAGGAAGGGTAAATTTTAGTCTAGTGAAATTCTATAAAGAAAAATTCATAAAACATACAATTTTTATTCAAAAAAATGATTAATCTTTTAAAAAAGATCAATATCTTACCATTTCAAAATCAACTTATTAACAAGAATAGAATTTATATGTTGGTAACTTGGGAATTAATTTTATAAATTAATTTAATATATGGATTAACAAATATGGATAACCACCAACTCTATAGTACCCAATGCATTGGAGGTTGTCACATAACCACTTATCCTTGGTTTATCACAGAGCCACATTTCATTGGTTTATCCCGTAACCACATTATATTTGTTTATAAAGTTACTGACCATCATTGGTTTATAATAAAACCACCATTAATTATAAATATTTCCCCAGAATCACAAAATAAACATAAATTTTTAAATATAGCATAATAAAAACAATCTTTGAAGAAAATGAGCTTTTCATTATAAAATCTCTAATTTGGAAAAACCATCCATGTACAATGGAAAATATTTTCTTTAAAATTAAACATATAAAAATTTAAGTTAATTTTAAAAATATAAAAATATAAATATATGTGATTTTTTTCATAACGTATATGTAAAAAAATCATTCGTTTTCAAAAAGTAACTTTGAAAAGAGAATATTTAAAAGAACATCCCTTACAAATAGAATATCCTTGAAGTGAGCACAAATAAAAGAATATATTATGTATATTCATTGTAAATACAAATAAAAAAGTGTAAATAAATCACAATTTAAATAAAAATTCATTTAAAACATAATCATATAATGAAATTATCAAAGAATTTTAAGTTTAACCTAAATAATAGAAATTGGGGTAATAATTCCCATGCATCTCATTCAAATAACTGATGAAATGTTCAGAAATTTTTCATAATGGCTTAAAAAGTTTTATTAACTCATTAAAGAACTATATTAAAATTTATAATATCTTATGTCAGGATTTTATAACTACTTATGACTAATTAATTAATAATATTTCACTATTTTAATAGTTTTGTGTGTGTTTATTTTCACATTCTCATGATCAATTAATTTGTGTATTGTAAAATGGAATTGAAACTCCAATAATGTAATGAAATAGTATTATTGAAATTATATAATAACTAATGGTCCCATATAAATTTTTTATTTCTTAAATGAGTTTGATTTATTAGATAAAACATTAGTGATACATATTTAGTTTATTTTGGCAGTTTTTATCAAACATCAATAACGAGTTTCATTTTATTTATTATTATGTGTAAAAATTAGTTAAATATATTAAATAGGTTATAATATACCTATTTAAATCTTATTTAACAATAATTATACTTTATGATCATCCATGAAGGTGGTAATGGAAAAAAAAAATATTAATGGAGATGGTAAATCGAAATAAAATGGACAATAGATTCATTTAATTTAATAAGAGAATATGATAAATGAAATGGATATGATATATTCCATTAGAAACATAAAAATCTAGTATAAAATATAATATAGAGTTATCATGAATTTATGGATGAACAAGGTTAGTAGAATGTAAAAAAATAAAAGAAATTTAGAGAGGTACATTGAGAAAAGAATCTATTGAATATCCCCATCTTGAGAGACCCTTGAGGATCTAGAATTTATTATTTTGGAGACACCATAATAAATAGGAATTGGGAACAGATATATGGTGATTATTAGGATGATATTGGAGGAGATACAAGGTTTTTTTAGTCAAAATTTTTCGGTGGGGAGTTGTATTTATACTTGAGGATAAGTGGGTTTAAAGTGATTAAATAATGATTATTTTATATCTGAAGACAAACAAATTGAGGTAGCCTTAATTTCAATGAATTATATTGTAATATAATATTTTTGAGTATTTTTATGGTCGTATAATACCTCAACCAACCATCAAATGTTTTAATTATTGGGTATGTTAATCCTTTACCATTTAACTTAAACCTTTGTGAATATTTTACTTATACCAAAGTAGATAAATTTTTACTATAGTTACTTTTATATACCAAAAAATAAAATTTACCAAACAACCTAATTTGGACCTTATTATTGAAAATATGGAATCTAATTCACAAAATTAGATTAAGAAACTTCAAAAAATTATATTTAAAATTAATCCCACATACCCAATAAAAACTGAGGTTTTTAATGTGAAAAGTTCAAAAGTTCATAATGTTTTCATATCCACATTCAATGTGAAATTGATTTCAATGTAATAAATTGGATTTATTGATTTATAATTGAACTAATTACACATTAAAAACAATTTGAAGTTTAATATAACTATATAAATAAATTATATATTAAATATGGTTTCTATTAAAATGTTTTATTTTTTTACAATTCAACAAAAAAGTAAACTTATCAGAAAAATTTCTGAAATTATCAATAAGATAATTGTGATATACCGATTTCAAAAATGAATTTTATTTTTTCCTAAAAAATTTAAAATTTTATCAAATTTTAGTTTCAAAAGAGATGTGTGGTTAAAAAGAAGAAAATTTACTTTTTAGAAAAATATAACTTTTTATACATAAAATTGAATTTAATCATTTATTAAGACTATTAAAATTATAGGATGAATTTTAAAAAACATTTATAGAATAAACAACATATATATTTTATTTACATATTTTACTAATGGTGATTAATTTATTTTAATACTACTAAAAAATCTGAAAGAAAAATATTCTATTGGTACATAGTTTGTCACACAAACACAAGCACATTAATCATTTAACATAAACTATGGTAATATTATATTCTTTAACATGATATTTTATATTCCTTTGAGGTATTTTACCATGATTCTTGGTACATTAATCTGCGTATTTCCCCATATTCAGATAGTTAATATATTGAACATTGAAAATATATTTCTTGTCATTATAATTATGAGCATGGTGTTCTTTCTCTCCATAGTTGAATAAAACTTTCATTCCATTAGGTTAATAATACATAGGAATCTAACATGAATAAATAATAATTTTCTATATGGAAGGGTAAATAGTTTAAACACTTGCAATTTAATAAATAAACTATGCATAATATAGAGTAAATAAATTATTATCCAATAAAGATATATAAATAATCACATAATATTAAACCTTATACATTAATATTATAACTAATATAAAAAACCCTTGGTAATAACTGAAATTATAAACTGGGAATGCATAATTCTAGATATCTGAAAATTATTGTCATGTAATTTCACAAGAATGTTTAAATCTTTGGTTAAAAACCCATGAAATCTGTCCACCTCATTTATCTCATGAAACATGTTGATTCATCGAGAGGATATCTATAATCGGTTCCAATCACTTAGTTAAATGAATTTCTCATACAAAAGGAGTGAAACACAATACCCATAAACATTCATATAGAAAAAATAACATAAACATTTTTAATACTTACCCAAGAAAAATAAACATAATTATAAATCATCCATAGTAATATGTTTAATGGTTATTATATAGTACAACCTGAGCAAAAATAATCACAAACAATTCAAATAAATAATAAGTATTATACGAATAAAACATATCCCTATTGGATCGTATGTTCAATAATTGGTAGATTTCATTGATGAATACTAATACCATACATTCTCATTACAAACAATTTTTAGGAAAATAACCTTTTCACTATAAATACATATAATTTTTAAAATGTTCCCACTATATTTTGAAAGGAATTTTCTTTGAAAATAAAAATTTATTTTTTAAAACAATATTTAAATCATTTAGTGTTCATGATGGTGTAAATTTATATTCGTTTTCCACACATTTACACAGATATTCTTTTCCCATTTTCAAGAAAACAAAAACATGACATGTTTTGAAACCCTCATGAATATTTATTTAAAACAATTATAAAAATTAAAAATGGGTATAAATGAATTTAATTAATAATTTTTATAAGTTTAAAATATTTTTGAAAATATTTACTGATAAAATATATTTTGGTGAAAAATGATGTTTGACCGAAGATAGTCATAAAGATGAATTTCATAAAAACATTTTATTAATCATTTTAAGTTCAAAAAAGTGAAAAATTGTACTATTAATGGAATAACATCATAAATTACCTAATATGAAAAAAATAGATTATTTTTAGGAAATAAATTTCAAATAATTTTTCCAATGGAGGCTTAAAAAAACAATCCCGAATAATGATGGGATTATAAAATAAAACCTTATCAATTAGGTAACATTTGAGTCATAATCCCCATGATATAATTAACTTAAAATGAAACATTAAATTCATATATAGAAATATATTCATGATATAGCTTATCAATTTTCAAAATATACATCACAGAAAAAAATAACTGGTGAATATGACGTTTGTCTCACGAAAGCAAACGCGAGATATGAAAACCTAACCCCATGTATGACATACATTGTATGTGCATGAAACATCTATATAATTTTTTTATTGTAAATATATTAAATGACGATAATCATATATCTCATACCATGATTAATTTACTTGTTATCCTTTAGCATCATTTTATTAGAAATTCTTTATTAAAATCAATATTTTATGTGAAAAATACTTCTCTTTTTAGGCATGTTTTCATCCAGTAAATTTGGTCCTTTAAATTTAATCATGGTTTAATCATCTCCATAATGTTATCCATGATATAAAAATAATATATATTTACTATATATTCTATTAGATTAATATATTAATGTTAGAGATAGAAAATATATTATACCATTCACGGAGTCAGTATGTCATACTTACATATGAACACTATTTCAATTTTTCTTATCCTAATTGAATGAAAAGAAAAGAAATATTAATTCACCATTCATGAATAATTATTCTTTCGTATATACCATATTTTTTTTAAAAAATATATTCATTTTAACATTAATTTATAAATTAAATGAATAACATATCACATCGCTATGTGGTAGTGGAAGTCCATACATATGCATGAGAAAAACTAATATTTTCTAACATATTGGAAGGTAAAGTGATGGTCCATGTTTTCTCTGCCTGTTACATTGTAGGTTTTGTTCATGTGATGTACTTATAAGAGGCTTTGAAGGATCATTTAGATTTTTGGTTGCTAAAGGATAGAATAAGGGGGATTACATGTTGTGAAACCAGATCACATTAAATGAAATTTGTTTCATGTCATGTCTAGAAATCTTTATAGTGTGTAAATATTTTACATGGTGTAAATAATATTTTCATAGTGTGTAATATTTTAGAGTTATACAAATAAAATAAAATGAAGAGGTGATGTGTTTTTCAGTGAATACCGAACCTCAAGTATTACATAGTGTTCAAGGGGATCAGAGGTCGTGTAATAACTTGATCACGTGCAATTTTAAAATTATTTGTTTGTAGAAAATTAGTTCATTCATATTTACTCTCTTTTTTCCTCTCAATTTGGTTGAACACTAAGCACCCTGGAGTTTCCTTCAATTCCTTCTTGATCCCTCTTTGATCCATCGATCTCAGTGGATGTTTGTTGGCGATCTGTGGTCGATCCGTGGTGAGTAGAATTCTCTTGTATCTGTATTATTTAGTTCATCTCATGAGGAACCACTATGGAAGTGTTTCATTAGATTAGGGTTTCTTTGGGCAGCGTTTTGATGGATACTTTGTGTGGTATAGGTTGATCCTTAGTTTTCGTGGTGCAGTTTTGATTCCCGAGCGTTCTTTTTCGCCCTGCTATGCGCAAAAATTGGAAATCTCCATTTAGGTAGTATTCCATTCATTTCTCTATATTTTTCATCATTTGGGAGAGGTTTTACTTATTTTTATCTATGAATCATGTTTTTGTGATCCTAATTGATAATAAATAACTAGTTAATTGAAATTTAGGGGAAAATGGGGTGTGATTCACTTGATTTTTGAGCCTCGATATCGATTATGATATTGTGATTATTCTGGCAAGAATTGTTATTGAAAATTATGGTCATAGGTTGATTTGTTTGAGATAGACACATATTCTATGGTTCTTTTTTTAATGACTTGTATGGTAACACACTATAATGAAAATTGGTTAATCATGTATACTTGGATAAATAATTGTTTGCCCTAGGATTCTAGATTGTGTGATAACTCCCCAACGAAAAGTAGTGGAATGTGGAATTTTTTTTGTTAACCTATAAAAAACTTTCTTTTGGTTTGTACATGAATGGATGTGGATTTCATGTGGTTGTATAGTGGGGTTGTGATAGGCATGGTATGATTATGCATCAGTGAAAGAGCACTGTCGTGGGTGCCCTTAAATGATTAGTATGATTTTGGGGTACTTAGGTGCAGCAGAGTGGCTGACCAAGGTCGTCTCTCAAAGGAGGAAGTGAATTAAAACAATTTTTAGAGGTATTCTAGAAGTAAAATAAAAGAGAATAAAAACAATACTTGAAAGGATGGGGGTGGTTGTTTATAGTTTATGAATCTAGAAGAAGTTTGCTGGAAGAAGATTGTATTTTTTTTGTTTTTAGTTTTGAAATGAATTTTGATTAAAATGACACAACAAGAAGATGTTTTTTAAGAAATCTATTTAAAAGATGTAATCGATATAACTCTACCTCTTCACTTTATTATTAATCATTATCATTTAAATTAACATTCACTTAATTATGATCCCTTAATTTGTTAAATCACGAACCCTATGAGAATTAACTTTACCACGAAGATTGAAGTGAATTTAACCTTAGGCTAACTTCGGAACATGCAATCGCAACACCCTGCTTTGATTGATGTTCTAAGATTAGCTTATGGTCAGTGGTAAATTAAGGCACATATCCACTCTGGAAATGAGGATGAATTTTGTTTAGGGATTATATTTGAACTCTACAAATTTATCCCGTGTGGTCTTGTATTACCGATTAAGATCGCACTCTCACAATTTACACAAAATCCCGACCTCGCGTGTTTTTGTGTAAATTGTTCAATTGCTTTCTTAGTTTCTTACAATTTAAAAACATAATTCATGGATCATATTAAGTGAATTACAGTAGCTCATTTATTCAAAGTAATTAAATGAAGAGGTTAGAAGATAGACCGATTACTAAAAGACTACTCTTCCATGGGTGGCGTAACCATCATAGAAGCGTTTTGCATGTGCAAAGGTTTAAAATGGGTATAACCCAATAATGCTTATACTCAAGAATTCCAGCCCAATTAGGAAGATTAAGAGAAGAAGAAATTTAAACAAAACATAAGAAAAGAGAAGAAATAAAACAATAACAAAGAAGTTTATTACATAAACAAAATCATTACAACATGAAGGAGAATAAGAGGGCTTCGTCGAAGGGATCCTTGCTTGAACAGCTACCCTTATTGAAATGGTTGGATAATTGGAGTGGATCCACTTATCCTCTGCCCTAAACTTCCCAATGCACGTCCCCACCCCTCCAAATGAGAAAAACTCCAATTTATAGAGGGGAGGGGAGGAGAGGTTACAAGTGGTTTCAAGTGTGAATGTGGAAATTCGGCCAAATATTTTATTCCACCTTGAACCGCCCATTTGACCACCAAAACGCGTGCATTGTCCGGCCTTCCAGAAGGATCAAATGTGCGGTTATGTGTCTTATATCTCCTCTCCAACATTGGGCTCAATAAAGGCCCATATGAAGGCGTTATGGCCGAAATACAGAAGCTTCTCCATTCTGGCGAGCCCAGCCCAACTTTGACTTCATGGCCCAATTTCAACAACCAAATTAACTCTTTAGCTCTAGTGTCCTGAATAAAAGTTTTAGATAATTACGTTATGAACACGTTTACAAAATCTCAATTTCAAATAATAAATATAAAAATATTTATATTCGAAATACTACAGTGAACTATAAAGGGTAAAACTGGAATTTTCATCAAATATTCAAATGAATGATCTAATCCCAAATACTTTCTAGTTAAACATATTTAACACAATGTGAGGAAATTATATCATTTATTATCAATAAAATATTTAATAAAATAGTGTTTTATCAACTCCCCCACACTTACCCTTTTTCACTCCTGGGGAAAATCTCATATCAAGTAAACATCAATATCAAATCAAAACCAATTTTAAAACACATATCCTTAAGATCAATCAATTTCACACCAAGAATAAAAAGATATCATTCCTCATAAAAAACCTTATTTCAAGTTCTCCATTTATATCATTCAATGTATTTCCACTTCATTTATTCGCCCATGCACAAAACACTTACATCGCTTGAATTTTCTCTCATCACTCAAATATCAATTTTTTTTGCAATGTATTTCTCATCCAAACTCATACAAGGGTCACCATAGGCTTGATAGATTCCTACATCACTACCCGATGTGAGTCAATGACATATGTTTATCATGAGGACTTTTCAGGGTTGTTCTGTGGCTTTCGGTTGGTAGGATTAAGATGTGAAAAACTCTGAGGCTGAATGAGGAGGGCTTGACTCTTTTGAAGCAAAATTGCATTAATCTAATTTTCACTTAAATATGGTCTTCTCTTCAATCCCCATAGTATCAATTCAGCTCCATCATCATGAAAAGTCATGAAAGGTTTACACCATTCATCAGTTCAGCATAAAAAATGTCAATCTTCTCAAACATGATTTTCTTGAAAGCTCTAGATGGGCACAACTTTCCACCTCAATTAGAAGCTCCAGAAAAAGGCACAGCTTCACTTGTCATGAAAGCTCCAGAAAAGGCACAACTTTCAATATAATGACTTTCTTTAGCAGCAAACACATCTCTTCAGAATTTAATTTTCCACCCAAAGTATCACATAATGTGGTGGCACAACACAAGACAATTTCTCCCACACTTAAGCTCAACTAGATTATGCAATTTCACTTCAAGAGTTGGTTGGATAGGGAAAATTGGCTTGTAATGTGGCTTAACCTAACAGGCTGTGCATGGCTTCTAAGGGCTACAAGGATTAAATATTCAAGGTAGGTCATTATAAAAAAGGATTCTTTGAAATAGGGGCTTTAATACCAAACAAATGCCTCAATCATTTAAACACAAGTACCTCAAACCCTCATGTTTTGACAGGAATAGATCAAATTCTGGTTAAATCAAGCATGGTTTGGTTCTCTCAAGAAGTGAGGTGAATGTAAAGAATATGAGAATAATGGTTTAGAAGCCTCACAGGAAAGTGATTTCAAATATAAAGATAGTGATATTGGCATGGGATTCAAAATTCAGCGTACTTTTCATGAAATTACTAAATATTTGAACATGAAACAAAGTCATTTCAGCATTCATTTAAGCTTAGTTTCAAGGGGTAAATTGTTTCAATTTTTGATATGGATTTAAAAATGGTGATGAGAATCATTTTAGCTCAAAATTTTTCAAAAAAAAACACATAAAATTGTAAAAAAACACACACAATTTGAAAAACACACAATTTTTTTTTGGTTTTTTTTAAATAGGAAAACAATTGAAATTACTAAACTAAAAGGTTCCCTCCCCCACACTTAAAATATTGCATTGTCCTCAATGTGAACCCGTGAGATGATATATGCACATGAAATGCAGAATTTTTAAATAGGACAAATAATATAAAAGTGAAAGGGTTAGGAACAGCCTGATGTGATCAAGTGATGATGGGGTCATGCAGTGTGATAAAATCCACTGCATCAGTAGGATGTCCCTCAATGTATCTCTTCAAATGTTTCCCATTGACTGTAAAGCTCCTTCCAGTGTCCTCTTGTGTGATCTCCACTGCACCATAAGGAAAAACATTAGACACAATATAAGGACCTAACCATCTGGAATGCAACTTACTAGGCATCAACTTCAGTCGTGAACTATAGAGAAGGACTTTCTCTCCAACATGAAACTCCCTTTGTTGGATCATTTTGTCATGAGCTGCTTTTGATCTTTCCTTGTAGAGCCTTGAGTTCTCATATGATGACAGTCGAATCTCCTCAAGCTCTTGAATTTGCAACTTCCTTTGAATTCCAGCTTGGGCCAAATCCATGTTACATTTCTTTATAGCCCAATATGCCTGATGCTCGACTTCCATGGGGAGATGACACGCTTTCCCAAAAACAATCCGAAATGGGGACATACCAATGGGGGTCTTGTATGTTGTCCTATAAGCCCACAATGCATCATCCAAGCGCTTGCTCCAATCCTTCCTATTTGGCTGCACGGTTTTCTCCAAGATTTGTTTCAACTCACGATTTGAAACCTCAGCCTGGCCATTTGTTTGGGGGTGGTATGGTGTTGATGTTTTGTGTGTCACCCCATACTTTCGAAGGAGTGAAGCAAAATTCCTATTGCAAAAGTGTGTCCCTTGGTTACTGATGATGGCCTTTGGTACTCCAAACCTGCAAAAAATCTGTGCTTTGACAAGGTCCACAACAACATGAGAATCGTCAGTCCTGGTGGCCTTGGCCTCCACCCATTTACTCACATAATCAACAGCAAACAAAATATACAAAAATCCAAATGAACTAGGAAAAGGACCCATAAAGTCGATTCCCCATACATCAAAAATCTCACAAAATAGTATGGGTTTTTGGGGCATCTCATGTCTCCCAGAAATGTTCCCAGTGTGTTGGCAACGAGAGCATGACTTACAAAACAAATGGGCATCATGGAATAAACTAGGCCAATATAATCCAGAGTCCAATACTTTCCTAGCTGTCCGTTGGGGTCCAAAGTGTCCACCACATGCAAGTGTATGAGAGAATTGTAAAACAGACTCAAACTCATGATCAGGAATACACCTCCTAATAACTTGGTCACTACACATGCACCAGAGGTAATGATCATCCCACACATAAAACCTAGACTCACTTTTTAATTTTTGGACTTGATGCTTCTTCAAATTTATTGGGATATCAGAGCCAACAATGTAATTAACTAAATCAGCATACCAAGGATGCTTACCTGAGATGGTATAGAGATGCTCATCGGGGAAAGTGTCCTGAAGTGGTACCTGGTCCAAGGTGTCACCCTCTAGTGTGTGAGTAAGCCTACTCATGTGGTCCGCCACCAAATTCTCTGATCCCTTCTTGTCCTTTATCTCAATATCAAATTCCTAAAGAAGGAGCATCCAACGGATAAGTCGTGGCTTTGCATCTGGTTTCTTTAGGAGGTACCTCAAAGCTGCATGGTCAGAAAAAACAACTACTTTAGAGGCCAATAAATATGAACGGAATTTATCTAAAGAAAATATGACAGCAAGAAACTCCTTTTCTGTGGTAGTGTAGTTTTATTGGGCTGAATCCAGTGTCCTCAATGCATAGGCAATCACATGTGAACGTCCTTCCACCCTCTGAGATAAGACATCTCCAACCGCGAAGTTGGAGGCATCACACATAAGCTCAAATGGAAGGTCCCACCGTGGGGGATGTATGATAGGTGGAGTGGTCAGACACTTATTTAGCTCATCAAAGGAAGTCCTACAAGAATCATCAAACACAAAATCAGAATCTTTTTGAAGTAATCGTGAAATAGGAAGAGCGATCTTACTAAAATCTTTGATGAAACACCGATAAAATCCTGCATGCCCTAGGAAAGATCTAACATCACGCACACATGAAGGATAGGGTAAGGATGAAATAATGTCTACCTTAGATCTATCAAACTCTATCCCATGTTTTGACACCACATTCCCTAAGACAATGCAATGCTCTACCATAAAATGACACTTTTCAATGTTCAGGACCAGATTCTTCTCAATACAATGATTCAACACCTTTCCCAAACTCTTTAGACATTCATCAAATGAGGATCCATACACTGTAAAATCATCCATAAATACCTCCATGCAGGTCTCAATAAAATCAGAAAAAATACTCACCATACATCTCTGAAAGGTACTTGGGGTGTTGCAAAGTCCAAATGGCGTCCTCCGGTAGGCAAATGTGCCAAAGGGACAGGTGAATGTAGTCTTCTCCTGATCCTCTGGAGCTACAGGAACCTGAAAATATCCAGAAAATCCATCCAAGAAACAATAGTGTGTTTTCCCAGTTAGTCTCTCGAGCATTTGATCAATAAATGGGAGGGGGAAATAGTCCTTGCGAGTTGACTGATTTAGTTTCCTATAATCAATACACACACGCCAACTGTTTTTCACCCTCATTGGAACTAAATCATCTTTCTCATTTTTAACAACAGTAAAACCAGTTTTCTTAGGCACAACCTGAATTGGACTTACCCACTGTGAATCTGAAATGGGAAAGATTAGACCTGCCTCGAGCAATTTCTCAACTTCCTTTTTAACAACTTCCAGGAGGGTGGGATTGAGTCTCCTTTGTGGTTGTCTCACCGGTTTAGCCCCATCCTCCAAGAGAATCCTATGAATGCAAATGGAGGGGCTAATACCTGATATGTCAGCCAAGGTCCACCCAATCGCCCTGATGTTCTCCCTCCAAATATTCAAAAGCTTTTCTTCATGTTCAAAAGGGAGATTGTTAGCAATGATAACAGGTAATCTCTCACCACTCAACAAGTATGAGTATTTCAGATTTGGTGTCAATGGCTTGAGTTATAATGAAGGAGGGTGTAGTATGGATGGAGACATTGAAGGAAATGAAATATGTGCACAAAGAGCATCAGTATCAGAATATACATCATCAAAATCACAGAATAAAGCATCAAATCCATCAGCATACCCAACAGCCATTTCATAATCAGAGTGAACATGATCAAAATCAGAATATGAATCCACATCAAAATCAAATCCAAGATAGGATTGTGTATCAGAAACATGTGCGGAAGTGCTCTTAAACATCAAACTCGAACCAATACTCATAATCTCCCTAAGCATAGGACAATCAAATTCTATGGAGTTTTTATTTGGTGGTTTAAAATGGGAGATAACAAAAGCAGAATGGTCCTCAGAGGTGTACTTCATGGAATCCATAACATTAAATATCACAACTTCATCCCCAAATTCCATGGAAAGTGTACCCTCATTGACATTTATGATAGTTTTTGCAGTTTTGAGGAAGGGCCTACCTAATATAATGGGGGAATGAGAACCTACCTGATCATCCTCCATGTTAAGAACATAGAAATCCGCTGGAAAGATCATGTCTCTTACCCGGACAAGTACATCCTCAAGAACTCCCGCTGGATATGACGTAGCTCTATTCGCCAATTGCACCACTACTCTTGTTGGCTTCAACTCACCAACCTGCAAGGAAGAGAATACAGAGTGAGGCATCACATTTATGGAAGCTCCCAAATCACAAAGAGCATCAGAGAAGTGCAGCTCCCCTATGGTACATGGGATGGTGAATGTCCCAGGATCCTTGCACTTTGTTGGCATTGCTAGAGTTGGTGTAATGAGTGCCGAGACATTCCTTCCAAGGTTGATCCTCTCATTCCCCTTGAGCCCTCTTCGATTGGTGCAGAGTTCTTTTAAGAATTTGGCATACCTTTGGATTTTCTTAATGGCTTCAAGTAGAGGAATGTTGATCTCCACACGCTTGAATGTGTCCAAAACCTCCTTTTGCATTGCTTCTTCAGCCATCTTCTTGGTTTGAACAACCCTATTTGGAAAAGGAAGGGGTTTAGGAGGTACATCATCAATCTTTTTCATACCTTTATCTTTCTCCTTGGATTGCTCATCAGTTGGTATGGAATGCGGCTTCTCTGATGTTGAGGTGAATCCCAGTGGAATTGTAGGTGCAGATGTATCGTTCATTTGCTTCCCACTTCTCAATGTGATGGCACTAACATTCCCCTTTGGATTTGGAGTGGGTTGGGAAGGTAGATTTCCAGAATTCTTACTCACAAGTTCATGGAGGGCGGTGGCAATCTGGCTCATTTGAGTCTTCAACTCCCTCAGCTCCGAACTTTGACTCTTCAGCTAATTCTGTTGATTAAGAACAATTTGCTTCAAAAGATCATCAGTATTAGAATCTACCTTTGGTGGATGATTCCCTTGTTGCTGACTTGTTGATGTTTGAGCTTCAAATCTCCTTTGGGGTTGTTGGAAACCCTGCTGGTAAGGCGGAGGCTGCTGGATGTTTTGTTGAAAAGGGGGCCTTTGTTGTTGTCTAGAGCCATACCTCATGTCCGGTTGATCTTTCCACCCTTGTTTGTATGTTGGAGCAAATGAATCAAACTTATTTTGGGGATATGGTTGTTGTTGCTGCTGAAATGGTCTCCCTGGGAACACTGCTGCACAATCTTCTGTCTCTTGTAGTTGTGGGCAACAGTCAGTTGGGTGGCTTGTCTCAGTGAAAATGCCACATGGCCTTGAAGGAGGGGGTTGGGAAGTCTTTTGAGACAATGCAATCTTCCTCACCATAGTTGTCAATTCTTCTAACTTAGTATCAATCAAATGACTTTCAAGAGAAGAAGGACTTACTTGATGTACTCCTTGAACATGTGGTGTACCTCTATCACCGAATTGTTGAGAGTTTTGGGCCATTTTGTCGATCAATGCTCGTGCAGCTACTGGTGTCTTGTCCACCACTGCTCCTCCAGCTGCAGCATCCACCATGCTCCTCTCCATGGGTGTGAGTCCTTCATAGAAGTACTGGATGATTAATTTCTCACTGATTTGGTGATGTGGGCAGCTTGCACACAACTTCTTGAATCGCTCCCAGCACTCATACATTAACTCCCCTTGGGCTTGCTTGATCCCCGATATCTCCTTTCGAATGGATGTTGTCCTTGATGCTGGAAAAAATCTTTGCAAGAAAAGACGTTTCAAATCATTCCAACATGTTACATCTTCAGGTTGCAAATAATACATCCAATCTTTTGCAGCTCCATCAAGTGAGAATGAGAATGCTCTTAATTTAATTTGATCTTCAGAAACATTTCTTGGTTTTAAAGTTGAGAAAACCACATTAAATTCCTTAAGGTGTTTGTTGGGATCCTCACCAGATAAGCCATGAAACTTTGGAAGAAGGTGAATTAATCCAGATTTCAATTCAAAGTCCGATTCGAGATTTGGGTATGCAATACAATTTGGTTGATAGTTAATATCAGGTGCAACCAATTCTTGAATGGTTCTATTAAGTTCATTTACATTGTTTCCAGACATTGTTTCCTCTTTTATGTTTGAATTTGAATTGCTTCCAATTTCAATGTTTCCAGAAGAGAGGAATTCACCAACTGGTTGAATATTGAAACTTCCCGTAGATTGAGAATGTCTGATTCGTGCCCTAAGGCTACGTTCAATCTCAGGGTCAAGATCTAAGAGATCTTCGGGATTAGTTCGTGTCATAGATTAAATAAAAATTAAAATAAAGAAAGTGGACCATAGTAAAATAAAAATAAGAAGTTTGAGTTGATGGTCCAAAAAGAAGTAGAAGAAAATAAAAGAAGAAGAAGAAAAATCAGATTGGGTAAAGAAGGAAGAAAGAAGAGAGGAAGAGAATAAAATGTAAAATAAAATAAATACCTCTAATTGGTTGAAATAATTACTTGCCTCCCCGGCAACGGCACCAATTTGAAAGAGCGCTGTCGTGGGCGCCCTCAAATGATTAGTATGATTTTGGGGTACTTAGGTGCAGCAGAGTGGCTAACCAAGGTCATCTCTCAAAGGAGGAAGTGAATTAAAACAATTTTTAGAGGTATTCTAGAAGTAAAATAAAAGAGAATAAAAACACTACTTGAAAAGATGGGGTGGTTTTTTATAGTTTATGAATCTAGAAGAAGTTTGCTGGAAGAAGATTGTATTTTTTTTGTTTTTGTTTTGAAATGAATTTTGATTAAAATGACACAACAAGAAGATGTTTTTTAAGAAATCTATTTAAAAGACGTAATCGATCTAACTCTACCTCTTCACTTTATTATTAATCATTATCATTTAAATTAAAATTCACTTAATTATGATCCCTTAATTTGTTAAATCACGAACCCTACGAGAATTAACTTTACCACGAAGATTGAAGTGAATTTAACCTTAGGCTAACTTCGGAACATGCAATCGCAGCACCCTGCTTTGATTGATGTTCTAAGATTAGCTTATGATCAGTGGTAAATTAAGGCACATATCCACTCTAGAAATGAGGATGAATTTTGTTTAGGGATTATATTTGAACTCTACAAATTTATCCCGTGTGGTCTTGTATTACCGATTAAGATCGCGCTCTCACAATTTACACAAAATCCCGACCTCGCTTGTTTTTGTGTAAATTGTTCAATTGCTTGCTTAGTTTCTTACAATTTAAAAACATAATTCATGGATCATATTAAGTGAATTACAGTAGCTCATTGATTCAAAGTAATTAAATGAAGAGGGTAGAAGATAGATAGATTACTAAAAGACTACTCTTCCATGGGTGGCGTAATCATCGTAGAAGCGTTTTGCATGTGCAAAGGTTTAAAATGGGTATAAACCAATAACGCTTCTACTCAATAATTCCAGCCCAATTAGGAAGATTAAGAGAAGAAGAAATTTAAACAAAACAGAAGAAAAGAGAAGAAATAAAAGAAGAACAAAGAAGTTTATTACATAAACAAAATCATTACAACATGAAGGAGAAGAAGAAGGCTTTGTCGAAGGGATCCTTGCTTCAAGAGCTACCCTTATTGAAATGGTTGGAGAATTGGAGTGGATCCACTTATCCTCTGCCTGAACTTCCCAATTCACTTCCCAACCCCTCCAAATGAGAAAAACTCTAATTTATAGAGGGGAGGGGAGGAGAGGTTACAAGTGGTTTCAAGTGTGAATGTGGAAATTCGGCCAAATATTTTATTCCAACTTGCACCGCCCATTGGACCACCAAAACGCGTGACTTGTCCGGCCTTCCAGAAGGATCAAATGTGCGGTTATCTGTCGTCTATCTCCTCTCCAAATTTGGGCTCAATACAGGCCCATATGAAGGCGTTATGGCCGAAATACAGAAGCTTCTCCATTCTGGCGAGCCCAGCCCAACTTTGCCTTCATGGCCCAATTTCAACAACCAAATGAACTCTTTATCTCTAGTGTCCTGAATCAAAGTTGTAAATACTTAGGTTAGGAACACTGTTACAAAATTTCAATTTCAAATAATAAATATAAAAATATTTATATTCGAAATACTACAGTGAACTATAAAGGGTAAAACTGGAATTTTCATCAAATATTCAAATGAATGATCTAATCCCAAATACTTTCTAGTTAAACATATTTAACACAATGTGAGGAAATTATATCATTTATTATCAATAAAATATTCAATAAAATAGTGTTTTATCAATCAGGGTTGGGGAACTTTTTGTCTTATTTTTTGTTACTATAAATGGTTTTGAGTTGGGGTTTTTTGGTTAGTATGCAGGTTTGGGTAGGATAACATTGAATAAGAATAGTAGGGATTGATTTGGGTAATTCACCAGAAGTTTCTCCATGAGTAACATGCAAAAAGATTCAACCTGTATCGAGAAGTTGTGGTATGATGTGTCTTTAATGTGAATCCTCCTTCATTTATTTAGTCTATTCACTTTATAATATGAATGATTTTGTGTTTCTTGTTGTGTGTTGTGTTTAGTTCTATCCCGGGTACTATTGGAATGAATACATAATTTATTATTAAAGATTTTAATGGCTTCGGATGGCTTGGTGAATTGAATGGAAATAATTAGATGAAATTAGTTGAGAATGTCAAATGGTTTTTGTTGCTTGATGTGTGGTGTTTTTCATTTAAAGGTGGTATAGAAATTTATGGTTTTGTGAGATTGTTTGTCTTTATAAAAACCATTTGGTTTGGATTGAGTGTTTGATATCATATATGTATTCACCTGTATTTTACTTGAAATTTATATACGCACCCCACCCTATTAGAGCACTATGGGTTGAATAGCCACATTATCACGGGGGAAGGTGTCTTTTTCAACATCCTCGTGGGAGAATGGATGGATATCCACCCATTCTTCCCTGCTCGCACTTCCAGGTGATTAACACTGAGATTTTCATGGGTAGGATGTGGTAGGATTTGGAAGGACGTGACAGCCCTGGAGTTTGCAGGTGAGGTGTTTTGTTTCTTGGTGCCTACGAGATGATTTGTGATGTGATTTACCAATTGTCTTCAAGATGAGATGTGTTTTGTTGTGAGAGCCATGTTTGTATGGGGGGATATGTTGTGAGGCCTAGGTTCATGAGGGAAGGATGTGATGTGGTATATTTAGAAGAGGTGGGAGCTCCATGATGTTTCTTATAGGGGTTTGAGAGAGGCTAATAAATGGAAATTGGTGTTGGGTACCCTATCATTGATATGATTTATTTTATATTAATTTACTTTCATTTCTTGGTGGGCATGTCTTGGTGAGGTTGGTTTGTTTGTATACCTTGTTATGTTCTGTTAAGTTCTTCCATTTTTTCACTGGTGCATTAGTATGTCTTTTTCACATGTTCATGGGAGACATTAATTTTCTTACCATGTATACTTGTATGCTCACCCTATGTATATAAATGGATTTCAGGTTTCCAAGAGGATTATGGGGGCCATACTATACCTTACTAGAATGGATCATGACATTTGTGGCACCACTGCTTAGCTTTACTTTTCGGTATTTTTTCAGTGACTTTTGTATTTGTAACATTTATATTTAACACGGGGATGTGGGATGGTTTTGGCTTTCATTAAATCATGTCTTGGAGTTTTCTTGTGTGTGGTTCATTATATCTCTTGATATTTCCTCTTAAAACGATTAATTCCTCCTATATTGTGAGATTTCTATACCCTTGGTGCCAGTCGCCAACCCACAACCTATTGTAGGTCGTACTCGAGGGGTCATTATCTCCCTTTCTTCATTTCCAAACAATGAAGGATATCTCTGGAAGGAGGGGGTCATGAAAGAGTGGTATTAGAGGTAGGTTGAGAGATATGATGAATTTTGGAGTTAGGAACATTGAGGATTTCTTGGGATGGTATCGAGATAGTTCCAGTTGACATTAGTGAATGACATAGGACAGGGAGGCCCGCTAGGACATGGGATTTTAAGGCCCCCATGATCTAGTTCATGAGCTACAAGCTTATTGAATGACCAAGTTAGGTGGACCATCATGTAGATTAGGTACCTAGGAACGATATACACATCATAATGACTTGTGTTCTTGTTTTAATTGGGATGTTTTGGGAAGGTACAAATGGAAAAAATAAATAAAATATATTTTAATAAATTTTAATAAAATTACATACTAATTGGGTTTAGGAAATCCTTATTTACATTTCAACCATGGATCATGGTCATCGTTCGCGTGTGACTCAAGTAGTATATGTTCAACAAGATTATCCATTTGATCATCATAGGGTTGATCTAGCTGAAGAGGACGATCAATGGAAGAGAATGTTATGTTCCTTCTAGCAGTGGGATTTAGGAATGTAAGAGGGAAGTGTTTCTGATGTGGAGACAAAAGTCTGGTTAGAGGAGCTAGATATTGACTTCAGTCTGATATAGGCCCTGATAGAGTACATGGTCCCCTTGTCAGTTAGTCATATGTGGGGAGCTACTCATTATTGATGGGCACCATGTCGAGGAGATAATAATTAGGAAGAAATTTTTTGGGTTGAGTTTTAGAAGGATTTCTGGGCGGAGTTCTTTCCATCGACCATGAATGCTGAGAATAGGTAGAAACTACTCTCCCTTTAGTAGGGGAGTATGTCTATATGGTATATTAGGATCAAGTTCATGGACCTTCTACACTTTTACGAAGATCTTTTACTAGATGAGGATTCTCATTTGAGATGTATTGAGGAGGCAGTCCAATATTCTATCTGGTATCAGTTACTCCTATTACGTTATCATCATATTTGGAGGTTAATAAGAATTCATAGGTGATCAAGTGGATGTAGTCATGAGGAGGTCTACAATGAGAGGATACCTATAAGAGTTATTTGATAGAAAAAGTTCTTAGTGGTAGATCTTAGGCACCATGAAATTTGGGGTATCGACCAGTGGGGAGATGGCCTCAACAACTTCCTTTTTCTTTCTTCTTGTCCTAGTGGTCTCCATGACTTTTCTGTGGGCTTAGAGATGATGTTTTTATTCTATGGGGTTTGCTTCCATCTTCATAATCATGAAACAGTGGCTGTCCGAGCTCAGTTTGGTGGATGTGTACATGCTGAGTGAGAGTCTCTGTGGTATTTGTCAGAAAGAAAATTTCAAGGGGATATGGATCTGGTGGAGTCCAACCTCAGGATATACATCATGCTTAGGGACCACAACCTAAGAGTGGCTATTGAGGTGGTCATTAGCGGAGAGGCAAAGGAGCTGTCTATGGCCAGTTGCATGTAGTGGAGGCAGCAGTTTTAGTGGGGCTAGATATTGTGATAGGTACAATTAGTTTTTTCAGTACATGTTCTTTTTATTAATTTGATTTAGGAGATTTAAACTCCAATTTTTACCCTCTCTATCCCATGAAATGGTATTAGAAATAGATAAAATTTTCAGGCCCCTGGTGTTGAGTACACCAGTCATAGTCCAGACCAACTTGTTTGATGTGTGTCAGGGTGTAGACTAATGATGGGACCACATCAGTCCCATGGGGATATATCTTCTTACTAATGATACAACCATATGATGTCATCATTGGAATCAACTTTTTGTATTTTTTACGTGTTGTTATTGACTACTTATAGAAGAGATTCATGTTCTCGGATGTGGATGGACTATGTATGGGTTTCATTGGCAAGTTTGGTTGTTAGGTGGGTCGTTGGAAGAGCCCCTTATTTATTTATTGGATAAGATATCAGTGGAATCAATGGATGATGAAATGGAAGAGGTTCGTAGTTTCATTAGGGATTTCCTAGATGTTTTCCCCAAGTATGTTTCGATGCTCCCTCTTTGACATAATGTTGAGTTTGGGATTGACATGTAGCCCAGTAAATCTCCAATTTCGATGTATCCTTATCGTACTACACCTTATATGTTATGATAGTTGAGGATAAAGATAGATTATTTTATTAATAAGAGACTTATCCCGACCAATGTGTCACCATGGAATGCTCTAGTTTCATTCAAAAATAATTTAGATAGTGGTATGAGGTTTTTTATAGACTACCGAAGGTTGACTCAGGTGATGGCCAAGAACCATTACCATATTTCAAGGATAAATAATCTTTTTCACAAGCTAATATGGGTGAGATTGTTTTCCGAGATTGATCTATCATATGAATATAACCAGTTTAGGGTGAAGGAGGGAGATATCCCAATGTCTTATATGAGATGTAGGTATGGGAACTCTGAGTTTGTAGTCATTCCATTCAGTGTTGCAAACACACCATTCCAGTTGATGGGGTTATGAAATCTATGTTTTTTGGGTTCCTATATTGGTTCATTATTGTATTCATCAATGATATCTTTATATACTTGAATTGATAGGAGGAACATGTTGAGCAAATCATAACTATCTTACAGGTTCTTCAATACCACCATCCCTATAGATATTTGTCCAAGTGTACATTTTGGATATGTGGGGTGAATTTCATCTGGAATTGTGTGTCTCAACAGTGTGTGGTAGTAGACCCGTTGAAGGTTGAAACATTTGTTTCTTAGGCATTACCCCAAGAATTTGTAAAAGAAGAATAGTTTCCTTGGGCTTAGTGGCTATTATCTGAAGTGTGTACCTAATTTCTCAAGATTTTATCCCCATTGATAAATTTGATTAGAAATGAACAAGACTTTTTTAGAGTGATCAGTGCTATGCTGTGTTCAGTTACCTGAAGTGGAAGTTGGTTAGTGCTCTAGTGCTCTATTTTCCTGAGGAAGGGGTGATGTCTGAAGAGTTTTGTGTTTCTTCCAATATGGGTTTGATATGTGTGCTGATAGAGTAGTGAGTAATGTTCTATTATGGGTCTGGGATCTTACATCCCCATGATTGTAACTATTCCACCCATGAACTATAGTTAATAGTGGTTGTTTTTTCAATAAAGTTGTGGAAAAATTACCTCCTTAAGGAGATATTTGTGTTCATCACAGATCACAAGAGTTTGAGCTATATATTTTCCCAGAATGACCATAATATATGATAGTACAGATGGATGGAGTTTTTTTCAGGACAATAATTTTGATATATCTTACATCTAAGGAAAGGTAAATGTCATGGCCAACGCTTTGAGTTGAATGTCATGGAAGGATGTTGTTTGAGAATTATTGGATGCTTGTAAAGCGAATGAGGAGTTGGAAGCCTTTTACATAGATGCAAGAGTGAATGGTGGTAAAGTTTTTTTTATATGATCAATTAGTCTTCTCTAATGTAGAAGGTGGAAGAGCCTTTTTGGGGAGACTTATAGGCAGAGGTGTTGGGAAATCGTGTTGGCTATGTCAATTCTCTAAAGGGGTGGTCGGAGGATTGTCAGAAATATATGTTGTTTGGGGGAATGTATTTCGTTCTAGTATCAATGAATATTGGATTCCCCTGTAAGTTTCATAGATCACCCTTAGAAGTATATCCATGAGTTTCCAAGATTTACCATGGATTAATGATGTAGTTTTGGTGGCCCAAGATGAAATGGGAAGTGGTGGAGTTTTTGGAAAAGTGCTTGGTTTCCCCATAGGTAATGTCCAAACATCATGATTCTAGAAGTTTTATGCTGCCCTTTGATATTACTGAGTTTAAATGGGATGAAATATCAATGGATTTATTCATTGGGTTATCCAGAGATCCAAGAGGTTATGATGTTATCTGGGTGATAGTTTATTAGTTGATGAAATCTGAACACTTCTTAGTGATCAAGAAATCATGTGTAGTGGATTCCTTAGCTAAGAGGTGTTAGATAAGGTGGTGTGGTTTCTTGGAGTTTAGACTTCCATTGTCTCAGTTCAGGTTTTTTAGTTTATCTCATGAGTCTAGAGGATATTGTAGCTTCATTTTGGCACCCAGTTAATCCTCATCACTGATTTCCACACTTAGATAGATGGTCTGACTGAACAGACAATATAGATATTAGGGGATATGTTTTGGGTGTGTATCTTGGACTTTTGTTGATCTTTCATAGGACACCTACCCTTGGTATAGTTTTATAATAATAAAATCTATCACTCTTCCATTTTAATGTCTTGGTTTGAGGATTTTTATGGAAGACCATGTTGTTCACCGTTGTTCTGGGTAGAGGAATAGGAGACATCCGTTCTTGGTCTCAATGTGGTAGAAATCATGACAGAAATGGATCAGATTGTTTATGAGAGTATAAAAGTAGTTCAACATTGATATAAGATTTATTCTGATCATATAATTAGTAAATTATTATTTGAGGTTGTGGACCACATGTTCTTGAATGTTTCCCGTCAACGTGGGCAGTGGAGTTTTGGAAGAGGGAGTGAGATTTCATTCAGGTCTACTAGACCATTTATGGTGTTGGTGAATGTTGGTGAGGTGGTGTATTGGTTTGAATTTTCATCACAATCAGAGAGGATCCACAATTTATTTTCTGTCTCTTATATTCATCGGTATCTACATGATGACTCCCATATTATTAGATGGGGAGATTTAGATATAGAGGACGACACAATGTTCGTGGAGTGGCCAATTGATATACAAGATCATTGAGAGAAAATGTGGTGTGAATAGACCATTCCTTTGGTTAGTGTGATGTGGAGGAATTGTGGACAAGAGGAGAGTACTTGATAGAGAGAAACACAGATCCATGACTAGTACCTAGAGTTTTTTTTGAGTTTTGTTTTGATATTTTTTTCATGGAATTGTGATGTTTTGATCCATTTTGTTTTATGAGATGATATTTTTCTTGACTTATGATTGTTTGCGGTGCACTATGTGATAATTTCATGACATATGAAATGGGTAGGACTTGATTTATAATTGTGAAAAATTAACTGTGATGTGATTAAACGCATGTAATTGAGTCTGTGCCTCCCAAAGCAGATAATATATTGACATTGAAGACAAAATTTTCTGATTCTTATGTTCAGGATAGTGTGGTTCCTTTGTTTTATTGGTAATTTTTTTGGGTTGCATGGAGGGTGAGATGGATGTGTAGTGGTTGTGTGGTTGTGTTAGAGGAGGCATCTTGAGGTTTTCATTTTTTTGTTTTGTTGTGTTTATCTAGTGGTAGTGTTTGAGGGATGACTAGATCATTGAGAGGTATCTCGTGGGGTGGTTATTCAAACACCTATCTCCTCTGGTATTGGTTTTGAATTATCGAGGTATATGGGGTTTCTGATGTAATGGCTCATGCCTTCTAAGTCCATTACATTGTAGGTTTTGGTCATTTTAAATGATCCGGGGAGGATCAAAGGGAGTATGGAGAATTTAAATTGCTAAAGGCTTGAAGAAGGGGGATTACACATCGTGCACCCAGATTACATGATGTGAAATTCAGTTGTGTGGGTTGTCTAGGATGTTTCGTGTTGGGTAAATATTTTAAACTGTGTGAAGAATAGTTTCATAACATGTAATATTTAATGGTTAGAAAAATAAAATAAATTAACGAGGTGAAACATTTATCAATAAAAACAAAACCACTAGTATTACATGACATTAATGTGGATTACACATCATGCTATTCCCCAATCATGTTAATATTTAAAAATAATTTTCATATGGATATTCATTCATTTAGTATTTTTTTTTATTTTTCTCTCATTTTGGCTGATACCATTGCACCCCAATGTGTCTTTCAAGACCTTCTTTGTCCCTCTTTAATCTGTTGATCCTGGTGGATGTTCATTGGAGATCCGTGGCCAATCTTTGGTGAGTTATCTTCTCTTTATCATATTTTTTATTTCATTCTTCTCCAGAAGATCCGATGTGGTGGTGTTACATTGGTTTGAGGTGAATTGGGTTTCATTTTTATTGATCCTTAGTGCGTTATAGTTTGATTCCTAGTTGACATGGTACAATTTAGATTCACGAGCTTTCTTCTTCGTCCTGCATTGCATGGTAATTATAAATCCTCATTATGTTAGGAAACCCTTAGTTTCTATCTTTTGTGAATCATGTATGAGGGGGTTTACTTATATTTATCTATGATTCATGGTTGTTCCAGACTAATTGAAGATAAAGAAATAGTTAATTGAAAATTTTGGGAAATGGGGATGGATTCAAATGATTTTTATAGCTATGATATTGATTTTGATATTGTGATTGTTCAGGATTGATGCCCTGCTAAAACATTTGGATGTTGGTGGATTTATTTGTTCTAGATACAATTTTTTATTGTTTTTATTTATTCTAATATTTTTTTGGTGTCACATAAAATGAAAATTGGAAAACCATGTATACTTTTCTAATGAAATATTTTCCCCATGATTTTAAATTGTGTGATAACACCCTAAATAAAAATAGTGGAATGTGGTGAATGTTGTTGTGAACATGTAAAATATTTTTGTTGTGGTTTTTACATGCGGTGATGTGGATATAATGTGGTTGTAGAGTAAGGATTTTATGGGAATGGTATTATTATGCATTAGAGATGCCGAACTAGTTGTCCTATTTTTTGTTACTGGATGTGGTTGTGAGTTAGAGGTTTTTTTGGTTAGTATGTTGGTATGGGTAAGATGAATCTGAATAAGGAGAGAAGTGATTGGTTTGGTAACTTACCCAGAGTTTCTTCATTTGTAACATGTAGAAAGATTCACCCCATACTAAGAAGTCATGGTGTGACATGTCTTTCATATGAAGTTGCATTTATTTATTCGTGCTCTTTCACTTTCTTATGTGACTTCTTTTGGGTTCCTTGTATTCGGTTGTGCTTCTTGGTTTCCTAGTTAATAATGGAATGAATACTTAATTGATCATTAAATCTTGGAATGGATTGGTTTTTCTTGGTTATCAGAATAAAAATGGTTGGATGAAATTGGTTGAGAATGTGAAATAGATGTGTGGCTTGATGTGTAGTGTTATGCATTTAGAGGCGAAAGAGAAACAAATAGTGTGCTGATATGGTTCTGTTTACTGAGAACCCTTAGGTTGGGCTTGAGTGTTTTGTATCATATATGTATACACTTATATTTTTATTGTGATTTCTATACAACCCCCACCCAAGATGATCAATATGTGCCGAACACCCCAATTATCATAGGGGAGGGTGTCTTTCCCATTATCCAGGTATGAGGATGGATGTTTGGCCACCCTCTCTTCCCTAAATCATCTTCATGTAGATGATAAACCAAGTTTATTTGGGTAGTATATGGTGAGATGTTGTTTCCCATGAGTTTTTGGGTGTGGTGGTTAGTTTCTCAGGTGTCTTCGGGTTGAGTTGTGATGTGCTTTTCCAGGTGTCTTCAAGATGAGATGTGATGTGTAGTGAGGCCCAGGTGTGCACGAGTAGGATGTGTTGTGAGGCCCAAGTGTTTGCAGGAGGGGTGTGTTGTGATCCCCTGGTGTGTGTGGGAAGGATGTGTTCTGATTCCTAGTGTGTGCGGGTGGTATTTGATGTGGTATATTTGGATGAGGTGGGAGTGCCACAACGTTTTACATTGGGGTGTTAGAGTGGCTAATCAGTGGGAAAATAGGGCATGGTACCCTATAATCTATGTGATTTATAATATTTTGCATGACTATTATTACATGGTGAGCATGGATTGGTGTGTTTGGGTGGCTAGTATACCTTCTTAGGTGTGGTTTGGTACTATTTTCTTATCATGGTTGCATCAGTATACCTCTTTCACATATACACATGAGACTTTAGTATTCCTACATAGTATACTTCTAGGACCACCCTATGTATATTAACTTCTTCTAAGTTTCCATAAGGATTTTGTAGACCGTGATGGATCTTATTAGTATAGATCTTGATAGTTTCTACGTTGCTACTTAGCATTACTTTTGGGTATTTACTTTGGTGACTTCTGTATTTGTACCAATTCTATTTTACACATGCGTGTGTGATCGATTTGGATTTATTTACATTATATCTTGAAGTCTCTATGTGGATGATCCATCATATCTCCCGATCTCATTTCACAAAAGGGTAATGTATCCCATATTGTGAGATTTGTACACCCTTGGTTCGAGTCGTCAACCCAAGGCCTGATGGATGTTGGACTTGGGAAGCAATATCACCCTTTCATCATTTCCATCCAAGGAGGGGTATCTTTGGAGGGAATGGGTCTTCATAAGTAAGAATTTATATGTGATGTAATATTTATATATGTATGTATTCATCATAAATAACAAAGATATTCATTAACATTAACATTAATAAATTTCCTGTAAAGAGTATGTGAAAAACGAATCAAATAGCTTTGTGAGGTGGTAGTCCACCGTACATATAAATAATGTTATCATATCCACCAAAAAATGAAAATTAAGAAGGTATATGTGATATAAAAAATTCAAAATTATAATAATTTCATAAATATTTTACAAATATGTTAAATCCATCATTATATATATCCTTTAATGGTGGTGAGGTAAATTAATTACATCATTCTGTGAGGCGGTAATCAACCATACTCACAACAGACAATTTAGTTCCCTATTTGATGGAATTGGAGATGGATATAGGTTATTATATTAACATAATAAAATTGTAGTATATGTTATATAATGGTGTTATTTTATTATCAATTTCAAATAAGATTTTAATGTGGTGGAAGAATAAATAAAATAAGTACACACGTTTATGAATTTTTCCTCTTCTTCAGAGAGACTCTTTATGTTTAAACCTAAAGAATTCATAGGAGGGAATCATAATAAAAAATAAATACTCTAGGATGTGGTTAGGGAATAAATTATAGGATTTGGGAATATCATTCCCAATGAAAACTATTTTGTATGTGTGAATAGGGGAGGATAGGGTGTTACCCTTTATAAGTGACGGAGAGAACA
This sequence comes from Viscum album, assembly GCA_963277665.1. NCBI lineage: Eukaryota > Viridiplantae > Streptophyta > Magnoliopsida > Santalales > Viscaceae > Viscum > Viscum album. The sequence continues at coordinate 1,944,945,482 of OY728148.1, forward strand.
TACACGGAATTTTATAAAAGATAAAGTGATATATATTTTTTCTCCTGAAAAAATCCTCAAAAATTGTACATTATAAAAATTTATAGATGATAGATTCCAAATATTTCCATACAAAGGGTGATGAATATGTTTTATGTCATTTAAATCCCTTATCTTCTTACTTTAACCCTAGGTAAAATCATTTTTACATAATCCATGGTAATTAATTTTTATTGTTTTAACTATACATTCTGTTTAAAAATTAAGAAGATCTAATTTGATAATGTATAGTATGATGTCTCGAAATATGGAGTCATCTCTGAGAAATTAAATTTATAGAAGGGACACAAAAAAATTTAAAATTAATCTATAAATTTGATGAAAGTTCGGTTTTTGAAATAGAAACATCTCATAAGTATTGAATATATTTATTATCCAAATTACTTATGTATTTGATTAAAATAAAATAAATTAGTGCAATTTTAATAAAATTGAAAATATATTTTTTTAAAACAAATTTAAAATAAATTTTACATTGTAAATAACTCAATCTGAAAGGCAGTTTTCAATAAAAATTATTATTTTTTCACAATTCATCAAAATATTAATATTTTCAGTTTAATCCTAAAAAATTACTGAAAGATATTTTTTACCTATAGATTTAAAAAATTAGGTGTAATTTTAATTTTCTTTAGAACTTGTAATCATTAATTTCAAATTATATGTGGAAGGCGCAAATAAACTGCATGTTACAAAAATACAGTTTATTAGAAAATATTTATTTTTCTTTCAAATGAATATTTTTTATTTATATTCAATAGATAACCACTAAATTTATTTTAATCATTTTTTAAAAAATATAATTTTCATAGTTTTTTTGTTTCTATGAATATCGACCATCTTAATGGTCTGGTTATAATGGTCATGTTTAAATAATAAAATTTTAAAAGAGTACTGTGTTTCACTAAAACAAAATGTTTCATATATTGAAAGATATCAAAGAAATTGAATTTATTGTAAAATAATTCTGTTATAAATTCTAGGGGTTTTATATTGTATTATAATCTTGGGGTTGGTTTTAGTATTATCTATCAAATATTATGTCGCTACTTTAAAATATTAGGGTGCTATATTCTACCTCCCTTGAATAAATTGCTTCCTCACCATTTATTTCTGATATTGATAATTAATGCCTTAATATTTGATAATAACCTTCATTAAATCCCACATCATGAGAGATGAAAAAATCAACATCTAGATAGTGTGGAAATGGAATTACGAATGACATATTGAATAATCTCATAACTAGGATTCCAAGTAGGAGAACATAAGTGGGAAGTGAAAATAAAGACATTGAAGAAAAGTGTAATGAAAAATAGTTATGGAAGATGATATAGGTCCTTGATCACAATAAAGATAATGATAAATATAAAGTCAACAACCAAAAAACCATAAATCTACGATGAGTTAATGGATCCTTTGATTCTTCATAAATGAAGGTACTTATATAACATTTTTTTCAAGATCATTTTCCTAGAGTAGAGGAATTATTTTACCATTTAGACTGAGAACATATGAAAATATACATTATCAATATATTTCTATTTCATAGGCACAATTATATCGTTTTTTGCACTTATATGAATACTCAATTCATTTATTACTCCTAAAAATTAATACCCAACAAGATTAATTTTCTGAAGCACATTTAACAGATCATGAAAATGATAAGTCATTCATCAATTCCCTAGATATTTTACAAAACTGAAATGGTAAACAAAATTATTCAATGAAATGAAAAGTTAAGCTTAATACATTAAATATATATTTATCCTTGATAATCATCCAAAATATTTGTGTCCAAATTCTAAGTAAAAAAATTTAATGAAAACCTCACTAAATCAACATTATCTTTCCAAGAAAAATAAAGTGGCTCATAATGTCATATTCTAAATATAAAAATAAATTGACCACTATAAAACTAAAATGAAAACCTGCATTCTATTAATAATAAAATATTATGTTTTAGAATATATTCCATTAATATTTAAATGTAGTAAACTCAAACAAAAATGAAACAATGTAACACCCTAATATTTCATAGTATGTTATCTTTTCAAAGTAATTCTATAACTTGCACTACACGCCACATTGAGTTCAAGCGAACCACGACTTACCAAAATAACCATTCAAAAAGTGATTATAAACTGTATTAACTCAATATTCAAATTTATATACACCGTATTACTTTAAAATACGTATTAGGTGTTTATTAGACATAATATAAGAACATATTTAATTTTTTAGATAAATTAAGTATTTATCAGAAAATGAAATTTTACCGCCTTTTAATGGAGAACCGTTTTTAAATGAAATATTTGAAAATTTTATATATTAAATTTGACAAAATAAACTTATTATTTATAATCTGGACATAAAAATTTATTTTTGATAAATATTTTGGGTTTTTATGGTAACATTCAAATTTTGGTAAATAGGGATAAATACTGAATTTTAATTGCATTTTTTAATCAAAATAATTTATTGTGTTAAATTAAAAATTTGAATGGTTTGGAAGTTTAAATAGATTATTTTTTATCATTTACTATAATTTGGGTCATTATAAGTAATTTCACATTTAAATTTGACATAAACACATGTCAATCGTTTGATAGTTTTTACTTTATAAAAACCCTGTTTTTTGGTTTTGACAAGAGGACTTAATTTTAAATTAATTAATTAAACTTCTATGTTTTTTATTTTGTAAAATTTAATTCATTTTTTAATTCAGAATATCAAAATTATCTTAGGGTTAATTTTTGGTATTTTTCTGAAAATATTCAATTTTTGATGAATAGTGAAAAACACTTCGTTAATGTTTAAAACCGACTTTTTATTTAAATAATTATTTATTTTTTGTATATTTATTTTATATCAAAATATATATATAATAACTATATAAGTTCAATTTAATTAATTGGAGTCATTTTATAATAAAATTAGATGTATAAAATTTTATTGAACTTTTTAATGTCTTTTACCCACCTTCAAGGAACATTTGCAAATTTACATAAATGTAATTTTACCACTTTGGTGAATTGAATTTTAAAAATATGGGAGACACGGTAGATATCAGTATGTAAAATGTGGTTCAATAAGAATAAAATAATTTTCGGTGAACAATAACTTTTGACTTTTATTTACCACGGTTAAAAGTAAATAGGGTAATTAAAGGTAAAAATTATATTATAATTATCCTAACACATGTCCTAATTATTTTGGATAATTTTATTTCAACCAAAAAAACCGTAGGAATTAAATATGATACTTTTGGTCTAGTTGGATTAGATTAGGACATTTATTATTATTATATTTAAAGAAAAGGTAAAAGTGTTAAATTCAATGTTTAATAACTAAACCATTATTAATATATGGTTATACATAATATAAATTTTAATATAAATGTTCATTAGAAATATAAATATATTTACTACATAATGGTATTTAATTTAAAAATTTTAGATATTATATAATTAAATTTACTTATGTCACAATAATGATTTAGTAATTATTTTATCAATGAATGATTAAATTAATTGACATTATAAATATAAAAACAAATGTAAATAGAGGCTTTTGATGCCATCCACGAATTTTATTGATTAATATGAAATTCTATGATTTATTAAATTAATTTTTTTTCTAATTAATTAGGCTTTTATAACTTTCAAAAAAACCAAATACTAAATAGTGTCAAAATTCACATAAATGAGTTTCTAAAACAAACACTTTATAATTAAATGATATAATAATCCTAAAAATCCAAGGTTCAGCCAAAGGACTTATATAATGATAAATATGTCATTAATAAACCACTTGGGATTCTCTTGAATTTTTATTGTAATTTTATTAACCATTTATTATAATAATACAATAGGACATGGTAAAAGTTAAAATATTTAACTAATATTTGATTCTAAATGATAAGGTTAATATGTTGAACTGAAATTGTCTAAAACCTATTTGTTGAGATGATTCCAACCCATCCAAACATTATCATAGTAATAAATCAATTTAGATCCATTAGAAATTGAAAATTATTTTATAATAAAATAAATTGTTCAAATATTTCCTAAAGTGACCCTCACCTCTCTTATAAAAGGGTACTTTCCCTTCTCTCAAACTCACACCCCAAAGTAATTTGGCTCGGCCAAACCTTGCCCAAATCTCCTCCCATCTTCCCTAACTTAAACATATAGGCATTACTTTTAGAAAAAATCGAATCTAATGTGCCCTTTTGTTCAAAGAAAAAGGAAACACCCAAAGAAGAGGTAATAATTTTATCACCTCTTTCAATGTTATTTTCTTCTTCAACTTTATTTTTCTTTGTTATTTCCATACCAAAATAATAACTGTAGTACCTTCTACATAAAGTGATTTTATTATAAATATTTTAAAACCATAATCATTATTCAATCTATCCTATGAATTATAATGTCACCTTCCATGCTTGCGTAGGGTTTACCGCCACCACACCGTGGTATAATTTGTTATCCAACACTTCATTATTTGGATGGGTATAATAATTAGTATAATTGATGTGAATAATAAATATATCATGTTAATGATTCTTTATATATAATATTCCATCCAATTACATATAATTTCACCATCAATATAATGATATCGTCACTCGTGCGTATGTACAGCTTACCGTCTCCACAACGCGATGAGTTTTATTTCCACGTTCACCGTTCAATGTGATTATAAAAATATATATTCTTAATATATTTTTAATATATGACAAAATCATTATTTTGGAAATATATATATATATATATATATTTACATATATCTCATTCACATACTTCTATTCAATATGATATGAAAACAGAAACAACATTTATGCGTACGTACAGCCTACCATCTCTATAAACGGTGTTTTCCATTTCATATATCAATCTTTTATAAATATTCATATTCTAAATATACATTAAATATAAATCATGTTTTAAATTTTTGAAGTATTTAAATCATGAACTAAATGATACGATCATTAATAACAAGTTAAAACATATATGATAAAGAAAGCGATTATTACCTGAAATGTTAATTTAACAGGGAAATAGTTATTAAATGGGTAGTATAAAGTCATAAATGAATCATGTATGATATTATAAATATTAATATGGTTCTATTATAAGTCAATAATATACTATTTTCATTATAAAAGATGTTAAACATACCCTCGACCAGAGGAAAGTGCAAGGTAAGTGTTAATTCCTCAATCTCATTATTATCCGAGATTGTTTATGTGCAAGTATTTTAAGGGAAATATTTTTTATCCATGTCATTACTTCATAAAAGTAATTTTAAAATTATTCTTCTAAGTTACTATTTAACTAGAACATCATTTTATATGTTTTAAAAATTTATTCTTCTAAATATTTCTTATTAATGTCCATGTTTTAAAAATAGTTATAAGGATTTATTTATATGGAAATGATTGTTTTAAAATGTTCATTCATTTTAAAAGTTTCAAAGTAGCATGGGACACTTTTATTCAAAAATATCTTTTAAATTAATTCCTTTATAAATGTATGACTTTTAAATGATTTAAAAAAAGGATATTTCTCTCAAAAAAAATTACTGATCATTTTCAAAAATGTCAAAAACAATTACTAGATATTATTCTCAATTTGGGTTGATATTTTATAATACAATATTACATATTTTATTAATTGTGTTTTGATATTTTTGACTGTAGATGTGATATTTTTATACCCTTCGTGGTTTATGGTTGAATTGTTCTCATTTCTTAAGCTAGTTTTAATACAAATGATTATGTTATGTTTCAACATTTCTATATAAGGAATGCGGTGGACTTAGTTACTAACAGGTGGAGCCCACTATAGCTCCTAGATGCATCGGTAGGTCTTAGGAGAAAATTTAGTGTCTTGGAACATGACCTTGACCAAACCTTTTTTTGTAGTCTTGGCACGAGTCCTTGACTACGTGTTAATGATGTCCGAGTTATGTATTCCCCCATTATGAAATTAATTATTACATGTGATTATTAGATAAGTAGAATATACATGTTCATGTTTATATGGAAATGTTTGATTTATTTTCTTCATATTATGTTCATGTTTATATTTAAAAGGATTTTGTTTTTATTACACATATTTCCTTTAATGTTTATATCTTTCGCTAAATTATTTACCCTTCCCGAGCATCTGAGCTCACCCCTTTTTTATGTTTTGTTTTCACAGGATTCCAGGAAGTGTATTATGTTTTATATACATGGTTATGCTCGGTGAATAATAGAGTTATCAATGTATTATTTATGTTGTGTTTTATGTTTGAATTTTTAACGTAACTTTCATGTATTTAATCTATTTTCCAAGAATACTAAACTGACCGGTCCTTCGGGACTTGATTTTTGGTAATCATGCTAATGTATTAAAATAATGCATCAGCTCTGGGCTTCTATGGTCGGGGACTTACAGTTGGTATCCGAGGGAGTTTAGTACAAAACTTTGAAACTATATTTACAAAAAATATTTTTAGAGAACATTACCCTAAGATAGTCTTTGAGGATTAGTATAGAAGAACATCCTAGAATTTTGGTAATGTAGAGATACTGTGTATTTTCTAAGAAATACATCCCTGTCTGGATATGAGCAGTTAGAGGCAGCTCTGGAAGAGATGCACCTTGCAGTGAAAACTCATATAAGGAGTATCGGGCTTGAACCGGGGTATCCTGGTACATGAAAATTTGCCTTGAATCACTCTACATTATGACACCCCCAGGTGATATTCTTAGTATAATTCAAATTTTCTTTACAAGCCAATATGAAGGATTTAAGGGTAAATACTTTCTCAAAGAAAACAATTTTTTTATGATTATAGTTTATATTCATAATCTTTTCAGTTTACGTTAGGTATTTTTAATGTTTATATTATTCAATGAGATTCATAAACTAACCTAGTGTATACAATTTTGTAGAAATGGCACCCAATATAAGGAATGGGAACTCCTAAAATTCGCATGATCCAAAGAGTAAGAAGGATCATATCATTCATGGTATTAAGCTAGCATTTAGGAGGAAAATAGTCTCCCACATATTCTCATCATATAAAGAAATCATATCATGTTTTAATAAGATAAGTAAATAATTCATTGAGTCATATGGATTTGAAGGGAAGCCAGAGAAGAAAAGGATTGTAGAGACAAATATGGATAAGGGGAAGAAGTAAAAGAAGGATTTTCTCATATTTAATAACTATAGAAAGAATCAACTTGGTAAATGATTTAGGGGAATGAGAGTTTGTTATTTTTGTGGAGAAAAAAACACCAAGTAAGTGATTTCAAGAGTAAGAAAAGGTTTCAAATATACAATGATTCATCTATAATGAGTTGGAATACTATGCGAATCAATGCAACAATCATCAAAGTATACCACAAAGGATGTTGTTAAATAATAATTAAGTTATGATACTACAGAAGATAAAGAGGAATGACTAGTGTTCATATGTTGATATTAATGAAGTATATCCTTTGAGTGTTCTATCAAAGATGTACGAGTTATAAGAATTATGGAAATAAATAAGGATAGTACTATGATAATATTTCATTAAAGATTTGAGATTATATAGTTCTAAGAAATGTGACACAATAGAATGTTAAAATTCTTGGAAAATAAATGATTGAAGGAAAGATAAACATTAATTTGGTTATGAGACTGAGGTAGTGATTTTGGAATAAGATATGATTGATTTTTATAATTTATATTCAATATTCTGAAGTACTTTGAAACTAATTAATTGTTTGTTTATTCCATTATTTTTAGAGTTTGAAACATTTTTGGATATATGGAGTATATCCAATATTCTATAATGAATAAGGTATCATGAATGTAATCAATACGGTTTTATGGTAATTCAGGGTGTTACCGCGTTTTAAAAGAATACATGATGAAGGTATTTAAATGTTATTATGTGGAAAAAAGGATCTTCATTGTGTTTACCTTCCTTATAAATTTTGGAATGTGAGTTTGGACAGAATTATTTTGGATAATTCTAAATGTTGTCATGAATTCTGTTTGACATTTGATACTATTGTTAAGGTTAAATAATTATTTAATATTATTTGGTTATTATTATAAAAAGGACAACCTAGAGGTCGGGCGATAACCCATCACGTCCAACAAGGCCACGAGACTTGAACCCGCAATCGAAGGGAGGCAAGGGTGAATGACCTACCACTAGCCTACATGATGTCCATGTTTTTATAATGTATTTTTTTTAAATATTATGACAGATGAATTATAAATTAATTATTTTTGGAACCCTATATGTTTAGGACAAATAAAATATTTTTGAATTCAGTTATCTTTTGGAGTGAAAGATGAGTTTGTTGTAGGAATTATTTGAAGGATGATACTCTACTTCTCAAGTATATTTTTTTAATATTATTCTATTAATATTTATTCTTATACTTTAGGGAAGTGATCTTAAAACAAAAACATGTTATCTTAATACCTTATGTTTTATTGAACTGATGGTATTTTATATCATCATATATTGTTGGCTTTGAGGCCCTCAATTGTACACTTGTTTGTGATTGAAAAATATCAATCACTTGCTATAAATATTTATGTTTTTCCTTCAATTATGTGTCTCTAATTTACAAATATGTTCACCTTATCTAGATCATAATTTTGTGGTGACTTTTTCATTTCCCTTTGCCTCTTATTAAGACTAAATTTTATTAAACCAATTTCTGATGTGGGTTTTTTAAAAAGGTATTTTTCTATTTTTAAAATTTTATTTTCGATGAATAATTTCAAATTGAGAGGATGGAATTTATTTATGGAGGGGAGAAAGTAACACCCCAAAATTTTATATTACGTTATCTCTTCAATGTAATTCAATAACATGTGTTACACACAACACTGAGTTCGAGCGCACCACGACTTATGAAACTAGTCGTTCAAAAAGTAGTTGAGAATAGTATTAACTGAATTTTTAATTTTATATACTAAATATAATTTTAACATCCATACCATGTGTTTCTTAGATATAATATAAGAAAAAATTTAATTTTTCAGATAAAGGAAGTATTTTTCAGAAAATGCGAATTTACAGCCTTTTAATGGAGAACCCTTTTTAAATCCAAAATTTGACATATTTATATTTTAAATTTGACAAAATAAACTTATTATTTATAATCAAAACATAAAAATTTAGTTTCTCTAAATTTTTGGCATTTTCTGATAACTTTCATATTTTGGTGAATAGTGAAAAATACAAAATTTTAATTCAAAACACCATTTTTAATTAAAAAAATTTATTGTGTTAAATTATACATTTGAATGTTTGGGAAGTATAATTAGATTATATTTTTATCATTGAATACAATTCAAGTCATTACATGTAATTTCACATTTAAATTTCACATAAACAAGTGTCAATCTTTTGATAGTTTTTACTTTTCAAGAACCCACATTTTTAGTTTTGACAACAGGAATAATTTTAAATTAATTAATTCAACCTCAATGTTATGAATTTTGTAAAATATTATTCATTTTTAAAATCAGAATATAAAAATTATCTTACGGTGAATTTTTGGTATTTTTTAAAAACTTTTAGTTTTTGATGAATAGTGAAAAACACTATGTTATTTTTTAAAACTGAATTTTTTATTTAAATAATTATTTATTTTATTAAAATTTATTTTAAGTAAATATATATATAATCCTTATATAAGTTAAATTTAATTCATTGGAGTTGTTTTATAATAACATTAGAGATATAAAACTTTGTTGAACATTTTAACGTATTTTACCCACCTTCAAGGCACAATTGAAAATTTGCATAAAATGTAATTTTACCGCTTCTGTGAATTGAATTTAAAAAATACAAAAGATATGGTTGCTATCAGTAAGTTAAATTTTGTTCAATATGATGAAACATAATTTTTTGGTGAATAGTAACTGTTGACTTTTATTTACCGCGGTTAAAAGTAAATAGGGAAATTAATGGTAAAAATGATATTATAATTACCCTAACACATTTCCTAATTATATTGAATAAGTGTATTTCGACCAAAACCAACCTTAGGAATAAAATATGACCCTTTTGATCAACTTGGATTAGATTAGGACATTTATTATTATTTTATTTAAATAAGGGTTAAAAGTTTTAAATTCAATGTTTAATAACTAAAATATTTTTAATATAGGGTTACACATAAGATACAATTGACTATAAATATTCTTTAGAAAGATAAAAATATTTCCTACATAACGGAATTTTATTTTATTTATAATTTATATAGATTAATTAATTAAATTTATTTATGATTCAAGAATGATGCAATAATTACTTTATCAATAAAAGATTAAAATAATTGATTTTGTAAATATAAAAATGAATATAAATTGAAGGCTTTATGCCATCCACAATTTTTATTGATTAATATGACATATTAAGGTTGATTCAATGAATGTTTTACGAAGTAATCATGCTGTTGTGACTTTCACAAAAACCAAATACTAAATACTATCAAAATTGACATAAATGAGTTTTTATAACAAATACTATATTATTAAATGATATAATTTTCCTAAAAATCTATGGTTCATCCAGAGAGCTTATATAATGATAAATATGTCATTAATGAACCACTTGGTGTTCTATTATATTTTTATAGTAATTTTATTAACCATTTATTATAATAATACAAGAGGACATAGTAAAAGTTAAACTATTTAACTAAGACTTAATCTAAAAGATAGGGTTAATATGGTGACCTAAACTTGTCTAAAACCTATTTGTTGAGAATATTTAGACCCATAACCAGTTTATCTTATAATTAAATCAATTTTTAACCATTAGAAACCGAAAATGATTATATAATAAAAAAATATTTCATACATTTCCTAAATTGTCTCTCACCTCTCTTATAAAAGGGTACTCCACCTTCTCTCCAAATCACATAACCAATTCCATTTGTCTTGTCCAAACCCTGACCAAATATCCTACCAACTTACCTCACATAAACCTAGAGTCATTCTTTTAAGCATAAATCCAACTCAAGGAGACCTTTTTTCAAATCAAAAGAAAAAACGCCCAAAGAAGAGGTAATTATTTTATCACCTCATTCAATGTACTTTTCTTCTTCCACATTATCTTTCTTTATTATTTACAAAAAAAATAATAACTCCAATACATTCAAAATACTGTGATTTCATTATAAATATGGTACAAACATACTCATTATTCAATCCATCCTATGGACGATAATGTCACCATGCATGCGTGCGTACGGCTTACGGTCTCCACGTTGTGGTATAATTTTTTATTCAACACTTCGTTATTTGGATTTGTATAATAATTAGTATAATTGGTTTGAATAATAAATATAACATTTTAATTATTATGTATATATAATATACCATCCAATTACATATGATTTCACCATCAATATAATGATATCGTCACTCGTGCGTACGTACACCTTACCGTCTCCATGGTGCGATGAGTTTTATTTCCACATTCACCGTTCAATGTGATTATAAAAATATATATTATTAATATGTTTTTAATATATGACATAATAATTATTTTGGAAATATATATATATATATATATTTACATATATCTCATTCACATACTTCCATTCAATATGATATGAAAACAGAAACAACATTTATGCGTACGTACGATCTACCATCTCTATAAACGGTGATTTCCATTTCATATTTCAATCTATTATACATGTCTATATTCAAAATATAAATTACATATAAGTCCTGCTTTATATTTTGGATGTATTTAAATCATGAACTAAATGATACGATAATGAATAACAAGTTAAATCATGTAAGATAAAGATAGCGATTATTACCTGAAATGTTAATTTAACAGGGAAATCGTTATTAAATGGGTAGTATAAAGTCATAAATGAATAATGTATGATATTAGAAATATGAATGTGGTTCTAGTATAGGTTAATAATATACTATGGTCATTATAAAAGATGCTAAACATACCCTCGGCCAAAGGAAAGTGCAAGGTAAGTGTCAATTCCTCAATCTCATTATTTTTCGAGTTTGTTTATGTGTAATTAATTTCAGGGAAATATTTATTATCCATGTAATTGTTTCATAAAATTCATTTAAAAATTATTCTTTTAAAATACTCTTAAATAAAACATCATTTTATATTTTTTAAATATTTAATCTTCTAAATATTTCTTATTAATGTCCACGTTTTTCAAATGGTTATAAGGATTTATTTATATGGAAATGATTGTTTTAAAATGTTAATTCATTTAAAAAGTTTCAAAGTGTAATGGGACACTTTTATTCAAAAATATCTTTTAAATTACTTCCTTTATAAATGTTTGAATTTTAACTGATTTAAAAAATATATATTTCTCTCAAAATGTTTTACTGATCATTTTCAACTATGTCAAAACAATTTACTAGATATTATTCTTGATTTGGGTTGATTTTTTATAATACAATATTCCATATTGTATTTAATGATTTATGATATGTTTGAATTTGGATGTGATATTTTTTTACCCTTCATGGTTTATGGTTGAATTGTTGGCATTTCGTATGCAAGTTTTATTACAAATGATTATGTTATGTTTCAAAATTTCCATATGAGGAATGTAGCGGACATAGTAAGTAACTGGTGGAGCCCGATATAGCTCCTCGATGCATTGGTAGGTCTCAGGAGACAATTTAGTGTCTTGGAACATGACATGGACCAAAATTCTATTTGTAGTCTTGGCACGAGGCATTGACTATGTGGTAATGATGTCCGAGTTAGGTATTCCATCATTATAGAATTAAAAATTACATGTGATTATTCGAACAATAGAATATCCATGTGCATGTTAAATGGTAATGTTTGATTTAATTTCTCTATATTATGTTCATTTTTATGTTTAAAAGTCTGTTGTTTTTATTTAACATATTACCTTTAATGTTTATATCTTCCGCTAAATTATTTACCCTTACCGAGCATCTGAGCTCACCCATTTGTTATGTTTTGTTTTCCAAGATTCCAAGAAGTGTATTACGTTTTATATACATGGTTAGGATCGGTGAATAATGGAGTTCTCAATGGATTATTTATGTTGTGTTTTCTGTTTGAATGTTTTATGTAATGTTCATGTATGTAATCTATTTTCCAAGACTACTAAACCGATCGGTCCTTCGGAACTTGATTTCTTGTAACCATGCTAATGTATTAAAATAATGCACCGGATCTGGGCTCTAGGGTCGGGGAGTTATAGTCGGTATCCGAGGAAGTATAATACAAAACATGGAAACTAGATTTTGAAAAACTATTTATAGAGAACATTACCCTATGATAGTCTTTAAGGATTAGTATAGAAGAGCTTCATAGAATTTGGGTAATGTAGAGATACTGTGTATTTTACAAGAAATACATCCATGTCTGGATACAAGCCGGTAGAGTCGGCTCTGTAAGAGATGTACCTTGGAGTAAAAAATCTGACAAGAAGTATCGGGCTTGAACTGGGGTATCCTGGTACATAAAAATGGGCCTTGAAGAACTCTAGGTTATGACACTCCCAGGGGATATGCTTAGGATAATAGAAATTTTCATTACAAGCCATTATGAAGGATTTAAAAGTAAATAAATTCTCAAATAAAACAATTTCTTTTGATTTTAGATTATATGCATAATCTTTTCAGTGTATGTTAGTTATTTTTAAAGTTCATAATTATTCAATGAGATTCATAAACTAACCTAGTGTATGCCATTCTTTAAAAATGGCGCCCAAAAGAAAGAATGAGAACTCCAACAATATGCATGATCCAAAGAGTAAGAAGGATAATATCTTTCATGGTATTAAGCCAACGCTTAGAAGGAAAATAGTCTCCCAGATATACTAATCATATAAAGAAATAATATCATGTGTTAATAAGATAATTAAAGAATTCATTGAGTCATATATCTTTGAAGGGACGCCAGAGAAGAAAAGGATTGTAGAGATAAATATGGATAAGGGGAATAAGAGAAAGAAATATTTTCCCATATGTAATAACTATGGAAAGAATCCAAATGGTAAATGATTTAAGGTAATTGGAGTTTTTTATATGTGTGGAGAAAAAATACACCAGGTACGTGATTACAAGAGTAAGAAAAGGTTTCAAATGTACAATGATTCATCTACAAGGAGTTGGGACACTACGCGAATAAATGTCCCAATCCTCAAAGTATACTGGAAATGATGTTGTTAAATAATAATCAAGTTATGATACTACCACAGATAAAGAGTAATGACTAGTGTTCATATGTTAATATTGAATAATTATGACATTTGAGAGTTCTATAAATGATGTACGGGTTATATGAATTATGGAAATAAATAAGTATAACACTACAGTACTTTTTCATTGAAGATTTGAGATTATATGGTTCTGTGAAATGTCAATCTATATAAAGTCAAAATTTAGCAAAAATACAAGGATGAAGGAATGATAAACCTTAATTTGGTTCTGATACTGAGGTTGTGATTTTGTAATAAGATATTATTGATTTGGATAAATTATATTCAATATTCTAAAGTACTTTGAAACTAATTAATTGTTTGTTTATTCCATTATTGTTAGAGTTTACCACATTTTTGGATATATGGAGTATATCCAATATTGTATAAGTAATAAGGAAGCATAAATGTAATCAATACGGTTTTATGGTAATTTAGGGTGTTACCGTGTTTTAAAAGAATACATGATGAAGGTATTCAAATGTTATTATGTGGAAAAAAGGATCTTCATTGTGTTTACCTTCCATATAAATTTTGGAATGTGAGTTTGGACAGATGTATTTTGGATAATTCTAAATGTTTTAATGAATTATGATTGACACTAGATACTATTTTTAAGGTTAAATAATTATTTAAGATAATTTTTTTATTGTTATAATAAGTACAAGCGAGAGGTCGGGTGACAACCCATCGCGTCCGATAAGGCCACGAGACTTGAACCCGCAATCGAAGGGCAACAAGGGTGCATGACCTACCACTGGCCTACATGATGTCCAAGTTTGTATAATGTAGTTTTTTAAATCTTATGACAAATGAATAATAAATTAATTATTTTTTGAAACCTATACGTTTAGGATAATAGAATATTTATGAATTCAATTATCTTTTGGGGTGAAAGATGAGTTTGTGGTAGGAATTAGTTGAAGGATGATACTCTACTTATCAAGTATATTTTTTTCCATTTATTCTATGAATAAATAAATTCTTAAACTTTTGGGAAGTTATCTTAAAACAAAAATGTGTTATCCTAATACCTTATGTTTTATTTAACTGATGGTATTTTAAATCATCATAGATTGATGGCTTTGAGGCCCTCAATTGTACACTTGTTTGTGATTGATGATCTCAATAAATCTCTATAAATATTTATGTTTTTCCTCCAATTATTTGTCTCTAATTTCCACAAATGTTCTCCATATTGAGATCATGATTTGGTGGTAAATTTTTCATTTCCCTTTTCCTCTTATTAAGACTAAATTTTATTAACCCAATTTCTGAGGTGGGTTTTCCAAAAAGGTATTTTTCTATTTTTAACATTTAGTTTTTGAAGAATAATTTCAAATTGCAAGGATTGAATTTATCGATGGAGGGGAGAAAGTAACACCCCAATATTTCATCATACATTATCTCTTCAATGTAATTCAATAACTTGCATTACACGCAACACTGAGTTCGAGCACACCACAACATACCAAACTAGCCATTCAAAAAGCAGTAATGAATAGTATTAACTGAATTTTTAATTTTATATACTCCATATAATTTTATCATCCATATTATGTGTTTCTTAGACATAATATAATAACAAATTCAAATTTTCAGATAAAGGAAGTATTTTTCAGAAAATGAAATTTTACTGCCTTTTAATGGAGAACCCTTCTTAAATCAATCATTTGACTCTTTTATATACTAAATTTGACAAAATAAACTTCTTCTTTATAATCAGGACATAAAAATTTAGTTTTGATAATTTTTGTTTTCATTTTTCTGATAACTTTCATATTTTGGTGAATATTGAAAACACAAAATTTTAATTGAAA
Source organism: Viscum album (assembly GCA_963277665.1). Taxonomy (NCBI): domain Eukaryota; kingdom Viridiplantae; phylum Streptophyta; class Magnoliopsida; order Santalales; family Viscaceae; genus Viscum; species Viscum album. The sequence continues at coordinate 1,944,961,601 of OY728148.1, forward strand.
ACACCTTTTTTAATCAAAATAATTTATTGTGTTAAATTATACACATGAATGTTTGGGAAGTATAATTAGATTATATTTTTATCATTGAATACAATTCAAGTCATTATATATAATTTCACATTTAAATTTGAGGTAAACAAGTGCCAATCTTTTGATAGTTTTTACTTTTCAAAAACCCGCATTTTGGGTTTTGACAATAGTAATAATTTTAAATTAATTAATTCAACTTCTATGTTTTTAATTTTGTAAAATTTCATTCATTTTTGAATTCGGAATATCAAAATTAGCTTATGGTTAATTTTTTGTATTTTTCAAAACTATTAGTTTTTGATGAATAGTTAAAAACACTACGTTATGGTTTAAAACCAACTATCTTATTTAAATAATTATTTATTTTATAAAAATTTATTTTATGTCAAAATAGATATATAATACTTATATAATTTCAATTTAAGTCATTGGAGTTGTTTTATAATAACATTATATGTATAAAATTTTATTGAACATTTTAACGTCTTGTACCCCCACCTTCAAGGCACAATTGCAAATTTGCATAAAATGTAATTTTACCGCTTCTGTGAATTGAATTTAAAAAATCTGTAAGACATGGTTGATATCAGTAAGTTAAATTTTGTTCAATATGATGAAACAAAATTTTTGGTGAATAGTAACTGTTCACTTTTATTTACCATGGTTAATAATAAATAGAGTAATTAGTGGTAAAGATGATATTATAATTACTTTAAAGCATGTCCTAATTCTATTGGATAAGTGTATTTCGACAAAAAACTACCTTAGTAATAAAATATGATCCTTTTGATCATCTTTGATTAGATTAGGAGATTTATTTTTATTTTATTTAAATAAGGGTTAAATGTTTTTAATTAAATGTTTAATAACAAAACTATTTTTAATTAAGGGTTATACATAATATTAATTCGAGTATAAATATTCATCAGAAAAATAAAAATATTTCCTCCATAATGGAATTTTATTTTATTTATAATTTATAAAGATTAAATAATTAAATTTATTTATGATACAAGAATGATGCAATTATTACTTTATCAATAAAAGATTACAATAATTGATTTTTTGAATATAAAAATAAATGTAAATTGAATGTTTTATGCCATCCACTATTTTTATAGATTAATACGACATATTAGGGTTAATTCAATGAATTTTGTTCGAAGTAATTATGCTGTTATGACTTTCACAAAAACCAAATACTAAATAGTGTCAAAATTGACATAAATGAGTTTTTAAAACAAATACTTTATTATTAAATGATATAATTTTCTAAAAAATATATGGTTCATTCGAAAAACTCATATAATGATAAATGTTTCATTAGTGAACCACTTGGTGTTTTCTTGTCTTTTTATAGTAAGTTTATTAACCATTTATAATAAAAAACCAAGAGGTCGTGGTAAAAGTAAAACTATTTAACTAAGAGTTAAATATAAAAGATAGGGTTAATATGGTGACCTAAACTTGTCTAAAACCTATTTTTTGAGAGGATTTAGACCCATCCCCAACTTATCTTAGAAATAAATCAATTTTGAAGAATTAGAAACCGAAAATTATTTCATCCAGAGAACTTATATAATGATAAATGTGTCATTAATGAACCACTTGGTGTTCTCTTGGCTTTTTATAGTAAATGTATTAACCATTTATTATAATAATACAAGAGGACATGGTAAAAGTAAAACTATTTAACTAAGAGTTAAATATAAAATATAGGGTTAATATGGTGGACTAAACTTGTCTAAAACCTATTTTTTGAGAGGATTTAGACCCATCCCCTTCATTTCTTAGAAATAAATCAATTTTGAACCATTAGAAACCGAAAAGGATTTTATAATAAAAAAATTTTTCAAACATTTCCTAAAGTGTCTCTCACCTCTCTTATAAAAGGGTACTCCCCCTTCTCTCAAAATCACTCCACCAATGCCATTTGGCTTGGCAAACACCCTCACCAAATCTCCTCCCAACTTACCACACTTAAACATAGATGAATTCTTTTAATAATAAATACATCCCAAGTAGCCATTCTTTTCAAATCAAAAGGAAATACCCAAGAATAGGTAATTATTTTATCACCTCATTCAAAGAACTTTCCTTCTTCCAAATTCTCTTTCTGTGTTATTTACATAACAAAATAATAACTTCAATATGTTCAAAATACTATGATTTTATTATAAATATGGTAAAACCATACTCATTATTCAATTCTTCCTATGAATGACAATGTCACCATTCATGCGTGCGTACGGCTTACCGTCACCACGCTGTGGTATAATTTTTTATTCAAGATGTCATTATTTGGATGTGTATAATAATTAGTATAATTGATGTGAATAATAAATATAACATATTAATTATTCTGTATATATAATATTCCATCCAATTAAATATTATTTCACCATCAATATATTATATCGTCACTTGTGCGTACGTACAGCTTACTGTCTCCATGACACGATGAGTTTTATTTCCACGTTCACCGTTCAATGTGATTATAAAAATATATATTATTCATAAGTTTTTAATATATGACAAAATAATTCTTTTGTAAATATATATAGATATATAGATATATATATATATATATATATATTTACATATATCTCATTCAAATACTTCCATTCAATACGATATGAAAACGGAAACAACATTTATGCGTACGTACGACCTACCATCTCCATAAATGGTGTTTTCCATTTCATATATCAATCTATTATACATATTTATATTCTAAATATACATTACACATATATCATGTTTTATATTTTGGACCTATTTAAATCATGAACTAAATGACATGATCATGAATAACATGTTAAAACATGTACGATAAAGATAGCGATTATTACCCGAAATGTTAATTTAACCAGGAAATCGTTATTAAATGGGTAGTATAAAGTCATAAATGATCATTTATGATATTATAAATATGAATGTGGTTATAGTATAAGTTAATAATATACTATGGTCATTATATAAGATGTTAAACATGCCCTCAACCAAAGGAAAGTGCAAGGTAAGTGTTAATTCCTCAATCTCATTATTATCTGAGATTGTTTATGTGTAACTATTTTCAGGGAAATATTTATTATCCATGACATTGTTTTATAAAATTCATTTAAAAATTATTTTTTAAGGTACACTTTAATTAAAACATCATTTTATATGTTTTAAATATTTATTCTTAAATATTTCTTATTAATGTCCATGTTTTAAAAATGCTTATAAGGATTTATTTATATGGAAATGATTGTTTTAAAATGTTAATTAATTTAAAAAGTTTCAATGAGGCATGGGACACTTTGATTCAAAAATATCTTCTAAATTACTTTATAAATGTTTTACTTTTAAATGATTTAAATAAAGGATATTTCTATCAAAAATTTTTACTGATCATTTTCAACTATGTGAATATTTTTTACTAGATATTATTCTTGATTTGGGTTGATTTTTTGTAATACAATATTCTATATTTTATTGAATTAGTTATGATATGTTTGACTATGGCTGAGATATATTTTTCCCTTTGTGGTTTATGGTTGAATTGTTGGCATTTTGTATGATAGTTTTAATACAAATGATTATGTTATAGTTCAATATTTCCATATGAGGAATGCAGTGGACTTAGTAAGTAATGGGTGGATCCCATTATACCTCCTCGATGGGTTGGTAGGTCTCAGGAGAAAATTTAGTTTCTTGGCACATAACCTTGACCACTATTTTATTTGTAGTCTTGGCACGAGGCCTTGACTATGTGGTAATGATGTCCGAGTTAGGTATTCCCTCATTATGAAATTAATTATTACATATGATTATTCGACTAGTAGAATATCCATGTGCATGTCTATATGGTAATTTTGGAATTATTTTCTCCATATTATGTTCATGTACATGTTGAAAAGGATGTTGTTTTTCTTGCACATATTTCCTTTAATGTTTATAGCTTCTGCTAAATTATTTTCCCTTACCGAGCATCTAAGCTCACCCCTTTGTTATGTTTTGTTTTCACAGGATTCCAAAAAGTGTATTATGTTTTATATACATGGTTAAGCTCGGTGAATAATGGCATTCTCAGAAAATTATTTATGTTCTGTTTTATGTTTGAATGTTTAATGTAAAATTCATGTATGTAATCTATTTTCCAAAACTACTAAACTGATCGGTCCTTCGGGACTTGATTTCTTGTAATCTTGCTAATGTAATAAAATAGTGCCTTGGATCTGGGCTTCTAGGGTCGGGGAGTTATAGTTGGTATCCGAGGAAGTTTAGTACAAAACATGGAAACTAGATTTAGAAAAACTCTTTTTAGATAACATTACCCTAAGATTTTATTTGAGGATTAGTATATAAGAGCGTCCTAGAATTTGGGTAATGTAGAGATACTGTGTATTTTCCAAGAAATACATCCATGTATGGATACAAGCAGGTAGAGGCGGATCCGGAAGAGATGTACCTTGGAGTGAAAACTCTGACAAGGAGTTTTGGGCTTGAACCGGGGTAGCCTGGTACATGAAAATGGGCCTTGAAGAACTATAGGTTATGAAACTCCCAGGTAATATGCATAGGATAATTCAAATTTTCATTACAAGCCATTATGAAGGATTTATGAGTAAATAATTTCTCAAAGAAACCAATTTTTTTATGATTATAGATTATATGCATAATCTTTTCAGTTTATGTTAGGTATTTTTAAAGTTTATAATAATTCAATGAGATTCATAAAATAACCTAGTGTATGCCAATATTTATAAATGTTTCCCATTAGATGGAATGAGTACTCCAACAATACGCGTGATCCAAAGAGTTAGAAGGATCATATCTTCCATGGTATTAAGCCAGCATTTAGAAGGAAAATTGACCCCAACTTATTCTCATCATATAAAGAAATAATATCATGTGTTAATAAGATAAGTAAAGAATTAATTGAGTCATGTGGATTTGAAGGGAATCCAGAGAAGAAAAGGATTGTAGAGACAAATATAGATAAGGGTAAGAAGGGAAAGAATGATTTTCCCATATGTAATAACTATGAAAAGAATCAACTTGGTAAATTATTTAAGGGAATGGGAGTTTGTTATATGTGTGGAGAAAAATGACATCAAGTACATGATTTCAAGAGTAAGAAAATTTGTCAAATGTACAATGATTCATCTACAAGGAGTTGAGACACTACGCAAATCAATTTCCCAATCATCAAAGTATAATAGAAATGACACTGTTAAATAATAATCAAGCTATGATACTACCACAGATAAAGGGGAATGACTAGTGTTCATATTTTGATATTAATAAATTATTTCATTTGAGTGTTCTATGAAAGATGTATGAGTTATATGAATTATGGAAATAAATAAGGATAGTACTGCAGTACTATTTAATTGAAGATTTTATAATATATAGTTCTAAGAAATTTGACTCAATAGAAAGTTAAACCTTTTGGAAAATAAATTGTTGAAGGAACGATAAACATTAATTTGGTTCTGATACTGAGGTATTGATTTTGGAAGAAGATACAATTGATTTGGATAAATTATATTCAATATTCAGAAGTACTTTGAAGCTAATTAATTGCTTATTTATTCCATTATTGTTAGATTTTACAACATTTTTGGAAATATAGAGTATATCCAATATTCTATAAGGAATAAGGGAGCATGAATTTAATCAATATGTTTTTATGGTAATTTTGGGTGTTACTGTGTTTTAAAAGAATACACGATGAAGGTATTCACATGTTATTATGTGGCCAAAAGGATCTTCATTGTGTTTACCTTCCTTATAAATTTTGGAATGTTAGTTTGGACAGAATTATTTTGGATAATTCTAAATGATTTTATGAATTATGTTTGAAATTAGATACTATTGTTAAGGTTAAATAATTATTTATGATTATTTTTTTATTATTATAAAAAGGTCAACCTAGAGGTTGGGAGACAACCCATCGCGTCTGACAAATCCGTGAGACTTGAACCGACAATCGAAGGGTGACAAGGGTGCATGACCTACCACTGGACAAATGATGTCCAGGTTTTTATAATGTAGTTTTTTAAATATTATGACAAATTAATTATAAATTAATTATTTTTGTAACCCTATACGTTTAGGATAAATATAATATTTTTGAATTCAATTATCTTTTATTGTAAAAGATGAGTTTTGGTAGGAATTAGTTGACGGAAGATACTCTACTTCTCAAATATATTTTTTCCTCTTATTCTATGAATAAATTATTTTTTAATCTTTAGGGAAGTTATCTTAAAACAAAAATGTGTTATCCTAAAACCTTATGTTTTATTGAACCGATGGTATTTTAAATCATCATAGATTGATGGCTTTGGGGCCCTCAATTGTATACTTGTTTGTGATTGATGATCTCAATCACTCGCTATAAAAATTTATCTTTTTTCACAAATTATGTGTTTTTAATTTCAACAAATTTTCTCCTTATCAAGATCATAATTTGGTGGTGACATTTTCATTTCCCTTTGCCTCTTATTAAGACTAAATTTTATTAACCCAATTTCTGATGTGGGTTTTTCAAAAATGTATTTTTATATTTTTAACATTTTATTTTTGAAGAATAATTTCAAATTGAGAGGAAGGAATTTATTTATGTAGGGGAGAAAGTAACACCCTAATATTTCACCGTACGTTATCTCTTCAATGTAATTCAATAACTTGCGTTACACACAACACTGAGTTCGAGCACACCATGACTTACCAAATAGCCGTTCAAAAAGCAGTTATGAATAGTATTAACTAAATTTTGAATTTTATATACTCCATATAATTTTAACATATATATTATGTGTTTCTTAGATATAATATAAGAATTAATCCAATTTTTCAGATAAAGGAAGTATTTTTCAGAAAATGAAATTTTACAGCCTTTTAATGGAGAACCCTTTTTTAAATCCAACATTTGACACTTTTATATATTAAATTTGACAAAATAAACTTCTTCTTTATAATAGGGACATAAAAAGTTAGTTTCGATAAATTTTTGGCATTTTTATGATAACTTTCATATTTTGGTGAATAGTTTAAAATACTAAATTTTAATTGAAAAAACCTTTTTTAATCAAAATAATTTATTGTGTTAAATTATACTTTTTAATTCTTTGGAATTATAATTATATTATATTTTTATCATTGAATAAAATTGAAGTTATTATATGTAATTTCACATTTAAATTTGTCATAAACAAGTGTCAATCTTTTGATAGTTTCTACTTTTCAAAAACCCACATTTTTGGTTTTGACAACAGGAATAATTTTAAATTAATTAATTTAACTTCTATGTTTTTAATTTTGTAAAATTTAAATAATTTTTTAATTCGGAATATCAAAATTATCTTTGGGTGAATTTTAGGTTTCGTTTTTTCATGAATAGTGAAAAACACCGCATTAATTTTTAAAACCGACTTTTTTATTTAAATAATCATTTATTTATTTAAAATATAATTTAAGTAAAAATAGATATATAATACTTATATAAGTTAAATTTAATTCATTGGAGTCATTTTATAATAAAATTAGATGTATTAAATTTTATTGAACTTTTTAATGCCTTTTACCCCCCTTCAAGGCACAATTGCAAATTTGCATAAAACGGAATTTTACCGCTTCTGTGAATTGAATTTCAAAAATCCAAAAGACATGGTTGATATCAGTAAGTTAAATTTTTTTCAATATGATGAAACATAAATTTTGGTGAATAGTAACTATTGACTTTTATTTACCATGATTAAAAGTAAATAGGGTAATTAATGATAAAATGATATTATAATTATACTAACAAATGTCCTAATTCTATTGGATAAGTGTATTTAGACCAAAACGATCCTTAGGAATAAAATATGATCCTTTTGATCAACTTGGATTAGATTAAGACCTTTATTATTATTTTATTTAAAAAATGTTTAAATGTTTTAAATTCAAAGTTTAATAACTAAACTATTTTTAATATAAGGTTATACATATAATAAATTCGACTATAAATATTAATTATAAAGATAAAAATATTTCCTAAATAATTGAATTTAGTTTTATTTATAATTTTTAGAGATTAAATAATTAAATATATTTTTTACACAAGAATGATGCAATAATTACTTTATCAATAAAAGATTAAAATTATTGATTTTATAAATAAAAAAATAAATTTAAATTTAAGGTTTTATGCCATCCATGATTTTTATAGATTAATATGACATATTAGGGTTGATTCAATGGATTTTTTTTGAAGTAATCTTATTGTCATGACTTTCACAAAAACCAAATACTAAATAGTGTCAAAATTGACATAAATGAGTTTTAAAATCAAATACTATATTACTATATGATATAATTTTCATAAAAATCTATGGTTCTTCCAGAAAACTTATGTACTGATAGATGTGTCTTTAATGAACCACTTGGTGTTCTCTTGGCTTTTAATAGTATGTTTATTAATGATTTATTATAATAATACAAGAGGACATGGTAAAAGTTAAACTATTTAACTAAGATTTAAATTTAAAATATAGGGTTAATATGGTAACCTAAACTTGCCTAAAACCTATTGGTTGAAAGGATTTAGACCCATCACCTACTTATCATAGAAATAAATCAATTTTTAACAACTAGAAACTGAAAAGGATTTTATAATAAAAAAATATTTCAAACATTTCATAAAGTGTCTCTCACCTCTCTTATAAAAGGGTACACCCCCTTCTCTAAAACTCACACCACCAATGCCATTTGTCTTGGCCAAAACCTTACCAAATCTCCTCCCAACTTACCTCACTTAAACCTAGAGGAATTCTATTGAGAAGAAATCCAACCCAATGAGCCCTTTTGTACAAATCAAAAGGAATCACCGAAAGAAGAGGTAATTATTTTATCACCTCAATCAAAGTACTTTTATTCTTCCACATTAACTTTCATTGTTATTTACATAGAAAAACAATAACTACAGTACCATCAAAATAATGTGATTTTATTATAAATATTTTACAACCATACTCATTATTTTATCAATTCTATGAATGATAATGTCGCCATGCGTGCGTACGTACAACTTACCATCTCCACGCCATGGTGTAATTTGTTATTAAACACTTCATTATTTGGATGGCTATAATAATGAGTATAATTGATGTAAATAATAAATATAACTTATTAATTATTCTATATATAAAATATACCATCCAATTACATATGATTTTACCATCAATAGAATGACATTGTCGCTCGTGTGTACGTACGACTTACTGTCTCCACGACACGATGAGATTGATTTCCACATTCACCATTCAAGGATGATTATAAAAATATATATTATTAATAAGTATGTAATATATGAAAGAATAATGCTACTGGATATATATATATATATATATATCTGTGTGTGTGTGTGAGGGGGGTATATTTATTTACTTATATCTTATTCACTTTCTTCAGTTCAATACTATATGAAAACAGAAACAACATTTATGCATATGTACGACCTACTGTCACCATAAATGGTGTTTTCCATTTCATATATCTATATATTATACATATTTATATTCAAAATATATATTATATATAAATCATGTTTTATATTCTGTATGTATTTAAATCAAGATCTAAATGACACGATCATGAATAACAATTTAAAACATGTACGATAAATAAAGCGATTATTACCTGAAATGTCAATTTAACAAAGAAATAATTATTATATGGGTAGTATAAAGTCAAAAATAAATCATGTATGATATATTAAATATGAATATGGTTCTTGTATAATTTAATAACATTCAATGGTCATTATACAAGAGGTTAAATGTACCCTCGACCAAAGAAAAATTCAATGTAAGGTTTAATTCCTCAATTTCATTATTATACGAGATTCTTTATGTGTACGTATTTTCTGGGAAATATTTATTATCCATGTCCATATTTCATTAAAAAAATTCAAAATGGTTGTTTTAAGGTACTATTTAACTAAATCATCAATTTAATTGTTTTAAATATTTATTCTTCTATATCTTTCTTATTAATGTCTATTTTTTCAAAATGGTTTTAAGGATTTATTTATATGGACATCACTATTTTAAAATATTAATTCATTTCAAAAGTTTCAAAGTCGTATGGGACACTTTGATTCAAAAATATATTTCAAATGACTGCCTTTATAAATGTGTGACTTATAAATGATTTCACAAAAGGGGTATTTCTCTCAAAAAAAATTACTCATAATTTTCAACTATGTCAACATTATTTACTGGATATTATTCTTGATTAATGTTTATTTATTATAATACAATATTCCATATTGTATTGAATGAGTTATGATTTGTTTGACTATGGATGTGCTATTTTTATACCCTTCATGGATTATGATTGAAATATTGGCATTTCGAAATCTAGTTTTAATAAGAATGTTTGTGTTATGTTTCTACATTTTTATATGAAGAATTTATTGTACTTAGTAAGTGACGGGTGGAGACCTATATAACTCCCCAATGCATCAGTAGGTCTCATGAGACAAACTAGGGTCTTGGCACAAGGATTTGACAAAAGGTTTATTTTTAGTCTTGGAATGAGTCCTTGACTACGTGGTAAAGATGTCCGGCATTAGGCATTCCCTAGTTATGAATTTAATTACTACATGTGATTATTAGACTAGTAAAATATCCATGTGAATGTTTATATGGAAATGTTTGATTTATTTTATCCATATTATGTTCTTGATTATTCTTAAAAGTATGTTGTTTTTATGACACATCATGCCTTAAATGTTTATAGCTTTCGCTAAATTATTTACCCTTACTGAGTATCTGAGCTCACCCCTTTGTTATATATTGTTTTCTCAGGATTCCTAGAAGTGTGTTATGTTTGATAAACATGGTTATGCTAGGGGAATAATGGTGGTATTAATGAAGTATTTATGTTTTTTTTATGTTTGAATGTATAATGTAACATTCATGTAAGTAATCTATCTTTAAATACTACTAAAATGATCAGTCTTTCGGGACTTGATTCCTTGTAATAATGCAAATGTATTAAAATAATGCACTGGCTTTGGGATTCTGGGGTTAGGGATTTACACACAACCCATCAAACCACTAACCAATTTCAAGGTCACCAACTCTACCCCCAAAACACCACATTATTATATCAGTATTGGGAAAATATTAAGGGATATCCTCCTTTAATCATGTAATTTCCAAGATATTGAAATTTTTATGGAATATATTTACATTGACCTCAGTACCATTCAACACATTCTATCAAATCATTTCATAAATAATACTACAGAACAATACTTATACATTTAATGATTACTATAATGAGAATATCATTCATAAAATACTCTTATCACAAAATTCATAAATATGAATTGATGAACACTAATCATTCCACCTTTCCTGTGGTAATATTATAAGATTTACCACGACCCCTCAACTTCTTTTTGAAGAATATTTACATAATTCATTGAAAATTCATTTTCATAGTGCCCTATCCTCTTACATTTCAAGAATTGAATATTGTAAATTTATTTTTGGTCTACAAAACTATGATAATGGTGAAATTTCTATCAATGGTTGTATAAAAATCACATTCGCTATAAGAAAATACTATGGGTTTTCTTTCCATAATTATCATATGATGAAAAACCATTCTTTCAGTTCCTCCCCTTGTCTATTTGTTCTCTACAATACTCTTATTATCTTACTTGTCTTCTATTACATAATACATATATAGTTCCTTATATGTTTTTTTAACACTTGATTATATGTCATTCTATGATGAAAGTTTTTTTGAGACTAGTTTCCTTTGTAAGATTGGCTTAAGCGAATCAAAGAAATTATCATTCTCACTCTTTGGATTACATGTATTGGTACAATTACCATTTCTTCCATTGTGTTTCATTTTTAATAAATTGGCATTGGATATATTATATCATGAAGTTATGTATAATAAATTATAACATCAGATATTGGGAATCACTTAACACAAATTGAAAATTTTAGGCATGGTTAATTTCATAATCATAGACATGGTTTAATTGGAAATGTCTAAAAATCATTTATATTTTTCAAATATTATAAAATGGTTTGAAAATAAAATGTGAATTATTCTAATAATATCCCCTAATATTGTCAAACCATGTGTATAGTAAAACTAGTTTTTACGTACCAGGTAATGCTAAAGTCAATCCAAACATGCCTCTTTAGAATTTAATAACCATAAGTACGTTTGTTCTAAAACCATGTCAACTTATAGTATTTAGGCATGCATTTATTTTTTAGAAGAACCACATTATATATATATTTCCAAAACATTCGTATGTTCTTTTATACTTATCCTTATTGTTTTTCATAGGGTTTTCTTCTCTAATCTATGTTTTCCAAAATCCAGTTCCCATGGTTTCTACTAAAGTTTCTCTGATACCAACAATAAATACCCAAACTCCAGTAACCTGAATTTGATGTCCACCTTATTACATTAGTACTAAATACAAGAAACCACTTCCCAAGAGACTATATAGTTTATTAGTCGTGGAACTATATATATATACATAGATAAAACTCACATAAAAATTAAAAACATAAAATACAGAAAGTGTCTTTTTTGAGAATACCATTATTCATCTTAATGTATCCCAATATATCACTCCCAATAAAATTCTCATTATTATGAGAAAATAAAACATAATAAAGAGGTGCGAACAAATTCTTATTAAGAATAATCATACAGGGGAATATATCATGAATAAATAATCATAATCAATATGGTAAGGTAAATAACTCAAACACAAGCTATTAAATGAATAAAATATGAATAATATGGATCAAATACATGATGAACAAATAAATCGATTTTAATAATCACATAAAATTGAACCTTATCTCTATATATTAAAACTAATTAAATAATCACGTGGATATATTCAATATAATAATGAGGGAATGTATAATCTCAGATATCTGAATTATAATGTCAATAACTTTCACAAGATAGTTTAAATATGTGGGTGGAGACCCATCAAATTTGACCAACTAATTTATCTCATGAGACATGTTGATGCATATTTGGATGCCTATAATTTGGCCCCACCAATCTCTTACTATGACCAATGAATTTTTCATATTAAAGGTGTTATATATAACCAAAAAAACATTCATATTGAAAAAATAACATATAAAATGTTAATACATACACCAATAAAATAAACATAATCATAAATCATCTAGAGTAATATGTTGAACGGTAATAAAATTATACATACTGATTCATATTGATCATAAACTATCCTAATAAATAATAATTATGATATCAATAAAACATATCCCTTGTGCATCATGAGTACAATGAAGGGTTGATGTCATTGATCAATAAAAATATCATAGAACTTCATTAATTCTTTTAGGAAAATAATATTTCTCACTATGATTTTTTTTTAAAAAAAATCAATTTTTTTTGAAAAATAACCATAAAAAAAGTTTAAAATAATATTTAAAACATTTCATGGTTGTGATGGTGGAAAATTCTATTCATTCCATGCACCCTTAAAAAAGATTTATTTCTCATTTTTAATAAAAGATAAATATTTCTATTTTTTAAAACTACAAGAAGTTTAATTTCAAAAAATGTATAAAAAATTAAAAATGGTTAATAATTTCATGAATAATTAATTTTAAAATGTTAGAAACATTTTTGAAAACATTTTTTGAAAAAATGGATTTTTGACCGAAGAGGGAAATAATATCAAATTTCCTAAAACATTTTTTCAATGATTTTAAGTAATAAAGATTTCAAAATTGTATTATAACATGAAAAATTTCATGAATAAATAGGGAAGGATAAAATTTACTAACTTTATTATAGAAATATCAAATAATTTTCTTAAGAGATACTTAAAAAAAGAAATGCCGAATAGTGATAATATTATGAAATACACTCTCACCACATTGGTATCATTTGTATAAGAATACCCACAAAATAATTAACATAAATTGATAAGTTTAATAAAATTAAGAAAATTATATTCATTATATAACATATAAATGGAGTAGTATATACACCACACAATGGAATATGTTGTGAACATGGTGTATGTATCACAAAAGTAAAAGTAAGACGTGAAATCCTAACAACATGTTCATATTTTTTGTAATGTGTATGAAAATATTGTTTAATAAATATTGGATTGTTATGAATATATTAATTAACCATATTCATATATATAATTCAATATTTAATTTAAATATAGTCCTTTTTCACCCATTTATTATCAATTATCTATTAAAACCACTCTTTCAGTTCATAATTACTTCATTTTTCTTGTCTGATTTAGTTTATTATTATTTTTCGATTCAATTTTAGAATGGTTACATCGTCTCAAGAATTATAAAAATGATATAAATATAATATATATTCACTATATATTTTTATATAGTAATCTATCAAATTTTGAGAAAGATTGTGGAATTGATCGTTCATGGAGATCACATGTCGTACGTACACATGAACGTCATTTCCACTTTCAGGACATATGGAGTGAAAGGAAAATAAATTTTAATTCAACTTATTGGAATCATTATTATGACTTATATAACATGTTTATTTATTAAATACATCCTTATTTCCATCTATTTAAAAAATGTAATGACAAAGATTTCATATCACAACATGGGGGTGATAGTCCACATGTACGCAAGAGTGACATTATTATTTTCAAAAAGATTAGAAAGTAAGAAGAAATATGTGATATTATAATCCATATGTATGGAAAGATTATAAATATAACATATATTCATTCAATTTAACCTTAATATATTTCATGTAAAACAAAAGTCAAAAATGAATCACATTGTTTGGCGAGGTGGTAGTCCACCATAAACACAAGAGATATTATCGTCTCCCCCATGAAATGGAAAATAAGAGGTTATATGTGATATAATAATTAAATATGAGTAATAATTTCATTAAATAAAATATAAATATATCTAACCCATCATTATATACAACCTTGAAAGGTGGTGATATAAAACAAATTACATTAGTTCGGGAGGTTGTAGTGCGTCATTTACAAGATCAACAGTTGTGTTTCAAATTTTATGGAAGTGGATATGGATATTGTAATGGTCTATTCCTTCCCAGTATATTTATTTTACTATTTTTGGTGATTTAGGTGATTTGAGGATTCCTAGAGTGGTCTTGGTGGTATTGGATGTTAAAAACCTAGAAGCAGAGGGAATACATGCCATGTAAAAGTGTTTCAAAGCTTGTACATGTCCAATTCAAGATGTTTAATTGGATGGGGTTAAATAATGAAAAGTGTATTCATATTTTAGTGAAAATCAAATTTTCAGGATTACATGATGTGAAAGGGAACTACACAATGTGTAAATCCTTGATGTTATACATATTTAAATGTTTTCAGACACTCAGGTTTCCCATACACTATGGCTACAAAGACTCTCGTACTCTTATTATAGGTGCTCTAGAAACCCTATCCTTAGAGATTTGATATTCTTAATGGGTATTCTGTTGTTTCTTACCTTATTTTATCCTTGGATTCATGTTACAGATCTATGGCCAGTTCTCTCCTCTTTCCCATTAGTTTACTTTCTATTCATCTTCAAGGATTATTATGATATTGAGTTTTGGTTTGGGTTATGGTATTGGGATTTATTTTGATGATATTTATTCTTGGTGCCAGTTTATCCCCCATTTTATTATGTAGTGATGGTTATAGGTCATCTTCTTCTTTTCCTTATGGTGCGTAGTAAAATTAGAAAGCTTTATTGAGTTATGAGATTCTCATTTTCACTCTTTAACATGCTATGTGTCGAATATGCTGGATTTTTCATACATTTGGGTGGTTATTAAGGGTCGACATAATCATATAATTAAAACATAATGTAAAACATTGATGGGTATGGGGTGTTAACATATGCTTTGCTACTCAGTCATATGTTTCGGATATTGTGATGAAGTGATGTTTCCAATTATGAATTTTGTAGTTGTTAAAAATCATTATTTTTCTATAGTTGATATATGTGATTGACCTTATTATATTGTTGTGTGATCACACCCTGAATAAATGGGTAAAGGAAATATATTTGGTTAATAATTCTTTTCCATAAGATATCTAGTTTGAGTGATAATACCTGTCATAATATAATGACATAATGAGATTAATCCCCTGAAAAAAATGAGAAGCAAGGATGTGTTTCTATTGTATGTGTATGTGTTTTTATGAGGATTTTTGTGGATTATGGTTGTTGTGAGATGATATATGTTGCCGACTAATTTGGGTGCTATATGGGGGTAGCGTCATGATGTTTGGTTAGCATGGATATAATGTGGGTAGTTCTGTGTTGTAGCGCAGTGGTTGTGGAGTAGTGGTTGTGGTGAAGTGGTTGGGGAAGCGTGGTTGTGGTATGTGATAGGAATGGTTTAAAGACGATTGTTGATGTGTTGTGTAGTGATGATATTTTTGTGGTGTGGTTGTGTTAGATTCTTAGGTAGCAGAGGAATAGATTACGATGCAGAATGAAATGAATAAATGAAGGAGTTAGAATTGAATATAATGGGGTGTAAAATTTGCATGTGATTAATATATTAAATATAGTTGATTCAGCGGTGTAAAATGAAATGAAAAGGTGTAACGAATAAAAGTTATAGAGCAAGAAAGAAAAAAGTGGAAAATGGTGTGCGGCTTGTGTGATGGATGTGTGTTGTGTTGCATATAGTAGTGGAATTAGTTTTGATAGTATATGTATTGTATGTGGTGGTGATGTGGTGTTCACTCACGTTGTCAATGTGAACCCATAGGTTGGGTATTGTGTGATATATTTATATCATGTATGTTTATGTTATTTTATATGTGCCCAACCTTAGTTGGGTATCCTTACTAGTTCTCCGAGGTTCTTCGTTCATGGTGTTTTCCCCCACATCCAGGAGGGTAGAAATACATATGGATGGATACCCCCTCTCCCCACTCTTCCTTTTGATGTGACATGTGGTACCATGTGTTTTTTGGATGGGTGATGGCATGTGGTCCCAAGTTTTTTTGGGATAGGATGTGATGAGTGGTCCCTAGCGTCTTCGGGATGAGTTGGTATGTCTGGTCAAAGGTGTCTTTGGGATGTGAGGATTATGTGGTGTCTTCCCTAGGTTTGTGTGGCCAGGATATGACATTATATATGTATATGTTATGGAAGAATAAGGTATTTGAAATTTGTACATGAGAGAAGAAAACTAGTTAGAATGAGTAAAGGAGGTTCATTTTTTTTCATGACCTTGATATAATATAATATAATATTATATTATATTGGATGTGTGATTTTTTGAGTGAGCCGTTGTGAGGATGGGTTTGGTTAGATTACTTTTTTAGTGCTTGTTGCATCTATTTTTTTTTCATAGGATCATTAGCATGCTCTTTTCACATATGAAATTAAATCCTTGGTTATATCTCTAGTATGTATACCCGTTATGCTCACCTAATGTATATAAATTGTTTCCATATTATTAGGAAGAAATTTGGAACCAACCTATACATTTAAAGTTGGGTTGGAGTTGTTGTTGAGTCCCTTTTGTTGACTTTCCATTATATATTTACTTTGGATAATTTTATATGTATTAGTTTTATTTTATTAATTCATTATGAAATGGTTTTTTGGTTTACCTTTATATATTATGTTAGATTTTATAGTCTTTTATTCTATCTCATAATCTTGATCATTTTCGGGAGGGAAACTCCTACTATATTTTCATCTTTTTATACCCTCAGTTCTAGTATCCAACCCCATGCCTATTGAAGGTGGAACTCAGGTTTTATTATATCTCTCCCTTTATCATGGAATCATTGGTGGGAGGCAATCATTACAAAGTGGTATTAGTGGTTATAGTTGAGGTATAGGATGGTGTTTTGAGTTAGGAATGTGTTAGGATTACCTGGGATGGAATGGAAGTAGTGACAGCTGACCTTGAAGTCTGACATATGCTAGAGAGACTACCTAGGACAGAGGATTTTAGGGCCACATATGATATACAACACAAACATGGATCATATTGAATGACCAATAGAGGTTGACCAATTTGTAGGGTAGAGACCTGGGATATGTACATGCATCATAATGACTTGTGTTCATCTTTTAATTAGGTTTTTTGGGAAAATTAAATGAATAAATTTATGTAATGTTTTAAAAACATTAATGCTACAGGGATTTTGATATTCTCCTTGTTTTTAGGAATGTATCTTACTTGTCATATATGATTTTCTCATGCAGTTGAAGTTTAGTAAGATGATATGGAGGACATTAATGGGTTGAACTAATAGTGGAAGATGAGACCTGGTAGTGGGATTTTCATGTGTTTCAGTTGTAGATTTTTTCCATGTATGAGGGGAATGTCATAGATTTGGAGATGAATCAATGGATAGAGGAGATCTAGATTGATTTCAGTCTGATTTGAGAATGAGTTGAGTTTTGGGTGCTGGTAGCAATTAGTAAGATATGAGGAGATGCACAGAAGTGGTGGATGATGTTTCTTGGTGATTGATAGAAGGAAAATGTGTTGTGGTCCAGCTTTAAGATGGATTTCCTGTCATAATTACTGTCATAGATGATAAGGGATACCATGATATAGGAGCTTGTCTCCCTCCAGTAGGGGAGAATGAGAATATAGGAACATGGGATCAGGTTCAAGGATATACTCCACTCTGCACCATATTTTTTTCTAGATAAGGTTTACATAGGTAAATGTCTAGTGGAGGCTTTCCACCCTGTGATCTGCTATGAGTTTACACTATTTACACTCCCAACTTATCTGTAGGTATAGAAGAAGGATTAGGTTATTGAGTAAATGTTTTCTTCCGGAGTTGAGCCCTAGAGTAGAAGCCAGTATGGTGTTTTGAGGAGTATGGATTCTAGAAGTTGGATATGGGTGCTTAGGAATTTATTGTTCCATTTAGTAGGGAACCGACCCTGGTAGTTTCTTTCCTAGATATCCAAGACCTGTAGTTTTCAAGATCCTTTAAAAAAGTTTTCTGTTTGAATTAGATATTTGTGAGAGATATCTTCACCACCAGGATTAATGTTTGACAACTTATGGAGGTGAGTTTTTGGTGGCTGGTTAGGCCCCATTTTAGTAGCATGATATTCCTCTAAGACCGTTCCTGTGGTAGGGACCAAATGTTGAAGTTCAGTAACTAAGAGAAGGTAGATTTGGTAGATGTAATCCTTATTATTATCCCCATCCATAGAAACATATGATAGGGTGTGTCAATTGTGGTTAGAAATAGAGAGGTAGTGGACTTGGTTGTGGTCGGATGCAAAGTTAGAGGCAGTAGGGCCAGGATATCCAAGAGTTTTTCGAGGTATGATAAGTTTGTTTAGTACCCTTGTGTGTGATTGTTTTGATTCTAGATCCTTGAAATACATTGATTCACCTTATTTGGTTCATTTTTTGGGTCTATATGATGATATTATTCTATTTACCCATTTGTTATCTACGCCATTTCAAGGCCATGATACCCTATTTTTGTTTTTTGTTCTAAGAATGAAGACTGGTGATGAGGCATCACCAGTAAGTGGGGGACTTCTTCTTGTTACAGATACATCCATACAATATTATCCCTGGTATGTATTGGCTATATTCTGTGAATATAGTCATCAAATAATTCCATAAAAGAGTCATATTTTTTTGATGTGGATGGTCATCAAGTGGAGTTTGTTGGAGAGAATGGTTATTGGTTGATTGGTTGGAAAGTGGAACATCATTTGTTGAATTTTGTGGAGCTGTCTATAGAATATCAGGTTTGATGTGTTCCCACGGTTGTGCAGGAGTTCAAGTATGTTTTTCTAAAGGAGGTTATAGAACTACCCCCCTTAACATGACACTATGTTTGGAATATATTTTCAGCTATGTGAATCTCAAAATTTGATGGCTCCCTATCAGATGAAGCCCATGGAGTTGTGTCAGTGGAGGATGTTGGTGGATGATGTAACGACCCAAATATTTTCAATGGAAATTACCTTCTTATAATTATGTCATAAAATAACATGAAAACACAACATAATGAACCACTAAGTTCTAAGTGACCTTTAAACATAAGTTTTTCACCTCTGTGTTTGGAATTTTGAAAATCTGACATACACGGTTGTGTTCAAGATGATTTTGGAGTCTAATAAAACAAAAGTAATTTTTTTTTGAATAGTAACCTACCCTTATTAATAGTAAAACACCATTATGAATAGTGATGTAACCTAATTAATATTAACATTACCTATGATAGTATAAAAATAATATTCAAGTGAAAGGATGATGTACCTATATTTTTGAATAAGAAAATAAATGTTTTAAAAAAGTTTTGTTAGTAATAAAGCATGATTTTAATTAAATATTAAATTAATAATATTTAGAAAATTATCTTTGAAAAATTTTCATCATTTTTATATTCTACACATCGATAAATTATTGGAGTGAGATTTTGGGATTTTTCTGAAATACATGAATTTTTTTGATGAATAGTGAAATACCATAATTTACAAAATATGATAAATAAGCTAATTATAGGGTCATGTGTGATGTTATGATGATGTAAGCCCACTTGTTTTTGGATTTAATTATAAAATTACTATTATTGGTCTTGGAAGACTCACTATTCCTTGTCTTAGGGGAAATTAATAAACTAATGAATTTTGTATTAAGGAAACCCCTCTCCCCTCCACTATAAATACCACCCTTCACACTCTCATTTCCTCACACATCTAAAGCTTTAAGCCTTGTATAAACTCTACCCAAACATCATCCATATCCCCTCCCCCAACTCCAAGATCTTATCGAATCATCAAAAGTCCAACGTTAGGCCCTTAAGGAGGATCTTTAGAGGAGGATTCAAGAGGTAATTTCTCTCCCTCTTCTCCTTCAATTCCCTTTCAATTTCAAGTTCTTTTTAATTCTCACCCCACATATCTTTGTCCAAATGGTATGGTAAATACAGTATCATGAATATAATGGAATATTATGATACTAATGGGATATTATATCATCCAACCCATTTCCTTCATCCTTTTATTTTATTAAAGAGAACGTTGTTCGTGAGGTGTTAATTTATTACCTTCAAGAATGACATGTTTTATTCTTACATTTCTACCTTAAAATTAGGTCATGAAACCATTTGTATGGTTGAACCATAATATTTTATATGTATTATATCCTATTTATAGTTATGTAACTAACATATGTACATATTACTAAGTGATAAATTAAAACAAGTTCTTTGTGATCAAAGAAACGCCCAAATTATCCCAAACAATCATCATTTAATTTTTATCTAATGTTTCATCAACATTCTATATAATATAACTCATTATAATATAATTTTAAATTCTGTAATGTTATTAATAACATTTAATATCCGTTCTGGATGTTTCCCCATGTTATACCAAAACATCAATTTATGAATACAAGTGAACAACCCAAGAAAAACCATAAAAACAATCATTTCCGAACAATGTTTTGAAACTCTATAAGTCATCCAAAGGAACATAAAATGACATAATGAAACCAAAATGATCCCTATTAAAGTATAAAAGGTTTTGGAATTTATAATTAATGAATATAATGTCATTATAAAAGACATTAAAGAGAAGGAAGCATTCAGATACAATGTAAAGGGGAAATCTCAAACCCAATTTTCTTTCTTCAGGTTCTCCCTCTTTCACTCCAATTTGGTATAGTCATTTCTTAATAATAATGTTTTCATAATTATCGTACCTTTTCTGGGATATACATGTTTTCTACTAATGTTTATGTCAAACAAAATGTCTTCCAAAAGAAATCTTCTTTTAAGAACTCGTCTTTTAACTCTCATTCATGGTTGATGGTTCTTGTATCAAGTATGTTGTTCCCAATTTCTTTTGGGAACCCAATGTTTATGAATTTAATCATATAATATGAAACCCATCGCTCAACATGGGTTATTTATTTTCATAATTGATATATGTTCTATGTTTCATGAAAGATAATGATAATATTATGAGGTGATAGGTGTGACCAGAATTATATAGCGCAATATGAATGTTTGAATATGACGGGTGCACTCGGAATTATACAGCGCTCCAACGCATTGGTTAAATTGATGAATCTCATGAGTAAAGGTAAAATTATGTGGAAAAGATGAAATATTTGTTCACAATTATGTGTGTTAGTTAACCACTAAGACATGATGTATCATTTTTATGCATTGCCACATTTCAAGTCTTATATTTATGATTCCTCTCATGTTCATGATATTTTTCCCATGTTATGATTATGATCACCCCATGATATATTGTTCTTATCTATCCTCTAAATGGTATTTTAGCTCACCCATTTTTTATTTATATCCTCATGTGACAACAAGTACTATGGAGAGGGGAAGTTCAAATAAGAAGATAGTGATGATGGAATTAAATGATTGTTTATGATTTATGATTTAAAAGTTCTGAAGGGTCCTAATTTTCCCATGACACTAAACCTTTGGATCCTCTATGTGTAATAATATTATGTTTTTTATCTTTAAAATGATGTAATAGTAATGTAAGAAAAGGTTGGGTCGCTATAGTTGGTATCAGAGGAAAGGTTTAGTAATTTGGGAATAAGGATTAGTGAACCCTAGAGAAAACCTCTAGCATGAGACTAAGTACAAATATGAACAAAAGAATATTTACGTAGGGAACCCATATGTTATTTTTTTGGTATAAATTGTTTAAATGAATAAGTTATTCGTTACTTTTTTACTTATGTTTTGTTCTATCCTTTTGTATTTTAGAATATGGTGGGAACCAGGACAAATCAGGCCAACAACACATGTGTGGGACAATGCATCGATTGCCCGAACGACATCACCAATTATTTGGGAGGTGGAGTTAAAAAATTCATGGCAATGCTTCCCCAATTATCTCAGTTTATGAAAAATAACCATAATAATGGGGAACATCCTCTTTCACCAATGATGGAGCAAATGGATATCGAATGTTTTAGGTGGAAACAACCACCGACGTTTAAGGGATCTTCTGATCCACTAGCTACGTAACAGTGGGTCAACACCATGGAGACGATCTTTTCTATTCATCACTATTATGAGATGGAGAAGGTTACCCTAGCCATTTGTCGTCTAGATGTAGAAGCTGATCAATGGTGGGATTTTATTAAGAAAACCAAGCCAAGGGAGGAAATCAAATAGATGGAATGTGAAGACTTTAAGATAATGTTTCTTAACAAGAATTTCCCAAGAACTCCTCGAACGAATATGGAAAGATAATTAATAGAGATAAAGAAAAAAAAATATGGATAATATGTCACATTCTATGAAGTGAATTTCACAAGGCTTGCAAGGTACACTTCGGGTTTTTTATCAATAATGATAGAAAAATTGATATATTCTTTTGTGGATTGAAACCACACCTTTGAAAGGCTCTTGCAATCCGAGACATTGGGAGTTATGATGAAGTTTTTCGGTGTGCTCTCAAATTTGAGATGGATTTTGGATAATGGTACCATGACTATGGTGATAAGAAAAGAAAGTTGGAGTTTCAAGCTAGTGGATCTAATGATAAATGTGGGAAGAAAGCTCAATGACCCACATGCTAAAAATGTGGGAATTTGCACCATGAGAACTGCCTTAAAGGGAAGGGGAAATTCTCCAATTGCGGGAAAGAAGGAAACCATGCTCAAGAGTGTCAAAAATACATGAAAATGAAGGATAATTTGGCAGAATAAAGGCGAGAACCACCCATGGTTCAATGCTACAACTGCAGGGAGCTAGGGCACTATGCAAGCCAATGCAATAAACCTCGAGTTCTTAAGGGTAATCAGCGTCAAAAGCCACCGAAGCCAAATGAACACGGGAAGGCTTATTCCATCACTACTGCGGAAGTGGAGCATGATAATGAAGTCGTACAAGGTACACTTCTTATTCACTAAAGAATAGAAAAATTATTCTTTGATTCTTCTTCTACACATTCCTTTATATCTTGAATGTTTTCTAGAACTATAGAATCGAAGCCTCGAAACCTTGAATTAGAGATATCTATAAAAACACCAAGTGGTGCAATCATTGAATCCTAAGTGTTTTAATCTTCTCCTATTAGCGTATAAGGTAAGATTCTTCTGGTGAATCTCGTATTACTTCCCTTGGTGGAATTCATTGTTATAATGGGAATGTATTGGATCTTGATATATAGAGAACATATAAACTATCGAGAAAAGGAAATATCTTTTCATATTCCATACCATCCCATGCACCTCTACAAAAGAAAGGAAGATCATAAATCTCCTTTGAAAAGTCCTTTATCTGTGTGGATGTTGATTCCCTAGTAAGAAGCATACCTCTCCCAAATGGTTGGGTCTAAGGATAGTTACAACCTTGTAGAAATTCCCATCATAAGGTAATACGATGATGTATTTCAGGAAGAGTTACTCAGAATTCCCCCGGATCATGAGGTAGAGTTCTCAATTGAACTCATACCCGAAGCTACTCTTATCTCATAGTGTCCCTCTAGGATGGATCCTATCAAACTGGTGGAGTTAAAGAAGTAGTTACAAGAGTATCTGGAAAAATGGTTCATACGCCCTAGTGCATCACCTTGGGGTGCGCCAGTGCTCTTTAAGAAGAAGAAGGATGGAACAATGCAGTTGTGTATCGATTATAAGGGACTCAACAATATCACCATAACGAACAAGTATCCTCTCCCAATGATTTATAACTTGTTCGATCAGTTAAGAGGACCTCAATACTTCTCAAAGGTGGATCTTCATTCTGGATATCATCAGGTAAAGCTGAAGAAGGAAATATTCAGAAGACTGCCTTCCGAACAAGGTATGGGCACTATGAGTTTTTGGTGATGTCCTTTGGACTTAATAATGACCCTAAAATATTCATGGATTTGATGAATAGAGTCTTTATACATTACCTCAACAAATTTGTGGAATTGTTTATTGATGATATTCTCATATACTCCAAGATAAAGGAGGAAAATGAAGAAAATCGTAGACTTGTGTTGGAAACATTAAGGAAGGAGAAGTTGTACGCCATGTTCAACAAGCGTGACTTTTGGATGAATCAAGTCATGTTCTTGGGACATGTGATCACAAGTGAGGGAATTTTTGTGGATCCTTAAAAGACAAAGGTGAGTGAGGAATGGCCCAGGCCATCTAGTGTCACAAAAATCCGTATTTTTCTTGGATTAGCTAGGTACTACAGACATTTTTTGAGAAACCTCTCTCGATTTTCAAGCCCACTAACTAAGATAACAAGTAAAGGGGAAAATTATGTTTGGATGGGAGACTGTGATGAAAGCTTTATGGAGCTAAAGAGAATGCTGATCACAACACCTGTACTCATAGTACTGAAAAGAGGAGAATGTTTTGTGATATACAGTGATTCTTAAAAGAAAGGCTTGGGGTGTGTACTCATGAAAAATTATAATGTGATAGCCTAAGCCTCATGAAAGATGAAGATCCATGAGAGAAACTACCCAAATCATTATCTAGAGTTTGAAACCGTGGTTTTTTCCTTGAAAATCTGGCGGTACTACTTTTATGGTGAGAAGTGTGACATATACACCGACCTCAAGAGACTAAAGTATATATTCACACAAAAGGAGATCAACATGAGTCAAATGAGATGGTTAGAGATTATCAAAGTTTATGATTTCTCTATTCACTACCATCGTGGAAAGGTGAAAAAGGTAGCTGATGCACTATGAAGAAAATAACCTGCTACTCTATCCATGTTTCAGATTGTGAAAGACCCTATTTTGTTAGATATGCAAAGGATGGATTTTGGAATCATTAGTGCTGGGGATACATCCTACCTTTCCAAAATGATTGTGAAACCATTCATCCAAGAGATGATTAAGAAATATCAAAGGGATGATGTGGATATAAAAAATAGGGTGAATGTAGTAAAGTAAGGGAAGCTGCAAGAGTTCCATATAGACGATGATGGTGTGATTCGGTTTGGAACGCAGCTTTTGTGCCTTCATCTCCAGGGATAAAAAAGAATCTATTGGATGATGCACATAGCTCAACGTTCTCTATCCATCCTGGGACTACCAAGATGTACCGTGATATCTGAGAACACTTATGGTGGGATAACATGGAGAAGGAGATAGTGGAATATATATCAAGGTGCTTGGTATGTGAGAAAGTTAAAGAGGAGCGACAAAATTCCAAAGGGATGATGCGGCCATTGCCCATACCCATGTGGAAATGGAAAAATGTTACTATGGACGTTGTCATAGGTCTCACAAATATGTAAAAGGTAAATAATGTGATATGGGTTGTGGTTGACCGACTCACCAAGACTTTCCATTTTATCGCTATTCGGGAAGATCTCTCGCTTGAACAACTTCCAAAGATATATGTGAAGGAAGTGGTGAGACTGCAAAGTGTTCCACTCTCAATTGTCTCTAACTATGATCCAAGGTTCACATATAAATTCTGGAGAAGCCTCCAACATGCTTTGAGTACTGAATTAAATTTCAGCACGACATATCACCCCCAAACTGATGGCCAGTCTGAAAGTACTATTCAGACGATTGAAGATATTCTAAGAGCGTACTCTCTAGAAATCAAAGTTGGATGGGATCAACATATCCCATAGGTTGAGTTCTCTTAAAAAATAGCTTATACTTGAGTATTCAGATGGCTCATATGAAGCATCTTATGGAAAGCGATGTAGAACTCCAACCAGTTGGGATGAATTTGGAGAAAGAAAGGTACTTGGACCCGATCTTGTGCAAGAGATGATAGAGAGGGTTCAAGTCATACAGAAACACATCAAAGCATCTCAGAGTCAGAAAAAGAGCTATGCTGACAACCATCGAAGTGACTTGGAGTTTGACGTTGGAGATAAAGTCTTTCTTCAAATATCACCATGGAAGAGAGTTATGCAATTTGGGAAGAAAGGGAGTTAATCCCATGGTACATTGGCCCCTTATGAAATCCTTGATCGAATTGGATTCGTGGCCTATCAGATTTCAATTCCACCAAATATTGATCGAGTTCATGATTTGTTTCACATATCACTCCCACGGAAGTACATACCGAACCCCTCACATGTACTAAACTCAGAGGTGGTACAACTTGAAGATGATCTCTCTTATGAGGAGAAAATAGTAGAGATTATAGATCAGAGAGATATGGTTCTTCACAACAAGAAAAATCATAATTTCAATGTATTGTGGAGGAAACATAATTTTGATGAAGCAACATGGGAACCAAAAGAGGCAATGTAGGAGAAGTACCCTCACCTGTTTGTGTAAAGTGAAATTTTGGGGGCGAATGTTTTTAAGGGGGGAAGAATGTAATGACCCATTGTTTTTCAATGGAAATTACCTTCTTATAATTATGTCATAAAATCTCATGAATACACAACATAATGGACAACTATGTTCTAAGTGACATTTAAACATATGTTTGTTACTTCTATGTTTGGAATTTTAAAAATCTGACATACACTGTTGTGTTCATGATGATTTTTGTAGTCTAATAAATTTTTTTTGTGAATCGTAACCTACCCTTATGAATAGTAATATACCATTATGAATAGTGATATTACCTAATGAATAATAACCTTAATTATGATAGTATTAAAATAATATTCAAGTGAAATTATTATGAACATATATTTTAGAATAAGTAAATGAATATTTTAAAACATTTATTAGTAATAAACCATGATTTTAATGAAATATTAAATTAATCATATTTAGAAAATTATTTTTCAAAAATGGAATTCATTTTTGAATTCTACACGTCGATAAATGGTTTGGGTGAAATTTTGGGATTCTTCTGAATTACTTGAATTTTTTTGATGAATTGTGAAATACCATAATTTACAAAAAAAAGCTAAATAAACTAATTATAGGGTCATGTGTGATGTTATATTGATTTAAGACAACTTGGTTCGAGATTAAATTATACAATTACTATTATAGGTCATTAAAGACACATTATTTCTTGTCTTAGGGGAGACTAATAAACTAATGAATTTTATATTAAGGAAACCCCTCTCCCCTCCACTATAAATACCACCCTTCACGCCCTCATTTACTCGCACCTCTCAAGCTTTAAGACTTGCCTAAACTCTGCCAAAACGTCTTCCCTAGCCCATCCCCCACGTCCAAGAGCTACTGGTCTCATCAAAAGACCAAGATTAGGCCCTTAAAGAGGATCTCAAGTGGAGGACTCAAGAGGTAATTTCTCTCCCTCTTCTCCTTTAATTCGTTTTCAATTTCAAGTTCTTTCTTATTCTATCCCAACATATCATTGACCAAATGGTATGGTAACTCTAGTATCATGAATATACTGTAACGTTATGATACTAATTGGATATTATATCATCCAACCCATTTCCCTCTTATTTTTATTTTATTAAAGAGAACTTTGTTCGTGAGGAGTTAATTTGTCACCTTCAAGAACGACATGTATTATTCTTCCATTTCTACCTTTAGATCTAATCATGAAACCATTTTTATGGTTGAAACAGAATATTGTTTATGTATTATGTCCTATTTAAAGTTCTGTAACTAGCTTATGTACATATTACTAAGTCATAAATTAAAACAAGTTCTTTGTGATCGAAAAACCGCCCAAATTAACCCAAACAATCATCATCTAATTTTTATCTAATGATTCATCCACATGATATATAATATAACTCATTATAAGAAAATTTAAAATTCTATAATGTCATTAATTACATTTAATATAATTTCTGGATGTTTACCCATATTCTACAAGAACATCAATTTATGAATACAAGTGAACCACCCAAGAAAAACCATAAAAAAGAACATCCCCGAACAATGTTTTTAAATTATATAAGTATTAAAAAAGAACATAAAATGACATAATGAAACAAAAAAGAACCATATTCTTGTATAAAAGGTTATTTAATTTATAATTAATGAATATAATGTCATTATATAGGACATTAAAGAGAAGGAAGCGTCCAGATACAATGTAAGTGGAAAATCTCGAACCCAATTTTATTTCTTCGGGTTCTCCCTCTTTCACTCCAATTTGGTATAGTCACTTATTAGAAATTATTTTTTCGTAATTATATTATCTTTTCTAAGATATACATGTTTTCTACTTAAGTGTATGTCAAACAATTTTTTTTCCAAAATAACTCTTCTTTTAAGAACTCAACTTTTACCTCTCATTCATGGTTGATGGTTCTTGTATCAGGTATGTTGTTCCCTCTTTCTTTTGGGAACCCAATGTTTATGAATGTATTATTATGATATCAAACCTATTCCTTACCATGGGTTAGTTATGTTCATTATAGATATATTTTCTATGTGGCATGCATGATAATGATAATATTATGAGGTGACGGGTGCACCCAAAATTATTTATTGAAATATGAATGTTTGAATGTGACAGGTGCACCTGGAATTATACAACACTCCAATGAATTGGGTAAAGTGATGAATCTCATGAGTAAATGTGAAATTATGTGGAAAAGATGCTAGCTTTGTTCACAATAATGTGTGGTAGTTAACCACTAAGACATGATGTTTCATTTTTATGCATTTCCACATTTCTAGTCTTATATTTAAGCTTCTTCTCATGTTCCAGATATTTTTCCCATGTTATGATTACTCTCACCCATGATATATTGTTCTTATATATCCTCTTACTGGGCTTTTATATCACCCCTTTTTTGATGTATATCCTTAGGTGACAACATGTACTAAGGAGAGGGAATGTTCCAATAAGAAGCTAGTGAAGAAGGAATTAAATGATTGTTAATGATTTATGTTGTAAAAGTTATGAATGGTCCTAGTTTTTCCAAGACACTAAACCATTGGATCATCTATGTGTAATACTATTACGTTGTTTATCTTTAAGGTGATTTAATAGTAATTTAATAAAAAGGTAAGGTTGCTATAGTTGGTATTACAGGAAAGGTTTAGTAATTTGGGATTTTGGATTAGTGAACTATAGAGAAAACATCTAGCATGAGACTAAGTACAAATACGCACACAAGAATATTTACATAGGGATCCCATATGTTATATTTTTGGTATAATTTTTTTAAATGAATAAGTTATTTATGACTTGTTTACTTATGTTTTGTTTTAACCTTTTTTATTTTAAAAAATGGTGGGAACCTGAAGAAATCAGGCCAACAATGCATGTGAGGGCCAATGCAACGATTGCCTGAAAAACATCCCTAATGATTTGAGAGGTGGAGTTCTGAACTTCATGGAAATTATTACCCAATTATCTCAGGTTATGAACAATAACTGTAATAATGTATAACGTCCTCCTTCACCAAAGAGGGAGCAACTGGCTATCGAATGTTTTATGTGGTAACGACCACCGACATTTAATGGATCTCCTGGTCCACTAGCTACTGAACAGTGGGTCAAATCCATGGAGAAGAACTTTTCTATTCTTCAATGTTTTGAGATGGAGAAGGTGACCCTATCCATTTATCGTCTAGATGGAGAAGCCGATAAATGATGGTCTTTGATTAAGAACACCAATCCAAGGGAGGAAATTGAAGAGATGGAATGGGAAAACTTTAAGATAATGTTTCTTAACAAGTATTTCCCAAGAAATCTTCGCACGAAGATAGAGAAAGAATTCATAGAGCTCAACAAAAAAGAAGGAGAATATATCACATCCTATGAAGTGAATTTCACAAGGCTTGAAAGGTATACTTAGGGATTTGTTATCAACAATTCTAGCAAAATTGATAAATTCTTTAGCGGTTTAAAACCACACCATCGAAAGGATCTTGCAATTCAAGGTTGTGGAGTTATGAAGAAGTTTTTCGGTGTGCTCTCAAAGTGGAGATGGAGTTTGGAGAATGGTCCCATGGCTATGGTGATAAGAAACAAAAGAGGGATTTTCAGTTTAATGGATCTATTGATAATGGTGGGAAGAAAACTCAATGACCCACATTCCAAAAATGAGGGATTTTTCACCATGGGAACTGCCTTAAAGGGACGGGGAAATTCTTAACGTGTGGGAAAGAAGGACACCATGCTCAAGAGTGCTGAAAAGAGATGGAAAGGAAGGGTAATGTGTCGGAATAAAGGATAGAACCACCCATGGCTCAATGCTAAAACTTCAGAGAGCTAGGGCACTATGCAAGACAATTCACTAAACATCGAGTTCTCGAGGGTAATCAGTTTCATCTTCCACCAAATCCAAAGGAAAAAAGGGAAGGCTTATGCCGTCACTACTGCGGATGTGGAGCAAGATAATGAAGTCATAAAAGGTACACTTTTTATTCACTCAAGAATGGAAAATGTCTTATTTGATTCTGGCTATAAGCATTCTTCTATATCTTGCATGTTTTCTAGAACTATATAATCGAATCCCTGAAACCTTGAAGTAGAGATATCTATATAAAACCAACTGGTGCAATAATTGAAACCCAAGTGTTTGACACTCTCCTATTGGAGTATGTGGGAAGATTCTTCTGGTGAATATCATAATACTTCCCTTGGTGGAATTTGACGTTATAATGGGAATTTATTGGATCTCATTATAAAGAGCACATATCAACTATTAGGAAAAGGAAATATATTTTCATATTCTGAACCATCCCATTCTCCTCTACAAATTCAAGGAATATCATAAATATCCTTTGAAAAGTACTTCAACTTTGTGGATGTTGATTCCATATGAAAAAGCAAACCTCTACCAAATGGTTGGGTTAATGGATAGTTCCAACCTTGTGGAAATTCCCATCATAAAGGAATACAAATATGTATTTCTCGAAGAGTTACCCAGAATTCCCCCGGATCGTTAGGTAGAGTTCCCAATTGAAGTCATACCCAAATCTCCTCTTATCTTGAAGTGTCCATATAGGATGGCTCCTATCGAACTAGAGGAGTTAAAGAAGCAGCTGCAAGATCATCTGGATAAAGGGTTCATACACCCTAGTGCAAATCCCCTTGGGGTGCGCCAGTGCTCTTTGTGAAGAAGAAGGATGGAACAATGCAGTTGTGTATCGATTATCGGGAACTCAAAAAGATCAGCATAAAGAACATGTATCCTCTCCCAAGGATTGATGACTTGTTCGATCATTTAAGAGGATCTCAATACTTCTCAAAGGTGGATCATCATTCTGGATATCATCAGGTGAAGGTGAAGAAGGAATATATTCAGAAAATTGCCTTCTGAACAAGGTATGGGCACTATGAGTTTTTGGTGATGCCCTTCAGACTTACTAATTCCCCTGAAATCTTCATGGATTTGATGAATAAAGTATTTATAAATTTCCTAAAAAAATTTATGATAGTGTTTACTGATGATATTATCATCTACTCGAAGAGAAAGGAGGAACATGAAGAACATCTATGACTTTTGTTGGCAACATTAAGAAAGGAGAATTTTTATTCCATGTTCAGCAAGCGTGAATTTTTGATGAATCAAGTCATGTTCTTGGGACATGTGATCCCAAGTGAGGGAATTTATGTAGATCTTTCAAAGACAAAGGTGATTGAGGAATGTTCTAAGCCCTCTAGTGTCATTGAAATTTGTAGTTTTCTTAGAGTAGCTTGGTGCTACTAATGTTTTTTCAGAAACTTCTCACTATTTTCAAGCCCTCTAACTAAGTTAACAAGGAAATGGTTAAAGTATGTCTATATGGATGAATGTGAGGGAAGCTTCAAGGAGATAAAGAGGAGGGTAATCACTTCACCTGTACTCACACTACCGAAAAGTGGAGAATGTTTTGTGATATACATTGATGCTTCAAAGAATGGCTTGGGGTGTGTACTCATGAAAAATGATAATGTGATAGCCTATGCATCACGACCGTTGAAGATCCATGACCAAAACTAAGTAATGCATGATCTAGAAATGGAAGCCATGATTTTCTCCATAAAAATCTGGCAGCACAACCTTTATGGTGAGAAGTGTGACATATACACCGACCACAAGAATTTAAAGTATATATTCACAGAAAAGGACCTCAACATGCATCAAAGGAGATGGTTAGAGCTAATCAAAGATTATGATTTCTCTATTCACTTCCATCCTGGAAAGGCGAATAAGGTAGTTGATCCTCTAAGTAGAAAAGAACCTACTACTTTATCCATGTTACGGATTGAGAAAGACCCCATCTTCTTAGATATGAAATGGATGGATTTTGGAAT
This sequence comes from Viscum album, assembly GCA_963277665.1. NCBI lineage: Eukaryota > Viridiplantae > Streptophyta > Magnoliopsida > Santalales > Viscaceae > Viscum > Viscum album. Next base: position 1,944,994,798 of record OY728148.1, read on the forward strand.
CATAAGGGAAGGGGATACATCCTACCTTTCCCAAATTATTGTGCAACCATCCGTATAAGGGAAGATTATGAAAGCACAAAGGGACGTTGTGGATATACAAAATAGGTTGAATGCAGTAAAGGAAGGGAAGATTCAAGAGTTCCATATCAACAGTGATGGCATGATTCGATTTGAAACATAGATTTTTGCGCCTTCATCTCCCGGGATAAAGAAGGAGCTATTGGAAAATGCACATAGCTCAAATTTCTCTATCCATCCCGGGAGTACCAAGATGTACTGGGATCTCCGAGAACAATTCTGGTCGGATAACATGGAGAAAGAGATTGTGGAATATATATCATGGTGCTTGGTATGTCAGCAAGTAGAATAAGTGTGAAAAAAGTCCAAAGGGATGATGCATCCATTTCCCATACCTATGTGGAAATGGGAAAATGTTTCCATGGACTTTGTCATAGGTCTCCTGAATACGTCAAAGGGAAAAAATTCAATATGAGTTGTGGTTGACCGACTCACCACGACTTCCCATTTTATCACTATTCGGGAAGATCTCTCGCTTGAACAACTTGCAAAGATATATGTGAAGGAAGTGGTGAGATTGTACGTTGTTCCACTATCAATTGTCTCTGACTATGATCCAAGGTTCACATATAAATTCTGAAGGAGACTTCAACATGCTTTCAGTGATGAATTAAATTTCAGCATAGCCTATCACCCAAAAATGGATGGCCAGTTTGAAAGGACTATTCAGATGATTGAATATATGCTAAGAGCCTTCTCTCTAGAATTCAAATGTGGATGGGATCAATATTTCACATTAATTGAGTTCTCATACAACAATAGTGTAAAGAACCCGAAATTTCAAGGAAATTTTCTTCATAAATTCTTTGGAATTTTACGAGTACACAGTTTCTACCGACACATGATTCTAAGGCCCGTTGTGCCCAGAATAATTTTCTGAAGTTTTTCTTGGGTACGATCAGTGAACAAACGAGAGGGTTTTTCTATATTTTAAAGCAGTGCTCGGAATTGAAATTTGAGGGCACCGATGAACTCATAGTGCCGGTAATTGCTTAAGGGGACCTTTACTGCAGTTGCGTTTTATGCGGGTTGTAAGTTAAAAATTTGGGTTAAATTAAGAAGTGAAATAAAATTGTTAGAACAATTTTATTTATATCTATGGAAATTAATTTCTCCCCTGGGAGGTTATTGGTGGGGTCCACACCCACCCAACTTTCCATGTGTGGATATTTGAGGGGTGGGGCCCACACGATCCCCAACCCTTCATCTCCCATTAACCTCCCTTAGACCCCATTAAAACTCCCTTGTTTTAAATTCATGACAACCCCCCTTAATTAAGAGGACTCTTCCTCTCCCTCTCTCCCTATTTAATGTTTTCCAACATACCTTAATTTATGAATTGATCCTCTTCAATTAATTAATTTAGTGACTTTAACATTTGAATTTTAAATTGATTTTGTTAATAAAATAATATCATTAGCCTATTATTTTATTTTTGGGGAATTCATTGTGTTAAGGAGAGTTGGGAGATAGCTCTTGAGAAAGGGAGAAAAGTATTCCTCTCTTAAATGAAGAAAAGTTTTCTTCCTCGATGAAGAACACCAACCCTTCAACGAAGAACGACTCGGTGAAGAATGCTCCAGGATTCTCCAATCCTCTTCTTCCTCAGCATCAAGGGAGGAGATGCCGACACAGGGAACTTTCCAACGACGACGGTTCTTTCTCCAACGTTGATAGAGCGACATCGCTTTCCGAATCTATGATGAACAAACCTTATTCGAGGTAGGGGTTTGTTCTTTTTGTTGTGTTTATCTCGTACCCTGTTCTTGTTGGAAATCATTGCTTATTGTCGGCCAACTGCTACCACCTAACACAGAGGGCGCGGGCCAAACGAAAATGGTCCAACGACCCTCCATAGTCTCTTTGATTGCGATGGAAATCATGAAAAGAAGTTGGCAATGAACAGGATTGGCGGCCGTGCACCGACCGCGTGCGGAGGAACCACAGCCCGCACCCGTGAGCCGCTCGGCCGATGAAGAACCAACCGACAAAAGTTGGACGGGCTGAAGGGAGGAACCGTGGTGCCACAGTAAGGAAGACCGCAGCCCAAATTCCGTGGGCCACTTCGGTTGAAGAACCAGCCCGCTTGTCGGCCGGCCGGGCATAGGAGAGCCGCGACGCTGGGAGGGCACCGCACTGGATGAACCGCGGCTCGCTTGAGCGGGTCGCTTGTGCCAAGAAGGACGGTCGGCATCGGCCGATAGGTTAGGGAGGGCGGAGCCACTTTGTGGCGCAGGTTCGGGCAGTTGAGGTGCCGCTCCCCCTCCCTCGGACCGCTCGGCCTTCAGGCCAAGCCGTTCGGACAGCTGGCCAAGCCAGCTAGGTCGCGCCCAGCCAGGCCTCGCCCCAGCCGGGTCGTGCACCTTCGGGCCAGGCCGCGCCCCTCGGGCCGGGCCGCGCGACTCAACAGGCCAGTCTAACCCCTTGGCCGGGTCAGACCCACCAAAACCGGGTCTACCTAACCCGCCAGCCCACCCTACCTAATGGGTCGGGCCCATTTTTCACTTAAATCTGAATTACTTAAAGACCACGCGTCCGATCGACGCGCCGTCTACAGAACTAGGTCCCTTGTGAAGGGGCAGTCCTTTTTCGATACTCTAAGTGAGTTTTTGATGCCCTTGGATAATGGACGGGTTAGAAATGAGCGTGTTTTTAACTGGGACCCTAGAATAGAAAAGCCAATATCTCTCAGATCGGGCGTCTGATTGACGAGACGTCTATCATGTTGTGTTCCTTTTGACAAGACGGAACTTCGGGATACATCAACTCTAGACATCGTGACAGTTGATGTATCGAACCCACTTTACTCGAGGAGCGAACCCTCCCGGAATCGAGCGTGTTGAGTGTGGGAACCCTAGAGCTGGCTGCGACTGTGATGACTACCATGCCAGGATCCTCTGTGGGTTTGACGACGATGACGACTCTACTTGGATCCTCCATGGGTTCGGCACCAAGGATGAATGTACTTGTATCCTCCGTGGGTTCGGCAGTGATGGTGACTGTACATGGATCCTATGTGGGTTCTACAGTGAAGGTTATAGTACTTGGATCCTATGTGGGTTTGGTAGTGATGACTTTTTTTATTAGGATCCTAATTGGGTTCGGAAGAGGAGATGATTCAGAAGCTACATCTAATCATCTCCACCCTTCTTTGTGAGTGTTATACCTATGTGAGCTGAGTCTTGACTATTTAATCATTACCATTGATGTGATTCACTTATTTCCTATGTGGACCAGGTTGTGCTTGGGCTCAGAAGTTTGAGGCGAACTAGAAATGATGACTTAGGTATATGTATGGTCATATATCTAAGTAGTGTCTGTTGATACTTTTTGATTGTATCTTTCCTTTTTGGTTTATCCTTCAGGGATTCTAAGATAACTTCATGGGTCTCGGGGTCCCTACTGAGTAATGTATACTCACCCATGCACGAGCTATGCCTACACTACGTTGTGTTGGATGCAGACGACAGACATCACTTATTGAGGTGGAGGCTTGTGGAGCTGGACGGTACCTAGAGGTAGACCACTTGGCGGGACGTACACGGAGCGGATAGCCAGACCCGAGGAGCAGAGGAGACGATATGTACCCACCCTTCAGGTTGGATATCTAAAGGACTACTCAGTGGTTGCTTCTTTACTTACTACTGTTGTACATTCTTTTTAGTTGTACTATACTTTCAGTTTGGTTTGTATACTAGCCCTTTTAGTTTTCAGCACGTACTTTTGTACTCAGTTTTACTTTGTACTTACTTCACTTGCAAACTCTGTGATGTTTGTTACTTTTATAAAAGAAATGCCTTCCCTATTACCAGGATTTATGCATTTGGTGCTAGTCGCCAGCCCCTAGCCTATGGAAGGCGGTCTTGGGGTAGTCACGACACGGGCCCCGAGGACGGGTCGTGACAAATTGGTATCAGAGGAGTTGGTTCTACCACATAACTCAGGACTCTGCTCTTTCTTTTTTCTAAAGCAATAGTTTTAAGATTATCGAATGTGGTCATTAGTCCAGGGATCCTAGTGTTGGTACGGAGGCCGACGTATCCATACACCAGGACCCTGACTCCTGATTTCCAACTCAGTGCACGAAAACATTGATTGAATTTGTGTTTCAAAAGTTTTCCTTGTGATTACTTTGTGCCAGCTCACCAGGTATTCTGTTTGACCACGGAACCCCTGTTTTATTTTCAGTATGGCCCCATGAAGGCAACGATCTAGGGTTCCTAGTTACGTGCGAGGTGGCATCCCACCGAGCGACGAGGCCTTGGTGCAGGGCCCCATTACAGTGGAGGCACCAGTGGCACCACTACCCGCTGAGCCACCGATGCCACCAGCCCCAGCAGTAGAGAGTGCACGCCACCTGAGTGCGTTTCAGGAGTTTCAGCGGTAGAGACCGCCTAGGTTTCGTGGAGAGAAGGACCCTCAGGCAGCCGAGGAATGGCTGGAGGCTATCTTCAGAGTCTTCATATTGGTAGCGACACCAGCTGAACCTATGGTGATCCTTGCCACGAGTTTACTGCACAAAACAGTCGGTAGATTGTGGATCCTGATGCTCCCGGTGAACAACGAGGCATCTCTACTTTTGATGGACTTCGAGAGTCTATTCTACTCGGAGTTTGTTCCAGCGACCCTTCGTGCAGTGTGAATCCAGGAATTACTTCATCTATGGCAGTGAATTATTACAGTAGCTCAGTACTCGGCGAGATTTACCGACCTCTCACACTACTCCATGGACATGGTACGAGACCCATTCTTCTGGGCCCAGACCTTTGAGTAGGGACAGAGGCATGAGATCATGGCTTCGATGATCTCCCTCAGCATTCTGACGTAGGCAGGAGTGCTAGAGCGAGCCATTCTTGTGGAGAGAATTCTTGCTGAGCCGACGCCAGCAGTGAGACCCACCATAGGGCGGCACATAGAGGAGTCTTCTACAGCCGGCAATAGATAGATGTCATAGAGATCCAAGAGGACCAGGCCATCAGGTGGCCGAATCTATGATTCTGGTTTGGATATGTGGGGCACATGAAGCAGAGCCATCCATATGAGGGGAAGGCAATTCTATGAAAGTGGCGGTGAGGGCCACATGGCTCAGGACTGCCCGACCCTCCATGCGAATGAGAAGTAGATAGTAAAGGGACCTCCCAAGAAGAGGCAGAGGCTCGACCTTGGCGGTCTGCAGGGATCAGGTGGATGAGCCAGAGGAGTTGGCTGAGCAGCGGGTGGTGGACGACGCTTTGAGGCTTTACCACCACCACCAACAAGAGGACCACCCCGACCACAGGGAGGTGGCAGACAGGGGCAGGCTCAGCTCCAGGCAGTTGAGGCCTATGACCATGGAACACCTGAGATGATTCAAGGTACTATCTGTGTCTACTACACCCTTGATGCAGTTCTTATAGACACATGAGTGAGTCATTCTTTTATTTCCACTACCCTTGTTCAGAGCTTTGAGATTCTGACAGAGTAGTTGGCTCGATCCTTATAGATAGAGACTCCTACGGGAGCAGACTCGATGATTACGAACTGGTGCTGGTTGTGTGAGCTTAATCTAGGAGGGGAGAGCTTCGGATGGAATCTTCTTATAGCGGCGTCGAGGCCTTACGACGTCATCTTGGGTATGGACTGGTTGTATACAGTCCATGCTCAATTTGACTGCATTAGGCACAAAGTGCGGTGTGTCCACACAGATGGGACCAGGTACACCTTCACCGATGAGAAGGCAGCCTTTGTAGAACAAGATGGACTTATGTACAGGAGAGGACAACCGATCACACATCAGTTAGATAGTCTCATCCTCAGAGCGGTTGATGTGCGGTGTCCGAGTTTTCCTGTTGTGGTGGAAGAGTATGCAGACATTTTTCTTGACGACATTCCGGGACTACCTTCTCACAGAGAGGTAGACTTCTACATATACATGTACCATGAGAAATCACTCATATCTACTCCAGCATATCGGATGGCTCCGGCTAAGCTTCCTGAGCTGTGGGTATAGCTAGAGGACTTGTAGGGAAAGGGATTCATCTGACCCAGTGTTTCACCCTGGGCTTCTTCGATTCTGTTCACCAAGAAGGCGGATGGAAGCTTACGACAATGTGTCGACTACCGTCACCTAAATCGAGTGAATGTGAAGAACACGTACCCACTCTCGAGGATTGAAAACCTCTTTGATTAGCTCAAGGGAGCACGATGGTTCTTGAAAATAGACCTCATGTCAGTCTATCATCAGCTCAGAGTTCGAGACAAGGATGTGAAGAAGATATCCTTTTGGTGTCGGTATGGCCTCTACGAGTTCTTGGATTTTCCCTTCGTCGTAACCAATGCTCCTGCAGTGTTCATGAGTCTCATGAATAGGATCTTCCAGCCTTACCTTGATTGTTTTTTCGTAGTCTTCATCGATGACATACTAATTTACTCGACTACTGAGGAGAAGCATGCCTACCACTTACAGGTTGTACTGGACACACTCCAAAAGCACCATATTTATGGTAAGCTCTCGAAGTGCCAATTCTGGATTCGATAGGTTCACTTCATGGGGCACGTCATCTCAGAGGCTGGGGTTGCAGTAGACCCAGCGAAGATCGAGGCGGTACTTCCTTGGGATCCACCCAGGAGCATGAAGGAGGTGCGGAGTTTCCTAGTTCTAGCTGAATGCTATCAGAGATTTGTGCTAGACTTCTCTAGAGTTGCAGCACTGCTTTTAACTTTGACGAAGATGGGGAAACCCTTTGTGTGGTTAGATAGATGTCATCAGAGCTTTCAGGAGCTGAGATAGAGATTGACCAGTGCGCCCATCTTGAGGCTATAGGTGGAGGGCGTAGGGTACGTAGTTTACTGCGACGCATTAGGGGCCAGACTCGGGTGTGTCCTGATGCAGGTGAAAGCAGTGATCACTTACGGTTCACGGCAGATGAGACAACATGATAAGAACTACGCTACCCATGACCTGGAGTTAGTAGCAGTGGTCTTCACCTTGAAGATGCGGCGACACTATATTATGGGCGAGTGCTTTATAGTCTACTCTGACCACCAGAGTCTCAGGTACATATTCTCACAGAAGGACCTGATCCTGAGATAGCGACGATGGCTTGAGTTCCTTTAGGACTATGAATATGAGATAGTCTAGACTCCTAGGAAAGGGAATGTTGTAGAAGATGCTCTCAGTAGGATATCATCCATTCAGCTACATAGAGAGGCGGCAGAACAGCTAGACGCATTGCAGATTTCCTTCGTGGATAGAGATGGGGCAGACTTTCTACAGTCTATCACAGTCACTCCTACACTACTTCTGCGGGTCAGAGAGGCACATCTTGGGGACGTTGACTGTGAGATGTGACATGCTCAAATTTCCATAGGGTAGGCGACTGAGGGATTTACAGAATGAGGAGAGCATTTCATCCTCTTCAGGGGACGTACCATGGTACCAGTTGCACTACAGGAGGAAGTACTGATGGAGTTTCACACTTCTCCTCTAGCAGTACATCAAAGAGTGGCGAAGATGTACCAGGACCTCAGACGACAACACTGGTGGCTGGGTATGAAGAAGGCTGTAGTATAGTTCATTTCACGATACCTCAATTTCCAGTATGTAAAGGCGGAGCACCAGGTACCAACAGGCTTGGTACAACCCTTAGAGGTTCTAGAGTGGAAGTGGGACGGGATATCCATGGATTTCATGACGGGGATTCCACGTACTTCTAGAGGACAAAACTCTATCTGGGTGATCATCGACTGACTCACCAAGTCTTCCCACTTCCTACTTATCAGAGAGCCGGGCTCAGTAGAGATCTTGGGACACCTATACGTTCAGGAGATCATACAACTTCATGGTGTGCCCTCGACTATCGTCTCAGATCGAGATGCTCGCTTTACTTCCCGGCTTTGGAAGGGGTTGCATGAGGAATTTGGGACGCGTCTACACCTGAGCATGTCCTTTATTCCTCTGATGGATGGACAGACAGAGAAGACCATTCAGACTCTCGAGGACATGATCTGAGAATGTGTCCTTGACTTTGGTCATAGCTGGGAGGATCACCTACCCATGGTGGAGTTTGCGTACCACAACAGCTACCACTCCACCATTAGGATGGCACCTTACAAGGCACTGTATTTCTAACCTTGCAGATCAACTTTGTTCTGGACTGACCCGAGGGAGCCAGCACTTGTAGAACCAGAAATGGTCCAGGCTATGACGGAGAAGGTGTAGATCATCCAGGAGTGGATGAGGACTGCACAGAACAGACAGAAGTCCAATGTATATAGGAGAGAGAGACCATTGGAGTTCGAGGATGGCGACAATGTTTTCTTACGAGTCTCATCTCAACGCGGATTACAGATATTTGGCCGGAGCGGTAAGTTATCTCTTCACTTCATTGGACCATTCCAGGTCCTCAGTAGGGTAGGCGATGTGGCTTATCACCTGGACCTTCCAACTCAGTTGCACTGGGTGCACGATGTCTTCCACGTATCTCAGCTGAGAAGATACGTGCACGACCCATCCCACATCATCGACCACGGGGAGCTGGACATCGATGATGGGGAGACATTTGAGGAGGTCCCATTGGAAATCAAGGATCGATAGGAGTGGGTCCTACGTGGATGGTCAATTCCTCTGGTGCACATTCATTGGCAACACGGGAACCTCCAGGAGAGCACATGGGAGTGGGAGGCCCAGATGCATTCTCAATACCCTCATTTGTTTCCCTAGTCTTTGTTGTAGCTTTATGGGGACTTAAATCCTTTATGTGGGGGTAATGTAAAGACCCAGAAATTTCATGGAAATTTTTTTCTTAAATTCTTTGAAATTTTATGAGTACGCAGTTTCTGACGACACCTGATTCCGAGGCCTGGTGTGCCCGGAATAATTTTCTGAATTTTATATCGGGTACGATCAATGAACGGACGAGCGGGTTTTTCTATCTTTTGAAGCAGTGCTCAGAATTGAAATCTAAAGGAACTGATGAACTCACAATGCCAGTAATTGCGTACGAGGACATTTACCGCAGTTGCATTTTATGCGGGTTGTATGTTAAAAATTGGGGTTAAATTAATAGGTTAAATAAAATTGTTAGAACAATTTTATTTATATATATGGAAGTTAATTTCTCCCATGGGAAGTTATTGGTGGGTCCCACACCCACCCAACTTCCCATGTGTGAATTATTGAGGGGTAGGGCCCACACGAGCCCCAACACTTCATCTCCCCATAACCTCCCTTAAACCCCATTAAAACTCCCTTGTTTTAAATTCATGACAACCCCCCTTAATTATGAGGGATCTTCCTCTCCCTCTCTCCCTCTTTAATGTTTTCCAACATACTTTAATTAATGAATTGAACCTATTCAATTAATTAATTAAGTGATTTGAACTTTTGAATTTTAAATTGCTTGTGTTAATAAAATAATATCATTAGCATATTATTTTATTTTTGGGGCATTCATTGTGTTAAGGAGAGTTGGGAGAGGGTTCTTGAGAAAAGAAGAAAATTATTCCTCTCCTCAAAGAAGAACAGTTTTCTTCCTCGACGAAGAACACTGACCCTTCAATGAATAACAACTCGGCGAAGAACGCTCTACGATTCTCCAATCCCCTTCTTCCTCTGCATCAAGGGAGGAGACGTCGATGCGGGGAAATCACCAACGACAATGGTTCTTTCTCCGACATTGATGGAGTGACATCGCTTTTCGCATCTACGAAAAACAAACCTTATTCAAGGTAGGGTTTTGTTCTTTTTGAAGTGTTTATCTCATACCCCATTCTTGTTGGAAATCATTCCTTATTTTCGGCCAATTTCTAACACATAACACGGAGGGCACGGACCGAACACACACAACCCTAAGTCCCTCCATATTCTCTTTGATTGCGATGGAAATCTTGACAAAAAGGTGGAGATGAATAGGATTGGCGGTTGTGCGCCGTCCGCGTGCGGAGGAACCGCGGACCGCAATCGTGGGCCGCTCGGCCTACGAAGAACCAGGTGGCTAAAGCTGCCTGGGCTAAAGGGAGGAACCGCGGCGCCCCACAGCGTCGCTCTGCGGAAGACCGCAGCCTGCATTCTGTAGGCCACTTCGGCGGAAGAACCAGCCGGCCCGTCTGCCGACTGGGTAGAGGAGAGCCGCGACGCCGGGAGGGAGCCGCATCGGATGAACTGGGGCCCGCCCGAGCGGGCCGCTTGCGCCAAGAAGGGTGACCGGTTAGGGAGAGTGGCACCGCCGGTTCGAGAAGCCACCCCGTAGACCACTCTGCCATTAGGCTAAGACACTTAGCCTTCAGGACGAGACACTCGGACAACTTACCGAGCCAGCCAGATCACGCCCATCCGGGCCGGTCCGCGCCAGGTCGGGCCGGGTCGTGCCCCTTCAGGACGCGCCGCGCCACTTCGGGCTGGGTCGTGCCTCTCGAGCCAGGCTGCATGACTCACCAGGCCGTTCTGACCCCTTTTCCGGGTCAGACCCGCCAAACCCGGGTCGACCCCACCCGCCAGCCCACTAGGCCTAACGAGCCATGCCCATTTTTCACTTAAACATCAATTACTTAAAGACCGCATGTCTGATCGACGAGCCTTCTGTGGCACTGGGACCCTTGCGACGAGACAGTCCTTTTGTGATACTCTAAGTGAGTTTTGGATGACCATGGATAACGGCCAGGTTAGAAATGAGTGTGTTTTTAACCGGGCCCCTGGAACGGAAAAACCAATATCTCTCAGACCAGGCGTCCGATTGACGTGCCATCTATCGCGTTTTGTTACTTTTGACGAGACAGAACTTTGGGATACATCATCTCTAGACTTTGTGGTAGTTGATGTATCAACCCCCCTTTACTCGAAGAGAGAACCCTCCCAGAATCGGGTGTGTTGAGTGCGGAAACCCTAGAGCTGGTTGCGACTGCGATGACTACCGTGCTGGGATCCACCGTGGGTTCGATGATGATGACGACTATACTTGGATCCTCCATGGGTTTGGCAGTGAGGAAGACTGTACATGGATCCTTCTTGGTTTCGGAAACGATGATGACTGTACTTGGATCCTACGTGGGTTCGGCCGCGATGGTTACTGTACTTGGATCCTACGGGGGTTCGGCAGTGAAGACTTCTGTAGTAGGATCCTACGTGGGTTCGGCAGAGGAGATGATTCAAAAGCAACAACTAATCATCTCCACCCTTCTTCGTGAGTAGTACACGTGTGTGAGATGAGTCTTGACTATTCAATCATTACCATTGATGTGATTGACTTATTTCCTGTGTGGACCGGGTTGTACTTGGGCTCGGGAGTTGGAGCCGAACTGGAATTGATGAAATAGGTATTTGTATGGGCATATACCTAAGTAGAGTCAGTTTATACTTTGTGATTGTATCTTTCCATTGTGTTTTATCCTTTTTGGATTCTGGGAGACCTTCAGGGGTCTCAAGGTCCCTACTGAATATTGTATACTCACCATTGCACGAGCTATGCCTGCACTACATTGTGTTGGATACAGATGATGGACATCACTAACTAAGGTGGAGGCTTGTGGAGCTGGACAGTACCCAGAGTTGGACCACTTGGCGGGACGTACACAGAGCGGATAGCCAGAATTGAGGAGCACATGAGACCATCTTTACCCACCCTTCAGGTGGGATATTCAGAGGACGACTAAGTGGTTTCTGCATTACTTAATGCTATTGTACTTTCTAGTCAGTTGTACTGTACTTTCAGTTGGGTTTGTATACTGGCCCTTTTACTTTTCAGCACTTACTTTTGTACTCAGCTTTAATTTGGGCTTACATCACTTGCATACTCAATTGTGTTTGTTACTTTTATAAAGGCAATGTGTTCCCTATTACCGGAATTTATGCCTTTGATGCTAGTCACCAGACCCTGGCCTATGGAAGGCGGGCTTGGGGTATTCACGTCACAGGCCCCAAGGACGGGTCGTGAAAAATAGCTTCCACTCGAGTATTCAGATGGATCCATATGAAGCTCTGTATGGAAAGTGATGTAGAACTCAAACCTGTTGGGATGAAGTTGGAGAAAGAAAGCTAATTGGACCCAACCTTGTGCAAGAGATGACAGAGAGGGTTTAAGTCATACAGAAACACATCAAAGTTGCTCAGAGTTGAAAAAATAGGTATGCTGACAACTGTCAAAGGGAATTGGAGTTTGATGTTGGAGATAATGTCTTCCTTCAAATATCACCATGGAAGAGAATTATGAGATTTGGGAAGAAAGGGAAGCTAAACCGAAGGTAAATTATCCCCTTTGAAATCCTTGACCATATTGGATTCGTGGCCTATTGGATTGCACTTCCATCAAATATGGCTCAAGTTCATGATGTTTTTCACGTTTCACTCCAAAATTACATATTAGACCCCTCACATTTAATAAAGTCATAGGTGGTTCAGCTAGAAGATGATCTCTCTTATGAGGAGCATCCAGTAGAGATTATGGATCGAAGATATATGCTTCTTCATAACAAGACAACTCATCTTGTTAATGTATTGTGGAGGATACATAATTTTGAGGGAGAAACTTGGGATCCAGAAGAGGCAATGAAGGAGAAGTACCCTCACCTGTTTGTGTAAAGTGAAATTTCGTGGGTGAAATTTTTTATGGGGGGAAGAATGTAATGACCCAATGTTTTTCAATAGAAATTCCCTTCTTATAATTATGTCATAAAATGTCAGGAATACCAAACATAATGAACTAATAATTTCTATGTAATCATTAAACAAAAGTTTGTCACTTCTGTGTTTGGAATTTTGAAAATCTGACATACACAGTTGTGTTCAAGATGATTTTTGGAGTCTAATAAAAAAAATATTTTTTGGTGAATAGTAATCTACCCTTATGAATAGTAACATACCCTTATGAGTAGTGATATACCCAAAAAAATAGTAACCTCACATATGATATTATAAAAATAATATTCAAGTGAAAGTATGTGGTACATATATTTTAGAATAAGTAAATGAATGTTTTAAAACTGTTTTTTAGTAATAAACCATGATTTTAATTAAGTGTTAAATTAATCATAGTTAGAAAATTATTTTTGAAAAATATACTTCATTTTTTGATTCTACATGTCAATAAATGGTTGGGGTAAAATTTTGGAGTTTTTCTGAAATACAAGAATTTTTTGATGAATAGTGAAATACCATAATTTACAAAATAAGATAAATAAGCTAATTATAGGGTTATGTGTGATGTTCTGCTGACGTAAGCATGCTTGGTTTCGGATTAAATTATAAAATTACTCTTATTGGTCATGCAGGACTCACTATTCTTTTCTTAGTGTAAATTAATAATCTAATGAATTTTATATTAAGGAAACCTCTCTCCCCTCCACTATAAATACCACCCTTCACACCCTCATTTTCAAACACCTCTCAAGCGTGAAGCCTTGTCTAAACTTTTCCCAAAAAACATACCTATACCCTACCCCACATCCAAGAGATTTAGGTATCATCAAAAGACCAATATTAGTCCTTTAAGGAGGATCTCAAATGGGGGATAGAGGAGGTAATTTCTCTCCCTCTTCTCCTTTAATTCCCTTTCAATTTCAAGTTCTTTTCTTATTATATCCCAAACTATTTTTGTCCAAATGGTTTGGTAACTCCATTATCATAAATATAGTGTAATTTTATGATACTAATTGGATATTATATCATCCAACCCGTTTCCCTCTTCCCTTTATTTTATTAAAGATAATGTAGTTCACGAGGTGTTAATTTATCACCTTCAAGAACTATATGATTTATTCTTCCATTTCTACCTTCAGATATGGGTATGAAACCATTTTTATGGTTGAAATAGAATGTTTTATATTTATTATTTCCTATTTAAAGTTATGGAACTAAATTATGTACATATTACTAAGTGATAAATTAAAACAAGTTCTTTGTGATCGAAAAACCGCCCAAATTTACCCCAACAATCATCATTTAATTTTTATCTAATGATTCATCCACATGTTATATAATATAACTCATTATAAGATCATTTTAAATAATTTAATTTCATTAATATCATGTAATATCAGTTCTGGATGTTTACCCATGTTCTACATGAACTTCAATTTATGAATACAAGTGAACCACCAACGAAAAACCATTAAAACGAACATCCCCGGACAATGTTTTTAAACTATATATGTCATCCAAAGGAACATAAAATGATATAATGAAACTATAATGAACCCTATTCATGTATAAAATGTTATTTAATTTTTAATTAATTAATATATTGTCATTATACAGGACATTAAAGAGAAGGAAGCGTTCAGATACAAGGTAAGGGGAAAATCTCACACCCAATTTTCTTTCTTCAGGTTCTCCCACTTTTACTCCAATTTGGTATGTTCACATATTAAAAATAAATTTTCATCATTATATTAACGTTTCTTGGATATACATGTTTTCTACTGAAGTTTATGTCAAACAAAATGTTTTCCAAAAGAACTATTCTTTTAAGAACTCAACTTTTACCTCTCATTCATGGTTGATGGTTCTTGTATCAAGTATGGTGTTCCTTATTTCTTTTCAAAACCCAATGTTTATGAATGTATTCTTATGAGATGAATATAATTCCTTACCACTGGTTAGTAATGTTCATTATTGATATATGTTCTATGTGTCATGCATGATAATTATAATATTAAGAGGCGACAGGTGCACCCAGAATTATATAGCACAATATGAATGTTTGAGTGTGACGGGTGCGCCCAGAATTATACAGTGCTCTAATTAATTGGGTAAAGTGATGAATCTGATGAGTAAATGTGAAATTATTTGTATAATATTCTATATTTGTTCACAATTATGTGCGGTATTTAACCACTAAGACATAATGTTTAATTTTTATGCATTGCCACATTTCAAGTCTTATATTTATGCTTCCTCTCATGTTCATGATCTTTTTACCATGTTATGATTATGCTCACCCCATGCTATATTGTTCTTATCTATCCTCTTAGAGGGCCTTTATCTCACCCCTTTTTTGATTTATATCCTCAGGTAACGACATGTACTAAGGAGAGGGAAAGTGCCAATAAGAAGCTAGTGAAGAAGGAATTAAATGATTGTTTATGATTTATGTTCTAAATTTTTTGAATGAGTCTAGTTTTCCCAAGACACTAAACCATTGGATTCTCTATGTGTAATACTATAATGTTTTTTATCTTTAAAATGATCTAATAGTAATGTAAGAAAAGGTTGTGTCTCTATAGATGATCTGACACAGAGGGATTTTATCTGACCCATTGTGTCACTATTGGGTTCTATAGTGTTGTTCTCTAAGAAGGTAGATGGTATTCTGGTGTTTTGTATAGAATAATTGATGTTTAATCATTTAATGTTGAAGAATCATTACCCTGTTATTAGGATTGATGATATGTTTGACCTGTTGAGAGGATCTATTTGGTTCTTGAGGATCGATCAGTAGTCTCGATATCCATAGCGGAAGGTGAATGTAGAGGGAATTCAGAAGACTACCGTCAAATACATATATGTGAACATCCAGTTTGTGTCTATTCTATTCGGTGATATGAATTCACTAGACATATTCACGTGACTTATAAACATCATTTTCCAAGAGTTCCTGGACTAGTTTGTTATTATATTTATTGATGATATTTTGTTCTTCTTGAAGTTAGATGAGGAACATGATGAACATATGAAAGTGGGTTTTCATGTGCTTCAACACCACTAGATTTATGGGATGTTGTCCAAGTTGGTGATTTGGACAAGAATGGGGTGTTTTTTGTCCATGTGGTGTCTCATCACGGTGTGTCATTGGACCCATCTATGGTCAAACAGTTGTCTATAGAGAAGAACCCAATAATGTGATAGAGGTTTATAGTTTCTTTGGTCTTGTAGGATATTATCAGTGGTTTATGCCATATTTCTCTTGAGTTTCAGCCCTATCGACAACATTGACCAAAAAGGACCTAGATTTTGAGTAGATAGACCAATTCTTGGGAACGTTTAATTACCTAAATGACAAGCTGGTTAGTTCTCTAGTCCTTCAACTTAATAGGGAGGTTGTGTTGTTTGAGATTTTCTATTATGAGACCATCAATTATTTGGATACATGTTAATGAAGAATTGTAAATTAATCTCTTATAGGTCAAGGAAGTTAAATTCCCACAGATATTACTATCCCACCCATGAACTAGAGTTGTTGGCATTTGTGTTCATGCTATAGTTATGGTGGGATAACCTCATCAGCAAGGATGTTGTGGTTTTCATGAACCACAAAAGAATTTTATATGTTTTCAATCAACAAGATTTAAATATCTATTAGTGGTGGTGGTTCATGTTTTTCAGGATTATGATTTTGAAATTTTTTACACCCCATGGAAGGGTAATGTATTTGTCGATTCATTGAGTAATAAGTCCCAAGGGGATGTGTCTTGAGATTTTTCAGATGTTTAGAAATTAATGGATGAGCTTACATTAATGAAACATGATGTTGGAGAGAGAAGTGGCAGAGGGTTTCCTTATTAGATGACCATGGATTATTCTTTGATACAATAGGTGGATGTGTCAAAGTGTGGAGACTTATAAGTAGAGGCGATGGATGATTTTTTCGACCATGGTGATGCTCGAGAGGGATGGATAGAGGATGGTTAGAATTGTATGTTGCTGCAGGGGTTATTGTTTTTCTAGTAGGTGGTGCATTAGGGAGTTCTCCATGAGTTTCACTTATCACAATTTTTTTGTAAATCATGGTGTGAGAAAGAGGTAATGTGGTTTGAAGAGATATATTTAGGGGTGGGGGAAAAATGATTCGGTTGTATTGTTTGGTGAAATATTTTTGGTTTATCCACAAAATAATGTGGAACAATTTGTTTTGGTAGTTTTTTTCCATCCTTGGATGTACCTAACTAGAAACGGAAGGACATATATATGTATTTTCTCATAGGGTTTCCTTGCGCTTATGGAGGATGTGATTCTTTGTGGATGATCATGGATCAGTTGGTGAAATCGACTTTATTTATGGCAATATGGGAGTTGAGAGTCATGGATGTTTTGGCATGGAGCTACAAGGATGATGTGTTTAGAATTCAAGGGGTACTGATGACAATCATAAGTAATCATGATACTCATTTTATCTCATTATTTCGGAGGGTATTTTAGCATAAATTTGGATCTCATTTGTTTTATATCACATCATTCCAACCTCAGACAGATTGATAGTTGGAGCAGACAATCAAAACACAAGAGGATATGTTGTGGGCTTGCATCGTAGATTTTGGTGGATCTTTGGTATGAAACCTACCTTAAGTTGAGTTTACATAAAACAATAGAAATCTTTTTTCCTTTGGTATGAATCTATTTGAAGCATCATAAAAGTTTTCATGTCATCATCCATTGTGCTGAATAGTGGTGGGAGAATCAGATGTTCAAGGTCATGATATAATGTCGAGCATGACCGAGATGATCCAATGGGTTCAAGAGTTGATGATTATGGCACAAGACCGTCAAAATTCCTATGTTGATTGTAGGCAGAGGCCCCTGGAGTCTGATTTTGGATGCCTTGTATTATTGAGAGTCTCCCATCAGTGTGGTTAGTAATGTTTTGGTAAAGGTAGTAATATTTCCCCTATGATTTTGGGCCTTTTCAGGTGTCATATCACACTGGTAAGGTGCAATATCGGTTGGTATTGCCACTATGACTAGTCTGGTTCCATAGAATCTTCCACATCTCTTTAATTCTTCATTATATTCATAGTGCCTCCCCATAAATTGACAATAGAGAGTTCGATATCATGTATTATGTGATATTCGTGGAGTGGTCAGTAGAGATCCAGGGTCATTAAGAGATGGTTTTGTGTAGATGTACCATTCCCTTGGTCTGTGAATTATGGAGGCATGGTGGCTTAGAAGATAGGACTTGTGGATGAGAGATGTAGATGTTTTCCTAGTACTATGATATTTCCTGAGTTTTTCTTGTTCTAATTTTACTTTGATGTGATGTTTGGATCTTTCTATGTTATAAGATTTACTTTTTTCTTGATGTGTGATGTGTAAAAATGTTTCGAAATATGAAAAGGGTAGGGCTTGAATCCTAATCCAGAAGCATTAACTATGATTCAATTAAACCTATGTGGGTGATTTAGTGCTTACAAAAGTTGATAATATCTTGAAAAGTAGAATGAGATTCATATTTTTTTGTTTGGGGTAGTGTCACAATTTTTTTGGGGATGTGTGAAGGTTATATGGCAGTGTAGTGGGTGTGTGGAAAATTGGTGGTTGTGGCTAGTATCAACGATGTATTGTTATTACCAATGGGGTGGTGGTGGGGTCGATGTGTCATAATCAGTGGCCATTTTTTGTCATTTTAGGAATGGTTCATTATTTGAGGTGTGCCAAGATCCTTGAGAGGTATCTCATGGGACGGTTATTTGAACCCCTTATCTTCGGGGGTTGGTTTTGAATTCTAAAGGGAGAGAATCATTTTAGTGGTATCTAATGTAATGGTATATGCTTTCTTAGTCTGTTAATTTACCATGTTTTGGTATTGGGGGTTCTTTGAGGAGGTCAATAGTGGTCCTATAGCTATTGGATGTTAAAAAGATAGAAGAAAATGGAATTTACACCATGTAACATTTATAGGACGTGTAAAAGTATTCCATGTCTTTTACAAGGTTGGATTAAGAAATGTATTTAATCAGGTTTAATTAATTATAAGGTGATGTGTTTTTAGTGAAAATATAACCCTAAGGATTACATGATGTGAAAGGGGATTATACATAATGGAAACCCCAATTTTGTACATCTTAAAATATTTTCAGCTGTTCGAGTTTCTCAAAACCAACGGCTACAAGGAGTCTGTCCCTTTCATTCCAGATGATCAATCATCCCTCTCCTTATATTTTTGAGATTCCATCGATGGGGATTGATCCATGGCTTCCCATCTTAGATACTTGTCTTACCATCATTTATTCTTTGTTATTCGTCTCCTATTTTCCATTTTTACCTCTCTATTCATCTTTATGTTCATTATGATGGTGCAATTTGTTTGGACAATGTGTTTGGGCTACATTTTGATGATCATCAAGTTCTCTGTTGGTGGACCCACCAGTTTAAGGTGGGGTAGTGGTTCTTGGGTGGTTTCATCTTCTCCCAATGTGGCGTACCAAGATTGTAAATTTTATTTATGGTAAATGATCATCTTTATCACTCTTTTATATTAAATGTGTGGTATTTTAATTATTTTGGTCACCATTGGGTGGTTATTAAGGGACTATGTAATCATACAATTTAATTTTCATGTCTAAAATTTATGGGTATGTGGAGTTATTGAATGATTTTTTTTTGTTTTTTTACATATTTTTGAGATTTTTTTGCATGCCTCTTTCCAATTATGAAAATAGTGGCTACGTGAATCCTTACTTGTGATGTTGATGATATATGTGATATCCCTTTTTGTGTTTTTTTATGATCAATCCCTTAATAAATGGTTATAAAACATGTATTTTTCTTATAATTGGTTTTCCTTGAATATGTGGGTTGTATGATAATACCCATATTAATATACATAAGTAATTATATTATTCCCCTGAATAAATGTGAAGCTGGGATGTGTTTCTATTTTGTGTGGTGGGGTTTTTGTGATTATTTGTTTGGGTTGTGGATATTATGTAATGATAGATGTAACCAACTATGTCATGTGTTACATGGTATTAGCGTTGTAACATTTAGTTAGCATGGATGAAATGATGGAATTTGAATGTTGTTGTATAGTGGTTATGGTGTAGTGTTTGTGGAAAATTGGTTGTTCCATAGTTGTTGTGGTATATGGAATTTGTATTGATATGAATTTGGTCGATGTGTAGTGTGGTGATGATGGTTGAGTGACTTGGTTGTGTTAGTTTCTCGGATAGTAGCTGAATTAATTATGATGCATGAATGAAATAATTAAATGAATGGCTGGAAATTGAATATAATGGGGTGTAACATTGACATGTGATTAATGGATTAAATATAATTGAATGAGTGGAGTAAATTGAAATAAAAAAGGAAAATGAATAAACATGTGTGAAACTAGATTTCGATAGTGGGAAATGTTGGGTGGCTTATATGATGGTTGTGTGGTGTGTCTCATATAGTGGTGGCATTGGTTTTGATAGTAGATGTATGGTATGTGGTGGTGATCTGGTGTATTTATTATTGTCAATATGAACCCTTAGGTTGGATATCATGTTCCATCTCTATATCATGTAAGTTTATGTTTTTTTACATTCCACACCAGTGTTTAATAACCTCACCAATTATCAGAGCTTCTAGGTTCCATGATTTTCGCTTACATACAAGATGGAAGTAATATGGATAACTGACTACCCCTCTCAATTTCTCTTCCTTCATATGTGACATGGGACCCCATGTTTTTTTGGGATGAGTTGTGACATATGGCCTTGGGTGTTTCCAAGATGAGCAGTGATGTGTGATCTCAGGTGTCTTCCAGATGATTTGTGATATATGGTCACTAGTGTCTTTGGGATATTATGTGATGTGATGTGTGGGCTAGGTGTGTGGGGGTGGTATGTGATGTGATTCATAGCCCAAGTGTGTACTGGTGGGATGTGACATGATCTATGTTGAATGGATGGGAGCATTGGATGTTTGATGTTAGGGAATGATAATGGAAAACTAGTGGGTAAGAGGATGCGATGTGCCTTGCATTATTTTGATCTCTATATTATATTGTTTTGCATACATGATTTGGTGAGTCATCTATTGTCAGGTTAGGTATGATTAGATTACCTATCCAGGTTCTTATTAGTTCTGTTATTTTCTCACTATTACATTAGAATTATCTTTTCACATAGGCATTTTAGGACATGGTTTTTTCCCTTCTGTGTATAAGTGTTATGATCAACCTATGTTAATTAAATCTTTTCATATTTTCAATAGGTCATTAGGGACTATGCTGGACATTACTGGATGCATTGGAGTAACTGTTGAGCTACTTCCATAAATTATAATTTTGGTATTTTTATTAGATACTTTTATGTGTATCAATTTTATTGTATTCATGCAATGTGTGATGGTTTTTGGTTTACCTTTATATAGGTGTGTGGAGTTTTTTGGTGTTCTTTATCCTATCCCCCAATCCTATTTATTTTCTATAGGGTAATTCCTTTCATATTAAGATATTTTAATCCCTTGGTGGTTTCCACCAACCTAGTCCCTATTGGAGTTGGTACGTGGGGGTCATTATCTCTCTCCATTAATCATTGATGATTTGGCGGGATATGGTCATGAAAAAGTGGATCCAAGTTTACAGTCTATGGATATGATGGATTTTGGAGTTTCTAACAGAGGGGATTTAGTGGGTTGGTATGGAATAAGTGTTAGTTTACCTTGGTGACTCACATAGGCAAGAGATACTAACTAGGAAAATTTATTTTAGGCCTCCCGTGATTCTGAACATAGGGATCCGAAAATCAAGGTGGACCTGTTTGCAGGGTGGATACCTAGAAGAGTTACATGTATCATAATGAATTCAGTTCGTGTTTGAAGTGGATTTTTTGGGAAAATAAAATTAATAAAATTATGTAAGTTTTGATAAAATTCATTGATACAACACTTTGGATGTTCTCCTTATTTCATGGAATGGATCATGTTTTTTGTTCATGAATTTCATAGGTAGTTAATGTTCATCTGGATGATTCATTTGATCATAAAAGTTTTGACCCAATAGAGGAGGAAGAGGCATGACGAAGGGCTTTCCATGGATTTATGTTGTATAGTTTGGCCAATTATGAGGGTAGTGAGTCAGATTTGGAGATAGAGTGATCAATAGAGGAGCTCAAGAACTCTTTTGGTTTAATCAGATAATGAGTTGAGTTGTGTGTGCCTATAATAGTTAGTCAGATGTGGGGAGTTGTGGCTCAGTGATAGAATCTGATTCTTAGTGACTACAAGAAGGAAGATGTCTTGTGGCCTGTATTTTAGATGGATTTTTTGTTAGAGTTTCTATTATCGATCATGAGGGAAGTTGAGAGGCATGATCAGGTCCCCCATTAAAAACTTGTATGATCATGTGGGAAATAGGGATCAGGTTGAAGGTTCTCTTCCACCATGATTTAGGTGTTTTCTTAGATGGGGAGTCCAGAGTGTGGAGTCAGAAGGAGGATTTTCATCCAGTAACAAGATATACAATTGAACTTTTTATTATCCCAACATGTATATAATTTAAGAACAAGTATGGGGTTCTCAATAAGATGTTTTCCTTGTGAATTGGTCACAGAAAATAGGCTAACATGGTGTTTTGAGGAGCATGGATATTGTTAGTGGGTTGTTGTTATTCAAGTAGTCTAGGTTCTATTCCATGGGGCACTAACCATGAAAGTTTCCATCCCAAATTTTATAGATACATGGTTTGTGATATATTTTAAGATGTTTTCCATTTGCATTCCATTTCTATGTGAGATATGGTTATCACCTGACCCCATATTTGATCACTCATGGTGTCATGTTTTAGAGGGGCTGTCAGACCCATATTTTATAGCAACAATTGCCTCTAAGATTGTTCCAATGGTAGGGACCATAGTTTTTTGTTCAGTAGACAAGATCTAGTGGAATTGGAAGTGGGAATCCTCATGATGGTCACCATGAGTAGGAAACCAGGCCAAAGTGTGGCTATAGAGGCCGATAATAGTTACGCAGTTGAGCAGGTCACGATCAAATTTAGGGGTTAGAGGAAGAAGCACTAGTAGATCCAAGAGTTATTAAATTATGATCATTTTTAGTGTCGTTGTGTGTCATTTGTTTGATTTAGGGTCCTCACACTCATTTTTTAATCATTATTTAGTTTTTTGGGATTGAATATGGAGAGGTTCAATTTTCCATGGTGTTATATATTCCAGTTGGAAGAAAGATGACCTTGTTTGATGTGTGCTGGGAAAGTAGTCTGGTGATGGGGTAACAACAATCAGTAGGTGACTTCTTCTTATTTCAGATATAACCATATGATAATATTCTAGGTATATATTGGCTATATTTCATCCCCATAGTAATCGAATTCATCTGAAAGAGGGCCATGTTTTTTCATGTGGAAGGCCAGTGAGTGAAGTTCGTTGGTGGCCGGGGTTATGAGTTGGTTGATAGAAATGTGGGGCCTCTTTTTTCACAGTTTATAGAGAGTTTTGTTGATGTTTTGGTTGGTATTTTACCTAGGGTTTTGGATTAGTTAATGGATATTTTTATAATATAGTTTATGGAACTACCCTCCATGGTGAGATGTTTAGTTTAGAATAGAGTTACAACCAAGTGCAACTCAGATTTATATGGATCTTTATCTGATGAAGCCCACATATTTTCATTAGTTGATTCTGCAGGTGGATTATCTAATTCATAATGGTTTCATCTGACCCAATGTTCTAAAGTGGGGGGGGGGTGCTATGGTGTTGTTCTCAAATGAGAGTTATAGTTTGAGGATGTGTATGGACTTACAAAGGTTTAATTAGGAAAATTTCAATAATCATTACCCACTTTAAAGGATTGATGATTTGTTAAACCAGTTGAGAGGAGTTGTTTGATTCTCTAAAATTATTGTATAGTTTGTATATCACTAGTTGAGGGTGAAAGTTGTGGATATTCATAAAACTACCTTTATATATAGGTATGTGAACTTCAACTTTCTGGGTATTCCATTCAAAGTTATGAATGAAACATACCTGTTCTTGGGAGTTATGAACTTCTTATTTTATGACTTCCTAGACTGTTTCATAATTTTATTAATTGATGATATCTCACAATACTTGGTGTCAGTGGAGGAGCATGTCAAAAATCTCAAAGTTGTTTTGCAGGTCTTTCAACACCACCAAATTTATGGAATGTTGTTCAAGTGTGAGTTATGGACATGATATGCGTATTTCCTTGTACTTGTGGGGTCTCAGAAGGGTGTGGAGGTAGAACCCATCAATGTTCAAAGCAATAATTTCATGTTAAGAACCCAATAATCTGACATAGGTTCACAATTTCCTTGTTATTTGAAGATATTATTAGAATATTGTGACAAATTTCTCCAATGTTTTATCCCCAACGATAGAGTTGACCAAAATGAATATTATTTTATGTATATTTAATAACTTTTGGTAGTGTTTATATACATGATGGGGAATTTGTTTAGTTCTCTAATGCATCAGTTTCTTGATGAGGGTATATTGTTTGAGGTGGTCTATGAGACACCCCATAAGTGATTGGGATGTGTGTTAATGTGGACGAGGGTGGTAATCTCTCTTAGGTTTAGGAAGTTACATTACCTCAAGCATTAATATACCAACCATGATCTCATGTTGTCTCAAAATCTGTTCGTGAAAAGGTTGTGGTGGTATTACTTCATCTGTGAGTTCTCCCTGGTTTTCGTCAACCAAAAAATCCTATGATATGACTTCACTCAATGAGATTTGACTATACTATATAAAAGGTGGATGGATTTTTGTTATGATTATCATTTTGAGATCTCATACAACCTGGGTAAGGGTAATGTAATTGTCGATGCGTTGAGTTTGAAGTCCCTAGAGTATGTGGATCGAGAGTCTGAGGCTGTTTGGAAAGGAATGGAGGATCATGAAACAATACATAATGGCATTGGAGAGATAAGTTACCATAATCTTATTTATCATATAACATTGGTTTTTTCATTGATGTAGTAAGTGAAGGATTCTTTATGGGGAGACTCATAGGCATAGGTGATGAGTGATTGTGTCGTCCTTGCTAACACTCATGAGGGATGTTCAAAGGATGATCAAAACATGATGTTATTCCGAAGTCATTTATTTTTCCATCTTGAGACACAATAGTTAGTTATCCATGAGTTTCAAAAATCACCTTTAGAGTACATCCTCATGTGACAATGATGTATCATTTCTTGCGGAGACATATTTGGTGGCTGGGGATGAAGTAGTTAGGTGGTGATGCTTGTGGATTTTTTTGGTTTTTTGAATGTGAAAGTGGAACAATGTTTTCTAAGAGGGTTTTCGCAGTGCTTAAATATTAATGAGTGGAAATAATAGGACATCACAATGGAATTCATCACAGGATTACCCTAATCTAAGGGAGTATGTGATGTTGTTTGGGTGCTAACTGATCGGTTCACGAAATTAGACCACTTTATAGAATTCTATGAGTCAAGTGTCATTGATGATTTGGAAAATAATCACATAGATTATGTGGTTATTTATCATGGGGTACTGAGTACCATCATCTCTGATCATGATTCTTCTTCTACCTTATTAGTATGGTGGGGATTGGAACATGCTTTTGGCTATGAGCTTCACCTTATCATTGATTTCCACCCTTAGGCATATGGGATGATGTAGAGGACCATCATGATGTTGGAGATTTTTCATGAATGCATATTGGTCTTTGGGGGATCTTAGGTATAACTCTATCTATTCATTCAGTTTGTGAAAAACAATAGATATCACTCATCCATAGGTATGGATCCATTTGAGGCATTTTATGGGTGAAAATTTCATTCTTCATTATGATGGATGAAGGTTGGAGAATTGTAAGGTCTTAGACATGATATATTGAAGGGAACAAATGAGATGATCCATTTTTTTTGAGAGTGGATGAGGGTAGCATAAGACTATCATAAGTCCTATTATTATTATAGGAAGAGGCCCCTGGACTCCAAGGTTAGAGACTATTTTTTTGATAATCTCCACTTAGTGTGGGTAGTAGAGGTTTGGAAGGGGGAGTAATATTTGTCCTAGGTTTTTGGGCCTTTTTAGGTGTTGGATCATGTTGGAGAGGTGGAATATCAGTTTGTGTTTCCATCATGGTTGGACCATCTCTTTGACGTCTTCCACATCTATCAACTTCATTATTATCTTCAAAATGGATCTCATATCGTTGACTATAGAGAGTTGGATATTAAGGATTATGCGATGTTCATGGAGCAGCTAGTAGAGATACAAGATCATTGAGAGAAGGTTCTGCATGGATGATCCATTCCTTTGGTCCATCTGTTATAAAGGCATGGTGTACTGGTGGAGAGTACTTGGGGGAGAGAGGCACAAATTCATGCCTTGTACCCTGAGAGAGTTTTTGTTTTTATGGTTCTATTTTTCTTGTGATGTGATGTTTGGATCTTTCTATGTTGTGATATTTGATGTTCTCATGATGTATGATGTGTAATAAATTTTTAACACATGAAAATGGTAGGACCTGAATCCTAATCATAATGAATTAACTACAATTTTAGTAAAACCATGTGAGAAATTTAGTGCTTCCCAAAGAAGATAATATCATTACCTAGAGAATGGGATTCCTGGTTTTGTATGTTTCTGGTAATATTAAAAATTATTGGTTGTGGATCATACCCGATGATATAGTGTTGTGCCCGGTGAGTGGTGGTGGTGTTGATTTTCTATGTTTAGGGCACATTTGTTTTTGGCATGTTTATTTAGTTGTATCATTTGATGTGTGATGAGATCCTTGTGAGGTATCTCATTGGATTCTTATTTAGACCCCTTATATTTTGGGCTATGTTTGGTATTCTCATGGGAGATAATAATTTCAGAGGAATCATATTTAATAGTCGATGCCTTCACAGTCTATTTCTTTTCCAGTTTTGGGTGTTAGAGGTTCTTAGAGAAGGCATAGAGTGGTATGATGGTGTTATCTATTTGAAATCTAAAATAAGAGGGAATACATGCCGTGTAACATTAACACAACATGTACAAGTGTTTCACAGCTTGTGCAGGTCCAGTTCACAACATGTAATTAGTGGGAGTTAAATAATAAAATGGAGATTCTATTTTTTTCAGTGAAAACCAATCCACGAGGATTACATAGAATGGAATGGGATTACACGTCACATAAATCCCCAATGTTGTACATCTTTAAAATTTTTTGGATGCTAGGTTTTCTCAATCCATATGTCTAAAGTCTCTCAATCCTTTTAGTTCCAAGCGATCCAATAACCCTCTCTTTACTGTTTTTATATTCCTTTGTTGAGGATTGTTTCATGGATTCCCATATTTTAACCTTGGATTCCTGTTATAAACCAGTTGTGAGTTCTATCCTCTTTATCACCTGTTTCTTCTTCATTATTCCCATATGTTCACTATGGTAGTTTATTTTGGTTTGATTTATGTGGTTTGGCTTTTTTTTTGATGATCTTCAGGTGTTGTGTAGGTTGACCTATCAGTATCTTATGTGGTAGAGTTTTTAGGTGGTTTCATCTTTTCCCTATGGTATGGAGTTATATTAGAAAGATTCTTTGATGTATGAGTTCCATGATATCACTCTATTATGATCTATGTGTAGGATTTTCATGTATTTTTATACCACTAGTTTGATATTAAGGGTCATCATAATCATATAATTAAATTAGAATGTCTAAAACCGATGGTTATGGGAGTTATCACATGATTTCCTGTTTTGTTATAAATTGTTGATATTGTTATGCATGAATGTTTCCAATTCTGTAAGTATAAGTTGTTGGAAACCATTCCTATGTTGTAGTTGATATATGTGATTCCCATTACTATTTTGTTGTGTGATTTCACCCTGAAAAAAGGTTAGGGAAATTGTACTGGAATAATAATTGGAATCCCTTATATATCTGTAATGTGTTATAATACCCACACTAATATAAAGATATAACGATATTATTACCCCAAATAATTTTTAAGTCGCGTTGTGATTTTATTATGTGTGGTGGTGCTTTTGGTGATGATTTGTGTGGCTTACAGTTGTTGTGATATGATAAATGTAACTAGATAAGTTGTGTGGTAGGTGGGGGACGTGATGTGATGGATGGAAAGCATCGATGTAATTTGGGTAGTTGTTGTTGTTTTGTAGTGGTTATGGAGCATTGGTCATGGTGCAATAGTTTTGGTATATGGTGGTTGTTGTATGATGTTGATGGTGGATGTGTTGTGTGGTGGTGATAGTTATGTTGTGTGGTTGTATCAGTTCCCCGAGTAATTATAGAAGAAATTAAGATGCAGAATGAATTGAATGAATGGATGAGTGGGAATTTAATATAATTTTGAGTGAAATTTTAAAGTTATTAATGTATTAAATATAATCCAATGATTGGTTTAAAGTGAAATGAATAAATGTGGTGAAGCCCTAAAGGTGAAAGTGGAGAATGTTTTATGGATTGTGTGAGGGTTGTGTGGTGTGTTGCATATAGTGGTGGCATCAATTGTAATAGTAGAGGCATTTTATGTTTTAGTGATTTGGTTTTTGATAGGGTTATTTATTTTAATCCTTATGTTGGGTATTGTGTGATATTTCTATATCATGTATGTTTATGATATTTTATATGCACCCCACCAGGGTTGGATAACCGGGTCAATGCTAAAAGGTTTTGGGTTCCTATTTTTTCCTAGCATTCAAGATGGTAGTACTAAAGATGGATGGATAACCCCTCTCCCCCACTCCATTCATATGTGATGTGTCATACCAATTGTTTTTAGGTTGGTTTTTGATGTGTGGTCCCCATATTTCTTAGGATTTGCTGTGACGTGTGGTCCCATGTGTCTTCGGGATGAGTTATGATGTACAGTAACTTGTGTCTTCATGTTGTGATGTGATGTTTTCCACATGTGTTTTGGATGGGAAATGATGAGAAGTGTGTCCTAGGTTTGTGTGGGTGGGATTTGATATGATCTGTGAGGAAGGGATGGGAGCATTGGACAGTCGACATTATAGAATTATAGCAAAATAAATGGGTAAGAGGTAGTGGGGATCCATTATTTGATATGATCTCTATATTATGTCATATTATATTGAATTCTTTATTTGGTTAGTGAGACATTGTGATGTTGCATTTGGTTATATTTTTTTTCTCGGTTCATGTTGGCTCCAACGCCTGTTTATTGGCTCATTCACATGCTCTCTTAACATGTGCACATAAGTCCTTGGCTATGTCCCCACTGAGTATACTAGTTATTTTCACCCTACTTATATATTTTTTAGGTGTTTAGGATGACTTTGTGTACCAAGATGTACATTACTTTCTAGATTGAGATTTCTATTGAGTTAATGTCATAGAGTTTTCTTTTTGGAATTTAATTTAGATACTTTTATATATATCACATTAATTTTATTCATTCATTGTGGAATGGTTTTTGATTTATCTTTATATAGTATGTTGGAGTTTTTTGGTGTTTTTTAATATATATGTTTATCATGTTCATTTATAGAGGGATCTTTCCTCCCATATTGTGAGATTTTTATACCCCCGGTGTTAGTCACCAACCTGATGCCTATTGGAGGAGGGACACAGGGGTTATAATGTATCTCCATTTATTAAAACATATTTAGTGGGAGTGTGTCATGACTTATATGGGTTATTAAATTACCATTATACCATCTAAATATATATTAAATACCGGTTTTATTATATTATCATAGTTTAATATGTTTTTAAGGAGGTCAAGGAAGAAATAAAACAAATCCGCACGTTTAATAATTTTTCCTCCTCTTTAGAGAG
Organism: Viscum album; assembly: GCA_963277665.1. Lineage (NCBI taxonomy): Eukaryota > Viridiplantae > Streptophyta > Magnoliopsida > Santalales > Viscaceae > Viscum > Viscum album. The sequence goes on from OY728148.1 coordinate 1,945,024,314, forward strand.
CCTCTTTAGAGTTATACCTAGAGGCTTCTTATGAGGGATTAATAATAAAACTATGGACTCTAGGATATGAATAGGGAATTAATTAATGTATTTTGGTAGGTCCAGGATAAACCAAAGGGATTTTGATGTCTGAAGAGGGGTGAGAGGTGTGGCATTTTACAAGTTGTGAGAGGACACACATGGAATTGTTAAAAAGATAATGTGATAACCATGATTTTATCATGAATAAAGCCAAAAATATAGTTCATTCAGGAAGCATAGAGATTATAGGGTCAATATATAAACATAAAATGGGTTTTGGAAAAGTTTTTTTTGAAATTTTTATCCCTTATCTTCTTAGTTTATCCCTAGGTAAACCCATTTTTACCTTAATAGTGGTAATTAAATTTTAACACCTTCACTGTTAATTATAAATAAAAATTATGTTTAAATGGTTATATAAAATAAATTATTTTGATTCCAAATATGGAATTCATTTATTCAAATTTATTTCATATAATTGGAATAATTCAATTTATAACTAAACCGCACACCGGACAAACGAGCATTTTTTTGAAGAGATAATTCCCATATGTATAAAATAATTTAATATCCAACATCAATATGATATTTATTCCAATGGACTAAATTAGTTATTTATTTTATATTTTCTATGTAATTTTATTTTAAAAAAACTTATAATATAATTTATCTTTTGAAATAATTTAAACTAATATAGAGTTTTTAATAAAAATCACTATTTTCACTATTCATAAAAAATTAATATTTTTTGAAAAATATAGAAATTAACAAAAAGATAATTTTGAAATCTAGATTTAAAAAAATTATTTTGTTTAAAATATAAAATTTTAAAAATTTAAATTTTTTATTAAATTATTTGTGTAATGCACAAATAAACCACCTTTTAGAATAATAATGTTTTTCAGAAAACATTTTTTTCTTTAAACGATTCTTATTTTATTTCTAATCAATAGATAAACATTAAATTTATTTTATACATGCGTTAACCATATAGTTATCATAATTCTTTTATTACTATTTATACCCACCATTTTAACGGCTATGCTTTAATGACCATGTTCAAATAATATTAGTTTAATAGAGTATCATGTTACATTCAAACCTGGTGTTAAGTTCATTTCATTCCATCAAAGAGAATATATTTATAATAAAATAAATATATTTTAATTCATAGTGGTGTTACATTATATTATAGTATTGTTGTTTCTTTTCATACACTCTACAAAATATGTTATTTTCCGTTCAAAATATTGGGGTGTTATATATAGAATATGATTTTCTTTTCTAGGTAGTTGATGTGAACATTATAAAATGATAGTTAATATATTATTAGTACAACATCAATTTATACACAAGAAAATATAAGAAGTTCCACTACTAGATTCATCCCTTATATAAAACTAGTGAAGGGTTATGTACTTTAGATATAATAATCTCTCCATTAGAGGTTTTAACAGATATTTTAACCCTAATGTTTTGTAGTGATCATAGAATATTTCAACTAAACAAGAATTATATGAAAGAATATATAGAACTGAAATCAAAGAGGAAACTCACTAGTCATTAATGATTAACTAACATAAATTTTACCACATAATTTTCATGATAAACCTCTATAGTATTGATAAATTAAGCATCCCCTTTCTCTCTAATCCTTAGAGGTTGTTTTCATTGGTTATCTTTAACAAAACTTACCTTAGTGTATTGTTTTTTATAATTATCATGTTACTTGTAGTTTAAACTCTTGAAAAACAGATGGAGATTAATCTGAATTTTTTTTCTTCGATCCCATTAGATGTTTTTTCCCTCTTACTTCAATATGTGTTGGAATCATACTCATCCTTTACAAAATTGACGCACTTCTTTGTTCCCTTGAGATGGTTATAAGGAAGTTTCGTCCCAAACTATTCACATGTAGAATGTTGAACCTTCTTACTATCATGGGTTTTATCTAGTGATTTTCTCGGGCTAGTCTCCATTACCTATTTTTTTTATCTCCAGTCCCTAGAGAATCACCCACTTCCTTGTTAGTGATGAGAATACTTAGATTCCAAATTTTTTATAAGATAAACTCTAAAAATAGAAGAGTAACTCATAAATTACTGTAAAATCCTAACATATTAATCTCTGTGATTCATTTTATTTTATTTTTTTATATCATATAATTAGGTTATCTAACAGCAAATAACTATTAAATTCAATAAAATATGTTTAAATCCTTCATAATGGTTTGTAAAGGGAATTTTAGTTAACTGAATAATATCCCCATGGAGTGTCCTTATAGGTGTGCAGTAAGGGCCTTTTCATCATGCACCAGAATGAGAACGAAGATCTACATAACCAACTATTTTTAGGGTTATTACAACTATATTAATCTATAAAGAGCCACAACCACATTTTCATATCTATATGGGGATTTAATTTATAGGAAAAAGAACAACATATACTTTACCAAAATTTTGCAATATTCTCCCATATTTTGTCATATACCTAGGGTTTTGAGAATTATAATCTTATTCTAATCTCAAAGAACAACTATAACTTTTTCTAATACCGTCTATTATAACCCAATAATTAAACACATATTATTTCATAAAATTCAACATAGTTTTCAACAAACAAAAACCCATGATTTATTCACTAGTGTCTTTTCAAGACTAGATATATAAATACAACAACATAAAACATGAAATCTTATATTTATTTAATCTCCATTGAGTGATCTTATCTACCATGGGTCCTAATAATTTTTTATAATATTTCATAGGGGAAATAAATAAGGAAACATTGATCTTGAAATCATGGTAAGGGAATAAACAAGATAAATGATTATAATAAGGGGCCTTTAACATGATATCATAATGAGAATGATCATAACCATGAAATCATGGAATAATGGAATGATAACATAAGATAACCGAGTAAATATGGTCATGTCATAAGAACATGTAATCATAGGAATGGAAAAACATTATAATATAACTTAAAAAGAAAAATTCAAGGATCCCTACTTCATCAACATAATATAGGTTGATAGTCTATGTACCCATACACCATAGTTATATAGGCTCATTATCCACGAACCATGATCTATCATGAGATGGAAAAATTACCTAATTAATTAGTGGGATATATAATTATGCCCTCACCCATCACATAATGATTATTATACATATTTTTTCCATAATATAAAAATAAACCATATGTAAGTCGCATACATTGTAAAAACAAATGATAAAGAACTGGGTTTGCTGATATTATCTTAAATTATATAAAAATCTACAATATAAAGATTACCATGATAATTAGTAACTATATTTCCTAGAACATTCATATCTAAAATGAACATAAATCATTATGATAAAATCCCATGGTAGAAAAAATCTATGATAAGATTCAAAGTAAGAAGAAAAAATGAACCACATTGGTGATGATATTTTCAAAATTGGAAAAAGATATTTTGGGGAAACTAGATATTAATTTTCCATTAAAATAATAATTATAATAAAAGATTTATATACATATAAAAGATTAATTTTAAAATCTTATTATGGTTTAAAAACATTTAAAGGTGGTGATGGTTGACATGAAATAATTGTTTTTTGAAAATCCTATTAAATAAAATTCCTTAAAATCATATATTTTGAAGAAAACATTAATAAACTTGCATAAACCTATAAATAGATGGGATGTTAAACTTGTGATATATATAAGGTAAATATATAAATAATATATTTATTAACCGAAAATAATATGGATGAACATGGAGAAAAATAAAGAGAAAATTTAATCGGAACGTTACTAGGGGAGTATAGAAGATACCTCACATTTATATCTGAAAGCATTTTTAACATTTGCTAAAATTCTTAAATTATTCAATTAATTTAATTAAGAACATTAATCAAAACCATATTATTATATCTTTATTTTTATAATTCTTACTTATAGTATTAATTTGTTTATTTATTAAATATTTTCAAGTTATATCGGTTACTCAAGGTGGTTTAGTTGATTTTTACCTGAATCTTTTGGAAAGTAAACCATTGTTATGATTATTTTTATAATAAATGATAAAAATAAATATTATAAATATTTTTTAAAATTTAATTTTTATAAATCATAATTTTTTTAAAGATATCCCTGATCATTGTTAATGAAAAAAATTGCATTGCTTTGTGAAGGTAATAATTCCACACTTACCTATGATCGATAATTTTCCATAAAATAGGATGATGGTATAACAGAAAATGAAGTAAAAATTTGGAATAATAATCATTCTATAAATACAATATTTATTCATTAAAACCCATTTTAACCATCCGAAAAATATGATTAAGAATATTTGGACACATTGTGCATAGTGGCAGTAGTCCACAAATAAAAAAAACAACGTTATTATTTTGGAATGGTTTGGGTGGAAAGCATAAAAGGGATATTCCATTGGTATAATAAAATATTTACATATATTTAATAATTATTTTATCATGTTATTATGTATATATTATATTAGATGTGATAGAATAAATAAATATTAATAAATAACAGTTAAGAAAGACGTGAAAGCTTCATCGACACATTAAACATTCCCTTAAAAGTCTTATTGAAAATGCTTGAGTTAGGATATATTATGGTGAAAAGGGACTTGAGGTATTGTAATGGAATTATATGAGAGGTAATTATTCCATATGATAATGATCAATTCAAATATTAGGCCATGTGTCGAAGGGGTTTAAGTGGTATCGTTTAATAAGTGAATAAAATGGCACTTTCCATGGAAAAGAAGTTTAAGTAAGGGGTTAAAATGGAAGTTATTGAATGTTATGTGAGTAAATAGTGGTGTGGTTTTTGAGGTCTGTGGGTATGGCTTTACATCCTAAAATTTTGGTTCTATAAGGTTAAATTTTTTACCAATAATTGGAAAAATGGATCCAATTTGGATTAATCATTTAGTCACTAATTAGGTTTAATTAAATATTAATAATGGAAATTAATTTATTACTAAAAATATAAGAGAAAAATTCCTGAAATATTTCTATGTGAGGAATCCAAATTTATCCCCATCTATTCTTATTTAATTTCAAAATAATAAGAATTTTGTTTAAATTAAATCATATAATATAACAAGAAACATAATTTATTAAACAATCACTACATATGTTCAAGAAAATTAATCAAGGGTTTGTGAAAATTATATATTGAAAATAATTAAATAATTTTATGGATAAATAGTTTCATAAATATTTAATTTATATTTATGTTATTATAATACAATAATTAGCGATAAAATAATCCAAAAGAGATATTTTTACTATTCCTCGAGAAATTTATAATTTCATTGAAATCCAAAAAAATCTGGAATGGCCTAAAGGCATTCATTTTTTATTCATTTTTGATAATTACCCATTTAAGGGTTTAAGGGGAACTCATACATGTCACATAGGCTTCGTTACATTACAAGACACAATGGTCTTAAAAAAATTCATCCAAGATAATGACTTCTTGAAAGGGAATCTCCCTATCATCTACATCATGATCAATACTCCACCTTCGCATGAATGGTTTCATAACTGTTTTGTTCATGGTTTATAGGCCCAATACTGATGGAAGGTCTATACCCTCCCATTATTCCATGTTCCATTAGCTCTTCTCTAGGGAATATTCCTTATCAAAATCCTTATCTAGGGCCTTGTTTCTTATAAGTCAGTCTGGTACATCTTCAATTCACGAGGACTAATGGCCAAGATGTGGCTCAAAGGCATTGAGGTGGCTCGACGGCCTTGATGTGAAATGAAAAAATTATTGGACCGAAGGCAATGGGTGGCCCGAAGTCCTTTATGGACCCAAGGACCAAACTAGTTGCTCGAAGGCCCAAATTGGTGAATATTTTCCGGTGCTATAGTACTGAATAACACCTACGAAAGAAATAGCTAAAATGACATCCATAGTAATTCAGAAAAATTCCATCACCTGGATTTGATATCCGGTCTCTTGGATACACTTATGGAGTCCTCACCCACCGGGATGAGACTCATTCGAAAATAATATAATTAAAATAAAACCCAAAAATTCATAATAAACTAATTTTGGTGTTCTCAATTGAAAAATATTCTTTATATTAATTAATAATGGGTAAAAAATTATATTTTTAATATTTATTATAAAATAAAAAATTTAAATGAAAAACAATTTTATTAAGACTAGTCATTATTATACATTAAGTGATTCTATCAGGATAATTTCATAATTTAATGAATTTTTATATTTTATATCATATATACATAATTTTTCATGACCTTGTTATGTTTTAGTGTGAATAAATATATCAATCTCAAAATCATATAATGAAAAATGATATACTGTAATCCAGGGTAGTAACAGGTTTTATAAAACATACATTTGAATATCAAACAATTTTTTAGCATAAGAAACCAATGAAATGAAAATGGGTCTCATAACATTTTCAAATGGAATAAAATAACATCATCAAATAAATTGATTAACACCGGATTTTTTTCTTAAAAATGACATAACTTCAAAATAGAAAAATAAAGGGTGAAAAATAAAGCATAACACCTTTATGGATATAGAGGAAAATTAAAACCAAATCATAAAAGGATATTTCCTGAAAATAATTTTGTAACCAATGATGTAAAAGTCATAGTTATGAGTATCCTTTCAATAATTATTATTTTTGTTTAATAATAATTGAAAAGAAATATATTAAAGGAAGTTTATTTTAATTTAAAATTGTGTTTCCAATTATATACTATTTTAAAAAATAATTTAAAATGTAAAATCTATAAAATTAGTTGAAATAGGAGAAATATGTTCATGGAGAAACTGTATAATTCAAAGGAAGAAGTTTGAGTTACCAAATAACTTTCCTTAAATCTTGATTTACAAATAAGTTACTTTACCTCATATATCATGAATATAATTATCAAAATTAAATATTCAAAAACATTATTCATATCCCTTTCCATTTAATGCTTTAATATATAAATATTTACATTATGTAACTTAGTTCATTTTGATATATTTTAATGATTAGATGTTTATAATTTGAACATTTTACTAGTTTCATAATAGTGATGTTGATATAGCTTCTTATCATAAATTTAATATTTACCATAACATTAATGGTACTATAATTTATTCTTTATGATGATATATTAAGTTATAATTCCATTACATGATTTTTTTTTTCATGTTTTGTGCAGATGAATTCTACGATGAACCAATTTCCGTCAATTTATCAGTATAATTGGATTATCTAATAAAAATAAACTTTTTTTTTGTTAAACATAAAGTGAAATATTCATGTTATTTATTAATAATATATATAATTTATACCCATATATTATAATTCATAAAAATCCATGAATGTGGTAGTGAAAAATATAATTCATCATTCCCTGAATGTTGTCACTCGCACATATGCTTGCAAAGTGACTTCATATTTTTGATAAACATGGGAAATGTGTAATATCGTTCATTATTTTAAAAACATAATCTTATAATATATATTTTAATTATTTTTTAGATTACATTTATAAACCACCCTTTTATGTAAGTGAACGGAAAACAAAATTTAACAACCATAATGGTATTGATAAGTTTTAATGATAAATATGAATTAGAAAAAAGGTTTATAGAATAATATGTACACACTTTTATATTTAATCTTCATTTTGATGTTGTTAATGGAAATTGGTATATTGTACAATATCTTTCCACTATAATATATAGGATGTGAAATAGGGTTATAAAGGACAAAAATTTGGCATATTTTTAGGTGGGAACAAAATTATTTTCTTGGTCTTGAGTGGATGGTAAGGGGACCATTTTATTATTTAATAATAGGGATGTTTTGTGAATACATATTATTTTTCAATGATATAAATAAATTTTTCAATTATAAATTACTCATATTTTTCAAAATAATGGAATTTTGGGTGATCTTGGGTCAATAAGTCATCAAACAGGAATTCTGACACTTGTTTTTTATCATTCACTATTATATTTTTAATTTTACCTTTTTCTTATTTTTATTGGGGTAACTAGTTCTCACCCAAGTAACATATGATTTAAAAAAAAATGAAATAACATATCGTAAAAAAATTTGTTACGAAGAAAAAAATTTGACCTCTATTTTATCAAATTAAATTTATAAATAATATAATATTAACTTTTAAATAAAAACATTTTATATATTGAAAAACTATTTTTTAATGAAAATTGATGTTTTAACAATTATAAGGTCTTAATATTATTTATAATGGGTTACCGATTAAATATGATTTGATATAATCTTATATTTGATTCAAAACAATATTAGATTAATTATTTATAATATATTAATTCAATTAATTCGATAAAAATTTCACATATATAATAATATAAATCAATGAAAATTATAGTTTCACTTTATCACTATGGTTAAATCTAATATTAGTAATAATATTCATAAGGATAAAAAATGGTCCTTTTATATAATTTGAACCAACTAATTAAAAATATTTAATCCATTTTAGTAAATATTTCTTCTAAAGGTTATAAAAATTATATTTTTACACTTGCACACTTAATTCATAAAAACAATTTTTTTAAAAAGTATATATCCAAGAATAAAATGATATTTTTATTATTATTCCATATTATATTTTTTTATAAAGTGGTCAAATATATTGATACCTTAGAATTAAAATTTTATTATATAGTAGTAATATTTAATAATTTTTTCAACCTAACATGGTTTTAATTTTAGTTTATTTTTGTGTGAATGACAAGAAAATCACCAAGTATTTGATTTAGGAAAACTATTTATGAAAATTTTGGTTCATTATATTCTACCATCAAAAGAATTTAATCGTAATAATTTTATTAATTAGATGAATACAAGTTATAAAAAATTTGTGTGATTAAATCATTGGGTTCCTATGTATCTTCCTCAACAATATGGTAAACCATAGAACCTTTATTAGATGAGTGGTCTTGTTATGCAATAATTTTTCTCCTCAAATCAATATCTCTTCTTGTTATTCATTATGTGACAGATCATGTTATAATTGAAAAGTTTTTATTTTCAATACATATGATGGGTCTGGAATGTAATTCCTTAAAAATAATAAATGGAGCACATCATATACATGGGATTGGTCTTGAGGGAGTGTTAAGTGATAAGATATTTCCCCAAAATGGTCAAGAATCTTGAAGGGACTAATGTAACAGAAGATCAAATTTCCATTCCTTCCAAATATCTTAACCTACTAACCTATTGATATATATAGGAACACCTTGTCACTAAATTTAAACTCAATATCTCATCGATGGTTATATGTGTATTTATTTTGTCAACATTGTGATGTTTTCATACGATTATGAATGGTTTTAACATTCTCTAACATTTTTTGGAAATTGTGTTGACCTATCAGCTTCCCCTCTCAGACTTCATTCCTGCATATTGGGTTCCTACAAATATTCAGATGAAGATCCTTATATAGAGACATATAAATTATTTAATGGAAGCTATTTTTATATGATTACTATAAAATTTTGAGGTGTTTATCCCAATATCCTTGGAATTATATTGAACAAGATCACATCAAATCCTTTAGAGTTTGAATAGTCAAATTAGAATAAAAATATGTTTGAGGGTGAAAAGAAGTGATGAAACACTACTATGTATCTAATTATTTCTGAATAATCATCTAGAAACTTGATCTATACAACAAATCCCGATTAGAACAATGGAGGGTGGTAATCCATATAACCATACCCTTTATCTTTTATAAATTATGGTGAGTTGGTAAAGATATAAATATTCTTTGATGGTAAAAAATTTCACGTACATAGTAAGGTGGCCGACAATAACTTATATAGAATTGGGTACATTAGATGTTGTGGGGATTACTCTATGAAAATCCATGGGAATTGTTTTCCATTTCCATTATGGTATGTTTAATGGTAACAACTTAAACATAGATTTCATTAGTTTAGACTTAACATATAGTTGTATAAAGAATCATGATATATATTACAATATCTACCTCTTCCTGTTATCCCAAAAAATGTTTTCTTAAGATATATATTCATATTCATGGTTTATTAAAGAATAAATAATGGTTAAGTATGAGAATCATCCAAAATTTCCATCTTAAATTTTGGTTTTTGTGGGATGCATATCCATGTCAAGACCTGATAACTCTATCATTATCAATGTTGAAATCTATAATACTCACTACCTTTTCTATATGATCATATAATCTCTATTAGATTATTTGATATTCATATTAATAGATGATTGAGAATTAATTTGGGATAAGAAGGATTCATATAATTCCATCATGATTTAAAGATTCATCTATTGAAAATACCATATTAGTGATCCATTTTCAATCCACATCATAGATATCGTTGAATGATTTTCATTCATAGATAATTATTCACAATGTTTTCATTCATAATGTTGTAATTTATTTAGTAGTTAGAATATTTTATCAACTCCAAACATAAGATTTGGATATTTTTTAACTCCCTCTATGTGATTTTATATTTCAAACTATTATGGTCAATGTATATATCACACTTTTCAATATAGATATATTTCCACCAAATCTTCAGTGCATGGATCACCACCACCAACTCCAAATCCTGTAACATGTATGTTATATATAGATTATTTTCCAAAACCCCAATAATTTTAGCCAGGTCTTTCTCATCTAAAAAATAAATTTAATCTCTATGATACCTTACTTTTCACAAAACCCGGAGATTAAACAAACACCAAAACATAATTATTTTAATAGAACCATAATCTCTTAGCTATTGGAATATATTAAAGGAATTATATCAAATAAAATATGAAAATATAGTATTTACATGTTAATAAAATAAATTCATTGGTTAAAAATTTATTATACATGAAAATAAAATTTAATTGAACATAGAGGAAGTTTTTTTATAAAAACACTATTTTTATGTTTATAGTGAAATATTATATTTATTAATAAAACTAATCATTATTTGTAAAATTCAATAATGAAATGAAAATATTAAAATGTTTTTAAATTAATCCACTATGGTTGACAATATTAAGGTTTGAATAAATTTAATTTTGAGCACAAAAATCTATACATTTCTAAAAATACAATATTTCCACCTTTTGAGGGCACACCAATATTAAATATAAATTATGACATTTTTATAAATTTATTTAATACAACTATTTATTTTGAAATCATAATGTCTAAATGTAACGCCCCGACCCCAGCTACCCAGAGTCGGTGCATTAATTACATAACATTGGCATGATCACAAGAAAGATCAAATCCCGAAAGACCGATTGGTTTAGTAGCCTTGGAAACACTAGATATAATCATAAAGTTTTACATTACATTTCAAAGTGAAAAACTACTACAACAACAAAGTCTTCATATCCACACTATTAACCCCTCATAATATCCCTGCAAGTCATTCATAATTTACTTCTTCACTACCTGGGAAAAATAAAACATAGAAAAGGGGTGAGCTCAAATGCCCAGTAAGGATAACAATATAGCGGAACATTCAAAATAAGCATAAACATTTAAGGCAAATAATTACTAAAACAAAAGCCTTTTAAAATTGAACTTCAACATAGTATGGCAAAAATAAAAATGAAATAATGCCATTTACTTATTCACATGGATATTCTACTAATCGAATAATCACATGCAATATCAATAACCACTTTCATAATGTTGGAATGCATAATGCCAGACTATCATAACCACATAGCCAAGGCCTCGTGCCAAGACTACAAATAAGATTTTGTCAAGGCCTTGTGCCAAGACACGAGTTTGTCTCATGAGACCTACCGATGCATCGAGGAGCTATAGCGGGCTCCACCCGTCACTTATTAAGTCCAATGCATTCCCATATGAAAAGGTTTAAACATAACATAAACATTCGTATTAAAACTAGCATACGAAATGTCAATACTTTCACAATAAACTATGAATGGTATAAAAATAGCACATCCACAGTCAAACATATCACAAAACCTTCAATACAATATAGAAGTTTTGTATCATAATAAATCAACTTCAAATAATCTTAAAATCCATCAAAGGATGTTGACATAGATGAAATCAAAATTCTTTTTAAAGAAGTATCTCCTTTTATTTAGAAATCATTTAAGATCCATATAAAATAAAACATTTTCATTGAAAATATTCTTATAAGCTTGTATGGAAAGCTTCGACGATTTTATAACGGCGGAAAATAACTGCACCCGCCGTATAAGTTAAAAAGAACATTCTTACCTCAATTCAGTCGAAAAGGTTAAAAAGGACCTTGTTTTGAAAACGACGGAAAGATTCCTTTATAAACCTCTTATAAAAAGTCAAACAAGGGTATAAATGACTTTAACCCATAAAAAATGTTTTGAAATACATTTTTAAGAAACATGGATGTGGATGATAAAGATATCCCAGTAGATTATTACGTATAAACAACCTCGGATAATGAAGAGATTGTGAAATAACCCTTACCTTGTACTCTTCCTTGGTTGGGGTAGGTTAACCTCCTGTATAATGGTGAAATAGTTGTTATTAAGTTATACAAGAATCATATATATTAATATGATATCATATATGATCTTTTAACATTGATTTGTTAATAATATCTTAGAATTATCGTCGTTTCGGGAGTTAACTTACTCATTTTCTTTTATATGTTTTGTTACATAAGCCATGGTTGTTGTATCTTATTCATATCCAGAATGATATACAGTCCTTAAACATCATTTTTAAATCATCAAATGATAATTATACTTGAATGGATACGATGGAGAATGAATCTCATCGCGTTCGTGGAGACGGTAGTCCGTACGTACGCACGAGCGACAATATCATTCTTTTGATATTAAAATAATATATAAATGGATGATATATCATATATACAGAATCATTAACATGTTATATTTATTATTTACATGAGTTCCACATCATTATTATACCCATCCAAATAATATTATATTGAATAACAATTACACCACGACGTGGAGACGGTAAGCCGTACATACGCACGTATGGTGACATGTTATTCAAAGGGTGGATAGAATACTGAATATGATTGTACCATATTTATAATAACATCACAGTATATGTGAGATACTGGAGTTATTATTTCAGAATGGTAAGAACAAAGGAAGAAGAAGTGGAAGAAGAAATGAACTTAGAAAAGGGTGGTGAAATCATTACCTCTTCTTCGGGTTCTTCCTTTTGATTTGATCAAAAGGGCTCCTTAGGTTGGCTTTCTGATCAAACTAAGGCCTCTAGGTTGTAGTGAGGGATGTTGGGAGAGTATTTGGGCAGAGTTTGGCCGAACCAAAAGGCTTTGAAGGTGTGAAGAAATGAGAAGGAGGAGTGCCTTTTTATAAGAGGGGTGAGGGGCACCTTTGGAAAAGCTAGAAATATTAATTTATAATAAATTCATATTCGGTTTCTAATGGCTCCAAAATTGACTATTCAAAGGTTCAGGTGGGGATAGGTCGAAAACAACTCATCCAATAGAATTTAGACAGGTTTGGGTACTTATATTAACCTTATCATTAAGTATTAACTCTAAGTTAATTAGTTTCACTTTTACAATGTCTCTTTGTATTTTTATATTATAGGGTTAATAGACTTACCATATACATACAAGCGACCCCAAAGTGGTCCATTAATGATTAACCTATCATAATATAAGTCTCTTGGCCGAACCTTAGATTTTTAGGAATTTAATATCAATTAATAATATAATATTTGTTTTAAGAACTCTTTTATGTCAATTTTGACACTATTCAATAGTTGATTTTTTTGAAACTCATAACAGATTGATTACTTCGAACAAAGTCAATTATATCAATCCTAATATATCATATTATCCTAGAAAATTAGTTTAATTCATTAAAAGTTTCATATTATATTTATTTGTGTATTTATAATATCAATTATGTTAATTTTTTACTATTTTAGTAATTACTGCATCATCATTGTGTCATAAATACAATAAATTATTTAATGTCTAAAAATTATAAATAAAACATCATTATGTAGGAAATCTTTTTAGCTTTCTAATTAATATTTATAATCGAAAATCCAACATGTATAACCCTATGTAAAAATTGTTGTTCTAAAAGATATATGCTTGTGTCATTTTTGTATTCATTTTAACTAAATTAAAATAAAGTGTCATTATCACTTACAAGTGGATCCATGGGGTCCCAAAATTGACACAAAGATGTCCATGGTCGACCATGTATCAACCAATAGGGTTAAGACACGTTTTAGGGTAATTTAGTATTATTATAATATTATTTTTTTAACCCTTATTTACCGGATTTACCCTTTAACCATGGTAAATAAAATATTTACCGCAGTAATTATTCAAAATGTGTAAAAATAAAAGTTACCTATTTACACAATTTGAACATCCTGATTCCAAATATGGAATCCATTTTCCTAAATTCAAAACACAGAAGTGGCAGAAATTAATTTAAAATTAATTCCCGCTGTCAAAACAAAAAGCGTGTTTTAAGAGATAATAACTATCAAAAGATTGACACTTGTTTATGTTCGGTTTAATTGTAAAATTATGTCCAATGATTAACATTAAATTGAATGGTAAAAATATATTCTAAATATACTTTAAAACCACTCAAATTCATAATTTATCACTATTACTTATTTTGATTAAAAAAGTTGTTTTTAATTAAAATTTAGAAATTTTCACTATTCATCAAAATATGAAAGTTATCCGAAATGTACCAAAATTTCACCCTAGGCTAATTTTGATATTCCGAATCCAAAAATGAAGTCCATTTTGAAATATAGAATATATATGATTTCAAAAAGTAGGTATTACTATTCACAACGGCTAGTTTAATTAGTTGTGGTGTGTGTTAGAACTCGAGGTTGCGTACAACACACGCTATCGCATTATTCGAAGGGAAACGTACCGTAGAAGCTTGGGGTGTTACATTCTCCCCTCCTTCAAATAATTGCGTCCTCGCAATTTCTAGGGTATTACTGCATAAAAAGACTCGGGTGGTTCTTCATCATAAGTTCCTCGGGTTCCCACGTTGCCTCTTCCATCTTATGATTTCTCCACAAAACTTTTACCAGACGCGTCGTCCGGTTTCTCAGTACTTGTTCTCTTGTATCAAGAATCCTGACGGGCTCTTCGCAATAAGACAAATCGGGTTCCAGTTCTAATTCCTCATAGGTGAGTACATGCGTCGGATCAGGCATGTATTTTCTCAATAGAGATACGTGGAACACATCGTGAACTTTGGAGAGACTTGGCGGCATTGCCAATCGGTAAGCTACAGCCCCAATTCGTTCTAGAATTTCGAAAGGTCCGATGTACCTGGGACTCAATTTACCTTTCTTACCAAAACGTATGACTCCCTTCCATGGAGATACCTTCAGGAAAACATGATCACCGACTTGAAATTCCAAATCCTTCCTTCGATTGTCGGCATAGCTCTTCTGCCTACTTTGAGCTGCTTTGATGTGATTTTGGATTACTTTCACCTTTTCCACCGTTTCCTCCACCAGCTCTGGGCCTACAAGTTTTCTTTCACCAACGTCATCCCAACAGGTTGGTGTACGACATCTCTTTCCGTATAACGCTTCATATGGTGCCATCTGTATACTCGAATGGAAGCTATTGTTATAGGAAAATTCTACCAGTGGTAAATATTGATCCCACATACCCTGAAAGTCAAGTGAGCAAGATCTCAACATGTCTTCTAAGGTTTGAATAGTCCGTTCTGATTGTCCGTCTGTCTGAGGGTGGTAAGCAGTGCTCAAATGAAGTTCTGTATCCAGGGATTTCTGAAGACTTTTCCAGAATCTTGAAGTAAAACGGGGATCACGATCAGAAACAATTGATAGGGGTACTCCATGAAGTCTCACAACTTCATTAATGTATAGTCTTGCTAGACGTTCCAGGGGTATATCTTCTCTTATAGCAAGAAAATGTGCTGACTTGGTAAGACGATCAACAATAACCCATATTGCATCGTTCCTTCTAGGAGTCTTCGGTAGCCCCATGACAAAGTCCATCGTAACATTGTCCCATTTCCACTCCGGTATGGGAAGAGGTTGCATGACTCCTCCAGGCTGTTGCCTTCCAGCATTCACTTGTTGACAAACCATACATCTTGACACAAAATCAGCAATCTCCCTCTTCATGTTGTCCCACCAAAAATGTTCCTTCAAGTCTCTATACATTTTGGTGCTCCCAGGGTGTATAGAGAAATTGGAACTATGAGCATCATCCAGCAATTCCCTTTTTAGATCAGGTATATTGGGAACACAAAGTCTCTTCCCGAATTTCAAAATTCCATCTTCATACACAAAGTCTCTCAATCTCCCATCATTCACAGCTTTAATCTTCTTTTGGAATTCGTCATCATCGGTCTGAGAACTCTTAATCCTTTCTAGTAAAGATGGTTTGGCAACCATCTGAAAAAGCATTGATGTTTCACCTTCCCTGGTTATTCCCATGTCCATTTTCACTAGATCCATGAAAATTGGATCCCTTTCAATTCTCATATTGTTCAAAACTCCATGGTCTTTTCTACTCAAAGCATCTGCCACCTTGTTTTCCTTCCCCGGGTGGTAGTGTATCGTACAATCATAATCCTTGAGTAATTCAAGCCATCTCCATTGCCTCATGTTGAGTTCTTTTTGTGAGAAAATATACTTCAAACTCTTGTGATCAGTATAAATTTCACATTTTTCACCATAGAGGTAGTGCCTCCATATCTTCAAAGCAAAGATCACTGCTGCTAACTCAAGATCATGAGTAGGATAGTTTTGTTCATGAATTTTCAACTGTCGTGATGCATAGGCAATAACTCTATCATTCTGCATAAGGACACAGCCAAGTCCTTTCTTCGATGCATCACTATAAATAACGAACCCATCATTCCCCGATGGTAGAGTCAATATAGGAGCATTGACTAATCTTCTCTTCAGTTCTTCTAAACATTCTTCACACACTTTTGTCCAAACAAATTTAACCCCTTTACGTGTGAGCTTCGTTAATGGGTTAGCCAATCGGGCAAAATTCTGGACGAAACGTCGATAATAACCTGCCAAGCCAATAAAACTACGTACCTCAGTTATACTCGTAGGTGCTGGCCATTCTTGGATTGCTTTGGTCTTAGAAGGATCAACAGAGATTCCATCTTTAGAGACAATATGGCCAAGAAAAGAAATCTCCTGAAGCCAGAATTCACACTTGCTAAACTTCCCATATAATTCATGCCTCCTCAGAGTCTTCAAGATAATGCGCAAGTGATTTTCATGATCTTCGTAGGTTTTGGAGTATACCAAGATATCATCAATAAATACCACCACAAATTCATCGAGATACTCCTTGAAGACTCTATTCATCAGATCCATGAATACAGAGGGTGCATTAGTCAATCCAAACGGCATTACAGTAAACTCGTAATGCCCGTACCTGGTTCGAAATGCTGTTTTCGGAATGTCTTCCTTCTTTACACACAACTGATGGTATCCAGATCGAAGGTCAATCTTTGAAAAGTATTGAGCTCCATGCAGTTGGTCAAATAAATCATCAATACGAGGTAGGGGATACTTGTTCTTTATCGTTATAGCATTGATCTCCCTGTAATCGATACATAACCTCATAGATCCATCTTTCTTTTTAACAAAAAGAACAGGGGCTCCCCATGGAGAAACACTAGGGCGAATAAATCCCTTATTACTCAATTCCTCTAGTTGTTTCTTTAGTTCGACTAACTCTACAGTGGCCATTCTATAAGGGGTCTTCGATATAGGCCTTGATCCAAGAATCAAATCAATAGAAAACTCAACTTCTCGTTCTGGAGGATGTCCAGGTAAATCTTCTGGAAATACATCTACAAATTCTTTCACAACAGGTACATCCTCTATTTGAACATTCCTTTCCTCACCCGCAGTTATTTCATTCTCTTCCTCCCCAATAATTGAATTTAGTTGAGCTATTGAGGGTGGATCTAAATAAGAATTAGGTGGTGATGATTCTGCTCTAAAAATAAGGTGTTCCTTATCATTATCATCAAGAATCGTAACCTCTTTCTTCTTACAATAAATCTTCGCATCATAGTCCGAAAGCCAGTCCATACCGAGGATTATATCAAACTCAATCATAGGTATGACGATGAGATCAGCAGATAAAGAAAATTTATGTGCTCTAATGGGGACTGATTCACAAAACTTTGTTGCAATGATACTTCCCTTAGGAGTTTTAACTGACAACTCCCTTATTAAATCAAATTGGAAATGTCTAATTTTCTTAGCAAACTGGGAAGATATGAAACAATGCGATGATCCAGAATCAAATAATGCATTTGCTAAACTTGAGGAAACCATTAAATTACCTGCCACCACGTCTTTCGGAGCTTCTACCTCAGCAGTAGTGATAGCATAAGCCTGGCCTTGATCCCTTGGCCTTTTCTGAGGTAAGTTCTCCTGACGCTTAGGACATGCATTTGCATAATGCCCCATCTCCCTGCAATTGTAGCACTGAACGTTGGTAGCTTCCTTCTTCCCCTTGCAATCATGAGCTTGGTGGCCTTTTTCACCACACAAGTAACAGACTCCCATTCCCTTCAGGCAAGCACCAGGATGTTTCTTCCCGCATTTACCACAAGATGGATATTCAACCTTTCCCTTCTTCCCCTTATTTCCATTCCCAGATTGATCAGCAGGTCTCTTCTTCTCTTGCTTCGCTTTAAAGTCATAAGACTTAGAGAATTCTTTTTCGGTCTTGATAGCACATGAGACAATGTCTTCGTACGACGAAAAGGATTGTGAGACTAATGCTCGACGGAGAAATGGTTTTAACCCATCAAAGAAACGATCAATCTTACTTCTTGGGTTGCGAATATAATCTCCAGCATACCTCGCTAACCTTGTAAAGTTAGCCTCATACTTTGTGACATTCTCATCCTCCTTTTGTCTCAGACTCAGAAATTGCCTTTCCATATCTGCTCGATGGTCGCGAGGAAAGTATTTTTCTAAAAAAAGATCTTTGAACTCCCTCCATTCCATGTTTGATACTTCATCATCTTCCTTCATGTTTTGAATCAATGACCACCATTGATCAGCATCTCCAGTGAGGCGGTAAACTGCCATGGTAACTTTTTCCCTTTCACTACTCCCCAAAGCCTGAAATATTTTCTCTAGGGAAAATATCCATTGCTCAGCTACTAAGGGATTTGTATTCCCATTAAACGTTGGTGGTTGTTGCCTCATGAATCGATCTAACATTGATCCTCCACGCTGCGGATCAGGGAGCTCCATACGGGTAAGGTTATTATTCATAACCTGAGTAAGTTGTCCCAGTACGGTGATTAGCTGATCAGCACCAGTTGCATCACCAGCCCCACTATAATTATCTTGAGCAGGAGGGCAATCCCTACATGGAGTGCGTGCATTGATACAGTTTCCATTTCTTCCACTAGGCGCCATTTCTAAACAATGGCATATACTAGATCAGTTTATGAATCAAAATACATAATCCCATACTTATAAAACACTTAACATAAATTGAACTATTTATGGATATAATCCATAATCATAAAAATGTTTTCTTTGAGGAATTATATACTCATAAACCCTTCATAATGATTTGTAAAGATAATGAGAGTTATCCTAAGCATATCCCCCGGGAGTGCCGTATCCAAGAGTGCAGCAAGGCCCATTGTCGTGCACCAGTTCCCGTTCGAGTCTAGCTCAAAGCGGTGTTTTCGGGTTTTACCCCTAGGTACATCTGTGCCAGAGCTGCCTCTACCTGCTCGTATCCAGACAGGGATGTATTGCTCGGAAAACTCACAAAATCTCTACAATACCAAAATTCTAGGAAGTTCTTCTATACTAATCCTCAAAGTTCATCTTAGGTCTACGTGCTCTAATCAGAGTTTATCTAAATCTAGCTTCCAAGGTTTGTACTAAACTTCCTCTGATACCAACTGTAACGCCCCGACCCCAGCTACCCAGAGTCGGTGCATTAATTACATAACATTGGCATGATCACAAGAAAGATCAAATCCCGAAAGACCGATTGGTTTAGTAGCCTTGGAAACACTAGATATAATCATAAAGTTTTACATTACATTTCAAAGTGAAAAACTACTACAACAACAAAGTCTTCATATCCACACTATTAACCCCTCATAATATCCCTGCAAGTCATTCATAATTTACTTCTTCACTACCTGGGAAAAATAAAACATAGAAAAGGGGTGATCTCAAATGCCCAGTAAGGATAACAATATAGCGGAACATTCAAAATAAGCATAAACATTTAAGGCAAATAATTACTAAAACAAAAGCCTTTTAAAATTGAACTTCAACATAGTATGGAAAAAATAAAAATGAAATAATGCCATTTACTTATTCACATGGATATTCTACTAATCGAATAATCACATGCAATATCAATAACCACTTTCATAATGTTGGAATGCATAATGCCAGACTATCATAACCACATAGCCAAGGCCTCGTGCCAAGACTACAAATAAGATTTTGTCAAGGCCTTGTGCCAAGACACTAGTTTGTCTCATGAGACCTACCGATGCATCGAGGAGCTATAGCGGGCTCCACCCGTCACTTATTAAGTCCAATGCATTCCCATATGAAAAGGTTTAAACATAACATAAACATTCGTATTAAAACTAGCATACGAAATGTCAATACTTTCACAATAAACTATGAATGGTATAAAAATAGCACATCCACAGTCAAACATATCACAAAACCTTCAATACAATATAGAAGTTTTGTATCATAATAAATCAACTTCAAATAATCTTAAAATCCATCAAAGGATGTTGACATAGATGAAATCAAAATTCTTTTTAAAGAAGTATCTCCTTTTATTTTGAAATCATTTAAGATCCATATAAAATAAAACATTTTCATTGAAAATATTCTTATAAGCTTGTATGGAAAGCTTCGACGATTTTATAACGGCGGAAAATAACTGCACCCGCCGTATAAGTTAAAAAGAACATTCTTACCTCAATTCAGTCGAAAAGGTTAAAAAGGACCTTGTTTTGAAAACGACGGAAAGATTCCTTTATAAACCTCTTATAAAAAGTCAAACAAGGGTATAAATGACTTTAACCCATAAAAAATGTTTTGAAATACATTTTTAAGAAACATG
Organism: Viscum album; assembly: GCA_963277665.1. Lineage (NCBI taxonomy): Eukaryota > Viridiplantae > Streptophyta > Magnoliopsida > Santalales > Viscaceae > Viscum > Viscum album. The sequence goes on from OY728148.1 coordinate 1,945,045,554, forward strand.
GATGTGGATGATAAAGATATCCCAGTAGATTATTACGTATAAACAACCTCGGATAATGAAGAGATTGTGAAATAACCCTTACCTTGTAATTTTCCTTGGTTGGGGTAGGTTAACCTCCTGTATAATGGTGAAATAGTTGTTATTAAGTTATACAAGAATCATATATATTAATATGATATCATATATGATCTTTTAACATTGATTTGTTAATAATATCTTAGAATTATCGTCATTTCGGGAGTTAACTTACTCATTTTCTTTTATATGTTTTGTTACATAAGCCATGGTTGTTGTATATTATTCATATCCAGAATGATATACAGTCCTTAAACATCATTTTTAAATCATCAAATGATAATTATACTTGAATGGATACGATGGAGAATGAATCTCATCGCGTTCGTGGAGACGGTAGTCCGTACGTACGCACGAGCGACAATATCATTCTTTTGATATTAAAATAATATATAAATGGATGGTATATCATATATACAGAATCATTAACATGTTATATTTATTATTTACATGAGTTCCACATCATTATTATACCCATCCAAATAATATTATATTGAATAACAATTACACCACGACGTGGAGACGGTAAGCCGTACGTACGCACGTATGGTGACATGTTATTCAAAGGGTGGATAGAATACTGAATATGATTGTACCATATTTATAATAACATCACAGTATATGTGAGATACTGGAGTTATTATTTCAGAATGGTAAGAACAATGGAAGAAGAAGTGGAAGAAGAAATGAACTTAGAAAAGGGTGGTGAAATCATTACCTCTTCTTCGGGTTCTTCCTTTTGATTTGATCAAAAGGGCTCCTTAGGTTGGATTTCTGATCAAACTAAGGCCTCTAGGTTGTAGTGAGGGATGTTGGGAGAGTATTTGGGCAGAGTTTGGCCGAACCAAAAGGCTTTGAAGGTGTGAAGAAATGAGAAGGAGGAGTGCCTTTTTATAAGAGGGGTGAGGGGCACCTTTGGAAAAGCTAGAAATATTAATTTATAATAAATTCATATTCGGTTTCTAATGGCTCCAAAATTGACTATTCAAAGGTTAAGGTGGGGATAGGTCGAAAACAACTCAACCAATAGAATTTAGACAGGTTTGGGTACTTATATTAACCTTATCATTAAGTATTAACTCTAAGTTAATTAGTTTCACTTTTACAATGTCTCTTTGTATTTTTATATTATATGGTTAATAGACTTACCATATACATACACGCGACCCCCAAGTGGTCCATTACTGATTAACCTATCATAATATAAGTCTCTTGGCCGAACCTTAGATTTTTAGGAGTTTAATATCAATTAATAATATAATATTTGTTTTAAGAACTCTTTTATGTCAATTTTGACACTATTCAATAGTTGATTTTTTTGAAACTCATAACAGATTGATTACTTCGAACAAAGTCAATTATATCAATCCTAATATATCATATTATCCTAGAAAATTAGTTTAATTCATTAAAAGTTTCATATTATATTTATTTGGGTATTTATAATATCAATTATGTTAATTTTTTACTATTTTAGTAATTACTGCATCATCATTGTGTCATAAATAAAATAAATTATTTAATGTCTAAAAATTATAAATAAAACATCATTATGTAGGAAATCGTTTTATCTTTCTAATGAATATTTATAATCGAAAATCCAGCATGTATAACCCTATGTAAAAATTGTTTTTCTAAAAGATATATGCTTGTGTCATTTTTGTATTCATTTTAACTAAATTAAAATAAAGTGTCATTATCACTTACAAGTGGATCCATGGGGTCCCAAAATTGACACAAAGATGTCCATGGTCGACCATGTATCAACCAATAGGGTTAAGACACGTTTTAGGGTAATTTAGTATTATTATAATATTATTTTTTTAACCCTTATTTACCGGATTTACCCTTTAACCATGGTAAATAAAATATTTACCGCAGTAATTATTCAAAATGTGTAAAAATAAAAGTTACCTATTTACACAATTTGAACATCCTGATTCCAAATATGGAATCCATTTTCCTAAATTCAAAACACAGAAGTGGCAGAAATTAATTTAAAATTAATTCCCGCTGTCAAAACAAAAAGCGTTTTTTTAAGAGATAATAACTATCAAAAGATTGACACTTGTTTATGTTCGGTTTAATTGTAAAATTATGTCCAATGATTAACATTAAATTGAATGGTATAAATATATTCTAAATATACTTTAAAACCACTCAAATTCATAATTTATCACTATTAATTATTTTGATTAAAAAAGTTGTTTTTAATTAAAATTTTGAAATTTTCACTATTCATCAAAATATGAAAGTTATCCGAAATGTACCAAAATTTCACCCTAGGCTAATTTTGATATTCCGAATCCAAAAATGAATTCCATTTTGAAATATAGAATATATATGATTTCAAAAAGTAGGTATTACTATTCACAACGGCTAGTTTAATTAGTTGTGGTGTGTGTTAGAACTCGAGGTTGCGTACAACACACGCTATCGCATTATTCGAAGGGAAACGTACCGTAGAAGCTTGGGGTGTTACACTAAATTATCTTATAGTGAATATTTTTTGTTTTTAAGATAAGATTCCATTTTTGATGAATAGTTAAAAATACGGCATTTGATTTGAACACTGCATTTTCATATAATTTATATATATTGTTAAATTATATATTAAATTTGTTTTAAAGTATAATTAGTTTAATTTGACAAAAATAAATATAGTTTAGGTCATTTTAGTCAATTTCATATTGAAATTGGATTTTTTTTATAATTTTATACTTTTCACTTTAAAAACTTTCTTTTTCTTTGTGGCTATGGGATTAATTTTAAACCTAATATTGAAAATTATGTAAATTTAATTTGGTAAAATGGATTACATATTTGTAATAATAGGATACAATTTATTTTTTAATGTCAATTCAACTTTTATGTATAAAAAAATTACTGTGGTAAATAAATTATTTACCACAGTATAGGTAAAATAGGGACAAGGGTTAAAGTTAAAAGGTAAAATCTTAACATACCTAAAAATAAAAAACATTAATGGATGTTTGAGGTATTTATTGAACCTATGTAACCTATAAAATATTAATTTCCATAAAAATTAGTGTCAATTATTTCCACATCAATGTGGTGAGTTCAAATAGAAAAAAATAATGTTTAATGACTTACACCCACCAATCCTCAAGTATAAATACCACCCCCAATCCATCTTGAATAAGAACTTTTTAATATCCCCCAAACTATTCCAAAACCTATCCTTCTCCATATCCCCACGTCCATGTTCTTTTTTTATCACCATATCCTCAAATCCAAGGTTCTCAAGGGTCTCTCAAGGTGGTGATATTTAAGAGGTAATTTTCTTAATGTACATATCATAATTTCTTTTCTTCTTCTATTTTATAATAAAATAGTTTATAAATAATTATATAATAATTTACATACTATAATTTTATGTTTCTAATGTAATATCTTATATCCATATTTTTTATTACATCCTTCTATTGAATGAAACAAAACTATTGTCCTAATTATTTGGGTTAATCACCTCTGTGAATAATTATTTTGTTTATTTCCATTACCACCTTACTGGAAGGAAATGAACTATTATTAGAGTTAAATATGTATTTAATATGTATATTATAACCTATATCATTTTCTACAACAAATATGGGAACATAATTTTAAATGAAACAAAACTAGACTGTTATCGTCAGAAAAATCACCTAATTAAACTAAAACCTTATCATTAACATCTCATCAAAAGAATAATACTCATTTATGAATGAGAAATGATAAATTGGATCATTTAAAATTATATAAGTTAATTATTACCATTTATTTGTACTTTTGTATTTTTATTTCCATTCGACATAGAAATCCATAATTATACACAAATAAATAGATCATGAAAAATATGAAACGAACTCACATGAAAAAATGGAAATAATGAAATACTATTAATTAATTATTGTTAAGATGTTATATAATATAACATATGGTAGTAATAAAATTAAATAAACCATTATACATGTGTGGAATTTATGTAAAACTAAAATGTATGCAAAACTAATGGGAAGCGTGAGGTAAGGGTTCTCATCTAACTTTTTCTTCTATGTGAAATGTGCCTTATTCAAGACATACTCCTTGTGTGTGGAGTATATATTTACTATTGATATATAATAACATTTTATTAATTTTATTTAATGTTTAATTTGATATTTAATACTTTTATGTGGCATGCAATTTGATTGATTGCAAATGTTAAGGAATTCCTTAACTTAATTTACATTCATGGGGTTATACGTTTACTTCATTGATTATATTGTTGAAATATTATGTGAGGAGAAAATAGTTTATTTCTTTATTTTTTATTCAAAATTATCATTTTTTATAAACATTTATTACACAAAATCACCCCATTGGTTAATTATCATGTAAATTATGGAAACTTTATATGAACGTTTTTAGTCTCGCTTTTATTTCTATGAGACTTATACCATATTCAAAACTTATTTCTTTTTTGTGGTTTATATATTCCCATGATAGTATTATATTATGAATATACCTAAATTTGTGGATATTTTGATATCAATGTGATGAAATCTCTTTTACAGGGTCTATTTTTCAAATGGTACCAAATCTGTAAGGTATTCTTGTCTAAATTTTACTTCTCTAAGACACATCATGTTTTATGCCCAAATATTCTTTAGTTATTTTCATATAATTTCATTTTACAATTTTTAAAATAATTATAATTATTTTGGTGATATTATTTTTTTCTTGTAATTTTATCCTCCCAGTAGATCAGAATTTTGTTGTATTCGAAAACTGAGTTTTCTAAAAATGTTTTGAGAAATTTTTTAAAATGACATTTTAATAATTTTCTAGGAAAAGGATTTCAATGATTTTTAAAATGGGTTTTCAAATATTTTTTTTAACGTTTTATTTTTATTTTCAATAAAAGATGTTTGATAAATGTTTTGACATTATAAAATATTTTTTTCATAATAGAAATGATATTTTCATCAATAATAATTTCAAGAGATCTTTAAATATTATATTCCATTAAAGATATAATTATTAGATGTTACTTATGAATAAGTGGGAATATTATTCAAGGTTTATCTCCAAAATATTTTAATGGTTTGTCTATGTTTATGATCTCATTAAGTTTATTTATCCCATTTCTTTTACAAGATTTATGCAATGAAAAAATGTTTATGAAACTAATTTATTTACATGGGTTCTTATATTATGAATAATGTATGATTTTGTGGAACAAATATGTACAAATTTTAATTTTATGATGTGTGGAAACAATATATCGATCCAATGCATTGGGTAATGATGGATAAATCCGGAGTTAATATGTTATACATGAACCTAATTACATGTTCACAGAATTATATATGAACCTGACTATATCTTCACAATGTTATTTGTGAACCTGATTACATGTTAACAATGTTGTTTTTGATCCTGATTAATTTTTCACAATGTAATTCATGAACCTGAATTACATTTTCACATTATTATGCATGAACCTCATTAAATTTTCACAATATTATTTGAAAACCTTATTACTTGTTCTTAATTTAATGTATGGACCAAATTACATGTAAAGAATGTTGTTCGTGGACCTGACCTCATGTCCATAAGCTTATTTGATAGCTTGATTCTATGTAAATAACTTAATGAGTGAACATATCTATATTTATAGATGTTTATATGTTATAATTCAATTTTTTGTGAAAATTTATTCTTTTATGATTCATGTATTATGAATTTTTATTATTAATTCAATATTGAGATCATTGATATGAAAGGTGTGTTTTTTAAATGATATTATCATGTTCTCACACCCTTATGATCATGTTATTATTACTTATCTCCCATGTTTACCCTTACTATGAATCTAAGATCACCCTTGTTATGTTATATTTTCCTAAGGCAATGAGGAAAGATGTTAAATGAACTATGAAAATAATGATTTGATAAAGATAATGTTGTTGTCCTGTTGTAAAGGTTGGGTATAGTGAATGATAATATTGATCTTTAAGATCTAGTTTTTTATGATCCCATGTTGTTAGGATTTTGTCATAAATCACCAAACCTCTAATCCAAAGATACTATTAGGTATTCATGTTATCAAATATTTCCTTTCTATATTAAATTTTTTTTTTGGAAAAAATTAGTTGACATTTATAAATATAAAATTTATAAAAGTAATGTTTATGTTTTTAGCACTAGAATAGAAAGTGTGGATTATAAACTATTATATACATAATTGAAATGTGGAATAATTAATTAACACACGATTTTTCATGAGGACACATCCTAATCCATTTTTTGAAGAATCATTATATATTATAAACCCTTCACCATAGTAGCATAATGTATTTATAGGTGTAGAGTCAAACCTCTAATTTAGTTCCTTGAAATCTTATTTACATTCCTTTATCCAAAGGAGCTTCACTCACATTTATGTTAACTTCCATGGTGGATTTAATATCCCTGAGAAATTACTAACAATGAATCAATATTATCCAGCTAACCTAGGAAGATTAAGGATACCATATATTGTTCTTGGTCTAGGCCATCACTTAATAACTTCCATCATTTTAGAATCTATAGATATTCCCTTTCCAGTGACTCCTTGACCCAATAATGTTACATTTTGTAGCTAGAATTCCAACATGATAAACATGGAATAAACATTATCCATTCATAATGATTTCAACATAATCTACAAATGATATTTATAATCTTCCTTGTTCTTATAATATATGAAAAAATTATCTTTAAAGACTACCAAAACATGATCAAGGTAGTCTCTAAAATCTCTATTTATTAGATCCGTAAAGAAAATAGGATAATATTTAATTCTAAATTGAATAACTATAAAATTAATAGTGTTTATACCTTATATGGAAAACTATCTTTCAAATATCATCTTTTTAGCCTTAATTGATGGTACTAGGATCAAAGGTTAATCATTAAGATATATTGATCTCCAACATTTTATGGAATAGATTATAGATGTAACAGCTGGAAATTTTAAAATATGAAAATTATATTTGATAGCATGTATGACACATGACACCATGCATGTAAAGAAATGTAACACCCTCATATGTTATGATATAATTATTTTTAATTAAATTAAATATATTTAATAAATTTCACTATATGTAACTTTGAGTAAATATTATATTACATAAAACAATGAGTTTCTTTGATAGCATGCATTACACACAAGATTGGGTTTGACCGGAGAACAATTTACTATTAATATTATTATTCAATATGATATTTATCTCCTAGTAGATAGAATAGAGAGTAAGAATATGATTAAATAAATTATGAAAATTTATATTTTACACATTTTGATAAGTAATCTATTTATTAATAAAAAATTAAGAATCATCTGAATGAAAAGTAATTTTTTTCCTGAAAAATTGTATTTTCCTACAGGTCAGTTCAATCGTTCCTGGAACACAAAATTTATAACTAATTTAGAACAATTTCAGAAATTTATCATGAAAACCAAAACTTTATTTTCTAACTTATTATACCAATATTATATCGTACAATTTTTTTTCAGAGAAGTATTATTTTTTGATGAGTAGTGAAAAATACTATATTTTAATTGAAAACATACATTTCATTTATATAATTGCTAATGTTAAATTATATTTTTTATGTTATTAAAGTAATATTAGTTCAAGTGTAAAAACATGAATCCCTCGAAGGTCATTTTAATCATTATCTAATTGAGATTATATATAAAAACACTGTAAACTTTTGAATTTTTTTCACATTAAAACTCGCTCTCTCGTCTCGTCTGCGGGATAAATGTTATATTAATTTTTTCCACCTATATTGATTGAATTCTTAAAAAATGATTCCCTATTTTGAATAATTATGATTTATAATTTCTAATAATATAATCTAAATTATTAGTAATAAATATAAGTGAATGAAATTAAAATTAATTACAAATATTAAGATAGAAGTGTGTTTACATAGTTGTTAAACATATAAAATAACTTTTACAAATGAGAGAAAACATTATAAATCCCCATTTTTTTGTATATAAGTAGACCTTATACCACCTATTATTGAAAATTTACCATTATTTTGGCCTCGTAAAATGATATAAAACATGGGTGGAATTCACTCCTTCAAAAAAATAATAAGTGTTCTACTCACCCCACTTATAAAAGGCCACCCTTTTCCATTCCACTTCACACCATAAAACCACTTTAGTTCATACAATAACTAAAAAAATCACTCCCCAATTTCTAAATTATCATCATAAAAACCTTTTTCGAGGCAAAATCCAATCTTTGAAGGATTTAGTGAAAACCTAAGGTGGATACCTAAAGAAGAGGTAATGTTCTTCAACGAGCATTTTTATTTTAATTCATTATACACATCATTAAATTAAAATTATAACATTATTAGGTAATAACAATGTTATATTAAATATAATTATATGTTGATATGTTAATGGTATGACCTATATTTGTACACACTTCCATCAAATGGGTTATGAAATCATCTTTCTTATATTCAGTAGACTACCGCCTCACGAACTGATGTTGTTCATTTTTCAATTACCACATTTCATGGTTGGGAATAATTATATTAATACTATTTATATTTGATATTTGTGATATTATTAATATATTGGAGTTATTATATCACATATACTTTAATTAATTCCATTTTTGGTAAATTTGATAACGTCAGTCGTGTTTACGACGAACTACCACCTTACAAAGTAATGTGATTCATTCACATATTACATTGAATATATTAATGATGGGTTTAATAAAACTATGTGATATATATATGAAATAAAAAATTGAATTGTAATTATAATATATATATATATATCATTTACTGTTCTCTCTATCAATACAATAAGAAAATGGAAACAATGTTTATCTATATGTACGACCAACCGTCTCCTTGAATGGTGTATTTCATATTCCATAACTAAATTTAATGGATTTATATGAATAAAACTATATTGTGTAGATATGATATTTATATAATTATTTTAATTATTTATATGATATAATAATATAACATTCATAATAACCAGAACTTTCATGATAAAGAATAAATGAGAAAATAATGAAATTAACATATGAAATAATAAAAATAATGAAATATAATTAACATTGGGTGATAAATGTTATAAGAGGATAATATATGACATTATAAATATTATTATGGTTCTATTATATTTTAATAACATGTTTAAAATCACTATTCCGGATTTTAAACCACATTCAACCAAACAGAAGCATGAGGTAAGTGTTTTCATCTCAATTTCATTTCATTGATGAATATTATATTGGTATACAACTAGTTTATCTTATTTGGGGTATATAATTGAAATTTTAAATGTAATTTCAGGAATAAATCATTATTCATGATATTTTGAGTTTCAATTTTATTTTTTGTATATAATTTCATTTGAATTAAATTTTACAAAGTGGTAAAGAATTTCATAACTCAATTCATTTTCATTGGGTTATATTAGATCCTCATTGTTAATATTATATGACTATGTGTATAATTAATAATGAATATATATATATATTAACATTTTTTGGTGGATTTATGTTTGATACAGATAATCTATTCATTTATTAATTATCACTTCAACATTATGATTATTTTAAGGGTTTATTTCACAATCTCATTCTAATCGAGGTTTTTTGTTCATGAATTTACATTAAAGGAAATAAAATTACATAGTTTAACAAACCCTTTAATTTTATTCTACTCTAGTTATCCATAACCATTTTCAAGTGATATGACCATTTTATACTATTTGGTAAATAAAATGTTTTATAAAATGTTTTAACAAAGTACGACTTCATTTCCTCTTCAGTTTGAAACCTGTGTTCTTTCAAAACCATTTTTAGGAATATTTTAAAAAATTATTCTAGATTTTTAAAAATGATTTATTAATTTATTTTTCAATAATTTATATTGTTTTAAGTTTTTTATTGAAATCCTTATGTTGTTCTCAAATCAATGTTTGTTTTCCTTTTACTGAAAATGTGAAAGGAATCATCATTTTATAATGTATGAAATGTACGTAATTTTCTACCATCATTAAATTACTTATCTTTAATATTTATTTATATGTTTTGAAGTTTATTTTTAAATATATTTATTTTTAAAATGTTTCATATTTTAGAATATATTCCCAATCAAAATCTTTTAAAGAAAAAAATTAAAATTAAATAGATCTTTTCCACAAGAATTTGATGGAGGATACTAATATTTTACTTCTATTAATTAATGAAAACAAACCATTATTCTTATTTAGGTTTGTATATATTGTATTGATACTATCCTCATTATTCCTCTAGATTGTTTAAGATCATTTGGCCATGGAAACTATGGAAATTCACTTCTTTGATTCAATCTTATAGCCATTACCATTACATTGAATTATTCATATTCCATTGGACATTAACATTGCCCCAAATATCCATATTATTTATCATATATATGTTTATTTCCTTATCTATATTCCATTTTTACATATGAAATTTAATTTGAATGTTATTTTATTAACTAGGGAAACATTGATATATCCAAATCCTTTACTCAATACAAATAATCTATAGGGAACATTATTTAAAAATTTAATTAGATCATTTGAAATAAGGGAAACGATTTGGATAAGTGAAAAATGGATGACAGGTATTTATAGATATCAACTTTATGCATCGGTATTTTCATGGAACTAGTGGAAAGAATGTTTCACACGTCGGAATTTTTCATATCAGTTCTATATAACCGAAGTGAAAAGATCTAAAAATCGATTTATCACATCGACTATTGTATAACCGACATTATAAATCGCTGAGAATCAATTTTTTTACATCGGTTATTTTTTAACCGAAATAGAAAATTCTGAAATTAGATTTATCACGTAGTTATAAAATAAGAAATGTGAAAATAAAATATGGGAGCTTTATCATGTTAGTTATTTTATAACCGATGTGATAAAGGAAATCTTGGAAATTTGTCATGCCATTTATCAAAAGAACTGACATGATAAATAACCGTTTATCAAGTCAATTATAAAATAACCATTGTGATTAAGTATTATCTACGTTATTTATTAAATAAACAAAATTATGAAAATATAAAAATTGGTTATCACATTGATTATTAAGTAATCAATTTGATAAACCTTTTAAATGATTTATCATGCTGTGTATTCAGTCATTCTCTTTTCTTCAATTGGGTGACCTGCAAACTCTCTTTCTCGCACAGAAAACCTAGAAAAAATTCTTCGAAGTCGTTACCTCCAGTCTAGTTTTTCCAACATCATTCATCATATTTATTATCACAAGATATATTAGGTCGACTTGAAACACTCATGTAAGCCTCACACGGCTCAATTTCATTTTTTATATTTCATGATGCCCTAAACTAATTTTTTGAGATGTTATTTTCCTATCATTGTTCTTGCTATCATGGTAAGTTTCATAGTGTTCATTTATACCATTTTAAATTCATTTCTAGTAAAATAAACTATAGAAGTTATATCATGAATATTTACAAATTTTTTTCTATCATGTGTGTGTGTGCGTACAGGGGGTGTCCATGTTAGTGGGGGGATGTCCAAGTTGGTGGGGGTGTCTATGGGGTGTGGGGCTATCCAAGGGGGGTGGGGGTTTCCAGGGGGTGTCAAAGGAGGTGGGGGTGGTGTCATGGGGGTGTGGGGGTTGTCCAAGGGGGTTGGGGTGTCCAAGGGGGTGTGTGTGGGGGGGGGGGTGTCGAGGGGGGTGGGGGGCTATCCAGGGGTAGGGGAGTCCAGGGGTGGGGGTGTCCAGGAGGGTGAGTGGTTTGTCCAAGGGGGTTGGGGGTGTCCAGAGGGGTGGGGGTTTACCGGGGATGAGGGATGTCCAGAGAGTGGGGGCTGTCTAGAGGGGTGGGGGCTGTTCTGGGGGTGCGAGGATGTCCAGAGGGTTGGGGGGGGGGGGGGGTCTAGCTAGAGGGTTGGGGGGGGGGGTGTCCATGGGGTGGTGGTGTCCAAGGGGTGTCCAAGGGGGTGGGGGTGGTGTCCAGGGGGTGAGGGGTATTTCCAACGGTTCATGGGTGTCTAGGGGGTGGGGGTGGTGTCGGGGGGGGGGGGGGGTGCGGGGGCTGTCCAGGGGGGGTGGTGTCCAGAGGGGTGTCCAAGGGGGTAGGGGTCGTGTCCAGGGGTGTGGGTGTCCAGGGGGTGGGGGTGGTGTCTAGGGGTGTGAATGGTCTATTCACAAGGGTATGGGGTGTCCAGGGGGTGATGCGTTTAGGGGGGGAGGGGGCTATCCAGAGGGGTAGGGGGATATCCAGGGGGGCTGTTCAAGGGGGTGGTGGAGTCGAAGGGGTGTTTAAGGGGGTGGGGTGGTGTCTAGTGGGTGAGGGGGCTTTCTAATAGGGTAGGGGTGTCAAGAGGGTGGGGGTGGTGTCGAGGGGGTGAGGGGGTTGTCCAGGGGGTGGGGGTTTCCATGGGGGCATAGGTGGTGTCCAAGGGGTGGGAGTGTCTAGGGGGTGGGGGTGGTGTCTAGTGTGGTGAGTGGGCTATCCACGAGGGTATGGGGTGTACAGGGGGTGGGGCGTATAGGGGGAGGGGGTTGTCTAGAGGGGTATGGGGCCAGTCCAAGGGGGGTGTCCAAGGGGGTGGTGGTGTCCAGGGGGTGTCCAAGGGGGTGGGGGTGGTGTCTAGGGGGTGAGGGTGCTTTCCAACGGGGTGGAGGTTTCCAGGGGGTTAGTGTCCAGGGGTGAGGGGGCTGTCAAGGGTGGTGGGTGTGTCCAAGGCAATGTGGGAAATCCAGAGAGGTGTGGGGTAGTCCAGGGGGTGGGGGTTGTCCAAGGGGGTGGTGGTGACCAGCGGGTGTCCAAGGGGGTGGGGGTGGTGTCCAGGGGGTGATGGGGCTTTCCAGGGGAGTGGAGGTGTCAAGGGGTGGGGTTGTCCAGGGGGGTGAGGGGGATGTCCAGGGGGTTGGGAGAGATCAAGAGGGGTTGGGGGGCTTTCCAGGGGTGGGGTCTGTCTAAAGGGGTGGGGGGTGTCCAGAGGGTGGGGGTGTATAGGGGGTGAAGGGGATATCCAGGGGTGGGGGTGTCTAGGGTGGGTGGGGGATTGTCTAGAGTGGTTGGGGGATATCCATATGTGTGGGGGGGGGGGGGGTTATCCAAGGGGTTGGTGGTGTTCAGGGGGTGTCCAAGGGGGTGGGGGTGTTGTACAGGGGGTGAGGGGGCTTCTGAAAGGGGTGGGGTGTCCAAGGGTAGGGGTATCCAGGGGGTGGGTGCTATCTAGATGGGTTGGGGGCTGTCCGGGGGGGGGGGGGGGGGGGGGCTGTCCAAGGGGGTGGTGGAGTCCAGGGGGTGTATAAGGGGGTAAGGGTGGTGTCCAGGGGGGGGGGGGGTGAGGGGGATTACCAATTGGGTGGGGGCTCTCTAGAGGGGTTTGGGATTGTGTCCAGGGGGTGAGGGTGTTGTCCAAGGAGGTTGGGTCTATCAAGAGGGGTTGGGAGCTGTCCAGGGGGTGGGGGCTATCGAAGGGGGTAGAGGTGTCCATGTGGTGGGGTGGTGTCTAGGGGGTTAGGGCTTATCTAGGTGGTGGCCGTGTCCAGGGGGATGTGGCTCTCTAGAGGGGTTGGGAGGTTGTAGAGGTTTGGGTGGTAGTCCAAGGGGGTGGTGGTGTCTAGGGGGTGTCCAATGGGTGGGGGTAGTGTCTAGGGGGTGAGGGAGCTTCACAAGGGGGTGGGGTGTCTAAAGGGGTGGGGTGTCCAGAGGTTTTGGTGGGATATCCAGGGGTTGGGGGCTATCAGGTAATCTATACCAACAATTCCTAAATAATCATTGGTATAAGGCTATTACAATGACCATCATGCCAATGGTGTGTGAAACCATTGGGGTATTCTATCCCAATGGTTTTACTGGATATCCTAACGATATCAAATCCCTGGGATATGTGTAATTTTCAGCGGTGAGTGTATCCATATTTTAATATTTATACTTTATATTTCTTTTTCATAAAAGGGTGAATTTTGTATCTAGTTGCACCGGGATATATTATTTTTGTACCTTAAAAAGAAAGGATCCAAGATTAATTTAAAACTATTATATCAAACTAACTTTTCTTTTAAAATCATTTTCATGCCTTTTTTTTCAAATATGCATAGATTTATTTTATATTTCAAAATTGTTTTACATTTAGATTATGATATTTTTCATATAAATATATATTTGTCTTATCTTATCAAGATGTATAATTTTGATATTTGTTATAGTTAATAATGTGTCAAAGTTGGATTATGAGACATCGAATGAGTAATGAATATGAGGAAGATTTGTTAAACGAAATTTTCCATACAGTGACACTTTTTTCTTTCCATGCCTGAAATGTAAGAATAAAAAGAATTTAAAAAGTAGAGAGATCAAAGATAATATGATTTGTCATGGTTTTAATCCAAGTTATAGCCCTTGGATTTGGAATGGTGAAACAGGATAAAATGCCAGATCTGCTGATGATTATGATTCAGAAGATGGAAACTCCAATGGAATTGAAGAAATGATTCGTGATATTGTAGCAGAACAAATTGAGATAGAACTGACAATTGTGCGTCTATATAGTGATGCTGAAAAACCATTGAATCATGGTTGTATGGATTTTACGGTTTTTTCTTGCGGTGTTAAGATTTATTAACCTAAAGGTAAAACATGGATGGAGTGATAAAAGTTTCATAGAGCTGCTACAATTTTTGAATGACATTCTTCCAGAAGACAAAAATCTTCCAGATTCACATTATAAGGCCTAGAAAATATTATGCACGATGGGATTTGGATACAAAAAATTACATGCATGTACGAATGAATGTATGATATATTAGAAGGAATATGAATTTCTATTAGAGTGTCTTAAATATGGGACATCATAGTATAAGTTGATAGAGAAATCACAGGCTGGTGTAGAGATTACAAAGATCCCTTCCAAGGTATTTTGGTATCTTCCAATAATTCTTCTTTTGAAACATTTATTTTCTAATTCAAATGATAAAAAAAGTTTAAGATGGCATGATGATGAATGGATATGTGATGGAAAAATATTTCATCCAACTGATTGTCCAAAATGGATGAGAATTTATGAGCAGTGTCCTACATTTGGAAATGAAATTTGAAATCTCAAACTATGGTTGTGCGTAGATGGAATGAATCCATACTGAACCCTCAGTAGCACACATAGTTCATGGCCTGTTTTATTTGTAATGAACAACCTCTCTCTTGAAGTATGTATAAATCAAAAATATGTCATGTTGAGTATAATGATCACTGGTCTGAAGCAACCCAGAAATGATATTGATATTTTTATGTCACCATTGATTGATGATTTGAAACTCTTATGGAAGGATTGTATTAGGGTGTATGATTCTTATAAAATGGAATATTTTCAACTGCATGAAGTGCTTTTGTTCACTATAAATGACTTCCCAATATATTAAATTTTTTCTAGATACAGTGTTAAGGTTTCTAAAACATATCCAATTTGCGATCAACATACTTCAGTTTGTCAATTACATCATGTGTGGAAAGCAGTGTACATTGTTCATTTAATTTTTTTTGCCTATGGATCACTTCTATAGAAGACTAAAAAATCCATTCAATGGATCATAAGAATTTGAAATTACTCCAAAATCTTTATCCCATAATGTGTATTTTTAGAGGGTGGAAAACCTTGATGTGACATTGGGAAAGGCACATAAATCTGGCAAAGAAAGAAATATTTGGAAGAGAAGTTCAATAGGTTTTGTGCTACCATATTAAAGATATCATGAAGTTAAACATAATATTGATGTCATGCATGTAGAGATGAATATCACTGAAAGTTTTATTGGAACATTGTTAGATATTAATGGAACAAAAAATGATCAGTTTAATGCAAGATTAGACTTACTATCAATGGGAATATGTTTGGAGTTAGCTCCCACTCCTAATGGAAGATGAACATTTCTTCACCCGACTTATCATATATTTTCCAAATGGGAGAATATTAGCTTTTTTCATTGTCTTCATGACATCTAAGTGCCTCAAAGTTATTCTTAAAATGTAAAAATTTATGTCTCTTTAAAGTATTTGAGGTTGATAGGTATGAAATATTATGATTGTCACATCATGATGCAAAAACTTCTACAAGTTGCATTGTGTGGAATATATCCCATCCCTGTTAGAAAGACTATAATGAAGTTGTGTTATTTTTTTATTCAATTTTTAATAAGGTGATTTATGTGAATGCTTTGAACATTTTGGAAAAGGATGCAATTTATATACATTGCCAATTGGAAATTTATTTTCCTCTATCTTTTTTTCTTATAATGGTGAATTTAATGATTCATATTGTTGGAGAAATAATTCTTTGTGGACCTGTATATCTTCTTTGGATGTATACTATTGAAAGGTATATGAAAATATTGAAGGGGTATGTTGAGAATACATATCGACCTGAATCCACCATTATTGAAAAGTATATTTCTTAGGAGGTTTCAGAGTTTTGTACGATCTATGTGGCTCTGCGAAGCATATAGGTTCGCCTCCATTTCGCCATGAATTAGTTAATAATGAGGGAAAGAGGATTTGTGTCTTGAATGTCAAATAGTTTTCAGCTAAACAGATTAAGAATTTTGAATTAAACATCTTGAATAACAAAGCCAATGCTCAACCGTATATTACATTGCATATTAATGAGTTGAAACAATGTCATCTAAAGAAGAAAGAAATTTGGATTTTTAATGAGCACAATAAATTTTTTTGTCATGGTTTAAAAATACCTTTCTTGGTAGATCAGATGTATTAGGGAAATTAAGATGGTTAGTGGGTGGCCCATGTTTAAATGTGATAAAATGATATGGTTATGACATTAATGGCTATACATTTCATATAAAATCTTAGGACAATAGAAGTTCAGTTCAGAATAGTGGTTTATTGGTGTTTGTAGAAGAAATACATTTTTAGAGTTCTAAAGACAAAAACCCAATTTCTACATCAAGTGCAAATTATGGAGTTATTGAGGATATATGGGAAGTTGATTACTTTAAATTATAGTTCCTATTTCTAACTGCAAATGGATTATCGGTAAAAACTATGTCAGACATGATGAATTTGGAATGATAGTTGTTAATATGAATAGTTTGGGAGACACAACAGATTCTTTTATAATGGAAACGCATTAAAAATAGATTTTATATGTAGTTGATCAATCAAATATGCAGTGGACTGTTGTTTTACAAGGAAAAAACAATATATTGGTGAGGATAAACTTGTTTAAGATGTTTATTTATATGAGATCCCTACTTCCATAGAAATATTAGCAGAAAATAATGGTGAGCATGATGAAGACATGGTTTGTGCCATAAGGAACGATCATGATGAAGGATTTTTTGAAAAAAATCCATTTTTACATTCCTAATATTACATGCAACATATTTTTATTTCATATTTACATTTATTATTTTCATAAAATGTTAGATATTATAAGGTTTTTATTTATTAAAATGCGTATTAAAACAAATAAGTAGAAGTTTTTGTCTATTTTAATTTTTTTGGTTTTGTTTATCATGTTTACCATTATGTAAATTATATATCTATTATTTTGGTTGAATGAAAATTACTTTACCATGAAAACCATGCTTACCATGTTTACCATGTCTACCATGTCTACCATTTCTATCATGATTACCATGTTTACCTTTTTTACCATGGTTACCATGTTTATATAGTTTACCATATTTTACTATAGTTTAACTTTACGTAACTTATATATTTATTTATTTTTTTGAATGAAAATTACATTACCATGTTTCCCATGTTCACCATATTTACTATTGTTTTACATGCTTACCATATTAATAATGTTTACTATTACTTAACTTAGTTAAATTTTTCATTTTCAGTTTACATTAGACTTGTAATATATGAATATGTATATTTGTGAACTAATGTATGTTTTTTTGATTTTAGGAATAATGGCAGATCAATCAGTTGATCAACCACATGATTCTAGAGATGATAATAATTATCATACATATGGGGAGGAACATTCACATGCTCCCCTTGATGTTCCCCAATCTTCCTCATGTGCTCCTATAATGACAAAGAGTTTAAGAGTTGGTAAACATGGGGGTACATGTTTACCAAAATTATCAATTTCTCGTACGTAGGACCAGAGGATACTCCTTGATTTTAATGAGAATGATATTCCTAGAGGTCGAAATGAAAAAGATTTTAAGAGTTTGGTATCAACTCAGGGTAAGAGAAAATTAAGCGTTTAGTATGATGATTGGAGAAGTGTTGAAAATTAGATAATATCTCAGTTGTGGGAGATGATTTTTGTAAGATCATTTTCTATTGTTTTCAAATTCTTTAAATGTTTCTAATATAATATGTTTTACCTCTTCTTTATCAGATGACATTTGATATTCCTGACACTAGAGGAGTTGGGAAGAAATGCTTATATATAGCTGCAAGGAGATAGAGGGATTTCAAATCAACCCTTGAATATAATTTCATTTTTGGTCATAGATTTCATGAAAATCCATGTCATATATATCCTTTCAGAGATGAAGACACATGGAGACAGTTTGTTAAAATTAGAAGAAAAGATTCATTTTTAGTAAGGCCAATATAATTTTTTTTATGCTTTCTTATATAAAAGATCATATTAATTTTTTGATAATGATTTTGTATTATTAATTTACATAAAACAAGGAAATATCATTAGGAGATCCAATCGAAAAATGTGCACCCTCATAGTTTATCTTAGAGAGGGTATACATTTTTGGAAGAACAAATGATGGTGGAAAAATTACAAAAACTGAGAGCTGAGTATTCAATATCTGGAGACGGTTCCTTCCATCCCCTCTATATAGACATGAAAAATGGAAAATAGATTGGATGGGAAAAAGTGTTCAGAATATTCGAGAATCATAGCTGATAGGATTGTAATAAATTTATATTATTTATTTAGGTTAACTATATTCTTCATATAATTTGAATCATTACAGAAATGTTCAATTAATTAATAAATTATTATCATGATGAGAAGAGCTCAATGGCAGTATTTACAGCTGCTGGGAGGCAAGATATTTTGTTTGCAACATTGGGAATTCCTGAATGTTCTGGTTATGTACGAGGATATCCGATGGGTGTATCGTTAAGAAAAGTGTTGTCACATTCTTCTACTTCATCCACTGAGGGTGTTTATAAAAAATAGAATGCTTAGAGGATGATGTTCATAATATTAAGGCAATCATGGTGGAAAATATTAGATAATCAGTATAGTCTATGTTTGTAGACATGAAAATACAATTTCAGACTACAGCCCCAACTACTCCACCTACCCTTACTGACCCCATTATTTATCCTCAATCTCCATCAGACACTCCCACTCCCCACCTCAGCCTGCGGACCACCATTATTATCCTACTCCTCTACCGCAACTTTATACTTATTTTGATTTTTATGTTGATGATCATCAACATTATATAGTTGCATATGGGCTCGTATATTGTATAGGAGATACAATGTTTTTTATCAACATTTAGTGTTAGATAATCATAGGGTCACTGTACGAGATAGTATAGATAGATCAGCTTGAGTACCATTACCTACAGATGAGGTGACGACAACTGGGAATACTATCGACCATTTTATAATTTGGCTATCAAGGATTCTATGACTCATTACGATAGAGTTATGTATGTTATATCTTCTATTTTATTTTTTTATTAAAGTTTCTTTAACATATGAAAAGTAATATAATATTATTTTTATTTTTACAGGAATACATCAATGTTAAAGAAATACTGTATAGAAAAAAACAAAGAAAAATGGCTATAACATTAGATATAGAATGTAGTAGTCTTGAAATATTATCAAGATATTCAAATTTCTTGGTAGATCATTATGAGTTTCTAATGGAAGATCATGTTTTTGGACATGCAATAAATGTGGGGATTCTGAAAAATAATATCATGGAGCTTGTTACTACATATAATTTGGGCATCAATGTGGTGCAAATTTTTCCCAGGTAAGTCTTAAATCCTTTTCCATGTGTTATATTTATTAAAAAATTATACTTATGTTTGTTTTATATTATGTATATTTATAACATGTGTGAGAAGAATGAGCGAAAAAATGTATATGGCTTCATGGAACCTCATTTGATTTCCCCTGAAGTACATGCATTAGACGTGGAACAAAGAATAATTTATATTGATGAATGTTTTGAACAGAATATAATCACACAGTGTTGGATAATTTATTTTTGTTAGAGGTATGAAACATATCTCTGGAAAAGTGTTCAATATCTTTTAATATAAAAATCCACTAACCTTAAATTTTCTTTTATTAGTGAACATTGGATGTAAGGTGTTTTTTCCCAAGGGATAAAACACTTTATTGGACATGCTATGTGCATAGCGATGTGCGGGAAAGTTTTAAGAATATGTTGGAAAAGTATATTTCAATTTCATAATAGTTGTATATATTATAAATAATTTTAAATTTATCCCATTCGTATCATTTTCTAATAGGGGATGGGTCTACCTTCAAAAAAGAACAAATTAACGGAGTTACCAGATCAAATATGTTAAAGTAAAGTTATTTATCCATTTATAATTTGTACTTTTTGATATATAACATAAAAATAATATTTTGAATGTACACATATTTACACATAATTTTTATGAAAAACAAGGCATCATCGAATTCAGATAGTATATTTTAAGATTTATGTATAAAATAATTACAACTATAACACTTGTGAACTTTGACCTGGTAATATTTCCTTTTAAACATTGCCATAATATTTCATTTGATTTATTCATTATAGATGTTATCTACTATCATTTTAATTTTTAGCAATTTGATGAACCTCAATCCTATATTACTCAAGAGTTCAAACACTTAGAGTGGAATGGTCAAATTATATTATAGGTTTTATTGGATATTAGTTTGTTTGTTGTGTAAAATGTAATTTTGAATATTGTCATTATAATTATGTATTTGTTAATCATTTATTTGGATTTAGGTTTTTTAGTTGACATTGTATGTTTTGAATGATATATATATGAATGTTTATTTTTTCTCTACTTCTTGTTTTGGTCTAGTTCTGATTGTTTTTCTACTACGGATTCTCATCTAGGGGTGTTCTAGGGGTGTTGGTGGGGGGTTTCTACTGGGGGGCATGGGTGTGGGAGGGCTATCCAGTGGGGTGGGGGTGTCTAGGGTGTCCATGGGGGTGGGAGGGTGTCTAGGCGGGTGGGAGGGCTCTCCAGGGGAGTTGAGGTAGTTCGGGAGGATGGGGGGCTTTCCAGGGGGTATCTAGGGGTGTGGGGGGTGTTCAGTGTGTGTGTGTGTGTGGGGGGGGGGGGGGGGGTTCCTGGGGTGTGGGGGTGTTTTATAGTGGGGTGGGGTGGGGGGTTTCCAGGGTGTCCTTGGTGTTGGGAGGGTATCCAAGATGGTGAGAGGGATGTCCAAGGGAGTGAAGGCTATCCAAGAAGGTGGGGGTTGTCCAGGGGTGTGGGGGTGTCCAGGGGTGTGGGGGTGTCTAGGGGGTAAGGATGTCTAAGAGGGAGGGGGCTGTCTAGGGGGGTGTGTGTGGGGGTGTCTAGTGTGGTGGGTGGGGGGGGGGGGGTTTCCCTGCGTGTGGGAGTGTTGTTCAGTGAGGTGTGGGGAGTCCAGGGTTTCCATGGGGGTGGGATGGTGTCAAGGAGGGTTGGAGGGTTGCTTATGGGAGTGGGAGGTTGTTTAAGAGGGAACATGGGCTATCCAGGGGTTTCCCGGGGTGGGGGGTTTCTAGGGGTGTGAGAGGGATGTCTAGGGGTGTGGGGGTGTCCAGGGTGTCCACGAGATGGGGGTGTCTAAGAGGGTGGGAGGGCTGTCTAGGGGACTGGGGGCTGTTCAGGGGAGTCCATGGGTGTGGGGGTGTCCAAGGGGGTGGGGGGTCTTGGTGTGTGGGAGGCTTTCCAAGGGCGGGGGGTGTCCAGGGTGTCCATGGGGGTGGGGGTGTCGAGGAGGGTGGGAGGGTTGTCTAGGTGGGTGGGTGGATTTCCAAGAGAGTGGGGGCTATTCAGGGGGTGTCCAGTGGTGGTGTCCAGTATGGTGGGGGGTTTCCAAGGGTGTGGGAGGGTTTTCCAGTGGGGGGGGGGGTCCAGGGTGTCCATGGGGATGGGAGGGTGTCTATGAGGGTGGGAGGGCTTTTCAGGGGAGTAGGGGGATGTCCAGGAGGGTGCTAGGGATGTCCAGTGGGTTTCTAGGGGTGTGTGCGGTGTCCAGTGGGGTGGGGGGGGGGGGGGGTTTCCAAGGGTGTGGGAGGGATGTTCAATGGGGGGGGGTGTACATGGTTTCCATGGGGGTGGGATGGTGTCCCAAAGGGTAGGAGGGTTGTCCAGGAAGGGGGGAGTCTTAGGGTGTGGGGGGGATTGCAGTGGGGGGTGGGTGGGTGGGTGGGGGGGTTCCAGGGGTGTGGGAGGGTTTTCCAAATCGGTTGGGGGTGTCCAAGGTGTACATGGGGGTGGTAGGGTGTCCCAGGTGTCCATGGGGGTGTGGGTGTCGAGGAGGGTGGGAGGGCTATCCGGGGGGGCTGTCTAGGAGTGTGGGGGCTATCCAGGGGGTGTCCAGGGGTGTGGGGGTGTCCAATGTGGTGGGGGTGTCCATGGGGGTGGGAGGGTGTCCAAGAGGGTGGGAGGGATGTCCAGGGGAGTGGGGGGATCTCTAAGAAGGTTTTGTGGCTTTATAGAGTTTTTCCAAGGGTGTGGGGGTGTCCAGTGGTGTAGGGGTGGTTTAAGGGGTGTGGTAGTGCTGTCTAGTGGGGTGGGGTGGGTGTCGAGGGTTTTCATGGGGTGGGAGGGTGTCCAGGAGGGTGGGAGGGGTGTCCAAGGGGTGGGGGTTGTCTAGGAGTGGGGGGCTATCCAGGGGGTGTGGGGGGGTGTCTAGTGGGGGGGGGGGGTCCAGGGGTGTGGGAGGGAAGTCCAATATGTTATGGGGGGGGGGGGGGGTCCATGGTGTCGATGGGTGTGGGTGGGTGTCCCAGCGGGTGAGAGGGTTATCCAGGGGAGTGGGACACTACCACAAAACTAGGCAAGGCTAGCGCCATCCTTTATCAGTGCTAACGAAAAAGCACTGATAAATGGGGGTACTTTTATCAGTGCTAAAAAAGCGCAGATAAAGGGTACCTTTATCAACGCTAAAAAAAGTGCAGATAAATGTACCCCTTTATCAGTGGTTTTTTAGGAGTGCTGATAAAAGGGGGTCTTTATTAGCGCTTTTTTTAAAAGTTATGATAAAGGGTCTACATCCAAAAAATAATAATTAAAAAAATATATTAATATTTAAATATATAGATATAGTTATATTGTTATAAATATAATATATATTTTTTAAATATATTTTAGATAAGTATAAATATATATTTACACTTAATATACATAATATATAAGATATTTAGTGAAAATGGCTTATAAAAAATTAAAAAATTATTTTTAATTAATAATTAGCTAATTATTATGGAGTAATAGTCATTTAATAACAATTTGAAGACTAAAAAAATTTAAAAAAAGATCCAAAATATGTTGAAAACGCAACTCGAACTTCAAACGGCCATAACGTTTGATCCGGTTGTCCTTTTGAGCTCTACAACATATTAAATTGATGCTTGAAATGAGATCTACACACTGGTGACTAAGGAAAAGCCTCTGTCACAACATTTGAGGTCAAAAAAAGCCCAGAAGGCCTCCAAAACTGAGTTTTTAGTCGGGATACCATGATTTTTTTAAAATTTTGTGGATTTTCAGCCTCGTTTGAGGGGGTATTATTGGCTTCTTTGGGTGGAGACTGAATTTATTCCAAGTTATTACATTCATATTGATATTATGTATTTGAAATTTTATCATTTTTTATAATTTACTGCTATTTATAATCAAATATATAACAATATATATATAATTTTATATATTCACACATAAAAATTTAATTATAAATATAAATAATAAAATATATTTACATATAAAATATATTAGCTTTATATAAATAATAAATAATATCCATTTTATTTGAAATAGGAATATATGAAGGTTTATATACCAATATATTAATCTAACTATATATATATAAATATATATATATATATTCATATAACTATAAATATATATATTAATATCAATATAAATATATATATTAATATCAATATAAATAAATATATTAATATAAGTATATATATATTAATATAACTATATATATATATATTGCTATACGAATAAATATAACTAAATAAATATAAATATAAATATATATAAATAGAGATATTAAGAAATGGAAAACAAATCAAAATAGAGGAGTGGCAAGGGCTTAGGCACGCATGAGGGAGGTGTCGAGTTCAAAACCTAGTGGAGGCTGGGGCATGTGCATGTGGGTGGATTTGGGGGTCTAGCACTGATAAAGGGTGGAGGGGGATCATGCAGGCGTGGGAGGGGCTAGAAAAGCGCTGTTAAACGGGCGGCTTAAAAGCTATAAAGGCTCCCCTATTTGTAGGATTTTTTTAAATTTTTTAAATTTTTTAAATTTTATATATTTTTTTACTTTAATCAGCACTAAAAAAAGAACTGATAAAAGGGGTCTTTTATCAGGGCTA
This sequence comes from Viscum album, assembly GCA_963277665.1. NCBI lineage: Eukaryota > Viridiplantae > Streptophyta > Magnoliopsida > Santalales > Viscaceae > Viscum > Viscum album. Next base: position 1,945,070,284 of record OY728148.1, read on the forward strand.
TTTTTAGCGCTGATAAAAGGGGTCTTTATCAGCAATTTTTGGAGTGCTGATAAATGGGAACCCCCAATATCTCTGTTGGCATTAAAATCACTTTTTTAGCACTGTTAAAGTACATTTTTAGCACTGATAAAAGGAATATTCATAGTAGTGGGGGCGGTCCAGGAAGGTGGGGGGATGTCCAGCGGTGTGGGGGTGTCTAATGTGGTGGGTGGGGGGGGGGGGGGTTCAGGGGTGTGGGAGGGTTGTCCAAGGGTGTGGGGGTGTCAAGGGTGTCCATGAGGGTGGGGGTGTCTAGGAGGGTGGGAGGGATGTCTAAGGGGTTGGGGGGCGTGGGGGTTCAGGGGTGTCTAGGGGTGTGGGGGTGTCTAAGGGGTGGGGGTGTTTCCCTGGGCGTGGGAGGGATGTCAAGGGGTGTGAGGGGGGGGGGGGGTGTCTAGGGTTTCCATGGGAGTAGTGGGTGTCCAAGAGAGTGGGAGGTCTGTCCTGGGGTAGGGACTGTCTAAGAGGTGGGGGAGGGGGGGTGTCCAGGGGTCTGTCCAGGGGTTTGGGGGTGTCCAGTTGGGTGGGGGTTTCTAGGGGTGTGGGCTGGCTGTCCAGTGGGGTCGGGGTGTCTAGGTTGTCCGTGGGGTGGGAGGGTGTCCATGGGGGTGGGAGTGATGTCTAGGGGAGTGGGGGCAGTCCAGAGGGTGTCCAGGGGTGTGCAGTTGTCCAATGGGGTGGGGGTATCCTAGGGTGTAGGAGGGCTGTCCAGTGGGGTGGGGGTGTCATGGGTGTCCATGGGGTGGGAGGGTTTCTGGGAGGGTTGTCCAGGGGAGTGGGGGGTTGTCCTGGGGTTGTCCTGGGGTGTGGTGGTGTCTGGGGGGTGGGCTTACAGAGGTGTGGGAGTACTGTCCAGTGGGGTGGGTGTGTCTAGGGTTTCCAAGGGGGTGGGATGGTGTTCAAAAGGGTGGGAGGGCTGTCTAGGGGGTGGAGTCCATCCAGGAGGGCGGGGGCAGTCGAGGCGTGTGTGTGTGTGGGGGGGGGGGGGGGGTCAGGGGTGTAGGAGGGCTATCCCGTGGGGTGGGGGATCGTCTAGTTTCGGTCTAGGATTGGTATGTTTTAGGTCATATTTCGTAGGCCATAATTGTGGTTGAATAGTTTTATTATAAAAAATTGGGTTTTATGTTAGCTATTTTATAAATGACAAAAAAAATGCATGGGAATGGGTTTTAACGTCGTTTATTTAAAAACAGACAAAAAAAATTCATGGTAATGGGTTTTTTCATCATTTATTTCATAACCCAAGTAAAAAATGGAATGGAATAGCTTTCTACATCGGTTATTTTATAATTGACTTAGTATACATGTTTTCACATCTATTATTATTTCACCGACATAAAAAATGCTTGGAAGACTCATTTATCATGTCGTTTATTTTCATAACCGACGTTATAAATGCTTCAAAGGTACAATTTATTACGTCAGTTATATAATAACCGACGTAATAATGTATATACCACATTTTTTATTTAAAAGATGATGTAATAATGCATGACTTTGATAAATTTTCCATGTCGGTTTTTGAGGAACAGACGTGAAAAATGCTTTGGATTTTTGGTTTTTACGTTTCTTTTCAAATAACTGATCTAAAAAACAATGTTTATAACATCTCTTGTAATAACTTCGGTAAAAAGATGACAAAAAAAATAAAAAATAACCACCATAAAAAACATTTCTTTCACTAGTGTGGGATGAATCAGTTGGTTAGCCTTAGTTAAGTGTTATTTTAACCAATATGTTTTGAACTATTTTGTTAATGGTCTTGACTGTAAATGTATCATGCACATGGGAAACTTGGTGTCCAATAATTAATAATTTCTTTAATTCCATATTCATTTATTACTATCCAATATATTTTTCACAATGAACCTATCTTGGAAATCATTTTATTATCACTTATTGATTAAAAGAATGTGTTTTCAGTTATTTGCCTTGATAAATTAACTATGGAAGCTCTAATCATGTAGTAAAGATATTAAATTGGATCTCTTTTATGGTATTTATCAATCCATTTTTATTATGTTTATTGATTCATGATTGATTCCACAATAGCTAACCCTTATATGGAATTTGAGGTGACCCTTATTTTTTACCTTTTCCATAATTCCCTAAAGTTTACTATGACTAATATATAGGCATATTCTATATATAATAATGCTATTCAAAAAATATGTTGCACTATGTGTATTAAAATATAATATCTAAATCATGTATGTATGTAGTTTACAAAGACCACTAAACAATTTGGTAATTCAGGACATGATTCCTTGTACATTTTTCCAATGTAATGGTAGAATGCACCGACTCTAGGATACTATAGTTGGGGTCACTACTGTTGTTTTTAGAGGAATATTAGTAGAATCCTTGCGAACTAAATTGAAAAAAACATATATTAGGGATCATAACCCTATAATAAAATTTGAGGGTATGTATTGAAGAAAATCTGAACATTTTGTTAAGGAATATATTATATGGTATTTTCTAGTGATATTTCCATGTTTGGATACTATAGGTTGAGTTGGTTCTGGAATAAAGGTACCTAGGGGTAATAAATATGAAAAACAAACATGATACTTGACTATAGTGTCACTTAGTACCCAACAACGAGACTTAAGGCACACATATTTTGACACTCTAAGGGAAAATTCTTAGTATAATTCACATTTACATTAAAAATATTATGAAGTATTTGAAATGATAATAAAAATTAATGACCTATTTCAAGCCACATGAAAATTAAGTACCAATGTTTAAGTAAAAGGTAGGAAGTATTTATGCATTTAGATTCAAGAATTAAATTTTTCATGTTTTTTTACATATGGTATTTGGGTTTAAGAGTCATGAAACATAAATATATATATATTTTGTTAAATATTAGATGTACATTTGTATTCATTAATCTAATATTCATTAACACCATAATTATTATGAATTTATGGTTAATCATAATTTGAAAGTATTAAACAACCCTTTAAAAAATTGTTTTGTGGGAGAAATTTAAGGAAAGTATATATTTTACTGAAAAATTTAGTTTAATAATAATTACATTAAAATTTATAGAAATTTGTTTAATGGTATTCATAATCATTAGGGATAATAGAATCATTATTTAAATTTTAATAATAGTCAAATAATATTATTAGACTTTATAGAGAAAATAAGATGTATTAAAAACGTTGGTATAATTTTTTTTAATGATTAATCTTATTTCAAGGATGTCCGTTATATAGTATTGGAAACATTACATGAAATATATGATCTAGATAAAAAGAAAACATGTATGCTGAGGTATATACCATTATGTCTGGAAAGGTCATGAGGATTGAACCAATGATTAAAGCTTGGTAAGGTTTCACACTAACCAGTGGCCTATGTGATTTCATGGGGAATATCTTATTGTTTTTAGTTAATCTAATTGAAAAATTAATTTTAATGTTGAACCAACGATATTAATTTTATGGTTTAGAGATTAACATATTAACCATATTGGGTTTTAAAATTATTTAGAGATAGACAGAAAGACTTTTCAATCATTGATGGATATTTCTATACATTAAATGTGAATTTTAGTGCTTCAGGTAGAAAAAATTTATTTTTTGTATATTTATTTCATATAAGAAGGGATAAATTAGAAATTTATAGAAGAAAAACCAAAGGATGAAATTTCAATTATAAAATAGAAACATATCAATTAATTATATTTCCTTATAATCGAAGATAATAAAATAATTCCGCAACTTTAGGAAAAGGGTCTTAAAGAAAAAATGACATCCCATTACATTCATATGTGATGAATCAGGTAGTCTTTTAAATTATCCCATATATGTGGTTTTGATCCCCAAAACATTACACTAATCATTAAAATTTTTATGATAAATTACCTCAGTAAATATCTATAATTATTTATTATTTTTCTCCATATGTATCTCATCATTAACCAAAAATGATCTACCACTTGGAAACCTAGACATGTGTTATTCCATATGACCTTGGTACTTCCCATTATTACTTATAAAGTGAATAATTTACCAAATATTCTAAACCAAGAGGGTTATTATAAAAATAATTTTTAAATTTAAAACACTTGATTACTTATACCACGTATAAATTTTGAGGATTCAAATTATTTAAAGTGGCCAGAATAGAGCATCCCAAAATTTTAAAATACGAACATCACATTTGGTAGCATATATGACACGGAACACTAAGCGTGTGTGAAAATATTACATAGTGATACTCTATGAAATATTTATTTTTAAATAAATAAACAATATTCAATATCGTTAATTTCATGAAACTCTATATTTATCATGTGTTACATGAAATAATGATTTTCTTTGATAGCTTTTGTTACATGTTAGACTGATTTTTACCGAACAACAATATACTATTAATATTATTATTTAATATGTTAGTTAATACCTTGACATTGGAATGGTTGGTAAAAATTGGGTTAAATAAATTATAAAATTATATATTTTACAGATTTTTTTTATATATTTACTGATTATTAATAAAATAATAATCAATTTAATAAAAAAAGTTATTTATGAAAATATAAATTTTCATAAAAGACGGTTTAGTCACATTTGAGCACATAATTTAAAATTAATTGCAAACAATTTTAAAAAATGTTTATTAAAAATAAACCTTATTTTTGAAATTATAATAAAAAAATCATTTTAGGTTGAATGTTTTGGATTTTTCTAAGATGTTCTATTTTTTCATGAATAGTTAAAAAATACTAGATTTCAATTGAAAACAGCCTTTTTATTAAATAATTTATAATGTAAAAATGTATATATTTTTTGGTTTCAAAATAATATTAGATAAATTTTAATTCTATTAATCCAATTTAGGCCTTTTTGATAATTTTTTTATTTAGATATAAAAACATCATAAACTTTTAATCATTTTCACTTTAAAAACATGCCGTCTCATCACGCCAGAAGGATTAATTTAAAAATAGTGTTTAAAAATTTTGTGTATTGTTTATGTAATAATGGATTCCATATTTTTAATTATAATAATTTATAATTTATAACAAATTCAGAAAATCTATGAACACAATTACTAGTAAAAATGGTTAAAATTAATTATAGTGATTAAGATAAAAAAAATCTTACTTAGTTGTTAGACATAAAACAAAAGCTGTAAAACGACCCAAAACATGTAAAAAACTGATTTCAGGGCACTATTACTTCATTATCCCTTATTGGAAGAATAATTTACCATTATGGGGGTCTGGTTACATGAATGAATTTTGGGTGAAATTAAATATTTAAATATATTACATGTGTGCCACTCAACCTACTTATAAAAGTCCACCCACTCTCCTCTCCACTACACACAATAAAACTGCTTTTTTAGGCCAATACTTACCTAAATAATTCCCTATACTTTATATACTCATCCTATAATCCTTATTTTTTGAATAAACCCATCATTTTAATGCTTTAGGGTAATCGTAAGAAGGATACCCAAAGAAGAGGTAATGCTCTTCAATAAGCATTTTTATTTTACATCTTTTTGAACCACCTACAATAAATACTATATAATTATTATATAATATCCTTTGAATATAGAATATAATTATATATTGATATTTTATGTTTTTTACTAACCTACTTCCATCAAATGAGTTATGAAATTATCTTTCGTGTGTGCGATGAACTACCGCTTTATGAATAAATGTCATTCATTTTTCAATTAACACCCTTAAAGGTTGGTAATAATATAAAAAAACATTTTATATTTAATTTTTTTATTTATTATATTATTATTCATTTATAGTTTTTATTTTACACATACCTTCATGCTTTCTATCTTCTAGAAATATGAGAATGTCGTTCGCGTATAAGGAAGACTACCGCTACATGAAGTCATAAATTCATTCATTCATTACATGGAACATATTAAGGATCGGTTTGATAAATATATATAATATATATGTAGTAAAATTTATACTTTAATGATAATATATATATATATATATATATATTTATCATTTACTTTTCTCTATGTAAATAGGGAATGAAAATGTAAACAATGTCCATGTGTACGTATAACCTACCGTCTCCATGAATGGTGTATTTTATTTTCCATCCATAAATATTGTGAATTACTCTAAATAAATATATAGTTATATTATATTATATTTATATAATAATAATAATTATTTATATTATAAAACTATATAAAATTCATAATAAAAGAAATATTCATTACATAGAGCAAATGAAACAAAGAAATTAACACATGAAACAGTAAAAATAATGAACTCTTATGAACAAAAAGGAGATAATATGTTGTAAGAGGATAATATTTGGTATCATAAATATCATTATGATTCTGTTATAAGATAATAACTTGTATAAAACCCGTATACATGATTTCAAATCATGTTCAACTGAAAAAAATGATAAGGTCAGAGTTTTTGTCTCAATTTCATTTCATTGCAATATATTGTATTGTTCTATAACTAATTTCATTTATATGGGGTATATAATACCCATTTTACATGTAATATCATGAATAATTAATTATTCATGGTATTTTTGTTTCATATTGAATTATTTTATCTAAGGATATTTGAATTAAAAATCACCAAGTAGTAAACAATTTCATAACTATATTCTTTTTCATTGGGTTATATTACTTCCCATAGTCGCTAATATTATATGATTATGTGTTTAATTAATTTTTACTATATATGTTTTTATCTACACTTTTTTATGTGTATTGATAGTCAATACACATAATCTACAGATTAATTAATTCCCACTACAATGTTATGATCATTTTAATGGTTTATTTCACAATCTCATTCTATTCAAGATTTTTTATTCATTAATTTCCATTAAAATAAATTATATTTTTTTTAATTAAAACTATAATTTTATTCTCCTTTGGATATTCCTAATATTTTTTAACTTATAGTACCATTTCTTCACTCTTTGGCATATAAAAATAATTATAAAATGTTTTAATACAATTTTACTTCATTTTTCTCTTTGGTCAAATATTTGTTTTCTTACAAAACCATGTTTTCTAAAAATATTTTCAAAAAGGTTTTTAAAATTTTTAGAATTATATATTAAAGAAATTTTTAACAATTTCTAATTTTTTAAAAATGATTTCAAAGGAATATTTTTTTTCAAACAAATTATTATTTCTATTTTAAAGAAAATGTGAAAGTGTTCATTATTATGACATGTAGCGCATGTATTGATTTTTCCTCCATCATGACCTCAAAATATTTTAAAAACTAATTTAAGTTTTCAATATTATTTTAAAATACAATTACATTGAAAATTTGTTATGTTTCATAATTTATTTTCAATGAAAATGATGCTCAAATTTTTTTTCAAAATTAAAATAATATCTCCATAAAGAATGTTTTTATAGATATTTTATGGTATTTATATTTAGTAATATCTAAAAACATTTTCAATTATTCAAATGGGAATAAGATGTATTAATGCATCCCAATTATTTCACTAGATAGTTTAATATCTTTTTGACAATTGAAAACTTCTACATTCACTTACTTGATTCATTATGATAGTCATTAAATTTCCATTGAATTAGTCACTTTCTATTAGATAGTAAATTTCCCAGAAATATAAATATAATTTACCAGGGATATTTTTATTACCGAATATTTATACAATTTTTACATATGGTGTTTACTTGGAAAGATATTTGATTATCTGTGGAAATATTTATAAGTCCTTATCCTTTACTCAACACATATATTCAATGGGGAACATTCCTTATGAATTGATTTTATTATTCAATATATGAGGGATTGTTTTATAGGTATGACATGGGTGTGCCTAGTTATAGATTTACCCTTGATTCCTTGATAAAATCGTGGGGAAATTCAGTTAGATAGCCTTAGGTATGTTTGTTTTTACCCAATATGTTTTAATTCATCTTTTGAGAGGTCATCACTATAATGGTATCGTGTACCTGGGAAACATGGAATCTAATAATTTTTTTCTTCATTTAGAAATCAGTTTTACTATCTAGAATATTTTTACTATAAAATTGTCTATGGATTCATTTCATTATCTCTTATTGATTAAATAAAATATATTTTTATTTATTTAGTATTATATATTGATTATTCCTTATATATTTATGCAATCAAGTTATTTAAATTTAATTTATGTTTAGTTATTTAGAATTCCACACTGATTATGTTCATTGATTCATGATTTCTTCTATTGTACTTAATTATTATTAGGAATTTTAGATCACCCTTATTTGGTTTATTTCCAAAGGATTCCAAGAAGTTTATTAATACTAATATATAGAGATATTCTATATGAAATACTATTATTATTGAAAACAATTATGATGTCATTTATGTATTCAAATGTAATATGCGAATTTGGTTTATATATTTTTTTACCAATAATACTAAACTATTCCGTCATTCAGTATAAGCTTCCATGTATCTTATGCTAATGTAATGATAGCAGGAACTGGATTTAGGCTAATGGGGTCTGGTCCACTACAATAGATATGGGGTAGAAGATACCTATTCTAGATTTTTATTTTATTAAGATCATGATAATCAAAGAAACAACACATTGATCTATATTTCTTTTTGAAAAATTTGAATGATGTACCCCACAATAAAGAACTCAAGAATATAAATCCCTTATCTATGTACACTTGAACATAATTATTTAATTCAACTAACTCAATGGGTCACATTTTTTATAGACACATTAAGATTGATGTAGATACAGGTATGAGTTTGAATAAACACTCAACCTCACACTCTAGAGGATGACCAAATTATTCATCCAGAAATACATTAGTAAATTCCTATACTATAGGAATTTCATCTATTATGACTTATTCCCCAATCATTTAAGCTATTAATCCTTATTTTTGAGAAATTAGGACCCATATAACACAATTTACATCTGAAGAGAGATCAGGATCATCCTTGCAATGCTATTTAATAACAAGTTGATTCATGATAAGAAATAACAATTTTTTTGCCCAATATTTGATATGTTATATATGTATGGATAACCGATCCATACCCAATGTCACATAAAATTCAAAAAATGGTGTTATATCTTGATTTTTTAAAAATCACTTCCCATAAATCTTGTTCAATGAAATGTCATATATCTTAGATTAATTTATCATGCATCTAATATTTTTCCTAGATATTTCAATGCCCATGGTTTGAGGTGGTGAATAAATATTCTTAGAAAACTAGTGTGACATAATATATTGTAAATAACTAGAATAAAAATTTTCATTTCTAGATATATAGCAGAGAATGAGTGTAAATTTCTCTAATTCATTTCTATTATCTACCTCTATAGTAGTGATAACATACACTCCTCCTTGATACCTTGTTTTTGAAATTTATTGGGGTCTATTATTTTTAATATATCTATGGTTAGGGAAGTTATTTCCATAATTCTCAATCTCTTTTTACTTGAGTCATTGGTTTTTAGGTAGAACCTTATTTTGGGACTCTTCTCCTTGGTGTTGTTATTTGGAATTCTCTAATTACTCTGATAGTTGTGAGCTTGGTGTCTAGGTTTACAACACATAGAATAATCCCAAATAATTTTTTTCAATTACATTGGTGCTTTCTCTAACATTTTGAACATATAGGTGGTTGGGATTTCTTTCCCTTATGTGGCTCATCATCATAATATCCATAACACACCATTTTTGTTTTCTTTCCCATATAATAAATATAGTCTCTAGTTCACATATCCACTAAAATCTCACATCTAACTCTCTCTTCATATATTTAAAAAATATATTATGTACAATTCTATTAAAAGTCTTTATTTTAATCCACCAATGAAAGGATCAAACATAATTGTATATTTGGAGATACAAAAAGTATCATACCTCATGATACTCCTTAATTGTTTTTCAGGAGTTCTAAAAAACCCATCCTCCTTTTGTTTGAACTCTTGATATTTTTGCACCATATTTATATGGAGAGGTTGATAAAATTACATGATTAATAACACTTTCTTAAACTACAACAAATCTATAGTCTATTTCATACTTCTCTATTGTGTTTTTGATTGAAGTCCACCCTTATTTAAACTCTCATTAAAAATGATTAAAAACCAAGACCACCTTTTAGTGCTCTGATTATTAAAGAACAAAGAATATTTTTTTCATAAAAATGATTTATTTCATAGGAATAAGTCGATTGGAAGTGCCACTAAAGGGGGTTTTACATCACCACATGAAATACTTGGTAAAAAACTGTTCCTTCCTTAGCGGGTTCATGAGATAAATAGGGTTTAGGTTCTTATTCATCGATTTCAATAGTTGAGTGTATTTTTCTATGAGGGTCTGTAAACAGAACCCATTCCTTTTGGTAGTTCCTTTGGATAATAATCACATTTTCCAATTCAACCATTTCTAAATTAGTTTCTCCTTTCTTCATATATTTATTCATTATAGAAAAGTTACGGATAAGAATACATAATCTAAAAATGAAATCAACTAATATATAAGGGGTGATCACAAATGACATGTGTTCGCTAACATATAAATATTACGGCTTCAATATATGTTATTAATTTTATAATTTCTATTATGATTCCTAACTATATAATAATAATGTGCTCAAATCCATCTTAATGGATCATAATGATAATGTGAGTTAACTAAATCATATCCCCTTGGGATTGTCTAAAAATATGTGCAGTTTTATGGATACTAATCATATACCATAGTGATGATTTAGTTGATACTCAACGAGACATTTTAGGGGTAATTAACCATAGTTAGATCTACATTGTGATAATATCCACTTGTTAGTACCCATACATGGATGCATTAAGAAATCCACACAAACACTACATTACCAAAACTTTTAGATGTTTTCCAATACTTATACGTATTCATAGGATTCTCACTAATAATCTCTAAAATAATTCCAAAAATAACTAATCCCTCCTTTGGAATATTAGTTACATAGAAAAGATATTTTTCAATACTTGTGAAAACATCTCCATAACCAAAAAACACTAAAATACATTATAAGAATATCACATGAAGTACCAATATTCATAACCATGCATGTTGTAGAGACATAAAAACTAATGAGATGCAATGATCAATAAGGGAAAACATGGGATATAGAAATTTAGGAACATAAGTGAACATAACACAAGAAAAATGGGTATGTGAACATAATAAAAATACATAAGGATATATAATAAAATAACACCTAGAAAAGTATAGATCATAAAATAGTGATTGAATTAAACAATGACATTACATAAAGAATAAATAAAAATGGATTCTAAACAAAAACCACTATTCAAGTGTCTTTAAAAAACATAACAAAGTCACATGGAATAACATAGAAATATTTTATTGAAATTCCTAATATAATAGGAACAATAAATATTAAAGAATTATGGTATAACCATAGTAATATATGGGATCCTCATCTTCTTTTTTCATACACATGCACCCACACTTGTGATAAAATATATTGTTTGCACTTAAACATTTCTCATGAAATTTAAACATTTAACCAAATCATTGGAGACTGATATATGATGCCACCAATCATTTATCTATACAAAGATGTGCCAGTTGAAAATAATTCACATATCACATCCTAAAATAACCCATTAAAATGTGTATCATAAAAATTCAAAAATTGAAATAATTTACTTTTAATATAATAATGAATAAATTGAATTAAAATAGGTTTCATAAAATCTAAAAAAATTTACTAAATAACATCATGAATTAATTCCCTTAACACTGAAAACCTATTCCCAGAAAATATATCAATTAATAAGAGTAAAATATATGGAAACACAAAAAACAAAACTATATTATACATATATATATAGAAAAATGAAAACCAAATTATGAAAAGATAATTCTTGAAATAAAATTGTAATCATTTTTTTAAATTTCATTGTTATGATACTTTTTTCATGAGGACATTTTTTGAAAATAAATAAGGGAAAGGGAAACTATTCCAGGAAGTGAATTTGAATTAAAAAAAATACTTTTTATGAACAATATAATAGTGAACATGATTTAAAATGCATAATCAATGAATCTAGTGAACATAAGAGAAATATGTTTATGAAGAAATCATATAAATCAGTAGAGGATTATCGAGTTACCAAATCCCTTACCTTTACTCATTATTTCCATGATAGTGATTTAATATCCTATATAATGAATATAAACATCCAAATTACCTATTTTATAATAGTATTCATATATAATTAAAATTATACATCATATTTATAATTATTATCTTCATGTGTAATTGTTTTTATCTATTTTCAATATTGGCTGTTTGTAATTTGATCAATTCAACAGTTTTATAACAGCAGTTTCAATCTAACATATTATCCTAATTTTAATCATTAAAACCATCAAATTTAAAATAATTTTTTTATGATAACATTTAATGTTATAATTTTATTATATGAGATTTTTATTGTGTTTTATGAGGACAAATTCAATGATAACCTAGTTTTAGGTTATTTATTAGTATTGATGGACTATCTTATAATGATTGATGTTTTTTTACATTATCCATTTTGAATAATATTTGTGATATTTTTTACTACTATATTTAGAGACCCAGTCCCAGACAGGCTAGAGCTGGTCTCTGGTACTAAATACATTTTCATGATTACATGGAATCAAATACTGAATGACCGCGAGTTTAATAGATTTTTTAAACTAGATACATACGTGAGTCTTGTATTACAAGATAATTCAATAATCCCAAAATATTTTTTCATCTGAATTGATAACTTTTAGGATAACATTATTCCATCTATTATATCCTTCAATATCATTCGTAGTAAATATCTGGGATTTGAGGGGAAAGAAACATAATAAAGGTGCGCTCAAATTCTCAATAAGGGTAAAGTATTGGGGAAGGAAAAATTAATAAATATTAATAAATTAACATGTCAAGGTAAACAACTGAGCACACATGACAGGTAATCAATATGATTAAATGGATGTGAATAATCAATTAAGAAATCTAAATGAAAACATGTTCCATTCAAATAAAAAATAGAGAGAAATTAATATGGGAAGGTTTGAAATTGAAATAAAAGACATTTAATCAATGATCTTAAAATGAAATGTATCCATAGATATGTCGATGCCAAATCTCATGTTGGAAAAATAAATGAATCTACATGAAGGAAATTTTTAATTATGGGATGTTATGATTATTATGTACATGGAACCATTAACATCAATAGAGAGTTTACCTATTCCAATTTTTTCATCTTATTTGTCCCATGAGACAACCAATGTATCAAGCGGATTTCAATAACCAGTCCCCAACCCAAAGGGATTTCCATTGAATGGTTCAATAACTATGTATTTAATGTCTAAAGCAGTTCTCATATGTTGAATTAACAATGTGCCTTATCAAATATATATATGGAATAAGGTATATGGATTTATCAATATTTCACCAAATACTCAAATAACATTAAAAGTAAACACCATGAGATAAATGGTATACATTTTAGGCAATAATCATATCCATGAAAAATGATATGTATATTTAGGGGAAATTCAATGTCAAAAGATCATATGAAATTGAATATTTTAAGGGGACAAAAAGAAATCAAGGAAGATAATGTGAATATTATCATTTAAAAAATAAATCATAATCAATCCATATTAAGAATAAAAAAGGTACTAATATGACATATCCCAAGTTAATTAATATAAAGGGTTATTGTCATTGATGAATAAATAAAATATTAAATACAATCATGAAGAAAATATTCTTTTGTTTTGAAAAACCATTTGAAAAAACTATTCAATAAAAAATACATTTGAAAACATTTTATTTAATAGATAAAACTTTTAAAATGAAGAGGAATCTTCAAACAAAAAATTGTGGGTAAATACATACAAGATGTATGAGGTAAAAAGAAAATTCCTTTCCAATGGGTAAGGGTTATAAAAATGTCCTTTTCGGAAATCGACAAGAAGATTCTGTTGAAAATATTTGAAAAAGAAAAAAAATGTAAATATTCCTTTAAAAAATAATTTTAAAAACTTTTATTATAAAATTTAAAAAACATGGTTTTTAGAATAAATCATGTACTCTTACTAAAGAGATATTTGAATTCGGGGTTTCTAAAAAACATTTTTTAAAATACCTTGAGTACCAAAAAGTAGAAAATTGTACTAATACATAAAAATGGACATGAATAACTAGTGTAGAAAAATATTAAGTATCTTTTTGATCAATGGTCATAAAATTTCCTTAATTATAATTACAAATTAATGATCTTTAAAATAATTATCAAAGTAAATAATCATTAAATATTCCAAAGTGTCCCATACCACTCAGAAACATTTTAAAACATAAGACTCATGAAAGAATAAAATTAAATGAAAAATATAATATCATTATATTAAATAGATTCATGATATGTCATGAAATATTTTATTATATACACCATACAAAACAAACATGATTCATAACAGCAAAAAATCCTAAATGGAATGTCAATTGAGATGAAATCCCTTACCTTGAGTTTCCTTTCTGGTGAACGCCCCTTAAATTATTGTATAATAAAATTTTTATCATTTTACACTTTCTTGATAACCTTTTTCATGTTTATCATTACTTTTATTTGACTTATTACTATTATTCATACTACTACTTAAATAATTATGTTTACAATGGGTGTTTTGAAAAAATTCGGTTTTGTGTCATAATCAACATTACTAGGTCAACTATGCTTAAAGGAGTCATTATATAACATCTAAAAAATAATATTAATTGAATATTTATCATATTTATACATAAATTATACTTTTAAAATCAAGAATAAAATATTATTATGAAAAATGAATTACCGTTTTGAGATTAGAGATAGTAGGTCGTACGTATCTATGAGCAACGTTATCATTTTTCCATGATTATTATGGAAAGACATTAAGTAGGATTATATCTTTCAATAATTACCATTATATAATAAATACCATATTATTTATTCATATATACTTATGTATAGTATTATTATGATGAAAATAAAATCACATCATGTCAAGGATGTGGTAGTCCACACGTCCACGAATAACGATATGAGTTTTTAAGTGTGTGAAAGGGTAATATATATATATATATATATTTAGAAATGTAATTATATAATTAATATAATATATATTTTATGTCTAATATGTTTAATTATATTCATCTTTTATGCATTCCATTTATCATGTGAATGAATCACATCGCCTTGAGGGGTAGTAGTCCACACTTCCTCAAACTATGTTTTCTTATTAACATAAAATGAAAAGTGTTAATGGAATGGGTAAGAAAATCATTAAATAAGTAAAAGTATATCATAAATAAAATAAATATCATATATAAACATATCTACCATCATAATGGACACCATGACAGGTTGTAAAGGAAAAATGAATAATCATCAATTTGTGAGGTAATAGTACATCATACATAGAAACAATATCTTTATTACTCAATAGATGGAGGTGTGTGTAAGTGTAGGTAATATTATTTTTTAAAGGTAGAGATTTTGGAGAGATAAATGGGTAAAAATATCTCAATCCTAATTGGATATAGAGGTACTAGGAATGGGGAGAGGTGGTGGCCTTTTATAAGGGAGGGAAAGGATCACTAGGTATTTTTGAAAATAAGTTAGGAGTAACCACATGTTTACCTAAGAAAGTATTAATAAAGAAACTAAAATAAATAATGGAAGGTTCATGGGTTGATTATTTCTATTAAATGGGGTTTTGAAATGTGGATAAGTCATTTGGGCCCTTAAATTAAAGGTTCTGTCCTTTATAATGTTTAATTATACTTGAATAATTTTACTTAATTTTAATTAATTATAATTACTTTCATTAATATTTTTCATCATAAACATTTTTCTTATTAGAAAATTTAAATTATTTTGATTCCAAATAGGTAATCCATTTTTCTAAATTAAAATCCTATATATGGAAGAAATTAATATAAAATTCATACTACATGTTTCATGGTAATGGGGGTTTTTAATGAAAAAGCATTCGAATGTTTCTAAACACCTAAATTGTATTAATTGATAAAAATATTTTCAAATTAAACTTTAAAAACAATTTAAATTTAAATTTACCCTTATATGAAAATTAGTTTAAAAAGATGTTTTGAACTAAAATTCAGTATTTTTAACTATTCATTAAAAATGAAATGTCTTAGAAAAAAATCAAAAATTCACTCTAAACTAATTCTTGTGTATTTTATTCAATAATGAAGTTTTTTTGACATATTAAATCAATTAAAGTGTCTAAATGAAGATTTAAAATGGGTTCTCCATTAAATGGAGGTAAACTTACCTTTATAAAAATGTAGATTGTTATGTGTAATGTCTATTATTAAGAGTTTGGGGTTTTCTCAAGTGGTAATGGATCCCCATAATCCTTAGTCTAATTCGAATCCAAATTCGGGTGGGAAAGAATTTCCCCGGGCATGGGGTGATGTTGTCATGACACTGGAAGGTGGTGATGCAGTCATGAGGAAGGCAGGCGGTGATGTATGCGTGACACTGCACTGGTCCTTTGGGCCAGTTTGTGGGCCTTTGGGCCATGTAATGGCCTTCATGATCATTGAGCCTTCAATACATGTACTGAATAAATAATGCTTGATAAGTGGACTATTCTTTTGGGGGGTGGGGGAATGGCCTGCCTTTTGGGCTTGTGTGTGTGTGGTGTGTGTGTGTTTAATGTAATTGTACCCCTAACACCTAATATATATTTGGGGTTTGTTCTTATTTTATTTCAATCAAACCTAGTGGATGAATATAAAAAATATTTTATTGAATACTTAACATATATATTTTAGTAAAATCATTAATTTATTGTAATGGACTATGTTTATGAAGACAAAACACATTTATAAGCATATAAATAACAATATTTTATTTTATATACAACATGTTTTTATTTTCATTTCTCATTAGTCCGTAACTAATGAATTAATTTTTTATTTTTATAAAACATAAATTTTCATAAGTTATTTAATACTATTCATAACCATAAACATAATATCTAGGTTACAACATATTATATTAAATAATAATAGTTTCATAGTACATTATGACTTGGGGAAATTCAGTACTATGTGTTACGCATGAAATCGAGGAAGGTCGCACTTATGAGTAACACAAGCTCTCATGGAAGGAATCTCTTGTATGAAATGATTGATAACTCCATGTTGCATTCAATGAAAACCATATCATGTTTTGAATATATTTAAAATAGTAAATATATAGTAGATTATTCAAATATTATATTACCTTACACGCTTGGTGATGCATGTCATGCACATTACCAAACACAAAGTTGTACATTATAATTTCATGGTGTTACATTCTCCCCAAATTAATTAAATTTTATCCTAATTATTTTAACTCTATCTTAGTGATAGAATGTTTGATGTTTTCTATGATGAAGTCGCACATTGTGAGGGGGATTCGTAAAACATCCTATAGGAAAGAGAAAATGTAATGTACAAAGGTAACATGTACTACCATGTAATTAGGTTTCTATGTTTGATGATATTAGTGGAAAGTAGAGATACGTACTTGGAGGAAAAGTGTAAAAATGTATATGGAGTTATTAAGGTCATCTACCACAAACAAGTTGATGATAAATAGAAAGCTTTTTTTCAAAAATTATATAACTCTATGATGATTTATAAGGCCATAGGGTCAATATATATTAAGGTATTAATACAACATTTTACATCTAATTCTTTTTCCTAATGTTGAGTAATTATTTTAATGAACAGGAATATAATGTAATATTATTATTCGATAGGTTTCAATTTCATATTAATAATCCAATTTTTTTTGTTCGTTGATAAAATTATAATCCATCCCTTTACTCATATAAATAAATGAACAATAATGATTTTTTATGATTGAAGCCCTGAAATATACATTTAAAGGATTATAAGGCCTATAAAAAGTGTCAAGTATAGCTATTGGTCTTTAACTGTCTTAGAAACCCAATATGGTCAATATAATAAAATATAATCATCAAAAGTGATATGTCTAGTTCATAATTAACATTTTTTCATAAAATTTATAAACTAAAATCAATAAAAACATTAACAAGGAAATTGCACAGTTTAGTGGTTGGCAAGAAAACCTTACCATCTTATGTTCATGGATTCAACACCCATGACCATGTTGTATTTGATTGGTTTCAACCCTAATTACATGTTTTCCATTTTCTGAAACCGAATTAATATAATTCCCTAAAATAAATATAATGGACATCCTTGAAATATGGTTAATTAGTAATTATACTTTTAATAGTGTTTTTTAATACAACATCAATATAACAAATACTTCATCTATTTAATTACACATAGGTCTCTCTATGGTTTATGGTTTATCCATAATATCATTCCTATGATTTCTAAACCATGAATCTTTTTCTAAATTCTAAAACACCTAAGGTTTAACATTGGTTATTCATCGAAAATTTAATTAATAGTGGTTTGTAATAAAAATTTAAATAGTCTGAAGTATCCACTGGGAGTGTCAAATCAAGTGTGAAGTAAGGCGGGTTATCGTGCACTAGGTTACCATGAGTTAGGCTTAGAACACCTTGTCGGAGTAATTACTCTGAGATAAATCTATTCTAGAACCACATCCACTTATAGTATCTAGACATGGATATATTTCTAGGGTGACTCACATAATATATACATCACAAATATTTTAGGATGTTCTTATATTATTATCCTCTATTTCTACCTTATGTTTATGTTCTATAACTCATTTTTTCCTAAATATAGTTCTCAAGGATTCCAATAAACTTTTTTTTGATACCAACTATAGTGACCCAACCCTAGATAGCCAAAATTGTATTCCTGTTACTAAATACATTGGAATGATTTCAGGGAACAAAAGTCAGATAGACTATGGACCTAGAAGTCTTGGTAAACTAGATACATACATGGATATTATATTACAAAAGAATACACTTATTAAAACAACATTTTTTCCTTCTCAATAAATAACTTCAAGATAACTTGTTTACATCTAGTATATTCCTGGATATATTTCCTTGAACATTTCATGGATTCATAGGGAAAGAAACACAATAAGGGTGAGATAAAATTCCGAGTAAGGGTAATGTATATCGGAAGCATGAAAAATGAATAGAAATAAATTAACATGTAAAGGTAAATAACTGAACTCACCTTCCAAGTAATAAATAGGATGAAAATTAATTGAATAATAAATAAGGCAAGGTAAATGAAAACACATGCTATTAAAATAACTGGATAAGGTAAAATAAATATAGAAATGTAAGAAAATAAAACAACTTTCATTTAATCAATGAACTGAAAAATAAATGTAAACAAAGATTTGTCCACATAAAATCTCATGGATGAATAATAACTTAAACTAAATGAGAGTAGTGCTTAAATATTATATGCCATGTTTCCTAGGTATATAGAACTATTATTTTCAAGAGATAGTTTACGTATTCTAATTTTCACAACTAAATCATCGAATGAGACTACCAATGAATCGAGGGGATTTCATTAACTAGTCCCCTACATATAAGGATTTCATTAAAAAATCCCAAAACCATATATTTCATGTCCAAATTATTTATCTTATATTGAATAAATAATTTTCCTTATAAAATATCCGCATAGAATAAGGTATAAATATTTATCAATATTTCCCTAACTAATCAAATAATATTCAAATTAAACACCATATGAAAAATGGTATACAGTTTGGGCAATAATCATATCCATGAAAAATGATATGGATATTTAGTGTAAATTCAATTTCAAATGATCATAGGAAATTGAATATTTCAAGGGGACTAAAAGGAATCAAGGAAGTTAATGTCAATACTATACATGGACAAATCAATCATAATCCATCCATATAATGAATAAGTATGTAATGAATAGAACATATTTTAATTGGAGTAAAATAAAGAGTTGTTGTCGTTGATGAATAGAAACTATATAATAATAAATATTGAGAACATTTTTGATGAAAATATTCTTTTGTTTTAAAAAACATTTTCTTTGAAAATAAATTTTGAACATTTTTTCTTTAATCATTATCCTTTAAACACGAAAAGTAAGATTCAATGAAATTAGGGAGGGTAAATTTGTATAATCCATAAGAGGTAAAAAGAATATTCCTTTTCCATAGTTAAAGGATAAAAAAATGAAATATTCATAAAGTGACATGAAGATCTCTTAACAAATAGTGGTAAAAGACAAAATGGGTAAACATTTCATTACCAAAACATTTAAAAACATTTTGAAAAAAATTAAATAAAACATTGTTTCTAGAAAATAATAGGGCCTCCGATTAAAGAGAGATATGCTATCTGGTTTTATTAAAAACATTTTCAAAAAAACCTTGACTACAAAAGAGTGTGAATATGGTAATAATAGTTGAAAAGGATCATGAATAAATAGAGGAGTGGAAAAATAATGGGTTTATTTAACAATGGTCATATATGATTCCTTAATGAAATTACCATTGAAGGATTATCATTGTTATCATTGAGTAAAATAACCATTAAAAATTCCTAAGTGTCCCATAACACTCTGAAAATTTTTGAATCATAAGAATCATGAAGGAATAAAATTAAATGAATTTTATAATACCATGAAAGTAATTAGGTTCATGATATATTAAGAAAAATGGTAGTTTATACACCATATAAAATAAACTAGGTTAATAATAATAAATAATCGTAAATGGAATGTAAATTGTGACAAAATATGTTACCTCAAGTTTCCAATCTAGTGAACATCCTTTAATATCCTATTTAATAAATATATGTTAATTTTATAATTTATTGAGAAAATTTTCCATGTATATCATTAATTTTATTTACTTATTACTTTGTTGTATACTACAATGTAACCAATTAATTTTTCATCGGATGTTTTGACCAAATTCGGTTTATGAGTCCATATCAACTTTGGTAGGACAACTAGGGTAAAATGGGAAATAATATAACATATATAGGGTAATAATAATAATCTAGTTATCAAATTTAATTATAAAATATAATTTTAAAACTAACTAATAAATATCCTTATTAAAAATTAAACGACATTACAATCATGGAGACAGTAGGTCATACGTATGCATGAGTGGCGTTCTCATTTTTCAATAATCACAATTCAAAAAAAGTTAAGTAGCATTATATCACTAAATGATGATAATTATACCAAAAATAACATATTATTTAATAATATATAATTATATATCAAATTATCATGATTAAAAATTAATCACATCATGTTAATGAGGCGGTAGTCCCCATATCGATGAATAATGTTATAACTTTAAATTTTGTGAAAGGATAATAAAGAAAATTATATATATATATATATATATATATATATATCTAGAATGGTAATTATTTCATGAATATAATACATATTTTTTGTATGTATCATATGTTTAATTTTAATCATATTTTATGCATTCTTTCTATCATGTGAACGAATCACGTTGCTTTGAGGGGGCACTAGTCCACACTTCCTCACACGTTGTTATTGAATTAATGAAAAATGGAATATATTAAAGGTATCTGTTATAAAAGGGATAAATAAGTATAAATATATAATAAATATTATAAATATCATATATATAGATATAACATCCATTACAATGGCCATAATGATAGGTTGTAAGGGAAAATGAACAATCATCATTTCTTGAGGCAGTAGTTCGTTGTACACAGAAACAATATGTTAGTTACCCATTTGAAGGAGGTTTGTTTATGTTTAGGTAAAAACCCTTAAAATAAAAAATAATATTATATTTTAGATACTTATTTTGTTATATAATAATGGAATAAATATATTTTAGGGGTTATATAATGGAAATGAAACTAGAGCGCTTTAGATAAGATGTTACCCCTTTATCGGGTAACTTCTTTTGGTATGTAAAAATTAGCTTCCATGGAATTATTTATTCCAAAACATAGGCCTCATGATATATTGGATGGGTTTTTGAATCTATATGGGAATATCATGGCTGACCATAACGGGTTTGTGAGGAATTGGGAATATGGAGACGTGATGTCCTTTTATAAGGGAGGAAAAATACTCACTTGGTATTTTGGAAAAAAAGTTTGGTGTATCCACGTTTACACCAATAAAAATTATTAAAGAAACAAAAAAAAATAAATAATGGAGGATTTTCTGTCTTAATTATGGCCGCCCAATGGATATTTTGACAAGTAACTAGGTCCATTGTGCTCTTAAATTAAAGGTTTAGTCATTTATTATGCTTAATTTTACCTTAATGATTATAATTTATTTTAATTACATTCCCTAATATTTTTTGTCATAAAAAATTGGGAATTATTATTTATTAAAAATTATTATTATTCAAAATATGTAATTAATTTTTCCAAATTCAAATAATTTAAGTGTCCCAATTAATTTAAAATTCATCCCATAAGCTGGACGAGAATGCTAGTTTTTAAAGTAAAATTGTCATAATGTTTTCTGTGTTTTTACCTTTAATTTCAAATTGAAAATTATTAAAATGAAATAAATTATATTATGTGATAAAATATTATCTAATTAAACTTTAAATCCAATTAACCGTATAATTTATCCTTAAAAATAAATTAGATGAAAAAGTAGTTTTGAAATCATACTCAGTATTTTTAACTATTCAATAAAAAATGAAATGTTCCAAAAAAATATCACAAATTCACCCTTTACTAATTTTTATGATTTCTATTAAAAATAAGAATTTTATTTTGATATATAAAATAAATTTAAGGGTAAAAATTCAGATTTAAAAAGGGTTCTCTATTAAAAGCTGTTACAATTGCCTTTATAAAAATATATCTTTTTATGCATAATGTAGGGTTTATTCTTATCTTATTCCAATCAAACCAAATGGATGAATATAAAAAATATTTTATTGAATATATAAAATATATATTTAATTAAAATATTTCACAAATTCTAATTAAATATGTTTTTCAAGAAAAAACTCATTTAGAATCATAAAAATATAAATATTTTTTTATCCAAAAGGTTATTTTTCAATTCCCATTATTTGGAAACCAGTGATGTTATTTTATATTTTTATAATACATAAATTTTGAAAATATATTTTATACTATTCATTACAAATAACATAATGTCTAGGTTATATAATATAATATTAAATAAAAATATTCTAATAATACATTGTTATTTCGTGAAACTCAGTTATGCCTGTAATGAAAGCAATCAATAAAGGTCACTCTGGCGTGTAACAAAAGATATAGAGTAATGTATTTGTTCCATGAAATTAAAAACAAATATGTGTTTCATCCATTACAATATATATCATATATTTAATATATTTTAATTAGTAAATATATAGTAGATTCTCAGGATATTTTATTCCCTTACGCGCATGGTGATGCATATCATGCATGCTATTGAAAATAAATATATACATTATAATTTTTTTGTCACATATATATCATAAATATGGATTAATAATAATTTATAACCACCCATTGAGGCTGTTCTGAAGAACAAAATGCATCCTTACGTGGAGGCTGTCGTTCACACATATGCATAGATGGTGATTTCACTGTTTATGGAATGGGATAATGTAGTAATATGGTACATTATTCATGAATATTAAAATTTTCATATATAAACTATTTATTTGTTAAATTACCTTTTTAGACCATCCATGTATGGTGGTTAAGGAATAAAAACATAATGTTTAGTTGAGGAAATAGTCCACATCTATCCATGATTATCCTTCTCGTTATCCTTAAGGAGAAAGGGTCATATGTACAATGTAACATCCCTTAAATATTAGGGAAAAACCATAAAACATTACATAATAAATATTTCTTACTCAATAATTCAATTTTTCCATCATGAGGTTCTTTACGACTTATGTTTTTAGAGAATTAAGTCATAACACTTGCATATCAAACCCATATTTTACAAAGTGGACATATCTATTTTTATACTTTTTACCACAATATAAAACATTTAATATTTTTTTTTCATTTTCATGAAAAATATTGATGACATTAAAATTTACTTCTTCTTTGTTCATACCCTTCCTTAATCCTTTCGGAAAAATATTTTAAAATGTGGGATGAGGGTAAAATCTCAAGAAGGGATTTAAAAAGAATAAATATTATAGTCTTGCAAAAAGAATTAAAACCCATAATGTGGTTAACTTTCAAATGTTAATATTTCATAATATGAAATAAATAATTCTCAATTAAAAAAACGCACTTTATTCAAAAAGAAAAACACTAAGACACTTAGGAAAATTTGTTACCCCTTTATGGTAAGTTAGAGTATCATAATGATAACTCATGTTAAGACCATATAAAAAATAACTAGACCGTAGTAAAATACATAGGAGTAACAACATCGATTAACTCCCTCACCCTTTATTTTGAAGAAAATGTACATTACCTAATGCATTGGAGAGATATAATGGGGATAAACCATCATATAATCTATATTTAGTTCATCTATTTGTCTTTTATATTGTAATAATTCAATATCATGAATAAATCATTTTATTCTTGCACATTTACTTCATAAAAATAATATAAAACTCTATAAAAAAATCAAAATGATTTAAGACACCAAAATATATTTTCATTTTAAAAATATTTTTCAAAAATAAAATAACCAGAACAAAGTAAAAGTGTGTTTCTCTATTAAGAAAATTTAAAATAATGAAATGATATAAAATCATAAAATAAAAACTACAATAACATGGAAAATCATTAATGTAACATATGTTAAAATAAAACATTCCTTTATAATTTCTTTTTTCAAAATAGACAACAAAATTATTTATTTATTAAAAATATTGAAATAAATTAAATATTGTTATTAAATATCTATTATAATTAACTTATATCCCAATAAAACCATACATAAAATAATTTTCGGAATATGGACAGGGAATAAAATATTTTTAAAATAATTCTTGATAATATTTAAAATGATTATTCATGTTAATGTGTCATTTATATTGAGTCTGACTCTTCACATACATTATTTATCTTTCTGTTCTATGGTCATACTCTATTACATTCCTTATTAATGTAATGTATTGGAATTTTGGTTTGATTTTTTTATTTATATGGAATTATTTCTAAACCAAAAATTTGATGGAACATAATTTCGATGTCCGGAGAGTCTGGAATAGAATTTTGAACTTTTTAAGTACTTTTAGTAAATGTGCGAGATGGATTTTTTATCTTTTGAATCTTCGCTTAGATAAAACATCTAAAGGAACTGTTGTATTCAGACTGCTGGGATTCCGCTAGAAATGAATTAACTTTGGTCAGCAAGGATCGAGTAGAGAAAATATTTTTTTGGATTTTTCAGAAAAATAACAAAATAATTTAGATGAATTATTTTTTTATATTTCTCACTTTGGAGTGGTGGATGGGGATGCTATGAGGTAGCAATAGGGATACGATGATGCCCTTCAATTGGGCTCATTAATGGATCATTAAACTCGCAGCGTAATAATGCTTTATTGATGCATAACAGAGATGTTTTTTCTTAAATAACATAGTGTTATGACGCGAAATCTCATATTAATGGGAACGTTGTGACATGATTATATTTATAATTAGAGGTTCTAGGAAAATTTGGATTAAGGAAATTGGAGGATTCTCTGGAGAACCTCTGACATACATCCGCCCCAGCAATGAATGAAGAATACTGGCAGAACATCATCTTCTTCATCGCACCTTTCTAAGATCGAAGCTATGAAGCGACGTCAACGTCTTTACCCCTCGAGTACGAATGTGAGACAATGAAATTCAAAGTTGTTGGGGTTTTTAATTCGTTGTTCTTCACTGCCCATTTCTAAATGGAGATCGTGGATTAACCCACAAACAGGTTAATCCGAACACCGTGCATTCTTTGTGGGATAGTGACTTCTTTGGGGTTTTATTATATGGGATATAATTATCATTTTTGTTCAAATTAAAATCCCCAAACCTCACTTGTTTTGTAACCTTCTAATGTGGAGGGCTCGGGCTGACATGAACAAGGCCCGAGAAACTTTGTCGTGGATGTTATTCTTGGCCAAAATTTTAAATCAACATCATGGAAGTTTTGAGACCGTCACGATGGAGAGGATGATCCCTAGAAAACAGTGGCACAAGGGGTATAAAGAACGGACCACCGGTGTGGACCTGGTGGTCTGCGGAAGAATTTGTCAGTTGTGGAATTGGTGACTGCCAGCGGTGGCCCACAGCGGCGGCTGCGGGTGGGAGGTGGCATTCCACAACGGCGTGCCGGATGAAAGGTCACAGCCGGACTAGGCCGCGGTGTAGTTGGAGAAGCCAATTGCTGGAGGTTGCGGACATGGTCGCTTGACTGAATCAAAGGGTATCATATGTGTCACTGATCCATATCTCGCATGATGGGCTGTGGTCTCTTGACAGCGATGAAAGAGGCTCCCCACGGTGACCCATGAGGTGATGGAAGGGCACAAATGCGGCTCCTGGATGTTTCCAACAAGGAGGACCGAATGGGGAGTGAACCCCCAGCAGGCAGGACCCACACTATAGGACGATTAGTGTTGGAAGGCTAGAGATGCACCAAAGGGGCCAGACACATTCCCTCTTCAGTCTGGGTGGACTAGGCTAGGTCACTAGGCTACTCGGAAGGCTGCACCCTCAACCAATCTGGTCGGGTCTAACATGGCATATTGGGCCTGACCCACTGGTCATGCTAGACTAGCCCAACCCCAACCCACACTTGGTTTAGTTGGGTTTGTCAAAATGAAATGAGGTATGTGGAACCCCTGAGCAAGGTTGTTCAGGTCAGTCTGACAGGGTTAGTCCATTCCCTATCACAATTGGACCTCTGTTTACTAAAATAATCGTATAATGCAACCCGTACGTCCGATTGATGGTCCGTTTTCATCATTGCGACCCTCTCTATGAGGAAGATCTTCCGACATGCATTGTGGTGACTTTCATGGATACTGAAAAGAAACCAATGGATTGAGAAGAAATTATCATAAACGTGCTATGTATGGATCCCTGTGGTTGGATGAGACCTGAAGACTGCTCGAGGATGGCCCAACGGGAAGTGACTCTATGTGACATAGTAGGCCCTCAGTGGGGATCAACAATGTGTGACCCGACAAACCCACGGTACTCGATAGGATGAGTACCTTAGTTTGGCCATGGCGGGAAGCTGCTCAGTGTGACCTAGCTGACCGACCATAGGGAGAAGCTCTATGTGACCAAGTATACCCATGGTACTAATCCGGTATGGGTACCACATCAGTTCAAGGTTAGTGGAAAGCAACTCTGTGTGACCTAGCTGGCCCACTGTACTCAATAGAAGAACAGTTCTCTAGCGGCTAAGGAGTTCGATGTATGTGATTCACGTTGCAACTGTTACTACCCTAGATTACAATTGTTATGATCTACCTTGTGTTTTGTGATTTTCTTTGAAAAATTGCGGTTTGTTACCTTTTTTGGGGTCCGCACTGTGTACTTTGTTACTCA
Organism: Viscum album; assembly: GCA_963277665.1. NCBI lineage: Eukaryota > Viridiplantae > Streptophyta > Magnoliopsida > Santalales > Viscaceae > Viscum > Viscum album. Next base: position 1,945,097,917 of record OY728148.1, read on the forward strand.
CCCCTTCACGGACATTGACTGCACGTGTTGTGTTTGGTGCAGATAATATACATTTCGACAGGAGTGCTCAAAGAGATGAGATGAACAGATGTTACAACAGTGGATATTCTGGCCTAGGACTAGGCAGGTCCTATTAGGACCAGGTAGACAGGACCCAATACTTCATTATCCAGCAGCTTCCCTACTCTGATGATCAGGTGGGGTTTACTGTATATGGCCATCAAAGCACTTTTCGTACATTACTATTTTCAGTACTTTTTTTCCTTGGTTTGTATTCTAGCCCACTTTCTTTCAACTATAATTGCACTCAGTTTATATAGTGTCATTTTTCTCCCTTTTGTTAGTTGGGACTTGGTTGGTCATGTGTGTGCATACAAGTATCCAAGATAATTTGTCCCACTTGCTGATTGACTCCTTCAGCAGTAGTTGTCAGCCCCTATCCTTCGGGGAGGTGGGATTGGGGTAGTCACAACATATGTCTCAGGTAATGACTCATAAAAAAGTTGTATCAAAGGGCTGTAAGTTCCCCCTCAAAGACTGGGAGTCTAATGTTTTGTTTTGGGGAAAATTTGTTAAGTGTCGCGAGTTTGACTTTCAGATTTGGGGAGTCCAGTTGTGGTGCAATGGCCGATGTATCCATACAACAGGACCTTGAAATCTATTTTCATCTCAATACATAAAAACTATTTCTGCATAAGTGTAACCTTATTTTAGAAAAAGATTCAACTCTCTATGTATAATCTTAGGACCAATAGGGGCCTATATACCCTGAGAGGGGGGGGGGGTGAATCAGGGTATGGATATTCTTTTCTAAAATTCTTCCTTCCCTACTAGATCTTGAAATCATTATTACAATGGTCACTTTGATTTCTCTTATGTTTTTATGTTTATCACTTATTTTTATCTTTATCTGATGGTTATTCTTTAGATGCAATTCAGGGAAGAAACTTTGCAGACACAAATATTTTTACTTGGTTCTCCCTTACTGGGCTACGTCCATGGAGTATACTACCGCGATGTGCCGATGTACCAAATTCTCTAAATCACACTGCCAATAATGTTCAGGCTACATCGCTTTTATGTCCAGGATCACTGCCTTTACAATGTTTAGGGACAACTCACTTCTTTCCCAAGGGTCACTCCCTATTTATCTCTTACTAGCTCACCGCCGATAGAAAGGATTACCTTCTTCCTCTTCCTTTTCATACTGCACTTGGAAGAGATCCACTCACAGTTTATAGACCTGTAGGTCTCTTCATTTTCATGAATTCATACATCCTAAACTATTGATAGATTCTCTTTTTAAGTCCAAATTTCATCCATAGAAGAATACCCCTTTAACTCTAAACACTAGGAAATTCCATTTGGAAATACGTTTGCAAAGCACACCACTTCGCGAGGCTCCCAATTTCGTGAAGCTCAAACAAGCCTTTGCAAAGCTCATACTTTTTCACGAAGATCAAGCCTTTGTAAGTCTTAGGCCGTCGTGAAGCTCTCAACTCTTTGCAAAGAACACTCCTTATATAACGTGGCCTCGTAAAGCGTACTTCCTTTGCAGTGCTAGATTAGCCACTGCGAAGCACCTCTATTTTGTGAAGAACACTACCTTCGCTAATCACCTTCGCGAACCGAAGAGAAAAATATTTTCTTAAAAAACACTCTCTACTTCTCTCGAGGGGGTCGACCTCTATTTATAGAAGATTCCACCAACTCTCAATCCTTACATGTGAAGTAAATGCCACGTCATCACAAATCGCGTAGCTCCGAAGTTTCTGCCAAATTCTCTCAATCTCGCAAAGCACCACAACAATTTTCTGATCACGGAGCTTGACGTAATTGTAGAGAATCACCGTCAACATTATTTTGCACCTTCTATGAGAATATCCCTCGCAAATCCCTTCACCTCCACGATGCACTTCAACCTATGACGTTCGCGAAGCTTGACGTAATCGCGAAGAACACCGTCAAGATTCTTCTAGTCATCGCGAAATTCAATACATGAAGCCTATCTTTGCGAAACTCATAAATTTTCCATATTTAAATGAGATCTTCAAGGATATCCACTTTTTGCGATGCTCACCAAAGTCCAAATTTTGGACCCCAAAAAATTGGAAAACACTAGAAAATGACACCACCTTGTACAACTCTTTTGTACCACCTCCAGATCATCCATTTCTTTGTCATGGTTCTTTTTCAACATTGATTGTCAACAATATCTCTCAAACTTGACAATTCACCATGGGAACCTGCTTTGTCAATAAACACAATCAACCCAAAAATACTGTAATGTCACCTTGATGGATTTTTTCCCAACATATAACCTTCTAAGCATGTTAAATATCGATCTATCTCAGGATGACTCCACGTGGATGACCTGACATGATCCTAGTATGAGGTCATGAGGATAGATCTCCTAGTAATGAGGTGTCTATTCAGTGACCAGTTCTAGAGATGGCCCCACCTGGTGGTGCACTAGTTCTACCACCACCCAATGGTCAGCATCTACTATCAACCATTTCAGAAGAGGATGTTCATAGGTTCAGCTCTCTACAGGAGTTTTAGAGATAGTGACCACCTAGGTTTAGGGGAGATATGGATACTCAGGTCGCTAAGGAAATGCTGGAGGCTATGACATGGGTCTTTCGCTTAGTGACGACACCACTCAACTAGATAGAGACCTTGATAGCGAGCCTTCTATAGGGCTTGGAAGGGAGATGGTGGAGATTGACCATCCAAACTCACGATTAGGTGTACCTTACGTAGGTTGACTTGTTGAATCATTTCTAGGAGGTATTTTCCCTATGACCTTTTCTCTCTGTGAGTATATAGGAGTTGCTTCACCAACAACAAGGCAACATGTTGGTGGTCGAGTACTCAGTGAGGTTCACATAGCTTTCCCAATACTCCACAAATATGGCGTGAGACCCTTTCTTTAGTTCTCGAGCCATTGAGTAGGGACTCCGGTGGTGGATTAGGTCTTCTATAGTGTCTCTCAATATCTCTACCCAGGATGGGGTGCTAGAGCAAACATTTTTGAAGGAGAGTTTATTGGAGGAGAAGACACCCGCAACTAGAGCTACCAGAAGATCCCAGGTGGCGGAGTCTCTGGGAGGAAAACGATAATAGACACGTGGGTCCATGTGGGATAGGACATTTCAAAGGATTTCCTCAGGCGTTGGAGTCTTTGGGAGTAGACGATAATAGACGAGTGGGTCCATGTGGGCTAGGACATTTCAAAGGATGACCCCAGGACTCAGGGTCAGTGGTACGGGGTTTCCAGTCTAGAGGGATTTGGTAGGGATCCAGACAGTGATATGTGTGCGGCAGGTAGGGACACATGGCTCGTGACTGCCTGACCCACTATACGGATGACTGAAACGTGGTCAAGGGGTTGCCGAGGCAGTGATAACGGTTCAAGCGAGGTGGTATGTAGGGTGGCAGGCATGGCAGGGGTGCTGGTCAAGAGGCAAGTGGTGGGTGACAATTGGAGATATTACCGCCACCACCCCTAGGTGGTCCACCCCGACCTCAAGGAGTAGGCAGAAAGGGGTGAGCTCAGATCCAGAAAGCATAGGCTTACGACCACGATGCACCAGAGATAATCCGAGGTATGATCTCTATCTTCTCCACCCTAGATGAAGTAATTATGGAAATAGGTTCTTGTCACTCCTTCCTTCCCACAACTCTCGTTCAGAGCTTGGAGTTTCTCATGGATCTGTTGAATTGATACTTAAATATAGGGACTCATATGATAGACAATTCAAAAATTAATCACTAGTGTCGGTAGTGTGAGCATACCCTAGGAGGTGAGAGCATCGGCTGATATTTCCAAATAGCAACGTCGAGGCCTTACGAAAACATCTTGGGTATGGACTAGTTATCCATAGTCCATTCTCAGATCGACTGTTTTAGGTAAATGGTGCAGTGTGTCCATGATGATGGGACCAAGTTTTTCCTTTACTGGTGAGAAGGAAACCCTTTTAGTGTAGGACATTCTATCTAGGATGAAGATGCATCCCATCACTCACCAGTTGGATACCCTCACCCTCGGTGTAGTGGAGGAGAGAAGTCAATGCTTCCATATATTGGTGGACGAGTATGAGGATGTTTCTCCTAATGAGGTTCCATGGATACCTCCTCATAGAGATGTAGACTTCTATATCTACATGTACCCTGGGATGACATTGATATCCCCACTGACATATTGAATCGCTCTTGAAGAGCTTTGCGTGCTGAGGGTACAATTGGATGATTTTTGGAGAAGGGTTTCGTAAGGACCAGTGTCCCACCATGGGAAGCCCCGATTCTTTTTTCCAAGAAGGAATATGGGAGTCTGAGGTTGTGCATGGTCTTCCGTTGCCTGAACCAGGTGACTGTGAAGAATACGTACCCATTGTGAAGAATTGATGACCTCTTTGACAAGTTGAAGGGAGCTAAGTGGTTCTCAATGATATACCTCAAATTTGGCTATCACTATCTTTAGGGAAGGGACAAGGAATTTTGAAGACAGACTTTAGGTGCCTATATAGAAAATACATGTTCCTGGTGATGCCTTTTTGTGTGACCAACACCCTAGCAGTGTTCATGGGCCTCATGAACAGGGTCTTCTATCCCTACCACGACACTTTTGCCATAGTATTCTTCGATGAAATCTTGGTGTATTCAATGTCAAAAAAGAAGCACACTACACACCTGCAAATAGTCCTAGATACACTATGAGAGCACCACCTTTTTGGTGAGTACTAGAAGTGTTATTTCTCAATATAGGAGGCCCACTTTCTAGGACACATCTTCTCAAAGGCTAGAGTTGCAGTAGATCTATAAAATATAGAGGTGGTGCTTCCCAAGAGCATGAAGTTGGTGAAGAGATTCTTGGGGCTCTATGGTTACTATCGGAGGTTCATTCCCGACATTTTCAGGGTAGCAGCACCATTATCAGCATTTGAAATAGAAAGGAAAATGCATTTTGTGGAAGGAGAAATGCCAGCAGAGTTTTCAGAAGCAGATACGGAGACAGAAAAGTGCCCCCATCTTGAGTCTACCTGAGGAGGGAATAGGGTATTTAGTTACTGTGACACATCAGGGACCAGGATCAGTTGCATCCTAATGCATTAGAAAGAGGTGATCTCCTATGGCTGAATATATTTGAAGCAGCATTTGAATGTCTACGTGACCAATGAATTAGAGTTGGTAGTAGTGGATTTTTCGTTGGAGATTTGGCGACACTACTTGATGGGTGAGTGATTTGTAGTTTAATCTAACCACAAGAGTCTCAGGTATATCTTCTCCCAGAAGGACCTGAACCTGAGCCATCCGTAATTTCTTGAGTTCCTCTAGGACTATGATTTTGAGATAGTTTATAATACCGGAATGGGGAATGTGGCGAGAGACGCGCTCAGTAGGAGGACCGGGTTGCGGTTGCTGAGTGAGGTGACAATGCACTTAGCTGCAATGCTGGTATCCCTCATGGATGACCGTGAAGCTGTTTACCTCGAATCAATGGTTGTTACTGCCCCACTTTTACAATGAGTTAGGGAGGAAAAATTGTGGGATGTTGACTATGAGTTCTGATGTTCTCAGATATCCTCAGGATGAGCTCATTATGGATTTTCAATAGGTGGGGAGCACATCATACTTTTTATAGGGTTCACCTTAGTATTAGTGGAATTGTGAGAGAAGGTGTTTAGGGAGTTCTGTACTTCCCATATCGTGGTACATCATGGAGTGGAAAAGATGTACTAGGACCTGTTGTGTTAGTATTGGTGGCCAGGGATGATGAAATAAGTGGACAAGTTCATTTCATGATGCCTCACTTGTCAAAATGTGAAGGCCAACCACCAGGTTCCAGCTGGGTTGACTCAGACACTCAAGGTACCAAAGTGGAAATGGGACGGTATCTCGATGGACTTCGGGATGAGGTTACCACATGTGTCTAGAGTTCATGACTCTATTTGGGTGATTGTTGACCATCTCACCATGATGGCTCAATTCTTACCTATCCCGAAGCATAGAATATCAGAGGGATTGGGATTCCTCTACATCTTAGAGATAGTGCGTCTTCACGAGGTGCCTTCGACTATTGTCTTAGATCACGATGCTAACTTTACATCTCGGTTGTGGAATGGATTATAGGAGGTGTTTGGGAAATAGCTATGCTTAGGCACTAATTTTTATCCCCTGACGGATGGTCAAAGTTAACAGACCATACAAACCTTGACGGAGATGTTTTTTCCAGCTTCTTTGACATTGGTTATGGTTGGGAGGTCCACCTTCCACTAAAGGAGTTTGCATACAACAAAAACTATCATTCCACCATTGTCATAGAACTATTTGAGGACTTGTAGGAGTGACCTTTCTGATCACCCATTTACTAGAAAAACATAGGGGAGTAGGCACTCATGGGTCCAGAATTGGTATTGGCTTCCACTGAGAGGGTTCATATCATCCATGAGTGGATGAGGACTGCAAAAAGTAGGAAAACGTTTTATTCTGAAAAGATACAGAGACCCTTGGAGTTCAAGGAGGGAGATCATATGTTCTTTCGAATCTCACCCAGACGAGGATTGTAGAGATTTGAATGGGGAGGTAAGATATCTACAAGGCTCATCAGTCATTTTCAGATCCTGAGCAGAGTTGGATGGTGGAATACCGCCTAGATATTCCCCCACAAATTCACCTGGTGCAAGATGTCTTTCATGTGTCACAGCTGAGGAGGTATGTACATTATCCATCAAATGTCATCAACTAGGACGAGCTGGATATTGATGATGGGGTGATATTTTCAGTGTTACCAGTGGAGAGAGAGAATTGATAGGATCACATCCTACATGGATAGTTGATTCATCTAGTGCACGTCTGATGGTTGCACGAGAATCCCTTTGAGATCCCGAGGGAGCAGGAGGCTCATATTCTTGATTAGTACCCCCATAATTTTGTTTAATTGTTGTTTTGGGTTTTAGGGACATAAATTCCTAAGGTGGGGAATATGTAACGTCTCATAATTTCAGTGTAATGTTTTTATTTATATGTAATTATTTTGAGTCTGTGAAATTAGACGGTATGTAATTCCGAGGTCCAGAGAGCCTGGAACATAATTTTGAACTCTTTGTAAGTATGTTTAGTAAATGTGCAAGAAAGATTTTATAACATTTTAACCATCGCTCGATTAAAAATTCCAAGGGAAACATTGAATTTAGAATTACATACTTCACCTTGAAATGAATTAACTTCAGATAGTAAGAGCCGAGTGGAAATGTTAATTTTTAGACATTTTTAGAAAAATAAAATTAATATTTAAATGAATTATTTTCTTTTATTTATCACTTTGGACTGGAGGATAGAAATGCTATGCAGCTGCGACTGGGCGGCGATGAAGTGCATTAATGAGGTTCATTAATGGTTCATTAAAGTCATAGTGTAACGATGCATTAATGCTGTGTAACAACAACACTGCTTCTCAAATAAAACAACGTAATGGCACGATGTCATGTCATAATGGGAACGTTAAAACGTTCTCTTATTTATAATTCTGCACACTTGGAAATCTGGATTAATGAAATTAGAAGATTCTCTGAAGAACCTCTGATGGACATCCAGCCCAGCAAAGAATGTTTGACACTGGAGGAAATTCATCTTATTCAGTGCGCCTTTCGATGATCGGACCCATGAACCGACATCAACTTATTAACCCCTCAAGGACGAATGTGCGAAAACAAAATTAAAAGAGTCAGGGGTTTACAATTTGTTGTTATTTCTCATTAATATCTAAATGACGAATGTGGAATGTGCGTTCTTGCAGGAGGGTGATTCTTTGAGGTTTCCTTATCTGATATTTAATTAACTTTGTCATTAAAATTAAAATCCTCAGACCTCCCTTGTATTGTAAACATATAACATGGAGGGCCCATGCCAACACGAATAATGCCCAAACCCCTCCGCTGTGGGTGTTCCTTGTGGCCAAACTTTCAAATAGATGGCAAGGAAGTTTCGAGACCATCGCCACAGAGTGGAATATCCATGGAAAATGCATGCATAAGTGGTACGAGAACGGACCACCAGTGTGGACCTGGTGGTCTGCAGAAGAATCCATCTGTGCACGAACACCGAAAGTGGCACCGAAGACTTCAAGTGGTGGCGTGCGGCGGTGACCACAGGTGGGAGGCAGTGCACCATGATGGCAAACCAGAGGAAAAGGTGGCGGCGAGACTAGGCCGCGACACGACATGCAAAGCCGCTGGCTGAGCTGGTGGATGGAGGCGGCGGACTCGGTCGCTTGACCGCGTCAAAGGGTAGAAGATGTGGCACTGAGACATGTCTCATAGGATGGGCCACAATCGCTTGACCATGGAAAAAGAGGCACCCCACGGAGACCTGCAGGGCGATGGCGGGGCACAGACGAGGCTCCTGGCTGCTTCCAGTGAGGAAGACGAGTCTACCCATTTCAGACTGGATGGGGTGAAAACCCCTATCAGGTCGGACCCACATTGCGGGCCAGACCCGCACCCTCTTAGAGTCGGGCTGGACTAGGCCAGGTCACCGGCCGACTTAGTAAGCCGGACCCTCAGCCAACTGGGCCTGGTCTAGTGAGGCCTATTTGGCCTGGCCCAATGGCCAGGCCGTACCATACCAACCTCGACCCGCACTAGGTCGGATCTGGTCCCTCAAAATTAACGTGGGTATGTGGAACACCTGATATGGGTTAATCGAGTCGGGTTGACTGGGTCAGATCAGGCTCCCTCACTACAAGCCCCCTAGTTACTAAAATGCATGTATCCTGTAAACCACATGTAAGATTGACATGATGTTTGCGGTGTTGGGACCCTCTCGAGGAGCCAGATATTTTGGAATGATTTGTGGTTACATTCATTGAATCTGTTAATAGATGCATGTATTGAGGTGCAGTTCCCCAAAGAGCGCTACATACAGAACCCTGTAGTTTGATGAAACCTGAAGACCGCTTGAGGATGGACCAGTGGGAAGTGGCTCTGTGTGACCCAACAGGACTACAGTGGGAGTGGATCTATGGAACCTGAAAGACACATGGTATTTGATAGGAGGAGTACCTCAGTTTGGAAAAGGAGGGAAGCAGCTCTCTAAGACCCGACATACCCACGGTGGGGAGAGACAATGTGTGAACTAGCATTCCCATAGTACTCATGAGGGATGCATACCACAAAAGTTCAAGGTTAGTGAGAAGAGGATCTATATGACTTGGAAGGCCCACTATACTCGATTGAGGATGAGTTATCCAAAGGCCGAGAATTTCGACGTTTGTGACTGATGATGCTGTTGTTACTACACTAGAATATACCTCGTGTGAGATGTCTTATGTTTCATGATTACTTTGAGTAATTTCCTAGTGTTTCTTTATTTTTTTGGGGTCCCTATTGAGTATTGTGTTACACAGCCCTGCATGGGCTTTTCCCACATGTGTTGTGTCTGGTGCAGATGACCGAAAATTCGACATTGGTACTTAGGGAGACGATACGGATGAACGCTACGATAGCAGACTTGGTTGTCTAGGACTAGGCGGGCCCCAATACGACTATGCGAGTATGATGCACTACTTTAGATTCTAGTAGATTCACTAATCTCAAGATCAGTTGGGGTTTACTGCAGACGGGCATCAGTGAACTTTTCATACTTTACAGGTTTCTGTAGTTTTTCATGGGTTTTTATTCCGGCCCACTTTATTTCAGCTGTACTAGCACTCAGTTTATTCAGTGGTATTTTGTTCCCCTTTTGTGAGTTGGGACATGGATGGGAATGTGTGTGGGTAAAACTATCCAGGATAATGCCTCCTAGTAGCAGGTTGATGCCATCTCCACTAGTCATCAACCTCTGGGCTTCATGAGGGAATCTTGGGGTAGTCATGGTATGGGCTCCAAGGGATGATTCTGGGAAGTTAAAGCCTTAATGGTTAGTATTTGGCCGAATATAAGACTTATAGAATGTTAGGAGAGATGTTTGGAAAGTATTTGGATAGGGATTGGCTAAACCAAAATTCCTAAAAAGTATATATAGAAGAGAAGAGGGGTGTTGTCTTGTAAGCGACGAGAGGGAGACTTTTGGATTTACTGAAACTCTTAAATTAATATAAATTAATTTTCCTGAAAAATGGATCCAAATTGATATAATTTAAATATAAAATATTGATGAGTATAAACACACTAATCAAATAATAATTGTATTAGTTTATGTAGTGTTTTCATTCTTATCACTTGGTTTTAACCCATCGTTAACCCAATTCATAATTACTATGATATCAATGGTTTTTAAATCTTTAGAGCATATAAAAGTTACTCTTTTGAAAAAAACAACCTATAAATGGATTTATGATGATATATTATACCATATACTGTTCAATTGGATAAATATAGGTTTTTGTTAAATTTAAATCATTTAATAAAATATTATTAATTCTAAAATATCATTAATAACACTTTTGCAAATACACGAAATATAATGATATAATATATGTCTAAATCAAGTAAAATGTTTCCAAAATGGCATATATTAGAATATATAGAGGATATGGTCGTAATATATTCATAAGATTAAATTTATATGGGTCTTCATTTATTTTTAAACCATAACTTTTTGTTTAGCTCATTTGTTAACCAAAATTACCCTTAATAGAGGTAATACATTTTTCAATATTAAAATGTTATACTTTTACTTATAATGTGATAAATGTATAATAAATAGAAAAGTGATAAGTATTTTTAAAATTTATCATCTAAATTTTCCTCTTTATATATTTTTATTATTTTTAAACAATTTAATAATATATTATTTTATTTAAAATATCATTAATATCATTTTTTATAGAATTCATTTAGTTTTACTTGAAAACAACATGAAAACAATTTAATTGAAATATTATCTATCAAAACATCTCTAATATCATATATATATATAATTCATGGTAAATCATAACAAACAAATATAATATTAAATTTAGAGTTTTTTTAAAATTATTCACTTTATTTTTCTACTACTTTCAAAAACACAGTATTAGTGTTATGAAAGGCAATTATTTCATTAGTAAAACATAGAACTAAATTATCATTGTGAAAAATTAATTTATCTTTCATATACCTATTTATAAATTAATATATGTTTTTGTATCTTTTTCACAAAATATTACAGTTATTGAAAGTAAGAGAAAAACATTTTTGACTTTATCCTTTACTTAAATATTATAATGGTAAAAATCAAGGCTAAATTGAAAAAGGTAATAATAACAAATTTTTGGTGATTTTGGAACTGTTATATTCACAAAATTATGTAAAGGAATGTTTTTGTGTCATTTTTTATCCTTACTATATTATTTTTAACATTTATTATATGATTTACCCATACAGATGTGATAAATATAGACTATGGTTATTATTCATAATGATTAATAATAAATGAGATATATTTTTAGAATTTAGACCTCATTACTGAAAATATGATGTTCATTTTTTGAGATTCAATAAAAATAGTTTATATAATATAATTTAAAATTTAACCTGCAAAACACATTGAAAAGATGCTTCTTCAAGAAAATGGCTTTTAAGTATTAATTTTTTATACCAAATTAAAGTATGAAAATTAATCCATAATCTATAACTTGATTATTTATATTCAAAAGGAACTAATTAAATTTTAAATTAATCCAAAATATAATTTTATCTTTTAAAACACTTTAAATGAAAATATTGTTTTTATTAAAAATAATAATTTTCCTCTATTAATTTTAAAATCAAACTTTTAAGAAAATTCTAAAATATTTATCCTAAGATAATTTTGAAATGATATTTTAAAAGATGACATATTTTTAAATATAATTTAATTTTTTTGTGATTTTATTAATTAATTATAATATTTTCCACCAAAAATTATATAAAAATAATTTTGTAGGAAATATTATTTTTAAAGCATAAGATGACTTTACTAAAAATAGAGTGATTATTTAATTTGAATTTATCAATAATTTTTATTTAGTATGAGAATAATTTATATTTCATATATTATTTATTTATATGCATACCCACCAATTTAATGGAAATTTTACTATGATTATATTTAAATAAAAATATTTCATAGTTCATTTATTCTCGGTGTTGTGTTTTGTATACGCTATTGAACAGAATATTTATTTTAAAATCTCATGGTGATACATTTTCACCTCTTTAAGGAAGTACATCATCAAAATTTTATAATGATATCAGTAATAAACTGGTTGACAATAGAAAATACCTGCATTTAAATACCACATCGTAATAGTGTTAATTGAAATTACTCTTATAAAGAGGGATATAAATCTAATATGGTAATATAGAATAACACGTAACTAGGTTTAAAAGTAGGGGAACATTATTAGGAAGTAAAAATATGGAATGATTGGTGAAATTTAAAAACCAAATAATTATGGAGAGTGATTAATAACATTGATAACATGAAATTGTATGGTCAAGAGAAAATTGGCTACCACAAAACCATAAAATAAAGAGGTGTGAAATAGATAACAGATTTATCAGAAATGTGGGTAATAGGATAATTTTTTTCTTAAAGATACTTGTACTACTATTGCTTAATGTTTTTACCACCTAGAATAAAAACATAAGGAAAGATAATTAAATTAAATATATAATTTTTTCTTTAATAAATTTTCACCATAATGTAATATTTTTTCAGTAATCGATTATTATAAAAGATTTATTTTTCATGCCTAAACCACTAAAATCAACAAATATTGAATTAGATAATCCAAAAAGGATAAAAATGTATTTGATGCGGGTATTTTATTCATATTTTTTAAGATTTTTTAATACATTAATTCTCATAATATAATTGATATTCTTTACAAAATTATGATGGCTTAAATTTTTCTGTGATTTGTTGAATGATAAAAGTAAAATTTGGGAAAAAAATAGACAATTGGAGAATATGAGGAGATGAATACACTTCATTCCGGGAATATTTATCTTTTAGGGAAAAATTCAAATAAATAAGGATTCCCATGTTGGTAAATGATCAAGGAACAATTTTAGAGTATGAAACTGAAGAACTGGGGTGAATCATAGCTTATAACGATTGAATTTCAGGATTCAAATCATGTAAAAATTACATACGATGAAAAAATACTTAACATGAAAAATTTTCCATTAATATTTCAAGTCCCTGAAACATACTTGTGGTCAAATATTTAAAATATTTGAAAGTGTCTGGATGGCCCAAAAACATCCAGATTCAACATATTATGTGGTGGATTTCAACTTATGACACTAGGAGCACCAGAGAACATTTTTTGACCCAAATAAATTCTAGTGAATCACATCATCACAAGATACTCTATAAATAAAAGACTTAAATACTTTTTTGAGGGAGATCTAGTTATCAAATCTTCAGGCGATAACCTACGCTATATAGGGTCCTCACCATATTAATCTATGCCTTTCATTTAGGTTTTTTTCTTTACTTCCCTCCACATAATCCATCATCACAAGGATGAGGGGGGAAAATCACACCTTATGTTTGGGATATGTAGGTGAAGTGGGAACATTTTAATGTATTTATTACATTCTTATTCATGTATTTGGTTTGTTGTAGTTTATTTAGTCAACTTCCAATCCCATTCATTTTATTTTATAAGGAAAATGATATTTGAAACTAAAATGAACATTTTAGAATTGTAAAATTTGTTACCATGAATTGAGGTATGACCATTTTTCCATTGAGGAAAACTATGTTGGAAATGGTATCTATGAAAATTTGACTTTGAAATTCAAAAATTACCAACCCATGGGAAAAGTTTGATGAACATGTTCAAGAGGGGTTTCCATTACTAATGGATTAACCATTTCTCAACTTTGATACCACACACTAATCAATTAATTTAATTTCTATGGTCCAATTTCACCTAAACCTTGCAACAATTTAACCTCAGTATACCTTCATTATTGATTTCCAAAAAAACAAATATTCTGTTGTCTCTCACTTTATTTATTTCTCCCTCTATCCAACCCATCGTGAAAATATATTATCAAATTTATAATGTTTATTTAGAGAATATGGATCATTGATGTGGGTTCAACACTCATACTGAACAAAAACAAAATTTTTTTGTTAGGTTTTCCAAGTTATATACATTTCTAAATATGAGTATCCATGTAAGAAATTAATAATACCCTACGAGATATCAAATTTTTAGAACATTTTCAAGGGATGGTTGTCCTTATACAGAAATTAATTAGTAATTATATGAAATATTTTTATTTTTGTTATGTAATTTATACTTAGGGGTTTTATGATACAATTTCATGTCCGAATACATTACACGAATAATACACTCATGAGAAAGGGAAAATGGATGATCTTGAATATAACCTAGAGTTGGAAAGGACCATTCACTAGAAAAGAAAATAAAAGTAAGTGTCGAATAAAAAAATGGACATCTTTGAAGGAAAAGATCATAACTACAGAGTAGAACTTGAGTTAGGACATAGAGAAGGATAATATCTCTACGGAATAAATCAAGGGGGAAAGGTGTTGATCAACTTTAGAAGACCATCAAACATGGGGGTCAATAAAATTATCCCCATACACCTCATAAATAATCAACATTTTGAGATTAATCTATTGGCCATCCTGACAATTATAGACTATATCCAATTTTCTGGGCTAGCTTATGAAGACCCCAACATGAACATTAGAAGTTTTCTTTAAATCTCTAGAAAATTTAAATTAAAAAATGGCCCAAATTATTATGTGAACTATGATTTTTCAGATTCATATTAAAGGATAAATCATGTTATTGTATGTAATGTATTTTCATTCATTCTATCATTTAATGGGAGGATTTGGTAAGGAATTCTTAACAAGGGTTTTATTTCCATCAAAGTGAATGGATATTTTGTTAATTATTTTAAATTTTGATAAATTTTCTATAGAATATTTATATTGTTTCTAGGAGAGATTTTTGGGTTTTATAAGATGATATACTAATCATGGAATAAATATTTTTCTGGTAATACAAACTGTTTAAAAAAGAATTTTTTAGTGAAATCAATGGATATTTGATGCAACTTCAGAAGGTTAACTTATGAGAGAATCCCTAGAGGAGAGCTAAGAATTATTTTAAAAAAAGGCACAGCAACAATTTTCAATTGAATCTAGATTAAGGGAGAGCATAAGAACTACTCATGGTATACAATAGTTGTGTTGCCACCCAAACGAATGTCATGTCAAAGAAACTCGATGCAATTATGGCTAAAAAAAATCCAAACGGCATTTATTATCCATATTTAAATTATTAGGATTCAAATAATCATAATAATGTGCTATTATGGAGGTCAAAATAATAACAACAACAAAATCAAAATCAAGGATAATAATTTCAACTAATACAAGAATGTTTTCAACATTAATACCAAGGACCAATGATGCCATGTCATGTATATTCACTAGAGGAGACCCTTCCAAAATTTATGATCAACAAATGAATTTATCTTGAAGAGTAAAAAAAATTATAAAGATCATGTCACTATAATCATATAATTGGTAAATAAATCACAAAAACAATGTGTTACAATGATGAACTTGGTAAAAAAAGTCGGTCATATTTTTGAGAAACATAGACAAATGTCTAGAGGAGTACTTCCAGGATTCCCCTACCAACATCATCATATATATCTAGATTTTATATTACCTATAAGTGGAATAAAGAACCGAGTAAGTGGTATATAATATATATACCCAAATGGAGAACAACTTGTAAGATAATGGAAACAAAAACAAAAAGAAGTTGAGGAACATAAGGAATTGGAAGGACCACCACCATACCTACAACCACAACCATTTCGATATTAGTTAAAGTAGGTTATTGTTGATGAATGTAAATAAAATTTCATAGATATGTTCAAAAATCAACATATAAACATTCAATTTTATAAGGTACTCGCAAATGTGTTTTTGGTGAAAAGCTTATGAAGGAGTTTGGGATGAAAAAATAGAAAGATGATGAATTATCCACAATTCTTCTTATAGGGGAATTTTCAACATTACTATCAAGAATCATAGAAAATAAGAAAATCGATAATAGTGTCTTTTATATTATAATTAATATTTTTTCAAATGAGTATGGTAGTGCTTATGTTATTATTGTACTAGTGTAAATATAATGTCATATGAAACATTCAAGAACTTGTAATTGGGAGAGATGAAACCAACATGAGATAATATTCACCTATTTGATATGACATTGAGTTCTCCTCATGGACTACATAAAGATGTTATTATCATGGTAGACAAGCTATATTTTTGGGTGGATTTTCTGATAATGGACATGTATGTGGAGAAGGTCCCAATAATCATTGGAATACTAATCATAGCTACGTGAAGAGTACTAATTGATGTTCAGAATGGGGAACTCATTTTATGAGTTTTAGGATCATAATTGAAGTTATAATTGAACCAATTAATGAATAATTCAAAAGAAACAGTTGATAAATTCTTTATAAGATAGTCTTTTTGAAAATGAGGATGTTATTTTCCATGGATGTAGATTTGATGTAGATTCATAAGAAAGTTATTAATAATGTAAAAATAAATGAAGAAATGTAATAAATTATTTAAAAAAAATGGGTATTGTAAAGGAGATTTCATACAAGAGTAATTTAAAGAAAAATAATCGGTTTGAGTAGTAAGTGAGTTACCATTTGATTATTTAAGAAGGACCAAGACCTACTAGATTGGGTCAATGGAAGGTGAGATATTATTATCCAATAGAAGAATAAAATTAGTTTTAGGAAAAGGGAGAGGACCTACCTATATAGAAAAATCAAATATTTGACATTTTTTAGAGATCGATTAGGTAAAATAATTCCTACAATCTATTACATGATATTAAAGAGGTTTGGTCAAGACAAAAATGTTAAAAAAATCACCTCTTGGAGGAAATATGAGTTTTTAGGATTTCTCTATATTTTTTTTATTTTTAATATTTTTTACTCTTCCCAAAATATTTTCAATTTCGTTAATATGGAAAATACATTTTCTTGTTTTTTTATTTTGGTAGAACCATCAAGACCCCATCAATAACAATGAAGTATAAGGTATAAAAAGAATATGCATGACCAATACATATCATGGAACCAATTCATATTGTGAAAACCCATAAATAAATGATGTGGGAACAATTCACATCATGAAGATAGTGCATGATGATCTTGTGAAACCATGTTTCATGATTAATTAAAAATGGAGTAAGCATTTCAATTACGATTTTTTCTACTGTATTCCCCATATTTAAATTAATAAATTATTTAAATAACAGTTACATTTTTTTCCCATGATTATTTATTTACACAACTAAACTAAGAGAGATGAACAACCTAGGATTATATTAATTTCATGGATTTAAATTTCTTTTTCAATAATTTTGAATGAAATAAAATGGGAAAAGGAATTAGTATAGATAAACATATAGTTTTGGTTTTGAAAACAATGGATTATAAAGATCATGTTAACCATTATAATGCAATGTTTTTGTGATTAGGAATTACTTTTAGTTTTAAATATTTTTATTAATTGATTTTATTATTCGTATTCATTTCAATGAGTAGTTTTCCCAACCAATATTCAAATTTTTGTGACATTCTATGAGCTAATATTTCATATTATTTCTATAGTATATTTATTTTAAGACATGGTCATGCATCTACTAAAACATTCTATGAATCTTATACAAGATATGAATAAATATATTTACTTTTAAAATGATCTATTCATTCTTTTTTATTAAACCTTTATCTATATACCCACCAAAAACTTATCATTTTCAAGCTTATAGAAGCCATTAACATCATTGTTGAGAAATGATATATGTTAAAAGATAATTGTATGAATTTTAAATAGATTTTTATTGATATCTTTGGAGGGAAAATTTATTGTTCATTCCATTTTATTACTCACCTATCTTGTTAAATAATAATAATAATAATAATAATAATAATAATAATAATAATAATAATAATATATGGGTTGGGTCTTGGGAGGATAAAAAATCACCACTTTTAAACTAGTGATATTTTCATCTTATATGGTTAAGTAGTGGTTGTTGGAATTTTTATAAGGGTAACTTCTGAAAAAGAAAAAAATAAAAAGAAAAAAATTAAAAAAATAGAAAGATTTGTTGGTTCCTTCATCATTTTTAATTGTATCATGAGGCCAATTTGAGATAGGGGAAATAAAATATTTTAGGGAGATTTATAATAATTTTATATTTTTATATCCTGCATTAATCTTTCATATCAAACCAAATTTTTGATATTTACTTATTTTACATCATTTAACTAGCTTCCCTAATACTCATAGTCAATTTAACCTAAATAGTGAAGATGAAATGATTAAACAAGATCTCAATATTTACATAGTGGAGATACTAGATTATATTCAAAACTATTTTGAATGACATGTTCTTGAGGCATGTGCTGAAGTCTACTTACAGTTGTACATTGATGATGAGTGAAAAAATTCAGATGTGGTAAATTGAAAATTTTATGAATATTAATAATTAGTAGGCAAATAAAAATATATTTTTGAAAATGCTTGGATTTTTCAAAATATGAAAATTAAAATACATGATTGATTTCTTTTCTTGGAAAAAAATAAGTATTGGTAATTTTTACATGTGTGCTGATCACATATTTAATTTTCAATTTAATCAATTACATTTTTAAATATTTAATTTAATTCATGGTATGATTATTATCATTTTTAGTTTGTTGATATTATATCAATGATGTCATGTATGAATTCATGTGTGGGTTTATTTTGGTATATTTTTTTCATGAATATGTTCTAAGGTGTTTTAATACATTTATTTTCATCATATAATTGATATTTTTGAAATATAAGGAATTTTGAAAATGTTTAGTGACATATGGATGCATAAAAATACAATTTAAGAAAATAATATAATATTATATAATACAAGGAGAAAATACACACTGTGCACCATGAAACTCTATGACATGAAGCAACACCATAAAAAATAAGGTTTCTAGGATGATAGATGATCAAGGAAAACTTTCGTGGAATGAAACTAAAGAATAAAGATAATATAATTATCTTGGATTTTAATTTAAAGATTCAAATATTGTAACAACTACACATTAGGAAAAGATATATAATTTGATTTTTTTGAATATTTCATTGTATTGATACCTACATGTGGTTAAATATTTATACAATGTAAAGGTACCAAAATGACCCTAAAAAAACATATATGAAGTACCATAGGGTGGAGACCTAATTTATGAAGTTATGAAAAAATGAGATCCATTTATAACCCTAATAATTTCCATTTAATTCCATGATCCCAATGAGTGTCTATAAATTGATTGATTATATGATTGTACTAAGGTAGATATAGAGATCAATGCTTAGAGTGAGAAGTTTCTCTATGCCCGGTCCTCACTACTTTCATCTTCATCTTACATTTATGTTTTCATTCAAATTAATACTCATCCTTTACTCCCTCAACACTATGGAACTGGGTTACAACCTTCTGTGTGGAAGATTTATATACCCATATGGGGAAGGTATCACCCAATTTATTTCTTTCATATTCGTGTATTTGTATTTATATAGTTTATTTTATAAATTTCTAGTCAAATTATTTTTATTTTATCCTGAATATTTGTATTGGAATCTGAATGAAACATTTAATAATTTCACAACTAGTTACTTTAAATTGAGGAATGACCATTGTTTGATTCAGGGTAATTATGAATAAAACTTTTATCTATACAAACATGATTTTTCAATTACCTAATTGACTAACCATGGTAAAATGGGAACACCACATTTAGAAGGTGAAACCATGATCATTGGATCAACCTTTTCTGGACTCTAATGGCACACATGAATCAATTAATTTAATTTCAAGGCGCCAATTACACCTAAAATATGAAACTACAAACCACGTGAAAAACATTCAATCTTTATTTGCAAAATTCTAATATTCCTTTGTATGTCTCTCTCTATCACTCACCCTCTCTCTCTTATAAATACTGATAAAGAAACTATGTTTTCAAATTCTTAGAGATGTTTTTTAGTTTTCTGATTGTATCTATGGATGTGACACTCATACTGACTAAGTACCACACTTTTGTAGTTAGGTTGTCTATGTTTTTTGAATTTCTAAATTTTTGTACCACCATAAGAAATTAACTAATCCCTATAGGATGTCATTATTCCTATTGAATTTATACATTATGATAAAAAATGGTTATTCAAAGGGATGATAATTCTTAAAATTAATAAACCATTATATTTTGAAATACAACATTAATATCCATAGCCTAATGAATAACACCCCGAGTTCAAATTTGATATTTTAATGAATAACTATCCTTAAAATTCATCCAAAATATTCCCAACCACTTTCAAAACCCAAAAAACTATAATGAGTTTTTATTACATATTCATCATATTTTTTAACATTTATGTTTAATCAACATTAATCACTCACAAAGTCATGTATTCAATTATGTATCTTACCTAATCATATATTATCCAAAATATAGTAATCATTTCCATAAATAACGTAAACCATAATAAAGGAACAATAAAATCATTTTTTGCACCAAATGATAATGAAACCATTACAATATCACATCTTATCCAAACAAATTTTTATTTACCTTTATCACATAAACTTCCCAAAATTACATGAATTAGTTAATCGGAAAATCACTATTCAATCCCATTGTTATCTATATAATATTATATATATTCCCAAATTATATCTACCTATAGAAACCTCAACATCAAAGATCACTTAAACCCTAATGGTTTTTAATAACATTAATTATATATCCATAGGATTTTATGGTATTATACATCAAATAAATTTTTCACATGTTAAACATATGTGTTTCATATACCTCAAACATGAATCAAACGCAATGATATCTCTCCTAATGTATCTCATTACATATATCCTAGAAGGGGTTTCTATTAATTTAAACTTATGATCAACCTTAATATTATAAACCCATCATAGAATACATAACTATCGATTAAACCAAACATAAAATCATCTTAATCTACAAAATTATCTAATCCATTCCTTTGATACCAACTGTAATGAACTATCCTTAAGAATTTACACAATCCGGATTTTTTAGTCAAGAATTCACTTGAATCCATTCCAAATGATCATCATGGTTTAGTGTTTCTGAGAATTAGTTATAAATTGTACACATCAAGACCATATATTAAAAAGTCTCAACTTCTTTTAAGTATATATTTTTTCCAACAATATATATATTTTAAAAAGAAACATATTTTATTTTCATGATATATATTCATGAAGTTAAAATTAATGTATTCTTTGTTCCTACCCATCCTAAAACCCAATGAAAAATATATCAATATGTAGGGTGATAAAAAAATATCAACGAGGGATATTTAATATTATAATTTTTTTAGTCTGGTGAAAAACATAAAATACAATAAAATACTTACTTTGCCACATTATTCATTTGGTGTATCAAATAAATAATTTAAGAAAGAAAAAACCCAATTTTTAATCATTAAAAAACATTTAAACCCATAAAAAGAAACCAGAATTCTTTTTTTCTACAGAGACTATGATGTCAACAAAACATTTTTAAACCCATGTCATAGATAAATTGAACCTAGTAAAATATTTCCAATAAACCAAACCACATAACCCCCTCCTTCAGTGTATTGAACCTTAAGAATAATACCCAATGCATTGGAGAGATATAATGAGATCACACTTTATATAAGATATATTGGGATACAATATTTCACAAATTTAATTCCCAAGTATCATAAATTGAATAAAGTATTTTTATGATTATTCATTTTCATCATAAAATAATTGATAAAATAATTTAAACTCATATAAAAACAATTTTGTATATTTTAATACCCTTTCCTTTTAAGAAACCATTTTTAAAAAAAAATTACTGATAATAATGATAAATTATGTTTTTCTTTAAAGAAAAAATGAAATGTTTTAAAGGAATAAAAATATAAATTAATGGTTATGAGATCTTGAAATAATATTGTCTCTATATACTATAAAACAAATCATTCCATTGGTCTTTTTTCAGAACTGTCGATAGAAGGATTCCATTCTGAAAACAATTTTATGAAACTAAAAAAGGTGACAAAAAATAGATTTCATAATTAATTTATGTCCATATAAAAACACCGATAAAATTATCATATGAATATGAACATGGAATAAAAATATTGTAGATGATATTTTTTTAATGTGTCCCTTATCTTGATTCTAAATCATGACACACGTTCTTTATCTTCCCCTTCTTTGGACAACATCCTTTCTTTTGCACCTTAAGTACACTAACGATGGTAACATAAAAAAATTAATACATATAAAATGAAGTTAGGGTTTTTTAGAATGGATTTGGGTAGGAATTTTCCATACCAAATGGCTCTCAATGTGTTTTTTAAGAGGAGAGGAAGTTTATTTTTAAATGGTAGGTGAAGGGTACTTTTAGAATTAAATATTGTATTGTATTAATATAAATTAATTTTTAACTAAAAATTAATCAAAATTAATATTATTTGAATATATTATGAGTATTAATCAAAATAATATCATCCGGTATAATTTGGTTAACCTTAGGTGAACTTTTACACTTATCCCTTGGTTTAACCCCCCATTTACACTTTTGAAAACTACCATGATATCAATGTTTTTTTACTATTTTGAGTTCATGAAAGTTGTAATAAAGGGAAAATATACCCATAAATAGATCATGGTGGATATTTTAAATCCTATACCATTCACATTTATGGATTTTGTTTTACTAATTTAAAATCATTCAATAATATATATTTTTTGTTTAAATTATCATTAATATCATGTTTGGAAATATGGGAAATATTATTATATAATTGGATTATAACTCTTTTAAAATTTTCCAAAATGACATGGATTAAAATATAATGATGATATGTTTTCAATATATTCATCTAATTTAATTTATATATGTTCAAATAACATTTTAATCCATATCTTTTAGTTTTACTCATTTGTTAAAAAAATTTATCTAGAATCACAATAATGACTTTTTCAGCATTAAAGGTTTATAAATTTATTTATAATAGAAATATTGGTTCATAAATTTCCAAGGGATGAATTTTTAGACCATATATTATCTTAATATTCCACTATCAAATTTTTTAAAATTTTTATAGAAAATTTAATAAATTATTATTTAGCATATAATAACATTAATGGTATTTTTGATATTATTAATTTAGTTTGACTTCAAAACCGTCATGAATTAATTTTAATTATAATGAAATCTATACAAACATGCCTAATATATTATATCAATATATAACAATCTTTTTACCTCTTAACTCACCCAAATAATAATAATTTTATATTTTTTAAAAATTATTTAATTGATTTTTCTACTACTTGAGCATGCACTATACCGTGGTTGTGTAAGTTTGTTATCTGATAACAAAAGACTAGAAATATAAAAACATCATTTAAAACCATTTACCTATAAAAAAATTTATAAATAAAAATATGTTATTTTTATCCCTATCACAAAATATTATAGATCTTAAAATCTAGAGAGTGACATTTATGAATTAATCCTCTACTAAAACTTTTAAATGGGCAATGTAATTGATAAATGGAATAAATGTAATAATATCTATGATGGATTATTATTTATGATATATAATAATCCAATAAAATAATGGAAAGTGTTGGATTTATTTTTTATTCCTTATCATATTTTCATTATGATTAATTACTCAAATTACCCATACTCATGTAAAAAATTTTTATTATTCATACTATTCAAAATGAAAAAAATAAAAGTGACATATTTAGGAAATTTGGACCCCATGGTAAAAAATATTTAATTAATATTTTAATAAAAAAATAAAAAAAATTTAATAATTAAATTTTAAATTAATTCCACAAAAAGTGATGAGAATTTGTTTTTTTCAGAAAAATGGCTTTTAAGTACAAAAATGTTTTTTAATAAAATTAAATTGTTAATTTAATTAAAAACAATATAATTGTATTATGATTAATTAAAAATGAACTAATAAAATTTATTAAAAATATAAATTAGAAATTTAGTATGTAAATAATTTAATAGAAAATAGAGTTTTCAGTAGAAATCGGTAATTTTCAATATTCATTGAAAATTCAATATTTTATAAAAATTCATTAAAATTCATCTAAAGATAATTTTGAATTAACATTTTGATAAAAAAGGGTTTTTATAAAAATAAATTTTTAAATTTTCCAAATGTTAATTATAATATTCTCTAACAAAAAATAAATAAAAATAATTTATTAAGACATTTTATTTTTGAATCAAATAATGTATTTAATAAAAATTTAATGATTATTTACTAAAAATAAGTTAATAAATCTTTATTGTTTTGGAAAATTATATATTTTTCAGAAATAACTTAATCCAATTGATATAAGACCATTTAACAAATAGGTTATAATAATCATATTTAAGTTAAAATGTTTCCTTGTTCATTTAGGTTAGGTGTTTCGTGTCATAGAAACTATTGAATAGAGTCTTATTTATAAAAGATCGTTCTGTTACAATATAAATTAAAATTCTTATTATATAGTTAAAAATAATGTTTTAATTTTATAATTTGGTGATATGTTTAATTGAGATATATAAATATGGAAAAACATTAAGATAATAATAAGTATATACATTGATTTTTAAACATTCTTTTGATGTTCTTATTAGAAATGGGGGAATTTGAAAAACCAATTATGACTAGAAGATCAAGTATTTGGAAGAGGATTATAAATTAAGGAAAATGTTAATATTTTTATATTGAAATTAAATTCATTAAGTGTTCTTTAAAAATATTTTGAGAGACCGCTTTTATAAGTGAGGAAAATGGAACTTTTCATCATACCGTATATTTTTCCATGATATCAATACACTATTCAAGTGTCAAGGACTCTAAAAGTAAATAGTAATATTTTTTTGTTGATACTGGGTCTATATATTCTCAAAAAATAATTTGAACACTTTTTTTAAAAAAAAAATTATGTCATCTAGCCTTACAATATTACATTTACATATTTTTTGTTTTTTCTGGGTAACATGTTTTTAACCAAGTAACTTATGATTCAATAAAAATATTAGATAATCCATATAATAAAATATGGATGTGATAAAACTAAATTAAACCAATTTCTAATCTAATTCAATTTATAAATAAGATAAAATAAAATTTTAATTTTAAACATTATATATATATATATATTATTTGTATAAAAATTGATGTATTAACCATTATATTTTCATAATACAATTTAACATCAATAACCATTAAAATATACATTAATATAATTATATATGTGTCCAAACATCAAATTAAAATAATTATTTTTTATACATTAAATTAATTGATTGGATAAAAATTACACAATATTGATAAAATAAAATTTTGAAAATAATAGTTTCACTTTTATCAATATAAATAATTTTAATAATAGTTATTATTTTTATAATTAAAAATTAAATAGTAATTTTTATATAATTTTCACTTATTAGTTTGAAAAATTGAATTCATTTAACGAAATAAAATTGCTAAAGGTGAAAAAATTTATAATTTTACAATGGTACACATAATGTATAAAAACCATTTTCAGAAAAATATTATCTCCATAGAAAAAACTACATTTGTTTTATTATATTTTTTATATTTTTTGAAAATAAGTTAATTCTATATATACCCTCCTGTTTAGGGACCATAATATTATAGTAATATTTAGTTATTTTATTAAGGAAACACAATTTTTCATTTTAGCTTTGGGTATGGTGAAATAAAATTTACTCACATGATATTTAAATAAGGAACATTATTTTAAAAATTATGGATATTTTAAAAACCATTCATTTATTATTTATTATTTCTAATTTACTAATAACTATTCATGAAAATAACTATTTTGGTCTCATTTTCCATGCATGATTCTACCCATTGGTTATGTTACTTACATCATGGTCATGGTTTCATCGTCTCTATAATGTTAATGAATATGCAGTACATGAATTTGATATATTTATTGTGTTAAATATACATTTCAGGGAAATCAAGGTAATATTTTAACTAAAAAGTTTAAATGTATCATTTTTCATTTTTTGATTTTGTAAAATATCTGATTATATTAAAAATAAAAAAATATATAACCATTCATAAATCATTAAAACATCATTAATACATTGTTATTATATATTATTACTAGTATATGACATTCCTTGATTATTTATGACATAATTATTTTAACATCATTCATCTAGTTGGTAAAACTGACTAAAATAAGAGTGTGTTATAATGTTTGAATAAGTAAAAAAATTCAATCTCATAATGATAATATCACTTTTATAAAATTTTAATAAAGTCATAAATATCAAATCTATTCAGTAAATCCATTTATAGTACCATCCATATAAGGGAGTGGGGGAAAATGAAATATTCCATTAATGATGGAGGTAGTATGTATGTAACACAAGTAAAATTTCCATTTTCCAATGGATTTAAGGAAGGTAGATAGTGGTTGTTCCATAAAAATAATTAAATGTTATTATAAAAATGATATGAATTTATTTATTTTAGTATTTTTATAATAATTTTTTGTACGTGAAAGAAGAACAGAACATGTAATTACTTGGTTAAGATAATTAAAACTCCATTGATATCCTCAGTTAAACCATAGCTCCTGATTTATTAGATTACTATTTTTAGGGAGTAAATGTCCTCTTAGAAATGTGGAAGCGATTTGGGGAAATATTTTTTTAGGGAATATTCATGATATTGTGCTCAAAGCCTGATAATAACAATGGGTGAATATACCCTTTTACAAATGGTAGGTGAGACACACATACAATCAATTGTTTATTCAAATAATACTAATGTCACATTCAAGAAAAAAATAGATCCAAAATAGATAAATTTTTATTAAAATATATGATAGGTAGAAATTCAACTCATCCAATCTAATAATGAAATGTTTTTTGTGATATTTGAATTCATTTCCTTTAATTTAACACATTTAGGCCATTTTAACCTTTACCATTGGGATTCAATGTTATAATGGAAAATTATTTTTATAACCAAAAATAAAATATTTTTATTACAAAATTTAAATATTATTTTTCGAATAATTGTATTAAATTTCTAGATTCAAATTCAAAAGTTTTTATAAAATAATTGTATTCTCAGCACACATAATGCATAAAAACTATATTGAGATTAAAATGTATCTTTAAGCATAAAAATGACTTTATATTTGTTAAATTACTAGTAATAACAACTATATAAAAGATAATTTATTTAATTGAATATAGTATAGTTACATTTCATTAAAATCATTATATAATAATCGTTAATTTATATTTTGAAAATAAAAATACAATACAAAAATGAAACCAATTTTATGAGAAATATCACGTTACCCATAAAAATATTATACCTTCATTAAAAACCAATTGATAATCAACACACAAATTAATATTAATTTATTATATATTTATAATAAACAAATATCCCAAATAATTAATACTTTAAATATGTGAAATTTAGATTTCCAAATAAAGAAACATTAAAAAAATATTTTCTTATAAAATGTTTCTCTATAGAAAATATTTTTTCTATTAGTATTTCATATAAATAATGAATAATTATATTGACTAAATAGATTTATTTTTTTATTTATAACTTTGATTATTTCAATAAATTTCATTTTTATAACCCCTTAACACCATTAAAGTTAACAAAATGCATAATTCAACCGAACATTTTCTTTTGTAGCTATTGTACTTCTTTTGTGAACTTGAATTCATTTAATTATAAAAAATAATTTGTTTAGATATTTATTTAGATATCTAGTAATGTGAATTATTTATTATTTCATAAATCATCATTCACTTTAGTATGGTGTTGTGTATATAATAACATAACGAGAGGATCAAATTTATTTAGTATAAAATATATACTAAAATCATGAGTTTTTATATTCACTACCCTAAAATAATTTCTCCCTTCCCATTATGTTACTCCGATAAAGAAAAATAAGGATGACTATGTCTTAATAAATATTTAGGTACCCACATTTCTCCCTCAAATTTATGATTCATCTTGTGAACCTTAACTAGAAGTGTGGTCATGTTGCATAGTAAATCATCTCTAATATCATAGATTCATAATGGTTATTCCATGTAGTAGTGATCATTATTTATTTGTACAACCTCTGAGTTTAGAAAATATAAATAGTCACGTATGTAATTCCACTAAGGTTATAAATGAAAGACCACAAAAACATGTGTGAGGTTAGGTGGAAGTTTATTTTAGTAAGACACTATTCCCATTTGATTGAGGAGTTCATGTTGGACATTTTACATTGGGATCAACATTCCCTTCTTTTATAAAATCACAATATTCTTTTATGAAAATATTCCATGAAATACATTATACCTAACTTGAAAGTCAAAATTTCACAAATTATTATCAACATATATTTTTTACTGACATTACACTATTTTATTGTTCCACAAAATGGCTTGAATATTCTATGACCTCTGTTTAGAAAATTATAGTCCCGATAGCTTGTGTTCTCCAACATCATCTCAACATATCAGTGTTATTCACCACAACTCATACATAACCTCATATGGATCCATATGGATTATAGAATTGAAACTATTTCCATAGGAGAACTCTCTCAGGAGAAGGTGTTTAACCAAACCAAATTTGAAATCTATATTGTAGGATATCCAAAAATGATCCAAGATTTAAATGGTCCTCTTATACTAAACATCTAAGTAAGTATGAAATATAATACTAGAGACCAACTCTATACATTGTACTCATGAAATAATTCTCTAGAAATTATAGGTAAACCAAATATATATCAAATAATATTTTATATTGGAATGAATGCATCTTTAATCCTTATTTAATGTATATTGTAGAAATTTGATAAAGTAATAAATATTTTTTGATAGAAATGAAATTATCTGACATTTTAAAGTTATCGATTATAACCTAAATGTAATTATATCGTTTAAATGTCTTGGGGAGTCCTATGATGAAATTATTGGGGATATTCATTCCATATATATCAATATGGGTAATTGTTGCATCAACCCATTGGATTTATAACATTCATCCTTAAATTGTTTGAGTACCAACCATTAATATGCATACTCTTTAATATCCCCATTCTTGTTGTTCAGGTATAGATTATTACTGTGATCATTATACATCTTGTCATTTCATGACAGATAATGAATGGCGAGTTATTTTCTTTATCCAACATCTCCTTATTCAATTTTAGTATTTATGGAATGCATATAAAATTATTAAATAATATTATTCCATCATGATTTTTTTTAAACACATGGATATTCCCTATAATTTTTTACAGGTCCACACCCTGCTTCCCCACCTCCTATATTTTCACACTGATAGATGATTGATTAGTCATTTTGAAAGAATGAATTTATCCACAATAATTTTGACTTAATTTAACATAATATATAAATATATGAGTACTGAGTTATTTTTAACCCTTACTATAGGCAATAATTCATTATCATTTCGAATCAGAACATCAACCATTTTTTCCCTTCATAGAGTGGTAATGTATTTATCATTATTAATCATTAATAAACACTAAGAATCTCTAATGACGAATATTCAAATACTTATATATGAATACTTACATTAAGATTTTATAATTATTATATATATGACACCTTTAACCCTAAATATAATACCAATATATGTTTATGTAAACAACTTCTGCAATTAACTCCAAATCATGCATCATGAATTTTTTATATTGAAATTTCAATTATAATAAAGAATATGATACAAAAATTATATTTTTCATATTAAAACATCCCAATACCTTATTTTATTCATTATTTTATATCACAAATCCTTCTATAGTACATGGTAGTGTGAGTGTAGGTTTACCAACTAACATTCTATTTACCTCCTTAAAATTTTATTTTCATTCATCTATCCAAATGAAATTAATTAATTTTTGATTTATCATAGTTAATGGATTTGATATCTATAATAATGTTCTCCAAAAGTGTCTATAGTATCCATTCAAACTAGGAAACTATAAATCTCAAAAATAAGGGTGGGTTAGGGCTGTTGTCAAATAAATTCCATAATTAAAGTATCCAAAATCACTCATGAAAAATGGGTTTCCACATTATTTTTATATATTTTAACATTTTTTAAGTAGATAAATCATGGTAATCAAAATTAAAAATATTTTTTTCACATCATTTATTGAAAAAAAGCATAAAAATCATTTCACCCATTGGTTGTTAGAAAAAAACAACATAGAAATTAGTAAAATAATTAGTATGCGAAGGGATGTTTTGTATCAGTAATTGTATAACCCACATGGAAAACGCCATAAAAGGTCAATTATTAAAAATAACTAATGTGTTAAACAATACATCACATTTATTATATAATAACTAACATGAAAACATATTTTTTCAATATTTTATTTCAGTTATAGAATAACAGACATCAAAAATATATTTTTTTTAAAAAAATTCAAATACAATAGTCCATCACTACATCAACATCATCAATAAAGAAAACAATAGAAAAAAATGAACCATAAAATTACATTAAAAATTGAAGTTATTTTAACTTTACAATTATAGATTTAAATATTAAAATATATATTAAAAATAAACCAAAACTAATTAAAACCTATGAAATTAACCTCTCATTTTCATTGAATTAAATTTATATCTTTGTGAGAATATGGGTGAGAGTCATATAAATGATAAAAATTGCAAGGAAATAATTTAACATTTATTCTAAATATAATTATAAGATAAATTAATGTGAATGTTATGATAAAATTTAACTTTTTTGAATTTGGTGACTATCCTAATTGAAATCATTTAAAACAAAAATAATATGACATTATTTCCTAATAAAATTACTCCTTTTTGAAAATGAATGTCCTATTGAAAAATATATTTTCAATTTAACATAAACTTTTAGGTACATTCTTCCAAAATGAAGTAATTATAAATGATAAGTCACCTTTTTGAACACAAATTTGATCTTTTATGTCTTCTTTACTATTCTATCTCTTAAGTAATTCCATTATTAATTTTAATATCGTATGTACGAAATAAAATTAAAAGTCATTATAATATAAAATTGTTCAGAAATCAAACATATATGTCCAATATGTTGCTAAAATTTTATCGCATGTCATCATGTATAGATCCTAACCAGTAAACTGTCCTCTATTTTTGAAAAAAACACACAACATCCGATGAAAAATAATATTCAAAAAATATAATATGGGTGTTCGTTATGTTAAGATAAATTAACACTTTAAGAAAAATATTTTCAATACCATTCAATATAATGAATATTACAACACTAAATTTTGTTATTTTAAAATATTTATGAAATATATACTATTCTTTATATATATTTCATTTCCATCATAATTTTGGAAATAAATTTTAGGTCATGAAACTATATGATTTTGTCATACCATACTGAATATTATATGTATCAAGATAACTAGTGCAATACAGACATAATTATTATGTTTTCTTAAATAAAATGAATTGAAAGAAAAATGATAATTTGATTACAAGGAAAATACATACATCATGCTGATACCCAACCAATCTCTTGTTACACGATCCTTATATTCTCTCTTTAAAATTTATCATAGTAATTTTATTCACACAAATGTTAACATCCATCAAAGGCTATTAAATTTCTAGTAACAATGTTGAATATTTTAGTAATATATAATGTCCGACAAAATTAATATCTAAATCCATAATGACCTATAAATGTTTTTGTATGACAAGTATGTATATACTATTAATTTATTCCGATAAAAAATTTAGTTAATTATATGAAAATTTAAATTTTAAAGTAAATTTAACACCGATATGAAATAAAGGAAATAATATATACATGACTCAGTGTAAATGTTTTGTATATGTATAGATAGAAAAACTAAAAATGGAAAATAAATTTTATAACTATAGTTACTTCATCTATATGAAATAGTACTATTACTAATCTCTCTATAATATCTTGGACTGTTCCCTAAGATTATTCCATCACTATTATATTTAATAATGTTCTATATACCTAATATAATATATAATTTTATATGTAATAATATATTGATGGGGATCCTCAACATGAAGAAATCAATAAATGGGGAGATATAGAGAAGGTAGTGAATGAGTTTGATATATAGATAAAGGTTGAGGAGTGGGACTTGAAAACAAAGTTTTTGGAGTGTTATCTTTGTCCCAAAACTCTATTTATATCTTAATAAACATCAAATTCCCCATATCACTAATCATCTCCTCCATCGTCTCATCCATCTCCTGGTATTTAGTTTATAAGTCTTATTATTTTCTTATATATATAAATATATATCATCTTTTGAAGAATCTATAGAATGACCAAACAATTTTTTTATCTAAAATAACCACCTTGTATCCTCAAACACCGCTTGGATGTTTAGGTTTTCTTAACTCAGTCGACAAAATATCCTTTAAACCCTTAGGTTAAATCATTCCATGTGTGCTGTATTCATTAAGGGGTTCCTGTATAGAATATTTGAAAAATTCATCAATTAATCATAGTATATAAAATGTTTAAATAACATAAGTAATATAAATAACTTAAATAACACCTCATAATTATACCATCTATAGTGGTTGACTCTTCTGTAAGATATCTTCCCTTTTTTCCCAAATAAGACCTATTCCTTTTTTAATGTCTAGCTTGGGGTAGGTGGGTCTGCCTCTATGGATCCTGAAGACTATAGTCTCATTTTCTAAATCATTTTAGACATAATACGTTCTTCTAATAACATATACCTTTCATTATATAAACTATAAGGTTATATATTTGTGGATTAGATATCCGGGTGATATATTGTCAAAATATTTAAATTAAATACAAATAACCATTAAAATGGTCAATATTATAGGGAAAAACGAATAAAATATTATATCCCACTTAATAGAAATTATTCATGTCATATAATTTTAACAAACCTCTTATATAAATCTTTATTAAGAAAAATATATTTATAACATGAAAACATTTTGTATTTATCGTTAAAATGAAATCTCATATAAATTTTTATTTATAATCCCTCCATCTCCTAGCTACTAATGATACACATTTCATCCTGACAGATTTACTGTTATTTTTATGAAATTTCATTTGATAAGAATGGGAAAACCTAATAATTGGAAAAAATTTCATGATATGAAAAATAATAACAAATGATCTTACCAAAACTATAACCCATAATTGATATATTATCTATTTTGCAACACCTTTCCAATCAAAAATCAAAATGTTATCTTTCACCTGATCATAAATTGCAGAAAAATTACTAAATTGTTTTGAATTTGGACCCCTGGGATTATCATTATCATTAAACCCAACATATATCCACTAGGCATTGCCACCGAAATATAATTTTTTTGTAAACTTGTGATACCAAATTTACCTAATATGGAATCCTTCTTTTCCCCTAAGGAAGCAGAAGGCACTTGTGAACAATTATGAGGAGGCTCCTCAGTTAAATTATATGTATGGTCCTCCCCTAACTATCTTGGTTACTTAAATATTTTTTAGACATTATCCTAATAATCATACAAATAAAAATTTTATACACAAAAATAGAAAACCAATTGTTACATATAAAACTCGATAAAAAGGATAAATGATATAAAAAATTAAACTACACTAAATTTTTTATTAATATTTGTTAAAATATTTTACTTAGTTTCAATAATATTATTGACATATATAATGATACACATAGAAGAAACGAATTATGTAAAATGTTATAAAATCCAGAAGTTAATTAAAATTTTTTATATGTTTTATAAAATTATAAAAAATGAAAAATAAATAACTATTTTTCAAATTAGTTAATGTTTCTAAAAATAATGTTAAACTGAATAATTACTGTGCTATTTATATTATACTTTAACAGTAAACATGGATAAAATAATACTGAAACATTTATGAAACATAAAATAATATATACAACAAATCAAATCTAATGTATAAAGTTATTCAAATGAAAAAATTACCTTTAATGTTGAATAATTATAAAATGATTAAAAATAAGTAAACTGGTCTAAACAACAAATTAATCATATTTTTTAAAACTATGCTTTTTATGTAAAA
Source organism: Viscum album (assembly GCA_963277665.1). Lineage (NCBI taxonomy): Eukaryota > Viridiplantae > Streptophyta > Magnoliopsida > Santalales > Viscaceae > Viscum > Viscum album. The sequence goes on from OY728148.1 coordinate 1,945,132,234, forward strand.
AATTAAAACTTATATATCTAAAATTTTCTGAAATTTAAAAATGTAGAAAATAAATAAATCATTTCTTACTTTAAAATTTGAAAATTACTAAAGGATTATTTTCCCATATTCCTTCCACATGTTCATTATATATGGAATAAATAACATCTAAAAGGTAGTCATCAATTTTCATTGATAATAATTCCATGGAAGAAAGTATCTAATATAAATCATCATTGTTTTATTTTTTTTCATTCCCAAAATAGTATTTTCTCCCTTTTAAAATGATTTACCGCATCGCATTTTACTAACATGTATCATAGATTTTTATCATGTGTTTTTATGATAAAAGGACAAGCTGTGTATTCAAACATATTCAAGTTATCTTGTTTGATACTAAATTAATCATGTCCTATGTTTTCTATACTGATAATTTTTTTAATTAAACACTTTTACCTGAAATTCAATTTAATCATTCTCCCATATTTCTTCAATGATTCATTAATTTGAACATCATGCAGAGATAGGGTTTTTTCTTTTGAAGTAAAAAAATTAATATCTTGTTTGAAAACCAATCCACTCCTTTTCTTTACTACAATCATGTTGTCAAAAACTTTGTTTAAAATTTATAGCCATTAATGTCATACCATGATGATGATATCCAATTTAAAATTGGGAATCCCACTAACCATCAATATGTATCTATTACATTAATTATACCATGCCTGATTTTTTTAAACCATTGGAAAAAATATTTGTCAAGATCATTAAATATAAAAATATATATTTTTATTTAAAAAATATTATTTTGACACTTTAAAATGATAAGTTATATTTGGATGAGTATCATTTAGGTTTTTCAATATGTATAAATATACCCAATTTATATATTCAAGTGATAATTATTTTAATTTCAATACATAAATCCCTTTTCTCCCAAAAAAATACTTGTTTATAGTGTTATGTAGAAAAAATAATGTTCTCCACTACAAAAATTTATTTTATACAAAACTCTACAACATTCCCCAAGAATATAATTATTAATAATGTAGGATTTTGGCCCATATGTATTCTTAACATAACCATTCAATAAATTTATATAACCTTCAAAAGGACACATATATTGTATATATTTATAGGTCTACAATATTTATTTCATTCATTATATAAACTATTAAATTCACCACAGAATATAAAAATATGGATGGAACAATTCCAAATTTAAAATTATAGAAACTAAACCATTATTAATATTGTTTGATGAATACCTATCAACCACTTACATAAAAATTGAATTTACAAAATGACACAACTTCATGATATTTATTCGGATATAGAGGGTAACTATTCGACATAATCACACTAGCCTTAGTTTTTTCACCATGATGTAACAATCATGAAACTTCATTCACGGTAACTTCAAATATTTTATTGACAAACAATTTTTTTATTAATGAATATTAACACACCAACACTTTTATACCATGGAGGAACTACAAAAATTCAAATTTTATCCCACATGGATAATATATGTCATGTTAGAGGAATGAAATCTCATCTTTATTTGGTATTGGGATATAACTCCAAATATATTCCCATTGAAAACATTTTCAATCTTGAATTAAACTCACTCTTAATCATTTCTTTAAAATACAAAAATTTCTAGTCAATGATTAATAGATATTATTCCAAAAATGAATGAAATAAATTTTATGTTTCATATCGGGATATTTGCAACATGAAATATCAAATAATATTATCTTTTTGAACCAAAATATTTTTATCATTACTATATTTTTTTGTTTTTTTAAATGTTACATAAATGATTTTTATCATATAAAATTACTAATTAGTTGAAAAATATTTGGAATAAATATAAAATTTATTTTAGTGATATTTTGATGGAAACCATTGATTACCCACACATACTATTTTATACCATGTTTTAGTTAATAATATGAATTCTTTTATTCACAAATTTGAAATGATTTATGCCTCTTGAAAAAATTATCATGGAAATTTCCTTTAGCCAGGAAGTCATTTTCATTGAACAGAATCATTTCTTGAAGTTGAAAATGTCCCATTTTATAATAATTATACACTATAATCCCTTCCTCTCATAATAGTTTGAAATCATCAATTAATGGTGACAAGAGCACATCAACATCATTTCAAGGACATTATAGTATATAAATCCCTCAAGTCATCATGATATATTTATGATTCACAAGTAAATTATGGAGAGAAGTAATAAATCAAAAATAACATAGGTTGGGAATTTTGTTTTCTACTGAGGATCTAATATGTATTCATTTCATCAATTCACAGTCAATGTTTGTGATTTATAATATTTTTTTTAAAGGTATGAATTTTTTAGGATCCCATCATATTCTAGGTACAACCCACCTATAATATTTTATTAAATTTATTTCATTGGTGTTTCATTTTTCTTTAAACCATGGTGAATGAGTCTTGTTTGGAAATAAATATCCTTTATTGGAAAAAATGAACTAACTTTTAGGGATATATGTTTTTTGGAATTAATGGAGTCTAGGTATAAATTTGTTAAATGGAATTATGCAGTTTTATTGTGATTTTGAACGACTTCTGAGGTGGTTTGGGGACTTTCACCTAATCTAGTTTGAAAATAATTTACTGGACCATTACACACCATATATATATATATATATTACATGACGCCTAACTGATGCCAGACACATTTCTGGAAATCATTATGATGTGATGTGGTTACACTCTATGAGCCTAATTCACATCGTGTAAATGTTGACCAAGATAAATATTAACCCAAGGTGATGGGTTTTTTATGAATTTTCAAAAAATAAAGAAATATGTAACATGAAACAATTACACATCATGTATTACTCGGACCATGTAGTTTTAAGTGTATAGCATGTATGATTATTTAATTCTATTTCATTCATCCATATCCTATAAAACATAGGATGATTTCCATACATTTTTTGAGATTTCCCACCCTTCTGGACTTCCTGATCACACAATTGATCCCTGGTGAGTTTTTTTCCTATTTTTTCCTTCTTGTCCATCATTCCATGTTGTGGTGGTGGAATCTATTGACCACATGAAAATTTTTGGGGTTTATTATTGACCTAATTTGATGTTGTATCTTATTGAAATCTCATGTACATTCATATTTTTTGGTGTTTTTATTAGAAGCATTTTCCTTAATCGCCTATTAAATGTTGGGGGTCTAAACCTATACTTATGGTCTATTTAATTATGAAGTATATACAACATTGTGATTTATTTAAAATAATATGATCTATAATTTATTTTTTCATCGATTAATGGTAAATCATGGACTTGAACATTGGTTGGATCCATTTTGATTGAATTGTTTATGTGATATGTCTTATGGCTACCTAAGAGGTGTGCATACCTTTGAAAAATATGAACAATGATACTACATTAATGTGTATTATGAATGTCATGAGATTATGGGTGATTTCTTGAGATAGAATCACTTTTATTAAATCTTGTGTCATATTTATATGGTTGTTTATAGATTTATATATAAATAAAGTGTATTATAATGAAAAATGTAATTTTTATTATCAACCCTTTAGATTTATGATGTGATATTATGATATCCATGCAGCTATGACTTGTTGAGTTGATTTAGTAATGGTTATATATAGGTATATTACTAGTGATTATGAAATTATTATATATAGGTAATTCCCCAATGATATATGGTTTAATTATTATATACATGGATTTTTGGGAGGTTAAAATGATTTTATATGGGGCTCAGACCAGAGTTCCATAATAAAATGATTATACATTGGGTTATGCCCAGAGGCTTAAACACTTATATATAGGCCTTTCATGGTTATTTTTTTTTGCCTAATGGTATTTTCCCAGTTATGTAATAATTCAATGGTTGATGGCTATAGTGGGAATGGTTTCTTAACTTGTTTAGATACATTACAACATGGCGTTGAAGCGTATTGATTGATAAATTATATTAATTATTTAATTAATACACATGTTTATCACTTTTTTGCATACACGTATTATTAGAATGGGTTTTTGGACATGGTTGTGTCTCCTTATTGAGTTTTTTTCATAGCCTCTATGGGGAGCCATTTGGTACCCAAGAATATTACTTGGATGAATGTGGGACAAGTTAAAGGGACATTGCTACTTAGTTGTTTCTTGTTGGTTGGGCTATATTTTGTAGATCGGTCTGACATGGGGTTTAGAACCTAGTATTTTTTGTTACTATAGGTCATGTATATCTTTTATTTATATTGTTTATTGTTTTAAATTTAGATACATAACTGCTTGTCAATACATGATTTTGGATTTTTGGTTTATTGGTTTAACCTTAACTTACCAGTTTTATTATATATTGTTTTTGTTGTTCTTTATAACTCTGATATTTTTATTATCTAATTTCATCGACTGTTTTTTTTCTATACTAGGGGTTAGATTCTCTCCTGTATACATATCACACCCCTACTACTAGTTGGAAGCCTTTTCTATGTGGGGAGGTCTGTTTGAGGTCCATTAACCAACCCATTTTGTCCACATGTGATATTGCTGGATCAGGTGATGTTATAGGGTGATATCAATGGTTGGATATTTTTTTCTATTTAATTAATTTTTGGGAAAGTATTAAGGGATAATAAGATGTGTGGGTACTTATTAATGATATTGTTATGGGGAGTAGTTAACCCATATATGGGGGAAAATCCAAGTTCCAAGAGACGAGATTTTTGTTTATGATTTCCCTTATTAAAGTTGATGTCATTTCACCTACAGTAATTTTTATGTAGTTGTTTTGTGATTTTATGATTTCATGAAATTTATAAACATTGACCAGTATGAAATGATATGATTATGTATGAATAATTTTTGGAACCTTGGGATATATATTGACATGAATTGTTCGTGATAGGGAAATAATTTTTTTCTTGTGATATATACATTCTTGTATTAACTGCAAAAAATTATATATGTTTTATTTGATAAAATAAATGAAATGAACTATTATGTCCTGATAAATAAATTTTAATCCATGTTTAATGAGACCAGGATAAGTGGTTGTGTATTTTTTTCACCAGTTGAGGGCGACATTTTTTTTCCAATGTTTTAAGGAGTGTGGTATTCATTTATAGAAAATGCCTCCTCAGCATCTTTGAGTTGATAATCAAGAAATTGGAAATTAGTATGTTGTTAATGAAACTGAGTTATATTTTCCTATATCTACTGAGGATTAAATGAATTTTCTACATCATAAAAACTTATTGAGGGTCATCTGATCAATTGAAAGGGAGACTATTTCCATCGTGCCTTTGATTCCCATGATGGAAAGATAGTTTCGACTGTAGAATCTATCTATTTTGATTGGGGAGTGAGTCCCCCTATTAGAGATGTACTGGAATGATTCAGTCCATAATATCTTCAAGAATATTTAGACACTAATGGATTAAAGGGTGAATCCAACTACAAATATTCATTGTATAATTTCCTGGAATTGGTGGGATTTTATTGAGAAAGGTAGTAAATTAGATGTGTTATCTTGGGTGGAATTTGAGGAAAAGGTCCGGATCTAGTTCCATCTATAGAAGTTTATAGATTAAGAGGTTCTTGAGTTCAATAATTTTAAAGAATATTGAATTTCCATAATGTAATACGCTGAATGATTCATTCACATGCAGCGATTTGCGCTATCTTTATATACTAAGAAGATCTCTAGTGTGTTATGTATTTAATATGGGATTCACTATGAGACTAGGCCACCATTGAAATTTTTCAACTGATTATATTTACTGATGTGATGACTCTGTAACACATCATCAATGGAAATATGAGCAAGGACTCATTTAGCTACCATGCTATTTCAGCCGAGAAAACTACAAGCTCTTATTCTGGTGAAACAATGAAAATCTAGGAAACTTTTCACCAAGGAAGAAGTCGAAATATCATCCAAGGAAGATAGAATCTATATAAGTATCATGTTTAAATAAATTTCTATTAGTGTGGTATTGTTGGACACAAGCGATATCAATGTTGGTACCCCACTAGGTAGTTCCATGATTCAGGCAGGAGGAGCCATCTTCAATTTTTTAGGAACATCTTATAGCAGAGTAGTGGTAGGGGATCAAGAAAGATACTAAAAAAAGGTAATTACTCAGCTACTAGTTATTAAATAGGTGGATGGAGTTCCTCAATATGTTTATTTTTACATAGGGGACTTGGTACCCCAATGAAAGAATGATAGTACCAGCCCGACATGATGGTCAACTGCATGTTATAGAGACTAATCTGGATATTGTGGATGCAATACCTTCTACTGTTAGATGTAAAAATATTGTATCATCTACCATATCTTGTTTTTTGGATACATTCTCATTACATTCCTTTTTATATTAACTTATTTTCAAACAAATTATCCTTGGTTATGGAAATATTAGATGATTATTTGAGCATCGACACAATTTTAGAACTGAATTCTGAGAATTTCAAATTTTGTAATTAATATTATCTAGAGATTTTAAGTAACCATTTATTTTCATAACCATTTCAACTTGAAATGACAGGTTTTTATTTAATTCTTGGTATGGGTTGGTTAGTCCAATACCAGGATCATATTGACTATTACAAGTGGAGAGTTACATTTTTATCTCTAAAATGATGAAGTTATTCTCACCATGGTGAGTGGGATCTTCATCCTAGTCATGCATGACCAATTAAATGAATATTGGATTATATAGTGGATTATATATCAATTATTATTTTGTATGATGGTGGAATGCAGTGAGAATCATTTACTATAGTGGTAGAATGATTTCAAGATGACTTTCCTAAAAAGTTCATCAGATTACTACTCGAGCAGGAGTTCTATCTAACAATCAAGTTACTGTTGAGAGAAGATCTAGTTTTTATCCCTCTGTATAGAATAGGACATATAGATATTTGGGATTTCAATGTTTAGTATGAAGAGTTAGAAGTGAATGGATTCATATAGCCAAGTATGTCTCCTTGGGTTCTCTAGTTCTTTTTTCTAAGAAGGATGATTTGATTTAGGGATTATATATAGATTATTTTTTATTGACTCATATGAAGGTAAATATTCCGTATTCTATTTCATGCATGTATAATCTATTCAATCATCTAAGGGGTGATAATATCTTTGTTTTAGTGGGTGGCTTAGAACCAACTAAATTTTACTTTATTCATTAATAAATTTCTTATCACATCTTTATTATTATTTTGCGTGACAATGCATGTGATAATGTCGTAAGGATAGTTGTTGCATTAGAGGATCATAGTGGATCCCTACTATAATGAGAACCTAGAAGTTCCATGACACTATTCTTGAATATATGTTATATGGATGGAATATTTTATTTGAGGAACACAAATAATATAGGGCATTAGGGGTGATGACTCATATAACATTGAGGCACCTTTTCATGGTGTGTGCCCTTGGTAATATCCAAGATGATATTTTGAGAAAGAGACCCGATAGTAGGAAATCTACATTTCATAGTGTCATTTGATGTTCCCATATGCGGATGTGTGTAAGGGTCCATAGACATTAACATTATTATTAATGGTTATTACAAATCACACACTTATATGTATTGACAAAAAATGCGACGACACACTATTCGCTTTGAGGTAGGATACGTTGGGTGTGTCACGTGTGATAATACATTAATAAATAATGCGAGAAAATATTTGTTCCTAATGTTCCAAACCAGAAGTAGATATCTTAGGCCCTTTTATGGAATTGATATAGCCTAAATAAATCCATGGCCATGGTGAGGAATTAGCAAGTTCAATTTCAGAAATTCAAAGAAAGAATAATTGATCACAAGGGTTGAGGGCACCAGCATGCAACCTTCTTTATTTTAGATATCGTGACAAATAGATTATATTACACACTAAGTGTTCGCAAAAGGTGATACAGTTTTTCGGCATTAAATTCATTCTCTATGGGTACCTTGGTGTGTTTCTAGATGCTAACCATGGACTTTAGGCAGGTTCCACCTAATGCCACTGAGAAAGAGGCCCAATGGGTCACACAGTAAGTGTGTCTAAGTATCTCGGTTAAATTAATATTTTACAAGTGAAATAATGAATATTCTTGATTGATAATTAATAATTATTTTTAAGGATGGCGGATCACATATATTTTGACACTAGTTATTCAAGAGAATATATTGTTGTTGAAATAATATATTTATTAGCGTGTAATGCAGTGATATTTATTTTAGAAATAAATATCCATTATTCATGATCTAATAAATGTGGTGGAGGAAATAATGAAAAAGGAAAAACAAAAGTACATGCCGTGAATAATAAGGCCGTGTATTTTTTTCTGGGAATTTATGAAAAATAATATTATTTATTTAATTAAATAATATTAGGTGTAATTCACTGGGTGCATGTCAGGTAATAATAATAGTCAACTATTATTATTAGACATGGGGTATTACAACGAATTAAATGAAATGAATAAATGATTTCGTGTAATTAATTCATTTTATTATTCAATGCAATTCAAAATCAAAATTATATATTTCTCATTTGCCTATCCATTTTGGAGATTGTACACAATGGGTTTGGGAATGATCTCAAGGCAACAGATAATTCCATTTCCACAAAAAACGCTCTCAAGATACGTGAGAGAGTTAAACCTCCACCGGATCAAGGTGATCGATAGGGGACATCGCAAGAAAAGGATCTTCTGTGCTAGAACATAGATATCCCTTCGGTGATGTCCAGAGATTTGGGGAGAACGTGTGGATCACTACTAGATGAATCCTACCCTTGGATTCTATGACACAATGACAGATCATATCGGATCATGACCGGAAACCTCAATGAAGAAAAACATCCATCAAGGTAGTTCTTGTCAAGTAATTAAATTATTTTTAACCAACATATGATGATCATGTATATGGTTATGGGACTCCCCTCTTTCTTTTTCTTTCTTTATTATATTATAAAGATCCGACCTTTTATTTTAATGATAGATCTCAGATTTATTGATTTTAACACTATAATTAATGTTGGGTACACCCACCAATACACTTCTCCTCATCCTGTAACCTACAAGTGGTATCAGTGGGAGTCATATAGTTGATTAAAATTATTTAGATTTTCGATGGTGATTTACGCATTTAAAAATTTAGTTGTTTAAATTCAAGTTATCCATTCCTTAATTATGTATCTAGAGATCTATTAATCCTCTCTCATTTCTTATCCACCTTATATAAACAAAGTTTTTCTTTTAATTTTGATTAAAATAAAATATAGGATCTCATCCGGAGGTGCCAAAAATTCCTGGCTGTACAACATCAGAATACACGGTGTGTATTCGGAAGTACCAGTTGTGATGTCTAGGATCAATGCATCAGACTAGTCTTCCAAATCAGGTCGTGTGTTGGAGTATTCCTAAGTAATAAATGACACCATGTGTTGACCAGGAACAAGTAGCACACTATTTCTAGATTACACACCATGTTTTCCACTAAACACTGCATGCAGTCCCTTCGGGATAGGGTTGGACCGTGTACCCCATACATGGCATGCCTGGCTAGAAACTGTGTAACGCGGATACTACATGGTGTGTGTCCCACTAAGCACACCATGTACACTGAAAATTTCCAAATTACATCTACACGCCATGACCCCAGGCATGTACTTCAGATGGATTATGAACAAAATTAAACGCCATGTAGTCAAATCTACATGCCTTGTACTTATCCAAATTATGCATATTTATTAAAATTTATTATTATATTATACAAACCCGCGAGACATGTACCATAATGAAGGAGTAAAGCTGAGGCAAACCACATGACAGGTGTTTTAAATATATGTGTTTAATTTATCATCTGTGTAACGTTCATTTATACTCATTGGGTAGTTATTCACAAGAATTCACTAGGTTGACTCCAAGGATAAAGTTACGTACAAAGAAAATATTAGATAAATTTATTTGTTTAAAATTATGATGGATGAAAATCTTAAGGAAATTCTGAAAAAAGGTTTAAGATAAAAGGATTGATTAATTAAATATAATTAATTGATTAGATCATGATTTATCTTAAGCAAGAATGATTAAAGAATTGAATGCTCACTTTATATATGCATAAATATTGTTGCATGCATGGATGATCCTGAGCTAGACCAAGACCTTTTTATGTGAATGGATTATTTTAATTGATTTTTTTCAATTAAATTTTTTTGTCTTACGAGCATTCTCCTCATTAATATGTAGGGCATGCGTGCCCAAGGATTATTTAATATAAAAACCCCTTTTACCCCTCACCTTCGTGTGAGATAAATGCTTATGTAAGGGATGGAGCTCCCAATATAGTGGAGGTGGCTCCAGTCAGGCACCAAGGTGAAACCAATCTAAGTAGATACAATGTTGGACAGGTGGAAAGATGTAAACATGAACCCAAAATGTTCAAGGTGTTTCTCCCCTAGGTTTTGGGTTAGTTTATCAACCGCTAAATAAACTAACCCCCAAAACAATTTCATTATCATAATATTTATTTTATTTATGTTAGTTGAAGGGTTTTATATTGTGGGTGTGTTATCACGGTCAAACAATTAATGAATTAAACAATCAAGCAATATGGAACTAAAATTGGACCGAAAAATGTATAAAATATTATCATATACATGGTTAATAACTTATGTATATCCCATATAATATTAAAAAACATGTAATCAATGATAATAAAATGGGAATTTACGTATAAGGATAAAATCCCTAAAAGAAATATTAAGTTGGTATAGCCTTCCATAATCTTAGTTAGAATCGAACAATAGTTCAAAGTGCTTGACAACCATATTTAGGGGGATTTCAATTATCGAGGAATTATAATTCAAGGTTTTGGGTTGAATTGACTTGGTTCGCATCAAGGGTTGACTTCCACAACATGACATGGTGTGAACAAGAGGAAAAGGTTGAGGAAATCCAAAATAAAAGGATATCAGTATTGGGGAGTCCAGTCAATGGATCAAGGAGCTATGATTTAATGAAGTTTGAATTTGGAATGCCTACCTAAAACCCTTAATGTTTCTTGAACAACCCTAGTTGGGGTAATGTGAAGGGAAATATGGATCCTTTCAACTAGATTATTCAAGAAACTTAATATTTTGAAGTCAATGGTGAGGGATATTGGATTTTGATAAACTAATGGGAGACTAATAAGTACTCATTTATTTATTTTTCTCAGTTTTATTATAATAAATTACTAAAACTTTGCTCATATTAATTTGTAGAAACAATAATAAAATGACTTCAAACATATCATTGCAAGCCATACTTGAGAAGGAAAACCTTCTCACATGCACCAATTTCTAATAGTGACAGAGGCGTTTACGCATCATCCTTCGTCGTGAGAGGAAATTATATGTGCTGGAAGAGACTGTTCTAGTTGTGCCTCAGAAATAGGCCAGTGATGAGTAATTTTCACTCTATATGAATCACAATGACGATGCTGCATATTTCTTAGTGTTTCGTGCTATCAGTTATTTCTAATGAGATCTTGAAGGAACATGAAAACATGGATGCATATAGCATGATGTCTCACTTTAAGGATCTCTTCCAAGAGAAGGTGAGACAGGAGAGATATGAGATCTCCAATGCATGTTCACAACTAAACCTAGAGATTCCACACCAGCCAGGCCTCATGTAGTGAATATTGTTGGATACATTGAACACTTGTAAATCTTAGGGTTTAAGTTCTCGGATGAGTTGCATACAAATCTCATCCTATCATCATTCCCCAAGACCTTATCATGATTATAGACAATTATAACATGAGAAATAATGAAAGTAGACTTTGGAACATCTGAACTTAATTATCTAGGTGGATAAGGACAGGGGGAATGACAAACCCATAGTCTTTATGTTGAATAATAAAAGGAAGGACAAGTAAATGTGACCAAAGACTTATAAACGGTCTGAATCCCCCGAGCACCATCCCACCAAGAAGGGGATGATCTAGAGGTAGGGCAAGGAATGTGAGGTGGTCTATTTTGCATGTGGAAAGTAGTGCAACTGGAAGAGGAACTGTACCTAGAATCATGGGGATGCTAAAGGAGGATTCGTTATCGAGTGTAATCTTTCCATTTCTAAACATTGGGTATTAGATACAGCTTGTGGGGCTCACATATGTATTCAAATGGAGGAACCAAGTAGATTTATAAAGATTTCCATAGGAGAGGTAGATCTATAAGCTGCCAATGGCACGAGGCTAGTTGCGTTAGCCATGGAGATTTCCACTTCTCATTGCCAACTGGGATAATTTTGGTTTTACATAACTGTTATTATGTGCATAGTGTTACCAAGAACATAATTTCTCTATCTTGTTTGGATATGGATGGATTTATTGTCATGTTTGGAAATAATGGTTATATCTATTATAATAACAACATATGTTATCGTATAGCGCATTTAAATAATGGTTTGTATGTATTAAATTACGAAAACCAAGTGTAGGAAATTGATAACAAAACTGACTCACATGACTCATACATCACCCAGTTGTGGCATCACCATCTAGGTCATGTAAACGAGAAGCGCTTGACAAAGCTCTTCCAAGATGGCTATTTAGACTCTACTGAGCTAAACCCACTTGAAAGATGTCATGCTTGTTTACAAGGAAAAATGACCAAGCTGCCTTTCAGTGGACATGGTGAAAGGGACACACAACTTTTAGGATGCTTCATACAGATGTGTGTGGACCATTTTCAGAAGAATCTAGAGGTGGATATTCTTACTTCATTGCATTTACTGAGGATTTTGTTAGATATGTATATGTTTACATAATGAGGTAGAAGTCCTAAGACTTATAGAAATTTAAGGAATTCATGAATGAAGTAGAGAATCCACTTGTTAATAAGATAAAGAATCTTCCATCAGATCAAGGTGGAGAATAACTGAAACAAGAGTTCATCAATCTTCTACGCAAGTCTGGGATTCTATCTCAGTTCACTCCTCCATATGCACCATAGTGGAATGATGTTAGAAAAGGGAGTAACCAAACCTTGTAGGACATGGTGAGTTTGATGATGAGTCATGTAGATCTTCCATTATCCTTTTAAGGATATGCATTACAAACTGTTTCATACACAACAAACTGAGTACTAACTAAAGCGGAAAATGGAATTCCCTCTGAGTTATGGAATTTAAAGAAATCCATTTTGTCACACACACATGTATCGGGATGCGAATAATTTGTTAATGAATTATTAGGAAACAAACAACCACCCCTGGGCATGAGTTGTATCTTTATAGGATATCCCATGGAAACAAAAGGATATTAGCTATATAACCCTTTTAAAAAAAGGTGATTGTTGCCAGAAAAGCTATATTTCTTGAGTAGGAGCACATCGTAAAAAGGTATAGTTGGAGAAATATTGGATTTGATTAAGTTAATGCTCAAGATACATTGAAGTTGGTATAGGAACAAGTTCCACAGGTCCCTGTGGAAGAGGTTCCAGAAACACAAGTACTACGTAGGAGCTCAAGGGAGGTATGGGAAAAAAAGTGATTTGGCTTCATAGTCACCAAGGATGGTGAATCATTGTTGTTGGAAAATGATGAACCTCTCTCTGACAAGGAATCAATAGAGAGCTCCGAAGCAGCAACATGGCTAGAAGCTATGAATTTTGAGATGGATTCTATGTATTAGAACTAAGTCTAAGTTCTGGTCGATGAGCTAGTTGATGTAAATATTGTTGGATGCAAATGGGTATTTATGAGAATACAGGACATGGAAGGTCAATTTAGCACATATGAAGCACGGGTAGTGGCTAAAGGATTCTGAAAATGACAAGTAATTGACTATGATGAAACCATAACTCCAGTTTCCATGTTTTAATCCATAAGAATCATACTTTCCATAACAGATTTCCTGGACTACGATATTGGGAAAATGGATGTCAAAACAACATTCCTTAATGGGATCCTTCAGGAAGATGTCTACATGACACATCCTGAAGGGTTTGTGACACAAGGTAATGAAAAATGAGTTTTCAAGTTACATAAATCCATGTATGGATCAATGTAAGCATCCAGGTCATGGAACATACAATTTGATGAATCCATAAAGGAATTTGGTTTCATTAAGAACAAATGTGAGCCATGTGTTTATAAGGAATTTAATGGTAATGTGATTGTTATACTTGTATTATATGATGATGACATATTTCTTATTGGAAATGATGTACTATTCATACAGTCAGTTAAGGACTGGTTGAACAAGTCTTTCTTCATGAAGGACTTCAGTGAACCCACCTACATTCTAGGGATCAAAATCATTTTTGATAGATCCAAGAGGCTACTTGGACTATGTTAGGGTACATAAATTGACCAAATACTAAAGATATTTAGTATGGAACAATCCAAGAGATGATTGGTTACAGTGTCACATGGCCTTCATCTTTATAAGTAAATGTTTCCTCCGACACAACAGGAGAAAGATACAATTAGTAAGATCACATACACTTCGACTATAAGATCCATCATGTATGCCATGTTATATACTAGGATTGATGTTTCCAAAGCACTGATCATGGTAGAAAGATATCAAGTAGATCCAGGAGAACAACATTGGACTATTGTTAAGACTATCCTTAAGTATCTGGGAAGAGATATTGATATGTTCCTTGTGTATGGAGGAGACGAGGAGCTTGTCATCATATGGTATACTGAAGCTGGTTTTTAGACAGATAAAAACGATCTGAATTCGCAATCTGTATTTCTTTTCTATTTCAATGGGGGGGTAGTGAGCTCGATGAGTTCAAAGCAGACAGTTTTCACCGATTCTATAGCAGAGTCCGAATATATAGCAGATTTTGATATCGGCTAGGAAGTCATATGGATTCAAAATGGTTTCAATGAGCTTGATGTGGTACCTAGCAGTAAAATTCCTATAACATTGTATTATGATAATACTGCATCAGTGGATATTTTAAAAGAATCAAGTTTATATAAATTGAAAATGAACGTACTCCCAAAGTATCACCTCTTGAGGTATTTCTATCAAAGGGGAGAATTTGTTGTGAGAAGAGTGTCTATAGAAAAGAACATGGTGGACAACATGACTAAAGAAATATCTCAGCAGAAGCATGAATATCATGTGAGAACTAACAGTATAAAGGTCTTCATAAGTTGCCTCTAGTTCAAGTCAGAGTCTATTGGAGTTGGTGGCCTAGAACCAACCTCATTTAAATTTATTCATTAATAAATATCTTACCACATCTTGATTATTATTCTGTGTGAAAATGCATGTGATAATGTCCTATGAATAGATATTTCATTAAAGGGTCATAGCAGATCCCTACTATGTTGAGAATTTGGAAGTTCCATAACACTGTTCTTGAATATATGTTCATTTGTCGGATGTTGTTATTTGAGGGAAATAAATAATATAGGCTATTAGGGGCGAGAAATCCTAAAACATTGAATCACCTTTTCATGGTGTGATCCCTTGGTAATATCCAATAGGATATTAGGAGAACGAGATCTGCCAGTAAGAAATCCACATTTCATAGTGTCATTGGATGTTCCTATATTCAGACTTGTGTATTGGTCCTTAGACTTTGAGATAATTGTTAATGGGTATTACAACTTGCACACTTAGATGTATTGATGAAAACCGTGATGACACACTATTCATAGCGAGGTAAGATATGTTGGGTGTGTCATGAGTGATACTACATTAATAGAAAATGCGAGAAAGGATTTTTCCCTCCTATTCCGTAACGAAATTAGATATCTCAGGCCCTTTGATGGAATTGGTATAGCCTAAATAAATCCATGGACATGGTGAGGAATGGGAAAGTTAAATTCTGGAAAGTCAAGGAAAGAATAATCAATCACATGGGTTGATGGCCCTAGCATGCAACCCACTTGATTCAATATATCGCGACAAAGGGATTACATTACATATTAAGCATTCGCAAGAGGTGACACATCGTTGTATCTTTAACTTCTTTCTCTATGGGTGTATTGGAATATTGCGTGATTCTAACCATGGTATTTTGGTAGGCTCCCCCTAATTACACTAAGAAATAGGCCTAGAGGGTCACACACTAAGTGTTCCCATGTATCTCAATTAAATATAAATTTAACAAGTTAAAAAAATAATATTCTCGATTGTGGTTTATTAATTATTTAAGGATGGCTGATCACATTTATTTAGACACTAGTTACTTGAGAGAATGTATTGTGGCAAAATAATATATTTATTAGCGAGTAATTCAGTGATATTTATTTTAGAAACTAATATCTATTATTCAAGGGAAAATAAATGTGGTGGAGGAAATAAAGACTAATGGAAATAAAAAAGTACATGTCATGTATATTAACGCCTTGTATTTTTTTAAGGATTTTTTGATAATTAATATTATTTATTTAATTAAATAATATTATATGTAATTAACTAGGCACATGTCATGTAATAATAATAGTCAAATTTTATTATTATACATGGGGTATTACGAAGAATTAAATGAAATGAATAAATGCTTTCGGGTAATTAAATAATTTTATTATTCTATGTAATTAAAAATACCATTTATATATTTCTCATAAGCCTAGCCATTTTGGGGGTTGTGTATAATGGATTTGGAAAATCTGTCAAGCGAAGAGGGAATTCCTTTTCAACCAAGAACGATTCCAAGCTACGAGAGGGAGATCCACCTCCACCAGATCAAGGCGAACGAGGGCGGACATCACAAGTGATGGCTCTTCTACACTAGCACCTGAAGATCCCTTCGACAATGTCCAGAGATACATGGAAGACGTGTGGATAACTGTTAGAGGAATCTTATACTTGGATTCTATGACGTAATGACAGATCACACTGGATCGTGACTAGAGACATCGACGAAGAAAGAATTACATCAAGGTAATTCTTGTCAATAAATTAAATAAATTATAACCAACATAGGATGATTCTGTATATGGTTCTAGGACTCCCCTCTTTCTTTTTCATTGTTCATTCTATTTTGAAGATCCGGCATTTTATTATCGTGAAGGATCTCGTATTGATCATTGTTAACGGTAAAATTAAAGCTGGGTACACCCACCAATGTTCTTCCACTATGCCTGGAACCTAAAATCTTATCTAGGATCTATTTGAGAATGGTATACCACTAGTTGAGTGTAAGACTATTAGATATACTCAGGAATTCTTTTTGGAGAAGGAATGACATGTATGAGTTTATAGTGATGTTGTTCAGTATTACCAATGTACCATCAGTATTTATGGAATTAATAGATCATATCATTTATTTCATTCTAAACTAGATTATAATGGGTTTCCCTGGAAACATAGTGTACTCTCATTCTATAGAATATCATTACAAACACCTTGACATTGTCTTGATTACATCGAGATAACATCGACTTTATGCTGAGCTAACCAAATTATGTTTCTAAATTGATAAAGGGTACCTTTTGGGCCATTTCATCTCAATGGTAGGAGTTTTAGTGGACCCCGAAAAGGTTGATGCTATGGGATATTGGGAGAAACCTGATAATGTATTTGAGATTCAATGATTTCAAGGGTTAATAGGTTATTATTGGTATTTTATCTAGGAATTATCCTATCAATAGTCATTGATGATTGGGATTACCAACAAGGGAATGACGTTTATTTTGTCATATCCATGTGAGAGATATTTTTAGATGTTGAATAGAAAGTTGAACTCACCACCTATCTTCACATTAGATATTTAAGATAAAGCATATACCAAGTATATTAAAACATTTGGGTTTTGAGTCAGAGTTGTCCTCATGTAGGAGGAATGAGTTGTTTCTTATGGTATATACAGTTGAAACCATATGATAATTATTTCCCTACTAATGATCTGTATTTAAAATCATAAGTACATTACCTTTGATTCTAGATACACCATATTATAAGAGGGATATTTTTGGTGTAAATGGACCACTGGATCCTTAGGTACATATTTTCTCAACAGGGCTTAAACATCAATTAGAGGTGGTGGTCCTAATTTCACTCTTTACATACATGCATCTAGATTCTCCAGAGTCTTGTGACAAATAGAAAATAATATCACTCCATACAAACATGCATCTAGATTATCAAGAGTCACAATTATGAGTATATATGACTTTGACATTTGTTACACCTATGCTTTTGGATTGGATCAAGTTATAGGTGTTATTTGATCTAGATGGATTAGTTCTAAGAGACAACTTATATGGTGGGGATACCCCATCTAGATGGTCCATTGATAGTGAAAATTCAATACTTTTTCATGGAGTAGTATGAGTTCCTATGGGATTGAGCGAGGAGTTGATGATAGAGTTTCTTGAATCTAGATGGATGGTAAATCCTGCTTTCAAATAGATGTATCAGGATCTCTGTAGGTAGTACTGGTGGTCAAGAATATAGAATGAGGTAGCAGACTTTCAGGTGTGATATTTCAATAGTAATTAGGTATAATTAGAGTATTAGAGACTAATAGGTATATTGCAGCCTCTTCCCATTCCTGAGTGGAAATGGGATGTTGTAAAAATGGATTTTTTGATAAGATTTCATAGTACAACCTCTATGAATGATGAAGTATGGGGATCATGGATTGACAGGGAATGTATCCCAACTTTTAATTATAAGTTAATCCATCGCATTAAATGATATTGGATGTCTATACATGCATGAGATAGTTAAGTTTCAAAATGATATCAAGAGTATCATTTTGATAAAGAGATCCTTGTTTCACATCATTGTTCCATTAGGGTCTTCAGGAGACTCAAGGATCATAGTTTTTTTGATTAAAACCTATCAACTTTTTAATGAAGGTCAATATAAGTGGACCATACAATTTATAGAGGATATGTTATGTGCTTTTGTATTGGATTTTGGTGGTTCATGAGATTAACATATGAATATCATTGAGTTTTTATATAAAAATAGATTCCAAGAATTGATTCATATGGAATATTTCAATGATTTTTATGGAAGGTCGTTCCATTCACCTATTTTGTGGTTTGAGGAAGGTGTGTTAACTCTAGTTGGGACCAGTCTCATATAGGGGAAATATGAGGAGGAATAATTGATCAAGATGTAGTTTGTGACCATGTAGAGTTATAATAAATTTTATGCTCATCATTAGAGATGAACAATGGAGTTTGAGGCTAGTCATCATGTTTTCCTTTGGGTGTCTCTTAGGATGGGGCAACACCATATTAAGAGATATGAAAAATTAGAACCTAGGTTTGTTAGAATATCAAAGATAGTGGATAGGTTCAATACATTGAAATACAGATTAGCCCTTCTAAAATTATATAGTTCTATGAATGATGTGTTTCACGTGTTGAATCATTATATATATTATCTTTACCCATATCATGTGATAAATATTGGAATTGAGAGTTTTATTGACACGTACTTTTAGGAGAATCCAATATGGATTGTGAACCATAGTAAGAAGTATCTATGGGGCAGGAATATACCTTTGTTTCAATTGTAATGTTAGCATGGCCAAGTTCTGGAGGAGACCTAATAGAGGGAGTATGATATGTGATAAAATATGGATAGACTTGTTTGCTGAGACCCCACAATGATTCTTAGAGATGTTTCGGTATGATGTGTTATATAGTGGAATGTTTTTAAGATCCAATGTTTTTCTAGGTTCATCCCTCTTTGATTTTTTTACTCAATGTATTTCATTGAGTTTTTTCTTTTCTTAAAATCATGTTGGATGAGTCTTATTCAAATAAAGAGAGACTTAGTTTTTAAGGATACATAATGTTTAGGATTATATTTTGGTTTTAATTTATAGATTTTTGGAATAAATATGTTTAATGGGTTTATTATGGTTTACCATGATTTTGGAAGGCTTTTGATGTGGTTTGATCACTATCATAGAAGTTGGGATCAAAATTATTTGTCGGTAAATTACATTCCATGTATATGTTATGCATTGTGTAACTACCGCAAGACACATGTTTTGAACTGGTTCATAAAATGAATCAGGATCACATTGTGAATGTAATTCACATTGTGAACCTAATTCAGATAATGTAAATTTTTATTGAGTTTAAAATAAACCCATGGTGATTGTTTTATCATCACAACATAAAAACAGGGAAATACATGGCGTAAAAGTATTACATTATGTGTATTCCCCATACCTAGTGTTTTTAAATCAGTAGTGGATATGATTATTTAATTCCACTGATTGAAACCCTCTCTTCTCAACCCTAGAATTATTCCTAAGAGTTTTTGGAAAATTTTCAACCCTTTTGGATGCCCCAATGACACATCTGAGCTTTGGTGAGCTTCTTTTATTATGTTTTCGTTTTCTTTCATCATTATTTAATGTGGTGGAGTAATATTATGATCGTGGGTTTGTTTTGGGTTTCTTATCTTAACTTTTGGTGATCTAGGTTCTTTTTAAAATCTTTCATTCCATTATTTGTGTTGGATTTTATTGTTGGAAACATTGACTTAATCACTAATCAAATTCATGGTGTCTAAACATAACCATATGGTCTATTTAGTTGTAAATTCTCTGAAATATTGTGAGTTTTCTAACAAAACATGAACTGTAATATCATTTTTTGTTTATTAAGGATAAAGCATAAATTTGAACATTGGTTGGATCCCTTTAGATTCAATTGTGTATGTGACCGGACATATTGCTACCCATAAGGTGGAAAATCCTTATAAGAATAAGAACATGGATAATGGTTCAATGTGTGTTTAGCATGACATGATATTTTAGGTGATTGATTGATATAGAATCACATTTGTTATAGCTTGTGGGATTTTGATGTGGTTGTTGATAAATTTATATATCAATGAAATTTTAATTAAATGAAAATTTTCATTTTTTAGAATTAACAATTGAGATTCATGATGTTATATTGTGATATACAAGTTTTTATGTCTAGTTGAGTTGATAATGTAATGCATATATATAGGGATATACACATTGATGCTGAAATTTTTATATAGTAGGATTTGAACTATGACACATGATGACAAACACATATATATTTCTCTTCCTAGAGGCTGAAATACTTATATTGTGGGATTGGACCATAGTTCCATGCTGAAATTCTTATACATTGGGAATTTCCCTAAGGCTGAAATTCTTATATATTGTGCTTTTCGGGTGAATTTATGTTTATTATTAGGACTTTCCAAATTATTTGATTATTCCATAGATTATGTTTATAGTTGGAATGGTTTCTCTACATGATAAGATACATCCATGAATGGTGTCAAAGCAGGTTTATAGATGTATTAATTTAAGAAATTAATTAATACACATGTTCATCAGTTTATTGCATACACTTATTGTTAGGATGGATTTGTTTAGAAATAGTGGTCTCAACCTTCGGAGTTTTATTCATAATATATTTGGTATTAAATTTGGTACCAAATAATATTACTTGGATCTAGATTAGATAAGGTAAAAGGACCTCATTGTTGAGTTATTTTTTACAATTTGGTATAGAGTTGGAGATGGGTATGACATCAGATTTCAGACAGGGTATTTTGAGATTAATTTGTGTGATAATATGGTTTTATTTGTACCATTTTTTAGTTTTATATTTTGATACATGTAATATTATCATTAAACGATTCATCATTATTGGTTTATGTGTTTTTATTTTACTGTCATGTTTCATAATATATGGGTTTTCTTATTCTTCGTTACTTTTATATTTAATATTTTCTGATTCCATACATTATGTTGTAATCTATACCCAGGGTATAGTATCACCACTACACATATCACACCATTGCTTCTATTTGAAAACCTATATTATACAAGGAGGTTCTCTTGAGTTCGAGTAACTATCATGTGGAAATGAAATGTGTTTCCTAGTTATTTTATCATTTCTTCATAGAATAACTAAAAAAGAGGAATATGTTTCTTAAAAATATTTTCATCATAAACATAAAATATCTATATAAAAAATATGCATGGTATTATTGGATAATATCCAAAGTGAAGAATAACTTAAACCAAGGTTTATTGATTCTATTAATCGAAATACCATTACAATAACATAAAAACAGTCTTGAGGAAATTTCCCTTTCCACTTTTAAAATATTTATTTTTTTAACTAAAAATTCACAAAATATTGTAAAAATACTATTCATTGAAAATAACCTTAGAAACATATAATGTACTATTAAACATATTGAGTTTTCATGATGACTAGAAATTCCATTCATTCCGTAAAAGTTATAAACACATTCCTTAAATATTTTAAAAAAAAAGTATAAAAAAAGAAACTCGTTGGGATAACAAAACGTATCTTCCTTTTAATTTTCTTTCTAAAAATTAAAAAATTTATAAAATGGCTTTAAAAAATAATAGGATAATAGAAAAACATTCTTAAATGTTTTTATAAAAAATAAATAATTAAAAAAACAACTGAATATATTAATAAATACTATTTTACTTAAAAATTGTTTTTCAGTATATTGAATGCCTAATGTGAAGAAAATGATAGGAAAACATATATTTCCATGAAATAACTGTAGGATATGATTTTTTTAGTTTATTGAAGGGTATATCATGAAATTCCATCTTTAGATACTTAATAGTAAAAAATACTGACAAACAATGAGATTGCGACATAAAACCCTTACACAACTTTGGTGAGATTTGAATTCTAAGACCCATGAAATAAAGAACCTATGATGGGTTTGTAAATCCATATAATCTTCATATGAAATATCATAAAATGTATTCTTGGGATGTATATACACAAAAAAAAAACAAGTTGTGAATATGGAATTTGTCTCATATAAATAAACGTGTGGTGAAAGTGTGTTACCATGGGTTTGACTTCCTGCATACATGTTCAAACCTATTATATAATAAATATATATTAATTATAAATATATCATATGAAAATAATAATATATATTGTAATGAACCAATCCTAGAATCTCAAAGCCGGTACATTATTACAATAAGTTGGCATTATCACAAGGAAAAAAATCTTGAAGGCCCGTCCATTTTAGTAGTCTTGGAATCCCATATTACATAAATTATACCCATAATACATTGGTAATGAAGAATAAAACATTATTCACAGTAAATTGAAATTTTTTCGATCCTTGAAAGCTTATTCAATGTTCTCTTCTTCATAACCTGGAGAATGAATCATAATAAGGGTGATCTTGAATTCTTAGAAAGGAAATGTACAACAGATGGAATTATGAATCAATATAAATGGAAAGGTTAATAAATGAGTACACATTCCATAAAAATAAATAGATAAGGAAGAAATAATGTGTCAAGTAAGAAACTGAAACATATTCCATAAATAATTCAATTGATAATGAACTACATACAATGATATGTCAACACATAATATCATGCACAAAAAAACTGATACTAAATGAGGTAAATTAATTTCTTATCGGACGTCATGTCTATGTCACATGAAAACCTATTACTATCAAGACCATTCACAAGATAGTTTTAAAAATAGATTGAAACTCATTTAATTTTTTCAACTAATTTATCTCATGAGAACCTATCGATGCATCAATGAGCTATATAAATTCTGGGATCCACCCTTCATTTCCAATCTAAATCAATACTCATATTGAAAATTAAAAATAACTAATATGAATTATCAACTAATTATATTGAATGATAAATATGGATTATCCATAATTCCCCAATTAGAAAAATAGTTGTCAATGTAACCACCATATGAATAATGGTATACGGTTTAGGAAATACCAATATACATTGTATGAGAGTATGTATATTCAATTAAATATTCATCAAAAAATTATTACAATAATTTTATGTCTTTAAAGTAAAGTTGACAATCATAAAATGAATTAATATTAAGTATAATCATGAGGAGAATAATCTTAAATCATTCCAAAGTGTCTCTTACCAATTTGAAAAATTTATATCATAATCACATGAAGGGTTTGAAATTAAATTAATATTTTAATATCATGATAATAAAATGATATATGATATAATATATCAACATGGGAATTAGTTATGGTACATAGAAGAAGTAAGTATTGAATATGACATTAATCTCACAGATTTAAAATGTGAGATGAAAATCCATTACCTTGTCCATGTTTTTTGTTGTGTGGTATTTAACCTATTGTATAATGGTTTAAAATATGTTGAAATCTAATAAATGAACTATAATAATGTTTATAAAACTGTATATTAACTTATTACAATATTTTATTACTCATTTTTCCATATTCATTCATTATATTAATTATTTTGGGTGTTAATTGCCTAGTTTTCTCAAGTACATTTTTACTTGTTATTTTTGTTCTTATTAAATATTTCATTCTTTTCATCATCTCCCAAATGTAAAACATTACTAAATTAACATATATATTCAATACATATGTAATTAAAATATTCTAATACATTTTGAGATTAGAAATGAAGTGCACCATGTATAGAGATGGTAGGCAGTACGTACGCATGATTGCTACTTCCATTTCATTGTAGAATTAAAAGAATTAAAACCAAGTTATACATATGTATATTATAATTACAGTATCATATCTATGTTATATATTTTATGTATGTTTATTAAAAAACATCCTTTATAGGTACCATGTATGGCCTGAATGAATCATATTGATTTAAGGGAGTGGTAGTCTATACTTACTCAAATGAAATAATCATATTTACACAACCTGCATATCATAATGGAATGTTCCAAATAAAAATTACAGATGCATAAGAAAACATGAATGACATATAAATATCTTATATAAACCGGTTAACCTCTTTTGAATTGTACAAAAAGATTCCTTAAATTTATCTTAGCCTAAGAGGAGGCTTCTAGGTAAGGGGAGGGATGTTGGGAGACTATTTCAGAAGGGATTGGCCCAACTTAGGTGGTTTTCGATGTGTTAGTAATGGTAATATGTGGTGTCCTTTTATAGGTAAGGGGAACTGGAACTTTTGTAAATACCAAATGGTATTCAATAATGGTTGGTCTCTCTTACATAATGTTCCTAGAAAAGGAACAACTATTTGAGTATATGAGAAACTTGGTCAATAAAAAACTCATCCACACAAAAATATGTTCATTTTAATAATTTGATTCCTAAACTTCTATGACTCCCCAATTTTATCATTTTGGATTTTATTAAAAAATATAGTTTTCTAATGTAATTAATTTAACCATTAAGAATATATTAAAGTGAAGTTTTATATAAAATATAAATCCATTGAATTATTAATATTATATCTAATTTATAGAATAAAATACCCTTGTGTTTTGGAAATTAATTTTAAAACAACTGCATGTAATGTGCTAAAAGGCAGCTTGAACCCAAGCCGTGTTAAAAACGTATTTATATAGTATGTGTCAAATATGTTAATTATAAAATATCAATTATTAAATTAAAATACCATATTTAATATTTATTATCACTTAAAAACAAAATTCTAGAATCTACAATTTTAATTAATTATAGATCATTTAATAAGATTCATTTATTGTAGAATAACAGTAATGTCAATTTTGACATTATTTATTTAATGTTAATTTTAAAATACAAATATTATATTATAATTAATACATATTAGGATGAAATATGTTTAACCTGATATATTAATATAAAAACCAAATAATGATAATAAAACAATCAATTACCTTCATTTTTAATATTTATAATGCCATTTATTTTCATTAATTATTAACTAAATATTTACTATATTGATGTTTCTTAAGCATTTTAAGTACCTAAACCATTTCTAAAAATAATTCATAATTTATTATGACAAAAATGAACTATTTATCATACAAAACAATATCAATAACCTAAAATATGATGTTTGTTACAAATCTAATTATTTTTTAAACGTTAAAGCTACGAAAAGTTCATTTTTTGTCTTTTTTCCGTAATTATCATTTTATATAGGGAAAATTAATTTAATAATATACCAATAACCATATATTTAGAAACAAATAGGTAAATGGTCAAATTATTGGAATATAATGGATTTTTGACAAGTGAAAAACTCATTTTGGTTCTTAATATTGAGGTATAGTCCCTTTTTATGCTTAATCATACCTTAATCAATGTAATTATTCTTAATCACATTCACTAATAATTTTGGTCAAAAAATTAAGATGATATTATTAGACCACAAATATCATACTAATTTCTTCCTTGTATATCTTATTTTCAATTTTCAAATAATATAAGTGGGAAAATTAATATTAATGTTAATCCTATAGACGGGACACAATAACGGGTTGTTAAAGTAGAAAAACATTCAAAAGATTGTTAGGTTTTTATATTCTATTTAAAAGTAAAAATGATTATAATTAAATTTATAGGAAAACTATATGTATAATTGGTCTAATGTGACTCTAAAATACAATTTTTCATTAATAATTATTTAAACAAAAAGGCTATTTTTAACTAAATTGTTGTAAATTTCACTATCCATCTAAAAATGACATTTCTCAGAGAAATCATAAAAAAAACTCTAAGATAATTTCCCTATTATGAATTAGAATATTATGTATATTTTTAAAATTAAAATTCAAAATATTGTCAAAATTTAGTTTTAAAATATTTTTTCAGTTACAAGGTGGTAAAACTCGACCTTGTGTGTAACATAAGTTAATTTAATGCTATATGTAGACTAAGATTAAAATTTTGAATAAAACATGCCAAACAAACTATATTTATTCTAATAGAAAAATATTTTAATGTCATTGAGTGTCATATTATCCCCACTATAATTAAATCACGCCCTCTCAATTTATACATGAACTTAGTAATCTATGGATTGAAAATAAACTATTTTTGAAAGAGACACATCCTATAAATGGGTCAATATCACATTTTATTAATATTATAGAAAGGAAATTAAAATGGTCACATATATAGGTTCCCAAGTATGATAACATAGGTGGGAAATAGAAATATGGATATATAAGAAAAATATAACCATTATGTTCTGATGGAGAGTTCTTGAGAACATGGTTCAGAGAAAGTTAACAATCAGAAAGCCATAAATCCACAATGATCTAAGAGGCCATTTGATTCATCAAAAATGAAGTTACTAAGAAATTTTTATGGTTTCAAGATCATATTTTTCTATAGATAAGGAATTATTTCACTCTATAAGAGTATAAGTAAATATATGTTTCTATAAATGCAATCTTTTCATTTGATTAGCCTTAAACTATTTAAACATTAGCTCTTAGAAACGATACTACATATAGTGAAGAAATACATTACCATCTAAAATCTCATCCAATGATAATCATAAACCATTTTATTAATGGTTATTTTTTCCAACATATTTTGACTAAATCACTTCTGAATTAATATCATTAATGTTTCAAAGTGAACATATCATTATCCTTTAATCAACATTAAAAAGATTATAATTTTCACATTCCAAACATGTGAATAAATTTATCATGTATCCTTTTGAAATATAGTAATAATTCAAATTAATATAAAACCTTATTGGAAACCTACATTTTTTCTCATTCCTTAAGTAAGATACATGTCATTGGATATATTACTTAAATCCGAAAGTGTTATAATCTCCATCAATGATAGAATAGACTACTTTCCAACAAGCCTTTAATAAATTCCAAGGTATTAAATAATTATCCAAACCAATCATTTATTTATAATTATCTCAGCATAGGATACATATTAAGGGTTTTCTTCCCCACAATCGTATGTTCTTTCAAATTTTTAACTTTCTATAGATTAAATGTTTTTAGTACAATTCCAAAAATGGCCACAAATTCATACAAATATTTACTATAGTAATGTCTTCATATATTCCATAATTCTCATAACCATTAAGTTTCTGATAAAATAGTCAAATGACATAATTCATGGAAAAGAATATTAATCATTCCTCTTTATCTTTGGCATTGTTATAATTTTACCACTATCTAATACCATCATTTGGGGTATATTCATTTGACACTTAAGACAATGATTTACATTGTGCCTCATCTAATTGTAGTAGAAGAATTGTAATTTAGAAAACAAATTAACCATAAAATCAAGTACATGGGGACCTTTTTCTCTACACTAATAAAAAACTCCCATTCACTTCAAAAATTTTCTAGGGGGATTCATTCCATAGTTATCACATGAGGTAAAATCCATCTTTCCTCACTTCATGGTATCCATATTCCTCTCAACCATCCTCTAGTTCCCTTAAAATCCACAGGAATCAGAGAATTATTTACATATCTTGTTAACACGTCACACTATTTACTCTTATGATGAGAGTCCTTGGGTGACTATCACCCTTTTAAATTATGGATTAATATCATGAAATATATGATCCTTCTGACCTTGTACATCACATGCACTGGTAGAGTCCTCATTCATTATACTATGAGTCATTTCCAAACAATGGAATATATTGTATTATCTTATAAGGATATGACCTTTTTATAAATCTAAATATGGTAGAACACATAACATAAATTTATGCATCATAAATCACTAAAACCATAATCTTTGTATACTTTGGGGAAATCATTACTTACGAATCCTTCATAATGGTAGGTAAAAAATATGAACTATAATAAGAATATCCCCTAGGAGTGTCAAACTAGTTGTGAAATGAGGCATATTGTCATGTATTAGGTCACCTTGAGTCAAACCCGGAACACCTTGTCAGAGTTCTTACTCTTAGGTACATCTGTTCCAAAACCATGTCATATTGTAGTACCCATAAATTGATGTATTGCAAGGAATTACCACATAATCTCTACTATACCCAAATTCTAGCATTTTCTTCTTTACATATCCCCAATTTCTACCTTAGGAATTTTCTCCCTAATATATGTTTCCTAAATGTAGATTTCAAGGTTGTTGTTGAACACCCATTGATACCAACTGTAACGCCCCAACCCTAGAAGCACGGAGCTGTTGCATTATTACATTAAATTTGAATTATTACAAAGAATAAAGTAATGAACGACCCTTCAGCTTAGTATTATTGTAACTCCATATTACATTCATAATACCTATAATATATTAGAAAATGGAATAAAACATGCTACAAAAACATTGAAACAAAAACTATCCCTGAAAGCTTATTCAAAGTTTTATTTTTCATAAGCTATGGAAGGAAACATAAAAAGGGTGAGCTAAAATTACCATAAAAAATATTAACAAAATAAGAAATAATGAATCAATATATATTGAAATTGAAAAAACTAAGTACACATTCCATAAAAATATCTAGATAAGGAATAAATGATGTCAAAAGTTAGAAACTAAAACACTTTCCATAAATCAATAAACTGAGAATGAACTACGTCTATAGATATATCGATGAAAAATATTGGGGAAAAATAGCAACTGATACTAAATTAGTGAAATTTTATTCTTATCGGTTTTCAAGTCTAAGTCACATAAAAACCTCTTACCGTCAAGACCTTTCACAAGATGGTCTAAAACACTGATAGAGACTCGTTTAATTTGGCCATCTTATTGGTCTCACGAGAACCTACCGATGTCTCAAGGATCTATATAAAGTCTTGTATCCACTCATAATTTACATTCCAAATAATTACTCATATTGAATAATAGAAATAACTAATATGACTTAATAAATAACAGTATTGAATGATAAATATGGATTTATCAATAATTTTCCAATTAATAAAAAAATGTCAATGTAAACACCTTATAATAATGGTATACAGTTTAAGAAATACCAATATCCATTTTATTTGAGTAAGGATATTCAATTAAATTTTCTATGAAAAATGATTAAAATAATGTGACTGCTTCATGGGAAATTTAACAATCACAAAAGTAAGCTATTTTAAGAACATTGTTGTGGAGAATAATCATTATACTTTCCAAAGTTTCCCATACAAATTTGAAACATTTAAATCATTACCGCCTAAATGGTATGACATTAAATTAAAATTATAATATCATGATAATAAGATGATTCATGATATAACAAATCAAAATTTTCAATAGGTATGGTACCCAAAATGTTTATGTAGTGAATATGACATTAATCTCACAAATTTAAAAAGTGAGATAAAAATACATTACCCTATCCTTAATTTTAGACGTGTGGTATTTACACTCATGTATATTGGTTTATAATATGTTGATAATTAATAATAGAACCACACTCATGTTTATAATATAATATATTAACATACTAAAGTATTTTATTACCCTTTTGTTAACACTCTTCCCTTATTTTAACAATTTTGGGTGTTAATTACATTGTTTTCCCAAGTGTGTTTTGACTTGTTATATGTTATTATTATGAAATATATCATGGATTCATCATCTCAATAAAGTAAAATATGACTAAATTATCATATATATTTAGTAAATATGTATTTATAATATTCTATAATATTTGGAGAATAGAAATGAAGTGCACCATTCCTGGAGATGGTAGGCAGTATGCATGCATGCACGACGCTTCCATTTATTTTTTGAACTATAAGAATTAAAAATAAATTATAAATATTTATATTATAAATATATTATCATATATAGGTTAAATATTTTATATATTTTTTAAAAAACATCATTTATACGTTCCATGTATGGAATGAACGAATCATTTCTCTTTGAGGGGGTGGTTGTCCACACTTCCTCAAACGAAATTATTGAATTTACACAACATTTATAGCATAAAGGTATTTTAAAAATAAAAAATTCCAAAGAATAATAAATCATAAATAATAAATATACATTATAAATATAGGTTCCATAAAAATGGCCACCATGAGAGGTGGTTGGGAATGTTGAAAAATCATCGTTTCTTGATGTAGTAGTTCTCCGTACACAAAAACATTATGTTTGTTACCCTTTAGATGGAGGTGTGTATAAGTGTAGGTTTAAAATATATCATAAATATATCCTAGTATATTAAGGATACTTTTTTGTTATGTAATCATACAATATAATTATTATAGGTAGTGGATAATAGAAATGGAATTAGAAATCATGAGGTAACGTGTTACCTATTAAATGGGTAACCTCTTTCAGTTTGTTCCAAAAGCATACTTGAATTTATTTCTTCCTAATTGTAGGATTCTAGGTAGAAGGGAGGTATGTTGGGTGACTATTTGGGAAGGTATTGGCATAACATATATTGTTTAAGAGTTATTATAAATAGGGGGAGGTGGTGGACTTATATAAGGAAGGGGGGCATACGCTTTTGTAAATACCAAAAGATATTTAATATTGGGTGTTCTATCATAAATAAATTAACTCCAAAATTTACACCTAATATATTAATGGTGAATAATGTTCGATCAGAACATCATTCAAACAAAAATGTGTGAATTCTAATAATTTAGTTCCTTAACTTCTAAGATTCCCCTATTTTATCATTTTGGGTTTTATTAAAGCATCTAGTTTTCTAATCTGGTTAATTTAAAGAATAAGAATATATTAAATTTATATTTACTATAAAATAATCATTCAAAAAATTATTAATATTATATCTCAAATATTGAATAAATTATCGACTTGTTTTGGAAATTAATTTTTATACAAACGCATGTGACGCGCAAAAACACTGCTTGAAGCTGGACCGTGTTAACAAAGTATTTACATAATATGGGTTAATTATAAAATATTAATTATTCCATTAATATATCATATTGAGTATTTATTAACAATAAAAAATCACTTGGAATAACATATGTTTTTAATAATTTTAAATCATTTAATAAGATTCATTTGTTGTAAAATAATAATAAAGTCAATTTTGACATTATTTAATGATAATTTTAAAATATAAATATTACATTGGACTTAAAATATATTAATTTTAAATATTTTTAACATTATATATTCAAATAAAATGAATAAAATAGAGTAATTCAATCAATTAACTTTATTTTTAATATTTATATTATCATTTATTTCAATTAGTTATTAACTAAACAATAACTACATTGACATTTTTTAATATATAGGATTAGTCCCTTATTAATCTTAATCATACCCTAATAAACATAATTAATCTTAATTATTTTCACTAATTATTTTGGTCAAAAAATTAAGACGATCTTATTTGAACAAAAATATCAAACAAATTATATCCATTTTTTGATTTTTAAACTTCAAATGAATGAAGTGGAAAAATAATGAATAACCTTAATCCCATAGATGGGGTGGAATAACAAGTTTTCAAAGAGGGAAAATAATTAAAATTTTGTTATGTTTTTATATTCAATTTACATGTAAAAATCATTATAATGAAAATAATTATAAAAATATATGTATAATTCATCTAATGTTAATCCAGAAAAATATAAAATATAACTTATCATTAAAAATTATTTAAACTAAAGGGTTGTATTTAACTAAATTGGTGTAATTTTAACTATTAATCAGAAAATGAATTTCTTAGAAAAATACCAAAAAATCACCCTAAGATAGTATCTTACGTAGTGAATTAAAAAATTATGTTTATCACTAAAAATAAAATTCAAAAAATTTTCAAAATTTTGTTTTAAAAAAGGTTTACCATTAAAAGGCTATAAAACTTGGTCTTGTGTGTAACACAAGTTAATCCAGTGTCATATGTAGCGTGTGTTTATTTTTGTGTATAAATAATGAAAAAAACAATTAAATTTATTCTAAAATGAAAATATTATAATGTCTTGGGGTGTCACATATAGAACCATATATGATTTACATATAACCTTTTATCACATTTTTATGAACAATTCTTTATTAAAATCACTATTCTACGTTATATCTACATTGTTTTTTATGTTTGTTTTGGTTTGGTGGTTTTTTACTTATACTATGATCGTGGTTAAATAATATAAATAATTTCAATCATGATATAAATATCTTATATATACATTATATTTATATTTATAATCATTTTTAAATGATAGATATAGATAAATTAATTACCCTATTAATGGAGATGGTAGGTCGCATGTACACATGAACAATGTTCTCACCTTTCGATAGATAGAAAAAAGGAAATTAATACCTAAAATTAATAGAATGATTATTATATAATATATAAAATATATTTTAATTAAATCTATCGTTATTAACAGCCATTTAAAGTGTAAATTAAAACTGAATCACATCACTTTGTGGAGGAGGTAGTCAACACATAAGCACGAGTAACATTATTGTCTTCCAATGGTTTTTAATATAAGAAGGTAGATATTTTATTCTCTTTAAATAAGAATAACACGTTTTTAAAAATAATATAGGCTTTAAACATTTCAAAATTACCATCCATGAATGGCGGTAATGGAAAATGACGTGTATCGCTACACTAAGACTATAAGCTTTATACACGCACAAGCGATACATCCACTTCCAATATGATGGAAATATGATTAATAAAGGTGGTTTTATAATCATAATAACATATAATTATATTTATTATCATAAATGTATTATTTTATGAATAATAAAATTTATTTATAATACATAAAGTAATAACTAAAAATTATTTTATCAGTTAAGTAGATTACATATTTTTTGAATCAAATCCCTTAGATCTCCCCTTAATGATCCTAGGATTGGAATTTTGGGAATATAAGAATCACTACAATGTGTATAAATAATCATAAAGGGGATATTCTAATGCTTAGTTCGATATATATTGCTCAAAATGTGGGAATAAGTGAGGGAATGATGTGCCATTTATAATTGAGGTGAGGGGAAATGTTAGAATATCCTAAATGATTGAAATATAACAATTTAATTATCTATACCAAATTCCCCAAAAAGGATAGATATTAAAATTTAAGATAATATATATTTTAAATAACATCAACCAATATTTTTTTATAGGTTTATGTTGGTTTATAAACATTATCTTTTAGTTTTACCTCTTAGTTATCCAATTTTTACCTCGATATTTGTAATGACTTTTCCATGCCTAAAGTGTTTTAGTTTTACATATAAGGTGACAATTGGATAATAAATTGAAATGGGATGATATTTTATACCATTTATTATCCACCTGGAAATATTTGAATATTATTATGATTTTTTAATAAATTAATAAAATACTATTTTGATAAAATATCATTCATGTCAATTTAGAAACTATTCATTTCTTTTGACTTCAATGAAAAAAGTTATAATCAAAATATAAACATTTAACACTATCATACTATTTTATATTCATATATAAAATTATTATAACACTATAAATAATTAATACTATTTTACTTTTAATTTTTTTAAATAATTTATTTTATTTTTATATAAATTAATGAAATGGTTCCTCACCGTTGTATAATCATTTAAGGTAAATATATAATTAATAAAAATTATAAATAATTATCCACTACGAAAATAATTTAATTACACTAATAATAATCATTAATATTCATTCAAAAATTTAATTTTTCCCGATGTGAATTGATATGTTATATTTAAAACTAAAATACTAACACTTTGTAACTTTCTTTGTTTTAAATATTATAAAAGTCATTTTAATACACATGTATCCATTAAAAAAATAATTAATTAAACTACAGTGATAATGGTTGAATTAATATTTTAAAATAAAAATTAGGATGAAAATTTATGGCCTTAACTGTTTGTTTTTATCATGTTTAACCCAATTTACCATTAATTGAGGTGATAAATTTTACCACGATTTCTATTCATTATGAAAAAGAACGAAAAAGGAATATTTACAAAAATAAACTTTCTAATTCCAAATATTAAATCCAATTTTAAATATTTATAACACAAATGTTTAAGAATTTAATTTAATATTAACCCCAAAAAACACGATGATAAATATTTTTTCAGAAAAATAAAATTTTAAGTAGAAAATGGTCTACCCTAAATTCACATAAAAAATTTATTACAAAGAAAATAAATGGATTATTTTAAATAAATATTATATTATTAAATTCTAAAACTAATAAAAATATATTTTTTCATAATAAAAAATTTAAAATATAATACATTTTTTTAAAAAAATCTACATTTTTCATTACTCCTTGAAAATTTAAATTTTTAGAATAATATCAATTTTTCCCCTGTAGATAATTAATATGTTATGATTTAAAAAATGACAAAATTTTAATCAGTTAAAATTTCTAAAAGTTTCAAAAATTAGTTATAATACCTACTAAAAAAGAAATAAATACTCTTTTTGATGAAAACATATTTTTGAAGAATAAAATGTCCTTTCTGAGAATATTGTTTCCCACTTCATAAGTATTAATAAATTATATTTTATTAATTATTGAATATATATATACATATATAAAAATTTGGTAACTATTATTCTCACACACCAATTAAATAACATGGTTATAATGGTCATATTTAAAAATAATACATTGTTGTTCATTTTAGATCGGTGTTGCATGTCATACATGTTATCAAACATAATTTACTTATTTTAACATGAAATTTATTTAAATTATACCCCAATTTAAAAAAAAGTCATCCTAAAAATTTTAACATAATCTCAATAATAAATAGTTTTTTTTCTAAATAAAATGTTTTAAAAATCCCACATTATAAAAAGTGTTAAAAAAATTCCTTTTGAATAGACAGAAAGTTAAATACAATGGTTATCTGGAGTAACACATAACTAGGTTTATAAAAATGAAAATACTAGTGTTTAGTGAAATATGGATAAGGAAGAAAATAATAATGTTTAAATAATTATTGACAGTGATATAGGTCATTTATCATAAGAAATTGAATGCTCATGATAATTATACCAGCAAAAAACAATAAATTGTTTATGCATGAAAAATACTATAAATTATCATTTGGAAATGTAATAGGGAATTTTTTTCAATATTATTTTTATATATTTGAAGAATTACTAATCTATATAGACCTGAAACATAAGTAAATATACTTACATGATAGGTATTCCTTCATTCTTTAAATGATTTCTATTACTAAAACATCTTTTTCTTCAAATGATGTGTATTC
Organism: Viscum album; assembly: GCA_963277665.1. Lineage (NCBI taxonomy): Eukaryota > Viridiplantae > Streptophyta > Magnoliopsida > Santalales > Viscaceae > Viscum > Viscum album. The sequence continues at coordinate 1,945,168,200 of OY728148.1, forward strand.
AACATAATCATTTCATGAACATAGAACTAAAATAAAATTAATAATCCATAAATGGATATAAATATCTTCCTACTGTCTTTAAATAATAACCAAAAAATGAAAGGTAATTATAAGGTATGATAATATCCCAAGTGTATAGACAAACCTATTTAATCTATAATTCCCAAAATAACAAGAATGGTTCCAAGTAGAAAATTTTATAAAAAACCAACATCAAAAGTAACCAAAATTAGCCTAACATTAAATAATGTTTTATCCTCAAAGGTGATCCTATATCATTCTTTTTATATCCCACAAAAATTAATTTATTTCTGGAAAAATAATATTTCATATTAAAATAAATGTTAAACCTAAGGGTTCGATATGAATCAACCTAATGAACAATCTCCCAAAATAGAATTAGTCACCATAATAAATATTCTCATAGAATAAAAATCACTAAAATATAATGAATAAAAATTAGATATTAACCTAAAAGTTACCAATTATCTTGACAATAAATATCATCAAAATATATTGTTGTCAATGCATTAATTTTCAATAATGAAGTTTATCTATATCCCACTATTAAATAGACCTTAAATAACCTAACATTAAATTAGAAAAAAAAATCTTATTCAAACCTCAGTAGAGTATTCATCCAAAAACCCTACAAATGATTCAAATCACATCAAAATCTCATCACTTAGAACTATATAAAGGGTTTGTTGATTTTTTGGACTTACGATCAACATTAAACATATAAACCCATGATTGTGTCTACAAATAATTTGTTAACCAAACATATATGCTTTGAAAGTTAAAATAATCCTTATTCCTCAAATAATATCATAGACTATGGAATATATTTGATATATTCAATAATTTAACAAAATTCCTAAAAGATGACCAAAATATCGTTGTCACCAACTTATTACTCAATTTAATGGTCACTAATTCAACCCATTAGTGTAAATGATTTCTTTATCTATACTAAATATTTTCACCTTACTACAAAATCAATTTTCTCTATTATCAGAGTGTTCATTTTTTGAATACCTAATGAAATCTATTACTGAAAAATCCTTATATGTATCATTATTCTTCTATCTAGAAATATCATTTATATAATTTTTTAATCCTCACACAGAAACACTTCAATAGTTTCACATAAAAAAGTAGAATAAAAGGGTCCATTCTTGTTTTTTAATTTAACCCACTTATTTAGGCATTGGTTCAGATAATTCAAATATCTTCCATACATAATTAATTTAATTATATTTGGGAACTAAGGATAAACATAATTTTATTCCAAAAAACATCATTTTCCTTTGGAAATTACTTCCTATGTTCCCATATTTTCCCCAAAAAAAATCATCTTCTCATTAATTTGAGGAGTTATCTTGAGTGATTATTTCCTCATTCTCAATATTTAGGAACCTCAATTTACTTTCCTCTATTGTATTCTTGGAAGTATATATTTTTATTATTATATCTAACCAAAAACTCACTAAATTTAAGATTTTTAATAATATAACCATATAGTTTATTAGTTATAAACCCAAGGTTTCTCAGTACATCTCATATATCACAAGGTTTCTCATTAATATAATAATTCCACTATCCAACATATTTAACATTAACATAATTCCTCAGGTTCAAGATGTTGAATGAAATAAAAAATCAAAGTGTGAGAAAACATAATCATAGTTGTAAACCAAATAATCCTGAATAGTAATGTATAAGATGTCTAAATCAAGACACATTCTATTAAATCTATTAAACCTTAGGTTTATCCTTGGTCATCTAGAATCATTACTAAGACATTACAATTTTATCCTATATGGATAATTTTCCATAAGGTTCTCCCTATTATTTCTCATTCTAATTTATAAAGGTTAAATAATATTTCTATATTTTCAAAAACAGAGAGCCATAATTTTCATACATTGGTATTAAATATTGTTAGTTGAATATTCAATACATGTCATAAGGATACATGTTAGAATCATATCGTTATATAATCATTGGAAATGTGGACACATAGACAATATTTTCAGAATATCCTCTCATTAGGTTCTTCATAACTAGAACCCTTGTTAGGCATATCATTACTAAAACCTTTATTCATGACTTAAGGAAAGTAAATATTAGAAATTGGGATCTAATATTCTTATTTGATTTAAAAAATAGTTATATCAATGATGAAATAAACATAAAATTATCATAAGGGTTTAATAACATGAGATTATCATTTTAAATCCACACCCGGAATACCATATATCATAATATTAAGACATGGTAAAAATCATGGAAATTAATAATACATGAATAATAAAGGAATAAAATATCATGATCAATTATAGAATAATAATGGAATGAAAGATTAAATTATGGTATATACATATATATAGAAAACAATTTCCTTAGTAGTCAAGGTTTATTTCTATTACGATCATAGTGGATTAGGTTCACCCCCAAAACATTATAGTAGTCGAGGTTCACTCCCAAGACTATCATAGTGGATAGATACCCTTACTAAACTAGATTCACTTCCCATTGGTTTCCTTTTTATCTCATGACATATCTATCTTTAACCAATTCATTTGAGGGATATATAATTGTGATCCCACCTATAACATAATAGAAATTATAAATATGTGTGCCATAATATCTAAAAATCATAATCACATCAGAACCCTTGAAATTAAATGAGTTCCTTAAATAATTCATCATAGCATAACTAATGGAAAAGAAATGGGGTTCATAAAAATATATTATTTTCATCATATAATAACCCATATAAAAGGAACATGTTACATAAATATCTTATCATCACAAATAAACCTCCCAATGAAAGAATAAGGATGGTATCCTTGCATCATATCCCTAGTAATACATATGTGAAACCAATTTTTTTCCTTGATTAATAGAAATACCATTAAAATATCATTAAAACATTCTTTAGGAAAATACCCTTACCACTATGAAAATAAATTCTAAAAACTATAAACTCACATAATAATGTCAATATCCTTTTATCAGAACAATATAATTTTAAAATAATAAATGAAATATTATAGTATTGAGTGGTCATGATGATGTGAAACAACATTGTTACCGTATAAGTTAAAAACATTCCCTTACTATATTTGTAAATATTAAAAATGGAACCTCATCTGGAAAATGAATATAAGATTCATTTTAAACCATATTTTAAACATTAAACAATGGGTAACATATTAACTTAATCATTAATAGTATAATAGTTAAAACATTACTTAAAACATTTTTTGAAGCAGTGGATGAAAATAATTGACCGAAGATATAAATAAAGATAATTTTATTCAAAACCATATTTTTAGTATCTTGAGTAATGAATTAGAGGAAAATTAATGGAAAAATTTTATTATCATGAAATAATTATATGATAATAAATATAATGACCTTATTGAGTGGTATATCAAAGTATTTCATCATCAGAGGCTTAATAATAAATAATCCTGATAAACACTGAGTTTGTGACATAAAACCATTACCGTATTGGTAACATTTGAATCATAATCCCCATGAAAGAGAGTACCATATATGGATATATAAATACAAATAAATTTTATTTTAATAATAATAAAAGAAATTCTTTTTATTTATATAGACTATATAAAATAATGAAATGGTGAATATGGAAATTGGGTCATAGAAAAAAATGAGATGAAAATCCATTACCTCAAGTCCATCTTCTTTTGAATGTGTTCAAACCTACTGTATAAGATGTTTATAATTATTATAAATATTATTCTTAATAAATAATATATATAATTCAATATATTATTTAATTATGACCTTTTACCATGAATTTATTAACAATTCTGGATTAAAATCATTGTTTCAGGTGATATCAAATTTGTTTTTCATGTAAATTTTGGTTCAGTGGTCGGGCTCCTTGTACTTGGATCATGTTTTCATAATTAATAAATTTTAATAATGATATAATATAATATATATCTATTACATACATATTAATTATCATTCCTAAAAATATGGAGATAGTAAAATGAATTACACCGTTCATGGAGATGGTATGTCGTCCATACGGATGAAGTTGTTTTCACTTTTAAACAGTTAGAATGTAAAACTGTAAATAAAAAAAATTATCGATAAAAATTATATATTATATATATTATATATTCATTAAATCCACAATTATTATCATCCATGTAAAATGGAAATGAAAAATAATCACATCGCTTTTTATATGTGGCAATCACACACACACACACATGAGAGACGTTAACGTTTTCCAATGAATTTGAGGGTAAAAAGGTAGAAGAGATATTTTAACTAAATAATAATAATAATTTCAGAAAAATAAATTCTAAACTTTAAAACAACCATAATAAATATCCATTAATGATGGTGATAGACAATGAATTTCATCACTATGCGGAGATAGTAAGTCATACATATATACGAGCGATGCTTTCACTTTCTATTTGATTGAAAGACGGTGAATAAAAGTGGGTTTATAATAATAATAAAAACCATTTAGTATATTTTGGATACTAGAGTTATTATTTTATTAATTATATAAAAAATTTATAATAGAAAAATAATAATTAAAAATAAAGTAATTTTTTTGGAAACTACGTCTTCTCTAAAAAATAAATCTATTAGATAACCGCTTTAGGATACATGGACTGGTATTTTGAGATGATGATCACTAATAAAATGATTATAACGAATTTCGTTTGTGATATTTTCAGTGAATGGTCGAGTTAAAATGATAAATACGTTTAAATAAGTTAATGGGGGAGGCTCCCTTTTATATTTTATGCGAGAAGAAATTTTAGAATTTAATAAAATATTGAAAAAAAAATTCATTATCTATCCCTAGTACCTCAAAAAAGTAATATAATTTATGATAATTTGGTATGGGGAATAAATAAAATAAAAAAATCTTATTATTTAAATTATATTTTAAACATTATCTTTTATTTTAACCTCTTAGTTAACATATTTTAACATCAACTGTATTAAAAAAATTACTCTTAAAGGGTTATAATTTTACATATACGGAAAATATCGGCTCATATAATGACAATAGATGACATTTTATTCCATATATTATCAAAATTTTCATCTTTCAATATATTTATGATTTTTTAATAATTTAATAAAATATTATTCGGATAAAATATCCTTTATGTCTATTTTAACAATATTTATTTAATTTATCTTAAAATAAAATAAATTTTTTGAATACAAATATTATACATTAAAATAAAACTATTATTTCATATGAATCTGTAAAATTATTGGAACACTAGGAATTACTCAAATTATTTCACTTTTTATATATTTTAAATCATTTATTTTATTTTTCTATTAATTGAATGAATGTTATGTCTGTGTTGTATAATCATTAAAGTAATAATATAATTAGTATAAATAATAAATAAAGTATGAAAATTAAAATAATTTCATTTTTCTCAAAATAGACATTTATTTGTTTATGACTCTCTTTTTTCCTTATGTGAACACATAAGAGATATTTTGATTTAAGAGAATGAAATTAAAACATTATTGATTTTAAATATTATTTAGGTCATTTTAATGGACAAGTTAAAATTGAAATATATATCTTGAAACTAATTTCATATTTGTAGAATTAATACCATTATATAATTTTTAGGATGAAATATAATTGCCTAAAAAATTAGTTTTAACCTAGATTATCCTGATTTTTCTTTTACCGTGGTGAAAACATTTACCACAGTTAATATTCCTAATAACCAAATATAAATGGAAAATATTTAAAAAATATTATACTTTGGATTAAGATATGAATCCAATTTTTTAATATTCAAAATAAAAAATATGGAATAAATTAATTGGAAATTAACCCTATATAATGTGATGAAAACCCATTTTTTTAGAAAATTCTATATTTCAATATAAATCATTTTTATACTAAATTAATGTATTAAATTCATTAAAAATAGATTAATTGGTTATGTTTAATAAAAATTACTTAATTAAATTTAAAAATTAATCCAAAGTTACAATTTAACAAAATAAATACTTTAAAATACAATACAGATTTCAATAAAGATTAGTATTTTTCACAATTTGAAAAATAAATTTTTTCCAAAAAATACAAAAAAATCACCATAAGATAATTTTGTTAGGATATATTGAAAATAGGTATCCTTTTTATCTTATAATTATTTTGAAAAAATTATAAATTATTTATAATATTTTCTCATAAAAAAGAAATAAATATAATTTTTTAGGAAAATATATTTTTGATAAATTAAATAACTTTTATTGAAAAATTAAGTTCACATTTTATAATAATTAATAAATAAAATATTAGTGGTTTGTAAATTTATATATATTTCAAAATTTGGTTAAAAATATTCATACTTGTCAATTCAACAATTAGGTTATAACAATGTGTTTAAATAAAAATAAATTTTTGTTCATTTAATCATGATATTACGTATCATGCATGTTATCAATAATAATTTAATTCTTTTAAACTCTTAGGGTGTTATAGGTTATTCAGTATCACTATATAAGAACTTGATCATTATTGCTTTCTTAATTCCATATAATCTAATATCACAAATCCTTTCATCAATTTCACGAGACTTATCACCTTGAAAATATTTAACATAAATAGCTTTTAAATTCAACCCAATGTTACCATGAAACATACATGGATAGTAACTTAGATTAAAGCTATTAAAATTTAAAATATCCTTATTTTCCATTCATTTAAACATTGTAACATTTAAATATTTCAAATATTGGTAGAAAAATAGGATATTTTTTTGAACTTCTTGTTATGAAAAAAAATATTTCTTCCTCATATGCATCAATGGTTCAACTTTCATTAATCTAAATATGACTCATTATCAACCTCTACAAATTTATAGTGTATAATATAATTTACATTATATTTATACTCCATTTAATATTTTAATTTATAAATATCAATACAAATAAATTTATATCATTAAATAAATGGTCAAATGTGTTTTGAATAACAATATTTATTTTATATTTTAACATATATAATAGGCATCAACAACCATTTTTTATAATTACATTAAAATATATTATGAAAATAATTCATTAAACTATTAAAATATAATAGAATGTAAAATAAAATCAAGATAGTGCCTTGCTCTAAGTAAAATAGTTCTACGGTGTCCTTTATTATTATTAAATGTAAATAAAAAAATATTCAACAAATTATATCTCATATTAAGTACAAGGAAAACATTAATATGTAAAATTCATGATATATTGAACCATAAAAATTTGTTATTAAAAATTCTAATGGTTATAGAACCCCCAAATTTCCCATCACAATCAATTATGAGAAATCGTTATTGTGAATAAATTCATAATTTCCAATGGTTATAATTAATGAAGTGATCAATAGATCACAATTCATTAATAATGTACAGAAATAACTAAATACTTTATGTGATAAGGGTCACCTACCAAATCACATATAATTTTGACATTCAAAAACTATTCGAACAAAAAACACACACCATTGAGAATGAATCTTTCAATCCCTAGTCATGTTAAACAAAACCATGGAATCTATATAATTTAGTTTAAAAATATTATCTAACTACACTATATTTATAAATTATCAATGACATTGATAGATATAATAATGAGAAAAATGAATAACTGAACCCTAGTTATTAATTACACCCTAATGAACATTCCTCATATGAAATATATTCTATTTTTTAGAGTCCTGCTAAATATAACATAAACCCACATTAAATAAACATTAAACAATCACTAATGAGTAAATTAACATGATTTATAAAACACATTAAAAAGCATTCAACTAAAAAATACCAAATTTTTTTTATCAAGATTTAAAAAAACCACATCTGAATGAAAAGTCCGAAGTATGAATACAGAATATATACAATGAAAAATCAAAGAAAAGTGGTATTATAGGATGATGATGGATGAGATGTTGGTAGTGATGGAAATGGTTAAAGTGATAGAGGGGAGTGATGGAGACACCATGAATTAAGATGGTGATGAATAATGAGGAAGATTAATGGATTATAGTGATTCAAGAAGAAAATTAGGGTCCTCTATTGGTGAAATAGAACGCATGGATCGAAGAATAAAATAATATCCACACGTTACCATTTTCTAACATGTATTTATACATAAATTATCAATTAAATAATATAGAAAATCATATTTTCTTTGTGGTTTATTTGATAACTAATATAGAAAACCCACTATCATGATATTTAATGTCAATTAAGATTAAACCAAAGTAAAAAATAATAATTTTTCATGTCAAATTAAAATAACTTATGTGAACCATTTTCATACTAATAGAAATACATCAAACTATAATTTCATGAGAAAAAATGAAACCATATATAGAAATATTAATTATTTTATTAAATGAGAACATAATTTATACAACCTCAATATATTCCACACATTATTTATGTAAACATCATAATAATCCTTAATCATGTGATATATTTGAATATCACATGTAATGACATTAAAAAACCTTTTAAAATAATCTCTAGAGGCTCTATTCATTATATATTTGATGATAGAACATACAATTGTATGTTTGAATGAAATCACTATATATTCACTGTTTCATACCACATAAAAAAAGACTAATTGAGTATTTCCTCCCTTGTGACCCTTAATTGATAATATCTTGGTTGATGGTCTATCTTATAAAAATATTGATCCCCACATAGTTTATTGAACATGTAATCAATTTGGTGTATAAGATACTTATTCTTGATCAGGATCATTTTATGTTCTACAAAATCAATTCAATGTTGAATTTCCATATCTTTCATCTTAACAAAAATAATTTTCACTCCCCATGGTGATGTACTAGGTTGTAGGAATTATCAGACCACATTTCACTATTTTATTACACCCTTACACCACTGTGCTAAACTAGTTTTGTATTGAAAATTCAAAATATGATAAAAAGTTTCACTTTAAATTTGTTTTAGTTATTTAATTATAATCAATATAAAACATTTAAATTTATCTTTTTTAATGATTAAATTGTAGGAGGGGTGATTTGGATGGTAAGCGATTTTGTAGAAGAAAAATGGGCCAAATTGCATGGAATAACATTGAAATATGTCCACTATTTTACAAATTTTGAGAAATTCGTTGATCAAATTGGTCTCAATGTTTTTTAGATGGTCCAAAATTCAGTATTCTATAACTCCTATAAAAACACCCAATCCTATTAATCCATCTAGTGGCCCAAATGAAGTGATGTATATAGGGAACCTAATCTACTGGAATTCAACATTATTGTTCGGTAATTTGATAATATATCCAATGATATATTTCAATTGGCTTCAAATTATTACATGTTGATAGTTAATATTCCATAAAATTGATCTTATGTTTTTTTACTATCATGATATGGCCTTTTACCAATCCAAAAATGATTCACAACTCATAACTCTAAATATTTGTGACCAAAATAACCTACCATTGTGGCTATAAAAGGGAACCTTGTGAACTACTTTTAGAATATCGTCCAATAAGTGATGTGCTACCATTTTGGAGAAAAAATTAGTATCCTCATCACCTTTTAGGTTTTAGGGATCCATATCCATATAGGGTGAGCTAAAATTATGATTGAGATCTACCCAACCCTCATTCTCATCCTGAGAGAAAGATAAATGATGACAGGTCATTTAATATGAGCTACACATCATGTCATGAGAGTTATATAACTAGTTTTCTATTGTATTAATGTATTTGGGTTTGGAAACATTTCATTAACAAATATCGTACTTTGATTCTGATTTTAATTATTTTTTTTATTGATGAGAATGGAATACTCTTTAATTTTTACCGACCAGTGTGTGGTTTTGACTCTGTGACTTGTGTTGTGCCGATTAGACAACACATAAATCGTTTTATTTCCCAAAAAATTGATACTTTAATTTATTTTTATAATTATTATACTAAGAATAATATATGGAACTTATATATATGACTATTATGGGAATGATTAAATTTTACATTCACTGACATAAAATTTAAGAGATTAATCAGGCTTCTAATTCATCGCACCAAATACATATTCCAATCCTAAATGAAACTCTAAGAAAAATTGACATGATATGTGTTGTAGTAAACTTATTATGATCTTCATCAATTTAATTTCAAAATTCTCCTTTTTCTATTGAATAGTTTATTTAAGTCATTCTATTTGGAAACATTAATTATAATCCATTGTGTTTTCTATTTTATTATTGAAAAAATTATAGGAAATACACAATGTTACCCACCAGTGCTCAATGAGAGAAAACCTAGGGTATTACCTAATATATAAAAAAACATTGAAAATATATTAAACTTGGCATGTCTTAAAAATGTATTCAATTAGTCCCTTATCTTGATTTTCTTAAAGTGGCTTATTCAACTCCTCCAACTAAATCTATGGGACTATATAAGGATTTGTTGATATAGGAATTACAATAGATATGAGTTCTATTGAAAACTAATATTCTAGATTTGGGGGAAGACAAAGCAAAAATTTAGTAAATACATCGACATGCTCTCACATAATATTGGTATCATTAATATTTAGTTTCTCCTCAACCATTTAATCAATATTGAATTATTTAGTATATATTAAGATCCATATAATGAAATTGATTTTCATTAGGAGTTCATATTCATCCTCAAACCAAGAGATGAAAATAGTTTGATTTGGGATAAGAAATGTGATATCCATTCGTTGCCTATTGATATGGTATATATATTATGTGGGAAAATCCAAACCCAAAATCACATCAAATTAATCTGTTGGGAGAATAATAATATTTATAGGAATACCATTCTCAAAATATTCTATCATATAGTAGTTAAATACATGTATAGAATTCACAACACCATTATGAATTTTCACCGATATTTCAATATATATTCATTAAGGGGGTGATGTTATTCCCAAATAAAATACCACAAACATAAAAGAGTTGTTATAACAAGAATCAACTATTTAATTTGTAATTATTTATTAGATGTGAAGTATTCATATCACTACATTAGTGTTCATGATTTCATAATATTTTTTTAAATAGGAGGTTGTTGATGTTGATTATTTTCATTACAACTTGAATCTATGTACCAGTTTGTGTAATGTCCATACTCCTTATAATTGATGAATTGGTGTTTGGGAAATTTATTTGATTGATCTTTATCACTCTTCATTTCATTTATCGATGATTTTTATATCTATCTAAAATTGATGTGCTTGATAGCCTTATTTCTAACACTTAAAGATATTACAAATCCGTTAAATGTAATTTCCCCATATATATATCCTCATTTTTAGAAACATAAGTTCTATTATTGGATTTTTTTAAAAAATACATCTTTCTCTTATTATCTTAAAAACCATGAGATAATGGAAGTTTCTAACCTGCATTTATATCTTGATATGACATAAAAAATTACTTAATACCTAAAAATATTATTATTTATAATGATTTTCAAAGACTTGGTTTCAATCCACTAAAGGATTAGTCAATCATTCTTTCTAGGTAGAAGATAAACCTAGAAGAACTGTATTCAAAACTTATAATGTTTTATTCATATATACCAATGTATTTTTCATCCATCTACATAAAGTATCGGAATTATATCATCATTTTATTATAATGAGTTCAAGGAAAATAATTATTAAAAAGTACCATCTTAAATTTATCCCATATCCTAAAGTCAATATAATTTTTTTACTCTTATTCATGATAATATTACACCATTTATTAGCTTTAAATTACAAATTAAAAAAATCTATAATTTTTTTCACTATTTAAGTGAAAGAGAATGGAAAATATCTTTTTAGTTGTAAAGATCCATTTCTTGGAAATTGTTATATCACATGATGAGAAATAGGAAGGCCGACATAACTACATAAAAGACTCAACAATTAGATTTTTTTTATCTTATATCCTTTTGATGTTTCTCATGGATGAAATTATTATTCACATCATGGGAGATTTTAGTGAGCACAGAAACAAGATTTTTCATTATATCTCCCATTACATTATGTTTGTCTTTTGGGAGGTCATTGAACTAACTCCCACATTAATTATTAACATGAATCATTATGGATTTAGAAATTCACGAAAACCAAAAGAGTTAATTTAAATTTTGGAAAATAATTATCAGAGTGATCAGTAATATAAAAATTAAAATCATTCCCAATATATCTTAATTTATGAGACATTCATATCAACCATGAGCACTTTTAGTTAATATTAAATTAATTTTGTTTTACCATAGGTTATTTTAGGTTATGTACACTTATTATTCATTACCTAATATTAAAATATAACTAAACCATGATATGGTGTCAACTAAGGCGACTTTAGCAAAACATAAATATATATTTCATCATTTTAGATGTATATTCAATACATATCATAATAATTCACTCCAAATAATGTGTAATGGTTTAGTGTGTTTGGATAATATATACATGATCAACATATTTATGAATAATATTCAACATATCACATAAAATTCAGTCACACATAGTGCCTTATAAACTTTTCCTACACAATACCTTTCTTCTTAATCTAAAGAAATGGAATAATAAGAATTGATGAGATTAGATTCTTAGTACGTGTAAACATGAGGGATGAAAATAAAAGATAAAAAATTGAAAATGTTATGTGAAAAAAGTGTTAGAGAACATGATAACAACTAATTTATATCATAAAACATAATTCACATATAAAAAATCATGATTCATAGCATACAAATTTGGAATAATAAAATTCACAGGTCCTAAGAGTGAGAAAAAATAAATCAATAATCAAGATCCCAGAGAGCATGAAATAAATATAAAAATATATAATTAGTGTTTGAGGTAAACAAAATAATAGAAAATTATTTCATTTTTAAGGATCAATTCTAAGAAAATCAACACTTAGTTTACATTATATTTTAGTAGATTGGTTTCACACCCCATTCCATTTAAACCATAGTGGACTGAGTCCATTAGTGGATTGTGTTCACTGTTTATTCAACATCATATTATATCTTGAGATTTAAATCATTACCCAATTTACATATTGGATATATAATTGTTTCCCAGCCATCGTATAATTAAAACCATACATATGTGTTCTATAAAAACCCATTAATTCATAATTCCCTCATAACTTAATTAACTAATGAAAACTGATGAGTTTCATGAAAAAATATATAAATGAATGATCATAAGCCATCAAAATACCTTATTTGGATGGTTTTATTAGAGCATATCCCCATTAAATCATAATAATAAATAATGAAGATTGATACCGATAAAAAACACTTTTATAAAATTATAAAAAATTAATTTTAAAATTAAATGAAAATATAAATTATCATATATAACAAAATGAAATACTAAAAATACATTAGAAAAAGAATTATATTTTAAAACTTCAAAAAATATGTAATGAAAGCTACATAATTAATAAGGGATGTGATGGTGTTAAAAGGATATTAATTGATAAATGTGAAACGTAGCATTTTTTCACACTATCATAATAAATGTAAAAATAACTCATTCTAGAAATGTTTAAAAAGAATCCTTTTACAATTTTAAATAAAAGGTAAATAATAATATAATATAACATTACTAAATCATTAAATAGTATAAAATAATATTCTGGAAGAATGATAAAAAATTTAACATGGAAGAGAAGGATTCCTAGCCTAGTAGAAGTTAAATGGTTGGATCCTCTAATAATAATTATTTTAGAGTGATTCTTGGAAGAAGGGGAAAATAAACTAAAAGAATACATATAAACATATTAAATTATTGTAGGAGAATAAAATAAGAGAGTTTTGATAGAGATATAACATTAAATTCCTCCAAATTATATTTAAACATATAAAATAATTATTCTTTAGAAATTATATTTTTATTAATTTTAAAAAATATATTTTTGTGTTTGAATAGTAACTGAACAAAAAATGAAGTTAGACATTAATGAGAAATTTTTTTCTTTTAAAATATAATACTATGTTATCATAGCTCTATATACATTGTATAATCTAAAACATAAGAACTTGTCTTTATTATTTCACCTTAAGAATGATTTTCTCAAATATTTGGTCCATCTTTTCCCAAATCTTAATAAAATCATCTGTGTTAATCAACCATTAATTAAAATAATGGCTCAAAATGTGATTCTGATTATTAATAATCTATGATTATTATTGAGTGGTATTAATTATAATATTTTTATCATTCATATTTCTATATACTCCCATAGTTAAATATTTAATATAAAATTTATTTCCCATCATAACCTCCTAATAATGCATGATAAGATCCGTAGTTTTAGATTCAATAAGACTAGTCCGGGTAATGGTGCCTCAATTTATTCTTTCTCCATCTTTATAACCTATGAAATTGGCCTCCAAATTCTCATACATATCCTATTATAAACCATATTGAACCTATTGATCATGGGGGGTTGGTTCTGGAACCTCAGGCATTTCAATCACCATCACTAATATAGCTAATCTAAAGACCATTAGTATTGGGAGATTGGAATAATATTTAAACTTCTTGGTTCTTTTAGATTTTTTTAATTTATAACACCATGATTAAAAATTATCTTTATCCAATTATTTAACCTATATGAAATGAGAACCTCTAACTATCATTCATTATCATATTATGAAGATGTTTAGGACTCCCCTTCTATATCAACTTGATTAAATTCCTTGGATTCTAATGAAAAAATTGTGAAAATATGAGATTCTAATTCTAGAAACCAACATTCTTTTATAATTTGGTAAAAAAAATTACAACCATTATAATCAGGGAAACACATAATATTTTCATTAAAAATGTTGAAGGAGATTTCTAACTGGAGGGAATAAGAAAGAACCTGCACTACAAATATTGATAGGGGTATATCCTTGAATGTTAAACTAGTATTTTCCACTATAAAAGAATTATCATGATGATAATGATTAGTTTATCTAGAAATCCCTCCTTGGGTTACACCATTTCCATAAATAACATCCCCAATGAGGGATAAAAATTTTAATACATGATTTTTTTGAAGATCCTGTGTCAATTCTAACTAGAACCACATCTTTTGAGAAAGGAATAACATTATTCAAAGTCAGTGTCCAAATGTTAATAGATCCATGTAAAGACCCGAAAATTTCAAGGAAATTTTTTTCTTAATTTTCTTTGGAATTTTACAAGAACGCAGTTTCTGACGGCACCTGATTCCGAGGCCCGGTGTGCCCGGAATCATTTGCCGAAGTTTTGGCTCGGGTACGTTCAGTGAACGGACGAGCGGGTTTTTCTATCTTTTGAACCGGTGCCCGGAATCGAATTCTGAGGGCACCGATGAAATCGCAGCGCCGGTATTTGCTTAGAAACGCCTCTTCCGGAGTTGCGTTTGCTCAGACGTGGTTTTTTAAATTTTGCGGCTTTAAGTCAGAAATAAAATAAAGTTTGTGCGACAACTTTATTTTATTTCACTTAAGCTGCTTGGAAGCCACTTGAAGTCACTTAAAGACGGCTTGAACTGAGTTGAACTGGATAGGATGCTATCCAGAAATATCCTACCCCTTGGTAGGATATTTGTGCGGTGGGACCCGCACGAGCCCCGCCGTTTCTTTCGCTAAGTAACGCACCCGCGAAAACCCGTCAAAGTAACTGAAAAGTCAACCGACGCGTTTTCTTTAATTCTTAACAGACCATTTAATTGGGCGGTTTATTTCGTGAATTAAATGGACTGTTTCTTCGTGAATTGATGGATCGTTTCTTAACCGGTTTCGTGTTGGCATGTTTATAAAATAAGACCAACATAAAAATCCTTGGAAAGGATTTGAGATAATCTTCGTTCCTCCACCCTCTCCGCGAAAAACGCGAAGAACGCGAAGAACGCGAAGAACGCGAAGAACGCGAAGAACGCGAAGAACGCCGGCGACCGGAATTCGACGACGCACACCAAGATCTGCGACGTCGACGAGATCTACCCGCGACGTTCTTCGGCGACGTCTTTCTTCCGCGGCCGATCCTCGTTCGGCAACAAAGGTGAGAATCGGATCTTTTCTTCTCCCTTTTTAATTTCAATATCAACGGATTTAAACTAATTAAATCCGTTGAACTTGATCCGGAGATTGGCGACGCGACGAGCGATTCCGCGACGACGCGGCGATCTCCATCTTCCGCGACGAGCAAATCCCGCGACGATCCCCCGTTCGGCAACGACAAAGTAAGGGATGTTGGAATTCTTTTTAAAATCCCGTGTTTATTCTTTTGAAATATAGAACCCGATCACGAAACAATTTTAATTTATTTAAAATTGTTGATTGGTTTCTTTCCTGTTTCTCCCGTTGATTATGACTAACGCGGAGGGTGCGGGTCTAACGAACAAGACCCGGCAACCCTCCGTCGATCTTCCTTTGTGTGCGGATTTGGCGGACGTCGACAAACCGTGCGGCAAGGGCAATTTGTTGGCCCCGCAGTGAAGATCGTCCCCCGGGAGGAGCAACGGCGCAGACGGGAGGCAAATCGGGCCACCGGAGCATCTCCGGCGGCCCGCGGAAGAAGGCGGCGGCGCGGGTCGCCGGCGCGGCGGCGCCGGCGACCGGGGGTGGCGGCGCCCGGCGCGCCGCCGGAGGAGTCCGCCGCGGCCGAGCCGCGGCGGCGGCGAGCCGCCGGACCGCGTCCGCGGTCCGGCCTTCCAGCACGCGGCCCGCGCGGGCCGCGTTTTCTCCAAAGCCGCGGGTTTGACCCGCGGCGGCAGCGCTTCGGCCGCTCGGCCGAAGCCGAGCCGGTCCGGTCGGCCGGGCCGCGCCCAGGCCGGACCGGACCCGGCCGACCCGGTTCGGGCCGGGTCGGGCCGACCCGGTTCGGGCCGACCCGGTTCGGCCGACCCCAGGGGGGGTTCGGGCCGGGTCGCCCCGGGCCCAGTACCCCCGTTTCGGGCCCTCTTCGGTCTTTCGCTCATATCTTGGGCCTGGGACCTCCGATTGACGAACCGTCAGCGGCTACGCGATCCTTGGATCGAGACGGTCGTTTCGGTATATCGCACTCAAGGTTTCGGGTTACTTTGAGTTCGGCCGGGTTGGTTCGTTCACGAAACCAACCGGGCCTTCGGAGCGGAAACGCTCATATCTTGAGCCACGAACGTCCGATTGACGCGCCGTCAGTCGCGTTGTGTTCCTCTTAGTGAATCGGATCTTTTGGCATACTCCGCCCGAGGTTTGGACGCAGGTGGAGTACGGTCGGGTTGGTTTTTCCTTAAAAACCAACCGGGCCCCGGAGACGAAAATGCCAATAACTCACAGACCGGGCGTCCGATTGACGCGCCGTCTGTTTCGTTGACTTCCTCTTGATGAGACGGAACTTTTGACATACTCCGCCCGAGTTTTGGATACAGTCGGAGTATGGCCGGGTTGGATTGTACCCGAAATCCAACCGGGCCCCTGGAACGGGAAAGCTGATATCTTTCAGACAGGACGTCCGCTTGACGAGCCGTCAGCGGCGTTGATGGTTACGTTGAGTAACGGTCCCTTTGAGTTTACCCTATGGGAGTTCGGGGTACAGTTGAGATACGGCCGGGTTTGGTTTCGCTCACGAAACCAACCGGTCCCCTGGGACGAAAAGGCTAATAACTCACAGACCGGGCGTCCGATCGACGCGCCGTCTGTTGCGTTGAGACCCCTGTGACGAGACGGTTCTTTGAGACACTTCTTCGCGGGACCTTGTGATACTTGGAGTATCGACCAGTAGCTCGTGGAGCGGACCCGTGGTACTTGACAGTAGTGGTGCGCTTAGATGCAGCAGCAGATCCTTGGCGGTGGAGCGCTTGGTTGTAGCGGCGGACCCGCGATACTCTACGGAGTGTGAGCGCTTGGTTGTAGCGACAGACCCGCAACGGTGGAGACGAGCGTGCAGAGTACGGAGACCGTGTAGCCGGCTGAGACCTGACGACTGCTTGACCGACTCGACTTGGAGTGAGTCGACTAGCCCAGTGGACGGAGCGCCTGGTAGTTGGCAGCAAACCCGCAGTACTCGACAGGAGGAGTACCTCAGCAGGCTATCTGGGTAGCGCCCGGTATTTGGCGACAGACCCTCAGCGGACGGAGCGCCCGGTAGTTGGCCGCAAACCCGCAGTACTCGACAGGAGGAGTACCTCAGCAGTCCTAGGTTAGTGAGCGGCAGCCTCGGAGTCGTGACAGGACCACTGTACACTCTAGAGACGGAGCTCTTCAGCAGTTACGGTTTCGATAATGAAAATCCTGGTTTGAGCTGAGACCTTTGACCTTTGTGTTTCCTCATGATTGAGATGGGTCGCTTGATAACTTAGGTACATGTATGGGCATATACCTGGGTGATGGTTATCCGTTGATTTCATGATTTTTGTGTATCCTTGAGATTGGATGGGTTACTTGATGACTTAGGTATATGTATGGGCGTATACCTAAGTAGAGTCTGATGTTACTTCGTGATTGCTGCCTTTACTTTGTGGATATCCATGTTGGATTTGGTGAGACCTTAAGGGTCTCGGGGTCCCTACTGAGTAGCTTATACTCACCCCTGCACGGGCTATGCCCGCACCTCGTTGTGTTGGTTGCAGACGACGGACAGCGCAGATCGCAGTTGAGACTTGCGGAGCAGGTCGGTACCCGGAGGTGGACCACTGGGCGGACGTACCCGGAGTAGACGACAGGACCTGTGGAGTAGAGGAGCTATCTGTACCTACCCTTCAGGTAGGATCCGTGGTGGACGATCCAGGAGCTGAGCCATCTGTACCTACCCTTCAGGTAGGAATCGAGGCGGACGACCCAGGAGCCGCTTCATTCTTCCAGCTGCTGTTTTTCCCTTTCGAGTTGTACTTTACAGTTGGGCTTGTATTTCCGGCCCCCTTTACTTTTCTGCACTTGTAGTTACTTTCCGCTTGCTGACTCTGTGGTGGTTGTTACTTATAAAGGCAATGCCTTCCCTGTTATCGGGATTTACGCCTTTGGTGCTAGTCGCCAGCCCCTGGCCTATGGAAGGCGGGCTTGGGGTAGTCACGGCACGGGCCCCGAGGACGGGTCGTGACAAATTGGTATCAGAGGGGTCGGTTCTACCGCAGACTCTGATCGTCTTTTCTTTCTATGTGAAGCAATAGTGTTAAGGGTACCGAGTGTGGTTTTCAGTTCAGGGAGTCCAGTGTTGGTGCGGGCGGCCGACGTATCCATACACCAGGACCCTGACAACTGATTTCCGACTTTGTGCGCGAAAACACTGATTGCGTGTGTGTTTTCAAAGGTTTCCCCCCTTAAAACAGCTCAAACCAGGTCAGCTCACCAGGTATAATCGTTTGATCGTGTTACGTTGTTTCTTTCAGGATGTCTTTTCTCGGACGACCAGCTAGAGCCCGGAGGGATGAGCGTGCTGACAGTCTGTCGAGCGACGAGGCTTCGGTACAGGGCCCTCTTGCAGTTGAGGCACCAGCGGAGGCACCAGCGGTACTACCATACGTTGGGCCACCGATGCCACCAGCCCCAGCAGTAGGCGATGCCCGCTACTTGCGCGCACTGCATGAGTTCCAGCGCCAGAGGCCACCCAGGTTCGGGGGAGAGATGGACCCGCAGGCGGCTGAGGATTGGCTGGAGGCCGTGGTGGGAGTCTTCAGGCTAGTGGGGACGCCGGCAGACTTCATGGTGATCTTTGCTACCAGCCTCCTTCAGGCAGCAGCAGGTAGGTGGTGGAGCCACTTGTTTCAGTTTTGCGATGAGATGGACTTCGCATGGGAAGACTTCGAGACCTTCTTCAGGGTGGAGTTTGTGCCAGTAGCTCTACACCCTGAGCGTGATCAGGAGCTGCTGCCTTTGCCACGTGTTTCTCGATCAGAAGCCGAGTCATCTGTGGGCAGTAGACAGATGATGCTGAGGCCCAGAAAGACCAGACCAGCAGTTAGACGGTCTCGGGTTTTACGACCGGTGGTGCAGGGCACCCGGAGTGGGAACGGAGCTAGCCGTGCAAGGAGTAGGTTGTGTTACTCATGTCGCGGAAAGGGTCATCTGGCACGTGACTGTCCGACTCCCGATCCGCAGGCTTTGAGGGAGCCACCGAGAAAGAGGCGACGACAAATGCTTGAGCAACAGTAGAACTCTTGGAGCAGGTGGACAGGAGCAGAACTAGTGGATACGTCTCTTGTACTTCTAGTTCCTTGTTGATGTTGCTTTTGTGTAGCGTCTTGTATTATGAGCTGCAATAATAAAAGACGCATCCTTTGAGATGTTTTCATTCCTGTCCTCTTTTGTGATGTTACTAAGAGGTTCCAGTTGACTGTTGACTTGACCCTCACTTGTGAGACATCTACTGGAGGAGACCAGTTACCACACACTGATGCCGACAGTGTGACTCAACCCTTGGAGGCGAGAGTAACGGTTGGATCTCTTAGTAGTAGCGTCGAGGCCTTACGACGTCAATCCTTGGTATGGATTAGTATCATCCATGTTAGGATTGACTGTTTTAGGCAAAGAATGTGGTTCATCCAGGGGATGAGACCAGGTTTCTCTTTTCGGCAAAGAAGAAATCTCGCAGCTCATGTGGGACCAGAGATGGTCCGGGCCACGTCAGAAGAGGTCCACGTCATCCAGGAGCGGATGAGGACAACACAGAGCCGGCAGAAGTCTTACACTGACAGGAGGCGGAGGCCACTAGAGTTCGAGGAGGGTGACCACGTCTTCTTGCGGGTCTCACCTCGACGTGGTAAACAGAGTTTTGGCCAAGGCGGCAAGTTGTCTCCCCGCTTCATCGGGCCTTTCCAGGTCCTCAGCAGAGTTGGCGAGGTGGCTTAACGCCTGGCTCTGCCACCTCAGTTGCACCGGGTGCACGACGTCTTCCACGTATCCCAGCTGAGGAGATACGTGCTCGACCCCCTTCGCATATCTTCGACCATGAGGAGCTAGACAGTGGCGATGAGTGTCTTATACGGAGGTCCCGGTGGAGATAGAGGATCGACAGGAGCGGGTCCTACATGGGCGATCGATTCCTCTTGTGCGCAACAGATGGCGGCACGGGAATCTCCAGGTGAGCACATGGGATCGGAAGGCTCTGATGCGTGGTCAGTACCGCTTTGTTTCCCTAAGGTTGTGGTGAAGCTTTACGGGGACGTAAAGCCCTGTGGTGGGAGTAATGTAAAGACCCGAAAATTTCAAGGAAATTTTTTTCTTAATTTTCTTTGGAATTTTACAAGAACGCAGTTTCTGACGGCACCTGATTCCGAGGCCCGGTGTGCCCGGAATCATTTGCCGAAGTTTTGGCTCGGGTACGTTCAGTGAACGGACGAGCGGGTTTTTCTATCTTTTGAACCGGTGCCCGGAATCGAATTCTGAGGGCACCGATGAAATCGCAGCGCCGGTATTTGCTTAGAAACGCCTCTTCCGGAGTTGCGTTTGCTCAGACGTGGTTTTTTAAATTTTGCGGCTTTAAGTCAGAAATAAAATAAAGTTTGTGCGACAACTTTATTTTATTTCACTTAAGCTGCTTGGAAGCCACTTGAAGTCACTTAAAGACGGCTTGAACTGAGTTGAACTGGATAGGATGCTATCCAGAAATATCCTACCCCTTGGTAGGATATTTGTGCGGTGGGACCCGCACGAGCCCCGCCGTTTCTTTCGCTAAGTAACGCACCCGCGAAAACCCGTCAAAGTAACTGAAAAGTCAACCGACGCGTTTTCTTTAATTCTTAACAGACCATTTAATTGGGCGGTTTATTTCGTGAATTAAATGGACTGTTTCTTCGTGAATTGATGGATCGTTTCTTAACCGGTTTCGTGTTGGCATGTTTATAAAATAAGACCAACATAAAAATCCTTGGAAAGGATTTGAGATAATCTTCGTTCCTCCACCCTCTCCGCGAAAAACGCGAAGAACGCGAAGAACGCGAAGAACGCGAAGAACGCGAAGAACGCGAAGAACGCCGGCGACCGGAATTCGACGACGCACACCAAGATCTGCGACGTCGACGAGATCTACCCGCGACGTTCTTCGGCGACGTCTTTCTTCCGCGGCCGATCCTCGTTCGGCAACAAAGGTGAGAATCGGATCTTTTCTTCTCCCTTTTTAATTTCAATATCAACGGATTTAAACTAATTAAATCCGTTGAACTTGATCCGGAGATTGGCGACGCGACGAGCGATTCCGCGACGACGCGGCGATCTCCATCTTCCGCGACGAGCAAATCCCGCGACGATCCCCCGTTCGGCAACGACAAAGTAAGGGATGTTGGAATTCTTTTTAAAATCCCGTGTTTATTCTTTTGAAATATAGAACCCGATCACGAAACAATTTTAATTTATTTAAAATTGTTGATTGGTTTCTTTCCTGTTTCTCCCGTTGATTATGACTAACGCGGAGGGTGCGGGTCTAACGAACAAGACCCGGCAACCCTCCGTCGATCTTCCTTTGTGTGCGGATTTGGCGGACGTCGACAAACCGTGCGGCAAGGGCAATTTGTTGGCCCCGCAGTGAAGATCGTCCCCCGGGAGGAGCAACGGCGCAGACGGGAGGCAAATCGGGCCACCGGAGCATCTCCGGCGGCCCGCGGAAGAAGGCGGCGGCGCGGGTCGCCGGCGCGGCGGCGCCGGCGACCGGGGGCGGCGGCGCCCGGCGCGCCGCCGGAGGAGTCCGCCGCGGCCGAGCCGCGGCGGCGGCGAGCCGCCGGACCGCGTCCGCGGTCCGGCCTTCCAGCACGCGGCCCGCGCGGGCCGCGTTTTCTCCAAAGCCGCGGGTTTGACCCGCGGCGGCAGCGCTTCGGCCGCTCGGCCGAAGCCGAGCCGGTCCGGTCGGCCGGGCCGCGCCCAGGCCGGACCGGACCCGGCCGACCCGGTTCGGGCCGGGTCGGGCCGACCCGGTTCGGGCCGACCCGGTTCGGCCGACCCCAGGGGGGGTTCGGGCCGGGTCGCCCCGGGCCCAGTACCCCCGTTTCGGGCCCTCTTCGGTCTTTCGCTCATATCTTGGGCCTGGGACCTCCGATTGACGAACCGTCAGCGGCTACGCGATCCTTGGATCGAGACGGTCGTTTCGGTATATCGCACTCAAGGTTTCGGGTTACTTTGAGTTCGGCCGGGTTGGTTCGTTCACGAAACCAACCGGGCCTTCGGAGCGGAAACGCTCATATCTTGAGCCACGAACGTCCGATTGACGCGCCGTCAGTCGCGTTGTGTTCCTCTTAGTGAATCGGATCTTTTGGCATACTCCGCCCGAGGTTTGGACGCAGGTGGAGTACGGTCGGGTTGGTTTTTCCTTAAAAACCAACCGGGCCCCGGAGACGAAAATGCCAATAACTCACAGACCGGGCGTCCGATTGACGCGCCGTCTGTTTCGTTGACTTCCTCTTGATGAGACGGAACTTTTGACATACTCCGCCCGAGTTTTGGATACAGTCGGAGTATGGCCGGGTTGGATTGTACCCGAAATCCAACCGGGCCCCTGGAACGGGAAAGCTGATATCTTTCAGACAGGACGTCCGCTTGACGAGCCGTCAGCGGCGTTGATGGTTACGTTGAGTAACGGTCCCTTTGAGTTTACCCTATGGGAGTTCGGGGTACAGTTGAGATACGGCCGGGTTTGGTTTCGCTCACGAAACCAACCGGTCCCCTGGGACGAAAAGGCTAATAACTCACAGACCGGGCGTCCGATCGACGCGCCGTCTGTTGCGTTGAGACCCCTGTGACGAGACGGTTCTTTGAGACACTTCTTCGCGGGACCTTGTGATACTTGGAGTATCGACCAGTAGCTCGTGGAGCGGACCCGTGGTACTTGACAGTAGTGGTGCGCTTAGATGCAGCAGCAGATCCTTGGCGGTGGAGCGCTTGGTTGTAGCGGCGGACCCGCGATACTCTACGGAGTGTGAGCGCTTGGTTGTAGCGACAGACCCGCAACGGTGGAGACGAGCGTGCAGAGTACGGAGACCGTGTAGCCGGCTGAGACCTGACGACTGCTTGACCGACTCGACTTGGAGTGAGTCGACTAGCCCAGTGGACGGAGCGCCTGGTAGTTGGCAGCAAACCCGCAGTACTCGACAGGAGGAGTACCTCAGCAGGCTATCTGGGTAGCGCCCGGTATTTGGCGACAGACCCTCAGCGGACGGAGCGCCCGGTAGTTGGCCGCAAACCCGCAGTACTCGACAGGAGGAGTACCTCAGCAGTCCTAGGTTAGTGAGCGGCAGCCTCGGAGTCGTGACAGGACCACTGTACACTCTAGAGACGGAGCTCTTCAGCAGTTACGGTTTCGATAATGAAAATCCTGGTTTGAGCTGAGACCTTTGACCTTTGTGTTTCCTCATGATTGAGATGGGTCGCTTGATAACTTAGGTACATGTATGGGCATATACCTGGGTGATGGTTATCCGTTGATTTCATGATTTTTGTGTATCCTTGAGATTGGATGGGTTACTTGATGACTTAGGTATATGTATGGGCGTATACCTAAGTAGAGTCTGATGTTACTTCGTGATTGCTGCCTTTACTTTGTGGATATCCATGTTGGATTTGGTGAGACCTTAAGGGTCTCGGGGTCCCTACTGAGTAGCTTATACTCACCCCTGCACGGGCTATGCCCGCACCTCGTTGTGTTGGTTGCAGACGACGGACAGCGCAGATCGCAGTTGAGACTTGCGGAGCAGGTCGGTACCCGGAGGTGGACCACTGGGCGGACGTACCCGGAGTAGACGACAGGACCTGTGGAGTAGAGGAGCTATCTGTACCTACCCTTCAGGTAGGATCCGTGGTGGACGATCCAGGAGCTGAGCCATCTGTACCTACCCTTCAGGTAGGAATCGAGGCGGACGACCCAGGAGCCGCTTCATTCTTCCAGCTGCTGTTTTTCCCTTTCGAGTTGTACTTTACAGTTGGGCTTGTATTTCCGGCCCCCTTTACTTTTCTGCACTTGTAGTTACTTTCCGCTTGCTGACTCTGTGGTGGTTGTTACTTATAAAGGCAATGCCTTCCCTGTTATCGGGATTTACGCCTTTGGTGCTAGTCGCCAGCCCCTGGCCTATGGAAGGCGGGCTTGGGGTAGTCACGGCACGGGCCCCGAGGACGGGTCGTGACAATCCATATATTAGAGCCCTATATTATCATAGGTAAACCCCAATATTACTAATTGAATGAGCACATAAGATAAATTAGAAAACCCAATCCCTTTATTGATGATATCCTAGATAGGGATTTGTGTAGGATTCATCTTGAATCTCCTTTTTCTGTGTGTGTTGTCATTCAATCTTGATCCATACAACTTCTGTGGGAGACTTTGATATTTTAAACTCTTTGAAAATTTGAGGATAAATATGGTGTTATAGTTATTTTTTTCAATCCAAGCATAAATTTCATCTAAATAATTTCCAAATCATTTCGAGGATGGTTGTCTTTTGGAATGAGAGATGTTGACCAGGAAGGCATACCTAAATATCCAAATAAATAGTTTCATGATTATAGTAACAGTAAAGAATCCAATGATTTAGATATAATAAAATAGATTAAATATCTAAACAAAGATAATATGGGGATAAATGAAACCATCATTTTTATACGTGAATCAAGCTATTTTAGGAATCTAGCAGCCTCACCTTTGTGTGCTCCCACAAGTCATATGCTTCATTGAAACACTAGTCAAATTCACTGAATGAGGGTTCAATACATCTGAAAAACATGATTATAGATATATTAATAAAATATGATACTTGTGATAATTTTATTAAATATATCCTAAGAAAAGCTACACCATTGAAATATGCAATGTCTTTGGGGTGAAGTGAGGCTGAAGAAAAAATGTAAGGTACATTGGATTTTTGAATGGTAGAAGATGTGGGGAGAAAAGTCATGAGTGATCAGCGAGTGATCTAAAATTATTTTCTCCCTAAGGAAATGATGGGGGACAATTTTGATTATATACATATCCCCAATTAAATCCACATTGAGAATAAAATTATGTCCTCTAGTACATGAATGGTTCTCTTAATTAGGTCATCAATCTGGTGGTGAAAAGTCCTGATTAATTGAAACTGAGTCCCAAAGGCCTCTCTATAATCACGATGTGAAGAGATCATCATGGTATAAAATAATAATCAAGGGATATCCATGGATTCATATTATCTTCTACATGTCACACCATCCAAATATCTATACTAAACAGTACTCTCGAATAGATATGAAGTGGGTTTGCATGGTGGGTCAGTCTACGGTCAACTAGATGGAATTGTTTCTTTTGGATGTATGTGGTAAACCGGTCATTATTTCTATGGACATCTTGTCCAGCTATCACTCTAGAACATCAAGGTGATGAGATAAACCAACTGGAATTTGGTTCTCATCCTTCACATGTTGGAATGTTAGTCATCGAGAGATACACTCTAAAAAACACCCACTAATCCATGGCCACCAAAACTACCACGGATGTTCCTAGTATATCTTCTCCACACCAAGATTTACAACTGATGGTGAAGTATAAAAATACATCATCACCTCCTTATTCTATGCAACTAGAACCATCATTCATACTTTAAAAACAATGATACTCTTCCTACCTTCATAAAATCTATTATGATTATTTCTAGTGGATATCTGACTATGTATGGTATAATGGTTGGTATCTCTAAGTTGTGTATCAATGAATCATTTTAAAATAATAGGGGTAAAAAAATTCTACCAGAAGTAAGATTATCCAACCCCATACACAATGGATAAAAATAATAATAAAAAAATGATCTCACATATCACTTAGTATCCCTAAAAAATATCTCCCATTGGGAGATTATTTTACCACGTTCCCCTACCCAGGTGTACAGACAATCTCAAAGTCTTCAGCCTTGATGAAATATAGTCATAAACTCTATCTCATGTTAAGATCTTTCTGAAAGAAGACATTATTCATACTATTATTCTAAGAATATATGATAAATTGAACACCATAAGGAAGGGTTTACACACCATCTGTATGATAACTTCTACTGCTAGATCAAGATCATGGTTCGTATAGTTCTTATTAGATGATCTGAACTATCATAAACCATAGGAAATCACTACCAACCTAGGAATTGTAACACAACCAATCCTGACCTCTGATGCATCACAAAACACTACATACTCGACACCCTCCTCCAAAAATCTAAAAAAGGGAGAGTTCATAAATATCAACCTTAAATCCTAGAAATTATATTTGTACATATTTATCCACATGAAATGGATTATATGTTAAAACAAAGATATCAATGGATATGAAATCCTATAGAAATAGGATATACATATCTGATTGTATCCTTCCATCCAAAATAATCACTATACTTCCATCACGCTCTTGGGTTGCTCTCAAGATAACACTACCTAGACCTTATCCATGTCCACTATTATGCCTTCTTCTAAGATAACATGTCCCCAAAAGTGTAGCTCCTTAATATAGAACTATAACTCTGATATATTCCTAAATATAATATTCTCTCAGAGTACATCGAGAAATATCCTCAAGTGTCTTGCATGAATGTCTTGGTTAATGAGTATACTAGGATTTCCTTAATGAAGACTACCACAATATTGTCTATGAAATGCTGAATGATAAGGTTCATGTGTCCCGTGAACATTACTAGGACGTTATCCATTCCAAATGGAATCATAATGTACTCATAGTGACTATGAAAACATTAGGAATTCATATTTGGTATATCCTCTTCTTGTGCTCTCAGATGGTGATAGGCTCATCTGGGGTCTATTTTTGAAAACCATTGTTACCCACTCAACTAATCAAAGTGGTCATCAATCCATGGAAGTGGAATAGTTTTCATCATGTTCATATGGCTTTGGTAACAGTAATCCACACACAACCTCAAGCTCCCAAAACTTTCTTAGTAAACAACATTGGTGATAACTAGGGTGAAACACTAGGCCTAATAAATCATTTCCTCTAAAAGTCCTCTATCTACACACATAGCTTGTGATGCTCTATGATGTTCTTCCAATATGTTGGTTTAGATTTTGGGGTAATCCCAAGTTGTATATTAAAAAATATTATATCTCTCAGTGGGGAGGTAAACCTAGAAAATACTCACTAAATACATCCTCATAATCCACAACTATTGTTTGAAACTCAAAAATCATAGTATTCTCTACACCAAGGTTCACATTAGAAAAATGTTATGTAATTGGATTGACACTCCATTAAATGAGTCCATCCTACACTACTTGGGATTCCTTTCCACCCATAATGAAAAATATCATCCTATCGTTGTGGATGTACCACATTCTCCAGATAGAACATCCTATTTGGGCACAAATTATTTATAACTACAAAATACGTAAGATAATGTTATAAGGCACCATCACTACTAGAAATTGATCTGAAAAGAAACTCTCACCTCCAAGAGTCAGGTCACAACATCAACAGAAGTGTGTGATCGCTTTGTTGCCTCCAGTAAGACTGTCCATGCACAAGGGACAAGCCATGGGCTCAACATAGATAACTACGTCTCTAACTAGAGTACTGTAAAAAAAGATAATCTCACACCAATGACTGTCAAATAAAAAATAAAAAATAGAATACATAGATCATAACTCATAGAATCTCTGAACCCTTGAGTTCATAATCCTCAACTGCATGCATCTACCCTCGAACTTGACCACCAGCTCTCTAAGTCAGGTAGTTACCACCTTGGGGTGGTGGAGGTAAAATTCATAATGTATTCCATATCCTAATGATCTCCCTAATCCTCTCCCACATCCAGCAACTTACAAACTGGCCTACCCCTACCCCTACCTCTACTTAGGTGGTATGTCTTCTACTCTCTATCAGCCGAACATTGGGTTGGGAAATCTCATGCCAGATGTCCCTAACCATCCAAAAATTAGCACCACCTATCCATAGGATTAATAGACCCATCATATGAATCCCTGATCCACAATCCCACTATCATGAGGTCTCCTCTTGAAATGTATTATATCATAAGGTCACTATGTATATCATCATATCCCTACTACTGATATCTTTGCTAATGTGTTTGAACTTTCAACACCAACAATCCACATATTCTCTATAGGTAAACTCTTCACTAACAAAAGATTATCTTACACACCAACATAGTTAAGAATGCATAGAGGTATCACAGTAGATCAGATGTATCTGCATAGTGGTCTAAAATAGAAATAACTAATAACATACTATATCCATCAACTACAGGGAGAGGTTGGTGAACCATGATAAAAACTCCACCATAGTTTTACTACCCTATTAGAGATATATAAGCTATTGGATGTTAGATACCCTCAACATATCTCAAGAAAACATTTATCTAAAAATAATCTCAAAGACTAACCATTCAATATTCATGTCATCGTATGAATAAGTAACTAAGCTCACCATCATCCCAAAGATCCATGGAGAAGGCTCCCTATTAGGACCACCATTTGGACTGTAGGTGTCCTAACAAG
Organism: Viscum album; assembly: GCA_963277665.1. NCBI lineage: Eukaryota > Viridiplantae > Streptophyta > Magnoliopsida > Santalales > Viscaceae > Viscum > Viscum album. The sequence goes on from OY728148.1 coordinate 1,945,197,699, forward strand.
ATGAAATATGTTAATCATTACCTCAATCCAGTCCTTAAAAACATGTTGGTAAATACCTCCCCAAATATTAAGAGTTCATTGATGCTGAAACTCATGATGTGTGCCCAAGCTACAAACCCCATCTACAGGTACTACCGATACCATCTACTATTCATCAGGTGGTTGTAAAACATGTACTCCACCTAGAGGTAAAACCTCATTAATAGGTCCCTGTATCAAAGCATAATCACTTTGGGTATTATCCTCATGATCCAACTACTGAATACTACTTTGAAATAATAATGGAGGTATCCTAAAATAAAAAAGATATACCACAATTGGTGAGTATATCTGGAGATCTGACTCAAGAAGTAGATAAAAAGAAGATCCCATTATTATATGATGCATGTACATATTTCTTACATGTAACCAATAAATAAATGTACTGATTCCACACAAATAGATTTAGAGTCTTGGTGAATGGATACAACAGTCATTGCACCAACACTAGAGTCCTTGGCCTGAGAGTCAACCACGAAACACTCAAAAATGATTCCCAAAAACCCAAACAAATATCACAGACATTATTCATAAGGTAGAAAAGAATTCTATGATGTCACCATGTCACAAAATTTTCAATGGTGACTGATTCATTACTACCCCAAGACCATCTTCAATATTTCAGGGGCTAGGGAACATTTCTAATAATCCATATTACACACATGGTCCGACTTAGCCTAAAATACCTTCATATGTGAAAATATCTCCAAAACCATACAATGATGAAGTATAAAACAACCAATAAGCATTCATTCATAAATATAAAATCCTATAATTAGAGTTTGAAAAAAATACATGAATGAAAATGTCCAAATATAATCCCACAAAAATAAATTGAAAAAAATTCCAACATGTGATGTTGGAGTTGTCTAAAGTCAATATAACCTTAAGAAAAAACGTCAGTATTGTCTAGTTCACTATGATTCACCATGTACATGTCACTCTAGGACTCCATCCAAAGGTTTTTCATCTACATAAGACACGATACTTTCTGGAAAATCCCATAAAATGGTGAGTATAAAAATACCCAGTAGGACACCCCAGTATAACTAATCATATAACATCAAGAATAATAGTCAAATAAACCTATTGATATGCCAATAACATAAATAACATGAACATCTAAATATAATCATGGTATACAAAATGTCCCTAGGTAGGTCACAATTGTATTTCCAGCCTAGTCTTAAAACTCGATGATTCCATTTAACACCCATCTAAGTGAAAACACATAACAAGTCAGATAACACTAATTTCATCCGTCTAAGATGTCATTTTCATCATGTATCACAATAAAATGTACGTGTTGGATATATAATGCTAGTGAAACATATATGGAGATCACACCTAAGGATATGGGGTATACTAACAAACTAAACTAGACTAAACCTCCATAGAGGAGATTGACTCCAGCGTAGTGTTGGTCTCTAGGATTACTTGAATACAACATAGGGAAAATGATGATGTTGATAAAGGATATCACAATGAGTTTTGGAAAGGGATTTCAGCAACTTTATCTGAGACTTATGTCCCATAAAGGGGACCACAATTCTATGAATAGGGTTTGATTCCATATTAAACTCTCAGGAAGAGGATCAAGGGAACATACCCTAGTGAAACTTTTTCAAGATGTATAGGAAAAGGTCACCCTCTTTATTTTAGAAGGTACATGTCATGCACAATGAGTACATGATGGTTCTCTTTGTTATTTGTTTCTACCCATGTAACAGACCCATGTTTGTGTTTGTGTCTAAGTAAATGGTGTGTTCACTACCACACATAGAATATGGGGCCACATGATCTCTTTGGTTTATACCCCTTGTAAACAACGAGCTGACCATCTATGGACCATATGATGTTGGTATAGACCAAAATCCATGTGTTCTTTATATCTGCATGTAAACTCTAGCCACCACTCAGGGGGTCCCACATAGGCAGTGATGTTAGATGACATGACTTATAACAAAATAGTTCTTAAAAACCCTCAGTTTCTTCTCTGAAAGTACCCATACCACCTTCACCTCTGGTTCTACCCTTGATGTCGCCTAAAGATTTTAGATCTGGTACAACTAAGACTCATTATATCCTATTCAAAAGAAACCATACCTTGATCCACGTAGAATCTATCCTTCATTCTTCTCAATCACCACATGTCAATGAGGTGAAGAACTTGTATCACCAAATCTAAATCAATCAATAACTTGTCATCTATGTGTCTAAAAATCATAGACTCAATCATCTCCTTACACGTGGTACTAATTCATTGTGTTGGAAAATGGTCATACCACAATTTAATATTGAGTATTCATTTAGCAACAATCCAAGGGAATTTTCTATGATGAACACATTAAATATGGGGAAAGAAATTCATAAAAAACATGTGGAATGAAACTCAGCCCGTGTTCATGTTAGACTTGATTAATTTCTGGTAGAACAATGAATGGAGTGATATAATATAATCAATAAATAAAATTCCCTCTCCGGGATAAATCTTACCTGTACCCTCCATATGATCATTCCAAATTTAAATTCTTTAGTTGATTGACTCACATTTATCATAGGAAAAATCAAATAGGGATAAATCCACATTAAACAAATGTACTACATCAGTTGGATCAATTGTTTCTGAAGAATAAATCAACATCATTATCCTTGGTGAAATCCTTGAAATTCAATTCACACCAATCAATGATCCATGATACTATTGTTGTTCGCCTGAGAAAGATCCTCTAATTCTCCCTATCAAATATCCTGTTTTATATGGCCATCACAGATATTTTTCAATAGGAATGTATTTACAGACCACATTAGGTCATTCAAAAGATATAGTATAAATTATATTTTATAAAATATTTTATTAACATTCTCCCATGACCACACCCAGCCCGAGCATCTGACTTGCTCCACGGTTATGTCGTAACTTTGGTAAAACCTATGCTCCAATCTTAATGGCAGCCACACATTATTTATCAGAGTCCAATTTTCGAATATAGTCATTTATTTCAGGGAAAATACATGTGTGTGGAATTAATATATTTAATGTAGTTCAAATATCTATCCCCAACTCATTGTGGATTCAAATCACTCATCATATCACCATATGGTCTCAAAACAATTACTTGATATATTCGAAGGATTTACATGGGAAAAAGATATGTTACACTATATATGAGAAAAATAAATATTAACTGTAAATTAAGATATTTAAGAAACAATGATTTGTTGAAATTTGTTTAAGTAGTATATGTTTGTGACCATATTTGATATCAATTAAAGATTATATGTGTGTTAATATAATGATTTATTCATAAAAACACTATATTATAATCATAATTTAACCATAATATATTTATTTTATAAAAATTAAAATAAACAACACATTAAAAAATATATCTTTGAAAATTAACTTTTAAACATTAAATGGGTTTCTTCTTACTTCTAACAAGTCAATAATCAATGGAATAATTATTATTCATTTGTTTATATATATATATATATCAATAACTTTTTTTTAAAATAAAATTTCAAATTCATTAAAGGATAATTTTATAAATATTAAATGTCTGTAAGATAGATGAAATAATGAAAAAAAATATAATTTATGATAACCAATATTACATGTTTATAAAATCCAAATACCAACCTAAAACCCACTAGAATCCTCCACTTGAGTCCTAAGGGTATGATAAGAAATGGTGGTTGTTCTAGGAGGACATTATTCTAGCATGGATATCATAGTTATTTACATAGTCTTTAATATCTCTCACAAACAATTTCAATCAATATATATGTATTGAAGTATATCACAGGCTCACTCTAGGGAAAACCATAGTGATGATGTCTTATTGGAAAAATGCTCCTCAAATAGAACAATTATACTACTCAATGCCATCACTTCCAATTTCCTTATAGATTTCTTAATGATTTTAATTTAATTTATACCCTCCAATTCAATGACTATTTTACAATGATAATATTTTTAAAAAATAACACCTACAATTTATCTCATTAATTATTCAAAAAACTAGTGATGGAATAATTTTCCACATAAGTTAAAGGGAAATATAATCCTAATGGGAATATAAGGCCAACAATCATATTACATTCTTATATATAATCATCCATATATATATATATATCTAAAATCATCCATTGTTTACTTCATTCAAAATGAAACTTATATTTCTAATGGTTTTGTTTCATTATATAGTTATAATTCAGGGAATGATATTCAAGGTCAACCATGAAGATAATATTTCATATTTTTGGTCATTTTATTTACTTGTCGATATTTCAACACATAACTTTCTCAATGATGTTTCACATTATATTCTCATAATGTATTAATGTTTATATGATATTATAATAATATATCTTAAAAAAATATATCAGGGTTATCTTTTTTTAGTGTTTCATTTAAAATCATATTTCATAACATTAAAAATAAATTCAGCATTATTTGTATAGAGTGTAACAATCAACCCACTTAAAGGAATTTTTACCTCAATATTTTGTTACTCAGATGAAAAAATTGAGACTAATTTTTTCTCATTACATATTCATGTTCTCACATCGAATCCTCATACATATGGTTCCCTACAAAACATTTACCAGGAGGGAGGTCTTGTTTCGTGACACTTTATCTCTTTAACGCAAGATCCCTATTAGTTGTTCCTCATAAGAGTGATCACTACATAACTGAATAGCTTCTAAGTTTATTATATGTGATGGATATGGTATGTACTACCTCAAAAGGGATACATGAAACACATCATAACGCATTGATAGGTATGGTGGAAATGATAAATAATAAGATACAAACCCTACATGATCCAGAATTTCAATATAGACAACATATCTTGGGTATAGATTTTTTATTTTATCAATTCTTATAAACTAATTCTAAGGATAAATACAAAAAACATCTATTTTAAAAAAATAAACTCTAGTTCTTGTTGGTGATTATTAGTATATGTCTTCTAATTTTTTTTATGCATTGACATGTTACTAAATTGTTGGATCATTTTATGTCATTTCCTAAACCAGATTGAATCCTAACACCTTCCTCACTACAACAACATCCCATCATCTTAGAGTTCTATATCTCTTCTCATATAGAGATTCATATGGTATTAATTGAATTTCGAGTGGAAAAAACTATTATATGGGAACAAAACCACATGAAAATGATGAACAAAACTTCTCCTGAAATCCATTGACTAGGAACTCAACATGCCTAAATGGTTCTTTAAGATTTATCATTAGTTTGGAGATAATAATATTTACTAAAGTTGATCTTTATATCGAATTCTTAATAAAGGGTCCTCTAGAATTTAGATGTGAACATTTGATATCAATCATAAATCATTGATTGTAGTAACCAATCACTATATAAAAAAATCACTTCGAGGCAATTTTTAGTGGAGATTTTGAAAATCATGTCTAAATTATTCATTGAAAATATTATAGTGGCCATTTATTGAAAACTACTAAATTAGAAATCATTCTTCTTAATATTACTTATTTTCCTTTAGTAGTGGATTTAGATAAACTCCCCAAATTAGTTGTGTAATTTAAATAAACCATAGAAAATTATTGGTTTAAAACATTAGTTATATTTAATAATTAATATTTATTAGCTATTTGATAATAATAATATATTATTTTTTGGTTAGTTATTATTTATTAATAATTTCTTTATTAATAATTTTTTAATTATCATTTATTATTTATTATTTCAAATTTAAATTCATTTTAAGAGTTCATTATTAATTATTTATAATTACTACTTAGTAGTTATTTGAAAACTAAACAAATATATTATTATTAGTTATTTATATAGTTATTTATTTATAATTAAACACCCCTACATAGATATATAAAAACATATATTCATACATACATATATACATACATACATACATACATACATACATACATATATTCATATATATATATATACACACATATATCTATATATATCTATGTATATAAACATTCAAATATATATAAACATACAAGTACATATATATACAATCATATATATATATATATCTCTATGTGTGTAAATGTGTATATATATGTGTGTGTATATATATTTTTATGCATATTTTTATATACATATTTACATTGGTAAATATATATATATATATATATATATATATATATATTAAAACTATGGCAAAAACCTCTTGACACTACTAATGCACAAAGAGTATATGAAAATCAGACTTCAGTATCAAAAGAACTTAACTTTTTGATCTGGGTGGTCATTTATGATCCATAAAATATGAAATTGAATAATAAGAATATAACTTCAAAAAAATGGAAATAATTTTCTAATTATTAAGATTTAAGAATTTATTACCATTTTATGGGAAGTTAAAAATAAATGATTATCTTAAAAACCATAACTTTTAACTAGGGTGTCCATTTGGAATCTGTGACACCTCAAATTTAAGACTACAATAAGATCTAAATCATTTCAACTATGGGGAACTTCATACTTTTTTCATTATTCATAAATGTCCCAAAAGTACTCCAAAATGTGTTTTTTAGTTTGGATGCCTTATTTTTTTTTACATTGGATTGAATTTAAGCACCATTTAAAATGATCTTATCATGCTTGTTTGGTGGTCTATGATTTATTCCATGGGTTACTTTTCTATAGACATGATGGATTTTCAATATTAGTGGTCTTACCTCTTTCAATAATTTATTATTTTTATTGTTACATATATATTTATAATCTATATATATATATATGTATATTAGTGTATATATGAATATATTATGTGGGTATATATATATACAATCATATTAAATTATAAATAGGTGAGTGTTTATATGGATAAGGTAAATTTAGTTATATATATTTATAGATATTTATATCTACTTATGTATAATTATATATATATTTCTTGTATATATAAATATTATCTCATTGTGCTAATTTATAGAAATTTTGGGTTGTATATATAAATGATATATATATTCAGATATTAATAAATTTATTTATAAAAATATTATTCTAAATTGATTTGTAATTTTTTTATGAATTTATGTATTTATCATTTACAAATAAATATGTGTATGTATATATATATATATATATTTATAATTTCAAAATTTATTTAGTATTTATTATTTGGTTATTATTTATCTTTTATTTATTATTTATTTTTATTATCATTAATTAATTATTTATTTATTATCTATTTATTATTTATAGAGTTGGGGGTTGATCTTGTGCTAAAAGTGGCTCTATTAGACTACATAGTTCAGGAATAAATTCCCCACGGCCTCTATTTATAATATTTCCCATGGAGTTTTGTCCATCTTTGTGGGAATGGATTATATGTGTTGTTGTCGCTTCTGTATGTTAGGAGATGTTTCCTTATATATATTGATGATGTTTCATGTGTTTTGGTGATCATTGATTTTGATTACTAGTACGGTGGATGTTGCAGGTCTTTGGATGGCCCCATGGGGTGAAAACCATAGTGTTGTGTCGGTAGTCTTCAATGACATGAACATGGTGGCTTCAAGACAACTATAGATATACAGATGGAGGGGTTTTGTCTTGGTGGCACCGATGTGGTGATAACATAGAGAAAATATGCGATGGGGATTGTTCCCATTCATCGATGTTGTTGGACTCAACCTACGAATACGATTCTTAATATATAATTGATTTGGGTCCATCCCATTAGTTGGAGAGATAGAAACAAAATTAATGAAGATATTTATCTCAAAATTAATATAGGTGTTTCCTTGATCATTAATAGAGAGTTAATTTTAAAATTTAATGGATAAACAAATTAATGTCATCTGCATTAATTAGAGATATAGACTAGGGGCCTATATAAATAGATGTGGTGAATTTTTTTAGTATGACTAATGAGAGGAATAAAAGGTCTGACAAATGAAGAGGTGGCTCTCTTTTTGAGGAATCAAACCATGGCACACACAAAGAGCCGAAGGAACCAGATCCAATGGTGGAGGTCGTGACCCGTAAGGGAGGACACCAGAAGGAGGGATCTATAAGATGTGATGTTTGAATAGTGTTGGTGACACAACTTCTAGTGATCTAGGTAGAGATTCGAATTACATAAATTCATGAATCCATGATGTATCTCCTTAGTGAATGAACGTTACTCCATCAATCTACTATAGAAGGAGTACGAATTTCCAAACCAATTAATATCATTGTGTATTGTTTTTACTTTTCACATTCATGTGTATTTTATTATTCTGCACATTTGTTCGTTGCTCAGAATGAAGACCTTGAATGGACCAGAACCAGATGCAAGGACGACTCGGTGAGGAGTATGGGGTGCCTAGACATCCCAGTTACAAACACTTATGTCTTGTGGGATCTTCTGAAGCATGATTTGGGCTTATTGCTTCGAGATTCGATGCCCAACACATGGTATCAGAGGTATTCGTTGAAGTGTTCAATTATAGAACATTATGGAAATCAAATGGTGTAGAAATCTGTCAAATAATTGAATAAAGTAACCTAAATATATTAGTGGTACATTGTTTTTTTAGGGATATTAAAATTATAATTGACTAGAGTGAGTTATAAGGCGCGTTCCATTGTTGGTGAAAATTAGAGTAAGTAGAATAATCCATGGGTTCCATAGGTTATGTGGTCTATCAGGCTTCTAGAATAATGTCACCAAAATATGACGGTGGTATTAGTAGTGTTTCTATAATATCTAATGTATTTTGGTCCATTGGTCTAATGCGGTTTTTTACGTTCATTGGGTGATATTTGGTACTTAGTAGAAGGGTACTAAAATTCTGGGAGGCAATAGAATTGGAAAACTACGATAGTAAGCACTTAGGGAAGGATATATTAAATGAAACCATCGTTTTTAAATTTATATTGATGGAATATTTAGCTAGGGCCCCTATTCTACAAGATGTTTCATATGGATAAGAAATTTTATATTTTTAAACTCTCTGAAAATGATCTTTTGAAGGATCATTAGAGAAATGGAAGAACCTTCTACGATGAAGGAAGGGATCTGAAAGTGTCAAAACAAGGATAGAAGAAGTGGAAGAAAAGGACCCTATTTCCATGGTTTCACTGAAGGATGTTTTAGTGGGGATTCTTCATGCCAATAAAACCATAATTTCCAGAAGCTATGGTTACCTGATGATGTTCAGTTTCGATAGTGTCTCTCAAGTTTGGTGTACCAGAAAGCTCTTTATTGGTGAAGAAGCTTAGTAACAGAGTCTTAAAAAGTGTATACAAGGACAGTAGATTGAGGCCATGTATATGGTGAATGATACAATATATATTGGGAATTTCAATAAAATCAGAGTATAAAAACTCATTCTTGGTTGAATTAGAGAAATTTTCCTCGGAGGCATTCAGATGAGTTTCACATGGACTGTAGAATTATTATATTTTGGTTCCAAAAGAATGAAGAATAATTAATTCAGTGGGATACTAGAAGATTGAAGCAGCATGGTGTGGAGAACCATATAGGTGCTCTAGAAGAATGGTGAATGGAGGATGGACCAGTTTCGATATTGGTTACAGCATGAGAATAGTCGTTGAGTGGGAAGTTGATGGACTCAACCTGTGAATAGGATTCTCAATATAGAAATGATTTTTGTCAATCATATTTATTAGATAAAGAGAAAATCATTAATACTGATTTTTTTTTCAACATTAATATTGTACTTTCTCCCAACATAAATTGAGAGTTAATTATTATATATTAATAGATGGAAAAATCAATGTAGATTGCATTAATTAAAGATATTGACTTGGTGTATATATAAATGGATACTGTGACATTTTTTGAGTACGACTGCTGAGCGGATACAAGGCATGAAAAAGGTGGAGGTGGATCCCCTTATGAAGAAGCCAACCTGGGTGCACACAAAGAGCCGAAGGTACCGTAGCTAATGGAATAGGTGTTGACCCGCGAGGGTAGAGACTAGAAGGAGGGATCTAGAAGATGAGACAACCAAATGGTGTTGGTGGCACATCTTCTGGTGATCTAGGTAGAGTAATAAGTGATATAAATTCTTGTAACCATGATGTTACTCTTTATTGAATGAAATTGATCTTACCGTTATCATGGGGATGTTGGATGAAAGTTCAAACCATGTGATCTCGTTGTACATTGTTTTGTACTTTGTGCTGGCATAAGTTTTTTCTTTTTTAGAGCTTTTGTTCATTTCTATGAATGATGACCTTGAGAGGAATGGAACCAGATGAAAGGATGACTCAGTTTGGTGGTTGGGGTGCTTAGAATACCATGTTTCAGACACCAAAATCATGAGGGATATTCACAAGAATTTTTTTTGCTTATTGCTTCAAGCTGTGATCCCCAACGGGGTCATCAGCAGGGGTTATAGGTGACGATGACATGTAGTGTCTATGTAGGTCAGTGATGAGATCCTACAAGTGGGGGTGCACAGTGGTGAAAATGATTACATAAGGATGTTGCATGGTATCGAGCCAGGCGATGATGATGAAAGGTACTTCATACCATGAGTTTGTGGGATTATAGTGAAAACATTGATCATATTGTCCATGATGAGTCTTTTACCCATATATTGTAGGGCCCTACCAGTATATATATAATAATTAGAGGGTTTTGATGGGTGGGTTACCCTTTTGGGGGTGGCTCTGACCTGCCTTTTAGAACCTGTGGGTGTGAGGTGTGTGCGCATTTTGTTGTAGTTATAACCTCATCTACATAATTAATATATATATATACAATTAAAATTTATTAATTATATATTCATTGTCTATTATTTAGGTATTATTTATTTATTATTTATTCATATATTTTTTCTTTTTTATTTGTTACCTGTTATTCATTATTTTTTGTGTTATTTAATTATTAATTATTATATAATTGTTTATTTGATTATTTTTTATACGCTATTACTTATTTATTATTTAATATTTATGTATTAACAATTTTTTGTTTATTATTAAATATTTAATTATTATTTATTATCTATATACTATTTATTATTTAATATTCATAGTTATAGTTATTTATTTATTTATTTTATATTTTATTATTCACTAATTATTTATTATTTAATTATTTAATATTTATTAAAAATTTATATTATATTAATCATTTATGTGTTATTAATTAATTATTTATCATATATGATATACATGTATAGATCACAAATAATATTTACAATTTTAAAATTATAATAATAACTAAAAATAATGAATTAATATTAAAAATAAAAATAATATTATTACTAGTAATAATAATAAAAATAAATAATAAATAATAGATAGTAAATAAATATATATATATATATGCATTTATGTTTATATATGTTTTTCTATGTATATATATATATAAGTATGTTAATGTCTATTTAGTTACCACATAATGAGGTCATTTTAGTGGTAAAGTCTTTATAGAATAACCAAGATGTGATAGGTTCAAATCTTAGACAGCCAACAGATACATATTCTAACATTCTACAAGGAATAAATAATAAATAATGGATAATAATTAATAATGGCTAAAATAAATAAACTATTTTTTAGGCTCATAGTGGTAGTTTAAGGAATTGCTAAATTGTAAAAAAACTACAAATTGATTTGGTGATATTTTAACAAAAGCACTGTGAAAGGTTTACTAACACTATATCTCACAATAGTCTGGGAAAAGCACCATGAAACTATTTAGTGGTAGATAAACACAAAAAAACCACAGCTAAATGGATTTTTTTGCATAATGTATATATTCATACCACTTCCTTTGTGTTTAACATGTCAGTGTGATCAAGTGGTAAATCCTATTGAATAACAATTCAATTAATGGACATTATGTTTATTAACCACTACCTTGAAGGAATTTTACCCTTTATAGATCTTAGGAAGGATAATGAAGAAATCTTTGGTGATGTTCTCTAATTTAAATGTTGTTATAGGTAATGCCTATATCATCCCTGTATATTTCCATATCTTTCCTTTACTTGTTGGTATACAAAGAATTCAGATACATACTCTACAGTCTTAAAAATCATGTTTTCCAATCATATGTAATTTTCAAGATCTCATTACATCATTCTATTTACGTGAAAAATAGATAAACCAAAACAAAGTGCATCATCCAAAATCTACTTCTATAGTTTTAGTATGGATGAGATGCATATCCATGTTCCAAATCATACAACTCTATATTTATTAAGGACAGACTATAGAATATTTAAAACCATCTTCTATATATTTGTATTATCTTTTTGGGTCCCCTTTATCATAAAATAGATGGATGGTTGATAAATCACTTGGGAAATGTTTAATTTCATCACATTATCTTGATTTACATTCCTCTCCTTTAATATCCATAAATATAGGGTCATCTTTGATCATATTAAAGGATAGGTTTTCATGATTCTTTCAACAGAATTTTTTTTACCTTGTCTGTCTTACCAAAATTGAACGTCATTGAGAAATTATAGCCTATGATTAACTCTTACAATATCCTCTTTTTCATGTCTAACTCCTTATATATGAGAATATATACTTTAATGTCTTATAAACAATATATATATATATATATCTCATTTTCACAATACAAATAATTCCAAAAATATTTAATGTAAAAACTAAAATCTCCAGCAACAAATTAGAAATCATGTAATTTAGATCATGGTTCTTTAATTGATGTGTGAAATAAGATATCACTATGTACTTTTTAACAATAATGTATCTCAATCACTCCTTTAAGGTATAATTATATATCACATCCCATTCCCCACATTAGAGTAGTATATGAATAGGTGTTGTGAACAACCAATTCTTAAGATCCTTGAATATAACTTTACACTATTCAATCAAGAGAAACATTCCTCCCTTCTATGTTATCTTATATAGTGGGTATGAAAATCATAATAAAAATCACACAAAACAAAAATAATATCTAAATAATCCCTAAAAAATGGATAACTATAATAGTGGTTTTTTCTGGGACATGATTCAATCTCCTCTCACAATGAAGGATATATGGATATACACTGACTTTTAACTACATGACCCAATAAGGATAATTTTTTTATTTGACATTCCAACATGCTAAACATGGTATATAATTTCTCCTTTCATATGTTTATTGTCAGAATCATCAAAACACTCTTCATGTTGTTTCATTTTTATATATTATATGATAATATCGTCAATAAATATTACCATACAATTTTCTAAATTATCTCTAAAATATCTATTCATAAAATAAGTAAATACATGGGAATTTTTATGTCTGAATTGAATCACTTTTAATTCATAGTTCTCGTATGTTTTGTTAAAATATTCCTTGTATATATATTATCTCTCTACCCATACATGATGGTATCCAGATCAATGGTCCACTTTACATGAATATTTAACTCCGCTAAAATGATGAAACAAAAGAATAAATATAGGGTAGAGGGAACATTATATTGATCACAAGCATGTTATATTTATAATAATCTATCTAAATATAAATTGACCCATCCTTATTCATGAAAAAGAAGAATGGAATGACAATGGTAAATCATTTGGTTGTATAATACCATTTTCTAGTTTCTCATGAAATTTGGTTATTCAATTCATCTAATTGAATGTTATTCATTAAATACGGACTGTTTGATATGGGAATAGAACATGGTATGAATTTAATTAACAAATCAACCTCATGTTATTTGGGAAGATTGGGTAGTTCAGGAAACACATATTTTTACGCTCATATATCAGTCATTTTGTCATTATTGATTTCCCATGTATAATTTGAGCTAGGTATCCATCATTATTGGCCATCAAGGCCAATATTATGGGATTTTCTTCTAAGGGAGTTTTTAATTATCCATACATTGATATCTAATAATTGGATAATTAGGGATATAAAATAAAATTTCCTTATATCAATAATTAATATGGTCTTTATGTTGGGAGAGCCAATCTGTTCCTATAATCACATCGAATTCTATTATGTAAAAAAAAATAGATGTGAAGGAAGTATCATCTCAAAAATATCAATTGAATAATATTTATATATGGGGGATGTAATAAATTAACTACCATGGGATTTTACCAAAAACTACATATTGAATGTTTGGGGTAATGAATCAATATTATCGAAAAACATGCATGATATTTAATAAATTGAAGAACCCAAATGATGTAACATATTCATAGATATAGTGTAGAGAATAAGTTTTCATTATCATGATCCACTTTATTTGTGGTGATTGCATAGTAATCTCAATGTTCACATGGTCTTGGAGGTTATTTATGCCTGTTATAATCATTAGCCCTTGGACTGGGAAACTGATTTACATAATACATAATCTTCATGTATTTAAAGAATGTAAGTGTCAGTGGTGTGTATGTTTGGAACTTCTCCTTCTCCATTTTGTTAATTGGAATATTTACATTTCATTGGAAGTTATCTGTTTGGTGGAAAACTTTTCCATATATATTGAATTTTTTTAATCCATTAAAGAAGTTTCAAAGGTTCTTTCTCTACCATTTTTTATGTAGTAAATTTCTCATCTACATCCTTACATGAATTAACCATTTATTTTTCGTGTCTTCAAATGTATTGTAATGATTAGAATCCCTTATTTACTTTTCCACAATAAATGCACATTAAATAATTTATTTGTTTATTATAATGTCTATTATTGTTAATTCCATTTGATGATGTGGTTCTGGGATACTAAAGAAATGATTGATCTTACATTTTGGGTCATAAAAATGACTAGATGTGGACCTTTCACGTCATATAAATATTTCTTCATCGGAACAAATGGACTTATCCTTTTTTCCAGTCTAGGAATTCACTCCCCATTTTACTGGGATGAGTTTGCTAAAAAAAATAAAAAATATATACTAAATACTTCCAATTTCATACAGTAAATTTATTCATTTTGTCTTATAATCAAAATTTTATCCTACAGTTGTTTAGGATCACCTTTCTATCAACAAATGTCTTTCTTGATTTTTTTTTATTTTGAATATTGGAGAACAAAAAATATGTCCTCCATTATATTGATCAATTTCTTGATAATTAGAGGACTACAAAATATATTAATAAGGGGAGGTACAATATGCATGAAGGACTCAATGAGGTGTTATTATATCCTTAGGACATTTGGGAGCTCAACATGGTTTTCGTTATTATTCATAACATTATAGATTTGAGTGAGAATCACCATGAGTATTTGTACTATGATTTCCCAGTCAAAATAAATGTATCATTAAGAGGGGGAGGGGGTGATTCAATTATGTATTTTTATTTTATGTTTGTACCCTTTTAAACAAACATTCCCTCCTATTAATGATTTACCTTTTTTCTAAAAAAACATCCACACATCCACAAGAACACAATAATCTACATGTTTCACTACCAAATAAAATCTCTTATGTCCATCGTACATTTTTTAAACAATCATATTCCACCCAATACACAAGAAAATAATTCTTTTGTGTGGATACAAACAAGTATGATATTTCCTTACACTTGTGTAGCACTGTGATCATTAAAATAGTACATGTTCTTCAATTAGCATGAAATGATTTAATAATAATGACAAGTTAAGAAACATTATCTATATGCTTCAAAAAATGTTATTGTGAAGCCTTGTAAACTTTAAAAAATAAAATCTATAAATTCACTTTTCTACCAAGTAGAAGGAAAGAAATTCTTAGGACATCCTAATGATACTCAATCTAATTCCCCAGTTTGATCTGGTAGTCTGATTGTCCATTCCATAAATATAACTAAACCAAAATACCAATGAAAATATTATGAAATTCTTATCCATCATTCCAGTTTCCTAGTCTAGTGACCCATTCCTATGTGATATCCCACTGAATATGATCCTTTATCTGGTCCTTATTTTGTCTAGAAAACATCCTTTAGAATCCTCAATCCAGAAACTCATTCTCTCTAAAAAATTAGTGCTCCGCCTTCTCTCTTCTTAAATGGATATTCCAAGTATGAAAAAGTAAAATGTACTTTAATCTATTTATAAATGTTCTAGATGTGATTTATGTGGGATTATGAATAGCTTTCCCACTTGAAAAAGTTTCCCAAAATATCAATTTCTCTGGAATTTCCAATGCATCTTTGACTTCTTTAGCACTTCTCAACATTTATCATTTCTTATTGAGCCTTCTTGAATCTTCTCTCAATATCAACTTTCTACATA
Source organism: Viscum album (assembly GCA_963277665.1). Classification (NCBI taxonomy): domain Eukaryota; kingdom Viridiplantae; phylum Streptophyta; class Magnoliopsida; order Santalales; family Viscaceae; genus Viscum; species Viscum album. Next base: position 1,945,213,941 of record OY728148.1, read on the forward strand.
CTTTCTACAAATTTTTTATTAAGATTATGATTTTCATTCTAATTTATTCCTTATTATGAAGAAAATATATTTTTAATTAGGATTCTCCACATTAATTAAAACAGATAGAAAACAGATGACTTCTCATTACGATTCTCAAATCCAACTGAAAAGAAACTTCTTATTCTGATTCTCTGTAAAACCTATTAATGAAATTATTATTTAGACTATTTTTCTAAAACATTATAGATACTTTGTTATAAATTATTGTATTTTATTTTATTCATAAACATAGTTAAAAATTCTAAATATTTCAACACTTGTCTACAAAACATCATCATAATATTAAAAACATCTTCAAAGAAGAACCTAAAAAACATCTTTAATAATTGAAGAACAACTTCAAAAACACTTTTAATTGGTGTTTAATAAAAATATTATTTTCTTATTTTCTATATATAAATGATTCCATATTTGATGACATTATCAATGTAAGTTTCAAAATGATGACTCTTATCAAATTGATTAAAACCAAGAATTTATTAGACCTCAGCTTTCTTTTGATATATAATAACCAATTTATCTTGATGAAAATAGATTATTACATTAATGATCTTCATTAGTATGATTGGTCTGATATTTCCTTACATGCATAAATCCTGAAAAATTCTCCTTTCAAGTTAGTCTCAATAACATCCACTTACTTATCATCCTCAAAAAACATTTTTCCCATGATAATATTTTTCAATTTCCACTCCATCGGATGGTCGAATCTAGGGATACAATGATGAATTGTGTGACATCGCTTCTAATAAACTGGTGATATTAGTTTAATATTCAGAAAAATCATTCCTATTCTGTTAATGAAAAAATCATCCAGTATTTAATAACTTATTTCTCTAAAGATTTGTATCTGTGGTTTATTATTCTGGATGAAAAGCATCATCTTCATCTTATCACATTCCAAAAAAAAAGCTTCATAGAATTTAAAAAAATTTCACCTGGTGATGTCCAGACCAATGGGCTGAGACCAAAAATCTCAAATTTCATCTTCCCTGAAAATCAAATTATTTCATTAATTTTCATGACATTGAGAATGGTTAACATCATCGTAGAATCATATAAATTATTAAATAAAGTTTTGTATCTTCCCATCCATACAACATTTACATTTCCTCCAACCTAACCAAAATATGATTAACATCAATTGTTCTCCCCTTTTACCTCATAAGGTTTTCATTACTAGTTTTCAAAAAATATATGATTTATGAGAACTCCCAGATCAGAAAAGAATCGTTATATTTTAATCGGAGCTAATCAGAATAAGATACTCGTTATCATCATGATCAAAACCTCTTTCTATAACCATGGTTAGTCTGATGAATATTTTCTTATAGAAAACATCTTCATAATCTAAGGGACTCCATTAATATTTTTTAGTCTAATATTTTGATTATGATTATGATTCTGGTCACCAACAATTACAAAGTGAGGTAAATTTTTTCTTCTTTGACCTTTTCTGGATAACATTAGATAAAAATGGAAAGTAAATTCTTGATTATGATGGTGATTTAAATCATCATCCAATCATCTTGGTCCCAACAATATCACCCATTGGAATTGTTTCAACCAAGGCTCACAAATAACTAAACTTTTTAACCTTAATCTATGGATTAATTATCAATGAATAATAATATTATGTGAGATGAATCATTATTTGAGTCAAGAATCATTGGTAATAAAACAATTCTATTCAAAATCAGTTACTCATGAATCATATTAATCTTTTCTTAAAAAATTTATTCACTTATTTCATTTACCTATAAAGAGATGGTTTACTACAACCAATCCAACAAACTGTTAAAACAGTTCACACACATACATGATGACATCAAAGCCTACCCAGAAACCCCATAAAAATATACTTCTTAAAAGGATTAGAACATATTAATGGACAAATTTATGAAACAATTCCATGAAAATACAATTTAAAGATTATATGGGAGAGTGGGAAATATAAATACCTCTACCATGATGAGAAAGAGGATGGACACCCATGTTCGACATCAGTTTATAAAAATAATTCTTTGATGATGGTTTCATGAAAATGTAATAAAATTTTTCTAAAGTATGAACATACTCAAAATTTAATTCAGTCTTATCCAAATTCTCTTTGATGATATAATATTTTATGTCAATATGTTTTGATCAAAAATATTACACTAAGTTCTTGGTAAGAATGATTTCACTTTGGTCATCAAAACCCAAGAGAAAGGGTAACTTTACTTCAACAAGTAAGTCTTCTAACTAAGTCTTAATCCCTATAAGTTTAGTTGTATATTTAATGAATGAAACATACTCAACATCAAATATGATAAAATTTATTGAATTTTGTTTCATTGCATGATAACTATGAAAAAACTTCCCCAAATTGAATAATCCATCAGATGTTGATCTTCTATCAACTATATTTTTTGCCCTATCACCATCTGAATACCCAAAAATGTCAATACATTCTGAGTTTTCATACATGATTTTGTAATTTTTTGTGCCTTTTATATTTTTTATAAATCTTTTTTCTAGCTAAAAAATGTGAATATTTTTAAGAAAATCAAAATATTTCACATATGTTAACATCATAAACCATGTAAATTCTTGAGATACTAAAATGAAACAAACGTCCAATGAGTTTTTGATATTTTTTATAATCGACTACCTTTCCATCACAATCTTTTTTCAAATTTGTTCCCATTGAAATCAGTGTAGAAACTAGCTTCTAATATTCTATGATTAACTTATTAGGAACTTATAAAGAATATTTTTCTCAGGAAGGAAATATATGTTTATTTTTTTGTAAAAATATTAACCCAAGAACGTATTTCATTTCAACAAGAATAGTCATTTTAGATTATTTTTTTAGTTATTTAGAAAATAATTCATAAGTTATTTAATCATTACAAAAGAAAGTTAATTTCATCAACATAGACAACTACAATGAGGAAAAAATCTTGGATTTATTTTATTTATAGAGTATTATAAACAGTTCCTTTCTTACAACCCATCTTTATTAAGTAGGTGACCAATTTGGAATACCATGACCTCATTGCTTACATTATCCTTTAAAAGAGTTCTTTAACTTACACACATAACATTCATCTTTACCAACAAAAAATTCATAAGGTTTTTCAATGTAAACATCCTTATCTAGACCACCTTAAAAAAATATGTTTTCTCATCCATCTGAAAATTTTTATAACATCATTGAGAAACAATAGAAAGAAATATTATTATAGTTTCTAACCTTTCCACTAAAGAAAAAGTCATATGAAAATCATATTCTTTAATACTTTATTAACCTTTCAACACTAATCATTCTTTGTTTCATATCAAAACAACATTTTCATTTAGATTATTCCAAAAATCCCACATTGTACTAATAATTTTTTTTATTTGGTTTCAGTATGAGTTACCAAGTATCTTTATTTTTATCTGATCTATCACTTTATTCATAGCCTGAACCCATTTCAGATGCTCTAATTCTTCATTCACATATTTTAGTTCTACTTTTAATAAAATTTAGTATGTGTAATAACAACTGATGTTCATCTTGTTTGATATTGTTGACTTTGACCACCAATAATGTTGTGATATTTCACTTTATTCCTCATTTTGGGATGTGATTTTCGATATTTTTTCTCATTATTAGATACATTTAAGCCCAATTATTATTCTTGAGAAATATTACAATATTTTTATCCATATGTTATCAATATTATTTCTTCCCATCATCTTTCTTATCTACCTGAGTCTGTTCATATTCCTTGGATTTTTTAATAAATTTCACTTAAATAGAGTCTTGTAATCTTCTGGAGTCATTATTGCATCATATATATATATTCTTACTTCCCAATCATAGCCAATAAAAATTCTATCATCACCTCCCTACTCAAACTTCCATGATTTCCACCTTTATTATTTATAATATATAGACTCCAAAAATCTCTTAATTGTTTAAAACATGGATCTTCATCTTAGAACATTCCATATTGAGACATATATGAACATTTCCAGTTAAAACAATAGTTTCAAATATACATCGCATTACTAATGGATTTCCTCCAAAAGTAATAAGAAATAACATTTTCAAGTAAAAAAGTTGGCTTATTTCAACTGAACTTCTATTTTTCCTCATCGTCGTACCATTTTGTTAAGGTGTGTAAGGTGTATAAAAATCATGTTGTGTAACATGTTTCTCAAGATAACTTTCAAACTCTTCATTCTTATATTCACCACAATTTTATGTTATCAGCTTCTTCACTAAATACTCACATTCCTTATCAGATTTCCTCCTGAAACATTTAATCATTTTCAGAACATCTGACTTGTGTTTAATATACATAACCCAGATAATGTGAGTAATGTTATCAATGAATGTAATGAAGTAATTATCTATTTGATTTTATTATTTTATCATTGGACCAAAGATATCAGAATGAATAAGATACAAGGATAATTTTAAAGAAATGTCAACTTTATTATTCATAGAGTTTGTAATATTCCAATTTTGAAAAATTATGCAAAACCAATTCATTATTCAGGAAATATAATAAATTTCATGATCACAATATTGCTTTGATAACATTATCTTGTTTCTCTAACACATGTGTCCTATCCTTTTAGTCTACAACGGATTATATTCCACGAATCTTATGTAACAAATTTTTTGAGCCTCACAAAATTAGAGTATATTTTCTTATGTGTGTTGGCCTTTTGTACCTATTTTCCATCTTCCTCACATTTCAGAACAAATCCAACTTTTAGGTAAATTAAATTTTCACCTTCATCAAAATTTTTGAAACACTTAAGATGTTGTGTTTCATTCCATCAACAAATAATGCTTTCTTGTATTTTAACTTTTCTTACCCAGTGATGGATGATCCAAAATAGTTGATTATAATAGATTCATCATTTCAACATATAACTTTTCTTTCTTTTAATTCAATCAAATTATTCAAAAAAAATTAGTCTCCAATAATGTGAGAATATTAGCCACTATCCAAAATCCACGACTATTCTCCTTTTATTTCTTATAGAGATGTTTCTACAACAAAAAATTATTTCTTTCCCTTTTTCATTCATCACATACTACTGTTTATAATTTTTAAGAAAATTCTCTTATGTCCGTAATAAAAAAATATATCATTTTCATGATATCCAATTTGTTCACATATTATATAAGTAGTTTTCATATGTTGGAACCATTTTTTAAATTTTACACAATCCTTCTCAAATTTCATTAAAACATACTTCTTAGACTTCCTCGTTTGAGTAGATTGAATCCACGTCATACTTTCCATTGATAATTTGTTAAATGCTAGTAAAGGTGATGATTAAACCCACACATATTTTACATATGTATGAATCATCTACAATACCTACAGTATATATAGAAATAATATTTTCCTCTGATGCTTCCATTCTTTCTGAAGTTGCGCGCATGTTTCTCAGCAACCTTCTTATCTTTCTATTTAGAACATTTTTGACCATGAGAAGTTATATTATAAACCATAATTTCTATTTTTAGATCATTTTTTTTCATCAGTATCAGGACCATAAGTAATATAAACTTTTTTGGACCCAAATATTTTAGAAACATATAACATCTCTACTTTGATGGTTTTTTCCACGTTTATAACATTCCCATTTTTATTCTTCTCATGAACAATTTCTACTCTATTCTCATACTTTTATGTTAAACTTTGATCCCTCTCAGTTTTATCATTACCAAACATTTCACATGTTTTAGAGATAGAATTAATAAAAATTATAACCCTCTATTGAACCTTTGAATGTATTTGTTAGAGAATTTACAACTCTACTTCTTTTTTCCTTCAAATTTACTTTTATATGTCCATTCTGATTTGTTTCATAAAAATATTTCATCAATTCATAAATCTTATCCAATATATTAATTTTATCATATGGAAAACATGCTTGATTATTTGACAATGAGTTTTCTTTTTTCCATTTCTTGATTTGTTTTCAAGTCTTCCAATTTTTTGAGACATTTTTTTAATTCTTATTTTTAAAAAAAATTATAATTTAGTTTCCTTTTATTCAAATTTTTTTATTATGAACCATTTATTGTTAACTTTTGCAATGAAAGTATTATCTCCTTCTTTCTTAATATAATTCTTGGATTTGGCTTCACTACCTTCGTCATCATCATAATTATACAAAACTATTCTCCATTTGTATTTTTAGAAAATTCTATCGTTCCCTATAGAATAATATTTTTCTTTATGACCATATTTATTATGTGATATTCTCCAACATATTTCATCTTTATCACTATCATCTTTATTCTTTACTCAGAAAAAATTTTTAGAAACTTTCCCAACAGCTCAACATTAAATGAATTTTAAGGGAATTTTGAATTTGTGCTTTCAGGTAGCTCCTTTTACATTTTTAAAAAACTAGGATAATAATTCATCATGAATTTTACATACCTCATTTTTGAAATCAATGTTAAAACAATCTTCCTCTTAAAGTACCATCTTATATATTCCTTTCATGGAATCCTTGAAGGAAATTTCACTATCAACTTTTATTTTTTCCTTTCAAAGATTTGACCCTTTTCATTTAATAAGTGATGAGAGTAATATGCAAATCATCTAATGCTAATGTTTTAGTATATCATTATTCTCATGAGAAAACATTAGCATAAAACTTGTCAAAAAAGATTCTCAAGATCTTTTTTTAAATATAATCTTATTTCTTTTAACCATGACATCTAGTAGTGATAAAAATGTCATTCATTATTATAAATAAGTCACCAAAAAATCCATACTCATCAATATTGATATCTTTATACTTTATCCTCCATATTTGTAACTTTTCCTTCTTCACTTTTGTATTGCCTTTTTAAATGATCTTTATCTTATCATAGATACCTTTGGAAGTGGAAACACCCTTCAATATTAAATGTTCTCTTTTAGAAAGTGAGGAGACTAATGAATTATTATCCATTCCACCATTATCAAGATTACTCTTATTAATAGATGTTAGGGGATCTTTTTCATCAATAGGATAAAATCCATCTGATGTAGCATCAATAATATCATACCCAAGAGACTTAAGATATATAAATTTTTAATATTTCTAGATATGATAGTTCATACCATCGAAGATGGGAATAACATTACCATTCACACAATTTGTGTTCTCCATAATAACTTCTCTTTAAAAATATTTAACAAAGAGAAAACAAATTCCATCATGGTTCTGATACCAATTTAGATTTCTTAGTAATTATTATTGTATCATTGAAAAGGGGAGGGGTGAATCCTTGGTATATTTTTCTTTTATGTTTCTTACTTTTGAAAGAACCTTTTCTTCCTCTTAATGATTTATCACTTTACTGAAAACAAAATAATCATGCATCCATAGTAAGAATAATTCAAAAGATCATGTATAAAAAAATAGTATTTATACCTTTGGTGATGATTGGAATCAATACAATACCACAAAATACTCCAGAAAAATATCATTTCTTTTGGATAAAAATATAGGATATTACCTTTAATTTGTGTACAATTGTGATCGATACAAAAGTGCATGTCGTTAATATAGCACAAAATTATGTAATATAATTTGGGTTAGAAGTTAAGAAACATTCCCTAGATGCATCAAATCATGTTACTATACTACCTTGTCCACATTGACAAATAAAATCTCTAAAGAAAAACCTCCACTTTCATACCCAATAGTTAGTAAGAAATTCCCTAGATTTGGTAATGATACTCTATCCTATTTTTAGTTGGATCGGCCAGTCATATTGTTTAGTCCATAAATATAACTCTTCTAGAATACCATTGATACAATAATGAACTGCTTCTCATTAATTCTAGTTTCTCGGTCTGATGAACTAGTCTAGACTAATAACCTTTTAAATAGGGGCCTCTACCTTATCCTTTGTCTTTCCTGTAAAATTTCTCAAAAAATATTAATAGGGAAACTCTTTCTCCATAAAATCATTTAGTGCTTTGCCTTCTATTTTCATTCAGGAATAGTATATGTGTCATAATGTACAAAGTAATTTCCTATATTTATAGGTGTTCTAAATGTGGTTTAGGAAGGATTCTGAAAACATTCCCACTTAACCAAAATTCCTAACTTTCCTATAATTTCTTCTTGAACATTTGTGAATCATATCTCAACTTCATCTCACAAAAATATTTCTAGCAATTATTCAGTATGATCAATATATTCATTAAAATTTCTTCATTTTAATGAATAAAATATATTATTCATTATGTTACTCACAACCAATTGAATCTTATAGAAAATATATTAATTCTCATTATGGGGATCGGATCCAAAGAAAACAAATTTCTTATTCTTATACTTTGTATGAACAATTAAGGAAATAAATATTTAAAAAATTCTAGAATAACACTATTTCTAGTTCATTTGGATTTAGTTTATTTTCTTTTTCTATAATCATAGTTGTAACATATAAAGATATAAAAAATTATCATCATCACATCAACATCAACTTCAAAAGTTCTTCAAAAAAGAACATATGAAAAACTTCTTCCACATCTCGTGATTCCCATTAACAAAACTTTTATGGTTACTTAATACAATTCTCTATTTCCCATATTCTTCAGACCAATTATTTTTTGATTGATGAAGTTATCAGTGCTAGTGTGATTTTGATGAATCTTGAACCAATTCAAAAAAAGAAGAAACATATAACTATTTTTACTTCATTCGTGATACAATAAGCAATTCCTCCTGAGGAAAATGGTTGAATACATTGTTGATCTTCATCAGTATGATTGGTCTCTTACTTCCCAACACATAATGATCCAAACAACTTCTACTTTATCGTTAGCCTTAACAACCTACCCTTATTTATAGTCTTCAAAAAACATTTTGCCTTTGATCCCTTTTTCAATTACCATAGTGGTTGATTATCATTTCTAGGGTTTCATTGATGAATTGTGGAACACCACGACCAATGAACCCCTCTCAAAAAATATAACTTCAATAAATTATTTCCTTTCCTTATTACGAATAAAACTTCCATCATTAAACAAATTATTTAACCAATGTTTTTTATATCAATTTACTTGGCCTCACTTAACACAGTCATATTATAATTATCATGTTTTGGAGAAAAAAATTCTGAATAATCATGAAATTATGTCTCTGGTGATCTTCACACTGATGGATAGAGAATAGAAATCCCAGTTTTCTTCTTCCATATAAATCAACTTATATCATGACTCATCATGAATTTTATAAGGAATAAAATCGAAATAGAATCATCTGACATATAATGGAATGTGTTGTAAGCTCTCAACCTTCCAACATTTTATTTCTATCAAACCAAACCTCAATCCAATTGGTAGCACTAGATTCCCACTTTCCTTTATAAGGATCTCATCACAATATTTTTTGAAATCTAATGATTTAAAATAACTCTACGATCAGTAAAGCATCGTTTAATTTTCATCAAATCAAATCAGACTCTGATACTCTTTCTCATTATGACAAAAACAACAATCTAGACGTATGTTGAGTCTGATGAACTTTTTCTTCTAGAAAACATATTCCTAATATGATGTAATCTACGAAGCATTTTTTGCCTAATCTATTGATTGTGATTATGAGTATGATAACTAAATTTGACAAAGTGAGGTGACTTATTCCTCATTTTCATTTCCTTACCAACAAAAGGAAACAATTCATTGAAACTTCTAGATTATGATGGTGAGTTTGATCATCATCCCATAAAATTTGTCCCATAATGCACATCAACCACTATCCCTTTTGGATACTTGTTGGGTAAATCACAGAATTATCCACCACACATTTCTTAAACTATGACCTCCCATATTCATGCTTTACTGAAACCTAAATGGGTTAAAATTGGTGATAAATAATTATATCTAAAGGTAATATTTGTAAATAACCATATAAAATATCAACATCTTGATGACTTAATTTATGAAAAATTATTTTAGCCTAAGATGTTTGTGGTTTAAAAATTATTACTTCAACTTGGGTTCTATTATACTTATAAACCAAATACCTAAAATTAATTAATCCTCAATATTATACCAACTGATATAACATGAGTATAACATTTATATATTTTTTGAAATTTTAATAATTTCAATGTTACATCCCATATATAAACTTACAATCCCAAAAACGGATGTGTTATTGTCTTTGGAGACTAGATACATAAATATATTATTATATATTATTTCTTTTTAATCTACCATAAAATTCACTACATAATCAGTCCTTCTAAACATAATTTTGTCTATAATTCCATAGGGAAATAGGAAACATAAATTAGGTTGAGCTCAAATGCTTCGTATGTAAAAAACATATCAAGGAGTTTAGAAGGGGTTGGATTATAATCTTATGCGAAAACATAGTCATGGAATATGGAATTCATGTCGCAACACATGATAATTTGCAGTATTTATTGTCCTACCAACTACTGTAGAAGTGGAGAGCAGGGTCGAAGCACAAAGAGAATGTCAGTAGACACTAGAAATGTCATATTAGAGGAATGTTTAGGCAAATGGGCTTTAATTTTATGATTAACAACTATGTTCTAAAAACTAAATGAATATTTTAAAAATGACTATTTAAATTGACTAAAAATATCTAAGTGAATTCAGTTATGAAAGAAACTGGCAAAGATGGAAGTGTCAGAGTCGTGATGTCCGTTCAAGTGCATGCAATGTCAATTATTTAATTCCCACATCTATTTATTTATTTATCCAATTATAACTGATTCCAAATTTAATCAAAATACTATCTGGTCTCATTATCTGATGTTAGAAAATATTTTAATGTTTAAAAAAATTATCCATCATTTCATTCTCTGTCCTGATGAATAACTTGCGCATCATTATATTATGAATCACTTGGTGAAATACGGCGACCTGTTTCCCCCAACGTCGAAGTATCTACATGCGTCGGGTTCGCTCACATAGGATCACTTACTCAGTATCACTCACACAAGTTTGAAGAAATGCACACAAAAAATATTAATTTCCCAACTAATATATTTATTTATTCAAAATTCTCTCGCTCACTTGATCGAATTTCAGATAAATGAATTCTATGATGAACTCCTGTTCATGATTACTTATTAAGTATCACACGAACATGCACCAAAGCATGTGTGCAGAGCCCAAATGAAAATTAATTTCAATGGATATATAATTAATTAAATAAACATCCAATTAAAATTAATTTAAAATGCAATCAAACATGAAGATAATTTAAAGACATGAAATTAAAGTCACTTTCGTCACAACACCAACACAAATGAAATTACCCAACCGTCACGACAACACGACACATAAAATAATGAATAGAAGATATCAATGTTCTCGTGTCGTTGTTATGGTCACCACGATATGCCGTCAATGATCGCAAAATAATAACCACCACTACGCTCCGTGCTGTCACTAATGCTGCACCCGAATCAAACCACCACCGCTAAAAATATGATTGGATCTGCTCTTGATCTCTATGTGCGATGTCAATCTCCAAAAACAAAAAATAACCTCTCCGTACATCGAAGACGCACTCGAACCACCCTTCTGAAATGGAGAAGGCATGGTCGCTGACTGTTGTGATGAGCATCCTAGGATTCCAGTGTTGGTGGTGTCCTGTTTCGCACCTGCGTAGCGGGGGAAGGAATGTGAGGCGGCCGGCCTGGAAGAGGGAGAGGTAGAGTGGGGTGGAAAGGGTCCAGCATGATGGGAGAATAAGTGTAGAATGGGATAAAAAATGGACGAGTGCGGCTGGGAAGGGGAGAGAATGGGGTGGTGTGTTTTTTGAGATAGATGGCGGCTGGGATTCAAGAAAGGATGGGGCAACATGTTTTTGGAGATAGATGGCTGCTGGGAATCAAGAAAGGATGGGGTGGTGGGTCTAGTAGGTATTCTTAGGGACGGGGGGATTAGGTGTGTGGTGCTAGGAATAGGGAGAGGATCGGGTGGCCCCCCCTGGGGCGTGAATACGGAGAGGGATATATAAGGTTGGGAGAGTGGAATTGGGGGTGTGGGGATTGGAGAGAGGGATGGGGTGTGGGGTTACGGCTGAGAGAAATGGGGAAGGGGAGTGGTGTGGGTCATTGGAGAGAAAGAGGAGTTTGAGGAAAAAGTGGGAGAAAAAGTCAAAGTGGGGTGGGGTAGTTGGGGAGAGAAAATCAAAACAAAAAATAACTAAATAAAAAAGTAAAATCAACGTTAAAACTAAATTTCAAATTCAAATTAAAAGAAAAAAATTATCTAAATATTTAATCTTAGATAATAATAATAATAATAATAATAACTAAAAATTAATGCACATGTAATTAGATATTATACTATTAAATATAAAAAAAATAAACTAATAAAAGATATTATGTTATTAATAATATAAAAATAATGAAATAAAATAAAATACAAATAGAGAATTTAAAATATATACCTACTAATAAAAATTAATAAAATAAACTACACTAAAATTAGTGAAACTAATAACAATAATATAATTTAAATACAATATATAAAATTAATATAACTAATAAAAATACTAAATCACTAATATAAGTGCATAAATTAACTAAAAATTATCAAAATATCTAAACTACTACAAAACTAAAAAAATAAACTAGAAATATAAAAAAAATTAAACTAATTAATTAAAACTATGTTAGAAAATTATACAAATACATGCAAATTACATGTACATCAAATCCCCCACACTTAAACTTTTTCACTCCTGGGAAAAACAATTAGAAAGAAAACACAAGTGGCCGCAGACAAATTAAAACATCAAAATTTCAAGTTCAAAAAAATCAATCTCTTTTAATGATAAAATATCATGCTTCATTTAGAACTTCAATGTTCAAGAACAATTTTTCTTTCACTTGCATTCTTTTCAAAATTAGTACGTGCACTGATGTATCATGTGGCCTACCATGCCATCACTCTCATCTCTCAAAAATATTTGATCAATGTCATGCTCAATTCTCATACACATGCATGCTTACTGTAGGCTTTCCATGAATTTCACATCTATACTAGTGGAAATCAAATGAATGCACCAATCTCAAGGACATTACATGAAGTTCAAATGTCTCTGAGGTTGTGGGATAGTGGGTAAAAAAATTGACATCTTTTTGGTAAAAAGGAGGGTTGAATCTTGAAATAAATGCATGATATATGTCAATCCAAATGTCTCCCTCCGACTCATGCACCCCCAAACTTAAAACACTGCTTCTCCCCAAGCATTTGATAATCTAATGTTTCACACTTTTTTCTTAAACACAGATCACTCAAATAATATGGTCAGGAAAAATAGTTTTGTGTCAACTGTAAAACCCCATGAAATAAATGTCAGAAAATAATTCCAATGAATGGTACACAAGTAGCGTATATGATGTAACATCTCAATGAAGGTAGGTCATATAGAAAACTCTCTAGTTACTGGAGTAATGGATCATCACTTTTATAGGTATCCCAAAAAGGGAGGGTTGCCACGTAATGATCATCAATGTACTCATTATTGGAACCAAAAGGATTCTGTATGCCTATATCAAAATTTATATAATAAATGTGGCTACTATGAAAAATAACTCATATGATCAGGATGGGATAACGAGAATCCATGTACATCAAATGACTGACTACCCCTCAAAGAACCCTCTCAATGAGTAAATATCTCCCCCACACCTAAATTGAAAATTATCATGAAAAAAATCATGAAATGGGTAGGGAAGGGTATCGAATATTGGCTAATCCTAATAGGATTATTCAAGTATTCTAAAGTTTATACTATGGATAAAAAGTATGGGTGGCTCAGTGGGTCAACAGGGCTAAAATATCAAAAATATGCCTTGGTCATTTTAGTCCAACATTCAAGATTCCTATCGCTTTGATGGAATATATGGCACGTTCTAGAAGTCATAACATGATTGAGATTCCCTCAAGAAAAAGACAAATAAGAGATGATTTAAAATTTATTAGAGTCCTCATAGGTATGGAAATATAATGTTCGACATCACATATGATCATGAGGGAAAATAAGTGTCTCAAAAATATACAAATTTTTTAAAAACATTTTCGAAGCATGAAATAATACCAGCAATCATCTAAGTCATGAGATCAAGGATCAAAGAATTTCAAACAAGAATCAGGTGCTCTAACCACCTAGGGACACAAGTGGTATGTTACTGACTATTTCGCAAAAAAAAATACAACAACTTTTATGTGGGTTCATCAATGACAGGAATGTTAGTTTTTTTTCAACTTTCAAAATATTATTGTTTTTTTTGTTTTTTTAGTTTACATGATGTTTTTGGAAGCATAAAATATGGAGAAAAATAAAACACTTCCTTGTGAAAGGGAATATAGATGCAGAGAGGTTGTTTATATCCGATGAAGCTCCAGAAATGTTATAATTGTAAAACCTACACATTTACAACACATACTCTCATCATATCAAAGATGTCACACTATAATCAAAATCACGTGGATGATAAATATATTTATGATGAATTTAAATCCACTGCAGTTCCAGGAGAAAACAGATTGTGGTAAATGCATGCCTTATTATTTTATTTTATTTTTAAAGAAAACTAAATGAAATTAAATTAAATATAGTGAAAATAAAACAAACAATGATGGGTTTCCTCCCATTGAGCGCTAAGTTTACTTCGTCTTCAAGAAGATGTAGTTGAAACTCCAACAGGATCGAATAATAATGTAAACCATGCCTCTGCTGCTTTTTCAGTAGGAGTGTAGAATCCATTCGTTGAAGATGAGTTTATCCTGCAGGCTGAACAAAATCTTGACGGAATCTTGTAAGAATAATGGTTGTGTGGAATGAAATGAAAATATTCTAACTCACAAGGGAATGAATATACCTCGCATGAAGAAAGACTCATCAAATAATTGAATTTTGGGAAAATCCCCTCAGCAGAAAGATCAAGAAGATTACCTCTTTGAACATACACAGGTGAAAAAGTGTCTTTAGAAGACTCCTTTAGTGGTCAGTATATATCCATCACATCCTTGAATTCATTTTCTGGGTTGATGATGTATCCCAATTCATTTTCACACCCAACCACTAGCTTAGGGAAATCTACTTGTTTCCAACTCAATTCATGCTTGATGGTTTCATTGATTGTGCTAAGGTCAAAAATATTATTAGCATATGTGGGTATTTCAAGTGAATTGTTTTTAAACATGACACATTGAGAAATTGGTGCGGGAACAATTGGATCAGATGACTCCATTGTGTCAAGAATGAAATATTTTTAAAAATGTTCTTCTATACCACCCACATCATATTTCTCTATTGGCACATGTTTCACCACGAACATAGGATCCTGCAAGAAATCCCATTATTACATTGTTTCTAAAAAATTATGAGTGTTCTCTACCACCAATGATGATTTTTCTCTGACTCCATAAATGTTTCAGAAGTCTTTATTTTAGAAAAAGTTTTAGACACACAAATATTTTCAGAAAGTGTTGTTTCGATGTCATTTGAAGTGATATCTTCTTGAGTGTGGCAATCTATTGTCTCTTAGTTCAATAATGAATCTATAATGGTAAAAAATGTTCCTAGTTCAATGTACTATTCATTCTCAAAAAGTTTGATTTGATAGACATTGATCATGATATTTTTGACTTTTGGATGGTTAGGTTGTGAACTCACAGAAATACATGAAATCACATTTTCAGAGGGAAAATTACGTACAACAGGGCAGAAGACCAAACTATCATATTCTTCCAATGTGATTATATTGGAAGAATTATATTGTGACAGATATGAGTCATCACTTGGATGAAAAAAGGTGGATCAATCTCATTTTCAGACATGGGACATAGATGTTGTTCAAATGGAACCTCTATTGCACTCTCCTCAAAAGAATTGTTTTGAATTAGACCATCAAGTGGTAATGAAGAGGCTAGTTCAGAAATATGATTCATTTAATTTACTAAATTCTTCAATTGATTGTCTAGATATTTTGTTTAGGAAAGAAAATTTTCATTGCGTTCATCTTGATGTTCAAACCTCTGATTGGTCTCAGTGATAGAACAATGCAACATGTGATGAATTATTGAACCATTTGTTTGACTTGAATTATCATGTTCTAAATTTTTAGGAATGAAATGACTTTGAAAATGATCAACAGATGTATAAGGACTTGTTTCATAGAATGGTGAAATATTCTCATATGGATCATATCATGGACTTGAATAAAAAACATTGAAATAAATGGTATTACCTGGATAGATCATGTGTTGTGAATCATTATAAGTCATACCTTGAGTTGGGCTGCGTAGGGTGGGTTCTGGTTGTAATTGTGTGGTACGGCCCACATAATTTTGAACTTTTGGGTGTCTTGAAAATCCCTGCATTAAAAATTCCCAGAGAGTAAACTGTTTTTTGTATGGTTTTTGTTTTTTTTAATTTTAAATTTTTTTGTACCTAAATGACTCTTTTAAAAGAACTCCTAATGCTATTATTCTCCCAAAAAATGGTGTCAGAAAATTGGCACCCGCATCACAACTCATGAAAATTTTCAATATTTATTATCCTACCAACTACTATAGAAGTGGCGAGGAGGGTCGAACCACAGAGAGAATGTGAGTAGACAGTAGAAATGTCCTATTGGATGAATGTTTAGGCAGATGGGATTTAATTTTGTGATTAACAACTAAGTTCTAAAAAATAAATGACTATTTTAAAAATTACTATTTAAATTGACTAAAATTATCTAAGTGAGTTAAGCTATGAAAGAAACTGGCAGAGAAGGAAGTATCAGACTCGTGACGTCCGTTCAAGTGAATGCAATGTCAATTATTTAATTCCCACATTTGAATATTTATTTATTCAATTATCACTGATTCCATATTTAATAAAAATATTATCTGGTCTTGTTCTCTGATGTTAGACAGTATTTTAATGTTTACATAAATTATCCATCATTTCGTTCTCTATCCTGACAAATAACTTGCACGTCATTATATCACTAAATCACTTGGTGAAATACGACGACCCGTTTCTCACAAAGTTAAAGTGTTTACCTGCGTCGGGTTCGCTCAAATGAGATCACTTATTTAGTATCACTCACATAAGTTTGAAGAAGCCCACACACAAAATATCAATTTTACAATTAATATGTTTATTTATTCAGAATTCTCTCACGCTCTTGATCGAATTCCGGATAAATAAATTCTCTAATGAACGCCCATTTGTGATTACTTATTAGGTATCACACGAAATGGCACCAAAGCATGTGTGCAGAGCCCAAATGACAATTGATTGCAATGCAGATATAATTAATTAAATAAACATCCAATTAAAATTAATTTAAAAGGAAATAAAACATGAGGATTAATTAAAGAAATTAAATTACCATCACTTTCATCACAACTCCAACACAAATGAAATTTCCCAACCATTAGGACAACACGACACATAAAAAATTTAATAGAAGATATTACCATGCTTGTGTTGTTGTTATGGTCACTGTGAGACACTATTAAGGATCTCAAAATAATAATCATTGCTCTGCTCCATGCAGTTGCTGACATCGCACCTGAATCAAACCATCGATACTAAAAATAGTATAGGATCTGTGCTTGATCTTGCCGTGCGATGTCAAACATCAGAAATGAAATAGAACCTCTACATACATCAAAGATGCACATGAACCACCCTTCTGTAATGGAGAAGGTGTGGTCACTGACTATTGTGATGTGCAGCCGATGATGCTGGTGGTGATGGTGTCATGTTTCGCACCTACGTTGCGGGGGAAGGAAGGTGAGGCAGATGGTCTAGAAGAGGGACAGATAGAGTGGGGCGGCGGAGGTCCAGTAATTTGGGAGGATAAGTGGAGAAAGGGAGAAAAAATGGATGAGTGTGGCTGGGAATAGGAGAGGATAGGGAGGCATATTTTTGGAGATATATGGTGACTGGGATTCAAGAAAGGATGGGGCGGCGGGTCCAACATGTATTCTTTGGGAGGGGGTTCGATTGTGTGGAGCTGGGAATGGGGAGAGGAACAGGCACCCCCCTGGTGCGTGAATAGGGAGAGGGATATATAAGGTTGGGTGAGTGGAATTGGGGGCGTGAGGATTCGAGTGAGGGATGGGGTGTGGGGTTATGGGTGAGAGAAATGGGGAAGGGGGAGTGGTGTGGGTGATTGGAGAGAGGGAGGATTTTGAGGAAAATGTGGGAGAAAAAGTCAAAGTGAGGTGGGGTAGTTAGGGAGAGAAAATCAAAACAAAAAATAACTAAATAAAAAAGTAAAATAAAAGTTAAAACTAAATTTCAAATTCTAATTAAAAGAAAACAATTATCTAAATATTTAATGTTAGATAATAATAATAATAATAATAATAATAATAATAATAAAATTAGAACTAAAAATTAATGCAGAAGTTATTAGATATTATACTATTAAATAAAAAAATAATAAACTAATAAAAAGATACTATGTTATTAATTCTATAAAAATGATGAAATAACATAAAATACAAATAGGGAATTTAAAATATATACATACCAATAAAAATTAATAAAATAAACTAAACTAAAATTAGTGAAACTAATAATAATAATATAATTTAAACACAATATATAAAATTAATATAACTGGTAAAAATACTAAATCACGAAGTTAAGTATATAAATTAACTAAGAATTATCAATATATCTAAACTAATACAAAACTACAAAAATATACTAAAAATGTAAAAAATGGTTAAACTAATTAATTAAAACTATGTTAGAAAATTATGAAAATACAGCCGAATTCTATGTACATATAGAGAAATATTATATTAAAAACATCATAAAATCATAATAGTCATCCATAAAGTATTATAGAAGGTAATATAACCTCAAAATATCAACCATATACAATGGTATATAATTCGGGTGCCACCAGAAAATAATGATGATCTATAGAGTATAACATAGGCATGTAACATATTATAGAAATGTCACAAAAGAATTAAAATACGAACTAATACCATATTGATAAAACATCTAACACCTAGAGATTTTATTATATATATTTCCTCAATAAATTCAATTTCATTGATAGCTAACATTACTCATAATAACATGTTTTAATAAACTACGGAAAACTATTAATATTATTTTTAAAACATTACCATTTCAAACTGTCCATTAAACATGGTGCAATACATTAGAATAACCAAAATTTAAATATTATATATAATTATTTCTATAAAGAAAACATACTGATAAAAACAGATTTTTTAAGAAAAGTCATTATATGTTTCAAGAATATGATTTTCTCAAGAATTTTTTTTTTATATTTTGTGGTAAAAAAATAATTAAAGTAATTGTTTACAATTTTATAAAATTTATTTTAGAAATTAATATTCATTTTTAGAATTTTCATAATTCATATTATCTAATATTATTAACTTTTTTATTACATTTTGAATATTGAAAACAGTAAAAATAGTATTCAATGATTAACGTAAAAATGAGTTTTCTAGTTAGTTAAACTAAAAAGATAAGATGACCAATAAAAATATACAACATTTATTCGATGTCCATTTATCAAAGACATAACCCTAATGGTTCTATAATGACCCATTCTAAACCTTATGGAAGGTGAAAAACGTGGTTACTCATTACTCTTTTAAAAAATTTCATGTGTGTCCCCTACCCCACTTATAAAAGTCCAACCCCTCTCCTCTTCTATTCATACATCTTAAACCCATTGTGTCATATAATAACTACCCCAATAAAATCCTTACATACCTCCCCTATTTGAGTAATCTTTTTCATCAAAAATCTATCCAAGAATATATTTTCGATCAATCCTAAATAAGTTTTCTGAAGAAGAGGTAACATCCACAACTGAGCACTTTATTTTATTTCACCTTCCACCTCCTTCAAATAATATTAATCCTTAATGATGTAATAAATACTAGATCATACATATTATTATATTTGTTTATGTTAATTGAATAACCTATAATATTTAATTCTCCCTCAATAGGGAAATGAAACCATTGATCATTTCTGTAATGGACTACCGCCTCACAAACCGACATAATTCATTTTCAATATTATATATGATATTTAAGATATAATTATACTTTTGTAATAAAAATATCACATATTCATCCTTACATTCTGTTCCATAGGGAATAAGATAACATCACTTATGTGCACGACAGACTACCACATCACTAAGTGACTAATACATTACATGGTAGGTAATGAATGATAAATTTAATTAATATATGTTTCATTTATGACATCATGATGACTTTTTAAAATTGATATATTATTTACCGTATTTTTTATTGAACCATCATGAAAATTGAATCAATGTTCATGTGTACGTATGACTTACCATCACCAAGAATAGTGTAACTCGTTTTTTATTTCCAACTTTAATAGGTATATATATAAATGCATATACAAGAGATATATATGAAATTTATATCAGGGTTAAAATTCTCAAGATGAGGGAACCATGATAAAATTAAAGGGATAAAAAAATAATAAACCAAAACACACTTGAAAAAATAATTTATTACCCAAAACATGATTTTAACATGTAAATATTGACAAATGAGTAATAAAAAGTCAAAAATGAATCATATATGGTATGATAAGTATTATTATGGTTCTATAATATTTTTATAGTAAACTTATAATTATTATATAGGTGATTTGAACATTTATGGGCCTGTTATATAATTAATATCCTTATTTTCACGATATTTAATGTTTTATTTGATATTTATATTTAATGGTTCTTATGATTCAATAGATACCAAAGTGTTAATGATTTTTTGTTACAATATCATCATTTATCAGAATTGTTTATGATTATGTTTCCAATGTTGAAACCTTATGATCTCTCTCTCCATACACTCATGTATTTTCTTATCCAATACTAATATTTTTAGAATACATTTTTTCCTTTCATTTTCTTCTATTTATGTACTAATGGGACTAAAATGTTTTTTTAATTAAATTTCTTTTTTCACTCTTTGGGAGAGAATGATGTTTCTTCCAAATACATACTTTCAAAAAAATGTTTCAAATATATTTTCACAAATTTTATAATATTTATTAGTGTCATTTCTACCCTTGTATGAATTTTTACATAACTGTTTAAATCGATTCTTCTTGTTGTTTTTAGAATGCGATGATTTTTACTATTACTGAAAATGTGAATGGAATAATTATTTTAAAGTTTATTGAATGAATGGAATATTACACCATCATTACCAATACATTTTTTAATTCCTTAAATAAAAATTTCCAAAATTACTTTTAATGAAATTTGTTTCTTTAATACAAGGATTTTTTAACATTTTAATTATTAATTTTTAAAATGGAAAGGATATTTTCATAAAAAATGCTTTAATGATTTTATTATGGAATTTTTATTCCTCAAATAGAATAAAAAATAATGATTATTTTTTAATGGGTATATGATCCAATTGTACCATCCTTATTCTTTTATGTGTGGTTTATGATTATAATAAAGAGATGTTTACGAAACCCTATTTAATTTATGTGTTTAGGTTTTGAATAAATGTATATAAATCTCATTACATTTCCTTGGGTTATTTTGTGATGTAATGTTTATGAAACCCATTTATTTTCATGGGTATTATTACGATAAACGTTTTATGATCTTGTGGTAGTCCTATTTATAATTTTCATTTTCTAATTAGTGGGACATATATCTCCCTCCAATGCATTGGATAAATATTAAAATATAATGAGAGAAAGAGGAATGGAATGGGAAGATCACCTAGTGTAGAAAGGGAAATTGTTGACTATGATAGGGTTGGGAGTGAAACTTGAATACTATGATGGTTTGAGGAGTGAGCATATTCCACTATGATCACTATGTAAAGGATCCTTTTCTACTATGGAAATTATTTTCTAGGATTATGTGTATCCCAATATTCAATGTCTTATGCCAATGTAATGCTCTTAAAGATCATGATAATTGATTCCCTTATGATTCATCATTGTATGAATTTTGAATATTTATTTTGTGACTCATTATTATGATCATTTATATATATTTCATGGTTTTTAAATATTATATTCATGTAATCAAACCCTTATGTTGACGTTATGTTTACATATTTTCCTTATTTAACCGGACTGAGCATCCAACCACACCATTTTTTATGCTTCCTTAAGAAAAGTAATGATGATATTTATAACATGTGATATGTCTTATAAGGGTTTTAGTTATGAGGATATAAGCGGGAGATGATTAATAACTCTTATTAACCAATTTTTTATGTTTCCATGTTTCCAAAGGCACTAATTATCTTTTATCCTCAATTGTGTTTTTGTGTATTATAATAAATATTCATATGAAAATATGTTTTATATTTTTATGAAAAGGATATTGTTATATATTTTTTATCATAGGATATAATTAGTTAACCTTTTAAAGCTTGTATATGAAAACTTTACTGAGATACCTAGAGTTATTTCTCTGGACATGTTTAGTGATATTTCTAAGGGGATGTTGAAGGATGAGTTAAATTGTGGGAAATTTTCTAAGAATTTTGGTAAATAATTTAGTGAGGTGTTTCCTAGAAATGACATCATTGTGTGGATACTACATGTGAGTGGTTTTAAAGACATGTTATAGAGATAGATCAGACCAAACATTACGCATTATATCAAGAAAATTTTATTATTGATTAAACAAATATTTTTTTATAGATATATCTTATAATATATGGGAAAACTTGTTAAAGAACTAAAATTTTAATTTTTGATCTTTATAAGGCTTCATATAATCAACACACCCATGTTCTCTATATTGCAACTCATTCATCATTGTTTTCATGAATTCTTATGTTCTATCCCTCAAATCTCCATAAATGTTTTTCAATGATTATAAATATATTGAATATATAAATTGATGGATAGTTTATGGACATAGCTTATGTATTAATGAAATAAATGGAACAATAATTTTCCACACTGATAACATTGGTGTAATAATTATATAAAACATTTAAAGGATCTGAAATATTTATTTAATATATTCATCTTATTTTCACATATATTATAAGTGATAATTTTTATAAAAAATTGATTAATGAATAATACATTTTCTTCATATTATGCATAGTGTTAGGTTTGATTGATCTTTATAACATGTCTTGAAGATGACATAAGTATAAAAATGATTCCTTTTTAGAAAAAGTGTTTCAACTTGATTTTTGTTAAAATCTAAAAAAATCAAGAGGCAATAAATCATGTCTCGTAAATTCTAATAAATAACATATACATTGTAAAATATTTTTTTAGAAGCATATAATAAAGTATAATATATGTTTGGTTTTATTTTTTTATAAAAATATCCTTCTTGAAAGTAAATATTTGTTATTTACTAATTAAAATTGTGTTTCAATATCTTATCATTATATTATGCGGATTATTTAAATTTTAAGAGGCTATTGGTAGTATATTTTCATATAAAGACGTTTATAATTTAATAAATTAAGGAATAAAAAATTCCAAATTCAATTTGAATGTCAATAAACATCCAATGATATTTTAGTGTATATTTCTAAGGATAAAATAATATAAAGAGTTAATTTTCATTATTATGATAATATTAAATGAGGATTTTTAACGGAATTCTTTCAATATGATCATAATTTATTTTTAAAGAGTTTCAAGTATAAAATAACCTACTTTGACATTGTAATTTCTTTTTCTATGAGGTAATCATATTTGAATACCATGTTTAAAAATTGGAACATGAAGAATACGATTTCTTCATAAAATTGGGGACACTTCATCTTTTAAAAAATAATATATCTTGTAACATTATGAATATATAATGATGGACTATATAATTTTATCATGATAGGTGAAATGTTATGTGCTTATCTACTACGTATGGATAATAAGATGTCATTACCATGAGGGTGAATGAAATGTGATCTATTCATATAACCTACGAATATATACTATCAAAATAAATTACATATGAGTAGCTATACATGATATACATACTATATGTCCCATCATTAGTTGGTGTATTATAATACATTATCATATGAAAATTAATTCTTCTCTATAATAAATCTTTTGGACATAGGTACAAAGATACATGTGCTTGGTGGAAGTCATCATAGACCCCATTGTAGCTATGTAGAACTGATTCATTACTACATTAAACATATTACTTATATTTATGAATTCATTTTTTTATATTTTTTTCATCACTAAAAAGTATCATAAGATCACACTTTCTGATTTAAAGAATGTGTATATTATGTAATAAACTCATATAGCTAGATTTAAATTATTATAGAGTTTATCCAAAATGTGTTTTTGATCTCTATTAATATAGTATTTCATGGAAGGTTATAAATGATAAAATTGATTATAATATTCCAAATGTGTTTTTTAGGAATACCAAATATGGGTTTTTGTATTATTTCTCAAGATAATTTAAACGATATGATATCAAGTTATATGGAATTAAACCATAATATATTTAGGGAAACTGAGATTTTGGTAAACATAATCCTTAAATCATATATATATATATATTATTTTTTGTGATGATATAAAATTTTTTTGTATATAAATGACATATATTATAAAATAAATTAAAAAACACATATCTTATGCCATCAATTTGGGTATATAATATGACATGATATAGATATATAATTCTCTAAACTAGCATATCATGTTGTATGATATGGGTCTAACATATGTGTTTAGAAATATAATGAATTATTTTTAGCTTGATTTTATGTGTCTAAAATAAGATATTTTAAAACATTGGGATTGGACTTGGGTAGATTCTTGAGGTAGTTGAAGTACAATGGAAGGTGGTTGCTCTAGAAGTTTTTTGTTGCAAAACCAAGTGTGCAGGTGGTCATGTATATATGATGGTGTGTTTAAGTTATTGATCACATGAGGTTTAATATATTGATGTAATGTATATTTTTCTGAAATATTATTTGAAAATAATTTAGGTTTTAATAATCATGATGTTATGTGAGAAATAATTCCATATTCATTTGATTGTTTTGTTAGAGTATGGGAAATCTACAGTCAATTAACATTATCGAAAATCAATATTAGTTCCATTAAAATTTTGAGAAGGCTATGGAACTTATTGTCCTGCCAAGCCTCTCTATAATTGTGTGGTGGGGCCCCTTATACACTTTATTAACATGAACTGTGTAAAGTGAAAATATTTTTTCATAAGTTTTTTTTATTTTCAATTAATGATTTTAATCTTAACCTATATAATGAAATCTATTGAAAGAAAAACATTCATCCATTGATTTTGGGAAAAATAAAAAAAATACTTTTTGTTGTTCATTGTCTTCCTTTATTTAATATGATATTTTAGTTTCCATAGGCTATGTTTGGATAAGTGTGTGAGGGTGTTAATAGAGGGTGGTGACTATGGTGCAACATTACCTCTTAGTTTCGGGTCATCAAAGATCATGGTATTTTTATGGTCACAATTATTTTAGATCATTGTACTCTTTCAAAATCATCAGTTGGTTTCTTCCCACCAATTGGTAGTTTTGAATCAAACCAAGTAATATTAGATCTTTTGATTTATAAAATGTTTTCAAACATTATATTATTCTCTTTATGTGTCATTATTTTTGGTATCATATTTCGAATTTTTAGGAATTAAATGATCATAAAATTATTTAATTTAAAGAAGGAATGAAAGATATATAAAAACATGATGGTATTGGATTAGCATCAGGATCTGCAGATAAGGATATGAAGAATCAACATCGGTATTATTTTGAGAGATGAATTTCCACATTCCATCAACAACTTGGTGGGAAGAATATTCTAAATAACATGAAATATGAACTCGATAGATTCATGCTTTAAAAATTAACTCTAAAAATTCCCACATAACCATGGGAAAAAACATTAGGGAAAAATTAACCAAAACAATGCACTATTAAAAACATTTCCTTTATTTTAAATCAAAATAATTCCATAATATATCAAAAAACACATTTTTAAATATTGATCATGTGTCAGAAACCATTGAAAACATTTATAAAATTGATAAAACTTATTTAACTAGTCTTTTATGTGTTTAAAAGACATACAAATCCACTATTTAATTGATAACATTTCTATAAAAATTAAATTACATTTTAAAACTCCTAAATTTAATTATTGAAACCCTCTACCTTTGAGACCATATATGTTAGTCAAAATCATTTACAAAAAAAACATAACACATTTTTTTAGATTCCATGTAGTTCACAAGACCATTTCCTTCTAATGAGCAACGATATGTGGTTGGGCTTAGAGATATCTTTACCCAATCAGTTTTGGGGAGTTGAAGGATATTTAATGTGTATGAACTTTATTTTATGATAAGGATCTAAGAGAATAGGAGTAACACCCTTATGATCCTTGTGGTTGTATGGGTAACATGAAATCATACAGACCCCATGGTGTCAAATGCTCTACGTGAAGGCAGGGAAGCCAAATGCTTCACATGATCCCTTTAGATTCACATAGATAGGAAGGGACATAAGGGAATTTCTTTAATTCTAAGGCTTTAAATACCAGGAACATAAAAATAAACAAAATTCATGAAACCACAAATCGACAATATTTTAGAAAATATACATTCAGAAGAACCTCCCACAGAACCCAAATCACAAATAAATGAGTGGGGAGGAGGAGAAAATAACATACATTGTATTTGAGCTTTGATTCTTCTAAGAGAATGTTGAGATGTCATGAATGATTGGATTTGTTCGAGCCTTGATTCGAGCCTCGGATGATCACAAGCATTGATTTAAGCTTGGATTTGTTCCTTGAATTTGAGAAGGAGGAGTGCCACCGGTGGGTGACTTCAATCAAAGCATGATATATCATGACAGAAATAAGCATTTTAGGGTTATTTAGATCAACCAGGGATACCATTTTCACTTCTTCTAAAAAAGAACTAAAAAATACACTATTTATCTGTACTAAATTAACAAGTGCTGATAAAATATATTTTTATCTGTGCTAAATAAGTGCAGATAAAATGAATCTTTATCATCGCTAAAACATTAGCTTTAATACAATATTTTTAATTTCTATTTAGAACAAAAAAGATTAAAATATATTTAGATATTTATTTATGTACTTATTTTTATAGCATAAGTAATTAAATATATAATTATATATATACTTACTAAAAAATTATATTTTTTTGGTTTTAATTATAAGTATTTAATTTTATAAATATTATAATTATACGTTTATAAATATATTTGTAAATTTATTTATAAATATTTATTTATAATTATAAATATATTTACATCTTTATCTATACTTATAGAATTATTTTCTTTATTAAATAAATAAATATAAATATAAATATGGAAAATATATTCCTTAAATATTTTGGTTATAATTTAATAATTAAAATATATATATATATATCATTATATATATAGATGTTTAATAAATATAGATAAATATAAATTTAAATATAATAAATATATTCATTATTAAGATGTATTTATTATAATATTATAATTACTGAAATATATAATTATTTATTTATAATTATTGAAATAATTTTCTTTAAACAAAATTATTAGGAGTGATCATGCCTCCCTCCAGAACCTTTTGAGTATAATTATACATATACATTTAATACATAAATATAAACATAAACATAAATATAAATATAAATATAAATATAAATATAAATATAAATATAAAAATAAAAATAAAAATAAATATAAATGAAAATATAAATATAAATGCTAATATATATATAAATAGGGTAAATATGTTCATTATTTAATTCAATTTATTATAATTTTATAATTAATTAAATATCTATAATTAATATTTTATAATTATATAAATAATGTTTATCAAAATATATTTTATTTATTTATAATTAAAAATATATAATTCTATAAATACAGTAAATGTACATTTAGAAATATTTTTATTTATTAATATTTATTTAAAATTTTATTTTGACATTATTAGTGAATGTATAATCTTAAATGCATGCATGTTAAAAATGTGTGAAATTGAGTTATTAAAATCGATTACACTTTTAAAAACACTGAAAAATAGATTAGTTTTATTAAATAATATAAGTTATTAGAAAATATAATTATATATTACGATAAAGATAAATAAATTTTAATAATAATAAAACATAGTAAATAAATAAATATATATATATATATATATTTAAAATGATTAATTTTCAAAAAAATAAAAAATAATATAAAAAATGGACCAAAAATACATACTTATATTAATATAAAAAACAAACAAATAAAAATTATGAATTCAGAACGTAATATATTAAATGTATCATATTATAATGATATTCCAAAATGAATAATAAAATATCAATAAATTACATCAATATTAGGTGTATGTGTTTCTATATAAGATTTTATTAATTACATTTATATTTTTGTGTGTGCATTGTATATAAAAAAATTATTAATTATGTATATGTATATGAAATCAATGTAACACACATTTAATATATGTTAAATTGAAAAAGAAAACAATATTCAATTATCTGCACTACTTGATGCAATTAGTCAGATTTTTAATTAATTTTAATTTTTAATTATAAACCTTTTTTCTCTAAATATATAAATTATTTAATGTAAGCATAAATATTTTTTATTATTTAAATCACAATTTAAAAAATATTATATACATGGATATATATATATATATATAAATATATTTCTATATTAAACATATTTGTGAATAATTATGATTAAAACCCATTGAAAAATAATAAGATAGTAATTTGTTTTTAATTATTAAATTATAGTAATATTCTATATTTACATTCAATATATATTACTTATTAAAATTAATAATAAATATATATATATATTGAACATATTGATTTTTATTACTAATTGTTTCATTAATTATATTTTTAATTTTTTTAATATATTAATTTTAATTTTTTATTTAATTATTACAATTTATTCATATTGTATAAATATATTTCAGATTTACTAATTATTAATAATTACAATCTATATTTATGTATATTAAATTTATTCCTTTTTACCAATAATTATTTAATTAACAAAATATCTAATAAAATTCTCAATTTAATCATTTTTAATATTTATTTGTTTAATTATTTCAATTTATTCATTTTATATATCTATATATTTAATATAGAGCATTTATTGTTATTTAAATTTAAATTTTATGTATTTAAATTTTTTTAATTTTTTTCAATAACTATTTAATTAATTAAACTTTTAATATATTTTTTAATTTACACATTTGAAATTATTATTTGATTAATTATTATTTTTAATCTAGAAACATTATCAGGGAGAAGAAAATTCTGATAAAGGAAAAACAATATCAGCGCAACAAATAAAGCCCTGTTAAAGGGTAACCTTTATCAATGCTAAACAATGTGACGATAAAGGGTACAATTTATCTAAAATAAATAAAACATGTTGATAAAGGATAACCTTTATCAGCTCTAAAAAACACTAATAAAGGGTAACTTTTATTAGAACTTTTTTTAGAACTGATATAGAATAACACTATTAAAAACCTATTTCATAGTAATGAGTGTAGAATCCTTTAGATATCTATCATGACATAAATTCATGACAACCTTTATAGTGTCTCCACATGTGATGAAGTTTGGAATGAAATTACTCTAAATTTCCAAAAGTATTAGAACTATATAAATCCAAAAGATAAAATTTAGAAAAATTTACCCACGCCTACCCACAGAGGGTAAGGTCATTTCTATTTCTATATTTCAAATTCTAACTCTATCTATGAAATGAAATAGTATGCCCTTCCATGGTATTATTCTATAACTTCTAGACACTTCATCTAACATTACTCAAAGAGTGGTCCACACTATTGCACTAGGTTTTCTCATTAAAAATTTCAATATATATATATATATATATATTCCATTCATTTCAACTTATACCATATTCATACGATTTCACACAATTTTCTAACCCATTTCTATGATATATAGAGACATGAAGGTGTTTCTTGGGTATTTCTCAAATTTCTCCAATATTACATCACTATATTCACTTCTTCTTTAAGTCTACAAGGAACTCCATTACATCTCCATGTATTCTATGTATTCTTTAGCACAAAAAAATTCATCTTTTGTAAACAATTCCAACAAATAACCTATATTGTTAGAAAATCAAAATCATCATTACATTCATATTTTAGTTTTTTAATACTATAAGGAAAATTAAGGGGAAGTGGTAGCTAATAGTTTTTCAAGGATAAAAAAAGAAGTTCCATTCATTGGAAAAACATTAATGTAATAAAATGTAACTACATCGTTTAACATTATTTTTAAACCAGTTATTAATTTTAACATCATTAACCACACTGAAAAAATCATGAATATTCAACTTGAAAACATCACCTACACATTTGTTTTTATTTCATACGTATATATTTAGATTACTCACATGCTAATAAATAGATATAATATACATGATATTGGCCATAACCCAAATTAAAATATCTTGGGCGATGTATAAATTGGTTTCGAGGTGAGGTAGATCATAAGTGTTAAGGGTAAGGTTGAGAGGTTAAATAATTCATGTTTTAGTGAATATAATACATGAATTTAAATTTAAAAGGAGTCTTGTTTTGGTCACTATTTATTTGATGTGTTGTGAGATTTTGAAACATTAAATTATGACTTATTGTCTATAAGTAACATTGATTGAATATTTCTATTATTGGGGATTGTATCCTTGTTGATATGATATTGAGTTTCACTTAGGAACATGAAAATATCAATTTGTGTAGTAATTTGATGATCCACAAAATGTATGCAATTTTTACATGATTTGAGTGAAAATTTGATCAACTACTATATAGTTTTTTTATTTTTAATGATTTTATCTAAAAATATGAAAATTTAAATTTTTTGGAAAAGCTGATAAATTTATAAAAGATTTTAAATTTTTAACACCGCAATTAATAACTCATAGAGTAACCAATTAATCTACACCAAAATCTTATGTTGAAATTGATTTTAGGTAAAATAAATAAATTTATATTGTGATGATTAATGATATTCCATGGTGGGAATACATAATATTAACATAGTGGATATATATGACACACATGAATAAAAAATAAACCAATATTCCATCGTTCCTCAACCCCTACACTACACCCTAATTATAAGGAGTAAATGATAAAAATATAACAACACTTCTATGAAAATTGTTAAAAACAATGCCTCAAGAAGTCATCAGATTTGAATAACCTCCAAAAGTGTTTTCTATAGCTCAATAGAAGTATTCATAACATAGGGTAGTGTAGTGGGGTAATGACAAGAGTATAAGTGAAAGTCTATGGTGTAGGGAGGAATAATAGGAAACCAAAAAGTGATGTTATATTGTGTTCACATATGTGTAGTATAAAATTACAGGTATATTTATAATTTGATAAAAAAAATTGATGTTTCCACAGTGCTACTAGATGTATCATGTTGCAAGTCAGATCCACACCAAAGAATTATTAAGGAATTATTGGATAGAGGGATGTTGTGTCATGATTAACCATTTAATACCCCAATAAATATTTGTAGGATGATTTTGAATAGAAGATAAAATAGTTTTGTCATTTTAGAATAAACCATTAATCTATAGTTCCCATATGAAAGAATGAATTTTAAATACACAGAGGATAATATATAATGAACATCTCTCCATGTCATGGAGATTTGTTAAATAAAATAATACCAAAATTTTATATATCCCATGATCTTCCCACAAGGCTCCTATAACATTATAAAATATTTGGGAGAAGCATTTAATATATTTTATCCATGACCTTATACTTTTTTTCACATAATTATATTTTGGATGCTTAAATTTTTTATCAAAAATCATGTTTCCATGTCTGATGATACAAATCCATGCATATGGATATTTATCAACACTTGTATACTATCTAATTAATTTAATTAATCATATTAAAATGAATATGTTTCTCTATTATGATGTTTTCATAAGGATGTCATTAAAAAATGATGATGTTGGAAAAGGGAGAACACACTGATTAGATGTATAACAGGAGAGAATAAATTTTAAGGTGACCATGAACTATTTTAGAAAAAATTAACATGTTAAATTATGATTTTGTTTTAAGAATTTAGGGTTTAATAAAATATAAGTTATTTTACTTCTATTTCATATTGGTTTTGGTTATTTCTCTTATGTACATGTTCCCACCATATCTTATACAAATATATTCTATTGGGATGGATAACCATTTCATCATGGGTGAATGGTTTCATAAGGTATGGGGGATCAAGAATAGGATGATGGTTTTAAAATTTCAATAATTGATTTATAGAGTGCATTTCATGCTTTAAATGAGTATCACATTGGGTAAAATTATTATCTAATCCCTTAGTGGATTATTGGTAAGAAATAATTATGGACTTAAAACCAATGTTGTTGGGAAGGAAGATAATGATCGATATATCTTCATAATTTTTTTTTGATACTATAATGTAAAATAATTATGTTTAATTAGATATCTTTGATTATAAGAAATTGGGAAAGAATTGGTAATTGAAATTGAGACTGAACATGTAAGAATACTTCCCAAAATAGAGACTCACAACGAATTAAAATTTTTATTCTATATAAGAATAAAGGCACATCACATTGAAAAACATACTCTAAAACTAATGAATTGTATTTTTCATTCATCAATGTTTTTGTTTCAAAAAAAGTTCTTCGATATAAATTTATTTTTGAATCTGATATTTATTTTAATTATATTTTTATTTTTTTCTACTAAATTTATATGAAACAATATCAAAGAATTGAAAACTATATTAGCATCCCACTTCTATTCTCAGGGGATTTAATTTTACAAGATCCCTTACTATATGTTATTTTTATAGATTTATGGATTATGTTTCAGTGAAATAAATTATATATTATACCCAATTCCCTTAGGAGAAGATAATACGTATAGAAGTGTTATAAATGAAATGTTGTTACTTGATGAACATATAAACATTAATTAACTAAATTTCAATGTTTTTTCAAATCCACATAGAAGGTTTAAATGAATCACATTTAATTAAATTGGTATAATATTCTGATAACTATTTAGATAAGTTATGGTGATGTTATGAAATATAGTGACCATATGTTTGGCCTTTAAAAAAATGTTACTCATAATAAGGATATGGTATATGTATAACATATGATATTGTTAATTGAATAATTAATCAAAAATAAATTAATTTTATTGAATGTTATTTTATTATAAAATGTTAATGTTCTAAAAATGCGTAATACACAATGGATGATATTCTATCTTTGGATTATTATGTGGAACAACTCAGATGACTAATAGAAGTGTGGGTTGATTGTGTTAATTTATATCACTGGAAATAATAATCCATTTCACGTGTACTAAAATACATTGAGTAATAGATTTCAATAAATGTGAAATTTTTTTTCCAATACACCCATCCTCTGATTGGGTTAGAGGTAGTTGAAAATATTCATACTTATCAACCACTTTTCTATGTAGAAACCAACAATGAATTTTTTTATAAATCTATTCCCATATAAATGCAGTACAAGGATAAATTATGTTGAAGATGTTCTGGGATAAATATTGACTATAATTCAGTTATGTGTCTGTAGTCTTTCTCTCGCACAATAATGGGATCATGGAGGGTGATGATGCAAATAATATTTCATACTTTTAACCATGACACTTGGTATGTGGTAATCAAGATATTATTTAGAATTTATATAGATATGTGTATTACTCCAATATCTCTAGTATAATATTAGTTGTGGTTTGTTTTTCTGTACTAGTGCATTATGGTGCATCAAAGGTGAACAATTTGATAAAAATAACTATCAGGGTATGTGATAAAATATTATTATTCTTAAGATTTTATTTATTTTTCACTACTTCTATCCACATGTAGTATTTATGATATCACATATGTTGGATTTTATGGTAACAAATGGATAGATTTATATGTAGGGACTTCCATCAATTGAGTGGGACTGATTGAATAATGAGAACACAGTGACACACTAACTATCTATATTCCATGGTGGACCTTTTGTTATTGTTATAAAATCATGAATATATTATACTCAAGTTAACATTATTATTTTGTGAGTTATATCAAATTAAGTTATATGTGGCTTCATAAAGGCTACCTATGCCTATAATTATGACTAATGATGATGTGTTTTGATGTTATTTTAATTTACTTTTTCTTGATAAACATAGATAAAAACAGTTCATGGTGTCGTCTAACTACACATGATGACCATACTAATTTTTATTTTTCACCTATGTATGCACAATCATTCATTAATTAATCTTTTTTCTATGTAGATCATCAGATATGGATATTAGATGATGTTGGAGGATAGATATGGATATATAATATTATTATCGATAACATTGAGTTGTCATTATATTGGGTACCTATGTATCATTCATATCAAGGATATATCATTTTATAATTTTTTACATTTACATGTAATAACATTTGATTGTATTGCATTGTATTATGAAGATATTATTAAATACTCTTATGTTATATTACATGGTTACTTATTTATTTATGTCATGGTGGATTATGTTTCTTAAAAACATGTGACATGTTATATTTAGAGTTAATTTCACCTATCATTTGACTAGATTTCTCAAAGATGATTACTTTCACCAAACCCATTAAAGGAGAGATTAGGGTGTTCACTTATCAGTATATCCAGAGTTAATAATGTATACCTGAGATAATAATATTAATTGCCCTTTTATATTAGCTGTACTAGCTCCTAGAAATTTTCACTAGTAAGAACATTTTTTATCCAAAATAAACCATATTGATAATGAGTTTTTAATGTCACCATCAATTACCAATAATAAAAAAATATAAAAATTTAATCTCATTATCTTGATAAGATACTAATGGTTTATTATGATAGGATTTATAAAGGGATTACCATTTTCCAAATATAAAATAAATAAATAAAGAAAACATTTCTTCCAAAATCTAAAAAATCATTTTCGATTGAAAATTACAATTGAAGAATGAAACTTCCCAGTTATGAAACAATATTATCTAAGATCTTCATAAAAAATATTGATTTATATCCCTTAGAAGAAAAGGTTTCCATCCATTTAAGATAATCCACAAACAATATTGAATCTACCAATACTTATGTAAAATCATCTATTACTCAAATTCGTATATGAAATTGGTTAGAAAAAGAGAGATAAAGAGATCCATGTTCTTTAGTTTATGGATTTTCTATGAATCCAAAATTAGAATGTTATAAAATATAATAGTATTAATCCTACATTTAAATTTATCCAATGACACTCCTTGAAATAAACTATTTATCAAATATTTAAAAATTAATGAAATGTTTCCTAAATATATGAAATTATTTAAATAATTGAAACTTATGAATAAATCATCCCATAGAAGTTGAACATATAATAAATTAATAAAAAAATTCAAACACCACTGAATAATATCAGATGAAATTATTAAATTAAAATGATATATTATGTGTAAGAAATTTAATGAATCATGCATAATCAAATAATTGATGAAGTTCTATATAGAAAACCATAGCATAATTTACCCCACTACATCTTAGTATATGTAATATCAAATCATGA
The DNA here is from genome assembly GCA_963277665.1 of Viscum album. Lineage (NCBI taxonomy): Eukaryota > Viridiplantae > Streptophyta > Magnoliopsida > Santalales > Viscaceae > Viscum > Viscum album. The sequence continues at coordinate 1,945,249,737 of OY728148.1, forward strand.
TATCATTTATACTAGATTGTTAATATTTGGAATTAAAACATATTTCTATTTACCTTCGATTTTCCATAAGTCCTCATCAAGTCTATACACATTCACATAATATTACCTCACATTTAATAACTGAGGAAATAATATCTAAAAATAATTTTAGATATCATTAAGAAATTCATTTGAGAAATATATCTATACTTTTCACCACATATTAAATCAAATGAAACAATACTAGAATATCAATTAAAATATTATTTCCAATACCCCTTGAAACTCAAATAGAGAAACAAATAATATTTCTTAAAAACACATTAAAAATATATAATAGTTTTTCACACAACCAATAAGTGTAAATCCAATAGGCCGTAACGCATTGAATATAATAATAAATTCTCTAATCCATAATTCTATGAAAATAATGGCCTCTTGAAAAAAAAATTGTTCTACTCATGATAGGGAGGAATTTCACATTATCCTAATTATACATTTGTGTATCAACACACATTTACACTACCCTTATCATATGTAAAATATATAATCACGCAATTCTATTATTTAAGGAATCACGATACCATAAGTCAAAGAAGAGATAAATCTATTTAATATCATGAATTTTTATATAATTTCCCTTATTAATTTTTTTAATACATTATACAAACTAATTAATTTATTTTTTGATAAAATTATGATAGGAAAAATCATTGAAATATTTTGCATAAAATTAAAATAATGTGAAGTATATGGGATACAACTATGTTATGGAAATGTAATGAAAACATCCTTGTTTGTGAAAATGTTGAATAAATAAATAATATTACATGAGAATTGCCATATACGGTTTTCTAGATAGGGATTATGAAATTCATTAAAGAAAAACTTAAGGACCACTAAAACCTAGTTTATAATTCATTGTTTTGAAGTGAAGGTGGGTGGAAAAATATTGAAGTATTATAAGTGAGTTTAGATTGATTATGGTTAATCAAACTTTCTAAATGATACAATAGACAATTTATTTGACTGTCATAATTTGTTTTAAATTTAATAAGATATAGACCATGCACAAAAAAGAAATAAAATTTTATGTTTTTGAGGAGAAATGAAGAAAATAATGTTACCATGCCATGGTTTATTTAGTTGACCAAGTTTTAGATTTTAGCACAATTTTTGAGAGCTCTTATCCACATTTGCTTAAAAATATTAATATATCTTCTACTAAGATAATTAGTGAATCTTACATTACTTTTGAGGAAAAGTTTGAATTAATTTTACTAAGAATTAAACTAAATAATATATTGGATATATAAGAAGATATATGTATGAATTTTCTATGTTATAATTTCCTTGTATTATTTTATTAAAAAAAATTTAAATCATTGATTCGAGTATATGGTTTGATATATCGGATGGGTGGGGGAATATTGGTTTATTATAAATTATTTTTTGACACACTTTTAATTTCAATCATAGATTATGTCTACTATTTAATTTGAAATAATTATTATATGGATACTTCTTGATGTGTTTTATAATTATTAATGTTTTTATAAAAAAAATAAAATTTATTCCATATGTTTATTAAACTAAAAACACCCATAAACACCAAATACAGGGTTATAGTTGATTCCATGATCTCTAGAAAACTAATAATAATAATAATAAATCATTCACTCAAAATGAATAAAATTTTCCAACCAAAGGTAAAATATAATATTAAGTATGATGATAGTAAATACTCATTTGGGTTGATAAAAAAACTCTTATATAGTGGATGGGGTATAATTAAATGATAAAACATAATAACCCAATTAATATATTGGGAAACCATATTAATCAATTTGAGTAAAAAATAATTTAACATGGTACTATATATTATATGTAATTATAAATCCAATGGTAATCATCCTTATTTTCCTTCACGGTGTATGGAAAAATTAACTTCTTCTTCTATGGAGTTGATATAAGGAGGAAATTTGTTACCCACTATACATCCATGATATGTATGATTCATAAGGTACTTATTTTGAGATATTTTCAATACTTTTAATACTCTATTATAACCACATATAGAAACATTTAATGACCCTATCACATTATCTATGATACTAATTACCAACTCTTCCTCTTCCGTATCAATAAGAGAATCAACATACCATTACTTAATTTCCATAATCATTTTTTATGGATATATGAGAACAAGAAATATTTTTATAAGATCAATAGATTTCGTATTAGAGTACTTAAAATCCCTATCATCTTATTTATCCATTGTTTTTTTATAATATCTTTTAAAATAGATTGGGTAGTCAGCCTTTATTTTATATAAGAATGTATATTCTTCAATGAAAATTATATCTTTACAAAATATTCAATAAATCTATCGAAATTATTCTTATTAGCACCCATTTTCTCTTCATGGTTCTTATATTAAAAAGAGAAAATGTTTATCTATCACAATAGTATTTTCTTAGGAGGGTTGGTATACCCATATAGTGAGTGAAATCAATATCATTTATTTTTGTATCTTTTTACATATTAATATCATTTGATAAAATAGGTTGGGTGTTATATTTCACTTTCAATGAATCCTTTTCACTAGTTGGTGAACTAGTATCCTGGGGATATATAATATTAATACTAGTGTTCCATATAACATATTAATTTTAATCAGATTTCATTCAATTCATAAAAACAATAATATGTTACATTTCTCAAACAAATGATGTTGACCCAGTCTCTTGAGGTCCATAATAATAGTTCATAACCATATGTTATTGTTTCGCCACTATATCCATATAATCTTAATCATAAAATTTAGTAATTAAGCGATCCTCATTTTCTTGGTATTTAAAATTTTCATCTAGATACGAAGTATCCCATGAATCATAATGTATTATAGGTTTCCTTTACATCATAGTAGAATATTCATCTACATCCCCCACTATGTTTTAATATTTATGAGGCTAATTATCCAAATTCTAATTCCCTAAAAATATCTTCAACAGTGAGTCCTTATTACCATAGTGAACTAGAATTTTTGAATTTTTTAACTTCATTTAGATAACTATTAGATTATTCAAAACACATTATATAAATTATTTTTCCAGAGAATTCCTATATAATGTGTAATTATTAAAAAAATATAACTTCATAACAATCTTAATTTGATGCCAAAATTACAAAAATATAACTGTAATAATATTAATCTCATCTATAAGAGTAAACAATATATCTATTTATACATACAGTAGTGGTATAAATAGATGACTTTGTTTCAGGGACTATTTATTACCATTGAAGAAGAAATAAAAATTCTTATCAATGGATTCAAGGATGACTGAGTTATTACAAGGAATCAATAATTCATAAAGCCAAGTAAACTTCACCATAATCTCAAAATGATGGGATTTATCAAAATCCATTCTCCATAATTGTATTACAAATTGATTATTCCTAATGAAATTGATTATATAATAATTATAATTTTTCAATTAGAGAAAAAACATCATGAAAAAATATTTTTTTTGATTCATTTATAATGAAAAAAAATTATTCATAATAAAAATTTTTCATTTGAAATTTATTTCAATTATTATTTTTATGTCAATAATTTTTATCTATTTTATTAACCATTAAACTAATATTTCATGAAATGGATAACTATTATTTATGGGTTTGAACTAGTGCTTGATATATACTATTTATTGTTTGATTTAATTTGTAATAATAGTTTTATATTTTACTAAAACTGAGAAACAATTATAATTGATTATTCTGTGATGTTTTTGAAATTTATTTACACCATTACTCAGGGATTGTGATATTAAAAGAAATTTTATTTCATGAAATTAAAAAAATAGTTTTCTTTTCCCAATATAATATTATATTTTCTTTATTTCATTATGAATTATGTTCTTGTGATGTTATTATTTAGTTAAATCATATTGACGAACAAGTACCCAAATCAAGAGATTATTTATAAAAAAGTAAGAAACTTAGTGACAATTATTCAATTAATTTTAATGTTATTAAGGATATAAAAACATAAGTTAACCTTATTTTAGTCAATTTATTTCTTGAATTTGTTTATGTAGTTCAAGGAAGTATACAGAGGAAAAGAACTATAATTGAGAATACCCACTATGCGGTTTTAGGTTACAACCACATATTATTATCCCTTTAGTTATTAAAAACAACTATTAAATTAATTCATGAATTATCCAAATGATGTCAATTTATATTAAATTCCCTATGATACCATAAAAAGATCCAAATTCAGTCATGGGATGTTTCCTTTAACATTGTTTTTATTTTTTTATTCAAGGATATTTTCGATGATTTGGTAAGTATTGCGTTATGCAAATTTTGACATAGAGAAAAATAAAATGAATAGATAAAAATATTATCACTTCTTCCTGTTACAACATGGGATTAAATGGAAGGATTTTTCCTTGATATATTATTTACTACTTCAAATTCAAAGAGCATTTATGTTAATTATTTAAATTTTAAAAAATTTAATCTTGAATAATTTTATGTTTCATGGTAATGGATCTAGGACTTCATAAAAACTGTCACCATAATGTTTTATTAATGGGGTTTCTAATTAAAACTTTTATTTATAGTGGATTATCCCTATGTGGAAGGTTCATTTTTATGTCCCCTCGAAAGGATTTTTGACGAAGAAGTGATTAGAAGATAGTTATGAATCATTTTGGATGAGATGTAATGAAATTTTTTATAATTTATAATTTAATAATTTAATCAACTAAATAGATTTTAAATGGTATATTCTGATATATGTATGGGTATAAAATTTAAATCCTTAAAAAATATGACTCATGTGTGAGAGAAATGGACCAACCACAAGGTATATATAATGAAGATGAAATTTATATTTATTTTATTGATTAAAATAATTTTCTAGGTTAGATGCCATGTATAAATCAAGGTATTCAAAAAGGATGTGTTTTCATATTCTAATAATAATAATAATATGGACCAGTAATATAAAGTCAAATAAATTCATTAGAGGAAATATTGGAGACATTCATGATAAATAATGGGGACGCTATAAGAAATCTAGAATTCCATAATAAGAAAATTGAAAATTAACACAGGAAGAAGCAATCAAAATACCATCATGTGTCCCAAAGAACGACATAAGTTGAGAGGAATCACCATTTAGAGTGTAAAAATCATGGAGTAATGTGATAAAACAAATTTGAGGAAACATGAATTAATTGTCAAAATAGAGAATAATGAATATGAACATTTTCTAGATAAGGAATGGGATACTGAAAATAGAGTTACAGAAATAGAGTCACCACTTTAGAATCCACCAATTACACAATAAGAAAAATGAAGTATGGAGAAACTTTCCAATATTAGATGATTTTTCAAATATGTTTTTTAGAAAATATTAATTACCATCACTTTTACAAAAAACATTGTAAAAAAATTTGAAAATACAAAATGTTCTTAAAGGAGTAATTTTCAAAATAATATGAAACATGAAGAGATGTGTATAATATCACACATGGGAGAATATTATTCATCGTGTCAAGGAGTCTACTGAATAATAAAAAATTTCCATTTATATTTTATATTTCATTAATTTTAGATCATATGATTTTGGTAGATCATTTTTTAATTTAAGTTAATGAATGAAAATCATGTCATACATAGAATTTAGTAACATAAAATTAGAGGATATTGAACAATATAAAAGTTTTTCTTCAACATTAGAATAAAAAAATTGGATATATATTTTATTTTATTGAGAATATATTTGTTAAAATGGATTTTTTTACTCTCACATTGGTTTTCTTATGCTTTCTATGTATAAATAGAAAACACTAATTATAAATCTATGATTTTCAGAAAAGAGAAATAATTTAATTTATATTCCAGGACCATATTTATATTTTAGAGTTGGTGGTGAGAAGATAATGTTCAATATTCATTGGGTGATGAAAATTTTTGATGAATAGGAAATGTTTTTTTACAAGGAGTGTATGCATAAAACTAATCATGATGATTCCATTGATGAATGGGAAAATGATGAAGTTTAGAAAGATATTGTATAAGATGGAATTGATAAAAATTTAATAAAAGGTGATTTAAATGAAAATATATAATATTTTATAAAAAAATAAATAAATAATGCGATATAATAAGATAAAAAATTTAGTATGTTCATGAATTAACATTTTATTTTTTTATGCTAAACTGAATATTAAGGGATTGATCTCATGGAAATAAAGAATTTACTAACTCATAAAAGAGTAAAGCTTATTTTTGTGGAAGGATGATAACATAACAATATGGAGAAATATAAATATATATAATTCAATAATATTGATTGGGTTACTTATTAATATATTTATTTACTCAATATAGTGAGGTTATATTTTGTGAGAAGAATTTAACAAAATAACTTTTGGGAGAAAACCCAATTTTTCAATTACATTTTTCAGAAATAATTTTTATTGATTTAAATTATTATTTCTAATGGTGCATAAATTGAAATCACCCTCATTTTTTTGTGATTTATTAGAATAATTTTTTTTCTTTCACTAGTTTATTTTGATTTTGTAGGTCCATGATGTTGATAGAGGAAGATACAATGCTGGAAAAGTGAAAAAGTGTTAGGTTCAATTCAAAAACACTCTTAGAAAAGTAGGATATTTCCATGTTCTAAAATAATGTAAATATCCTCTAAAACTATGGTGATATAATATCACCCTTGTTTTGATTCTATTAGATGGTATCGTTATTGGAATAACCTATATAAAATATTAGGGTATGACTATGGCCATGGGTGGGATATGACGATAGTCAGGAGCTATGGTTTCATGACCTAACCAACTAGTGCCCTCTTAACCAGTGGTAAGTTAAGTGAGACACTATAATACCTCCTTCAATAGGATAAGAACTTGAAATAAGTATCAAGTTGAAAAAAATTAAATGGAAGGAATTACACTAAGAACTTATATACACACACAAACAAAACCATATCCATGAAATAGTGAAAAAATAAAAAATGGTCATATTGATTGTAAACTATGCAAGAAACAATATCTTGGAATACATAAAAGTATGGTAGATATAAAAGGAAAAAACATGACTATCCAAAAAAATGAACAAAAAAATTTATTTGAAGGAGGGAAACACATGAGAGAGCCTGACACAATATTCCCAAGGACAATAACCTAACATAGTGAGTGCCAAAATATTCTACGATCCACTTAAACTAGGTCCAAAAATTGTATTATTTTTCATCCTAGCATCTTCCTATGACACAACACATACATGAAAAGACCCTGATGGTGTGAGAATATACATACATTGTATACATAAAAAACTAGAAAATAGAGAAAAATAAAATAAAAATATACATCTCAACTAAAATTGAAAGAGGGTGATGAAAATATAACATCATACATGCTCAAAAGAAACCCAAGTTAGAAGGAAAGGGTATCTCTGTCTCATAGAATGCTATGAATGAATATTTTTCCTGTAATTCCAAAGTTCCCATCACTAATGAAAAAACTCCCCATGTAATTTCATAGGTTACATAATGGAAATACCATTACTAAATATTAATTGTCATAGTTGAGGGATCATAATCTCATATCCATGCATCCTACACAACCTCAGAAAAATGGGTGGATGCCCCACACCTCACCAGTGTTCATTATAACCAATGAAGCCCGAACTCCATTGGAGGAACCACTCCCCACGATGTTTCATAGATAGATTGTTACCAATTCATTAATAGAGTACCCATTCTCTCCCAAGTATGGGGGACTACGAACTCTACCAATGTAAAGAGTTTTGGGGTACTCATGCCCCAGTGTGAGATTGGAGTACCAATCTAGATATATCACTATTGGATAGCCATATCACTACCACCATCCAATAATTGATGAAAGAATATTCAATTCTTCCAACCCATTGTTCCATATCTTGGATCCAAAAAAAGTCCAAAATAATTTATTTTGTGGAAAACCACTCAATTAGGCTGATTATAGGGCCAAATTTGAGTCTCAAAGAAGGTAATATGCAAGGTGGAAGTTTATAAGGGGAGTAAATGGCATGTCCAACTAGGGTATATTTTGTTTCTCACATGGATAAACTATGTCCATGGCCTATCATTGTTCTTGACATGTAAAATTAATGTACATGGCATGTACTTATAGTCACATGGCATGTGACCTCTCCTGGAAACATGAGTGTGTCATCACCTGCTCACATCGTAGATAGACATATGAATACACATAGTGTGTATATGGAGTACATATCATGTCTTAGAATCTAGGGGTATGTCCATATACTTCTATACCTAGTTTTTGTAAATTGGCCTATTCCCGTGTAAATCGGAATTTTATATTGTACATAGCCATTATTATGCCAATCTACAGCCAGTTTATAATTGTGTACTACTAGATGTCCATGTCCCCTTTTAATGGGGTTCATCCCAATTCCATGTCTTAATTTCAATGTCTCACTATATAACATGTACTTATAGTACATGACTTGTAACTCCAACTTCCCAACTGCTCATCCACATGGACAAGTACCACTACACGACGTGTATTCCTAGTACTAGACATGTAGTCTGAAAAAATATGTCCCCCCATAATGGAATTTACAAACAAAATAAATTTTTGAACAACATTTTTTGTGATCTAGATTTCTGAAATGAAAATCCCTCCGAACCTCTTACATCCCCCATTTTTAAGGATTATGCATAAATCAAACCTCAAGGGGTACTATTTAGTAGTAAAATAAATTCTAAAGCTTTCAACAATTAATCTATGTGAATTGAGGCTCATAACGCAAATAAAATCCAAGATTAGGGTGAAATTTTGATTATTAGGTTAAAAATCTATTCCTAAATTCTATTACACCATGATCATATCTCAATCAATGTCAATGACAAATTCCAATTACACCTCAAATCTCTTTCTTCCTATTTTGACTATCCTATAAGGGACATTCCCACTCCCATACTCTTACCATGTTTTGGAAAACGAAATGTGAGGGGTTATTTTATTCCCTTTTATTAGATTACTAATCCAAATTACTTAATTAATTATTTTAGTCATTCTCAGTCGGATTCCACTAAATTCCCATCGCTAACCATAACTATGTTACGCCTATGGTAAACCCCACACATTGGAGATAACCACAGTTTCATATTTACTATATGAGGTAAAAATAATTAGAAAAATAGGTTATTCGAAATAAATTTGTTAACATGATTTATTATTTATTATATTTTCAATATAATAATTTTTGAGTCATGTGAAACATAACCATAACACCCACTCTAAGGAAAAGTCTGGAGAGATAGGTCGAACTATTCAATAAACTAAACCGATGAAACTAGAGTTATTAAATTCAATCCTCCACAAATACAGTTCACCCAAAAATGAATTAGATTCATTAAATGGTGGGGTACTAATCTCAAATACACCCCCACATTATGAGGATCTCTATTTCATGATCCCTTGGTTCCAGAACACTCAAACTAATGGGTTGATCCATCCACAAAGGATCATCTCCTATCATCACTCATTTAATACCGAGTACTCCAAGAAGGTGGATCTATCCACAATATATTTCTCATAAAAGTAGATAACATTATATATGTTGTGAATGTATCAACACACTTGTGATATATGAAAGACATCATGTATTTAGTACCACAATGAGGGTAAGACCAAGCGATATGAATCCACAAAAACCCCATACAAAAACTCACTTTGCAGAAAGAACCATGGGGAGATACTTAATCTATGATCAATTCTCCACATCCCAAATCTTGGGAAGACTCTTGAGATGAGATTGTATCCCTTATCAACATAAAAAATAATATGACATCATTATGAATTAAATTTCTGACCTCTCTAGTTTATCCTCATTTTCTCTTGGATCATTTGTGCCTTCATAGTCATTCCATGCACCAACTCTAAACTAACAAGAGACATATAACCAATCTGATTCCACAAAAATGGTGACCTAAATCACCTATTATACAGGGCATCAAAATTATTTATACAAATTTTAGAGTGATAGTCAGCATTACAAAAAATATATATTAATTTTATATGATCCTCCCATCCTCGGTCGATGTCTAATACACAAACTCTTAGCATATCCTAAAAAACAAGGACAAAATACCCAAATAGGCACTCTAAATAGAGGTGAAATTAAATAATCATACATAATTGTGTCATGAATTTTTCATTTATATGTAACAGTGGAATTTTTATGAAAAAATATATCTTTAAATGATTTTACTTCTTTATTGCTTTTGTTACATGCAAGAATGAGTTTAGGAGAACCATATAACATTATTAAAATATGTATTTGTCTATTATCACCAAGACATTGGATTGGTGGTTTTGAATAGTAATATATAAATTATGAAAAATATATGTTCTAATAATTTATAAAATGAATTCATTAGTTTAATAATTGTTATAATTGAAAACAATAAATATTTGAAAATAAGGTGATTTTTTTTCCAGAAAAATTGTTTTAATACGCATAATGATTTTTTAAATTAATTATTTAAATTAATCCTTATGGGTGAATGTATTTATTTAAAATCATCTATTATATTCTTTATCAATTTTTTTACACATTAAAAAATTATTCCTCTAGGCATTAGAGAAGAATAAATTCAGTTTTATACAAAAATAGCTATTTTTTTTAAAATAGGTCTTTTCTCACATTTTATGGGCTGACTTTAAAAATATTATTTCCAATTATAGGTGTTAAATTAGTTAAAAATATGTAAATATTGATAATCCAAAGGATAGGATTTTCTAAATAGTCCCCTTATATTTTTTGTCAATATGAATAGTAAATGGGATAAAATTTATCATCATGGTAAAGGGTAAATCGGGTTAATTGATGGTAAAAATATGTTATATGGCCATAATTGTTTATCATAAATCAAATTGAATGAATGGAATTAAAATTTTATCACCTTATTCAAAAATGGGGTTTTTAATGGAAACCCATCCTTGAAAATGACTTATATGTTATTTAAATCAAAGAATATTACGAAATGTCACTCTCTTAGATTTAAATAGATTTGATATGTTCACATAGGGAAAAATAGTTATTAATTAATGTAAATATATATTTTATACATAATTAAATTATATTCATTATGGTTATTTTTTATAATTTTTTGTTATTATATAATTACTTTAAATCATGGCTAACTCTCGGAACCCTATCAATGGAAATCTTGGCGCTTACGATGGAGTTATCGCATGGAATTGGACTCTTTTCTGATCTAACCGAAGGATTATTTTAATCATGATTATGAATTTTCTTTCATAAATGATAGATTCTTATTGTAGACTCATGAATTGCCTTCTAATTCTTCATCTCTGCGGAAAAGGGACGTTTCCTTTGTAGAGGTTCTTTCTGGTTTTCTGGCTTCAATTAACGATGGTGTGCCCAGATCATCTAATATTAGTAATCTTGATAATGGGGGTTTTGTTGTGATTGTGGATCTGGTGGCCCTGTAGAAAAAGAATTGTTCTTTCCAAATTCTCATTCTTGGGTCATGTGTTTCATTATAAGGGAGACAAACCCTAGTCTTATGTATATCTTAAGAATATGATTTCTCACTATTGGGGAATTAGAAATTGGAGATTAATATAAACAGGAAGTGGTTTTTTTCACATAATTTTTCAATCAATGGATGGTTTCGACAGGTCCTCAGATCTTAGTAATCTAAATCTCAATCCTGGTACTCATACAATTTCTGAATAGAATGTTAACATTAATCCATTTAATCTGAATAAACCTAATTCTCAGATATGGGTCAAACTCCATGGTCTAAATTGGATGTTTTGGAATCCCAACACACTTAATGACCTTGTATCTTGTATTTCCACTCATATTATACTGGATCAGAAGACCATGGATGGTGAACTTGGGTATTTTTCAAGAATTTTGGTTGATGTTACCATGGAAATCAAAAGACCTGATTTCATTACATTCATTGACAATAGATATAGGACTATGAGAAAGGTTGAATATGAATGGGTTCCCCGTTTTTGTGATGAGGGGGGTCCAGCCCTAGTATCAAGTTTAAATGAAGATTATTTTTTTGAACTTCCATGGACTTTCCAATTGTGAGACGATAAGTCCTTAAGGATTTTCATATAGCTTCATAAGCCTATTTATATAGGTTTTTTTAAACCAAATAGAGTCTTTTCTAACAATACTGCTAATCTGTAACATTTGGGTTTTAATTATATTGATTATAATAGGTGTGTCCTTGAGGTTAAAAGCCTTTGGGTTTTGGAACATTATTCTTTATCTGATATTTCATTGGTTGATGACAGTGATCAACACATCATGTGTGCCTTAACTTATCTTGGTTCCCATCATCTTTTCTCCTTTATTTATGCTCATAAATACTACTAGGCTCGCAGGAGGTTGTGATTGGATATTGGCTCTATTAATTCTTCTACCATTAGTCCTTGGCGCATTCGTAGAGATTTTAACTCTATCATGACTCCAGATGAAAAGATGGGTGGTATGAATATCTCTATTTGTTTCAGGGAGTTTAAATATTGTATTGATCAAAACGGGCTGATTGAGGTCAATGTGATTGGGAAAAAATATACATGGTATAGGAAATGTTTGATTAGGTATGTTTCAAGTAGATTGATTAGGAGTTTTCGAATGAAGCCTGTCTTGACTCCTGGGGATCCTCATCATGTACAAATTTATCTAGATTTAAATCTCATAATCACCCTATATTTGTTGATCTTGTATAAAAATATCACAATCCACCTTTACCCTTCAGGTTCAAAAAAATCTTGGAACACTCATCCTGAATGTATGCCAATTTTCGATCATATTTGGCACTCTATGGGATATATGAAGGATGATTTTACTTGTTCCATCAAGATCAAACTACTTAAAAGATCCTTAAAAATTTATATAAAATATCATTTTAGTTCTCATGATGGTGAATTCTCCTCCCTTGAGGGATCTCTATAGCAAATACAAAAGTAGAATACCATAAATGACTTCTTTGATAGTATTCTTAGAGAAACTGATTTGTCTTCCAAGTTGAATAGTCTCATGAACCTTAAATATACCTTACAATGGGATGGATTTAAGGTTAATTGGATGAAATATGGCGATGAAAATTCAAATTTATTTAATTCTCTCCAAAAAATTAGGAAGGTTTCTAGGCCTCTATCATTGATTACAAATGGATATCAAATCATAGATAATAGGAAGGATCTCTCTGAATATGTCTAATCTTATTTTAATGTCCATATCAATGTAACATCATCCCCTTGTGATCTTGTGGAGGGTATTATTTGAAGACTTGTTTCTCAAGATGATAATCAGTACCTTAACTATATTCATGTGGAATTTGAAATCAAGGAATCCACCTTCAGTCTCAAATCTGATAGTGCTCCTGGTCTGGAAGGTTTTGGAAATCTCTTCTTCCAGACTTTCTGGGATGTTATCCATGTTCATGTATGCAGTTTAGTCACCCGTTTTTATAAAGTAGGTTTGCTTCCTTATGTTTTAAATTCATAGTTTCTTGGTCATATCCCAAAGCTGGAAAATGCCAATGAGATCCACCATTTCAGGCCAGTTTATTTAGTCAACACCATTTATAAAATCATTTGAAAGATTTTGGCTATGAGGTTGACCTCAATTGCTTTCAGAATTTTCTTAAATGATCAGTTTGGTTTTGTTAAGGGAAGATCCATTCAATATTGTCTCATTACTTCCTCATAACATGTCAAATTGCTCAAAAAAACACATTAGAGGAGGCAATATTGCACTCATACTTGATGTAAGAAATTATTTTGATACAATGGATTGGGAATTCATTTTTATGATCCTCTGTATATTTGTCTTTGATAATGTCTTAATTGATTGGGTTAAAACCATTCTTGGGACTGAACACATCTTGGTTCTAATTAACAGATCTCTTGAGGGGTACTTTGACTATTCTATAGGAGTATGGCAAGGCAATCCACTTTATAGAATCATTTTTTCGATAACTGAAGATTATATTTTACTAGTTCTTTACATTATGGTGGTAATGCGAATTTTAAGGCTATTAGTGCTGGAAGAGGATTAATTGATCTTACTCATATAGTATATGCTGATGACATTATACTTTTTACTTTGGGGGATAGAAGAAACATCCATAATAAAAAGTAGGATTTTTCACATTATGAGATGGTTTCTGGTCAAGTGATCAGCTGGAGTAAGTTCTTTGTTTATTTTGGAAGGAATTTTTCTATCCCTAGACATAATGACATTATTAGAACTTTGGGAATTCAGATGGGATTTTTCCCCTTTTTTACCTAGGGGTTCCGATGTTTTGTGGGAGACCAAAGGCCAAAAACTTCTCAGATATCACCGGAAAGGTCAAAAGACAACTTGATACATAGAAAGTTAAATCTCTTTCAATGGATGGTCATGTTTGTCTAGTTAATATTGATATTATCTCCAAGTTTTCTTACTCCTTTATGGTGTATAAATGGCCTAGTTGTATCATTATGAGAATAAATGTGTCTATTAAGAGTTTCATCTAGAGTTGAGACATTATAGAGAAGAAGTTTGAAACGGTTTCCTGGAGCACTTGTTGTAAACCTTATGATGCAAGGCACCTTGGCATTAAGAGCCTTGAATCCTTCAATAATTCTTTACAAGATGCATTTATATGGAGACCTATAAATAGTGATTCTAATGCTCTAGACTTCCATTGGGTTATGTTCATGCATCAGCTTATGAATGGAATTTCTAGTTATATTAATTCCTCTGTATGGACTGCTTTTAAATCCACTTACGCTTCAATTATTTCCAAATCCAGGTGGTTGGTCTCTAGAAATTCTTCCCTCCCTTTTTGGAAGGATAATTGGACAGGTCATCCCCTTGTTGAATCCCTAGTTGATGAGGTGAGTACTTTGGATCTGAATATTAAAATAAAAGGCTATCTTGAGAATATGGAGGGTCTCTCGAGCCATATCATTGACACTGTTAATTGTCATTATTTTTCTAATTGTGTAGATGTTTTGGTATGGGAACCTGTTTTCCATGTAATTTTGTCTTCTAAATTATTCTATAGAAACTCTCTGAATTTAAGATTGATTCTCAATGGATGGGATATTTTAACAGGAGATTCATCAGGCCCTCTCAACCCATTATTGTCTGGAGAGTGGATCATGGGTATCTACCAACTGATTTTTATCTTCAATATTGTCGTATTTATTTTTTTTCATTTGTGTTTTTTTCATCAACATCTGGGGGATGTGGATGACCATTTTCCTATTTGTATTGTTGATTCATCAATGTGGAAGGCATTTTCAGATATTTTTGAAATTATTTTAGCTCTGATAAATTCTATATGAGGGTTTCTTTAGGGATGATGCGGTCTGATGTTGTCTCCAAAGCTTGTGGAACATTTTTTTATTGCTGCAGCTAAGTTGATCCACTTTATCTAGCATGATAGGAATAAAATTATCCATGGCAGGTATTCTTTCTAATCGAGTGATGCACTTTTATTGATTTCTATTGCTATTCTATAGGTTTTCACTTTGAAGAAATGTTTTTGTTTTAATTCAATGCATAATATGTTTGTCCTTGGACTGGTGGGTGTTAAAGGATATTTTAGACCTCCGATTAGTACTCAAAGTCTTTTGGAAAGAACCATTTTCTAGTTGGATCAAGGTCAACTCTAATGGTTCCTCACAAGGCAACCTGTGGCCCTATGGTTATGGTGCTGTTTTGAGGAACCATCAGGGATATAGAATTTTATGCTTTCAGGGTTCTTACAGTTTCTCATCCTCAATTGAGGCAGAGATGATGGGCATTATCATTATTGTAGAACAGACACAGAATTGAGGTTGGAACAACATATGGCTAGAAAGTGAATCTACCACTACTATTTCTTCCATTAGTATAGTATCATCTCATTTTTCCTAGAAGCTCACCAATAGGTGGATCAATTTCTTATTTTTTCTCCCCTATATGGAGTATATTATCACACATGTTTAGAGGGAGGCCAATGGGGTGGCGAATGTTCTTGAAAATAAGGGTGTCAATGGTGATACTTTATTATGGTATGATCAGCTACCTGATGATATTTTTCTGGTGTTGCTACAAGATCAAGGTAAATTACCCATTTTTAGAATTATGTAATTTTGACCTTTTTTCCTAACAAATGATCATGGATTTTCTGGGCGAGGTCTCATCTTATCATTAAGAAAATTACTTTGAATTCTTACATGATGCCAAGACAATATTTATTCAATTAATGAAAATATAATATAAATTATTTTAAAAATATTAATGTTTATATTATTTTAGAAATTTATAGTGTTCCACAACTTTTATATGTGGATATGAAATATTAGTATTTTTTTAAAATATTATATATCAATTCAATATTTTTAATTCATTTTATGTCAAACCAAATGAATTTTGTCACAACTGAAAATACTGATATTTTATCAAAATAATATTTTATTAGATTATTTTAAAAAATAAAAATATTTATAAAATGCATGGTGGATATTGTATAATCTAAAATTTCATTAACTGGCTATTTATGGTCCATTTTTCACCTTATAAGTAAAAAATTACCACCTTCATTATTGAAAAAGTTGTTATCATAGTTAAGAAAAATGAGGAACTAAGGGTTAATAAATATGATAATGAATAAAATTACATAAAAAATGAATAAATTATATTGGTTGTTTGGATTAAAACAATATAATATATTACCTTTAAATCCCTAATCATTTAAGTCAATTTTGGTGAAGGGATTTATTATAATTTAATCTTTTGAGAAATTTCAAATGCTCCCCTTTCCTCAATTATAAAAGTAAACTTCTTAAATCTCTTATTTAGGAAACTTTGGGCCTTCCAGTTCAAAAATACTCTAAAAATTTCAATTTTAAATCTTAATATACACATTACAAAGGTTCTAGACTTCTAAATGACTATCCCTTAATCTCTTTATAGGATCTCTAAAGGAGTCACTTCAAAGTAATATTACTATCCTTAACATATCACTTTATTTTATACCCTTATTTTCCTACTCTAATTATATGGTATTTATATTAAACTAGTATTCTAAATATATTAAATATTATAAAATTTAATTATTATTATGAAAAAACCATTATACACCCTCTTTCCCATAAATTAAGATGTGAAATTATCTCCCATGCATACGTACAACTTATCGTCCCCACATAGGGATACAATTCATTTTTCATCACCATAATTTATGGATGGGTATTAGGATGAGTTTATTATTTATATATGATATTAAAGAAAACATAATACCTATATAATTAAATATAATGTCTAACTTCTTATTATCCAATACTTTATGAAATGATATAGTCTCTCATGTGTATGTGTGAACTACCACCTCCACAAAGTAATGTTATCATTTTTATTAATTTATATTTTAATTGGGTTGTAATAAAAATAAATTTGATGAATATATATGATATATTAATGAAATTTTACTTTTTAATTAATATTTATGTTTCTTTTTTCTATACATAAAAAAATCAATACAACACTCATTCTTACATACGACCTACGGTCTTCATGAATGGTGTAATACAATTTTCATATATTTAATTTTTATAGATGATAAAAAATATATATATAGTGATTATATATGGTATTTATTTTTTAATTAATAATATTGAGGTTTATAAACCAAGATAAATGTTCAAGGACCAAAACTAGGGAACTGAAATACTCACGATACATGTAAAAGTTAACACCAAGAAATAATGATTTCAATAAGAAATTATTGATAAAAGGGGGAGTTTAAATGTTATAAATTGATCATATGTTATATTATAATTCTGAGAATTTTTCTAATATAGAATTAATATAAAATGAAATTTACTATACAGAAAGATAGAGTGATTTTAAGGAAATGTGATCTCATGGTAAGGGTTTTATGTCACAATCTCATTCATTATAGGGATTGATTTTGATTATGCCTATGATGATGAAATATTATAATATAGCACCCAAAAAAACAAAAAAATTAATATATTATATATATTTATTTAAAATACATATTTTACTTTCATTGTAATAATCTTATTTACTCTAGATACTAAATCATTTTAAGAAAATTTGAAATTATTTATTTATTATTTCTAATACCCTTTTTATTCAATATCCTTGATTTAAAAAAAGGGTTTAAGGGATGGTTTTAACATTATCCAATGATTTATTAATGAAATTTTAAATAGTTTTAAAGGAATATCCTTTTCATTTTAAAAATGCGAATCATTGTAACTCTAACGATGATAGTATGGAAGAAATGTTTTTTAACTTATATGGCATGAATGACATTTCCACAGTCATAAATAATGTTTTTTCGAAGCCTCCTAAAAAATTGTTCATGTATATTTTAAAATAAAATTTTATGCTTTATATTAGTGATATTTTTAACTTATATCAATAAGGAAATTTTATTTTTCTAAAATAAATTATTTATATTTTAATTGTATTTTTATTCATCAAACATGAAAATCCCTGATTTCACATATGCTTTACTGGGGATGTGAACTAATGGTACCATAATTTTTATTTATCTAGAAGATTTATTTTTATTATGAGATAATTTTAATGAAACCCATTTATTTTCATTGTGTTATTATATCATAAACTGTTTAAATGTTTATGCATCCCATTTCGTTTCCATGGGTTCTGATGTGCATAAATGGTTATGAAACCCATTTATTTTCAAGATTTATTATGTAATGAATGCTTTATGATCTTGTGGGACAATAATATATAATTTACATTATGTGATGGGTGGGACCTATATATCTCTCTAATAAATTAGGTAAATATTTATATCCTATTAAATAAACTAGACTAAAATATAGAGTGAATCTAATTTAGCAAGGGATTAAGTCCATATTGATAGTATTGGGAGTAAACCTTGGCTACTAAGATGGTTTGGGGAGTGAACCCATTCAGCAAATATAGTCTTCGAAACGACCCTTAACAACTATAGAAATGATTTTGTATGTTTATTTTTATATGATGTATTAACGTATTATATATTTTTAAACATTAATGTTTCATGATCCATGATTTCCTTGTTATTCATATCTTATGAAATACCATGATTTCTACCATTAATTCAGATTTTGAAATTTTTTACATAGGGTATGGTTTAAAAAAATTAATATCATGTTATTATACCATTATGACCATGTAATGATTAGGAGATAATATATATATCCCTTATTTCCCCTTACTCAGCATCTAAGCTCAAAATTTTCTTATTTTTACTTCCCCCGGGTTCATAAGAAAGTTATTAATTATGATATTTTTGAGAAGGGTTGTAGTTATGAATAAATAAGTGGAAGATGGTATATTTATTTTATGAATAAGAAATTTATGATTCCATGTTTCTACGAATAATATAACTAAATGAATCTGGTGTAGATAGTTATGTTATGTATTGAATATTCACCCTTTTAGATGTAATATCTTTGATTGAAAAGTATGGGTCACTATAGTTGGTATTAGAGGAATGATTACTTGAAAATTGG
This sequence comes from Viscum album, assembly GCA_963277665.1. Classification (NCBI taxonomy): domain Eukaryota; kingdom Viridiplantae; phylum Streptophyta; class Magnoliopsida; order Santalales; family Viscaceae; genus Viscum; species Viscum album. The sequence continues at coordinate 1,945,269,353 of OY728148.1, forward strand.
ACACTAGGATGAGTGAAAATTAGTATTCTAACTCCATGAGTTTTTTTAAATATGTATATTTGAAATAAATTTAATCTTTTTGATATTTTTCATTTTACACAAAACTGAGTTTATCTGATGTTATATGAAACATAGAGTTTAAACGATGTAATGAATACTATTAAAAATTATTATTTAATATCATAGTTATCGATAAGTAGTTGGAATAGGGGGTTGAATATAATTAACTGAATTATGAAAATATATGGTTTAGACATGTATATAAAATTAATTATTTGTTTACCAAATATTTATAAATTCAAATAAAATCTACACCAAATTAAAAAAAAAATATTTTTATAAAAAACTATATTTATTCACACAAATAAGATTTATCTTAATAAATTTTAAAATTAATTAATTTTTGAAATAATTTAATGAAATTTATATATAAATTATATATTAGTTCAAAATTTTAACATTCATACTACATATTTTATAGGCATGAGATAATATTAAATTTAATTTCACCCAAAAAACTATATTTTTTCAAAAAGTAGTCTTTTTGCATTTTGAGCACTTATTTTTAAATTTAATTTTTGAAACTTTTTGATTTTTTTAGAAAGTAAATATAATTTTTTAACATAAAATTAAAAATTATCTCGGTGTTAAATATTGATAATTTTATGAAATGATTAATTTTTTGATGAATTGTGAAAATTTATTATTTTTATTAAGAATTCTCATTTCTTCTAAAGTATTTAAAAACGAAAAAAAAATTTATATGGTTATAAAATTAATATTTATTCACATTTATGTTAATTAATTTATTTTTTTCACTGTAATATATTTTATATTGAATTTAGATAAAATTATTTTTTAAAAATTTGAACATTTTCTCAAGAGAAATTTTTCTTTTTAATTACGTCTACAGGTTTAATTTTAAATTAAATTTCACCACCTCTATCAATTTAGTAGAAAAAATGGATTATATATATTTAATATAAATAATATATAATATTTAGTAATGTCAACTTAATATTTTACCACAATTAAAAATAACATAAAAATTTATTTATCGAGGTTATGGAAAAAATGGGTTTTCAGGGGGTTAATCTAAAATGGTAAGTGTTAAATATGAGAGAAAACATTCTACTACAAACATTTTATGGATATATATCGATGAAATATTATTTTTTTCTCAATAATATCCCATTTTGTGTCATTTTTTAATTTGAAATATGTGGGTACACATTTTTTTATTCAAAAATTTCATATATGTAACTCACTAGACTTTATAAAAGGTTGTCATCTCAAATCCTATTAGCCATTAAAAATAATTTTATTTAGAGAAAAACTAAGAAAAAAACTTTCTTACATACCTTATATCATACTAGAATCTTTATTTTTGCAATAAATCAATCCTTTGAAGGCTTTTCGTGAAAACCAAAAGAATTTTTCTAAAGAAAAAGTAACATCCCTAACCGTGTGTTTTATTTTATTTATTCTTCCAACTGCTTCAAATATTATTAATCCATGATGATATAATAATATCCTTATATTCTATACAATGATATTTTATTTATTTTAATTTATTTTTCTATATAAATATCAACTCCCATCAAATGGAATATGAATCATCATTCATGTGTATGATAGAATATGGTTTTATGAACCAATGTTATTTATTTTCCATCACCACCTCTAATAGATGGATATAATTATGGATTAAATATATTTATACATAGATAATGTATATATATGTAGGATATTATTATACTTATGATATTATTATATCATACATATTACCTTACAATCAATTTTTTGGTTATATGATAACAATACTCTTGTGTAACACGGACTATCACCTCACAAAGTGATGTGATCTATTCATGATTTTCATGAAATATTATAAATATGGGTTTAATGAAAATATGAGATATATATTAAATAAAATTATTCTGTAATGGTATATTACTATTTATATTTATTTCATTCAATCCACTTGGAAAATGGAAACAACATTCATCTGTACGTATAATCAATCAAATCTATGAATGATGTATTACATTTTCTATCTCTAAAATTTATAGGTTAATATAAATACGTAAATATTTAATTTATATTTTATTTATATCATTCATGAAATTATGGAGTGTAGTTAACAACAATAAATGTAATATTATTGAAAATAACAAATCCATCCATACATGAAAAAATCATTTACTACCCAAAATGTGATTTTATCATAGAATTGATAACAAACTGGAAACATAAGGACAAAAGAAAATAATTTATTATGTGATATATATAATTATTGTTCTATAATATATTTTTAATAAAATTTTATTTTTTATACATGAGTATATAAATTTTACAATGTAATTTGAGACTTAAGGTAATGGATTTCTAGTCTTTCTATTATCTCTAGGAGACATATACAAATTCACCAATCATTTTTTTGTTATGTATATACTAAACCATTTATTTGTAATATCACGAATCTTCATATTTTTATTATATTTTATATATCATTTTATGGAATTCTTTATTGGGTCTTATGATTAAAAATAAAACTACACTAGTAAGGGATTTTTGTCTCCAAATTCCTTCTTTAAGACATATGTAATGTTATGCACATATTTAGTTTTATGAGCTATATATATAGCCCCTTTTACATGTAATATATTTAATTTGTTAATTCTCATGATATTTTTAATTTCATTTAATGTTTTTCTTCCTTAGGATGTATGGTTCCATTTTAAATAAGTGGTAAAGGTTTTATGGTATAATGTAATTGTTTAGGATGATTGGTTACGTTTATAATTATAATGGTGTGAAATCTTATGATCCATATCTTACGAAAAACTTTAATTTTAATATCCTATGGTAATTTAAGAAGAATACTTGTTTTTGATTCATTTTATACTCTTTTTGTAATCATGTTTCAAAAATATTATTTTGAAATTAAAATGTCTTTATTTCTATCTTTGATTGAAAAAATATTTTGCTTCCATATCCATATTTTCATAAAATGTTTTCAAATAATGTTTTAACATTATCTAAAACATTTATCAAAGATATTTGTACCCTTTAATGGATTTTATAAATTCGTTTAAAATGAATGTTTATTTCAATTTTTAAAAAACAATTCTTTTTTGGATATTAGTGAAAATATGAAAGGAAATTTCTTTTTAATGTGTATTGCATGAACGATATTTTCTGCTGTCATGAGAAAATAATGGTTTTAAAGAATCCTTTATAAGATGAAAATATTATGATTATTGAAAATGATTTACAAAATGTTTTATTAATTTCTTATTTTAAAAAAGTTATTTACAAAATGGAAGGAATATTTTCAATAATAAAGGTTTTAAATGATTTCCAGATAATTTTTTTAAGTTTCTCATGTCATTTTTAAATATAGGTAATTTTCAAAATGTTTTATGTTTTAAAACGTTTTTTATGTGGAATGGATATTTATCAAATGGAATGTTCCAATTGATCTTTTAAAATCATTTTACATCTACGATGACATCCAATGATTTTACTTATACTTTACATGGGATATGATCCAACAATACCATTATTATTATTTCAATATATGGGATTTTTGATAAAGAGATATTTCAGAAATTAATTGGTCTTTCCATGGTTATACTAAGATAAAACTATTATATAAAACAATTCTATTTCAACTAGTTATGTTTAGATGAAATGATGAAATGATTATGACACATGATTCTTATCCACATGTTATGTTATAATGAAATACATACAATACACAATTTATTTCATGGGTTCTTAAATGATGAATGTTTTATGAACATGCAGAACACATTTTTTTATATTCCTTTTGTGGAGGTGGTAACATTATAACCATGGATGATAGTAATGTTATAACCAAGGATGGTGGTTATGTTTTTACCAATATGGGTGTGACCTATATCTCCCCCAATGAATTAGGTAATGATTTATATATTTTGAGATAAACAATAATTTATTGTGGATTTAACCCAATTACATAAGGTAAATTTTCCACAACGAGTCTTGGGGAGTTATCCTTGACTACTATGATGGTTTGGGGAGTGAACACACTCAACTATAATATTTTTGGAAATATTCATTTACTATAAAGTAATTGATTTTATATTATTATGTGTATGCAACAAATCTTTGTCTTATTATAATGTTATATTCTCACGGTTCTTGTTCTTTGAATGTTATTCTCATGTTCTCATACCCTTATTCTCATACTATGTTTATATTTCCCTTGTCTACCCATACTAATACCCTAATATTACCATTTATTATGCTTATTTACCCGAAGATAAGATGAAATGTATTATATTTTTTATGTCTAAGAAGGGTTCTAGTGATGAAGAAAATAGTGGGAGATGACATAGATAACCAATTGACCAGCTATTTATATTTCATCATTTCCAAAGGCACTATACTAGAATAATTCTAGCATGGATCATTATATAATGTTATAAATATTCATATATTATTATTTAATATTAATGTTTGATAATTTTGGGTCATTATAAATTGTATTAGATCAAAGTGTTAGTAACCATTCAAAACTAGACAAAAAAAATTATTGATATCCCTTGGGATATTTCTATGGATATATCTAAGGATGTATCTAAGGATAAGAACAAGTATGATAAAATGTTTAGGAAAACATTTGATAATTTTGGTAGAGGGTAGACTAAGTAGTTTCGAAGAAATTACATCCTTAAATAGATACTACAAGTGGGTGTGGTTTTGGAAAAAATATACCTAGGGATAATAAATCTAAAAAAGAAAAATTAGGCTTCACTCGAGTGTTACCTAATACAAGATAATAGTCCTAACTATGAACCTGGTTCGACAAACCCAGGGGATATGATTTGAAAATTCCCAAAATCATTACAAACAAACATGATGGATTTAAATTGATGATGAATATAAATAATATAGGATAAACACAATGTTTCATAGATTATAAATAATGTTTGATGATTTAAACATCTTATGCACAATTTTCCAGGATTATGTGGTTCCTCCCTCGGATTATTGTTTCACACACTACAATTTTTTTAGTTAATGTTGATTACATGATTTCACTGGATTAAAATTGAATGTGAGTGATAATGTTTTGTTGAGGAACCAAATGGGATGATTATTGGAGTGAAGGATACCGTGATTATTCTAAATTAGATATAATGGTATATGATTAAAAACATCCACCTTAATAAAATCAAAGACTATAAAAATAATATAAGGATATAATACACTAATAGACCGGGTTGTGGAGAACTTGGAGGAAAGAAAATAATGTTTAATACATTCTGGGAATATAGAAATAATAATATAAGAGAATGTATCAGAGGAACATGAATATGTTTTGAGTCTGAAAAATAAGGACATAAATAAAAAAACTGTTGATGAAAAATGAGATGTCCAGTTAATATAATTGATGAAAATAATGGTCTCCCATGGGTATCATCAATGGTTTAATGTTTTAAATTTATAAAACATTAGCCTTATGAAAATCCATAACCTATGGGAAATATTTTTAAGAAAATCAAAAATTATGTAAGAGTAATGGCCATACTACTGATGAAAAATAGACTACAAATGTCATATATAATGTATGGAATGTTCTAATAGTATTTTTTATTTTAATTGTATGAATCATGATTAAATTGAGTTTATGAATTTTAATAAATTATAAAAAAAATTTATTGTAGGAAAAAGGTATTAAAGAACAATATTATGAATTATAATTAATGGTTTTTGAATGTAGTGGGATTATTTTAGTGTTTTGTATTGAAATTCAAGAATTATGTTATATGAATTATGAAATATATAAGGATTTTTATATTTAAGTTGGTTATTAAGTTTTTCAATAATATGTTCAATGTTTATGATAACCTAGAAATGCTACTTAACATAGATGTGATATTTTATGTAAAACACATGTTTAAGGTAAGATAACCCTTAATATGTTCCTAATACTGAGAAAATTATTTTTAGTTTTTATAAAGTGATGATCTATCTGGGTAATTTAAATTTTATAGTATTGATGAAATTGGAAATAATTAATGACTTAAGGAAAAATTGGTCTATTTTACCATTTATGGAGTTTACAGAATTAATGAATATATGTAATATATTCAATAATCTTTGGTTTCATTCAATTATTTTGAAATTATGTATTTTTTTCATTATGGTTTTATGGTACTTCTTTTCATTACCATGTTTCATGAAAAAATATAGTCAATGTATTCATAGATTTTGTATGTGACAATTAAGAGATATCTAATGATATTTGGGGGATTTTTGTTAAAATGATTTTAGAATTTTATTGATCATATTTGTATATTATTAAAATTTTATGGTTCAAAAGGTTAAAAATTAATGGAATTTTTTATGACAATATTTGGTTGAGTTATTATAGTTTAATGTATTACATCGCCATATGAATATTTATCCACATTTGATAACCAGTGTTAACCATTTTGGGTTTCATGATATATGATGATAAAATGATAGACTTGTCAATCAATTATGGATCTTGTGATTTGTTAGTGTTCTAGGAATTAAAAAATTCATCTTCATTTATTGGAGTAATAGTTGAAGTGGAAATTTGCCAAAGAATGCCCAAAAGATGAAAATTTTCTTATGATATAATGAAAATCTATGACCTAGATATATAAGTACCTTTTAAATTCATGACCATATCAGGACAATAACATTCTAATTGGTTCTTACACTAAACATATCCCATTTTCATGATGTGTTCCATGTATCTCTATTGAATAAGTACATACAAGACCGATCAAATGTATTAAACCCTAAGTTCATAGAATTAGGGCATGTTATTTCTTAAGAGTAACAATTGGTGGATATTATAGACTTTAAAAATAATGTTATTTGAAACTATAACACCCACCTAGTAATTGTTTTTTTAAAAACCACCATCTTGGGAATGTTATGTGGGAACCTGATGATGTAAAGTGCTATATGTATTCTTAGTTGTTATAACCAATGTGATGAATTTTGAGGGAGAAATTCATTTTAATGGGGTCGAGTGTAACAACCCAAGATTTTTTGAATTTTTTATCAAATAAATATATTGTTTTAAATATTTCGAATTACTTGAAATATTCATTTTAAGAAGAATTATACAAAAAATTTATTTTAGATAGAATAACATGAAACATTGAGTTTAAGCCAAACACGACATACTTTTAAATATATATTATTTAATATGATAGTTATCTCGTAGCCATATAATTAGAGGGTGTGAATTGGATAAAAAATATCATGGAAGTTTGTGGTTTCAACATATTTAGGAAATTAATTATTTGGTTATCAATTAATTAGTAATTAAAATATAAACTTTTTTAAAATAATGTATTTGTTTTGAAAAACTATTTTTATGCACAAAAACATGTTTTACCTGAATAAATTAAAACCATTTGGTGAATAATTTCAATTAAATTAATATTTTATATATTCAATCAATTTTTTAACATTCATATTATGTGTTTTATAGTCACGAGATATGAAAAAAAATCAAATTTAACACATAAAAACATTATTTGTGTAGAAATCATTTTTATCGAGTTTTTCACAATTATTTTTAAAATTAATTTTCAACAATTATATAAAATTTATTTTAAAAAATTAAACTTCATTTTTTAAATCTAAATATTAAAAATTTCTTTGATGTAATTTTAGGGAATTTTTTGAGATGATAAAATTTTCGATGAATAGAGAAAATAATGGTTTTTATTAAGTATTTTTATTTATTTTAAAATATATAAAGTCACAAAAAATATATTAATTTGGTTTTGAAAGTAAAATTAATTCAATTATATATCTATTAACCGATTTTGTGTCATTAGAATCAATTTTATATTGAATTTTGACAAAAATTATTTTTAAACGTTTGAATATTTTCTATTTTGAAAAACATTTTTTGCCACATTTTATTCTTTAATATTATATTAATTCATAGAAATTATGTTAGTCGAATATATAAAAATGGATTTAATATTTGAAAAATGAATAATTTATATTATCTAATAAGGTAAAATTAATTCTTATCCATAATTAACTGTAAAAATTGTAAAAATGACTAACCAGAGTTTTGGTAAAAATAGGATTAACTGGGTGTTAAACTAAAAATAGAGGGTTTAAAATGTACAAAAACTTGTAAAAAACTAATTTTATGTCCATATATCAACATAATTACTTATAATATTTTATAATTTTCCATTTATTATCCTTTTTAATGTGAAACACTTGGGTACAGATTTTTCATTTCCGAAATTACATGATTGGAACTCACATCGCTAATAAAAGGCCACCCCTCTCCTCTCCTATTCTCTTTTACAAAACAGTTTGGTTCAGATAAGACCTACCCAAATAAATTCTTTAATTATATCCTATCATACTATAATGGATACTTTTTTATGAATCCATCCTGAAAAGACTTTGGGTGAAAACCAGATGAAGTTTTCCAAAGAAGAGGAAACAACCCTAATAACGCATTTTGTGTTAATTTTTCCTTACATTTTGTTAAATTATAATCAATACTTTATTATATATATAAATTATATTACATATATTGAAATTTTTTATTTTAAGGTAATAAACTTAAACCATATCCACTACCATCAAATGGGATTTGAAAACCTTAATTTTTTACATCGGACTATAGCCTCAGGAAATGATGTTATTCATTTTCCATCACCACCAATCATGGTTAGATATATCAATGGATTAAAAATATATATATGAAATTTATGATATAATTATACTTATTTATTTACTAAATCACATATACCTTTTTACTTTCAATTCTATGGGAATTCTATTACTTCCCTCGTGTGTACAATTGACTACCACCTTGGGCAGTGACTGATATCACATAAGATAAAGAGGATTGTGATGGGGAGTGAACCTAGATCAATAAAAAATGTTATCTACTATGATAGTCTTTATAATGAACCTTGAATTATTTGAGGGTTTTCAGAGTGAATCCATTCCACTATGATAGTCTTGGCTATAATCCTTGACTATTAAAGAAATGCATTTCTATGATTATGTATATTCCACAAATAAATTTCTGACACCAATGTTATGATCTCATGTTTAATGATCATTGATTATTTTATGATTCATATCTTAATAACTTCCAATACTTATTCTGTGACTCATGTTTATTATCTATGATATGCAAGGAGTTTTGTTTGAATGTTATTCTGATTTTATCAAAACCTTATGCTAATGATATGATGATATCTCTCATGTTTACCAATACTAATCAACTATGATCAACCATTATAATGTATCATTTACCTAGGTTATTATGAATGATATTATGTTTGATATATATAAAAAGGGTACTTTTTATGAGTAACACAGTGGGATTTGATGTATCTCACATATAGACCAATTCTTTACGTGTATATGTTTCCATTCGAATTATAGGTAAAGGATTTTTCATTGGATCATTATGTAATGTAATTAATATTAATCTATTAAGATTTAATATTTATATATGAGATGTTTGGGTCAGTAAAAGTAAGAAATCATTGGATAATTCTATGTATAATATAAAATCGTAACGTTTTTAAAATAATCCTGTCTAACCTAGGTTAGGCCTTTGTTTTCGTAGAAGAAGGTATCACAATTTAGACATCCTATAAATTTTTTTTTAGGATTATGTGGTTTCCCACATTATGCTTTTTTGTTATAGTCAATGGTATAAACCTGAAGTAATCATTTCAAAAATGAATGATATAAAGAAATAAATTATTTTCCTAATGCAAAATATAATTTTATGTGATTTGGAATGAAAAATATCATTACAATGAACACAACAATTTCTAATTCAATGAATCAAACTGAGCTTCTATATGTTAAAAGGAGTTAACAACATTCTTTTGACACCTTTTTGATGTAATTTCCTCTATAATTTATTAGATCCACTAATACAGTAGTCACTAAGTAATGGATCCATACCATTGAAAAGCGATTTTACATTATTTATTGATTGGAACATGAGAATGTTATTCTCGAATTTTAGAATTTTGAAGGAGAAAAAAATAAATGGTAGAATGTTTTCTAGAACAAACGAGTATAAGGAGAAATTGAATCTATGGAGTGGGTTAATTTAATATATTATTTTTTAATAATTATTTCCTAATTTTCTTTATAATAAAATTACAATGAAATTATATTAGTTAATGTATAATGATAATAGGTATGAAGGTAACTTTTTGAAAAAATACAAGACATACAATATATGGTTTTTTTATTATTATCCAACTAGAAATTATGGTTGATCGATTATTTAGTGACTTAATACCGAGCCTTAGAATGATATTATCCAAAAGGGTGTTCAGTTTTTATGAAGAAATTTTTTGATGTGCTATCATGTTAGTGATGGAGACTAGATTTATCCATAAATCTTATGGTTATGATAAGAAAATGGAAATGGAATTCATAGGAAATTATAAAAACCACATAGAGAAGAAGATTAGACATCTTTTATTCTCGATGTCCTAAGCAAACATTGGGGAAATTTTCTAAAGGTAAGTGGTAAAAGTTTCAAGTGTTGAAAGGAAGGTCAATGGGAAATAAAATTTCGTAGTGATGGGAAGAAGCTAGGTATTGCTGTGAATATAGAGAATGTAGGAGAGAATGCACCACACATGATCAAGTGTCTAAATTACATGGAGTATGGGAATTATGCTAACTATTTCCCAACTCCGATGTTTAATGAGATTGATCGACATAAAAACTTATTATTCACAACAAAAAACAAAAAATTGGCATGATTACTATTTCTGATGAGTGGTTTGAAATTTATATGTATTCAAAGATGAGGTATGTGGAATAATATCATTTGTGATTTTTTTTATAGTCCCTAAGAACAGATAATCTTTATTAAAAATTAATTATGTGTTTATTTTGTCTTTAGAAAGTTTCATTATTGGGTCATATAATCTCAACATAGAGTATATCAGTACACCCTTCAAAGAAAAAAGATATTAAATATTGGACCATTACCACCACTATGAATGAGATCTATAGTTTTCTTGGTTTGGAAGAATATTATCAGTGTTTTTTATAGAATATTTCATGTTCATTGAATCCAATAACCATTTTAAATGGGAGTGGATCAATGTTCCATTGGGTGGATAAATGTGAGAAATGTTTTAAAAAACCGAAGATAATGGTAGTCGGCACACTTGTAGTTACACTACCTTGCAGTGGATAAGGGTTTGTAATATATAGTGACGCATCAAATAGTGCACTAGGATACAAGAACTTGTATAAATATATGGTTTTAGATTATGAGTCATGAAAATATATGTTCTATGAAAAACATTTCCCAACTCATTATTTGGATTTATCGACAGTAATATTTGTATAAAAATTACAGGGGAATTATCTCTATAGAAAAAGGTATGACACATATAGTGATTATAAAAGTTTAAATATATAATTTCACTCAAAATGGAATGAACATTATCCAAAGAGTATGGTTACAACTGATTAATGAATATGCATTCTCAATACATTACCACCCTGGGAAAGCTAACAAGGTGGAAAATTATTTGATTCAAAAGGATTATGATTTCTTATATTTGATAAGGATCAAAAAAATAAAATATTCCTATACTAGAATAGTATGGATCTTGTAATCTTTAAAGAAGTGGAGAAATATAATCTTTCATAGATGAGTGTCCAACTGTCTATCAAAGTAAATATTAAAGAGGCACAAAAAGAAGATGTATATCTATAAAAGAAGTTAAAAATCATCCTTATTTAAAACATGATTAGGATTGAATAATAGTGTTTTGGAACAGTGTACATGTCCCTTCGATACCATATTTGAATAATGATCTATTAAATGAAGCTCATATTTCTTTATTCTCTATTCATCCTGGAAGTACAAATATATATAAATATTTGAAATAGTATTTCTAGGAGGATTGAATGAAGATAGATATTGTAGAGTATATTTCTTAGATCTTGGTCTGTTAGCAATTTCAGGATAAGAGACATAATTATAAGGGTATGTTACAAGTATTACCCATACCAAATTATAAATGGGAAAACAACACCATATATTTTGTCACTAGACACCCCAAACATATAAAGGTAATAATACTTGATTGGTATGGTAGACCCCCTTAATATGTCATCACACTTCATAACTATCAAAGAATATGTATGTATTTATTTAACTTACTCATTTTTACATTATGTATGTGGTAAGATTTCCTAGTGTACCACTACTAATTGTATTTAATCAAGATATGAGGTTTACCTCAACAATTTAGAGAAGTCACCTGCTTGCTGTAAATGTAGAGTTATGTTTCAACACTAATTATCAATCATAGATAGATAGTCTTTCTGAGATGACCATTCATACTCTATAATACATGTTGAGATCTTCCTTTGTGAATATTTATGGTGGTTGGGATCAACACATTCCTTTGGTGTAATGTTCATACAATAATTGATTTCACTATAGTATGCAGATGGCTCCTAATGAAGCCCTATATTGTAGGAAGAACATATCTACGACATATTGTAATAAAGTTGGAGAAATAAAGCTACTGAGTCCTAATCTAGATTAGAAATTTCAGAGGGGTTTAGAGCTATTCAACAAAACATAAGATCATTTGAGAGTCAACAAAATTGTTTTACTCACAATTGGCAGGGTGATCTAGAGTTTGAAGTTGGTGATAAGGTATTCCTATGAATATCTCTATGTAAAAGGGTAATGATATTTATGAATAAGTTAAATATAATCCTTAGGTATATTTTTGCATTTTAAATTTATGATCGTATCTATACCGTATCATATAGATTGTTTCTTCCACCAAATCTCTCTCTCGTTCATGTTATGTTCCATGTATCCCTACTAAGAAAGTATTTACCTGATCGTTCCCATGTAATGAAAATATAGGCTATAATAATGGATAAAATTATTTATTTTGTGGAAAACCCATTAGAGATTCTATATCAAATAGAGAATGTTCTATGAAATGATATAACTCACAAAAGTAATGTTTTTTTTGGAAGAAACATCAATTTAAAGAAGATATATGGGAACATGAGAATTTGATGATGCAAAAGTATCCCCATCAGTTCAATTTAGAGGGATTAATTTTGAGGGAGAAATATATTTTATGTGGGATTGAATGTATCACCCCAATATTTTTATGAATTATTTCTCTTCAAATAATATTATTTATTAAATATCTTGAGTTGCACAAAACATGGAATGTAGTTGAACCCATTAATATTATTAAAATAATATGCTTCCATGATTTCCTAGATGTTGTATTAGTGTGTATGAATAGTAAAAATGAAATTATGAAATGTTTATGGTCTAAAAATTTATAAAATAAATTTAGTAGTTATCAGGTAATTAAAATTAAACAGAAAAAGTATTTAAAAATAAAATTAATTTTTTAGAAAAAAAAATTTCTTGCACGTAATGTATTTTTGTATTAATAAATTAAATTCATCCATATTATTGGATTATTTTAATAAAATTTAAATATTATCTCATTGACAAAAAAATTTATACATTCATTTAAAATTATTAGAGGAATAATATAATAATTTATCCTATTTTATACTTAAAAAATATTTTTCTAGAAAAGTGGTCCTTATGCCATTATGTTTAATTACATTAAAATGAAATTTTCTGTTTATATGTTTTGAATTAGATAAAATTAAATAAAAATTTATAATCAGTTAGTTCAAATTTTGGTAAATATGTCCCTTTTTGTAGATATGAATAGTAACCGTTGTAAAATTTATCATCACAGTAAAGGGTAAACCGAGTTAGTCTAGGTCATTAATAAGTGATAAGAACATCAAATGTTTCCTAATTATTATTGGATGAATTTAATTCCAACATTATCACCATTGTCTAGAAATTGAGTTTTTTAATGGACACCTATATAAGAAAATGACATATATATTATTTATATCAAATAAAGTTACAAAATGTAAATCTCATAGTCTTAGGTATCCTTAATGTGTTCTCTATTAGACATGAAATGTTAAAAATGAATATTAATACTCATGTTGTGAATAATAAAATTATATTTATTTTTATAATTTATTTATAATTTTAAGGTATTATATAATTACCTTATGTTATTACACAATGCAAAAACTGTATCTATTCAATTAGTGGAAAAATAAAATAAATGATTCTGAAAATACAAAAGTGATATAATTTGATGATGTTATAGTGTTCTAAAAAATTTTAGGAGGATATAAAATATTTTTGATATTTGAAAATTTTAAATTCTAATTCTAAAATTTTATTTTTGTCTTTTTATTAAAATTAAACGAATAATCTCAAAATTTACAATAATCATATTTTATCCAAATAATTTTTTATTAAATTTTTTAAAAATAATAAAAAATATTGAAATAAGACAATGTGGATATGATGTGGTCTAAAATGTCATGTCAAGGCCATTAATGGGACAATTATAACGTTATATGTAAAAAATTAAAATCTTTAATATTGAAATAGGAGATATCATAGTTAAAATTATAATTGGTACACTAGGGGTTTATCATAATGATATGGTTTAAAATGAATGAAAAATATTTCTAAATTAATTGGATAATGGGACTACAGACCTAATATATATTATATTTGAATACTTGGAAATTTGGAAGTAATTTTATAGATATTAAATTTATGATATTTAAATCTTTTGAGATTTTCTAAAAGTAACTCTCACATTAATTATGATAGGACACCTCTCCCTCACATTATTACAAATCATTAATCCATGTAACATGAAAAAACTCAACCAATTTCTAATTTAAACATTCTGATGCAAATAATAAGGGATTTTTTATTCTTATAATACAAAACCTAGATCCCTTTAGAGGACCTATAAACGATCCATTTCAAAGAATTTGTAATGGCCTTAACATAAAAATTTATTTTATACTCATCTTTTACTCCAATAAATTTATTTTTTATTAAAAATTAATATATTCAGAAAAATAAATATTCTTGAATGTTATTATGGTTATTAAAACACCATTATACACCATCTTTCACATAAAATGAGAAAATAATGTATCGCTTGTTCGTATATACGGGTTACCGTCTCCATGTCATGGTACAATTCATTTTTCATAACCTTATTTTATGAATTCTTTTTAGGGTGAGTTTCAATTTTATATATGATATTTATTAAATAATTATACTTCTATAATGATAATATAATTTCCACCTTAAAACCATCAAATCCATTGGGAAAAGATGACATCGCTTGTGCTTACAAGTAGACTACCACCTCTAAGAAGTGATGCGATTTGTTTTTTATTTATATTATATGTGGATGTTAATGAGGACAAATTTGATGAATATTTATGATATATATGGTATAATAATAATAATTTTATGTTTAAATAATATTTTCCATATTTTGTTTCATCTATTGAAAAATGAAAACATTATTCATGCATACGTAGGACCTATTATCTATATGATTGGTGTAATTTAGTTTTCTATCTCTAACATTTATAGAATAATATAAATGTAAATATAATCAATATATTTTATATTCATATCATAATTAATATTATGGAGATAATTGAACCAAGATAAATGTACTATGATTTGAACTATTGAATTGAATTACTCATGATAAATGAAACAACTGGAAATAAAAATTTTAATAAGGAAATATTAATAAAAGGGGTATTGAAACATTATAATGGGATTATATATTATTTTTTAAAAACTAAAATAACTCTATTATAGTTTTTCAAAATATTTTAATTTATTATACATTAGGATAGAGTGATTTCAAAGCGTGGTTAACTCGATGTAAGTGTTTTATGTCAAGATCTCATTGTTTTCAGGATTGATTATGAATATGCCTTATATGATGAAATAGTATAATACAACACTAAATAAAACTTATGAATTTTCTTTTACATTGGTTATTTCCTTAAAGAATATATTTTTCTTTTCATTTTCCTCATCTTATGTACTCAGGAGACTAAAAATATGGTTTTGGGGAAAATTGGCTTCATTTTTATCTTCGATGGAAAAAAATTTTCATCCATATAAATGTTTTCAAAAAATGTTTTTAACAACTTTTAAAATATTATAATATAAAAAATATTTGAAAATAAACTTTTGGTCATTGTCCATGCAAAGTACATTGTGAAATTTCATAAAACAATATGGAATATTTTTAAAATAATTATACAATATGGAAACATTTTCCAACCATGATGACTAATTATTTCATTGAAGATTCTTTTAAATGATTACATGGTTCTTATCAAATATTTTTTATCATTTATATTTTTATTGTGTTTTAATTTTTTATAAATGGAAATATTATTTTTGTCATGAAGTTGTTAATTATCTTTTAATGTTATTTCTAGTCATCATTGAAAATTACATTGGATTTCAATTTTTCTTTACTAGGGATGTGTTCTAAGGATGATAAAATTATAATATCTATGGATGATTTATGAAAATTATGACACCACTTTTATGAAATTCGATTTTTACAGGGTTTATGTTGTGATTAAATAATGTAATATTTATGAAACCCATCTATTTACCATGGGTTTTTTATATGATTAAATGTTTATAAATACCATTTGTTTTCATGGGTTTTCATATGATGAATGATTCATGATCTTTTGTTACACATATATGATGTTCATTTTGTGAGGGGTGGACCTATATCTCCCTCCAATTCATTGGGTAATGACTCATATGATATGAGATAAATTGGTCACGAATGGGAGTGATCCCATTTCAGTAAGGGAATATCTCCACTATGATAGTCCTGGGAGTAAAACGTGACTACTATGATGGTTTGTGGATATAACCAATTCCACTATGTTAGCATTGGACATGAGACTTAAATACTAAGAAAATGATTTTCTCTACTTATTTTATGCTAAAAATCAATTTATTTTACATATATTAAATATTCATGGTTCATGTTCATTGATTACCTTATGATTAATGTCTTATAAAATTAAAAGATTTATGGCATGTCTTAAAATTATGATATTTGATATGTGTGGTATGGTTTTCAAATGTATAGACCATGTTATTATACCCCCATTCTCTTATTATTATTACGTGATCATTGATATCTCCCTTGTTTACCCTTACTGAGAATCTAAAATCATTATTTTCTTATATTTCCTTTCTATAGGTTATGAAGAGAGGTATTAAGTATGATATGTCTAATAAGTGTGAGAGTTATGAAGAATTTAGTGGGAGAAAATATAGTTATTTAATGATATAGTTGTTTATGGTTCCAATTTTCCCAAGATATAATACCTAAATGATTCTAGAAGTGATCATTATTTAATGTAACAAATTTTAATCTATTTCGATGTAATATCTATATATGAAAATTATGGGTTTTTATAACACACCCCTTCATATATGTAATGTGAACCGATCATCAAATTTAAAGATGATTGTCATTGGTACCCCATGAAGTCGGATAATCTCACACATAAAAAACCACTACAAACTCTCTATTAATCCAAGCTTCCTAAGGCCCTCCCAGAAGGTTCAAGGGCTCCGGTAATTTTATTTTAATAAAAAACTAATTAAAACAATTAATTTAAATACATTTTAAAATTAAATTAGTAAGATATTGATTATTTGTTGTTGTAGCATAATTAATTAAATTTGGAGATTAATTAAATTAATTATTTAATTTAGATTTATTTTTGAAATTAAATTAATAAATTGAGACTGAACGACATAAATATTGAATTAAAATTAATAGTGAAATCATTAATTCAATCAAATTCCCTCAAGAAATATTTTAAAGAAAGATTAATTTTATTCTTCATTTATTTGATATACGCGATTTTAATTAGCATATGGTTGATCATGAGCTGCAGCCCGACCAATGCATGTCTGGTGGTTGTCTATTTATTTAAAATTTTAATTATTCCATGATGGTTTGTAATAATTAGTTTAATTAAATAAAAGAATAAATGTGTGTCGTCTCATGTATCATTATATGTATAAGGGCATGTGTGTCTATTCTTAGAGATGTATATTTATACCCTGAGACCCCCTTGCCTCATGTGAGTACTACTATATTATGACGAGATGAGGTATGATGCACTTTGTGCCAAGTGATGGCGAAACACTAGATAGAAGTTGAATGCATTGTAGGGGCATGCACTGCAATTCTAGTCACAAGCGACGCGCCTCAATGTATCACCTACTAGGGTTTTAGATTGGTCCTCTATTTACTCAACAAATAAACCAATAGTATTGGGTCATGAAAAGATCTTCATTCTATTTTATAATGTTTTATTATTTTTTGAATGTGTAGATAGAGCTCGCTCACATAAATTAATAACAAACAAGCATGATAGATAAAATGAACATGTGACACGTTATATTTCTGTATTTCATTCATAGTAACTTGTAAGTGAGATCACATAGTACATGCTTCTAAAAATAGAAATTCATTTTCTTCATCACATTAAAAATAATAAAACAATGAAAAATATATTGAGCCATAACAACCTTCTGTCATTCTAATTTGGACAAAACCAACTATTTTGAGGTGCGGGTCATGCCATAATTGAGGGTGCATCATACTAATGGGGGTTCATTATAAGATTGTTCTGTGGAAATAATTAAAATTTTAGAATATAAATAATCATATATAGCTTATTGTAATTTTTTAGAAAAGAGTTAAGTAAATCACATTCTGATTTTAAGAAACATGGACATCACTCAACAGATCAAGGAGCCGCAAGTTAAAGTGGTCGGCTAGCCAAAATCCCACCTCGACCCCTCCATGTAGTGGAATAGACATATCTTGTAGACTACGATGGGTGGTTCTGGGATCCTTTTCACTAGAAAAATCAAGTGATAGAGTATTCTGATTCTGGCATAGAGGGTTCCTAAAATCCAATAAAATAGTGAGAGACAGAAAATGATTTAAGTAATTAATCAAAATGTCTAAACAGGTAATCCAGATAAAAGGAACTAACCTGCTAAAATTCATTTTTGTAGAAAATTGAATGATACACCACATGTATAAAAACTATGATATTATATTGGATAACGTAAAGGTCCACACTGACATAAGTATCCATTAATAGTATTGGTGTATTCTTATAGTACTTTGATATAGGAAACTCATGGTGCTAATATCCCCAATACTGTTAACTACCTCAAGAAGAAAGGGATAAATTGAATACAAGATACTAATGTACAATGCTTAAGATAGTTATATCATTATGCTTCCATCAATGTCTAGTGTCATTTGTGGTCCCTACATGAGGATATGGATGATATAACATGATGTCTCATCTTCAAGATGTTTACAAGGGGAAAGTGATGCAGTGATATGAATAAGGCGATGGTTACCCTAACATGTGTAAATTTAAATATTGATCATTATTTTTAGATGGATCCCCTTCTCATAACATTTTAACCACATTACTCAGGTTTTTTGATGTCATAAAATGAACAAGTATTGAGTAAACACATCATTACCATTATAGATAAGGTTAGGAAAGTGAATAAGAATTAAAATACAGTTATGTTTTAATTATTATTGTGGATTAATTAAAATTTAATGTGGAAAGGTCAAAGGAATTTAAAACCAATTCCACATTCACTACATCTTTCAATTAATGAGGTATTAACAAAGGTTATTTGCATTGCATATAATAAAAATAATACTGTGGATGTTTAAAAGAAATAACCCAATTTAAAAGTGAAAGTTACTGCTTTTACATCAGGCATATTCATCAATTGTAATGTTTCAGTCTTACTACTGGGGTATTAAATAAAATATGTTGATGACATATGTGTATTTAAATATAGTTACAAAGTATGTATACAAATATTACTACAAGTTAGGTGTATTCTCCAAGTGGCAGCGAAATGGTGATACCTAGGATAATGGTGAGAATTACATGAATTCTTTAATTTCTATGTGAAAGATTCATGTGGAACTATTATAGAGTATAAACATAAACATTAACCTCTGGTGTCCCTGGAGGCAAGGAGACATTCTTTCAGGTTATGGAATGAATGTTGTTTTTGGTGAACTCAATAACTAGTTCAGTGATACTTGAATCAATGGAAGTTAATGATGAATATAAATGTAATAGGTATACCCAAGTGTGACAAGATAAATTTTTTTCACGTAATACTAAAAGTGGATGTCATGAATATACAAAGTTTGGTATTTAGGCTCGAAACCACTAAATATTTTTGGTATTATTGATGTCTTTAGTTTGGACAAAGGATCCTCTAAAAATAATGGTTTCTCAAAAAATTTTTGGAAATAGTTAAACAAGTAAGAATGAACTATTCCAAGTATATTATAGAGGTATATATACATCATAAGATTCCTATAAGTAATTAAGGAATAATAAAGTGACGTATATTCATGGTCATGAGATATGAGTTTCTTCGGGTTGGGTTACCGAACAATATCTGGACCAAGCATTCTTCAATCATAATAATGTGGGGTGGAGTAATTTCTAATTGCACATTACCTTATCAACATCACTCCAATGATGTTAATGGAGAGGATTGATTATGAAGTCTTACATATCATAATTGATCAATAAACATGTAGTGTGAATTAATTACTAAATTCATATGTTATACATCAAAATTTTTATGTAATAATATCTATGTTGAAACTAGTAAAAAGTTCCATTATATTTTATGAAATGCTTTGAAAAAAATGGAAATATCCCACAACCATATTCAAACTGTAATGAAAAATGTATATCATATGAGTCATAGTAGTATGTAAATCCAATATGTCATAAGGACATGTGTTTGGATGAAAATAGTTTTTTTTATACAAAAAAAAATTGCTTCAAGATAAACACATTGTGCATCTAAGGATCTTTTCCAAAAGATAGGTTATGATATTACATGAATCCCTAAGATAGAAAAGTTATAGTCATGTGAGGGAAAGCATTCTTTAAGTGGGTTAACATCTCAATTAGAGATAGTAGGAGCTATATTGACATGTATTTAGTTAATGATCTAGATTAACAAATATTTGGAATATGAACTATTTCCACAAGAACATGTGGAACAAAGTATGTTCCAGAGACACATACTACGTAGGAAGGCCAAAACCATTGTGATGGGTTTTATATTCACCACGATCGGTGACCTATTATTCAATGTGAATAATATTTCCTACAAGTAAGTAGTGAATTTAAATTAGATAAAAAGGATAAGACCAACTAAAATTCAATTATTGGATTCCACGTATCAAAGTGCAATGGGGCACATCATTTTTAATATTGTAGTGGGAATTCAACTGAATTGATAAAATGGTGGTACAAGTGTAGTACCAATAAGGCTCGATTGGTTTCACCAAGTCGTTATGACAAAATCCGTTAAAATTTTACTTATTATAGATAATATCTATGACCAAAAAATTTAGCATTGGATGTCATGACCAGCAATCGTGGATGATGTCTATACGACACTACCAAAAAGGGATGGTCATGTCACATAATTCTAATGAAGGTTACAAGTTAATGAAATCTGTTATAGGATTAAAGTAAGCAATATGATCATAGAATTTACATTTTCAAAAAATGATTTCCATGTGTCTACGAAAGGTTAGTGGGAGCATAAATATTTTCTAAGTGAAGTATGTTCGACAACATATGTAAAAAAACATTGGTCTCATAGGTTGTTAAGACTATAATAAAATTTATTCTCCAGTGATTGACATAAATTAGAAATCTAGGTTCTAGGGAACAATATCTACTGAAGTAGATCTATAGATTTCATGGTCCTAGCCAATTGTACATATAGTGAAATTGAATTGAATAATACAAGTATGGAAAATTAAAGAGATGAATTGTTTCCTAGGTCACAGGGCATAATCACTTCATTTTTACTTGTCATGTACATGGGAAGAGCGAAATGTGGTGAGTTATAATTGATACACCGAAGCGATGGATCAATCAAATAAGCCATGATATGTACAAGAACTGATATTTCTATGGTATATTTTACAATACACAAATATCAGTTATATCCAAGATCACTATAAGGGATGTCGTCAAAACTATCTAATTGTACTTCAGCATGTAAAAAAGATATGTACATAGTAAGTGGAGAAGAAAGGATACTAGTTTTCGGGTATAGAAACTAGTCATCTGAAGATCAATGTGACCTACTATCACAGTCATATTAAAGGCGATGAGTGAGTTAAGATCATATCATCTAGTGGTGGCCATACCTACAAGACCAAGTATGTTGTAGCTTCTGAGGCAGCTAAGAAGCAGTTAAATGTAAGGATTTTTTCCAGTTCTTGGAATCACACCTTGTGAGAAAAGTATTATCATAATGTATATTATGATATTATTACTATCCAAGATTTCATGTTATGATTGTGTAAAAGTGAGGTATACTCAAGATACCATCTCTTGAGTAGTTTCACTTATGGATATGAGGTTGTTATAGCATAATATCCACGTGGCAGAAATGTACCATACACAGTAGCTAAAGCTGTTACTCAGCAAAAACAAGATGTTCGTCTTGTGAGTAGCTAATGAGCTTGGTTAGCATGTTTGTTCTAGTGCAAGTGGGAGTGTTTAAATAGTGGGTTCCATATAACAAACTATTCAGTACTTTTGATTACCAGATTGTGTATACATTTATCTATACATGATGTCTTCATACCGTTATAGTGTAGACTTTTCTGCTTCCACTATTGAAATGGTAATATCCACAGATTAACTGTCGTGTCGAGAGGTTATAGAAGTTCCCATGCTATAATGAGAACCTCGAGATACTATGTCATTAATCTTAAATATATTTTCTATAGTCTAGATACATCTTACCAATTGTACATAGTAGATGTTTGACTATCAGGTTGTAGGGCTCATAAGCATTGACACTTCTTCTCATGAAGTTCGCACTTGGTGATCTCTAGTAGTGAGATCATGAGGACTGACCCACCAATAGAAACACCACATGTTTTGAGTGTCATTGGATGTTCATATATGTGATCATGTGTAATGCTCTCCAGAATTGAGATCATTGCCAATGTATGTCATTTGATTTCATAATTTGATGCAAGATGAAAACCTTGGAAATGAAGTCTTGGAGAGATAGTTTGTGTTGGGTGCCTCATTGGTGGAATGGAAGTTTTAGAATTGTCAATAAATGATTTTCCACTTCTAGGATATCGAAGTAATGCATCTCAGAACATGTTGATATGGATAGTTGTTACTTTTTAGGACCATGTCCATGGTGGTCGAGGGAAATTATGTCCAGTTACATCAACAAAAAATAAATTAAGAAAATGGTGATAACATAAGATTGTGTCCTTCTTTATGAGATAATACAGAGAAAGATATTTTATTACATAGCGCATGTTTATAGGTTTATTGTCACTGGTCTGATTATCCTCATCTCATTAGGGGACATGATGGGTTGCTAGATCACGCTCTTGATCTGTAAATAATATTCACTACTATCGAGATAAGGTCCTAAAGGGTCACACACAATAACGTATTCAAGAATCTACCCTATTAAATTGAATAGAAGTTTTGGACATGGTTGACCCCACCACTAGGTTCTAAGATTTTTCCAAGGTTAAACAATAACTAATGAAATAAATAAATTCATATTATTTGAGTTTATAATAATGAGTGTTGAATTTATTTATTCAATGTATTTTCAAGTTTTAAGTAAATACATGAAAAATGATAATTAAAAAATATTAAATTATTCGATGTTAAATTAATATCTATAGGAGAGATGAGTTGAGTTAATGACTCAATTATTATCAATTAATATATTTTTATATATTACAATTGAGTGATAATAATATTTATGACTCAGTTTAGTTGTCAAAAAAATTCGCTGATAGTGCGTTAAGTATCTAGGGCCGGTGAGGCTATACCGAGTAATTTAATTAAGCACTATCAATATAAGTGGATAGGAGATTTGTATTCACTATTCATGGAGATTAACTATCTTCTCTTATCTCCCATTATCTGGAGAGAGATTCTTCGGATCTATGGAGCATGGATCAAGCTTTCTCTCTAGCATCACATGTGTAGCGATGCAGTGATCGTTGGAGTGTTGAAGGCATCATCGCAATTCCACGCTAGCTCCTAGATTATGATGAACGGCACTCCCACAGATCTATTGAAGCTAATGTGGACAATATAGAGGAATTTGGTTTCAAATTCTTCAAGCAACGATCACCAACAACGGGCACACGTCGCACATGGCTTCAGATTAAACAAGTTTTTGTTTTTGTTTTTTGTGCATTAAACCCTTCACATATGGTCCTGAACTTTGTCTGGGCTGCTCTTCACCGATGTCGAAATGTTTACATCGATCATTAGTATAAATGTTTTAAAATCCCACCTATTTGGGGAATCCACTGCATGCCCAGTTCCAACACCAAATCCATCACATAAAACATGGGATCAGTTGTAAAACTCAAAGTGTGAATAATATAGGTAGAGATAAATGGAATAGAAGCATTGCTATGAAACATAATAGAAGGTATATTTGATGTAATAAAAACAGCACCTCGAACTATCGAAGTCCCTACATCATGTTATGTCAGTGCTTGGTCCATACCATAAAGATGCATGGTCTCTACCTGAGTTAGAAAATGGCCATTGACATCTGTCCCTTCCCAATACGGATTCATCATAGAAGTGGATCTTGTATCATCACCTAGACCACTAAATGAGATCCAATTATCCTAGACAGTTTTTACTAGGCTAACATTCCCTTGGTTGTCACACATTATGCACCAATATGATATGGGTGCGTCACTATACAGAAATGTTGGAGGTGTCCCATAGCTCTGCACCAAAGGAAAGCCTTGGGGGGATTTACACACAGTTCGAATCAACCTTACCTTCCTGCACTGATGGTTCAGAACTGACCCTACATCAGAAGCCATAGGTGAGGACTTCCAGGAAGGGTGTCTTGAACTTTCCAATCCCTTTATACTACTCGTATCTCTTTCTCTTTTTCTCATATGAATTTCCACTGCCCAACACTAACATATCCCTAGGGTCTTGAGAACATTTTTTTGGTTAATACCAATAATGTAATCATGATCATCCACCTATGTTTAGGTCTTCATCATAAATATGAATACCTGAGAACATATCTCTGACTACAACCCCCTCTCAAACCACTGAGCCTTAATCTACTCATTGGAGTTGATTTCGCGTGCATACAGAACTAGCTCAAGAAGTGGTTGGCATACTCCACCACTAACTTACCCCCTAAACAAGATCCACCAATTCATGTGATCTATAATAGATGAATAACTAAGGCTAGTATTGGTCATTGAAAAAATACTTGAGGTCATCCCAGTTCATATGGTCTTATATTCCATCTTGCAACCCTGAATCCCACCACCTTTGACTGGGACCCTCTGGATACAATAGAGTGCATTTCACACTAAATTCCTCAGGAGAGCAAATAAACTCATACATCTCATCTATTGATCAATCCATTATTCTACGTCTTGATCTTTTGTGATACCTATGAAAGAAGGAGGCTCGTTCATAAGGAACTATTGGGCATTGTCCTTCTGGGGACCCGGTTTAACTTCTCCAACTGAAGAAGGATGTAGACTTGCTCCCTGTCCCAAAGCATGGATATAACTAACCACAACTTCCACTAATCAATTATAAATTGGTGATGGGAAAATATCTCAAGACTCTTCTCATTGTTTCATAGGAAGTCTCTGGGGGCGCACCTTTATATAAAATGTAATAATCACAAGAAACAAATCAATTCGATCATTTTGTAAATTTATAGCAAAGACAAGAAATAACAACATTTCATAATTCCAAACAAATCAAACACATCACAATAACATAAAAACCAAACCACTCCACCTCCACTTAGTGTCCACATAGAGTCTGCAGCCTGTATGTATTACCTGGAGGAGAAGTAAAACAAAAATTACCAATATCCTATAGTGACTCAGGATTTGTCACGAGGTGTGCTGGGTGGGAACTCCACCCATTACCAGAACCTCAAGCCTGAATATTACTAGATCATGTCTATCCAAACCCATCCCAAATATCATAATATAAAAAGATAATAACCTCAATGGATAAAATTATGTCATGAACCTTGTCCGGCTTCCATGAAACCTGACAGCTGACCCAATCAGTGGCACGGCCCAAAGGGTGTTCCAGATCCCCACAGGGTGGCAACATATTCCTAGGTAACAATAATACAACTTAGTAATGATTTAAACCATGTAAATAATCATAAACATCCAAATAAGTAAATAAACCAAAACTGAATAATCCTAACCAAACGTGGAATAATAATTTTTCATATTCAAGTTTACAACTTTATATAAAACCAAATAAGGTATACAAAAAGGGGTAATAAGAAACTGTCCCAAAACCAATATGAAAAAATAGAATCATCATCCTCATTCCACCACCATAACACCTAAAAGGGGAAGCCACTAGCATCTCAAACCACCATCTACAAACATATTTCCTTTACTTGTGTCAAACATAACCAAGTCTACATACACCCAAAGGTGTAAGTAGGGTGTGAGAAAAAACCCTTGTAAGATTCCACCCAACAAAATATTCCATTGTATAAAAGATATAAGAAAAATAAACATGAATTTTCCATAAAATAAAATCAAGAAACATTTTTTTATAGAATGCATTTTAAAAGAAAAATGATTTCTTTTGAAATGACCAACCATGTTCACCCTATGATGACTCTAAGAGAATTTTAAAAAGAGATCACTATGTCATGGGAATCCTCTATAGGAACTATACATCAATGGGACACTAGGTACATAATATATTAGTGATGTGTGATATAGAAACCATGATTAATAGTGTTCTCATTTACGAGCCACTTGAACGGGAAACCCAAAGGGGCTTGTGGTTTCTAATACTCAATATCATTTAGTTTGTTTTGTATCATTATTCATGATAAATTGAATCTGGGATGAACCCTATGTGAGTCAACTTGCGTAATAGTCCTATTCCACCCACCTAGATAACCAGGTCTCCTTTTTATGCTCAATTTCCATTCCACATACCACATATAACAACATATTCTCATGTACACATGCCAAAAAAATGTAAACACACATGCTAACCCACCATTACCGCATTCAAAATCAACATTGAATCTAAACACACACCCAAACCATTTTAAAATATGATTCCATCAACTCTCATATTTAATCGAACACCTAGAAGACATCAAAGAAATAATCATTTTTGAAACACACAATAAAACTCAAATGATTTGAAAAAAACCATTTTCCAACAACAAATCACCATGGATCATTTCAAAACCCCACTTAAAACAACAAAAATAATCCATATAACATATTTAAACACTCAGGAAAGAATATTAAAATAATCATGTAATGTTTAAGCCTAGAACCACAAACCTTAAGTAAAGAATCTTCTAGAAAATAGTTTGAAACCCCAATTGTACCTCAAATGAAGCCTATAAAGTCAAGATCAAACATAGAACATCTAGATAAAACTCTAATAATCAATATTCACCCCTAAATTGGTCACCCAACCTTTCAGACATGTAAAACCTAATAAAGTTGGGGAGAAAATCTAAAATTTAGTAGGAAATCAAGTGAAGATGACACTTAATAAAACGTTCATGAAAAATCTGATCCAAATTACCCCCCCCCCCCCCAAATAAATCCCATGGGAGAGGAGAAGAAGGTGGATGTTCACCTGTTGATGAAAATTCTAAGTGGGGATGAAATGGGGTGATTTGGGATTAAATATAGGAATGGGTAGAAAGGTAAAATGTCAATTTTTAATGACATGGACATGCCACATGGTTAGTCTGCACGGGTTTAAAACAGTGAGGCAACTATGCAGTTGAAACTTTCTACCCACGACATCCTATATGGTTAGCCTTCATGGTTTGAAAAATGTGCAATAACCAAGTGATAAGCCTCTATCCAAATACACCACATGGATGCACGGTTACCTAGCTAACAATATAGGGTTTGGAAAATTGTCCACCAACCGTATGCATAATGTCGTTTACCAGAAATTGCATATTTTCCCTACAAATTCAATGTAAATACAAATGGAAATAGTTAGAATGAATATAAATAGAAAATTACCTCAAAATAAATCAGGTTTCTGATGATAACTCAATGGTGACTATGTTATATTTTCTATTTTTTCTGATGTTAACACATATCGAACATATTTGTTTTAAAGTTATTAATGTATTGATAATTTAATATTAATGAGTGTAAGAAATTTTTTAATATTTTTTATCCACACATAGTCCTTCTTCATCCTAGGATGGATTTAGAATTATTATTTCAATGGTAAAGTTAATAGAACCAAATGGTGTGTTCCCAACATGAAAAAATTTGTTTGACATATTATATGTAGGATATCCCTCATTAATAGCATCCTCTTCGCAATCCACAAGAATGTTCTATAGGTTATTAAGGTTCTGAAAGGTGTCATCATAAATTTTGAAATCATTACCAAAAAAATCTTTTGGGAGTCCTAACATCATGGAAAATTTCAACATTTTATCTATAGAATATTGTTTAAATATATTGATGAAGGTTTTCCTAGTCTGATAAATATAGATGAGTTCATAAAATCCATGGAAATGAATCTATATTTGGACATTATCTCTACTGAATCTTCATAGGAGTAGTATATGTAATACAAACATGTACAAAAATCCAATTAATTCTATCATGTACCTTATTCTTCATCAGTATGGTGGAAGAGTATCCAAAATGACATGTATTGTCTACATGATCATTTTCATATAGATTATCAGAATATTTGAAATCAATTTCTAGAAATATAATTGACTGGTAAGTAAATTGTTCTATTCCTATTTCTCAATACTTAACCATTATTTCAACGAGTTAAAAAATATCACCACCCTTAACAATTCCATTCTCAATGATGAATAGAAGCTTATTTTGAACAAAATTAGTCTTAATAAATAACTATGTCACTATTTCTTCTCCAAGGAATGTTCTAGTATATTTAATGTTAAAATTATTATAAATTCGAACACAGTTGGCTTGAGCATAGATTTTGGGGTCTAGATTATTGGGATTATTCCATTAAAAAAAAATAAACAAATTTAATGTGAATTGATAACCACAATACCCTTTATAAAGACATTTTTATTCAGTATAGATAATTCCAACTATTTCGGAAATGTGTAAATTGATGTCATATTTTGGTGAATTATAGGATCACAACATTTAGGAGGAGATTGGGCTTCTTTCCATTTAAACTACATTGGTAAAATAATGGGAATAAATTCAAAATAATTTCCATTAATGTTTTCATAGTTTCTTCATATAATGATGTGAATTTGATCAAAAATAATGGAAATGTCTATTGAGTAGATCAATCTATGGGATTATTTTCTACTTGGGAAATTCATAATATCTAAAGACTCCATGATTCTCACATAAATTTATAGAACCCGAAGATCATGAATCTTTCTATGATACATGATAATGTAAATCCCACTATGGATTCTTAATGGTATGATTTTCATCTAAATATTCAGGTTTTAAATCATAAAATTGGTAGTGGAGATTAAGGGAACCAAGTGTAAGGACTTATGTTTATTCTAACTATGTAATTCAGAAGAAATTTTAATTTTTATTTTGAGATACCAGGAAATGGAAATGTTATTTTACCTCATGTCAATAATCTATAATGATATTTTTGACAACTCTATTAGTTAAAAAATATTGCATTTACCAAAGGAATAAAGTTTGGATTAAATCTGAGTCATTTAAATTTTCATTGAATAATTAACAATTAAAATACAATTATTTAAATACTAATTTATTCTCACATGTTCCTTTATCTCTATCATTTGAATGGAACATAATATTTAAATTCCATATCTTCCAATGAGTTCATAACAATGGGTTTTTCTTAGGTGATACATAAATTCATGTTGGACAACAGGGTTGGGCCCAGGTTTCTTTTTTTTCTTACCATTTTATTCTTTTATTTTACCATTTTATTTTTTACTTTATTCTATAGATTCACACATGTTTGTCCAATGGGACTCCTTTTATATGAACAAGATAATATATGGAGAGATATATAGATAAATATGGATAGAGGATGAAAGGTACCACTACAGATCATGGGAGGACCCAGAGTATTGTATAATAATTATGGATTAAAGAAATAGGATATGTTTCGACGAATTCTACCAAAAGGTATGATGTTTTAATGTTTTTCCATTAATAAAAAAATATTTACTAATGTATAGTTTTTAAAACCTATAATTACTTATTAAGAACCATGGTGGTCTTATCTATATGTTATTAGGAGAAAACATGGTTTTGTTCTATTGAAGGGTTTTTTGTTTAGGATATCCCGATCACACACAATTTAGTTTAGAAACACATGTTGTGTGTTCGTCTTGTTTAGGGATAATTTATTCCTTTTACTACATACCATGTACGAGAGGTACACGTCATGTTTTTGTATTGGAAAGGCAATAGAGTACTTGGCTAGGTAGTCCATGTAAGGTAAATTGGACTTGTAGAGTACATGACCATATCATGAGTGGGTCATAGACAATATAGAGGTACATGTCTAGGCCAAGATATATGTTTAGGAAATTAGATGTGTATATGAAATTACATCATGTGGGGTACATGTTAGGTTCATATTATATTATCCAAATACTCTAGTTATGCACATCATGTTTGGTGGAGATACATGCCCAAGTGAGGCTTTGAGGGTATATATCGTGTACTCGGGTATACATATTGTGCAATCCTCCCTTGACTCAATTTTTTTGGGGGGTTTTCCATTTTTAATTTTTTCTCAAACCATTTCTATAATTTGACATTTGAGTATTCTATGTTTAAAATTTTTAATAAATGATCATGATATTGGAACCCTTGGAGAGATTTGATGAATCCTAACTGGCATTTTGTGGGAAAGTAGCCTTGATTAAAATATTCCTCTTCTATTAATCAAATGATGTTATCTCCTAAGAGTGAGACCTAGATCTAAGATGGGCCACGATCTATCTACATAATATATTTCTTATATATATTTCACATGAGGATGTATCCCTTATAATATATTCCCTTCCGTACAAGGATGTTGTGAGATGTTAGAGAAGGTTTTACAGGATGTGATACACCGAGAGCCTAATTTATTACGAGGATACTATGAAGGAAAACATTGATTACCTACAAGTGATGAGGATCTCCTATAGGATGCCTCCAATTATATTATTACCTTAAAGATACCATATAGGATTCCTTATCCTACCTACTTATTTATGAGGATCCAATCTAGGATACCTCCACTAGCTTACAATTTATCAGGATCCTATGAGGTATTCCTTTTCTTAAAATATGACTTATACTATCCTAGTAGGGTTTCCTTTGCTTTTGTTTTGACACTCAAGAAACCATGTAGGATGTCTCTACAATATTTTTATAAGACATACCCATTAGGTGCCTCAATGTTTAACTAACCCTCGCATAGTGTATTGGGGGTTTGGGTAGGGATAACAGTGGGTGTCACACAAGAACCTATATCAGATTTGTAATCATAATAGGATGAGGAAGTAACATTGTGTTTAATAATTAGGCTTCTGTCATAAACCAAACCGAGTCCACCCTAAACTAGTCACCTGAGACAGTCTGTGACATGGCCCGTGAGGCGTTCCCGATTGTTTCGGGCTGGCGACAAGTGGCGGGGCATCAATAGAGGACAATTGGGAACGATTATTCTCATAAATGAAAGACAAGTAATGTAGTGGAAAAAGTGGAATAACCCAAGGCAAATAAATGACACGAAAAAGGAAGAACAACCAATAACAGAAAACTAACCTGACCACAACCTAAACTCCTCGCAACTCCGAGAGTCGCTCAGCGGTCCACAACCACCTCTCTCCCATGACGAGCAAGATCATGTCAAACCTAAAAAAACTAAAAACAAGAAAACACTATATCTGTGAGTATTAAAACTCAGTAGGCGTGCCTAACAAACTATTCCCAATTCACTACCATTAAATAATGAAATTTACTAATTCCATGTTTGAACAAATTTATACAAAATATGGGTTTCCAAACACACACTTCCATTTCTAGGTCAAGTAACAGTCCATTTCCATTTTTAATTTAAAAAAATTTAATGTTTGAAAGGAACAAGTGAATTACATTTTAAAACATTTCTGTGAGGAATTTTGAAATTCAAATTTCAGTTGTTAGTCAAGGGGAAAACCACACACACAATACACAACACACACAAAGGGTAATGGAAAAGAAGTGGAACACATGGGAGAGCAACCGAACTAGACCTCTCTATCATCCACCACATAAAAATAAACACTAAAGAAAACATGGGTCAAAACGGGGAGCTCGTGAAAAATACAAGAAGTACTATACATGTGACTCATCTTGAAGGCATGCCTACTATTGATGAGGTCATAACACCCTAACGACTGATGTTTTCCCTACATGGCCTAACCGAGGGCCCCAATCCCCTAGCAGAGTATAATCCATAAAAAGGGCCACTATCTAGTGTGTAATCTAAACTAGCGCAACAATCGTTATTAGAAGATTCACTTACTATGCCAGCTTCCCATGTCAACAAATATAATAAACCTGAAAGGGGTGAGTCAAAAAAGTAAATCTATAAGCACAAACATCACACATAAATCATGAAGTCAATGTACACCAAATATCACCCATGAGTCACCCCAAAGGGAGTTTTCCAAATTAATTTTTTTAAGTGTCAAAGGAGCCTTCACCAATTAAATAGAAAACCCTCAATTCTCAAGAGTACCAAAACACATGTGCATGATTAAAAATAAACCATTTATCAATAAACCAGAAATACATTTGAAAATTTGTGAATTATATTTAAAGGTCAAATGGGAATTCTTTCACTACTAGGTGTCTGTTCATCATGAAAATATTTCAAGTGTCATGTATAAAATAACCGTCTCTTTTTACACTAAATAATAATTTAAAAATAAATTATCTTATATTATTTGTAATTTATTAAAATTAATAAAATATAAAGAAATTAATAAATTCTAAATTTAAAGGCGAGTGCAGTGGGGGAACATTCTTGACTTGTAGTTCGATTATGAAGACGCTGCTCGTCTCACACTCGCGCACAAGTACGTGCAACCTGCTGAAGACCGCAATATAAAGAAAAAACCGTGCTAATGCACTGCAACCTCAAAGATAACTAAAATAAATAAACACAGACTCAAACAATCCAAGCAAACAAACGTCACAAAAGAACCACCTTTACCTACTTTCACAACATAACCCGCGCCACTTGAACTATTTAATAAACCACATTAAAATTAATAAAACGATTTCCAAAGAGTATCCCATATCCCACACACCCAAAAATCATCCAAAGAAAACATTTTTGAATAAAGGAACACCCACAACATATCATGATAGAAAACGCACAACTTTCACAGTTGGAAAAACTATATATGCAAATTCATGAACATATTTTAAACATCACAAAACTAGTTTTCAACAAAACACACCTTAAATCCAAATGAGCATGATACATAATATAAAATGATAAATAATATCATTTAAAAACTAAACATCAGGATGAACTAACTCACCAAAAACCTTTCCAAATCAATAAAGCAGATAAAATAATGATTCAAACAAAGTTTTTCTACCAAAAATTAATAATTTCTCTCAAAACAATTACTCTAGAAATAAAAATAAATAAATAATATCAATGAAATTAAAAATAATAATAATGACAATAATAATAATACAAGAAATTGAAGTGCTCTTTAATTTAAAGGTTCAAAGCGACAGATCCTACCTTAACCACAGATGGCCCTCCCAAAGTTGGTGCAAAACCTCGTTCGCACCGCAACCGCACCTGTGGGAAGCCAAACAAACCTAAAACATCGAAATTTGACCATCAATTTTAGGATAAACCGAAATAATATTGAAACCCTATCATCTAGGGTTTGGGAAAACCTAAAACCATAAATCAAGAAGCAATTACCAATAAATTAAAAAAAATTAAAATGTCACCGGAAGGGAAAAAGGGGATGTTAGCCACTAGAGATAGATGCGCCAGCGAGATCATGGTCGAATGAGGGTGCGTCGGGCAAGGGGGGTCATACGGAGGGGCAGTACAAAATAATTAGAGGTCACCTAGAAGATTCATGTGTAGTATCGGGCTCACTGCAGGTCTGGTCAACCGGAGGGAAATGCGGCGGCAAGGTTGTTGAAGGGCATTTGGGTCATCGGAGAAAAAGCAGCCGGAGGAGGCTGGTCGTGCTGGCTGAGTCATGCACCGAAAGGGTGGTGTCGGTGAGCCGTGTCGATAGGGAGAGGTGAGATCTGAGGTGTCCTGGTGAGGGGAGGCCGAGCAGTGTCTTAAGGTTGCGAAGGCCATGCAACGTGAAGGGTTGGGGAGGCCGCCAGCCTGGGCGGTCGCGTACAGAGGGACGAAGGGGAGGCGGAGTGCCAGAGGCGGCAGGTTCATGAGGGTGAGGTGAGGCATGTGCGTCTTCTTGGGAGGATGATGAATAGGGGATGAATAAGGGGTAAAGGGGGGCGGGTATACTAGGGTTAACATCTTTTTCATTCAATTATAATAGTAATAACAATAGTAATATTATAAATAATAATATTAGTATTACCAATAATAATAATAGAAATAATAATTTAAATAATAATAATGATAATACAAATAATAATATTAATATTAATAATAATATACAAAAATAATAAAACAATAACAAAAATAATAATAACCATAGATGTTATAATAAAAAAATGATAATAAAAATAAAAATAAAAATAAAAATAATAACGACAATAACACTTTATTAATATTAATATTATAAAATATATAATAAAATTAATATCATTGAAATTTACCAATATATCCCCCTTTATTTACATACACATTATTTATCTTAATTGTTAGATACTTGCACAGGCACCCGGGCTAACGGCGTGACTTCCACCCACTATGCGGTGACCACGCATGGTTTCAAAAACCATGAAAAATATTAAATGAAAAAAATTTGATTGGAAAACATCCTGGACCTCGGCGTGAGAATTAGAAGACAAGAAATAATGAAATAAAAATAAACTTGAAAAAATCAAGGTGTGACAATTCTCCCCACCATAGACACTTTCTGCCCCCAGAAAGTCACCCATCCGAACAGTAGTCAAAACAAGAATCCTTTTCTGATTGAAACTGAGAGAAACCACATCTCAAGAGAATAGGAGAACATGAGAGAGTTCTCCCCACCTCAAGAACTCAGCTAGTGTGGAAATTAAACTCCCAAAAATATCACCCCGAGAGGGGGATCTGACGCGGTAACGCTCAACTCATCCAATCTAACTTCAATGTCACGAGTAAAACAACACCTCTATTGAAACTTGGAACTATCGACTCAGACCAAAGATGTACCGAACACTAGAGAAAAACCTCTAAATATAACTCAACCCATGAAGTAAACTCGATCATAGCCACAAACATAGCCTCTTCATAGGCAGTTAAATCTCCAAATGAACACTGCTAAAACAAATCAAACCAGATAAGGGCCAAACATACTTTTAATAAAAGTGCATGATTCAGAAAACCATGATCAGACAAATAAAATAGTTTGGATTAAAATAGAACAAGTCCATCATAACATCATGACAAAATAATGAACTTAAAATAATGTCAAAACCTTAGTATCAGAAAAAAAGAATGAAAAGACTTTAAATATTCCACTACCAACACGGAACACAAAAACCGAACTAAGCCTTCACACCCCCAGAAACTGTTGATTATGTGCAAGATTCACCCCAAGACTTGTGGCATGGGCTCTGATGGCTGAACCATCTCCTTCCTCACAGTCAGGTATGGGAACCCTTCATCTCCAAAGTCTTCTTCAGGAAATGCTTCATGCAATACTTCTCTAGATGGCCTAGACATCCTCAACAATTTCACGTCTTCGAAGGGATGCGACATGACAACCTCATGTGCCCGATCCTTCCAGGATGGCTACAAGCACTATGGAATCAATAAAGGAAAATTTGGAATGATTTTTCCTATCAATAAAAGACAAGTAAAGCATCAGAAAAAGTGGAATAACGCAAGGAAAATTAATGACACAAAAAAATGAAGAAAAACCAATAACAACAAACTATCCTGACCACGACCAAAAATACTCGTGACTCCGAGAGTTTCTCACCAACCCACAACCAACTCTCTTCCACGACAAGAAAGCTCAAGTCATACCTGCATCAAAACAAAAAATAAGAAAACACTACAGGCTTTAGTATTAAAACTCAGTAGGCATTCCCAACAAACTACTCCCAATGAACTACCTTTAAATAAAGAAATTTACTAATTCTAGGTTTGAACTAAGTTAAAAAGAAATATGGGTTTCCACACACACACTTCCATTTCTAAGAAATGTAACAGTCCATTTCCCTTATTAATTTAAAACAAGTTTAATGTTTTATAGGAATAGGTGCATTGCATTTTAAAAAATTTATGCGAGCAATTTAGAAATTCAAATTTCAGTTGTTAGTCAAAGGGAAAACCACACACACAACACACAACACACACTAAGAAAAATGGAAAAGAAGTGGCACACAGGGTCAACAACTGAACTAGACCTCTCAATCGTCTTCCACATTAAAATAAAAACTAAAAAAACATGTGTCGAACCTAAGAGCTCGTGAAAAATCTAGGACGTACTATACATGTGACTCATCAGGAAGGCGTGCCTACTCTTGATGACATCATAATGCCCTAATGCCCAGTGTTTCCCTAAATGGACTAACCAAGGGGTCCAATCCCCTAGAAGAGTATAATTTGTACTAAGGGACACTAGCTAGTGCGTAATCTAAACTAGTGTAGCAATCGTTCTCAAAAGATTCACTTACTATGCCAGGTTCCCATGTCATCACATATAATAAACAGTAAAGGATTGAGTCAACAAATTCAATCTAGTAGCACAAACATCACACACAAATCATATAGTCAACGTAAACCAAATATCACCCCTGAGTCACCCCAAAGAGAGTTTTGCAAAATAATTATTTTTTTAAAGTCCCAAACGGGCCTTCAACAATTTTAATGAAAATCCTCATTTCTCAAGAGATCCAAAAAACTTGTTCATGCTTCAAAATAAATCATTTATCAATAAACCAAAACTACATTTGAAATTTCATGAATTATGTTTAAAGACCAAATATGCATTCATTCACTATTGGGTGTCCGTTCATCAAGAAAATATTTCAAGTGTCGTGTATAAAATAAACTGTTTTTTACACCAAATAATCATTTAAAAATAAATTATATTATATTATTTCCAATTTATTAAAATTAATAAAATATCAAGCAATTAATAGATTCTAAATTTAAATCCGAATGCAGTGGGGGACCTACCTTGACTTGCAGTTTGATTATGAAGACGCGACACGTCTCACACTTGTGCAAAAGTACGCGCAACCTGCTAAAGACCGCAATATCACGGAAAAACCTTGTCAACGCGCTACAACTACAAAGATAACTAAAATACATAAACATGGACTTAAACAATCAAATCCAACAAATATCGCAAAAGAACCACCTTGGCCTACTTTCACAACATAACTCCCACCACTTGAACTACTTAATAAACCACTTTAAAATTTATAAAATGATTTCCAAAGAGTAACCCACAGCCCACACACCCAAAAATCATCCAAATAACACATTTTTGAATAAAGGAACACCCACAAAATACCATGATAGAAAATTCAAAACTTTTATAATTGGGAAAACTAAATACACTAATTCTTGAAAATATATTAAACATCACAAAACTAGTTTTCAACAAAACACAACTTAAATCCACATGAGCATGCTACCGAATATAAAACACAAACTAGGTTCATTTAAAAACTAAACCTCATGCTGAACTAACTCACCACAAACCATGCCAAATCAATTAACCAGATAAAATAATTGTCCAAACAATGTTTTTCAAACCAAATATTAATAATTTCAACCAAACAAAATTTCTCTAGAAATCATAAATAATAATTAATACCTGTGAAATTGAAAATAATAATAATGATAAAAACCATAATACTATAAATAAAAGTGATCCTAAATTTAAAGTTTCAAATTGACGGATCCTACCTGGACCGCAGGTGGCCCTCCAAAAGTCGGTGCAAAACCTCGTTCGCACCGTAACTGTAACTACAGGAAGACAAAAATACGTAAAACATCGACATTTGACCACCAAATTTAGGATCAACCAAAAAAATATTAAAAACCTATCATCTAGGGTTTGGGAAAACTGAAAACCTTAAATCATGAATAAATTACCAATAAATAAAAAAACGTCACCAGAAGGGAAAAAGGGGAGGCTGGCCACTAGAGATAGATGCGCCAGCGAGATTGCGTCTGAAGGATGGTGAGTCGTCCAAAGGGGGTCGCATGGATGGGTTTTCTGACAAGAGGAGAGGTCGCCCGGAAGAGTCACACACATCAGGGGGCTCGCTGAAGGTCTGGTCATCTGTAGGGAAATGCTGCGACAAGGTTGCTAAAGGGGGTTCGGGTCATCGGAGAAGAAACAGTCGGAGGTGGCTGGTCGTGCCGGATGAGTCATGCAATGGATGGGTGGTGCTGGTGAGTCGTGCTGATATGGTGAGGTGAGTTCCAGGGCGGCCTGGTGAGGGGAGGCTGAGCAACATCTTAAGGGTGTGAAGGTCCTGCAGCATGAAGGTTTGGGGTGGCCGATAGCCTGGGCGGTCACGTGCAAAGGGATGAAGGGGAGGTGTAGGGCTAGAGGCGATTGGTGCAGAGAGGGCCAGAGGTGGTGGGTGCATGAGGGTGATGCAAGGCATGTGCATCTACTTGGGAGGATGGAAAATAGGGGATGAAGAAGGGGGAAAGGGGTGGGGGCAGGTAGACAAGGGTTTACATTTTCTTCATTCATTTATAATAGTAATAAAAATAGTAATATTACAAATAATAATGTTAGTATCACCAATAATAATAATAGTAATAATAATTTAAAGAATAATAATGATGATAATAATAATAATAATAATAAAAATAAAAATAAAAATAAAATAATAAAAATAATAATAACCATAAATTTTTTAATAAAATAATGAAAATAACAAAAATAATAAATATAAAAATAATAACGATAATAAAAATTTATTGATATTAATATTATCAATTAGATAATAACATTACTATCATTGTAATTTAACCATTTATCCCCATTTATTTTCATAAACTTTATTTATCTTAATTGTTAGATACTTTCACGGGCACCCGGGCTAAATATGAAAATACCGCCCATTGTGCGGTGACCGCGCACGGGTCTGAAACCCATGAAAAATATTAAACAAAAAATAATTTAATTGGGACATATCCTGAACCTCAGCAGGAGAATTCGAAGCCAAGAAAAAATGAAATAAAAATAAACTTAAAAAAATTGGGGTGTGACAGCTACCATTACTCATTTATTTATACAGTCACTTGTTTAATACTAATTTGACAAGGATTTCAAGATTCTCTTCCTGGTTGGTGGCCTCCCCGGCGTTATGTGATGTTTTAGAGGGACTAAAATATTTACTTCATAGGATACAACTAATTTTAAAGCATGGGAGACACTTGGGTTCTAATATGAAATTCCTTGGATGGGATCATATGGCGAATATAGTTTATATCATTCAATGGGAGGTACTTAGATTATTGACACAGAGTAACCTAGATAGAATCAATGATTATATAAAATTATTTTATTCCTTGATTGATACATAGATTCCAGATGCAGAATGTGTTTGATGTGTACAAAGGATAAATGATATATATAACACATCGAAAGATATCAGGGTTCTTTACTTGGAATGTATGGCACATGGTCAGAAGTATAATGGTTTATATACACATTGAGTGATATATTTATTACCATGTAAGAAGGTGTTTAATAGACTCATAGGGAAAGATGATTATTTACACCATTAGTGATATTTGGTTTCCCAGGTACTAATTCACTAGATGGAATCATAAGGAATCAAGATTATATACCCCTTTAGTGATACAAAGATTCCCTTAAAGGAATTCTATGGATAAAATCATCTGGAAAATGGATTATTTATTCCTTGAGTGGTACTTGGATTCCCATTTATGAATTCCTTGGGTGAACTCATGGGGAATATATATTTTATACACATTGATTGATACTAAGATTACCATATAGAAATTCCTGGATGAACTCATTGAGAAAATGAAATTATTTAATACTTGAGTATCATTATACAAAAATTCCTTCGATAAAATACCAGGTATCAGTTGTATTATTATAAAGTAAAATTCCCTTAATGATAGGATTCAAATTCTTTTCCCCGAATCCGCATTTTTAGTGATTTCAGTTGACAACAAGCAAACCCAAGTTTTGGACATGTACCCCCTATGGTGACGTAGATTTCCAAGAGGCATTTCTAGTACTTTTTGAAGGAGTTATCATTGATTGGGGTTAAATACATAGGAATAAACATAATTATACACAAATTGAGTGGTACGACATCCAAAAATATTCTTTTTTTATAGGATTTCCAGGCGACCGGGTTTATAGAACTAATGATCAGCTATTGTTAATTATTATTATTTTTCACCTCAATAATTTATATATTAATGTATATGGAAATATTTATGGGAATATATATAAAAAATTATAAATTACCACGAACCAACATAGGTCGACCCTGAACCGATCACCCGAGTCAGTCCACGACACGGCCCGAGAGGTGTTCTCGATCCTCTCAGGCTAGCGCTAAGCACCAGTGCATCAACCGAGGTAGTGGAAACGATTTCGCCCAATATAAATAAATAAAGAAGCAGAAATAATACAGAGTAGTGTAAAAAAAATAAACCAAGTAAAGTTACTAAAAAGAATAAAATAACATAAAACTAACCAAACTCGACATCCAGACTAACTCCGTCTGACCCCACGGGTCACTCTCCAACTCAACGATCAAGTGTTGGCCAAGGTGGGCACACTCATGTTGTATCCAGTCGAAACAATAAAACATAAAATAATTAAAGGTTTGAGTATTAAAACTCATTAGGCTATCCTGATATCTATTCACAATGCACTACCTTTAAAATAAAAGAAACACACTTTCATGTTTGAACAACAATTTATAAATGTATGGTTTCTAGGTATTTTACTCAAAATCAAAGTACGAACCATT
Source organism: Viscum album (assembly GCA_963277665.1). NCBI lineage: Eukaryota > Viridiplantae > Streptophyta > Magnoliopsida > Santalales > Viscaceae > Viscum > Viscum album. The sequence goes on from OY728148.1 coordinate 1,945,310,680, forward strand.
TCCCTTAACATTTTTTAGATCTAGGTTCATTTCATTAGTGTCAATGGATTTTTAGGGAACGGGAATGTGATGTTTATATTTTCAAATTTGTACAAAGAGGATTAAAAACATTCATTTGAAAACCATTTCTAGAATCCAAGTCAAAACCAATTTATCAATTTCGAAGGATAACGATATCAAAATTTAAAAAAAGTAAGTAACCAACAACGGAAATGTAGAAATACATACAAGATCCAAATCATCACTTCTAGTAACTGAAAGTAAACAGACATGGGTGAACCTAGGAGAGCAAGAATAAACCAGAAGACACCAATACATGAGATATCATCCCCATTTACAAGTCAGACATGATGAAATCAAAACACCCAATACGATCGACCATCCTATCCTAGGAAGGCCGAGGGAAAATTCCATAGTAATAAACCCAATATATCCACCTACTATGGTCCACTTGTCAGTACTATAACCTACAAATTATAGCAACCATTTTTAGAATATTCTCTCAATATTCCAGATTCCTATGTCTCAAGAATTTAGAAAATGGGGTGAGCCAAACGATGCCAACCGAGCATCCAATCACACACACACACACACAAACACACACACACACACACACATATATAATAGTGCACAACAGACATCACCCTGATCCACTCCATGGGAAAACCTCTTGTCGTTAAACCATTCGATCACCCGGGAGCTTCTAAGCAAGGGATCCCAAACAATCTTTCATAGAAAAGGCGGGAGAGTTACCCTAGGAGGGTTTTCATCAAAACAATTTAACCATTTTCCATAAAGAGTCAAACATGCATTAAACACATTACACAAATCACAACTTTAAAAAGGAACCAAAAACAGTTTGAAACCATTTGAAGAGCCCCAAAAAACTACTTCACAGGTTGCCAATATTTTTTTAAAACCAAACCAAAACATTTTATTTTCCAAATAAACTATAAAAACCAACACGGCATTTCATCGAACTCGAGGCATGCAATATAGGACATGAAAATTCAATTTATCACATAACAAGTTATAAAACACCACTTTGTACCCCAAACAGTGAAACCAAGGATTATACATCATTATTTATTACATAGAATAGGTTTGAAAAGTATGAAATGCATGAATCATTAATTTAAAAGGCAAGTTAAAAGGGGAACCTACCTCGAGCTCAAAGCGCGATGACAACAGAACTTCGGAAACAAGGCGCAGCGATGGAGCTCACTTAGAATCACCCTGTGAGTGTCCTAAAAATCCAAACTGACCCAAAAAAACATTTAATTAATTAAGCTTCAAATCTAAACAAGGTAATTTATATATATATATATATATATATATATATATATCAAATAAAAACAAATGGGTATACCAAAGGCAGTGGTATTCTCACCGGAAGGAGCAACGCCCCGGTAGGGGATCACGCTGGTAGAGAAGACACACCAGAGGATGGTATGTCAGAGGTGGCTTGCCAGTGTTGTGTGCACCGATTGGAGGAGGTTTGTGGTTGGAAATGGGCCAATCAGGCTGTAGGTTTCCAGGAAAGAGTGTGGGTCGGCTGGAGAGGTTACGACTGTTGAAGAAGGGAGGTCCAGCACCAGAGGGAGGCCTTCCCGGGGGTGGGATTGTCGGAGGGGGGTGCTATGCACTGAGAAGGGGGGTCCGAGGAGGGATTCATCATTGGAAGCAAGATGCCAAGAGTGGCAGGGGTCACACTGGCTGGGTTCGGAGGCGGGCATAGGAAGGGAGTCTGGTTGGGGGCTAATACGGGAAAAGGTCGTCGGTGGCGGGCTGCAAAGAGGAGGCCGAGTGGGGGTGCAGGTGTTGTGGCATGTAAGAGTATAGAAGGGGGGCTGACGCTGGTTCGCTACAGCAAGGAGAATAGGTGATGGGGAGACCAGGCAGGGGCTGCACCAAGAGTGCATGAATGGGTTGGCTGATGCAGTGTTCATGCGGTAAGGAAAGGAGAGGTACGTCGTTAAGTAGCAGGGAGAAAAGGGAGACGAGGCAGTCGCGTGCGGGGAGAAAAGGGGGGAGGCCCCCATTGAGACCCACTAGACGTAGGAGGTCGTGTCACGTAGTGAACAAGGAAGGGCACGCGCCGCCAGGGGAAAATGGGGGGGGGGGGGAAGATAGCAACGCAAAACCTCTAAAAATGGTAAGAAAATAAAAAAATAAAAAAAGAAACAACAAAAAGAATAATAATAATAATAATAATTATTATTATTATTATTATAACAATGATAATAATTATTATACTTCTTAACGTTATTAATAATAATTAATAATTTTCAAAAGAATAATAATTGTAATAATAATAATAATAATAATAACAATAAAATCATGATGGTAAAAATAAAAATAATATAAGTATTTATTTATTTTAAAGATTTTAAAGTCTTAAGAAACAATAAAAATATTAAATGAAAATAGATGATGTGTGTGTTAAATATAAAAAAATTCTATTTCATTTTTTTAAGACAACAGGATGCACAGTTGTCAATGAAAGGTCGTGCAGCTTCCAAATTCCCACTCCACCCATGCGCCTGATGACGATGACACCAAATAGAACACCTTTTAACATAACTCAAAGAAACAATTCATTCGGGACCCACTTGAACCCCATAATAATTTATATAAGGAAAATAATAATTAAATAATTTAAATGCACGTGTCGGGGTGTGACAATTCTCCCCACCATAACAATTTTTGTCCCCAAAAATCCATGACCATCCAGCTGGTCGACCAACACTTAAGGATTTCACATAAATGTGATCCAACTTATATATCCAAGGATATTCGATCGACCACCAATAAAACTCAACCTCATTGTCAAAAATAATTCACTAGTAGATGGGAGGCCCAAAAAGACTCCCCGGCATAGAAATTAAACTAGCATCAGGTAATGATTTAAGAGAAAACTCAAAGAGACAGATCTCCCCACCATTAAGAACAACTTTTATACCAAAAAATGGAATTTCAAATTAAACGTGCATTAGGTATTAGTCAAGATAAAAAGAAAACCAATAAGAAAATTTACACCATTCACTCACATCAGAAAGGAATAAGAGATGAATCAAAAACTCTGTAAGAACCAAAAACCCGTACCCCATGGGCAGGGAGGGAGGGCCAGAGGATTGTATCAATGAAACTATGACGAACAATTTCTCATGACTCATCACTTCAGGATGAACACAAAAAAAAGTCACAAATTTTTATCATGGGTGGCCCACGCAAGGTCACTGATCAGAAACTCGCATCCAAAAGGCCCAATCACTAACATTGCATGAGGGATAAATCCATCGTGCACTTTGTGAAAATAGGAAAATTACGATGACAATGAAACCAGAGGAGCAACACTAAAACTGTCTCCCACATGGTAGAGACACAACTTTAACCAGACTCTATAAAATTCCTAGGGATTCTTGACTATGCGTCGACTTCGCTTCGAGGCCTTTTGGATAGAGCTCTGATGGATGAAGTGTCTCCTTCCTCACAATCAGGTTCTAATAATCCCAATAAGAAACATACATCTTTTGATTTCACAAAAGAAAGTACAATACTTTAAAATAAAAAACATATCGCCATTGAAAACTAGAGTTCATCAAAATACCCATGACATACCATGCATGTGAAAACCTAGAACACCATTAGTACACTTCAACACTAAGATAACCCTTACAATGAAAGGAAGCTTAAACAACAAGATTTAAACAAAAACCCAACAACACGTCACTTCTGAGAACTTCCTCTGCGACGCTTTCTTGCAACGCCCCAATAGAATCGTCACAAGTAACCCAGGAATCCACATGCCTGGAAGGGCCTGAGATCACTTGGGCGCGACGGCTACTTGTGACCCAGCTTTCCAAACTGATAACACACAAGGATCTCTATCTCCGAAGAGGTTGATGATAGATCTTGAGGCTTCTTGATTCCACGAATTTCTCCATCGCCTTTCAATCACTTGGTCATATTATTTCCAGAATATTCATGACTAATATTAAGGATTGAAGGAGGCAGGACTACTTTGAGCACTCCATCCATTACGGCTTCGATAAGAAAAGCTTGTCTCTCCACATCGACCAAAAAAGTTAGGTTGGACTCTGACACCTTCGACTATAGATCGGGGAAGAGACCTGCCTTGAAAATTCAAGCCTTCATGGGGTAATCAGTGGCATACCCTGAATCATAAGGGAACAGCTCCACAAAGAGCTGGAAATATTACAACACGGATCTGTCTCCCTACTGCTGACAACACATCTCCATCCCCTTTATCACCCTTTCTTCTTCAGAGAAATACTGACAAATAACCAAAGACTTGAAGAACTCCCATTTAATAACTTGACGGGGTTTGTTCTAAGACACTGACTTCCCCCACATCCATGGTGAACCCTAAAGTATGGATGTTGTAAACATGACCTTCAAAAACTCAGGCAACTCAACGATGTTAAAGCCCCTTTCAATATTCTATATCCACTCCTATACTATGGAAGTTTCTTCTTGACCATAAAATATATGTGGATCTAGCTTCTGAAACTAAAGCATAAAATCTTTAGGTTGATCAACCATACTACGATCACCCATCGAAGCTTCAAAAAAAAAGTCGCTGGACAAAAAGAGTCAAGAACCCAATCAAGGCCAACCCAATATACAAAAATCCTAAAAAATAATCACTGCATAAATGAAAACCTCTCAACACAAGAAAAAGATCCATCATAAAATCAAAATATTTCTCCTGAAAACATATTTAATGTAAAACAAGCTTGGTTGGTTAAACCATCGTCATTGGTATTCTTTAGAGTTTCACTCACATGCATGTATCAATGCCACCCTGGGCATCCAACCACCATACCAAAAATCCGTGCACTTTTCCAACATACCACTATGCATGTGAGCACCCATAGGAACACCAAGGCCAAAACAAAGAAACTTCTTTTTCCAAAAACAAATCATTCAAATCACTTCTTTTAATACAATCCAAAAATTAATCACGAAATTTCAAACAACCATTTTTTTTCAAAAACCTTTTTCAAATTAGAACCACTCTCAGAAGTCACAAGAGACCCAAAAAATCTCAAATAGGGAACTAATGTCGGTGGGTGACTTGAACTATGGTTGGCGGGAAAATTTCAATCATGTCACTGATATATAGAGTATTTTTGGACCATGCCCCATGCTCCAGATGGATTTCTAGACCATGCTTCATAGGAGGAATATTAGCCCAACTCCCTTTTTCATATCCCAATTTCAAAACATTTCCATAAAAACCCAAATAAACAAATTTAACTGAACATCCCATGGAAACATGAGGATCAAAATGAGCAAGTGTTTGTGATGCTCTTCCCGCTCCGACCCCTCGAGTCCCGACAATCCTACTCCATCTACCTTGACATACCAAATAACAAAGGGTGATCTTAAAATAAAGTATTCACCAAGAGCCGACAATCTATGATACCATTTTTTCATGAATCAGCCTAGATCAACCTTGAACCGATCACCCGATCTGGTTCGTGACATGGCCCGAGAGGCATTCCTGATCTTCCTGGGCTGGAGACAAGCGCCATGGAATCTACCGAGGTAGTGGGAATGATTTATTCCAATATAAATTAATAAAGAAACAGAAATAATACAGAGCATCTCAGGGAAACAATAAACTAACTAATGTTACTAACAAGAACAAAAGAAAATAAAAATAACCAAACTTGACATCCAGACTAACTCCGTGTGACCTCACGGGTAACTCTCTGACTCAACGATCAATTGTCTCCCAAGGTGAGTACTCTCAAGCTGTATCCTGCAAAAACACTAAAACATAAAAGAACTATAGGCATGAGTATTAATACTCAATAGGCTAGCACGATATCTATTCCCAATGCACAACCATTTAAATTAAAGAAACACCATTTCATGTTTGAACTACAATTTATAAAAGTATGTTTTTCTAGATATTTTACTCAAACGAAAAGTACAAACCATTACCCTTAACACTTTTCAAATCTAGGTTCATTTCATTAGTCTCAATGGTTTTTTTGGTAAAGGTAAATTGGTGTTTTTATTTTCAAATTTGTAGAAAGAGGATTCAACACTTTCATTTGAAAACAATTTCTAGAAACCAAGTAAAAACCAATTTATCACTTTCCATAGAAAACGATATAAAAAAATACAGAAAAGTAAGTACACAACAAGGGAAATGTTGAAATACATACAAGAGACAAATAATCACCTCAAATAACTGAAATTCAATAGACATGGGTGAATCTAGGAGATTAAGAATAAACAAGAAGACACCAGTACATGAGATATCATCCCCATTGATATGTCACACACGATGAAATAAAAACTCCCAATACGCTTGATCATCCTATCTCAGGAAGGAAGAGGGAAATCCCATAGTAATAAACCCAATATATCCACATACTATAAGCCTCTCGTCAGTAATATTACATACCAGTGTAGAAATAATTCTTAGAATATTCCCTTAATATGCCCGATTCCCCTGTCTCAAGTATTTAGAAAAGGGGGTGAGCCAACCGATGCTTGATGAGCATTCAATCACATACTTATATATATATAATAATGCACAACATACATGACCCTGAGCAACTCCATGGGACAACCTCCTGCATTTAAACCATTCGACCACCCAAGAGCTTCTAAGCATGGGTCCCCATACAATCTATCATAGCCATGGAAAGAGAGTTATCCTAGGAGGGTTTTCATCAAAACAATTTCATCATTTTCGGTAAAGTGTCAAATGGGAATTAAACACATTACACAAATCACCACTTTAAAAAGGAACCAAATCTAGTTTGAAACCATTTTAAGAGCCCCAAAATACTACGTCACAGGCTGCCAATAGTTTTATAAAACCAAACCAAAAAAATTTATTGTCCAAATAAACTGTATGATTCATCTAGGCATTTCATCGAAGACGAGGCATGCAATATATAACAAGAAAATCATATTTATCACATAACAATTTATAAAACACTACTTTGTACCCCAAATAGTGAATCCAAGGATTATACATCAATATCTATTACATGAAAGAGGTTCAAAAAGCATGAAATGTATTAATCGTTAATTAAAAAGGCAAGTGAAAAGTGGAACCTACCTCGAGGTAAAAGCACAATGACAATGGATCATCGAAAACAAGGAGCGACGATGGCGCTCACTCAAAAACACTCCACGCGGGTACAAAAAATCCAAACCGACCAAAAAACAACATTTAATTAATAAAACCTCTATTCAAAACAAGTTAATATATATATATATATATATATATATATATATATATATATATATATATCCAATAAAAACAAATGGGTATACTAAAGGGAGTGGTATTCAGACTCGAAGTAGTGACGCCCAGGCAGGGGATCGTGCTGGTGGAGGCGACGCACCTGAGGGGGCCAGGTCGGAGGTGGCTTTTCGGTGATGCGTGCGGCAGACAGAGGAGGATTTTGCTGCTAGAAACGGGCCGACCAGGGTTGAGGGTAGCCAGGAAAGTGTGTGGGTCGGCCAGAGAGGTTACGACCTTTGAAGATGGGAGGTCCGGCACTCGTTGGAGGCCTTTCCATAGGTGGGATTGTCGGTCGGGGGTGCTGCGCACTGAGTAGGGGTTCCATGGGGGGATTTGCCACTGGAAGCAAGAGGCTGAGAGAGGTAGGGGGTCGCGCTAGCTGGGTGCAACGACAGACAAAGGAAGAGAGTTTGTCTGGCGGCTTCTACTGGAAAAGGGTGTCAGCGGCGAGCTGTAAAGTGGAGGCCGAGCATGGGTGCAGGTGCTGCAGCATGCAGAAGGAGAGGATGGGGGCTGAGGATTCTTCACTACGGAAAGGAGAGGAGGTGACTGGGAGACCATGAAAGGGCCACACCGGGTGTGCTGGAGGGGGGGCAAGGCTGTGTGTTTTGCGTCATGGAAAGGTGAGGTGCACCACTGGGTACCAGGGAAAAGTGGGAGAGGGTGCGACCATGTGTGGTGAGAGAATGGGGAATCCTCCATTGAGAACTGCTGGAGGTAGGAGGTCGGGTTGTGCAGTGCAATGGGAATGGCGTGCTAGTTGGGGAAAATGGGGGGCGGGGAAGATAGCAACACAAAAACCCTAAAAACGGTAATTCAATAAAATAAAATGAACAAAAAGAAACAAAAAGCGAATAATAATAATAATAATAATAATTAATATAATAAAGATAATAATTATTAAACATCTTGAAGTTAATAATAATAATTAATAATTTTCCCAAGAATAATATTTTTAATAATTAGAAAAAGAAAAAGAATAATAATAATACTATAAAATCATGATGATAAAAATAAAAATAATACAAGTATTTATATATTTTAATGATAATAAAGTCATTAGAGACAATAAAAATATTAAATGACAATAGTTGATGTGCATTTTAAATATAAAAACTTTCTATATCATTTTTTTAAGATAGCTGGATGCGCAGTTGTTAGGGTGAGGTCTTGTGGCTTCCAAATTTTCGCTCCACCCGTGCGCCTGACGACATCAACGCTAAAGAGCACACTTATTAACATAACTCAAAGAAAAAATTCATTCGGTACTCACCTAAACCCCAGAACGATTTATTTAAGGCAGAAAATGATTAAATAAATTAAATTCATGGGTCGGGGTGTGACATAAATATATATAAATGTGCGAACAATTTTCAAACCCATTCTGTCATAGTACGAAGTAGGTATGGTTGATCAAGATCACATACCAAAGGATTGCCTATGGATTATTTATTTATCTATTATATTTATTATTCCAATTATGTCTCAGCTATGCTGAGTATATTTCATGAGCCTGAACTAATAAAAGTTTATTATAGGTTCACTATTAGGGGTGGCCTACTGAGATTACTTATCCCTCTTGTATGTGCACCTCAATGTTCATGCATTCCTCATGTATGATTTTATGTTGATAAAAAATGTCGATGGTTTGGGTAAGGCCCATAGTGGCATGATCAAGAGAATATTCTTATGTGGATCATTGTGATATGGTTAAAGTGGCACAATAGTGGATTGGATACCTAGTATATGTGTTTCCTAAAAGTTATTAATAGAGCCTTCACTTTTACTTTAGTTCCCACTGTATAATTATATATGTATGGTCGAACCAGTGGTGGCTAGTGTCGTATATATGATGTGATAGTATAGAATTTAGTAAAATTTAATATATTATCCTTGAATGTTTCTATTTCAGTTTATTTGTTTCTTTATCACTCATATTATTGACTAATTTGGATGATATTAGGTAATATCTAATATTATTTAATATAGTATGTGGGTATAGTATCTCTATGGATACACCTTAGTCCTTTGATACAATTATGAATCCTCTTGTATATCAATACGGGCACTTGAGGCTTTTTATTGAATCGGTTTGGGGCACCAGATTAGAGGAATATAGTTTGGGACATTAAAAAGTGATACCAAAGATGTCCTTTTCTTATTGGATTACTATTTTGGATATGGAATATAGAAGTAATAACAATGTGTAAAAACATAGGATGGGTAATAGAACTTATTTTCTTGAGTTCAACCATTCTTGTAAAAGGTATTGGTATATAGGAGTATGTGATTTTAGTTATGATATTATATGTTACCATTTTATATGATTATCTCTTTGAGAGACACAATTGTTGTGTATAGATTATGATTTATTATAGATATTTGGATCGTAACCCATTCACATGAGGAGAATGACTAATTATGACTCTTTTATTTTAAAGTAAATAGGTTTCACATGAATAATATTTTGCACATATGTTCTACATATAATATTTCGTCTACTTTTCTATTTTACTATTGGTAGGATATAATTATTTAAATTTTATACAACATCATAAATGGTATTTTACTATATTTATTCTTGGGGAAAATAAACTCAATTGGTCCAAATGATATATATATATATATATATATATATATTTCATTCTGATAGTAGGACATGTGGATCTGCAATGTAATGTTTTATAGTGAGGCTGATGATTTAGTTCTTATGATCATGTGGAATATTGAACATAGTAGTTCGATTTGGTATATAGTGTATAGTGATGAACCACTTATATGGTGTGGTTTCTTAGGATCATTTATTTGAAGTTTCAGAAAAAACCTATATTGTGTTTTACCTTTTATCTTATAATGGAATTCTAATTAACTGAACTACCTACTTAAGATATGACATGAATCATTGAGATGATATTTTGTGCATACTATTGACCATAATATGTCAGTATTGGAAGTAAATAACTTTTTATTATGGTGATATAGTCCTTATTCTTTGTATGATTCCAATATATACCTATAAATTAATATTAAATAATACCTCAAGGGGTATTACCATATATCTATTCCTGGTGAGGTTTAGATAATAATCAATTAATGCACATCATGATGATATATGGGGAAGTCCCTTTAGAAAATTTCTTGATATAATTAGGGCCTAGTCAGTTGATTCTTGACCGTTTTGACCCTTATAAAATGATGCATTATTTAAATTTTCTATAGGGGGTTGATAAGATATTAGATTCATTTCATTGAGATGGGTGTGTAGATGAAACCATGTGTGATATGACCTTATTTAGAGGAATCACCTTTTGGCTTGGTTATTAGACCATGTTTCCCTACTATAATATGTGTTTCATATGTAATTTTAGATGACATAGAGAACCTTAGTATTGATTCTTACCCTTGTAGTCCAACATTCCATTTGATCACGAGAAACCTGCAAGAGGTATTGGCCTATGTTTTTAGATGCATTTTTTGGTAGTGAGCTTGATTGTATACTCAAGTTGATAACATTACACATTAGGCTCTTGGTTTTTTTTGATATAGTTATCATGAAGAATTAAATTTATAAGAAATAACCTAGAGTGTTTGGGTATCAAATCTAGATTTAACGGGTAGAACTATTTCTTGTGCCCGACCTTGTTGACATTTTCTTGCGTGTTAAACGCTTAAATTATGGAAAATTATTTCATGTGATGGAAGTTCATTGAATATATAATGACATATGTGAGATGCCCAATTTTGAAGAGTATTTCTAAGAGATATCCTACGTCAAAGTGATTGGCGTGTTGTGTATAATGGTTACCTAACATTATAATAGGTGACTCATAGGATCGCAAGTCAGGATATTAACGGATGATATGGTCTTCCAAACCCTCTCCACAATGTGATAAGGAAAGGTACATGTCCATTGTCTATGAAACCATTGAAATTTTAAAATAGTGAGTGCACTTGTACAGGCCAGGGACCAATGCTTTCAAAACAAATCTGTGGGTATGGGTATCCTTGAGAATTTTAGGAAATGATAATTTTCCATCTATGGTATCAAATATATAATAAATGGATCAGGATCCTTTCAACGATTGAACAATGAATTGACATGGGAACTCAATTTTGAGATATGTGGTGTTGCAGGTTGGTTAAATGAAATTATTGCCATTTTATAAGAGTGTGTGTCTTGAGATAGATTAATATATTACTATCGATTAAATCTATGTGTACTATATGTTAGATAAGACCATGTTCTATATATTGACATCCTCCTAAGTATGCTGAGAGAGCATCACCTATGAATTGAGATTCTTAAATATCTTTTTTGGTAACATGGAAGAACCTCTTATGGTTATTATTGACGATAATTATGATGTAATACTTATAGTGGAGAGTGAATATTGGATTTTTGGGGATGGTGAACCTCATTATGTGTTAAAATTAGAAGTGTTCCATGAAAAAAATTCTCATGAAGCTGTAATAGTTTATTTTTATGAATTTGTGTTGGTGTTATGGTATAAGAATTTATGGCAACTACATTAATCATATTATATGATAGACAGAGGGTGGGCCTTTGAGATTTGGGATCCGTTATGATGTGATGGTAAGGGATCTCCCATGGTGGGGAGTATCATACTCGTCATGGTTAAATGTATTATTTAATAGAATAGTTGATAATTTTGTGTTATTTGTCAACAGAATTTTTAGATAGAATACTTTTGATGATTCTTAAGATGATATCATGGATGTTGTTTTACAACCTAGGCTTCTTGTGTATTATTAGGGTTATGGTAGGGATACTATAAGGACCAATGTTTTTCCAAATTGGGAATCTTAGTAGATATTTGATTTTTTTTCATATCATTATAAGGGGTAAGATGGTCATTATTATATCAATAAATGATCATAATAGATTTTTCTGAGAACTACATTGGTTCTAAAATAAGTCAATTATGCTAAGATAAAATTTTAGTGGAAATATGAGATGTCTGAATTTTCAAAGGATAATTAGAAATTAATATTTAGTAATTAAATGCTAACTTATTCAAAATTATTCACTCATAAAAAACATTTTAACATAATGTCTAATTGAGATTACATCTCCTATTTTAGGTATATAATGATTGGTATTCCATAGGTGAGAGAAAAACTAATGTCAGGAAATGGGGTTGGGCCCCTTTTTATTTCTATTCTCCTTTTCAACTTTTCTTTCCCCATTTTATTTTCACCCTTCTCAAATGGGTTATCACGCACTCCATGTATGTGATTCTATTACCATGTTTGAGTGGGAAGAGGGAGTGATAGAGTGATAATGACGGATATAGGAAGAGAGGTTTTACTTCTACGATCAGGAGGAGATGGTGTGTCATACAGAAGCAATAGATCATGGAAGTAGAAAAAAAATTGGTGGATTCCACCCAAAGGTAGTTCATTTCAATGTTTATTATGTAAATATCCATATATTTATGTGTTTATAGTTTTTAAAAACTATAATGACTTCTTTAGACCCTTTATGGATCAATTAATAACTTCTGAGGATAAAAATGGGGTTTCTCAGTGAATGATGGGATTTCTATTTGGGAAATCGCGATCACAAGATGTGTAGTTCCAGAAAACACAACATGTGTTGTTTCTATTTAGGGAAGATGGTTTTTTGGAACTAAATTCCATGTACCAATGGAATAGGCCATGTTTTCTTACTAGTCTTGTTAGTTTAATACTCAACTACGAAACCTCTGTATAGGAACTCGGTGATATAAAGTATACAATGAGACCTTGAGGGGGTCAGGCACCATATAGAGGTACATGGTCGAGCTAATATACATTTCCAGTTGATGAGAGGCACACATGTAGGTACCCTGTGTAAGGTAAAAATTGTTCTCATGTTATACATTTCAAGTACACGGGTTGTACAATCCATGTATAGCGAAGTTATATGCCCAAGTGGTAATTTCAGGGAACACATAGTGTACTCATGTATACATGACATGTAATCCTTTGTTGATATCATTTTTAGGGTTTATTTAATGTTTTTAATGACCCAAATTCATAATTGGATGTATGATTTGACAATATTGGTTATTTTTCAATGTACATGACAATGGGGGAACCTATGGGGTAATTTCATGACTCCTATATGGTGTTTTGTGGAAAATGAGCATTGGTGGAGATGAAATTTTTCTAGTAAATGATTAAAAAATTATCATGAGAGTGATACATAATCTTGGATGGGCCATGAGCCTTCTCCCATAGCCTTTTTCCATGTATCATTCTTGTGAGGATATATCCACTACGAAATGGGCCTTTCTAGCCTAGTATTCTAGGAGATGTTAGTAAAGGGGTTGCGAGATCTGTTACCCTAAGAGCTTAATTACTTCATGGGATCCGTTCAAGGATTCCTCCACTATCCAAATTTCTTACGAGGAACCCCTAAAGAATGAATCTGATTATGATTTGACCTATAGGATATCATGTAGGATGCCTTCTCTAGCCTATTTATTAATGAGGACTACTTGTATGATTCCTCTTATAGATTATGCTTTCAAGGAATCCAAGAGGGGTTCCTTTTCTTACAATATTTCATGTAGGCTCCTAGTTGGGATTCCTTAGCTTGTTTTTTGGCAGACGTTCCCAATTAGGATTCCTCTCTAGTGTTTTTACATGAGGGAAACAACTGGTTCCATGATGTTAGACCAAATTAGACCATGTGCACTGGGGGTTTGGGTAGAGATTGTAGTGGGTGTCACCTTTGAACCTATATCATATTTCTGATCCCAAGTGTTGGGGGTAGTTGTAATGTCCTGGACCCACCTGGTCCATTACTTTACCAAAACACGGCTCCAATCTAACGGTGTCACCGTGATGGTGGCATCGTTATGGTGGCACCGTGTCCTCACCGAGCGGTCTTTATTCTTTCCCAGTTCCTGACTTTTCCACTCCGACAACAAATATTTTGACATAAAGATGATTTAATTACACCATTAGAAGCCATTTAAAGCCCATAAATAATATCTAAAATCCCCCAAGAGTCAAGAATCCCTTAACTTAGCAAAACATGTGGTTTTTTCCTTGGTGTCACTCCCTTCCCCGTACCTTCCAGATATGCCCCTGTTACGTGTTTCCTTATGGTTAAAGAAAGTTGTTTAATGCAAAGTTGTTATGACCACCTCTCTGAAGAGAATTGTTAAATGAAAATTAATTCCAGCATGCGTAACCACACAACCACATGGTGAAACCATGATCCGACTTTATATCCATTCAAAATTCCACATCATGTAACAACGAGATCTCATCTTTATATCATGCTAGAAATTATTTCTTCTTCCTCTTGGCTAGTCTCCTTTTCTTCTTTGTGCGTTTGGAGTTCCCCTTCCCAAGGTAAGTGGTGCTCCTGTTCTGGAGCCTTTCTGCTCACCCTTGGAGTCCCCGATGTTCCTCCCCTGCAAGTCACGCATCCCTAGTTCTTGGCGCATGGAAAAGAACTTCGATCTATGATCAACCAGGTAGGGATTTTCCTTCATCACTCCTTACTATTTATCATGCAGGGTGGGAACACCACTATTTCTGTGGGAATGGATGAAATTGAACCATAACAAAGATAATAAACAGACTGTTAAAGAATGATGGGGTGCGTTTGAAAATTCTGATGTACTCTTTTATAATTCTTATATATTGTGACCTGTATGGGATAATGCTCACTAAAAATCAAGGTCGTTGGTGGTCTTTCCTTTCACACAAATGAACCCTTGTCTTCTGTGATGATTAAATGACTATAACGCAGAAATTGGTTAATCACTTAAACTCGGTTGGCTAAATAGATGCCCAGTGAACATAAATCCTTGTGTGGTCACCCCAGTTAACTACCAGAAGGAAGAAACTAATGAATGGTGTGCTTGGACCTGGATGTTTCCCTACTCTGTTTTTGTAGTAGGTGTGTTGTTATGTTTGATCCTTATGGGGTTATGTGGATGAAGATGGGATAATTTGTTGTGGAACATTTTTTTGTTGTGAATCTGAAGCTATGTAGGGCTGTATCTGAAGGCTTGGATTGGTTCTAGTACTTTGAGGGATCTCATGGATCCCTTTATTGTTTTGACTTTACAAGAGAACTAGGTGTGAATGCTTAAATTTTTTTGGTTGTTTCTCTTTCTATGGCTTGTGGTGATGCCTGTTAGTTACCCATTAGGGAATAATTTACTTTCATGGTATCACTTGAACATGAATACAAGAATGGGATTAATGGGGAATTGCTTTCTAGGATGAGTGCTGACATGGTCATGGGTTCGGTGTTTCTTGTGAATGAATAGTAACGGGTGTGCTTGTGCTTAAGTTGGTTTTTGAACTCCTAGGTTTGGATGAGTTCTTCTTATATAAATTATATAATTGTAGTTTATATGTTTCGTATTCGCGCCCAACCCAACATGGGCACCTAGTGCCCAACACCCCCATTTTGTGGGGGAGGGTGTTTTTCAAAACACTCCTATGAGTGGATGGTTATTATCTCATTTTCTTCTCCCTTTCTCGAATAGCCCAAGACTCATCGAGAAGGATGTGATGGCATACGGTCCATTATAGCCCAATATTCTTCGGGCAGGGTAGTTGTGGTGGTTGCCCAGGTGTGTGCGGGTAGGTTGTTTTCCAACTGTCTTCGAGATGAGTCCCAGATGTCTTCGGGCGTGGCTTTATTTATTCTGGCCTAGGTGTTTGCGGGCGTGGTTATGCAGGGTTGTTGTGGCCCAGGTGTTTGTGGGCCGGACATGTGGTTGTGTCCCAGGTGTGTGCGGGCGGGTTGTGGTAGTGGGACTCCGGTGAGAATGGAGGGAGAGGTTCGATGCGTAGGATGTCTTTAATAACCAGTGGGGAAGTGGCACAGGGTACCCAAACATTGATGTGTTATTAATATTATATTTCTTGACTTTTTTTATTTGGGGAGCATGCCTTGGTGAGGCTTGGGTGGGCAGTTTTCCTTGCTAGGTGTTTCAGTTATCTCCTTTCTCAAGGGGCATTAGAATGCCTCCCAACTTGTGCACGAGAGCTTTTGGTTTTCCCTACTGAGTATACTTGTATGGTCACCCTATGTATATAAAACTCTTTTCAGGTTTCCAGGATGACATCAGAGGTCGTGCAGGGTCATACTAGTTCAGACGTTGGGAGAGTTGTTGTTGTTGTTTTTATTTATTTTGGTACTTTTTTTGGGGGTTTTCTTTTAATTTTGTATCATTTACTTTTGGAACACGCATATGAGAATGGTTTGTTATGGATTTACCTATACTTCCACTTTGGTGTTGTTGGGGTTTACTATCTTATCTCCTGATCCTATTAAATAAAAATGGTAATGCCTTCCATCTTGTGTGTGATTTATACCCTTGGTGTTAGTCGCCACTCCCTGAACTATTGATGGTAGGTCTCGGTGGTCATTATCTCTCCTTCAACATGAATAAGGAAGGCTCTGGAAACCTGATGTCCCTTCTCTCATCTTGGTGAAGGCGGGTCATGACAGAATGGTATCCGAGGAGTAGGTTGAGAGATAGGATGGTGTTCGGAGGTAGGCATAGTGATGATTGTATGGGATGGTAGGGAAATAGTGTTGGACAATCTTGGTGAGTAAAATAGGCCAGGGAAGACCGGCTAGGACATGGGATTTTAGCCCCCCTGTGATCCGACACAAGGAATCTAGGCTTACCGAATGACAAAGTAAGGCTACACTAATTACAGGGTAGACCCCTTATGAAAGGTGCATGCATCATAATGACTTGTGTTCTTGTGTTTCATGGATATTTTGGGGATTTAAAATTAATAATAAGTCTATGAAAATTTGAGAACAATATTCTACACTACTCGAGATTAGGCATTCCTTCTTTACCTTACACCTATGGAACCTGGGAGACTACCATGAGTAGTGCGGGCAATCGAGGCCTAGGAGGTTGACTTTCCCGATCGGCAGAGGACTGACTAAGAGGAGGAGGATGATAAGTGGAAGAGGACTCTTCATGCCTTTCAGCGACATACCCTTGGGAAGTGCGAGGGCAGCACCTCAGACATGGAGACAGAAAGCTGTTTGGAGGAGCTTTCGCTAGCTTTCAGCTTGATCTGGGCTCTGAAAGAGTACTGGGTTCCTATGTATGTAAGGAATATGCGGGGAGTAGCACATCAGTGGTGGATTCTCTACCTTAGGGAGAAGAGGGAGGATGAGGTTACGTGGGCTGACTTCAAGAAGGAGTTCCGGGCAGAATTCCTCTCTTCCACGATGAAGGCTGGGAAGATGCAAGATCTACCCTCCCTCTAGTAGGGGAGCATGTCAGTGAGAGAGTTGGAGGTCATGTTCATGGATCTCCTCCTATCTTTTGCAGACCTTTTTACAGATGAGGAGTCTTGGGCGAGATGTTTGGAGGAGGCACTTCGACCTTCTCTTCAGTATGATGTTACTACCTTCACCTTACCAACATACGTGGAGGTCTAGAAGAAAGCCGATGTGGTGGAGAGGATGCACACACTGGGAGGTGTATCACGAGATAGAATCTAGTTGGGCTCATCGAAGGGGAAGGCCGTCAGTAGCAGGCCCCCAGCATCAGGGGCCTCTAGGTTTCGACTAGTAGGGACCTGGCCCCATTAGTACCTGTTCTGATCTCTATGTCCTCGCCCATTCCTTTTGGTCCCAGGACCGAGATGCTTCATCTGTGCTAGCCATGGGCACCTTTTGAATCAGTGCCTGAACTAAGTACAGTAAAATGGGGGTGGTCCAGTGCAACACCCGCCCCAGCAGCAGTAGTCTCTAGCGAGGCCCTTTTAGAAGCAACAGTAGGGACAACGAGCTTCTGCTCCTCCAAGGGTAGACATCGTAGGAGGAGGTCGACCTCAGTGTGATCCTCAGGGACCTAGACTAGGGTGTGGTCGGGGAGGTGGCCAATAGCTGAGGGGAAAGGGATCTGGGCATGGATAATTACATGCCATAGAGGGAGTAGATCCAGTAGGACCATAATCCTTTCGAGGTACGATCATCTTGTTTAGTACTCTTGCATATGCCTTGTTTGATACAAGAGCTTCACACTCTATTGTTGCGCCCAGTATGTCCCATGCTTTGGGTCTAGAGGCTGATATACTTCCAGTTCCCCTGGTGTTGAGTACACCAGTCAGAGGTCAGACTGACTTGTTTTATGTTTATCGAGGGTGTAGACTTATGATAGGGCCACATCATTCAATCAGGGATCTTATACTATTCCAGATACATCTATACAAGTCATCATTGGAATTGACTATCTGTTCTCTATATGTTCCTTTATTGACTGCTTCCAAGAAAGTATTGTGTTTTCAGACTTGGGTGGGCGACGTGTGACTTTAATCGGCGAGCAGGGTTACCATGATAGTAACTAGAGAGTTGAGCCCCTCCTTTCCATGTTAGCTGAACAATCAGTGGAGTCTGTGGATACAGAAATAGAGGAAGTCCCAGTGATCATCGGTGAGTTTATTGATGTCTTTCCTAAAGAAGTGGCGACTCTACCCCCTCAACATGATGTTGAGTTCGGGATAGACTTGCAACCCGGTGCCAGTCTGATTTTGATGGCTCCATATAGGATGAAACATTCTGAGTTGCAGGATTTGCAGATTTAGATTGATGATCTGATGAAGAAGGGTTTTGTTCAACCAAGTGAATCACCATGGGGTGATATTGTCTTGTTTTCAAAGAAAGAAGATGGTGGTATGAGGTTGTGCATAGAAAATAAGAGACTTAATCAGGTGACTGTCAAGAATCTCCACCCTCTTCCGAGGATAGAGGATCCCTTTGACCAGCTGAGGGGAGCAGATTGGTTCTCTAAGATCAATCTGTGGTCTGGATATTCCCAGTTGAGGATGAAGGAGGGCGACATCTCAAAGACTACCTTCAGATGTAGGTATGGAAACTTTGAGTTTTTAGTCATGTCGTTCGGTGTTACTAATGCACCAGCTGTGTTCATGGGACTCCTGAACTCTGTCTTCTGGGAATACCTGGATCGGTTCGTATTCGTGTTTGTTGACGATGTCCTGATCTAATCAAGGTTAGAGGGGGATCACACTGAGCACCTGAGAATGGTTTTTGAGGCCCTCCGACAGCACCAACTCTATGGAAAATTTTCGAAGTGCATGTTTTGGACGTGAGAAGTGCACTTCCTTTGGCACATGGTGTCCGAGCAAGGAATAGTAGTGGACCCATCGAAGGTCAAGGTGGTTGTTTCATGGGAAGCACCCAAGAACGTGGCAGAGGTTCGTAGTTTCCTTGGACTGGCAGGTTAATACTAGAGGTTTGTACCCAACTTCTCCTGAGTTACAGCTCCTTTGACAACTTTGACCAAGAAGGACCAGGCTTTCATATGGGATGGGTAGTGCGAGGTAGACTTTAGCTATCTGAAGGATAAGTTGGTAAGTTCCCCAGTGCTGAGGTTTCCAGAAGAAGGGTCAACTTATGAAGTATTATTTGATGCTTCAAGACAAGGCCTCAGGTGTGTGCTGATGCAACGACAAGGGGTGATCTCTTATGAGTCTAGACAGTTACGTCACCATGATTGTAATTATTACACCCATGATCTAGATCTTGCGGCAGTCATGTTCTCACTAAAGTTGTGCCAGAATTACCTCATCGGGGAGTGATTCATGGTCTTCACGGATCACTAAATCTGGAATTATATCTTCTCCCGGTGGGACCTGAACATATGGCAGTGAAGGTGGATGGAGTTCCTTCAGGACTATGACTTCTATATTTCCTACACCTCAGTAAAAGGGAATTTGGTGGCTGATGGATTGAGCAGGAAGTCACAGAAGGATGAGGTTTGAGAGTCGGCAGATGCTTGGAAGGTGATGGGGGAGTTGGATGCCCTGCACCATGATGTAAGGGAGGATGGTGTTAAAGGTTTTCTATTTCAGATGATACTGCAATCCTATCTCCTACAGCAGGTGGAGGAGTCTGAGTGGGGTGACATAGAGAGTGAAGAAATGCATGACCAGGTTAACCATGGTGATGCTCCAGAAGGGTGGAAGGAGGATGGTCAGAATAAGATGCTTTTCAGAGGGATGTTGTTTGTTCCACAGACGATGAACGAGAGAGTTCTTTGCGAGTTCCACAACTCACCCCTGGCAGTACACCTGAGAGCTTCCAAATTCTACCGGGGATTGAGAGGTTAGTTCTAGTGGCCCGGGGTGAAGTGGGCGGTGGTAGAGACTGTAGAAAATTTCCTCATGTGTCATTAGGTGAAGGCTGAACCCCGCATCCTAGGGGATCTGTTACAACCTTTAGATTTCCCTGAGTGGAAGTGGGACGACATCTCGATGGATTTCATCACGGGACTACCCAGAGTTCAAGGGGTTGTGATGTTATCTGGTTAGCGGTGGACCGACTAATGAAATCGGCCCACTTACTATCAATCAAGGAGTCATGTACAGTAGATGTATTATCCTGGAGGTACATGTATGAGGTCGTACGGTTGCATGGGGTTATGTGGTCCATAGTATCGGATAGGGATGCATGGTTTACCTCATGAGTCCGGAGAGGATTGCAGAATGATTTTGGCACCTAGCTATGTCTTAGAACTACTTTCCACCCATAGACAGATGGAAAGACAGAGCGCACCATCCAGACATTGGAGGATATGTTATAAGAATGTATTCTGGACTCTGGGAGATCGTGGGAATGACACTTCCCATGGTGGAGTTTGCCTCCAACACTAGCTATCACACTACCATTGGCATGGATCCGTTCGAAGATTTGTATGGGAGGTCGTGTCACTCACTCGTATGTTGAACAGAGGTCAGGGAGGTAGGTGTTCTTGGCCCAGATGTGGTGCAGAGCATGACAATGAAGGTTCAGCTTATACGGGAGAAAATGAATGTGTCCCAGGACAGGCAAAAGTCTTAGGCCGATAATAGGAGGATACCCTTGGAGTTTGAGTTCGAGTACCATGTGTTCTTGAAGTTCTACCCTCGACGAGGGAAATGGAGGATCGGCAGGGGTATTAAGCTTTCTCCCAGGTTTGTCGGACCGTTCTAAGTGCTGCGGTGGGTTGGTGAAGTGGCTTATCAGCTAGCACTACCACAACCACTATTGAGACTGTATGATTTCTTTCGTGTGTCTCAGCTCCGACGATATCTACATGATGAATCACACGTCCTTGACTGGGGGAAGCTGGATATCGAGGACGATGTGAATTTCATGGAAAGACCAATGAGGATCGAGGATTGTGAGGAGAAGGTTCTACATGTAAGGACCATTCCTTTGGTTCATGTGTTGTGGAGGCATGGTGGGATCGAGGAACGTACCTGTGAACGGGAGATGCAGATGCGTGCCGAGTTCCCAGAGCTATTTTGAGTTTTGTTCTGTTTTGTTTTTACTTTTTTGTGATGGAACTATTTACATTGTTAATGATGGAATGTGTGGTTTTACTTATTATGTGGATTTGTGTGAAGAGTCCTGACTATAGGGAGGGGATGACTTGATCCCTAATCAAGACACATTAAGGTGGATGTGATTAAACCTGTGTGGGCGAGTCAATGCCAACCAAATTGGATAATATCTTGACATGGAGGAAGAAACTCCCTAACCCATATGAATGGACAGTTAGACCCACGAGTGGTGCCTGGTTACATGAGAGAGAGGTGTTCCTAGATGTCGATGAGGATCACTCATGAGATGTATCTTTGGAGGTGGATGTTTGGAAACCCTCTTTTCTTCAGGTCTAGTTTTGATTCTCGAGGGCGAGAATAGTTTGAGAGGTATCTGATGTAATGAACTTGACCCACCTGGTCCATTACTATTCCAAAACATGGATCCACTATGATGGTGGCACCATGATGGTGGCACGGTGAGGGTGCCACTGTGATGGTGGCACTGTAAGAGTGACACCGTGACGGTGGCACCGTGACGGTGGCACCCTGTCCTCACCGAGCGGTTTTCGTTCTTTCCCAGTTCCGAACTTTTCTGCTCCTACAGCATATTTTTTGACGTAAATATTATTTAATCCCCCCTTTCAAATCCATTTAAATCCCATAAATAATATCTAAAATCTCCCAAGAGTCAAGCAACCCTTAACTTACCAAAACGTGTGGTTTATTCCTCGATGTCACGCCCTTCCATGTACCTTCCAAATCCTCCCCTGTTATGCATTTGCTTATGGTTAAAGAATGTTTTTAATGCATATCCATTATGACCACCTCTCTGAGGAGAATTGTTAAATGAAAATTAATTACATCGTGCGGAAATAGCAAACCACATTGTGAAACCATGATCCGACATTATAGTCGGTCAAAATTCCATATCTCGTAACTGTGTGATCTCATCTTTATATCACGCTAGAAATTATTTCTTATTCCTCTTGGATAGTCTCTTTTTCTTATTTGTGAATTTGGATTTCCCCTTCCTGAGGAATGTGGTGCGCCTGTGCTAGAGCCTTTCTACTCACCCTTGGAGTCCCTGACATTCCTCCCATGCAAATCACGCATCTCCAGTTCTTGGCATGTGGAGAAGAACTTTGATCCTTGATCAACCAGGAAGGGATTTTCCTTCGTGTCTCCTTACTGTGTATCATACGTGTAACACCCCAAGCTTCCACGGTACGTTTCACTTCGAATAATGCAATAGCGTGTGTTGTACGCAACCTCGAGCTCTAACACACACCACAACGAATTAAACTTGCCGTTGTGAATAGTAATACCTACTTTTTGAAATTTAAAAAATTTTATTTATCAAAATGGACTTCATTTTTTGAGTCGGAATATTGAAATTAGCCTATGTTGAATTTTTGGTATTTTTATGAGAACTACTAATTTTTTATGAATAGTGAAAAATACTTAAAAACAACTTTTTTAATCAAAATAATTTATAGTGATAAATAATACTATTTAGTGGTTTTAAAGTATAATTAGAATATATTTTTACCATTTTATCCAATGGTGGTCATTAGAATTAATTTAACATTGAAATTAGACATAAACAATTGTCAATCTTCTGATATAAATTGTTTCTTAAAAACACGCTATTTGTTGTAACAGCGGGAATTAATTATAAAATTAATTAATGCAACTTATATGTTTGGAATTTTGTAAAATAGACATCATTTTTGAATTCGGAATATCAATTATAGCTTAGGGTGAAATTTTGGCCTTATTCTGAAAAACATCAATTTTGATGAATAGTGAAACCACTAAGTGGTAGTTAAATAACTGATTTTTCGTTTAAATGAAATATTACCACTTCTATGATTTGATTTTCAAAAATCCGACATATATGGTTCTCATTAAGAAGTAAAATTTGGTTCAATGAGATTAAAATATTTTTTGGTGAATAGTAACTTTTAAGTTCTTAATCGCGATTAGAGGTAATTAGTGTAGTTTAAGGTAAAAACAAGGTTTTAATAATATGATATGAGCTTGAAACTTGTCCTAATCCTATTGTATGAGTCGTGGCCGACCAAGACAACCCATGGGTCAACTTGTGGACCCCATGGAGCCACTTTAGTTGGAAAATGACATTAATATATATTTATTTAATGTTAAAATTAAATTGACACAAACATGAGTTATTTTACTAAAACAGTTTTTAAGTGGGGTTACACAAGTCCAAATTTTGACTAGAAATATTCATTAGAAAGGTAAAACTATTTCCTACATCATAGTATTTTTTTTATAATTTTTAGACATTAAATAAATTAAATTATTTATGACATCATTATGATGCAGTGATGACCTCATTATTTAACGATTTTAATAAAATGAAACGATAATGTAAATTCCAAGGCTTACACTTGTCCAAAGACTACTGGATGGGTATATTTCGAACCCTTATCACCTTATCCACGAATTATATAAGTGTGGGACCTTTAGAATCCGAAAAGCATTGTATAATAATGTAACATTTCAATCTTTCCAAAAGAGCCCCTCCTCTCCTCTTATAAAAGGCCCCCACCTCTACCACCTTATTCACACTTTCAAGCCTTTTTGTTCGGACAACCTCTGCCCAAATACTCTCCCAACTTCTCTCCCTTCATCCTAGAAGCTTTACTTCAGTCAGAAAGCCAACCTATGGAGTCCTTTTGATCAAATCAAAAGGAAGAACCCAAAGAAGAGGTAACATTTTCATCACCCTCTTTCATGTTTCTTTCTTCTTCCACTCCCTCTTTGTTTATTATTTCAATTCTAAAATTATAACTCCATTATCTTCTATATACTGTTATGTTATTAAAAATATGGAACAACCATATTCAGTATTCTACCCATCAATTGAATGACATGTCACCATAGGTGCGTACGTACAGCTTACCATCTCCACATCGTGGTGTAATTGTTATTCAATATATTATTATTTAGATGGGTATAATAATGATATGTAATTCATGTAAATAATAAATATAACATGATAATTATTCAGTATATATGATATACTATCCAATTATATATTATTTTAATATCAAAATAATGATATTGTCGCTCGTGCGTACGTACGGACTACCGTCTCCACGAACGCGATGAGATTCATTCTCCGTCGTATCCATTCAAGTATAATTATCATTTGATGATTTAAAAATAATGTTTAAGGACATGATATCATTCTGGATATGAATAAGATACAACCTATCCATGAAAAACATGACTTATGTAACAAAACATATAAAAGAAAAAGAGTAAGTTAACACCCGAAACAACGATAAATCTAAGATATTGTTAACAAAGCAATGTTAAAAGATCATATATGATATCATATGAATGTATATGATTATTGTATAATTTAATAACAATTATTCCACCATTATAAAGGAGGTTAACCTACCCCAACCAAGGAAAAGTACAAGGTAAGGGTTTACTTCATAGCCTCTTCATTATCCAAGGTCGTTTATACATAATTATCTACTGGGACATCGTTATCATCCACATCCATGTTTCTTAAAAATGTCTTTCAAAAAATTTTTACTATTAAATGAAAAATGGGTTAAAGTCATTTATACCCTTATATGTTTTTGAAAGGAATCTTACCGTCGTTTTCCAAACAATGTACTTTTTGACCTCTTTGACAAATTTAAGGTAAGAATGTTTTTTTAACTTATACGGCGGGTGCGGCTATTTTCCGCCATTATAACTTCGTCGAAGCTTCCCTAACAAGCTTATAAGAATATCTTCAAAGTAAATGTATTATTTTATAATTATGGTACTTTTTAAATGATTTCAAAAAGGAGAGATATTTCTCTCAAATAGCTTTGATTTCATCCATGTCAACATCCTTTGATGGGTTTTAAGTTTAATTGAAATTGATTTATGATACAAAACTTCTATTGAACATTTTGTGAAATATTTGACTGTGGATGTGTTATTTTTATACCATCCATTGTTTATGGAGAAATTATTGACATTCTGTATGCTAGTTTTAATACGATTATTTATGTTATGTTTAAGCCTATTCATATGAGGAATGTATTGGACTTAATATGTGACGGGTGGAGCCCGCTATATCTCCTCGATGCATCAGTAGGTCTCATGAGACAACTAGACGAGGAATTGGCCGAGGCCCTTTCCCAATTTGATTTATGGTTTTGGCCGAGGCCTTAATCATTTTAGACGTCTTGGCCGAGGCCTTGACAAAATGTTTCAGAATGTCCGGCATTACACATTCCCTCATTATGAAAGTGGTTATTGATATTTCATGTGATTATCCGTCTAGTAGAATATCCATGTGAGTAAGTAATGGCATTATTTTATTTTACTTTTTCCATATTATGCTGAAGTTCAAGTTCAATAAGGCTTTTGTTTTAGTTATACATTGCCTTAAATGCTTATGTTTTCTTATGAAAGTTTCCGCTATATTGTTATCCTTACGAAGCATTTGAGCTCACCCCTTTCAATGTTTTATTTTTCCTAGGATGTGAAGAGGTGTATTATGAATGAATTGCAAGAATAGTCAGTGAGGATATGAGTGTGGACTAGGGAGACCATGTTATTGTAGTTTTCATTTTTATGATGTAATGAAAGACTTATGAATGTATCTAGTGTTTCCAAGGCTACTAAACTAATCGGTCTTTCGAGACTTGATCTTTTTTGATCATGCCAATGTTATGAAGTAATGCACCGACTCTGGGTAGCTGGGGTTGGGGCGTTACAGTTGGTATCAGAGGCAGTTTAGTACTAACCTTGGAAGCTATATTTAGAGAAACTCTGATTAGAGCACATAGCCCAAAGATAGACTTTGAGGATTAGTATAGAAGAACTTCCTAGAATTTTGGTATTGTAGAGATTTTGTGAGTTTTCTGAGCAATACATCCCTGTCTGGATACGAGCAGGTAGAGGCGGCTCTGGCACAGATGTTCATAGGGGTAAAACCCGAAAACACCGCTTTGAGCTAGACTCGAACGGGAACTGGTGCACGACAACGGGCCTTGCTGCACTCTTGGTTACGACACTCCTGGGGGATATGCTTAGGATAACACTCATTTTCTTTACAAATCATTATGAAGGGTTTATGAGTATATACTTCCTCAAAGAAAACATTTTTATGATTATGGATTATATCCATAAATAGTTCAATTTATGTTAAGTGTTTTATAAGTATGGGATTATGTATTTTGATTCATAAACTGATCTAGTTTATGCCATTGTTTAGAAATGGTGCCTAGTGGAAGAAATGGAAACTGTATCAATGCACGCACTCCATGTAGGGATTTCCCTCCTGCTCAAGATAATTATAGTGGGGCTGGTGATGCAACTGGTGCCGATCAGCTAATCACCATACTGGGACAACTTACTCAGGTTATGAATAATAACCTTACCCGTATGGAGCACCCTGATCCACAGCGTGGAGGATCAATGTTAGATCGATTCATGAGGCAACAACCACCAACGTTCAATGGGAGTACAAATCCCTTAGTAGCAGAGCAATGGATAAATTCCCTAGATAAAATATTTCAGGCTTTGGGGAGCAGTGAAAGGGAAAATGTTATCATGGCAGTTTACTGCTTCACTGGAGATGCCGGTCAGTGGTGGTCACTGATTCAAAACACAAAGGAATATGATGACGTATCGAATATGGAATGGAGGGAGTTCAAAGATCTTTTCTTAGAAAAATACTTTCCTCATGACCATCGAGCAGATATGGAAAGGCAATTTCTGAGTTTGAGGCAGAAGGAGGATGAGAATGTCGCAAAGTATGAGGCTAACTTTACAAGGTTAGCGAGGCATGCTTCCGATTATATAAGTAACCCAAGGAGTAAGATTGATCGTTTCTTTGATGGGTTAAAACCATTTCTCCGTCGAGCTTTAGTATCACAACCCTTCTCATCATACAAAGATATTGTCTCGTGTGCTATCAAGACAGAAAATGAATTCTCTAAGTCTTATGAAAATAAAGTAAAGCAAGAGAAGAAGAGAACGGCGGAACAAGAGACAGATAAAGGGAAAAAGGAAAAGAAGGATTTTCCATTATGTGATAATTGTGGGAAGAATCACCCTGGTACGTGCCTAAAAGGAATGGGAGTTTGTTATAAATGTGGAGAAAAGGGTCACCAGGCTCGTGATTGCAAAGGAAAGAAAGAGGCTGTCAAAGTTGAATGCTACAATTTTAGGGAAATGGGGAATTATGCAAATGAATGTCCCAAGTGTCAAGGAAACTTACCTCAGAAAAGGCCAAGGGATCAAGGCCAATCTTCTGCTGTTACTACAGTTGATGCAGAATAATTAATGTATTGGTGCTTTTGGACTCATGGATTATATTCTGGTTATTAGAATAATGTGATATATATATAAGGATTGTACTGTAGTACTTGTTGTTTCAGTAAGGTTTTAATATGATGAAGGTAATCATATTTTTAGTATGTGACAATAAGAGAAATTTTACTTTGTTTGGGGAATCTGATAAATTGATTTTGGAATTAAGAGACCTTTTAGAGAAATTCTAGACAAAGGTATTTTGGATAACTATAAAGGTTGGAGTGGATTAAGTTGAACCATGGATAGTATTGTTTAAGGTTAAAGCATTTCTGAAGATTATTTTTGGAATATTATAATACTATAGTTTTAGGAAAAGGACAACCTGCAGGGTGGGGAATAACCCGTCGCATCGAACAAAGCTATAGGAATCGAACCCACAACCATAGTGCGACAATCCTTTATTTCCTACCACTAGCCTACAGGAAGTCCCTGGTTATTACAAAATAGTTTTACTAATCTAAATGGTATGTGTTAACATTTGGAACTTTATACAATTAGGATAAATAGAATATTTTTGAGTTCCGTTACCATTTGGAGTAAAAGTTGGTTTTGTGGTAAAAATTTATTAACGAATGAAAGTATACATAACAAGTATGTATATTCACTTACGTTCTTAGTAAATCTCCTAAATAAATTCCTCAACATTATAAAAGGTAACTTAAAACAAAAAATTTGTCGGTTAACTTTTCCAACTGGGGATTCAATGACTGTTTAACCAATCACAAGTTTGTGATTTTCTTGTGGTTAAACTTTCTCCTAATCCTGTTTTCTATAACTCTCCATTAGATCTTGATGGTTTGTTTCTCCTCCATATCCATATTTTCATAGAATCCTAGAATGGGCTCTATCGGGTGACCTTTGTACTTATCTTGCTTTCTTTTAATGTTATATAATTATTAACCTTATTTCCGATGTGGGTTTTCCTCAAAGGTATTTTCTCTTTTCAACCTTTTATTTTCAAAGAAAAATTTCAAATTGCGAGGACGCAATTTATTGAAGGAGGTGATAATGTAACACCCCATGATTTCACGGTACATTTCACTTCGAATACTGCAATAGCGTGTGTTGTACGCAACCTCGAGCTCTAACACACACCACAACGAATTAAACTAGCTGTTGTGAATAGTAATACCTACTTTTTGAAATTTTATAAATTTTATTTATCAAAATGGACTTCATTTTTTGATTCGGAATATTGAAATTAGCCTATGTTGAATTTTTGGTATTTTTCTGAGAACTACTAATTTTTTATGAATAGTGAAAAATACTTAAAAACAACTTTTTTAATCAAAATAATTTATAGTGATAAATAATACTATTTAGTGGTTTTAAAGTATATTTCGAATATATTTTTACTATTTTATCCAATGGTGGTCATTAGAATTAATTTAACATTGAAATTAGACATAAACAATTGTCAATCTTTTGATATAAATTGTTTCTTAAAAACACGCTATTTGTTGTAACAACGGGAATTAATTATAAAATTAATTAATGCAACTTATATGTTTGGAATTTTGTAAAATAGACATCATTTTTGAATTTGGAATATCAATTATAGCTTAGGGTGAAATTTTGGCCGTATTCTGAAAAACTTCAATTTTTGATGAATAGTGAAACCATTAAGTGGTAGTTAAATAACTGATTTTTCGTTTACATTAAATATTACCACTTCTATGATTTTATTTTCAAAAATCCGACATACATGGTTGTCATTAAGAAGTAAAATGTTGTTCAATGAGATTAAAATAATTTTTTTGGTGAATAGTAACTTTTAAGTTCTTAATCGCGATTAGAGGTAATTAGTGTAGTTTAAGGTAAAAACAATGTTTTAATAATATGATATGAGCTTGACACTTGTCCTACTCCTATTGGATGAGTCATGGCCGACTAAGACAACCCATGGGTCAACTTGTGGACCCCATGGAGCCACTTTAGTTGGAAAATGACATTAATATATATTTATTTAATGTTAAAATTAAATTGACATAAACATGAGTTATTTTACTAAAACAGTTTTTAAGTGGGGTTACACAAGTCCAAATTTTGACTATAAATATTCATTAGAAATATAAAAAGCTTTCCTACATCATAGTATTTTTTTATAATTTTTAGACATTAAATAAATGAAATTATTTATGACATCATTATGATGCAGCGATGACCTCATTATTTAACAATTTTAATAAAATGAAAAGATAATGTAAAATCCTAGGCTTACACTTGTCCAAAGACTATTTTATGGTTATATTTCGAACCCTTATCACCTTATCCACGAATTATATAAGTGTGGGACCTTTAGAATCCGAAAATCATTGTATAATAATGTAACATTTCAATCTTTCCAAAAGAGCCCCTCCTCTCCTCTTATAAAAGGCCCCCACCTCTACCACCTTATTCACACTTTCAAGCCTTTTGGTTCGGCCAACCTCTTCCCAAATACTCTCCCAACTTCTCTCCCTTCATCCTAGAAGCTTTACTTTAGTCAGAAAGCCATCCTAATGAGTCCTTTTGATCAAATCAAATGGAATAACCCAAAGAAGAGGTAACATTTTCATCACCCTCTTTCATGTTTCTTTCTTCTTCCACTCCCTCTTTGTTTATTATTTCAATTCTAAAATTATAACTCCAGTATCTTCTATATACTGTGATGTTATTATAAATATGGAACAACCATATTCAGTATTCTACCCATCATTTGAATGACATGTCACCATACGTGCGTACGTACGGCTTACCGTCTCCACATCGTGGTGTAATTATTATTCAATATATTATTATTTAGATGGGTATAATAATGATATGTAATTCATGTAAATAATAAATATAACATGATAATGATTCTTTATATATGATATACTATCCAATTATATATTATTTTAATATCAAAATAATGATATTGTCGCTCGTGCGTACGTACGGACTACCGTCTCCAAGAACGCGATGAGATTCATTCTCCGTCGTATCCATTCAAGTATAATTATCATTTTATGATTTAAAAATAATGTTTAAGGACATGATATCATTCTGGATATGAATAAGATACAACCTATCCTTGAAAAACATGACTTACGTAACAAAACATATAAAAGAAAACGAGTAAGTTAACACCCGAAACAACGATAAATCTAAGATATTGTTAACAAAGCAATGTTAAAAGATCATATATGATATCATATGAATGTATATGATTCTTGTATAATTTAATAACAATTATTTAACCATTATAAAGGAGGTTAACCAACCCCAACCAAGGAAAAGTACAAGGTAAGGATTTACTTCACAACCTCTTCATTATCCAAGGTTGTTTATACATAATTATCTACTGGGACCTCGTTATCATCCACATCCATGTTTCTTAAAAATGTCTTTCAAAACATTTTTACTATTAAATAAAAAATGGGTTAAAGTCATTTATACCCTTATTCATTTTTTAAAGGAATCTTACCGTCGTTTTCCAAACAATGTACTTTTTGACCTCTTTGACAAATTTAAGGTAAGAATGTTTTTTTTAACTTATACGGCGGGTGCGGCTATTTTCCGCCATTATAACTTCGTCGAAGATTCCCTAACAAGGTTATAAGAATATCTTCAAAGTAAATGTATTATTTTATAATTATGGGACTTTTTAAATGATTTCAAAAAGGAGAGATATTTATCTCAAATAGCTTTGATTTCATCCATGTCAACATCCTTTGATGGGTTTTAAGTTTAATTGAAATTGATTTATGATACAAAACTTCCATTGAACATTTTGTGAAATATTTGACTGTGGATGTGTTATTTTTATACCATCCATAGTTAATGGAGAAATTATTGACATTTCGTATGCTAGTTTTAATACGATTCTTTATGTTATGTTTAAGCCTATTCATATGAGGAATGTATTGGACTTAATATGTGACAGGTGGAGCCCGCTATAGCTCCTCGATGCATTGGTAGGTCTCATGAGACAACTAGACGAGGAATTGGCCGAGGCCCTTTCCCAATTTGATTTATGGTTTTGGCCGAGGCCTTAATCATTTTAGACGTCTTGGCTGAGGCCTTGATAAAATGTTTCAGAATGTCCGGCATTATACATTCCCTCATTATGAAAGTGGTTATTGATATTTCATGTGATTATTCTTCTAGTAGAATATCCATGTGAGTAAGTAATGGCATTATTTTATTTTACTTTTGCCATATTATGCTGAAGTTCAAGTTAAATAAGGCTTTTGTTTTAGTTATACATTGCCTTAAATGATTATGTTTTCTTATGAAAGTTTCCACTATATTTTTATCCTTACGGAGCATTTGAGCTCACCCCTTTCAATGTTTTATTTTTCCCAGGATGTGAAGAGGTGTATTATGACTGACATGCAAGAATAGTCAGTGAGGATATGAGTGTGGACTAGGGAGACCATGTTATTGTAGTTTTCATTTTTATGATGTAATGAAAGACTTATGAATGTATCTAGTGTTTCCAAGGCTACTAAACTAATCGGTCTTTCGAGACTTGATCATTTGTGATCATGCCAATGTTATGAAGTAATGCACCGACTGTGGGTAGCTGGGGTCGGGGCGTTACAATACATGGTAGGTACACCACTATTTTTGTGGGAATGGATGAAATTGAACCTTAAAAAACATAATAAACAGACTATTAAATAATGATGTGGTGCGTTGAAAATTTTGTTGTACTCTTTTATAATTCTTATATGTTGTGAACTATATGGGATTATGCTCACTAAAAATCATGGTCATTGGTGGTCTTTCCTTCCACACTAATGTACCCTTGTCTTCTGTGATGATTAAATGGCTGTAACATTGAAATTGGTTAATAAACTAAACTCTGTTGGTTAAAAGGAAGCCTAGTGAACCACAATCCTTATGTGGTCACCCCGGTTAACCCACAAAAAGAAGAACCTAATGAATGATGTGCTTGAACCTCGAACATTCCCTAGTCTGTTTTTGTAAGAGGTGTGTTGTTCTATTTTGATGCTTATGGGGTGATGTGGATGGGGATGGGCTCCTCTATTGTGGAACGGTTGTTGGTTGTGAATCTGAAGCTGTGTGGGGATGTATCTTGATGCTTGGTTTGGTTCCAGTACTTTGATGGATATCATGTATCCCTTTGTTGGTGTGTCTTTACAAGAGAACCGGGTGTGAATGATTAAATTTTTGTTTGGCGGTATATCTTTCTCTGGCTTTTGGTTATGCCTGTTTGGTTCCCAGTAGTGAAGAATATACATAAATGGGATCACTTGAACATGAAAACAAGAATGGGCTCAATGGTGAATTGATTTCCGGGATGAGTGGTGACATGGTCGGGGGTTCGGTGTTTCTTGTGAATGAATAGTAACAAGGGTGTTTTTGATTAAGTTGGATTTGGAACTCCTAGGTTGGGATGAGTGATTTTTATACATATTATATTATTGTAGTTCTTATGTTTCTTATTCGTGCCCCACCCAAGTTGATCACCTAGTTCCAAACACCCCCATTTCATGGGGGAGGGTGTTTTTCAAAACACTCCTTTGAGTGGCTGGTTATTAGCTCCTTTTCTGCTCCCTTTCCCGAATATCCCAAGACTCATCGGGAAGGCTGTGATGGCCTGAGGTCCATTATAGCCCAAGATTATTCGGGCATGGTAGTTGTGGTGGTTTCCCCGGTGTGTGCAGGCAGGTTGTTTCCCAAGTGTCTTTGGGATAAGACCCAGGTGTCTTCGGGCATGGCAGTAATTGTTTTGGCCCAGGTGTTTGCGGGCGTGGTTATGTGTTGTTGTTGTGGACCAGGTGTTTGCGGGTGGGACGTGTGGTTCTGGCCCAGGTGTGTGAAGATGGGGTGTGGCAGTGGGACTGCAGTGAGAATGGAGGGAGAGGTTTGATGCTTAGGATGTCTTCAATAACCAGTGGGGAAGTGGCGGGGGGTACCCAAACATCGATGTGTTATTACTATTACATTTCTTGTAATACCCTGTTACGTTTGGAAGTACTTTTTATGTCTATAAGTGCCTTTGTTTTGGATTAGTGACTTGGGGGTGCATTTGGATGAAATTTTAATTAAGGAAAAAAGGAAATGGCTTGTGCACGGTTAGCACACGGTTTGATAAATTGTGTGATCAAACCGTGCCAACATAGAAGCACTGGACAATGGGGTACACACAGTGTGCGCACGGTTTGGTAAACCGTGAAACTAAACCATGCAGACCAGCAACCATGGATAGTGATATACGCATGGTGTGTGCACGGTCTGCCTTACCGTGCAGACAAACGGTGCGGTCACTTAACACTAGATCCTTAAATTGTGGATCTCGGCCATTTTGCCTCTAAATTCTTCATTTTTCATCCTAAGTGGCTCTAACTCGAGATTTTTCTTCTCCTAAGGTCAGAGAAATTTATCCCTTCGTTCTGGAGGTGATCCAAGGGCTCCTATTGATGAATAAAAGTGGGATTCTCAAGGTATGTGATCTTTCTTCTTCTTTTTTGATTGGTTTCTTAGATCTACTTAGATATACTTATCCTCTTCCCTCAGTTTCTTAGATCTACGCCCGTTATGGGTAGATCTTTGGGATTGGTACCATTTTTGATGAGTTTTGGTCTTGGTCTTACTAGGAGGAGAGATATAAGGCGAGTTCTTGACAAAGTGACCCGGTTTTCTTGAGTGTTCTCGACCATTGTGGTTTTGGTCAAAACCTTCAAGGTAGGTGGTTCCGTCCCAACTTGCCAAATTTTTTGTCATTGTATTTTTTTGATTGATTTCAATTATTTATTTAAATTCAATTTCTCAAGTTGCTTTCAATTAATTAGTACAAACTCAATTCCATTGAATTTAGTTATTTGAAATGGTTTTGGCATAGAAATTTGGGAAAACCCCAATTCCATTGAATTGGGTGTGTTTATGGAAATTTTCCAATTTAAATTGTCGGATTTAAATTGTGGTTTTGATGGAAATTTTTTCAATTAAATTATTGAATTTAATTGTGGAAATGGAATTTGTAATGAGGTAATTGGTTTTGAATGGATTTAAAACTTATTGAAATTGCATAGAATGATTTGATAGAAACCCCTTGGTTTTATCTTGTGAAAATGGAATGTTTTGAATAAAACCAGTTTTGGTTTTAAATGGAATAAAATTGGCACTTTTGAAATGGAATAATGGGATTGATCATATTTTATGAATTTTCAAAATAGTTTTCCCATCATTTAAGAGTGCATGCACGCCTTAGGTAGTTAGTGAGTTATTTGGATACACTCTACACTACGACAACGTTCTAAAACATACATGCAGCGGGTCACATCCCCGACGGGTTGGTGATGAGTCTCCTTTGGCCATTGTCATAGGTACGTGTGTATACACATCTTACTAAGTTCACATAGAGAGTACAGAATCCTATAATTGGTTAATACTATAGTACCTTTTGGCAGATGACCATGTTGCTTTCTTGTTAATTTATATTTGAGATATAAATGTATGCCAATACTTGTGAACTGTTTTACATGCCTGCTGAATTTATATAAATTGTTTCATATAAATGATTTATTTAAGCCGTCATTTTAGAAATATTCCATCATTTGTAAAGCCTTTGATTAAAGTATTTATTTCCATCATTTAAAAATGTTTAGCATATTTATTTAGAATATGATTTTGAATTACCAAACCTATTTGTTTGAAAATTGAAAGCTTTTATTTGGATAATCTTTATTTGGCATCTATTATGGAATCTCTGGTGGTATCCTTCTGGTCTTAGGCTCATAACCTAATTTTTCCTTCAGGTGTTTGTAGATTTTCTTCTTCCAGGATCGAGCAAAGGGAAGGGACCTCTTGGAGGGGGATACAATTGTTGATCCTTGGACTTAGTGAGTTGTGTCCTTTGGGACCTTAGGACTGTCTTTCCCTTTTTGTACTTGGGTTGTAGTACTTCGGCATTTCATGCCTCTTTGTATTCGGGTACATCACTCCCAGTGGAGTTTCTTTTGTTATGCATACTGTTTTTTTACTCTTGCTTCAACATTCTTGTGGGAAAATCGTTCCCACTTGTATGTTGTATGATGCCAGGTGCTTCTCGCCGACCCGTGGGGATCGGGAACTCCCTTTGGTTTATGTCAGTGCCGGCTCTGTTATCGGGTTACTAGGGTACCCGGGATGGTTCGTGACAAATTGGTATCAGAGGGAGGTTGAGGTTTGTTGAACATCTTTCCTAGATGACAGTATGCATTGGAGGTTCCTTTTCAGGACTTAGGACGTAGCTGTGATTGAGGGCCTAGCCATCTCTCACCATAATGAACCTTAAGTTACCAGGGTTGGTTAGGGAAATACAACTTATGGATTAGTTTCCTGTATTTTTCCCTGTTTTGATTTGGATAGAGTGTAATCAAAATATTGTTATCCTTATTTTAAGAATAGTTTTCCCTGTTACCTTTTTGGTGTCTCAATCTTTGTCTTTTCTGGTGTTGTGTAGCATCATGCCTCGGAAAAGACGTGGGAATAAGATCCAAAAAGAGGTTTCTGCTGAACCTCAACAAGAGATACCTACTGTGGATCCGAGTCTGGTTGAGGTGATCATTCACACTATCCAAGCTCTAGGTTAGGCACCACCTCCAGTCCTTGTTCAGAATCCAGCTCTAGATCCTCCTAGTGATATTATCTAAAGTCATTCCCAAGAGTTCCTACACCAGAAGCCACCAGTCTTCAAAGGCTCCACTGATCCTCAACATGCTGAGGAATGGTTGACTATGATCAAACACATGTTTGGGTTTTTGGAGACACCTGATGTGATCATGGTGAAGTGTTCCACCTTCGTACTAGAGGGACCAAGTAGGGGATGGTGGGACATGATGGTGACGGCTGCGAAACATGAGGGTTTAGAGTGGAAAGACTTTAGGGTTCTTTTCACTGATCAGTTCTGTCCAGAATCTATGGTTTTGGCCATGGCTGTGGAGTATTTTAAACATGACCAGGCCAACAAAACCGTGACTGAGTACTCAAATCGATTTACTGAGTTGGTACAGTTTGCTCCTGAAATTGTATCAAATGAGAGAATGACGGCTCGACGATTTGAGTTGGGGATTCGATCAGATATCCATTCTTAGGTTTTCTTACTGAAGCTACCCACTTATGCTGATGTGCTGGATAGGGAAATGATGGTTGAGATGGATTGGTAGGAAAGTCAGAGTTGCAGGAAGTTCTTTTTTCATTAAGTGGCAGTGTTGGTTCCTTTAAATGAGAATGGAAGCGCGATGTTACTCATGGTGGTTCTCATCAAATGAGTCATTCCAGACCTTCGGTAGCACCATGAGGGGCTTCCTTCACTTTCTATCAATGTGGGAATCCAGGACATTCAAAGAGAGTTTGCACTGAGGTGCTCAAGAACTGTACCTCCTGTGGACGTTGAGGGAACCAACAGAGATTCTTCCATCACTTCTCTACTCTACGTAGTGGAACAGGATCATCAGCACCTCCAAATACTGCGGGGAAATCAAATGCTTCGCGCGCAAAAAAGGTTCTAGCAACAGGAATCCGGATCAAAGATTATTCACGTAGTGGAAGAGTCGCCAGAGGTAGCTGATACAGGTCCTGCAACTATGAGAGTTACCATTATTATAGCTCCGTCTGTAGTGACAGCTCTTTTTGGTACTGGTGCTTCTCACTCTTTCATTTCAACCCATCTTGTTAATCTTCTTAATCTACCTGTGGATCTTTTATCTTGTGCAATGGATATTACTTCACCTCTTGGTACAATGAGAGAGAAGGGTCTCTGTAGTCTTGCTTGCATTTTCTTTCTATCAGATGTCGATCTTGTTTGGTACTTTTTGGTTCTCGACATTAAATCTTTTGACGTCATATTTGGGATGGACTGTCTCATCGCCAATAAATCCAGGATTGATTGTCACCTCTGACAGGTCTACCTTACTACACCCAGTGGTGTGCCTATTGTTTTTCAAGGAGAATGGGACCCCAGGTCAGGTAGAGACGGATCTTCTTGTCCAGAGCTGGGGAAAATAATATCAGTGATTTATTTTGATCTATTTAAAGATCCAACGAGTGGTGATCTTCCTCTAGTCGTCGCTGAGTTTCCAGACGTGTTACCTTCTGACTTCTCTGGTATGCCACCAGTAAGAGATGTTGATATCACTATTGACTTAATGCCTGGTACTCAAACGGTTTCTATTCCCTCTTACCGAATGGCTCCAGCTGAACTAAAAGAACTAAAGACTCAGTTAGATGATCTTCTTGGTAAAGGTTTTTTACGCCCGAGTGTGTCACCTTGGGTGGCACCAGTTCTCTTCACCATGAAGGCTGATGGTTCTCTAGGCTTATGTGTTGATTATCGAAAGCTCAATCGAGTTACGATAAAGAACAAATATCTGTTACCACGAATTGATGAATTGTATGACCAATTGAAAGGGGAAAAGTGGTTTTCAAAAATTGATCTTCGTTCTGGTTACAATCAGTTGAGGATAAATGAATCTGACATTCCTAAGACTGCTTTTTGGAGTATGAATGTCCATTATGAGTACCTTGTTATGCCCTTTGGCCTAAAAAATGATCCTGCATTTTCACGGCTTTGATGAACATGGTTTTCTGTGAGTATCTAGATACTTTCGTGGTGGTCTTTGTGTATGACATTATATTCTACTCCAAGTCTAAGGAGGATCATGTGCATCATCTCAGAACAGTTTTGGATCTTCTAAGGAATCACCATCTTTATGCCAAGATTTCAAAGTGTGATTTCTGGATTCGGGAAGTGAAATTATTGGGACTTGTCATGTGAGAACAAGGAATTTTAGTTGATCTTGAAAAGGTTAAGGCTATTATGACTTGGGAACAACCATGAAATGTTTTCCAGATTCGGAGCTTCTTGGGCTTAGCAGGATATTATCGCCGGTTTGTTAAAGACTTCTCAAAGTTAGCTTCTCTAATGACTACTCTGACTAAAAACGGAGTGAAGTTTTCCTGGAACGATAAATATTAGAGTTCATTTGTTGAGCTAAAGCGTCTTTTGACTACTGCACCTCTTTTAACTCTTCCTGAGGCTGGGGCAGGTTATGTGGTCTTCTGTGATGCATCGATTTCAGGTTTGGGATGTGTGCTTATGCATGGTAATCATGTTGTTTCCTATGGATCTCGTCAGCTTAAGCCTCATGAGAAGAACTATCCTACCCATGACCTTGAACATGTAGCTGTAATGCACAAACCTAAGTGTTGGAGGAATTACCTTTATGGAGAAAGGTTTTCTGTGTATTTAGACCACAAGAGATTGAGTTATATCTTCTCTCAAAAATATTTGAATCTTCACCAAAGGCGTTGGGTGGAGTACCTGCAGTCTTTCGACTTTGACATTTATTATACCCCAGGAAAAGGGAATGTAGTTGCAGATGCATTAAGCAGGAAACATCCATCACAGGCTATGAAAGAATCTTCAGAAGAGTGGAGTTTGATGGCTCTTTTTGCTCAGTTTCATATTGGAGTTCATTGTAAGGGGAATGAAGTTTCTTTAGCCAGTTTTCAGTTGAATTATGCTCTCCTCGAGTTGATTCTTCAGGAACAACAACTGGATAATGAAATCCATAGCATTATGGACTATCTTTATGGTGGGGAGATCAAAAACTTGTGGTAGTTCTCCAAAGAGTGTGTTCTTTTTTATCGAAACCATTATGTTGTTCCGTTATCGGCAAGGAATGATGTGTTGGGGGTTTCCCATAACTCTTAGTGGGATGTGCACCCAGGAACCACAAAAATGTTCTATGACGTGCGGAGACAGTTCTGGTGGCCAGGTATGAGATGATACATTCCCAAGTTTGTATCCCATTGCTATACATGCTAGCAGGTGAAATCCAAGCACCAAAAACCTTCGGGTATTCTTCAACCACTTCTAGTCCCTACATGGAAGTGGGATGAAATCTCTATGGACTTTGTGGTTTGGTTACCTCAAACCCAGAGGAAGAAGAATGCGATATGGGTTGTGATGGACAGACTAACTATGTCGGCTCACATTATACCTATTCGGGATACAACCAAAGTTTAGGAGTTGGGAAAAATCTATGTTAATGAAATTGTTTGTTTGCATAGATTTCCATCAGCAATAGTCTCTGATAGGGATCCTCGGTTTACTTCTCTCTTTTGGAGAGGACTTCAGGTGGCACAGGTATATCTGGTCCGTTTGAGCACGACCTACCATCCACAATCAGATGGCCAGAGAGAGAGAGCTATTCAGATCCTTGAGTATATGCTCCGCGCTTGTGTTCTCAATTTTGGTGGGACTTGGGATGACCATCTGGGGCTAGTTGAATTCTCTTATAACAACAGTTATCAATCTATGAACATTATGGATCCTTTTGATGCTTTTTATGGCCGTCTGTGTAAATCTCTCTTATGTTGGTCGAAGATTGGTGAATGTTCTTTGGTAGGACTAAGTTTGGTCCAAGAGACGACAGCTAAGATCCAGTTGATTAATTAGAGAATGTTGATAGCTCAGAGTCGGTACAAGTCTTATGATGATCATCGTCGTATACCTTTAGAGTTCTCAGTTGGTGACAAATTTTTCTTCAAAGTTTCACCCCGTTTAGGTCATCGACGGCTTGGGAGGCGAGGGAAGCTTGCTCCTCGTTTTGTGGGACCTTTTGAGGTTGTTGGTCTTGTGGGAAAAGTTTCTTACCGTCTAGCTCTACCACCACAGCTGACGTCGATACATAACATGTTCCATGTATCGCTTCTACGAAGGTATCTCTCTGATCCATCTCATTTTGTGAGCTGGAGTGATCTTGAGATTGAACTAGATTTGTTTCTGACTGAATGACTAGTGAGGGTTCTTGATTCTGAGACTAAGGTACTTCGTGGGAGAACGATACCTCTGGTCCGTGTACTCTGGCAGCATGGTTCTAATTCTCATGAGACATGGGAAAGATAAGGACTAATGAGGGAGTAGTGGACTCATATTTTTGACATGGAGGTTTCTTCTTAGGATTTCTGGGGGCAGAAAGATCTTATGGTGGGTAGGTTGTAACATCCCGTTATGTTTTCATGTACTTTTGATGTCTCTAAGAGCCTCTGTTATGGATTATTGACTTGGGGGTGCATTTGGGTAAAATTTTTAGTAAAGAAAAAAAATGAAATGTCTTGTGCACAGTTAGCACACGGTTTGATAAACCGTGCGATCAAACCGTGCCAACCTAGCAGCACTGGACAATGGGGTATGCACGATGCGTGCACGGTTTCATAAACCATGTGACTAAACCGTGCAGACCAGCAAACATGGACAGTGATATCCACACGATGTGTGCACGGTTTGACTAACTGTGTGGACAAACCATGCAGTCACATAAAACTAGATCCTTAAATTGTGCATCTCATCCATTTTGCTTCTAAAATGCTTCATTTTTCCTCCAAAGTTGCCCTAACTCGGGATTTGTCTTCTCTTGGGGTCAGAGAAGGTTCTCCCTTGGTTCCAGAGGCAATCCAAGGGATCCTCTTGGTGAATCGAAGTGGGATTCTCAAGGTATGTGCTTGTTCTTCTTCATTCTTGATTGTTTTTTTAGATATACTTAGATCTACTTCTCCTCTTCACTCGGTTTCGTAGATCTACGCCCATTATGGGTAGATCTAAGTGAGTGGTATCATGTTTGATGAGATTTGGTCTTGGTCTTACTAGGAGGAGAGATCTAAGGCAGGTTCTTGACTAAGTGACACAGTTTTCTTGAGTGTTGTCGACCATTATGGTTTTGGTCAAAAGCTTCAAGGTATGTGGTTCCATCCCAGCATGCCAAATTGTTTATCATTGTATTTGCTTGATTTATTTCAATTATTTATTTAAATTCAATTTCTCAAGTTTCTTTCAATTAATTTATAAAAACTTGAGTCCATTGAATTGAGATATTTGAAATGGTTTTGGCCTAGAAATTTGAGAAAACCCCAATTCCATTGAATTGGGTGTGTTTATGGAAATTGGCTAATTTAAATTGTTGGATTTAAATTGTGGATTTTATGGAAATGTTTTCAATTAAATTGTTGAATTAAATTGTGGAAATGAAATGTGTAATGATGGAATTGGTTTTGATTCGATTTCAAACTTTTTCAAATGGCTTAGAATGATTTTATTGAAACCCATTGGTTATATCTTGTGAAAAAGGCATGTTTTGAAAAAACCCATTTTGGTTTTAAATGGAATGAAATTGGAACTTTTGAAATGGAATAATGGTATTGATCGTATATTAATCATTCTTAAAATAGTTCTCCCATAATTTAAGAGTGCATACAAGCCTTAGGTAGTTAGTGAGTTATTTGGATACACTCTACGCTACGACAATGTTCTAAAACATACATGCAGTGGGTCACTTCCCCAATGGGTTGGTGATGAGTCTCCTTTGGCCATTTTCATAGGGACGTGTGTATACACATCTTGCTGAGTTCACATAGAGAGTGTGGAATCCTATAACTCGTTAATACTATCGTACCTTTTGGCAGATGACAATGTTGCTCGCTAGTTTATTTATATTTGAGATATAAATGTATGCCAATACCCGTGAACTATTTTACATTACTCCTAAATTTATATAAAATGTTTTATAAAAATGTTTTATTTAATCCATTGTTTTAGAAATATTCCATTATTTGTAAAGCATTTTCTTAAAGTATTTATTTTCATCATTTGAAAATGTTTAGCATATTTATATAGAATATGATTTTGAATTTCCAAACCTATTTGTTTGAAAATTGAAAGCTTTTCTTTGGATAATCTGTATTGGGAATCTATTATGGAATCTATGGTGGAATCCTTCTGGGCTTAAGATCAAACCCTACTTTTGCCTTCAGGTGTTTGTAGATTTTATTCTTCTAGGATCGAGCAAAGAGAAGGGACCTCTTGGAGGTGGATCTAGTTGTTGATCCCTGGACTTGGTGAGCTGTGTCCTTTGGGACCATGGCACTTTCTTTCCCTTTTTGTATTTGGGTTATAGTACTTCTTAATTTCATGCCTCTCTGTATTCTGGTACATCACTCCCAGTGGAGTTTCTTTTGTTATGCATACAATTTGTTTTACTCTTGCTTCTTCATTGTTGTGGAAAAATCATTCCCACTTGTATGTAGTATGATGCCAGGTGCTAGTTGCCGACCTCTGGGGATTGGGAACGCCCTTCGGGTTATGTCAGGGCTGGCCCAGTTATCTGGTTACCAGGGTAGCCGGGCTGGTTCATGACATTTCTAGACTTGCGTTATTTGGGGAGTGTGCCTTGGTGAGGATTGGGTGGCCAGTTTTCCTTGCTAGGGGTTTTGGTTATGTCTTTTCTCACAAGGCATTAAAATTCCTCCCCACTTATGAATGATAGCTTTTGGTTTCCCCTACTGAGTATATTTGTATACTCACCCTACATATATAAAACTGTTTTCAGGTTTCCAGGAGGACTTCAGGCATCGTGTAGGGTCGTACTAGTTCAAACATTGGGGTTGTTGTTGTTGATGTTTTTCTTTCTTTTGGTACTTCTTTTTGGGGTTTTCTTTTACTTTTGGATCATTTTCTTTTGGAACATGCATATGAGAATGGTGTGTTTTGGATTTACCTATACTTCCACTTTGGTGTTGTTGGGATTTACTATCTTATCTCCTAATCCTATTAAGTACAAATTTTAATGCCTTCCACCTTGTGTGTGATTCTATACCCTTGGTGGTAGTCGCCACTCGAGGACCTATTGAAGGCGGGTCTCAGGGGCCATTATCTCTCATTCAACTTGAATAAGTAAGGGTCTGGAAACTTGTTGTCACTTCTCTCATCTTGGTGAAGGCGGGTAGTGACAGTAATAGTATTGGGTTATTCATTTATCCACCCTAACAAATTTATTTTACAATAACTTGTTTATTACTTAGGCTTATAGGGTATTCTGAGGCGATTCTTGGTTTGTGGCTAATGTTCTTGAATCGATGTGATATGTGACATGGATTCCTATACATAAATCATGGGATCCAACTTATATTATTCAGTGGGAGTTAGTTGGGTTCCTCATTTGAAATTTCTTGGACGAGATAATAGAGGGAATAAGGTGTATATCATAACATGAGAGATACTTGTAACCGAAAAAAATTAAAAAATTAACATCATATTAAATTTCCTACATGAAAAAAAACACCAAGAAAATAAATTTAGATAACATCACAAGACATTAAGATATATTAAATATATTATATAAATTCAATATATTTTTTATCATGAAATTTACACAATACTAAGTTATCTTTCATTACACATAAAATTTACATTCTGTAAAGTCTTTCATTTCATGCAAGACCAGGATTTATGGAAACATATTAATATTATTATTTTAAATTAAAATCATCTCATAGACATTAAATTAGGGGTTATAAATATGATTCACAAACTTAAGAAACTATATGTTCAAATTCATTGGTCACCAAGTAATTATAAATGAATATAAAACCAATTGAATATAAATGAAATGTTTTTATA
The DNA here is from genome assembly GCA_963277665.1 of Viscum album. NCBI lineage: Eukaryota > Viridiplantae > Streptophyta > Magnoliopsida > Santalales > Viscaceae > Viscum > Viscum album. The sequence continues at coordinate 1,945,355,112 of OY728148.1, forward strand.
AAAACATTTTCAATGTTTAAAAAAAATTATATTAGTAAATTAAATTAATCACTATTAGTGGATGATCATACTGAATTTTATATATTATTAATTCTGTAATTTTTTTACAATAATCCAATATAGATTATAGGCATACTATAAAAATGAATCACATTTCACATATAAAAACATGTATAATTCTTAAGGTAGTTACTCTACCTTTTAATGGCGTAGTTGTTTTAAAAATATTTTTTTTACACATCTATAAATTATTTATGACAAAATAAAATTATTCTTGAAAGAGGAATGAAAATATTATCTTAGAGTGATTATTTTTATTTTTACGAGAATATTAATTTTTAGATTAATAGTGAAAAATACTAAATTTTAATTGAAAAGCGAATTTTATTAATATGATTTATAATGATAAATTATATTTTGAATCAGTTTTAAAATAAAAATAATTCAATTATACAAAAATTAGAATAATGTTTTCATGGGAATCAATTTAATATTCAATGTTTATTTAAAAACATTTTAAACTTTTCAATATTTTCACCGAAAAACATAGTTTCTCATACCGCCTGCATGATTAATTTTAATTTTTTTTCCCACATTTATGTTTTGAATTTGAATAAAAAATGATTCCATATAGGTAATAAGAATAATTTGGTATATCAAATAAATTCGTCATAATTTTTAATAATTTGTTTTATTGAAAGTAGTTAAAATTAATTATAGTGTTTGAGAGAAAATGAGTTGACCAAGGGATTAAACATTAATATTAATGGGTTGAATTTCATATAAATTTTTTAAACTATATATTTATGTATATATTTCGTCATTATTCTATATTTTATCAATATTGTTCAATTATGGGTGCCAGTGAACAAGAAAAAACATGGGTGGAATTCACTCTTTTCAACAATTATAAGAGTTCCACTCACCTCACAATTAAAGCCACCCCCTCTCTGATCCACATAACACCATAAAAACACTTAGTTTGAGAAAATACATGTCCAATTAACTTCCCAAATTATATTCCCACATTATATATTCCATATCATTTTTATAAATCCTTCTTAGAATGAATTAGTTAAAACCGAAGTAAGATACCCAAAGAAGAGGTAATGTTATTCTAATAGGTTTTTATTTAATCTCTACATCCACATCCTTAAATTTTTATTACAAAATTATTTTATAAGAAAATAAGTATCTTACATATATTTAGATTCTTTTATGTTATGGGTACGACCTAAAATTTTATACAATTCCATAAAATGTGTTATAAAATCGTTGTTCATGTGTACGGTGGACTACCTTCTCACAAACTGCTGTCATTGATTTTTTCATTACCACATTTCACGGTTGTGAATAAATATATATTTATAGTTTATATATGATATATATGTTTTTTATTTCTATTTAATTAGTATATTACACCTAACATTATGCTATCCAATTTGTGGGAATATGATAACGTCACTCGTATGAACGAGAGACTACTGCCATGCCAAGCGATGTCATCCATTAATGATTTACATGGAAGATATTAAGGATGGTTTAATAAAAATTTGTGGTATATATGGAATAAAAATGATAATTTAATAATAATATATATAGTTTACACTTCATCCCATATGAAAAGAAAATAGAAATAATGTTCATGCATACATACAACCTATCATCTCCATGAATAGTGTATTTTATTTCATATCACCAAATTTAATGAATTAATATAAATAAATAAATAATGTATATGTATGATATTCAAATATTGGTTTACAATCCATAAGTCATTTTCAAATTAAGAAGATAAAAAATAACTAGTCAAAACACACTAGAAAAACATGGAAATTAACTCCCTAAACAATGAAAATTGGGACAGATTATTAACGAATGGGTGAAAATACATTATAAAAGAATCATATATGATATTATGAATATTGATATGTTTTTATTATAATTTATAAACACGTTTTAAGACACTATACAAGAGATTACACCACATTCAACCAAATGGAATCATAATGTAAGAGATATATTTACTAAATTTTCACTCAATGTGTTATACTACTGCTTCATTGATTATGTCATAATAAGATTATGTGTGTAATGAATTATTAGTATCTTATATTTTATTTCAAATTTTTATATGTAAATTTATTATGGATGCACAATATCTATTAATTTATTCTCACATCATCATTATGATCATTTTAAAGGTTAATTTCATAGTCATTCTAATTGAGATTTTATAATCCTGAATATCAGTTGAAGGAAATTTCATGACCATATCCTAATAATACTTAATTTTTTATTACCATATTGTTATTAATGAATTATTTCTTCTAATGGAATTATTATACCACACATTGGAAATTATATTTTCTTATATTATGTTTTCTGAAAATCCGACTTCATTTCTCTCTTCAGATAGAAATTTGTTTTCTTCCGAAACAGTGTTTTATAAAAATGTTTAAAAAAATTATTTATGATTTTTTAAGATTATTTATTGAAGGAATTCCCAAAATTTTTACTCTTTATATTTTTAAATAAAAATTTACTTCATTTTCAAAACAATTCCAATTTGTATTTTACTTGAAAAGTTAATAGAATCATTATTTTAACATGTACGCCATGAAAAGCATTTCTAGCCCTATTGACAACTCAAAGAATTTCCAACATATTTTATATGTTTCATAAGTTATTTTAAAATAAATTTATTTACAAAATAATTCTGAAATTGTAGTATTAAAATTTATTTTCAATGAAATAGATCTTGAAAATGTTCTTCAAAATAAAAGGATATTTTCCTCAAGAATGCTTTTAAAAATGCTTAATGATATTATATTCTACAATAAAAGACCATTTGGTTTTACACCAATGTGTATATATTTTATTGATATTATCATTATTATTATAATTTATTATTTATGCTCTCTTTTACAAAGAAAATTATTGGCATTCAATTTCTTGATTCATTTTTGAATTCATTATCTTTACTTTTAATTATTCAAATTCATTTGGACAATGAATTTCCCATATTTATAAATAGTTTTCATCGTAAATTAATTTATTTACTAAACAATATATAATTTTTACACATGGAAGTTACCATGATAATTATTTATTAAGAGTGGGAATATTTATAAATCAATTTCCTTAACTCAATACAGATATTTGATGAGGCACATCTTTTATTTATTAAATTGATTATTTGATATTTGAGGAATTATTTGCAAATGCCTGAAATTGTTTGGGTACCATTTAAGTATGCCCCTCAATGCATTGGGAGTCTCGTGAGAAAAAATCAGTCAGAAACAAACCCTGCATGTGTGTAACTGATCATTTTCTAAACTATCTTGTGAAAGTCACTAAAAGTAGTTTGTTTTATACCATCTTTTTAAATGTATTTATATTAAAGGTTTTTTTACCTGAGAAAAATGAAATCCAATTATTAAGAATCCCCTATATTCATATTTTAATTATTTTTTAATGAAATTTTCACTATGAAAAAATATATGGATGCATTTCATTCTCAGTGATTGAATAAATGGAATTTTTTTATGTTACTTACCTTTCCGTAGTGATTTTACCTTATCATATCATGATAGTTTAGTTATTTAAATGAAATATGTGTCTAGTTATTTACTATCCCATAATTATTATTCTTATTTATTAATGATTGCATCCATTATAATTGACCTGTATTGAGTATTTGAGGTTACCCTTATTTTTATTCCTTTCCAATTGATTCTCTGAAATGTATTATGTTTGATATGAAGGGATATTCTATATTTATAGAATTTATTCTCAAAATAAAAAAAATGTTTAAATTTTTGTATTTAATTGAAATAATAGATTCATGCATGTATCGTTTTTACGAAGAATACAAAAATTTTCAATCCTTCAGGTTGGTATTCCATTTTTTCTTATGCCAATATAATATTTATAGACATAGTCTCTAAGATTATAGGGTTGGGATCCCTATAGTTGGTATCAATTTATGTTTAGCGGAAAACATGGGAACTATATTTAGGAAAAAAAATATTTGAAAACAAAACACTATGATATACTTTGAGGATATGTATAGAATAACATCCCAAATAAATCATTTTTATGATTATAATATTTGCCACAAATAAAATTATCAATTTATGTTATGTATTTCAATATTTTTGGGAGTATACATTACATTTTAGAGTGATATGATCAAATAAAAGGAATGTTTTGATTTATAAATGTCACCTAATAGAAGGAATGAAAGTTGAAACAATGCACGTAATCCAGTGGGTAATAATTATTATTTATTTCATAGTTATAAGATAATACTAAAAAGTAAGTAGTCTCTAAAAAATTATCAACATACAGGGGAATAGTGTAATATTTTAACATGATAGACAATGAATTCTCCATGTCATGTGGATTTAAAGAAAAAAAATAGAATAATAGGAAGATAGAGGAAATTATAGATAAAGGAGATATGGGAATAAAGTATTTCCCTACTTGTGATAATTATGGAAGGATACACCATGAATATTCTTAAGAGTAAAATGATATTTCTTCAAGTGTGGAGAAAAAGGTCAATATGATCATGATTGTAAGGGAAAGGAACTGTTTGATAATATTCAATGCTTCAACTATAAGGATATGGGGAACTATGAAAATAAATTCCCCAAGCATCCAAGGAATACCACTCTATAGAAGTTAATGGATCAGGGTCAAGATTATGTTAACACAACAGATGAAGAAGAATGATTATTGTGATTGTGTTTAGATTAAATAATTATTTTATTTGAATATTTTATAAATTTATTGGTTATATGAATTATGAAATAATAAATATATCACTATAATACTTTTTCATTAAGGATTTCAATGTGTGTATTGAATAGTTACAAGAAAAATGATTTATTGGAATGTTGAGATTCATGAAAAACACATAATTTATGGAAATATAACACTTAATATGTTCCTAATGTTGTGATAGTTGTGTTTGAAAAAATAGAAGATTGTTATGGATAATGTAAATTGGATAGTACTGAATACATGGGAACTTATTATTGATTTGTTGAAAAAGTGGTTTATACTCCCATTGATGAATATTAAACCATTTTTTTTATTTAAGGAATATATCCAATAACATCTTTTTACATAATGATTATGAAATAATGCATGTTCTTACAATGTTTTCTTGGTATTTCATGTTATGACCCTCTTTTTAGAGAATACACGAGGAATGTATTCAGATTCTTGGAATGTGAAGATTATGAGACAATTTATTTTTCTTAGGGAATATAATGTTGATAACCCAAAATATTTCTATAATTCCTATGAGGCTATAAAATATAATAATGTATATACATAGAGAAACTACTAAAAATATATTACATGGAAAATAAAAGTGTCGAACCCACAAGAAATATCCAGATGTTCTAAATTAATTAATGATATTAAAATTGATATAGTTTTTTTGGATGAAGAGAAACAAATAGCTGAATAAATGTATCTAATACCAAAAGATGAAAATTCTAGGTTTAGTGATATTTAGGTTCGTGTTTTAGAGATTAAATTGATAATAGATTTATTTGGGTTTTGGTGTCAGAATTAGGTCAGAAGGGATCCTTGGTCTGGGTATCCTACACTAATCTTGTGATTACACCTTTGGAATGATCATCTACTAGGTGAAAACCCAAATCTAGGTGGCCGAAATACCCAATTTAAAAACTACTAACATAGATTCTATAATGGAATCACAGAAAACAAAATAAGTAATTGATGTAATGAAATAAACATCCTAAAATATTTAGAATTTGTGATGAAATTGTAAAAAGAAGATGATTGGAATTAAAAAATGTTTTACCATAATCTAAAACAAGAATTGATAATAGAAACAATCCCTAATAGAACAACCCCCTAAAATAATGGATCCCGACCCAAAGAAAACCACTCGCTCTTGCTAAACAAGATGAATACGAGTAGTATGGATACCTATGAAATAATGGTAGGGAAGTAGGGCTCTATGGTGTCACTACAGTCTCTACAGTCATATTTTGGAGCTCCACTCCATATATAATACCCAGAGTAGTGGACCTAGCCATATTTTTATAAACCAACTAATAAAACCCTCATCTACTATGAATATTTTTTATATCCATTTAAAAAGTCATGATATATAATTGTGTTACATGATGTGTAATCCATGCTAGCATTGGATTATAAAATATATCATATCTGGATCATTCACAACATGTATTTGAGTTAGAAATCATGTGACTTATTTTCAGAGAATTTAACAACATCACTAATTTTCTTGAATGTTCTACTTCTTATAACTATGTAATGATGTGTAAATGAATCATATATAATGCAATCATTTTACTCCTGTATTTCCAAATCTTATTTTTCTTCTAAATACTAGTGTAGCACCACTTTAGCTCGATCATCACATGACGTTTATTTTAGTTCTAATCTTCACCCATTTTGATTATTTTTTCATAAATATGTTATTTCAAGCCATAAAACATAAAACAATTCAATTCATTCTAAAATCGGAAAGATTAATCAATTAAAAACAAAAATCAATATCTTCAAATACCAGAAAATGTATACACGAAATAAAAACATGAATTTTTTTTTAATAACCATATTTATAAATTTGGTTAGTTGAATTTTGGATGATCTTTGAGTTAAATATTTATGGAATTGGTTAAGTTGAACTTCAGGTGTTATTGTATAACTTTTCCAATAATTTTTGTATTATTTAAGATTATAGGAATATCTTTTTACGCTATTATGGATCATATGATTTGATAAAGGTTGATTTCAGTACCTCAGGATTAAAAGCACATTCATTGATATTAATTTCATTGAATAAGTGATTAATTGGAAATTTATTGAAGAATAACCAAAGGATGAAATTGTTTTTATGAAAAATAAACTTATCAAGATTTTTTTTATTCTTAGAGTTTATAAATTATATAAATCATGGAAAATGGTCCTTGAAAAAAAAATTAATCAAAATACCTTCATTTTATTGAACTATAGGTCTTTTAAATAATCATTGATTTATGTTCTTTTATCCCCTAAAAATTCCATTTATCACTTGTTTTTTGTGATCAATTACCTTAATAACCCTTTATAAATATTTTTTATTTTCTACTATTTCCATATCTTCAATTTAAACCAATGTTCATTTACTTATAAACCTTGATATGTGTTATTCTAGATTAATTGCATTCTTTATTTTCTATTTTATTTGGATTAAATTTTAATAACAACTTAAATATTTGGCTTTTTTAAAAATTGAAATTTTTTAAATGTCAATCCCATGATTACTAAAATCATGTTTAAATATCGAGGAAACAATTTGTTTTTGGAGGGGATAATTTAACACTTTGAAATTTTAAAATCTTAACATCACATTCAATTATATATGTGGAACGCTACATGAAGTATATAATGGAATATAAATTCCATAGACTATATGATATATTTACTATTTTAAAGAAACTCAATATATTATATATCTTTAAATGAAAACAATACTGAGTTATCTTGTTTTACAAGAAACAATAACTTTCTTTAATGGAATGCTCTACACTCATGGCTATGTTTTTCCAAATAATATGAATATTGTAATTTAAAATGAAACCTATCTCATATAAATTAAACTTGAGGTTAAAATAAGATTTAATATCTTATGAAAATATGTGGTTAAATTAATTGTTTACCAATTAAATTGAAATTAATAATAAAACTAATTGAATATAAAGTATTATTTACAAAAAACTATATTTACGTACAAAGGGAGTTTTATCTTAATATAAGAAAATAATTAATATTAATGAATGATCATAACATAATTATCTATATCATATATTAAGTAATTTTTATTAACCATTATCCAATATACTTTTGATAAGGATATGCAAAGAACAACTCAAATTTTAATCAAAAAAATTGGAATTTTTTTAAAAGTCGTTTTGCCCGCTTTTAATGGTGCAATTCTACTAAAACTAAAATCTTGAAACATTTATAAACTATATTTGACAAAATAAAGTTTATTTTGGAAATATCAATTTCAAAATTATATTATGTGAATTTTTTGGTATTTTTTTTGTAGTTTAATTTTTTGACGATTAGTGAAAAATACTAAATTTTAATTGAAAACAACATTTTAATGTAAATGATTCATTATTTAAAATTATATTTTGAATCAATTTTATTTTAAAAATAGTTAAATTATATATATCTTAGTATAACTTAGGTCATTTTTATAATTCCAATACTGAATAGTGATATAAAAAATTAAAATCCTTTAAATATTTTCACATTTAGTAACAAGATTTCTTTTCCCGACTATAGGATAAATTTTAAATTAATTTTTTTCCACTTATATGGTTCGAATTTAGATAAATAGATTCAATAATTTATATGATAATATTTTATAATTTATAAAAATGTGAACATAATTTTTTCCAAAATTATTAGTGAATGTAGTTAAAATTAATTGTGGCGATTTAGAGAAAAATGAGTTTTCCAATGGTGTAAGGTTTAATATTAAAGAGACAAATGACATATAAACTTGTTCAACGTCCATTTTAGGGAAATATTTCGACCTTATACATTAAAATATTGATATGTTTTATTGGATCCACTTTACCTAGAATAAAAGTGTGTGGAATTATCCCTTATTAGAATTACAAGAGTGACACTCATCCCACATATAATAGGCCTCTTATCATCTCCACGTCACACCTTCAAACTAGATCATACAGACTAATAACTTCCCAAATAACATCCCGAATATCCTAAAATTATTCTGAAATCCTAATATTAATAATAAATTCAACTTAAGAAGGCTTCATATCAAACCAAAGAGTGATAATCGAAGAATAAGTAATGGTATTCTAAAATCATATTTGCTTTATTCCCTTGCACAAATAATTTAATTTATATTATAAAATAAATATATAATATGGTCAGTGTATTTTATATAATGATATATATTTATGTTATGTTTATGACTGAAAACATAATAAACTCATATGAAATGTTTTACGAAATCATCATTCATTTTTACGGAGGTTTACTTCCACACGAACCGATGTCATTCATTTTTACATTACCATATTTAAAGGTTTATAATAATGATGGATTTATAGTTTATATATGATACATATGATATGTACTTTGTTTTTACATATTTTTAATCATTATATAACACATATCATATTGCATTCAATTTTTTGGGAATATGATAATGTCACTCGTGTGTACGATAGAGTACCTCCCCACGAAGTGATGTGATGAGTTCATGGATTAAATAGAATGTATTAAGGATGATTTTAATAAAAATATGTGATATATATGGCATAAAAATGATACTATATTGATAATATATATAATTTACTTCTTTCTTTCAATACGACAAAAAATTGAAATAGTGTTCATACAAACGTACAACCTATTGTCTCCATGAATGGTTTATTTCATTTCATATCGAAAAAATTTAAATATTACTAAAAATACATTTTTAATTAATATATATGATATTTAAAACATGTTATACATTCTGTAAATCATTATCGAAGTAATAAGAACACAAATAATAATTTAAAACATTATAAAAAAAACAAGGCAATTAACACTCGAAAAAATGAAAATAAAAAATTATTATCAATGAAAGGGTTAAAATATGTCATAAAAAATCCATATATGATATTATAAATATTAAACGGTTATTTTAAATTCAATAAAAATTTTAAAATCACTTTACATTAGGTTAAATAACGTTCAACCAAAAAGAAGAGCAATGGAAGGGGTTTCTTACCTAACGTTCTACTCATAGGGTAAGCTGTATACTACATTTATTATGTCATGATAACATTTGGAACGTAATTATTTTTTATCATATGTTTTATTTAGAGTTTTTTTTGGTTTTCAAGTGAATACACATAGTCAATTCCTTTACTCTCCCCTCAAATATTAGGATCATTTTAACTGTATATTTCGTAATCACATTCTAATCGAGATTTTTTATTATTGAATATCAGATAAAGCAAATTAAATGAAAATTTCCTAATAAACCCTTCCATTTCCTTTCATTCATGTTGGAAATGAACTCTTTCAGGTAATAGTACACTTTTTCGCTCTTTTTTAAATAATTGTTTTTGTAAAATGTTTTCAATAATATCTATCTTCATTTATCTCTTTGGTCAGAAATAAGTTTTCTTCCAAAACCATGTTTTCTAAAAATGTTTTACTTTTTTTTAAACACTCTAAAATTATTTATTTTTGAAATTTTCACCCATTTATACTATTTAAAAAAATAAAAAGAATCTTTAAATCATTTCCAAAACAATTCTTTTTTGATTTTATATAAAAATTAAAAGGAAACATTATTTTAACATGAACAACAAGAGCATAATTTCTTGTCTTCATATCCAGTAAAATTCTTTTAAGATTTTTCTTATAAGTCTCAAATGTTATTTAAAAAAAATTATTTTTAGATTTCTTTTCTAAAATTTTATTTTCAAATGTGATTTTCAAAGAAAATTATTTTAAAAATGAATTAAAAATTGAAATTTTATTTTCTTAAATAAAAATTTAAACATATTTTATAGTATTTTATTAATCAATGACCACAACCCTTTATTCTTACCCCAATTGATATATTTTGTACTTATACTATCTTTAATCTTCATCTACAAGGATTATGCTCACTTGGACTATGAAATGTATTAGAATTCACATTTGTGTCTTGTTTTTTCTTTATATTTACCTTGAATTATCCACATTAATGTATACATTAAATTTTACCAAGTTGTATATATTATTTATCATGGATATATTTATTACTTAAAATGTATCCCATTTTTACAAACACTATCTAATTTTAATTTTATTAATTAAAAGGAAAAATACTATTAAATCAGTAGCCATTACTCAATATACATATTTGATTCGGAACATTTTTTATGAGTTAAATTGATTATTAAATATATTAGGATTGATTTAGATGAGTATAACATGGGTTTGTGACTATTTGGAGTCAGCCCTTTGACTAATCGATAGTCTCATAAGACTAAATCAGTTGGAAAGAATCCCATCATGATTGAAACTAACCATGTTGTGAATTATCTTATGAATTATTTTGATAGTAGTACTCCTTAAATCATCTTATTAAAGGACTTGATGGTAATGTTTCCATGTACCTAGAAAACATGAAATTCAATAAATAGTAAATTTCCTATATTTTAACTTTAGTTATTATTATCCATTATAATTTCACTATGATAAAATATATAGATGCATTTATTTCATAGTTTTTGAAAAAATAGAATGTGTTTTTAGTTGTTTGCATTGCCATATTGATTTTTCGTTAGCTTACAATGATAAATATGTTATTTAAATGGAATGTGTGTATATTTATTTACCATCCCATATTGTTTATTCTTATTTATTCATGATTATTTCCACTATAATTAACCTTTATTAAGTATTTGAGATCACCATTATTTTTCATCCCTTACTCAAGATCCCATAAAGAGTAATATATATGATACGAAGATAAATTCTAGATGAAATAAAGTTATTCTCCAATGAGAAAAAATTGATATAATCTATGTATTCAATTTTAATTAAATACTCATGTTTGTACCTAGTTTTTGAAGAATACTAAATTATTCGATCACTCGGGATTCAATTCCTCGAATCTTATGACAATATAATTGGAGAAGACCGTGACTCTGGTATTCTGGGTTTAGGGTCACTATAGTACTTTGATTCTTGATAAAGAATACATATGATGAGATAAAGTATATATGGAATTATGATACACATTTAGGGATAATTTGGTTCTTGATTTTTACTTTCATAGATGGGATCAAAGGTTAAATAAATGAAATCATCACATTTATGATACAAGGGGTTCCATTGATGGAATTTTTAGGATTTGAGGAGAGTTTTAATGGTTTATATATGCGTTTTATGAACATGGATAACAATGTAAGAATTTATTGAATATAATTGTAGGGAAAATGTATTACAAAAGTCTTGAGTGATAATTGTATTCCCATATAGGAATGCCTTGGATGGACTCATAGGGAAACTAGATTATAAACACCTAGAGGGATATATAGATTCCCATGTAAGAATTCCTTTGAAAAACACTTGGGGAAAATAGATTATATTCACCTTGAGTGATACTTGTATTTTCATGGAATAATTCCATGGATAGACTCATGTGGAAAATGGATTTTATATGTCTTATGTGATACCTGGATTCCTATGTAGGAATTCCTCGATGGAAAAAAAGAAAATGAAATTATTTAATTTATGATTATCATTATAAACAGAATCCTTAGTTAAAATTTCAAATATATGTATTATTATTATAATTTAAATGTTCCTTACAAAAAGTATTTATTTTATTATTTTGTAATACTTTAGTAGTTTTATTTGATTACTAGTGAAGCAACATTTTGGGAATGTATCATCATGTCGGGGTGAAGATTTTGAGGAAAAATTTATCGTTGAGGCAAGACAGTATCATTGATTGGGATTCTATTATTAGGGATCTAAATAATTATACAGGGATTGAGTGTTAAGACATGACACTCTATTCCTTTTTCATATAATGTCTAGATAACAAGGGTTACAGACCAAAGGATCTGGTGTGGTTGATCCATGTTATTTTTCATCTTACTCATATATATAAATATGTGAATATATAAACAAACACACCTATATATATATATATATATATTTGCGGGAAAGCATTTCATAGACATTTCGGCTCAGCCTGAAGCAGGTATGGTTAATTTGGATCACATACCCAAGGATCGACTATGGATTATTTATTTATATATTTTTATTATTATTTCAGTTTTCAATCATATTGGATGAGTGTATTTAATGAGTATTTCCTTATGAAAGAAGATAATAGGTTTAACAATAGGGGTGGCCTAATGATATTATTTTTCACCCCTTATACGTGCACCTCTATGTGTATGTAGACATTCTGTCTTCCCTGAAGTCAAGAACATACGCCAAAGGGTTTGTCATGGATACTTGTTTCATGATCATGCAGAGCCACTCGTGTTGATTCTTGTGATTGGGATGAAGAATCACAACAGTGTCATCGAGATTGAGTATGAGGTATGGACCAGAGTTATTAGTGGAGAATTTCAATTTGACATCAGTTATCCTTATGCACTTCTATATGTATATTCAACCTTGTAGGTGACCAATATCGTATTTATGACATGATTGTTCATCCGTTTATAGAATTTTCAGTATTATAAAAACTTGTTTCTTTTTATATTTGTTAACTTTGTCATCAATCTGAATATTTATGGATTTTATTAATATCTTGTTAGTTCTGATTTCGTTTAGTCTAATATGATGGAATAGTTTCTCTATGTATACATATTAGATCATCAATACTAGTTTTTATCCACTTGTATAAGGAGAGGTATTCTTGATGCCTTATAGTGAACTGAGTCAAGGAAATAGATTCATGGAATCAGTGTTGGGAAAATTCCCTAGTTTTAATATATATCTATATAGATTGTTTTCATACTTAATACATATTTTTCACAATCCAACGATATAATGAGAGGTGGAGTAATCAATATGGATGGTTTTAGGTTATGTATTATATATGTTAGTTCCTTCAATACTAAAGGTTGTTCATTGAGTGCCGAAGTGTAGGCCATTATCAATGGCCTCTCCGTTTGAGATATTATCAACCACCTCTAATCTATGGTAAAAGTAAAATTATGAACAATTAACTATATTATGAGAGGAATTTATCCTACACCGAATATTATTTCTTAATGTATTAGATAGTCTATGAGTCTAATGTACTATAAAGCTATGATAATCCATACATGATCAGGGGTGAATAATGAAGAAGGCATCTTTGATTGAAAAAGAGTGTAATCATCTCCCCTCATCTTCTATTCCTCTTTACGATCCTTACTAAAGGAATGTAACGACTTTTTATGTAGATTTCAATGGGAAATATCACTTCATACCCCAATAACTATTTCATTCTTCTTATTTTTCTAATAATAATTTAAATTGCAGTCTAAAAAATGGACGATTGCAAACTGATGTCATATCTCATTAGGGTGAATGTTTATTGACAATATTCAAGAGAGAGGAGTGTCATAACCTAGTATATAAGCAATAAATATCCTTATATCGAATTATGGATTCACTCCTTGATTATTTGGTCTCATGTATCATGCATATTCACACACACACACAGAGACACATATATATATAATTAGTAAAAAATATGTGACTTGTTAATGTGGATTTAATTTATTTATATATAACATTTATAAAATATGTAAATATTATTAATAAAAAATAGGATAACCTTTTATGGTGATATTATCATACATGATGTGTGTGGGTGGGTATGTCCATTTTATTGTACCCAGAAATATCTAATATACTATAATAAATAAATTGTGTTTTGTAATTTCTTAATTAGTACAGACTGTGTGAAAATGAATGGAAAACAGATTCATTTAATTGAGAATATATTTTTTTGTTATTATTTTTTAAATATTTATTATTTTAATTAAATTATTCTATAATTGTTTTTTGAAATATATTTTAATGTGTGAAATAATCTAATAAATGGAAGTTAATGTGATAGGGGATAGAGTTTTTATTTGAATTTTTTGTTTTGTGTTTTGAAACATTTTTAATTACTTATCCTTAAAAGTGGAATCTAATATGAAATCTAATACAATTAAGAGGCTTCATCCATGTAAACCTATAAAAAGTATTTATGAAGGATCTAATAAATATTATCCATCCACTACTCCAATTTTTGATCATTATGTTCTTTATATAATACCTCAATTAATTTTAACAATATGGTAAGAAACAAATTGTCGATAATAGTCAACTTCGGTGGTTGAGTTTGATTTTTAGTTCTACTACCACCCATATTCGTGGGTAATGTTTATCCACAAAAAAAGAATCATCAATTTAATATATTCACTAAATATCAATCACTACCATGTCCATATATCAATATTTGGGGTTTTAGACTCTTTTATACCAGAAGAAGCCGGTTGCTAATTGTGGGATTTGTTGTTGGAGGTCATGGAAAAATAGGGTCTCACCTAGAAGGTTTTCAAGAATTTTTTATATATGTAATTATATCTAAAATACTCTTTTCCATGTTTAATCTCATTAATTAAAAAATTTTCAAAACGAGGTTTTATTGGTGATGTAATATCTAATTAGATTCATTGATCTCTCGTATGCTTCTCAATGAATGGATATAAAATTATAGGCTTAATCCATGATGTATGAGACAAGACTGCAAAAATTATTGCCTATTACAGTGAATATATTTAAACTATTTATATGTTTTTGATATTTTCATGAAATTTGTATTGAAATGGATAATATTGAAATAAGAATTGAGAGATGTTTGTCTGCTTCCATGTCATAACACTGGTTAAAGGGTATTTTAATATGTCAATGTTTTATAGGGAGGAATCCAATAGGGGTAGATCATTTAAATGCCAAATGTGTGGCTATTTTGGGAATATTCAATGGTTTTGAAGGATGAAGGTCATAGAATGTATCAAACCGTGGAAGAAATAGACCATGTAATCATTGTCTTAGTTAACTATTTGTATATGACCACATCTAGTCTAATAAGTGGATGTCGTAGGTAGGTTTCAAAATCAATTTTACATTATTTTGAAATAGGTGTCCCTCTCTAGGAGAAATCTAATAGAATTTAATGGATTTATATTACAAATTAGATTATAATTGATAGAACTGAGGGGTCATCAACAATGATAGGTACTATTCATGTACTATATACACTATTATATGCATTATTTAATATAATGTACTCTTATTTCCTTATGTTTTATAGTATTGTGAGCCTAATTCATTTTAATGATGAGATATGTTTAAGGATGATAGGAATTGATTACCCATAATTGAAACATTCTGAAATATTTAAGATTTTTTTCACCATGATATTATGGTGGTTCTATATAATAATTTTTATAACTCACTATTTTTATATGAAAATCCTAGTATCATATTTTCTATGGGTTGGTTAAAAAAATTATAAGCTTTAATTTATTTCTATCAGAGATGGATATGTTTCACCACTGCAACGGGAATCAATTATACATTTATTAGAGAGTTGGAATTCCAAGTTTTTCATGTTGTTCCAAATCACAACTAAGGTTCTTACACTAGTAATTGCATTTCTAACATGATTATTTAGGTGAATCGAATAGAAAATAAATAATTTATACCATAAGTTGTTGAAATTTCCATGATGTGTTTCATAATGATTTTTCAGGGTTTACAACTAAAGGAGAGGTTGAATTATTTATAGACTTATTTCCATGATAATAACCAATATTTATTGAAATATATTTTATAACACCAACTATGCTAATGGAGTTGAGATTTTGATTATTAGAGCATAAGGTGAAGGTATTTATAAAACCAATGACTTATCTAGGGGGTTATAAAGTCATGTTCTCTAAGAAATATGATGATAAAATATGGTTGTGTGTGTAAATATAAATGTTAAATAATGTGACTATAAACAACTGTTATAATTTATATAGATTTTATTTTTTATATGATATATTAAAGGATAATAGGTTATTATCAAAGATAAATCTTATATCAGGATATGGTTGGCTCTAGGATTGTATATAGTATATAGATAAAAGGTAATTTCTTTGTATTTATGGATGTTATGAGTATTTATTTAGCACTATTGGGTTGAAAATTTATCTTCTGATGTTTATAACTACATTGAAAATGATATTTAATCATTTTCATGATTACTTTATTATAGTTATTATGGATGGCATATTTCTATATTTAAGATCCCATGAAAAACATGAAAAATATATCTATATTATGATAGATACCTTATAAAGTAATTTATTATATTCTAATATGTATTAATATTCATTCAAAATATGGAATCTTACATATCATTATCATATGTCCCTTGACATAGGAATCCTATTTTATCCTAACAAAGTTGAAGAAATTATGTTCTAGAATATTCCTAAGAATTTTTTGATAATTAATGCATTATAATGCTTTCAAGGTATTATTATTACTTTATCTAGATTATTTATAGTATATCAACATTTAAAAAAGGAATGGGTTTATATTTTTATGGGTAGTTCAATATGAGGTTACATTTAAATAAATAAAAAATATATTTACCACTCCTCCAATATTGATCATACCTCATATAAGTGAAATATTCAAGGTTTATTGTGATGCATCTTCATTGATTATGGGATGTACTATAATAATGGCCATATTTTAGTGGATTATAGATCTAAGAAACATAGAATTTTTTTTCTATATACTAATCACCATAATATTATATAAATGTATATATTCGCATTTAAATCTAATCCTAAGACAGTCTTGATGGGGAAAATACCTTTAATATTTTTATTTAATCATTTCTATTCACCAATAAATAGAAAACATATTTTTTATTCCCATAGTAAAATAGAATCCCCCACATAAAGTTCATGGTAAAAAAATAATAGAGGTCGATGTCCATTATATATAACCAAAAATTTGATATTTCTTACAAAAAAGATAGATTTCAGTTTTTTGATTATTAATCATCTGTTAATATCAAGGTAAAGTTATCATTATGGTGTTACCATGATGGTGTCATTATTCAAGAGACACTTGATTTTAGGTATCCCTATTGATAACAGACTCAATAGACTAAATATTTTTTCTATATTGATGGATTTATGTTAGTTCTTATGAGAATGAGACATGAAGTGATGATAGAATATAACTAACACAAAGAGGACGTAAGTATTACTGTATTGAAAAAGTATCATGATATCTGTAGAAATATTAAGGAATTAATATGAGTTATTATATTTTTATTCACATTTAGTATTTCACATTATAGTAAGTCAGAGAATATAACCAATTATCTTCTCGTATTTTGAATATGTAGACATTACATATTTTGAAATGAAATTAAATCATGTTGAATTTCATGAATAGATTCCTTTAATATTTAAGGTTTGAGATATGTTGGGGTAATTTTATATATTCTAATGAAAATATATCAATTTCTTCATAACCAAGAATCCATATATTCCAATTAATTTAGAAAGATTCATATGTGAGAATTCATGAAAATTAAAATGGTATCAAAGGTATCTTTAATCATAGTTTAATTTATCTCCCCTTTATTATTATTCATCATTAGATTAGAATTTATATCATTTAAGATATTCTATGCTATTTCATACATGATTTTGGAATATCATGGGAAGATAACATATCATTAATATAATTTTCATAAAATAATTTTTACCAGTCATTAATTCAGATGGACCTCTTTGAGGATCTCTATGGTAGGCCTTGTCAAGCTGTATTTTATTGGAAGGGTAATTTTTACTAAATTTTGCCCATTATTTACCATGATATGATATATATGGTAATGTTGAATAGGAAATAATTAACCATAACATAAAGAAAATACATATATTTTATTTATATTAAGAAAAAACTATATAATTCCAATTGAATGATTATGTGTTTCTTCATGATTCCCCATTATTGGATAACTCAGTCATGGACAAAGTATGGAAAGTGAAATTTATGGTTTATTATTCAATTATATATTATAAAAAGAATCAGTTTAATGACCTAAAAAATTTCTTTTCTACCAACATTTATTGATTCATAAAATTTATTCCATATATCAAAACTAAATAAATAAAAACACAACAATATGAATTTAATTTCATTAGACGAAAAAATATAGAATAAGGTGGTTCCCTTGTATAAAAGCATATCATTATTATTCTATAAACTTATAATGTATTTCAAGGATTGGTTATTCTTGTGGTTGTAATTTTAAGCTATATAGAAGACTGTAAGATAAAATAATGGTGTAGGAGGTTAATAAAGTGGCTTAATGATCACGATCATTTTAATAGCAGTCTAATTAATGATTATTAGGGATGAAAATCCTAATTTAATGGACTTTTTTATTATTAACATGTTATTCTTTTGTGCTTTTCTTTAATTTTTCATATATATAGTGTTAATATAGAAGGATAGATATCTCTAAGTCTAATATATCTTGTTTTCCAAGTGTTAGAGGAGTTGGGAAGAATATTAGTGGTGAAAAGAATAAGAGAAGATGTGAAATTTTGATTTTAGGAAAAATGGACATGGTTGGCATTCCCTACATCAAGTTATGTCATATATCTATTCGATATCTAGTTTTTGGTGTGGTTGATGGTTGTTTTTGTGTTTGGATTCCAGGTTAATATGATCTATTTTGTTGAGGGTTTAAGCCATGGGGTAGGGTATTTTATATAGGTCCCCATTCAAAAGGCATAATTTGTTAGATATCATGGTATGCCATATCGAGGTTTATCATAGGCATTTTTTGTTTTTTTGCGTATTATTACCTATTTTAGATAAGACTACATTATGGTGGTGTCATAGTGGAAGTATAATATCAATCAGGTTGGAAACTATTATTTAAAGTTGGATTATGTACTAAGATGAGAGGATTATGGAATAATAAAATTGGTTATTCCACTACTCCTTCATAGTGGTCAAGATATTTTAAAGACTGAATCAATTAGCGGTTTAAGAGGAAATATGGATAACCTTTCCCATAAAGTGGTTATGGAAAATACAAAAAAAAAATTAAAGATTTGCGGCTAAGAAGAAATATGGAAAATTTTATGGCCGGGAATCGAGATCATGTTTAACAAATACCTATTATATCATGTTGTATCTACAAAAATGACCTAGTGATGTATTTAAAATTTTATTATAAATTCTTTGAGTCACACACCTCTTTATTTATTTATTTTGGACTATCTGATATCCTAAGATCCATAAAAATATATATTTATTTTTCATTTTTGTATTAGTTAGATCTGTAGTCTTCTCTTTTTTGATCAATTCCTTATGATCAGAGGTTCCTTTGTTATTTATTTTTTATAATTATTCTTTCATTTTTAATTCTTATAATCCATAGAAAAGGTTTTGGATATAGTATTATTAATGTTGGGTAAAATTTATTTTGGAGTGTTGATGTGTATTGGTCTTGTGTGGGATTTGCAGGAGTATGGTGGTGTTTAATAGTTAGTCCTTTCTCATTATTATGTTGTGGATTTTGAATCATCAATGAAGTTGGGGTAATTATATTAAATCTATTTGTTATATATTTATATGTAATAGTCATGTTTTATTTCTCTTTTGGTAAATGGTATATATTTTACTAATAAATATAAATTCCAAATATAATTGAATCTATTGGAATAGTTAAATCAAACATTATTTTAATGTTATTTTGGTTATTAACCCAATAATTGTCGAATAATATTGTAAATTTTATGAATAAATTCCTATTATGAATTAGTATTCTATTGATCTATTTACAAAAGATAAAAATGTATTCAGAAATTATATATGGTCGAATTGTGGAATGGAGTTATGAAATTATCATTGGCATTAAATAATATGTATAATTTCTTATAATATCACGTATAATTAATGTTTTATAATTTTATTTATTACATTGCTGAAAATTATTAACTATTTTTCAGATTATTTTTTTGTATTCTATTTTTGTGTAAATGAATTTGGGTTGGTTTATTATTATTATAGAAAGAAGTGGTGTTGATATATTATGATGATGTGGTTATGTGTGTCATATTATTATGGTTATATTAGAGGTGGTTTGGAGTATTTTATCATGGAGGTTGGAGTAGTAGTTTTTAGAGACTGATTCAATGACTCTTTTATGAAAGATATTGAAGATATGAAAGATGTTGGATATAACAATGAATTTATTGAATTGATTAAATTAATTTGGAATGGGTTTGATGAAAATAATAATATTATGAAATTGAAAAACAATATGGAAGGTAGATAATATATGATAAATGGTTTAAGTAATTAGGATGTGGAAATTTTATTTATTCAATTCATAAAAAAATTGTTGGAATTGATAAATAATGAGAAGTAAATTATGAAATTTAAAATAGGATAAATATTATTATTATGAGGAAGTTATGTTTTTATAGTGGGTATTGATGGTTAGATGTGGTAGTAGATGTAATGTTTGTGAGGGTTGTAGCTATATAGATGTTTTATTTGGAAGCTAACTCAAATTATGAGATTATGCACTATTGCATATTCATGATGGCCTATGTTATTTATTATAGACCACCACTTGAGTAATGTAATGTGACCAATTACGATATGTGATCTTTGAATTTTGGGTATAACCCTAACATCTATGATGACGATGATATGTATCGTCAATTACCCCATTAATCACCATCTATTATTTTTGTAACATACGTTTTGAAGGACTACATTTATGGTATACGGTGATATGATAACAAGGTGATGATATGCTATTTATATTGATATATAGTTGATCCCTTCATGGGGAGGTGAGAATAAGGTTGATTTTTTTATGATTTATATTACTAACAATATCTTATGTGGTTGTGAAATGTGGTTTTTGGTTGGGGTATGTGGTATATGGATCTGGAATGCAAAATGTTCTATTATTACATGACTATGGATATGATGTTGAAATGTGGAAATAAAGTTCCCAACATAATTTAATATAAATACGAAATGTATGGTAGCACCAGGACATGAGACATTATGGTGTGAGAGTGACTTGATCAATAAGGAAGTTGGTAAGGGATGGCCTAAAATGTATATGTTCTTTTGATTATTATTTGATTATACTTGTGCCAATATATTACAACCATTCCATAGTTTGGTTGCATGATAATTGAACTTATTATAGGTAATGAGTCAATTAGTTTGATTATTCAATGAGGATTTAGTGTTATTCTTCATTATTTTTCTATGACAATCTAGGTATGATCCTATTGAGTATACTTCGATACACACCCCAATCTTCTAAATCATTTTAGACAGATTTTCAAGAAAATCTTAGTGATTTGGGTAGGAATTACTATTCCAAATTGAGGTGTTTTATATATTTGGAATCATTATCATAAGAGTTTTTTTGTATTTTTATTATCATATAGACCTTGGTTTATGTATGTAATTACATGAATTGTGTGATTAAGAAATTTATTTTGTATCATCTAGGGTTTATTAGGGTTTATTTTACTATTCTGAGGATTTCGTTGGTTAATACCTATGTGGTTTATACCCATTATGATAGTATATATCCCATAACCTATTATAGGAGGTATTTATAGGACAAATTAAGCATTTTTACTAGCGTAATTGGTGATATAGAGAGATAGGGATGTGATACAATGGTATATGTTGAGTTAGGAAATATTTTAAACTTAAGTACTACTAATGATTTCAGTGGATGACATAGAAAAAACATAATTCAAATATAATATGTTATGTAGGAATATGAGACTATCTATGATGTAGTTAAGGCCTCTATGGTCATATTTAAGGTCCATAATAATTCTTAACATCCTAAAGTGAGATGATAATGATTTCAAGGTGTGTAAATTGGTGTTGTACATGAATCATGATTTATTAAACTTCTATTTGAGTCTTGGAAAATGTTATAAAATTGAAAGTGTTCAATTAAATGCCCTAAATAAATTTTATATTGACACAATTTTTTACGGGGATTAGAAAATAGTTATACATGTAAGCATAAAATATAAATTAATAGGAAATCTTATTTTATTTAAGTAGAATAAAATATTTATGAGTTTCACTGTATAGTATAGAAAATCATGAAATCTTTTCAAAACTATTTTCGGTAAATCATGTTGTTACAATGTTTTGAGAGAATACATGATGAGTGTATTCCTATGGTTGGTATTTAATGATTACGATATGCTTGATTTTCTTGGCGAATATAATTTTTATTTAGTAAACTTATTTCTAAATTTTTTCTGAAATATTTTGGATGAGCTTTATGGTTAACTATTTTTTGAATGTGGTAAGTAAAACATATGGCATTATTGGATAAATATTTCAAATAATTTTTCATTTTTTAATGGCAGGATAAATATTTTGTTTCTCTTTTGTAGATAATATGATATATTAATGGGTAATTTTAATACATCTAGCATAAAAGGTCTGTTTTTTGGAAATTTGTTTCAGGGAGTAAGGGTTGAACATAAATTGATCAAAGTACAACCAATGGATGGAATTTTATTTTTGACAAATAAATATATCAATTATATTTTCTTATATTCCTAGAGAGTGAAACAATTCTTAAACTTTAATAACAAGGGCCTTGGAAAAAAATGTTTTCCTAATGCTTTTATTTTTTTTGAACCATTGGTATTTTAAATCATTATAGATTTGTTGTTTTGTTCCTATCAAATTTACATTGATCACTCCCATTATTATGATCAATTACCACAATAACTCTCTCTAACCATTTATGATTTCACTCTATCTACATATCTTTACATTCCCCCAATGTTCTCTTACATAGAAAAATAGATATTTTTTATTCTAGATAACTTTCATACTTACTTCTCTCTATGCTTAAGTGGAAATATTATTAAGGAATATATGCAATTGGTTTTTGAAAAATAATATTTTCTAAAATTCCAAAACCTTGATTAACAAAACCTTTTTTAAATTTCATTCATACAATTTATTTAATGTTAGGAGAATGTAGCACCCTGTAATTTTATAAAATGAGCATCATATTCAATGGTGTATGTGGAATTTTACATGAATTGTAGAAAAGAATATAAAACAGATATAATTTTGTATATATTTAATAATATATATAAATTCAATATATTTTATAACTTACAATGAACCCAATACTATGTCATTATTTGATACATGAAACAATGACTTTCTTAGATGGCATTTGTTACACACAAGACCGAGTTTTACTAAGTTCTATAAATATTATTATATCAAATGAAATTTATCTCCTAGCCATTAAATAAGTATATATATTTAATATTAAATAACTTATGGAAATATACCATTTAATTCATTTATTACCAATTAATTAGAAATGAATATTAAAACAGATTGAATATAATATAATTTTTTTTATAAAAACTATATTTATCTTCCAAAGTAATGTTATGTTCTTAAATTAAATTAAGTAATATTAACTAAAAATAATAATTAAATTTATATTTAATATATCAATTATTGTTTTATTACAGTCATCTAATATATGTTATTATCATACGATTAGAACAAATCCAATTTCACCCAAAATCCAGTAATTTTCTAAAGGTTGTTTCTCCACCTTTTATGTGTGAACATTTTTCAAAACTAAATTTTCACACCATTATAATATTTATTTTAAAAAATAAAAATACTTTTTGAAGAATTATTTCAAAATTATCTTATGTTTAATTTTAGTATTTTTCTAAGAGTGTTCTTTTTTTATAAATATTGAAAAATATAGAATTGTAATTGAAAATTGCATTTCCATTCAAATTATTTTTTATCTAAATTTAGATTTATAATCAGTTTTAAAATCACAATAGTAAACTTATAATTACATGTATCAAATTTATGTCATTGGAATCATTTTAATATTGAATTTTGAAATCAAAAAACTATAAACATTGGGACATTTGAACTTTAAAGCCCTGTTTTTCAATCTCATATACAATATTAATTTTACAATAATTTTTTCAACTTATGTGGGTTAAATTTAGAAAAATTTATTAAATAATAGAAATAAAAAATAATTTTTTATTTATATTAAGTTATAATTAAAATTTTAACATAATTGTTAGAGGCATAAATTAAAAATGATTATAGTGATTAATATATAACGAGTTTACCAAGGGACTAACCATTAATCAATGGGAAAATGACCTATAAACATGTCCAAACCACATATTATGGAATTATATAAACCTTATATCTTATATTATATTAATTTATCCATTATTGGAGCCAATATAATAGTAAATTACATTGGTGTAATTCTCCCTTTTCAAACATCACAATAGTGGAACTCACCAAACATAAAAATTTCATCCCCCTCTTCAATCAAATTCACACAATTCATCCACTTTGGATTAGGGAAGACCTACCCAAATCACATCCCCAGTCCCCTAAAATCATCTTATAATAATTTACTGGGAATAAATCCTACATAATAATGTTTTCATTGAAACCAAAGGAAGATACCTGAATAATATGTATGTCACACCCATGACTTTTTTTAAAATTCATTATTCATTTAATTTCCATTCCTGATTTGTTTTTGGGGTTTACCACTCATTTTGTTGAAAATGGTGGGTTTTGAAAATTTGGGCCAAACCGTGAGCCCAAATCCAGATTTAAAAACATATTTTGATTCTTCAATAACTCCTTCAATTTTTACAATTTTATACTCATTCCACTTCCCAATTGGCATAACCTAATATATTAAAATCACCATATCCATTTGAACCACATAGAAAGCCCAAATCATGATGGATTTGGGTTTTTAATCAAGGTAATGGGCCTGCCCGTAAGCCCATTTCCTGCTTTGAATTATTTTTTTAAAAGTTCAATATATCATTTATTGTTTACTGTTTTTCGGTGATTCAACCTCCCACGTGAAGCCAATATCCTCATCCTCACTCCATGTATCGAGGTTTCCTCTTTGGAGCTCATATACCTCGCGCAGTTGGATGATATTTCTCAATCTTTCTCAAATCGACAAGATTTGATGAGGTAAAATGAATCTTTCATAACTCCTTAAATTTTTATCCTTTTCACCCCATTTCAGTCCCCACATGACCTAATATGACTCCTTCGGACCCCCATATCAGTTTTGGGTACTTGGATATTCATATATTGGTGGATTGGGTCTAATTTATTCAAGATATTTGAAGTAAGGGAATTCCTTCTTGGTTCTTTCCATCCTCTTTTAGTTTTTATTCCTCTTTATTGAATTTCCTCATGTCCAGATGTTGGGGTTAGATCCTAAGGTATGATTTAGTATCTTCTGGGTCAATTTTCGGTGGTCTAGTTCTGGATTTATTTTCCTTGTGGTGCGGTTGTGGTACACTTAATGTTTCGCACCATGTTTTGAGGGTTTCGACTCAAAAGGTAGGTGATTCCATGTGTAACCATTTTATGATGAGTTATATTGCTTGGTTTATTAATTTAGTATTTTTATAATATGTTTTGTGTGGTTTGAAAACTGTTTTTGATGAATTTGGTTTAATATTTAATTTTTAGTAGTATTTTAGCTTGAAATTGGGTACTTTTCATGTCTGAATCTTGGGGTAATGTTTGAGTTTAGTTTATAACATATGAAAGTGGTTTATTAGTCTTGAAAATGGGCTTCCAATTCTATTTTGTTAATTCCTTATTGTCATGTGGGCCTTGAAAAGAGGTTTTTTAATGAGTTTAAGGTTTAAAACCGTGTTGTACTTTTTGAAGGTGATTTATGAAAACTTGTGTTTTTCATGTGTATCTTTGTGGTATTATTTGATGTATTTTTTTAAGATTTGGGGGTGGTTTAATAATTGTTTTAGGGATGAAAAATTATTTTATGGATTGGTATTGGTATTATTTTGGTTTTGAATGAGGGTTTTGAAATGGGTTTAGTGTGCAAACAATGGTTATAACTCTTGGGTTTGTTTTATAAAAATTGCAAATGTTTTATTTGGTTAAACAAAGTTGGGAAAGGGTGTATATGTACTGTTTGGGTGAGTGTGTTCAAATAATGTGGGTTTTTGAATGGTAAAGTGGTGATTTGAGATGTTAAACATTTTTAGATTTTTTTTATAAATTGCCGAAATGTTTTACTAATTTTTTTTTTGTGTGCGAAACACGGGTGTGGGATATTTTGTGTGAGTTTATTTATAAAATGAATTGTGAAGGTGAGAAGGGTATTGTGTGACATGTGTGTGGGATGTTATGTGAGTTGAATATCATGTAATGGTTTTATAAAATTGTTTAATGGATTTGTGTAAGTGTTAAAGAAATGTGAAAAGTGTTGTAGGCAATTTGGAGTGAGTTTGATTTCGAAATGCATTTGAATGAAAAGTGGAATTTGTTACTTTAGTGATGTACATGGGGCTGTTTGGTTAATGTGTGATGTGGAAGTGATATTTACATGTGAAAACTATATTTCTTGGATTGTGAACTTGTTTGAGAACAATGGGAAAACCAGGGTATCTAGGTGGGTGGACGTGTACTAGTATGCTAGTGAATCCGTGGGGTTTGGCCTCAGTTTCACTTGGAAGGATTGACGCTTAAAACTCTAACTAAACTATGATGATGATGATTGGGGACCACTAGGTTATGGGTATGATCCCTACTAGTGGCTCGTGCACGAGAACTGATATTTTTTTTGTGGTTACTCTCACCGAGATACGAGGTGCCTGGGACCCACAGCTAGCTAGTGCCTAGGGGTAATTTCCTATTACTTGTGCTCATTAGATCCTTTTTACTTACCGTACGTATACGGTATTGTTGGCTTGAAAATTCAGTAGCTTTGTTAGTTATTTTAAAATTTCTGGTCCTTTAAAATTAGCCCACATGAAAATTGTTTTCATTTATTATTGCATCCTTTAGAAAATTGTAACAAGCATTTCTTATTTACAAAACATGCAATGCTCTTTGTCATGAAATGTTTATCACATAGAATCTCTTAGCCATGGTATCCTACTCGGATTTATCTCACACCCTACTTACACCTTTGGGTGTAAGTAGACTGGCTTATTTTATGTCACAGTTTTGGGTACATGTTTTATGCCATTGTTTCTGGTTTTTAGTGGTCCATCGTGATGCAGTTTCGTAAAGATGGCTTGAGGGCGGTGCCTCTTTCAATGTGGAGATTCTTGGGCTGTCTTTTCTTGGGTTTGTACCTTTGTAATGGTCTTTAAAAATTGTTGAAAATTGTGTAATTCAGTTCTGAATTTTTGAAAAAGATTATTTGGTTTGAAAAATCCAGATTCGTTTTATTGGATTCTTTTATTGTTTTAAGTTTATAAACTCGGGTAAGTCATTCCCAATTATCATTTTATGATACCCGGGCACTTGTTCCAGCCCGTGGGGATCGGTAATGCCCTTCGGGCCTTGTCACAGGCCGGGTTTGGTGCCCGTTTTGGTGGCGATCAGATTCGGTTCGTGACAAAATGGTATCAGAGGAGGTTCGCTCCATTTGAGTCATGTTATTTGGGAAATAGTCGGGATAGTCTAGAGTTATGATTTTTGGGACATGGAATTCTGGTTATGGGTAGTGTTCTTAATCACCACACCCTATTTCAGGATTCAAGTCGCTAGGGGAAGTTGGGATTTGTCTATGCCTTTTGGTTTTCTTGGTTTGATGATGATTAGGGGAAATGAAAAGAGAGTTGGGTTAATGGTCTCAATGAGCTCACAGGGTCTGGCAAGCCATGTGGCGGCAGGGATATTCCCTAGAACACTCTATGTGATAGTGAAGTGATTGGAATATGGCCGCCAACCATATGTCCAAGTCACCCACTGAAACTAGTTTCCTCTCGCATTGTCTGGTGTTCTTTAGTTTTGAAATCATGGAACGTTGGTTTTAAAGTGACTTGGTTTTAAGAAGTTTAATGTTTTTGTGAAATAATTTTCAAATAAATATGGAATGGTTTGATTTATGAAATGGTGGAACTGAATATTCAGAATTATTTGGAAATGGAAAATTGTGTTCTTACACCTCTTTTGAAAGCAGAAACTATATTGAAGTTGGTTTTGAAAAATTGTTCCCATTAGAGTTTTCTAAACTGCTAAAAGGTTTTTTAATGGGATGAGATGCTTTGTAATTGATGTAAATAACTTGATTGTGAGTTTTCATTAGAACGATTGTGCCTTTCTGAAATGTTTTTTTTAATGTGGTAATTTGGGTTCGACCTCCTGGTTAGCGGTTTTGATAAGAATGATGTTTTGGTTGACCGTTTTGGTTTTAAAAAGTGGAAAGAATCATTGCATTAACCTTTGGTATTTCCATGAGTGACCACATGCATGGGGTTATATGGGATGATATATAGTTGATGTCATGACTGGATGAGTGCCAAGATGGATATGAGGCGGGTGCCTGGTGTGCCACAAAAACATGCATGTGTGAGGCCCATAGGGTACCATTGGTGGACACGCTTACCGCTGAACCGTTTTTTCCCAGAAATGGTTTTAAAGAAAAACATGTTTTCTTGATGAATAATTTTGGATGGTTTTTATTATGGGATTTTGAAAATGTTGATGTTTTGGGATGTTTTGAGTCCAAGAACCCCTCCTGTTTGAAACTGTTTTTTTGGGTTTGTGTTTGGTCGGAAAGCTGGGTAGAAGGTCCGGTTAGTAGACTCCTATGATATATGTTTCGAGACACCTTTAAGATGGTTCCATTAATGAGTTTGGATCTATTTTTTTGCATTTTTTTACCAATAGACTAGCTTGGTTGGGTCCTTGGTTTCTCTCATTGGATAAGGTGTGCCCCCATTAAGATTTAGTGCACAACTGAAGTGCAACGTGGATTGTTTTGCCACTGGAAAATCCTCTAGTTGATCAATGTAAGGAATCTTTTCTTGAGATTTGTAGAATGAGTCTACACCATTTACTTTGTTGGTTTTTTTGGATCCTCTTGTTGCGTAAGAGTGCTCGTGGATGGTTGAAAGAGACCTTAGTTTCTTAAGCTACCTGATTCTTCGAAGGTGAATGTTGTCTGGGGTTGTCAGTGTGGATAGTGTCTAAGAGGGCCTCTAAGTCCTTCATAGTCTCTTCGTAGAAGGGGTTTATGTTAAACCACAAGTGTGGGAAATCTAGCCACGAGAGGCTGTTGTGGACACTTTCTGGAATTCTGTTATATTTGGTGATGTTTTATAAGGCCCCCCTCCTTGTATTATTTCTATCAGTCGCTTTGGTCATGTTCGGTGATGTGATGTGATGTCACGTGCTTGTTTGATTGTAAAGGTAAAGTTGTACAATATTATGTGAGTCTATTTTTTTCAAAACTGTTTTTCCTTTTGGGAGATCTTGACGTCCTCTATTTTAGAGGAAGGTGTTTATATGTGTACTTTATTTCTTTTGTTTCTCACCCGAAGAAGTAAGGTGTGATGTGAGTGCATCCTCTAAACCCTTATTTCAGTGAATTTAAAAGTTAGGGTAAAGTGAGTTCTAGACTGTGTTATGTCTGGGTGAACCCATCTGGGATTGCGTGTAGTTGTTTGTAGAATCATAAGAAGAAATTCTATTCGGGGGTTTCCAAATCCTAACTACGAGGTTGAAGATGCTTCAATCATTCCAGCTCCAGCCATAGGTCCCGGAGAGAAGCTGGCACGTAGTTAGAGGAAATCCCAGGGTAGTTTTTAACCTTGAACAAAGAAATGTTCTTAGTATGGGAGATGAGAATAGTTTAAACATTTTTTTTTGTCATCTTGATTCATTTGTTCACGTTCAGTGGAAAGAGGTGGCAGGCCTCATCCCCATGTTATCTCCCAATGACTTTCTTTTCCCCTTTGGTTTCCTTTGGGTTCGGGGGAAAGGTTTTAGATATTTCTAGACATGTTGAGTGAAAACTTATTAGTAACCATTCCCTAGAAAACCATGTAGGGATAAGGATCCACATGGTTAGCACACAGTTTCCCAAATTGTGCGGGCTAACCGTGTTGTCGTCCTAACTCTTTATGTTTTGGGGTTTTTCTATGTCAGCCCATATAGGTCAGTTAAGATGGATGGTTCTTATGGTGGGGAGAAACACTATGAGTCTCACGTATATAATTTTGAAAAATCTTAATGGGATTCTACCCCTCGTACTGGGGAGTTTGTTTAGGGCTCCCCTGTTAGTGTCTTGATTGTTTCTCGGAAAAAAAAAATTAAGTTGTCTCTTATGGTTGGGGAGCCCATTTGTGTATCCTTGTACTAATAACTCACTTTTTTACTTGGTCTTGGATTGGATGTGGGTAGTCTCGTTCGGAGCTATATAACCACATACATATTCCTTGGGTAAATGTTGGGATTGGAGAGTTCCCAGTCGTATAGTTATATCAAGGTAAGTGTAACCTTGCTCGATGTTCTTGTTTGTTTGGGTAAATTGCTTGAGCCTTGTTCAGATAGTTTTTGAGGAGTTTTATTTTAGGATAAATCCTAAATGTGATTGATAATTTCAGTAATGAGTTGTATGTTTTGGTTGTGAATTATTCCTTCCTTAATTGATCACTGGAGGTGTTTTGGCCTTTCAGGGTGAATCTTAGCAAAGGAGTCCATTTCTGCATTTCTGTTGAGTTTGGTTTTTGCTTTGTCCGTGATGTGGCATTCCGAGGGAGGAAAGTTTCATGGTGGGGATAATTGTAACACCCATGACTTTTTTTAAATTAATTATTCATTTAATTTCCATTCCTTATTTGTTTTGGGGGTTTACCACTCATTTTGTTGAAAATGGTGGGTTTTGAAAATTTGGGCCAAACTGTGAGCCCAAATCCAGATTTAAAAACAAATTTCTATTCTTCTATAACTCCTTCAATTTTTACTATGTTATACTCATTCCACTTCCCAATTGTCATACCCTAATATATTAAAATCACCATATCCCTTTGAACCACATAGAAATCCCAAATCATGATGGATTTGGGTTTTTAATTAAGGTAATGGGCATGCCCGTAAGCCCATTTCCTTCTTTAAATTAGTTTTTTAAAATTTCAATATCTCATTCATTGTTTACTCTTTTTCAGTCATTCAACCTCCCACTCGAATCCAAAAACATCGGCCTCACTTCCTGTATCGATTTTTCCTCTTTGGAGTTCATATACCCTGCGTAGTTGGACGATCTTTCTCAATATTTCTCAAATCATCTAGATTTGATGAGGAAAAATGAATATTTCACAACTCCTTCAATTTTCATCCTTTTCACCCCATTTCAGTCCCCACATGACCTAATATGACTCCTTCGGACCTCCATATCAGTTTTGGGTACTTGGAGATTCATATATTGGTGGATTGGGTCTAATTTATTCAAGATATTTCAAGTAAGGGAATTCCTTCTTGGTTCTTTCCATCCTCTTTTAGTTTTTAATCCTCTTTATTGAATTTATTCATGTCTAGAAGTTGGGGTTAGATCCTAAGGTCTGATTTGGTATATTTTGGGTCAATTTTTGGTGGTCTAGGTCTGGATTTATTTTCCTTGTGGTGCGGCGGTGGTACGCTTAATGTTTCACACCATGTTTTGAGGGTTTCGACTCAAAAGGTAGGTGATTCCATGTGTAACCATTTTATGATAAGTTAGCTTGCTTGGTTTATTAATTTAGTATGTTTATAATCTGTTTTTTATGGCTTGAAAACTTTTTTTGATGAATTTGGTTTAATATTTAATTTTTAGTAGTATTTTAGCTTGAAATTGGGTACTTTTCATGTGTGAATCTTGGGGTAATGTTTGGGTTTAGTTTATAACATATGAAAGTGGTTTATTAGTCTTGAAAAGGGGCTTCCAATTCTGTTTTGTTAATTCCTTATTGTCATGTGGGCCTTGAAAAGAGTTTTTTAATGAGTTTATGGTTTAAAATCGTGTTGTACTTTTTGAAGGTGATTTATGAAAACTTGTGTTTTTCATGTGTATCTTTGTGGTATTATTTGATGTATTTTTATAACATTTGGGGGTGGTTTAATAATTATTTTAGGGATGAAAAAATCTATTATGGATTGGTATTGGTATTATTTTGGTTTTGAATGAGGGTTTTGAAATACGTTCAGTGTGCAAACAATGGTTATACCTCTTGAGTTTGTTTTATAAAAATTGCAAATGTTTTATTTGGTTAAAAAAAGTTGGGAAAGGGTGTATATGTACTTTTTGGGTGAGTGTGTTCACATAATGTGGGTTTTTGAATGGTAAAGTGGTGATTTGATATGTTAAACATTTTAAGATTTTTTTTATAAATTGCCGAAATGTTTTACTAAATTGTGTTTTGTGTTCGAAACACGGGTGTGGGATATTTTGTGTGAGTTTATTTATAAAATGAATTGTGAAGGTGAGAAGGGTATTGTGTGACATGTGTGTGGGATGTTATGTGAGTTGAATATCATGTAATGGTTTTATAAAATTGTTTGATGGATTTTAGTAAGTGTTAAAGAAATGTGAAAAGTGTTGTAGGCAATTTGGAGTGAGTTTGATTTCAAAATGAATTTGAATGAAAAGTGGAATTTCTTACTTTAGTGATGTACATGGGGATGTTTGGTTAATGTGTGATGTGGAAGTGATATTTACATGTGAAAACTATATTTCATGGATTGTGAACTTGTTTGATCACAATGGGAAAACCTGGGTATCTAGGTTGGTGGACGTGTACTAGTATGCTAGTGAATCTGTGGGGTTTGGCCTCAGTTTCACTTAGCAAGATTGAAGCTTACAACTCTAACTAAACTATGATGATGATGATTGGGGACCACTAGGATATGGGTATGATCCCTAGTAGTGGCTCGTGCATGAGAAAAGATATTTTTTTGTTGTTACTCTCACCTAGATACGAGGTACCTCGGACCCACAACTAGCTAGTGCCTAGGGGTTATTTCTTATTACTTGTGCTCATTAGATCCTTTGTACTTACCATCGGTATACGGTATTGTTGGCTTGAAAATTCAGTATCTTTGTTAGTTATTTTAAAATTGTTGGTCCTCTAAAATTAGCCCACATGAAAATTGTTTTCATTTATTATTGCATCCTTTAGAAAATTGTAACAAGCATTTATTATTTACAAAACTTGCAATGCTCTTTGTCATGAAATGTTTATCACATGGAATATCTTAGCGTTGGTATCCTACTGGGATTTATCTCACACCCTACTTACTCCTTTGGGTTTAAGTAGACTTGCTTATTTTATGTCACAGGTTTGGGTACATGTTTTATTCCATTGGTTCTGGTTTTTAGTGGTCCATCATGATGCAGTTTCGTGGAGATGGCTTGAGGGTGGTGCCTCTTTCCATGTGGAGGTTCTTGGGATGTCTTTTCTTGGGTTTGTAACTTTGTAATGGTCTTTAAACATTGTCGAAAATTGCGTAATTCAGTTCTTAATTTTTGAAAAAGATTATTTGGTTTGAAAAATTCAGATTCGTTTTATTGGATTCTTTTGTTGTTTTAAGTATATAAACTCGGGTAAGTCTTTCCCAATTATCATTTTATGATACCCAGGAACTTGTGCCAGCCCGTGGGGATTGGGAACGCCCTTCAGGCCTTATCACGGGCTGGGTTTAGTGCCCGTTTTGGTGGCGATCAGATTCGGTTTGTGACAATGTAAGTATCTTCTTAGAAGAATTTTTATTTTATTTTCATATCCAAATCCATAAATTTTTATTATTCCAGGATAATATAATGAAAAATCATATTCCATATATTAATAATTTATTATGTGAATGGTATGACCTAAAACATCAAACACATCCAACAAATGGGTTATTAATTCGTTATTCGTCTGTATAGAAGGAAGTAATCACTTTTTGGAGTGAAAAGAACCCCACTTCAAGTACCTTAGGCATTGATAAACCCATTGTAATGGAGGCTGCTAGGCCGATCCCTCTCCCCCAGTGGGAGATGGGTATTTCTCATTTCTCAAGAGTGCGAGGTATCTTTTCAACCCTTCTAAATTCTTGATTTTCTTCCTCCATTCTCGAATGCATTCATCTTCCCCAATGTTTCGGTCCTGGTGGATGGATTTCTTAATCCTCTCTATTAACTGTGGAGTTCACAGAAACCTAGGTGATGCTGAACCTCACTCTAGTTTCTCAGTTTAAATAGAGATAACTTTTGGTGGACTCGTTCGACAACATCGTCTTCATTTCATTGAATATTCAAGAGTGGGAGATGGTTGGTTTTATCCATAGTCACCACATTATGGTGAGGTTTTCATCATAGGAGGACCTCATCACTTCATTGTCAAGTGCACACCGTAACTTCAACAATTTTAGGTTCTTTCTATTTTAATAGTCATTTTAATTCAACATGGGTCATGATTATCTTACTCCTAAGTTCGGGGTAATCATCCCTAATTTACCTTTACTATTTCAAAATTATTCTATCATTTGAATGCTTGGAAATATTATTATAAGATTCCATTGTGATGATAGATGAACTGAATCCATCTACCATTCTGTTATCCCGCACGACTATGTGAAGATGGATGTGTTGAGGACTCCTTTTGAGTATATTTCGGTCACAATTGGGAAGGAGTATAGGTGTATGAAATGGGTGGTGTATGAGACTTTGATGGACTTATGTGATACCTATGAGTGGTTGGGACACAATTCGGTTTGTTTTCGTTGGGGAATTCATTCTTTTGCTTGGTAGGAGGGTATTTACAATGGAAAATATAAGGAGGTCTATGTGGTGGTAGGAAAGTAGAAAAAACGGGATATAGGGATGGAATTTAATTGTTGGTGTGGCAATGCTTACAGTTAGTGTCCTGGTTAAGACGTGATCCAGATGTCAATTCTTACAGAGGAGTCTATGCTGCCTAGTACGGATCCCATTATGTCCTCAGAGACATGTTCATGTGATTCTTCAGAGAAAAAGGAATCGGTGGACATGGATACTACCTAGGTTTCTAATGCTTTTACTATGATGTGGTAGGATTGGTACGTCCCTCCCTCCTGCAACAAGATGATTCCCATAGAGGGTTTGAGGGTTTGTGTTGATTTGGTCCAGATAGAGGGGGATTCAACTGGTATAGAGTAGTGGATGTGTGGAGTGGTGGATATAACCAATGATTCTTATGTAGAGGTGTTGAACTCAGGTATTGGTGACTCTTATAAGGGTAGGCATGTTATCATCAGGGAGGTGGAATTTCTAACTAAATAGAGGAGTCCAAGAGACTCGATGGCCCGAACCCCTTTACACGTTAGCAACATATTTTATGGCCTTGTAGAGTCTGGTAGAAGACCTGATCTAAACAAGTGGATGAATGAAAATTATGTCTATGTGATTGGACATAATGGAAATATACTGGTTAGCCAGCAAGTGAAACCCATGGCCAATGAGTAATAGGAGTAATAGAGGAAGGAGATGTAAGAAGGACTTCTCTTCTTTACCTCCCCCCTTGGAGACTGGATCTATTAAGAAAATAAATTCCATGAAAACAAATTTAGAGGATGTGGGTAATAATACTTTGGAAATATAACTATTTTTTTGAGAAGAAGTTGTCGATCAGGGTTTACATCATAATGTGACCGAATATGAGGCATCTAAGATAATGGGTAGGTCTTTAAGGATATACCTCAATAATGAGAAGTACTCCTAGATCGATAAGCAAGACCCAATCCTTGTAGGGGGATTAAATAAATTGAGGATCATCCTTGAGGTGTATATTGGGTCT
Organism: Viscum album; assembly: GCA_963277665.1. NCBI lineage: Eukaryota > Viridiplantae > Streptophyta > Magnoliopsida > Santalales > Viscaceae > Viscum > Viscum album. The sequence continues at coordinate 1,945,391,420 of OY728148.1, forward strand.
TGGGATCAATAGGATTACGAATTTGAAAGTTTGGTGTTGATTGTACCATGAATCTAGGTAACTATTGTCTTCTGTAAATTGTATATGGGAAGTGGTTTTTAGGAATATAATTTTTTTTACAAATTTTTTTATATTGGTGGAACCTTTTATTTTTTTTGGAGGTATTATAGATCCATTTGAGTATGCTTGTGATTTGTTTCTATTTTGGAATTAACATGACTCTTTGGTGATACACATATCTCATTCTACATGGGTCTTCATTATATTGGGTCAGTACATTAAACTGTCACCAGTGAATTCCATTTAGAAGTGGCAGGTTGAGAGGGTATGGATATGCCATCAGTTTCATACTCGTTCATTCTTACATGGGACATCGTGCCGAGTGGTCATGCAATGGTGAAGGCTGGTCTTCGCACTATAGTTGCTGGGGAGGGGCAACCTCTTTATCTTTGTTTGGGGATTTTCACTTTTATGGTCTTTTTTGATTGTAATGTGTGTACTATGGTTTCTTAATTTTTCCCTAAAAAAGTGTTTTGACAATAAGAAATGTTAGTTTGCAGTCTGTGTGTACGGTAGACTACCACCTTTTGAACCGATGTAATTTTTTCCACTACCAACTTTAATGGTATCTAATAACGATAGATTTATAGTTAATATGTTATATATTTTATATTTCTGATATATCTATTCTTTTTTAATTATAATATAACATATAACCTAATTATTTCTATTTAACGAGAATATGATAACCTCACTAATATGTACGGCTGACAACTTGCCCATGAAGCGATGTGATGTGTTCAGTCTTCACATGGAATGTAATAAGGGTGGGTTTAATAAAAATATGAGATATATATGATATAAAAATGATAATTTAATAATAATATATACATATATATATTTGCATATCATTTACTTTTCCGTTAATATGATACGAAAATCTAAACATCTTTAATGCATACATACATCCTAACATCTCCGTGAATTATTTATTTCATTTCCTATCACCAAAATTTATGGACTACTAAGAATACATATATTATTACTATATAAGACATTTTAATCAGGATCTAATTAATAGGAAACAAATAGGTCAAAACTTACAAGAAAAATAAGGCAGTTAACAGCCTAAATAACGAAAATAATTAGAGAATATTAACTATTTGGTGAAATGTTGTTGTAAAAGAATTATATATGATATTATAAATGTTAATATTTTTTCATTATAAGTTAATAATATTTTTTAAATCACTATACATGAGGTTAAAAATTTTTCAACCAAAAGGATGAATTAGGTAAGGTATTTCTTAACTGTATTTCCACTCATTGAGTTGAACATATACAAAAATGATTATGTCATGCTACGATTTTGTGTGTTATCAATTTTGATTATCTTATGTCTTATTTCCACTTGGTTTATGTTAATTTACATTGGATATAAATAATATGTTCATTTATTCTCACCTAATAGTTATTATCATTCTATGAACATAATTCTCCATCTTTTTATAATCGTCATTATTTATTCATTATTATTAGTTAAAGGAAATTAAAATAACATTTCCTGATAAAAATTTAAATTTTATTCCACTATATTTACTAGTTAAATATTTCAATTAATAGTACTATTTTATTCTATTTGATAGTAAGAATGTTTTAAAACTATTTCTCATGTAAATCATTCTTCATTTCTCTCATTGATAGGAAATACGTTTTTTTCAAGCCTATTATTTCTAAAAATGTTTTAATTTTTTTTAAACTATAAAAAATGATTTGTTAATGAAATATTCCTAATTTTTACTCTTTAATAATTTATTTCAATGGAATAATTATATCATCTTCAAAATAATGTCTGATTTTATATTACTAAAAAAGTTAAAGGAATCATTGTTTTAATGTATACAAAAAGAAAAACATTTCCAGCCTTCCTAAACACTCAAATGTTTTCAAGATTCTTTTATATGTTAAAATGGTTATTTTTAAAGAAATGATTTTTCAAAATGTTTTATGAAATTTTAGTTTTAAAAGTGATTTTCAAAGAAAATTATAATCAATTTTTTTGAAATGAAAGGATATTTTCCTTGAGAATGATTATAATGCTATTTTTTGTTATTCTATTAGTCAATTAAAAAAACATTTATTACTATGCTAATGGGTATATATTGTATTTATATAAGCATTAATATTCCTTCAGATTTTTTATACCCACTATGACCAAGGAATGTATTGTCATTCACTTCTTTGATTAATTTTTTTCATTATTAGATTTACCTTGAATTATTCACATTCATGTAAAAATTAAATGTTCCTTAAATGTAAATTTGATTTATCATCGATACATTTATTACCTGAACCATATACCATTTTTACTGAAGTTATTTACCTTGGTAGTTATTGATTATAATGGTAAATATAGATAAATTGGTATCCTTTATTCAATACAGATAATTTATAAGAAACTATGTTTATGAGATAAATCAATTATTCAATATATGAGGAATGCTTCAGAATTTTATGACATAGGTTGGGGACAATTTGATGATATACCCTCAATGAATCAGTTGTCTAATGATACCAAACCAGTTGGATACAAACCCTTCATGTTTGTAACCAAGCGTGTTCTAACCTGTAATGTGAATATTATTTTGAGTAGTATGAATTAAATAGTCTAGTGAAAGTCCATGAAGATGATGTCTTCATGTACATAGGAAAAAAGAAATATAATAATTAAGAATTTTGGGATTTCATAAATTTTTTTTATTATCCATGATATTTTCCCCATGAAAAAATTTATGAATGCATTTCATTCTCAGTTATTGATTAAATGCCATGGGATTTCAGTTATTTTCCCTCACATATTGATTATTCCTTATCATAATGTGATAGAAATTTCATTTAAATTGAATGTGTGTTTATTCATATACAATCCATTATTTATTATGCTTATTTATTCATGATTACATCCACTGTACATAACACTTACTGTGAATTTGATATCACCCTTTTTTTATCGCTTCCCCAAGATTTCAAAAATAGTGTTATGTTGGATATACATGTAAATGCTATCTGGAATATTTTTTTATCAGAAGAAAAAAAATTGTATTTTTTTCATTCAATTTTTATTCAATACATGTGTATATCTAGTTTACTACAACTACTATACTATTTGATATTTCAGGTTGAAATTCCTTATATCTGATGAAAATTTAATGGTAGAAGAAACCAACTCTAAGATTCTTTGGTTAAATATGCTAAAATAATTGGATTCCTGATAAGGAATACCATGGATGGTCTCATAGTTCATATATAATTATTCTGCCCCCAGAGGGATACTTGGATTTTGGATATAGATTTCCATTCATTAGATCAGAGTTCTAATGAATGATATCAAACCATTAACGATATAGAGATTCATTTCATGGAATTTATATGATGGGGTCTAAGGTTTAATAGTTTACATATGCCTTGTATGATAATTATATTTCCTTGTATCAATGTCTTGGATGGGATCATTGGGAAGATGGATTATATGAATGTTGAGTGATACAGGGATTCCCGGGTAAGAAGGCCTTGTATGGACTCATAGATAAATTAGATTATATACACCATGAGCAATGCTTGCATTCCCATTTTGGAATGCCTCAGACATACACTTTGGGAAAATTGATTATATATACATAGAGTTGTTCATAGAATCCCATGAATGAATGCCTTGGATGGAATCATGGGGAAAATAGATTTCATATTCCTCTAGAGAAGCATGGATTCTTATATACAAATTCCATGATAAACTCATAGGGAAAATGAAATTATTTAATTCTTCGTTATCATTATACACAGATACCTTGGTTAAAATGTTATCCCCCTATGTAGTTCTTATAATGAAAATTTACTTTATTTACAGGATATCTACTGTTTTCATGGAATCCTTAATTTTTGTGATTGGAGGAGATTGGAGGTGAACCCAGGGTTAGGGAATGTATTCCCATGTGGTGGAATATCATTCTAAGAGACCATTATGGTGACGGATGAAGCAGGTATCATCTATTTAGATTACGGGATTACATATTGAATAATTATACATGTTTTGAGTGGTATGACATAAAACCCAATTCCTTTTTCAGAGGATGTATAGACCATTACAGTTTCAAACCCATGGATCTGTTGTGATTGATTCTGGTTATTTGTAATCAAACATATATTTATATAAGTGAATATATATAAAAAATATATAAATATATACACTTGAGGTAAAATTATTCATATAAATTCTTTCTTGGCCCAAAGAAGGTATGGCCCATTATAATCAAGGACCCATAGATCAACTACGTATTACTGTAGTTGTGTTGGATATAGGCTGATCATATTTTAAGTACATTCTCTTTTGAAAATATATAATATATTCACCATTAGGTGTAGCCAACTATGAATATTCGTCACCCCTTGTACTTGAACCTCTGTGTGCATATAGACATTATGTATGGCTTCAATGTGAGAATAGGCGTCGATGGTTTTGGCTTAAACCATAATTTCAATATCAATTCGAGTTTCTCATGTTGATTATTGTTATTAGGATAGATCTTCTCAGAAATTCCATGGAGATCGTGTATGTGGGTTGGATAAATTTTAGAAGTGGATCCTTTTATTTTTTTACTCTAGTTTCCTTTATGAAGTCTTGTATGTATGATCAAAACATTTGGTGAAAAATATTATATGTATAACATGGTTGTTTAATATTTTATTTAATTTCATGTATTATCCCAATATGTTTTTGTTTCTATTTATATACTTCTTCATCACTCGGATTACTTACTTATTTGGTTGATATGTGGTTATTTCCATTGTATTTTACTCTTATATGTGGGAATATTCTCTCTATGGATACACCTTAGGTAGTCACTACATGTTTTTAGCCACTGTCATAGGGAGATTCATTCTAGAGGCCTTGTGGAGAACCAGGTCGAATCACCTGATTAGTGGCATATATGTCAAGAAAATAAACTAATTAAAATAGCTCCCTCCATATATTAGTTTCATACTCAATAGAGATGGTTCAAAATCCAACAGTTTCACGAGAGGAGGAGGTATCACCAAGGATGGTTAAAGTTTATTTATTCTATATTTTTGTTTTATCTATAATAAAGGAGGTTCATTAATAGAAGAAATGTAGGCCTTTCTCAACATCCTCTCTATTAGAAAGAATCTTAACCTCCTCATTTTTTGGTTAAAATAAAGTTAAGAATAATGATAAATTCTATGAGAGGAATTTCTCCTACCCGTAGGTCTATTTTTTTATCACATTTGATAATATAATTCGTCGATTAACTAGGAAGTTATGGTCATCCATACTTGGTCGAGGGTGATTAAGGAAAAAGGATTGTTGGATTCAAAATGTGTTGAATATTCTTACCTCATCTTCTATTCCTCTATAGTTTCCTTACCTAAGGATTTAAAATAGATTTTTTAATGATAATTGCATGGGATATATGAATTTATACCACCATAAATCATTCCTTATTCTTGTCTTTTCAAATAAAAAATTTAATTTTAGTTTAAAAAACAGTTCATTTTTAACTGATGTCATATCCCATTAGTGTTTAGGGATATTGATAGTAGTTAAGAGAGAGAAGTATTAGGACATAGTAAATAAGCCATAAATATACTTATCTATAATTCTTGATTCTATCCTATATCATTTAGTCTCAGGCATCATGCATATGCATATACATATAATTTGAGTAAAAAATATGTGACTTTGGAATGGGAATTTAATTGATTTATAAATGAAATTTATAATATACATACATATATATATATATATATTATAAACCAAATATAGGTTAAAATTTTAAGAGATATTAGACTACATGATGTGCATGGTAGTGTATTTTTTTGAATTTTACCCCAAAAGTCCAAATATGGAATAATAAATAATTATTGTTTTATAATTTTATTATTAGTGTGGACCTAGTTCAAATTAATTAACAACTGTTTCATTTAATTTAGAATCATCATTTTTTTTCAAAATATTAATTTTTATAATTAGTGTATTCTGTAATTTCTAGAAGATATTTTAAATTATTAAATAATCATAAAAATTAATGCTAATGGGATAGAGGATGTAAATGTTATTTGAATATTTTTGTGTTTTGAGACATTTCTAATTGATTATCTCTAGAATGGGTATCTAATATTATATCTAATCAAATAAAGTGGTTTCATATATTTCATCCTCTATAAGGCATTTAATATGGATATAATAAATATTCCACACCCACTACATCAGATATTGATCTTCATGTTCTTGAGGTATTAAATCCCTTACTTCCAGTAATAGGGTAAGAAACACATTAGAGGGAACAATCAAAATCCTATGTTGTGAGGTATTTTTAGTTCTATTACCACCCATGTTTCAGGGTAATCATTATCATCAAGAGGAAGAATAATGAGTTTATTATCTTCATTATGTATTCATGATTATTAAAACATTGGATCTGTATTGGGATTTCTTAGAAACTTTTATACCATAAATAGCAGATTTTTACTTCAGGGATATGATGATGGAGGCCACAAAAAACTAATGTTTAAAACTATAAGGTTTTATAGAAAAAATTTAGGAGTAGTTATATATAAAATACTACCCACCAAGTTAATTCTCATGAATAAAAAATATTTAATACAGGATTTTATATGTGATTTAATATTCTATTTGATTCACTGATCCCCCATATGTTTCTCTTTACATGGGAGTTAATAAAGAGACTAATTCTTGGAGATGTTAGACATGTGTACTAGAATTATTACTGAATCAAGTGAAAATATTAAACCTATCGATATTTTTTGATATTTTCATGTAATTAGTATTGTAATGGATAACAACTAGGGAAGATTTGAGAGTTTTTAATTCACATCCAAGGCATAACACTGGTTAAATGGTCTTTTAAAAGGTTAATGTGATTTTAAGGGACTCTTATAGTCGAATATCATCTCAATGCCTCAAATTTGTCTATTTTGGGAATATTCAAAAAAAAATATTGGAATAATGTCTCATAATGTGTCAAACCATGGAAGAAACAAAACATTGATTCATACTATTAGTCAACTAGTTGTAGTTCACCACCTCTGGTCAACGAGGTTGATGTAGTTGGTAGGGTTGAAAATCAACAACACGTTATTTTGAAAAAGATATCCCAATCTATGATAAATCTAAAAGGAATTTCATGGAACCATACAACTACGTTTTTAAAACTGATGGAAGTGAGGGTTCATCGACAGTGATTGGTACTATTCTCTTACCATTAATACTCTTCTATGAATTATTTATCCTTGGATACTTTTATTCCATAATTTTTAGATTCATTTGAGTATTATGGGTTTGACTATATGGATATGTTCATGGTGATAGATACTGATTCTATTTTAGGGAAATAAGTAGAATGAGGTAAGAGGTGTTTGTTCTATGATATTATGGCGGATCCATTAATTTTTTTTGGGAATTAAGTATTTTGGATATGAAAATCCCTATCATAATATTTGGTATGTATTGGTTAGCCAAATTCTAAGATCATGTTACCTTTTATCCAAGATAGATATGTTTCACCACTTCGACTGGTGTCAATTATACAATTGTTAGATTAAAAATTCCAAGATGTTTTTGCAGTTATAAAACAAGGGTATGGTTGTTCCACTATAAATTATTTCTCTAAAATTATTATTTTAGTGGCGGAAATAGAAAATAAATTTTTTCTACCATAGGTTGTAAAATTCTCCATGTGGTGGTTCCTGATGATTTTTATGGTTTACAACAAAAGGAGAGGATGAATTCTCTACAAAATAATTTCCATGAGCATCACAAATCTCTATTGAAATATATTTTGTAGCCACAATTTTTTTATGGGAGTTTAAAATTTCATTATTAGTGCATAAGGTTAATGGATTTATAAAACCATAAACCACTCGTTGGGGTACTCTAGTCCTTGTTGACGCTCCTTTCGTCACATAATCTAAAGATCGGAAAAGGGAATATCTCAGCTGAAAGTGATTCATCCTTTGAAGAAAACATCAAAAATCGACAAAGGCATGAACAAAGGATCAAAATCCAATTCACCGCACAAGTTTTACCACTGTCGCGCAAGTACACTTGCGCGACTACCTTGGTCGCGCAGGTGACTTGCGCGACCTAATTGGTAACCGCCCGGTAACCGCCCGGGGTCTTCTTTTGCCTATAAATAGACCCTGTGGGCCCCCCATTCGAGAGGATCTTTTTCCAGAAACTCGAATTGAAGCTCCCGACGCCCAAGTCTCTTCTCAAAGCTTCCGGAACACTTCTAAGGTAATTTCTTACCTAGAACGGAAGATCTAAAGAGAAAAAGGAAGGCCTAAGTGTTGAAACTTAACAAACACTTGCGCGCCAACCTAATTCCTTCAATATAACTTGCGTGTCCCTCTTCTGGAAGAACCTCAAGAGGATGTTAAAGGGTTTAATAAAGAGTCGCTCAAGCATTTTAATGCTGGTTCAAAATCGCGCAAGTACCCCTCATGTCGCGCAAGTATACTTGCGCGACCAATACTTGCGCGCCGCCGCAGGACTTACGTGCCTTTCAAGACTTGCACGCCCCTATCTTTTTGGGTTCCCATCTTGCCCATTTTACCCCCCTTAAGCCATTTCACCCTTCCTATTCAAAATTCAGTCTTCAAGATACTCTTCAAAGCCATTTATGGCATGATTTCTTGATTTGACATCCTTATCTGAAAGGAATTCTGTGAAATATCTCTCAAAGTCCAGTGATTTAAACATCCTTATGTCACTAAAATACGGAGAGTTCATTCATTCAATCTCATCCTTTAAGATGAGAAAATCTTAACCTGGGTCTCCTTTTCAGGAATAATCCCCAGTTATAAAACCTTTGATCTGGGCATCCTCCTCAGGAGTAAGCCCCAATCAAGTTCCCAATCTTGGGCATCCTCCTCAGGAGTAAGCCCCAATCAAGTTCCCAATCTTGGGCATCCTCCTCAGGAGTAAGCCCCAATCAAGTTCCCAATCTTGGGCATCCTCCTCAGGAGTAAGCCCCAATCAAGTTCCCAATCTTGGGCATCCTCCTCAAGAGTAAGCCCCAAACCTTAATCCCTAACCTGGGTCTCCTTTTTAGGAATAAGACTCAGTCATAACCTGGGTCTCCTTTTCAGGAATAAGACTCAGTCATAATCTTGGGCTTCATTTTCAGGAGTAAACCCCGAGTCCCTTAACCTGGGTCTCCTTTTCAGGAATAAGACTCAGTCATAATCTTGGGCTTCCTTTTCAGGAGTAAGCCCCAAGTCCCTTAACCTGGGTCTCCTTTTCAGGAATAAGACTCAGTCATAAGTCCCCTCCTAACTTGGGCATCCTCCTTAGGAGTAAGCCCCAAGATTAGAGTATTCAAATCTCCATGAAGCACATATAACTTTATGGACCCTGTTCATGGATTTTCTCCCTAAAAGTAAATCCTAAACCTTCATCTATCTGGGCAGTCATCCATACATAAGCCCCAAACAAATTCTTATGATTGCATCTTTCATGGCACAATTGTCTAAATTTTACCAATACCTCTTGTTTCTCACACCGAGCATGACTCACGTGAGCTTAGAGTGTAAAAGTAATTATGACATTCATCTTTGAGCCATCAATCATAAACATCATACTCCATAATTCGAACTACGTGGGTTCTGATTCCTTTTCCAAAAACAAAGGATACGTAGGTAGCCCATTTATGGGTTCGATCCCAACTTTGAAATAATCTCTGTCCTTCTGAATGACGATAAACTTCAAGTGCCCCACTGAGTGGCTTTAAAACCAGCCTTGTCATCATAAATGACCAAGAGACTTTTATATAAATGTTTTGAAGGATACCATTGACCAAGAATCTCTAAACAGATATAGATGATTCTCTATTGATGAATAACCTCGAATACATATAAAAGATTCTCTAAATTTCTTGCATATTTAATCATTGATTGTTAAAACTAAAGGAAAGCACATTTTATACTTGGTAATGTAATAAGGATTCACGAACATAACTTAAATCTATAAAGAGAGTCTCGGAGTAGACAATAATTCCCCTCAAAAAGGTGTGATGAGTCCGACCTCCCATCCTCTCGACCAATGCAAATTCCTAAGCCTCATTAGTCCACAAGCTAATGAGCGCCTGCCTTTGGAAAGTAGGTCCGAACGGATGTGGAATCATTGGATGTTTCCGGTTCTACGAACAAACCCGTTAGAAACCGATCGGAACATTTGAATCTCCCGTCCAGGAGGTCATCCCCGGATTCCGTGCGAAACAAAAATGGTGAACCCGACGTGAATCCTTAACCAAGTTAAAGTGATGTTCTTCTTATTCGTTTGGCCCCTTGGGCCAACAAAGCAATCATTGACATATGCTCATCCAAAAGATACAGTGGCCAGATTCATCTTGATAATGTCTGTTACATGGAACATGCACTCTTTTTTCAAAGATCTTCTACAAAATGGCTTTCCTTAAATTCACCCCTGTGAATACTGCTGCTGTGAACACCTCTACTGTGAGGTCTTCTGCTGTGAAAACCAATGCTACTACTCCTGCTGGAACGTCATCCGCTCTAAGGACGACATCACCAACTTAGCATTTTCAACGCTGGGTTTCTAATACACTGGTTAAGGAGTACCGTCGCAACGGTACTATCCCAACTCTGGAGGCCGCTCGTCAATCCCTCCAAGTTAAAAACTCTACCTGGTCTTCCGGACAACGGCGGCCAGCGATCAAGAAGCAGGCGGTGCTGACTACCGTCTCTAACCGTTTCGGGTCGTTATCCCCGGAACGCAATTTCTATTCACTCCCTTACTCTGAGGAAGTGAATGAGAAGGTCCTGCAGGCCCTTAATTCAAAAAGACAGGAGTCCTTCTCAAGGACTCCCATCAACAATCGCCGCCAGACTCGTGCGGTAGTGCGCCCTCAACATGATGAGGGTACCGACTCCAAGCATTCAGCTCAGGTTCCTCGAACCCGAGCAGGCAAGATGAACCGCCAGAGACGGAATCCGGTTAACAATAGGCAGGTTGTCATCCCTGCCATCTCCGGAGAAGTCCACCAACCTAACTTGGTGGAAAATAACGAGCAGGCATACACACCTGTTCATTTTAATCTCGTTGTCCAGCAGACTCGTCTGGCAGCATCAAGCCGATCCCGCCAGGCAATTCCGGCGGAGTACCATAGGCAGGAACATACACCTGCTTATACATCAGCAGTTAGTCAGCAGGCTCGTCTGACTACATATGATGGATCTCATCAACCGCGTTTGGCGAAGTGTAATCAGCAGGCACATACACCTGCTAATACTAATCAAGCCTACCAACAGTCTCGCTTGGTAGCACACGGAGAAGTCAGTTGGAAATCCCCGACGACAAACAGGAGGCAGACTAAACTCTCTGCCTCCACACTTGAGTACTATCAGGAGTCACTGACAGGAAAAGGAGGACAGGAGCAGGCACATACACCTACTCCAAGCCCGGAATGGACGTATATCCCTGTTCCGGCGGCTGAAGTCACCAAACATATTTTGTCAATGGTGAAAGAGCAGAAGCAAATTCCTGCTCATATTCTGGATGCTTGCCAGGATATCATAACAGCTTCAGCATCATCTCAGGGACAGACACATAAATCTATCCCTAGCAGTGGAGTGACACATCAACAATTCACTCCGGAACAGACACACACATCTGTTCCAGTCCAAGAGGGTTATGGGGAATACTCCCCCATATCATACGGACAACCAAGTCAGGCACATACACATGATTTGAGCGATGATTGTCAGCCTGACCTGACCATATTTCCTGATCAGGCACATACACCTGCTCAGAGCAATCACTTCCGTCATCAAGTGGTTTCTAAAGCGAGTAAGAAGGCATCTAAGAAAAAGATCCGCCCAGCACAGTCAGGAGATCAAAGGCCAATCTGCAACAAGGCCTTGCTCGATGCTGGAGTTCTTGAAGCCCTCAAACATTTATCTGTCGAAATTCAAGATTCTACTCCCTCAGTTCCCAATAACAGGAACATTAATCCCGAAGGTCTTCAACAGAAACTTCCTCATGAAGACTTGCTTCATGAAAATTCGGTCAATATTGAAGTTTCTTCTTCAGATGAGAGCCACAGGAACCCTCTGTGTGGTCAGAAGACCAAGGAGCAAGAGATCTCATCTTTTGCTGTAACCCATCATGATGGTCCTCCTCATGGTGATGAACTTCGCTGCGAAAGTCCTCTCCGCAGTAGTGATTCACATTGTCTCGAAAATTATTCAGAAGGCAATGTAGTGACGAGAAAGCCCTCCTATCTCGAGGCACTTGGAAACGTAAAACCAGTCATGTCTGATGTTTTACTATCGGCAGGTGAAACTCTTTCTCCATCAAAAGATAGCCTGGGGTTCAGGTTATTCTCCGAACCTTCCCTGGGTCATTCATCTTCCAGCATGAATAGTTATTTCTCTACCAATCTTGTTGAATCCGATGAAGCAACAAGGAAACACCAACTCTGGTCCAAACAGGTAGAAGAATCTTCATTTAATGATAAAGAGGAAATGCTGAACATGAGGAAAAAACTGTCAAAAGGTGAAGTACCAGTCATGTTTTGGCCTTTGGCTGATTCCCAGTATGACATTCCAAAGATGTTGACGGATGATGGAATCCATGATATTCGTCTCAACATATGGAAAACTCTTTGTCAATTAAAGAAGAAGGTATTATCTTACGATGAATATGAAAATCATCTTAAGATAATAGAAGGGTTACAACGCCAGATTGATTTGGCATCTCTATCAGTCTCTCGGTATCCGAAGGCTGAAAAGCAACAGAGAACCCTTCAACGTTCATGCCTTGGCGCACTAAGAAGATTGCGTCAGTTAATTTCCAATGCTCCGTCTAATGTTCATATCAGAGGATGGGGTGTTCACGGAGCACTACATTTCACAGTGCTTTCCGGTCAGCAAAGCCCGCCGAAAATGGTCTCATGCAATGTTATTGCCCATGGCCAGCCACAGTCAATGGGCTTCGTTCATAATCAAAAGTTTGCTCGAGAACAAGATTCAACTAGTTCCTCTCAAAATCAAGTATATAGAGAACAGGTTGTTGAATTGCTCCTACATCAAGCAGGCAAGAATATTGCGCAAGCCTCTCGTCTGGAGCAAACACGTCATCAAATGACAGAAGTTTCGGAAATTATCCAACGGTCTGTTGAACTAGGTGATAAAAGTGGATACAGGTTAATGCATCCAGCTAATTTCCGAACTAAGATTCGCAAGATCAAGAGAGATTTCAAGAAGATCTCAGACATTGCATGTCAAGAGATACCCCAGCTTGCCAGACTGGGGACTTCTCTAACCCAACCCTCAGAGTCAACAAATGGGATTCGAGGAGTTGAGCGGAAGTAATAGGAACACCCCCAGTCCACCGGACTGGGGACTTTTTCAAATCTTAAATCCCTCCCTCAGAGAAAGTCAGTATTCTCTCGATTAGGGAATAAGCCTCAAGAGGAACGAAGAGCCAAGCTGTCAGGAGATTCTCTCCAAGTGACGGTTCTCCAAGAAATTCCCGAGGGATCAGGTCAACGGAATGACATGTATCATCATGGACATAGAAGGAGACAATATCACAGTAATGCTGATAGAAAGGATTCCATGCAATATGCATCCATTAATGTCATCAATGCTGTTGCTGCTGATTCACCAGATGAGGCTCAATCAGAGGGATCAGACGAAGAGGTTCCTGCTCAATAAGTTGCGCACACAGACCTAAATGAAGAAGGTGTGCGCACACGTAACCAAAGGCTTACCCAAAATCTGGGTATTCCTTCAAGTAACCCACTTCCCCCTCTCCGAAAAGGATCCAATAAGGGGAAAGGAATGAATCAGGTTACTTCTCACCCTTCCTCTGAAGGAGGTCAATCGCTCTCATTAGAGCAAAGGTTTGCACAACAGGAGGAAGAAATGAAAGAATTAAGAAGGTTGAATGCAGAACTACTTCAGAGTAGTCTTCTTCTTAAGAATGCTGAAGTCCGACAGCCGAAGGAATTTGTTGTAACTACTGAGATGGATCAAGAATATCCTCCTTTGTCAGTACACCCACAGAGGTCTAATCCTACGGGTCAAACGCAACAACGGTTGGCAGCACTACCATCAGTTGCAGCACCAACCACCACGTCTGTCAAAGCTCCATTCATTGCACCTACCCAAAACCAAGTTCAACCTGACGTTTCTCAAAAGTTAATAACTACTATTGAGTCATTAACAGCTCGGTTAGAAACTATGGAAGGGAAACGGGCGCAAGTTCAACCTGAAAAGAAAGTTTACCCTGAATGGGTAGATTCAATTTCTCCTCCATCCAGTTTTGGAAACCCTATTTTCCCTACTTTCAATGGATCAGGCGACCCTGAACAACATTTGACACATTACGTGTCTTGTTGTGATCCTATGATGGGAACTCCAGAGCAACAAGAAGCAGTGAAACTCAGATGCTTCGTGCGAACCTTGCAAGGACCAGCTTTTGTCTGGTATACAAGCTTGCAATCCTGGTCAGTCATCGGATGGGAGGATCTTCGTTAAAAATTCCTTCTCCAGTTTAGCTCAACTTTGCCAAAAACGACAGTTTTCGATCTTACAAACTGCAAGCAAAGGGAGAATGAAAGAGTCTCTGATTTCATTGCTCGTTGGAAGGGATTAACGTATTCCTTGAGTTTATCACTCCCTCAGGAGGAATTGTTGCCAATCTGTGTGGAAAATTTGCGTGACGAATTACGCACGCCATTGATCCCTGTGAAATACACAGGAGGGTTTCGAGACCTTACTTCAATCGCTCAACAGATTGAAGATTCCCTTATACAGGCTACGATTAAATCTCGTGTAATTCCATCAGCTCCAGGAAGAAGAATGGGTAAAGCAGAAACTGCTACAGTTATGCTTAAACAGGCACCTGTACCTATTTCTACTTCAAAACCTTCATCTTCTCGAAGGGCTCCACCTCCTGAACGCCAACAACAAAGGTTGTTTCGTCCAAATGATCAAAAAGATCAACGACGAAAACAATTGGAGGATATGAAGAGTAAAACATACTCTTTCCGAAGTGAGCAAGTTCCTGGTTACTTCATTTCAGCTCTGGAGAATAATTTGGTTCAATTACCAGTGCCGAAGAGGCCAAACAAGGAAGGAGATGAAGACCGTCCCAATTATTGTCCCTTTCATCAAATGTTGGGACATCCCATCCAGGAGTGTTTTGTCTTTAAAGACCTCCTACAAAAGATGGTCGACTTGGGACAAATCAAATTGAAGGGTTCTTCAGCTCATGTAGCGTGTATTACCGCTACAGATCCAGAAGAAGGAGGCGAGTGGCAGGAAGTCAAAAGCAAAACTGCGAAAAAATATGATGATTGGATGGTCAGAAAGACAATCAATCGGACCCATTCCATTTTGCGAACACAATTGAAGAAGCCAATTGTGTCTCCTACAAAAGCTACAGTAAAGCCTCCATCAAAGGACAAATCCTCAAAAGGGCAGCACAATTCAAAGAAGAAAGAGGAATCAGAAGAAGATGAGTATGCATCAAAGCCTAAATTGTCTTTGACTCTGGCAGATTTCATGCCATCTACTTCAAAGCCACGGGCACCGTCCCACCAAACGGCACAGACTAAACATGCCAACCAGGCAGAGTCTTTATCAGACGAAGAATTGATCTTTGGTTCTGTTAATATGATTCAATTAACAGATTCATATTCCAGTCTTGATGAGCCTGAATTCCCTGTATCAAATAAGGGAACCCGAGGAAGTTCTAGAGGTTCAGGATATAGGGGAAAACGTGGATCTTTCCGAAGCCACTACTCTAATTCTACCCCTGCTAGCACTGTATATGCAGCAGAAACTCGTGGTAGAGCCCTTCAGCGAGCTCAAAAAGAACAAGCAAGTTCTTCTGCAAATGGCCAACTCATCTTCGGCACGGTTATTTTGGAAGACCGATTAAAGGTTCCATCTTCTTTATCTCAGCAAGTAAATGGATCTAATCAGTCTAATTTTCCAAAACCAAAGATGTTGCCAACTTCAATACAAGATGCATCAGCTTCCAAAGCATCTGCTTCCAAGGTACCTGCTAAACCGCATATTCCTATTGGGAAACGCAGGCCTCTAGATCAAAAGTATGATATATTGAAACACTTGGCCCAAGTACCAGCCAAATTATCAATTTTGGATGCTTTGAATCTATCAAGAGATCTTCGGGAAGCACTCATCGAAGCTTTATCGAGTCCTCAGGAATTTGAAGCTGAAATTGCTGCAGCTGAAATTTATCACATAGAGAATAATCCTGCAGAATGTCATGCAGTGATATCTTTTACTGATAAAGATGAAGATGATGTTGTGCATGGGCACATAAAACCTTTGTACTTATCTGGCAAAGTCAATGGTATAGATGTTCGAAGAGCTTTTATTGACAATGGTTCAGGAGTCAACCTCATGCCCATTCGCACACTTCGTCAATTGGGCCTCACGGAATCTGATTTATCTCCTTCTACCATGATGTTGCAAGGATATGATAAAAATGAACAAGAACCACTGGGAGAAGTTACGCTCAGAACTCAGTTTGGAGATCTTGTTTCCAATTCGGATTTCATGATTGTTGATCAAGACTCAGCTTTCAATATCTTTCTTGGAAGACCCTGGCTACATCAGCATGCAGCTATTCCGTCATCATACCATCAATGTCTCAAATACTGTTTCGATGGTCAAATTGGAACATTGTATGGTGATAAGGCCCCGTTCAAGACATGTGAGTCTCAATACATTGAGGCGGAATTTTATCACATGAAGGGAAGAGAAAAATCTACAATGAAGGAAATTACCAAAGTTAATGCTCCATATGGTTTGGAAAAAATTCCAATAAATCCATTTTCACATGTGAGTACAGATTATGTGTTACCTATCAGTCAAATTGACAAAATAGGCCCAAATCAAAATACTCTTATGGAAAGATCCATAATGTCAATTACGGCAATCGAGCCAGACAACATGGGAGAAATTGGTAACTTACCAAGCAGTGATGAAAGCATAAGTGGTGACGTTTTCATTTCGTCTGCTGAAATCCAACAAGTCGATACTTCGCTAATCAGGCCAGAAGAAGTTATAGCAACACCAGAGGTGAATATTGATGTCGATTCTCAATCCATCATCTCCTCTTTGATTCCCAAAGAAGACCCTTTATCATCAATAGGGTCAGAAATGGAAGCTTCTTCTTCAAAATGTGAAAATTTTGACATCTCTTATGATCATGAGAATTTCGTTTTTTCATCTACTTTGCAAGTAGAAACGGAAGAAATAACACATGATGAAGAGGAAGAGGAAGATCTTAGAGATGCTCCTCCAGCATTTGAAGAGGGTATCTCTACCACTGTGGATGAACTCAGAGAAGTAAATCTGGGTACAGAGAAAGATCCACGCCCCACTTTAATTAGTGCGGCCATGACCCTTGAAGAACAAGAGATGTATATTTCTTTTCTAAAGAAAAATAAAGATATTTTTGCTTGGAATTATACAGAGATGCCTGGCCTTGATCCTGATGTTTCCACCCATCATTTGGGTTTGCCAAAAGAACATCGAGGATTCACGCAAGCCGCGAGAAGAACACACCCAACCTATGCTTCCAAAATCGAGGCTGAAGTGGATAAGCTTATCAAAGCTAACTTCGTCAGAGAAGTTCAATATCCCAAGTGGTTGGCTAATATTGTCCCTGTAAAGAAGAAGAATGGACAAATTAGGGTTTGCATCGATTTCAGAGATCTTAATCGGTATTGTCCCAAAGATGATTTTCCAGTTCCGATTACAGAACTCTTAATTGATGCGACGGCTGGCTATGAAGTACTTTCTTTCATGGATGGTTATTCTGGATATAATCAGATCCGAATGGCACCAGAAGATGAGGAATATACAGCCTTCAGAGCTCCTCAAGGTGTGTTTTGTTACCGGGTGATGCCCTTTGGTTTAAAGAATGCAGGTGAAACATATCAACGCGCCATGCATCGTATCTTCAAACCTTTTCTAGGGGAATTTGTTGAATGCTATGTAGATGATTTGGTGGTTAAATCCAAACAACGTTTTGATCACTTGGCTGATTTGGAAGTCATATTCCACAAGCTTCGACAACATAATTTGAAGATGAACCCCTTAAAATGTGCTTTTGGGGTAACCTCAGGAAAATTCCTCGGCTTTGTTGTACGCCATCGTGGTATTGAAGTCGATCCTGAGAAGACCAAATCAATCCTTGGTATGTCACCTCCTCAGAATTTGAAAGAATTAAGAGGACTTCAAGGACACTTAGCCTATATTCGGCGTTTCATCGCCAATTTGGCAGGTAAAAGTTTACCCTTTTCCAAATTATTGAAGAAAGGAGTCACTTACCAGTGGACTGAAGAATGTCAAGAAGCATTTGATGTTCTCAAGAAATACCTCTTGAGTCCACCAGTACTCATGCCACCTGTTGAGGGTAGGCCTCTTATCCTCTATGTGACAGCTTTAGAGCGATCATTGGGTGCCTTTCTCGCTCAAAAGAATGATGCTGGGAATGAAAATAGTCTCTACTATCTCAGTAGAACTATGCTTGAAGCAGAAACCCGGTATTCAAGTATTGAAAAATGCTGCCTAGCATTAATCTTTGCAGTTCAGAAACTGAGACACTACCTGCAACATCACGAGGTCCAATTGGTATCTCGTAATAATCCACTCAAATTCATCCTTAGTCGTCCAATGCTTACAGGACGTCTGGCAAGGTGGGCGGTTATTCTACAGCAGTTCGACATCCAGTATGTGTCTCAAAAGGCAATTAAGGGCCAAGCTCTGGCTGATTTCCTGGCTGAACACCCTTCAGTGGAAGACACGTATTCAGATATCGAACTCCCTGATGAGGAAGTTTTTTCTATTCAAGAGAGTCCTCAAACATGGGAAATGTATTTTGATGGTGCTTCTAGAAGTCCAACAGGGAAGAAAATGGAAAATCCTAAATTCAACAAAGTTGGTTTAGGAATTGTGCTCATTTCTCCAGATAAGGCAGTGTTACCTTATTCCTTTTTGTTGTGGGAAGGTGGTACCAATAATGAAGCTGAATACCAAGCTCTCATTGCAGGCTTGGAGTTAGCACTTCAAGCACAAGTGAATCACTTAAAGGTGAAAGGTGATTCAGACATGGTAATCAAACAAGTCAATGGGGATTATGCCATCAGAAAAGAAGAATTAATCCCTTTGTGTGATTACGTCAGAGAGTTAATGTCGGAATTCCCTTCAGAACCGACATTTTCTTATGTCCCAAGATCACAAAATGCTCAAGCTGATTCACTGGCTAATATAGCCACAACTTTAGCAGATCCAAATCGGGACGAGACAACCATCGGTATTGCCCACCGTCGTGCAATTTCACCTTATGTTCAAGTCAGAACAGAGGAAATTAATGAAATTAGTCCCATTCCTGAACCGTATGGTCATACTACAGGATGGATGTCACCTATCAAGGAATACCTTCAAAATGGAACACTTCCACCTGATAAAGCCGAGAAAGAACAAATTCGGCGACGTGTGGTCAATTTTACTCTTTATGACGGTCCAAACCACCTCGAGAAAATTCTCTACAAACGTGGTTTTGATGGAGTTCTCTTCAGATGTATTGATGGTGAAGAGACAATGGCTGTCATAAAAGAAGTGCATGCAGGAGTCTGTGGTGCCCACCAGTCTGGACATAGATTGTCTGATCAAATTCGAAGGCTTGGATACTTCTGGCCTTCAATGATACAAGATTGTGTAAATTTCACAAAGAAGTGTCATTCATGCCAAGTATATTCCAACTTCATTCATCAACCTCCAGAGTTGCTTCATACAGCTAAATACTCATGGCCATTTTCCACATGGGGAATGGATGTGGTGGGACCTTACCCTTCAGCTACGGCCAAGCAGTTTAAGTACATTCTTACTGCTACTGATTTCTTTTCCAAATGGGCAGAGGCAGTACCTCTCAAAGAAGTCAGTTCTAAATGCATTGTTAGCTTCATCAAGTCTAACATCATTACTAGATTTGGTGTCCCTCATACCATATTGATGGACAACGGCACCAACTTCTGTTCTTCTGAGATAAAGAGATTGTATCAAGAATACAACATTAAGTCCAACCATTCATCTCGATATCATGCAGCGGCTAATGGCTAGATAGAGGCCTTCAATAAGACTCTTTCAAATATACTGCAAAAGATGGTGGATAAAGATAAGAGGTCATGGCCTGATAAACTCTTTCATGCTTTATGGGCTTATCGGACTACCACTCGCAATGCAACGCGGTCTACTCCACATTCATTGGTATATGGAACAGAAGCAGTCTTGCCAATTGAAGTTCAATTGCCCTCACTCAGAATAGCCATTTGTGATCAGTTATCGACAGATGAGCAATCCCAAAAGCGTTTGAATGAATTGGAACAGTTAGATGAGAAGAGATTGTGCACTTTGCACCACTTGGAAATCTATCAGAATCGGATAGCACGAGCTTTTAACAAAAAAGTTCGTCTTCGTTCATTCATTCAGGGAGAATTGTTATTGGTTCTCAGAACACCAATGATACCAGGAAAGAAACCTCCCAAGCTTGAACCAAAATGGGAAGGACCTTATTCAATACATAAGGTCTACTCCAATGGAGCGTATTCTCTAATCTCAATGGATGGAGAACACATCACGACTCCAACTAATGCCAGATTTCTGAAGAAGTATTTTGTATAAACACAAAATATTGTTCCCAGAACCAAGACTCTTACATTTGGTTCATACAGAAATGGTCCAGTATGACCTTAAACTACAATTTCGTCCAACATGACATTAAACTGTGTCACACTTATGGTCCAGTATGACCTTAAACTACAATTTCGTCCAACATGACATTAAACTGTGTCACACTTCTGTCCGATATGACATTAAACTATAATACGTCCAGCATGATGATAAACTGTACGGTCCATGCATATGACCTTAAACTATTCGCACTTATGTCCCTGCAACATGACACTAAACTGTGCAGCACCAATAGTCCTAACTGCAAGACTTTAAACTGCATAGTCCCTGATTTTGTCCTACATGACAATAAACTGTATAGAATTTCCTATATTTTGTCCGAGATGACATTAAACTATATTGTGTCCTAGCAACATGACATTAAACTGTGTGGCACTTCCAACGTCCAGCATGACGATAAACTGTAAAAAGTCCCCAGAACTGATATCCTCATATTTGTTCACCTTAGTCCTAGTTACATGACTTTAAACTGTGTAGCACCAGTTCGTCCTTGCTATATGACGTTAAACTATACAGCAATGGTCCAGTATGACTTTAAACTGCAACTTCGTCCCACACGACATTAAACTGTGAAAAAATTCCATGAAAGGTCCAACATGACATTAAACTGCACCATCCCTGGTCCAGGTATATGACATGAAACTATTTGCAAATCCCTTATGTCCAGCAATACGTTAAACTGTGACGTCCTAACTACATGACGCTAAACTTTATAAAAGTCCCTCACGTCCGGAAAGACGTTAAACTATATAATCATCAAAAGTCCAGCGTGACATTAAAACTGCACAATCCCCCTTTCGTCCAATATGATGTTAAACTGTATTGTCCCCATCGTCCTAACTACATGACGCTAAACTGTACAGAGAGTCCTTGATATGTCCTACATGACATTAAAACTGTGCATCGTTAAGGTTGTTATTACCTCTTGTTTCTCACACCAAGTATGACTCACGTGAGCTTAGAGCGAACATCAACCATAACACTCCCTTTGGGCCACTAACCATGTGTAAGTCCCAACAACATTTTTAGATCATTGTCCCCAAGAATAACTTGATCATTGATTCATTCTTTAATTGAACTACACGGACTTTGATCCTTGCCCTCCAGGCTGGGTATGTAGGCAACCTCCCAAGGTTCAAGCCCAAAAACAATCTCTTCACATCGGTTCACCACCATCTCATATGATGATGATTTGTGAAACCACCCCTGGAATCAATATCTTCACATTGATTTACTTTCGTCCTTGTTATATGACGTTAAACTATACAACACTTCTGTCCGGTATGACAATAAACTACAATATTCTTTGATCTCCTCATTTGAGAAGGAACCATTATTAACATTGATTCTTTTTCAATCATGGTTTTCATTTTCAAAAGACTACGTGCATACATGGTAATGCCTAAACTTTTTATCTTAGGTTAAAACCATCATTGCACTAAAGTCCCCTTTCACCCTTCACATGTACGAAACAAATTTGTACTAAGGGTAATTCAAGAACTACGTGGACTTGATTCCCATCCTTATGGGATACGTAGGAACATTCGAGTGTCCCTCGAATCCAGTCCCAAGTCTTTTGGGCCTAACCCCAAATTTCACTTTCAGTCCCTTGGCTGAAAAGTCCTCATGAAAACACACACTGTGTATTCATTATTATGGTCTGAATTCTATGACCCTAAACTAAGATTACTCATACTTTCGTCCTGCATGACGTTAAACTGCATTTCAAGAACTACGTATGGCTTGATTCTCATTCTTATGAGATACGTAGTGAAGTCCAAGTTTCAATTCAGGACCCAGCCACAACATGATTATGGTTTTCATTGACCTATGTATCTCTATATACATTGGAAAATACCCATCTTTATGTATTATAATCCTAACCTTAAATATTTTCAGATCTTCATAACCCTTTTCATGACTTCTAGTCACAAAAATGTCAAACTTCTGAGAATTCTTTTGCCTGACTATGCAGCACGTGCCCATAGGTGGCCTTGCATAAACAGTCCACATAAAAGACTTGTCAGCCAAGAGATGCTATTTATTTGACCATGCAGCTAATGCCCATAGGTGGCCCTGCATGTTTTCAACCCCCTAACGGGTTTGTTAAATAATAGTAACTTCATTCTTGAGAATAATGACTCTTTTGTCCTTATTTGTCTTAAACGACAGTATATAGGGATCCGCAAAAATAGCCATCCTTAACGTATTTGTCCCATATCCTTTTTCATAATCTGAAAGTATTCAAGTCTATGGTTTATTCTTCTTCCCTACGTTTGGGTCAGACCTTCATAGGAGTGATATTCATCCAGTTCTTCAATATTCTTGTTTGAAAATATCTTCTCCATATTCAAGTACCTATTTCCATACAAAAAACTCTATGCTTTACAAAATTTGAATCTCCATAAACTTTCACTGGCTTTTAGCACTAGGAAAGTAAATTTCTGGGAGTTCTTTTGCCTGACTATGCAGCACGTGCCCATAGGTGGCCTTGCATAAACAGTCCACATAACAGACTTGTCAGCCAAAAGATGCTATTTTATTTGACTATGCAGCCAATGCCCATAGGTGGCCCTGCATATTTCAACCCCCTAACGGGTTTTGTTAAATAATAGTAACTTCATTCTTGGAAACTACTTTTTCTAATGCCTTTTTAGCTCTTTTTCATATCATTCCTCAGATTCAAATATTCTTAAAGCCATAGTTTACATTTTTTCTCTCATACTTGAGTATGGTAATATGTTTTCAGATAAATTGTCAAGGAATTGAATCCATTTTTATCCATTTTCGGTCAAAGCTATTTCGACCTTAAACATTAGCCCCTTTATGTCCGGCGTGCATGACTTTAAACTTCCCACACAAAAGACAAAGGAACTCTGAATAAAAGTCAAGTTCCAGCTCACTAAATATACATTTTTTGTATGATTTAGGTAATATTGAGCAGTTAAAAGGTTCAAATTTTGTAGGCTTATTTGTAATAATCCTAGTAAAAATCAAACTATGCTTACTAGGCCCATTGGCTTAAGTAAATTTGAAGCAGGTAATGGAAGAATGCAAGTACAAATGATTGACGAAAAAAGTGTTTTTCATTGATACACAAGAGTTAGAAGGACATCCACAGACTGGAATCTCTTCTCTTTTTCAAGAATTACAGAAGATTGTCAACATAAGTCTTCATTTGATGTATAGCATCCTGAGCCTTATCAACAGTTACTTGAAGCTCGTGCACTTGACCAGCTTCACTCTTTTCAGCTTGCTGAAGTGCCTTCTTAGCATCTGCAATGGCTTTCATGCCATTCATATGAGTTTCATCCAATGATTTATTAAGCTGATCAAGTTCCCCAGTAACAGCATCTAACTATTGCTGGAGTTGCACCTGCTGGACGACCTTTTCTTTGATTTTTTGCTTCAGATCCTTCATCTTGACAGCATAATCAGCTTCAGCCTGGGATATCGCAGCCTCAAATTCGCCTATGTTGACTGACAATTTCACTCTGGTCAAATCTTCGCGACTTGTCTGCATTTGCTCCCTCCTGAAAATAATCTGTTTCACCGCAGAATGGATCTTTTCATACCCAAATCCACCAAGTCCCATTATAACAAATTGGGATGACAATCGGGAACTTTTTGATTGTAGCTCTTCTAAAGGCACCCCCGATTTGATGTTCCATATGTTGTTCCATGCCTTACGTCGTGAAAAGCTGAACGCTTTGAGCATCTCTGGATCTGATTCAACATCTTCGTCAGAAGGGGGTATGTAATCTGGAATTAGCGCGCTTAGGGAGGTGCCTTGTCCTGCTCTTTCCCCCCTGACTTGTGCTTCTTCACTTTCAATTCCCGTTGGGACAGAGGCTGAGGCCTCATCTTCGGGTCTAGTCATTGCAGTTGATGGTCCTGCATGATTAATTGAAAGATTTTAGTTGAATCTTAAAGGATAACAAAAGAATGGATTGTCTTGCAAAGAAAGTACAATCACAAATATTGTTATCCCTTACCCAATGGTGGTCCAGCAACATGAGAAGACTTCTCCCCATCTTTCCTGGTTTCAACAGGATTTTCAAGATGGGTCTCAGGAGAGTTTATTGGATTTAGCTCTACTTGAGCTAATGTTTCTGCAATGATAGGGTTGACATCAGTTTCCACACCCTCTTCAGGCATTGGCAGTTCAGCAGCTTCTACCGAAGAAACTGCATAATATTTTATATCATGGTTAGAAGTATATTTTTTCAAAGAAAAATTTGGGCGAAGGGTAACACTCACGCCCAAGGTCTTCTAAATCACATGACAATCTAGCATGATCATAAAATTCTTCAAAATTCATTCCTTGATTCATCATTTCATCCAATGATACTTCAGAATCTTGGTTAGTCTCACCAGTGGGAGCATTTGCTACGTCTTCTTGCTGACTTATGTCCTGCAACCCCTGACCCTGGACAGCATCTTCAGTAGTGGGAGGGATACTGGTAATGGATGGTAGCTCTTCTCTAGGAGCAACCAAGTTAGCTTGAGTCTGTGGTTGTTCTGTAGCACCCTCCACGACCTTTGAAGAAGGATCAGTCCCTTCCCTCAAGGGGGAAATTGAAGAAGCCCCTGCAATCCTCAGAAATATGAGTAACCATATGATTATGGGTATAAAATCATGACTGTTCGAAGGACTTACCACTGCTAATGAAACGTTTAGCTAAGGATTTCCTCCTTCGTTGCCTTGGCTTCTTTTGTTTTTTTGGAGTTTCAGTTGTCTCCCTTATTGGCACTTGGATTGGCGAATGAAAGGCTATGTCCAGTGCCTCATTCATGGCCTGCTGGCCTGGAGATATCTCGCCTAGTTCGCGAGGAGAATCAGCAGCAGCCCCAACAGCGGTACCACCAGGGCTATATTGTGGCGAAGGAACCCCGGTCCCTTTCTTTGCAAGCTGCAAGATGAAGAAAATAACTTCCTTAAGTAACAAAGCTTCAACTGAAATCAAGTTGCAAAGAAAATAAGGAAAGAAAACTTACATCTTCAGGAGCCACGTACTCTTGCCACTCCTCATCTCCAGAACCACCAGCCCCCTCAGTGGTGCCACGATCAATCATTTCCTTCACCCGCCTGGTGATAGGAACCGAATTATCGGTGGCATATATGAGAATTTCCAGCTCTCTGATGTAAGCCCGCACTTCATTGGGGTTATCTCCGTATTGAAGGTCTTTAGAAGCTAGAAGATATCCTATTCCAGGAAGTTGTAGGCCCTCACACAAATCCAGCCAGGCGGTCTCAGTATCACAGTATAAGCTCTGCCATAGCTGAACAGCCTCTGGTCTTAGATATAAAGGCTGTGAGGAAGGTCCTACAATTTTTGATTTCAATTTCTTCCCGACTCCTGCAACTACAGATAGAGAATAAGAAAGTGAGACTTATTACTTTATAAAGTAGCAGTGATTGAAGTTATTACAATCAAATAACTCACCAGGAGCTGATGGAGTGGGTCTTTTAACTCTGGACGGAGGATTATATCGGGCACGAAACCGCTTTGCTGCCGGTTGTGCCTCATCATCCCCATCATGATAATCCGAGGAATCAGTCCTAGAGGATGAGTCTATTGAACCTATTTCAGGAGGAGAAGCATCACCTTCATGAGGAAGAGTTTCTTTATCTACAGTCCTCTTCCTCTTTCCCACTTGATATACAGGGTGATTCAATATCCCTTTAGGGTATGATGCTATCCAGTGTTCGGCATAAAATGTAGTCAGATAATGTGCCGCTTTTTCAACTGGTAGATCAAATACTGCCCCAGTCTTCTCTCTTGATGTCAGCAACCATAGTTGTCGACCAACCATCGGATGTTGCTCTAACCTGACATGTACTGGAGGGGATACAACAATCTGTTGCAAACATTTGAATTGGCGTGCAAATCTATATGGAGCATAGGCCTCGCATATGATTTCTCCATCAATTCTGGCTACTAACACGCCATCCCTGCAAGCTAGCATGTATGCCCTCAAATCCAAAGGGGCTTTCCCATCATCAACAAACTGCCCAGATGGCGGACTTCCATAAGGAAAGAAGTTGAATTCCTTATACATGCTTAGTCTTACTTTTATGTCATAACCATTGACATCTAATGGAGCAATTCCAGAGAATTCTTGCACTGATGGTCTGAAAGAGCTTCCAGGAATTTGTAATCCATTCTGTACATTGTAAGTCCTGAAGTGAGTGGCGATCCATCCCCACAAAACCTGGAATGGTCCCACTATTCTTAAAGGAGATTTAACCTGGAAGACGTGAAGTAAACTCCTGTGAATCTTTGCTAAAATGGGGGTAGCTAACCCAACCATTTTTCCCTCATCCAACTTGGCCGCAATGACGAAGGTCCCTGGCCTAACGCTTCCCTTCGAATCCCTGACCGGCAAGAGATAAATACTGAGCCACATTGCCAAGAAACCCGCCAGACGAGTTTTCTTTGGAATTCTTTGATTCACTTCATAGCCCCATTTTTCAAACTCTCCTGCTTCTAGAGTTGGCCAGAATGTGCCAGGAGCTCCTCTCTTCTCAGGTTTTGGACAAGTGGTAGGACGTCTGGGTCGGGTATCCTTGGATTTATTTTTCTTGGATCCTTTTTCCTTTGGCTCCATCCCTTTCTTCTCAGTAAGACACACAATCATCCATTCTTCCGGATGGATATCTTTTCTGAAATGAGTTAATGAGGTCTCTGAACTCTTGAGCTTGTGAAAGATTTTGAATAATTCTCGAGCCAAAGCAGGAGTCTTCTCTGGATCATTCCAAGTCACCTTGGGAGGAATGAATTCATCATACATATCGCCCAAGATTGGAGCTCCTGAAATCTTGTGGACATCCCACAAACTGATACCTACTTCTCCATGAGTCAAGTGGAAAGAATTAGTCGCTGGACTCCAGTGGCTGAGTATCTCTGGCACGAAGATATCCTGTCTGTAAATATATGTCTGCCCAACCCAAACAGCTTCATATATTGCAGCTCGCTTCAGATCCTCAATAAACTCTGCGCAAGTCTGTCGCACCCAGTATGCCCACATCCAAGTTGGCTTCACACCTCCCCCTGGGCGGAAATCCCAACTTTTCTTCCAGCCTTTGGATTGATCCATCTGAGCATCTCGGAAGATTGAAGGATGACAATGTGGTTGAAGCTCAGGTGTATGTTTTTTTAGATCTGGTGTGCAAGGGCTATGATGCATCACATAAGCCTTCTCCACTGTTCCAGCAGTTTGAAATACTCCTCCGCCTGAGATATTTGCTGAAGCAAAATTGGTATAATTCTGAAACCAAGAAAATGGAAGATAATTCTTTACTTCTGGAATAATGACTTCTTGCAGATGACCATGACCATACAAAGGTAGATAAGTGCAGTGAGGAAAGTCGCGATGATATTTCTTCAGATACTTAGCCAAATCTGGAAGAGTACTGTCTTTTACAGTATAGTAATCAGGGCCAATGATATTCATCATATCGTCTATCCGCTTGCTAGCCAGTTCATCAATTAATCTAGGTCTAAGAGCCATTGAATCTGCACAGGAGTTGAATAAATTAAACTCTTAAGTTGGTTTTATTTTTCATAAAATTTGTGAAAGGATTTGAAAAAAATGGCTAAGGCATTAAGGCGCGCAAGTATGGAGATGTCGCGCAAGTGATACATGTGCCGCGCAAGTATTTGTCGCACAAGTATGTGCCGCGCAAGCCTTATTACCTTGAGAGTAGCGCGGAAGCGAGGAAACAGTGAAAACAGGAGACTTGCACGGCGACAAAGGCTTGCACGGCGAGAGCTCGAGAAATTCGGGGTCAGATGCCATCTACGGCCGGAAGCGGTATATTTATAGGCTCGGAAGCCTACCTGCGCGCCGTACACAGAGCGCTTAAGGCCTGCGCGACGAAAACTTGCACGCCGCCCTCTGCATACTGAAGACTTGCGCACCTCCCTTTTCCTTTGTAAGGATTCGATTTTCCTCAGAGTCAAATCCTCATTTCTCTCCGGATCCAACTCTGAGGGGGGACTTTTGTTGACGCTCCTTTCGTCACATAATCTAAAGATCGGAAAAGGGAATATATCAGCTGAAAGTGATTCATCCTTTGAAGAAAACATCAAAAATCGACAAAGGCATGAACAAAGGATCAAAAGCCAATTCACCGCGCAAGTTTTACCACTGTCGCGCAAGTACACTTGCGCGACTACCTTGGTCGCGCAGGTGACTTGCGCGACCTAATTGGTAACCGCCCGGTAACCGCCCGGGGTCTTCTTTTGCCTATAAATAGACCCTGTGGGCCCCCCATTCGAGAGGATATTTTTCCAGAAACTCGAATTGAAGCTCCCGACGCCCAAGTCTCTTCTCAAAGCTTCCGGAACACTTCTAAGGTAATTTCTTTCCTAGAACGGAAGATCTAAAGAGAAAAAGGAAGGCCTAAGTGTTGAAACTTAACAAACACTTGCGCGCCAACCTAATTCCTTCAATATAACTTGCGTGTCCCTCTTCTGGAAGAACCTCAAGAGGATGGTAAAGGGTTTAATAAAGAGTCGCTCAAGCATTTTAATGCTGGTTCAAAATCGCGCAAGTACCCCTCATGTCGCGCAAGTATACTTGCGCGACCAATACTTGCGCGCCGCCGCAGGACTTGCGCGCCTTTCAAGACTTGTGCGCCCTTATCTTTTTGGGTGCCCATCTTGCCCATTTTACCCCCCTTAAGCCATTTCACCCTTCCTATTCAAAATTCAGTCTTCAAGATACTCTTCAAAGCCATTTATGGCATGATTTATTGATTTGACATCCTTATCTGAAAGGAATTCTGTGAAATATCTCTCAAAGTCCAGTGATTTAAACATCCTTATGTCACTAAAATACGGAGAGTTCATTCATTCAATCTCATCCTTTAAGATGAGAAAATCTTAACCTGGGTCTCCTTTTCAGGAATAATCCCCAGTTATAAAACCTTTGATCTGGGCATCCTCCTTAGGAGTAAGCCCCAATCAAGTTCCCAATCTTGGGCATCCTCCTCAGGAGTAAGCCCCAATCAAGTTCCCAATCTTGGGCATCCTCCTCAGGAGTAAGCCCCAATCAAGTTCCCAATCTTGGGCATCCTCCTCAGGAGTAAGCCCCAATCAAGTTCCCAATCTTGGGCATCCTCCTCAAGAGTAAGCCCCAAACCTTAATCCCTAACCTGGGTCTCCTTTTCAGGAATAAGACTCAGTCATAACCTGGGTCTCCTTTTTAGGAATAAGACTCAGTCATAATCTTGGGCTTCCTTTTCAGGAGTAAACCCCGAGTCCCTTAACCTGGGTCTCCTTTTCAGGAATAAGACTCAGTCATAATCTTGGGCTTCCTTTTCAGGAGTAAGCCCCAAGTCCCTTAACCTGGGTCTCCTTTTCAGGAATAAGACTCAGTCATAAGTCCCCTCCTAACTTGGGCATCCTCCTTAGGAGTAATCCCCAAGATTAGAGTATTCAAATCTCCATGAAGCACATATAAATTTATGGACCCTGTTCATGGATTTTCTCCCTAAAAGTAAATCCTAAACCTTCATCTATCTGGGCAGTCATCCATACATAAGCCCCAAACAAATTCTTATGATTTCATCTTTCATGGCACAATTGTCTAAATTTTACCAATACCTCTTGTTTCTCACACCGAGCATGACTCACGTGAGCTTAGAGTGTAAAAGTAATTATGACATTCATCTTTGAGCCATCAATCATAAACATCATACTCCATAATTCGAACTACGTGGGTTCTGATTCCTTTTCCAAAAACAAAGGATACGTAGGTAGCCCATTTATGGGTTCGATCCCAACTTTGAAATAATCTCTGTCCTTCTGAATGATGATAAACTTCAAGTGCCCCACTGAGTGGCTTTAAAACCAGCCTTGTCATCATAAATGACCAAGAGACTTTTATATAAATGTTTTGAAGAATACCATTGACCAAGAATCTCTAAACAGATATAGATGATTCTCTATTGATGAAGAACCTCGAATACATATAAATGATTCTCTAAATTTCTTGCATATTTAATCATTGATTGTTAAAACTAAAGGAAAGCAAATTTTATACTTGGTAATGTAATAAGGATTCACGAACATAACTTAAATCTATAAAGAGAGTCTCAGAGTAGACAACAATTCCCCTCAAAAAGGTGTGATGAGTCCGACCTCCCATCCTCTCGACCAATGCAAATTCCTAAGCCTCATTAGTCCACAAGCTAATGAGCGCCTGCCTTTGGAAAGTAGGTCCGAACAGATGTGGAATCATTGGATGTTTCCGGTTCTACGAACAAACCCGTTAGAAACCGATCGGAACGTTTGAATCTCCCGTCCAGGAGGTCATCCCCGGATTCCGTGCGAAACAGTCCTATTCTATTAGAATGATAATAATAATATACCAAAATTCCTAGGGATGAATCAAATATCCACCCCTAACAAATTATATTAAAAAATAAAGGCAAGTGACAAAGCATCATAAAGGAGATTTACAATGTCTGGTAAACACCGTACCACAAGAATCTGCCTCAACGAAGCACATACAACATTTAGGAGCCATAAAATACCATTCAGAACTTGACTCTTCCACATCAAACTTTGATAGAGCATCAGCCACTTGATTGGCCTCCCTGTAAACATGAGTCACATAATAGATAATATCATCAAGAAGGGGAAGGAATTCAATCCAATAAGGCAGCATAGCCCATGGGACAATACTGGATCTCCATTTGATTAAATCCACTGCCACTATAGAATCAGATTCAAGCCATATAAAACGCCAACCAAAATGAATAGCATATCTCATTGCTTTGATAATAGCCCATAATTCAGCTTCAATAGTAGATCTCTGCCCAATGAAATGGTAGAAACAGCCTTTGAGAAAGCCTCGATAGGTGCGAAAGACACCACCGCAGCCTAAAGGTCCAGGTGTCCCTGCAGCCACTCCATCAAAATTAACGTTCATCCAGGAGGAGATGGGGGGAATCTATCTAATGGACTTCAAAATTAGGGTTTTTTGGGTCTACCACTAACACCAAAATTCCTCAGAACAGTAAAATCATTTATCATATTTTTCTGGAATCCAGTTTTAATCCAAGAAGCTATAGAAACCTCCCTGTGAATAGCTTTGACACCAGAATAAAGAGTGGGAGTGATATCATTAAAGAGATAGTCATTCCGGGCCTTCCAAGTGAAGAATATGGAGGCTTCAACAGCATCCATAGTCAGATTCCTCACCTGTTCACTGCATTGAACATCTATAATAAACAAATCATCCCTTCCATCAAGGATGATGATAATATATTGTTGTTTATAGACTGTTAAACATTAAATCAAGTGACTATCAATAACAATTACAATTTTACTAGAGTTTTTATTTTCTTATATATATTAAATGGTTAAAAGTTATTTTACAAGATAGATATTATATCGATATATGGTAAGTTTTATGTGTTTCTATAGGATTTAAATAAAAAATAATTTTTTTGTATTTATAGAAATTATGAGTACTTATTTAGGAACTCTGGGTTGAAAAATTATATTTTGATACTTATTTCTCCAGTGTAGAATATATTTATACATTTCCATGATTACATTATAATGGTTTTTGTGTATCATATCCCACTATATCCTAGATTCTCTAAACAATAAGAGAAATATATGTATATTATTTTAGATACCCTTTTAAAGCATTTATTTTATTATATTATTAATTAATGTGATTTTATGATAAGTAAACTTATATATCATGGTAATATCTTTTCTGGATTAGGAATCATTGTTGATCTTGAGAAAGTGGATGAAATTATGTACATAATATTTCATAAAATTGTTTTGAAATTTTGAAGAATTCTGTAGATTTCATGGTATTATCTCTATATTGTATGCAATATTTCTAGAATAATATATTTTTAAAAAGTATAGATTTATATTTTTAAGGATAGTTAAATGTAAGGTATCTTTTTAGGATCTAAAAAATATATTGACCACTCATCCAATATTGATCATACCCCAGCTAAGTGAAATATTCATGGTTTATTCTGATTCCCATTTAGTGAGCTTGGGTTGTCTTCTAATATAGACCATAGTTAAGTGGGTTATAGATCTAGGAAACATTGAAATTTATATTTTACATATACATATGACCAAAATATCATATATATATATATATTCAAAGTGAAATCTAGAACTAATAAAAATTCGATATGGAAAATACCATTAATATTGAGATTTAATCTTTAGTATTCCACATGAAATGGAAAACTTATTGTTTATTCCCATAGTATAATGAATCCACCTCAGAAAGTGAATGAAGAAAAAAATCATATAGGTTTATTTCAATTATGGATTATGTATATTTGGATATTTTTAGGGTCGAGATGGTTTTCATTTACATCTTATTGATTAGGAATCATTTATTTATATTTTTTTCAATTTATCTTTAGTGTCTTATCATGATGGTATCATCATTCAAGAGCCACTTTATTTTTGGTATCTTCATTTATTATAGTCTCAATATACTTAGTATTAACTCTATACAGCTAGAATTATCTTACTTCTTATGAGAATGGGAGAGGCAGTGATGATAGTTTTTTATTTATCAAAATGAGATGTATACCCTACTATTTGAAATGTATAATAACATATCTAGAAATTTTATTAACTTAATATGATAAGTGATATTTTAAATTCCATTTAGTGATTCATTAAATATTATTTCAATGAATATCACCAACTTTATGTTACTTTTTTACCTCCATGCACAATATATATTTTGAAATGAGAGGAAACCATGATGAATTTTAGGGATATATTCCAATGATAAAGTAAGGGTTAAGATACAATTTGGATGATTCTAAGTATTCTAATAAAGATGGGTCATTTTATCCAAACTAAGATTCCACATCTTTATATAAATTTGGAAATATTCTTATTTGAGAAATCATAAAGATTCAAAGGATATAAGAAGGATCTTTAAACTAAATATAATTTATCACCCCTTGATTTTTATTCAGTATAAGAGTGGAATTAATATCATTTATGATATTCTATAATATTTTATACATGCTTTTTAAATCTCATGGGATGATGACATATCATTTATAGAGTTTTAATATAATAATATTTACTAGTCACCAATTTAGATAGATCTAATTGAGACCTTCTATGGTAAGACCTATTGAGGTACCATATATGGGATTGAAATAGAAAATATTTATTTATTTTTTCCAGATAATTTCCATTAGATGATAGAAATGTTAATTTTGATTTTGGAATAGTTTATGAAAAATAAAATCAATTCAATGTATTATATTGATTTAATGAAAAACCATCAGAATTTAATGTCATTGATTATGTGATTCTTTATGTTACATCATGAATGGGTCAATGTATCATGGGAAACTAGTAAATTTTGAGTTTATGGTATGTTGGTTCATAGAAAATTATAAAAATAATCAGAGAAGTGACATAAAATCATTCTTTACTTCCTGAATTTTTTTCCTTTTATTTTATTTTCCATGTATCAAAAGAAACAAAATAAATACCCAACTCTATGAATTTTATTCTATTTGATGATATCAAGATAGAAGATAATGTTTTTTATATAGAACATCTTATCATTATTATTTAACAAAATGATAATGTATTTCCAAGAATGGTTATTCTATTTGTTTTAAATTGAAGGGTCATAAAAGAATGTAATGAAAAACACGGGAGTATGGGGATTAAATAGAGTATTATTCATCATGATCATTTAATTTGGAGGTTTATTATTGATAATATGGGATGCGAATCTTAATGGAGGGTAGTTTTTAATGATTAACATCTTGTTTTGGTGTTTTTATTTAATTATTCATTTATTTAGTTTTAATATAGATGGATTGATATCACTCAATACTGTACATTATGTTTCTTGTGGGATTAGGGTATTGAAAGGAATACTGGAGTTGAATAAAGGTAGGTAGTATGTGGGATTACTGATTCTAGAAAAAAAATGCATGATTGATATCCCCTATATAATGGTAAGTCAGATATCTATTCATGGTCAGGTTGTAGGTGTGATAGGTTGTTGTTTTGTTAATATTTATACTATAGATTGGTCAGATCTGTTTTGGTTAGGGATAATCCTACAGAAGATATCAGGATGGATGTTATCAAGTAAATAATTGAAAATATGGAGAAGGGACTACAAGATAGAAGGGATAATGGAAATATTACTATAATAAATGATAAAATGAGCTCACTGTATGAGAATCTTTTAGAGGCTGAGAGGATATATAGGTGGAAATAAATTTTTTTGTGGATCAAAGAGGGGGGTCATAACTCAGAATAATTCCAGGAATTTTTAAAGAAGATTAAGATGAAAATAAGAAGTAATTTACTACATGAAGATGGTTCCTTTACCTCGAATGGGAATATTATAGTGAAGCTGGATCTTGAACATTTTCAAGGAATACTAGAAGGTCCAGGGTATAGAAGAGGTAGTGTCCTGGATAGTGATTATGAGCTAGCTATTTTTATTGGTTGTATTCTGTGGTTGGTGAAGCATTTGGATAATGATTTTTTGGTGGATGTCTCAAAAGAGCGGGAGATTAAGGAGACCATTCTCAGCTTGAAGTAAGATTGTTCCCCTGGTCCGAATGGTTTCACAAGAAATTTCTTTGTTTCTTCTTGGGAATTTATGAAGGTTCAAGTGGTGGAAGTGGTTCATGACTTCTTCAGAGTCATCCCTTAGATAAAGGGGGGTGTTCCTCTAGGATTGCCTTGATTCTTACAGTTAGTGATACTATGACTATTATCCAATTGAAGCCTATATGTTTATGTAATTTGTCTAAAAATATTTGTTCCAAACTAATATTCATTTGTTTAAATGGAATCATCCCAATAATTGTCCCAGAAGAACAAAAATATTTTGTGAAGGATTGTTGTATTCGGGTGAAAATTGGCATTTCCAAAGAGATGGTGGGGAACAACACCCATATAGAAATTCGATCCAATGCCACCATCCAATTGGACATGGAAAATAAATATGATAGACTTGAATGGGGATTTATCATTCGGGTTATGAGAATACATGGATTTAATGAATGGTTTTGTAACCTCTACTACAGGTGTCATCATTCCCCTTGGATATCTCTCTCTCATGGGTAAAGGATTTGGATTCATCTAGAATGTGATTGGTGTTTGGAAAGGGGACCCATTGTCTACTTTCCTTTTCATTATGGTTTCAGAATCTCTTTCAGGGAATATCATTAAAAGCCTGGTGGAAGGGAGTATGAGACCCTTTATCAGAAAATACATAAGTAATCTTTTTTCTCGCATTATAGTTGCTAATGATGTCCTAATATTTACCAAATGATGGAATAACCCAATTATCAAATTCATGGGAATCATGTAAACCTATGGAAATATTTCTATCCAAAATACCAATCTAAAGTAGTGAAAACTTTTCATTTCCAACAAAATCTTCATAAGTCATTGTGGTGAAATTAGAGAGATTTTTTGGATTCAGAGGAACAATTTTTCAATTATATAACTCGGCTTCACCATTTCTAATCGTCAGATAAAAATGTCCTTATATTATGAGTTTATAAATAAGATCATCAGAAGAATCTATAGATGAAAAAATAATGTCATATCATTTTGGGGGTATGGTTATATTAATTAATATATTTTTAACATCAATCCCTATGCATGTCCTCTCCTTTATCAACCTGCCAAAGGAGACTATCACAAATATTTAATATACCATGACATCCTTTATTTGGGTTTCAAATAAAGTGGGTAGGTTCCATTTGGACTCAAGGAATCTTTTGGTAGGAGGGGTGAGTTGGACTTTGCAGCATTTCCAAAACCAAGCAATCTATGAAAGCTCATATCACTTGGGAGATTATTGGAGGAAAATCCTTATGGGCTAGATTCAGTCAGGATAAGAATGGTGAAATATGGGAGGATTAGACATATCAAAGAATGTAGTTATCTAACCTTCCCATGTTCAAGATGTACTACATGGATAACATATATGATCACTCTTACTGGTTTGTTGTAATGGGTTACCATAACATGTGGGAGGACATTTGTTCTAGAGAGAGACTCTACATCCTTGGGTGCCCTTCTCCTAACATATACTTTAAAGAGGCTACCATAAATCAACCATCATTGGATGTTATTCTCAATGGGGAGAAAAGGGTTATCTTTGATAGTATTTTCTTGGTTAAAGAACCTAACCAATATCTCTTTATAGGATCAGTCTTAGGGAAATTTAATAGTGTTGATTACATAACTATTATTCATGGGTGGGGTGGGAAAGATGAGTGGGACTCAAAACTGTGGTTTAAATAGATAACCCCTAAAAATAATTTTCTCATCTGGTGAATTGTGATCCAATACCTCATGATAGATGAGAATGTACAATGAAAATGGTTGTATTAGACTTCATGGTGCTTCAATTGTGACAGACCCCAACTGGAATCCACAGTGCACCTATTTGTTCACAGTTAATGGACAAGATAATTATTTGATTTATTGTGAGAAAAATATACAAATTACTAGCGAGGGATCCTTTCATAAGATCCTCATTGAATGGATTCATGGTATGAGGAATCATGAATATGAATGGAAGATCTATGGATTTATATTTGTGAACATAAACTAGAATCAACAGGATGCTTGAAATAGGGAAATATAAGGGTCAAGGTGATCACATGTTTTACTTACTCTTCAAAAAAGGGATTCGGATACAGATTTGGGATCTTATATAAGAGGTGGGTGGAATTCCATGACACAGTGTAGATTCTATTATAGGCCTGATGTGACCTTGGACCCATGTCATGTCAATCAGGGTAGATGTGTCAGCTAGATTTGGCCAAGTAGAGGTCTAAAGCTCAATGTTGATGGTTGGTACAAGGGTCGAGATATGAGGGGATACAGGCTGGTTAGAGGCAATAGAGGTTCAGTTATCATCGGTTTCATTGCATTCTATTTATCGGGCAGTTATATTGGTGTAGAAATAAATGCCTTGTGTTAAGTAATTTTCGTTTGTGATTGGTTCAATTTATTTGTGGATGAAATTGAATCAGATTTCAGAACATTAGTTTGAATCCTCAAATTGAAAGAGAACCTTCCTTGGGAGTTGTCTTAATATGTCAAAAAATGCATGATTAAAATAGACCATGGTTATACATTTTGGATTTTTTGGAGAGAACAGAATATCACAGCTGATGGGTTAACCGTATTGTTTACAGTATAGTTGGATCATTAACCATTACATGAGAACATATTATGCTTATAGATACACTCGGTATATATCCTTTCTTACCAACATGAGTTTTAGTTTTTTTATTTACTTCTTTGTATTCATCATTCCTTTTATGAGATAAAATTAATCTCCAGTCATCATCTTTATTATTTTGGCCTTTTTAAACCCTAGAATCCATGTAGTATCATTTTTAGTTATTTTTTTATGTCTATGTTATATCTATAGTCTTCTATTTTTTGATAAATTATTGATTATCCAAGGTACCTTTTTATTTATTTTTCTATAATTATTCTCTCATTCTATCATTAAAGAATCCAGAAATGTGGTTATGGATATACCTTTACTGATTTTCATTCAAATTTAATATGGCGGATTGATGTTTACAGGTCCTGTGTGGGATTATTATGATTTTGAAAGCATCAAATCATTGATTCCTTCTCATTCCGGTTATTATAGTTGTTGAATATACAGTCAATATAGGCTACATAGATTTTATATAATTAATTTATATATTTATATGTATTTTTCATGTTTTATTTTTTCTATTCATGTATTGTAGATATTGTGTTAATAAATATATTTTCCAAACAGAAATGAATATATTAGAATAGTAAATTCAGGCATTTTATTCTTATTTTATTGGTTATTACCCTATTAATGTTTATTGATATTGTTTGAATTTATAAATAAATTCCTTCTTTGAATTGGGTTTCTATTTATGTGTTTATAAGAGGTAAAATTTTATTCAATATTTATATGTGGAAATATAAATTTTTAATGAAGTTATGAAATTATCATTAAGATTTATTAATATGTATATATTGATTTATTTTCACATGGAATTAGTTTTTGATGATGTGATTTAATACATGCATCAAAATTATTAATTAATGTTAAGATTAATTTTTGTTATTATCTTTTTGTGGATATTAATTAGCATTGGTTTATTATTATGATGGAAGGAGTGGGTATCGATATATTTTATTGACATAGTTATGTGTGTCTTAGGATTGTGGTGATAGTAGAGGTGATGTGGTGGATGTTTTATAGTGGTAGAAACATTAGTTTGGAGACATTGATTCCTTGGTATTTTTGGTAGATACAATGGATATGGATGATGTTGGATATGACATTGAATTGATTGAATATATTAAATGAATTTGGAATGTGTTGCATGTAAATAATAATTTTATGAAATTTTCAAACAAAGTGGTTTTAGTAGATAATATAGGGTAAATGATCTACATAAATATGATATAGAAATATTTATTATGTTCTTTATAAATAATTTTTTTTGAATTGATAAATAATATAGACATAATTTATGAAATATGAAATAGAATAAATTTTACTATTTTGAAGAATTGATATTTTTATAGTGGATATAATACCGTTAGATGTAGTAGTTGAATAAATGATGATGTGGGTTATATATATCGATATGTTTTATTAGGAATCTAACTCAACATATGGATTTTGTGATATTACATATTTATGATAGCCAATGTTTCTTCTAACACACCATCACGTTATTAAGGTAATGTGATTGATTCCAATATAAGATCACGAGTTATTGGTATACCCTTGTCTTCCATGATGTTGGTGATATGGATGAAAAACTACTCCCTTATAGACCAGATATTTATTAAGTGACATAGGCTTTGATGTCATATAGTTAGGGCACTGGGTGATATGGAAGTGATCTGATGGTATGTCAGTGATATAGATATATAATTGATACACTTATGGAGAGGATGGAATGCGGTTCAATTCATTAATGATGCATCTTATTCACAATGTATTTTGTGTATATGATTTTTTTTGTGGTTATGGTATGTGGTATATGGTTATGGTATGTAATATGTTCTAGAATTACATGATTCCTTATATGATGTGTAAATATGGTTATATTGTTTTTTTATATGTTTATATGGATTTTAAAGGGATTGTAGCACTAGGACATGAGCCATTTTGTTGTGAGAGTGACTTGATAAATAGGGAACTTGGAAAGAGATGTGTTTATATGTTTTTTTAATATGTTAATAAACTTGTGTCAGTATTTTCCGAGCATGGACTTATTTGGTTGGCAGATAGTTGAACATAGTATAAGTAATGTGTCCGTTAGTTTGTTTATTCAGTGATGAATTAGTTTGATTCTTCCTTATTTTTCTAAGATAATCTAGGAAGGATCCTACTGAGTAATATTTTATGCTCACCCACATTTTCTAAATCATGTTGGGTGTATTTTTAGAATAGTCTTGGTCATTTTCCATGAAAATACTATTCCATAATCTGAAGTTTTATATATTTTGAATAATTTTCATAATATTAATTTTTTTATTTTCATTATCCTAAGGACTTTTTTATGTATGTAACTACATGCATTGAGTTATTATGAAATTTATTTTACATCAGATATAGTTTATTTGGTTTTATTTTTTATATTATATGAATTTACATGGGAAATACCAATGTGTTTTATACCCTTTCTGATATCATATATACATTGGCCTATTTGAGGGGGTATTTGTATGTCACACACAACATTTTTACTAGACTAAGAGATGATCTAGTCGGAAAGGGATGTGAAAAGTTTGTATAAGGTCCTAGATTATGAGATATGAATGAATTTAGACGTAATTACATATGATTATTATATTAGATTAACATAAAAACATCATCATTATAACATAATATTTAATGTTTGAAACATAAATTAACCATGATACAGTTAGTTCCTCTATAATCATATCTAAGGAACAAAATCATAATTAATCTCTTCATTTATAATGATGATGATTTCAAGGTGGATACATAGGTGTGGTACATGAATAATTATCTATTTCACATGTGTTTGATTCTTGGAGAATATTATGTAATTGAATGAGTTTAATTAAATACTATAAATGAGTTCCATATTGATATAATATTATATAGGGCCTAAAAACAGTTATACATGTATGTTAAATAGATAATATAACATGACATCATTTTTTCTTAAAGTAGAATAACATATTTATTAGTGAAACTATATAATTTATTCTAGAATATATAACTATTAACCCCAGATTAATCATATAAAACTTCTAGTTGTTATTATATATATTATCACATTTCTTTTATCATACATTGTGTCATTCTACTAGAGTTATTTTCCCATATATGTAAGTTACACATACAATTCTTGTTGAAATCCCTAAGTAATCATTTTCATCATGTAAAAATTCCATTGTACCCTTTATTAAAATGGAAAAATTCTTCCTCAAACTTTTAGTAGCTGTTTTCACCTACTAACGGTTTAATTGATGATATAATGTTTTCCATCCATTGCATTCAACAATTTTATTATTCAAACTAGTTAATTGTTTATAGAAATTCTTATAGATTTTTTAAATCTAATGAAATCATAATTTATCTCCAAAACATCAGAATTTTTTTTTAATAAATGTGATGGAATAAAATGGATTATTTTTGTAAAAACTATAATCAATTATTTTCATCTATCGGCATTCCCACACTTATTTATTTTTACTTCAAGATAATTGAATATCAAAATTATACCTATTTAAATTTAGAAAGACAATAAAAAACTATTAAACCTTTAAAAATATATCGTACCAAAATATTATCATGTTATATTACTATACTCCATTTTCTTTTATTCGTTTTCATGATTCAATTCATTTAAACATCTTAAATACTCACTTCCTCATTTATACTCACCTTCACAGAACTATATTTTTATTCCCCAAGCCTTTAACAAAAATTAATTACTTAGTTTTTTGAAATGGTTCAGTTTCATAAATTCCCATGATCATTCAGGTTTAGAGATTTATAGATTTATGAAAAATATTACTTTACATTTTGATCAAAAATATACACAGTCTTTTTTTACCAAAAAATTACTTTTTATAGTACATTGTATTCATTCAATCATGAAACACTTGATTTGTTCAATAAAAATTTCCTTTATCCAATTTTAGACTTCCTAATAGTTATTATCCATCTATATTATTGTAAAAAATTTAAAACTTATGAGGCGTAAACAAATATTAGTAATGTATATAAAAATAATAGAAATATTATATTCTAATAAAAATGAATACTTATGAAAAAGATTATCTTTTCACAATACTACATTGAGGACATTAATAAAATATATTAAAATATTAAAATCAACCATGTGTCAATTAAATCCTTTAAATCCATTAAAAATAATAATAATGACACAATGAACTATAAATAACAAGACAACTCAAGAAAATGTATCTTTAGAAAAACATTTCACATTTAGAAGTTTGTAATGATTACCTACAATATGAAATAAAAATATTTCCACAAAACGTTTTTAAATGAATAAAATAGTATCTTATATCATCATATTAATAAACCATATTTATTCATGATTAAAATGTGTAAAAATTAACTAATGCAAAATTAATTTCGTAATATTGACCAACCAAGTTATCTCCCTTACTTGTCACTATAGAATACTAAATCATTATCAAAAACATAAAGATAAAAATCTAGATAAACCATCATTCTAAGATTTATGATGATAACCTGTAATTATCAATAAGTATCAATTAAGGAATAATGAACAAAACCTTAGTAATCATACACTTCTTCATTATGAATCCCTTGAAAGACCCATTTGAACCCAAAATAAATGCACATCAACTTTTTATATAACAAATATTGGTAAATATACCATTATTGTGTAAAATATTTAAGGGAAATATTAAAATAATAACTAGAATAAAATATCCTTTTAAAAAACAAAAAACATTTTGAGTAATATTTATAAAAATTAATTACAATGATAATAGGAAAAATCTATAATGACATATACAATAAAAAATAATTGTAATTAAACTTATGTAAATCTTATTAGAATGAACTCTATGGAAAATGTTAGAATTACTATTTTGAAAAATATATATATAAATTCATCATTAGTTAAATGAGATTTTTAAAAATATTTTTAGGATAAATAATATCATTATTTAAGACATAAAATGAATGGAAAATATTTTAAATAAATACTTTAACATACTATTTTGAAGAAAACTCTCATACCACTATAGTAACTTTTAAATCATACAACCACTGAAGGTAAGAATTGGAAAAGTATTTTTAAATGACTCGAATTTCATTAAATTAATGAAAAATGATATATATATTTATGTATATGTACAACAAAAATATAATATGTGTTGAAAATGGAATGATTCTCGATAGAAGGAAATTGATATAAGAATTGTATTACCTTGATTTTGACTCACAACATATTTTCTATATCTCAAATGCAATAAACATACAATAAATATTTACATAATTAAATAAAAAATTTAAGCATTATTTTCATATAATAATACATTTTATTATCTTTTTTACAATTTATTAAATACTTACAAAATCGATTATTTTCATATCTGATGTAATGAGGACGTTCAGTTCTTCATCCTAAAATAACATCAGGTGGTTCACCAAGGTAAAAATGGTTATTATTCCATAATATATATAATATATTTCTTTATATAATTATATATTTTTATATTTTTTCTAATTTTGACTTCATACTTAAAGGGAAAACATGTAATCAAAATCACATCACTTTGTAGATG
The DNA here is from genome assembly GCA_963277665.1 of Viscum album. Lineage (NCBI taxonomy): Eukaryota > Viridiplantae > Streptophyta > Magnoliopsida > Santalales > Viscaceae > Viscum > Viscum album. The sequence goes on from OY728148.1 coordinate 1,945,435,141, forward strand.
TTGTAGTCTAGACGTATGAATGAACAATGTTGTTATTTTATAACTGATGGAAGGGAAATAAGGTGTGTAATATATTTTTATTAAAGAATAATATTAGTTCCATAAAAATAATATAAATTAATATATTAACTATTTATAAAAATCCATGTGATTCTGTGATAAATAACGAATCAAACTGATTTTAGGAGGTGGTGTTTCATGAGTACGCAGTAGTAATGTTTTCATTTCCCATAGGATGAAAAAAGAGATGAAATATAGTTTCAAATAAAAATAATAACATTTCATTGTATTTAATATATGCATTTTTTTCATATCAGTATGGTTATAGAATATTTTATGGATGGGGATGAATAAATAAACATGATAACACTTTGTTAAGAGTTATACATGTTCCTGGAAAACCACCTATGGAATACAACGTTTTCATTATAAAATGGTATTTTTTTGAAACTAGGACCTATGGTAAATGGTATGGAATGTTTTAAATGAATCTTTTTAGATAATCATTGAGAAAAATGGCTCAATAGTAGTGAGGATGAGTGGATAAGAGATTCTCTTTTATAAATGATGTGGGTGGAAATCTTGTAAATACATGTAATATTAATATATAATAAGTCTTAAAATATAGAAAAATGAAAATAAATATCTATATAATAAATGATAAGTAAGTTAAGTTGATAATAGTTTGAACTAAAATAATTAACACTAGAAAAAGTATTATTTTTAACATTATCTCGCAGTTTAACCAACTCGTTAACCATTTTAACCATAACTATAGTGACAAATTTTGGATTTCAATGGTTCATGCATGTAATTATATGAATTAAAATAGATAAATACATAAAATAATTATGATGACCTCAATTATTTCCATTACAAATTATTTTTTAAAGGATTTTTATAAATTGATAACGTTCTGAAAATAATTATTTTTACATTAAATAGTATTTAATGTCATTTTCAGGACTATTCACAAAATATGATTTCAATGTCATATAGATAACATTATAATTAGAATATAATCCATTTCACCAAAAATTACCATTTATAAATATCCATATAATTTATGATTCATCTATCTTCATCCAAACCAAATAACTTTTAATGTTTCTAAAATCATTTAGATGATTTCGTCTGCTATTTACATAAGCACTGCATCAAAATTTTGTAACAGTTTATGGTAATTGAAAAAACACTAAACATTTAAAAAAAATTATACAATGAAAATTATTTTTTCATCTCACAAATAATATTTTATAATTCTTCATAATTTATTTTGTATCCCTATGAAAATTCCAAAGAGATATTAAAAGAATGATAATGAAATTTTTGTAATTATTAATAAAATAATATAATACAATCATCTTAATCAAAGTAATGTGGCACTAAATTTAAATATTTTTAAATATATTGTGATATAGTTCGAAACAAAACACCTAAATATAAATTAAGATGAGATTTTTTGAATATATCACAAAGTTGTCATCATAATTAATCAGTTTTACCCTTTACAATGGTGACAAATTTTACCACGGTTTCAAATCATTAAGAATGAAATTGAAATTAAAAACAATACTAATTTTTAAAATCATTATTACAAATATGAAATAAAATTTTCAATATTCAATTTAAATATGTTACAAAACTTAATTTTAATATAGTTTCTCAAAATTCAATTAAATTGTTTTTTTTGAAATATAACCATTTTAAGCAGAAATTGATTTTATACAAAAATTTTACATAATGATTGTTTATAAATAACAATTAAAATATGTTTTATAAAAAATTTATGTTACTTATAAAAAGAATTTATAATATAATGGGAATTTTAAATTATATGATTCAATTGAAATAAATTATAATTTTTCAAAAATCGACATTTTCCACTATTCACCCAAAACCAATCTATACAAATAAATACAGAAACATGAATCTAAAAAATTTAAAAAAAAATAAACAAAAAAATTAAATGTTATCAAAAATTGTTTCTGAAAATTGGTTGAATTTAATTTTAATATTTTTGAACAAAATTTAATAAAAAATTAAGGAAAATGTATTTTTTAAAATTATAAAATGTCTCCATTCAAATTCATTTCTTAGTAGAATCAGTGAAAATTGTTTTCATTCATTTTATTTGATAATTTATTTATTAATTTCATTAAAATAATTTATAATATATTAATAACTAATCAGTTAAGATAAAAATACGTTCACACATAAAAATAGCTTTATAGAATATAGCTATTTTACCTAGAAAATATTTTAGCTTCATATATAAAAAATTGATAAAAAAATTTATGAATTATTACTCATTGAATTAATGAAAAAAATTCGATTTTTATTTCATAATGTGGTTACTCCAATTCATTACTTCCAATTCTGCGTGTATGTTATAATTTCCATATTTATATAATAATATTAATATAGTATATCATAGATTAATTGAAAATCAATATTTTTGGTTATATAATGTTTAAAAAATGACAATATTTTTAATGTAATATAATGTAACATCATTTGGTTTTTCATTATTCCCCAATATAGAAATAACAATATTTAAATTTTTTTCATGTGTTTGATAAAAAAGGGTTTAAAACATTTTTAAAATGAATTAAAAGTTATGGAATATATATATACCTAAGTGACAAGAAATGACATTTAATACACATTGATAATATTTCATTTTGAAAACAAATTTAATTTCTAGGTTTATTCTAGGAATCATATAATTTACTAACCATTTCATAATCCAAGAATTTACTAATATGAGACTCATTCTATTAAGAGTTTCATAATGTGTATATTTATAGGTGAGTGATATTTTCCAAAACATACATGATAAATCAATAATAATCCTTAATTATTTGGTTAATTATTTTAACAGTATGATGTAAAATATGTGTAGAAAAACACATACATGGATTCATTCCAAACCATAAGCATATTTTCTTGTTTTTTTTGTTTCGATCAGTTTTCCATCCATGCAACATCTCATATTATAAAAGACAAATATATATTTCTTTATTTAGAAAGAACTAAAATTTACATTCAAATAATAAAAAGAGAAATAAAAAGATGAATGGTAATTTCTCATACTTTTATTTATTAATTAAAACAAAAAATATTTTGTACAGGACAAAAAAATATCCAATATGAATAAACCAATATATGAATATATAATACAGTAATCACTAAATCCTAAATAATAACACAAAATCATTCTATTTATTAATTTCTTAAATATCAAACAATAATCATATTCAAAATATTCCTAAAAATTTAAAAATCCAAATTACAAAAATATTTGATAAAAAATTTTCTAACACTAACATAAATTTTATCTCCTAGTGAAAATATTCACATACAAGGTTACACACCATAAATGTATTTTATTTGATAATACAGTCCCCAAAATATGGTAATATTTTTCATATTATTCAAAATGAAAAATGCTACTATAAATTATTCATATATTAATTACAAAAATTATATGAAATTAAATTAATTATTATCCATTGAATATTGAAATTACTCAAAAAATAGCCTTAATTATACAGTAAACAAATGACTTTTCAATACCATGGGTATCTATATGATAAAATATATGCTATCAAAAACTAATAACCCTTTTATACCAATTAACCATAATTACATCATCATGAAAGAACATATTAACCCAAAAGGATATTTTTGTCCTTTCATCTTACATCCAAAAAGGTAACAACATTATTCCGTAATAACATTAATGATAAATAACATGTTAAAACTAAGGGATACATATACATTAATCATATATTAAAACCCATTAAAATGTATCACATATAAATATTGATAAACATAAGTTCTCATCACTTAAAATGTAAAAAATGTATCTATTCTATATGATTTTGACCAACTATATTCTCTTTAACCAATGATGATATACCAACATATTTAATTATCACCACTTGATATCATTATAACATCTCAACTTATCTAAACCCTTTCCCGGATAAAAACTATAATTCCCTATGTCTTTAACAACCCATAATTACATGATTTATTAAAATGTTTTCACTTCATTACAAACCCAATAACATTTAGTTTTTCAGTTTCACATATTTAGGAATTCTATTACATTATAGATAGAATAACAATATACAAGGTCTATTTTCCACCTAAAAATAGGATTCTAAATTTCATATGCCTATTTTATTCATGGAACACTTTTTGCATTCAAAATTAATTTCATATTTTTAGAGATATAATTAACAATAATTCTTAATCATATATAGTCCCTCTAAAACATTTAAAAAATTGTAAGTTCATAAAAATATTTTTAAGTGATATAAAAATAATTGAAATCCATTGATTAATGAAAAACATGATAATCCATGGAACTTTTTACTTATTTTATAGTAAAATATTGAGAAGATAAATAAAAAATATCCACAATATAAAAAATATCTTTACATAAACAAATCCTTTGAAATCCATTATATCTCATAAGAAAACCCTTAAACAATTATTAATTACATGATAAATTAGGAAAAAAACCACTTAATAATAAACTTTTCTCCTTTAAAACATCATAAATACTATTTACCTCATGAAATAAAAACATTTGCGCAAAAATCATTTTTAAAATAATAAAATAGTATCTTATAAGATCATATTCATAACCCATATAAAATAATTTTTAACCCATGTAAGAAATAATATAGGTTTAGTTAATTTTATATGAGTAACAAAATATGATATCTTTTTCATTTTTCACCATTAAATAAAAAATCATTACCCAATTCATTAGAGATCTATATGAACATTACCCACCATCATGGGATATATAATTCTCACATATCAATATTTATAATTATTTGGTACCATATGATGAAAAAATATTTCTAATATTTTTTGTTTTCATCTTAAACACTTGAACAACTCATTTTAACCCCAAATAATAGTACATTCCATTTTTTAATAAAAATTATTATAAATAACCAAATGTTTTGATAAGTAAATAAGAAAAACTTCCCAAAATAATGGGAATAATATCTTGTTTCGAAAAAATTAAAAACATATTGAGGAATATTTATAACCAATAATGGCTATTATGGAAGAAAAAATAAGAAAATTCATACAAATAAAAAATAAAAATTTTCCACATTGTAAGAATGATTAAAAAGAGACCAATATATAAAATATTAAAAATATTCCTTTTTAATCATTTTTAAGGAAGTTCAAAACTAGTTTATAGTGAACTTTTAAACTTATTGACGCATAAATAAGAACATTCTAGAAAATACTCATGGACATAGGGGAGAAATTTTTAAATTCAGTACATTAAAACATGTTTTTAATTAACAATTCATTACTACTATCATTTATTAACATGTATAAATTACTTACAAAATCGTTTAAGCTTATATCAAATGTTTTGAAGACACTCAGTTCATAGTCTAAAAAAAACAAATTTGTTGGTTGAACATGGTAGAAAGGGAAATTTTTTCACCATATAACGAATATTAATAATGACATAATTATAGATTTTAAAAAATAAATACAATTTTAGAATCATATTTAAAGGGAATACGTGAAAAACAATTCTCATTGCATCATGGAGGTGGTTGTCCATATGTATACACAAATGATGTTATCATTTTGAAAATGATAAAAGGGTTGAAATATAAGTAAAATATTTACATAATAGTTATCATGAGATATAAAATTATACATTCATTAAATTTATCTTTATAATCAAACAATAAATGTGGTGATAAATAAATCAGCACATTGTTTCATGTTTTTGATCGTCCACACATAAGAAAGAGCAATTCCATAATTTCCAATAAGATGATTAAGGATATGAAAAAAGGTTTATAAATCAATGTAACAAAATTATAGTATATGGAATGTAAAAATTTTATCATATTATCATATTTATATAATATTTTTTAGATATTTAAGATGAAATATACATTAAGACACCCAGTTAATAGTTATACCTCTTCACAGAAAACCTCATTTGGAATATATTATAGGACTTATTGTTTGATCATTTAGTGAATAAGACTCATTGAGTACATTTGGAGGAAGTTTGGGAATAGATTTTGGTATATACTAGTCATGATAAATGTCCCATTAATTTTTAGGACTATAAGAGATGAGGTTACCTTTTATAATTGAGGTGCATAATAAAATTGTAATTAAATGAAATATTAATATTTAATATGTGTATATCATATAAAAAATATCCCTAAAGTGACATACATTATAAGATAAGAAGTATAAGTTATGAATAAATTAAAAAACTATTACATATATAAGATTAAGTGGTATTTGGGAAAATATCACTTTCTTTAACATGCTCGTTAACGCTATTATCCATTAGCATGGAAATAAAAATTCCAATCTCGACATGACACTAATTTTTTTAAAAAAAATCAAAGAGTAAGAAAAATAGATTATTCAGGATAACCTTATAAATTACCATAAAATTGATATAATATCATTTTTTAATAATTATTTGAAATGATTAATTATATGTTAACAATCGTTAAAATCCATTTACCATACTATATAAAAAATATGACTTTAAAGACCTATATATAAAAAATATAATTGAATTTAAACACTATAAAATACCATTAAAAATTATCATTATCCATTAATGTGGTTGTAAATGATTACTAATCCAAAAATTATTACATTTAATGTTTTTAAAATCATTTACACAATTCCTTTTACTTCTTCCAATGGGACTACATCATCGCTATATAAGCCTTTAATAAAATTATACAATCGCTAAAAAATTAAAATAAATTAATATTTTAAAAATAGATTAATAATATTCAAAATAAAAACATATAAATGTTCGTAAATACCTTTTATACATATGAAATAATACTAAATATATTTAAAGTAAGAGGTTCACTTTTTTAAATTATTTTAAACTTAATATAATATAAAGGTCTTAATGAAATAAAAGTGACACCGAATTTCTATATAATTTATGATAAGATGAATTTTATTGAAATAAATTCAGTCAATAATAATTAATATGAAATTATTTTGGACATACCATATTGTTTTTAGCATAACTATCATGTTTAACATTAATGTTGGTGACATATTCTTTCCATTGTTTGTATTCATTACGATAAAGATTGAACTTGAACTCATTACTAAAATTGAACCAACTAATTAAAATTTGAAATATTTGTTTAATATTTATTTTCCTAAAGTGATAAAAATTAATTTCAATATATTTTTACAAAATTCAATGAAAACCCATTTTAAGAAAAATATATCCTTTAAGAATAAAAATTATTTTATTCTAGAATCATGTATGATGATGATTACATTGACATGAATTGGATTATTTTTTATAAAAATAATTTATTTTACTTTTTTAATATATCTAAAAAATAATGAAAATTTTAAATTATTTTATTTAATGAAAATAAATGTCTATTTCAGAAAAATTGACATTTTTCACTATTGATATAAAAATAAATTTTCTCAAAAAATCCCAAAAATTCATAATAAGATAATATTGAGATGATAATTTGAAATAAATTATTTAAATATTATCTAATAAAATTACTAAAATTATAAAATAATAATTATAATATCCATCACAAAATATCATACAAACCACTTTTTGATGAAATGGTATTTTTGATGTATAAATGACATTATTCTCATTCATTTCAAGAAAATAAATACTAAATGATTTGAAAATAATTATTCAGATAAATAATATATTAATTGTAATAGAATAATATATGAATAATGATTAATTTAATATATTATGTTAAAAATAATGTGCACATGTAAAAACAGTTTAATGAATATAAACTATTTTACCTTTAGAAGATTTTAACTTCATTTTCGAAAAAAATGATAATGAGTAAAGGAATTATTATTCATTTTATTAAAGAAAAGGTTCTAAAAATATTTATTAATGTGGTTAATATATTCATAATCTATAGTTCAAATACTTGTTTAGAACTATCATATATGAATATTTATATTTTAATAGTACTGACCAGTTCAGTTGAATCTCGATATTAAATGTGGTATATATAATCAAGCATTGTATTATTTTTAAATTAATATAAAAAAATATTGGTGGTAGATATGTAAACCTCTTCATATAAAGTATAAATTTGAGGATTTTTTTTTATAATTTTAACTCATTAAATTTTCATATATTTGTTTTGTTATACCCTCTATTTAATGTGTAACAACCCTCTATTTTAAAAATAACTTGTAGTGATATTATGTATAATAAAGTTAGTACGAGATGATATTAACAATTAAAAAGGGGTTTTTTATCTTTTTCAATTCATTTATATAATTATATATTTACACTCAATATAGGTTTCCTCACCATTTTCCCATAATAATTACTAAAAAATCAAATCAATAGGCAATCAACATGTGATCCGATGTTTTTTATGAATTTAAAATAATTACTCCCTCTTTTCCATTGCTTTTTAATGTTTTACCATCATTTATTCATAAATTTTTCTTATTTATAGAGATTAATCTAAAAATTTTAAACAAATATATGATCTCTTTTTCCCTCCTGAAGGATATTTACCTTCCATCATTCCTAGCAGGGTATTCTAAGATGGGATTGATAATGCACAAAATCAACACCCCTGTGCTTTTTTAAACTATGATTATGCATTACATTATTGAGTGAAGTGGTTAGTAATTTTTTTATCTTATTGGGTGGCTATATATCAATGTTATACAAGGAATTTGTAAGATTTATAAAAGGTAAGATGTTATGGTGGATCCAAAGAGACGTTATTATAAAATTTGATTTCTAAAAGGAGTTATTAAATCACCGTAATAACCAAATTCTAAATCTCAAATAATTTAATTCTTGGTTTATATTAAGTTTTGGAAATTAAAGAATAGATAAAAACTATAAATAAATTAGGTTACTCAAAATATGATATAAAAAAGGACTCAAATCCCCTAGTTATTACGATATAAAAATTGGAAAATATTCTATGGCATGGAATTTAAAAAGCATTGGTCTTTAAATTTATTTTTTAACATTGAATCATGATTTAAGTTCATTTTAGGGTATATATTTATTATGTTCATGTTCCTCAATAATTAATGAAGTTTAACATTCATACGGGAATTTTATTAGACTAAAATAGTTATGAAAATAAAAAAAATTCAAATAAAAACAAAAAACAATTTCAAAATAATACAAAAATTCCTAAAATTGCAGAAAAATTCTCTCCCTTATGCTTGTTTTAAAAAATACCTTTAATAGACCGGAATTAATAATTTATGATGTAATAGTACATATAATATAATCATAAAATATTTTGAGTACAATTTTCTTGTATAAGTTTTCTATATTGCACAATAACATGAAATATGGGCACACTATCCTTATTTCGAACACAAAACAAGGACATAATATTCAGTTTCCCTTCTAAAAATACAAGGGATAACCCGGGGGTGTAATTAAAAAATGGGTTAGAAATAAACGCTAGTTAGGGAATATTAAAATCATATATTAACGTAAAGCATTATATCTGAGTCAAGAGTAAAATATATGAATGCGAGAGGGGTAAGAATAAAAAATATGAACATTAAAACAATCTATAGGATGATAACATTAAGAAAACATGGGATTGTGTATACCACATAAAATACTACATCATAAACAGAATTCATGGCTAACTACTAAGAAAATAATAACACAATGTTCTTAGGGTAACCTCGTGTGAACCATAAATAGAATATCATGAGATAAAAACTACACCCATTACATTGGTGGGATATATAATTCAATATCCATCCATAAAATTTAAACAATGTAAACTCACTTGTGCCCCATATCTATCATGTAATATAATAATTATATTCACCCCTTTTAACCCTGATATTAAGCTGTTCATGTTATAAATATAAAAGACCCCAATAAATGATGTATATTTGCAATTTGGGGAATACCATTTAGTATAAATGGGAATGGGTTATCATTATATGAATGGTTGGCTTGTAAAATTGAATGATAGTTTGGGAAGTATAATAGTTGTACATAAAGCTTTGTATAAGGTAAAATTGAAAGTGAAGGTTGATTTTACTTAAATGATAATTTTAAAGAAGTTATATTGATGTCAAAAAAGCACATTAAAACATGGAAAATTATAAATCAAATTGGCATAGTACAAATATTGAAAATGGAATAAAATGGAGAGGGGAGAATCCCTTACTAAGATAGAATGAATTTAAAATAATGATAGAAGATTATTATTGAAACGGTAACACATTGGGAGGGACATAGAGACGAAAAAGAATATTAAATTCATGATAAAAGGGTTCTGTGTGAAGAGTAATAAAAGGGTGGGTGGGTTTTATTGCCAAAAAATGGGAATTCATTATTTACTTCTAAAGGTAGGTTTTAGACTCTCTATGATAAAATAATAAAAACCATACCAACCATGACTGTTTTTCCCAAGAATTCTATCAAAGAGGAGGTTATTTCAAAATTTCAAAAGGATAAGAATGGAATTCATTAAAATAATAGCCCAGGTGATGTATAAGTGAGTCATGTTCATAAAGAATTTATTTTCAAACCTTAAAATATAATATATGTTTTTGAGTATTCATTATGTGTTTATAAAATTATTAAAATAACCTCAAAACACATTATTTTAAGGGGTAAACATAATTTTGATTGAATATACAATTTATATTATTTATAACATAACTTTGAAGATTTTATGATATAATAATACATACATTATATTTATATTATATTTAATTTTTTCCCAAAAATGCATTTTTCACACTAAATTACGAAAAATTCACGATTGGATAATTTTGATGTGTTGATTTAAAAAATATTATTTATTTCAAAAAACCCCATTAATATAATAATTTATAATTATAAACAAAAATTCCCATTTATTGAATAATATTAGTTTTTAAGATGAAAACATTTTTCAAACTCATATAAAAATTTCATTTGACTTTAAAAATATATATTATAATTTATATTTAAATTAATACTATTTAACAAGAAAATTTTATTAAAATAAAATTTATTTCAATTTTTTTTAATTTTTCCAAAATTGTTCCCTCATTAAAAATATATAATTCTCAAAACAAAATTTTTTTTTCATTGTATCAAGAAATTTGTTTTATAAAACATATTATATAATCATTTATAAATTAATACAAAAATAGAATACATATAATCATTATTTTTTTAAAAATAAAAGTATAAAAATTCGAATGGATAGGGTGTAGGTACTTAACACCTTACTACATCTGTGTATTCCCCATAGTTAAGGTGTGCAATGTTGACACTTTATTAGGTTGGTCAATGAACATGTTTTGGGCTGTGATCTTGATAAGCTTAAACTTATCCAACAAATGGTTTTTGTAATGTATTAGTTTTGAATATGAACTTGGTATTTGTCAAGGGAAAACCAATTATTTCAACTCTATTGTATTCTCATATTAATGTGATTCAATGGGTAAAATCACACTAGTCAAGGTCATCACTTCTCCTATATATATCAATCGGGATTTATAATGACCCATAATATATACTAATTTTAGTGAAAAACGTACATCTGTTATATTATCAATGATTATGATGATTAATGGTCTTTAAAATGTAATAGTACATAACTTATAATGGTCTAAATTAACCAATATAGTTCATGTGTTTTCAATATCATCATTACAAAATAATGAATTTGTTCATACAAAATGTAATTTCATTTATAAATGTTTTAGTTGTTACACTATAGCTCATTTATAATATTATCCCATGAAATTTTAAAAACTAAAATTGATGAGGGATCTTATGTTTCATTTCCTATTTAGATTTCCATGTTACTTCATCAAAATATTGGTTCCCTCATATTACATTAACAAGGTGACTTTCTTTATTTGATGGAACATTATCTCGATGATATAAGATATTTATCTGCTGATCCACTTTTGAAAGATCATTCTCTGATCGTATATACTTTCTCTAGAGGGATACATGGAACACATAATGCACATGAGATAATTTTGGTGGAGGGGTCCTAGTCTATAGGCCAAAACCATGATGTGATCAATAATTTAAAAGGAGATGATGTATCTTGGAATATGATTTGGCTTTTTCCAAATACCCATCACATTATCCCATAGTGATATAATAAGGAGTTCACTACTATAGAACTAGCTTTGTCTAGCGCTAGTGCTTTAACAACGCTAGAGAAATGAACTATTAACGAACCCCTTTGTTAGTGCTATAAAATATTTTTCAGAGTGTGTCTCTAATAGCTCTTTTAGTATCCTTGTTAAAGGAGAACATTAACAATGCAAATAAATCACTGATAAGGGGTTGTTGTCATCAATTAGATGTGGTGATAAAGACCTCCCAGTATTTGCATTGTTTTACAAGTGCTAATAAATATAATATTTCAAAAAATATACTTCATTATAAATAATAAATTTATATCTATATTAATTTATACTGACATAAATATAATATATATATATATATATTATTGATATGTTTTAGATAATGCTAAATAGGAATTTACACTTAATATATAATATATTTAGTGATATACTTTTAAAATAATAAGGGAAAATGTTTTCAATTTATAATTTGGTAATTATTATCAGGTAATATTAAATTAATATAAAATTACCAATAAAAAATACAAAATTAATAAATGATCTAAATTACATTAAAAACTTAACTCGAACATAAAATGGCCATAAATTTTGATCTGGGTGTCTGTATGGGCTCTACCATATATTAAATTGAAGCTTGGGATGAGCTCTACACCCTACAATCTAAGGGAAGCAAGGTTAAATTTTTTGAAAAAATTAAATTCCCTAAACGTATCCACAACTGAGTTTTTAGTTAGGGTACCCAGGTTTTTTTACATTAAAAAACATTACAACCTTTTTTAAGTTGGTATGTTTACCTACTTTTAGGGGGAAATAAATTCTTTCTAATGTATTGCATTCATATTAATATTTTTGTTTTGAAATTTCATCATTTTTTACAATGTATTTTAATTTATAATTAAATATAAAAAAAGTTTTATATTTACTTATAATAAATCACTTGTATAAATATAGATATCAACATATTTACCTAAAATTTTATTTTTAAATATTGAAAATTAATATTTATAACTTATTTTATTTAAATTAAAAAATTATACATTTTAGTTACCTATTAAAAGTGAAAAAATATGTGTGTATATCTATATACAATTACTGTTTATATATAAACATGTGTATTTCAATAATTAAAAAATATATATTATTATTTATACTCTAATATATGTAAATAGATACATATTCTAAAAATGTATTTAAAACACTATGAAACTATTTTCTACATGATATAGATACATTTAAAATGTTTATATAGACATATTTTTTGGTATTAAAAAATAGATATATATTTATATTATATTCTATAAAAAGTATATTACAAAAAATATATGTATATATATCTCACACACATATATATATTTCCAAAATAGATTTAAAAATAAATATATACATATATAAATAAAAAATAAATATTTAAATTAATAAATAAATAAATTTATATATATATATATATATCATTAAACATACCAAAAAATAACATGGTTTAGTAGTAAATGATTCCCATATTCAAAGGCGAGTTAGAGAGATTGAATCCAAGAAGACGTATGAAAATGAAGAAAATTAGAAAAGGGATAACATTAGGGGATCCCTGTTAACGGTTTCATGGAAGAACTGATAAAGGGTTCAAGCACATAGATGTTCGAAAAAATGTAATTTTACCATATTAAACAGTTTTGCCTTTAAAATTATAAAAAATCACTATAAAATTCCCCTTTATTAGTTATTAAAAAGTAATATTATAGGGTTCCTTTATAATTTATTTTTTTGGTCACTATTAAATCCTACCATGTAACAATTCTTATGTATAAAATTATTTATAAGTGCTTTTAAATGCCCCCTACTTGTGCTGTTAAAACTCAATTTTGTAGTGGTGACACTTTATCCATCACCTCAAAATATAGGTTTCATTGATGATTGACTACATATATTCTTTGTCAACTTTGTGAGGATTTGTTTTGACTATTAATGGTTTGAACCATATCTATCATCTATCTGATAAGATCATGTCCCTTCAATTTTCTCTCTCCAAAGTCTTCCCAACATGCTGGAGTCTCACACCTATTCCAATATAAAGCCTATTAAGGTTCCATTGGAATGTTATAATGGAAACTATGGTTATATAAACATTACAATAGGATAAGGTGTAGATCCCAATATACATGGAAGTACATTGAGAATGATCTTAATATGTCTTTAAGAGTATGAATGGTTTTGTGATTATTACCATCCTACTGTGGGTGATAATAAGTACTAAAACATATCATGGTATCTAATTCTTGCTTAAGGCTTCTCCAAAACCTTGAGGTAAACCACATATCTCAATATGATATAACATAGAGAGTATCACCATTCCTCTATATCAATTCCCTTATGTATATACTGGGGAATGTTTTGAGAGAAAAATATTCCTTGAAAAAATGAAATGAAATGAATATTTATGATAATAAACTACCACTGAGTTGGATTTATTTCCTCTATATTTCATGGGGAGTAATAAATTAAATACAAGGTATTTTTTTCCAATTTTAATACTACCAAGATAAATTTTTGTGTCATACACCTGGACATATTTTATCTTGCCTTGAATTTTTGTCATACCAAGAATCAAGTTACAAATTCTACCATATCATTCTTCATGTTATCCCATTAGAAATTTTTCCCTAGATATTTATAAATCTTGGCGATTCTTATATTAATATTGAAAAATGTTTTATGGATGTCATCTAGAAGTTTCCTTTCCAACTCATGGTTTTATGGGACACATATCCATGTTCTATACCATATAACAATTTCGTTTGAAATGTTGAATTCATGAATATTTTATAATTGTTTTTGTTTCTCCATGTCATATTTTTATGCCTCCATAATCATGTTAAGAAAATATGGTTGGGAGATTGTTTGTGAAAGAAATATAAAGATACTTTTATTATTCCCAGGAGTAACCGTTTCATGTCCAATAATATAAGATCCCTTTAAATCATCGTCACATATAGTGTATACGTATCATTTTTTACTCAGATATTTTGGAAATTGTTTCACCATCCTTGGGTTATAGTGGATTTACCAATCATAATCATCGATCAATTATAACCACCTTCATTGGAACTTACTGAAAACATTTTGAGTGAATATATACATTTTGATTTCTATGATATGTATATAAATCATACCTCACCCTATATAGATAATGTCTCAAAATATTTAGTTTGAAGATCACTAAAACAAATTCAGGGTAATGCATTGGGTTGTTCTGCTCATGTGTATTTTTTGGAAGGAGGAATATGTTATAACATTTTCATCGTGCATTAGTGTACAACTAAGAACCATTTTCGATGCATCATTATTAGTCAGAAATCCTTCTCTGGTTCTGGGTAATGTGAGTATAGGGTCATTTTTTAGCCTCTTCATAAATTATTTAAATATATCCACACAATAATTAGTCTCAAAAAATGTCTCTATTCTGATTTATCTGAATTATTTGGATTGAAAATCAAGACAAGTTCCTCAAAAATAGATGATAATACCCATATAATATAAGTAAAATATGTATTTCCATCATATATGATGGTTTGGGTATTTCTTTATTATCCTCTATTAATTAAGGATCCAATTATAATTTTTTTACACTGATAAAAATCAAAATGAATATTACCTGATCCATCTAAAAATTACAATTGTTCTGTGTTTCATACAAATTGTATTTGTGCATGATCTTTAGTATAGTATTCAAGTTTTCCTATCATTCTTCAGTTCTTTTGAAGTATATAAGAATATCCTCTTACAATACAACAACATATTTGTTGAGGTTATCCAAATATACACTATTCATTAATTCCATGATGTAATTTGGAGAAATAGTGAGTCCAAATTACATCATAATGGGATCAGAGTTCCTGTTAATTGTATGAAATGCAAAATTAGTGTTATCTTTATTCATCAAATTTACTTGAAAATACTCCAAACATAGATCCATCTCCGAGAAGAATTGGGATCCAAATATCATAGAAATCGTGTAATAATCCTATGGTAGATGATACTTTTTCATTATTTTGATCTCGTTGTGATCATGATATTCAATTCTATGGTTCATTTACCCATCATTATTTTTGAAAAAATGACTAGTGAACCCCCACGGTGAAGCACATTAGCATATAGGCCCTTTATCTAGATACTCTTATAATTTCTTCTTCAATTAATGATTTTCAATGGTTGAAATTATAGACCACTATTTATTGGGAATGATATGGATATAAGTTTTGTTGAGAAATAAACCTCTATACTTGGAGGAACCTAAGTAAATTCCTTTGGAAACACATAAATGAATTCATGTTCAATGGACAAGTCATCAAGGGTGACATTTTCCTTAGTCTAAATAAATTGAGAAATATATTGTTTCTTAGACAGAAATTATAACCATTCTTATGATTGTGATACCAAAAGTGATACATCATTTTCCTTATACTTTTATTGAATCTATGGACTATTTTTGATATTCAGTTTGATTTAATTCTCCAAGAAATGTATGTTGTATATCTAAATGGAAATAAAATAAATGCCAAGAGAAATAGTAAATACCTATAAAGGTATTATCACAGGTTTTACTAGGAAATTCAGCCCAATACATTTGACAGTAGATGGGGTATGTTCTTGTGATGAAATAGTTGGACCATTTTTCCTCATTACTGATAACTCGACTTCTATATTGTATGTTGAGGTTTGAATAGTTCTAAAAAACTCATGTCTTATAAAATATTGTATAGAACTAGAATCACATATTATGTATGATATACATGAGTCAACAACTAGTATACTTATCCCCACTTAATTTTCAGGATCTTCCTCAGTAGTTGTGATGTTACAAGCTTACCCATTCTATCTAGGCATTAATGGTTGTTTTCATTAGTTATAATACAAAACCCTTTGATTTGATAATTGTTTATTACAGTTTCTTTATTCCTAGAATTTAAGGTGTTGGAAAATAGGTTGAGGGTTTACTAGAAAATTAATTTCTTCTATCACAATGGTGGGTTCCTCCCATCAGAAATTACTAGCTAGGTTCCCCTCCTTCCAACACTTAAAAACATCATTATACCCTTTTTGACATTTCTAATATGATTATACCCAAACTTTTGATAAGTTAGATGTTGTAATTTATCACCCCCATAAAATTTGTCGATCAAAAAAAAATTAAAAAATGTGCCTCTTATCCCTATACCCATGAGATACATTAGATATTGTGATCTTTATTTTATCTTTGAGGGAACATGATACAATTATAATGTGTCTATCAATGTCTTGAATCCCCATTAATTTTTGTAGACTCGTAATTATCCCACTAAAGTAGTGGTGAAATTTATTTTAAAGTGAGATGAAAAATATGGAGGCATATCATGCAATTTTTTTGAATCTCTCCTCATACAGCCTGATGATTTCAACATCCATTTTCTTGAGGAAAAGTAAATTTCATTCCATTTATAATCATAGAGTACAAGGAAAACATTTAATGAAAAAATTTTATGAAATTATTTCAACTAAATATATTTTATATATTTCATAGGATTATTATTTATGATCAACTTTTGTAACTCTCCAATGTTTAAGAATAATGAAATTACGTTTGATTGTGTATACAACATACAACATTGCGACTAAATAAACCATGAAATATATTATATAAATGTGACTATTTTAACCTATAAATTTAATTTAAAGGAATGAATATGAATAAATAAATTATTAAAAGTTTACAATTTATATATTTTTAAATAAAAAAAATTATTTATAAATTTATTGAAAATAAAAATTAAAAACTTTTGAATGAAAAAAACTTTTTTTTGAAAAATTAATTTTTTCTTACAGAGTGGATTCATTTCATTTTTCATACATATATTAAATATAATTTTTAACACATTTAAAAACATTATTTTAAAATATTAAAATAATTTTTTTTATTATCTTGTAAAATTTATCATAGACAGAATTTTTAATAATTTTTTGAAAAGAAAATTTTTTTTAGCAATAGTAAAAACTAATTTTTTTTTAAAATCACATTTTAGATTAAAAAATTTATAAGATAAATTTATATTGAATTTATTTAAAAGTAAATATATTTAAATTATATTATAATAAATCAAATTCAGTTCATTTTAATAAATTATATTTTTATATATAATTTTTGTATTCATTTCAACAATTTTGTATTTGGAAAATCGTTTATTCATTACGTCTGTGTGATTAATTTTAAATTATATTATACAGATTATGTGAATTGAATTTATTAAAATAGATTCCATGGTTTAATAAAATATTATTAATATAATATTTCATATTTAATTTTTTTTCTAATGTATATTAAAAACATTAAAAATTAATTATCGCATCAAGGTTAAAATGGGTTTACTAAGGATAAACAAAGAAGGTAAATTTAAATGACATAAAATTGAATGATTACTATTTAGGGAATTATTTAATACTAATCTTATATAATGATATAAAATGATCCATTTGGGATTTTTATGTGTGAAATTCAATTGTATAATTTAAACTTTTCAAATATTCCAAGTGTGTCATCACCCCAACTTGTTAATGGCACTTCCTCTCATATCATCATCACACATCCAAATCGTTTTATTTAAGAATAAAAATACCAAAATAACATCCATATATTATGTAACACAACATATATTCCCTTTTTTATAATAAAAATATTTTTAAAAAGGAACTAGTTATAAACAAAAAGTGGTTTTTTGTAAATAAGGTATAGTTTTAGCAATGTATTTTCATTTAATGTCTTCTTATAAATAAAAATATTATCTAAAATTTATTAAATATTAACATAATTATCAATAATATATTGAAATATTATTATTCTAATTCAATAAAATATATACATATCCTCTTCCATAAAATTAAAAACTAAATCATCTATTATGTGTACCACAAACTACCGCATCGCGAACCGATGTAATTCATTTTCCTTCACCATCTCTAAAGAATGGATATAATGACTGATGAAATGTTCATATATTATATTTATGAATTATTTATACTTATATATTTATAATATCAGATATACCTTCTTACATTATAAACATGTGGAAAGTGAAAACGTCACTCGTGTATACCTTTGGACTACCGCCTCAACATAGTGATGTGATATGTTGTTAATTTTATTTTGTAATGGATATTAATAATGATTTATTTAATTAATATTTGATGTTTATAATATAATAATTATGCTAAAAAATTAAATATTATTTAAATTTCTTTCCTTCTATCCTTTAAAAAATGGAATCATCATTCATGCCAATGTATGACCAACTATCTCCATGAACGATGTAATTAATTTTTTATATCTTTTGTGGATTACTCTAAATAAAAATATAATGAATATATATGGTACTTACATAATTTTTCAAATTACATACACAAAATGTTTATTTTTACAATGAATTGTGAACAAATAGGTGACAAAATATAATAAATAAATAATAAATGGTATGAAATATTTTATTAGGATAAAAGAATATATTTATAATAAAAAATATATTTATTATAATGTATTTTCATACATTTATGAATAATTTTTAACCTGATTTAATGGTTTCTCATCTCACTTTTACTTCTATGATATATATTCCATATTCAACACTCATTTATATTTTGTGTTGTATAAATATCCCTATTGATATGTTATATAGTAAATATATTTATTTTCGTGGTATTTAAAGTTTCATTTCATGTTATTTATTACATGGATATTATGATTCAAATGTTACAAAAGTGGTAATGAATTATTTCATTATCTCATCGTTATTTTTGATTGATTATGTTTACGTCTAACTTATGGGAACAATTTGATAATTAAATATCAATAAAAAAATTAGTCTCTTATAGTAACTAAATAATTTGTAATTTAATTAAATCATTTTCCCTTAATTGGTTCTTAAAACTGTTTAGAAAATATTTTAAGGAAAGATTAATGTATTTTTCTATTCGATCGAATATCACTTTTTTCCAATATCCACGTATACCAAAAATATTTTCAATGAGATTTTAAAATTTTTGAAAATGAATTATTAATGTCACTTTCAGCCATGTTTTATTCTTTAAAACCCCATTTAAAAGTAATCTTCATGTTTTATTTGAAATAGGTTTTTTTTATTTTACCAATAGTGTGAAAGAATTAATTTTTTAATATACTCGACATGAACTGAATTACCAACCATCATGACCTCACATTTCATTGATTACACCTTTATAATTTTATATGAATATTTTCAAAGAAATGTTTTTTCTATTCAATTGTATATATTTTTTGTTTTTAGATGTTTTTTTCAAACTGAAAATTGTATTTTCCTAAAGAATTTCGCAATGTCCTTTTTATTTTATTTCTAAGCATGGCCAAAAACCCCTTATTTTAAATATGACATATTGGTGATATGTTTTCATTATATCATCTACCATTTTTATTGGGATTTTTTATGATTAGTTTGACTGGGGATGTACTCTTTTGATATCATTAACCATATTAAACCAGATAGTTTATGATTATGTTTTTTATTAGGGAAATTATTAATATTTCATGTAATAATTTTTCAATATTAGAATTTACATTTATTATGTGTCTCTCATATCATATATGTATGGAATTAGATATAGTAAGTGATAGTTAGGGCCCAATAAGTACCCTCGATGCATTGAAAGGTCTCAAGAAACTAACACGCTTCAGTATTTTGATGAGGACTTACAAATTTATATATGATGTCATCTAACAGGGCCTTAATTGTATGATTATGACATCTGGAATTTTGTTTTCCCTCATTATTAGATCGGTTATTTATCTCAATGTGACTATTTTATGTGTTTTAATTTCCCTGGATACGTTTCAATATTTTGTGATTAGTTATATGTAATTAGTTTCTCACTATTTCACCCTACCATATTATTCTCCATGCTCATGTTATTTATTATATATTATGTGTTTTTAGTTATTTAACATTCTATATTAAACATGAATTATTTATTGATGATTGATTTTACTGAATAGATAAAATTTCTAAGCATCTAACCTCACATATTTTTTATGTTTCCCTCCCCTTGTATCTCATTAAGTGTTTTCTGATTGATATGATGGGATATTCTAAATGTAATAAGGTGTCCAAACAGGAAATACTAGTTTTTAATTCATTTTATCAATTTTAATTTGAGGTTAAAGTGTGTATCTAGTTTTCCAATACTTCTAAACTATTTTTTCCTTTGGGATGTGGTATCTTGTTTTTACCACAAATGTTATAAAGTTACCACTCACACTAGGATACTATGATAATGGTCTTTAGAACGTTTACCATTGATTAGCTTATCATTCAATCTGATAAAAACCCATCATAAAAATCACTTTATTAGATCATTGTATAATTTATAATATATTTTCAATGGATTTGATCCATTGTTTCCTTACTAATGGATAAAAAGATCCTATTAATGCTCGGGGTGTTGTTCAAATAAATGTATTAACTATTACAATACCTTTATTATAGGGATGGGTTTGTTCCTCTAGATTAATGATTCTAATCAAAAAATGAATTGACTAAGAAATTATTATCATGATCTTACTAACTATAGATCCTATAGGGTTTTGAATCTCATTTTGGCAAGCATTAAATTTCTCCTCGCATTGGTTGTTGACCATGTTCCTCTTATTCCAACCTATTGACTAAAAAAATAGAAAATTAGGGATGAGATATTTTAAATCTATCGAATATATAAATCGGAGAAAAAGAACATTAATGATAGAACTTCATAAATGAAATATATTCCATAAGATATGAATATCTATTTTCAATCTATGTTATCCAAATTATAATTCCTAACATAAAACCTTATGGAAAACTTTTTCCCATAATAATTATTCTTAATGAGATTTTGAATTTACTAAATCATATCCCACATGAGTGTTAAACATTGTTTATAGAAAATAATTGTTGTTATGAACCAGTTTTTTATTGATTCAAAACGCAATGCTCCCTTTTAGGGGTTATTGTCATGTGGTGCAACTATTCCAGATCTATATACACTTTTAGAATTCAGATAGGGATTTGCTTTCTTAGAACCAAAAACTCTATACATTATAAAAATTTAGGAATGTTTTACAATTTTTAGACTTATTATTTAAGATTTCACTGATGTTTTCTAATACAATTTCCAAAAAATATCTAGAGTTTTACTCTAACACCAACTATGATAACCCTTATTATGGCATCCCACCTTTTTATTACATAACATTTCATTACATTTTACAAACAGAGGATCTTTAAAGTCTAGTGTCTTAGAAATCAGGAACATAAAACATGAGAACAACATAAAACATTATTCTAAACCACTTTTAAGGCTTCTTCATTGTTCACCTAAGTTCATTACAGCATCTCATAACCCGGTAGCATACCTCGAAGGAAAGGGTGTGCTGAAGGCCCATTATGGGAAATAAGTGAAACATTTTACATGTGAACTTGAGATACATCAATAAAGCCATGATAAATAACTTTAAAATATGAGAAACAAATCATGATGCATATCATAATAAAAATAACGTGTTTCACAACTTTAATATGTGTCTACAACATTTAACATAGACAATCATTTCCATGTCACCAAGGTCCATCCCCAAGGTGTCATTAAAATATTACCAAGGTTATCCACCAAGGTTTCGTTAAAATGGTCATCTCTAGAGATTAGGTCTTTACCCAATGAAATGGATCTCTATCATGGTACACCCTTAATTTATATTTATTATCATGTGATCCACATATATTATCATCAAACATTTCATAAATAACAGATATAGCATAATAAAAATGGGTTTCATTTCAAAATCATAACGTTTTACAAAATGCTTTAAAGACATGATCTTTATGTAAATCCCATAATTAAAATAGAAAATTTTGATATATATGTGAATACCCCTATGGAATAAATATCTTTTAGTATTAACTTAATAAAATAAAATAATTTTAGAAAAAGAGAATGAAATTTGGAGATGAAAATTCGGCAACCTAACAGTTATGTTACTGGGTGTTAGAAAACATTGAATACAGGGGGAACATGAGTCACCCACTCATAAATGATCCATAAAAAAGAAGGGGGACATAATATAAAGTATTTAAGAAAATTCTAATGAAATTTTAAAGATATACCATATGAAATGAAGAACTTGAAATGAAGACAAAAATAAGATTTCTCTTATGAAAATTTGACAGCCTAACGACGTTACTTAAAACATCAAAAAATGAATTGATGTGATAAAATATGTTCTCCCATCATATTAACATAAAAAGGATAGTATGATAGATATATAAGATCATAACCAACCATAAGAAAAGTAAGTTGAAAGAAATGACATGAAAATAGAACTTGGAAAATGAGAAGGGTGGAAGAATCCCTTACAAAAATTCGACAGCCTAACGGCACCACATGAACATTCATAAAACGAAATGATGGGAGTAATAGGGGATATATCATCATATTATCATGAAAAGTTAAGTAATAAGAATATAAAATAACATCCCCCAACATAAGAACATGGGGCTTAAATGAAATGACATACAAAAGGGTACTTGAAAACATAGAGAGAGGTAGGATCCCTTACCTTGAAGAGTAACTTCTAAAGCATAATCGTCAAAACCATGGGAGGATTGAGGGCACCATGGGAGGACTCCTAGCTAGGTAAAGTGACCATAACTTAGTTGGGGATTATTTGGAAATGAAATTAATGAGGGAAAGGCATGGTATTTATAAGAGAAGTGAGGGGACAAAGCATTAATTTCTAATGGACACCTCATCGGTGGTATTGGAAAAACTGTGGGCTTTCCCGTGGTATTTTCCCATGGTATTGGCCACTTAGTACACCTCATACCTTATCTTACTATTAATAAGTCGACCATAATTATTGAAAAATTAATATATCCTTAACGATGTTATTAAACACCCAAAACTCAAAAACTCTATTTTCACTATTCACTGAAAATTCAACATTCTCAAAAAACCCCAAAATTTCCCTTTAACCAAATATCGTAGCTCTGATTTCAAAAATAAACTCAATTTTATGAAAATAATTTTCTAAATATTTTTAATTTAATTTTTATGTAAAAAACACTATTCACCCGAAAAAACTAATACTTAACCAATAATTTCCAAAATAGTTATTTACCTATTTTATTGAATCAAATTACTTAATCAAGATGCCTAAATTATATTAATAATTTATCAAGTGAGATTACTAATCCATTTGGTCACATTACTAATCTTAAGAGTAAAATCACTATTCATAATTTATTATTCATCAAAAATTAAGTTGATCTTATTAGACTCTAAATTTATTACTAAACACAACTATAGAAGACCATTTTTTGAAAATCATTCATCATTTTGAATTATTTAAGGATTACATAAATATTTTTAAAATATCCTATTTCTAAAGTTTATCAATAATATGAATACTATATTTATCCAGACATTTTAAAATTCACAAACTTCATCATAAGAAGAATTAAATTTTTTTATTTAAATCAAAGGATTACACAAGGCAATTACAGTATCGTAACATAACCCCTTATAACATCATCATAAGACCTAAGAGTAAGGTGTGCTATGGTGATAGAATCTTGGGGCAGCTCGAACAACATTTCCCAAGTAGTGATTTCCCTCAGCTTGAACTTCTCACGAAGGTGATTCCCTTCCAGCATCACATGATGTAAATTGTCTTGGGTTTGGTCTAGAGAAAAGCCTAAAGGTGCTACCTCTTTCCCGAGTTCCGTCAGATGGGATTCGATCGGCCCGAGCCTACTAAATGGGGCCATCAAATCTCCTTTCTATATTAATTAATCAAGATAACTTATATTTAGAGACAATAATCACAAAATTTAGTTTCCAACGGTCATACTGAACAATAGTCATATAACATTTGAAACCCAACGTTCTCATTTTAATTATACTCATTTTATTAAATTAAATAGTTTTTTTGAGTATAAAATAAAATAACACACAAAATTAAGAGACGAAATTTATTCAAAATTTTGGGTCTTTACAATCTTCCACCTGAAGAAATTGTGTCCTCGCAGTTTTAAAATTGGTGTTGGAAATTTCGTTGAAAGTCCCACATCGGAAGAGAGTAAGTAAATCTATTACTTTATAAGAAAGAAAGGGATGTACAAAGGTCACCCAAGTTAACCCATACTAGGAATTCTGGTAGGAAAACATGGATAATGAAGAGAAACCAAAGGGTCAAGTTCTGATGGAGAGTAATAAAAACATGATTAGGAGAAAATTAACCACAAGAAGAGCAAAACATTAAGATGTGTTAACGGTCTTTGATTACCCAGTAGGAAACATAAACCAACAACATTTTTTGTTTTACGTTCCTTTTCATAATTTTGATGAATTCATTTACTACATAGAATAAAAACATTAGGAAATATACTTACCTTCCAGTAGAGTCCCATCCCTTAATAAGTTTCCACCAAGACTAATATTTTCTCAAAACAATGAACATAAAAAATATTTGGTCTCATCAAATGCGCAACAATAATCTTCTAGAGAATCACATAATCCAAATAAGAATAATTATATTTTTCTGTTGTCTTTAGTGGTCAACTAAAAATAAAAAGGTTATTAGGAGATCATATAATCCCAAAAAATGAAAATCCATTATAAAAATAAATATGAATCTTAATCAACAAATTTAAAAAAAGTAACCAATGTTCCAGAGACACCATTCAATACACAACCCTCTGTATAATTCTTCAGAGTAATCCAAACTAAGATTGGAACCCAAAACTCGGAAGAATTTAATCACATATTCTTCCCCAATAAATCTTAACATTTATCTCAAAATAAAATCGACTACTATTAAAGTCTCATACTAAAGTGTAATTAACCTACTCATATATTCTCTATGAAACATTCATAGTTTTCAAGAAAAAACCCAAATCACTATATGTTTACAATAAATACATAAATTCTTACAAAATAAAATTCATCCATTCCTCCATAATTTCAATCTAGTAGTATCTTAGGCATATAGTACTCCAAAATAAAAAACATCGTCCAAAATAACCTTTAGCCTTTAATAACCAAATCATTTTCCGATATAAAGGATATCCATTTGATGACACAAAAGTTTCCAGAATCAACTTATTCATGATCCATAAAAAAATAATGTGCATTAGTCAGTCTGAAGGGAATAACAACAAACTCATAATTCTTATATCTTGATTGGAAGGCAGTTTTTGAAATATCATCATTATTCACCCTCAAGTGATGATAACTATAATAAAGATCAATCTTAGAGAATAATTGAGTCCCATGAAGTTGGTCAAATAAGTCATAAATTCTTAGAAGAGATTATTTTTTCTTCACTGTGATCCCATTCAGTTCTCTATAATCAATGCATAGCTGCATCGATCAATCCTTCTTATTCACAAAGAGAACCGGTGCTCCCCTAGGAGACACACTTGGTCAGATAAACCCCTTCTCCAAACGATCATGGAGTTGTTTCTTTAATTCCTCTAACTCAACATTTTCCATCCTATAAGGGTCATTGACATCAAATGAGATACAGAAACAAGGTCAATGGATAACTCTACCTCTCTTTATGGGGGAGGCTCGGGTAACTCCTTAGAAAATATGTCAATGTATTCCTAGACGATTGGGACATTTTCTAAAATAATATATCCTTCATGAGAAACTTATTTAATTTACGAATTTTTTAACTAAAAAGGATTTTATGTCAAAAAACTGCATGCTTAGACAATTAAATTTTCTATAATTCCTTCATAATGATTCATAAAAATCTTGAGATTAACCAAACATATCCCCCGAAAGTGTCGTAACCAAGAGTGAAGCAAGGCCCATTGTCGTGTACCAGTTCCCATTCGAGACTATCTCAAATATGTGTTTTCAAGTTTTACCCCTATGTATATCTGTGCCAGAGCCACCTCTACCTGCTCGTATCCAGACATGGATGTATTTGATTGATAAACCACTTACTCAATACTCATCAAAATATCTAGAAGATTTCCTATATTAAAACTTTTCTATAGGGTTCTTCCTAAAGTTTTCATATTTTAATTTCCATAAATAACTAAATTATCCTTTGATACCAACTATGGCATCCCGCCTTTTATTACATAACATTTCATTACATTTTACAAACAGAGGATCTTTAATGTCTAGTGTCTTGGAAATCAGGAACATAAAACATGATAAAAACATAAGGCATTCTTCTAAACCACTTGAAAGGCCTCTTCATTTTTCATCCTAAGTTCATTATAGTATCTCATAAACTGGGAGCATACATTAATGGAAAGGGTGGGAAGAAGGCCTAGTAAGGGAAACAAGAGAAACATTTTACATGTGAACTTGAGATACATCAATAAAGTCATGATAAATAACTTTAAGGCATGATAAAGAGATCATGAGGAATATCATAATAAAAATAACGTGTTTAATAAATTGATGATGTGGCTAAAACATTTAAAATAAAAAATAATTTTCGTATCACCAAGGTCCATCCCCATGGTTTCATTAAATAATCACCAAGGTTATTCACCAAGGTATCGTTAAAATGGTCATTTCTTGAGATTATGTCTTTACCCCATTAATTGGAGTGATATCAGGGAGAACCCTTAATTTTCTTTTATTATCATGCGATCTACATATATCATTATAAAACATTTCATAAATAAACCATATAGCATAAAATAAATGGATCTTATTTCATAATCATAACGTTTGAAAAACTGCTTCAAAGACATGATCTTTATGTAACTTTAAACCCACGGAAAAAGAAAGTGGGTTTCATGTATGTATATCCCAGAATTAAAATAAAACATTTTTATATATATGTTAATACCCCTATAGAAGAAATATCTTTGAGTATTAACTTAATAAAATAAAATAATTTTAGAAAAATAGAATGATATTTTGAGATGAAAATTCTGCAGCAAAACGGCTATGTTACAGGGTTTTAGAAAACATTAAAAAGAGAGGGGACATGGGTCACCCACTCATAAATGATCCATAAAATAGTAGGGCGAAATAATATAGATGATTTAAGAACATGGTAATGATATTTTAAATATATACCATAGGAAATGAAGATCTTTAAAGGAAAACAAAAATAAGATTTCTCTAATGAAAATTCAGCAGCCTAACGGTGATACTTAAATCTTCAAAAAATGAATTGACAAGATAAAATAGGGTCTATAATCATATGAAAATAAAAAGGAATGTATGATAGATATAGAAGATCACACCCCAACATAAGAAAATGAACTTGAAAGAAATGACATTAAAATAGAACTTGAAAAATGAGATGGGTGGAAGAATCCCTTACAAATATTCTGCTGCCGAACAACACCTCTTAAATATTAATAAAACGAAATGATGAGAGTAATAGGGGATATCTCATAATATTATCATGCAAATGGCAGTAATATTAATATAAAATATCATCCCCCAACATAAGAAAATGGGGCTTGAAATAAATGTCATACAAAAGGGTACTTGAAATGAAAGAGAGATGTAAGATCCCTTACCTTGAAGAGTGACATCAAAATTTTGAAGGTCGGGACCTTTGGAGGCTTGAGAGAACCTTTGGAGGACTCCTTGAGAGGTAAAGAGACCATAAATTCCTTGTGGAGGATTTGTAAATGAAATAAATTAGGTAAAGGCTTGGTATTTATAGGAGAAGTGAGGGGACAAAGCATTAGTATCCAAGGGACACCTCATCGGTGGTACTGGAAAAACCATGTGCTTGCCCATGGTATTGGCCATTTGGGACACCACATACCTTATCTTACTATTCATAATTCGACCAGAATTAGTGAATAATTAATACATCCTTAAAGCTATCATTAAACACCCAAAACTCAAAAACTTTATTTTCATTATTCACTGAAAATTCTACTTTCTCAAAAAAAACCCAAAACGTCAGCCTAACCAAATATCGATGCTCTGATTTCAAAAATGAACTCCATTTTATGAAAATTATTTTCTAAAAAATTTTAATTTAATTTTTAAATAAAAAACACAATTCACTCGAAAAAACTAATACATAACCAATAATTTCCAAAACAGTTATTTACCTATTTTATTGAATCACATTACATAATCAAGTTGCCTAAATTATATTAATACTTTATTTAAGTGAGATTACGAATCCATTTGGTCACATTAATAATCCTAAGCATAAAATAACCATTCCTAATTTATTATTCATCAAAAATTATGTTGATATTATTAGACTCTAAATTCCATACAAAACACAACTGTAGAAGACATTTTTTTTAAAATCATTACACATTTTAAATTATTTAAGGTTCGAATAAATATTTTTAAAATATCCGTTTTCTAAAATTCATCAATAATATGCATATTGTATTTATCTGGACATTTGAAAATTTACAGACTTCATCATAAGAAGAAATCACAATTTTTATTTAAATCAAAGGATTACACAAGGCAGTTACGGTCTTGTAACATAACCCCTTATAACACCAGCATAGGATCTAAGACTAAGGTGTACTAGGGTGATAGAATCTTGGGGAGGCTCGGCCAACATTGCCCAAGTAGTGATTTTTATAATATTGAACTTCTCGTGAATGTGATTCTATTCCAGCATCACATGATGAAGTTCAGCTTGGGTTTGGTCCAAAGCAAATCCCAAAGGTGTTACCTTCTTCCTGAGTTCCATCAGATGGGCTTCGAATGGCCCGAGACTATTGGATGGGGCCACCAAATCTTCTTTCTAAATTAATTAGTCAAGATCACTTGTATTTAGAGACAATAATCGCAACATTTAGTTTCCAATGGTCATACTAACCAACAGTCATATAACAGTCAAAACCCAACGATCCCATTTTAATTATAATCATTTTATTAAATGCAATAGTTTTGTTGATTATAAAATAAAATAACGCACAAAATTAGGAAAAAGGATAATGCAAAATTTCGGGTCATTGCACTTATATTTAATACAATATAATTCATTATTTATTACAAAAAGGTACACATAATACTATAATAGAAGATTATGAGTTTTAGTTTATATTGGAAACTAAGTATAAAGAACAATAACAAGAAATATGTGTATAAAAACATTATTTAAATTTCTATAGAATGTCCTTCAAATTCCAATACTCTTCTAAAACTACATGGAATAACTTAGGGATGCACATTGGAAAAATGTGAACTAAAAATTTGACTACGGTTATAATCAAAGCATTAAAAAAGTTCAATCATAAAATGTGAGTAAAGAGTCATATCAAGGTAATAGAATATGGGTTAGAATCATAAAAACTACAATTGTAGAACAATATAATAAGATACCATAAAATAAACATGGAAATGTGGAATACAACATGAAAAAACAAATTTTAAACATAATTCAAGGATAAACACAGAGACAGTTATAACATTGTTTTCTTAGGATAACCTCTCATTCAAAATAAAAGAAATATCATGAGATAAATTTATTATCCAATGAATTATTTGGAAATGTAATCATGGGAACACCTTTTACATTCATATTATGTACACGAATTTATGTGACACATATATCATACAAAATTATAATAATTTTCATCAGTTTAACCCAATGATTATCGAGTGAGATTTACATACATGTAAGTAAAAATTAAGTGAAATATAGGAAAATATAGTTTAATACTCTTCATTAGAAATGGATATGGGTATACACCACACTAATATTTAGTATGGAAAAACAAATAACTATTTTGATAGTATAATGAGTATACATAATGGTTTATGGAAGTGGTGAATGACATTTAAAGATGATCTCTAATTACATTTTAATCCTAAGGTATGAAATAATATGTGAAAAAAATAGTAAAACATTAAAATTTATTAATTAAAATTTATTACTGTAAAAATGTACATGAAATAAAAATAAGAATAGGGAATGAATTACCTTGAGAGTGTTCTTATAAAAAATTAGGAGCCTCTTAATAAGGGCATGGTTACACAATGAGAAAGATATAGAGAGGGAGATATTGAAAAAAATCACACTCAACGGGTTTTCAGTGATGAGGAATGGGAGGCCAGTTTTGTTTTTATATAAAAAAGTTAGTTTAATTCTTAATTAATTTCTCAATATAGGTTTTGGAATCTATATGAAAAAATAATAAAAGTAATAAGACTTACACCAGTTTTTCCCATGGGTTTTACCAATGATGAGTGGTTTTCAATATTTATTAATGATGAAAACTAAGAATAATAAAATAATACAGATTGTGATGTGGAAGTTAGTGATGTTTATGAAGAATTAATTTTAAAACCATAAAATAAAATATATGTTTTGTTGGAATCACTAACTACTTATTAAATTAACCAAATAACTCTAAAACATATAATGTAAATTATTATACAAAATTTTGTCCATGGATATGAATTATAGTATTTATTATAGCAAAATTTTAAATTTATGATTTCAAAAATACATACTGTATAAAATTGTTAACTGAAAATTCAATTATCTCATAAAATTAAGAAAACTAACTTTTAGATAAAATTGACACGAGGACTTCAAAAATATTATTTATTTTATAATTTTTTTCTCTAAATATAAAAAATTACACTTTAAAATCAAAATACCAATTTATTGAAAACAATGGATTTTATGATGGTAATAATTTTATAACCATTATAAAAATCAAAATTTATTTCATAAAATTTTATTATGATTTATATATTTAAATAAATATTATATAATAAGTTTATTTATTTAAATAAAATATATTCAAAAAATTACTGTATTCATCAAAAAGTGTGTCTTGATTGGAATTATATATTTCCCAAAAATAAAATTGATATTTAAATATATCAAAATGAAATTTTAATTAATTTTATTATCTAATAATTTGTAAATTAATAATAATAAGTCTAAATAAAATAATAATTTTATAAAAAATTAAATATAAAAATTCATATAATTAGGGTCTTGATAAACAAAACTGTATTACACTATTGTATTCCCTAGTTGTATTGTGTATGATAGGGGCACTTTCTTTGGTGGTCTGAAAAACATAGTTTATGAAATATTCATGATAATCTTAAAATATTCTCATAAATGGGTTTATTATGATTTATTTTCCTAATCTCATATTCGGATTGGTCAATAGAGAATCCCATTGATGAAATCTCCCATAGATTGTGTGAGAAATAGTATTCTTATAGTAAGATTCTACTATTCGAGAACATCACTTCTTCTATCCCTGTTAATTGGAAATTATCATAATATATTCTAATACTAATTACCACTTAAATTATCGAATGTTTTGATACTAAATGAGAATTTAAATATGATATTTCATAACTTATAATGATCCAAAATAACTAAATTAGTGCATGTTCTTTCTATAACATTATTAATTGATAAGGTTTTTAAAACAACCCTAGTATTTATTTCATTTTTTTAAACATGACTTATTACATAAAGAATCACTTATTAAAACTCAGAATATAAATAGGTATAGTGTTTTTGGGAAATAATTACTTTATATAACAACTTACAACATGAAAAGAAATATATTTTTTAAAAACATATTTGACATCACCATAACATTTCTTTGTACTTAACACTACAGGGGATAACCTGAGGAGAGATATAATAAAGGGGTTATCTAAAAAGCCCAGTAAAGGAAAAAAAATGGAATAACATGAGGATAGTAATACTTATTACAAAAGTCATATCAATGAGGTTTAAAGGAAGATGAATAATAAGGAATGATATAGCATGATAATAATAACATAGAAAATGTGGCAACAACATAATACAATGCATCATGAATAGATCAAGGCTAAATCTTCCAAGACCCCACGATTGAAAAGGTTGGATAATTTAATTAGGTAAATACCTATTCCAAATTGGTTATATAATGATAGAAACCATTACCCAATATATTGGGGTGCAATCATTGTGCTTCGTTCATAATCAATTCATTCTAATTTTTAAGTGTTCCACATAGATCATATAACATGGATACATTCAACATCATAATTTATTACATGATATATAAATTTGGAATAAATACATATAATTCCCTAATCAGTAATTATATCTGAATAAAGTTGAATACTCTTGATATAGAAATGGGTATGGCAGTCACTACATGATGGTTTTGGTATGGAAAATCATGGAGCAATTTTAGCAGCATAACAACATCATATAGAAATTTATAAAATGGGTTGATGAGAGATAAATGGATCTATAACAATTTAAACATAAAATTGGGATATTTAATAAAAATATCCCAACAAATGGAAAATGAATTTAGAACACATAACATAAAAAGGAATGCTTGATAAAAAAGGATCGTGGAAGAATCCTTAAAAAATTTCAGCAATGTAAGGGGTGTACATAAGTGTTAATAAGAGGGATAAATGAGAGTTAAAAGACATACTATAATTTCAATTTCAAATGGACATTAAGGGGGATATGTAATAATGTATCCCAAATTAATCAAATGGAAATCCAAAGGGCATATTATAAATGAGGTTCTTGACAGACCGAAATGACAGAGAATCCCTTACTTGGATGTCTGACTTGAAAGACATAGGAGAGGCTTATTGGGAGCTTGAGGGAAACTTGTGAGGACTCTATAATGTAGATTGAATATTTTGAACGAGGTTAATGGAGTTTGAGTGAAGATCATTGAGTGATTGGGAGGGTTTATATAGGAAATGAGCGATATTTCTTTATTATTTTGGTTTTGGACACTACATAAAAAATTATTAAAAACCAAAAACCATCCTTTGGTTTCTGGAAAATGTTATTTGATTACAATATTTCATAATTCCAATGACTGAAGATAATAAAATATCCCCCTTGCTTTTGTGGAGGTGATTCACACTTTAAATGAAATGAACTTAAAATCTAATAATATTTTATATGTCTTGGTGGATTCCCTATATCTTTATAAAATAAATATATAAAAACATAAAATCAAATTATTTGAATTCAAAAACTTATATTTTGATGAGGATACATTTTATAGTATTTATCTAACCATTATTAGGCCATTATGATATCATAAGACACATAGTGTATTAATATGGTATTTAGTTTTTTCCCAAATATTTGACTATGTCAGAAAATTATAAACAATTCACCATTATATAGTTTCAACATAATAATTTAAAAATTAATATTAATTTTGTCTTTATATGCTAATTTTTTATTTTTAAAATAAAAATGTACATTTATTGAAAATGAAGGGTTTTGACAAATAATAGCATTTTGATTCCTCTTAAAAATTACATTTTACATCATAAAAGTTATATGATCATTTATATTTGATAAATATTATTTAATAACAATATTAAATTAAAATATTATATATTTTGATAATAAATTAATTCATATATTCATTAATTGAATTTTAATTTTAACCAAAAACAAAATTTGGGCTTCAAAAATCATTTTCAAAGTAATAATAATAACATTAAAATATATTCATTATTCTATAAAAAATAATAAACATATTCTTACTGTTAGGTATTGATACAATTCACTTTATTACACCATCATATGACCTAAGAGTAAGGTTCATGGTGGTTGGGCTTTCATGGGGTCGTTTAGTGAACATGGTTTGGGCTGTGATCTTGATGAGCATGAAATTCTCCTCTAAACAGTTTCACTCATGCTTATGTTGTCTGATCTCATCATGGGATTGGTCTATGTAAAATTATAGATAATAAATCTCCCTAAGATTCTATGGTAAATGGGATTCATGTGGTATGATCCTACTGGACGAGGGTATCAATTCATTTTCCTGTTCCAAAAGGATTTATAGAAACCATATATTTATACTAGTCATGTGATCGCCGTTCAACAACTATATTATCAATGGGAAATATATTTAACGGTCACTTAAGTATAATTGGATATAATAAAACAATATTAGTGCATGTGTTTTCTATATCCATATGAAATTTAATTAAATACATAAAGGGGATTTATATTTATAAATGTTTGGGTTATTACAATATCCCCCATTATAATTTTCACCCTTGAAATTCCCTTTAATAGATCCAAAAATTATGAGGCTAACTCTACTTAATCACCACATATGGTTCCCACATTTATTCTTTGACCTTTTAGTTTCTCCACCACACTTGGACAAGGGGAATTGCCATATTTTTTGAGCTTTTTCTCTATGATCTAAGATCTTCAATGAGTATTCTTCATAGGAAAGGTAAGTCTACAATGGTACCACTATTGTATTACATACATGAGATGGGTCTAGTATGTACATTATTAAGAGGGATACATGGAATACATTATTTAGTTGAGATAGGTTCAGTGAGAGTGTTAGTCTATAGTCCACTGCTCTGATTCCATCAAGGATCTCAAAAATGGTCAATGGAATAGGTTTTTTCTTCTTTATAAATTTCATCACCCACTTCTATGATGATACGCATAGTAATACCATGTCTCTAACATCCAAATCTAGGCCGCATCGACGATTGGCAACATATCTCCTTTGTCAACTCTTAGTAGATTCGATATGGTGCTAGATGGTATTAACCTCCTCTACCATTTCATCGACAATTTGAGGACCTAGATGTTTTCATTCCCTATCATTATCGCAACATGTATTTTTTATAAACCTCTTCCCATAAATGGATTCATAGGGGACATTTTAATTCTCATGTGGAAAATATTTTTGTAAGTGAACACCTCCGAATAAAGATGTTGGTCCCATCTTCCTTCTTAGTCCATTAAGAAATCTCTGAACATATACTAAATTTTTTGGATAGTTCACTTAGACTGGACATCATTTGGATGGTGATAAGTCATACTAAAGTTCAGATTTGTGTTTAAATAATGTTGGAGACATTTAAGAAACATTGAGGTGAATATGGGATCTTGATCAGACACACACAATATTTGTACTCCAAGAACCCTTATCACTTCTCTGATGTATATCCATGCTAGTTGATCCAGCAAAAAATCTTCTAGAATCCTGATGAAATGAACAGCCTTTGAAAGATGATTCACATCAACTGAGATAGCATTTTTCCCTTGGATGTCTATGGAAGTATATTGACAAATTCCAGGGTGATGTTTTCCCATTTCCATGTTGGTATGGGTAATGGTTTCATCATCCCCATAGTCATATTTCATTCATCCTTCACATGCGGACATACCGGGAACAATGAAATATATATATATATATATATTTTATGATCTTTTTCTTTATGTTATCCCACCAATAGTGCTCTCAGATATCTTGATACATATTTCTGTATCCTGGTTGAATGGTTAAAGTAGAACATTGTGCATCATCCAAAAGTTATTTCATTAAATTAGAATTTGACCGAACACATAGTCTTGAAATAATCTTCTAATTCCTTCTTCATTAACATTGAACTCCAAGCATTTCCCTTTTTATAGTGTCCACATTCTTCTAAATTCCCACATAATATTTTTGAGAATCCTTTACCCATTACAAAAAATATATTTGAGAAATCATATGTGAAGGTATTGATTAGGTTCCATTATTTATGATTCTCATTTCCATATTCTTCAAATATAAGAATATTATATCCTTCTCAATTATCAAAATTATTGAATAGTAGGGTCCTTTTTACATAGAGTATCTACCACCTTGTTTGTTTTCCAAGGATAGAAGTGGATTGAGAAATCATAATCCTTGATGATCTCTAACCATATTCATGGGTACATATCTATATCTTTCTATGTGAATATATTATTCAGAATTTTGTGATCCATATATATTTCACACTTCTTTACAAAGTGAAAATGTCACCATACGTTTAATAAAAAGATCACAACTACCAACTCCAGATCATGCGTGGAATTTTTTAGATCCAAAATCTTATCTTCCTTGAGGCATAGAAAATGATGTTTTCATTTTTCATCAACACACATCCCAATACCTTAATAGATGAATTTCTAAAAATTAAGAAATGCTCCCCACTTATTGGTAGAGTGAGAATAATGGTGGTGAAAATATTAATTTTAAACTACGTTAAGATTTCTTAAAATTCACCACTCTAATAAATATGAATCCCTTCTGATTTATCTTGGTAAGATGGTTTGAAATCATGATAAATTTCAAAAAAATCACTGATAATATCTATCTGACCTAGGGAAAGTACGGATATCTATCACAGATTTTGATCTTTTTCATCCATCAATTTTTTTTCTATTAGATGGATCCAAAGGTATCCCATTGCTTGTGATAATATGCCTAAATACTGATACTTCTTTCAAACATAAATCACATTTTTGTACTTTTCATTGATCATATACTTTCAGGACATCTTTACCATAGTACTCAGATGATCCCCATGATACTCCATGGATTTAGAGTATATTATATTATCTTATATATAGACTACCACAAATTTTTCAAGGTATTCTATAAAGACTATGTTCATCAAGTCCATAAAAATTGATGATGAATTAGAGTGTCTTAATGGAATTATTGTGAACTCAAAATGCATGTACCTTGTATGAAAAGGGGTTTTGGGGATATCCCCCTTCTTCACACATAAATGATAATATACCAACCATGGATCTACCTTGGATAAGTATTATGATCCATGTAGTTGTCTGAACAAGTCATCAATCAAATGAAAAGGATACTTATTCTTTATCATGACTTTTTTGAGCTCTTGAAAATCAATCCAAAGTCACATTGACTCATCCTTTATGTTGAAAAAGTGTATTAGTGCACCCCATGGTGAAGCACTTGGGAATATATACACTTTATGTAGATTCTCTTGTAGTTGTTTCTTTATCTCCTCAAGTTACACAAGAGCCATTATATATGGATTTTTGGATATTGGAAACACCCTAGGTATATGTTTGATTAAAAGTTCAAACTCCCTTATTGGAGAAAGATAATTAAACTCCTTGGGAAATATATCAATGAACTCCATCACAATATCCATGTCTTTGAGGGTAGTTTATTCCATAGACACAATCCTCTAAACTAGATACGCTTGATCATAGGGAAATAATATCTATGCATTAGATGATGGTCCTAAATATTATTCATGCTCCCCCTTGCACTTGTATAGAATCAGGGGTCCTTTCACCACATGGAGACTGATTTTCCAGTCATATAAATTTAGGTTGGCTCTATATTGGGAAAGATAATCCATGGCCATAACTGTATCCATTTATCGAAAGGTATGTATGTAAAGGTTCACCAGAAAGTTCAATCCGCAAATTGGGAAATGTGTGGATTTATATACATGGGATGCAATAATTTCCCCATTTTCTCTTTTCACCAACATCTTTAATTACATTCTTTATGGTGGTGTTAAAATAATTCTACTAAACTTTTTCAAAATAAAGGAATGCATAAAAATAAAATAAAAATATATCTTCTATATTCTTGAAGGAATAAATAGAATACATGGCGCCACATCATTGTCGGGATCCACCTTAGCTATTTTGATGGAAAAATATTTCCCTTACCACCTCAGAGGTTTTTTGTTTCCTTTGAAAAACGTTGGATTAGTGAACTGGTTCGCAAAGTTCCCTAGTTCCGTTCAAATGAAGCACTGAACAATGCATTGAGGGTTGACCCATGAATTCCTTTCCACTTTCACAGTGGGGGGTTTCTCCTATGGAAAATCATCAGACATGGGACCTTTTATTATATTCCTAATTAATTTCTTTAATTCATATAGGAAATTTATAAGGTATTTCTTTTCAAACATTTGACAAGTGGGGTGATGGAATTTCATAGAACCATTGGAATTTTCCATCAGACTTCCTGAATTAAAATTCACTTTCCATTTATTATTCACATGATACCTCATAGATTCACTGGTCTCCACCTCAGGTTTGAAGACACACCAAAAAAGTTTAACAGGGATGTCAAAGTCCTGGATTTCCAAGGATTTATCGTAGACTGTGATTTATCCCACCAAAGATGCATTCAATATTGAAATTAGGGGTAATTAAAAAACAAAATCTTAGTTTCAAAGTCTTTTGATGTTTTCCTCATACACCAAAAAATATTTTTCATCTTTTCTTTAGTGAAATGAAATAACTTTCTATATTATGATTGATGGTGCAAGGAAAATATTTATCAGAAAACATTTTATGAAATTCCTTCTACTCCACTTCTTCAATATATTCCCCAAGTTTGTATTCTTTGTCAATGTACACCATTTATTAGCTTCACCCTCCATACAATGACAATCCATAATTACCATTTCTTGTTTATAACATTGAAGTATAGATAAATTATTTTCAATGGAACTGATCAATTTCTACATGATTAACCGATATGATGATCCATTGAAATTTAGAGTTCTTTTTCTTGTGAAGCTATAGATTTGGGGTTGATATATCTTGGGGGTGTTGTGCTCTCCTCTTAGTCCATTATTCTATTCAGAACATGAGTTTACTAAGAGATTATTATGAAAATTGTTTTACATCCTGCTCCAATCGGGTTTGGAGCCTCATCGAGGTAATCCTCACACTATTATTCCCATCAGTTTTAAGAATGATACATTATATTTCAGCTAGTAGATATAATAAAAGAAACATTAGGGTGATTATCTTAAATATATAGACACATAAAGGTTCAATACAATGGAATTAAAGGGATAACTATCATTTACCTCCATGTATGGGTTTCTAGGGATCAGTCCATGTTATCCACGATCAACTTCCAAACACATATTCTTATGTGCATTTTTTTCCATAATAACAGTTTTTATGGACCATATTAATTTACAAAAGAATATCCCCCATGAGTGTCAAATTACGTGTACAATAAGGTTCATTTTCAGATACCAGGTTACCACGTGTAAGGCCTAGAACACCTTATCGTATTTGTTACTCATCAGTAAATCTATCCCAAAACCACGTCCACTTGTTATACCTATTCATGGATTTATTTTCATGAAAAACAACATTCTATATACACACTATAATTTAGGGGTGTTTTATTACACTTTTTATTATCTCAATGGGGTTTCACTGGTGTTTCTAATCCTAATCCCTAAAATAAAAAAACATATCCACGAATACCAACTATAACAACCCCGTAGTTTTTTCATTTTCAAAAAAATTGGTTTATTACATAATATTAAACAAAATATACTAATAATATCAAGAGGTCTAGTGTCTTTGGTAAATTAAGAACATTACATTACAACTTAAAACATGAACGAAAATTATTTGTTGAAAAATTATTTTATTTTACCAAAATATTATCGTATACTTAGCATTACATTGGACAATCTAAGAAAATACAAAAGTGGTGAGCTAGATACCCCATCAACGGGATAAACATCGATTAACATGAGGATAGTAGAACATATTGGACAAGGAAAATCATCAAGGCATAATGGAACATGAGTAATAAGCCATGATATAACATGATTATCATAAAATGGAAAATTTCCAACAACTTAAAACACAACATCATAAATAGATAAAGGATAAATCGGCCAAACACCATGGTGAAAAAATTACCAAAAAGGTATAATTTCCTACTTGCCACATAGATCATATAATATGGATTAATTCAATAAAATAATTAATTCCAAAATCTAGGAATGTGTAATAAATACATTTAAGTCCCCAATTAGAAATTATATATTCATAAATGTCAATACCCTTTATAATGAAATGGGTATGATATTCACTACACAATGATTCTGGCATGGAAAATTGTGATTTAATTTCAGAAGAATAACATCCTCATATAGAAATTCTTAAAATGGGTCAATTTGAGACAAAGTGTTATCTCGTAATTTATACATGAAATGTATATTAAGAGAGCTATTTACGAACATATCACAACATATGAAAAAAAATAATTTAAAAGGAATAACATAAAAGGAATGCCTGATAAAAGAGGAGGGAGGAATATTCCTTAAACAATTTCGACATAGTAATTGGTGTATATAAATGTTCATAATAAGGATAAATAATAGTGAAATTAAATAAAATCATTTAAAAATAAAATGGAAAGTAGAGGTTAAATTTAAGAATGTATCCCAAATCACAAAAATGGAAATCGAAATGGCATATCATAAATGAAGTTCTTGATAAAAAGATGACAGATAGAATCAAATACATGGATTTCTGACTCCAAAGGTATAAAGGAGGCTTCTTGGGAACTTAGGGAACCTTTGTGGGACTCTTGGGAGTATATGGTATAGTTTTTATGATATTTAATGAGTTTTAGTGAATATAAATGAGATCTTGGGTGGATATATATTGGAAAGGATGGGGATTTCATTATTATTTTGGATTTGGACACTACATATTAAAATATTGAAAAATAAAAACCATCATATGGTCTCTGAAAATGGATTATAGAAATGGAGAGTGGATGAAATTATTTTATAAGTTTTAGTAATTATTATATGAAAATATTTCAATTTTCTTTTGTGGGTGTGAGTAATACTTTCAATGAAATGATTTTAAAATCTTAAAATATTATATAATTTTTGGAGGAGCCTCTAAGGATTAATTAAATAAATTAATTATACTTAATATCACATTATTTTAAATTAAAACATGTATTTTTTATAATATTCCTTTTATAGTATTTATTACATAACTATTTGTCTATTATGATGTCATAAAATACACCGTATATTTATATGGAATTTAATTTTTACCCAAAAACTTGACCAAATTATATAATTATGAAAAATTCACAATTGGATAATTTCAATTAACTGATTAAAAAAATTAATATTCATTTCAGGTAAATAATTTTCTAAATATATGATTTTTTACTTT
The DNA here is from genome assembly GCA_963277665.1 of Viscum album. NCBI lineage: Eukaryota > Viridiplantae > Streptophyta > Magnoliopsida > Santalales > Viscaceae > Viscum > Viscum album. The sequence continues at coordinate 1,945,477,130 of OY728148.1, forward strand.
TAAAAATAAAAACCTATATTTATTGAAAATAAAGTGTTTTTTCTAAATAAAATCTTTTTGACCACTTTTAAAAATAAAATTTGACAGCCTTAAAATTATTTGATCATTTATATTTGATAAATATTATTTAATAATATTATTAAATAAAAATAATAATTTATTTCAAAAAACCATTAATGCATGAATTCATTAATTTAATTTGAATATTAACAAAAAATAGAAATTGTGATTTAAAAATCAATTACAAAGTAATAATAATAGGATGAAAATGTATTCATTATTCAATACAAAATAATTCGTATATTAATATTGATAGGGTCTTGATAAATATCCTTTTATTACCCCAGAATATTCCCTATGAGAAAGGTGCCCGGTTGTTGGGATTTCATGGGGTCATCCGGTGAATGTGGTTTATGTTGTCATCTGGATTAACATGAACGTCTCTTATAAATGGTTTTGATCAGGCTTAAGTTGTGGAATAATTGAAATTTTTTGTCCAGTGAATATATTAAAAATGATCTATCCATTGGAATCTCTCAAAAATGGCTTTCATAGGGTATACTCCTACTAGTTGAGGCCATCACTTCCTTTGTCTGTGCAAGAAGGATTTATCAAAACCCCATATTTATACTAGTCTTGTGATCATTGTTCAACATCTATATTTTCAATGGTAAAGATAATTAAGGGTCACCTAAATAAAATTTGTAATTATAAAACTAGAGAAGTTCATATTTTGTTCTATATACATAATACAATTAATTAAATCCAAAAGGGGAATTTTATGCACAAAAGTTTGGGCAATTGTTTTATTTATTCATTTTAAAAGGTATCTTAGTTTATTAAAGTTTGGGTCATTACAATAATTCATGAATTATAGAGAATTAATTTTATATAGTTACAAAAATAATTATTGGTTTTTCATTAAGTATAGGTATCAATCATATAGTGGAAAGTTATAATATGGTTAGTCATTTTAAAAAGGGTTTGACGAATATCATCTCCCCAAATGGTTCTTCAATAAAATATCCCTCGAATTTCATCTATACTTCATTGGTTCACTCCATAAACTATCCCCACTCCCCAATACTCTTATTGAAGAAATTAGTTCCATGTTTATATAGTATTTATATTATTATTCCAAATCTATACTATAGGTTAGATCACAAAATTGTACACACGATAGATAAATCGCCAACTTTAGTAAATTTCATCACTACACACATTGAAATTTATAAAAAATATGAATGAAATAAAAATATCCATAAGGAATATGAATGGTTTCAATGAAATCCATATTACACACCTCAAACAATACAAAAAAAGTAAGCATATTTGAGGAATTTCATCTCTTTTTGAAATGTTTCTAGTGAGTTAAAATTGTTGATTTTTTCTAAAAACTCATGGGAGTCTCTGAATATATTAATACTACAAAAAAAGGTTTTAAGAACTTCGACATTGTATTAAGTGGTCCCAAAATTAATTTAAAATATGTGGTCTAGAAATAATTTAGTATATAATTAATCTCGCAATCCTTAATCATCTTCTAATAATTTTATCACAACATATCCTATAAATATTTGTATCATTGCAAACATAGTGTTTGGATCCTTTATAAATTCATAGATATTTGTGAAGGTTAATATGTAAAGGAAAATATATGGTTAAAAACCAATTTAACCTATTTCCATAACAAGGTAATTATTCTTAAATCAAGTAAAATGGTTTACCTACCATAGATTATTTAATTGTTTACTTATCTAAAGTCCATATCACTTTTGTGTGAAGTAGTTTTATCATGTGGTCTCCCATGAAATTTACTTTCCCTTTCTTTCCATTGATTTAAATATTGAACTATTGTAGTTGTAACATCCGCATAAATTGATTTAATTTTACACTGTATTCTTTCTAAGATATATTTAGACTATATGGTAAATGAAAATTAAATATTTAATAAAAAATATATAATATTTGAATCACTCAAAAGTAGTTATTTTACAAAAAACACATTTTCAATGAATGCATTCTTTCACCGTGTGTTATCAATGATAATTGAATCTCATGAAATGAAACATATTATCTAATTAATTTATTTCAAGAACACTAACCATACATCTCAATTAGTGGCATGACAGAGAATCTCAAAAGGATGGTTCTAGCTTGGTTATTTAATTATAAGAGGTGGATAAAACATTCATTTTATAATATTAGATGACTTCAAAAATGGATATTCAAAAATGGATTTGGTATATTTTTTAAACATTTAATTATTATAAGGCAATATTATGAAATATACTTCATGAATCTTATTTAGAAACTCATATTTCCTAATAATGATCGTATCTATTTTCGAATAGTGTTATAATGTATTGACGTGATGATTTCAAATTTACATTTACCAAACACATTTATATTATATAAATTAACATGTATTAAAAAAATACTTTTTATCATGAAATGAAAATTTCCATGATTCAAAACAAGATTAATTTAAATACATGTTTTGAATATATTATCCACGCTTTAAAAAAGGTCAAAATAATACCAAAATAAATTAAGAAAATAAGATATACTTTTGGACATTCTCTAATAAAATCAATGAAATTACAAACCAGTTATAGGACCCCATGAATCATATACCTATATTTTATAAATTTTCATATGGATATTCAATAATTTCAAAAACACAACACTAGGGATGTTAATAGTTTAGTGACTTCAGATACTAAGTAAAAAATATTCTAATTTGGTGAATGATTTTCAATATCCCCCATTAAGGTCTTCCAATTTAGTATTGTTCACAAACATACACTACATAAAACCATTCTTCATATCTTAGGGGTGGTAAACACAGGAAATATTAAGATCTATTTCTTAGTAATGGTAAAAAAATAGAGATATATAAACATATCGTGAATATAAGGGTGTAAGAACATTAGTATAAAATTTAAAAACCATACCCTGCAGATCAAATATCATAATTTTGGTTCATGGAATAAATATAAGAAGTTCATAATACATTAACCATAAGGGAACCAAATACCAAGAGATAAGTCATAGATTTTTGAAGTACATTTCATATTATGAAATTGTGAACATGTATAAATACATAAAATTTCCCACATTATGCGAAGGATGTGAAATAAGGTTCTTATATAAACTTATGGACATGAAAACTAGTCTACAGATAACATTGGGGACATGAACGATAGGTCCATGTATATCACTATGTGCATGTAATATGGTTCACTCATAAAATTTTGGACATGTAATAAATATCACACAACAAATTTTTTAAAATTTAATCAGGTTCACACATAACATATTTACTCATTTGTTATCCGTCATTACCGAATGTATTGGAAGGATATATATGTATGAAACATTACATAATTAAAATCATTTTTATATATTCCACAATATCATGAAAATATCACCATATCATAAACTTTTAAATAAAATGTGTTTAATAAACACTTAATATTTTCAAAACCCATGGAAAAATATAGGTTTCCAAATAGTTTCATCATTTCTTCATAGTATAACTCATGGAAAAAAGATGATTGTTTCATAATAAGTTTATCATGGTATAACCCCAAGAATAGAAATGGGTTTCATAAACATCAATTCATGACAAGAAATTCATTGATATAATAATAATGGCCTCATTTATTCATACCTCTTGAAATAATAAGTTACATCAAATGATATCATCTTAGATAGGGAATGATTTTGAAAGATCACATGGAACATTTTAGTAGGAGAGTAACTTTTCTTTGAAAATATATTTTTTTAAATAAAAATTTATATAAAAATTTGAAAATAAATTTTACGGAAAATAAACATAAAACAATATAATGTATATTTCAATGAAAATAATGTTCATGATGGTGTAAAAGTTTTTTCATGTCATACAGGTTAAAACATATATTCATTTCATATTTTTTGTAAAATCCATGTGGGAACTGTTTAGAAAATGAAATGAAGGTTCACTTCAAATAATTATGTAAAAATGGATTAATATATAAAAATATATTAAATAAATAATTTTTATAATGTCTGAAATTTTTTGGAGAAAATTTATAGAAAACATGGTTTGGTATTAAAATGGGGGGGGGGGGGTTACGAAAGAGATAAATAAGCATAATTTTTCATAGATAAATTCTATAAAATTCTTGAGTTCATAAAGAGAGTAAATTGAAATGAAAACAAGTATTATAAAGAAATATGAATTGAATAAGAAATTTTATGAGTATTATTAGGTATAGATCAAATTATTTCATCATTTAATGTATCATAATGATCCATCCCGATAAATGGTGATATTATCATTAAAAATATACCTCTTTGGTGACATTGACTTGTAAATACTATGAAAGAATAAAGTTAAATGAAACTTATAATATCATACGAATAATTAAAATAAATATATTACATGTCAACATGGATTTATATACTAATAATAAAATAATATTGGTGAATAACATAACATATGTCTCATTGAAGGTAAATTGATAGAAAAGTCCATTACTGCAAGGGAAACATTTGAACTAAAAACACCATGAAAAAGATATAATAAAATAGATATTTTAATACTCATAATATTAATTATAATAATAATATAAAATATTCATCAACAATATATACATCACTTAAAATAAAAACAAGGTGAATATGGATTTTGTCTCCCAAAAAACAAAAGTGAGACATAAATCACTTACCTTAAGTCTCAACTTATTTCAAACATGTAGAAACATTATTTTCACTAAATTTAATATTATTTTACATCTATTAAATAACCATATATATATATATATATCATAAATAATATTATTTACATATGACCTTTTACTATCTGTTTATTAGTAATTTCTGGTTAAAGTAGTGTTTTGAGAAACAACTACTTCATTTTTCTAGCATATTTTGATTGGTTTAATTTCATCCTATTACATTGATAATGTTTCCATAATATAATTAATGATACACTTGATATAAATATCATATATTTTTAGAATACATGTATTTTTTGTGATCCATTAAAGGTAGATAAAGAAAATGAAATTCACGGTTGATGGGGACAACAGGTCATACGTCGGCATTAAAGTTGCATCCATTTTCCCAATAGAAATAAATAAATAAAGTTAAATAATACATTAACATTAAAGAATTATTTTTAGGTCATATATATCATATATATTAATGAAAATCATTATTATTAGCATCCAAGTTTAGTGAGAATGAATAACATCACTTCATGAGGCAGTAGTCCACCATACGCTAGAGCGGTGTTATCTTATTCTCACCAAATGGAAAGTAAGATAGAATATGTGATATAATTATTCCTAAAGAATAATAATATCTTTTATATCATTATTAAAAATAAATACATAATTATATCTAGTTGTGTGAGGTGATAATGAAAAACTTATGGCATCGGTTCTTGAGGCGGTAGTCATTCGTAGACCCGAATGATGAATTCATAAGGAGATGGTTGTAGTTCATTCCCTTAACAAAAAGATTTGTATATGTAATATAAATAGGTTCTTATATCATAATGGTTTATTAATAATTTAATTATTAGCGTAAGAATTAAAAAAATGCTCATTGAATAATGTTACCTCTTCTTCAGGTAACCTTGTTAGGTTCTCACCAAAAGCCATTCTAGGTTGGATTTATGCCAATAATATGTATTATAGGACGAGAGGAGGTAATTATGGTATTTATTTGGGTATTGATGTTCGGAACCAAAAAAATTAATGTGTGAATAGGATATGATATTGGGTGACCTTTTATAAATGAGGTGAGAGGCACGATTATAATTTGTGAAAAGAAAAAGGTGTACCCACGCAATTCCCATTCTAAAAAAAGACAAAATATGTTTTATTATGGATGAATATACATTATATGGTATATATTCTTACAAAAAAAATATTTTCTATATTTTATTATGTTATTTTATCCTAACTCTTTTTATTTTATCCCATTGTAATCCCATTTTCACCTTAATTATTGTAAATAATAATTATTTTTAAATATTCATTATAGTGAAAAAATAATTTGAAAATTATAGATATAATAAATTTTAATTTTTACAAATATGGAAGAAAATTTTCCAAATTAAATTCCCCATCTTGAAAAAAAATTATTTTAAAATTAATCAGCCATATGAGAAGAGAAAGCTGGCTTTCAAAGAAACAAATGCTCAAAAGTTTCGAGATTTTTCATATCAAATTTCTATACAAAAATGATTCCAATGACATAAATTAGATTAATATATATATAAATGAAATAATTTTATTTTAAAATATATTTAAAATACAATATAACTCTATAAATATTTTAATTCAAAAAGCGATTTTCAATTAGAAATTAATAGTTTTCACTATTCATCAAAAACATAATCATTTCACACTATAACCAACAACTATACCTATGATAATTTTTGGAATTATTATTTAATAAATTCATATTTTAAATTATAAATAAATTTTAATATTTTTTAGAATATTACTTTTAAAAGAATTGGAAAGAAATATTAAAACCCCATATTTTAGGCAAATTTAATTTTTTAGCATAAAAAGGGGTTTACCCATATTCATTATCTAAAAAAGAATGAGATGAATATTAAATAGTTGATTAAATATATAGTTTATAAATTAAATTAAAATCATTAAAAAAATGTTTTTTGTAATATTTGTTGAGGTAATTCTTGTTTATTTGTGTAAAAATATTTTTCTAGAAAAATATTTCCATTATTTGGAAATAGTTTTTATTTTCCTTTTTAGTTAATTAGTTTCCAAATACTTAATTTTATATAAATGTTAAAAACATATATTTTAATAATTTGATTAATATTATTCATACACTTCATTCCAATGGCTAGTAAGTAACTATAAAAATAATTTATTCGTCAAAATTTTATACTATGGTAAAAAAAATTGAATATACTTATGCCTTATTACAATCTCAGGACCACATGTAGCTTCCTCAAGTTGGTTGTTACTCCATAAAACCTTGAAAATTTAAGTGGTATTTGTTTTCTAGAAACTTCTATATTTGATCCAAAATCAATAACAGTTGTTTCTCATAAGGAATATCATACACAAGTAGTATGACCACAGATTTTAGTCCATTTTATCGATTAGGTATGTACTTCATTGGGAGAGATACTTGGAACATTTTGTGAACCTAAAAATGTTTTATTAGAAGTTACTAGAGATTATTTATGTTCCTTATATGATCAAAAATATCAAAGGGACTTATATAACAAGGGATTTTTTTCACTTATTTCTTCTAGAGATAAATTCATAGAAATACCTTTCCACCAACTTGAAATTCTTGATCAGTTTGACGGTTATCAAAATTATATTTTCGATAATTTTTATATTACGTGTTGTTGAATGGATAAAACCTTCTATTAAATTTAATCATCTATCTTATGTCCCAATATATTTCTTTTTTAGACTTTATTATAGTACGTTGGTGTTCTACAATTAATTTCATAAAGCGATGCATAAGGTACCACCAGAATTCTTAGGTGGAATATATTATTTCATGAAAACTCAACATGTAGAATCTGTTGATCCTGAAAAAATTTTAAATACATATAATAATATCATAACATGTAATATATAATTTTTACTTTTACCAAAGAATAATCGTCTATTTTTGGATGATATATAATTCTAAAACATAAATATGTTTTAAGATAATGTGGTAGGGTTTAAAAAAAATTAAAGTTAAACAACATTTCATGCTCAGATGAAAATTGAATGTGGTACACTATGAAACCATACCACTTGACTAATTTATATAATTTAAGGATGATCTAGATACAAATATTCTCTAGTAGCAATGAAGTGTGATGAAATTAGAAGGCGATAAACTACAACCCATAATTAATTACATATCAATGATACGATAAACACTAAAGGCTACCAGTAGCTTTAATCATATGTCTACAAATTCTAAATCAATTCCTCTTTAAATTAATTAGTAAATAAGTCATATAAAATATAAGGAGTTTATTGTGATAAAATTATCTTAAAAATTTCTTAATATTGATAAAATCACATCACATAAATCTTCAAAATGGGTTTCAATTAATTTTGTCATATGATCAATCATAATATCATAAACCCATGGTGGGATCAATAACTCTTAAGTTAATATTAGATGGATATATATATACAGTTTCAATTGTAAATTCACCATTTATTCCATATATAATCTCTTATCATATGCAAATATATTCTCATTAGATGGTTGGGTTCATCCTTGTACCAATAGAATATAAAATGTTATTTCATTATTCTAGAATCTGTGTAGAGGGAGATAATCACATGAAATTTCACTAAAGGATGAACAATAAAAATTCCCACAAATCTCATTCATACCAAATTGAACATGAAATTTACAACTATGTGTGTGAGTATAAGTGTTCCCTAATAGTCATTATTCACTTAATTTGTTATTATTGTAAAATATTTCATGTTTTTCCATTATCTTCAGAGGTTACTATAGTTGACCATCTTAATTATCATTTAGTATGTGGAATTATTTCACACAATTCCCAAACTCCATCAACATGAAACACAATATTATGGGGGGTGAATTATGTTGACCATTATCTCTATTAATTTAATTTCTTTTCCTCTTCAAACTAATTCTATATTATTTTTCTCAATAGAAATGCATCCCACACTTGAAACAATAGTTTGTTCGTTTTAGGAACTCAGCTAAGTAATCCTTCCCACATTTTTGGAAAATTGGATTTTGAAACATTTTATTATATCCATGAGATATATCATTGGAATCTCCATGGAAACCCATATTACTTTTCTTATCACCAAAACAAAGAGTGTATCAAACTTCCATTTCAACTTTTATTGCACAAAAAATTATTTATTAATAGAAATCAATAACTATTAATAATAATTTCAATCATAGATTTGTCTTTAAGAAAATGATGTATAAATCAACAAGACATTCAAGATGAATGATAATACCTATTGATTACCTCATATGTCTTGTAAATTTTCATAATACGTACCAAAATATTCCTCATACGTTTTCATAATCTTGAGGAATTCCTTTCAATTATTTATCAATAATATTATTATTGCACTTATTGAATAATAGGACTTTAAAATAATACGACATCATGAAATCGTTTCTTCCTCATTACGACATATTCTTCATAAGATTATGCTATTTATATTCTCACATTCCAAATGGTTGTTATCAAAAATAAATTATTTAATTGATGAACTTTGGAGAATGGAAAATATATTTTAACTTTTAATTATTAATACCTCAAAAACTAGTATATCAATAGAACCGCAAAAAAAGTAAGGCGCTACCTCATGATAAAATCAATAGAACATTATTCCCTCCTTTTCTTGTTTAGAAGTTTAGCATGAGTCATATCTTGAGAATGTTGTGTAATAATAACAATAAAGTTTTCAATCTCAAATCTCATAACATTAAATTTCATAGGGGGGGGGAACCTTAATGTTCCATTGCATTTATCATTAACATGGATCTATTTGGTTCCCCACACTGACTAGAACAAAAACACAAAGTTTAAGAAACAATAATCAATTTGGGGAACCAAATAATCAGGATACATCAATTATTGGGTGTCGAAATAATGATTTTTTTTTTTGTAATTTATGAGATATTAGGATTATACATGGACATTATTACTCATAATCTATTTAAAACCATTATTATGGTTCACAAAGAGTTAGTGAATTTCCAAATCATATCTTATGATAGTGTAAAACCATGTGTGTAGGAAGGCCAGTTTTCAGGCACTAGATGATGATCAAATATAACTAAATCCATTTTTCTGGTTAATAACCCTAGATACCTCTATTAAAAATCCACACCCACTATTAAAATCCAAACAATGATTGAATTTCTTGGAAAATACTCTCTCTATCCTTTACCAAAATTCCATGATAGTTTACAATATTTGGAATTGTCTTTAGAGTTATCCTTAGAGAAATACCTAGATATATCTTTACAAATATCCATAGGGATCTCACTAAATCAATATTTTCGAGGTTTAAAAAGGTGAACTAAATCGTTCATCTGATACCAATTGTAGTGTCCCAGGCATATCATACAAATATATTAAATATTTTTACTGAAAAATTAAATAAATTAAAAAAGAAGTGCTTGTGGACCATAATATTATTAGTGTCATTAGAGACTATGTAATAAATCTTATAATTCAGTGAAAGGTCTTCAAAATACCCCATAAATATCACCAATTTAAGTACTATTCACTAATATACCCAACTTAATACCATTATTTGTTACTTATGTTTTGGAAATTTGAGAACATGTTATCTAAGCTGCTCAGTACAGGTAAAAAAGTGTGATATTAAAGCATACCATAAAAATAAGGATATGATAATGAGAAAAAAACATTTGAAGACCGCACCCTGCATATCAAATAACATAATATTGAGTAATGGCATAAATATTGGAAGTTAATAAGACATGAATCATAATGGAATCAAATAAAATGATTTATGAGAGAATAAAAATGTCCTAAAACATTCATTAATGGCATAAACATCATCTTATATTGTGAGCATATACAAATAGAGACTTTTTCACTCATTAAATTAGTGACATGAAATCATGCCCTCTCAAAAATATATGGACAAACTTCCAGGTCCACATATAACATTATTTATATGAATGATAGGTCCAGTCATAACATTTTGAACAAGTAATCAGGATAAAAACTAACATTGAAACATGAAATTAGATTCATGTATCACACTATGAACATGTAATCTGGTTCACACATAACATATCTACTCTTGAGATACCCATATTTACCCGATTCATTGGGGATAGAAATAGGTCCCAACCATGACATAATTAAAATCATTTGAATATATTCCACCAGATCATAAAAAATTCATAATATCCAATCCCATGAAAAGAAATGGGTGTTATAAAAATTACATTATACCATAACATGTGTAAAAGAGTTAGGTTTCATATTCATTTCATCATTTCATTATAGCATAACCTATGGATGAAGAAGTGGGTTTCAAAAACTATTTATCATTGTATAACCCCTAGAAGATAAATATGTTTCATAAACATATTTTCAGGAAACAACTGCTCATATAAAGAAAAATAATGGTATACATGGTTCATATGACAATATATTATGACGTTATCTCAAAGGATATCATCTTATATAAAGAATGATTTTAAAGGGTAACTTGGAACCTTTCTCAAGGAAAATAACTTTTTATTGAAAATAAATTATTAAAATAAAAAACTCATCAAAAAATTTAAAAATACATTTATTTTATAAATGAAATATAGAAATTATAAATAAATATACAAATAAAAAATGGTCATGAAAGTAGAAAATCATGTTCATGTCATGCATATTAAAACAATTATTCTGTTCACATTTTCACTCAAAGGAAAGGAGACAATATTTGGAAAATGATATGATGTCCCCTTTAAAAAACATTAATAAGTCAAAAAGTAGTAAACTTTTTTTATATAAATATTTTTTTGAATATTAAAAACATTTTTGAAGTATTTTTTGAAGTCCTAGTGTGTTTTTGACCAAAGAGATAAATATAGATGATTTTTACTATAAATATTGTTCTGATATCTTGAGTCTATAAGGAGTGTAAAATGAATGGAGAAAATGTATTCTTAATAAATAATCAAATGAAAATAAATTCCTTGTTTTAATGGGAGAGATATAAGAAATATTTCATCATTGGATGTATAATCATGAACATACATGATAAATTATTTCATTGTATCACAACACCCAAGCCACTTTATAAGAATTGAATCATATGTACCATGAAAGAATAAAGTTAATTGAATCATATTATATCATGACAATCCATTAATTCATGATATTACATGTCAATGGTGCTATATATACACCTCATAGAATAATATAGGCACATAACATAACATATGTTATTGTGAAGGAAAACTGAGACAAAAATCCATTACGACTTCAGTAAATTTCGAACAATAAACCCCAAAAAAGGAAGACACTAAAATAGATATATAAACAAACATAATTTAATTTATGGTAATAAAAAATGAATTCAGGGTAATAATATAAACCACAAAATAGGATCATATGGTCAATTTGGATTTTATCTCCCATAAAATAAAATTGAGATAACTCTTACCTCAAGTCTCAATATCCTTCATACACATGTGAAACCCCTATATAACAAATTTATGATAGTTATAAATATATTATAAACCCATATATATAGTTACCATAGCATATATTATTTGTTTATGTACTTTTATTATTCTTTTATTAAAAGTTCCATGTTAAAATCATATTTTGGGAAATAACAACATTTATTTTCATGCATGTCTTGATTTTTTATTTTGTTCATATTAATTTTAACAGGGATTAATAATATCTACAATATTGAACTTGATATAAATTTATAAAATATTTATTATAAATTTATTTAGATTTATCTTTAATAGGTAGGTATTGAAAATTAAATTCACAGTTCATGGAGATGGTCGGTCGTATAAACAAATTAGCATGGTTTCTATTTTTCTAAAAAAAAGAATGAAATAAGGGTAAATAATATATTACCATTAAATAAAAATTTTATGTAATATATATGAAATATTTTTATTAATACCATCCATATTACCTTATATATAATGTGTTACTTAATATAATAATTTCGTAAGGTGGTAGTCCACTGTAAACATGATTAACATTATCGTATTCCCGTGGAATAGAAAGAAATAAGGAACATATGACATAATTATTATACTAGAATAATAAATTAATATATATCATGTATAAATAATAAATATATAATTAAAACATGATGTGATATGTAGTAATGGAAAAAATAAAGCATCAGTTCATGTGGCGATAGTCTCCCATACACACCAATGATGATTACGTAACCAATTTAATGGAAGAGGAGAGGGTTTCAGGTAATTTACATAACATATAAAAATTATAGTATATGTAATGTAATAATGTTATTATATAATCATGTTTTAATAATAATTTTTTGAGATAGTGGAATAAATAATATTATAATCCTCTATGAAGAATGTTACCTCTTTTTCGGGTATCCTCTATAAGATTGCACAAATATCCTTCCTAGGTTAGTTTTCTGCCAAAAATATGGATTATAGGATAAGAGAAAAAAAATTGGATGTTATTTTATCTGGTATTGGATGATTAAAAAGTTTTTGAATGTGTTAATAGAAGAGGAGAGATGGTTTCCTTTTATATATTTTATTACTTGCACTTTTCTAATTCTTGAAAAGAAAAAATTGTACCCACATTTTGTACATACCAAAAGGGTCCCAAATGAAATATTTGAAAGAAATAGAATCTATAATTTAAACATATGGCTATAAAATATATTTAATAACTTTATTTATGTCATTTTAACCATTATGTTCTTATTTTTACACAAGGTTACTCTGATTTCTGTAACCATAGTAAATAATTATTACCAATTTAACTATTTATTATAGTCATAAAAAAATTTGAACATATTATATATTAAAAATTAATATTATTCAATATATAGAATCCATTTTTCCAAATTCCATTCATGTAAGTGGAATTTTTAGTTAAAAAATAATCTCATAGAGATGATGTCGAATAAGGTTTTCAAAGAGAAAAATTTCATATGTTTATAAGGTTTTTATATTAACATTCCATATAAAAATGACTCTAAGAAAAAAAATTGGATTAATATATAAAATTCTACTAATTTAAATATAAAACAAATTTAAAATATAATTTTACATTAAAATAATTTAAAGGAAAATGAATCTTTATTTAAAACTCTTTATTTTTTACCATTCATTAAAAGATTTATTCTTTTAAAAAATTTCCCAAAAAAATAATCCTATGCAAATTTTCACATGACAATGTAAAAAATGAAAATTATTTTATCATTTAATTTGTATTAATATCTCCAAATTCAGTTTATGATACGTGCTCAATAATTTGAAAAAACTATTTTTTGGAAAAATACAAATTTTAAGCATAAATTTTTTTTTTATAATATCCTATATAGAAAAAAATAAGTGGAATTTAAAATAGTTTAATAAATGTAAAATATATAAATTTTATTAAATATTTTACAAAAATTGTCACATTTAATCTTGGATACCCTGGTACTCTAATACCCGAACCGACACTCACATAGCCTAAAGGGAATTCTTGATTCCCATAGGTTGGCGACAGGCACTTGACATCAAGAAATATGAATTTGGGAATGAATTAACCACAATCATAGTAGAAGAAAGAGAAAACAGTCACCTTGAATAAATAAAAACTCCATTAGGAAAAATTTACCATAAGTAAAATAGGTATGCAAACCCGAAGTATAACCATAGTGTACTCGATGAAAAGAAAGAGAAAAAACAAACATCCTAAAAGAAAAAAATCTTCATGCCAAAAAATAAACAAAAACTACCACATACATGTGGTGATTTATCATTTCATGAACCTGGGAGGAGTAAATCTACAATCTCCCAAGGGTACAGGTATGGTGTGAGCTAGAATCCAAGTAGTGCCTCACTACAGATTCTATAATGAGATGCCAGAAATAATTAAACCAATAAATCATTCAATTTTAAATAAATAAAAAAAAATTCAAAATAATATTTGAAACAAACCATTTATTACATTTTAAATTGGGTAAATATTTCTATAAAATGTCTTAATAAACATTTTTATAAACTAGATTATTTAAATTCAAAAGGAATTTTTAAATTATTTTACAATTAATGGAATATAATAAAATATTCCCAAATAAGAAACATGGTCATATGAAAAGAGGTATTATATTACTAGGATATTGGATTCCCACATAATAAAATTGTTGATCATGATAGTATGTGTACACACATCCCTTAAACACTAGTCAAAAAGGATTCATACCCATCCCATATGGGATGTGACCTATAGGACTATGTTTTATAAGAGTTATATTGTGTCAAATGTGTGATTTCACAAATAACTCACTAACTACCTTGTATTTCATGTGCGTTATCAATAATATGTAATTGGAAATTTATTTTAAAACAATTAAAAACACAATTTAACTAATTTTTCCCAGTTCAATATGCCAATTTCCATTTAAAAACATAATCATGTTTTTTATCAAATAATTCTTTTTTTACAAGATAAAACCAATGGGTTTATATCAAAAATAATTTATCCATTTTCATAAAATAAAATTTCCCAAAATTTCCCTTAAATTCAAGTCACACCACAATTCATGAGAATTGGGGGGTTTTCTCAGTATTAATTAAAAATAAAATAAAATACCAATGTTTAATAGAATTTGGTTTTTTATAAAACAATTGAATTAAATTAAATTCAAATAAATAAATAAAATTTAAATTTCGAAAATTATGGGTTAAATCAATTATAAAATCTTAATCGGGGACACTTACTATAGATCACGGGATCCGCAAACATAAATCCATAAATGATAAAATCTAAAGATAAACAAAGACAATGAATATCTAAGAATAATTCCTAGATTAATGATAAAAAATGGTTAGTATTATATCCTATAATAATATGGAGGTCTAAAAACCCAAAAGAAAATGGTGGAAGAGAGTGAGAGAGAAAAATGCGGTGATAAAACTTACTAATAAAGGAATGAATGATTATATCTTGGCTTCAATAAAACTTGGAATGAGTTTATAAGGGATGAAAGTTCTCCTTTGGATCCCTCACAACATTATAAATCATGAGAGGGGGGGATTGGGTTAAGAAGGGGGTCCAAATTGGGGTTTGGAAAATTTGAAATGAATTTTAGAAATAAAAGAATATTGCAAGCACTATTATTTAGGTTGTTCCACATGTGTTTTCAAACCTTGTTCCCTTACTTGTAGTGTTTCACACGTTATCAATGATGGGTTCATGGTTTTTCAAACCATTTTTCAACAATGAAAACCCTAAATTCTTGAGTTTTCATGGGTTCCACTAACACGGAACATGATTTGGAAAAACTATGTATTAACCATTCGAAGACCAATTGCCTATCGAAATTTACAAAATTTCAACCATAAAAACCCTAAAAAAGACCCAACCAAATGATTTTTAAAAAATTAGTTTATGATTACCTATAATAGTAATATTATGTTACAACACCCCACAAAAGAAACTTCTTACACCGAAAAAGATGGTTAAGAAGCTTCCATGTATAAAGGATGAGGTAACTACTCCCTCATCAGTACCTCCCTCTCCCATGTATTCTGAATATCAGTACCATGATGACATAGCTCATAAAACAAAGTTATCATCCTCCCACTAAGTTCCTTTGGTTTTATAATCAACAATCCTAACTGGATACCTAGTCCTGGATAAATCTGGTCAATTTCGAGGTCACTCCAGATTAGATTATGAGATACCAAAACATTTTTTTTATTTTCTAGGAAGACACTTTATAGGTTAGTGGTAACCGTACATTCAAATAGCATACAAGTTTCAAAATTTAAATTTGAATGCTCAAACACCGATCAACCAAAGATCGTAAAGTCATGCCCTCGAACCCAGCACCTCTACATGCCTGCTGCCAGCTCCATCCACATGCCAATCTTGAGAAATCAACACCCCTGTCCAGGAAAAATCAACATCATGCATCACACGAAGTCACGTTGCCAGCCTCCATCACTATTACATCTCCACCCGTCGTCGTCGTCGCCCCACCACCATCGGAGCCGGTAATTGGAAAAAACCGTGAATCAGATAACCCACCGACACTAAGTACACCTTAACCTTCACCTTCACCATCACCGTCTACAAAACACCGTACAATCCTCATGAAAGATTCAAAATAGCATCACAGAACACCTTCAATCTCTCCGACCATCATCATCGCATCAGCGTCGTAGACAAGATGACAACCGCCACCGCAACCAATCACCAAACCCCAAAACAAAATCGAACACCAAAAAGAACCAGACCACATAGAAGCAACCAACAGACCTTTCCAATGATAGTGAGGGATAAACACTAAACAAACCCTTCAAATGAGAAAATTCCATGACAGGAGAAGAATGCTAACAAAACGACGAACCTGAAGCACCGTCGGCCATCTAACATCACCTCCCAAAACCTTAAATGTTAGTTCCGTTCCAAATCTAAATAGAAGCGGAGCGGAGGAAACATAAGGTCATAGTTGAGTTTGGATGGTTGAGGGCTCATGAAGGCATCATCACCAATGAGGATGAGAACCGAAGCCTCCATAATAGGAACAAAAAGAGCCAGAAAGCTTGGAAAACCCTTCGACAACTGACCCTCAAATCCCAAAATCTCACAGTTACCACTACTCCAGATCCGACTTGGAGTGGCGCAGCGGAACGAGAGGTTAGAGTAGGGTATCGGTAGATGAGGGCAGCAACATAAAAAACCGTCTACAAGACCACCAAAAACCACCGTTGAGCTGTCCACGTGAAAAATATCACCTGGAATTGCCGCCGACAACAAGGTTGAGCAGTCCTTGATCATCGCATCGTCCCATTGTAAACGTCGAAATGGAGCACCGTCGAGAAGGATAAACTGGTGTGAAGTCACAGAAGGCCGAGAAAACGGGGGAAGAGGGGAGAAGACAAGGGGAAAGGGGAGAGGGGGAGGGGGAACACATTATGTATTAATATAATCTATGGTGTAAGTCATAAAGGGTAATACAATTTCCCCACCTTCTCAAAAAACTCATATAGTCATACAAAATGAGGGTAAATTATCCCTTACCTATCATGCTATTGATGACCTTACATAGCTGAAACTAAAGAACACCTATTCACCAACTGATAATTCCAATGGTCTATGGTGATGATCAGTACATGACTTATACTAGCAATGTTCCTTTAAAGTTATTTTATTAATCAATTAAATCCATATTGTTATCTCTTTAACCAATCTCTATCCAACCATATAACTTTAATCAATCTCGGACCAACACAATGGAGATTTACAAGTCCATCCATAAAATCCCAAAAATGATTCATTTTGATTGAGGAATGGTAAATATTTTTAAAGGAAAACTCATCCATCCTTAGATGTTCATCCCAATATCAACAAAATTCAAGGACACATGTGTGAAACATATCCTAAAGAATCTTTATAGATCATTCCTTCTAGCCATATGACTATGGATTTATTTCATGATCAAACAAATCTGTGAACCCATTGCCTCCTATAGGCCTCTCTAGAAGAGAGAAGTAATTTTGATGATCTCTATCAGAGACTATAGAATATTGGACTTTGTGTAAATGAAAAACCACTTTTACCTAGAGATTTTGTAACTCCATAACCATGTTTGTATCGTGAATGTGTATAAAGTGATCCTATTTATTCAACAAATCAATCACAATGCATATCAAATTATATATTCCCTGGGTATGTAGTAACCTAACCACAAATTCTATAGTGATCTCATTACACTTCCATGTTGTCACTTGAATTGGATGAAGAAAACCTGAAGGTCTCTAGTGCTCGACCTTGACCTCTAGGAATGTATAATATTGAGAGACAATTCAACAATACTCAGAATCATAATTGGACACCAGAATCTTCACTGCATGTCATTGAACATCTTCACTATTCTTGGGTTCACTACCCACTGATATTTATAAAAATGCTCCATCATAGATTTCCTTACCAAAAACGGCACAAAAAATTTATTCTGCCAACATAGAATACCATCCATTGAGAACCACCACTGAGACAGGTCTTCCCCACCATAAATAGAGTATATAATTATATAGAACTCAATATTAAGCTGTTATTCTGGAAAAAATATCGTGAGAAGAGTGGAGGTAAACTGAACACTAGTCAAGGAAACCATTTCCCCTGATTCCTAAAATCTAATATGAAACTATGAAAAAAAATCCATCATGTAACACTCTTTTGAAGATTATTTCATGGCCTAGGTCTGAATTTTCCTTATCAATGCATCCATGATGACATTCCCTTTTCCCGGGGTATATGATATCTCATAGTCATAATATTTTAGGTATTCAACCGAACAACTCTACCAGAGATTAAAATATCATTGAGAGAATATATAACTTAATCTTTTGTAGTCGGAATACATGTTAAACCATTCTCTAAAATGGTAATGTTTCCAACTCTTATGTGCATTAATTATAGTAGTGAGTTCAAGGTCGAGGTTTGGAAAATTATTTTCTTGTGGTCTCAACTAC
Source organism: Viscum album (assembly GCA_963277665.1). Classification (NCBI taxonomy): domain Eukaryota; kingdom Viridiplantae; phylum Streptophyta; class Magnoliopsida; order Santalales; family Viscaceae; genus Viscum; species Viscum album. Next base: position 1,945,496,375 of record OY728148.1, read on the forward strand.
AAATATCCATAAGAAATGACATGGTCACATAACATAAGAACATAGGCCAAACTAGAGCATGATGTGTCATATAAGCAAACAAACCCCTTCTCAGCCTCTAGAAGATTCAATACTGATGTACTAGTCAAAAGATATTTCATCTCAAAAAAATAATTATGAAATTTTAAATCCTATGAAAACTTTAATCCATTAAATTTAAAATAAATCATTTGGGATGCTAACATTGGGAAGCCCTTTACAAACAGGTGACAATACCCAGCTAAAACCAAGAATCTCTAAATATAGAAAATAGTTCGTGGGTTTTCCCATGTCATAACATATTTTATGATCTTAAGAACAACTGATATTCAATGTTCCAACACAATGTGTAGTGAGAACATCACTTCAGAAATCCATAAATCACATTTTAAATCCTTTTAAAAAATTTGGATATTTCTCAACCAATCCAAAACTACTCCCAAATGACGCACATGATCCTCATCGGACATAGAGTATATAAGAATTTCATCCAAAAAAATCAAACACAAAAGTATCTAGATACTTTTATTAGATCATGTTCATTAATATCATAAATACTAGATAAGAATTGGTTAATCTAAAAGGAAGGAAAAGGTACTCATAATGGTCATACATACTTTGAAATTTAGTTTCCTGAATTTCAGATTCATCATTCTCAACAAATGGAAACCAGATCAAAGATCAATCTTCGATAACCAGTTGTCCACCTTCATCTGGTCAAACAAATAATTAATCTATGGATATGGATACTTGTTCTTTACAGTGACTCAATTGTGTTTTTTTCAATACAAAGAAGAAGTGACCCATCATCTTTTTTATAAAATAGAACCGGGGTCACCCATGTTTACACACATAGAGGTATATAAAATTTCTCTAAAAATATTTCATCTGATTATTCAAAGAGTTTATTTCAGATTGAACTATATGGTATGAAGGAATAAACAATAAATTATAATGAGGAACAAAATTGATATAAAACTTTGCCTCCATTTCCATTATAAAACAAGAGAATTTATATTGAGAAATGTTGGGAGACACAATGATAAATAGAGGTAGATCGCTTCGTAAATATTATTTCTCTAGAAAAAAGTGAACAGTGATATTAATTTCCCCATCTATGGATAATAAGGTCTTACTCTACTCAACCATAGGTCCCATTATCCTTGAAATATGCAGAAAAACCCATCAGTTTCACTATGGGAGATCTATATAAGATAACAATAAATCATTTATTAATTGGTAATAATCCAATTATTCCAAAATTTGATGTCAAAAAGATCCATGTAGAGAACCAAAAAAACCAATGAAATCTAAGTATTCAATAAAAAGAACACACAATATGGTATATAGAGACCCTTCCCTATTTTGGTTTTGAGGGGTGTAGTAATATCCATCACTTAACACAAAATCCCAATATGTGGATTTAGTAGATTGACATTAAGGGTTAAAATAATCGAATGAGTTTCACTAATAAGAAATAAAGAAGAAACTAATAATGAATCTATAGTAATGGTACCTCTAACAATCACTAGACCCCCATATATGTCCTCTGTAGACTCTTCCACTATATAAAGATGCTTCTTTCTAGATGTCTGTGGTTGGAACCCCTTTTCTCATGAATCATTGGATTACAACACATTTTTATAAGGATCTTGTTTTCTTGTGTCGGTACACAAGGTGTAATAGAAACAGAATAACTTCTACATGTGACCTGGCCATCTAATGGAAGAACATATCTAAGGTGCTTAATTGAAACCCCATTTTTAGTTTCATGGTTTTCAACACTCGTAATAAATCCAAGGGCCTCTTTTTGGCACTGTAGCAGGTTGGGAAAAATAGAATTTCAAAAAACACCATAACAATCATCATGCATATTATTACCTTTAGTGGATATCTCACTGCCATTAAGAGAAATGTAATTCCTTTCATAACTAACATACCTTCCTAGTCCGTTTCGACCATCAATGGTCTATCTAGAACATAAATATATGAGGTATTATTTAAAAAAAATATCTGAGATTGAATATCATATTGAAGTCCCATCTAAAACCGCTGATTCTTAATCTTATCATCGGATACTATCTCTAATGAAAACTGGACTAGAACATCAAAATGGTTGGCACATTCTATATGGGTTCTATCATCCTACACCGGTTTAAAGAACTAAAAATTATTTTTTAGAACCATAGAATCTATATAGAATAGGTTGGTGAAAATATATTTAAATTCATTCTAATAAATACCTCATGCTTATTTGTTTTCACTATTGTATACCACCATCTCCTTATTTGTCCCTCTAGGTTAATGTTAAAACATTTCCAATTTATTTCATTTTATGTCTATAGGAACTCTAATAGAAGATCGATATCTCTCAACCATTTCTCAACTAGTAGGTGATTAAAAGATCCTTGAAATTCTGGTGGCTTTTGAGGAAGTAACTCCTGATCATGATTCCATAAAACACCCCTATGAAGTTCCATAGTAGGATCCTAAACCAGAACAAGTGCATGTGAATATCCCAGAGCATGGATAACAAGAACAATGACATCAACCAAAATCTAGTCCAAAATTGGATTTGATAACTGAGGTTCATCAGAAGCCTCCTCCTGGATATTATTTACAAATTTTCTTGGAGGCATAATGTTAAAAAAATCTATAGACAATTCTGAAGAAATCATATTAATACTCAAAAGAGATAAATAAGGAAAAATTTAATCCTAATAAATAGACAAACAAGATTTGGAATTCAATATATTTAAATAAAAATTAGGGAAAATACTAATATATTTATCTAGACTACATTCTCAAACCACCACTAATGACTTAAGTCTCATTACAGTTATATATGGCCTGGCACCTAGTCACAACTACCTTATAAGTCTAGAATATATTATAAAAAATAATAATAGAATCAATGAAAGATACATAACCTTTATTTGATACATCATTGTCACAAACCAGTATGGATACCCTGATACTCTAATACCTGATCCAACACGGGAATAACTCAAAGTGTATTCCTAATCCCCATTGATTGGGGACAGGAACCTAGAATAAAACAATATGCATGTGGTTAATAATTCTCCAAAAAACACAATAGAATCCATAGAAACGAGTAAGTATTCACAAATGAAAACAACATGGGGATAATTATACTAGATGTCAAATAGGAATGAAAACCAAATGTATAAATATAAAGTACCATAATAAATTAAGATAAACAACCCATATTCCAATAGACACAACTCTCCAAACCGAGTGATCAATAGAAAGTACCACCTCCATGTGGTGGTTTTCCTTTTCTCGAACCAAGATGGAGAAAATCTAAAAACACCCAAGGGAATATGTAAGATGTGAGGTAAAATCCATGTATGGTCTCACTAAGGATTTCATAATTAGTTTCCATAATTAATAAACCAAATATATATTTCATTTTTAAATAAATAGGCATGTAATTTCAGAATCATATTTAAAAGAAATGTATTACATTATAAATGATGGAAATATTACATGATAATGGATTAATAAACATTTATATAAAATATTTTTTAAAAATTCACATTGAATCTTTAATATTTTTACAAATAATCAAACATATAAGAAATAATCACTAATGGAAAACACAATCATCTTCCAAGAGGTATGATAGTTCATAGCCATGGGATCCTCACTCGTTCGAATAGTTGATCATGAAAATATGTGTACACACATCCCTTAGGAACTAGTCGAAGAGGACTCATCACTATCCCATTGAGGATTTGTCCCACTGCAATATGTTATGTAAGAGTTCTAAAGTGTCAAAAGAGTGTTTTCCCAAATAACTCACTAACTTCATAGGAATTAATGTTCTTTAACAACAATAAGTAAATGGAAAATTATTTCAAAACTACTCAAAATAAAATTATACCCATCTCCCAATTCAATATTCTAATTACCATATAAAAATGAATATTATGTTGTAATAAAATAGTGCCTTTTCCATGACCAATGGGTTTATGTCAATTCAATCTGACAATTTACATAAAAATAAATTTTTAAATCAATTTCAAAAATATATTTCACAATTAATATTCTACATTTGGTCAATATCATTTTCCAAAAAATTGAAATCAAGCCGTAATTGAAGGTAACTGTGGGTTTTCCTAATTTTAATGAAAATCAAATTTAAATCCCAAAGTTCAATGGAATTGGATTTTTAACAAACCTATTGAATGGTATTAAATTTAAATCATGTAATTTAATTTAAATAAATAAATTTAGGGTTATATTAGTAGGAAAATCATAAACATAACCACCTTCCGTTGATCAAGGGATCAGGAATTAGAAATACTTAAATAAAAAACTCAAATGAAGAACATAGAACAAGACGTTCCATGAATCAATCCAAGATTTAGGATTTGAAACAATATGTTTTAGATCCACCAACAACTTATAGATCTGACAAACACAAAAGAACAAGGAGAAAGTGAGCTTTATTGAAGGAAAAGAGAGGAAAACCCAACTCGGAAAGAACCAAATAAAAATTTCTCAACATTGAACCCCATTAGAAAGGGTTTAGAGGTGGAAAAAAAGGTCCTTGAGAGCCAATTAAACCATATAAATTGTAATATTTAGAGTTAGGTTCTAGAGGAGGGTCTAAATAGGGGTTTGGGAAATTTTAATTGAATTTTTAGAATAAAATAATTCTACACACATAGATAGATGGGCTGGGATGCACAGTTTTGTCAAATCATGCACCCAAACCATGTGGACCTACTAGTGGGGTCATAAGGTTTATCCTAGCTTGGTGCATGGTTTTTCAAACTTTATACAAACCATGAAAAAACTCAATTCTTTGGTTTTCATGGTTTGCACTAGAAGGATGATTTGTTTTGTAATATCATGCAAACCCCCAAATCCCTTCAAAATTTGAAAAATGTCACCTAAAGAACCCCTAAATGGGAACCAACCAAAAAATAATCACAAAAGGGGTTTAGTAGTAAATAATAACTAAAATAGAATGTTACAAAAGTATTTTATTTAATTTATTTAGGAAAACCATGATTTTTCAAAAATATAGCCTCTCATAAAAATATTTACTTTATTTTAAAATATTTCATATTCTAATTTTTTATTAACTATTCTCCAAAAAAATTCATTTTCTATTCTTTTATAAATAATATAATTAAATAATTTAGATAGTCATATTTATACCAAATATTCTAACATCTAGGAGGGAATTATCTTTTTAAATTATAATTTTTTAATAGTATGTCGTGTTTCTTTCAAACTCACTATTGCATGTAATGCATGCTAGACTAAGTGCTCCATGATATGAAATGTGAATTTATTATTGTGTGTATTATAAAATATTAAAAATATTACATTCATTTGAAATATAATATTTCACACAATCTTTAGGTGTTAGACCATGTATCATTGAATTTATCCTGGATCACTAAATAATCCATATGGAATCCATTTATAAGAAGAATTGAAAAATGATTCGGTGATGGTGGTTTTTACTTGATCATAAATATCTATAAATAATTAAAAATTATATGAATATACATATATAAAATAAGGTTGTGTGTTACCTAATTTTAATTCTATTATTTTACAAATGAAGGGTATTATGAAATGATCCAGAATTAATATGTGGTGTAATTATAAATAATCAACATTTTCTATCCAACTATTTTGGAATTCCATAAGGATTAATTATTTATTTTTATTTTTATTAATGTTTAGTCATAAATGTTTTGGCATAATATGAATTAGACTAACCCACTATGATTATAAAATGGGGTATTATATTCTAGTATATAGAATTATTTCATTTTATTTTTTTCTACCTCTATCAAAGATGAATTAATTTTCCTTTATAGATGTCAAATGATTTTTTCACCCTTTAAATAATAATTATATACCCATATATTTTTAGACGATGTTCTGGTATATCACTTAAAGTCCACCATGTATCCTCAAAACTTTCAGTCAACAGAATTATTTGTTTTATTTCTAGATCAATTGAAATTCCTAATGAAATTTTGACGGCTAATTTGTCTTAGTCAATTAAAAACAAATATATGAGGACTTGAGGTAGTGGTATCAACACCGGAAATTGTGGTTGAATTAAATAGAGTATCAATTTTCGTTCATATATGACATCATTTAAAATTCATAAATAGTTTTACAACTGTTAGATTTTTCATTATCATAAAACAAGTAATTGAATCCATTAAACAAATTATTGGTTTACCACTTACCCAAAATTTCCTCTATATTTTCCATAATGCTCAAATCAGTCTAATCTATCATTGTTTTTCTTCCATGGTAAAATTTTTAGCTTATTTCCTATTGTAAAAATTTCATTTAAAAATAATAGTTCCGTATTTTTATTAGGTTCCTCAATGGGTAAATAATAGAATACCAAGTGATATTACATGAGGTATTCCTCAAAATAAATAATGTTAAAATGCGTTGTGTTCTCCCAAAAATCCATAGAAAAAGTACCATCATGAACATTTTTTATTGTTATTTTCTATATGAATGAATTATATGCCTCAGATGGTAGGTGGTTATGGTATTCTATATTAATATTCAAAGTTAATCATACAAAAATAAGAATAGAATATCAAAATATTATCTTTTACAAGAAAATCATCAGATACACCAGATAGAAATGTTGATGCTCATTTTCGAATTTCAACAACCCCCCCCCCCACCCCCAAGTGGATTTAATTCTATAATTTATAAATATGAAAACACAGTTTCTGTAATAAAATTAATTGAATCTAAAATAACACAGAAGTCATCAATGAATTAAATTTCATTAATTATACCAAAAATTCAAATTTTCCCTAGATTTTAGAATTTTATTGGGTTTTAAAGAGATATAAAGGTTGATATATTTCTTCTAGTAATCATTCCACATTATACTAATTTTATTATCTCTAACAATGAATTACGTAGTTCTTAAAATATAGTTATATATTTTTTAAGATATTATAAAAGGGGTATGTTTATTTAAACTAATTTTTATATGAAAATAATTCATTTATAAATTTATTATTCCTGGTTTTCAATTAAATATATTTTTTTAAGGGAATGGTTTTGGAATATCATCTCATTATGCAGATTCTTTTTCACATTGTTTTTCTTATTTTATATAATTTATATCATAATTTTTCATATAATATCTTTCATTGGTTGAATTATGCTATTCCATTTGTGAGGTAAGGTTTATGATCATTGATACTATATATTGTAACAACAAACAAAATTATTTTTTTGATTTTTAATTTTTACATTAATAAATTTACATGTTATTTATTGTCTCTTTATATATGATACTCTAACTTTTATTTTAATTCACTCATCTCATTTTCCAACACTTCAATAGTTATATATGGTTAAATGTCATTTTTTAGTGAGGAAAAAATTTAATAAAATATTTTAATTTCATTTATTGAATTGGTGGTAGGCATAATGTTTTTTAATATCCTTGTTTGTAAGTATGTTTCAAAACTAGAGTTTGTTGGAATTATTACTAAAATAGTTGTCAAAATGATACTTCCAGTTCGTAAATCCATAATTCAAATTTGAATTTTCCATCCCTCGTTAATTATTCATTTAATTTTTTAAAGTCAAACTCTTTTATGAAATAATTAAACTTTTAGTTTCCTATAGCAACACACATTAGTCATTATAATGGTCTTGATAATAATAAAGGCCAAAAACCTAATCTGGTGTCTGTAGATTGACTAATTTCTTAAGATCCATCTATCTAACCAAATAAATAAACTATTGAGATTTATATTAATGCATAGGTGATTCAATAAATATAATCTGACATACTCTTCTTTTAGAAGTACCACTTATACAATATTATTATTAATTCAATGATTTCTTGAAAATTAATATCTTAGCTTCAAGAGGTATTTTTAAATAAATTATCCTTCATTTAAAAAATTTCCCCATTATCAACATTTCTATAAATTTCTTTTAAACTCATTATTATAGTGATGGTGAGGTTTTTTAGTGTCATCCAATTATTTCTAGTCTGTTATTCACCATTATTTACATTTAATATCATGTTGTTTTTTTGAGTTCTATTAGATTTTCTTTAGTCATTTTTCAAAAGTATGGTTTTTTATTTTCCTTTACATCTAGTTGTTCCCTCAATAGTGGTACCTAAAAAAGTTACTTGGTACTCATGATAAAAAGGACATCCATATCTACCCTATTAAAAAAACCAAATTTTCTTGAACCCAAACACATTCATTTACAAACTGGGTTTAAATTTTGTTAATAGTGATTATGGATCCTTAAAGATATATTGTGAGCCTCTATATCATCATCTTCCCTTTTTTTCTTAGGTGAATTTATTTATATAAGGTTTTATCATGTATACAAATCATCCACATTTATATACTTTTTAAGCCAATTAACATGAAAAAATATTACCTCGTGCACTTCAGAGTCTATAGGATTTTTGGGATTGTAATAATGTAAATTTCAGAGGTGGATCTTACAAAGGGATGAATTTTTTGTGGTGATGGATTATTCTTCCCTATTATAGGATTTTATTTATATTTTTTATTTAATGTTTGATTTTTATGAATTTAATGGTTTTTTTAGTGGTTTTAGAAGCTATATTTAAATATCTTATGGTTAAAAATGAAAACCAATTGCATTTTGAAATTCTATGTAGTTTTTTATTTTCAAATTTAGCATCGTCTATGATTTCTATTTCATAGTTGTTGATTTACAAGACGAATATTTAAGTGGTTTTATATGATTTGAAACATAATTTTAAATTATAAGGGAAAAATATTTCATAGAGATAATGTGTGGCTGGTTTTGGAAGAAGTTATATTATTTTTCTCTTTTATTTTTTTGTTCTAATTTTTTTTCATTATGGTGGTTTTGGAATTTTTTCAACAATATAATCAATATAATTTTTAATGAGCTCTATAAAGGTGGTATTGTGATGGTAAGTGTCTTCAATGATTCATGATTTTGTAAATTATCGGTTGTGGGATGATAAATAATAACATATCTAATTTTATAATAACTGATGGCCTCAATGATCATGGTATCCTAGAATCTATTGGAATAATGTTCTTCTTGAGAGTTGAGTTTCATGTATAGTATATATGTATATTTCCTTTATTTTATGCTTTATGTGTTAAAATTATTTGATACGAAATTTGAGAGATCTTTCAATAATTATAATACTTTAGATTATGTTCCTTTTAGTTTTACATTTTGTAATTTCAAGTGTATTTTATGGTTCTGAATCAAATATATAAATTAGATTACTCAAAAATAAAAATAAAAAGAGAACTAGAGGTTGTGTAAAAATGTTTATAGAGGTTTTGATCTATATTCTAATAAATAATATAAAATTAAGATTCTGGGTGAGCACTATATATATAACATGATTCAGTTGGGGAAATATTCTAAAATACATATTTTTGATTTGAAATATTTCTCAATCTCTTACTATATACCCAAATATTTTTTCTTTTTTAGGATCATAGGTGAATAAGTTTTCAACAAGAGATCAGAATATGAACTCTTTGTTCGGTTGTCAAATTATGAATAAAACACCACCTCCCTATCAATAGTTCCAAATTGTTTTCAATTTTTTATATATAGTCATCATAATAGTTATAAATATAAGGAAAAAATAATATATAATTTTCCCTCATATTATATCCAAGGAGGTTATCATATTTTTTAGTGTCATAGTATTGTATATCATATATATATATATTAGTTAATTAATGTGTATGGGGTTTTTGATTTATTGTGGGAAAATTATGGAGCAATGAGAAAATGAAAAAATAAAATCACTAGGTGGGAGAATATTAAGTTATCTAGGAAGTTGGATAACCATATATTTTAATGTGAAATTCTTAAAATGATTAATTTTTCATCTAGATATTAATTCCTGAGAGTGTATAAAACTAAATACCACTCATATTGTGCATCTATGATATGAGAGTCCCAAGATACAAAAAATAATTGTAATATATTTCACTTTTTTTAATGTATAGAGAGAAATTATACAATCACCATAGTATCCTAATAGTGAAAACTATTAATTTCATTAGTAAATAACAATTAGATGTGGAACCACTAAATTACATACATGTTACAATAATCCCCATGAACATTAAAACTGATCCAAACCACTTTCATCCTACAAAGGAATTATAATGTAGAGAGATATATGACATGATCAACCAATGATCGAAATAGGTGGAAACATTTCACAACTGATAAAAATTATATATCAATAAAAAAAATTAAATCACTGAAAACTAAAATCAGTAAACCAAATTAGTATGTTAATTATATATTAAAACTAAATCATAATAATTGAATCCCTTCCAAAACTAAAAAAATCACTTATTAGGCTTGTATTCCTCAATATTACAGATTATAAGAATACAAATTTTTCCTGACATCGATAGTAAAAGTAAAAGTGCTAAATGTTACTGATGAAAATAAGTAACCCATAATAAATATAATCATTATAACATTTATAAATAGTTCTATAAAAATCCATGATTCATTCTATATAGAGTACATTCCTTCCAATATCACTTTTTCTGAATGTCACAAACTCATTTGAATTACTCTATAATATATGAGGTAATAAGTAATATATGGGATTCTTGTTTACCTTTATCTATTGTGATTGATCTTATGAAGATCCTTCATGGTCCCCTAAACTCTGTATATGCTCAATGAAGAATTGAAATGTTCTCATAATTTATTTCATAATCTTATAAATTATTCATCACTTAGAAATCTTCTTTCCATTTTTAAATTTATTATAATTTTTTAAGCTCTAAAGATTATCATGTGGCTAATTGAGAACTCGTTTTATACTTACGTAACCTACTTGCTAAAGTTACCCAATTTATACTTATTATAATGTATCATTGTCTTAGTCATTCATGGCCTTTATATTTTTTTTATCTAATCTTATATATATCTTTAAAACATCTCAATTCAATGAACAAGTAAATAACATTATCCCTCATTGATTTATTCTTATGTTTGTGAATATTACACTTATGATTCCTATATTAATCAATGTTTAATAATTTAAATATTTTAGTTATTCTTTTGTTAATTTATTTACCACATATTTAATATTATATATCAGGGTTCAACTCAAGTTATTATTACTTTAGTTTTGGTTATATGTATGTATCCTATTGAGATACATATCTAATCTAACATATCATGTAAAACATTCATTTTACTCATATATACATTTATGAAGTCCTTAATAAATATTTTACCAACATTTTTTACCAATTTTAATGTAAAATGATAATATAAATAAATTCCATCCAATTTAATCCACAATTTTATGGTTATTAATAATTTCAAAAATGTGGAAAATTTAATACATATTTACTAAATAAAATGAAATATAACTTTAAGATAAAAATGCCACAAGAAATATTTGATTAATAAATTTATGGTAATAAAAAAAATTCACTATCAATTAAATATAATGAATAATTTTAATCTATCCCATATCATACACTTCATATTTATTATTTCTTTTTTAGTTATGGATGATGACATGAATCCCAATGTCGTTCATTATAGAGAGGTGTAGTATGATTCTCTTGTTAACTGCTAGATAGTTGGTAATGAGTAATATAATTTTTTTAGGAAGGAACTCTATGAGTTAGAGTTGTATCACCTACTAAAATATAAGGGGAATCTATCTAGTAATGATAGAGAGTAGTTATTAGAGGAGCTAGACATTTTTTCAGTCTGATCAATGTAAATAAATAGCACTAGATTCCACTGGTTGTCAGTTTTATGATGGAACCTACTAATTAATGGTGGATTCAATTTCATATTTATTTTTTTATTCGTTGGTTTCTTGATATATATTACAGATAATTTTTAGAGATAAATTCTTAACAAAAAATTATTTTCGTATGTATTCCTCTTTAAATAAAATTTGTTTTATTGTATTGTGTTCATTCTTTTCAAATATAATTTTATGAACTTTGGAATATGAATTAAATTTAATGAACATGATTTATAAAATAAATATATAAAATTTATATTGTTTGATTTTTTTGGATTCTTCTGATATTTTTTATTCATGTATGAATAGTAAAAAAATTCTGTTTTTTTAGAAATGCTATAATTTTAATGACATCATCATGATATATGAAATATATAACAGTCTACAAAACCTTATACATAGACAAAATATGAATTTACACGTTAAAAATAATTTTAAAAATGTTAATTTGAATTTATAAATAAATTCTTGACATTTTAGAACATTGGTAATGATTTATTCTAATAAAGGATATATATTTCATAATTTACTTTTACTATGTATTTACAAGGTTTCATTCATTTTATTATTGGATTAAAATTAAAATAAATATATTTTTAATAATTATAAATTAATAAATTACAGAATCCTAAATTCTAAATTTTATTTACTTTTAAAATTATATTTATGATAAAAGTTTCATTTTTTCTGAAAAAATGTTTTTTGGTTTATTTTTCATATATATAATAAGAGAACTATTTACCTTCTCATGAAATTTAATGTTGTAATATAGAATCCACATTTTAAAAAATAAATATTAAAATTATTTAGCAATATCTATTTAAATTTTACACAACAAATTACAATACAATAGTAAATGTTATTAACAATGGTAAAGTTTAAAGGATAACAACAGGGTTAAATTATGATATAATGATTTCAATATAACAAAATATTATCTAAATTTGATATTTTGAGTGGATTATTATCCTAAATAATATTATATTCTAATAATTTGCCATTTTTTCCACATTCTAATTAAAATGACTTTATATTATTTCAATGATAAGAGTATTTATAAGATTTCCACTCCCCACACTTATAGATGGACCATTCCAATCCTCTCCTCTCCAAACACCGTGATCACTATAGATAAACTAATATATTGAGAATTAACTTACCAATACCATTAGAAATTACTTATAGGTTCTTATAAAACCATAATTCAAACCCTATAAGTCATAAGGAGAGATCCAAACTATGGTACATAAGAAATATGTTGTCATCTTAACCAATTCCTTCTAAGTTTCTTTCTCCTTAAGCATCATAAAATATATATAACCAAATTAACATAGTAAAATTTAAATAATTATTCCAAAAAATTAATTCGTTTATGTAACAGCTAGTATCTACCTCATTTTCATCTGTTAGAAAATGAACATTTTTAATATGCTATTTGAAAACTACTACCTCTAAAAATTATGTATTTAATTTTCCATCACGATTATACGTGGTGGGTTCTACAAATGGATTTTATGTAAAAATATGAAATTTAAAACATTAATAAGATTATATAATGTTTATAAACATACATAAAAATATATATATTTCTATTTATATATTAATTCAATTATAAAATAAATTTTTTTGCAATCAAAATTTCTAAAAAATGAGTTTTTATGCTTTATATATGAATAATCACGATATGTTTAAAATTCGATCATAGAACTATACAAATATATTGATAAAAACAATAAACCTAAAAAAATGTTATGTATATGACTAAACAATGACCGTGGTATAATGCCCAAAACAACTGAATTAAAACACGCCTGGAAAACTGAATACCTAATAAAATAATATTTATTTTAATAAAGAATTATTAATAAGTAATAGGAAATTATAAGTGAATGATTTCTGGTAAGATAAGAATAAATATGGGTCAAATTTATATTATAAATCAAATTTTATTATATTATAATGTTATAGAATGTCAGACTATGCAATAATCAAAGTTAAGAGTTTCTCATCTCAAACATCCACCATTGAGACATATTTCAGATTACACACCTATTTCAATTTAGTGGTGTATATTTTATATATTTGTGGTATTATATCATGATAAACTCTTTATTAGTTGTAATTAATTTCCCATTTCATTTTTCCCCTATCAATTGGTTTTTGTTGAGGTTTTATAAGATCAGTGAGGGATCTTGGTCTGAGTTTCAACTCTTTGAGACATGTTACATTTTATGCACCATATTTTATATTATATTGTGTACTTACAGACCAAAGAATAAATATTTACATATTATATCTCTTATTCATGTAATATTATAAAAATTATTTTTTAATTTAATTTTATTCCAGTGTTACCAAAGTTATAATTTTTTATTTTTTAATCTCACTTTTATCGAGATTATATATATTTCAACTGACAATAAGGAAATTGATTGTTCATTCCCTTATAAATCTCATATATTTTCATCTACTCTAGTATTTATGGTATTATTTAGCATTTTTTCCATTTTTCTTATCTTTTTTACTCAAGATCATGAAATTAATTTTTAATAAAATTCAACACTATTTATTCTGTTTTGTATGAAACCTTTATTTTGAATAACAATATTTTTTATTTTGTTTCATAAGGGTTTATTTATGAACTTATATGACTTTTTAATGTAAATAAATGTCAAAAATAACTATATCTCCAAATGTTGAAATGGAATCTTTTTATGGTTTTCTGAACATTTAATTTTTTATTATCAATAAAATTTGTGAAAAGCATCTATTTTTAATGTTTTCCGTGTGAATTGACATTACAACCACCATGGGCTTTCCTCATGATTTTGCTTCCATTCCATGTTTTAAGAGTCCTATAAAGTAATTTAAATTATTATTATTATTATATTAATTTATTAAAATAAGATGAAATTATTTTATTAATAAATTTGAAAAGGGATTCTACTCCACTTATGATTTTTTTTGTATTTCACTAAAAAATTTCTTACATAAGTATAATTTATTTTAGAGGCCCCAATATAATAAATTATTTTTGAAAACAATACTATAGGTCGTATTATTATATCATGAAAATTATTTTTAAAGTGAAATTTAATTTCAATTTTTAAACAATGTAACAAAGTCTTAAAAATTCTTTTTTAATAATATTTTCCTCTATTTCCCACTATATTTTTAAAATGACTTATCATTACAAAAGAAAACTCTATTTATGATTAATTGAAGGCCACCTAATTTGTTTTGTTCTTTAGGATATTTTATATACTCTATAATGTTTCTCATTTTGAAATAACCCTAAACTCATTACTCTATATGGTGTGAATATCCTATTATGCATAAATTATATAGGAGTTTGTTCAACAAGAATGAAATTAGTTATTTAATGTTAAAATATTTAAATCCATATATATTTTACATCCATATGGATAAATAGTTACTTTAAATTGAATATTAGATATATTTTTAGTAATTATTGAAACCTGGTAAACTTGATTCAATATAGACACATATTTTTTGATAATGAATATTGATTATGTATTGTTTATGAAAAATGCTTTGGTCATGTTTAATTAATAGTTGGGGCCTAATATTATATATCCATTTAAGGCATCGTGCATTTTCTCATTAGAAAATGATAATGTATCTATTGGATTATTCCTACCCATGAAATATCTTATGTCTTGGTTGAGATGACTTAATGGAATATAAGTTGTCTTGGATGAGAGTCCTTGATGATATAAACGATGTATTTGTGGTGTCCTTCCTGATAATATTATTATGTATGAAATTATGTATTTCATCACTATTTTCACAAACAAACAGGGATAACCCAAAAAAATGGTACATCAATAATATTTTAAATGGAATAAATGGAATTACTAATATCTATATCATAGAGACTAACTCTTTTTAATCAAAAAACAAGGGGCGATTTCATTATAAAAAAAACACAACAAACATTAATTATAATATATCTAATTATAAATAATATGTATTCCAAATAATCCATAAGAGATAACGTACTCAAATTAGAGGGATATAGTTCTAAATATGTAAGTAATATTAAATTCATCAGAAAAGACCATTGCTACGTCATCATAAAAACCGCAGATAACCTGTTTATCACATGTTCCATCATTCACTGCTAACTACAAAGGTTTCACTAATAAATTACACCCACCACCTCTTATTGGTGGATTCCCTTTTCCTATACTATTATAATAAAATATAAAAATTCCTAAAGGGAAAGGTAGGGTGTTAGATAAAAGATCCCAGTAGCATTTCACCAAAATTTCCGGAGAAATATATAATGAATTACCCAATTTTGATCAATTCTAAATAATAAATAGAATGGAAATACTAATAGTATTAATATAAATATAATGGTTTCAAAAGAAATTTATAGAAATTATAACATAGTATTCAAATATAATTTCTCTAAAAAAACTGTTATAAAAATCATTATTAAAATATGAATAAATAAGCATTCTTATAAAAATAAATATAAGTAAATCATTTCAATCAATCATCTTAATGTAGAATAATTATCAATCATAAAATCATAGTTTATAGACTTTATGTTTTATTTGTATTGGGATTCTCATATATCATAGTTAAATATATATCCATTTGTGCACACACTCTCTAGTTCCCATGCATAGGGGGGATATGAGAGAATCCCATTGAATAAACTCGCATACCTCTAGATATTATTGTCGACATTTTCATAGTAAATATATATATGTTCTTCCATCTTATGTAACCAGGATCCCATGTGATTAAATATAAATAAATAATTTTTCGGGGACACCATTTGAGTAAATAAATCTCAATAATATCGAACAATCATATCAATTGTACTAAAGAATAGGTTTCCAAAACAGTTCTTTCATTACCAAAAAACACCAAATGGTTTTCATAAAAATATAAATACTTTAATTTAAAATAATATCATTTCAAATTATAAATAATTTTATACTATTTTATCATATAAAAATCTTTTTTTTAAAAAAATTATTTAAAATCCATATCATTTTTCATAAATAAAAACTTACATTTCAAAATCCATATTCAAGGTATTTCATAACACACACCCTGAAATATCCAATCATTTTTCAAGATATTAAATTCAATATTTATATATCAATTAGGAAACTAAATTAAATTTAACCATCACTAACAATTTCAAATAATATAGATTTCCTTATGAAACCACCTACCTAAAAGAGATCAAAAACATGCACATAAGATCCACAAATGAAGAGACGATGTCTAAAATGATCAAAGTAGAATAATTGAATCACAATTCATCATTTTTAGATCTAAATATATTAATGAAAACAGGAATCATTTCTATTGAATAAGGAATAAAGTAAGAAAAGATAATCCATAATGAAATTGAGAATACACTTTCCCGAATAGGTCCAAAACACTAACCTATACTTAAATCTGTGATGAAATTATGTTGGGAAGTCCGAAATATCTTCAGATGGACTCCATGGAGTTAAGGGTAAAATTAAAATTAATGGTTTTGATTTATATTTCAACTATATATTAAAAAACAGAAAGAATATATTGCCCTATGGATTTTCAGACCCATCGATGTCACCGGTTAGTAGGTGGACCTCCACTAGGTATATAGTGGAACATAGTATAATTCCCTCACTAAAAATGTACCACAAGGTGGATAGTGGTATTATATTAGTTGGGGAATGATTTTACACAGGGGGGATATGGAAATAACTGGTATGAATAAGAAATGTTGGATTAAAATAATGATCAAAGTGAATAAAACAACAACCAAGAATTAAATAAAGTCCATACATGAAACCTAGTAACTTGATGTTACAATATCCACATAATAAATTCTTTGTTTTCATAGAAATACATTCCGGAAGACTTCATCATAAAGAGTTGTGGCCACTACTCACTAATCAATTTTGCATTAACCCCAATTCTTATGTGAATTAGAACCATGTTTCAAAAGAATCCAGACCAAGGTAATAGGCCTTCCATAAAGGTCATATACTTGAGCATAAAATATATAAACCCTCTACTTTATAATGTATAAATCTGGTTCCACATCGTGGTCCTCCCAGCTCATAATGTTGGATGGGTTAGAAAGATACATCATGGTCAGTGACACATGAAATAAATTATGGATTAATGTCATCTGAAATGGGAAATTCAAAAGGGAATACACTTAATAAAAATGATAATAGATCTAAAATGGTCCCACCTATCATGTGGATATCATTACTTATATTCCATGCCATCGCTGACCTAACCGAGGTGAAATACTAAATACCACTAGGTCACTAACTGGGAACTCTAGAGGGAATTGACAATAATTAACATAGGATTTTCCAACATTTTATGAAATTAACATGCTCTGATAAAAAGTTTAAATCTTTACTGTAATCTCATAGACCAAACTAGGTGTCACTATGGAAGCCTCAAAAATAATTTTCTATCAAAGTTATGATTTACAAAGATTTCCATAGAATACATCCGACAGTTTAGTCTTGATGGAATATACATAACAACTATTGTAAGAAATCTCAACCATCCCAATGCTGAAATCCCAGGATCCACCATAGTCTTGGAAACAATAAAGAATCATGTCCTCAAGAATCGGTATAGCTTGTTTGTTCTAGGAACATGCTTTTTGGATGGGATGCACTGTTCAACTTTACCTGATATCCCATTACATCCTAGATGACTCTATAAAAAAGGATGTGTACTACAGATACTTATCTGAAACAATGTAGATGAAACTACATGTAATATGATTATCATATATATATATATATATATATATATATATATATTCCAAGTCATTAACTTTGGCAGTTTCGTGAATGATAATAAAGTGTGTAGATTTCATCAATTGGTCATTTTCCAAAAAAGTCACATTCTTTTCTTGAGGTGTGCATGAAAACCAAACCACAATGTTATAGATATCTATGACCACACCCATGAAATAATAATAATTGTTTGAAGACTACCTTATGGAATTTAATTCTCAACCATTATTTATTGAAATATATAATATCTTGTCAAAAACCGATAATGTATTGTTCATAATTATTCACCAGAAATAGATTCTTATATCATTAAATATATTCATGGTTCCTAGGGTATATTTATCATTGGGAATTAAAGAAAACCACCAAAATATCCTTATACATTGGAAATGGAATGACATACCCTCTTCAAAATGAAATAATAACCTCAACAGTTATAGGTCGATAATTGATAGTCTCCCCAGAATATATAATCCCAAATTCTTTATAACTAATATTTACAATAGTTTTTCAAGAGAATCATCTTGAAGAGTGAAGATACTAACTAAAATCTCATCCCCCCCTATTCTAATCCTCCTAGACTCCCAAATTAAAACATGAAAATATAGAAATCATATTTTGTTCCACTAAATATTTATTCATGATTTGGGATGGAAGTTTCATTCACAAATAATCTACAATGATATTTCCCTTACCATGGGTATAAGAAATACCAAATTCAAATGAATTTATGTATTCCAACCATCGCCTCTTCTGAAAGTTTAAATCTTTTTTTGAAAAGGTATAACTCAAGAATTGTTTTTAGATTTTATGATAAACCTTTCACAAAAATGGTAATTCCACTTACACATTAGATCATGCTTCAAATCAATGAGTTTAAAACAATTTATGTGATAACATTTATCATGAGTCCAAATTTGATGAGAACTATAATCCACCAAATGATCACTTTGGATAATAACGTATCCATATAGATAACCTCATGCATCATAGAAGACCACATTTCCTTGCCCAACCTCTCAAGAGTCAACAATGGTACTAAAGTCAAATGATACTTCGACTCATCAAAATAATATTTCAATTATGATTCCCATATAAAAATTAACATCTTATATGTAATAGTGGAAAATAGATAATACTGCAATAAGAAATTATAAATAAACTTATAATAATATCCTTCCATGTTTAAAACTCTATGAATCTAAAATACATTATGTTCCCCCCATGTCATAACAAATTTCAACATCACGGGATCAACTAAATTTCCCTAGTTGAAACTATATGTCCCATTAACATTACCTCATTAATCTAAAATAAACATTCATAATGTTTGAAAAAATGGCTATTATTTCTCAAGATGTCTAGATCTACATTCAGGTGATGTAGATGATGCTACACAATATTATAGTAAACCATTATGTCATTAAAAATTCCACACTGAAACAATTGAGGAATTCATGGAAAATCCTATTCATCAACACCAAAAACTATACATGAGAATTGGTCAAACCAAATGAAATAATATGGTACTCAAAATGGTCATACCTATTCTTAAAAACTTTATTATGGATATAAGACTCCATAATCCTAATATGGTGATAAACAATTTGAAGATCAATATTTGAGAACCACTACACCGCTTTTAGTTTTTGAAATAAATCATCAATAACAATAAATAGATACTTTTTCTTAATTGTATCCCGATTGGTATTTTTATATTTTACCCAATGGTGAAGGGTTCTATCATATTTCTTGAAACAATCTATGGTACTACCCATGGAGAGGTTCTGGGTTTAATTAAACACTTGGAAAACAAGTCACCTAACATAGTATTTAACTCCTTCATTTTAAAATGTAACATATGGTATAATGGAATAAAAATTGGACGAGTACCTCATACCAAATCTATAACACCACAATGTTTAAAAAAAATTGAAATGCATGAAACTTTGTTTTCAAGAGATATATAAAACTATCCTTGAAAACAATTCCACTTCTATATTTTGAATTTCAATAAATGGTCTTCTAAAATTGTGGTAAGTAAGTTATTTAGAGTCTAAAAAGACCAAATTGTTTTTTTCTAAATAGTAACATACCCTTAAGAATAGTAATATGAATTTAATATGACCCTTGTGAACAATAACCCTATTATTATTTTATTTTCTTAAGAATATAAGATAATGATATATCGATTAATTTTTGAAGGTGTTAAAAAAAGAGTTATTGACATAAAACTATTATTTTTGAATAAATTATGATTTTATTTAGAAATTAAATTAGTACTATTTAGAAAATTATTTTCCAAAAATTGAGTTCATTTTTTAATTCTACACGTCGAAAAATGGTTAGGGTGAATTTTTGGGAGTTTTCTGAAATAGTAGAATTTTTTATGAATAGTAAATATATAGTTTGGGTTTTGTTGTGTTTAATGAAATCAGTAATGATTTATTAATGATCTAATAATTGTGATAGACTTTTTTGTAGTAAAACTATAAATATGTGTCCCATGTTTCTAATACCATTTCAAATACAATGGGCATGACCATGGTTTTTCAAATATCACTACTGAGTTGTCCCTTGGAAATTAATAAAATATTCCCTCACTTTGGCTATAAATACTAACCCATTACTTCATTACATTCATTAATAATTCCTCCAACACAAATATATAGTCTTAGTACTACCCTATATTTCCTCCCATGGTTTACTCAAGCACCCAAGATCCCAACTATCATGTTTTAATAGTTACTCTACAAGGTAAGGGAATCCACCACCCTTCTCT
This sequence comes from Viscum album, assembly GCA_963277665.1. Classification (NCBI taxonomy): domain Eukaryota; kingdom Viridiplantae; phylum Streptophyta; class Magnoliopsida; order Santalales; family Viscaceae; genus Viscum; species Viscum album. The sequence continues at coordinate 1,945,517,817 of OY728148.1, forward strand.
TGTTCAATCATTCATATTATGTTATTATTTTTAATTTATAATGGAATATGTTAGGATATGTAATTAAATATCCCAAATACAACCCATATTATGTAATAAATATCAGATACCTATTTTATATCATCAAAATATTTTATTTAATTTTATGCGATGACGTTATGGAGCCAAATTTTCAAAAAGGATTTCTCAAATTTTATTTTATTTTGAGATTCCTTTATTTTTTTCTATCCTCATCTTCCATTATCTAGGAAGGATGAATCATACAATGTATTACATTTTCTATATTTATTAAATTTTATGGAATACTCACCATTATATTCCTTCTCCTCTTCCACATATTCAAGAAATTAAAACAATGTTTGTGATGTGTCGATTTACCGGACATCATGGATGATGTTATTTCAATTTATTTTTCATCATTCAAGACAGTTCGTGAAACCATATTTTAGTATGAAAAATATAATAATTTACTTATTATAAATTATGTAAGGTTCTTGAATCATTTGTTACACATGTTATTAATTTTTAAAACAAAATGAGTTCTTTATAATAAAAAAATCACCAAAATGACTTTAAAAATATACAAAAAAATTAACTTATGAATCATCCTCATCTGATAATTAAAAATGATATAATTTATAATTAATTATTCTAGAAACATTTAAATACCAATCGATTACAATTATGTACTTTTAATTCCAATCGACTAGAATATCCATCATGAATCAATCATGGAAATCTTGTAAAGAACGCACCCAAAACGATTGATGGAAAAAAATATTAAAAGTTAAAGAGAGAAATGATGTGATTAAATGGTTATATAAGGTATTATAAACATGAAAATGTTTCTGTAAGATATTAATAACACTTTTTAACCATTATATAGGAGGATTGAAACTAGTTTGAAGTATGAAAAACCTGAGGTAGGGGAATTCTCATTTCGATTTCCACTCTTTGGGTTAACCTTATACTTCATTATTTATTGGTATTAAAATTTTATGTGTGATAAAAATTGTTTATATTATGATTAATTAAAAGTTTTTATATAATATATACAAATTATATCAACTCTATTAAGTCGCTAATCAACTATATGATATTTTAAGGGACTTTTCTTTTAAAAAACACTTTTAAAAAACTAAAAAAAACAAAATAAATGTTTTTTTGAAATTATTCATGTTGTATAATTATGTTATTGTTCTTTAAAATATTTATGATGAAGGGTTGGTCCTATATCTCCATAAAATTCATTGGGTATGTTTATGTTTGAGGTCAGCTGTATGGTTACTCCAAGTGTAACTGTGATGGTTACACAAATTGTAAGGTTTCCCTGAGGGTTACAAATTATGAGCTATACATACTGGTTAAAAGACTATGTAAGTAATTCCCCAAGATATGTTTATGGTTCCATTTCGATACTTATGTTTTTTTGGAATCTTTTGGAAGTCTCATGTTTCAAAAATTAATTATATATGGGTTACAAGTATGCCTTTTGAAAATGATCTCATACGTTACCATTATTCATGGAATAATGTGTTCTTTCCTTATTTTTATATCACTTACTAATATTTTGTGATCATAACTAGTTGTTAAATGACATTAACATGTAAGAATAATGTTTAAGACAAAGAATAAAGACAATATGATTGTTTGACTAATTCTCAAGGAAATCTAGTTTTAATTGAAAACATTTATATTTTGGAAGAAATGAGTACTATTTTTATGGAATCCACTCGGTATTAATTTGCACTATAATGAATGTGTAATTCCCCTATTATCTAATGATCTAAAATTTATAATATCCTTAATGTGAAAAGAAGTGATTTCTTGACTAAATTCAAGGTTGTGTAATGTAATATGGTGGGTTCTTTAACGTTGGCATTAGAGGATGGTTTAGATAAATTTAGTGGTTAGGTTGATGTTAATATAATACTATAAATTATTTTTAATCGATGTTTAATTTTAAATGTTATAGAATCTAAATATTAAAATGTCTCTTTAACTAAGAAATGTTTGTTCAGAATTGTTTTCCATAGAAGAAGTATGGAAGCTAATGAGGAGATGCACTGATGGAAAGATATCATTCCGAATCTGTAGCCCAAAATGGTATGGATTGGAACTGATCAATTTTTCATAATAATGGATCAACTAACAGAGGAAATAAATGGTGGTGGTATACATGAATGAGAACTACTAGAGGTACCACAATGGAACATTGTAATAGTAAAACCTTTTATGAGATAACACCCTCCTTCTTTCAATGACTCTTCTGACCCAGTAGCGGCTGAAGGATTTATTAAAGACCACAAAAAGATATTCTATTTTATGGGATGTTCATATAATTAAAAGTTAAGTCTTTAAATTTATCATTTTGAAGTTGAATCTGATCAGTGGTAGTTAATGATCAAGAATATCAGGGATATAGAGGATGTTGACGCCATATAGTGGGATGAATTTAAAAGTATTTTCCTTGAAAAATATTTTCCAAATGTGGTTCAACATAGGATGGAGAATAAATTCATTGAAATGAAGAAAAAAGGTGGAATATTTAGTGGTTGTGTATTAATTGAACTTCACCCGACTAGTGAGGTATGAATCAAATATTATTCAAGATCTTAATAGAAAAATCAACCAATTTTACTCATGACTAAAGCCAAGGTATCAAAGAGTGTTGGCATCCCTTGAATTAAAAAGTTATGAGAAACATGTCTGATGTGCTGAGAGGGTTGATATGGAGTTTTCTAATAATCATATTCACTATGATAACAAGGAGAAGAAGATGTCCAGATGGAAATTTATGGGTAAGAATCATCCAAAGAAATAGGATGGTAAGAAAATCCAGTTTCTGGTTTGTGAAAAATGTGGAAAGATGCACCCTGGGGAATAACGTACCAAAATTGGGAAGTGTTTTTATTGTGGGATGGATCATTATAAAAATGTATGCCCAATGTGTGATCTAAATGATTCAAAGAATCCACACTATAAGATGAAAGGTGTAGTGAGATTCTTTACGACTACATCAATAGGCGTAGGTACATCCAATGAGGTTGTATCAAGTACATGGTTTAATTACATAGATTTCTCTAATTTTTTGTTTGATATGGGTCTTATACATTCTTTTATTTTTGAGAAATTTTCTGGTAAATTGGAAATATCACCTCAACAAATGAGACTGGAAAATATTTTTAAAACACCCGGGGAAATATTGTAAAAAATAATAATTATAAGAATCATTATATTATGGAATATGGAAGTAATTTAACTTCAAACATTGTTGTTTTACCCTTAGTATAGTTCTATGGAAGTCTAGGAATAGATTGTCTTTATATGTATTATAATAAGATTTACTATAGAGTTATAAATGTTTTTTAGAAAGAGATTCAATTTGTAAACAAAAATGAATCCATACAATTGAAAACATATTAAGAAGCTGAGAAACTATTGAAAGATGGAAATGAAAGTTATCTTGCTCATATTGTTGAATAGAAGGGAACTTTTTAGAATAATGATGTTCCAATGGTAAATCAATAAATTGACAATTTTCCTGATGAGTTTCCAAGTGTCATACCTAATCAGGGAATAGAATTCAATATTAACATAGTTCATATTGTTAATACAATATAAAAACCCCCATATCATAAGTCTCAAATTGAACTTATGGAATTGAAAATTCAGTTGCAGGATTTTCTTGATAAAAGATTCATTTATTCAATCACATCACTATGGGGTGCCCCTGTTTTATTTGTTAAAAATAAGATCATTCCATGAGACATTACATTGATTACAGATCTTTGAATAACATAACTAGTAAAAACAAGTATCATTTGCCTCATATAAATGACTTTTTTGATCATCACCTAGGAGCTTAGTGCTTTTCAAACATTGACTTGAGATCTGGTTACCACCAGTTAATGGTGAAGGAGGATGAAATGAAAAACATCTTTTCATAATAGTTATGGGAATTATGAATTAATTGTTATGTTGTTTGGGTTAACTAATGAAACTACTGTATTTATGGATATTATGAATATAATATTTCATGAGTTCTTTGATATGTTTTTGGTTGCATTTATTGATGGCATTCTGGTATTTTTTAAGAGTAAATAAGAGCATGAAAAACATCTAAGGGTTCTTTCACAAACCATAACATAAAATAAACTATATGGAAAATTCAGAAAGTGTGATTTTTGATTATAACAGATTTATTTTCATTGTATCATTTTGAATAAGGATACAATAATAGTTGATATTTTCAAAATAAATATGGTCGATGAATGGCCAAGACCTAAAAATGTTACAGAGATTCATAGTTTTATTGGATTAGCAAGTTATTACAAATGATTTGTAAAAAATATTTCATTTTTATCTTTACCACTAACTAAGTTAATGTGAAAAGGTGTTAAATTTATTTGTACCTAATAATTTGATGTTTTTTTTCAGAAATTGAAAAACAGAATAGTGAATGGTCCAATTTGGGCCTTGCCTTTCTGGAATAAGAGTTTTTCATCTATAGTGATGGTTCATTAAGGGGACATATTTGTGTTCCAGTAAATAAGGAAGACATAATTTCTTATGCTTCAAGAAAACTAAAACCTTAAGAGTTAAATTATCCCACACATTATTTGGAATTGGCAGTACTGGGTTTTTCTTTGAAAATTTTGTGGCATCATTTATATGGATCCAAATGTCCAATATATGCTGACAATAATACTCATAAGTATATATTCACACTGAAGGAAATAAAAAATGAGGCCCAAAAGTTGGCATGAATTGATAATGTATTATTATTGAATGATAAATTACCATATAGGAAAATCAAATAAAGTGACAGATTCCTCGAGTCAAAAACATCATGCATCATTAAATATTTTACATTTGAACATGATCTCTTGATTGATGATTTGATGTATTTTTTGATAGAAGTTGTTGGTGTAGGAAATAACTCTATTTTGTTTCATGTTTCAGTGTTTTTATCATTATCGTACAGAATTAATAAAGCACATAAGGAAGATTGTGATCTACATAAAAAGGTAGAATTGGTTGAAATATGTAAGTTTCAAAAAATTAACCTTGATAAAGATTTTGTTTTTGGATTTGGTAAAAGGTTGTGTGAGAATTGTAATTCCAAGTTGAATAAATATTTGTTGTGTGAAGCTTATTTTTCTCCATTTTCTGTTCACCTTGAAGCACTATGATGTATAGAGTCCTTCGAGAGTATTACTAGTGGGATGGAGTGAAAAGTGATTTTTGCAGAATTTACTGTGAAATGTTTGACATATCAATAGGTTAAAGTAGATCGGTAGTTTCCAAAAGGTATGCTTTAGCCATTGCTAGTGCCATAGTGGAAATATGATAATATATCCATGGTCTTCATGGTGGGAATACCTAATAATTCTCAAGCAAACCATTCAATTTGGGTTATTATTAATCCACTTAAAAAATCTGCACATTTTCTTTCTATTTGAGATACAATGTCGTTGGATAATATTTCTCGACTGTACCTCAATGATATTGTCAGGTTACATTGAGTTCCTATTTCCTTTGAATCTAATTGGGATCCTAGGTTCACTTCTAATTTTTTGAAGGGCCATTAGAAGTCATTGGGAAAAAATAAAATATCAGTAAAACGTTTCATCTTCAATCATATGGGTTGTCAGAATGAATGATTCAAACTTTGGAGGATATGATTTGAGATTTTTCAATGGAATACCATGGAATTTGGGATAAACATATTTATTTAGTGGAGTTTTCTTATAATAAATGTTTTCACTCTAGTATGTAGATTGAACCTATTGAGGAATTTTTTGGGAAGCAGGGTCGAACTCCAGCTTTTTAGAATGAAGTTGGGTATAAGAAGTTGATGGGATTAAAATTAGTAAAGGAAGTGGCTGAGAAAGTGAAGATGGCCCAGCATTATATGAGGATAGGTCCGAGTAGGTAGAAATGTTATGTAGATAATAGAAGGAAAGAGTTCTCTTTCGAGGTAGGTGACCATCTTTTCCTTAAAATCTCTTCCTGGAAATGTGTGATGTGTTTTGTTGTGAAAAGAAAACTAAGTCTTCGGTTCATCAGTCCTTTTGAAATCCTAGAGAATATTGGACCAGTTTTATACTGAGTATTTTTGCTTCCAAGTTTGTCTAAGGTGCACAATGATTTCCATGTTTCGATATTGAGAATGTATTTTACAGATTCAACTCATGTCTTGAGCCTAGAAGCAGTTTAGCTGTAAGACAACCTTTCATATGAAGAGAAACTAGTTCATATTCCTAATCGAAGGGAACATGTATTGCATAATATGGAAATCCACCTGGTAAAGGATTTGTGGAGAAACCACAATGTTGAAGAAGCAACATGGGAGACTGAAAATGCTATGAGGGGAAGGTACCCGAACTTTTTTAATATGTAAATAAAATTGTGAGGATGCAGTTTCTAGAAGTCTTGTAAATTGTAACAAACCATTGTTTTCTAAAAATAAATTGAAATAAAAGAAGCTTTGTCTTAAGTAGATGTTTATGACTATACTTTAAACATAATGTTTCGACTTCTATGTTTTGAATTTCAGAAAACTATCATCTATAATTGTGATCAGTTAGTTTTTTCGAGTCTAAAAGGGAAAACTTGTTTTTTTGAATAGTAACATACCCATATGAATAGTAATATGAATAGTAAAATGACCATTATGAATATTAAATCTTATTATTATTTTATTTTCTTATGTATATAAGATAATGAGATGTCAATTAATTTCCCAAGGTATTAAAAAAAGAGTATAGGTTTAAAAATATAATTTTTTAATATATTATGATTTTATTAAAAAATTATATTAATAATATATAGAATTTTATTTTCAAAAAAATGGTGTTAATTTTTGAATTCTACTCATCAAAAAAAAGTTAGGGTTAATTTTTAGGAGTTTTCTGAAACAGTTGATTTTTCGATGAATAGTAAAAATACAGTTTGAGTTTTTGTGTGTTTAATGAGATCATTAATGACGTAATAATGATGTAATACTTCTAGACTACATGTGTTTAGTAGAAAATGTATTTAGGTGTCCCAGGAGGCCAATACCATGAGCAAATAGAATGGGAAAGCCCATGGTTTTGCAAATACCGCTAATGAGGTGTCCCTTGGAAATTAATAAAATATTCCCTCACTTTTTATATAAATACCATCCAATTCCTTTATTCCTTTCATTTCAAATTCTTTCAAAATGATGATTTGGACTTATTACATCCCAACTAGTCCTAAAAAGGTGTCTTTCGGCCTCCCAAGGTCCCATCCTTCATGTTTTAGGGGTTACTCTCCAAGGTAATAGAATCCATCACCCTTTTATATTTCTTGCTTTCAATTTATGTTATAATTTTTAGTTTCCATTAGCTTATGTTGGGATGTTTTATTGAACATCTCCCTTAATTTCCATTTTATGTAATAATGATGAGATACCCCTTTTCTCTCATCAAAATATTTTATGAAATTTTAAGCGACATCGTTAGGTTGCCAAATTATCGTAAAGGATTTCAAAACATTTCTTTTACTTTGAGATTCCATTATTTTCATTTTCTTTCCTCAACTACCCTTATCAAAGAGGAATGAATGATCTAGTATCTTTCATATTCTGTATTTAATTATTTTTATAGAAGACTCGCTGTTATTTTCCATCTCATCTTCCACTTATTCATGAAATTAAAACACTTTCTGTGATGTGTCGATTTACCGACATCATGGATGATGTGATTTTAATTTATTTTACTTACCTAAAATCTAGTCATGAAAAAAAATTTATGGTTGAAACAGATTATAATTTATTTAGTATAACTTATATAATGTTCTCTAATATTTTTGTACACATGTAATTAACTTATAAAACACAATGTGTTCTTTACAATCCAAGAATCTCTAATATGAATTAAACAAATATAAATAATGCTTTAAATTATGAATCATCCTCCTGTCGTAATTAAAAATTATAGAAGGTGTAATATACCATTATGGAAACATGAAAATACCTTCCCATTACAATTTTGGATTTTCACCTCCAATCAACAAGAATATCCATCATGAACCAATCATGGAAATCAAGTAAAGAATGCATCCAAAACAATGGAAGGAACAAAATACTAACAAATAATGGGAGAAATGATGTAATGAAATGACTATATAAGGTATTATAACAATTAATATGTTTCCTTAAGATATTAATAACACTATTTTAACCATTATACCGGTGTTTTAAAAAATGTTTGATGTAATACATAGGCAAGGTAAGGGAATTCTTAACCTGATTTCCATTATTTGGGTTACCCTTCTACTTCATTATTTATGTGGTATTAAAATTATCTATGTGATAAAAATTGTATATATTATAATAAATTAGGTAAATTTACAAAATATTTACATATTACACTCACTTTATTAAATCACTCTTCAATTATATGATATTTTTAGGAACTTTTCTTTGAAAAATCCACTTCTATAATTTTATTTTACAAAATTCGAAAGCAATGTTTTTATGAACTTATTCATATTTTATGATTATGTTATGGTCCATGGGTTTTATTGATGAAGTGTGGGACCTATATCTCCCTCAAATGCATTATGTATGTTTATGTTGGAGGTCGGTCGTATGGTTACTCCATGTGTAACAGTCATAGTTACACAAATTGTAAGATATACATGAGGGTTACAAATTATAAGGTAGTTGAGAGGGTTAAAAGATAATGTAAGTTATGCCCCAAGATACATTTATGGTTCAATTTATGTTCTTATGTTTTGTAGGGATATTTCGGATTTCTAATGTTTCACAATGTAAGTATATATGGGTGACAAGTATGGGTTTTGAAATTGATTTCATATGTTACAAGTATTCATGGCCTAATGTGTTCTTTTCTTATTTTTATATCCCTTGTGGAGATTTTGTGCTCATCCAAAATTTTTAAATTGTTTTCACATTTTAAATGTATTTGTAATACAAATAAAGAAGGAAAGTTAAATATTGGAGGAATTTTCAATGAAATCCTCCTCTATTTGAAATTTTTTATATGTTAGAAGAAATGAGTATTGTTTCTGTGGTATCCACTCTATATTAATGTGTAATGTCATGAATGTGTTATGTCCCTTCTATATAATGCTCTAAACAGAAAAATATCCTAAATATTAAAGGAATATATTTCTTATATAAAATCAGGACTATCTAATTTAATAATTTCAGTCCTTATAAAATTGAGAGATAAGTGAAAACCCCTCACCTATAATGACCATGAAACATCAGACAGAAATAGATCGGGAATCCCTTTTTAAGCTAGTAGATGATCAACACATGAAGAAAACTACACCAGTTTAATGTAAATCATTGATATCATTCTGCTCAACTTGAATATATAAGGTCTAGAGTGATATGATCTCAGTTCCTTGTCTCTCTAAAATACATGACACACCCCATTTGGGGTAGTAAAAGAGACCCACTAAATATAACATTTGTTGAGAGCTAACTAAGAAATAAAAAATTCCATCATGAGAATGAAATCCAATGTTATGATATCCTAAACTAAAAAAAATCAATCTATCTTAAATTTTGATAGGGAGAAAGCATAAGAGGGGCATCAGAGGCCATTATCTAACTTCATTCTGAGAGTCATATAAATCCCCACAATACAAGGCATGAGCTTTGTAGAAAGATTCAATAGTTCAATAACATAGGTAGATACAAAGGAATATTAGTCACTAGTATCAATCAAAGTAGTCACTAAAGAAGGAAAAATGATTATTGTACCTTTCCCATTCAGAGGACCGACATAAACTTCCCCTTAAGACTCATCCACTTTGTGAAGAAGATACATTGTTGATTCATGAGGATTAAACCCCTTTTTTTCTGGAAAAAAATTACTATCCATCATATCTTCAAAGTAAATTTATCCCCATATCATTATGTTGTGTGGTAAAGAAATGAATAATTTCTAAAAGTTCCTTAATAATCCATAAGAGTTATAAATATTCTGTGTATCTATGAAAGCTTACTTTGAGTGCCCAATTTTCCACAAGTGAGATAATTTAGTTTTCCTCTTCCAAAAACTGTAGATGATTTAAAATGATAAGGCTATATAGATCCACCACTATGATTTCCACTATGATAATCATTTTTCATCCTATTTTCTTTAAAAGGGCCACATGATCTACCACTTTATGTAAGAGGAACTCCTTTCATACATGACTTACCAACCAAGTAATGTTCTCCCATCAATACTTTATTTAGAATATCAATATATCACTTGATTTTTAACAACAAAAAAAATTAGATTATATATATTTTTAAAGTCCCATCTCAATCATTCAATATTTTAACTTCTCCTTTGATACTAACTCAGGTGAAAAATTTAAAATCTAGGAAAAATAGTTGGAACACTGTGTTGTTTTCTGGACTTCTTACTGAATATTAAAAGATTCTATTTTCAAAGCCAATACCAATAATTTTGGATAGAATGGACTCGTGGAAAGATACCTAATGTCTTTTAACTCATTGAATGAATTCTTCAAAAAATAATCTAGAATATACCACCACATTCTTCTAAGTCATTTATGATTGAAGAAACCACATTTCACATTAATTGAATATGAAATTTCTAAATATTAGAAGAGTTTATTAACCTTTTCATCTAATTCTCTACCACCTAAGGTTTATTAGAAAACCATAATAATACTAGTTCTAAATTATTGAACTCCAAGAATTATCTATGATATTTTCCCTCTAAGGTACAGCCTTAGTAGCCATATTAAGAAAAGGTCCAGCTACCAGGCCTGTAGATTAGACCACACATAGATCAATGTCTATAAGGATAAAATAAATTGCAGGGATCACTTCTTATTAATCATTCTCATCTCTAAACTGAGGTATATTCATGTGAATTCATAAGGATGTGGTACTAAAAAACATAAAGGGATAAAATTGTAAAAATTGGAAAAGAGATGTGGGATCCTTAAAATTATATTTCATAATTCAATTGGGAAACTAAAACCCTAATCAATGATTTGAAAATAGACTTGAATCAAATCAAGAAATCCATCAAATAAATTGTTTCCCAACACCCCATTGTAACTTATGGATCATTACAATGAGAGTTGGCTATAACATGGCTTGTAACCTACCACTTAATTCTCAAAAATCATATCGCATATCCATCATAATATTCCAAAGTACTTACTTAAATTGAACATGTATGTTCAAATGGATAAAATAATAACTGATATGGTGGTTGAAAAAGGTGTTCACTTTTTATAAGTTTCAATATTTTACAAAACTTATCCCCTATAACCTATTATGATTTGTTTCCTTATAATATTTTTGTAAATAACCATGCATGGAACTAATAGGAAAGAAAGTAAAGAAAATAAGATTTTCATGGTTCAGCCTTAGTGTGAGAACCCACCTGTTTTTCAAAGCCACTCCCATGGGTCTATGTAAATTCACTATTTTAATGAAGTGAATACTACTTTTTCCAACACCCATTAGATACTTACTATCCCCTGATAAGAAATATTACACATACTCTTGTTATTTTCCAATGGTTTCATATAAATAAATTTGTCTAATCAAAGGAATAATGACTTTTTTGAAAATACTCCATAAATACTAGTTCCCAATCCTCTGTTTTATTTTTCTAGATATGAATTTTTAATTTTGAAGAAGTCCATACGATTCTCTCTTACTCAACCTACACTTCTCAAACTCTACTAAAAATGAAAAATAATTTTTTTTATTCTGATTGTCTTAATATGATGAATTCAAAACGATGAATCAATTCTTAATATGCCACACTAAAACTCATCTCAAATTCTCAATACAATCTTCCTCAGACAGATTGACTTAATCCAATTCTCTTTTATTGTAAACAAAACTTTTAGGTGTATGAACTACTTCTAAGATTTATGTTTGGAAAGAAATCTTATTTGAATTTTTTAGCACTTCACCTTTTTTTTCTTAGAAAAAAGTCACAAAATGAATGAATGATTTGAGTAACTATTTATAGGAGACTCAGAAAAACAAAAATGGGGAACAAAAAAACATTCCATACATCCATAAATTTAAAAACTCTTAAAAGAAAATGCATTTAAAATTCAACATTTACTTCTTAAAAACTATTAACATTACTCCGATATTCATGAAAAATTTATTTTCAAGTTTTAACCTCGTCAACACTTCTTAAAACATCTTGCATCTCCTTTTGAGTCTTCTTTATAATAAACTCATTGAAAATATATTTCCATCTAAACTCATTATGAATTTGTTTTCTTCTCAACTCATTACAATCTATTTCCATCTTAGATAATTATAAATGTTTTTCCTTCTCAACTCATTATGACTTCAATTTCCTTCTCATATCATTACAATATCTATTTACATCTCAACTCCTTATTATTTTTCCGTCCATATCAACTCAATACAATATTTTTCTTTATTATCCAATTATGAATATGTTACCTTGTCATATTATTATAAATCTATTCCCTTGTAAGACTGTTACTATCTCTATTTATTTCTCAGCACACTATGATTTTTGTTTCTTAGCTCGTTACAATTTTTTTTCTTTCTCAAATCATTGTGATTTATATTTCTTTCTCCGCTCATCATGATTTCTATTTCATTAATAGATTGTTTATATATTTTCCTTCTCAAATAATTACGATGAAATTATTTAATCTCAATCTTTAAAATTCTTATAACATTATTAGATTTAAACCTTCTGAATTCTGAAAACTTCTGATTCTGGTACTTCTAGATATGATGGAGTCTTTGTCTTGACTTTTAAAATTAAGGCAATCTCTACGATTTCATCATTTCATCGAAGGATTTTATAATGATATTTTTCATAATTTGTGATAACTTATAGATTAGAAAAATAATTGTATGATTTTTTTATAACTTTTGAGAACTTTAAAATGCTTGACTTTACATTTTTTAACAAATAACATCAGCATCATTAGGACTTCCATTCTTAGAAACATAAAAAATTGAGTCCATAAATCTATTTCTTAAAAACAAAAAACTCTTATCCCCCTTTTTTGGGATTGAACAATCATAAACGTTCAACTTTCTTACAAAAATCATTAATATGGAATGAGTCTGATTCCTAAAAAAACTATATTATTTAAAAACACTATTTGTCAACAAATACAAAAACATTGTTAAATAAATTTTATCATAAAGGTTCTTCAATCTCTCTCTTTGGATTTGTTGAAATATATTTTTTACAAATTTTCAAACTCTCATAATTTTTTCATAACAGATATTTTGTAGAAAACTCATGTGTTTTTTGTTTAATTTTATCGAAGCATATTATTTCTCAAAAAAGAGTGTACTTACTCCGCACTACTAGACAATGTAATTTTTATGAAGGATTTTTATCCCTCGGTAGAAAAATATTTTGTGGCCATGTAATGTTAGGATCCTCTTAACTTTTATCTTTTCCTCCCACTTTTCTTTTTCTCTCCCCTATTTTCTGATAACCACATCTTCATATTCATAACAGAAACATAGGTAAAATCAAAATAAAAAGTAAAACAATGTTGTTTACATTATCTCCCAATTTTCCAACAAAATAGATAGCACATTTGGGGTTGTCTTTATTAGATTTAAGAATTCATTGGAGGAGGATGAATCAGAAATTGAGGCCTTAATTTGACAAAACATTCTTTTGAATTTTCTTTTGTAAAGATTTTAGTAAACTGGTGGTTTTTTGAATTGTATTCTGAAAAAGCATCTCTACCAACAAATTTCCCTTTTATAAAGTGAATCATTATATCAATGTGTTATTTTCATGAATATTGGATATGATTTGATAGAATGATCAATTTCACATTGATTATCATGAATTATCTTCAATAGTTTAGAAACTTTTTATTCCAAATCATCCAACTAAACTTTAATCCACAAAATTTTAGTATAATATTGATTAAATGAAACATATTCTAATTTTGAGGTTCTTAAAGATACTAAACATTGTTTATTACTATGCCAACTCAAAAAACATTCACCCATAAAAAAATTTCTTCTTAAGGTTTATTTCCAATCATTATAATCTCTAGCACAATCAGCATTAGTATAACCATGTAACTTCATTTCATAATTTCTTCTATATAAAAACCCACGTGAATGTGTTCCTTTGAAATATCTCAGAATCCTCTTTACATCCAACATTTATGATTCTTTTGGATTACATTAATACCTTGAACACAAAGTCACAACATAAACAATATCATGTCTTAAGGCTATAAAGTAAAGAAGAGTTACTATCATCTTCTACAATTATTTTTTATTCACACATATTTCTGATTAATATTTACTCAACATTGATCTCACTGAAATATGAGTATAAATTTTTTTGGATTCTTCAATTGAAAAAATCATTAACAATTCCATATCATACTCTTCTTGAGAGAATAAAATGTACTTTTATTTTTCGTGTACTTGTAAACTATGGAATAAATGCCATTACGCAAAAATTTATTTTTCAAAATTATTCTTCATTTCTTCATAAATTATTTTACACAAATATTCTCTAAACCCATCAAAAAATTTACCATAATTGTAAAAAAAAAAAAAAATTTGAGTTCTATAGTCAACATATTTCACATATATGTTTCCATCAACATTTACTATAAAAAATTTCAACATTCTAAAACAAATTTCAAGACTAAAATACCATGCATGCGGATCCTGTTTGAGCCTGTACAAATATTTCTTCAATTTAAAAACATTTTTTATTCTTAATCATGTAGAAAAAACTATGGTTGTTAAATGTAATATTCTTCCTCAATCTCACCTTTTAATAAAGGTGAATTTATATATGTATGATAAATTTTGTAATTCTCATGAGCATCCCTGGTATGAAACATTCAATACATTCTAGAATTGAAATAGGGGTAAAGGTTTCATCAAAATCCACACCATAGTACTATGCATAGCCTTCATAAAGAATTATTTCTTTATTTATTAAAATGTCTCTATGCTCATTCAATTTGTTTTTCTAAACCAACTTTTTCAAAAAACATTTTTACTTTATATTCATAGAATAATTTTCCATGTTTTATTTTTCTCAATACGATCCAACTCTTTAGTCATAGGATCCACCTATTCATTATGTTGAGTATCTTATGAAACTGATTCAGTATAAATTTTGATAAAAGTGAAGTATTTTTTCTAATCTCAAATTTCTTCTTGTCTGAAATATAGCCTTCGGATTTCTAATATTGTTTTCAGACACAACATGTTTTTTAATTTTGTAAATTTCAAACTTTTGCTCCCAACTATGCTATCCTCATCACATGATTCTTCTGAATCTTGATAAGCATGTATTTAAATACTTCCAATATTTTTGGAAATCTCTAGTTTATAATCCTCATCATTTTTAACAAGTTTTTTTAAGTAATTTTTATTTTCAATAACTTCCACATCATATGACTCTACCAACTTTTGTAAAACTTTATTCCAATATTTGTAACTTCTTCCATTTTATAAATAAACTATAAATGTTCTTTCCTCATCTTTCTCATCAAAATTTCCCAAATTCATATTTTTTATGTTAATTAAACATGGACATACAAAAACATTGATGTACTTAAATGAATGTAGTTTGTTATATGACATTTCATAAGGAGTGATTTCAGTTTCTGGTCTCAAAAACCTTATATTTTGAACATGTTCAACACTACTAATATCCACTCTCTAATATAACATTGATTGTTTGTATTCTTATAAAATACTTCTTCTCATTTCCACCAAAATTATATTCTTTCTTTCTACTAATCCATCTTTTGTGGAGTATATGGAGAACTAAACTGATGTTTGATTCCATTCTTTCTCAGTTATGTTTCAAATGTACTTTTTTTTAATTTCGTACCATTATCGATTCTAAACTTGTTTATGGAAACCCCATTTATTTCACAATATCGTTTCATAAGAATTTGAACATTTTAATTTCCTCTAACTTATGCTTCATAAACATGATGTTTTCCATCCAAGACAAATCATCCATAAAAGTGATAAATTATAAATAAACTTTTTTATTATTGTCACATTATCCCATATAAATTATAATTAATTAGCTCAAGTGGTTTGGTAGATTGAATCTTAACTCCTTTACAAATTTATTTATTCATATTTTCTTCTTTACAAGTTAAAAAAATATTCTTCCCTTCTTCTCAATTTTGGAAAATTTCAAACAACATCAACATTAGAATGTTTTTAATAATTTTATATCCATGGTGGCTATGTATTTAGTGCAATAAATTGTTTTAATATTTATCACTCATGTAGTAGGTGTTATTGAATTCCTCGATTTGGAAGAGATTCATAGTGGCTCGTTCTCCTTTGGTAATAACATTTCTATCTTACCCACTTCTGATGATAAAAAAGATATTCTATAAAAAAATTCTTTACCATCATTAAAAAGTTGACTTAAACTAGGTAAGTTATTTTTTATCCCATTAACAATTAAAACAACTTTAAATTTCATCTTTTCCCCTGCTATCTCAACCATTCTGATTAGATTTATTTTTTAGGAAATATCATTACTAAATGTAACTTCTCCTCCATCATGACATTTAACATGTTTCAAGATCTTTATATAAACATTAATATGTTAATAAAACCCACTATCAGGTATCCCTGTTTGGTACCTTTTACATGCTTTCAATGATATCTCAATAATAAAATATATTTCTTTAAATTTCTTCTTTCTAACTACCATTTATTTTCTATTCTATGAAACTTGTTCAGGAAGAAGTATCATACAATTTTTAGCATGATGACTAGGCATATCACATCTTCCAAAAACATCATTAATACCTTAAAATTTATTTTTTTGGAATTTTTCTAACATCGTTAGAATTCATCTTTGCAACTTTCTATATATCTGGAAAGTTACTCATTTTTCTTTCACTATTTCTTCCACATTACTCTAGAATATTTCGATTAGAGATATATTTTTTAAAAAAATATATACCCTACACCCACATATTACACACCACTAATAATACCCTTAAAATATATATTTTCTATTTAAGTAATATCCTTATCTATAGAATCATTATTGGGGTTGATAACTTCTTTCTGTTTGAACAAACTCTGGGTGTGGTCTATCTTTCTTTGTGATAGATATTTTATATTTTCTTGATAAAAATGGTTTCTCAAAACATTTTTCACCCATTCTTTCCCGATAAATTTTTTAGAACCTAAAATGTTAGAAAGATCAAATGAATAAATTGTATTGGGGGGTAAGGATTTCACATGCTTCTTGATTTTTACTTTCTCATAAACCATAGAAGTATCATATTTTACTTCCAATGATTTTTTTAAGTTTTAATTCAACTTTTTCAAGTAATTTTTGGACTCAAAATTTTTTGATTGAAACTTGTTATCTTCTTCTTTCGTAGAGGTAAGATTCTTAATTAAAACTTCAACCATCATTCTCTATTTGAGTATTTTAGGTTTGTAAATTAAAATATCCAGAATGTATTCATCCTCCTAGATGATGAAATATTTTCTTCCTTTTGATATGTATTCACAATATTTATATATCATTATTATTTCTTTCCTGGTATATTTTTTTCCTCAAGAAATGCAATATTTTTTGTTCTGAGATGATACTCTCTATAATATTCTTCACCACCTTCTTTTCTATTTTAGAAATATTTTTTTTTCTTAAATTTTGCGATGAAGTTTCTAAATTATTCTAAACATTCATATTCCGACAAATTTATGTCATTTGAGTTTAATTAAACATTATTACTCAACATACATCATTTTTTCTTTTTAAAATTTTTCTTTTATTTAATAGAAAACTTTTCTTCTTTATCATTTTTGTTCCACTTCTTCCATCATGTTTTTTCATCAGAATCATCTTTATATTCTACAACATTCTTATTTGGGAAATTCATGGAAAAGAGTACAATTAAACTATACACAAAACATTTGAAAATAATTTTACCTCTATACTTTCCTCTTACTCTTCGATAGTTATTAGATTTGGGAGACATGATTTTTTCATTCAACCCAACATCCCCTTATCCTTTAAGGTCACAAGGATCAAGACCATCCACATCTTGAGTTTTCTACTTTCTCAGAGCTTTAAAATCCATTTCATCTTTAATATTATTTTTAAACATTGTATATTTTCTCAATTTATAATAAATAAATAAAGGTGTATAATTCATAAAGAGATTAATCATCATTATCTTATAAATAATAAATTTTAGAAACAATCCTTTCTAGAATGTTATTCATACGTTTCTTCAAAATTTTCAGAATCTTATAAAACTCATTGAATCCTCAAGTATTATAAAAAAATCATTTCCTCTGGTGAAGTATTAATCAATAGTTTCTTTATCAATCATTATTATGTATTCATACTTACTAATCCATATTTCTATTTCTCTTCCTTCAATTTAGTATTCCCTACAAAAATACATTCTAGATTTCCCAACATACTTTTTGAAGTATTGAGAACCATCATAATCTGATAAAAATTATCTTCTAAGAACATAAGGATTGCATTTCTATCCTTTCATTAAAATTATATATTTCTCATATCAACAAACAACATCAGATAATATTAATCAATAGGTGGAAAAACAATTGTATCAACATCAAAAAATTCAAAAAAATGTGATAGAAAAAAGGATCCATCTTATTTTTCCACCCATAATATTTTTTCCCATAAAATGTAGGAATTAATCTACTACTGAAAGAATTCATATTATCTAAGATAAGGATTCAATAAGGGATCATTTCTTCTATTACCAATTTATGTTCCAAGGGATCGAATAAAAACAAAATGGGGGAGGGGTCGAATTAAATGTTCAATTTTTAAAGGGTTCAATATTTTTTAAAAACATAACCCCTAAAACCTATTAATATTTATTTCATTATCATCTTTTTGTAAAAAATAATTCATAAAAAATTATGAGAGCATGTAAATAACACAAAATTCAAAAGGGGGGACCTCAGTGTGAGAACCTACATATTTTCCATAACCACTCTCGAGGGTCAATAAAAAATCACCATTATGAATGACAAAGTTCAAATTGTGACAACTCCGATTGGACATCATCTATATTCTGATAGGAAGGATTATACAGAAACCCGTAATTTTATAATGTTTTCTTATTGAAAATTTTATCCAAAAAGAGAATAAAGGCTTTTTGTAACTGATCCAAAACTATTCAGTCTAAATCCTTAGTCCAAGTTGGCTAGATCTGATTTTCTCAATCTGATGAAGTCAATATGATTCTACCTTACCCAACCAACACTTCTAAAACTCTACGTAGAAACACAATATGATCTTTCTATATCTGATAGATTCGATATGATGGGATCAATATGTTGAACCCATTCTCAATCTACAAAACTCAAACATTACTCAAATGTATAATACAATTTCATTCATCAAATTGACTCAATACTATTCTCATGCCCAAAAAAATAAGTTTCTGATATTTTTTTGAGATCTTAGTCTAGAAAGAACATTCACTTGAATTCTTTAATTTTCTACCTTTTACACTTAATAAAAGTGTTACAAAAAGAATTAAGGATTTGAGAAACTCTTTTTAGGAATCTCAAAAAATCCAAATAGGGAAAATGAAAACATTCCCCACTTCCTCAAATTTTAATACTCTAAAAATCACTCACATTTAAACATCAACATTGGCATATTCAACCCTCCTCAAATTTTGTTGTGATTTATAAAAAAATAGAATTCCATGTTTTGACATCTTCAGATATTCATAAATATTGTGGAATCATCTTTTTGAGTCTCATTCAAAATCATCTCATTACTAATTTGATTCCTTCTCAAATCATTAAAAATCTATTTCCTTCTCACCTCATTATAATTTTTTTTCCTTCTCATCTCATTATGAATCTATTTCCTTCACAGTTCATTCTGAAATTTGTTTCCTTCTCATCTCAATACGATTTATGTTTCCTTCTAACATCATTATTATTTATATTTCCTTCTCATCTCATTACAAATCATTTTCCTTCTTAGCATTCTACAAATATGTTACCTTCTCATCTCATTACGAATTTCTTTGCTTCTCATTTAATTACGATTTCTATTTATTTTCTCATATCATTACGATTTCTTTTTATTTCTCATCTTATTATGATTTATGTTTTATTCTCATCTCATTAAGATTCATGCTTCTTTCTATTCTCATAATGATTTCTATTTATTTATCATTTCATTAATGTTTTATTTCATGACCATCTCATTATGATTTTTGTTTCATTATATTCTCATTATGATGGAATTATTTACACTAAAACTTTTAAATTATTCATATTTAATTATCTTTATACATTTTTACTTCTAAAAACTTCTGATTCTAGTATTCTTAGATATAATGGAGACATTTCTTTACTTCTGGAATCGATGAAATATTTATGATTCCTCCATTTCATCAAATCATTTTATCATGATAGTTTTAATAATTATGAGAACTTATTAATTTGAAAATCATTTTTTGATTTTTTTTTATAAATTCTGAGAACTTTATAACTCATGACATTACATTATTCAACAAACGTCTTTAGAATCATTACGAAATATATTCTTAGAACCATCAAAACCTGAGTCCAGAAACCTGTGTCCATAAAAACGTTTATCCGCCTTCATTTTTGGGTTTGAACAATCTGAAACATTCAACTTTCTTACAGAACTAATTATGATGGTCTGGGTCCGATTCCTTGAAAAAATCATCTTATTAAAAAATCATAATCATAAAAAAATTAAAACACTTTTTAAAAAAATTATTACCAAGGGACTTAAAAAATTAGGACCGAGTTCTACTGTTTTAGTTTTTTTATGAACCAACTCAAAAAACCCAAAAAAATGAAGGGGAGTGATTTTAACAAAATAAAAACTCACAAAAACCAAGTATCATATGTACAAAAATAAACATTATTCATTCCAAACAATACTCATAGATAAAGTACCTCATGTATAAATATAAGAGTATAAAAATGTCATTAAAATTCAATTCCTCACAAAATTTGATCATGATTTCAACTTCAAAATCACACATAAAAAGTTGATCACATGTTCCACCTATCTCAATCAACTTCCAAGGTCCCCCAAATCAATTAAATATACCACCTTAGATTGGTTATTTATCACATCCAAAACATAATATAATAAAATATATAAAAATATAAGAAAAATTGTAGAGTTTGAGAAAAAAATCAATGTAGGGTCTCACGAATATTTTCATAAGAAATTTATAAAAAATAAACTAACATTTCATAATATAAAATAAAAAATCATAAGAAATTAATTCCATTTTTAATTTTAAAATTTGATATTAAATATTTTTAAATTTATATATTATAATTATGTTCAAATTTAATTTCCACAAAAACATTTAGTCCCAAGATTCTTCAACCAAATAAGTTGGAATTAGAATTCCAATAAAAATTCATATTGGTAAGTCATTTCAATTAAACCTCAACATGTATAATCATTTTAAATAATAGAATTTTATTTAAGAGACCATATGTTATATTAATATAGGAATTCTAACTAATCATGATGAAATATGGCTCAAAACATGTATGCACTCCCTATATCATAATCCATGGGAGAATAGGATAGTTTTCCAAAAAATAGACACCATAACCATAAGATAGTTTAGTTAGAATTTTAATCATAAATCAATGTTTTCCTCCAACCAAACTACCCATGATTCCATGTTATGTAATGTATTTCATATATTTGTGGGGATATCATTCAATTCAATAAATCTTATTCATTTTAGATAATTATTTCAATTGGTCTGAAGTTCTTCTTTAAAAGATTTCCTTCCTTTAAAAAACCAAATGTGAAATGGATTTCATCAAAAACTCATTCTTTTTATTTAAAATCATCTCAATTAAAACCATAAACTATTTCATCCATATCAATTAAAAATCATTCCTTAAAACATTCATTTCAAATCAAGATCATTTTTTTTTGAAATTAACACTTAATTTTTAAATTCCATTATCATTGAATTTGATCACCAAAACACAATGACATATCAAATAATTTATTAAGAGGATCAATTAAATCTTTAGAAATAAATTATGAAACTAATTTAAATTTAATAGGAATTAAGGATTTCAATTGATAGAGACTAAATTACTAAACCACCCACTATAACCATATCAACAATACCCTCATGAGATCCACCAATGGAGGGATGTAGGATAAAAATATCAATTGAGATACTTAGAAACCAAATTTATAAATTCAATATATAGATCCACAAACATCCTGAGAAATCATAACTCTCAAAAAAAATAAAGGAGAATCCATGATCAAAATGATATTATGCATATTAGAAGAGATCGAACAAAAAAATTGAAACTTTGATGCATAAAGATAAGAGAATTTAATATCCAAACATGTATCATGGGATCCTACATAGAGTTTATGTTATAATGAAAATTCAATTTAGGTTATATAGATGTTAACAAAATATTAGACTAACCAAAAGGATTACTCTTCCCTTTCGATTAATAGCCTCATTAGTGTCACTAACAAGAATCCTGGACTCCACTAGCTTCCCAGTGGAACTTTGATGAATTTTATAGCTATTGGATGTCCGAAAGGAAGGATGGTGGGATTCAACTTGTTTTACGTTGTCATTATTATAGGAATCCTCATTTCCCAACATCCCACTAGTTGAATAGTGAGCCTAAATGGCGAGCCAGTGGTCCTCCCATAGCTTTTCCAACTATAGAAGCATTCCCACTTCCCTGATAAATTTTTTTACCACCTCCCAAAATCTAATAATAGTATAAAATAATCTTCAATGACCCTATAATATCTTAAAAAATTGGAAAAAATCATGAAACAATAGGTATAACTAAAAAATATTGGAAACAACAAATGATCGACATGAAAACCAAGAGAACCAATAAAAAACGAAGTTCATACCAAAAATCTCATAACAATATGATACAAATACAGTGAAATTTATCAAGGTTCATGAGGTTAATAAATTTTTTATTTTTTCATGTATATTTTTCTTTATTGTGTTATTTATTATTTGGATAATTTATTTATTTTTATTATTCCATATTACTCATGTTTATTTCCCTTTGAAAACATTCATTTTACTCAACCCTTATTGAGTGTTTCAGCTCAACCTTATTACATTTTTATTTCATTAAGTTTAATTAATTTTAGTAAATAAGATATATTATAAAGGGTAATATGTGTAAATAATTTAATTTTTGTAATTTTTAAGACTTATTATGTAATGAAAAAATAGACTTATAATGGAAAAAATTACCATCGGATGGGGAAAATAGGGGTTTTAGTAAGTATAATTATTAATTCTCTGGATATGTAAAACAACAAAATCATAGCTATATAAGTGAGTTATTAATTTTTTTATTATTATAATTATTGATAGTTAATTTGGGGTCACTGGTGTTGGAATCTAATCTAGTATGAAAAGGTTATTTTTTTAGAACTCGATTTGGAGTATGAATCTAGGAAATATCAATTGGAATCAGTGCAGGGTTTTTATATATTTAGAGATTAGTATATTATCAATTAAGAAATATTTATGATTTTGAACACCTAGAGAAAATATATGAAAAATTAATATTTTGTTTTTTCTCAATGAATCATGAGGACAAATGTCAATGGATATGGATGAACAAATAACTATTGTTCGATGAGCAGATACATTATAAAAAGTCAATCATACTAAGTACCATATGAAAAGTGTGAGGTGCAGAAATATGATTTAACTTATGTTTAGATATGTATTTGATTTTAAATTAACATTAAAATATAAATATGGAGATTTGGTAAGATATATTATTTATGATTATTATATAATAATATTTTACTATATATATAACATTTTACTTAGTTAATATTTATTTTGTAAACAACATTGTGCAAGTCCCATGTAGAATGCTAAAGAATACAAGCACTAGACCTATCCAATAAAAAGTTCATCTATTCTTGGATTAGAAAGGAGTATTGTGAGGGATGGAGAATACATGAGCATTGGTAACATTCATGTAAAATCATGGGTAAGAATATGAGGGGTGGAGTAAATTTAATTCCTTCACATTATCATAGATGGAATCCACTAGAAAACACTAACACTCAGTAGATTTCACTGCCACTTGTATCCTACACATTGAGTGATTCTATATATTTATCTCATGTAAAAAAAATATATGGTACTCTCTTTTAAAAAATGGGTACAACTCCTCTAACAAATACAAATTGATGAAAAATATTGACTAATTGTTTCATTAAACGACATCATATCATTTAATCATCATCCTCAAGAAATCATAATATTCAATGGTACTTCTTATTCAAATTTAGATATCAAATTGAAACTATCATCACAATAAAGATGATATTAAACCATATATATCTAATAATAATAAAAACCATAAACCACCACAGATTCAAGTTATACATTTCGTACAATAATTTTTTCAATGAATATTGTACTACCAAGTATGAAAAAAAATTACAACATTTTTTTTAAATAATAAAATTATATACATTCACTCTATAATTCATTAAATATAAATTATATCATTTTAATAAAATAAATATGTGATCATCCACAAAGGGTAAGGATGATACTTTGTTACACGAAACCTCAAACATGTCATTTTGATAGTTTGATAACATTCCATAATTTATATAGGTAACTAAGGTGGTGATTGGATCACTAGGATTTTAAAATCTACGGTAGTGGGATCATCATTTATAAATATGGATCTATAGATGGGGTACTACATATTCATTGATAATAAAATTTGATATATTTTTTTATTTTCATCAAAAAATACAAAGCACCATTATCCTCCTTGTCCACGTGAAGAAGAATGAACAATGTTTGCATCCGTGTGAAGTAGATGTGAATAACATGGTACTCAATTCAGTGAACGATCATAATTCATAATTTTACATAGCTACATGATTTAAGAAATAATATGTATTCTTATTTTATAAAGGAAACTAAGAACACAGAAAGATAGCATCACAAAAAGGCCTAAAGAAACTCCTCTATTCATTATCAAGTAGTATATTTAAAAAATAGAATAGTAAATTTTGTGAGTTTCTTTGGGTTATGTGATGAAGGAATACAATTTTTCAGAATCACTGAAATAATGAGTAGAATCCTCCATGATTCCTTACACATGAAAAGGATAATTAAATTGGTGTTCTATTTCATGTAATAGTGACAAACCTCTATACATCCATGTGGATCCACCACTCAAAAAATGCATGCAATGCACATGTAGACATTGAAATACAAGAACCTCTTCTTGGGATACTGTATAGTATATACACAAAGTGAAATAGTGATAAAGATTGATAATCCGTGAATTAGTAAAAATATATGATAGAATATGTAATGAGTTTACATGAGAATCATACATCATGTAATTCATCATATGTTTTCAAAGTGAATTCAATGTGTTTGATATGATAATTCAAGAGAAAAAATGAATTTTTATGTGAATGTTTATACTTATAAAAAATAATATTATGTGATAGATAAAATAATTCTAGGCTTATTTATGTTTAGAATAAGAACTCATGTTCTTGATAATTTTATTGACAATGAAAAAATATGATCATTTATTATCATATGAAGCTAACTAAGTCTGTAAAACACAATAATGATTTTTATCTATTGGTGTTCTTGTAGAATTTAGATGTGAATGACATGGTGATGCTGCGTACTCATATAAAAAGATCAATATAAAATGGATTCAAAAGTAACCCGGATCATAATGAAATCCTTAAATCATTATATCAAATATTATGAATTTGGTTTTGATTAGGGAATCTACCACTCATTTAAGGGGATATTATAATAGGGGCGTATAAATAATTATAATGGAATTATAGTTGGGTTGTATGACCTAATGTTATGGTAATCACAAGAAAATATTATGAATAATCTATGTTGGTGTGTCTATCCAACAAGGAATGGAGTATGATTTGACACCGAACGACTAAAATACTATTTGTATCTCTCAATTTTCTTACTAATACATGTGAGGTAACACTGTGAATACTTTTCTGAGGATCTAGATCCTTAACAAATGTGAGGTGATAAATTAAATAAAATATACCACTGATTATCCCCCTCTCAATGGTCAAACCAAAATGTGGGTCTACAGGTTATATTAGACACAATTATCTCTATAATGATATAATATAAGATTATTACAAATGGGTAATCATAATTCTATGAACAATAGATATTGTGACCTAAAAGTTTCAAAAATATATATTTCTTTTTTTAATGAACATTCATTACAATACAAAAACAATCTATTAAGTGTCGTTAAGATAGTATTTCATTGGAATCATGGAAACGTAAACAAATGATTCATAAGAGTTCAACATCTTCTCTAACTTAGGTCATCAAATCTAGCACCTTTATTAGACATATCAAATATAATAACTATCATTATAACCTCTATAAAAGAAACATAAGAATGTGTAAACTAAGAGGAAAATGTGGTCTTATTCACCAGGTTGCATTCTTGCTCTTGGATCATAGCTCGTGTTCCCCTTCGTAGAGTTTTTCTCTCTCTTTGGCAGTGTTGGATCCTCTACCCCACACTCTTATAGTTCTTTCTTCTCTTTCTCTTGATCTTTTTAGGCCTTCACTCTCTTTATGCTCTCTCTTTTCCCTGGGTCTCATCTCATTGTTTTACCTCCCCCTGCTCTTTGAAGGTCCTTTCATTTCTCATCAGTTTTCTATACTATTCTTTATCCTGACGTTTCAACACTCCCCTTTGGGTCAGATCTAGCTCAATGGTTAGATTAATGATTTTAGAAAAGCGTATAGGTGGTTGTGACTCTTCTTGGTGCCTCCTTTTGCATTCATTTATGGTTTCATACCATGCTTCATTCCTTTGTATTTTCCCCTCATGGTGTTTCATTATAGAAGTACATTAATTTCTCATATTAATGTTCAACATGATATT
The DNA here is from genome assembly GCA_963277665.1 of Viscum album. NCBI lineage: Eukaryota > Viridiplantae > Streptophyta > Magnoliopsida > Santalales > Viscaceae > Viscum > Viscum album. Next base: position 1,945,544,842 of record OY728148.1, read on the forward strand.
TTATAGAGATATTGAAGTTGTTCTCATTGGCTTGTTGTAGAGGCCCTTCTGCTCTCACTCTCTTTGGCCTCTAGGTTCTCGGCTCCATTATAGGTTTGTCGGGTGCACTGACCCACTTGAGTTTTTGGGTGTGTGGTGTGATGTGAAAGGTTCTACCAGGTGACCATGCTTGTTCTCGGGTAAGGGGATTCAATTTAGATGGGTGTTGTGGTGTCATAAGAGGGCGGAGTCTGTGAAGATGCATAGATGACATTGTAGTGACCCCAATCCTGATGTACATAGACATTACATTACTTTTTCGGAATACTTAATACATAACAGAAAAAACACACAAGGACCGTAATAGTTTAGTGTATTTCCATAGTTTCCAAGGCATTGTTGCCAAGACCATATTAGTTGACAAAGTCCCTTTATGAATCGAGTTCACTCCTCGTTCTAGTCCTGTATCACTGAACCGGATTAACATACTATTTCATCCATGTATATCTCATGAGATATAAATATTTACCCAATTCATTGGAGGGATATATTGGTCCCACCCATCTCATAATGAAATCATTCTTACTTGTTCCCAAAAATGAACATAAAACATTCATCATAACCCAAATATTAAAATGGGTTTCATAAACATCATCTCATCATCACATAATCCATATAAAACAAATGGATATGTCATCATAAGAAAAGTGAAACCATGAAAATAATAGAGATATTATAATTGAAACATACACATATTAAATAATTTCATCTTAGATGGAAAATGGTTTTAATAAAACACTTGAAATGATTTCTTGAAGAAAAATATCCTTTCTTCTTCAAAACCATTTTCTTTTTACAAAATTCCATGAAATTTTAAAATAAAAGTATTTTATTGAAAATATTTATTAACTCTTTTAGAGTAATCATCATAAAAATGATGCGTTATGAAACCATAAAAATCCATTCACGCTATATAAGTTAAAAATAACATTCTTCTCGTACTTTTTTTAGAAAAGTCAAAAAGTTCCTGGTGTGGTAAAAAAAGTTAGATTCCTTTCATAACATGTGGTAAATTTCAAAAATGGGTAAAAAGGACATTAAAAATACATGAATATATTTTTAGAAATCATGGTCATGGATGATAACAATAACCCTAGTAAATACTTACGAATAACAATCGCAGATAAGAATGAGATTGGAATAGTTATCCCTTACCCTAGATCTGATACGATTCGTATGTATCCGAACCTCCATTATAATGATTTAAATAATTTCATTGACTTATTACTGAATCATATTCATTTTTATTATATCATATATGGTTCACTTATGACTTTATATTACCTGTTCTTTTGTAAATTCCATGTTAAAGTAGTGTTTTGGGTAAAATCGTTTCATTTTTCATACATGTTTCGACATGTTGTTCTTGATATTATTACTTATATACTGATTTAATTAATTCCAGAATGTAAAACATGATTTATATATAATACATATTCAGTATATAAATATATATTATAGATCGATACATGGAATGAAATACACCGTTCATGGAGACGGTAGGCCGTGCGTACGCATGAACGCCGTTTTCGTTTCCTTATTGAATTGAATGGAATTAAGTAAATGAAACAAACAGAGTAATTATTATTTAGTATATTTCATGATTATTTATTATATATACTTTATAATAATACTTGAATGGTTAATCATGGAAAATGAATCTCATCGCGTTCGTGGAGACGGTTGTCCGTACGTACGCACGAGCGATGATATCATTCCAATGATCTTGGAATTGTATTGATGTGTATGTATAATATTTCAGAATCAATATAACTTTACAATAATCATATATAGTTATTTTTTTACACCATTATAACCATCCATGTATGGTGGTGGTGGAAAACAGATTACACCATGGCGTGGAGAAGGTATTCCGTACGTATGCACGCGCGGTGATTTCCTTTTCCGTAGGATGGATAGAAGATGGAATTGGGTTGTTTCATATTTATCATAAAATATCAGTATATTAGTGATACTGATGTTATTAATTTATGACGAAAAAAATAATGAAGAATAAGTAGAAGAAGAAATAAATTGGAAGGAATCGGTAAAGAATATTACCTCTTCTTTGACGCGCCTCTTCTTAACCTTGTCTTAAGGCACTAGGGTTGGACTTTTGAAGAGAGCAGAACATCTATAATGTTTCTAGAGAAGATAATAAGCGAAATGGTCAGGGGTTGGCCAATCTACAAGGCTCAAAAGGGTGTGAAGAGAAGAGTGAAGGGGTGCCCTTTTTATAAGGGAGGAGAAGGGCACCTTTGGAAAAACATAAAATATTATTTTATAATAAAGTTATATTCAGTTTATAATAGCTCAAAATTCATTTATTTAGAAGATAAAGTGGGTTTGGTTCAAAATCATCTCAACCAATAGGCTTTAGACATCTTTAAGTTACTATTTTAACCTTATCATTAAGATTTAACTCTAAATTTAATAATTTATCTTTTACCGTGTCTTCTTGTTTTCTTACACTATATGGTAAATAATATTACTATAACAAGGCAAACGAACCCCAATTGGTTCATTATTAATATATATAACCTTATATAAGTCATTTTTCTAAACCTTATATTTTTACAAATAGAATGACAATTAATAATATAATATTTGTTTTAAAAACTATTTTATGTCAATTTTGATACTATTTGGTAATTGATTTTTGTGAAAATCATAACAACATTATTAGTTCGAAAAAAGTAAATTGAATCAATAATAACATGTCATATTAACCTATAAAATAAAATTAATTCATAAAAAGTCTAAATTACATTTATTTGTGTATTTATAACATCAATTAGGGTAATTTTTCATTAATAAGGTAATTAATGTATCATCATTGTGTCATAAATAAATTAAATTATTTAATGTCTAAAAATTATAAATAAAATACAATTATGTAAGAAATCTTTTTATCTTTCTAATAATTATTTATGGTCGAATTTATCTTATATATTTGAGTATATTAAAAATGTTTTAGTTGTTAAACTTTGATTTTTACTATTTTGACTCTTCTTTAAATAAAATAATAATAAGTGTCCTAATCTAATCCAAGTGGACCTAAAGGGTAATATTTTATTCCTAAGGTTGTTTTTGGTCGAATTACACTTATCCAATAGAATTAGGACATGTGTTAGGGTAATAATAATATCATTTTTACCCTTAATTACCGTATTTACTTTTAACCGTGGTAAATAAAATTAAAAAAGTTACTATTCACCAAAATTTATTCTTATCTTATTGAACCACATTTTACTCCTTTATATTAACCGTGTCTCTCGGATTTTCAAAATTCCACTCATAGAAGCGATAAAATTATGTTTTATGTAGATTTTCAAATTCTCCTAGGAGGTGGGTAAAAGACGGTGAAAAGTTCAATAAACTTTTTATATATCAAAAATTATTATAAAATGACTCAAATGAATTATGTTAAACTTTTATTGGTATTATGTATCAATTTTGACCTAAAATAAATTTAAATAATATAAATATTTTTTTAAATAAAAAGTCTGTTTTTAAATAGTAACCCAGTGTTTTCACTACTCATCAAAAATTGAATGTTTTCAGAAAAATACCAAAAATTCACCCTAGGCTAATTTTGATATTCCGAATCCAAAAATGAAGTCCATTTTAAATTTATAAATTTTCAAAAAGTGTGTATTACTATTCATAACATCTAGTTCATAATAATATTATAATAATATCTCGTTTAGTGAAACATGGTATTGTGTACAACACACGCGATCGAAGAAGGACTTGATTGAATGTAATGCAAGCCAAGTCAGGGTTGTGTGTAGTGAAAGCTCTATTTAGTGTTTAATATAAAATAATCAAACCATATTTCATTTATACATTAAAAAAATCTATAATTAATGTTTCATAAAATAATTTCCACAAAACGAACTTGAAATTTTGTGTAACACGAGCCAAGAATAGTGTTGTGTATACTGCAAGATAATACGGTGTTGCATATAGTACAAGATAATCTTTCTGTAGTGTATAATAGAAGACATCAAAGAAATTAAAAATAGTGTACCTCATAAAATCTCGGGGTGTTACATTCTACCCCCCTTAAAACGAATTTCGCCCTCGAAATTCATCGGGGTTATAAATCGTTTACTACTTGAAAGTTTCATTCATAGAAACCCACATCGTAAAAAAGAATACTAAATCATCATTTTAAAAAAGAAAGTTAGAAACAAAATGGATACCCAAAGTAACTCATCACTTGGGTTCCCACATAGGATTATATAGGTGAAAATATGGATATGGAAGATAAATCTAACCGTCAAGTTCTAGTGGAGAGTGGTAGAGAACATGGCTATGAAAAATCCAACAATCGCAAAGCCGTAAATTTGTGATGATCTAAGGTACCATCTGATTCATCAGATATTAGAGTACTAGAAAAACATTTTTGGTTTCCAAGATCATTTCCCTAACATTGATGAACTTTTACAAAAGGAGAAATACTTACTTGATTTCAGTGTAATATCATCGTTGGTCATTCCATTAACAATTTCTACTTCATCTCTATTTAAAAAAATGAAGCTGAATTTTTCATTCATGATGTGTTAGCAGATCATGTGATAGAATGATAAGTCATCCCATCTGTTTCTATCACAAATAGGTTAGCATAAGTTAGTAAATATACATAAGCCCATCTATGGTGAGATTAATCATATATGATTCCATCAATGGACTTAAACTTCATCTATCATACCGCATAATAAAATAAAACTAGTTCCTACTAATCAGGGACCTCTTGTAGGCCAGTGGTCGGCAATAAAGGTCGGTCGCACTTCAGTTGTGGGTTCGATTCCCACAAACTTGTCCGACGTGATGGGTTGTTTCACGTCCTGTAGGTTGACCTTTTTCTAAAACTACATTATTATAACATTCCATCAATAATATCAAAAAAATGTTCTATCCTTAAATAAAACTAACTTATGTCCTACATAATCCATTCCAATATTTAGGATTATCTAAAATACTTCTGTCCAATCTTATAGTATAAAGAAAATGATTACTAGAAATGTCATCAAACAAGCATGTGAATACCATTATCCCCCATATATTATACGATATATATTTTTGGTCACATTCCATACATGTGAATAGCTTAATCATGTATTCTCTTGAAAAATGAATACCCATTGAACCTTAGTGAAAACATGAATGCAGTCAAAAGTTTACTCTTTCCACATAGCAAAATCCAAAAATTTCTATATACTCAAACCATGATATCAGTCATCAACTCATTTTATTTTCTCTTTATCCCTTCATTATTCACATATCATCTTCTTTCCAAAAATATTTCAATCACTATTCATGGTAACTGGTACCATATAATTTTTGAAAACCAATACATAGATATTCCAAAATTTCATTATACCATAAATGAGATTCCATGATACTATTTTGAAATCCCATTACATAAACACTTAATCATTACACAACATCATTTTCATACTCAACATCACAAATAGTGATCACATGTGACTTCCCTTTATCATTTTCCTTAAGAGGTTGCTCACATTGATCATCATTAACCCTTGGATTAGGCCATTGATTAGCATAATGCCCCGTTTCCTTGCACATGAAGAATTGAAGTGTTGGTGGTGAATTCTCTAGCGTCTTTTCTTTATTCACATTGTTATAAAACCTTTTTTCCATTACTGAGACACTCAGAAGCTCTATGACCTTCTTTTCCACACTGAAAACATTTTCTATTCCCTTTAAGACAATCTCCACCATGGTTCTTTCCAAACTTTGAGCATAAAGAAACATTCATCTTCTTTTCACAATTATTTTGATATTTTCCATTGAACTACAACCGTCGTTTCGTGTCAAAACCATGATATAGATATGTTACACCAGCTTCCTATTCTACCTTGATTGCACAATGCACAATTTATTTATAGCTTCTGAAGTCTTTTATATCTAATGCCCTTCAAAGACTTGGTTTTAAGCTACTGAAGAACCGACCAACTTTCCTTTTAGGATGGATGATAAAGCTTGATTCATACCGTGAAAGACTTGTAAAATTATCTTCCTATATACCAACAGATTCATCATACTTGTACTTAAGCTCGAGGAACTCATTTTCCATCTTTTTTTGAAGAATACGAGTGAAGTACTTACTGAAAAACAAGTTCTTGAACTCGTCCCATTCCATGGATTTAATTTCATCTTGGGGCCTTGTATTCTTAATTAGAGTCCACCATTGATCTGATCCACCTTATAAATGGTATATATCTAGAATGACTTATTCATGTTCTGAACAACGAAGTATGGAAAGTAACTTTTCAATGGTATTGATTCATTGGTAAGCAACAAGTGGATCGGAAGACCCACTGAAAGAAGGTCGATGTTGCCTCATGAAGGACTCAATAGAATATTTTTCCCTTCTATATTCATTTGGAAGTCCATTTTGACTCATTTATTGTGTAAGTGTAGTAATAATATTTTTCACTCCATCTCCCATGACATTAGTTTGTTCAGGAGGACAATCATTGCATTGTGTATTACGTTGATCAACACGGTTCCTTCGGTTTCCAGCCATCGTCTAAAACCCAAAAAGAATAGTGTGAGAGGAAAAAATCATGCTAGGTAAAACAACATAATAAAGGGGGAGTACCTTCAATATCTAACATCTTAGGTTTAATTCTAAGATCGTTGCCGTAATTCTTGGGCTATAACCTATACTTATACTTAACTTTAGGGACATCCCTAGAAATACCATAGAAATATCTACAGGGATCTCACTAACATTTTCGCATCCTAGTTTCCAAAGGTTAACTAAACTATTCTTTTGATACCAACTGTAGAGACCCCAAACCTGACATACATAGACATTACATTACTTTTTCAGAATACTTAATAAATAACAAAAACAGACACACATGGACCGTATTAGCTTAGTGTCTTTGGAAACTCAGAATATAATCTTCTAATCATGGTGAAAGTTCTTCAACATCTCCCATAAAGATCATCCCCTTTTGTTTTCTTACCTAAAACCTTTCTCTAAATCCAGGGGAAAAGAAAACATATAAAGGGTGAGCTCAAACGCTCAGTAAGGGTAATCATGGAGAAAATAAAACAAATCATATACATTTGAACTAAAAACATCAACATAATGTTTAAACATAAAAATCTTGATCAATGAACTAAAACATGGCAGTACGTAAGGAAAAGATCATAATGAAACATTAATCATGATAAAATAGCTTGCGAATAAAACATTTAATTGTGGAAAACCATTAAGCACATGATATGATTTCCATAGTAGCCAAGGAATTGCTTCCAAGACCATCTTAGTGGACAAAGTCCCTTTCTGGATCGAGTTCACTCATCATTCCAGTCTTGTATCACTGAACCAGATTAACTTACTGTTTCAGCCATGTATATCTCATGAGATATAAATCTTTACCTAATTCATTAGAGGTAGATATAGGTACCACCCATCTCATAATGAAATCATTCTTAATTGTGCCACAAAATAAACTTAAAACATTTATCATAACCCAAAGAATAAAATTGGTTTCATAAAAATCATCCCATCATCACATAATCCAAATAAAACAAATGGATATTTCATCATAATAAATTTGAAACCATGTAAATCATAGTGACTTTATACTTGAAACATACACATATTAAATAATGTCATCTTAGATGGAAAATGGTTTTGATAAAACAATTGAAATGAATTCTAGAGGAAAATATCATTTCTTCATCAAAATCATTTTATTTTCACAAAATTACATGAAATTTTAAAAAAAATGTATTTTTTTGAAAATAGTCATAAAATCTTGTAGATTATGCTACATAAAAATGAAGCGTTATGAAACCGTAAAAATCCATTCACGCCATATAAGTTAAAAATAACATTCTTCTCGTACTTTTGTTGAAAAAATCAAAAAGATCCTCTTGTGGTAAACAAAAGTTACATTCCTTTAATAACATGGGGTAAATTTAAAAAATGGGTAAAAATGACTTTAAAAATACATGAAAACATTTTTAGAAAACATGGGAATGGATGATAACAATAACCCCAGTAAATACTTACGAATAACAATCTCGGATAAGATCGAGATTGGAATAGTTATCCTTTACATTAGGTCTGATATGATTTGTATGTATCCTAACCTCCTATATAATGATTTAAATAATTTCATTGACTTATTATAGAATCATATTCATTGTTATGATATCATATATGGTTCACTTATGACTTTATATTACCCGTTCTTTTGTAAATTCCATGTTAAAACATCGTTTTGGGTAAAATTGATTCATTTATTGTATGTGTTTCGACATGTTGTTCTTGATATTATTACTCATATCCTAATTTACATAATTATATAATTTAAAACATGATTTATATATACTATATATTCAGTATATAAATATATATAATAGATCGATAAATGGAATGAAATACACCGTTCATGGAGACGGTAGGTCATGCGTATGCATGAACGCTGTTTTCGATTCCTTATTGAATTAAATGGAATTAAGTAAATGAAACATATATGTACATAAATAAAGTATCATTATTATGTAATATATTTCATTATTATTTATTATATATACTTGATAATTATACTTTAATGGTTAATCATGGAAAATGAATCTCATCACGTTCGTGGAGAGGGTAGTCCATACGTACGCACGGGGGATGATATCATTCCCATGATCGTGGAATTCTATTAAAGTGTATGTATAATATTTCAGAATCAATATCACTTTACAATAATCATATATAGTTATTATTTTACACCATTATACCCATCCAAGTAAGGTGGTGGTGGAAAATAGATTACACCACGGCGTGGAGACGGTATTCCGTACGTATGCACGCGCGGTGATTTCATTTTCAGTAGGATGGATAGAATTTGAAATTGGGTTGTTTCATATTTATAATAACTTATCAGTATATGAGTGATACTGATGTTATTAATTTATGATGAAACAAATAAAGAAGAAGAAGTAGAGTAAGAAATAAATTGGAAAGAATCGGTAAAGGATATTACCTCTTCTTTGAAGCACCTCTTCTTAACCTCCTCTTAAGGAACTAGGGTTGGTCTTTTGAGGAGAAAAAAACCTCTATAATGTTTCTTGGAAATATTAGAAGGGAAATTGGCAGGGTTTGGATGTGCTTCAAGGCTAAAAAGGGTGTGAATAGAAGAGTGAATGGGTGCCCTTTTTATAAGGGCGGAGAGGGGAAACTTTAGAAGAACATAAAATATTATTTTATAATAAAGTCATATTCGGTTTATAATAGCTCCAAATTGATTTATTTCAAAGATAAAGTTGGTATGGGTCTAAAGCCTCTCAACCAATAGCTTTTAGACAATTTTAGGTAACTATTTTTACCTTATCATTTATATTTAACTCAAAGTTAAATAATTTAACTTTTACCGTGTCTTCTTGTTTTCTTACACTATATGGTTAGTAAACATACAATAACAATCCAAACGAATCCCAAGTGGTTATTTATTAATATATATAAAATTAGCTAAGTCATTTGGCCGAACTTTATATTTTTTGGAATATAATAACAATTAATAATATAATATTTGTTTTAAAAACTATTTTATGTCAATTTTGACACTATTTGGTAATTGATTTTTTTGAAAATCATAACAACATTATTAGTTCAAAAAATAGTAATTTAATCAATACTAACATGTCCTATTAACATATAAAATTAGAGGAATTCATAAAAAATCTCAAATTACATTTATTTGGGTATTTGTAAGATCAATTATGTTAATATTTCATTAATATGGTAATTACTGCATCATCATTATGTCTTAAATAAATTAAATTATTTAATGTCTAAATATTATAAAGAAAATACCATTATGTAGGAAATATTTTTAGATTTATAATGAATATTTATAGTTGAATTTATCTTATGTATAAGCCTTTATTAAAAAAAATTATTTATTGAACTTTTATTTTAACTATTTTAACTCTTCTTTAAATAAAATAATAATAAGTTTCCTAAACTAATCCTAGTGGACCTAAAGGGTAATATTTCATTCCTAAGGTTGTTTTTTATCGAATTACACTTATCCAATATCTCGTTTAGTAAAACATGGTGTTGAGTACTATACATGTTATCGAATAAGGTCCTGATAGCGTGTAATGCAAGCCATGTCAGGGATGCGTGTAGTGAAAGATCCGTTTAGTGTTGCGTATAACATAGTCAAAACTTATTTCATTTATACATTAAAAAAATCTTATACTTAATGTTGTGTAATATAATTTCCAAAAAACGAACTTGAAATTGTGTGTAACACGATCCAAGAATAGTGTTGCGTATACTGCAAGCTAATACGGTGTTGTTTATAGTACAAGCTAATATTGGTGTGGTGTATAATAGAAGACATCAAAGAAATTAAAAATAATGTATCTCATAAAATCTCGGGGTGTTACAGACATCGGTGAAGGTGGAGAAATGACAGGACGTATTCTTTTCTTTTCTTCCTCATTCAGGTTCTTCGATGGATCAATGGTGTTTTTTGGTTCGGATATTCTCAGAGATGTTTTATGAGTTCTATATCATGTTGTTTTGGTGGGTTCTGATGGATGCTATAGTCAGTCATCTAGTCATCAGTGTTTCTATTGTTTAGGGCTGATGGGGATGGTAGCATCAGCGTGTGCTTCTCGAGGAGGCTTGATATGAGGTTTGATTATTTCTGATTATTTTTCCTGATTACCATCTACCCTTGGTTTAAGGTCTCCCTATAATGACACATAATTTATATATATTTATATTACTTCAAGATTTAATTATATTCATTACAACATATAATAAATCCATGACAGGACAGTATAGGAATAGTATCTTTAGACTTTAGGAACATTAACAACTAGTTCATAAAACATCTACATTGTCTCCCACTTATTTAATCATAACTAGACTCCTTTTTGACATATCATACTGAATACCGATATTCATGACCTACAGAAAATAAACATTTAAAAGGGTGATCTCAAATGATCATTAAGGATCAACTATTGAAATTTCAATCATATCACTATAATAAGACATAAGAAGATAATAATGGGAATTCTTATCCAGTATATGAAAGATCATGATATCATGTCATGGGATGAAAGTTCATAAGAATTAATAGGCATAATACCAAAATTAAAATCATAAGACATGAAGTTTTGTGGCATAAATTTAAGAATATAAAATAATTTCATATTAGTCAAGGCTCATTTCCAAGACCATCATAGTGGACAAAGTCCATTCCTGAACTGTGTTTACATTCTGTTCCATCCCTATATTACTAAACTGGGTTTACTTGTCATTCCATGCATGTCTATCTCATGTGATATAAATCATTACTGAATGAATTTGAGGGATATATAGGTCTCACCCGTCTTATAATGAAATCATTCTTAAATATTCCACAAAACATAAATCATTCATTATAGCATAACCCAAGAAATGAAATGGGTTTCTTAGATTCCATTCCATCATAACATTATGCATATAAAATATCATTCAATCATTAAAATATTAAAATAATTTTAATATTAGGGATAGAAACATAATCATTTTTAAAATTTGTTATCCAAGAAGGAAAATATTCTTTATAAAACACTTGAACTTAATTCTTAAGGAAATTGTCCATTCTTCTTCAAAAATGTATTCTTTTCTCAAAATATCATGAAATTTTAAATAAAAATAATTTATATGAATATATACTTGAAAATATTTAAAGCATGCTTCATGGAAATATGGTATTATGAATATTTAAAAATCTATTCATGCCCTATAAGTTAAAAAAACATTCTCCTCATACAATTTCCAAAAAATGCAAAAAGTACCTCATATCAAAAAACATGAAAATATTCCTTTCATACTGTTAAATAAAAATTAACCAATGGGTTAAATTAACTATAATAAATTTTATAATAATAAATATAATATTACATATTATAAGAAACATGTATTTAGATGATAAATATACCCTAGTAAATACTTACGTATAAACAATCACCAATAACAATGTGATTATAAAATTATCCCTTACCATAGGTCTGATATGCTTCGTAGGTATCCAAACAACCTTTATAATGATTTAAATAATTTTATTGACTTATTTAATAATCATATAAATTTTTATGATACCATATATGATCATATTATCATCTTTTTATTAGTAACATTTCATTACCACACATTATTTGGATATTAACTACTTTATGTTCTTTATGCATGTTATTTCAGATATGTTCATGTTCCACTACTTAAAATATATTTATATCATTTAAATAATGATATTAGTATAATATATATCATATTTAACCATTACATTCATCTATATGACCCTGTATTTAGGAGGATCATGTAGAATGAATCACATCACATCGTGGAGATGGTAGGTCGTACATACACATGAGCAACAATATCATTCACATAATGGTTAAATGGTATAGAATTGGATTGTATATTAATTATACAGAATAATATTCATGTTATATTCATTTATTAAATCTTTTATACTCATCTTTATACCCATCAAAATTAAGTATTTTTGAATAACAAATTACACCACAACGTGGAGATAGTCCGTCATATATACCCACACATAGTGATATTGTTATTTTTATGATGGATAAAAAGAGGAATAAAGTTGTACCATAATTATAATTACATATCCGAATATATAAGATACTATATTTTCTATATTATTAGTGAAATAACAAAATAATATGAATTAAAAGAAGAAAGGAATTTGGAGAGATGTGATAAAACAATTACATCTTTTTCAATTATCTCTTTTTCATTTTCATAAAAAGTCTCCTTAGGAATGATTTATACCCAATGTGTGCCCTATAAGTGGAATTGAGGAATTTTCCAATCTTTTTTAGCATTAATTAGGTTCTCCAAGGGGCTTTATAGGTGTTACTATGTGGTTAGAGGTGGTTTCCTTTCATAAAACTGAGAGGGGGAACTTCAGGAATGTTTAGAAATATTATTTTATTGTAAAAGTATTTCCAATTTATAATAGTTTAAAAGTGATAAATTTCGAGAATAAGATGAGTATGGGTCAAAATCCTCTCAGCCAACAGTTTTTAAATAATTTTAGGTCAAACAATTAACATTATATTTTAGAGTTGACCCTTAGTTAATAATATTAACTATTATCATGTCTTCTTGAATTTTCATAATATATGGTTACTATAGTTAATATAAAAAGAAAATAAAACCATAAGTGGATCATTAATAAAATATCAAAAATTATGTAAGTCATTTTTTCAAATCTTGTATTTTTTTGAATATTATATCATTTAAAAAAATATTGTTTGTTTTAAAAACTCATGTATATCAATTTTGACACTTTAGAAATTTATTTTTCATAAATCCATTAGAAATTTATTCATTAGAAGATTATATTTGAACAAAAAGATAACATTTCATAATCATCTAGAAAATTCTTGGAAGGAATGATAATGTTCAGATTACATTTATTTTAATATTTATTATATCAGTTATTGGAATCATTCGTTAATAAGGTAATCACTCCATCATCATTGTGTCATAAATAAATTTATTTATTTAATTTTAGAAAATTATAAATAAAATACCATGATATAGGAAATATTTGTATCATTCTAATGACTATTTAGAGTCAAATAAATCAGTTACATAACCCTATATTAAATGTTTTTTTAGTAAATGATACATGTTTCTATTTTATTTCACTTTACATTAAATTAAATTTTTGAAAGGGTCATTATCACACCCATTTGGCTCCATGGGGTCTTAAAATCAACCCAAAGATACTCATGGTCGATCATGTCACATCCAAATAGTTTAGGAAACATTTTAGTGTTGTTTTAAATTATAATAATATTATTTTTTACCCATATTCACCAAATTTACCATTTAATCGTGGTAAATAAAAAATATTTACTGAAGTTACTATTCATATTGACCAGAAAAGGTACCTATTTACACAATTTGATCCTAATGATTCCAAATATGGAATCCAATATATAAAATTTTAAACACACAAGTTGTCGTAATTAAATTAAAAATAATCCCATTGTCAGAATGAGAGAAGATGTTTTAAATGCTAAAACATTGCAAATGATTGTGTTCTTTCTATATTTGAAATCAATGCAAAATTAATGTTAATGACATAAATTAAATTTAATGACATAAATATATTTTATTTATTCTTTAATACCATTCAATATTATTATTTAATGATATAAATTATTTTTATGAAAAAGGTTTTTTCACAAAACATTTAGCTTATTTTTCTATTCATCAAAACGTAAAAGATATCAAACAAAATATAAAAAATTCAATCACAGTAAATTTTTACACCCCACATCAAAATAAAATGTTTATTTTTTCATATAAAAATCATTAATGTCTTAAAATATTAATCTTAAAGGGGTTCTCCATTCAATAGTGTAAAATTATCCTTCCTAAAAATAGGGTTTTATACATCAAATAGGGTTTATTAATATTCTATGACTAAAATATCCATTGAATGAATATAAAAAATATTTTAATAAGTATATAAAATATGTATATCTTATAAATTTCATTACCAAAAGTAAATCACTCAAAAATGAAGATATCTAATTGATTTTTATTTTTCATAAATAATCATTAGCCAATGAATTCACAAAGAATTTTTAGAAGTTAGTTATACTTATTCCACCTAGCCTAATGGCTAGGCTATAATGGTAGTTTTATACTAAGAGCATCTCTTTATTCATTTAAACTCAAAATTGTGTGCAAAATAAGATACTGAAGAATAAAAAATATATAAATAGTTCATAAAAGCATTCGGGTGTTACATTCTACCTCCCCCCTAAATGTAATTTCGCCCTCAAATTTTGTCACATAAAAAATAGATGAGGATATCTATCCTTTATCATATCATCAATTTCCCATGTAGCTTCTTCAAATTTATGGTTCTTTAATAAAACATTAACCAAGCACGTGGTCTTGTTTCATAGAAATTTTTCACTAGGATCCATAATCTATATCGGTTGTTCTTCGTAAGAAAGATATTTATCTAGTGGTATGACTTATGAGTTTAGTACATGTGAAGGTTCAGGTATGTAAATTCTCACAAGGGATTCATTGAACACATCATGAACATGAGAGATATTTGGTCTAACCTCTAATCGATAAGCTTGCATCCCATCACGATATCGAATTCAAAAGAACTGATATACCTAGAGCTCATCTTACCCTTATTTCAAAATCTATTTACTCGCTTCTAGAGAGATATTCGTAGAAACACCTTATCACAAACTTCATACACAATGTATTTTCTTCAATTGTCAGCATAAATTTTTTTAGACTCTAATTTCCCCTTATGTTTTGTTGAATAGATTTGACCTTTTCTACCATTTCATCAACAAGATAAGTTCTTAATAGATTTATTTACCCAACATCAATCCCGTATGTTGGGGTTATACACTTCTTTCCATGTTGGGATTCATAAGTATCCATCTTAATACTGGAGTGAAATCAATTATTATTAGAAAATTCAACCAATGGTAGATGTTGATCACAACCACCATTAACATTTTTATATAAGTCTATCAACATGTCTTACAGAGTTGTAATTGTCCTCTCAAAATGACTGTCTTTCTAAGGATGATATGCAGTGATGAAACATTACTCTATATCCAGAGCTTATTGAATACTTCGCCAAAGCATTGAGGTAAAACTAGGACCCCGATCAGATATAATGGAAAGTGGTACTCCCTAAAATAGAAATATTTCCTTTGGATGTTTTGGAATGTCTAACGATAAAGTCTATAGTGATGTTTTCCCATTTCCATTCCTGTATGGGTAATGGTTGTAACACCCCCTTATACTTTTGTCTCTCATCCTTAAATTACTGAAAAACTTAGCATCAATAGACATATTCGGCAACATGTCATATAAGAACCAAGGTTTTTAGAATGGGTCAAAATACCGACCCTGTTCGAAATTTTGACCAGTTTCTGAGAAACTGTAAAAAAGTCTGGGAAGTTCTGGAATCTTCTAGACTGCACACCGTTTACTCTAAAGTACACGCCGTGTATGGGTTAGGCACATACCAGTCGTGTGCTAACTGAGTACATGCCATGTGATTACTATTTAGGAATTTACTACTACATGGCATGTAGTGTTGATCGACATGACTTGTATCCTACTTCCTGTGTACCATCTCATTTCTAGCTCTGTTTCAACATGTGTGGCACGTCCAAGCCCTGTGGCTACCTCCACTTAAGTCGGAGTACAGGTAGGGACACTACAGGGCATGTAGTTCTTAATTCACAATGTGAACTTTTATTTTTATTTTATTAAATGAAAGAGTGTCGCCTCTTATTTCGAATTTCCTCTTCTTCTTCCCAGACATCATAACAGTTCTGATCTGAAAACCCAAAGAACATCCCCTGACATAGAATCTTTATCCAGAGTCCGTTTTTCAATCTGTCGGTGGCTGTAGGATCAAAATAGCAAGGATAATCACATTCATCTTCTTCCATTATGATTCATTGCCTCACACGTTGCAGTTTCAACCTAAGTGGAACTGATGGTATTTAAAGAAACATATATCTAAGAAGATTTTCTTCGCATTGAAGCTCAATATTGGATCTGCCTATGTCTACGAGTCTCAGGTAGGTGGTGCATACCTTCTTCTATGTTTTCGTAGACCTTTGGGTGGCATGGCTGAAACAACATAATTGGGTATTTTGAGAGAGACCCAGTTTCATCTGCTATTGTATATCCAATTTCTTATTAGACCTATGGGATGCCCTTTGGTATTTCCTTTTTCTTATTTTCCTTTTGTGGGGCCAGATGAGTGGTCTTTGGTCCGTTGGGGAATTTTGGCCGAGGGAGCCAAAATGGCACAAGTTGAATAATTTGGTTAAACTGGTGAGTTATTGGTTAATTCATGATATGATTTTTCAGAGGCTTCCAAGACCATGGAACTGGTTTGGGACAACACATAGTTTATGAAATTTGACTATTTAGTTTGTTTTGATTCCTTAAAGTTTTTAATTTGGTTGTATATATCTGTGTGTGATGTGTGATATTGCATTTGTTGGAATCTTTGGGTTGTGTGAGGCATGACCTAGATTTTTTTTGAGTGATTCTGATCACAAGTTGGGTTTGGCCCGGGTTATATTTGGTGGTTCTGACCATGAGATTGGGCATCATGGATGTCAGCATGAGGCAGGGTGACTGTCATCTTGGGCATGGCCCGATTTACTTGGATGGAGAGACCATCAGACGTGATCGGTGTGGTCGCAGGGACACAAGGTGTTAGAGGTGTTGTGGCTTGGGTACTATTTTGATGATTACCTCTAACCAATAACATTGAGGTGTGTGCACATAGAGAGACTCTGTGATGAGGTTGTTTTGACCACTCTTGTGGGTAGATGCTCCCATTAGTTGTAGTTTAGGTACTTTTGGTATGGGGGTGCATGTTATAGGAATCCACGTGGAAGGTTAGTAGCCTTCAGGGGACCGCATTGAGGCGGTCAGATTAGGGGAAGAGGCTCATCGTTATTTGAGTGAAGACATTGTTGTCATTTCGATTATTTATTTAAGGGTAGGAATTGTTGTTCCTATGGTTACTTATTTGAGGACAGACATAATTATCCCTCTTGTTAATTATTTCAGGGCCGACATTGATGTTCCTCCAGGTTACTACTATTGGGTGTACCTTCAGGATGTCGGTACTTGAGACACGTGGTGTCAGGGGGAACATGGTGTCAGGTCACACGATAGAGATTACGGAATTGACCAAAGCATGTGACACACCATGGTGGCTGCTGAGCACTAGTGGAGTTTGTTCTTGGTTATGGGCATCGTAATATTTACTATTTTCCTTATATATTCTTGCTTACATAAACACTAGTATTACGTACGCGTCATTGGGTGGTATCCAACTGAGATTCGTCTCACAACCTACATGGGCCCTTTGGAATGTGTTTAGACTTTATATATTTACATGTAGGAAAGAGTCCCGCTTCAGGAGCTAGACTTCATTAGCAGTTTCATAGATATGGTATGGACCTTGAGGTCTTGCATAGCTGGAGATTATTTTTCTTTGCTTCCTTTTCTGTATCAGCATTCTTACTTGATATGTAGCTACAGTTTGTTAGCCATTGGCACCCTTCATATATATATATATTGATATGTTTGACCTGATTTGGATGCATGTTTTGTTGTTCTGTAGTAGTGACAAGTGATCATCATGTTGTTCTATTTACTTTCCACTACTATTGTTTGTATTTATTACTTTTGTTGTTAATGTATATTGAATGTGCTTCCGCTCTGCGGGTCTGGTTTGAGTCTACTAGGTCATTTATTCTACTGGATATTTATTATTATACTCAGACTAGTACCATTATTATCTTCCAAGAGGGTATATCCTCCCCACTATACCTATAATTCCCTCTCTATGAGTCTGAAGCCTTTGGAATTTGTGGAGGTGCACCTAAGGTAGTAACACCCAACCCGTTTAGCACAGTTTGGGTGGCTGTTCGGGTCCGTGTAGTTACAAATTGGTATCAAAGTAGTTCTTGACCAGGGTTTAGTATGAGTTTTTTGCTGGATACTAATGAAATTGAGGCTTCTCTTTTTATTCCTAATGCTTTGACTATTTGAGATATGGTAGACTGAAGATAGGTTTTGACTGGAACTAGGTTTTTAGCTTGTGCTTGGGTGCCTATAGCCCTAGGTATGAGGTATAGACCATGTTTCCATGGGTGGGAATTTCTATTTTCTTTTTTCTCAAATTATATTTTATACTATTTCCACCATGGTGGCTTATTTGGTGTGTGATGTTAATGATTGTGATATGTATACCATGACTTAGTTTGGTAAAGGAGAATTAGACCTTGGCTCGGTTTGGCAAGGATTGATTACAAGGCTTTTGATAGAAACATTTTTAGGGTATTTCCCATTTCATAATTGCAGGTATTCTATGTGAAATGATACTTCCATGTGAAAATAAAATTTTCAGGCCTTATATCCTTTCGAAATTTGAATAGGTGAAATTCCTGAAAAAATTGATTGTTTATTGCATTGTGTTAGGCCATGCCTTATAATTTTCTAGAATTGCATGTGGCGGGGTTTTTGGGTCTGGCTCCTATACGAGAATGCAGGTACTATGGGTGAGGTGATTTAGATCACCAGTATTAGGTGACTTGGTCATTGGTTTGAGGAAACGTTAGTCGTTAGGACAGACATGGCTCGAGGTACTTTTGATACTTTTCTCTATTGAGGGCGAGTAAGGAGGTCGTGAGGCCGGGAGGGCAAGGGCATGGGTTGCGATGGGAGAGTGTAAGTGTAATTTTTTCATGCTGCCTCTTTACTACATTATGTATTTGCATTGAATATATATTGTTATATATATATGGTTTGTCTGACCATTTATGGTATTCAGTGGGTTCCTTTTAGTCGACTCAGATGGAGCATCAAGCAGGAGATTGAACAGTTCCACAGGAGCATGATCTAGTTCAGGATCCAGTGCAGGAAGAGTAGGAGCCGAAAGTACATGCTCAGGGATAAGATCAAGTTTAGGATCAAGTGTAGGTTGGATAGCTACTGGGTTTGGCAGCGTTCAGACCATGGCTCGATGAGTAGCTCCAAGCTAGCCTGGTATGTGTCAAGTAGGGGATCGACAGAGGTGAGCAGGGTACAGAGCCATCTATGGCATATCTATCATGGGAGTTCCAATCGCAGCACCCACCATGTTTTCATAGTTAGGGTGGTCTGCAGGAGGGATCTAACTAGATAGGGAGAATGATATTTCCTTTAGAATTCTCGAGATGCCTCCAGGGCGGAGGGTCAAGTAGGTGATGTACATGCTATGAGGACCGGCGAAGCGTTGGTGGGTTGTGTACGTTCAGGATCGTAGGCATGAAATACTAGCATAGAAAGACTTCGAGGATTGGTTCTTCGAGCACTTTTAACTAGAGACACTGAGGGAAGAGAGATATTGGGTGTTCTTCATCCTTCAACATCGAGACATTTTCATCATGGACTATGATGCTACTTTCACTAAATTGTCTCACTTTGCACCTGGAATGGTATGTGATGACCCGGTAAGGGTAAGATGCTTTGAGTATGGCTTATGACATGCTATTTAGGTCTTGGTGAACATATTTAGGCTGGGTTATTTTAATAGGGGGTTAATTAGGCACTCATAGCCTAGGGAATCTAGAGGGATAGGCCCCAGGTTGGTTGGGAAAAGGTTTCAGGTGATGGTTCGGATTGCATGAATCGAGGACGAAATGAGTTCCCGTAGGGCAGTCAGGTCAATGACTCAGCTAGACCACCTCATAGCAATTCTTGAGTTACATTATTTCAGTGTGGACATCCAGGACATATTCGGACCCAGTGTGAAATGCCTCTGAAAAAGTACCGGGCATGTGGACTGGTCGAGCATCTGGAAAGGTTTTGCAGGAAGCATTATCAGATAGCTGGCAGGTTGGGACCAGAAAACAAATATGGCATCAGGATTTGGTTGAGGTTCGGTACAGGGAGAGGGTAGCTGAGTACCAAAAGCATGTGGAGGACATGATAAAGATTGAGGGACCCAGTTGAGGGGTCAGTGGTCGGTGACTGGAGCAGCACTACAGGGAGGTCAGGAATCATGAAGTCGTACTTCAGGCCAGGTGCACACTGTGGAGCTGCTATGGGATGAGCATGCTGGTGAGATAATGACAGTTAGAGGTACACAATGAGTTTGGCTATGAATTTTTTTTATTCTTTTGGAATAACCTGTTGTGGAATGTCCGATTTGAGTGCACGAGGAGAACATGATTCGTGTGGACTGAGTAGATGATTGGTCAGTGGGACTGGCACAATATCGGGTGTGTGATATATATTTATATATATGTATGAGATGCATGGAATCGGGGCATCAAGGATGTGGTATACTTGAGGTGGAATGAGCATCGGGGAATCTAGGATGTAGGTTATGGGAGATTTTGTGGCATCGGGGCATCGAGAATGCATATTACTTGAGGTGCAAGGCACTAGGTTCGTTTTGAGCATCCATGGGATGCAGGACATCATGGAGGCAGACATTGATGTTGTGCGGGAAAGGTTGGGTTTCAGAAAAAACATGGGATAACCGATGAGGCACATGGGTGACAGTGCATCACAAGAGGACCATGAGTTCGAAAACAGGTGTGTGAACCCTTGCTTTGTTGAGTTTTGTAGGGTTGATACCGATTTAGGAAACTCCTAAGGTGGGGTACCCTTTTGACGATTTTAGCCAGAACCATTGAGACCGGGGAAGTCTGGGTTACTTTTATCAGGGTGGCATGTTTGGCGCCATCTCCGGGTTTCATTTGGTAGGTTGGGGACAAACTATGTTAAGGTTGGCAGACTATATGAACCCAAGTTTTTAGAACAGGTCAAAATCACAACCCTGTTTTAAATTTTTAATAGTTTTGGAGAAACTCTAAAAAAATCTAGGAAGTTATGGAAATTTCAAGACTACACACCATGTACTCTAAAGTACACATTGTTTATGGGCCAGGCATGTACCGCCTGTGTTCACACCAAGTACATGTCGTGTGATGACCGTGTAGGAATTTCCTACTACATGGCGTGTAGTTTTTTCCGGCATGCCGTGTATCTTTCTTCATGTTTACCGGCTGAGTTCTAGTTGTGTGTCAAACTGTGTAGAATTTCCAGGCCATGTGGCTGCCTCCTATTACGTCAGAGTATGGACAAGTCTAGTACACGACATGTAGTCCTTAATACACGCCGTGTATTTTTATTTTTTTCGCTTAAATGAAAGAGTGTGGCCTCTTATTTTAAAATTCATCATCTTCTTCCCAAACATCAGAACAGTTCCACTCTGAAAACTAGAAGAACATCCATTTCCCTAGAATCTTTATTCGGAGTCTATTATTCAATCATTTAGTGGCTGATGGATCGCAATAGCGAGGATAAACCCATGCACCCTATTCTGTTCATGATTACTTGCCTCACACATTACAGTTTCCACCTGAGTGGAATTGGTGGGATTTGAAAGAAACATAGATCTATGAAGATCAGTGTTGAATTGGGGTTTGATATTAGATGTGCCTAAATCTATGAGTCTCAGGTATGTGGTTCATTCCTTTTTTTTGTTTTTTCAAACCTTTGGGTGGTGCGACATAAAACTTGTAATCTGATATTTTGAGAGAGACCCTATTTCATTCTCTATTGTATATCTAATTGCTTATTATAACTATGGATGCCTTTGGGTATTTCTTTTGACCTTTTTTCCTTGATCAGGGATGGGTGAGGGGATGTTGCTCAGTTGGGGAATTTTGTTTGGGGTGACAAAATGGCACAAGTTGATTTATTTTCTTAAACTATTGAGTTATTGGTTAAGTCATTATATGGTTTGTCAAAGGCTTCCAAGACCTTGATACTTTTTTGGGACAACAAATAGTGTAATTCAACTATTTAGTTTTTTTCCTCCTTAATTGTTTTCTTTTGATTGTATATATATGTCTGTGATGTGTGATATTGCATTTTTCGGAACCTTCGGGTTGTGCGGGGCCTGGCCAAGATATTGTTGGGTGATGTTGATCACAGGTTGGGTTTGGCCCAAGTTACATTGGGTGGTTTTGAACTTGCAAATTGGGCGTCATGGATGTCAGCTTTAGGAAGGGTGACTGTCAAGTTGGGCATGACCCTGTTTACTTGGATGGCGAGACTGTCGGACTTGAGTGACATGGTCGCAGGGACACGAGGAGCTAGAGGTGTTGTGTCTTGGGTACTATTTTGGTGATTACCACTCTCCCAAAACATTGAGTAGTGTGCACATAGAGATACTCTGTGATAAAGTGGTTTTGACCACTCATGTGGGTATAGGTCGCTTATAGTTATGGTTTATGTACTTTTGGTTTGGTAGTGTTTGTCGTAGGAGGCCTTGTGAAAGGTGATGATCCTTCAAGGGATAGCATTAAGGCTATCGGATTGGGGTCAGAGGCTCACCATTATTAGAGGGAAGACATCATTGTACCTCCAGTTATTTATTTGAGGGAAGGAATCGTTTTTCTTCTAGTTACTTATTTGAGGGCGGCCATAATTGTCCCTCATGATTATTAGTTAAGGGTAGTAAAAGTTTTTCCTCCAGGTTACTACTATTGGGTGTGCCTTTGGGACATCGGTACATGAGACACATGGTGTCAGGGGTCACATGGTGCCGGATTACATGACAAAGATTCCAGCGTTGGCCGAAGCAGGTGACACACCATGGTGGCCGCTAAGCACCTGTGGAGTTTTTGTTTGGTTGTGTGCATCGTACATTTTACTATTTTCCTTATAAATGCATGTCTCTTTAAACACTTATATTAGGTACACAACATTGGGTGGTATCATACTGAGATTCATATCACACCCTACATGGGCCTTTTGGGACCTGTGTAGATGTTATGGATTTACGTGCAGGAAAGAGGGCAGTTTCAAGAGCTAGACTACATTAGTTGTTGCAAGGAGATGGTATGGACCTTAAGGTATTTCTTAGCTAGAGATTATTATTTTTTTCTTCCTTTTCTGTATCAGCATGCTTACTGGTTATGTAGCAAAATTTGGTTAGCTATTAATACCCTTGATATATATATATATATATATATATATATATATGAATATGTATGACCTACTTTGGAAGCATTTTTTGTTGTTCAGTATTACTTACTAGTGATCAGTATGTAGTTGTATTTAAATTCTACAATTATTGATTATATTTATTGCTTCTGCAGTTTATCGATATTGAATGTTCTTCGGCTCTGCTGGTCTAGTTCCAGTCTGCTGAGTTGTTTATTCCGTTGCATATTTATTATTATACTCAGACCAGTACCGTTATTATCCTTTGAGACAGTATATCCTTTCCACTATACTTATAAGATCCTCATTTCTAGTTGGTATCCTTTGGCATTGAGGGGGGGTGCACCTATGGTAGTAACACCCAACCTGTTTAGCACTATTTGGGTGGTTGTTCGGGTCTGGGTCGTTACATGTCTTTTTGTCCCATCCCACTAGAAATACTCATTCAGATCCTTGAACATCATTTTGCTTACATGGTGAATAGATAATGGTGAATTATGGGTGTCATCCAAGAGATCCTTATTTAATTCTGGTATGGGAGGAATAAAAATGTGGTTCCTCAACCTTATTATTTAATCACAATCAAGGTTGAATTCAGGAACATTTCTCACTTTCATTCGAAGCTCTACATCTTTTTTTGCGCCTACTTAATCATCACTTGTGTTAATGGTTGAACATTCATTGGTGAAATGTTACATTTCTACCCTTCCATTAAAATATCAAGATCCATCCTTTGGAAATCCATAAATATCAGATCTTTTGTGATCCTCATCATGGATAGGATAACATAGTCTTATCGACTCAAAGCATCTTCCACCTTGTTAACTTTCCCTAGGTGGTAATGTATTGGGCAGTAATAATCTTGAATCAACTCCGACCACATTCCTTGCTACATATTCATCTCCTTTTGTGTGAAAATATACTTTAAACTTTTATGATCTGTATAAATATCACACCTTTCACCCAAAATACATTGCATCCATATCTTTTATGCAAAGACTACCACAACTAACTCCATAATCACGTGTTCGGTAATTTTTCTCATTTATTTTCAACTACTATGATGAATACGCTATCACTATATCATTTTCATGAGAAAACATCCCAAACAATTCTTGGATGCATCACCATAGATCATAACCCTTTCTCCACTACAAGGTAGTGTGAGCACAAGTGCATTGGCATACCTTCGTTTTGGCTCTTTGAAATTCTATTCACATTCTACAATCCATACGAACATAACTATTTTCCGAGTCAACATGTTGAGTGGATTATATAATCACGAAAATCCTTCACAAAACATTGATAATATCCATCCAAAACAAGAAAACACGGGATCTCAATTATCATTTTTTGTCTTGTCCAACTTTCAACAACTTCAATTTTTTATGGATACAGTGATATCCCATCTCTTTAGATTATGTTTTCCTAAAATGAAACTTTCTAAAGGCAAAATTCACACTTTGTAAATTTTTCATAAATATTTTTTTTTCTTGGGTTCTTCAGTAAAATTATCAAGTGGTCTTCAAGTTCTTCTTTATCTTCAAATAGATAATAATATAATCTATAAATACTACCAAAAACTGATCACAATAGTCTCTAAAGGCACTATTTATTAAATCCATGAAGATATGAGGGGATTGGTATAACCAAAAGGCATCACTATAAATTCATATTGCCCATATCTTGTACATAATGTATTCTTTGGTATATACTCCTTCTTTACCCTTAATTGTTGATATACTAAACAAAGTTAAATCTTGGAAATGTATTGTGCTCCATGTAGTAGGTCAAATAAATCATAAATGTGAGAAATATGATATTTTTTCATGAAAGTGATCTTTTTAAGTTCATGAGAATCAATGAAGAGACTCATTGATCAATCTTTCTTCATAAAAAATATAACTCGTTCCCCCCAAGGTGATTCACTAGGGAATATGAATCCTATATCAATATTCTCTTTAAGTTTCTTCTTCCATTCCTAAAAATCAATTTGGGGCATTCTATATGGTGTCTTTGAAATAGGAATTGCACCTGGTATGAGTTCTATTGAAAACTCAACTTCATGAATTGGTGGAAGACGTGATAATTCTTCTGAAAAAAACATAAAAAACTCATACCATAGGTGTATTGTTAATCACGACATTCTTCTTAACCATTTCAGATAAATAACCTCTTTTATAGGATTCAAATCCCATAAGATGGAATAAATTTCTATTCGAAGGATATATTCATCCTTGAATGGATATATAATCATAGATTGATCTAGAATATGATATGTGAATTCGATTCCTTGGAAATTGATATGATCTCTATATAGAGAAATTCAATCCATGCCAAGAATCACATCAAATTACACTTTACAAACAATCACAAGATTTATTGGAAGCACTTTCCCACAAACATCAACTAAATAGGAATTATAAACTTTTTATGCGACTATTGTGCCATTAGGAGTCATCAAAACTAACTCAACATCTATTTGTTGCGTTAATATTTTGATACCGATAGAAAATTATTCAGAAATAATGGAGTGGGTGGATCTAGAATCAAATAAAAAACATTATACTTTAGAGTGGATGGTAACTGTTCCTTTCACCGCATCATTATCATACTCCAAGTCACCAATAGTGATTTCATGTGACTTTACTTTGTCTTCATCCTTAAGAGTTTTTTGACATTGATCATCATCAATAACCATTTTATTTGGTCATTCATTGGCTTAATTCCCAATTTCCTTAAACATGTAGCATTGAAGTGTAGGAGGTTAATTCTTTCTATCATTTTCTCTGTTCGCATTATTAGACATCACTTTCCCATCAATTCAGTACTCAACAAATTGATGACCTTTCTTAACACACTTAAAGAATTTTAATAGTCACATTAGAAAAATTTCCTTCATGTTTCTTTCCACACTTTGACCATTAGGGGAAACTCATCTTCTTTCTAGTGTGGTATTTAGATTTTTCTATGAATTTTATTTTTCTCTTCTTTTCTGACCCATATGACTGATGGGTTACTCAAATCTCCATATCAATGTTTAGAGCACATCAAAGGATTTACTCATAGCTATTATAGTCCCTTATGGCTAATTATCTTCAGAGACGTGGTTTTGAGCCACTAAGGAATCAATCAATTTTAATCTCAGGTTGGAAAATAATTGCCAAATCATACCTTGCAGGTCTTGTAAAATTTCTGCATAGGTACCAAGAGATTCATCAACCAATTAATTATGTTCAATAGACTCCATCACAATATTTGATTGAATAATATGAGGATTTTACTTGTTGAAAAATAATTTATTGAACTCGTACCAATCCATGGAATCAATTTCATCTCTCATACTTATATTATTGGTAACATTCCACCATTTATCACCCTCACCTTCTAAATGATAGATAGATAAGGTAACATTATCATTTTAAGAACATTGTAGAACAGAATATAGATTTTTAGTGGTACTGGTCTATTGTTTAGCCACTAATTGGTCAAATGACTCGCTGAATGAAAGGGGAGGTGGCCTCATAAAAGAATCAATAGAATGATTCTCCCTACTTTTTTTATTTGGAAGTCCTACATGATTCATAACATTAGAATGTTGTGTGATCATTGATAAAATATTTTTCATTCCATCCAGTATAAAATTTGGTTTTTCAGGGGGGGAAATCATTTCATTTCTTGTCGCATTTAGCATTAATGTGGTTCCTTCAGGTTATAGCCATTGGCTAAAACCAAGAATCATAGCGTGAGAAAGACTAATAATAATAAGAAAACCACATAATCAAGAATAAAATTTCAATTTAGGAAACTTTTGTTTTTATCCTATGTTATACATTGTCATTTCTAAAACACTAGCATTGTATCTTATACTTAGACATTTATTTAGGGTTCTCACTATGTATTTCTCATCCTAGTTTCAAAAGGTTAGTTATACTTTTCCTTTCATACTGACTATAACAAACCATAACTTACATTCATTGATATTATTTCCAAATTAAAGTATATTCATTACAACATATAATAAATCCATGATAGGACCGTGTAGGTATAGTATCTTTAGAAACTAGGAAACATAAATAAAGGGTTCATAAAACATTGACATTGTATCCCGGTAATTTTTTCATAACTAGACTCCTTTTTTACATATCAAATATAATACCATTCTTCATGACCTGGGGAAACGAAACACATCAATGGGTGTTCTCAAATTCTCATTAATGGTAGACAATGTAAATATCAATCATATCACCATCATAAGACATAGGAACATAATATTTGGAAGTCTTATCCTGCACATGAAATATTGTGATATTATATCCTGGGATAAAATATCATAAGAATTAACATACATAATCCAAAATGTAAAATCAAAATACGTTATTCCTTTTGGCATAAATATAATAATTGAAAATCATTTCATATTGTTGAAAGATCATTAGCAAGATCATCATTATAGACAATGACTATTACTGAACCGGGATTACATGTCGTTCCAACCCAGTATTATTGAACTCAGTATACTTTCCATTCCATCCATGTTTTTCTCATGAGATATAAATATTTACAAAATTCATTAAAGATAAATATAGGTTCCACCCATCTTATAATGAAATCAATTTTACATGTTCCTCAAAAACATAAATCATTAATCATTGCATAACCCAAGAAATAAAATGGGGTTCTTAGACATCATTCCATCGCAACATAATCCATATAAAATATCATTCCATAATTATCAAAATAAAATCATAGTAATAATAGGTATATAAAAATAACCCTATTTAAATAGTTTCATCTTAGATGGAAAATATTTTTTATAAAACACTTGAACTTAATTCTTGAGGAAAATATCATTTCTTCTTGAAAAACCTTCTATCTTCTCAAAATTCCATCTAATTTTACAATAAAATAATTTAGTTGAAAATGATCATGAAAACATATAATGTAAGCTTCATAGAATTAAGGGGTTATGAATATTTTAAAAATTGTTCATTCTATATAATTTAAATAACATTATCCTCTGACTTTTTCTAGAAATGTCAAAATTTAGATCGTATCAAAAAATGCCAAAAGAGTCCTTTAATACCATTTAATAAAAATTTACCAAGCAGTATTATTGAAATTAAAATAATTTAGAGGAATAATAATAATATTACATATTATTGAATATATGGATTTGGTTGAAAAATACACCTCAATAAATACTTGCGTATAAACAATCTCAAATAAAAATGATATTGTGTAATTATCCCTTACCTTAGGTCCGATTTGAATTATATATATCTTAACCTCATGTATAACTATTTAAATAATTTTATTGACTTATTCTAGAAACATACATTTTATTTTTATATCATATAAGATTATATTATCATATCTTTGTTAGTAACATTTGATTGTCACTCATTATTATGATATTAACTGCTTTTTGTTCTTAGGCATGTTTTGGAGAATAAGTTAATGTTCCACTTCATTGATTATAGTCATATAATTTAAATAATGATTTTATTATAATATATATGATATTTATTCATTACATTAATATATAAAATCATGGTTTAATGAAGATCATGTAGAATTAATCACATCGCATCATGGAGATGGTAGGTTGCCCAAACGCATAACCAACGGTATCATTCACTTAATGATAAAACGATATAGAATTCAGTCGTATATTAAATATAAATAATTATTATTATTATATATTAATTATTTACATCCATTATGATCATAATTATACTCATCAAAATTATGTATTCTTGAATAAAAATTACACCATGATGTGGAGACAGTAAGCCAAACGTATGCATGCATGGTGATATTTTTATTCGTATGATGGATTAATGGAGGTATAAGGTTGTCTGATAATTATAATATCATATTATACTATATAATATACTATATTTATTAATTTATTATGCAAACAACATTATAAGAGGAAGTTTATGATAAAAATAATTTTGGAAGAGGTGATAAAACAATTACCTTTTTTTTAGTATCTCTTTTTGATTTTACACCAAGATATACTTAGTATGGATTTATTCTCAATTTATAGCCTATAATATGAAGTTATGGATTTTGGGAGATTATTTTAGCACAATTTTGATGAACAAAGGGGATGGAGAGGTGTGAATAATTGGGTAGAGGTGGTGGTCTTTTATAAGAGGGAGGAGGGGCACTTTATGAATGGTTTGAAATATTACTTTATTATAATATTATTTTTGCATTATAATAGCTTAAAAGTATTAAATTTTGAGTATAATATGATTAAGGGTTGTAATATGCTTAACCAATATGTTTTAGACAAGTCTAGGTTAGAAATTTAACCTTATCATTTAGCATTAACCCTTAGTTAAAAACATTAACTCTTACCACGTCATCTTGTACTTTCATTATATATGGTTAATATGGTAACAATAAAATGACAAGAGAACATCAAGTGGACAATTAATGATAGTTTTAACATTATATATGTAATTTGGAAAAATATTATATTTTTAGGACTATTATATCTTTTAATAAAATATAATTTGTTTTTAAATCACATTTAGGCCAATGTTTTTCACTATTGAGTAATTGATTTTTGTTAAAGTCATTACAAAATTATTCTTTGAAAAAAAACCATAACTCGTACATAAAATTTCAAAGTATTCCAGAAAATTCATGGATGACATCAAAATATTCAAAATTCAATAATTTTAATATTTATAACATTATTTATTTGATTCTTTTATTAATACAGTAATCACTATATCATCATTGTGTCAGAAATGAATTTACTTATTTAATGTCTAAAAATGATTAAAAAAATTCCATGATGTAGGAAATATTTTTATATTTATAATAATTATTTATATTCAATAAAATAATTTACATATCCATATATTAAAAAAAATTAGTAAAGGATACATGTTTAGGTTATATTTCACTTTACATTAAATTCAAAATTCTAAAAGGTCATTATCACCCCCAAGTTTTTCCATGGGGTCTTAAAATCTACCTAGGGATGATCATAGTTGTAAATATCTCATCCAATAGGATTAGGTAACATTTTATGGTACTTTTATATTTTTATAATTTTATTTGTTTACACTTATTCAGCAGATTTACCCATTAATGTAACGCCCCGACCCTAGTGACCCAGAGTCGGTGCATTATTTTAATATATTGGCATGATTACAAAGAATCATGTCCCAAAGGACCGATCAGTTTAGCAGTCTTGGAAAATAGATTACATACATGAATGTTACATTACACTTCATAACATACAAAACAACATAAATAATCATTTATGAATGCCATTATTCCCTTTTCTTAACCCTGCATATCAATCACAATATAGTTCTTGGAATCGTGGGAAAAATAAAACATAGAAAAGGGTGAGCTCAAACACTCCGTAAGGGTAAGCAATACAGTACAAATTTTCATAAATTAGCATAAACATTTAAGGCAATGTATAACTAAAACAAAAGCCTTTTAAACTTGAACATCAACATAACATGGCAAAAATAAAATGAAATAATTTCCATTTTCTTATTCACATGGATATTCTAATAATCGAATAATCACTTGCAATATCAATAACCACTTTCATAATGATGGAATGCATAATTCCAGACTATCATAACCACATAGCCAAGGCATTATTCCCAGACTACAAATAAGATTTTTTCAAGGCCTTGTGCCAAGACACTAGTTTGTCTCATGAGACCTACTGATGCCTCGAGGAGCTATAGCGGGCTCCACTCTTCACATATTAAGTCCAATGCATTCCCATATGAAAAGTTTTAAACATAACATAAACATTCGTAATAAAAATTGCATACGAAATGTCAATACATTCACCATAAACCATGAAGGGTATAAAAATAACATATTCGTAGTCAAAAATATCACAAAACCTTCAATACAATATGGAAGTTTTGTTTCATAATAAATCAGCTTCAAATAAGCTTAAAATTCATCAAAGGATGTTGACATAGATGAAATCAAAGCTCTTTTTAGAGAAATATCTCTTTTTATTTTGAAATCATTTAAGAGTAATATAAAATAAAACATTTTCTTTGAAAATATTCTTATATGCTTGTAAGGGAAGCTTCGACGATTTTATAACGGCAGAAAATAGCCACACCCGCCTTATAAGTTAAAAAACATTCATACCTTAATTCTGTCGAAAATGTTAAAAAGCACCTTGTTTGGAAAAAAACGGAAAGATTATTTTATAAACCTATTATAAAAAGTCAAACAAGGGTATAAATGACATTAACTCATATTATATTAAATAGTAAAAATGTTTTGAAATACATTTTGAAGAAACATAGATGTGGATGATAAAGAAGTCCCAGTAGATAATTACGTATAAACATTCTCGGATAATGAAGAGATTGTGAAATAACCCATACCTTGTACTTTTCCTTGGTTGGTGGTAGGTTAACCTCCTGTAAAATGGTGAAATAATTTTTATTTAATTATACAATAATCATATACATTAATATGATATCATATATGATCTTTTAACATTGATTTGTTAATAATATCTTAGTATTATCGTTGTTTCAGGTGTTAACTTACTCATTTTCTTTTATATGTTGTGTTACGTAAGTCATGTTTGTCATGGATAGGTTGTATATTAATCATATACAGAATGATATCAAGTCCTTAGATACTATTATTAATTATAAAATTAGAATTAGACTTGAATGGATACGATGGAGAATGAATCTCATCACGTTCGTGGAGACGGTAGTCCGTACGAACGTACGAGCGACAATATCATTCTTATGATAATAAAATAATATGTAATTGGATGGTATATCATATATAGAGAATCATTATCATGTTATATTTATTATTTACATGAATTACACATCATTATTATACCCATCCAAATAATAATTTATTGAATAACAATTACACCACGACGTGGAGACGCTAAGCCGTACGTACACACGTATGGTGACATGTAATTCAAAGGATGGATAGAATACTGAAATATGGTTGTAAAATATTTATAATAACATCAAAGTATATATAATATACTGTAGTTATTATTTTATAATGGTAATAACAAAGAAAGAAGAAGTGGAAGAAAAAAGGAACTTGAAAAAGGGTGGTGAAATCATTACATCTTCTTCGGGTTCTTCCTTTTGATTTGATCAAAAGGGCTCCATAAGATGACTTTATGAATAAAGGAATGCCTCTATAATGAAGTGAAGGATGTTTAGAGAGTATTTGGGCAGAGGGTGTCCGATCCAAAAGGCTTTGAAGGTGTTAGTTAATGAGAAGGGAGAGTTCTCTTTTATAAGAGGGGTGAGAGGCACCTTTGGAAAACCTAGAAATATTATTTTATAATAAATTCATATAAAGTCCCTAATGGCTCCAATGTATATTATTTAAAGTTTAAGGTGGGTATGGGTAGAAAACCACTCAACCAATTGAATTTAAATAGGTTTTGGTCATTATATTAACCTTATCTTTAACTATTAACTCTTAGTTAATTAGTTTTACTTTTACATTGTCTCATTGTATTTTTATATTATATGGTTAATAAACATACTATATACATCCAAGAGACCCCCAAGTGGTCCATTAATGATCCACGTATCATGATATAAGTCTCTTGGCCGAACCATAGATTTTTTGGAATATAATATCAATTGATAATATAATATTTGTTTTAAAAACTCTTTTATGTCAATTTTGATACTATTCAATAATTGATTTTTAAAAAAATCATAACAGAATGATTACTTCGAAAACGTTAATTAAGTAAATACTAACATTTCATATGAACCTATAAAATTATTGTAATTCATAAAAAGTCTCAAATTATATTTATTTGGGTATTTATAATATCAATTATTTTAATTTTCACTGTTATGGTTATTACTTCATCATCATTGTGTCATAAATAAATTAAATTATCTAATATATAAAAATTATAAATAAAATATCATTATGTAGGAAATATTTTTATCTTTCTAATGAATATTTACAATGTAATTTATCTTATGTATAACCCTATATTAAAAATGTTTTAGTAAGTAAACATTGATTTTAACTCTTTTAACTCTTCTTTGAATTAAATAATAATAAATGTCTTAATCTGATCCAAATGGACCTAAATGATAATATTTTATTCCTCAGTTTGTTTTTGGTCGAGATACACTTGTCCAATAGAATTAGGACACGTGTTTGGGTAATATTAATATCATTTTTACCCTTAATTACCCTATTTACTTTTAACCGTGGTAAATAAAAGTAAAAAGTTACTATTCACCAAAATTTATTTTCTTCTCATTGAACCACATTTTACTCCTTGATATTAACCGTGTCTCTCAGAGTTTTGAAATTCCAATCCCTAAAGCGGTAAAATTAAGTTTTATGAAAAATTCTGTTTTTTTAACTACCACTTAGTAGTTTCACTATTCATCAAAAATTGATGTTTTTCAGAACAATTCCAAAATTTCACCCTAAGATATAATTGATATTCCGAATTCAAAAATGATGTCTATTTTACAAAATTCCAAACATATAAGTTGCATTAATTAATTTTATAATTAATTCCCGCTGTCACAACAAATATCGTGTTTTTAAGAAACAATATATATCAAAAGATTGACAATTGTTTATGTTCAATTTCAAAGTGAAATTAATTATAATTAACACCATTGGATAAAATGGTAAAAATATATTCTAATTATACATTAAAACCACTAAATAGTATAATTTATCACTATAAATTATTTTTATTAAAAAAGCTGTTTTTAAGTATTTTTCACTATTCATAAAATTTGGAAGTTCACAGAAAAATACCAAAAATTCAACTTAGGATAATTTCGATATTCCGAATCCATAAATGAAGTCCATTTTGAAAGATAAAATTTATAATGTTTCAAAATTTTGGTATTAATATTCATAACGGCTACATTGATTGGTCGTGGTGTGTGTTAGAACTCGAAGTTGCGTACAACACACGCCACTGTATTATTCAAAGGAAAGCGTACCATGGAAGCTTGGGATGTTTCATTGTAAATTTTTGATGTCCCCATTCTAAAAAGTAAATTTATTTAGTCAAATTGAATATATAAAAGTTTAAAATATTGGATTTAAAAAGGGTTCACTATTAAAAGTTGGTAAAAGTGCAATATTTAAAATGAATTTGTTCTTACATTACGTATAAGAAACTCATAATATGGATTCTAAAATTATAAGGATTATATAAAGTTTAAAATTAAGTTAATACTATTCATAACCTCTTTCGAATGGCTTGTTTGGTAAGTCATGGTGCACTTGAACTCGGTGTTACATGTAGTGCAAGTTATTGAATTATTTTGAAGAAATAACACACTATGAAATCTTGGGGTGTTACAATTAACTATAGTAAATAACAAATTACTGAAGTTACTATACATAATGTACAAAAAATCACATAATTACACAATTTAGACCATCAGATTCAAATATAGAATCCATTTTTCACAATTTAAGTCACATAAGTTGTAGTAAATTAATTAAAATTAATCTTGCTATCGGAAAGAGAAAACAGGTTTTAAAAGCTACAACATTGCAAAAGATTGGATTGTTTTTATATATAAATTCAATGTAAAATTTATGATAATGACATACATTATATTTAATGATAAAAATATATTATATATATAATTTAAAACCATTAATTATTATAATTTAACCAAATAAATTATTTTAATGAAAAACGTTTTTTTCAAAAAATATTTAGTGTATTTTACTATTCATCAAACCATGAAAGTTATGAGAAAAAATTCATGAAATTCATCCAATGTAAATTTTTTACATCCCACATAAAAATATTATGTTTATAGTTTCATAAAAAAATTATTAATGTGTCAAAATCATAATTTAAAAGGGGTTTTCTATATGAAGGCGTTAAATAAACCTTAAAAAATAGGTTTTTATACATAAAATAAGGTTTATTTATATCCTATGACAAAAATATCCATTGCATGAATATAAAAAATATTTTATTAATTATATAATATATATATCTCATTAATTTAAATATCAAAAGTAATTCACATAGAAATACAAATATCTAATTCATTTTTATTTTTCATAAATAATTTAAAGCCAATTAATTCACAATGCATTCTCATAAGACAGTTATACTTATTTATGCTTACCTATAGGCTTGGCTATAATGGTAATTTTATAATAAGGGAATCTCATGGATCTTTTATACTCATGATTGTGTTCAATGCAAGCTATTGAAGAATAGAAATCATTTTAATATTTCATAAAAACATCTGGGGGTTACACTCTCTAGTGGTGGCCGATGGCGTTCTTCTCTAGTGAGTAGGAAGGAAATGATGATCAATATGGTGTTGGCGATTGATAGGGATGATACAGGACTATGTGGACATGTTTTGCGGAATGGTTTATGGCCTGAGATCGTTTATGGTAAATTTTTGTGTTTGAAATTTTGAATTTGAAAATTTATGTATGTTGCATGGTTATTTGAATTCTAAAGTGGGCGGGTTGTGATTATTTATTTATTTGATGGTTTTTATTTATTTTTAATTGTGTTTGGGTACAAACTTAATCTTTAAAAGTTTAATTAGAAAATAAAAATATATGGATTGAGGTCCTTTTTTTTAACCTAGATGCTCAGAATGGGTAAACAAGGAAAATTCATAAGCATTACATGAGAACATGTGTAACAGAACCCGGACATAACATAGTAAACCCATATCCTATATATAAAAGGCCAAAATCATGAGTTATTTCTTAAATATTGGAAATTAATAAGGCTTTTATAATAACCAAATTTAATAAAATGAGCCATAAAAATCCTAACATGGAAATAATACATAAAATTTTGGGATACATATACGATAGAAAATTACATCCATGGTAGTCATGTATAATTTAGAATCCTATTATGTAAGAATGGGTTCACTCCCCAATATATTATAGTAGTCAATGTTCACTCCCAATAGTATCATTTTTTATAAAAAACCCTTATTAAACTAGGTGCATTCCAAATTCCAGCCCAATTTTTCACTTATGATTTCAATCATTAACCAATGCATTGGAGGGAGATATATGTCCCACCAGTAACATAATGAAAATTATACAGATGTGTTCCAAAAGATAATAAAACATTCATCATATCATAACCCATTAAAATAAATGGGTTTCATAAACTTTTCATTATTGTATTACTTATGGAAGAGAACCGTGTTTAAAATTAATTTCATCAGTTTATCATATAATAACCTTTGGAAAAAGAAACGGGTTTGATAATCAATTTATCAAGTTATAACCCATGGAAGGGAAACAAGTTTCATAAATATCTTCTCATCATTAACATAAAACATGTAGTGAATAAATAAGAATCGTATCCTCGGATCATATCAACTGTAAACCATAATTAACATCAGAGGATTCCATCTTATAATGAAAAATAGTTTTCAAGTATCTCTCCAAACAATTCATGAGTTAAATATAATTTTCACACAGAGAATCAATCTTCAAAACAAAAAATTCATAAAACATTTTCAAAATCTATTTGTTTGAACATAACCATGTAAACTTATGAAGGAATCTTTTGATACCATTTAAAACATTTATTGAGGAAAATATCCCCCTCCCAATTTAAAAACGTTTTTTAAAACATAATAATTTCTCAAAATATTTTTTTTTTAAAATATAATTTGACACATAAAAATTATTATTTATAAAATTGTGTGGTCATGTTAGCAAAATATTTTTTTCATGTTGTACAAGATAAAATAATAGTCTTTTCACATTTGAAGAAGACTCTATTCTTGTATTTTCTGGTAAACAACATAAAGATATGATTTATTTTTAAAAAAAATTGGTGATAATATCTTTAATAAATATTTTGGGTAATGTTAAAATATTTTATAATACATTTTTAGAAAACATGATATGGAAGAAAAAGGGGTTTTGACCAAAGAGAGAAATAAAGATTATTTTTATTAAAAATATTATTTTGGTCTCATTAATCATTTAAGGGAGAAAAATGAAAGAAAAACATGCATTATATAGAAATACCTACACAGAACATAAATGAGTTTCATGAGAAATATATAATAATATTTCTTCAATATAAGCATAATCATGAACAATCTCCATAAATGATGAGATTGTAACGTAGAACGCTTTCCACTGTGACAAAATTGACTCATAAGAACAGTAAATAATAAATAAAATTAAAACTATAATATCTTTATATGAATGATATTCATGATATAAAATGTTACAATGGATTTATATAAATCATTTCAAATTAGATAAGCTTATAATAAAACATATCTCTAATAGTAGGAAAAATGGAACAACAATCCCTTACGTTATGTCTGGACTTACTTCATCCATGTTCAATCCACCTGTATAATAAGTATTGGTTAATTATACATAAATTAGATAACCATAATCAATTATTTCATAAAATATACCATATACATATGAATTTTTATTACATTATTATCAAGAATTCGTTTTTAATATCACATTTCAGGTAAAAATTGCTCTGTTTTTCGTGTAATATTTACGTTTGGTGTTTTTGAAGATTTTATTATGATCATTGTTCCAATATATATAGAATTATTAACATGATATAAATTTCAAATTTATTTTTTATATTTTTATCTATATTAATACTTTAAATTTATATATAAAATATTACTTACATCATTTATGGAGATGGTACGTCATACGTACACATCAACATTGTTTCCATTTTATTTATATTTTGAAAGAACAAAAGGTGAATCATATATCACATTTAAAGAGGCACTATTATATCTTATATATATGTATATATATATAATTTATTCAAAAAATTTATCATTTATTACCTTCCATGTAGTGTGTTAGTAAAAACAAATCCCATCGTTTCTTAAAGTGGTAGTCCACTATAAACATTAGAAACATTATCGTATTCCCTATGGAATATGAGAGAAGAACATATATGTGATATTATAATTTTATAAATTTAATTATATCATATATTTAGTTTATAGTCATTAAATATATAGTTATATCAATCTATAATATGTTTTTAAGGAAAACGAATTACGTTGGTTTGTGAGGCGGTAGTCCGCTGAAAACACAATCAACAGTTTCATTTCTCACTTGAGGGGGGATGAATATTTTTAGGTAATTAACATAATATAAAAAATATCAATATATATAATATAATATATATTTTATACCATTAGGTTATAATAATTTTTAATGATAAATAAAAGAAAGGATTGTTTAAGGATGCCACCTATTCTTTGGAATCCCACTTTTAGTTTTCACCAAAAACCATTATAGAAAATATTTTTGATCATAAAAGGGTTATAGGATGAGGGTATATAATTTAAAATATTTTTGGATAGTTAATGGATTAACCAATAGGTTTGGGAATTGTGAATATAATAGGAGAGGGGTGGCCTTTTATATGTGGGTAAGAGGACAGACATAGAAATTTTGAAAAGAATAAAATGCACCAAAACTTTTAACAGGAAACAAGGATCCAAAATTAGAAATTGTAGAAACTTATTTGTTATATGGTCAATTTTTATCCATAAAATGGGTTTTGGACAGGTTTATAAGAAATTTTCCCCCTTAGTATTTTAGTTTTTCCCCTGGTAAACATGTTTTAATCTTAACCATGGTAATTAATTTATATTATTTTTACTATGAATTATTGTAAAAAAAATTATTTTATCATATTATATAATAGTTATTATCAAAATTAAAAATATAGAAACAATTTTTATAAATTCCATTTTTAGAAGAAGGAAGGTTTATTTTTATATTTTACTCATAGAAGTGATGAGCGAGTGGTTTTCCAAAGAAAAAATGTTAATATGTTAAAAATATTTTTCATAAACATTCACTATGATGTTGAATCCAATGACATAAAATTGATTAATATATATATATATATATATATATTATTTTACTGAATATACTTTAAAATATATATTAAAATCAATTATTTCTTTTAAAATCATTGAATAAAATGACAGTTTTTTAATAAAAACCAGTATTTTCCACTATCACTAAAACATTTAGCTTTATACAAAAGTATCAAGATTTGAATCAAAGATAATTCTGAAAGGATTTTTTTAAAAAAATAATTTCAAATTCTAAAATAAAATTTCTAAAATTTTTTAAAAGAAATTTATCAAAATAGTTTCATTATCTTCAAATAGTTTTCTTTTTTCCTCTATAATTAATTGGTCATAAAATAATTGACTATATATATAAAAAACATATATTTTCATAATTTAATTAATCATATTAATTACAGCCATTAAAACAGTTACAGGATAACTATCAAAGTAAATAATAATATTTTAATAATATTTCATGTTTTGTTAAAACCCAGTGGTGTTTTTAACAAACACTATCAAATAAGTTAAATTTATTAAAAAACAATTTCATAAAATATTAAGGTGTTACAGAAGGGGAGATATGAATTTTTAGGAAAACGTATAATATCTTGAGAGATAGGATGATACCCTACCTCCAATCATTATCCAGATAAGTGTGATTTAAGAATAGTTATATTTCTACCCATTGCTGAAGATTATATTATAATTGAATATTTTAAGTGATATATTGAGATCGGAAGAAAAAAATATAATTACATCTTAATTTTTATATTATTAAAAATATAAACAATGTTCATTGGTCTATAGACTTCCAAGGAAATTATGAAAAAAAAAATTTAAGTTGTTATAATTGTAATTTAAAAGTAAATGAATTAATACATCATGTTTGAAGGAGCATGTTTTATGAAATAAAAAAGACTGATGATAAAAGTAATTATGAATATTCCCCCAGGTAAATGACATAGTTGATATTATTTTATTTATTTGAAAAGTTTGATGATCCTATCGTTGTTAAAAATATTATGAAGAATTTTATATTTTTAGTGAAATAATTATAGCATTAGAGGAAGGATAATATATGATATTTTATGAGCTACATAGTTTACTCATTACATATTATAAGATAAAGTTACTAGCCTCTAAAAATATGTAAAAAAGATTAATTATACATTGAATCCATAAGAAAATAAATATTCACAGATAAATAGGTCACATACACATGTGATTTAGATATAGAGAGAGAAAAATATCTTTGGGAAAGAATTTCCTTTATATCAAGGGGATTCAAAAAGGTTAAGTGGATAGTAGAAAGAAAATATAAAAATGATGTAACTATGATAAATTTGGAAACATTTTTTATTAAGGTCTATTGAATAAGGATACTAAATTTGAATCTAATAGGGAAAATAATAAATTGTAGTAATATAAAAATAAAAGATGATAAATAATTATTTATCATTTAGGAAAAGAAGTTTTATAATAAATCATGAGAAGGACAATTCATCCTCAAGTATCACCTTATATGATGAGAATAATTTTCATTTTAATGATGATAAAGGATCTGATTCATTCAGAAAAGATGGTAATGGGGAATAATCGAATCTTTTGGAATGTCAGTTGATAGGTGTTTTGGAAGAATGAATTGTATTATAAAAAATCATAAAAAAGATAAAATTTAAATAGGATAAAATATATGTTTCTAAATAAAAACTTGATCATGTTTTAAAGGATTCATACTATGTTTATGTGTTTAAGAATCATAATCTTATAAAAAATATATTGGAGACAATAATCAGTGATCTTCAAGAGGAGATATATACAGTGGAATAATAACTACATGGGGAACATTTATACTTTCTTTATTGTAGAAATTATAAGATATAAGTTATATAATACTTAAAAAAATTCTATTGAGGTTAGTGAGGAATCTTCCAGAGTCAATGAGAAAATGGGTTCTAATAGTAAACTAAAATCTTCTCATAATATATCTCAATATAATTTTTTAATTTATAATAGTGTAGGTTAAAAAGTGATTATGAACATTTTTTGGAAAACAA
Organism: Viscum album; assembly: GCA_963277665.1. Classification (NCBI taxonomy): domain Eukaryota; kingdom Viridiplantae; phylum Streptophyta; class Magnoliopsida; order Santalales; family Viscaceae; genus Viscum; species Viscum album. The sequence goes on from OY728148.1 coordinate 1,945,586,454, forward strand.
TAATATTTGGAAATCCACCACATAATATTATTTGAATATTTTTAAAGGTGATTGTTACCATCTAGAAAATAAGGCGTAAAATAAAGAAAAATATCCATAATAAATTTTTGGACAGATGTACTATCAATTTATAGAACATGATTTAGTTTTTACTGATATTTATAGGGATAATATAGACAAAGATAATATACTTTTAGGAATAATAGTACATTTCACGAAATATTGTAAGAACTAAAGTGGATCGTTGATGAGTAGTTGAGGCAAAATTATTAAAAGTGGAAATCTATTATATAAGCTATAATAAATATTTCTAACCAAACATGTTTTGGATTTATATAATAATTATGGGTAAATTTTGGATAATAATGTCAAAAGGATGATAAATTCTTGATTATAATTCCAAAATATAGTCCTTACACTATAAAAGTGAAGAAGATTTAGGGTGCTAAAAATAAGGACTCATGTAACATTAAGCCTTTAAAAAGGACATGTGAGGATCCCAAATATACTGATTAGGTTAAGAAATAATTCATAGTTATTTGGACATATAAGTTGGATATATCCAAAAGACTATAGGATAAAGAGATGGATGCTGAATATAAAGGAAAACATGTGTTCACACATGAAAAACTTAGTATACATGAGAATAAATCCATAAATATTGGAAAAAATGTTTTGGAAAAATATTTTTAAAGGGTTGGTCAATATAGGAATGGTAAAAAAAATTATTATAAAATAGTAATATCCAGAAAAGATAAAATCATAAATATCAAACAAGATTAAGAAAATTTTATCCTTCATCCCGGAGGTGAATAAAACTATTTTACACCAAGACGAATTTCAATAGTAGAAGATGAAAAAATAATTATGTTATGATTATTGAACAAAAAATAACTATAGGGTTTGGAAGAAAAGTGATTTATTTGTTTTTGAAGAAAACGCTTAGTCTTAGTACAAATTATTTGAAGTCTAACAGGTCTATTTTTATTCTAGTATTTATATGTTTTTTTCTAACATGTAGGGAATTGAAGGATATGTATATTGATCCATAATTGTTATACATAGATATTATATCTTTCAAGATGAATATTTATTACCTAACAGAACTATCCATGTTGAAATCATGTAGGTCATGTGTATTTGGAAACTTTGACATATAAAAAAAATGTTTCATAAGAGTATCCCATTATGATCATCACAACTAAAACCTTTCTTAGTCATATAATCCCATAAACCACTCATCATAACATGGGAGAAGAAAACATAATAAAGGGTTAGTTAATATGATCTGTAAAGGTAATCAAGGGATACAATAATCATAAATTAAGAATAATATGATTATAAGGATATAAGAATATGATCATAAAGTTTAAAATTCATACCCTTTATATCATAGATCATAATCTTGAGTAATTACATAATGCTGGAAGTTCGTAAGACATGAATCATAAATTAATAAAAAAACACGAGCTATGAAAGGATAACATTGGAATCATTCATGAGTTTAGGTAATAAACATAATATTAAAATTAGTTAATATAAATAATTATAAAAATATTCACTCATCATGTTATGGACCAAAAATAATGCCCTCTTATTAACTTATATATATATAACATGGTCTGTGTTTAATCATAATATACAATAAAGAGAGGTTAATGCTTAATCATATAGACATGAAAAGTATATCTTTTTATCTTCTTATTGAAATGACTTGTTTTTCACAGAAAATATTGTGAACATGAAAACCAGGTCCAAAACAATTTGTTATTATAAAATCTAGTTCACAAAAATCATATTTACATCATGAGTTATCTATCTTTACTGAATTATTTTGATGGAGATATAGGTCCCACAAGTCACAAAATTATACATATAGATATTTCCTCCACTATATCATGAAAAATTTCTCATATTATATCTCATTAAAATAATTGGGTTTCATAAAAAATTATTCATAACATAATAAATGTAAAAGAAAAATGTTTTATAAATATTTCATCATTTTATCATAGTATAAACCATGGAAATTGAATGGGATTCCTAAAAAAATTCCCCATAAGCATAAACCATAATTAGAAATAATAAGGGTGTAATCATTGTTTAATATCCCAAATAAAATGTAATTTTTGTTATGGTTCATTATAATGGATGAATATAAAGATAATTAAAACATTACTGAGGAAATTATACATCAATATTTAAATTCAATTCATTAAAATCTAAAAAAATGAAATTTGGTTGGAAAAAACATTCATTGATGTTAACTATGGAGACTAGTAAAAAAATATTCAAATCATTTAACTATCAGGATTTTGTTTAATTATTTTAATTCCCTATAAGTTGAATAAACATTCATTTCACACTTTTTAAAAAAGACAAAAGTACCTCATTCATAAAACAATAATAATATTTATTTTTAAAAAATATTTTTAAAAGTATAACATGGGTGAAAATTAATTTTAAAAAAAAAAAGGATAATATTAAAAACCTTACTGAAATTTTTTTCCTATAAAACATTTATATAGAAGAAAATGGGTTTTCCATCAAAGTGAGAAATATGCTCGATTTTCCTTTAAAAATAATTTAGTCTCCTGAGTACGTAAGGAGAGGAAAAAACTGGATAACATGTATTTTCAAGAAATAACCATAGGTAAAGAAATTAAATGTGTTTATTGAGTTTAAATAATAATATTTTCTCGTAATAAAAAAATCATAAGAAATCAAGATAAACAATGAGACTATGGAACAAAACCTTTTTCACTTTGGTAAAACATGATTCCTAAGAATCGTTATTAAAATAACCTTAGGTGGATATTTAAATCCAATAAATTAAAAAAGAAGAATTAAAAAAATAAATTCATGGGAATATTATATAAAATATAAAAAGAAACAAGTGGTGAATATGTAATGTGTCACACAAAAATAAAATTCAAATGAAAATCCCTTACCCCAACTCTGACTTCCATCATACGCATGTAAACCTCCTCTTCTTTGAAGAAATGCATTTAAATATCCTCTTGACAAACCTCGGGATGGTATTTTTGGAATATCATAACCTATATAATGTTTATAATTAATTTTGATGTAATATTGGTAGGTTTTGATTCATCTAGATAGCCCATAGTTGTGCTAAAAACAGAGAGGAAATATTCTCTTTTATAACATAGGTGAGATGAACTTTAAAAACATCTAAAAAGATTATAATATAATAAATCCATTATCTAGAAAAAATTATTTGAAATGTACATGTAGTAGAGGATAAGGATTTATGTGGTTCAAATCATATCAACCATAAAAATTATAAATAAGATTATGTGGTTTCATAGATTATATCGTTTGGTTTAACCCCTTAGTGAAACTCTTTTACCACTAACAGTTGTAACATATTTTTTCACACTGAAAATGTTCTAATTTAATATATAAAGTGGAAAATGGGTCATAAATGGTCAATGAATAACATTTTATACGATATATTATGAACCTCATCCTATTTCATGATTTATATTTTCATTAAATACTCTAATAATTAATTATTTTGATAAATATTGATTTGGACACAATTCATATAATTTTAATTAAATAAAATAAAGAAAAAGTTTTAATTAGATTATAGTACATTTACACATTAATATAACTGTTTATTTATCTATAATATTAGTATAACACTATAGAAAACACAAATTATATAAATTTTAGTAATTTTAAATTCATTTATTTTTTCTATTAATGAGATTAATACTTAATCTGTGTTTTATATAAATTTAATGTAATTATATAAATTATAAAAATCATAAATAAATTAATATTTTAAATATAATTCAATTAAACTCAAAATCTGAATGTATATTTATTCATTACAATATTCAGTTTTAATGTGGACACAAAAGATATATTGTAAACTATCGGAGTGAAATTCTATAACTTTATTTACATCAAATATTATGTAGGTAATTTTCATGGAGAACTCTCCATTAGGAAAATTAATTACACAAAAAATTAATTAAGGGTAGAATTAAAATCAACCATAACAAATTAAGATGGACAATTATGGCCATATCACTTTTTTTAACCTATATTAAACATATTTAACCATTACATTGTATATATATATCTTCGTGGTAATAGTTCATATTAAAAAAATAAAAGGGGCCAATTTATGAAATTTTAACTTCATGATTGAAAATATACATTCCATTTCATCAAATTAAGTAATGATAATTACCAAAAATTAATTTTAAAATAAGCACACAAAATGTGCCGAAATCCGTTTTTTAGAAAAATAAGTGTTTAAGCATAAAACATAGATTAATCTTATCCCATGAACATAAAGATATGTAATTAATGTTAAAACGTTTTATTGAATATATATTATATATATATAATTAAAATTAGTCACACATAGTGTTTAATTGAATTTATTAAGATAAAAACACATTCTATGCATAAAAAATGTTTTTTTAGAAATTTCCATTTTCAACATAAAAATGATTTTATTCTAAATTAAATCATTAAATTGATTCTAATTAATATATTATAAAATTTAAAATTTATTATAATGAATTATGTTTTAAAAAAATTAAGTAAAATCATATTTTTTTCATGTCTGAAATAAAAGTAGTGTTAAAAAAATGCTTTTTTACTATTCACTAGAAATTCAATATTTTCAGAAAATTATAAAAAATTCATCATATGTCAATCTTGATATGATTATTTAAAAACTATATTCAATTTTATAAAATATATTTTTTAAATGTGTTTCAATTTAAATATAGTATTTTCTCACAGAAAATTAAAAAATTAATCTTTTATGATAGAAATATATGTTTTTAAGAATAACTTTGATAAAGATTGAATTATTATTTAATAATTATTAATAAATATGTTTATATTATGTAGGATATGTTTAAATATATCATAAATTAGTTAATACTATTCATAACTACAAATTGAACAATTATAAAATAATGGTCAAATTTAAATAATAATAATAATAATTTATTGTTTTTTATGTTTTATTTTTCTTGTTTCAAATGCTAATGAACATATTATTATTGTTCAACAATATCATCATGTTAATATATACCTATCTTTAAAAAAATTTATTAGAAATTTTAACTAGTATTATGTAATCAAAATACTGATATTTTAAATCCCTTTGTGGAAACCATTATTATAAAAAGGGTTTATGTAATATATTCTTGAAAATAAGGAATGAAAAATATAAAGGTCATCTAGAATAACACATAACATGGCAAAACAATTAGTGGAAATTGAAAATATGTACATTAAAGAGAAAAATAATACCCAAGGACTAATAGAGAGTGACCAATAACATGTTCATGAAAAGTTTAACAACTATAAAACCATTTATCTGTGATTGGTGATAGGACCATTGATTCATTGGAAATGAATGTATAAATATAAAATTATATTTAATGATCGTTCTCATATATTTGATGGATCCTTTTAATGTAAATATAAGTTACCTAAGATAAAAATACTTACTTGATTTATTTATATATCCAAAGCATAAATCCTTACTTTTTTTGTCCTTTTATTAATTCCAACTTCATCTCTTACCACAATATATGAATATTTATTATGAATTTTTATGCCCAAAGAAAAAAAAATAACTTTTAAAAAAATAAGATCCATAAAATAATGACAACTAAAGGATTTTGTTTCTATATTTCCCATGACAAAAATTATTAGTATATGCTATAAAATTTAATAAATCTTACTTTAAAATCAAGAAATGTCACCCAAATTTATATATAATCCATTCTTCAAATTTTTAACCTTATGAATCATCTAAAATATTTCTAACCAAGATGGAAACCTAATGACGATTTGATCTCATTTCCTCCCATTATATACATAACAATTATTTTAATCTCCCATAAATTCTCATACTAAAAGGCATATAACTTGATCATATATACTAATTATATCCCCAAATAATGTCATAATAAAATCATAGGTTCTTTCAAAAAAATAATTTACCCCTATTTATTTAATAATATCTTATATTGTCTGAAAATATTTCAATTGGATGTTTGGGTTTATCTTTGAATGTATAAATAATCATAGGTTTATTCAAAATATCCAATATGATTTCTTTATTCTAGAAATTTATTAGTAATCTCTATAGTGATTAAAAATCAATTCTTATAAAAACATCAAATTTTGCTAAAGTAAAATATTTTCCAAGGGTTTTTAATAAAAACATAGACATTGAATTCATACTAATTTACTAGAGAATAATTGTTCCAAAAAATTTATGGTCCACTTAAATTGTAGTAATTGAATAATCTATACATTTGTGTTGTACATCAGAGGTCTTTGAAGCATATTAACTTCATTTGACCTTATATCCTGCATTTATTCACATAATTTAAAAACTAGTTTAATTTTTAACACTAATGTGTTAGTGTGGTCTTTTTTTGATCTGTTTATCTATTCATTTCATTGACTAGACTCTTCAAATCACTTTGACATTAATTTTCTCAAGGAAAAGGACTCCCAATCTTGATGCCACTTCTTGTTACTTTCAAATATTTACTTGAGTTCTCCTTGACACATTTTGAGAAAGTATGATATTAAAACATTTTATATATTCCATGTGAAAATCCATTAGAGAATCTATAATGCTCCATATTTCTTTTCTTATCCCCAAAACTATAAGGGTTTATTGAATCCATTTCCAATTTAATTGCACATAAAATGAATTTTCATAGATTTCAAAGTATATTACATATAATTCCATTCAATTTTTGGTTTGGAACAACTAAACAGTCGATCAATATTTATTTTATGGGTGATGATTAAACCAAAATAATAACTTGAATGATATGTAAAAGTTTCCCCATTGGTACCAATGGATTCATTTTCCTTCTTCTTAAGGTCAAGTAATTTCTTCCCAAAATTTGAACATAAAATAGGAGGCAATTACTTACTCAAAACAAATTCCCTTAAGTTCATCTCATTCCATGGAGTAAATTTCCTCTTGCTTATTTTTATTCTTAATAGCATTCCACCACTGATCTGGTTCACCTACCAAATAATATATATCTTCGAAAAAAATTTCATAGTTTGAAAATAGATTTATGGAAAATATCTTTTTGATCAACTTGATAAATTACACAAAAAAAGTTGATCAAAATACCCATAGAATGAGGGTGGGTGTTTTTTTATAAAATATTCAACAAAAAATCATTCCCACTTTAGAACATTTTTATGTTCAACATGATCTATGTTACCACTAATAACTAGAGAGAGTTGGGATAGAAAAGTAGCAAGATATTTCTTTAAAGATCATAATACATTTGATCACTTAAGAGGGCATTCATTTCATTGGCCACAGTATTTATTGTTCTAATGATTCTTTTAGGTAACTTTAATTAACTAAAAACATATGAACAATAATCATAATTGAAAACAACCTAATAATGATAAATTAAGAATTATATGTCAAAATCACGACACCTTTTTTTAATCTATGACATCATAGGTTTAAAAATGGTCACCTATTATCATTTAAAATCTTTAGGATTCTATCATGTACTTATACCTATCCTCGTGCCTCTAAATTATGTTTTCACATCCTATTTTCAAAAGATTAATTGAACCTTCCTCTAATAGAAACTATGAGACCTATACTTTTCAAAGATATATATGTCATCTTTTTTTATGAATATTCATTACATGAATAACTATCTATGATATAATCATAAGGGTATGAGAACATAATGATCACTTGAGTATTACCTGATCATAAGGGTATGAGAACATAATTATAATATTTAAAATTAATACCCTACATATCATAGATCACAAACATGATCCCTTATATAAATCATGGAATTTTATAAGCCATGAACCATAAATTAATCAAAGAAAATGATACATGAGAGTATAAAAGTATCATAATACTTGAGTTTGTAGGATTTTCATAGGGTTATAACTTTGAAAATATTCATAAATAAAAAAGGATTACTCATAAAGTTAAGAACATGAAATCTAGTCCACATATAAACTTATCAAAATGTAATAAGGTCCCTAAATAATCTTACTAACTTGAAAGTGAGGTCCACTCATCAATTTATGGTCATTAAAACTAGTCCCACACATAATCTTATGGAAATGAAATTAGGTTCCAGTATTATGATTATGGACATTAAAACCAGGACCACACAAGAAACTATTAACATGGAATGAGGTTCACACATATCATATGTATCTCATGATTTATCTAACTCTATCAAAGGATATGTAGAAAATTATTTCTATCACCTATCATATAATAAAAATAATAAATATGTATTCCAAAAGATTATAATGTAGTCATTATATCAGAACCTAAGAAAACAATGGGGTTTCATTAACATATCATCATAGTTTATCATGTGCAAATGAATAATACAACATAAATACGTCATCATTTTATAATAGTATAACTCATAGAAAAGGAATGAGTTTCATAAATATTTTTTATAATAAACATAAAATATCTATAAAAATCTTAAGTACAATATCCTTTGATCCAATCCATAGTAAAACAGCATTGATATCAAGGGTTATTATCTTTGATGAATTGAAATATCATTAAAACATTCATGAGGAAAATATCCTTTCTTTTTGAAATCAATTCCTTAAAATATAAATTAATTAAAAATTTTATAAAAAAAATATTCTTTGAAAATATCTATTTAAAATTAAAAGAGAAAATTCAAATCATTGAAAATTCAATATAGTAGGATATTTTATTCATGTTATACAAGTTAACAATGCATTCCTCTGTACTTTTATAAAAATTAATACATTACTTAGTTTGGAAATTGTTAAGAATATTCACATTACAACCATTTATTAACAATTAAATCATGGGTAAAAATATATTTAAATAATAATGGTAGAATCATAAAACATTATTTAATGTCTTTTTAAAATAGGTATATATAACAAAATTTTATTTTTACTGAAGAGATAAATAAGTTATACTTTTCTTTAAACACTTTTTATGTCTCTTAAGTACATAATGTGAGGAAAAATAGGAAAACGTATATTTTCCAGAAGCAACCATTGGATAATAATATCTAGGAGTTTTCTTGATTAGTATATCACAATATATCATCATCAAAAATAAAATCCTAAATATTAATAGTAAACATAGATATTATTTCATAAAATACTAACCACTTTGGGGAGATTTGAATTGTAAGACCCAAGAAATAAAGAACATTAGATGGGTATGAAAATCCCATAACTTTTATAATAATATTTATAAAATAAATTCTCGTATAATATAAAAACCTGATACAAGAAACATTAGGTGAATATTGAATATCTCCCATGAAAATAAAAGTGAGATGAAAATCCCTTAACTTGGGTCTTCTTTTCTTCATACACATTAAAACCTCATATTATTTGAAACAAATCCATTAGATATCATCTTGAGGAAAATATTTTTTTTGGATAACAATCACCTCTACAATGTGTCTAACAATGTTAAGAAGGTATTTTGGTAGGCGTTCGTCGAGTTAGAAGTCTTAATGTTTTGTTATGAAGACAAAGGGATGGTTCCCTTTTATAATTGATTTGAGGGGACCATTTGTAATTCCCTAAAATATTAAAATATCATAAATTAGTATACATCCCAAATCCATTCTAATGGATAGGTTTACAAAGATAAATTTTAATGGGGTTTAAATCCCATTATATAATTTAATTTTTATGAGTCTAATTCCTGATATATACAGTATATTTAAGTTTAACCCCATAGTAAACATATTTTAACATTAAACGTGATAAAAAACTTTTCAGTCTTAAAATGAAATAATTTTCCATATAAGGTGAATAATGTCTCAAAATAGATAATTTATAACATTTTAGACAATATCATATCTACCTTGTCAAAATACAATATTTTTATTTCAATTAAAATAATTTTCTAAAATATTATTTTTATAAAAATTCATTAATGCCAATTTCGACACTATTCATTTAATTGGACTTAAAGAACATAAATAATATGTTGGAATTAAATTATATTACTTTCAAACATCACTATAATTTTATATTTACCTTTTAAATTCACAGAAAACTATAACTCAGTGAAATTGGATTTATTTTAGTGTTTTTAAATTAATTTATTTTATTTTTTGTAATTAAATATATATGACATCGATGTTGTACAAGAATTTATGGAAATAATAAAATGTATAAAATTATAAATAAAATTCTTCCATAATAATATTTTCATTAAAATCAAATAAGACATTTATATTCTATCATCTCATTCTTTTATCCCTATGTGAAAATATATGAGATATTTAAAACTATGAGAGTGATATTTTGTAACATTCTTTTCATTAAACTATATTTGGGAACCTTTGCTGAAAAAATGTATATTAAACATAAAAATTTCAATACTATGGTTATAAGAATATAACTTCGTTCATCCAATAAAAATTTGGCTAAAACCTTATGGGCTTATAACTTATTGTTATCCAAGATTGAACAGATTTTCACTTTATATATGTGATAAATTTTACCGTGGTTATTATTTTTATAGAAAAATAAATAAAAGGGGTCTATTTACTATATTTAATGTTACTGATTCAATTTATGGAATTAACTTTATAAAATTTAAAATATTAATTTACGTAAATTGTTTTTAAAATGCATGTAAAATGCGATGAAAACCTTTCTAAACTAATATAATTTAAGCATAAAAACTAGTTTATTCATATCTGATGCTCTACAAAAAAATTAAATGAAGGGTAAAATTTTTATTGAATATATAATATATATATTTCATTAAAATAATTCAAAAAATATATTTTAAATTATTAACATAAAACACATTTCATGCTTATAAATAATTTTTCATGAAAATGTCTTTTTTTAGGTATAAAATTGGTTAATACTTAAATAAAAACAAAAAAATGATTCTAATGAAATTAATTGGATTCGTTATTCATTAAAATGGATCTTTATACATTCCTTTATTAAATAAATATCCTTCTTTAAAAAGAAATATTTTTCATCATTTACTGGAAAATCATTCATTTTTGTAAATTATCAAAAAAAAATTGTAGCAAACTAGAACCCATTAGATAATTTCATAGTGTAAATCAGCTCGATAAACTAAATTAGGTGAAATTGATTAAAATAAATCCCACTGGTTTAGCACATGATTAAGGATATTTTGTAAAATATTTATTCAAATAAAACTCAATTGGTTAGTACTTGTTTAAATTGAAGATTTATTTGAGGAATAATTCATTTATATTTTATAGACATTAGTTTAAAGGGATTCATTTCATTTAGATTTAATATTATTATTAATTACATTGAAATAAAATTTTAATAATATTATTATAATTTGTAAAAACATTATCTGAAATCTTTGTTAAAAAACACTTTTTAATTATTAATTTTATTTTTAATGATGTTAATTATATATTTATTTGGAACACAATTGTAATTATACAAAAATATATTAGAAGAAGCTCAACCAATATGCCGAGTGAAAATTAATCTTGCTCGAAAAAGATATGGGACTTCAACCCATGATTGAATGACAATAACATTATATCACCAACTACTAGCCTATGAAAATTCCTAGTTAATGTGTCTTTATTTTTAGCTAAAAAATGTAAAAAAATAATTAAATATTAAGGATGAACTAGTAAAATTACCTCTATATTTTGGAGATCAATTTATTATATTGTATAAATTGTTCTAACCATTTTGTTTTGGGAAAATTGATAAAAATAGATGTAAATAGTTGTTTTTAATATCTCATGATCCATTAATAGTGAATTATAGTGCTTCCTAAAAAACAAATTCATTTTTGATTTTTATTTTATGTAGTAAGAAATGAATATGAAATTTATTAAAGTATAACCAAAGGATATAATTATTCGTATAAATTATAAACCATTCAAGTGATTATATATCCTTATATTTCTAGATAGTAAAATAATCTTTCATCATTTTGTAAAAGTATCTTGAAACCAAAGTTTTATCCTATTATATTCATATCTTACCAATAATATTGTCATTTAAATCATCATAGATTTATGGTTTTGAGGCCCTTTAATTTTCATTGATAATTCATCTCTATGTTATCATTGACCACTATATATCTCTATAAATATTTAAGCTTTTCCATTATCTACTTATCTTTACTTCTGACAAATATTCTTATATATAGAAACATGTTTATGTGTAATTACATGTGACCATGGTACTTAACTACCTCTTTCATTAAGAAGATATTTAATTAAATATTTTAAGTTTTGAATTTTTCGACAATATAAATTTTAATTTTAAAACTCTATAATAAAGGGATCATGTTTAAACTAAGATGACAAAATTTAATTAAGTTAGGGGCAATGTAATGCCCTGAAATTCTAAAATATGAACATTGTATTTGATATCATATATGACACGCAACATCAACAATATAAGGGAGTATAAAACCCAAATAATTTATGACGTATTTTAAATTTTAAATAAATTATATATATTATGTATCATGAAATTCATACAACACTATGTTTAGATTATGTTACACATAAGACCGAGTTTCAACGAAAAACAATATATTGTTACTATTATTATATAATATGACAGTAATCACCTACCCATTGGAATAGATATAATGAATATGATCAACTAACATATTAAAAAATATATTATAAAAAAAATTATTAGTTTTCTATCGATTATGAATAAAATATGTATCACCTAAAAGAAAAAAAATTGGAAATCAATCTTTTTCTAAAAGACATATTAGTCACGATTTGTGCACAAAAATTAAACTTACTATTTAACCCTTTAATAATTTTGTTTAAAAAAACAAAAAAAAATTAAATCAGAATATTAGATATATTGTAGGGTTATTTTATGTGAATTTTTTGAAAAGTTTCACTTTTTTATGAAAAAATAAAAATACTGAATTTTGATTCAAAACATCTATTTTGATTAAATAATTTATAATAATATTTAATATTTTTTGGGTTTTAAATTAAAATTATTAATACTATACCTCAATTAATCCAATTTATTTTATAGTATTCTTCTTTAAATTTATGTTAGATAAAAAATCATTATCAAATTTTAATTGTTTTACTCTTTAAACCCATGCTTTCTTGTCACATTTACGAGGTAAATTTAAAATTAAATTTTTTTCACTTTTGGGAATTGAATTTTGGAAAATGGATTAAAATTTTAGAATAATAAAAATTTATAACTAATAATCAGTTCAACAAAAGTTTTTTACCAAAATTAATAGTGGATGTTGAAAAACAAATTACCATATTTAAGGTAAAAATTGATTTATCGGGATGTCAAACTGAAAGAACAAGGGTATAAAGACCTATAAAATTGAATAAAAACAATTATATGACCTTATTTTTATCACTAAACCTATAAGGTTATATAATATATCATTTAATACCCCTTTTACATATTAAAAACATGGGAGTACTCAATTATTTTAAAAAATACCATGTGCGACCTCTCCCCCCTTTATAAATGGCCACCATCTTTTCTTCACTTCAAACATTCATATATATTTAGTTTAGACAAAAAATAACCAAATAGATTCAAAAATTAAATCACCTCATCCTAAATGATTTATTGTTTAAAAAATTACAACCTATGAGGGATTTAGTGTATTCCCATGGATGATACCCGAAGCAGATGTAATATTCAGAAATGAGTGTCTTCATTTTACATCTTTCTCCACCTCCTTAAAATTTGTTTAAAACATGATGATATAATATCATTGGAATATTAAATTTAATATGATGTTATTAAAATTATTTAATGTCCTAAAACCATCTCCACTTCATCAAATGGGTTACAAAATCATCATTTTTGTGCAATTAGACTACTTCCTCGTAAACTGATGTCATACGTTTTTCCACTTCCACATCTCAAGGCCGGTCATAATGATGTATATAAAGTACATATATGATATTTATAAGGAATTTATACATTTAGAGTCACTATATCATTTATATATTTTTACCTACCGTTCCTTATGAGATACAATAAAATCACTTGTTTATATGGAAGACTACCACCACATAGAGTGATGTGATTCGGCTTTCAAAAACCCCTCACACGGAAGGAGATAAAGATAGAGATAATGATTATAAGTGATATAAATGATATAATTGTGAGATTAATAACATAGATATCATTATATAATGATAATATATATCACATTATGTCTTTCCTTTTCACTCATGTAAAAATGATAACATCGTTCATGTACATGTGCACTACCTCCTTCACAAAGCGATGTGACTCTATCTTCATCGCCAAATCATATGACTAAAATATATATGAATGTAATACAATATATATCATATAAAGATCATTATTTAATGTTAATATGTAACTTACCTCATTTCTATAGTGATCATTGAAAATATAATTGTTACTCATGCTTACGTACGACCGACCGTCTCTATGATCATAACATACTTCATTTTTCATAACCATAATTCATGATTGGTTTTAGAAGAATAATCTATGTAAAGATGTGATAATTATGGAATTATTATTATTATATAGTAGATAGAAATATATAACACTTTCAAGAAGAATAAATTTCAGGATGAAACATGAATCAAAAATTAGAGAAATTAACACCTGAAACAATGAAAATAATGAATTATAAATAATGAAAATGTTATAAGATGTAAAAAATGATCATATATGATATTATAAATATTAATATGGTTCTTTAATAAGTTAATGGATTGATTAAAACAATTATACAAGAGTTTAATGGGAATTAAAAAAAAGAATAATAAGGTTACATATTTCTCTGAATTTCATATCACTAATGAAATAAGGTTCAATGCTTCACAATATAAATTACAATATACATCAATAAAATAAAATTTCAAAAAAATACCTTCCCTTATGCTTTCATTTATTTGAATATTCTTTAACCTCCTTTATAGTGGTTTTAAATAAGCCACTAACTTATTACAAGACCATATTAGAATTTATAATATAATATATGATCATTTTATTACATATTTTTACCCATCAATGAATAATATTTCATTATTTTCACTGTTTCCATCGTCCATTATCTGGTTCTTTCATGCATATTTTATCATGGGATTTCATGTTCGTGAACAAGTTATATTATTCTATCATCTTCAAAATATTAATAATGATATAATTATCATATTTTTACAAAAATTATTCATTAAAACCCAATCCTTAGTAATGGTTATGAAAAATTAAGTACTTTACAATTAAAAACATGGAAGATGTGCATACGCATGAGAAACATTTCCATTTTCACCAATCATTATGAAGAAGTGGTTTTTAATATATTAACTTTACATAATGATCATTATATCATATATACCATATTATATACATATATATGTCATCTATATGGTTTGGTGATGAAAATAGAGTCACATCTCTTTACGGTGGAGGCAATTGACACATATATGAACGATGATATCATCTATACGTGAGTGAAAAGGAAAGAAATAAAGTGATAAATATTGTAACTATATAATGATAAATATGTAATGAATGTAATAATTATGTCATTCATATCACATGTAATCATTAATTTTATCTTTATCAACTTCTATGTGAAGAGTTAGTGAAAGACGAATCACATCGCATTGCGAGGCAGTAGTCCTCTTTATAAAAAGTGATTTTATCAAATATCATATAGAGTGAAAGTTAGAAATATATGCATGATATAGTCACTATAGAGGTATAAAGTTTTTATAATTATCATACATATACTCTATATAAATCATCATAACCATTCTGGACAGGTTGAAATGGAAAAAAGTACGACATCGGTTCACAAGGCGGTAGTCCAATGTAAACAAGAATGATGATTTCCTATCTCATTTTATGGAAGTGGATAGAGTATTATGACATAAAAATATTTTGAAAACAAAAATTTATATCAAATTTACTGAGGTTATTATAAAATAATTTATTAAACAAATTTTATGGGGGTGGAGAAAGATGTAAAATGAAGACACACATTTCTGAATATTACCACTTCTTCAGATATCCTCCTTGGATGTACACTAAAGCCTTCCTTGGTTGACCTTTTTACCTAAATAATTATTTTAAGATGAGGGGAGGGGTTTTTTAGTTAATGTGGGTGTTTAATTTCCAATAAAAATACATATGAAGGTGTGATGTGAAGTGGAGATAGGGTGGCCATTTCTAAGTGGCAGTGAGGGCATATTTGGTATTTTTGGGAAAAAATTGAGTTCATGTATATTTTTACATATGTCAAAAGGGTCCAAAATGTACCATTATAGAAATATATAGGTTTTATGGTTGAAATTTTGTTAACCAATATATTTTATACATGTTTATAGGACATGTAAACACTAACCTTTTTAGTTTAACATCATAGAAAATCAATTTTTACCTTAATGATGGAAAATAATTTTTACTACATTCATTAGTCATTTTGGTAAAAACAAAGTGACCTTATTAAACATTATAAATTATTATTACTCAAAATATGGATTTTATTTTCCAAATTTAAATCCACAAAAGTGGAAATATATAATTTAAAATTAATCTCGTAGATGTGATAAGAAAAAGGGCTTTTAATGTTAGAAATGATGAAAACATTACAATGATTTTATATCTAAATTAAATGTGAAACTTGTTTCAAGGACATAAATTGGATTATTAGATACATAATTGAATTTTTTTTACTTTAATAAAATTTCAAATATTATTTAACATTATAAATTATATAAACAAAATGGTTGTTTTAATTAAAATTAAATACATCACACTATTAATAAAAATGACAGTTTTCTTTAAAATCACATAAATTCACTCTAATAAAATTAAAATATTTTCATCTCAAATTAATAATTTATTTTTTAATATTTAATTTTATAAAATTTTTATGAATTAATTTTATGTTTTGTACACAAATTTTGAATAATATTTCTTTTAGACAAATAAATGTTTTCAAAAATGTATCTTTTTCTTCAAAGTGACACATATTTCCTCTTTAATCCCAAGATAATTAATAAAATTTGTAATATATATATATATATATTATTAATTCTATTAATTCCTTCCATTCTATTATCTAGGTGGTATATTTCGTATTAAATAAAAACATAAATATTGTATTATTGTTTGATGAAACTCATTCTTGTGTCTAACACGATCTAAACTCAGTGGTGTGTTCATTGTAAGCTATAGAATATTTTTTATTTATTTAAAATAGTAAATATATTATAAATTTTTGGGGTGTAATATTAAAATCTATTTGTGATGTTGTGTGTAATATACACTACCAAATATAGTGTTTATATTTTTGAATTTTGGTGCATTTTAATCTCTCCACCTTAAAAAATATTTTATACTCCTATTTTTAATCACATCTAAGTAATAACGAGTTTAAATATTAGAAATTGTTATTTTGAAAAAAAAACACATCTTAAGTGATTTAATTAAATAAACTCTTAATAATAGAGGAAGGAAAGTAAAAAATATGAGGTTTTGGCCTAAAAATATTACATAATCTTGAATTAAATGAATAATTCACATTGAGGATCTTTTCAGGTGTAGAGTTTTAAAGAATGAGGCCATAACTATTAAATTACAACTCAAAAATTACAATGTAGACACTTCTACTAAGTTTACATTTTTTTCAGAAAATAAAAACTGTTGAAAAAAGTGTCATGTCTAGTTCCTTGTTTTAGATAGCATTATTTTTCCTTTATCCCATTCTTGAAACTATTCATATTTATGTCCGATAAAAACAATTCAAGACATGGGATGAGCATAAAAATCCCAATAAGGATTATAAAGTAATAAAAGAAAACATTATTGCATCAATATATACCAAGCAGAAGCTCGTACCTAATGAAATCATCATATTTATTAATAATACATAGAAATCAAAAATCATAAATGTAACTTGGGAATCCATAACATACTTACATTTTTTATTTCACAGCTACATAGCGAGTTACATTTGGAATACCCGTGACAATATATTCCCTAAATTTCTGAAGAGAAACATTATCATTTACCTCTGTCATGCTACCCCATGCATTGAAGAGCTATCTCGGGCTCACCCACACTATTTTTATCACGGAACCACCCGTATACATATAAAATTCCCAAGAACCATTACATTTTAATAAAACATAAAAAAACATAAAGAAAAGACAATATTTCCACATTATTTTAATATATTAACATAACAAATCCATTATTTAAACCATTTTCAATACCATAATTTGTAAAAGAGTATATGGTATTTATTTTACTTTTAAAAAACATTATGGTTTTTTAAAGAAGCCATAGATCAAATAATACTTGCGGTGGCACAAAAGGACATTGTCACCGCTTACATTAAAAGAAACATTCATTTTTTTTGTTTAGTGAAATGCCTTATACAAAAAGATTCCCATTGAATGAAAATAATATTCAGAGTTTTTTATAAACCGTATAAAATAAAATTGTGTATAAATAAATATGCTTCAATGAATGGAGATTGAGACTAAGTCCCTTACCTCATGCCCCACTTGACCCGTTCGTTCTTTATTCTCCTGAATAATAAACTAATTTTAATTTATATTTTCTAAAGAAAATTTTCCATGTTTATTATTCCTTTATATCATTTATTACCATGTTATAAACATTATACAATATTTATGTTAATAATGGTCATATTGTTGATATTTGGAACTTGAGTCAAAAATGACATTCTTATAATTACTAGTTGCTCATGTGGTCAAAATTCCATTATCTCAAAAATTATATTCATTATTTAGATATTATATATATCATATATATCAAATATATTTATGTTTTTATAATAGTACATAACATTTGGAGATAAGAAATGAAATGCACCGTTCTTGGAGACGGTAAGTCATACGTACGCATAAACGCTACTTTCATTTCTAATACGTATTTAACAGAATGAAAAATTAATGATACATAGGTATATTATAATTCTAATAAAAGATCATATATCCTTTTAGTAACTCCATCCTTTATATGTTTCACTTATGTAATTAACGAGTCATATCACTTTGAGGGGGCGGTAGTCCGCACTTCCTCAAATGAAATTATCGTATTTACCCATTATGGAAA
This sequence comes from Viscum album, assembly GCA_963277665.1. NCBI lineage: Eukaryota > Viridiplantae > Streptophyta > Magnoliopsida > Santalales > Viscaceae > Viscum > Viscum album. Next base: position 1,945,605,621 of record OY728148.1, read on the forward strand.
CCATAAAGGTATTCCATAAAAGAAAAATACAGACATATAGAGACAATATATATAATATATATCACATATTAATATAGTTCCATCATAATTTCTACCATAATAGGTGGTAGAGGAATGTTGAAAAATCATCATTTTGTGAGGCAATGGTTCACCGTCCAAAGAAACAGTATGTTATTTACCCATTAGAAGAAGGTGTGTTTAAGTTTAGTTCGAATTCGTATCATAAAAACAACCTATTATATTAAGGATACAGTTTTTGTTATAAAATAACGTAATAAAAAAATTTTGGGGTTGGAGAAGTAAAATAAAAGAAAAGAACTAAATATAAGATGTTACCTTTACATCAGGTAACTGCCTCTGGATTAAACCAAAAGGATTTCTTAAAGTTATTTATACCAATGAAAAGTGTTCTTGGTGGAATATAAGGATCTTTAGAACTTATTTGGATAGTGTTTTGATGAGCCGAAGGGATTTATAGGTGTGAGTAATGGGTTAGAAGTGATGGCTTTTATAAGGGGGAGGAGAGGCTCTTTATGAAAGTTTTAAAATATTATATTATTATATAATGCTTTTCAATTTATAAATATCAAATACATATTAAAGTCAAATATAAGATGACTCTTGTTCTAAATAAAATCATCCCATAAAAACTGTAAATGTTTTGGAAATTGTTTTAAACATTATAATCTTATTTATTTAAATCTTTCATTAATGAGATAAACAAAACATCATTATTGTGTCATAAATAATTTTATTTATTTGATATCTAAAAATTATAAAAAATTCCATGATGTAGGAAATATTTTTATATTTTAAATTAATATTTATTGTTTAATAGATAAATTATTTAACCCCATGTATAAATTGATTTACTAAAATATATTTGTTTATGTCATTTTTTTCTTTACTTTAAATTAATTAATATAAAGTGTCATTATCACTCTTAAGTGGCTCCATGGGGTAACAAAATCAACCCAAAGATTCCCAAGATCGAAAATTTATCAACCAATTAGATTATGACACATGTTAGGGTAATTTATTATTATTATAATATTATTATTACCTTGAATTATCTGATCTACCTTTTACTGTGGAAAATAAAATTCAAAAGTTTCAATTCGAAAAAAATTATTTTCAGCTTATTAAACCACATTTAACTTACTAATAACAACCATGTATATCGGGTTTTCGAAATTCAATTAACAGAAGTGGTTAAATTTTATTAAAATGAAAAAATACAGTTTCTTAACTACTACACAGTGTTTTCACTATTCATCCAAAATTGAAGGTTTTTAGAAAAATACCAAAAATTTAGCCTAAGCTATATTTGATATTCCGAATATCAAAATGATGTCTTTTTACCAAATTCAAAACATATAATTTTCATTATTTAGTTTTAAATTAATTCCCATTGTCAAAACTAAATGCACGTTTTTAAGAAATAAAAACTATCCAAAGATTGACACTTGTTTATGTCCAATTTCAAAGTACAATTATGTACAATGACAAAAATTGGATTAAATGGTAAATATATAATCTAATTTAACTTTACATCCAATTAATAATATAATCTAACCATATAAATAAAATATATTAAAAGGAAGTTTTGAATTTAAATACTTTATTTTTCACTATTCATTAAAAATGAATTTTATTAGAAAAATAACAAATAATTACCCAAAATAAATTTTGATGTCTTAATTCTAGAAAATAATTTTATTTTGTCAAGTAGAATATATAAAAATGACCAAATCTATATTTAAAGAAGTTTCACCATCAAAAGGTGTTAAATCAACCCTTTTAAATGATATTAGAGTATTTTTGTTTAAAATTTGGATTCTTTCTCTTTTTAGCCTCTAAAATTTATTGGATAAATGTAAAAACATTTAAGAAAAATGTATAATTATACTGTAGTTAGTTATATTCATTCCCTCCAATACAATGGTTAGTTGTTAACTACCATTTAAAATAATATTATATTAATAATTTTCAGTATGATCCAACGTTGTGTGCAACGTAATATTTCAATGAAACCCGTTGTTGCGTATTGGGTACGCCATCAATCATAGAAACCCCTTTAATGTAAAATTAATATTTAATTCAAAAATATTAAAATGTATTATTATTTATTAACTTGGGATGTTACATCCTTTCCCCCTTTTTGAAATTTTTTCCTCACAATTTTATTCACATATAAAATAAATGGTGGTATTTATCCCTCATAGCATGTTCAGATTCCCATGTTGCCTCTTTAACCATATGGTTTTTTCAAAATCCCCTTACCCGATGAATTACCTTTTTCTTGAACACTTTCTCTCTTCAGTCAGGAATTTGGACTGGTTTTTCCTCATAAGATAGATTCTCTTCCAACTAAACTACCTCTAGGCTCAAAACATGAGATGGATCCGGCATACACTTTCTCAACATTGAAACGTAAAAAACATTGTGTACCTAAGATAAACATGGATCTAAATCCACTCTGTATGCAACTGATCCAACATTCTCTAGGATTTCATATGGTATAATAAACCTTGAAATAAACTTTCCATTCATACCAAAACACATCACACTTTTCCACATAGAAACTTTGAGAAAGACATGATCACATACCTCAAAAGAAAGTTCATTCCTCTGGTTATCCGCATAACATTTCTACCTGCCCTGAGCTATTATAATGTGATTCTGAATTAACTGAGCTTTTTCTGCCATCTCTTCTACCAATTCTGGTCCCATCAACTTCCTTTCAACTACTTCGTCCCAAAAATTTATAGTTTGACACCACTTCCCATATAATGCCTCAAATGGATCTATCTATATACTGGAATAAAAACTATTATTATAAAAAATTCAACCAATGAAATATGTTAGTCCCAATTTCCCTGGTATTCTAGTGAAATATCACATAGAATATCCTCTATGTTCTGAATTTTTCATTCTGACTACCCATATTATTGAGGATTAAATGATGTATAGAAATTTAATTCAGTACCCAATGACTTCAGAAGGCCTTTCTAAAAGAATGAAATAAACCTGGGATCATGATCAGATACAATAGAGAGGGGAACTCCTTACAACCTGATTATCTCTATAACATAAAACCATGAAAGTTGATCTAGAAACAAAGTATCTTGAATAGGAATAAAATGAGCATATTTAGACAATTGATCAACAATAACCCAGATTGAATTATGACCTCTAGAGGTCTTTGGTAATCCCACAACGAAGTCCATGGATATATTTTACTATTTCCACTTTGGCATCGGTAAAGGATGAAGCATCCTTCTTGGTAACTATTGCTCTACTTTAACATGTTGACATGTCAAATGATTTACAGTAAAATCGGTAATATCTCTATTCATTCCATCCCACTAGTAATACTCCTTATGATCTCAATACAACTTATTACATCCAGGATAAACTGAAAACAGAGAACAATGACCTTCACATAACAACTCATTATTCAACTGTGAGTCACAAGGACCACATAATCTATTTATAAATCTCAAAATACATTCATTATCAATGTTAAAATCAGGCAGCTTACCCTTCTGAACCTACTCTACCTTTTTTTGCAACTCACTGTCTTCCTTCTGCACTCGGTTAATTTTGTCGGATTGAGATGATCTCACTAACACATAAAACAAAACAAAGGAATTCCCTACACCAACAAATTCTATGAAAAAGTTCATCAAGTCAAAAACCAAAGGATCTAGTTCCAAATGAAACATGGTTAATGAATCATTGCTTTTTCAACTCAAAGCATCAACAACTTTATTTTCTTTTCCTGGATGGTAATGGATTTCGATATTGTAATCCTTGATTAATTATAGTCATCTCCTCTATCTCATGTTTAATTCATTTCGAGTGAATATATACTTAAATATTTTGTGGCCATTATTTATTTCACACTTTACTCTATAAAAATGAAGTCTCCAAATTTTGAAAGAAAAAACTACAACAGTTAATTCCAAATCATGTGTAGGGTAATTTAACTCAGGAGGTTTCAACTAACATGAAGCATAAGAAATCACCTGATAATTCTTCATTAGGACACAACCAAGTCATTTAAATTATGCATCAATGTAGATAACAACTACACCATTTATAGAAGGCAGTGCCAAAACTAAAGCATTCAAAAATTTATTTTCAATTCCTAAAAACAATCATCCCATTCTTTTGTCCAAATGAACTTAACACCTTTTTTAGTTAACTTAGTGAGTAGGCTAGAAAACTTGGAAACATTTTCAAAAAACCTTCAATAATAACATGGAAAACCAATAAAACTACGGATATTTGATATATTTCTTGGTCCTAGATATTCTTTAATAGATTATGTTTTAGAGGTATCAATAATTATGCCATTTGTTGAAACAATGTGACCATGGAATGAAATTTGTTGTAACCAAAACTCACACTTGATGAATTTCCCGAACAATTTCTTTTCATTTAATGTTTTCAAGATAGTTCTTAAATTCCATTCATGTTTCTCTTTACTTTTGGAATAAACCAAAATATCATCTATAAATACAACCACCATTTATCACCAGAGTCAACTGAGCTATCATGGCAACAAACTATTCAATTTTGATTTTGACCATCTCAGAATGCTAATTTTGAAATTCATTGTTTTTTGTATGCCTTCCCACCACAACTACATTGTTTCTTATATGAAAAACCATTGTAAACACAAAAATATCATATGAAAATCCACATAGTAATCTGTAAATTTTATATCATTTCAATATTACCATAAAATAATTTATTAACATTAATTTAATAATATTCTAACTCCTAAAGTTATCTAAACTGACCTCTGATACCAAATATTAGTACCCTACCTTAAAAAATTACATTATCAAAAATTTAATGAATAATTCACTATGAGGAACTTTTCAGGTTTAGATTTTTTGAGAATCAGACCACAACTATTACATTACATCTCAAAAATTACAAAGTAGACACTTCTACGGAGTTTCCTTTTTTTCATAAAATTAAAACTATTGAAAAAAATAGTTGTGTCTAGTTCCATGTTTTAGATACCTTGACATTTCTTTAATCCCATCCTTGACCCTATTCATCTTTAAGTACAATGAAAAATATTTTAAAACATGGCATGAGCATAAAAAGCTCCCTAAGGATTTTAAAATGAAGAAAAAAACATTATTACCTCAATACATGACAAGCATAAGTTCGTACCACATGAAATAATCATATTTATGAGTAAGACATAGAAATAATAAATCATAAAGGTAACTTGTGGCATCCATAACATACTTACATTGTAGTTTTCACAGCTACATAGGGAGTTACATTTGGAATACCCATCATAGTATATTCCCTAAATCTCCTTTTTAGAAACATTATCATTTACCTCCGTCATGTTACCCAATTAACTAGAGAGATATCTCGAGCACACCCACCCTAGGTTTATTACGGAACAACCCATATACATAACCAATTACCAAGAACCATAACTTATTCAAAACACATAAAACAAACATAGAGAAAAGATAACATTCCCCCATCATTTAAATATATAGACATAAAAAATTAATTATCAACCCCATTTTCAATACCAAAATACATAAAAGCGTATATGGTATTTATTTTCCTTTAAAAAAACATTACAACTTGTTAAGGAAGCCATAGATCAAATAACACTCATGACAGTAGAAAAGCTCATTGTCACCACTTACGTTAAAATAAACAATCTTTTTTCTTCGTTTAGTAAAATGCGTCATAAAAAAAGATTCTATTTGAATGAAATGAAAATTAAAATATTTTTATACACTATATAATAGAAAATTGAGTATAAAACAAAATATGCCTTAATGAAAGGATATTGAGATGAAGTCCCTTACCTCGTGTCCAACATGACCCGTTCATTCTTTAATCTTCTGAATAATAAATTATTGTTAATTTATACTTTATTAAGAACATTTTTCAAGTTTATTGTTCCTTTTATATCACTTTTTATAATGTTATAAATATTATGTAATCACTTAAGTTAATAATGGTCATTTTGTCAATATTTGGAACTTGAGTCAAAAAATAAATTCTTATAATTACTAGTTGTTCATGTGGTCAAAATTACAGTATCTACAGAATTATATTTATGATTTAGATATCATATATATCCATTATATATATGTATTTATAATATCCCATAACATTTGAAGATATGAAATGAAATGCACCGTTCATGGAGACGGTAAGTCATATGTACGCATGAAAGCTACTTTCATTACTATTTCATATTTAGTGGAATTAAAAATTAATGATAATAGTTATATTATAATTAAATTATAATATAATATATAATTTTTGTAACTCCGTCCTTTATACATTCCACATATGTCATGAACGATTCATATCACTTTGAGGGGGCGATAGTCCGCACTTCCTCAAATGAAATTTTCATATTTTCCAATTCTGAAAACCATAAAAGAATTATATAAATGAAATATACAGAATTATAAAAACAATATAAATGTAATATATATCAAATATAAATATAGTTCTATCAAAATGGTCACCATAAGAGTTGGTAGTATATGATTGAACATTCATTGTTTTGTGAGGCAGTAGTTCACCGTCTAGAGAAACAATATGCTCTTTACCTATTAGACGGAGGTGTGTGTAAGTGTAGTTCGAATAATTATCATAACAACAACCTAGTATATTGAGGATTATGTTGTCTATAAAATAATGTAATAAAAAGTTTTTTGGGTTTGGATAAGTAAAATAAATGAAAATAACTTAAGATAAGATGTTACCTTTAAATCGGGTAACTCTCATGGGTTTGAACCAAAAGGATTTTTTGAAGTGCCTTCTACATAAGTTAAGGATTCTAGGTGGAAGATAGGGATATTTAGAGATTATTTTGGAAAAGGATGGATGATCCAATGGGCTTGAGGGGTGTGAATAATGGGTTAGAGGTGGGGGATTTTCATTAGTGGGAGGAGGGGCTCTTTAGGAATGTTTTAAAATATTATTTTATTATATAATGATTTTCGGTTTATAAAGGTCCAAAACATTTTAAAGTCAAAGATAAGACAACTCTTGTTAGAATAAAAATTATCCAATAATAATTGGATAGGTTTTGAATATTTTTTTATCTTTATAATCTTATTTATTTAAATCATTCACTAATGAGGTAAACACAACATCATTATTGTGTCATAAATAATTTTATTTATTGGATGTCTAAAAATTAAAAAAAATATGATGTAGGAAATATTTTAACCTTAAAATGAGTATTTATAGACAAATATATAACATATATACCCCCATGTAAAAATTTATTTGCTAAAAGATATTTGTTTATGTCATTTTAATATTTACTTGAAATTAATTAATATAAAGTGTCATTATCACTCTTAAGTGGATCCATGGGGTCCCAAAATTGACCGAAGGATACCAATGGTCTGAAATATATCAAACAATAGTATTTGGATACAAGTTAGGGTAATTTAATACTATTATAATATTATTTTTACCTGGAATTGCCCTATTTACCTTTAACTGCGGTAAATAAAAGTCATAAGTTACTATTCACCAAAAATTATTTTCATCTTATTGAACCAAATTTTACTTAATAATAAAAACCATGTAATTATTATATTCTAAATTCAATTTACATATGTGGTAAAATTTCATTTAAATGAAAAATTCGGGTTTTTAACTACTACTCAGTGTTTTCAAAATTCATCAAAATTTGAAGGTTTTTAAAAAAATACCAAAAATTCGGCCTAAGCTTATTTGAAATTCCGAATTCAAAAAAAAAATCAATTTTACTAAATTCAAAACATAGAAGTTTCATAAATTAATTTAAGATTATTTCCTATTGTCAAAATAAAAATCATGTTTTCAATAAATAATAACTATCAAAAGATTGACAGTTGTTTATGTCCAATTACCAAGTGAAATCACTTCCAATGACCAAAATTGGATTAAATGCTAAAAATATATTCTAATTAAACTTCAAAAACAATTGAAAATATAATCTAATGATATAAATAAATTATATTAATAGTCAATTCTAAATTAAAATACAGTATTTTTAATTATTCCTTAAAAATTAAATTTATCCAAAAATACCAAAAATTTACCCAAAGTAAATTTTGATGTCCTAATTCTAAATAATAATTTTATTTTGTCAAATAGAATATATAAAAGTTAAAAAAACAATATTTAATGAGTTTTATCTAACAAAAGGTGGTAAATCGACCCTTTTAAAGATTATTAGAGTATTTATGCTTAATGATTGGATTATTTCTTATTTTAAGCCTCTAAATTTTATTAGATAAATGTGAAAACATTTAACAAAAAAGTATAATTATATTGTAGTTAGTTATATTCATTCCTTACAATACAATTTCTAGGCGTTAACTACCATTTAAAATAATATTATATTATTATTTTCATTATGACCCAATGTTTTGTGCTCCGTAAGATTTCAAAGAAACTCGTTGTTGCGTATCGGGTAAGCCATCGAACATAGCATCTCCTTTAATGTAAAATTAATATTTAATTAATAAATTTGAAAATGTATTATTCTTTATATACTTGGGAAGTTACAACAAAGGTCACTAAGAACAACATGAAAATAGGTTTCAACGTAGGATAACATTTGTAGAAAAATAGAGATATATACACGGAGTTAGAGTTAAAATATTTATAAAGAGAAATATTGGTAATTTACCACAAGAAGGTGATTTATAAATATAATTTTAAGGGCCTCATAACTAGAAATCTATAATTATTTAAAAAACCATCTATTTTGTTGGATATTAATGTTATAGGATAACATTTTTTCCAGACCATTCTAAAAATGGTAAGGATTTATTTTAATATCTAAAAATATAAGGAAATATACTAATATGAATCATTTATATTTTATAAGAATAATTATGTAATTTTTTATGCTTCAATAAATTATTTATTCATCACTTACTCCATCAAATGAAAATCAAAAAATGAATTTGTTTTGTAGGAAGCACTAAAATTCACTATTAAAAAATCGTAAGATCCATAAAACAAGTCTTCATATCTATTTTAACTATTTTTCAAAACCAATATGGTAAGAAAAATTTATCCAATATAATATATTGATCTCAAATATTTATAAGAAACACTACTAGATCATCATTATGATTTAAGTATTTTTTTTCAAATCATTTGGCTAAAAATAGTGATTCATTAAACACAACTTCATGTTGGCCAATGATGGGTGCTAAACCCTTATTTTCCTTCGGTCATTGTTTCATGTTCCATATCCTTTCTTAAGAAGTTGTATTGTCACTCGATATAGATGTTTTAATTTTTCTAAACTATATTATTATAATTAATATAATGTTCTCAAAAAATAAATGATGGAAATCCTTGAAGAAAAATTAATAATTAAATAACCATTTCACCAAAGTTTTCAAAAAATATTATTTTACTTAAAAAATCTATTAAGTTTATTTATATATTATTACAATGTAAAAAATAATCATATTTAATATAATAGTTATCAATACCTTTAAACATATGTCTATAAAATCAAAACACATTAATCCTTAAATAAATATTCCATTAAAATATGTACAAAACCATTGGGTTTTATTGGAATGAATTTCTCCCAAAATATCTTTAATCATGTTATATAACTGCCACAAATATTTTAAAAAGGTAATATTAAGAATTTAAAATTATGATAAACCTTAAACTCATAGCCATGATGTTGTTAATAAATCGTACCTTAATGAGGACATATATTCTTCTAAAATTTAACCTAGTCCATAGATGTTTCATAATTCTTATAAACAAAATACCATTCATAAAAAACATCAACAATTTATTTCGTGAATCCCAATACATAAATATGTCATCCATTTTACTTCCACATAGGTCCTTAAATGGTCTATGGGTTCACCTTGGTGATTCAATTTCATTATCTATTCAAATCCTTTGTAATTGTTTGTAAAGAAAATGTGAATTATACTAAGCATATACCTATTGATTTTCATAAATTTTGTGTAGTAAAAACTATTTTCATGTACCATGTAACACTTATCTCAAGCCCAAAATACCATTTTCAGAGTTATTACCCCTATGAATATTTGATCTAGATCCATGTCCACTTGTAGTATCCATATAGGGATGTATTTCTACAAAAACCCATATTATATCAATCTTACCAAACATTATGATGATCTTATAAACTTTTCCTCAATTTCTATCATAGGGATGTGTTTATCATCTATGTTTTTTAAATCTATTATACTACATAAACAAACATATTGAATAAAAAATATAATGCTCTAATAAACCTCTAATAGTTAGAAACTATAAGCAAGATGCAAGTCTAGATATAAGAAAATCTGTATTAGGTTTAATGAAAATTTATACTATTTATGGAGAAAAAACATATGAAAAATTACAATAATTAATGAATGAATTATTTTTATAATGAATAAAATCAACAAAACCATAGAATGTGAAAAATCCAAATAGGAAGTCTAACTAAATCATAAATATTTATGGAATAAATCCAAAAACTAACTTTGAGAGATACACAAAATAAAGTATGAAATAGAGTGGAACATCAATAGTTTTAGAAGTATAATTTTTATTGGAACATACATTTTTGGAATATTACTAGTGTATGCTAGGTTTGGAAAAACAGATTTCAATTGTTTTTATAATAGTTACTTACCAATACTAGGAAGAAATAATTAATCAAGGGGGAGAAAATAACAACATTTAGGATCTATGAGAATGTTTCAATATATTTATGTTCAAAGCATATTTGGAGGCTTAAAATATATCTATGGGATATATGATCAAGAATGGAACACCTCATGTGTTGGTGTTAATTTTAACCCAAATCAGATAAATACTTTTTAGAAGGTCTAATTAATAAGAATCAAATCTTGATTGGGAAATAGGCTAAGCTGGTCGAAGTTTCATTTATTACAAGAAAATCAAAAAAAACTTTGACTATGGATAGTGGGTGTTAATATCACATGATAGATGATTTGAAAAATCTAAAAAAATAAAAAACAAGGATGAGTTATGACATTCGGTAATTATATTTTCCATAAGATAAAATGCACTAGGACTATACACATTAGTAAATATAAAATTATTCTACATAATATGTAATTTTTTATGGATGAAATCAAAATATATTGAGTATCTCACAGCTATGTGATTCTAAAAATGAATTTTTTGGAAAAAAAGGTTGCATATTAAATATATTGAGTGATTGAGAAAAGGTTACAATGGTATTGAGAACTCTATGCAAGTTTTATCAAACTAGGGATGCAAAATAAATATGTTACTTAAGAAAAAAAAGTAGAAAATGAATCATATAAGAAATTCATTTTCACCATTGATAAAAGAATATAAATATTATAATTCATGAGGAATTTGTGATAAATTTACCCTTGTTGAATGAAGACACTAATACAATTTTTAATACTTATAAAAGGGAAATTTGGATATAAAATATTATAAGGGATTTAAAATTCAAACCATCGAGCCTCTTCAACAGATCCTATAAGATTTTTCGGGACCTATAACTAGGAATTATACTATTTTAGAATGGTATATTACCAAATTAATAGATTAATTCATAAATTTTACTTGAATTATGTTTATTTCATATAAATCATGTTCCTCAAAAATATTTAAAATATTTAAAGGAATTGTAGAAAATCAAACAGGCATTTATATAAATAGATTGAGGTCATATAATATAAATGGATCTGATAATAGATGTTTCATTGAATATATAAGCAAACAAGGTGTCACATAAATCATGTTCTTCAAAAATATTTATGTAATACATAACACATTGTGGTATTATTGGCTACAAGATATCACTACCATAAGATTAATTTAAATTTTCCGTCTCGATAGAACAAGTCATACATGACTTATTTGAATTAGTGGTTCAAAATATATATAAATTTTAAACATTATCTAATATTATGAAGCCCGTGTTTAATCCAGAATAATGAAAACATGGAATAATGATTTAAGACAAAGATGAAATTTGAATTTTCCTTAGGCACACATGAAATGAAACATCCTAATGATGTTACAATAGGACATCAATGAGTGTTTTTTATAGTATTGATTTTAAATTCATTAAAATGGGAAATTTTATTTACATAAAATATCTTTGGATAATGAGGATATTTTTTTCTTTTCAAAACATCCTTAAAAAAATATTTAAAAGGAAAAAACTAAAATGAAAGATACATATTTTTCTTTTTCTGAGGATGAGGCTAGTGAAGTGAACGAAAAATGGAAATAATATACTGAGACAACATGCTTATACTGATAAAATTACTTAAGATCCGAATCATGGTGTATAAAAAATAATGAAAATCATGGAAATTTTCCATACTATTCTTTTATTAATGATTTAACATTATAAATTTGTGGAAGATTTCAAAAATTCATTACTGGAAAATTTCCCTATACCCACGGTTTTGGTAAAAACCATGTGTATTGGTTTGTTTGAAGACCTATTCCCATAATTTTCCATAACTGTGGGAAAAACACATATACTCGTGTTTTTAACAAAAACTGTTGGTATAAGTGTTTTTTTAAGGCATATACACATAGGTTTTCCTAATCCATGGGGATAGGGTTTTTTTCTAAGACCTATACCCAGGGTTTTGTTAAATCGTGGGGATAGATTTTCTGTTTTATGGTTCGAAAAATATTTCTACATGGCACAAAAAATATTTAGCGGGAAAAAATATACCCACGATTTTCTCTCTTATACCCATGGTTTTGATTAATATATTTATATATATACAAATATATAAACTAATAAGTTTTGTAGGCTGGTTGGTGAGGTGGGGTTTGTATATCCTTGTAGTCGTGGGATCAAATCTTGATATCAGTTTTTTTTCAAATTTAGGAATCTAGATTAATATATTAAGATAAACTTATCTATATTTATTACTAATCGCATTTTTGGGGTTAGTGAGGCATTTAACACATAAATAGAAAGACATGAGATCGAAACCCACACCATGATTTTTTTATAATATAAACATTGATAAATATATTTAGCAGAATATATAGATATATATCGTTAATTGAATTAATGTGAGTCATGAGGTGCCCCGAATATAAAATCCAGGTCACTGGTTCAGCACTATCTGTTGTGTTGTTTTACAATCTATACACGTAGTTTTTGAACAGTGAGTATAAGGCATTGGAAATGTGGCACTTGGTATGAGACCTTGACATGGTGGCAAGAAAATCGATACCTATGGTTTGAAAACATGTGGGTATAGGTTGGGGACCTATCCTAATAGCTCAGTTTCCCACAGTCCCAAAACAATGGGTATCAGCTATACCCACGGTTTTGGGGGCTATACCCACGGTTTTGAACTGTGGGTATAGGTCATTTTTATAGTAGTGATGTGGAGTGGGTTCAAACCAATAATGATAAAGTAAATCAAATTTAAAACAATAAAACATGGTAACTTGTCTATAAAACCACATAAAATAATTTCAATAAATCTAAATGGGTTTTCAGAAATTATCATGATGAGAATGCTGAAGCTGGTGGAAAACTATCCTAGATTATATGCAATGGATACTCAAATATTGAAGGAGTTGATTTTGATGAAACATTCTCTCTAGTTACACGACTTGAGTCTATTATAAAATTAATATTTTTAGTAGATCAAGTTAATATATTTTTTTAAAATTGATTAAAACTAATCTTTCTAAATGTTGATCTTAGGTAAGATGTTTATAGGTAACAACATTAAGTCATTATGCATCATTCGGATGGTAAAAACATACAAAAACTAAAGAAATCTCTATAAGATTTTATATAATATCCTAGACCTAGTCATTACAGGATTTATAAAAAATCATGAAATTATATAATTTGTAGACAGAAAACAATCTATATGTAAAAAAGGACTAAACCCACATCACTCTTTGAAATTGTATATGTTGATGAAATTTTATTTTCCATTAATGAAGACAGCCTTTGGGAGGAGTTATCTTATAAAATAAAAAGGCTTGATATGTAAATGTTTGGTGAAATTGAGTTTTTATTAGGGAAGAAGAATGTTTTAGAAATAGTTTACATTTTTTTCAAATATAATATGTAAAGGATCTCTTGAAGAAGTTTGAAAAGTGGGAATCTTGATGAGTGTCCACACACATTCTTTTTGGAACAAAGTTGATCAAGAATGCTTAATGTGATAGTATTAATAAGATGCAGGTCAAAAATATTATTGGAAGACTTATGTACATAACCACATCAAGACCATAAATTGCATATATTATGACCCTATGATTATAGTATCTATACAATCCAAATTAATCATTCCTTTTATAATAAAAATGTTTTTCAGATACATCCTAAACACATCCAATTATAAGATAACTTTCATGAAAAATAGTGAGCTAAAATTATGTTTTCTTAATGATGCATATTGGGAAGCAGTAGTTAATGACAAAAAAATACATATATAGATAATTATTTTTTTGTATTAGGAGTTGTGTTTATAAAAATTAAAACAAGAATAAATGAGTGACACTAATATGTAATAAGATATTTTATGCGGTTTCATCATTGGTGGTAACATATATGATATAGATAAAGATCCAATTGAATAACATGAGTGTTGAAGCATTATATACTCTGATAATGGGATGTGATAATCGGAGTTCCACAAAGCTATCCAAGAACCTGATGGAAGACTCCAGGTCAAAGAACATCATGATAAACTATTATTTCTTAAAGTATAAAGTCAGAGAGGGAATTTTATTATTGGATTTTTTCCACCAAAAAAAATTGCTAGTATTATAACAAACCCTCTCACAAATAAAACATTTGAGAGATAAATATAAAAATGTTAATGAAACCCATCTCCTATCATTGATGTTTGGTATCTTTTTAATATTCTCATTTATTTATTTTTTCACACATAAAGAGAATTTTTTGTTGTGGTAGAAACATGTTCTCCATTTTTATGGGTTGGTTTTTAGTGTGTTTTGAGTTGGGTCCGAAATTGTTCTTTTGCTTTGAAAAAGTAATTGAGAACTAGTATATTTCAATGAGATGTTTTAAGGAAAACATTGATGATTGATTTAATCATAATTGTTTTTTAGAAATATATATATAATGTAGACTTATAAGAGATTTATTCATTATTATTTTCATTTTAAGAGGCTATATTAATCCATAACCTTCATTAACATTAGTTTTATTATCAATAAATGGGAGAGGAATGAATTAAATTTCCCAAAAATCTAAACGCGAGATTGTTGAACCATTCATGATGATGTTTTATTTATCAAAAATACTTATTTAATTGTGGTGATTGATGTGTGGATATTTAAATGTAAGACTTGTTCTACTGGCAGAATAACATTCTACATCAGATAGAATATGTTGGAAATTATTCATTGTTTTGACAAGGTTGGATGAGGCATTGAAGGTTCCATAAATATTCTTCCTAGATAAAAATGTAATGAAAAGGTATTGAATATTTTATGGGAAACATTAATGGATGATTTAATATTTTTATAGATGAGATAAATAATTAAATAATCCATAATAAGGTTTTTAATGCCCTTGATAGGGACTTGAGGCATGCTAAAGAGGATTTGAAATTATTTTAAGGAAGCCATCATAATTTAATGTTTCATATAGCTAAATTTTGTAACATATATAATTTTTGGATCCTAGTATATGAATGAGAACCATTTATCCAAATTTTCCAAGTAGCTGAATGATCATATATCTCTTATATGTAGTACAAACTAAGATTCATATAGTTGAAATACCCATATACCAAATTCCATCTATATATCCAAAACATTTAAATAGATGATTACCCATATAAGTAAATTCTTTGATGTTTTCAAAATTCCCATTTATGTGGATGAAAAATCCCACATCCAAATACATGGAATAGATGAATGACTTACAAAATGGATTTATATTGTGTAGGGTAATTCCTGATAATGTCTATGATTACCCATGTATCCAAATCTATGAAGGTGTTTGGGTCGATGTAAGTGAATACCAAAACATGGTATTATTATTTATAAATAAATCTATATATAAAAGTGTAAATTCACATAACAAAATTTCAAATACCTATCAGGAGAAATTATATGAGTTTTCATATTTTATATCTAATGATGAATACAAAAAAATTGATATTTTTTGTGTGATGTTATTCATGGATCATGTAACTGGATCAAAATCATGATCATGAATCATACTAAGATTTTAAGTATTGAATTAGATAAGGGATAATATTGTAGTTCTAAGATAAAATCTCAACCTAGGAGAATATGGTTCCAGGTCACAACTTTTTGATGGCACCAATGAATAGTTTTATATCTCAATCTACAGGATCCATGTCACTCTGATTATGTGGAAATATCAATAGAACTTAAATCTATATATTTTTGGAGTTTTAAATAATGAATAATCCCATGATATTTCATATTTTATAATGAAGGAAAGGCTATGAGTCTATAGATAAAATTTACAAAAGAGAATGAATGATTTTTTACTCATGTTTCATGATTTTTGAATGATTCATTTAATACTGTCAGGATTTAATGACATTTACTTAATAGTTATGAATATGATATTCAATCAATATTTAGTGAATATAGGTATCAAGAAATTTGGTGGAGAAATAAATGATTGTTTGTGATAGAACTAATACATTTTGGTATCAAATAAATTATTATAAGAATATATGTAGTAGGTTGGTGTACAAATAAGTGGAAGAAGTTTTTTATCTGGAACCCATATGGAGGCTCATATTCTTCATAGTGATCATTCTTCATTAAAGGTATTATTTACTTTATTGATGTGAGAGTGTAAATGCATGGTCTAAAAAAATGGTATGAGTTCATGTTCATTAAAATTCTCAATGAAACCCACCAATAATTTATTACATATTTATATTTAAATGTACTTAATTTTCATGATAACTTTATTTACACCAAACACTTTGTTTAAACAAACCACGATATATAATATTAAAATTTTATTATTCTATGTGACTACTCCCACAAAGACTTTAGACTAATGGGTATGAATAATAAAAAACTTAAGGGAATATTATTGTTTATATATGAATAAAATGAAACCATTAGTTTTAAATTTTTTATAGATGAAAATTAGAACATTTGAATGTAAGAAAATTTACATTTTTAAACAAAAAATAGTTTTTATTAACATGGTATTTTTTTTTATTTTAATAAATTAAATTAATATCTCTTGATGGATTATTTCAATTAAATTTGTATAAAATATATAATTTAACTATATTAATATTCATTTAATATATTTTACATGTTAAATAATAATGGTAAACTCAATTTAAGGCATAAAAATGCATTTTTTTAGAAATTGATTTATTACGTTTTACAAACTTATTTTATAATGAATTTATACCAATAATAGAAATTTAATCTTATAAAATGGATTCAATTTTTTGAATAAAAATTATTATTATTATTTAATAAGTTCAAATCAGTTTTTTTCATTATGAAGAGTAATTGTTAAAAAAATTAAGATAACATGGTAAGAGTCAAAACGAGTTAAATGAGATAAAACAAAAATGATAAGAGATAAAATGACCTAAAAATGAACATATCTTATTTCATGGTCATATTTCAACACTATATCATCTCATATTTGTATATAAGTCATTTTAGATCCATTTTTCTTGGTTAATATATTAATATATTTTAATCATTTGAAATATTCCACGTTTATCCACTACATCCCTTATTAAAGGATATCATTCCTCCTATCCCATACACACTTAATGAGCCTTATATGTCATAAAATACATGCCCTATTCCATTAATAACATCCATCCTCATGATATATATTTCCTTGAATGATCAAAATAACATCCTTATAAGCATTAAGGGGCAAACCAAATGAGGTTTTCCAAAGAAGAGGGATATTAATTAACTGAGTATTTTCATTATATTTTTTCTTGTACCACATTAAATTATATTATTATGATTATTTTAAAATAATATAACTATCTACCATATACATAAATTTTAATATGTCTATGGAGAAATCTTTTTTCCTTCTTCATTAAATGGGAGACAAAATCATCACTCATGCGTACGTGCAAACTATTTCCTCATGAAATGATGTATTTTGATTTACATCACCATCATTGATGATTTGTTATTATGATGGATTTATTTTTTATATATTATATTTATAGAATAATTATTCATCAACAATTATAATATCTTATCTACCTTCTTACCTTCTCATCCATTGGAAAACAATAATTTCATTTATGCATTCATGTGGACCCCCACCTCTGTGAAGGGATTTGACGAATATTCAATTTCCACTTTACATGGATAGTAATAAACATGGATCTAATAAATATATCTATATATATATATGATATTTATAATATAATAATGATTCTATAAATGGGATTTTAGATTTACATTTCTTTCATTCCACCCCTTGAATAGTAGAAAAATCAGTCTTGTATACATCTAGACTACCATATCCATGAAGTGATGTAATTAATTTTTCATCAATAGTTTATATGAATTGTTATAAAAGATTATAAAATGAATAAATGTTATTATTATGAATTGTTTAATATTTTTTATTTTATGTGACCATGTCTAAAGGGAAATTACAAAAACCATTTAACCGAATTATGCATGGGAAATAGAGAAGTTTTTACTTGAATGTACATTTTAATAAAAATATTATTCATATACGGATAATTGGAAATTACTATGTATTGATACATAGTATTTTATTTCTAAATATGTATTTCTCATATAATTATAATAAATTTAAATTTATTTTACATGAGTTTCGAGTGCATAAGAAGCTAGAAGGACTTAAGGTATGAGTTTCTCATCATACTTTTGTTTCTATGAGACATGTTTATAATTCATCACTTATTTCATTCACTTGATGTATACACTAATGATTTGAAATTTTATATTACTAATCTATTTATATTCATGTTCCTTAATGTTTATTTAAACTTATTTCTTTCATTGGTATTATAATTCAT
This sequence comes from Viscum album, assembly GCA_963277665.1. NCBI lineage: Eukaryota > Viridiplantae > Streptophyta > Magnoliopsida > Santalales > Viscaceae > Viscum > Viscum album. Next base: position 1,945,624,706 of record OY728148.1, read on the forward strand.
GTGTTACTAATGTGGTGAGGGATTTATGTTACGATCTACCTTTTACCAGGATTGAATATACTTAAATTACACTATATTTATTTCTATTTATTACATTTGTTCTTTCATTTTTCACTCACTAACTGTAACATCTCGGATCCATGTACCGCATAAATGTGCCCTGAACCCCGTTGGTCACATGACCTCAAGCGCATTATCCTAAACACCAGACACTGCCGACTATAAGTGAGGGATGAGGTGTGATATTACCTAAACTATTCTCTCATTGTAAGAGTATACAAATCACAAAATAGATATTAAATAATAGCAGAAGAAATAATACCAAATAGAAATAATAGTGGAGGACTGAATGTAAATCAAAAAGAAACCACAATATATATATATATATGATGAATGGTATATGTATCTAATAAAACATCCAAAAAAGTCACAATGCAGGAAATCAATAAAGAAACAAAATTACGAAAGAACTAAGTATAATGCAGCAGCATTGGAAGCCTCGGCTTATTCTCTAGGTCTCCAGCTTCAAGATCAATCAAGTACCTAATGGAGAAGGGAACATGATCGTATCTATACCTATAATCATATACTCATCATGGGTCCAAAAACATAACCCAAACAGGGTGTGAGATGAATCCCAGAAGGAAACCATGAAAACATATGTTCCTATCTATCTGTTAATATATATATATAGAAAGTAATATGAAAAAATGAAGCAATAATCTAGGAATTGCTCAAAGTATACAATCCTATAGTTTTTTAATTAAATTCATTTAACAACTATTATTCTTCCATTGAATCATGAAACCCAAGAATATAGTCCAAAATTTTTGTCCCCCATGTAAATTAACAAAGAAGATGTCTCATTAGACCATCTAAGCAATCAAGTAATACTGAATCCAAACTTGTGTTTTTTCTTGGCAGATGCATCACAATCATCCATCTATTCACAAGTACCCTCTAGGAAATCTATTAAGGTCTATCCCATTTGGTCTAACAACATAAATTAAATTAAATATTGTCCCTTTGGTAAAGGTATCATGGTTTAACACCTTTGGTCCAACATAGCATCAACAAAAATATAAATTACTACCTATGAAATATCTCATTGTCTAATCCCATCAGGTCATGTATTTACACCAAGGCTCCCACAGTCCTTGGTACATAAACTAGAAGTCCCCTATGTCTTCCTGGACTAAGTAACTCATGGTCCATTAGAAAAATAATCTACAATTACCCTCAATCTTCACACTCCAAGGATCTCACGGTCCATTGGAAAAATAATAGCACACTTATCATAATAAAGAAGCTCTTATAATATAAATCTACTACCTGGAAAACCATTAAAAATGAATATCATATAAATTTCATATTGTTTCAAAACAAACTCTAGCCTAATCAAATGAGGCATGTAAAATAAGGTACTCAGCATAAGAAATCTAGAAAAAATGACCATAAAAAATCAATCATGGGAAACTCACCCATGGGTGTCCCTTAGAAAAGGCATATAACATTATGAAGATGAAACAACACTTATTGAATTAGTAAATCCATAATAGGAATATAATTCCATTAAATTCCAATTCAATAAATACACAAATCGTGGGAATGAAACACTTTTAGGTTATATAATCCAAATAAAAACAAGAAAATGAAAAACCACCTACCTCAATGTTGTACGATCGATATAATTTAACGTTGGCCCTTGAATCAACCTAAATCAACGTATATCTACAAAACAGTGAAAAATAACCAACATTGAATAACTCACAAAAGAGGATGAGTCCAGATGAAAGGATACAGAGGTTTTGATAAGTCACTATTGGGATTCCAATTCACCTGATGTTGTGTCCCTCATAGCCTGGACGGAGAATAAAGAGGGGTTTGGAATTCGACTTCCATTTAGAACTTCAACGGTATGAAACACAGGGAGAAGAAAGTTTTTCTGAACATGATACAAGACCATCTTCGGATATATGAAATAAAAAATAAAACTACACAGTGTGTTATTTAAAAATACACACCTTATAGTAGCCTTAACCAGACCCTGACTTAACCGGGTATTCCATATCAACACACAACCATGTACTCGGCCATTACATTATCAGTACCTGGTTGATTGCAGCTACTGGGTATATGGACTGTACAAGGAAGTTCACAAAGTGTACTAAAAAAACTCATTTATTCCTTTTATCTACAAAAAAACCTGAAATAAAGATACATACCTGAAAAGATGATCTTGGATCATACAAACTTCTCCCCTTAAATAAATTCATCCCCGAATTTCCCTTCCTATGAGGGTGAAGAAGAAACTGTGAACAACTCCTGCCAATGTGATCGCACCTCTTCCGACCTCTCTAAAGTCTCATCCTGCACTCTATCATGCTTCTATAGCACCCATACTAGGGAAACAGACCGTCCATGATGAACCTTTGTGTTGTAGTCCACAATCTAAATAGAGTGCTCCTTGAAATATGCATCCACCTCCAACTCAACCTCCTCAAGTTGAAAAACATCAAACGGGTCTAAAAAGTAACATCACAGCTGAGAAACATGAAATAAGTCTTGCATAACCCAGTATCTCTGAGGTAACTGAAACTAATAAGCAACCATCCCGACTCCCTAAAAATATCAAATTGCTCGATGTATCTCAGTGAAATCTTCCCCTGTCTTTTAATCCTTATGTGTCCAAACCTCAGTGTGAAACGTAGGAAAACCTAATCTTTGACCTCAAACTCCTGAGGTCATCTATGTCAATCAACAAAATATTTATACTGACACTATGTAGTATCCATCATATCCCTAATCAACTCCTCAAACTCAGTGGTATCTAGGACAAGATGAGGTCCCAACATAGCTACCTCTCCAATCTTCAGCAAATATGGGGTTGATCAGCATGTTGTACCGTAAAAATCCTTATAAGTCACCATCTGAATCATTTCATGAATACTATTATTATAGGAAACTCCATCAAGGATATGTGTCTCTCCCAATATCCCATAAAATCTAGTATGCATGCTCGAATAATTCCATCCAAAACCTGAATCGTGCATTCAGACTGATCATCTGTCTCTGGATGGTAAGTACTGCTTAGAAGTACCTATGTACCCAAAGCCCTCTATAGTCACTACCAAAAATCAGAAGTAAACCATGAATCCCTATCTAAATTGATAGAGTGAGAAACCCTATGCAAACATACTATCTCTCAGATGTACAACCTTCCAAGATCATCAAAAATGAAGGTTTCTGTAATTGGCATTGAAAGTACAACCATCGTGAGCCTATTGATGACAACCCAAAATGCATCATTCCGTCAAGGAAACATCAGTAAACCTATCAAAAAATCCATTTTGATATTATTGAACTTCCTATCCAAAATGGTTAACTAATATAATAGCCTTTTCAGTCGATGATACTCCACCATAACCTAGTGACAGGTAGAACATCTCATTAAAAACCAGCTATATCCATCTTCCTGCCCGGACACAAATACTGATGATGTATTTCTTAATACATCTTGGTTATACAATGATGACATTTCCATACTGAGGCATGAAAATCTTTCAACAGCTCCTCACATATTTCTTATGACACCTATATGCTCCCATGAAAATGAAAAACCTCATCCTCATCTATAGTCCTCCCAGGAGTAGGGTCCTCACCTAACACACTCTCCTATAGGACTAGGCCATCGGAATCTGATAGCTTCTTCTTTCTCACTATATCCAAAAGAGTTGAGGTTACATCTATAGAATAAATAAATGCTTTCCCCTGATTGTTTTACACCTCCAAGTGCATCTTAGAGAACAAGGCCTTCAACTACCACTTAGTGATGGCATCCTCAACTAACTATATTGGATTCCTCCAACTCTATGTATCTGCAACTGCATTGTCTTTCCCATGATTGTAATCACTCTCAAAGTCAAAATACTAAAGGTACTCAACCAACCTTTTTTGTCTCAAATTCAGATCTCACTAGTTAAATATTATCTTGAGTACTTTTTGGGTGTGTATAGCACAAAATTACCTCCCAGTAAGTATTGTCTCCAACAGCTTAAATCATGAACAACCACAACCAACTCGATATTGTCTGTCAGGTAATTCATATTTTGTGGCCTCAATTGTCGAGACCCGTACAAAATGACTCCTTCCCCCTGTATAATCAATGCACCTAGCCCAATTCTTGGTGTGTCGAAGTAAATGGTGTAACTCATACCCGGTTATGGAAAAATCAGTATCGGTGCTGAATTCAATCTCCCTTTCTACTCGTAAAAGGATGGATCATAGTAATCTATCCATAAGTACTTCCCACCATTATTATTATGGATCATAAGTGGTGATGCTAAGCTTGAAAATTCATGGAAAATAGTTTGTTTAGAAACCACCCATCCCCAGAAACCTCTATAGCTCAACGATATTTTTCAGATTCTCCCAAAAAACTACCACTCTCACCTTCTCTGGCTCTAATAATACTCCAATATCTGAGATGATATGACCTAATAAATAAAATTTTCCGTTCAAAAATTTGACATTTGACAGCTTAGCATATAACTGATGCTCTGTAATTGTACTCAATATGATCTCAATATGGATGGAATGGTCGTGTCGAGTGTAAGAGTACACCATGATATCATCCATGAAGACTACCCCAAAAGAATCCAAGTAATTATGGAAAAATCAGTTCACCATTACCATTAACACTACTATCACATTCGTGAGGCCGAACGGAATAACAAAATACTCTTATAGACCATACCTACTTCAAAAGTTTGTAAGAGGTATATCTGATGGACTAACGTGAAACTAATGATAACTGTATCTCATTTCAATTTTCAAGAACACCTAGGATCCTCGAATATGATCAATGATATCATCAATCTTTGTTAATGGATATCGGTTCTTGGCTATCAGCAGGTTGAACTTCCGATAATCTACAAAGAGTCAAAGTTTACCATTCGCCTTCTTCGTAAAAAGGACAGGCGAACCCCATGGAGAAGTATTGGGTCTGGTGAACCCCTTTGTCAGCAACTCCCAATACTACATATTTATCTCTTATAACTTTGGTATAGACATCCCATTAGGAGGAATGGACACCGATTCCACTCCTCGAACATGCACAATAGAGAAATCTACCTCTCTCTAGAGTTAAACCTGATAATTCGTCTGGAAATACATCTCTGAAACGATCCACCAATGGAGAAAATTCCATCTGTGAAGTCCCCTGGTCAAACAGATATAGAATAGAAATATGGTATTTGATTCCTCCCAAACCATGATCCTCGGGTCCATCTCTTCTCACCATAACATACCATTCACCCTTGTGTAGAAAATATCCACCCTTTGGTGATTTGAAACTCACCCTACGGAAATAGTAGTCAACGAAGGACTTAAGGGAGACCAACCAGTCCATTCTGAGAATAAAATCGAACCATGTCATCCCTAATACATAGAGGTATTTTAGGATGTGGAACCCTCCAGCCTCAAGAGGGAACTCCTTTCACTAATGTACACTTGTCTTCCTAATACCCAACAGAGTTTCTAGCATCGTTACATCGTCATAAGTAATGATACCGCGCCGAAGGATCTCCACAATGGAAATAGATATAAAAATATGGAAATCCCTAGTATCAAAAAGAGTATAGTTTCCAATTGAGAAAACTAGAATCATAACTCTAACCATAGTGGGCCATGGAACCTGCTCCTGTTGAGTCTTCTATATAGAAATATTCTGACATATACTATGGACCTACGGCCCTGCACGGCTACCCTGAGTTGATCCACCCTTTGGTCACCAAAAACCTATTGTCTAGCTACCACGACCACGGCTAACGCATCATCCAGAACAGCCTGAAGATCAAAAATTCGCTAACATATGAGAAACTAGAGTCCATCCTTCTGAATGCAGTGTCATAACTGATCCCCGGTCACATTCTTCTAGTGAGACCTTTTGGAAAAATTGCTGAAGATGGCCCCTCTTTCCACAAGATCAGTACTAAACTGGTTCTCTCTGGCACTGTGGTTTTGTGTTCCCACTCTTTCTACACTAGTAACACATCAACAGGCTACCTGAAGATACATCCCTACTACTGGAATCACATCGTGAATACTAACTGTGTCCCACCATACTATCAATCTAAGGAGTTTCATCCCTAGATGATGAACCGCCCTGGCTCGCAGCTCCAAATTCCCTTTGATTATTCTCGGTAATCAGTTTCTAGTTTAGTATAGTAGTCACTGAATCCATCCTGAAATCACTCACCTGCGATCAGATGTCATACCTGAGACAATCCATAAATCACCTAGCTAGTGACAACTCATCAACACCCAAAACATGTGTGAAGCTCTTAAGCTATATAAAGTGAGAAGCATAGTCCATCACTAAAAGTGCAGCATACTCTAAATTCATGAACACCCAAGCTTATTAGGGATAAACTTCTCGGGGTTGAAGTAGTCATAGAAGGTCCTCTAAAACTCCTCCTAGGTTATATACCGATGATGTCCTACATGTGAGATAACATCCCAATGTCTTTTGGCGGAATCACGTAGTATGTAAGTAGGGAGATTCACCCTCCTGTCAGGAGGAGTCTCCATATGCTCACAGATATAAATCATGGTCTCCAACCATGAATCTACATCCTATGATCCTCCATCCCCTAAAAAAGTGTGAGGATGCTACTACTGGAACAACTATATCGACTCTACCATGTTCGAGGATGGATGTGGTGTTACCTGAAACGTCTACATGATCCTCACAAATCCTTCATAGAAATTTGCATCAGCACCTATTTCCATAATAAGAGCTAGTTCCACAACGGGTATGAAGGGAGGATCTTCTGGTAGTCCTTAATCTACCATTTCTTGTGTCTTATCATCACCCTAAATGTGGCATAAAACTAGAGGACATCTTGGTTTCATGACTTTGAAAGTTCAATCACACACCTCAACATGATATTAATAATAACTGAAACTCACTAGTGCAAGTACAGAACAATTAAAGTAAATCATTCATGTATTAAAAAATAGGGTTACATGGTGTGTTCCCTTAATCTTTAACATGGGCATGTACCCCAACCAACCTGGTCATGTAGCATCCCATACACATGACATGTTCCTCATAATTCATGGCATGAACTAGAATATTCCCCCTAGCCTAGGTTATTCTACATGGCTTGATCTATTGGGTTATACTAGTGTAATACTACACAACAAGACCACTCTAGACACAATGTGTAAAAAAAATTTCCATCCACCTGTGTTGTTATTCAAATAGTCAGATACACGATCGACTATAGCAAGACCTATAATCCAAATACACAGTGTGTTCTACCTAAAGTTTTACAACCCCATGTCTCTACTCACACAGTCAGTCACATGGTCAACACTACAAGGCATGTACAAAATAGTATAATGTTTGTACATAAGAAATTTCATTTCTTCCATAATTGAATAATGCATAGCCTGTGTTCATAACATTACACACCATGTTTTTTGGTTGTTTCGGGATGTAAGCCTCAAAAACATATCTCAAACCCCAGAATCATAATTGTTTTCCAATAATTTCCATGTTCGGATCTGTGATAGACCATACACCTCGTGAATCAATGATTTTCATATTTATTTATCACATATCTTAGTTGAATTCAATTAAAGGTCAAACATGATCCCCCAAATTCCAATCCAATTGTACCCATAAAACCTCAGGTGTAATGCCCCAACCCCAAAATCCAAGAGTTGGTGGCTTCTTTCATTACATTGGTATGATTACAATGAATTAAATCCTAATGAAATGGGTAGTTTAGTAGTTTTGGAAAACCATATACATACATAGGTTAAACAATAAAACATGAAATGAAATACAATATATTTGTTTTATTGTGAACATCCAAAACTCTATGTTTATCCTTATAGGCCATTCATAAAAAACATCTTCAAGTCCTAAGAAAATGAAACATAAGAATAGGGTGAGCTCAGATGCTTAGTATGGGTAAGCAATACAGTGGAAGATATTAATAACATAGACATTAGGGATAATGAATAATTGAAAAAACATGCCTTTAAAAATAAACTTAAACATAATATAGAAATAATATGAGTTGAGTAAATATTTATTGAATAAAACATATGCATGGGTATTCTACTAGCCGAATAACCACATTAACTATGAAATTATACCTTATAATGAGTAAAAATAATAGGTTAGAAATTCCAAAATATATTTTAAATTCCTCATGCCGACACAATAAATAACCATTTTGTCAAGGCCTCATTCCAAGATCGTAGTTTGTCTCATGATACCTATCGATGCATTGAGGGGTTATAGTAGTCCCCACCCATAATATAATAATTACAAAGAATTACACTTATCAATTTGGATTAACATACCCAGAATATAATTTCATATTGAAACTAATATATGAAATGTAAATAACCTTCCCCAGTCATTGAACAAAAACACTAACTATTCGGTGTAATATGGTGAATGTTATAAAGATAGGATATCCACATTTAAAATAATCAGAAACCCTTAAAAAATTATTTTTTTATGATATAATAGGAGATAAACCACTATGAAATTCAATATTCATCAAAGGATGTTTACATAAATAAAGATAATTTTAAATAAGACCAGTAAAAAATTCTTGACGAAATAATCCTTAAATATTCCAAAGTGTCATATACCACCTTCAAACATTCAAATCATAGTACCTTATAATTACATTATTATAATAAAAATAATTATATGATATACCAAGGACCAGTACATACACCACATTCAAGTAATAAGTATTGAAAAAGGCATAAATCTGTTAAAAGTTAATGCGAGGTGAGAAAAATCCATTGTACATTGTAAAGAAGTGTTGTTTTGTAATATAATTTTTATTTTTCAAAAATATGGTTTCAAAAATTTATATCCTAGATAATAAATGATAGGTTCATTGATATAACATTTTAGGCATAAATTATGTCCCAATTAAGTGTTATCGTGTAAATAGTGTTTTTAAAGATGCTTTAAAATTTAAACATTTTAGTCCGGTTTAAGGAATTCATTAAATTTTATTTAATGTGAAAAAGAATTTTTTTCATTAATAAAACCAAAAATGAACCAAAATATATTTTTCCTTTTAAATTTTTTTATTTTAGAATGATATATATGGCCTACAGCAGATTATAGAGTGATCTTTAAAAAAGGTAAGAATCCGAGAAGTTCATTGAATCAAGCTTATATTTTAGGATGAAATTTTTGAAATATCCTTTTAAAAATATAAATCCTCATAAATTAAAGTAGTATTATGGTTGGTAAACATATATAGAACAATAAAGAATAATTTATTTGGAGTATATAATAATTAATGAGAATTTCATTGAGGTGAGTAGATAAGAAGAGCAACCCAACTGAAAATGGAGGTTCGGGTAGAAAATACAGATAAATTTGTTATCAATTAAATATTTTTCCCCAAAATTAATAATCATTAAATGATAAATTTAATATCATGAAAATAAGTAGATTTATTATTTTAGTCATCAATGGGAAGTAAACATAGACCATAAAAAAGTAATAGTAGTGAATATATTATATCTCACAAAATTGGAAGTGAGATGAAGAAGCACCAGACAAACATTTCGTCATGGTAACAAGTGTTCTATTTAGGGCTTAATGAGAGGTTAATGGGATCCAGTCATTTATATATCATATGTTTTGTATGTGAGAGGTTCATAAACATTCCCAATCTTTAGGAATTTAAATTTAAAAGACTTGACATAGGGGGTTTCTTGAATAAAAGTGAGAGAGATGATCCCTTGGCTTAAATCTGAGAGTGTTTTCGCTTGATATTAATTACATGAATAACCAAATTAGGTTCATTAATTAATGATTCATGAGAAATTTATAGATTTATTTTTTTTACAATATTAAGTTCATTCACGTGATTTAAGAGGGTTAATGGATTCAATTTCATTGGTCGTGAGTGCTCATTTTCATAATATTCAAGATCACTTATAAAAGAGTTTGATAGTTCATGTAAGATGGGAGTTAAAGTCTAGATTTTATTTTATATGATATCAAGGAACATTCAGAAGATTATATGGTTATAAAATTCATTTGTTTATTTGGAGTTAAGGTGATCATTATAACAAACATTAGTGATAAATGCATGGATTGATTTGGTGATTTTAGTCACAATTATCTTTTTTGAATTATTATTTTACATAATGAATGCATATGGAATCTAAAACATTAAATTATATAAAATAAAAATATAATAGTTGGGTTTAACAATAAAAATGGTTTCATTACTAGAGATGAAGAAGGTAAATCTAATTGAAATCATAGTCGTCCTTGAATATGATAAATCAACACATCTCAGATGATGATTCATTTCTAGCATAAATGAGGGGGAATTGAGAGATGAAGATGAATTATCCAATTATCATAACAAAATTACAGTACATGTATGGTACTAGAGTTGTCGTACCATTTGAATTAAGAGAGGTTAGGAAATAAAAGAGAACAAAGAACATGAAAAATAATGAAAATAAGAGAGGAATTTTTCCTCTATAATTAACCTACCTTGAGAGCATCTTAAAGGAAGAGGATTTAGTATTTTTATGAGACCAAGGGATACTGGTTGTGGAGGAGGTTCTTGGGAGGATATTTTGGCAGAATTTGGAGAACGCACAAGCCATGTGAGTAGTGTTGAGAAGAGGGTGGAGGAGGTTGTATTTATAATTGAGGGGAGGAGGGTATACTTAATATTTTAATCATTAAGATTATTATTTTTTCATAATACAAGAAATATTAATGATTACATGATCCAAAAAATATTAATATTTTCATGTCAGTTCAAACCATTGGTGATTATTAAAGCTACCCAATCCTTTAATATATAACATTTCATGATTTTTAGCATGATTAATCATCAGAGTATAATCCAAGGATCGTTAATTCTAGTGTCTTCAAAGACAGGGTACATAAAACATAAAAGATGTGTCTAAAAAACACTTCATTATTTAATCTCTATAATGATCTCATAACATCTATTGAACCCTTATATAATCATAGGGTACCCTGGGGAACACATGAACAAAGGGATGAGTTAAAAGCCTAGTAAGGGTATGAACATAAGGATACATCTTAAGCACATATGTTAGGAGGCATGAAATAATGATATCCAAATTATGGAACATATGAAATAATATCTTATAAGAATGGGATCATATAAACATGGAATCATATAATTTTGGCAGAATCATAAAACATTTCTTTTGTACGGGTCAAGCCTAACCACCAATCCCGTTTCACATCGCATATCATGACACTTAACAATACCCAATGCATTGGAGCGCTATCTGGGTGCCCCCATCTCTCCATTTTCATGAATATTATTTCTACATAAATAATCATTCCCCATGAATAATCGTACATAATCAACCATAAAAATACATGTGGGTACCCATGGAAAGAATTGTGTACCACAATCAGGACATAAAGCACAACCAATGGGTGTATCATGAAAGTCTCCATGAATGAAAGGTATTAGGACACATATATATGTTTATAAGGTAAAATAGGCATATAACATGGTATTTTGTGTCAAATAGAAGTGACAAAATATTAGAAATGTATTTGAGAAACAATAGCATTCAAACATTTTTGGGCAGTTTTAAGGAAAATGCAATAGATCTTTTAATAGAGTAGAGCAGAAATTATTTTACATAAAAGTGGAATTGAACCAATAAGGTTTTAATAATAATAATACTGATTTAATAATGAAAATGGTGTCTTAAAATATAGGATAGAGTTCACTTTAAATTTGGTTAAAAATTCTGGAAGTCCCTTTAAAATAGGTTTTCTAATCAGAAAGTTCTAAGGAGAGAATCTTTTAAAAACATGTATATCCCCAAAAGAAATTGTTGAAAGGGTCTTGATATATGAATTATTTACATACAACCATAACTTATAATACTCACATAAATTGATAATATAACAAAATTTTGAATGAAATATAAGGAAACCTGGAAAAAGAAAGAAGGTTCTGGTAGAATTCGTTACAATTTTATCGGTATGGTTTCATGTGTTCCCAAGAGGGATTGATGAGAGAGATAAGGGGTTTCTCATCACTTATACAGAATTAAGGAAGTATGAAAGAGGTTCTAAAATATACCACACAATTTAGGATTACCCATAAAATGGAATAGCATAGAGGACAATCTTGATTAAGAGGGAAATGGATAGAATCCCTTACCTTTAATCTGTTGGTGTTCTCCTATTGTTATAAAAGACCTGAATAAACAAATTAGGCTTATTTATTCAGAAGTACCGAAACACTTATATATTTAATTGATTTATTATACTCTTTTTTAGTTCATTCAAGGACTTATTGATTAGTTATAAAGGTCAATTTCATTTTTTGGGCTTGATTGTTTACTTGGTTTTAAAAGATCTGTTCACTTATATTCTAGTTTTGATAAACAAGAAAGATGGAAGTGGTTATCCGGAAATGCAGTTATATGCTATTAGGAAATATCCAGAAGACTAAATGGTTTTAAATTTAATTTTGTTACTTCTATGAATATCGAACTATTATATAAAACAATAGTGACAACTGTTTTTGTTAATCGGTTTGATTGATTACAGAGAACATGTTTTTCTTTATAAATTAATACCATTTGTACAAAAGGATTACAGAACTAAAAATAGGATATATATTAAATATATAATAATATGGTTCAACCAGAACCCAAACTGATTCATGACCATAATTAAAGATTATAATATAAATCGATAAAATGTTTCCATTGAATGTGCTAAATTAGCACATCTCAAACGATGCTTTCATTTCTTTCTAATAAAAGGTGCGGAAAGGAGAGAAGATAATGAAATATCCCATTAGCATGAAAACATTCTAGTACATGTATGTTATAGGATTTATCATACTATATGGGTGAAGGTATGTGAGTAAAAAAACAAAAAGAAAAGAACTTAAAAGAAACGAAGGAATTGGACAGAGAAATTTACCTCTTGAGACTTCCTCCTATGAAAACCTTTTTATGGGAGAGTTATTTGTAATTTGAAGAGGATATGAGCTTTTGGACGTGGGGGTGGATCTTGGGGAGATATTTGGGAAAAATATTGTCAAGGAACAAGGCTTGAAATGAGTGAAGGGAAGAGGGAATGAAGGGGGGTTTTATAGTTTATGAGAGAGGGGATTTCTCAATATAAAATACATTTATTTTTTATTTCCCCACAAGATAAGAAATAGTGAGTCTTCCTTGACCAAGAATAGTAATTTAATCATGTGATACCAAAAAAAAATTTCTTACATCAGAAAAACATCAACAGTGACTCAATAAATCCATTATTTAGCATTTATTATAAATTATCGTTTTTTACTATTCATCAAAAATTCATGTATTTCAGAAAAAATCTCAAATATTCACCATAACCATTTTTCAACGTGCAGAATCCAAATATAAAGTCCATTTTTTCAAAAATAATTTTCTAAATATGTTTATTTTAATATTTAATTTAAATCATAATTTATTGTCAAAAACCAGTTTTAAAACATTCATTTATACATTATAATATACAGGTATATCATACTTTAAACCTGAATAATATTTATATATTATCATAGGTAATGTTACAATTCATTATATTATGTCACTATTTATAATTGTATGTTAATATTCATAAGGTAAGGTTACTATTCACCAAAAATTATGTTTTTCTTATCAGACTCCAAATAACTTACGGATTGCAATAGTGTATGTCGGATTGTTGAAATTCCAAACACAGAAGTGAAAAACTTATGTTTAAAGGTCACATAGCACATAGTAGCTCATTATGTTGTGTTTTCATATTTATAATAAAGGAATTTCAATTTATAAAACATTGGGTTGTTACATTCTTCCCCCCTTTATGAAATTTCTCCGTCGAAATTTCATTTTACATTCTATCTGAAAACAGGTGTGGGTATTTATCCTTCATTGATTCCTCCAGTTCTCATGATTCCTCTTCATAATTATGGTTTCACCATAGTACCTTGACCAGACGAGTAGTCTTGTTGCATATAACTTTGTGTCTATAATCCAAGATCTTCATTGGTTACTGCTCATAGGAAAGATCATCCTCCAATTGTGCCACCTCAGAAGAGAGTACATGTGAGGGGTATCGTATGTACTTCCTGAAGAGGGATACATGAAAGGCATCATGTAATTTCGACATGGTAGATGGAATGGCCAGTCAATAGGCCACAGCTTCGACTCGATCAAGGATATCAAAGGGGCCGATGTACCTAGGACTCAACATCCCTTTCTTTACAAACCTCATGACCTTCTTCCATGGATATATGCATAAAAATACCATGTATCCAACATTGATCTCAAGGTATCATCGACCATTATCTGCATAACTCTTCTATCGACTCTGGGAAAACATGATATGCAGCAGAATGGTTTTCACCTTCTCCACCATTTCTTCGACAATTTCATGTTCTAGCATCGTATGCTCACCAACTTCATCCCAACGCGTCGGTGTTCTAAACCTTTTACTATAAATGGATTCATATGGGGCCATTTTGATGCTTGAGTAAAAACTGTTATTGTAGGATAATTTAACCAGTGGAAGATGTTGTTCCCATCCTCCTTGAATTCCATAGAAGATGATCTCAATATGTCTCTTAGTGTCTGAATTGTTCAATCAAATTAGCCATTAGTTTGAGGATAATTGGCCATACTGAAGTGCAGTTTAGTGCTCAGGGCATGCTGGAGATTTTTCTTGAAATATATCATGAATCTTAGACCATGATCAGATACAATAGATAGTGGTACTCCATGTATCCATACAACTTCTTTGATGTAAATCCATACAAGTTTATCTAATTATAATTCCTCTCAAAACACAATAAATTGAGTTGTCTTTGTAAGATGATCCATAATGACCCATATAGAATTATTTCCTCTACATGTCCTTGGAAGTCTAGTTTCAAATTCCATGGTAATGTACTCCCACTCGCATGATGGTATGGGTAGTGGATTCATCATCCCCTTAGACTTTTCCATGTCATCCTTCAGTTGCTGACATAGCAAGTACATTGATGTATATTCTGCAATCTCCCTTTTTCATATTGTCCCACCAAAAGTTTGCTATGTGATCTTGATACATCTCTGTGCTCCCTGGGTGGATAGAGAATATTCAGCTATGTGCATCACTCAAAATCTCCTTCTTTATCTCTAGATCGAATGTTACACATAATCGTTCTTCAAACCTTACAAATCCTTCGTCGTAAATTTTGAAATCATAGTATTTCCCATTTCTAACAGCTTCCACCCTTTTTTGAATTTCCACATCTTTTATTTGAGCATACATTATTCTCTCCAAGAGGGATGGTTGAGAAATCATTTGCGAAAGGATTTATGATGTTCCTCCCTTAATGATTCTCATGTACATCCTTTGTAAATCTAATAAGATCGAATCCTTTTCAATTATCATAATTGATAAAGATACAGGATCCTTTGTAATTAGAGCATCTGCCACCCTGTTTACCTTACCTGGATGGTAGTAGATTGAGCACTCGTAATCATTGATGATTTCTATCCATCTTTGCTGGTGAATATTAAGCTCTTTCTGTGTGAATATATATTTTAGACTCTTGTGATTAGTATATATAACACACTTCTCCGCATAGAGATAATATCGCCATATTTTCAATGCAAAGATCATAGCTACAAATTCCAGATCATGCAGGGGATAGTTTTGCTCATGGATTTTCAACTGTTGTGAGGCATAAGCTATCACTTTATCATTTTTCAATAGGACATACCTAAATCATTTCTTAGACGCACCACCATACGCCACAAAGTGTTCTCCACTTATAGAGAGTGTGAGTACCGACATAGTGATAAGCCTCTTTTTCAACTCCGTGAAATAGACTTCACATTCCTGTGTAAAAACACACTTTACTCCCTTCCATACCAGCATGGTCATTGGGTTTGACAATCGTGAAACGTTCTTCACAAATCGTCTATAATACCCACCTAAACCCAAAAATCTAGAGATCTCCATTACAGAAGTCCTCATGGGCCACTCTTCAATTGAATTCATATTAGAAGGGTCCACTGATATCCCTTTACAGGTGATCACATTCCCCAAGAATGATACTTCCTCCATCCAGAACTCACATTTACTGTACTTTGCATACAACTTCGCCCTTTTCATAGTCTTTAACACAGTTTTCAAATGCTCATCATGTTCTTCCTTGCTCTTAGAGTATATGGGAATATCATTAATAAAGACTACCACATTTTTTTTGATGTAATCTCTAAAGACTCTATTCATTAAATCCATGAATGTTTTGGGAAAACTAGTAAGTCCTAAGGTCATATCTATGAACTCATACTTTCTATACCTCATTCGAAGGGCAATCTTGGGAATATCGTCCTTCCTCACCTTTAATTGGTGATATCCCAACCAAAAGTCCACCTTAGAGAAATAACAAGCACTATTTAGATGATTGAACCAGTCATCTATCTGTGTTAGGGGATACTTGTTCTTTATCATGATTTTGTTGAGTTCTCAATAATCAATACAAAGGCACATTGATCTGTTCTTCTTCTTGACTAAGAGGACTCGCACACCCCAAGGTGAAGCACTCGGGCGTATAAAACCCTTCTACATATTCTCCTATAACTACTTATTTAGATCTTTCATCGCTATGGTGGCCATTATTTATGGTGTCATTGAGATAGGTAGAGATCCAGGGATAAGTTTAATTGAGAACTCAAAATATAGGTGAGGAGGAAGACCATGATACTCTTCTAGGAATACATTAGTGTAATCCATCAAGGTGGGAATGCCTTCAAGAATGATTCTTTCCTTCGTCTCAATAATTTGAGCTAGATATGGTTTCTCATAATGTAGCAATATACACACTTTAGATGATGATTCTAAAGGATATTCATCTTCCTCCTTAAAATTTTAAAGAGTTTTAGGATTCTTTGGGATGTGAAGAGTGATCTCCCTTTCTCGGAAATTGATTTTTTGCTTTGTATAAAGATAGCCAACCCATGCCCAAGATAGCATCAAACTCCACTAAAGGAAGTATGATGAGATTTTATGGGTGGTTTAGTCCACAAACATTAACCGGGGAGGAGTTATAAACATTGGAAAAAATAATTTCCCCATTTGTTGTTCTCACAGATAACTTTTTCTCTAAATTTTGAGGTGGTGTTTGATTAGTTCTACTAATCATTCAGGATATGAAAAAATGCGTAGAACAATAATGAAATAGTATGTTTTCTGTTATTGAATGAATAACTGGCATACCTGTCACTAAATAAAATGAAAATATAGTTGTTAATAGGTTTAATAAATTTCAAGGAATAAACTTTAATGAATCCTTTTAAAAAATCTTTGTACACAAATTTATTGTAAATATACTTCTTATAGCATCTAACTGTGATCATGAGATTTGGAAAATGAATTTCAAAACCACTTTAAAAAATTGAATTCTTATGAAAGATGTATGTATGAAAAAATTAGAAGGATATGTTATACCATATAATTATAATAATTTATAAAATCTATTGAGGTCCATTTATGGATTGAAGAAAGCATCAAGATAATGGAACACTTGTTTTGATGAACCCATAAGAGAATTTGGTGTCACATATAATGAATGTGATTTTGGAGTCTAAAATTGGTTTGTTGGAAGTCTAGTGGTTTTCTAGTGGTATTTATGGATAATATATTAATGATGGAAATGATATACCAGAAATATAATCATTTATGGTTTAGTTAAAAACTTCTTTTAAATGATAGAATTGACTGAATCTGCATACACTCTTGGGATCAGGATCCGTCAACTTAGATATAAGAAGATGACCAGACTGTGTCAAGGTATATAAATTTAAAATGTATTAAAGATATTAAATATGGGGAAATCTAACATATGGTTAATTCTAATGGCCTATGGTAAACACCTCTCAAAGAAAATGTTTCTTCATATATAAGTGGGGGTGAGAGAGTGAATGAGTACAACTCCTTAAGCATATGTGATAGGTTACAAGTTGTATGTTATGTTATATAACATGATTGATATTTCCTAAACATTGATCACAATTATAATAAATTAAAAAAAAAATAGGAGATCTATTTTGGTTAGCTTCAAAGACAATACTAATGTATCTAATAAGTATAAAAGATATGTTCCTAGTTTATGAAGGATATAATGAACAAGTTTCCCGGGGATATATAAATGATAGTTTCAAGAGAGATCTAAATGATCCAAAATTATTTTTATGGTATTTTTTTATTAATGGAGAATCTTTGAGATATAAGTGATTTAATAATAATATATTTTCCAATTTTATAGTTGAGTTACAGTATAAAAAGGCTTCTTATATAGCTAAAGAAGCATTATGTATATGAAAACTTTTTTTAATTGCCCGTGTTGTTGGAGGTCCATTACTTAGTAAAAATCTGATGCTTGAGGTATTCTGGGTGGTCTGGGAGGCCATCTAAACTTCTCTGTGAAGTTTGACCCACGGTAGGCCTACCGGTAGCGATAGCCTACCGGTAGCAGGCCTACTGGTATCTCGGTCTACCAGCAGCCACAGCCTACCAGTAGCTTGGCCTATCGGTAGCTCGGTCTACCGGTAGCCGCAGCCTACCGATAGCTCAGCGTACCGGTAGATCGGATACCGGTATCTCGGTCTACTGGTGGATGCGGCCTACCGGTAGCTCGGTTACCGGTGGCTCTCAACCATTGGTAGCTCTCGACTACCGGTGGCTCCAGCCTACTGGTATCTCGGCGACCGATGGTTGTCAGCCACCGGAAGCTCTAGCCTACCCCCACGGGTTTTCCAGTAGCACCTCCTTTTGTGAAAATTGGGTTTAAAACCCTATTTTGACCCCTTTAAGCCTACTTTAAAGCCCATTAATGCCAATTAATGGGGTTTGATTAAGTGATATACCCTGGTGTGTGTCGGTTTAAGCCACCCCTAATGGCGAGGACCTCTTTAATGACGTGAGGGGATGCGTGGTCATCCCACGACCCTGCTCATTACATGGTTCCGCATTCTTATCTCAACTGTCCCTGACCCTTATAAACTAAAGGGTTCTCCCTGGGTTTATTTTTCTCGATCACCCTCCCATCGATTCGTCTTCTCGTCCTTGAGTTCCCATGGTCACACCCCTACAATTTGTGCGCCTCCTGTTCATGTTCCTCGCATGTCAAGAGAAGCTTCTATCTCATTGATCAATTAGGTAGGGTTTTACCTTCGTCAATCCTTTCTGTGTATCTTGCGGGGTGGGTATGCTATTTCTTCTGTATAATTGGATTAACCAAACCTTAATGAAGATAATAGAAGGATTCTAAGAATGAAGGGAGAGGTGTGGGATCGATGATGCTTCTTTTTTTATGATCTTTCATGATTAATGACTTCTGAATTGTTTGGGCTTACGCCTACTAAAAATAATGGCCTTTGGTGGTCTTTCTCTATGTACTAACTAACCCTTACCTCTGGTGATGTTTAAATGGATTTTATTGTGGTTGTAAACCCTTGCCGTGTAAAGGAATTTGGTTAATTACGTAAATCCGGCTAAATAAATTTAAAGCACGTGGATCAAACCTTTTTTTTATAACCGCGGTTAAAGTACCACGGAATTGGAATCATGGAGTGTGTTAAATCTTTTAAATCTGAAAATACCGGCATGGGCCTACTTTTCTTTGGTGGTAGTGGTTTGATTGTTTTTCATTCATGGTTGATTTCTGGGTGATGTGGGTGGGGATGTGATCCCCTGTTGTTATGATATCACTGGTTGTAAACTTGAGTCCAGGTGGTTACTTTGATTATATCACGAATTGGGGTGGGATCCTCTGTTGTTGAGAAACCATTGGCTCCTGGGGACATGGGGATATACCATGGGTTTTTCATTGGTTCCAGTACTTCGAGGGATCTCACTTATCCCTTGGTGGTTGTGACTTTACAAGAGAACCGAGTGTAGATCTTTAAGTTCATGTTTGATTGTACTCTTTCCTTGGCTTGTGCTTATTCTTTCTAGTTGCCTATGTAGGAGCAGAAACATATTTAAACATTATCATTGAACATGAAACAAGGATAAGACAAATGAGTTTTGGTTTGGAGTGAGTTGTGAATTGGGCGCTAATTGTGTTCTTTAGGCCAGCTGAAGAAAAACCCAGATTGGGTGAGTTCTTTTTACCTATACATATACTTGTAGTTTTGTGTTTCTTATTCACGCCCCACCCATGTTGAGAACTTAGTGCCTAACACCCCCATTTCATGGGGGAGGGTGTTTTTTCCAACACTTCTATTAGTGGATGGTTATTAGTTCCTTTCTGCTCCCTTTTTCAGATAGACCAAGTATCTTCAGGCAGGCTATGTTGGCCTGAAGTCTATTAATAGCCCAAGAATATTAGGGCAGGCTGGTGTGGGGGTTGTCCTAGGTGTGTGTGGGCAGGTGGTTTCCCAAGTGTCTTCGGGATGAGGCCCTGGTGTGTTCGGGCGTGGTAGTGGATCTTCTAGCCCAGGTGTCTTCCGGCGTGGCGGTGGTTGTTTTGGCCTATGTGTTCTCAAGCGTGGTTACGTGAGGAAGTTGTGGCCCAGGTGTTTGCAGGAAGGGTTTGGCAGTGGAATTGCATGAGGATGTGGCCCAGGTGTGTGCAGGAGGGGTGTGGCAGTGGGAATGCGGTGATAATGGCGGTATTGGTTCAATGCGTAGGATGTCTTCAGTAACCAGTGGGAAAGTGGTGCGGGGTACCCAAACATCGATGTGCTATTATTATACTTTACTTGACTTGCATTATTTTGGGATTGTGCCTTTGTGAGGCTTAGGTGGTTAGTTTCCTTGCAAGGTGCTTGGTTTTCTCTTTTTCCACGTGGCCTTAGCATGGCTCCCCACTTGTGCATGAGAGTCTTTGGTTTTCCCTACTGATTATAATTGTAGGCTCACCCTACACATGTAAAACTATTTTCAGGTTTCCAAGAGGACTTCGGGGATCGTGTTGGACTGTAATAGCTTGGACCCTGTGACGGATCATCGCAGTTGTTGTTGTTCTTTATTTTGGTATTTTCGCTTTGTAGTCACCTTATACATTGTGGGTTTTACTTTTGTAATATGCATTGGGAATGGTTGTTGTCTTCACATTTACTTTCAGTTTGATATTGTGGGATTTACTATCTTATCTCTAGATCTTATTAAAAGAAAAAGGGTAATTCCATCCATTTAGTGTGTGATTCTATACCCTTGGCATTGGTCGCCACTCCGGGACCTATTTAAGGCGGGTCTCAGGGGTCATTATCTCTCCTTTAACTTAAAGAATAAAGGGCCTGGAAAACTTCTGACCATTCCCTCCTTTTGGTGAAGGCAAGTCATGACAGAATGGTATCAGAGGCATGGTTGAAAGATATTATGGAGTCTGGATTTAGGCATAGTGAGGATTGCATGGGATGGTAGGGCAACGGTGTTGGGCGACCTTGGTGCATGAATTAGGCCAGGTAAGACTGGATAGGACACGGGATTTTAGGGCCTCCCCGTGATCAGATGCAAGGACTCTGGACCTACCAAACGACCAAGTGAGGCCATGCTGATTCTAGGATAGGGACCCTAGGGAAGGTATATGCATCATAATGACTTTTGTTATCGTGTTTCTGGGGTTTCTTGGGAATTAAGAATAAATAAAAATTTTAAGAAGTTTTGAGAATAATATTATGCACTACTTGGGATTAGGCATTCCTTGTTTACCTTGCAGCTATGGAACCCGTAAGACGACCACGAGTTGTTTGGGAGATCGAGGCCCAGAAGGTTGACATGGATGATCGACAATGACCGAGAGGAAGAAGACGATTAGCGGCAGAGGATGAAACGACCCATCCAGCGACAAACCCTCGAGAAGTACGAGGGAAACACCTCTGACATGAAGATGAAGGGTTGGTTAGAAGGGCTGGTGATAGCTTTCGGCCTGATTCGGGCCCCGACCGAGTAATGGGTTCCTCTGGTGTTAGCCAAATGCGGGGAGCAGTGCGTCAGTGGTGGACTCTCTACCTGGGGGAGAGGAGAGAGGATGAGGTGGCATGGGCTGATTTCGAGAAGGAGTTCTGGGCGGAATTCCTCTCTTCTACGATGAAGGCGGAAAAGAAGCAGGAGCTACTCTCCCTCCAGTAGGGGAGTATGTCAGTAAGGGAGTTGGGAATCAAGTTAAATGACCTCCAACGTTTCACTCCGGACCTCTTTCCATATGAAGAGTCTTGGGAAAGACATTTAGAGGAGGCGCTCCGACCCTCCCACCATTACGTTGTTTCCCCCTTCACCCTGCCGACATACTTGGATTTCCAAAAGAAGACCAAAGTGGTGGAGAGGATGCATGATCTAGGAGGTGTATCATGAGAGGGGATCCAGCTGGGATCATTAAAGTGGAATGCTGTCACCACTAGACCACCAGCATCAGGACCCTCTCAGTTACGACCAGCAGGGAGCAGGCCACAGCAGTTCCAGTTCTGGTCCCCCTGTCCTTGACCTTCCCTACCGGGTCTAGGACCAAGGTGTTTCTTCTTTGGGGGCCATGGAAATCTCTGGAATCAGTGCCCGGATGAAGTATAGTACGGCGGTGGCGTACAGGCCCAGCACCCGCCTCAGCAGCAGTTTCCAGCTTGGACCTTTCAGTAGCAGCAGCAGGGGCAGCGAGCTCCCGCTCCTCTGAGGGTAGATGTTGTAGGGGGAGGCCGACCTCAGGGTGCTTCTCAGCGACCCGACCAGGGTGTGGTCGGGGAGGCGACCGACAGCCGAGGGGCAGAGGAGCTGGGCATGGATAGTTGCACGCCACGGAGGTAGTAGTTCTAGAGGGATCAGAGGTTGTTCGAGGTACGACCAGTTTATTCAATACCCTTTCTTACGCCTTGTTCGATACTGGAGCTTCACACTCCTTTGTTGCACTCGGTCTGGCCCATGCTCTGGGCCTAGATTCCGAGAGACTTCTAGTGCCCCTGGTGCTGAGCACACCAGTCAAAGGTGAGACCAACTTGTTATACGTTTGTCGAGGATGCAGACTGATGATAGGGCTACATCAGTCGATTAGGATTTACTACTACTACAGATATAGTTATACAACTTCATTCTAGGCATCAACTAGATATTCTTTGTGGGTGCCTTCATTGAATTCTTTCGAAGAAGGTTTGTGTTCTCAGACTTGGGTGTTCGACGCGTTAGTTTCACCGGCGAGCGGAAGAGTCAAGAGGGCAGTAGGTGAGAGGAAACCCTCCTCTCCTTGTTATCCAAGCTATCAGTAGAGCCAATAGATGTTGAGATATTGGAGGTTCCAGGAATCGTCAAAGAGTTTATAGACATCTTTCTTGAGGAGGTAACTAATTTACCCCCTCGGCATGATATCGAGTTTGGGATAGACTGACATCCTGGTGCTCGCCCAATTTCGATGGCTCCTTACCAGATGGCACCTTTGGAGCTACGAGAGTTGCGGATTCAGATAGACGATCTGATGAAGAGGGGTTATGTTCGACCAAGTGCTTCATCATGGGGTGCTCCAGTCTTGTTCTCAAAGAAGGCAGATGGTGGTCTCAGGTTGTGCATAGAATACAGGAGGCTGAATCATGTAATGATCAAAAATCGCTAACCTCTTCCAAGGATGAAGATCTCTTTTACCAACTGATAGGGGAATGACGGTTCTGAATGATCGACCTATAGTCTGGATATCACCAGTTGAGGGTGAAGGAGGGCGACATCTTGAAGACGACCTTCAGGTGCAGATATGGGCACTTCGAGTTTGTGGTCATGCCCTTCGGTGTTACGAACGCCCCAGCTGTGTTCATGGGGCTTATTTACTCCATCTTCCGGGAGTACCTGGATTAGTTTGTAGTTGTGTGCATCGACGACATCCTGATCTACTCAAGGAAAAAGGAGGACCACGCAGAACACCTGAGGATGGTTTTGGAGGTCCTCTGATAGTACCAGCTCTATGGGAAGTTGTCGGAATGTATGTTCTGGACACAAGAAGTACACTTACTTGGGAATGTAGTGTCTGAGCAGGGGGTAGTGGTAGACCCGTCAAAGGTTGAGGAAGTTTTTTCTTGGGCAGCACCCAAGAATGTGGTAGAGGTTCGTAGTTTCCTTGGGCTGGCGGGGTACTATAGATGGTTCTTACCCAACTTCTCCCGAGTTGCATCCCCTTTGACATCCTTGACCAAGAAGGACCAGGTTTTCTTGTGGAGTGAGTAGTGTGAGGGAGACCTCAGCTATCTTAAGGAGAATTTGGTTAGTGCCCCAGTGCTGAGACTACCAGAAGAAGTGGCGGCATACGAGGTGTTATTTGATGCTTCCGGACAAGGCCTCGGATGTCTCTTGATGCAGCGACAAGGGGTGATCTCTTATAGGGCTAGGCAGTTATGCCCTCGTGAGCGTAATTATGCCACCCACGACCTGGAGCATGCAGCGGTCATTTTTATGATAAAGTTATAGAGGAATTACCTCATCGGAGAATGCTTTGAGGTCTTCACCGATCACAAAAGGTTGAGGTATATATTCTCCCAGCGTAACCTGAACCTGCGGCAGCGAAGGTGAATGGAGTTCCTCTAGGATTACGAATTTGAGATTTCTTAAACTTCAGGGAAAGGGAATGTAGTGGTTGATGCCTTGAGCAGGAGGTCGCAGAAGGATGGAGTCCGAGATTCATCAGACGCCTGAAAGGAAATGGAGGAGTTGGCTGCCTTGCACCTAGATGTGAGGATGGATAGTGGTAGAGGTTGCCTGTATCAGATGATAGTGCAGTCATCTCTGTTTCAGCAATTGGGGGAGTCTAGGTGGGGAGACCTAGAGTACGAAGTTATGTGAGACTGAGTTGACCAGAAAAATGCTCTGGAAGGGTGGATGGAGGATGGTCAGAACCGAATGCTTTTCTGAGGAAAGATGTTTGTTCTAGAGGCGATGTGTGGCAAGGTTCTTAGTGTGTTCCGCAACTCACCCCTAGCGGTGAACCCAGAATATTTCAAGATGTACCAGGGTCTAAAAAGATAGTTCTGGTGGCTCGAAGTATAGCGAGCAGTGGTAGAGTTTGTGGCCAAGTTCCTAGTGTGTCAGCAGGTGAAGGCTGAACACCAGGTTTCAGGCGGCCTGTTGCAGTCTCTAGATATCCCCGAGTGGAAGTGGGAGGATATCTCGATGGATTTTGTCATGGTACTACCGAATGATCAAGGGGGATACAATGCCATCTGGGTAGTAGTGGATCGGTTGACGAAATTGTCCCACTTTTTGGAAATTAAGTAGTCGAGTGCAGTGGATGATTTGGAATTAAGGTACGTGGATGAGGTGGTGCGTTTGCATAGAGTTCTGAGGTCCATAGTCTCGTATAGGGATGCACGGTTTACCTCATGTGTTTGGAGAGGATTGCAGCATGATTTTGGAACCTAGCTACATCTTAGCACTGCTTTCTATCCCCAGACAGATGGGCAGACAGAGCGCACCATCCAGACCTTGGAGGATATGTTGCGGGCATGTATTCTGGACTCAGGAGGACTGTGGGTGGGACACTTACCTTTGATAGAGTTCGCCTACAATAACAGCTATCAATCTACCATTGGTATGGCCCCATTTGAAGCCTTGTACGGGAGGCCATTCTGCTCACCTGTGTGTTGGACTGAAGTCTGAGAGGTGGGCATCCTTGGCCGGGAGGTGGTGTAGAGCACGACAGAGAAGGTTCAGCTTATACAGGAAAGGATGAAGGTGGCCCAGGACCGACCGAAGTCATATGCTGATACTAGGAGAAGGCCCTTTGAGTTTGAGTTCGGAGACCACGTGTTCTTGAAGGTCTCACCTCGGCATGGACAATGGAGGTTCAGAAAGGATAGAAAGATTTCTCCCATGTTCAATCGGACCCTTCGAAGTGTTGTCGCGGATCAGCGAAATGGCTTATCAGCTAGCATTACCACTGCCGCTACTGAGGCTGCCTGACTTCTCCGATGTGTCCCAACTTCGTCAGTATCTGCATGACGATTCACACATCCTCGAGTGGGGAGATCTAGACATCGAGGATGACGTGACCTTCGTGGAAACACTGGTGATGATCGAGGATAGTGATGAGAAGGTGAATCGTGGGCGAACCATTCCTCTGGTTCGTGTGTTATGGAGACATGATCGGTTTGAGGAGAGTACGTGGGAGGGGGAAGCACAAATTCATTCCAAGTACCCGGAGTTGTTTTGAGCTTTGTGATGTTCTATTTATACTGATTGTGGTGGAGTGTTTTACCTTGTTGTCCATGAAATATGTGGTTTTTCTTTCCTCTCTAAATGAGTGTGAAAAGTCCTAGCTATGGGGAGGGGAGGATCGGACCCCTAATCAAGACGCATTAAGGTGGATGGAATTAAACCCGTGTGGGCGAGTCAATGCCACCCAAAGCGGATAGTACCATGACATGGGGGAAGAGACTCCCCAACCCATAGACTAGGCAGTCTGACATGGAATGTTTCTTGGTTCTTAAGAGAAAGGTGTTTTTAGTTAACAATGGGGTTCTCTCCTGAGAGGTATCTTTCGAGGGGGTTGTTCGGACCCTCTCTTTCCTTGTGGGTTATATTGATTCTCAAGGGCGAGAATAGTTTGAGAGGTATCTAATGTAATGGCCCGGGTTGTTGGAAGTCCATTACTTATTAAAAATATGATTCGTGAGGTGTTCTGGGTGGTCTGGGAGGCCATCCCAACTTCTCGGTGAAGTTTGAGCCACGGTAGGCCTACCGGAAGCCTTAGCCTACCGGTAGCAGGCCTATTGGTAGATCAGCCTACCGTTAGCCGCAGCCTACCAGTAGCTCGGCCTACCAATCGCTCAACTACCGGTATCTCGGTCTACCCGTGGCTGCCGCCAATCGGTAGCTCGGTTACCAGTAGCTTCCAGCCTCCGCTAGCTCTCAACGATAGGTGGTTGTAGCCTAATGGTAGCTCGGCTACCGGTGGCTCTAGCCTACCCCCACGGGTTTTCCAGCAGCGCCTCCTTTTGCGCAAATTGTGTTTAAAACCCTATTTTGACCCTTTTAAGCATGTTTTAATGCCCATTAATGCCAATTAATGGGGTTTCATTAAGTGAGATACCTTGGTGTGCGTCGTTTTAAACTGCCCCTAAAAGTGAAGACCTCTTTAATGACGTGTGGGGCCGCGTAGTCAACCCACGACCCCACTCCTTACGTGGTTTCACGTTCTTATCTCAACCATCCCCGGCCCTTATAAACTAAAAGGTTCTCCCTGTTTTTCTTTTTCTCGATCACCATCCCATCAATTCATCTGCTCATCCTTCAGTTCCCGAGGTCACTCCCCTACAATTTGTGCACCTCTTGTTCTTGTTCCTCGCGCATCAAGAGAAGCTTCTATCTCGTTGGTCAATCAAGTAGGGTTTCACCTTCATCTCTCCTTTCTGTGTATCTTGCGGGGTGGGTATGCTATTGCTTCTGTAGAATTGGATTAACCAAACCTTGATGAAGATAATAGACAGATTCTAATAATGAAGGGGGAGGGGTGTGATCGATGATGCTACTTTGTTTTATGATCATCCATGATTAATGACTTCTAAATTGTGCGGGCTTACGCCTACTGAAAATCATGGTCATTGGTGGTATTTCTCTATGTACTAATGAACCCTTACCTCTGGTGATGTTTAAATGGATTTTACTGTGCTTGTGAACCCCTACCATGTAATGGAATTTTGTTAATTACGTAAATCCAGCTAAATAAATTCAAAGAACTAGGATCAACCCTTTTCAGTGATAACCCCGGTTAAAGTACAGCGAAATTTGAATCATAGAGTGTGTTAAATCATTTAAATATGAAAATACTGGCATGGGCCTGCTTTTCATTGGTGGTAGTGGATTGATTATTTTTCATTCACAATCGATTGCTGGGTGATGTGGGTGGGGATGGGATCCCCTATTGTTATGATATCACTGGTTGTAAACTTGAGGCTGGGTGGTTACCTTGATTATATCATGAATTAGGGTGGAATCCTCTGTTGTTGAGAACTCGTTGGTTCCTGGGGGCATGGGGCTATACCTTGGGGTTTTCTTTGGTTCCAGTACTTTGAGAGATCTCACTTATCCCATTGTGGTTGTGAATTTACAAGAGAACCGGGTGTGGATGTTTAAGTTGATGTTTGACTGTACTCTTTCCTTGGCTTGTGCTTATGATTGCTAGTTGCCTAAGTAGGTGCAAAAACTTATTTAAACATTGTCACTTAACTTGAAACAAGGATGGGACAAATAGGTTTTAGTTTGGTGTGAGTCATGACTCGGGCGCTGATTGTGTTCTTTAGGCTGGCTAAAGAAAAACCTAAATTGGGTGAGTGCTTGTTACCTATACATATACTTGTAGTTTTGTGTTTCTTATTCACGCCCCACCCAAGTTGAGCACTTAGTTCCGAACACCCCCATTTCATGGGGGAGGGTGTTTTTTCCAACACTTCTATTAGTGGATGGTTATTAGCTCCTTTCTACTCCCTTTCCCGGATATCCCAAGTATCTTCGGGAAGGTTGTGATGGCCTGAAGTCCATTACATGCCCAAGAATCTTCGGGCAGGGTGGTTTGGGGGTTGGCCTAAGTGTGTCCGGGAAGGTGGTTTCCCAAGTGTCTTCGAGATGAGTCCTAGGTGTCATTGGGCGTGGTAGTGGATCTTCTAGCCCAGGTGTCTTCGGGGGTGGCAGTGGTTGTTCTGGCCTAGGTGGTTGTAGGCGTGGTTACGTGAGGCAGTTGTGGCCCAGGTGTTTGCAGGCAGGGTTTGGCAGTGGTACTGCATGAGGATATGGCTCAGGTGTGTGCGGGCGGGGTGTGGCAGTGGGACTGCGGTGAGAATGGCGGGATTGGTTTGAAGTGTAGGATGTCTTCAGTAACCAGTGGGAAAGTGGCGCGGGGTACCCAAACATTGATGTGCTATTACTATACTTTACTTGAATTGTGTTATTTGGGAAGTGTGCCTTGGTGAGGCATGGTTGGTTAGTTTGCTTGCTAAGTGCTTAGTTTTCTCTTTTTCCATGGCGCCGTAGCATGCCTCCCCACTTGTGCACGAGAGTCTTTTGTTTTCCCTACTGAGTATACTTGTATGCTCACCCTATGTATGTAAAACTGGTTTCAGGTTACCAGGAGGACTTCAGGGATCATGTTGGACCGTACTAGCTCAGACCTTGGGACGGATCATCGCAGTTGTTGTTGTTCTTTCTTTTGGTATTTTCTCTTGTAGTCACCTTATACATTGTGGGTTTTACTTTTGTAACATGAATTGGGAATGGTTCTTAGCTTAACTTTTACTTTCAATTTTGTGTTGTGGGATTTACTATCTTATCTCCCGATCCTATTAAAAGAAAAATCTTAATGCCTTCAATTTAGTGTGTGATTCTATACCCTTGGCGTTGGTCGCTACTCTGTGACCTATTGAAGGCGGGTCTCGGGAGTCATTATCTCTCCTTCAACTTAAAGAAGGAAGGGCCTGGAAATCTACTGACCTTTCAGTCCTTTTGGTGAAGGCGGGTCGTGACAATTTTATAGGAGCTTGGTGTTGTAGTAGAACTATTTATTTTATCACTTTATACAATGATGATACTATATCATTTATTCTAGAAAATGATACTATGCAACATCAATGGATAATGAATAAACATCATAACTAACACCTCTTGAATATTTTTTACCAAAGGTACAAGTTCATAAATAAGAAAAGAATCTAGAAAAGAGATTGTGGAAAACCAATTGAAAAAAGACTTATATCAGTTGAATCGTGAATTTGTTGCGAGAGCTGGTAGTATACTCAATATTAGCAGTTTGATATAGTTTAAATGCGATTTTATGGGAGTTGGATTCCTATAACCAACTAACAATATAAATTCAATTACATGTATATCAATTAATATCTTATAAAAAAGTGATTTTTCATATGGGTAACATTATTATGGTAATTTACTTATATTTTTTTCTTATTTTGTAACCTAGAACCAATGGAATTTGTATGCTAGATTAGAAAAATATTTAATAAAAAAATATTAAATGATATTTTATCGCATGATGAATGTTCTTCTATATAACATTAATGTGATAATGTACATTGAGTATATCTAAAAATAATATGTTACAGGAGTTCCCTACAATAACTATAACCATGTAGTTCTATGAAAATATTCTTAATCATATTTCCAATTGTAAGGAAAATACTTTCTTGAAACGGTACGAATTATATTTCTCTATCATGTGTAGTATTACCATTAGACAATGAGGATTATATCTAGGATGTTCTTACAAGGTAAACCATAAGATAATAGGTTATAATTACACACTCACTAATAGAAATTCTACATGTTTTGGTTTCATTACAAATTCATAATTGGGGATTTATGTAGCGGTCTTTAAACTTGATATAATTATTACTGTTTATCATGAATCTTATACTTTGATTAATGATTGAACATTGAGACGATATATACTTTTGGTGAGGTAGTATATGTTAGGTGTGTCATACATGATATAGAATTAATGAATATATTAATGAATGATTTATATCTTTAGGGTTAATTAGAGTTTATATCTCTAGTATTTGGATTGAAAAGGATCTATTTGATTAAATCCATGTTCATACTAGTTCATCGGTGAGTTCATTTTTGGTATCAGAAGAAAGATGAATCATGAATATAGGTTTATAAAATCAGGACTCAACCTACATGACAAGGTATCAAGAAAAAGGGATCATAAATCATATTAAGAATTCCTAAGAGGTTGTTGTTAATATAATCTTAACTACATTCTCTATGGTTGTCATGATGTATTTCAGGACTATAATCTTGAACGTCATGTTTTCTTATCTAATGTCACTGTAAATAGTCATAATTGGTACACACTAAGAATATCTATGATCTAGGATTAAATCTAGTTGAATTTAGTATTAGGAATAAAAATTATTTTGAGTCTTGATGAATAATAATTATTCCTGGTTTTCTAATCCCATGAATCATATTACAAGATACATCGAGTTTATAATATGTGAGTTGAATTTTAAAATAAATATTTATTCATGATTCTAGTTAATGGAATAGTTATTTAACTATTGTATATTATAAACAAGGTAATAAATAATTGTTTATTAATACACCAATTATTTAATGAATTGATTCAAATACATATTTGGTTAACGGAATATAAAATAATCATTCATTCAAATTTTTAGTTAAAATAATTTTTTTTAGAATAAATATATATAATCATGAGTTTAGATAATATTATTCTTATATATTTATTTTCTGATTAATATTTCTTTAGATAAATATTTATTATTTAAGGTATGATATATTACAAGTATGATAAATGGACCTAGTTAAGGGACTGAAAACTAAAATGATATATATTTTTAATATCATTTAATTAAATATATTTGAATTTTTTAACTAATTATACTTAAATATCATTGATTTTAGTGCTTGTAATGGAGTATAATAATAAATATATAATTATTAATTTTTAACATGTGGTTCACTTAGGATAAAAAATTAGATAAATGGAATATTCCTTGTGAAAAAATAGTTTAGTATATGTATATATATATATATCCAATTATTTCATTTTTTGATATCGATGTGAAAAAACCTAATTCTATTAATATAATTCAATGTATCCTCAGAGAACCAATCAATAACACTATATATATATATATCATCATCATCAACCTCTAACTACTCAAGATTGAGGGAATAGAAGATAATTTTTTATTGTGATCAATGAAAAATGATGATGGTGGCATTAGTTCTCCATGAAAACTCGTATAATGAAAATAAAAAAAATTAGAATATTCATAGAACATATATGGATACGACTAGAGAAATTAAAATTTAGATTTTTCACCATAATAATGGTAAAACATGATTGGTAACTAAATTTATCAAAAACTACAACGAAGAATTTATTTTACTGACTCATAAATTCTTGGATTTAAATTATTTATAAAGTATATATAAAAACATCCTCTTGTAAAAGGTTTTATGTTCTATTTATCATGTTCCTATGGATTTATCTACTATATTTGATAAGTCTTCATAATGTTTCTTGATATTACCCATTGTACGTGATGAAAAAAAATTGGGTATGGACCCAATCAGCTTCTGTGATACTTAGACCCCTCAATTGGAATCAGAGTGTTTAAATTTAAAATTATAATTATTTATCATTATTGTGATATGTAGCTTATTTATTTTATTATATTTTAATTTTTTGTTTCCATACTGTGATCTAGAATGTTATGATAATAAGATTTTTCACATTCATTTTACCAATAACAGGCCATGAACAAGTTATGAATGCTCTATAATCTCATCCAATGGTACTGAGAAAGTTTTCAAAATTATATGGTTAGAAAATGTGTAACTATAAATTACATTTTGTGTAGTATATTCCAACAACACAATTAAAAGATGAAACAATCATGAAACGTTATGTTGGTGCTGGTATATTGTTTCATTACGTACCACATATTGACTGCCAATCAGAACATGTCTAGAAATGGAGAACACAACATTTATCTTGATATATATTGTGTAAACCCATATTGTTGTGACTCAAATAATCACAAGGATTCATGTTTTTAAATTATATAGCATCATTAAATGTGATATATTAACTACCAACCAAGGGATGCAGTCTTAAAGTAATTACACAATGTGTATCCCATTAAACACAATATGTAATCATTAATTTCGAGTGAAAATATATAGTGACCAAGGATTAACATAAATTGATATAAAATAATTTTATATTAATATTCATATCATTATAGAATTACATTCCTGAGGACCGTAATAGTTTAGTGTCTTTGGAAACATGGAACACATTATTCTAATTTGGTGAAAGATAGTCAAAAACACCCTTAAATATCTTCCCCTTTAATACTAATACATAAAAATATTTTTTATAACCTTGGGAAAGGAAAAATAAATAAGGTTGATCTCATATGTTCATTAATGGTAAACAAGAGAGATATGTATGCATAAAATGAGAATTAGGGTATGATTAATGAGAATAAGATTTGAATATCTACCATATATATCAAAGATCATATAAATGAGTCCTGGAAAAAATATTTATAGTCAATAATACATGAATTATATGGAAATCAAGTTGATAATCCATGAAAGCATAAAATAGGATAATGCATCTAATTGTGGTATACAAATAATTATATATAAATATTTGTATAGTAGTCAAACCTTAATTCTAATGTAATCTTAGTGGAATGGGTTCACTTCCCAAACCCTCATGGGAGTCATGTTTCACTTTCATGACCATATTAGTAGTCAAGGTTCACTCCCAGTACCATATTAGAAGATAAATTCCTTTACTAAATCGAGTTCACTCCTTGTTTTGGCCATGTATATCTCATGAGATATAAATCTATAACCAAAACATTTTAAGAAGATATAGCTTCCACCAATATCATGATAAAACTACACATACACGTTCCACATGATCATATACAATCATGTCATAACCCATGAAATGAAACAGATATAATAAACATGTCAACATATCATAAACTGTGGAAATGATATGGGTTTCATAATCATTTCATCAAAGCATAACCCATGAAAATAATTGGGCTACATAATCATATAACCATAAAAAGATAAAAATGTTTCATAAAAATATAACATGTGAAATTGAAAAGTTCTTTAGAATCACCATGCTATCAAAATATAAACCATTTAGAGAAAGAATATGAATGGAACCCTTGGATCATATCCCTAGACAGGCACGAGTAACACAAATAGAATTCATCTTAGAAGGAAAATAAATTAGAAATGTCTTTTAACAATGTTTTCATATGCAAATATCCCTTCAACTTGGAAAAAAATTCTTTTAAAATATAAAACATTTGGAAAAAACAATTTCTTTGAAAAAAGCTTGAAAACATATAAATTTAGCTTGAAAATATTTTGAAAACATATTTTCTTTAATACTAATAAAGGACTCATAAAAATATTCATAAAAACATTTCCATTGAAAACATATAAAGGAACTTTGAAAAAAAATTAAAAACCTTTTATCTTTGATAGTAACCTTGAGAAAATATAAAGTGTAACACCCCAGGATTTCAGAGTGTGTTATTTCTTAAAAATAATTCAATAACTTGCACTACACGCAACACCGATTTCAATCACACCATTAAAAGAGGTCATGAATAGTATTAACTACATTTTGAACTTTATATAATCCTTATAATTTTAGAATCCCTATTATGAGTTTCTTAGTCATAATGCAAGAACAAATTCATTTTCAGTATTTCACTTTTATCAACTTCTAATAGTGAAACCTTTTTAAATACAATATTTTAAACTTTTTGACTAAATGGAGACATCAAAAAAATTTAAAATGAAACATCTCAAGCGTCCACGGTACGCTTTCCTTTGGATAAAACAGTAGCGTGTGTTGTACGCAACTTCGAGTTCTAACACACCGTAACCAATCAAACTAGTTGTTATGAATAGTAATACCTACTTTTTGAAGTTATATATATTTTATATTTTAAAATGGACTTCATTTTTGGATTCGGAATATCAAATTTAGCCTAAGGTCAAATTTTGGTACTTTTCGGATAACTTTCATATTTTGATGAATAGTGAAAATTACTAAATTTTAATTAAAAACAACTTTTTTAATCAAAATAATTAATAGTGATAAATTATGAATTTGAGTGGTTTTAAAGTATATTTAGAATATATTTTTTACTATTTAATATAATGTTGGTCATTGGACATAATTTTACAATTAAACCGAACATAAACAAGTGTCAATCTTTTGATAGTTATTATCTCTTAAAAACACGCTCTTTGTTTTGACAGCGGGAATTAATTTTAAATTAATTTCTGCCACTTCTGTGTTTTGAATTTAGGAAAATGGATTCCATATTTGGAATCAGGATGTTCAAATTGTGTAAATAGGTAACTTTTATTTTTAGACATTTTGAATAATTACTGCGGTAAATATTTTATTTACCATGGTTAAGGGTAAATCCGGTAAATAAGGGTTAAAAAATAATATTATAATAATACTAAATTACCCTAAAACGTGTCTTAACCCTATTGGTGGATACATGGTCGACCATGGGCATCTTTGGGTCTATTTTGGGACCCCATGGATCCACTTGTAAGTGATAATGACACTTTATTTTAATTTAGTTAAAATGAATACAAAAATGACACAAGCATATATCTTTTAGAACAACAATTTTTACATAGGGTTATATATGTTGGATTTTAGATTATAAATATTCATTAGAAAGCTAAAAAGATTTCCTACATAATGATATTTTATTTATAATTTTTAGACATTTAATAATTTATTTTATTTATGACACAATGATGATGCAGTAATTACTATAATAGTGAAAAAATTAAAATAATTGATATTATAAATACCCAAATAATTATAATATGAAACTTTTAATGAATTAAACTAATTTTATATGATAATATGATATATTAGGATTGATTTAATTGACTTTGTTCGAAGTAATCAATCTGTTAGGAGTTTCAAAAAAATCAACTATTGAATAGTGTCAAAATTGACATAAAAGAGTTCTTAAAACAAATATTATATTATTAATTGATATTAAATTCCTAAAAATCTAAGGTTCGGCCAAGAGAGTTATATTATGATAGGTTCCTCATTAATGGACCACTTGGGGGTCGCTTGGATGTATATAGTAAGTTTATTAACCATATTATATAAAAATACAAAGAGACATTGTAAAAGTGAAACTAATTAACTTAGAGTTAATACTTAAAGATAAGGTTAATATAAGTACCCAAACCTGTCTAAATTCTATTGGTTGAGTGGTTTTGCGACCTATCCCCACCTTAACCTTTGAATAGTCAACTTTGGAGCCATTAGAAACCGAATATGAATTTATTATAAATTAATATTTCTAGCTTTTCCAAAGGTGCCCCTCACCCCTCTTATAAAAGGGCACTCCTCCTTCTCATTTCTTCACACCTCTAAAGCCTTTTGGTTCGGCCAAACTCTACCCAAATACTCTCCCAACATCCCTCACTACAACCTAGAGGCCTTAGTTTGATCAGAAAGCCAACCTAAGGAGCCCTTTTGATCAAATCAAAAGGAAGAACCCGAAGAAGAGGTAATGTTTTCACCACCCCTTTTCCAAGTTCATTTCTTCTTCCACTTCTTCTTCCTTTGTTGTTACCATTCTAAAATAATGACTCCAGTATCATTTATATACTGTGATTTTATTATAAATATGGTACAACCATATTCAGTATTCTATCCACCCTTTGAATAACATGTCACCATACGTGCGTACGTACGGCTTACCGTCTCCACGTCGTGGTGTAATTGTTATTCAATATATTATTATTTGGATGGGTATAATAATGATGTGTAACTCATGTAAATAATAAAGATAAAATATTAATGATTCTGTATATATGATATACCATCCATTTATATATTATTTTAATATCAAAAGAATGATATTGTCGCTCGTGCGTACGTACGGACTACCGTCACCACGAACGCGATGAGATTCATTCTCCATCGTATCCATTCAAGTATAATTATCATTTGATGATTTAAAAATGATGTTTAAGGACTTGATATCATTCTGGATATGAATAATATACAACCTATCCTTTACAAACATGTCTTACGTAACAAAACATATAAAAGAAAACAAGTAAGTTAACACCCGATATAATGATAATACTAAGATATTATTAACAAATCAATGTTAAAAGATCATATATGATATCATATTATTATATATGATTCTTGTATAATTTAATAACAACTATTTCACCATTATACAGGAGGTTAACCTACTCCAACCAAGGAAAAGTACAAGGTATGGGTTATTTCACAATCTCTTCATTATCCGAGGTTGTATATACGTAATAATCTACTGGGATCTCTTTATCATCCACATCCATGTTTTCTTAAAAATGTATTTCAAAACATTTTTACTATTTACAAGAATATGGTTTAAAGTCATTTATACCCTTGTTTGACTTTTTATAAGAGGTTTATAAAGGAATCTTTCCGTCGTTTTCAAAACAATGTCCTTTTTAACCTTTTCGACAGAATTGAGGTAAGAATGTTTTTTTATCTTATACGGCGGGTGCGGTTATTTTCCGCCGTTATAAAATCGTCGAAGATTTCCTTACAAGCTTATAAGAATATTTTCAAAGAAAATGTTTTATTTTATATTGATCTTAAATGATTTCAAAATAAAAGGAGATATTTCTTTAAAAAGAATTTTGATTTCATCTATGTCAACATCCTTTGATGGATTTTAAGATTATTTATGGTTGATTTATTATGATACAAAACTTCTATATTGTATTGAAGGTTTTGTAATATGTTTGACTATGGATGTGCTATTTTTATACCATTCATAGTTTATGGTGAAAGTATTGACATTTCGTATGCTAGTTTTAATCCGAATGTTTATGTTATATTTCAAACTTTTCTTCAGATGAATGTGCTAAACAAGTATGTTCCGGGTTGGGGACCGGTAAAAGTAAGCCCTCCAGGTTGGGGACTGGTTAAAGTAAGCCCTCCAGGTTAGGGACTGGTAAAAGTAAGCCCTCCGGTTTGGTCTCCGGTTATTAGAGGCACTCCGGGTTGGTGTCCGGTTATTAGAGGCACTCCGGGTTGGTGTCCGGTTATTAGAGGCACTCCGGGTTGGGTTCCGGTTAGAAGTAACCCCTAGGTCTTGGGATGAGGCCTAGACAATGAAATTAACGTTTGACATTATGCATTCCAACATTATGAAAGTGGTTATTGATTTTTGCATGTGATTATTCGATTAGTAGAATATCCATGTGAATAAGTAAATGGCATTATTTCATTTTATTTATGCCATACCATGTTGAAAGTTCATATTTAAAAGGCTTTTGTTTTAGTTATACATTGCCTTAAATGTTTATTCTTATTTATGAAAGTTTCCGCTATATTGTTATCCTTACTGGGCATTTGAGCTCACCCCTTTTCTATGTTTTATTTTTCCCAGGAAGTGAAGAAGTAAATTATGAATGACCTACAGGGATTTTATGAGGGGATAATAGTGTGGTCTATTGAGACATTATGTTGTTGTAGTAGTTTTTCATTTTATAATGTAATGTAAAACTTATGAATATATCTGGCATTTTCCAAGGCTACTAAACCAATCGGTCTTTCGAGATTTGATCTTTCTTATGATCATGCCAATGTTACGAAGTAATGCACCGACTCTGGGTAGCTGGGGTCGGGGCGTTACAGTTGGTATCAGAAGAAGTTTAGTACAAACCTTGGAAGCTAGATTTAGATAAACTCTGATTAGAGCACGTAGACCTAAGATGAACTTTGAGGATTAGTATAGAAGAACTTCCTAGAATTTTGGTATTGTAGAGATTTTGTGAGTTTTCCAAGCAATACATCCCTGTCTGGATACGAGCAGGTAGAGGCGGCTCTGGCACAGATGTACCTAGGGGTAAAACCCGAAAACACCGCTTTGAGCTAGACTCGAACGGGAACTGGTGCACGACAACGGGCCTTGCTGCACTCTTGGTTACGACACTCCCGGGGGATATGCTTAGGATAACTCTCATTTTCTTTAAAAATCATTTTGAAAGGATTATGAGTATATACTTCCTCAAAGAAAACATTCTTATGATTATGGATTATATCCATAAATAGTTCAATTTATGTTAGGTGTTTTATAAGTATGGGATTATGTATTTTGATTCATAAACTGATCTAGTTTATGTCATGGTATAGAAATGGCACCCAGTAGAAGGAATGAGAACTCCAGAAATACACATGATTCAAAGAGAAGGAAGGATCATATCTTTCATGGTCTTAAGCTAGAATTTATAAGAGAAATAGTCTACCATGTATTATCATCGTATGAAGAAATAATATCATGTGTTGATAAGATATGTAAAGAGTTTACTGAGTCCTATGGCTTTGAAGGGAAGCAAGAGAAGAAAAGGATGGAAGAGAGAAAGATGGATAAAGGGAAGAGGGAAAAGAAGAATTTTCCCATATGTGGTAACTGTGGAAAGAAACACCCTGGAACTTGCCTGAAAGGAATGGGAGTTTGTTATAAGTGTGGAGGAAAAGGGCACAAAGTACGAGACTGCAAGGGTAAGAAAATGGTTTTAAATGTACAATGCTTCATTTGCAAGGAGTTTGGACACTACGCGAACCTATGTCCCAGTCATCAGACTATGCTACAAATGATGTTATTGGATAATAATCAAGTTATGATACTACCACAGATGAAGAGGAATGATTAGAGTTCTTATGTTGATTATGTCAATTGAGCTTTGTATCAACAATGTACTTGTTATAATAATTATGGAGTATATAAGGATTGTACTGCAGTACTATTTCATTAAGGACTTGAGATTGTGTGGAACAAAGAAAAGTGACTCATTAGCAGGATAGATTTTTGGAAAATATATGGTTGAGAGAATGATAAACCATAATATAGTTCTGATACTGAGGTAGTGATTTTGGAATAATATGTGATTGTTTTGGATAAATTATATTGGATATTCTTGACTACCTTGGAACTGATTAATGATTTGTATATTCCATCATTGTTGGGGTTTAAAACATTTTTGGATTAATGAAGTATATCCAGCATTCTATATGGA
The DNA here is from genome assembly GCA_963277665.1 of Viscum album. Taxonomy (NCBI): domain Eukaryota; kingdom Viridiplantae; phylum Streptophyta; class Magnoliopsida; order Santalales; family Viscaceae; genus Viscum; species Viscum album. The sequence goes on from OY728148.1 coordinate 1,945,664,388, forward strand.
ATAAGGGAGCATGAATGTAATCAATAAGGAATATGGTAATACATGATGAAGGTATTCATATGCTATTACGGGGTAAAAAGGATCTATATTATGTTTACCTTCCTTATGAATGTTGGACTTTGAGTTTGGACAGAAGTATTTTGGATAGTTCTAGTTTGGATTATTTTGGATTGCCATAAAAGGACAACCCGGAGGTCGGGCGGCAACCCGTCGCGTCCGGCAAGGCTGCGAGACTTGAACCCGCAACCAAAGGGCGACAAGGGTGTATCACCTACCACTATCCCATGAGATGTCCTGGATTAAATAAAGTAGTTTTTTAAAAGATCTGGTAGATGAATTATAAATTCGTTTATTTTGGAACCCTCTATGAATAGTATAAATAGAATTTTTTTTACGAGTGAATGATGAGTTTTGGTAGAAATTTATTAATGGATAAAACTCTAATTATAAACTAAGTATATCTCCTTATTATCTTATCCAATCTCATAAATAAATTCCTCAACATTAATAATAGAAACTTAGAACAAAAATGTTGTCCTAGATGGTACCTTAAATCATCACAAATTTATGGCTTTGGGATTGTTGGCCTTTTCATAGCCATGTTCTCTACCACTCTCCATCAGATAATTGATGGCTAGATTTTTCTTCCATATCCATATTTTCTTACATGGAACCCTAGTATGTGTTATTTTCGGTAATCTTCATACTTTCGACTCTTTATTTTAAATAGAGGCCTCGTTAATTCATTTTTCGATGTGGGATTTCGACTAAGATATTTTGAAACGTCAAAAATGTGTTATCCCAATACCCTATATTTTGTTGAACCGATGGTACTTCAAATCATCATAGATTGATGAGTTTAAGGACCTCAATTATACACTTGTTTGTGATTGATGACCTCAATCACTACCTATAAATATTTACGTTTTTCCTCCGATTATATGTCTCTAATTGCCACCAATGTTCTCCTAATCGAGATCATAATTTGGTGGTGACCCTTTAATTTCTCTTTTCCTCATATTAAGACTAAATTTTAGTAACCCAATTTCCAATGTGGGTTTTCCCACAAATATATTTTCTACTTTCAACCTTTTATCTTCGAAGAACAATTTCAAATTGCGAGGACGCAATTTATTGAAGGAGGGGAGAATGTAACACCCCAGGATTTCAGAGTGTGTTATTTCTTAAAAATAATTCAATAACTTGCACTACACGCAACACCGATTTCAATCACACCATTAAAAGAGGTCATGAATAGTATTAACTACATTTTGAACTTTATATAATCCTTATAATTTTAGAATCCCTATTATGAGTTTCTTAGTCATAATGCAAGAACAAATTCATTTTCAGTATTTCACTTTTATCAACTTCTAATAGTGAAACCTTTTTAAATACAATATTTTAAACTTTTTGACTAAATGGAGACATCAAAAAAATTTAAAATGAAACATCCCAAGCGTCCACGGTACGCTTTCCTTTGGATAAAACAGTAGCGTGTGTTGTACGCAACTTCGAGTTCTAACACACCGTAACCAATCAAACTAGTTGTTATGAATAGTAATACCTACTTTTTGAAGTTATATATATTTTATATTTTAAAATGGACTTCATTTTTGGATTCGGAATATCAAATTTAGCCTAAGGTGAAATTTTGGTACTTTTCGGATAACTTTCATATTTTGATGAATAGTGAAAATTACTAAATTTTAATTAAAAACAACTTTTTTAATCAAAATAATTAATAGTGATAAATTATGAATTTGAGTGGTTTTAAAGTATATTTAGAATATATTTTTACTATTTAATATAATGTTGGTCATTGGACATAATTTTACAATTAAACCGAACATAAACAAGTGTCAATCTTTTGATAGTTATTATCTCTTAAAAACACGCTTTTTGTTTTGACAGCGGGAATTAATTTTAAATTAATTTCTGCCACTTCTGTGTTTTGAATTTAGGAAAATGGATTCCATATTTGGAATCAGGATGTTCAAATTGTGTAAATAGGTAACTTTTATTTTTAGACATTTTGAATAATTACTGCGGTAAATATTTTATTTACCATGGTTAAGGGTAAATCCGGTAAATAAGGGTTAAAAAATAATATTATAATAATACTAAATTACCCTAAAACGTGTCTTAACCCTATTGGTGGATACATGGTCGACCATGGGCATCTTTGGGTCTATTTTGGGACCCCATGGATCCACTTGTAAGTGATAATGACACTTTATTTTAATTTAGTTAAAATGAATACAAAAATGACACAAGCATATATCTTTTAGAACAACAATTTTTACATAGGGTTATATATGTTGGATTTTAGATTATAAATATTCATTAGAAATCTAAAAAGATTTCCTACATAATGATATTTTATTTATAATTTTTAGACATTTAATAATTTATTTTATTTATGACACAATGATGATGCAGTAATTACTATAATAGTGAAAAAATTAAAATAATTGATATTATAAATACCCAAATAATTATAATATGAAACTTTTAATGAATTAAACTAATTTTATATGATAATATGATATATTAGGATTGATTTAATTGACTTTGTTCGAAGTAATCAATCTGTTAGGAGTTTCAAAAAAATCAACTATTGAATAGTGTCAAAATTGACATAAAAGAGTTCTTAAAACAAATATTATATTATTAATTGATATTAAATTCCTAAAAATCTATGGTTCGGCCAAGAGAGTTATATTATGATAGGTTCCTCATTAATGGACCACTTGGGGGTCGCTTGTATGTATATAGTAAGTTTATTAACCATATTATATAAAAATACAAAGAGACATTGTAAAAGTGAAACTAATTAACTTAGAGTTAATACTTAAAGATAAGGTTAATATAAGTACCCAAACCTGTCTAAATTCTATTGGTTGAGTGGTTTTTCGACCTATCCCCACCTTAACCTTTGAATAGTCAACTTTGGAGCCATTAGAAACCGAATATGAATTTATTATAAATTAATATTTCTAGCTTTTCCAAAGGTGCCCCTCACCCCTCTTATAAAAGGGCACTCCTCCTTCTCATTTCTTCACACCTCTAAAGCCTTTTGGTTCGGCCAAACTCTGCCCAAATACTCTCCCAACATCCCTCACTACAACCTAGAGGCCTTAGTTTGATCAGAAAGCCAACCTAAGGAGCCCTTTTGATCAAATCAAAAGGAAGAACCCGAAGAAGAGGTAATGTTTTCACCACCCCTTTTCCAAGTTCATTTCTTCTTCCACTTCTTCTTCCTTTGTTGTTACCATTCTAAAATAATGACTCCAGTATCATTTATATACTGTGATGTTATTATAAATATGGTACAACCATATTCAGTATTCTATCCACCCTTTGAATAACATGTCACCATACGTGCGTACGTACGGCTTACCGTCTCCACGGCGTGGTGTAATTGTTATTCAATATATTATTATTTGGATGGGTATAATAATGATGTGTAACTCATGTAAATAATAAATATAAAATATTAATGATTCTGTATATATGATATACCATCCATTTATATATTATTTTAATATCAAAAGAATGATATTGTCGCTCGTGCGTACGTACGGACTACCGTCACCACGAACGCGATGAGATTCATTCTCCATCGTATCCATTCAAGTATAATTATCATTTGATGATTTAAAAATGATGTTTAAGGACTTGATATCATTCTGGATATGAATAATATACAACCTATCCTTTACAAACATGTCTTACGTAACAAAACATATAAAAGAAAACAAGTAAGTTAACACCCGATATAATGATAATACTAAGATATTATTAACAAATCAATGTTAAAAGATCATATATGATATCATATTATTATATATGATTCTTGTATAATTTAATAACAACTATTTCACCATTATACAGGAGGTTAACCTACTCCAACCAAGGAAAAGTACAAGGTAAGGGTTATTTCACAATCTCTTCATTATCCGAGGTTGTATATAAGTAATAATCTACTGGGATCTCTTTATCATCCACATCCATGTTTTCTTAAAAATGTATTTCAAAACATTTTTACTATTTACAAGAATATGGTTTAAAGTCATTTATACCCTTGTTTGACTTTTTATAAGAGGTTTATAAAGGAATCTTTCCGTCGTTTTCAAAACAATGTCCTTTTTAACCTTTTCGACAGAATTGAGGTAAGAATGTTTTTTTATCTTATACGGCGGGTGCGGTTATTTTCCGCCGTTATAAAATCGTCGAAGCTTTCCTTACAAGCTTATAAGAATATTTTCAAAGAAAATGTTTTATTTTATATGGATCTTAAATGATTTCAAAATAAAAGGAGATATTTCTTTAAAAAGAATTTTGATTTCATCTATGTCAACATCCTTTGATGGATTTTAAGATTATTTATGGTTGATTTATTATGATACAAAACTTCTATATTGTATTGAAGGTTTTGTAATATGTTTGACTATGGATGTGCTATTTTTATACCATTCATAGTTTATGGTGAAAGTATTGACATTTCGTATGCTAGTTTTAATCCGAATGTTTATGTTATATTTCAAACTTTTCTTCAGATGAATGTGCTAAACAAGTATGTTCCGGGTTGGGGACCGGTAAAAGTAAGCCCTCCAGGTTGGGGACTGGTTAAAGTAAGCCCTCCAGGTTAGGGACTGGTAAAAGTAAGCCCTCCGGTTTGGTCTCCGGTTATTAGAGGCACTCCGGGTTGGTGTCTGGTTATTAGAGGCACTCCGGGTTGGTGTCCGGTTATTAGAGGCACTCCGGGTTGGGTTCCGGTTAGAAGTAACCCCTAGGTCTTGGGATGAGGCCTAGACAATGAAATTAACGTTTGACATTATGCATTCCAACATTATGAAAGTGGTTATTGATTTTTGCATGTGATTATTCGATTAGTAGAATATCCATGTGAATAAGTAAATGGCATTATTTCATTTTATTTATGCCATACCATGTTGAAAGTTCATATTTAAAAGGCTTTTGTTTTAGTTATACATTGCCTTAAATGTTTATTCTTATTTAAGAAAGTTTCCGCTATATTGTTATCCTTACTGGGCATTTGAGCTCACCCCTTTTCTATGTTTTATTTTTCCCAGGAAGTGAAGAAGTAAATTATGAATGACCTGCAGGGATTTTATGAGGGGATAATAGTGTGGTCTATTGAGACATTATGTTGTTGTAGTAGTTTTTCATTTTATAATGTAATGTAAAACTTATGAATATATCTGGCATTTTCCAAGGCTACTAAACCAATCGGTCTTTCGAGATTTGATCTTTCTTATGATCATGCCAATGTTACGAAGTAATGCACCGACTCTGGGTAGCTGGGGTCGGGGCGTTACAGTTGGTATCAGAGGAAGTTTAGTACAAACCTTGGAAGCTAGATTTAGATAAACTCTGATTAGAGCACGTAGACCTAAGATGAACTTTGAGGATTAGTATAGAAGAACTTCCTAGAATTTTGGTATTGTAGAGATTTTGTGAGTTTTCCAAGCAATACATCCCTGTCTGGATACGAGCAGGTAGAGGCGGCTCTGGCACAGATGTACCTAGGGGTAAAACCCGAAAACACCGCTTTGAGCTAGACTCGAACGGGAACTGGTGCACGACAACGGGCCTTGCTGCACTCTTGGTTACGACACTCCCGGGGGATATGCTTAGGATAACTCTCATTTTCTTTACAAATCATTTTGAAAGGATTATGAGTATATACTTCCTCAAAGAAAACATTCTTATGATTATGGATTATATCCATAAATAGTTCAATTTATGTTAGGTGTTTTATAAGTATGGGATTATGTATTTTGATTCATAAACTGATCTAGTTTTTGCCATGGTATAGAAATGGCACCCAGTAGAAGGAATGAGAACTCCAGAAATACACATGATTCAAAGAGAAGGAAGGATCATATCTTTCATGGTCTTAAGCTAGAATTTATAAGAGAAATAGTCTCCCATGTATTATCATCATATGAAGAAATAATATCATGTGTTGATAAGATATGTAAAGAGTTTACTGAGTCCTATGGCTTTGAAGGGAAGCAAGAGAAGAAAAGGATGGAAGAGAGAAAGATGGATAAAGGGAAGAGGGAAAAGAAGAATTTTCCCATATGTGGTAACTGTGGAAAGAAACACCCTGGAACTTGCCTGAAAGGAATGGGAGTTTGTTATAAGTGTGGAGGAAAAGGGCACAAAGTACGAGACTGCAAGGGTAAGAAAATGGTTTTAAATGTACAATGCTTCATTTGCAAGGAGTTTGGACACTACGCGAACCTATGTCCCAGTCATCAGACTATGCCACAAATGATGTTATTGGATAATAATCAAGTTATGATACTACCACAGATGAAGAGGAATGATTAGAGTTCTTATGTTGATTATGTCAATTGAGCTTTGTATCAACAATGTACTTGTTATAATAATTATGGAGTATATAAGGATTGTACTGCAGTACTATTTCATTAAGGACTTGAGATTGTGTGGAACAAAGAAAAGTGACTCATTAGCAGGATAGATTTTTGGAAAATATATGGTTGAGAGAATGATAAACCATAATATAGTTCTGATACTGAGGTAGTGATTTTGGAATAATATGTGATTGTTTTGGATAAATTATATTGGATATTCTTGACTACCTTGGAACTGATTAATGATTTGTATATTCCATCATTGTTGGGGTTTAAAACATTTTTGGATTAATGAAGTATATCCATCATTCTATATGGAATAAGGGAGCATGAATGTAATCAATAAGGAATATGGTAATACATGATGAAGGTATTCATATGCTATTACGGGGTAAAAAGGATCTATATTATGTTTACCTTCCTTATGAATGTTGGACTGTGAGTTTGGACAGAAGTATTTTGGATAGTTCTAGTTTGGATTATTTTGGATTTCCATAAAAGGACAACCCGGAGGTCGGGCGGCAACCCGTCGCGTCCGGCAAGGCTGCGAGACTTGAACCCGCAACCAAAGGGCGACAAGGGTGTATCACCTACCACTATCCCATGAGATGTCCTGGATTAAATAAAGTAGTTTTTTAAAAGATCTGGTAGATGAATTATAAATTCGTTTATTTTGGAACCCTCTATGAATAGTATAAATAGAATTTTTTTTACGAGTGAATGATGAGTTTTGGTAGAAATTTATTAATGGATAAAACTATAATTATAAACTAAGTATATCTCCTTATTATCTTATCCAATCTCATAAATAAATTCCTCAACATTAATAATAGAAACTTAGAACAAAAATGTTGTCCTAGATGGTACCTTAAATCATCACAAATTTATGGCTTTGGGATTGTTGGCCTTTTCATAGCCATGTTCTCTACCACTCTCCATCAGATAATTGATGGCTAGATTTTTCTTCCATATCCATATTTTCTTACATGGAACCCTAGTATGTGTTATTTTCGGTAATCTTCATACTTTCGACTCTTTATTTTAAATAGAGGCCTCGTTAATTCATTTTTCGATGTGGGATTTCAACTAAGATATTTTGAAACGTCAAAAATGTGTTATCCCAATACCCTATATTTTGTTGAACCGATGGTACTTCAAATCATCATAGATTGATGAGTTTAAGGACCTCAATTATACACTTGTTTGTGATTGATGACCTCAATCACTACCTATAAAAATTTACGTTTTTCCTCCGATTATATGTCTCTAATTGCCACCAATGTTCTCCTAATCGAGATCATAATTTGGTGGTGACCCTTTAATTTCTCTTTTCCTCATATTAAGACTAAATTTTAGTAACCCAATTTCCAATGTGGGTTTTCCCACAAATATATTTTCTACTTTCAACCTTTTATCTTCGAAGAACAATTTCAAATTGCGAGGACGCAATTTATTGAAGGAGGGGAGAATGTAACACCCCAGGATTTCAGAGTGTGTTATTTCTTAAAAATAATTCAATAACATGCACTACACGCAACACCGATTTCAATCACACCATTAAAAGAGGTCATGAATAGTATTAACTACATTTTGAACTTTATATAATCCTTATAATTTTAGAATCCCTATTATGAGTTTCTTAGTCATAATGCAAGAACAAATTCATTTTCAGTATTTCACTTTTATCAACTTCTAATAGTGAAACCTTTTTAAATACAATATTTTAAACTTTTTGACTAAATGGAGACATCAAAAAAATTTAAAATGAAACATCCCAAGCGTCCACGGTACGCTTTCCTTTGGATAAAACAGTAGCGTGTGTTGTACGCAACTTCAAGTTCTAACACACCGTAACCAATCAAACTAGTTGTTATGAATAGTAATACCTACTTTTTGAAGTTATATATATTTTATATTTTAAAATGGACTTCATTTTTGGATTCGGAATATCAAATTTAGCCTAAGGTGAAATTTTGGTACTTTTCGGATAACTTTCATATTTTGATGAATAGTGAAAATTACTAAATTTTAATTAAAAACAACTTTTTTAATCAAAATAATTAATAGTGATAAATTATGAATTTGAGTGGTTTTAAAGTATATTTAGAATATATTTTTACTATTTAATATAATGTTGGTCATTGGACATAATTTTACAATTAAACCGAACATAAACAAGTGTCAATCTTTTGATAGTTATTATCTCTTAAAAACACGCTTTTTGTTTTGACAGCGGGAATTAATTTTAAATTAATTTCTGCCACTTCTGTGTTTTGAATTTAGGAAAATGGATTCCATATTTGGAATCAGGATGTTCAAGTTGTGTAAATAGGTAACTTTTATTTTTAGACATTTTGAATAATTACTGCGGTAAATATTTTATTTACCATGGTTAAGGGTAAATCCGGTAAATAAGGGTTAAAAAATAATATTATAATAATACTAAATTACCCTAAAACGTGTCTTAACCCTATTGGTGGATACATGGTCGACCATGGGCATCTTTGGGTCTATTTTGGGACCCCATGGATCCACTTGTAAGTGATAATGACACTTTATTTTAATTTAGTTAAAATGATTACAAAAATGATACAAGCATATATCTTTTAGAACAACAATTTTTACATAGGGTTATATATGTTGGATTTTAGATTATAAATATTCATTAGAAAGCTAAAACGATTTCCTACATAATGATATTTTATTTATAATTTTTAGACATTTAATAATTTATTTTATTTATGACACAATGATGATGCAGTAATTACTATAATAGTGAAAAAATTAAAATAATTGATATTATAAATACCCAAATAATTATAATATGAAACTTTTAATGAATTAAACTAATTTTATATGATAATATGATATATTAGGATTGATTTAATTGACTTTGTTCGAAGTAATCAATCTGTTAGGAGTTTCAAAAAAATCAACTATTGAATAGTGTCAAAATTGACATAAAAGAGTTCTTAAAACAAATATTATATTATTAATTGATATTAAATTCCTAAAAATCTAAGGTTCGGCCAAGAGAGTTATATTATGATAGGTTCCTCATTAATGGACCACTTGGGGGTCTCTTGGATGTATATAGTAAGTTTATTAACCATATTATATAAAAATACAAAGAGACATTGTAAAAGTGAAACTAATTAACTTAGAGTTAATACTTAAAGATAAGGTTAATATAAGTACCCAAAACTGTCTAAATTCTATTGGTTGAGTGGTTTTGCGACCTATCCCCACCTTAACCTTTGAATAGTCAACTTTGGAGCCATTAGAAACCGAATATGAATTTATTATAAATTAATATTTCTAGCTTTTCCAAAGGTGCCCCTCACCCCTCTTATAAAAGGGCACTCCTCCTTCTCATTTCTTCACACCTCTAAAGCCTTTTGGTTCGGCCAAACTCTGCCCAAATACTCTCCCAACATCCCTCACTACAACCTAGAGGCCTTAGTTTGATCAGAAAGCCATCCTAAGGAGCCCTTTTGATCAAATCAAAAGGAAGAACCCGAAGAAGAAGTAATGTTTTCACCACCCCTTTTCCAAGTTCATTTCTTCTTCCACTTCTTCTTCCTTTGTTGTTACCATTCTAAAATAATGACTCCAGTATCATTTATATACTGTGATGTTATTATAAATATGGTACAACCATATTCAGTATTCTATCCACCCTTTGAATAACATGTCACCATACGTGCGTACGTACGGCTTACCGTCTCCACGTCGTGGTGTAATTGTTATTCAATATATTATTATTTGGATGGGTATAATAATGATGTGTAACTCATGTAAATAATAAATATAAAATATTAATGATTCTGTATATATGATATACCATCCATTTATATATTATTTTAATATCAAAAGAATGATATTGTCGCTCGTGCGTACGTACGGACTACCGTCACCACGAACGCGATGAGATTCATTCTCCATCGTATCCATTCAAGTATAATTATCATTTGATGATTTAAAAATGATGTTTAAGGACTTGATATCATTCTGGATATGAATAATATACAACCTATCCTTTACAAACATGTCTTACGTAACAAAACATATAAAAGAAAACAAGTAAGTTAACACCCGATATAATGATAATACTAAGATATTATTAACAAATCAATGTTAAAAGATCATATATGATATCATATTATTATATATGATTCTTGTATAATTTAATAACAACTATTTCACCATTATACAGGAGGTTAACCTACTCCAACCAAGGAAAAGTACAAGGTAAGGGTTATTTCACAATCTCTTCATTATCCGAGGTTGTATATACGTAATAATCTACTGGGATCTCTTTATCATCCACATCCATGTTTTCTTAAAAATGTATTTCAAAACATTTTTACTATTTACAAGAATATGGGTTAAAGTCATTTATACCCTTGTTTGACTTTTTATAAGAGGTTTATAAAGGAATCTTTCCGTCGTTTTCAAAACAATGTCCTTTTTAACCTTTTCGACAGAATTGAGGTAAGAATGTTTTTTTAACTTATACGGCGGGTGCGGTTATTTTCCGCCGTTATAAAATCGTCGAAGCTTTCCTTACAAGCTTATAAGAATATTTTCAAAGAAAATGTTTTATTTTATATTGATCTTAAATGATTTCAAAATAAAAGGAGATATTTCTTTAAAAAGAATTTTGATTTCATCTATGTCAACATCCTTTGATGGATTTTAAGATTATTTATGGTTGATTTATTATGATACAAAACTTCTATATTGTATTGAAGGTTTTGTAATATGTTTGACTATGGATGTGCTATTTTTATACCATTCATAGTTTATGGTGAAAGTATTGACATTTCGTATGCTAGTTTTAATCCGAATGTTTATGTTATATTTCAAACTTTTCTTCAGATGAATGTGCTAAACAAGTATGTTCCGGGTTGGGGACCGGTAAAAGTAAGCCCTCCAGGTTGGGGACTGGTTAAAGTAAGCCCTCCAGGTTAGGGACTGGTAAAAGTAAGCCCTCCGGTTTGGTCTCCGGTTATTAGAGGCACTCCGGGTTGGTGTCCGGTTATTAGAGGCACTCCGGGTTGGTGTCCGGTTATTAGAGGCACTCCGGGTTGGGTTCCGGTTAGAAGTAACCCCTAGGTCTTGGGATGAGGCCTAGACAATGAAATTAACGTTTGACATTATGCATTCCAACATTATGAAAGTGGTTGTTGATTTTTGCATGTGATTATTCGATTAGTAGAATATCCATGTGAATAAGTAAATGGCATTATTTCATTTTATTTATGCCATACCATGTTGAAAGTTCATATTTAAAAGGCTTTTGTTTTAGTTATACATTGCCTTAAATGTTTATTCTTATTTATGAAAGTTTCCGCTATATTTTTATCCTTACTGGGCATTTGAGCTCACCCCTTTTCTATGTTTTATTTTTCCCAGGAAGTGAAGAAGTAAATTATGAATGACCTGCAGGGATTTTATGAGGGGATAATAGTGTGGTCTATTGAGACATTATGTTGTTGTAGTAGTTTTTCATTTTATAATGTAATGTAAAACTTATGAATATATCTGGCATTTTCCAAGGCTACTAAACCAATCGGTCTTTCGAGATTTGATCTTTCTTATGATCATGCCAATGTTACGAAGTAATGCACCGACTCTGGGTAGCTGGGGTCGGGGCGTTACATAAAGGAATCATGAAACAAATTAGAAAGCATATTTCCATGAAAACTTATGAAAGATTCCTAAAAACATTTTGAAAAGAGTTATCCTTCAATATATATAAGGGAATATTAAAAAAATGTTTGAAAAGCATTTTCTTTGAAAAATTATAAAGGAAGAGTCAAATTTTTTAGAAACATTTTATTTGAAAATAATTTTGAAAACATATAATGTAATAATTAAAAAAATTGAAAACAAATTTTCTATGAAAAACACCTTGAAAACAAGTAGAGTAATCTTTAAATAATTTTGAAAGAAATTTTCCTTGATAACATATAAAGGAATCTTGAAAAAATATTTTTGAAAATATTTTCATTGAAAACCACTGTAAAAAAATAAAATTCCCAAAATATTAGGAATTTTTTTCTAAATGAAGAATATCTTTAAATTGAAAAGGAATCCTCAAATATATTATGGTCATGACTGTAGATAAATCTGTATTTGCGAAACATTCCATTTTCATCATAAAATTTTATGAAAAGTACCTTGATTAGAAAGATTAATTTTTAAAAAAATTTGTTAAAAAGGTAAAACATGGGTAAAAATGTATTTTAAAGTACATATTATAATATTAGAAACTTTTTTAGGTTAATTTTAGATAACATGGATTTGAAAGAATAGATATTTCTAGCCGAAGAGAGAGATAAAGTTAAATTTTATTAAAAACATTTTCTTAATGATATTTAGTATCAAAGACTGTAAAATGGTACCAATACATGAATTTATCATTAATAACTATACAATTAGAAAGTTTATTATAGTTATTGATATATGTCTCATAATATTTTATCAAAGGAAGCATAAACGTAATCAATCTCAATAACAATGAGATTGTAACAATAAACACTTACCACAACAGTAACATTAAATCAAAATACCCATGACAAGATGAAATAAAAATAAGATAAAAATATATTTAAAATAATAATATTAATTATTAAACATTTCATAGGTTATTTTATAAAACATGTAAATTAATGTTGGTGTTTAACATAACATGTGTCTCAAACAAAGAAAATTGATACAAAATTACTTTATCAATTTGGTAAATTTTGAACCATAAACCCAATGAAAGTGTGATAAAAAATGGTTATGTAAATACAAATGAATTTAATTATAATATTAATATAATAAATTATTTGGCATTAACTTCACCAAAAAATATAAGTGTTGAATAAGGCATATGTATTGTAGAAATAGAAGTGAGACTAGATATCCCATTTCTACTCGATTAGCTTTTTGAATTATGAAATCCATGAAATGATAAAATAAACTAGAAACTTTTATGTCATTAAATAATTGATTTTAATGATAAAACATTTATCAAGAAATATATATACCATCAAACAATAATAATTTGCGAATAAAGCATGTGTCTCATAGAAATAGATGTGAGACAAGAAAAACGTTACCTTATGTCTTAACATTCTTCATATATGTTCAACAGTTCTGAATAATAAATACATGTTTATTATACATATAACACCTAAAAATATTATTATATATCTTAAAATTTGTGATTTAATTATTACTTTTTTGACACATTTATTAATAAGTTCATGTTAATGTTACATTTCAAGTAATAACCGCTTTGTTTTTCATATATGTTTTGTCTTGTTATTCTTGATCATATCACTTATATCATGAATTACTGATTTCTATATTTTAAAACCAGATTTAAATATCATATATATTATGTATATATTTATTAATAATAATCTCTAAAAGAAATAAATATTAAAAGGAATGAATCATTCATGGATACAGTAAGTCGTACGTGTGCATGATTGTTGTTTCCACTTTTTGATCACATTGAAATAAATAATTTAGATGATATATATATATATATTATAATTAAAGTATAATTATTATTTCATATATATCATGTTTGTTTTCTAAACTCATACTTGATACATTCCAGGTAATGTGTGATCAAAACACTCCGATTTGAGGAGGCGGTAGTCCACACATCCACAATCGAAGTTATCGTATTCCCAAAAAATATAAATCATGAAGTTATGTGTTATATAATAATTATAAAATCATTAATACATCATAAATATTGAATACATTTATAAAAAATATTATTCGATCATTATTACCAACCTTTAAACATAGTAATTGATGAACGAACCACATCAGTTTGTGAGTCGGTAGTTCACTGTACACACGAACAATGATTTCATATCCCATTTGATAGAAGTGTGTGGGAGTGTAGGTAAAAATATTGACAAAAAACACCTCATTAAATTTAATATAGTTATTTCAATATATAATAATGGAAAAATAAGAATTCATAGGGCTTGAAAAAAATAAAATATGTTTTTTTGTTGATGGATGTTACCTCTTCTTTGGGTAACTTTTTTTGGTTTTCCTCAAAGGACTTCCTTGGTTGGATTTATGAACAAATTGATCCATTCAATATGAATTTATGGAATTTTTTAGGATGTTTGGGTAGGTTTTGGATGAACAAATAGGCTTTATATGTGTGAATATTTGAGGGGGTGAGTTTTCTTTAATAGTGGGGAAAATGTGGATTGTTTTACCATTATTTTGTGAGGAATGGATCTATATATGGACATAAATTGGATTGTATACTTTTATATAGGTTATTTTTTCACTTATGTTAAACTTTGACCACTAAATAAACTTGTTTTTCCTTTATTATCGTAATTTATTATAATAAATTTCACTAATAATTTATTCCAAATAATATGTTGACCATTGTATATAAAATAGATTTTTATAATTAAAAATATTAAATCGAATTTTCCATATTATAAACACATACATTGCAGAAATTAATTTACAATTAATCTCACATAGAGGATGAGACAAAGAGTTGCTAATGTAAATGTAATCAAAACTTTATGATGTTTTTATATCCAATTTCAATGTGAAAATGATTAAAACGACCTAAATTTTATTAATATATTTATAAATGATATAAATATACTTTAAAAAAATAATATAATTTGAATATACAAATAAATTTGAGGAAAATGCATTTTTTAATTGAAATTCAATATTTTCACTATTCATCAAAAAATGAAACTTCTCACAAAAAATTCAAAATTTTACCCTAAGATAATTAGGATTTTCCTATTTAAATTTTTAAGTTTATTTTACAAAATATTATTTATAAATGTTTAAACCATGATATTTAAAAATTTTACACCAGAAAAATGTAGGAAATTTAATTTTTAGAAAAGATTATATCTTTATATATATAATTGGATTTTATCATTTATCATATCTTGAAAACACATAATAATAATGGTAAATGTTTTAATAAATATTATACATATATATTTAATTAAAATTATTTATTCAATTTTATTTTAATAATTTTTTAGGTAAAGCACGATTGACTACATAAATATAGATTTCTAGTAAAATATTTCCCAAATTTTTAATAGTTTTTTATTTTTATTTTTAGTTAGTTGTTGGCCAAAATAATTCTTCTTATACGCATGTGTAAACTATATTTTCAAATTTTAATTAAATTTATTCATAACCACCATTCCAATGTATATGTGACAAATAAAAAAAAATTAATAACAATATTAATAGTATATTGTAGTTTGGTAAAACTAGGTCTTGCATATAAGAGAATCTATCAAAGGAACTCGGAATTGTGCATAACACAATCCAAACATTGTTTTTCTTGAACCAATACATGATCTAGGTTTTTTTAGTGAAAATATAACACTGTTTTTCTTGAAATTCAAACCAAACCTAGCGCTTTGATATAACACAAGCTATATTCAGTATTTCATGAAATAAAAAAACCAAAATGTTGAAATTAATTAAAAAAATATATTTCACAAAATATCATGATGATACATTCTAGACCAAAAATATATGTTTCAACCTTATAATAAGATTACTATTATCTTCAGTGGACTCTAGTAGTAAGATTTATGATTGACAAGATACCTCTTCCGTTTTTTCAATTCTTTGTCAACTCTTAGAATTTTGTCTCTCCAGTTATGGATTCATTTATTAATCAGAAATCCTTTTCCATTAGGGGTTATTCATGGATAGACATCATCCTTTCTTAGTGAAATATTCCATGTTCTATTATCCATTAGATATTATATCATTTTCTTTGGTCGATGGATTCTCATCCAAGAAAATATTCTTCAAGGGTGGTGGTGTGGATTTACCTTCTTGAATTATCGTGTCTTTTCATATATCTGGGATGTCTCAGTGGAATTGGGAACACATTGGGTTCCTTCTTTTATACTATTCAAATGTATTTTCACCTGGAAGATACAGTTTCATTCTAGATTTTTGTGGATTTTGATTTATCACTACCTCTTCCTTCAATTTTTTTGATCAGAGTTTATGGGATGCATTATTGGTCACAACCATTGGTCTATCACTCACCTCTATTCTTCTTCTATATAGTCCACCTTCAAGGAAATTTGACCATTGAATTTAGGAAGTCCTAAAAATTGATGTCCCAAGATCGGTCTAAGCTTCATTAAGGTTCTCATGGACATTCCACGGTGCTTATTGATCCTCCTCATTTGGAATAGATGGATCTTATAGATCATGGGAAGAGTTTGCTACTTTCGTCCACCTCTTTGAGCTGGGGATTCTCTTTAACCTCTTATAATAATCCATCGGTGACCATGGTCAATCTTTTTTTATGCTCGTGTTCCACTATATCCCCTTACGACATTCAGTACTTCTTCTCCCAATATATTATATTGCATGCACCTTATTTCTACCTTCTTAGAGAATCTTATGGTGTCTCAAACTTCTTCCCCTGTAGTGTGCCTCACCATCAAGGAGATAGAACCGAGAGATTATTATGTTAATATTTTTCAAGCCTCTACTCCTGTTTAGAGTTCAACCTCTTCTAATTTGGATGATAACTCCTCGATCACTACCCTTATAAAAAATCCTCATTATACAACAATGGTTTTGGAATATAAGGGAACTATTAAACTACTTTGAATCTATATCTTCCAAATGGTGTTTGGACTAGATCTTAGTCATAGTCCAAATCTCAATCCAAGTCTTCTATGAAACATAACTCCAAGAGTCTGGGGCCAGTGAAAAAAAAATGATTCCTTCTATGATTAATCTCCTCCTATATAATTCCCAAGGTCTGGTCTCTTGGGTAAAATCAAATTTTACATCCAATGACTTTTTCATTCACTCTATTTCTTTGGTTGTAGTTCGTGTAACCCAAGTGGGTTTATTCAAAAATCTAGACTACACTCATCATTTGAGATCACATGGTTTTCTTAATGGTTTCCCAAACAAATATCATATATGGATATTCTGGAAAGCATGTGCCTCTATGGACTTTATTTCATCTTCCAAGCAATGCATCAACATAAAGCTATCTATGGGAGATAATATGCTCTTTATTTTTGTTTATTATGTTATATTTTATATTCAATCCCATGAGTCCCTTTGAGATTATTTGAGTGCCTTAAAACTAGGTTATTTTGTTTGGTTTGTCAGAGGAGACTTTAACATTTTATCCACAACCAAGGAGAAAAAGGGTTGTGGACCATTTCCATGAAGTGAAAGTCATGACTTCGTTTTGTTCATAACAACCTATGGACACTCAAATATGGGTTTCCCAGGTGATACATTAATGTGGTGCAATAAAAATCATAGGAACCATCGATCTTGGAGTCATCTCAACTGGTGCCTTGTTAAATGAGTGTTGAATTCATCTTTTTCTCCCATCAATGATGTGGTTAATCTAATCACTCACCTCTTTGAATTACCCTGGAGGTAAAAAATAATAACGAGGAGTTATTACACTTTTCCTATTTCTGGACTCAAAAAAATAATTACATGACATTGTAAAGAATGTATGGAATCATATGATTAGAGTAAATCTATGGTTTTCCATTCACAACAATATGCGACATCTCAAATTCCTTCTTCGATCGGAGGTCAAGAATTTTCCTACAAGGGTTCTTGTAATTGAAACTATTAGAAGAGCTATAAAATAGTTGGAGTTGAGTCTAGACAGCATGTAGGATAATTTGGTTCGTATTGATTTTAGATACAAGAAGGATACTCTGGTTGACCTATTGCAGAAACATGAACATGTTTCTTATGAGAAATCACAAGTAATATAGTTATGTGAAGGAGAAAAAAACACTTGATATGTTCATGACTGTATCAATGAAAAAAGCGATTTCTTAATCCTATATTGATTTTAGAGGATGGATCATGTAATAATGATAGATATATTTTTGGAAATATATAGAAAACTCACTTCTAGTTTGTACTTTCATCTACAAAACCGTGCATGGGGTTGCTATCTGAGAGGATCTTCTAATCTGTTTGACAGAATTCCTGGCTGGGTGTCTAAAGTACTAAATTAATATTTTAGGGCTTTCACCAATGAGGAAGAAGTTCATAATTCTATTTGGTCTATAAATCATGGATGTACTCTCAGTCTGGATTCTTTTTCAGCCTCTTTTTATAGGGATTCGTGGGACATTGTTAAGAAGAGCATGATTAGGGCAGTGCAGGACTATTTTGAAGGTTGTAGCCTCGCCCGTGTGGCATGTTCTACTAGTTACCATGTTCAAAGACCAATAATATTTTAACCATTATCATCCTATCCTTAGGTGTAATGTAAATTGCAAAGTATTGGCTGAAATTATTTACTCAAGGCCTGCTCCCTTCCTCCAAAATTCAGGGGCTAAGGGACAACAAGGTTTTTTGAAGGGATGATTAATTCAATAATATAATTCAATGTCACGGGAAGTTATCAGTGACATTGAATTGAAAATAATTCATATAAATGTCTTCATTAATCTATTTATGAGAAAACACTTTGATAGAGTTGAATAGAACATTTTTATCATGGTTCTTACTAGCCTGGGTTTCTCTGTTTGGGTGATAGATCCTATTTTTGGTGTTTTATCTCTCTATGGTTGGATGTTTCTTTTATGGGGATGAAATTTGGTTTTTTCAAAAAAAAATTGAGTTTAAAGAAATGTTAATACCCTCTCCCCATATCTCTTTATCATGGCTCAAGATATTCCCTGTCTCTTTATTATTCATTGTAATGAAATGGAAAATATTATCCCTTATTGTAATAAGTAGGTTAATGGGGCCATCTCTCATATCACGTTTCTAAATGATACCATCCTATTTGTAAATTGGATTATAAGGTATATTTATGGAGTTAAAGAAGCTTTATAGGTTTACTGTTCATGGAAGGGACATGTTTTCAGCTATTAGAAAAGTTAATTATTTGTTCCTAAAAAATTCTCAAAGAGAAGAACTAGATCTATGGAAGCCAATATTTGCATGAAAAAGGGTACTTTCACATTAATTACAAGGGTTCTCCTATGTCCTCTAATTCCCTCATTATTAGACATTTTGATATTGTCACTAATAAATAATTGGGTTGCAACCTTAATTAGAATAATTGCTTCTTTTTATTTGGAGGGAGAATCACCATTATCAACCCGGTCATCTCCTAAATCCCCATGCATATCATTTCCACCATAATGGTTCCAAAAAATCTGATATGAAAAATATATTTTAATTTTCTAAACTCTCTATGTGATTTGAAATTTCATGGTAAATGTCATTGGGCTTTCTAGAACAAGATGGTTAAACCTGTCAAAGATTGGGGCCCTAACCTAAGGAGTATCTCGAGAACCGTGAATGGAATTCATGAAAAACTTCCCTAAAATCTTATTCAGGGTAATTATTTGTGGGGAAAACATATGTTCAACATCTATGGATTAGAATGGAACTTGTCCATATTTAAACCATCCAAAATTCAATGGTTTATTTATCCAATTCTTAAAAAACATAATCACTAGATTAATGGAAAGGGAGATGTTAGTTATTGGTTTCATAACTGGTAAGAGAACATTCATAGGTCTCTACGCTACCCTAATCCAAATATTGGCCTCAAAGAGGCTATTGTTCTTCCCTCTCTCATTCATGCCACCTTGTATAACAACCATAATGGTATCTTTGATAACATTACGATGACCAGTGACTCTGATAAATGTGTCTTTACAAGATCTCTGGCTAGTACCAAATCCCACAAATATTTTACTAAAATAAAATCCTGTATTTTTTAATAGGATAGTTTGGGTGAATCGTCGGGGTGAAATGAACTTACTTCAAAATTACTCTTCCTGTTTTCAAATGTCCAAAATAATTCATTTCCATCTGATGTTAATATCCAACATTGGAGGATAATCCATTCTTTGAGGTGTCTATTTTTCTGGGAGCCGACTTCTAAATATGGGAAACATTTGGTCTCCAATAGTTAGTGGGATAGGTTGAGATAGATGTATTTTGGGATTTTTAGAAGTCGGTTTGATCAATCTCTTACCACCGAAACATTATTTCATCACTGGTTTCATGGAGAATATTGATCCAATACTGAGATAAATGTTATATATATTATTCTCCAACCTGTTTTCAAGATTCTATGGTCATCCAAAAATGGAAATCGACATCAGCATCAGTCGAACTCATCCACATGTATCATTTTATAAACTAGAATCCTAATTCATTATCTCGTTTGGTGATATAAATACATTATTAATGAACATTCCACCATGCCCTTATTTTCATCACATTCCTCCCTCAATAATAATCCTACAACCCAGGGGTCAGGGATTAGATGGATGCCCCCCCTTTAGAGAACAAACATAACACTGATGGATACTGTAGTATGGGTTACATGTTTGGTGGTGGTGGTGTTAGAGATCTTATAGGCTCTGTTGTGCCTGGATTACAAGCTTTATTTGGGTGTGGCGATACACTTCAAGAAGAAGCTCATGCCATGGTAATTGGCTAGATACTATGTTATCAGAGGAACATTCCTATTATGGATATTGAGGTGGATTCATCAATATTCTTCAATGCTTTTTTAGGTAAAGGACCTTTGTTGTGGTCCATTGTATATGATGTCTGGAGATGCAAGGGCCTTGTGAATAATCTGATATCCATACTTCATAATTGTCTTGAGTGTCATGTGGTGGTAGACTATCTTGCATCTATAGCATCTTTTATTGACTGACTCTTTATATTTTCTAACATGGGATCATTTCCTCTTGAGGTTACTCACTTTGTTTGAGATGATTCTTTGGGATTTTATTATTTTAGACCACCTTATGTTTTTTTGTAGGCTTTTCATCCACCTTTCCTTATCATAAATAACATGTCATTTGTGGTGGTTTGCGAAACATGGTAACAACCTAAATTATCATTAAACCTTATTGAACACATTAATTATTTTGTTATTCCAATGATTATTGGATATATTCTTTAAATAAAAAATGTTTTAAACCTCATAAATGATAACATAGACTACATTATCAACAAATGCTTAACAAGTTCCAAGGTAATCAATATCCTCAAATTTACTTATTCATATCTTACATATCGTCATCCAAAAATCATTATCTTAACATTGAGAATATATAAAGGGTTTTCTTTACCTTAATAATGTGTTTTATATAAATATCACCTTTCATTTATATCAGTTTTCTAGTCCATCCTATCCATTCAACATATTCTTGTCAATACTTAGAGAAATACATTAACTGATCAAGTCTTATATATTTCACAATTCATAATTCTTGAATCCAAATACATTAACACTTTGATTACTTCATCCTTAATCCAATAACACGGCTACCTCATCCAATTATTTAATTCCTCTTTCCACTCACATTTATCATGTAGTAAATTCATCATTGGAAATATAACCATTACTCATAAAACCTTATAGATTCTCTTTATTATCTTTCTACTTTGGAAAAATATTTTCATAGTTCCGATCCATTCCACATATAAACCATTGATCTATTAATAATATCATAGGGAGGACATTATTCTAATCCATAGAATTTACTAAGATCTTAATTTTTTTAGTAAATTTATTTGTCATTTTCTTTTCCATATTCAAAACATCTGCATGTTACTCTGAGAAATTGACACGGGTACTTCTTCCCACATTTTGGATACATAGGAAACTAAATATTTTTCCCTCTATGGTATCCATTACTTTAACTGTTAGTGAACCTTTTCCTTTTATTACTTGGTGAGTCTGGGTGTTGATTAAGTTACACATTGTTAAACATGTTTAGTAAAAACTGATTCGGCATGATCATAACTTCATTTACTTTAGTTATCATCCCATTTTACTTTTAATCAGAAAATTATTAATCACATTCCATGTTAACCAAGTTTCTTCTGGTTCCTAACATTGATTAATCCCAGAAATCATAGTGTGAGAAACACTTTCCATAGTGTAAAACCACATAACCATGACAAATCACTTTTAGTATGTCTAAATAATTACACCTTATTTAATATACGATATCATAGGATTATCCTTAGATAAATATATATAAATATACTTTTAAATATATCTAGTTTTATCCCAAAAGTTTTCTTATCCTTCTTTACAATGGTTGACCAAACCTTTCCTTTGATACCAAATATAATGACCCCACCAAAAAAAGAAGGTTTATTAAAACATTTTAGATAAATATTTATCACATTAAAAAACTACATGAAAAAGAAACATAATAAATTATTTTCATTGAAATCTTGTAACACAATCTTCTAATTTTTTGAATGCTCTTCAACAAATCCCTTATATGTATTCCCCAATAGTAATCCTATATAAAAACATTCTTCATAAACATGGAAAGAAAACATAATAATAACATTTTACGCTCATACCCTGCATATCAGAGATTATATACCTGATTCATGGAATAAACATTGGAAATTATTAAGACATGAATCAAAAGTCAATCAACAACATAATCCATGAAAACATAACATAGGGATAATAAATACAATTGTGAAATCCACATAAACGTGTGAAAATATTTCAATTGTAGTCATGGATTAATTAAAATTCCATCTTAGTGGAATTGGTTCACTTCTTAAACCATCTTGGAAGTCATGGTTCACTCACATGACCATATTATTATTCAGGGTCAACTCCTAAGACAATGTTAGAAGACAAAGTCCTTTTCTGAACTGAGTTCACTTCCCATTCTAGCTATGTATGTATTAAGAGATATAAATCGTAACCAAATAAATTAGAGGGAGATATAGGTGAAACCAAACCCATAATGAAATCATACATATGTGTTCCACATGGTCATAAGAAATCATATCCTAACTCATGATATTAAATGGGTATCATATACATTTCATCATATTACAACCTATGGAAAGTGGCTGGTTTCATAATGATTTTATCAAAGAATGACCCATGAAAATAAGTCAGTTTCATGAGAATATAACCCGTGAAAGAGAAATGTGTTTTATAAATATAAAGTCCGTGAAAGAGATATGGGTTTCATAAAAATCATGTCATCAAAACATAAAACATTTAGTGAAACAATATTAATATAACCCTTGGATCGTATCCTTTTAAAGGAATTAGTTACACCAATATATGTCATCTTATAAGGAAAATAAATTTGAAATATTTTTTTATAATCATTTCATGACAAAAATAGACATTATTTTTTAAAGAAAGTGTTTTATTATGTAAAACATTTTGAAAATAAATTCTTTGAAAATAAAATTGAATACTTAAAATCAAATATTGAACAAATTTTGATAACATTTTTCCATGAAAACATATAAAGGAATCTTGAAAAAAAATTAATGAACTTTTTCCTTTAAAACATATAAAGAAAGATTGAAAAAAATTTCAAAACATTTTTCATTGAAAATAACATTAACAATTTATAAAGGAAGCTTGAAAACATTTTTAATAACTTTTTCTTTGAAAATATATAAATTAAGCATAAAAAAAATTTAAAAAAAAATTCTTTCAAAACTTATTAAAGGAACAATAACAATTTTCAAATTCATTTTTCCTTCAAAACATATACAGGAATATTGAAAAAAAATTCACAACCATTTCCTTTAAAATAATCCTGAAGAAATATATAAGGTGATTAAAAACATTTTTAGACCATCTTTCATTTAAAATAACCTTTAAAACATATAAAGGAATCCTAAAACCATTTTGAAAACAATATTCCTTAAAATTTTATAACGAAGATTGAATCTAATTTTGAAAATCATGTTTTTGACTATCACATTAAAAAAATATAATATATATAATTTTTGGGAAAAAATTTACTTAAAAAATAATCTTGTAAACTTGTTAAGGAGTATTTAATGATATGAGGGTCGTGATGGTGGGTAAATTTGTACATGCCAAACATTCTTTTTCGCCGTGAAAAAACTATAAAATTTCCTCTGTTGGAAAACGAAAAGAAGATTATTTTTTTAGAAACCCATTTTTTAAAAGATAAATTATGGTTATAAATGTATTTTAAAGATAATAGGATAATATTAGAGCATTTTTTAAAATATTTTTAGAAAATTTTGTTTCGAAAGAACACAGATTTCCGACCGAAGATAAAAATAAATTATGATTTTATTAAAAAAATAGTTATATTAATTGGAAAAGAGTCAAAAAAATATCATCAATAATTGAAGATACCATTAATAACCAGAGTAGAAGAAACTTCATGAGTTTTTTTATATATATATCATTATATTTCATCAATTTATGCACAACAGTAAACAATCCTTGTGATGATTAGATTGTAGAAATAAACTTTTATCACACAAGTAACATTGAATCACAATCACCATGAGAGGATTACATTATAATAAGCTTATAATATCCAGAAAATAAAAATATTTATTACAGAACACGTCAAATGTATTTTTATACAACTTGTAAATGAATATAGGTGCATAATATTGCACGTGTCTCAAAGAAGTAAAATTGAGAATAAATTACTTTACACATTTTGAAACTTTCGATCCAAAAATCCCATGAAAGAGATATCATAAAATGGAAATGTCAATAACCATAATGTTATAGAAAATATTCATATAATACATTCATGTAAAGTTTATACATTGCACAAAAGAAACTATTTATGAATAAGGCATATGTTTTCTTGAAATATAATTGAGACTAGAAATCCCCTTACTACTTGAGTGAATTTTGAATCATGAGATCCATGAAATAATAACATTAATTAAATAGTTTTTATGTCATAAAATTATTAATATTCATAATTTAACATATAAAATAGATTTATTTACAAGACACGACAAGAATAAGCTGTGGATATAGCATTAACTCGTAGAAATAAAAGTGTGTTGAGAAAAGCCTTACCTAAAGTCTTGAATTTACTCATACAAATTCAAAACTCATGTATAATAAATATAAGTTTATTATAAATATAAAAAGTAAAAATATTCCACTATACATACCATATTTTATTTTATTGTTTCTTTATGTTAAAAACTTATTAATAATTTCATGTTAATGTTATCTTTTGGAAAATAACGGCTTTATTTTTTAGTATAAATTTTTTCTTGTTATTATAGATCCTCTTAATTTGATCATGAATTACTTATTTCAATAATTTAAAACATTATTTCAATATAATATATATTCATTATATAATGGTTTATTACAATCTATAAAATATTGAAATATTAAATGGAATACATCGTTCATGGAGACGGTAGGTCATATGTTTTCATAAAGGGTTTTTCTATTTTCTTATGATATTGAATGAAAGAGAGTAAATTAAATGTATGTTTATTTATATATATTTTCATTATATTAAAATTCTTATGTATTATATATAATATAACTTTACTTAATATATCCATAACACATTCCATGTAAAGTCTAAACGAATCAAATAGCATTGAGTGGGTGGTAGTACACACGTCCAAAAATGAAGCTATCATATTCTCTTATAATGGAAATCAAGATGATGTGTTTTATATGAAAATATCAGAAGAAACAAATATCATATTTTCAATATCAAAAAATTAATTACATCATTATTCCCAACTTTGAAATGTAGTAATGGAAAACGAATGACACTGGTTCATGTTATGGTAGTCTTCCTTACACACGAACAATGATTGTGTACCCAATTTGATGGATGAGTCTCTTATAATATGTAAAAACATTAACATAACAAAATAAATGTTTATTTAGGATACAAATTTTAATATATATTCATGGAATAATAATAATTTCTTGGGTGGGGGAAATGAATAACAAAAAAGTGAATGTGGAAAGATGATACCTCTTCTTTTGTTTACTCCTTTTGGTTTGCAACAAAGGTCTTACTTGGTTGTATTTTTTCCCAAATTTGGGATTCTGGGATTAATGGAGGTAATTTTAGAGGATATTTTTTTTATTTGATACAAATAGATTTAAATGTGTGAATAATTGAGGGATGAGTTCCCTTTTATAGGGAAGTGGGGGTGGTGTTCTTGTAAATATAAAAAGGTAAACACTATCAAGAATTATCCCTTACATAATGTGCCTAAAATAATGATTAAATTTATATAAATAGAGGGTATTTTCAAAATAAGGACATAAATTAGATTTTAGACATTTTTCTAGGTTATTTGACCCCTTAAGATAAACATTAACCAATAAATAACCTCTTTTTTATCTTAATTATTGAAATTAATTGTAATCACTTCCAATAATATTTTTTTCAAACACTAATTTTACCATATAATAAATTATGAATTTTTATTATTCCAAATATTTAATCCTTTTTAAAATTTTATATACTTGTAATTTTAATAATGCAGTTTAAAATTAATCTTGCTAATGGGATGAGACAACAAGTTTTTAAAGTTAAAAAGTACGAAAGTTTGAAATTTTTTGATGTCCAATTTGAGTGTGAAATGGATTAAAATGACCTAAATCGTCTTAATAGATGTATAAATAATATAAATACACTTTTAAAAAATTAAATAAAATATAATTTAACTATATAAATAAATTATAATAAAAGTCAGTTTTATAATAAAATTCAGTATTTTCTACTGTTCATCAAAAAATGAAACTTCTCAAAAAAAGAGAAACAATTCACCCTAAGATAATTTGATATTTATATTTAAAAAATGAAATCTATTTTATCAAATATAATTTGTAATAGTTTCAAAAATTATTTACTAAATGTGTACTCTATTAAAAATTGGTAAAATTGCCTTTTAGAAAAAATATATAATTATGCATAAAATATGATTTTCTCAGACCTCTTGTCTATAATACACGTAATTTGAAAATTAAATAGTTGAATAAATATAATGAAAATATATTTTTATAAAATCATTTTTAAAAATTGTATTAATTAATTTATTATAAAAAAATTTTGATTTCAAAAATATACTTTTCCAATAAAAGATTTTCAATATTTTTAAAAGGTTTCTATTTTCATTTATAATTAATTTATCACAAAAATAATTATTCTTATATACATTTGAAACCCATATTTTCATAATTTAATTAATATCATTCATAACCTCAATTCCAATGAATGTGTGAAAACTACAATTCTATTTTAATAATTATATTAATATTGCATTGTAGTTTGGTAAAACTATATATTCTTTGTAATAAAAGTTATTAAAGGAAGTCGGCATTGTTTGTAACAAAAGACAAACATAGTAGTGCATGTACTAAAAGATAATATAAGTTCTTCATATAGAATAAACTCCTATTGGGGTTTCATGCAACGTAATCCAAACATAGTGCTTTTATATAACACATGTATTATTCAGTGTTGTGTAATATGAAAATTCAAAATGTTTGGTGTCTTTAAAGACAGGCTACATAAAAAACTCGCATTAATTTTTTTTGAATTTTTATCCATAATTGATCCCCACTAGACTTCATTTTAAAATTCCCATAATGTAATATCGTCTTCATAACATGGGATATAAAAAAAATAAGACCAGTTAAATAAGTGTTTCTCATAAGGCATGATAGCAACACATGTCATCTTAATAAAGATAACATATACCCATGCATTAGACTGATGAATCCTGAGACTATAAAAATGATCCATAAAACATAATCATTGGAAAAAAGATATGAAATATCATTGAAATGAAGAAAACAAATAAACAATAGCACTAACTTATACATATAAATCCTAAAATAGTGGATTATAAATCACTACCCATTTCCCATAACAAGGTGGAGCAGATATCATAAATTAATTCCCTTAGTGGAGCATGCATCGTGACCTAATTCACATTGAGATAGTTGAGAAAAAATAACTACAGGATTACTCTAACATTGGTGAGTAGGAATCACTTCTTTCTTCCCATAGTGGAGCGCGCATCGATACTTGATTTCCACAATTCAATAATTATATATAAATCATTAACCAATGCATTATAAGAAAATATTAGACCCCAAACTTCATAATAATTATTTTTCATAACTATGAGATTCATTTGAACCTAAAAAATTCCATAATTTTGAATAAAATAATTGAGAAGTTGAAAAGGGATCAGTTTTATAAAAATACATTCCTACAAAATTTCATATTATATCCTGATAATTTTTTTGGATGTTGGATTAACAATATATATAGTGAAAATAAGGAGCATTAATGATTTTAATAAATATAAAAAATAAATTCATAATATTATAGGATATATCACATTAAAAATGGAATAACCCTTTTTTGGAGGTATTTAAACTATTAAAATAGTTTCCAATAAAATTAAATACTTAATCTTGATAAAACATTAACAAATTATCATTCAGAACTGAAGAAGAGGGTTTTTGAAAAAAAAATCAAAATAAAAAGAAATTTTAAAAAAAAATCTTTGAGAATATGTAAAAAGACTAAATATTTGTTTCTTAAGAAAAAACCATAAAAATACCTTTAAAACTCAATCATCCCATTTAAAAATAAAACCATTCTTCTTGGAAAATATAATAACATTTCCTTTTATTATAAAACACATCAAGATTTAAAACTATTTTTTAAAAAAATAAAACATTTTAAGTAATTTTCTAGAACAAGAATTCTCATGTCATGATAGAAACTGTAAAAGACTTTTTAGAAAATATTTTTAAGATAATCATAAAATATGAAGTTACAAGTCACATTCAAACGCTCTTTTTCATAAATTTGAAGCAAAAACTTTTGAAAAGAATTAATTTTAAAAATTATCATCAACAACTGAGTTGTGAAAGTTAAATAAATATTTTTAGAGGAAAATATTAATCAAAGATAAAACATATGATCATTAATCAATTTTTTTTTGAATATTATAAAATATATATATTAAGATAACCAAATCCTAAAAAGGGTTTATAAAACATAATTTTGAGAAACTGAGAAGGGAAATATCAGGGTAAGATGAGATAAATAATCATTTCATTTCCAAATATATAAAATAACATTATAGGGATGGTAAAATTTGAATGTGGAAGAAAAATAATCATTAATGAAAATTGCAATAATTTGTTATAAAGAACTTTTTAAATGGGAAATAAATTCATAGAATAATATTTGAATAAAAAGTGTCATTTTACTAAGTGAGAAAATTAATTATAGTATCATCACGGGATATGAGAACACCATCCTATAAATCTATAGTAAAAAAATCATTATTACATAATAAATGATGTTTGGTAAAGAATAACACGTGATAATATTTATATCCTTTGAATAAAAATCCATTTAAAGAAATAAAATAATATGGAAATTTAGACCCCATGAAATAAATTAATATTTAAAAATATAATCATTAATTATTAATCACAAAATATCAAAGATATTAAGGTGTAAAATATGAAACATGTCTCATGAAATTAAATTTGAGACAAAAAATATATTTCCTTAAATATCTAAATTTCAAATGTTCTATGACCTCATGTACAATGAAAATAACTATCATAATTAGTAAATTCATATACCTGATAAAATATATTATATTTTTTAAAAATATTTTATAAATATAAAACCCAAATATGTTACCTAGCTACAATTTATTTTCATCATCCGATTTTAGGACATTTCGATAGTTTGGTTCATACTATTTTCATAGTGATTATTGTGATACTCAGTAAATAGATCATAATTAATCATTCCTAGATTTTTATAGATATAATAATAATTTTTCTTAAATTATTCCTTAGGTATCATTTCATTCTGAGAGAGAAAAAAATGGTTCTAGAAAATGGAATTTATGATAAACTAGTTTTGATGTGCTTAATGATCGAAAGGTGGTATATTAATAAATCTATTAAATCATAATAAAACACTTCAGGAATAAAGTTATCGTCTTAAATAAGTAATTACTAAATGATATTTACATTATATTCCATTCATTAATCAATCATGATGTAAACATTTAAGCATCATAACTTAAGTGGTAATATTGTCCCAAATGAGAGTGTTTAATAATAAATCAATGATTAGGGAATTTTTATCATATAATATTAAGGTAAATTTTTAAAAAAAATATTTAAATTTCATAAATATCATTTATCTTCTTCAAATTTTTTTTATAACTATCATATTAGGGAAGTGATGAAAAATACACTCTATTCATGGAGGGGGTAGAATTCTTGTAAACATGATTAACTCTTACATTTCTCAACAAATGGGGTGGAATGAGGTTTTTTGATAAATTTTCATTCAAAAATAATAATTTTTAAATATTAAATATATTAATTAACAAAATTCACCCTTGTAAACATCCATGAAAAGAAGTAATGAAAAAGGAACCACAATGATAAAAAAATTAAAACTAAGATATTTTTTAAATGAAGAATTAATAATTGATGTTTGTTTTTAAAAGATAAAATTAAAAAACAAAAAAAAATATTTTAAATTAAAATTAAAATTAAAATTAATTTTATTGAAAAATTACCTATTAAAACCTTAAGAATTCTTAATCATGTGTTGTATACATTCATAATTGATT
The DNA here is from genome assembly GCA_963277665.1 of Viscum album. Taxonomy (NCBI): domain Eukaryota; kingdom Viridiplantae; phylum Streptophyta; class Magnoliopsida; order Santalales; family Viscaceae; genus Viscum; species Viscum album. The sequence goes on from OY728148.1 coordinate 1,945,695,299, forward strand.
AAACTATTTTAATATAAGATATCTTTTATAATTATTAATTTTTATTTATAATATTTTTCTAATATGACATATCTTATTTTAGTGTGGTGTTGTGTGTGAAACAAGTTATTAAAATTATTTTTATTTCAAGAAATATTATACAGTAAAATATTAGGGTGTTACATTATCCCCCCTTTAAAAAATATGTCTTTTAAATTTTAATAACTACTCACTAATTAAATATTTTTGTGTTTCTATAAGATATTAATGACTCGGTATAAAACTTCTAGATATATGTCAACTTTAGAAATTTATGAAAAATATTTCCTCCAATAAAAATAGTTAAACCTTAATATTGTGTTTTTTTATCCATTTAAGCCTACATGCAATCATTATTCATTATCAAGACCTATATTATATAATTATATTTAATGGTTTTCATAATCATACTTTTATTAAAATTAGATCATTAGTTAATATTAAATCCAATCTCCTTCTTCCAAAAAAATATGTTTCAACTAATCTGAGAGAAGTAATTCATTTCCAAAATCATGTATAATTCATATAAAGTATGGATGTATTGATTTTCACAAAGAAAAATACCAAAACATTTATTATAAAATACAATAATAATAAAATATATGTTTTCTTCAATATTTAGATCATCGATCTGATGACTTAACTCTCTTGGAAAATTTTGAGAAATGTTAGAGTGCATAAAATATAAACTGACAAGATATTCACTACTCCATATTAAACGATTATGATTCCTTCAGTATCATAATCCAATTCAGTGGTAGTTATATTACCAGATTTCTCTTATTCCCTTGGATAGGTGTTTGTCTAGGCCTATTCTCTTTATCATCCCTTGGATTTGTGAATTTATTATCTATATTATAATACTCCATGAAATTAGATCACTAGTGTGCAAATGGAGTGTTTTATGGGACCTTCTCTTCATCTATGGTTTTAATTAGTCTTTTTGATAAAATTGAATGTTTTTTTCAATATGGACACCTCTACCACACCTGAAGAATCGTCACATTCATTTTATCCATTTACCTGGGTTCTTTTTACCACGTTCTTATCATGTTGGTAGTTAAAATTGTTTTTCCAAGTAGATATACCTTTTGGGATTCCACAATATTCCATTTCATTTTCTTTTCTCCAAAATAAAATGAGTCTCCAACTCCAATATCCTCATTAATTTCCCATTGAAAATTTTCTATGTAGCTATTAAAATATCTAATAGAAAATTTATTTCAATGTCCATTCTTTAAGATTCTAATGAATCATACAATCTTATTCTCTCTGTTAATAACAAAACTAAAGGTGTTCCTTGTGAGTATCATTATGTTTTCTTCATAACAATAAATGGTTTCATCCTAGTTATTTTTTAGCAAATGTAATAATCATTCTAGTTTTTCAAATATCTCATGGAAATATTTGATTAACAATATTTTCATGAACACCCACAATTACACAGAGTCCAATTCCTCCATTCCTATTTAATTCTTAATGAGATTTCATCATAGTTCAACATCACCATCAAAACTATTAATCTCAAGTACAACCATATCATGTTATGAGAACTAGATAATGAATAATATATTTTACATTGCAGTGATCTATTTATTTGAAATAACTTGATTAGAATAGACACTAAAGGAGGCTAGACATTTCCATCTAAAAGACTCAATAACAATATTCTTCTTCCTTAGTGAATTTGGGAAGTCAATACAAACTTTTTCATAATTTATAACTTTAGATAGTTATGTGAGAATCACCATAAGATTTTTTATTACATTCCACTACTCTTTTGGTTTCCCATTAGAAAAATTATGTCATTGTCTATCTCACATATTGTTAAATAAATTTCCCATTTCACCAACCATTACTAAAACAAAAATAGGTGAACAAGTTTGATGAAAAATTAACATCCTAATGTAATTATCATAAAAAATCATATAAAACTCAACTAAAAATTACCTCCCTCTTCTAAAACATTATGTTATTTAAAAAAACAATATTTGTTCAATACATATTATGTTATCTAGGTTTTTCTCATACTCCTTAACAAAATTCCTTAACATCATAAACCAATCATGAACGATTTTATATAGAATGTGATTAACCAAATCATGACACCAGACAATTTCTATCCACGTGTGTATTATTATGCCCAATAATCATGCACTGAGATAATATTGAGTTCATACTCAACTATCCCTTTTAGGGTGATTAGCTATAGCACCCCTGGTTTCAAGTAAGTAACACATTATTTATAATTTTTATGTATGTAATGTTTATGAGTGATTTTCAGGAGTGTTTGGAGAAATGTTTGAGTGTTTTGTGGTTTTTCTTTAGGTATTTGTTTGGTTCAATGTTTGAGAAAAATGTGTGACACCTACAATAAATCGTGAGTAGTGAGATAGAGGCATAAGGGAAGGCACATAGGCACCACAGGGTTTGAAGAACCTATGCTGAGTGGTGAAATGTTGAGATAATGAGCTTTTAAATGATCGATACACCATCTGTTCACCATGTGATCTAACTGTGTGAGGTTCATCCTTAAGGTAGTGGATGGGGAATAGTTTCCACAAGGTTTTCCTAACCCTGCGACCAAATCATGCAAGGTTAAAAAACTAGATCCTAAAAAATGGATCTACGTAGGATTTTGGTTTTAATTCCTTTTTTCCCAAAATATACCTAAATCATTATTTTTTCATGTAAATTGGCTGGAGAACCTGTCCCCATCATTTTGGAAACCATATGGAGTCTTCCCTTGGTGATTTGAACTCAATTCTTGATGTAAGTGATCGTTCTTGGTTGTTCATGCGAATTTGTCTTAGATCTACTTCTATATCTCCACGGTTTCATAGATATACATTTAATGTGGTTATATCTAAGATTTTGATGCCAAATATGATTATATTTGGTTGTGTTCATGATATTTAAAGACATAAATGCTTTGTTTGTGGATATTTAACTAGATTTCATGGACTTTTTCATGTCATTTTTCATTTTAAACAATTTCACAAGGTTGGTGGCTTCACTCTAGATTCTTCGATTTAGAATGCGAAGGCCAAGTTTAAAATTGATTATTTTAATCGAAATTGATTTTTTATTCACTGGCAATTGATTTTAAGAAATCCCTCGTGAGTTACAATTTGTGGAATTAGTGCAAGTGGGAGTTTTTTGGTACTTGGTTTTGGTGACTGGAGGTTAAAATGATGGTTTGGTTTTGATTCTTGAAAAAGTGTTTTCACTAATGGTTTTTTCTTATTTTAATTGTTTTTCAAAAGGATTTCAATAAAAGGTTGATTTTATTGAAATTTTTAAATGATGGTTTTGAAATGGTTTATAATAATGGACTGGTGTGATTTCATATTTCATTTATGTGGAACTGTAGAAATATGACATGGTGATCGGTGCTAAATGTTTTATGGAAAATGGGGTATAATTACCTTGTGATGACATGGAAGATCTTTCAAACCCCACTCAAGAGTATGGAACTCTAATAATTTTTTATTCATGGTTAATGGTGTGGATATGTAGAATGAAATGCTTATGTGAACATGGAACTTGTTAAATGGTTTAAAGTATTGTTCGGTTGTTTTCATTGGAATTTTATGTTGTTTTCAGAATATTCTTTCTTTAGAACTTGTTTTTTGGGTGATATAAACTACTTTATTAATCATATTATACAACAATGTTTTATATAAATGTTTCTAACATGTTTAATACTAGTGGAATTAGTAGGGATGTCATTTGGGGAAAATCTATTGAGTTTCTTTACTCACCCATACTTTCACACATTGGGGAATTTGTAAATGTTTTTTATTGAGTCATGGGTAAAGGTAATGTATCATAGAACATTTGTATTACTTTGTGATACATGGGCTATTAGTGGTGTTGGAACATGGTGCATGTGGAGATTTTTTGGTTTTGGTCATATTTTAGTTTTGATTGCTTTATCTTCCACTATGCATTTTTATATTGTATTATTCCAAAATGGAATTTTTTAGACTATTTTTTATATAAATTAAATATTCAAGTTGTTTTTAATTTTGGTATGCATCATTGGATGGATTTTTTGTTATGTTAGGTTTGGTTTTTTATTTATTTCTTAAATGGAAAATCATCACCCACCTGTATTTAAGCCCTTCAATATTTATTACCAACCTTTTTCATATTGGTGATGTCTATTAAGGCCATGTAATATTCCATAAACAATTTAGTCCAATGATAATGGGAAGGACATTACAAGTGGTATCTATCAATTCTGTTAAAAGAATGTTTGATATAAGTGGTATTAACTTTGTGATTTTCTTGTGAAACAAGTGGTCATTAGTTTTATGGGTCATGAAGTTGATATTCATTCTAGTCTATTCTTTCCGTTGGGTTCATATAATGGCTTAGGATTTTTGGAACATGAAATTTATATAATAAAAATAAATAGCAAAAGTTTTCATACTGAATATCAAGTTATAAGAGAGTTTGGAACAAAAGTGTTTTGAAGACACTTATATGTTTAGAAATCTTATTATCATGGGGTTTTTCAATGAGATGATCCTAAAATAGATTAGATGATTTAATTCCCACAAGGAGTGCATATCTCATTTTGGTTAATGATTTATCATTTTGGTGAAATATGTGATTTTTAAAAAATGATGGACTAGTTTTCAAATGGAAGATTTTGAAAAAGATCATCACTATCGTATTTTGAAAATGGTTTGATTTTCAAAAGAAAGTAAAGATTTTTTAAAAAATGGTCAATTTTGGAAAGAAGTGTTATGATAGTTGATGTGGTTGAATTTAAAATGATAAGAATTTAGTTGATAGAGAGTAAGACGTGTGAAAATTTGTGTTTTTGTAGAAAATGACACCCAACAGGAATCTTATAAACAAAATTCATGTAGCTTGTAAATATGTGGTTGCACCGAAACCACGGGTGAACCAATAACTGGTTTAGTGTATCATCCTGTAATTTTCGCCAATGAAAAAAAGGTAACCAGTGTGATGAGCACATAAAAGTGGTTCATCTAATAAAATTATAGAAATAGAATGCACTCATCTTTCGAGGTGATTCTAAAATAGAGAAGGCAAATGTGTGGTTGACCATGATGAATCTTATCTATGATTTCATCAGCATACCAGGTGAGATGAAAGAAACGTTGTTGATGTATATGCTAGAGGATCTTTCATGATAGTGGTGGTATTTATTTTTTCATGATAAAGTGGACCAAGGCCTTGTTTAAAATGATTGTGAAGGATATTTTAATGAAAAATTATCTTGGTGAGAGTACAGTACTCAAGAGGGTGGTGAATTGAGTATCTATTCAAAATTTCTATTTAAAAATTATTCTTAAAATGGTTCCCCAATAAATTTAAATACATCTCATTCAATCAAGGTTATACTGTTATGAAATTTTGACTAATTAAATAACTTCTTAATAGATTGATTAATTCTAAGTAATCTTAATAGCAGTAATTAACATTACATTTTAAGCTATTCTAATATGTCTAAACAATTATAACTTCATTACAAGATTAACTATCAATGTAAATTTAGTGATTTATAAATTAAACAGTAAAACAAAGTCAACTAAAATTAAATGACACAATGGATATAAAAAAAGTGGTTCAGTCTCAAGATGAGACATAATCCACTCTACTTGGTTATCACCTGCCACCAAGAAGTTTATATAAATAAACTAGATACACATCCTTCATGAGGATTTACAATAGTACACAAAAATTTCCATGTCACATGACCTGTTCCACAGTTCTTAGTGGTTATGAACGAACAGGTTACACACTACCTCTTTCACACTTATCTGTGGGAATACACAAGTGTAGAAAGATATAAGAGAAAGGATATGTTGTATCCTTCAATTTGATGCAGGAGATAGTGCATGTTTAATACAGATACACGCAATGGTCGAAAGATAAGAAAAATAATACACAACAGATCAGAAATGATGTGATAGTGTGAGAAGAGCTCTGAGTGTTCTTCTATGCAGCTCTGGAATTCTGAGATGAAGTATATGCAGAGATCGAGTCCTCTCATGGAAAACAGAGTATCGTAAGTTATATAGATCTGGTGCGTGTTCTTCATGGTATTGCCAATGAAAATATGTGCTCGACGATTCTGATCTATGATGTCCATATTTTTATTCAATAATTCTTCATGTGTTCTTTAATAATGTTGGGTTGCATGTGTTGGTTCTTGTTTTCAGGAATGTTTGTGTGTACATTGTTATTACGCTCTATATTTGTTTCTGGACTGCACTTCTCTTTTAATCGTGGAGTGCATCTGTTAGAGATGACATGTTGCATGTATTCTTCCGCTCATACCTCATACTATCAGATACTATGTCTACAAAGAAACAATAGTTATGTCAATTCATTGAAAAGTTTCAAATATGACAGTTATAAAATAAATTTAAAAACTACAAAACAGATTACGAAATGGTGTCGTAGTTTTTCTGTAAATCGTGTCTCCCAGAAATAGTGTCTCCATGAAATTGGTGTCTCCTTGAAACGGTGTTTAGATGTTCATGGTGTCTGGATGGTCATGGTGTCTGGATGGTGAAAGTGTTTGGATGGTCACTGTGTCTGGATGGTCACAGTGTCTGGTTGGTCATGGTGTCTAGAATGCCACAGTGTCTCGGTCCTTTGCCCAAAAATCACAACCTTTGGCAGACTAATGCTTTCTTAGACTTAGACAAATATTTGTATATAGACATAAATGGTGATATTCATAAAATGGTTTATAATTAGTTATTCATAAATGAAAACATTATGAATTAAATTAAATATAGTGTACAATAAATACACTTAATGTATCGAAATTGAGATTTTGGATAGGTTTATTTAAAGCATAAAGATTCAAATCATCTGTACACATGATTTGAGATAGATTAAGCAGGATTTTTAAGCTTTATAGAAAGTAAAGGATGTGTGACCATTTAAACATGAGTAACACTTGTGGAGTCTAACAATCTCCCCCTTTTAATGATCACAAATCATGTGAGTGGGAGATTTATTATAAGGTAATATGTCTCTTCTTTAATGTGCATTTAGTGCATATAGAGTACATATTTCTCCCCCTTTTGGATTATCAAAAATAGTAAAAAGAAGTATAAAATGAAAGTGCATGATTATTTAGATGGAGAGAGAGTTTCATTACAAACATTAAGGAAAAATGAATACATAAAACATCCCTATCAAAAGATAGTAGTCACAATTTTCCAGCACGGGCTTGTCTTCTCTTTGCCTTTGGCTGCAGAATCAGAAGAATAAGTGATAGAAGCATAGGTAGAAGTGGATGAAGGGTGTGAACCAGTGGACAGAGAAGGTAAAGGGAGTCCTTCAAAAACCGAAGGGGCCAAGGTCGGTGAAGTAGAAGACTGAGGCAATTGTTGATCAAGGATAACATGCCTAATCAGACTTAGAGCCAGGGAGATAGACATAGATGTGGAGGCAAGGGTGGGGGATAAGAAGGTAGGAAAACCATATCTCAGGGATGAAACTGTAGGAGAAATAATTGTTGTACTCTGGACATGAAGATAAGGCCTTAAAATCATGATAATATCAGAAATAATCTCTCCGGCATATTTTATAGATTTCTCAAAGTTATCCTTTTCCCCCAAAATCTTATCCAACAAAGGAGTGAAATATTTGAGCATTTGGACTTGAGTTTTGAATGCTTGAGTTACAGGAGTAATCATCAGATTCTCCACAAGATAATTGAAGTGGTTGGTCATGTCATTCTTAGAGAAGTTCTGATTGAAGTATAAGTCCACCTTCTTAGAAATTTTTTTCTGAGCATCATTGGAAATCCTGGAATGAATTCTCACCAAATCAAGAACACTATCATTGTTCTTGATAACTTCAGATAGTGATTCTTTGTCAAATCCACTAAACACATATTAAAGTTCTTAGCTGTCAACTGCTCTAAGAAGATCACTATCAAAAGAAGGCAGAGATGATTGTCTAGAAGTATGAGAAGTATTAACATCCAAGGTTAGGGATTTCTGTTGATTTAGAACTTCTTTTAGTCAGCCCTTATACTGATCACTTAACTTGTTAAGTCAAATAACAAACTCACGCATCTTTTTAACAATCTTCTTGTTTCTTTTAGTGACTTTCTCAGCTAAGAAAGTTAAATGAGGATGAATCAGTGAGGATACATCCTCTATGGTCTAACTGACATCCCCAACAGGATGAGAAATAGAGTATGGCCTTGAGGTTATCACTCTCTGTATTTCTTCAACCATACCTCTAAGAGTTTTCAATTCATCATTGAGCAGTTTTTTCTCAACTTCAACTTACAGAATCCCATGTAGCATCTTGGATTTAATATGCCATATGACTTTTTCCAACAACAGTGAAGCATCTCTTTCACTATGATTTTTTATAGGAGTAGGTTGATCATTCATGAGCTTTTCAACCCCATCCAATAGGGTGGCTTCAAAAGCTTTCAGATCATCCTTATTCACCATTTTTGGAGATTATTATAAAGGCTCGGAAATAAGAGCTGAGATAGAATCAAGTTCCTTTGTAGAGACAAGATCAAAAACTGATTTCAACAGAAACATAGTATACAGATCAAGACCTTTGACTAAGACTTCCTATGAATCAGACACATAAAAATAAATGGGAAATGTTTACCATGTATCCAGTGAGCATGGATTAATTAGATTAGGTACTTCAACAGATTCCAGATTGGGGGGATGCTCCCCCTCAATAGGTGCATCTTTTTCAGGACTGATAGATTTATATCTTTGATCTATTTCCAAGATTCCAACCCTAATTTCATCATTCATTTCTTTTTGATCCAACTAAATGGATTTCTACATTATCTCTTCAGCAGAATAATCAACAATATCATCTAGCTCCAAAGAAGGATCATAAATATCCTTAGGCCTTGAAGGGTGTTCAACCGGATTATACTTTTCATAAGTTCAATCATTATCTTCCACCCAAGTTTTTCTCTATGGATTCTAACTGATTCGCATTTTCTTTACTGTAACTTTTTAGAGACAAAACTCATAATCCTTAATGGATTCTTAATCAAGTACAACCAATCCCTTTTCATGTTGAAAAGATAAGATAATCATAGAATAAAACATAGAGGTTGACTTGGAGGTGGTTTTGATAAATTCGCACATATGGTGTATGACATACTTACGAAGAATGATATTATGCCCATTTTTCATGAGATGTACCAAAAATACTTCTTGAAATCTGATTACAACAAAATCATATTTTCTAGGGATAATCAAATTCTGAACAAACATAAAAAAGAGTCTGGATTCTCCATCCGACTCAGCAGCTATGGATCTTTACATTAATTCATTTCTAGTTAAACTTGTCAAAGATTTTTCTAAAACCAAAATTTCACTTGGATATGGAGGACCTCTCTCGTAGTCCTCAAAAATACCCTCATGATTCATCATAAGGCACAAATGCCCTAACCTCTATGAAAACATGCATATTATTCCATTGATCCAAATTCTCACAAAAATTCCATCTTTTGAATCAAAATAGAATTGACCATACTAGTAAAATTGTGCTTCTAGCATTGGGTAGATAGGTCTATCCTCCTTTGGGAACCAATCAAGGCATCCTTGCTCTATTAACACATTCAACACAAAAGACTTACTTTTCAAAAGCCACTTAGGGCATGTCTCTTTTTCAGGTACTACTATTTTGTTCTCTAGATTCAGATTCAGAGGACCCTCATGTGCTAACATTGGCGTTATCTTCAACTTCTTCTTTGAACTTCACTTCTCAAGAGTAAACGACAAATGGATTTTCATCTGGGGAATTCTCTGAAATTTCGAGATAGTTAAGGGTTGAAAGAGGGGTTACAGTTTGAGATAATAGAAGAGAGCTCGAGTGAAGAATGAGTGAATATTATTTTATTTTATCATTTAGGGATATCAAGCATCGTGGGATCAAAAGAACAGTAAAGTAAAAACAATGAATTACCACAATGCAGGTTATAATTTATAGATAAATCTAGAAAGAATCTTTACGGTGAGACTGTAATAAATTCTCAAAGTGAGACCATAACAGGCATTCCCTGTGAAACCATAACAACACGATTTTTAAACTATGTGACCGTATTGTTTGAGATAGTAAGTTCTAGACATCAACTAAGAAATGGTAACTATGAGACCGTAAACATGAAACAAAAAGTCTTGAGACAGTAAAACTACAGAACTGTTAAAGTTAAATAGTAATAAAAAGATAGTGACTTGTGAAACTGTAAAGTGTGAAACAGTAATATATGAAATAGTAATATATGAAACAGTAAGATATGAAACAGTATGATATGAAATAGTAAGATATGAAACAGTAAGGTAAGTACTTAGGATTTATCATACACGATTCAGGTATGATGTAATCAATTATTTTAGAATTTAATGTTTTAGTGAATATATCATCAAGCTAATATTTAGTTCCGATGAATTAAAAAGTTATGTCACCATTCTGATAATTATCTCTCAAAAATAGATGTCTTAAATCAATATGTTTTGTCCTAAAGTGGAAAACATGTTTTTTTGAATCGTTAACAACACTTGTATAGTCACAATTTATAGATACTTTCCTATATTGATATCCTTAATCTAGTAATGTATCTTTCATCAACAAAATTTGTCCACAACAAATGCCAACATCTATATATTCATCTTTTATAGTAGATAATGTAACAGGGTTTTGTTTCTTACTACACCATGATACTGGTGACTTGCCTAAAAAGTCACATGTTCCTGAGGTTTTTTTTCTATATAATATACAACCACCAAATTCAGCATTAGAATAACTCACTAACTCAAATGATTGTCCTCTAGGATAGAACTGTCCTATATTGGGTGTATGCTTTAGGTATTTGAAAATTCTCATAAGAGCATTAAAATGATATTTCGTAAGATTTTCTTGAAAATGAGATAACATACAAAAACTAAACATAATATCAGGTCGAATAGTAGTTTTGTAGAATAAGTTTCCAATCATTCCTCTGTAAGTGGTTTGATCAATAGATTTTCCATCTTTATCAAGATCCTACTTACAAGTAGTATTCATTGGAGTCTCACTACTTTTAGTTCTATCGAGTCCAAAAAAAAATGAAAATATCTTTAGTATAATCACTGTGTTTTAAAATAATACAATCACTATTTTGAAGGATTTGAAATTCAAAAAGAATTGACGTTACCCATTAAACTCATTTAGAATTATTTTTTTAGTATTTTCGAAAATTCAACAAATAGTGATTTTTTTTGAAGATCCAAAGATAATGTCATCTACATAAATTTGAACTACTAAAACATCATTGGAAATTCATTCTATAAAAAGGGTAGGTTTAGCTATCCCTTTTGAAGAACCATTGGAAATAAGGAAAGTACTTAATCTAGCATACCATGCTCATGGAGCTTATTTTAAACCATATAAATATTTTGATAATTTAAAAATATGGTTTGAAAAATGAGGGTCTGTAAAACCAAGGGGTTTCTCAATGAAGACATCCTCTACTATATACCCATTTAGAATTGCACTTTTGACATCCATTTGATATAGTTTTAAATTATGATGTTCTGTATAAGAAAGCAGAACTATGATGGCATTATGTCTTGCTACTAGTGAAAATGTATCTTCATACTCAATTCCTTCTTCTTGATTATAGCCTTCTGTAACCAATCTAGCCTTGTTTCTAACTACATTCCCAGCTTCATCAACTTTATTTCTAAACACCCCTTTAATGCCTATAGTGAAAGTGTCTTTGGTTCATTCAACCAATTTCCATACTTTGTTCCTTTCAAACTGATTAAGTTCTTCTAGCATAGCTAGAAACCAAAATTCACCATTTATAGAATCATTAATGTTTTTAGGTTCAAGTTGTGATAAGAAGACATGATGTTCAACCTGATTTCTACGAGAATCTATAGTTTGAGTTCCAATATCTAAGTCTCCTACAAATGCATTTAAAGTATGGTTATTTAGAGTTCTAACAGCTCCAAAAAAAGGACTTGTGATTTTAGGTTATTCAACATGATCTGGTTCAATGTGATCAGAATCTAAAGAATCTATAGAACTAGATGTTTTCATGGATTCCCTTATAGGACGGTTAGAGAATTTTGAATTAATTTCAAGATTTTATACATCATCCTCCAGGTTCTTCAGAGTAGTCTTAGGATCATTTGGATTTATTTCATCAAATTTTGCATTGAAAAATTTTCCACACATTTAGTTCTTTTATTAAACACTCTATGGGCATTACTAGAAACTAAATATTCTAAGAATATTCCTTCATCAATCTTGGATGGAAATTTTTCAAGATTTTCCTTCGTATTGAGGATATATACTTTACAACCAAAAACATTGAGGTAGCTAACTTTGGGTTTTCTATTGTTCTATAACTCTTATGGAGATATTTTAAGGATAGATCGAATCAATACTCTATTGATTATGTAGAATTTTTTATTTATATCTTCAGCCCAAAAGTAAATAGGTAAGTAATATTCACTAAGCATGGTTCAAGCAATCTCTTGGAGGGTTCTATTTCTTCATTCTACAACTCCAGTCTGTTGAGGTGTTCTAAGGGAAGAAAAATTATGACTATAGCCATTTTGTGAGAAAAGGATTCAAACTCTTGGTTTTAAAACTCATGTCCATGATCACTTATTTAGGATTTAATTTAGGTCCACTAGAGTTTCTACATTTTTGGTATATTTGGTGAAATGAGAGCAGGCTTCACTTTTGTGGGCCAAAAAGAAAGTCCAGGTATATCTAGAAATGTCATATACAAGAACATAATCATAATGCTACCCATTTAACGAGAAAATCTATATGGTCCAAACAAAGCCATGTGAACCAATTGGATAGGTTGAGAAGTTGACACTTCTTTCTTTGGTTTGAAGGAAATTTTGTATTGCTTTCCTTTTTGACAAGGATTACACACTTTATCATTTGGAAACTCAAGTTTGGGTAGGTCATTGACTAAGATTTTTCTAGATAACTTTATAAAGGAGTGAGTGTTACATTTACCTAGTCTCTTATAACAAATCCAGGACTCATTGTGATATACACAAAAACATGATTCATTTTTAGAAGCTAAGGAATGAATGTTAACAGAATATACCTTTTCATTTCTTAAGGAAGAAAATACTAATTCATTTTTAGAATTAAAAACATTTCAATCATTATTATCATATTTAAAATGTAATCGATCATCACATAAATATGAAATAATAAGAAGATTATATTTCAATCCATCAACAAAAATTACTTTAAAATCAAAACTGAGTTAGAATTACCAATTTTTCCAAGTCCAATAATCATTAATTTGGTATTTTCACCAAAGGTGACATGTCCTCCATCAATTTTTTTTAAATTCATGAAGCATGAATAGTCTCTGGTCATGTGTCTTGAACACTGACGGTCCAAGTACCATAAAATTTTATAGGAACTCTTTAGGAATCTTTCCTACATAATAGTCAAATAAAAATAGATTTTGGTACCCACACTAGTTTGGTTACAGTAATATTAGTGACTAGTGACTAAGGAACCCATATCTGCCTCATAGGTTTTCTATAATAATTATGTAAATTATTTGAAAAATAAACAATATTTGGTATAGAAAATCTTAAAACAGTAGAGAGTGTATCGTAACATTAACTAGCTGAATGTTTTCCAGAACTTGTAGTAAAGTTGTATGTCCAAGATTTAGAAACAAAATTAATTCTTCCAAAATTTATTATATGAGGTTGATATCCAATTCTAGTAGTATATTTAGTAGAAAACTATTTTCCTATCATTTTTTCCAATGTATCTTTTCCATTAGTAAACCTTTCAAGATCCTTTTTCAATTTCTCATTAGATAGATTTTGTAACACCCCGACCCATCTAAGTTAGAGCTGTTGCATTACATGTGATATTGGCATGGTTAGAAGAAATGAAAATCCCAAATGAGCGATCAGTTTAGCATTCTTGAAGAAACTAGATACATAGATGTTACTCAAATTACATTGGAAAAGTTTACATAATACACTACATAACGAAAACTAAAAACTGCATCCACCAGAACTCAATAAATGATCTCCTCTTTGTCACCTGTTCAATATAAACAATGAAACGGTTGAGCTCAAATGCTCAGTAAGGGTTAAAAATAGAAAAATCATGAGTACAATAATAAGTGTACCAAAATCAATATAATATAATCAAAATGGCATAGTGAATAAATGAATAACTAATGAAATTAATAAAGTGAGAATGAAACTTCATCCTTAGATTTTGTCATAGTGAAAACCTCATGGATAATAATAATAACTGATAATGAATAAAGAAAATTATTATTAATTTTACATCATGTATCTAGCACATGAAACCATATGACCATTGAAACGGTTTAGTTCTGTGGGTAGAAACCTGTTTTATTTTTAGAAACAAACTCAAAGGGTTTATCGCCAAAATGATTTGTCTCATGAGACCTACCGATGCATAGAGGGGATATAAAGGGCCCCAACCACCACTAAATGTCCAAATAATTCTTTATACATTTCTTCAATACAATAGAAAAATGCCTTTTCAATATCCATATAGAGTAGAGTATACGGATTCATCAATATTTCCATAATTAAAATAACTTTCCAAATAAGAATCGTATGTAAAATGGTATAAAGTTTAGACAATAAACATATCCATGATATGAGATTATGGATATTTAAAATAAATATAATTTCAAATGAAAGGTGATCTAAAATGGGCAGTAAGTACACCAAATAATGATTATTAGGTGCACAATACAAAGTTAGTCACAACAAAGTTGTAGTTGAGACAAAGTCCTTACCACAATGTAATCGGTCGAATCGTATGAACAGAACTAAATAACCCTCAAATGAATCATTGAATAATGTGAATATAAATTGAATCATGTTATTATATATCAAATGTCAGTACACATATACCATATACAAGAAATAAGTGGTGAGAAATGAAAATATCACAAAAATGAAAGTGAGATGAGAAACCCCTTACAAACTTTTCAAAATGGTAACGAGTGTTATTTTGTGGTTAAGGGGTATTAAATTATTTATATGTCACAAGGGCAGTATGGGGGAGGTTCAAAAACATACCCCATCATTATGAATTAAAAATAAAAGGGCACAACATAGGGGAGATTCTTGAACAAAAGTGAGAGAGAGGATCCCTTACATTATGCTTGAAGGTGTTCTTGAACTGTTATTTAAGACCTGAATAAACAAATTAAGATTATTAATTCCTATGTCCATAACATATTCTATATGTAAATGATTTATTATACCCATTTTTAGTTCATTCACCTCCTTTTTGATTACTTATACGGTTCAATTTCATTGTTCTGGCTCGTTTGTTTACTTGGTTTTAAATGATCGGTTCACTTATATTCAAGTTCGGAAAAAAATTTATGTTTGATGTGGTTGAAAAGAAATGAAGTTATATTCTACCAGTGAAAATATAGACGATTTCATGGTTTTAAATTTAATTTTGTTTCTTAGAGTGAAGTCAAATTATTATATATATAACCTTAGTGACAACCGTTTTGGCTAAACGGTGGGTTTGATTACAATGAACATGTTTTTCTTTATAACATAACACCATTTGTACAAAAGGATTATAGAACAAAAAATAGGATATATTGAATATATAATAATATGGTTCAACCATAACACAAATGGTTTCATGACCATAATTAAAGATTATAATAGAAATTAATAAACTATTTTCCTTGAATGTGCTAAGTTAGCACATCTCAAATGGTGATTTCATTTCTTTCGAATAAATGGTGGGGGAAAGGAGAGAAGTTAATGGAATGAAAACATTACAGTACATGTATGTTACTGGATTTATCATACTATCCTGGTGAGTAAAGAAAAAAAAGAAAGAAACTTAAAAGAATTGAAGGAATTGGAAAGAGGAATTTACCTCTTCAGACTTCCTCCTTTGAGAACCTATTAGGGGAAGAGTTTTTGGTATTTTGAAGAGGCTAGGAGATTTTTAACATGGGAGAGGATTTTGGGTAGAGACTTGGGAAGAATATTGTCAATGCTCAAGGCTTGAGTAGTTTGAGAGGAAGAGGGGGTGAGGGGAGATTTATATAGTGGAGGGGAGTGGAGTTTTCTTAATATTATAATCATTAATTTATTATTTCCTTTCAAGACAAACAATAGTTAGTATTCAATGACCAAGAATAGTAATATATGCATGTGACTTAGAACCAATTGGGCTTACATTAGCAAATCATCATCACTGACTCAATTAATCCATTATTTAGCATTTATTGTGAATTATAGGATTTTACTATTCATAAAAAATTTAAGTATTTCAGAAAAATCCCAAAAATTCCCCCTAACCATTTTTTGACGCTTAAAATCCAAAAATGAAGTCCATTTTTCAAAAATAATTTTTTAAATATTATAAAGTAAATATTTAATTAAATTCATTATTAAATCGAAAAATATAAACACTTAAAATTTTCATCTTCAATTTTAATGTGCCTAAATTCATTTAAACACTCAATGGTATGGATACCATTCATAAGAGTCATATTAATATTCATAAGGCTAAGTTAATATTCATAAGCGTAGGTTAATATTCATAAGGTTGGGTTACTATTCACCGAAAAATGATTTTACTTTATCGGACACCAAATAACTTACTAATCGCGACCATGCATAATAGATTTTCGAAATTCACCTCATATAAGTTAAAAAATTAGGTTTACTTCACTAGGTTATGGATATCTACTTTAAGTAACCATTTTCTATTCCATAAAGGCTCAATGATTCGTGAAATATAGGCTATAACTAAAAATAATTTAAGAGAAACATACCATGAAGTGTTTGGGGTGCTACATTATTCCCTCCTTCATAAATTTTGTCCTCAACATTTTATGTATGAAGCTCTCCAAAAAGAAGTCGCTGATTCTTTTTCATAGCATCATCTGGTTCCCATGTCGCTTCCTCCATATTCTGGTTTTTCCCAAAGAACCTTTACTAGACAAGTTGTTTGATTTCTCAATACATTCTCCCTTGTGTTAAGAATACCGATAGGCTTTTCACAGTATGACAAATCGGGTTCCAGTTCAATTTCTTCATATGTGAGTACATGCGTTGGTTATGTCTTGTATTTCTTTAACAATGACACATCAAATACATCATGAACTCTGGATAGATTTGGTAGAATCACTAAACAGTAAGCTACAGCTCTGATTCTTTCCATAATTTAAAATGGTCTGATGTACCTAGGGCACAGTTTCCCCTTCTTACCAAACCATAAAACACCCTTCCATGGAGATACTTTTAGAAATACATGATCTCCCACTTGGAATTCCAAGTCCTTTCTCCGGTTGTCAGCATAACTCTTTTTCTTACTTTTGGCTACTATAAAATGGGCTTGTATATTCTTCACCATTGTCGTGGTCTCTTCAATAAGTTCTAGGATTATAATTTTCCTCTCACAAACTTCATCCCAACAAGTTGGAGTTCGACAACACTTTCCATGTAATGCTTCATATGGAGCCATTTGAATATAAGAATTGTTGTAGGAAAATTACACCAAAGGAAAGTATTTATCCCACATACCTTGGAAATCAAGAGAGTATGACCTTAACATGTATTCTAATGTTTGAATTGTCCTTTCAGACTGTCCTTCGGTTTGGGGGTGATAAGAAGTACACATGTGAAGCATAGTATTCAAATCCTACTGGAGACTTTTCCATAATTTTGATGTAAACTAGAGATCTCTATCAGACCCAATCGATAGAGGTGGATCATGAAGTCTTACAAGTTCATTAATATAAAGTCTTTCCAAGCACTCAAGGGAAAAATCCTCTCTTATAGGAAGAAAATGTGCTGATTTTGTGATATGATCAACAATTACCCATATTTCATCATTCCTTATTGGTTTCCTTGTTATTCCGATGATAAAATCCATCATAATGTTATCCCACTTCCACATAGGAATAGGTAGAGGTCGCATCAATCCTTTGAGACATTATCTCTCGGCCTTCACTTGTTGAAAAACTAGACATCTTGACACGTAGTCAAGAATTTCCCACTTCATATTATCCCACCAGAAATAATCCTTCAGTTCTATATACATCTTGGTGATACCTGGGTGTATAGAGAAATTTGAGCTAGGAGCATCATCTAATAGTTCCATTTTTAGCTTAGGTACTGATAGAACGCATAACCTCTTCCCAAATTTCCGAACTCCTTCTTCACACACGATGTCAGCCAGTCTCTCATCCTTGACGTCATTAATTTTCTTGTACAAGTTCTCATCATCAGATTGAGAGTGTTTTATATTCTCTAATAAATATGGTTTAACAATAATTTGAAATAGTAAATATGTTTCCCTTTACCTAACAATTCCCATATCCATATTTTGTATATCCAAAAATATAGTATTTCTCTCAATCCCCATTTGAGTTAGAAGTCAATGACCTTTCCTGCTTAATTCATCTTCCACCTTATTCGCCTTTCCTGGTTGGTAGTGTATTGAACAGTTGTAATCTTTGAGTAACTCAATCCATCTCCTCTACCTCATGTTGAGTTCTTTTTGGGTGAAAATGTATTTCAAACTCTTCTGGTCTTTATAAATCTCACATCCCTCTCCGTAGAGATAATACCTCCATATTTTTAGATTAAAGACTATGAATGCTAACTCAAGATCATGAGTTGGATAATTTTTCTCATGAGTCTTCAACTATCTTAACACATAAGCACTAAATTTATCATTTTGCATAAAGACATAACCAGTCCATTCTTTGTTATATCGTTGTATATTACAAATTCACCACTTCCAGATGGAAGAGTCAGTATTGGAGCATTGACCAATATTTTTTCAATTTTTAGAACAATTTTGTACATTCTATTGTCCACACAAACATAACTCCTTTACGTGTGAGCTTGGTTAGGGGGTTAGCCAGTCAGGAAAAATTCTGAATGAAACGCCGATAGTAACATGCTAAGCCAATAAAACTGTAAACCTTAGTTATGTTTATTGGTGTGGGCCAATCTTGGATTGACTTTTTCTTCATAGGATCAACTAGGATTCTATTCTTAGAGAAAATATGACCTAGAAAAGAAACTGATTGAAGCCAGAATTCACATTTTCTAAACATCCTATATAATTTATTTCTTCTAAGAGTTTTCAGAATGAACCACAAGTGATTCTCATGGTCTTCATAGATTTTTGAGTATATGAGGATATCATCGATTAATACCACAACAATGTTATCATGATATTCCTTGAAAACTCTATTCATTAAATCCGTGAAAACAGAGGGTTCATTTGTCAGTATAAAAGGCATTACTGTAAACTCGTAATGATCATACATGGTCCAAAATGATGTATTAGGAATATATTCCTTCCTTACATGCAACTGATGATATCCAGATCGAAGTTCAATCTTCGAAAAGTATTGAGCTCCATGAAGTTGATCAAATAAATCATCAATCTGGGGAAGAGGATACTTATTCTTTATTGTAATAGCATTGAATTCCCTCTAATCAAGGCAAAGCTTCATGGATCTGTCTTTCTTCTTGACAAAGAGGACAAGGGATCCCTGTGGAGAAACACTTTTTCAAAGAAATCCATTTCACTAAAATCTTCTATTTGTTTCTTTAACTCTACTAATTCCACAATATCCATTCTGTAGGGATTCTTTGATATAGGTCTTGCATCAGGAATTAAATCGACAGAGAACTCAACTTCCCACTCTGGAGGATGTCCAAGTAAATCCTCTAGAAATACATCAATGAATTCTTGCACTTTGTGCACATATTCAATTTGAGTATTTCTTTCCTTTCCCCTAGATATAGGTTTATCTTCCTCTCCATGTATTGCATTCAGTAGAGCTACTGGGGGTGGTTCTAGATAAGAATCTGTTGGAGAAGTTTCTTCTCTAAAGACAAGGGATTATACACTATTTTCAAAAATGGTAACTTCCTTCTTCTTATAATAAATCATCACATCATAATTTGATAGCCAATATATACCGAGAATTATATCAAATTCAGTCATTGGTATGATGATATGTTTAGAAACTAAAGCACGTCTTGGTGACTAGAGGGGGACTAGTCAACATGCCTTTGTTTCAATGATACATCTCTTAGGAGTTTTGACTAACAACTACATTATTAAATTAAATTGGACATATCTAATTTTCTTGGAAATCTGGGAAGATTTAAATGAATGTGATGATCCAGAATCAAGTAAAGTGTTAGATAAGATTGAGGAAACTATTAAAGTACCTTCCACCACGTCATTAGGAACTCCAACCTCTGCTTTTGTAATCGCGTATTTATCCCTTGTTCTCTTGGATTTTTCTGAGGCATGTTTCCTTGGTGCTTAAGACACTCTTTTTCATACTATCCCATCTCTCTGAAATTGTAGGATTTAATATCATTGAATTGTTTCTTCCCCTTGCATTCATCAGGTCGATGACCCTTTTCTCTGTAGTTATAGTACACTCCCATGCCTTTAAACCATTTCCCAAGGTGATTCTTTCTACAGTTCTCACATAATGGGAAAATCTTTGTTCCCTTTCTCTTCTTTGGTTCTTCTCCCTTTCCTTTTTTATCAGAGTATCACTTCTTATCTTGGTTTCCTTTTAAAATATTTGATCTAGAAAATTCCCTCTCTGTTTTGATGGCACTTGATACAATTTCATCATATGATGAAAATGATTGAGAATCCAGATCCCTTAGAATACTTGGCTTAAGGCCTTCAAAGAAATGATAAATCTTGTCTGACGAGTCACGTATATAATCTATGGCATACTTGGCCAACCTTGTGAAAGTAGCCTCATACTCTACGACACTATCTTCTTCCCTTTGTATTAAGCTTCAGAATTTCCTCCTCATTTCAGTTCATCGCCCACAAGGGAAATATTTTTCGAAGAATATTTCATTTAAAATTACTCCATTCCATATCTTCTCTTTTCTCTTCCTCTGTGGTATTCTGAGTCAAGGACCACCATTGATCAACGTAACCCTTGAGACAATATACTGCCAGTACTACCTTTTCATTTTCATTGCATCTTAATTCCATGAATATATTTTCAAGGGACATGATCATTTTCTCAGCATCCACTGGGTCAGTAGTCCCACTAAAATATGGGGGCTACTGCTACATGAAATGATCCAACATAGGTGTGGAATGGTTATTCGTTACACCCTGAGTAAGTTTCCCCAATATGGGCATGATTTGATCTACGCCAACATAGACTCTGTTGACTTTCTTAGTAGGGAGAACCTTAACTTTACCACGAGTATTGAATCCCCTTATTCTGTTAGATGCCATTTCTAAATAATGGGATACACTAGATTAGTTTATTAATCTTAAATAGAAAATCGCCCAACATAGATTGAAATTCTATGCATAGCTAATCCTATAAACATGATTTCTCTGAGGAAAAATTTACCTTAAACTCCATCATAACGGCTTTTAAATAATATATTTATTATCCTAAGCATATCCCCAGGGTGTTTCTTAACCAAGAGTGCAGTAAGGCCTGTTGTTGTGCACTCTTTCCCATTCGAGTCCAGCTTATAGCGGTGCTTTCGGGTTTTACCCCTAGATACATCTCCGCTATAGCCGCCTCTACTTACTCGTATGCACACATGGATGTATTGCTTAAAATATCCACAGAATATATTCCTTACCAAAATACCAGGATGTTCTTGTATGTTTATCCTCAAATACTGACTTAGGTCTTTATTCCCAACTATACATTTCCTAGTCTAGTTTCCTAGTTTTCTACTAAACTTCCTCTGACAATAACTGTAACACCCCGACCCCTCTACGACGGAGCCGGTGCATTACTTGTGATATTGGAATGGATAGAAGGAATGAAAATCACAAAGGAATGATCAGTTTTGTAGTATTGAAGAAACTAGATACATAGATGTTATTCAAATTATATTAGAAAAATTCACAAAATATAATACATAACGAAAACTAAAAACTGCATCCACAAGAACTCAATAAATGATCTCCTCTTTTTCACCTATTTAAAGTAAAAAATGGAAGGGGTGAGATAAAATTCTCAGTAAGGGTTACAAATAGAATAATCATGAATAAAATAATAAGTTTAGCATAATAAATCTGATATAATTAAAATGTCATAGTGAATAAATGAATAAATAATTCCATTAATAAACTGAGAATGAAATTGTATCCATAGATTTTTTTCATTGTCAAAATCTCATGGATAATAATAATAAATAATAATGAATAAATAGAATGCTTATTAATTGGGTTTCATGTATCTGGAACATGAAACCATAATACCATTAAAACGGTTTAGTTTTGTGGGTAGAAACCCGTCTGATTTTTGGAATCAAACTCGAAGGGTTTTTCGCCAAACTGATTTGTCTCATGAGACCTACCGATGCACCGAGGGGAAATAGTGGGCTCCACCCACCACTACATGTCCAAATAATTTTTTATACATTTATTCAATAAAATATCAATAGGATTTTTCAATATCCATATAGAATATAATATACAGTTTCATCAATATTTCCATAATTAAAATAACTTTCCAAATAAACACCATATGTAAAATGGTATATGGTCTAGAAAACAATTATATACCTCATTTTTGAGTATGGATATTTAATATAAATATAATTTCAAATGAAATGTGATCTAAAATGGGTAGTAGGTACACCAAATAAGGATTATTAGGTGCAGAATACAAAGTTAGTCACAACATAGTAGTTGAGACAAAGTTCTTACCACAATGTAATCGGTCGAATCATATGACCATAACTTAATAACCATAAAATTAATAATTGAATGAAATGAATATAAATATAATCATGTTATTATATGTAAAATGGAAGTACAAATATACCACATACAAGAAATAAGCGGCGAACAATGAAAATCTCACAGAAATGAAAGTGAGCTGAGAAACCCCTTACAAACATTTTGGCATGGTAACGAGTGTTATTCTGAGAGAGTAATGTGAGGTAAAGGGGTATTCCATTATTTATATGTCACAATGGATGTATGGGGGAGGTTCAAAAACATACCTCATTATTATGAATTTAAAATAAAATAGCATAACATAGGGGAGATTCTTGAACAAAGGTGAGAGAGAGGATCCCTTACCTTATGCTTGGAGGTGTTCTTGACTTGTTATTTAAGAACTGAATAAAAAAATTAATCATATTAATTCCTAAGTCTAGAATATATTATCTATTTAAATGATTTATTATACCCCTTTTTAGTTCATTAATGGACTTTTTGATTAGTTATAAGGTTCAATTTTATTGTGCGGGCTCATCTTTTTACTTGGTTTAAAATCATCAGTTCACTTATATTCATGTTTGGATAAATATATAAGATGGGTGTGGTTGTCCTGAAATGAAGTTATATTATATTAGTTAACATCCATAATATTACATGGTTTTAAATTTAATTTGGTTACTTACAGTGAAGATGAATTATTATATATATAACATTAGTGACAACCATTTTGGGTAAACGGTGGGCTTTATTACAATGAACATGTTTTTCTTTATAACATAATATCATTTTTACAAATGGATTATAGTACTAAAAATAGAATATATCACATATATAATAATCTGGTTCAACCATCACTCAAATGGTTTCATGACAATAATTAAATATTATAAAAGAAATTGATAAATTGATATCCTTGTATGTGCTAAATTAGCACATCTCAAATGGTGCTTTCATTTCAATCAAATAAATTGTTGGGGGAAATCAGAGAAGGTAATGAAATGAAAAAATTCTAGTACATGTGTTTTACATGATTTATCATACTATTATGGTTAGGAAAGAAACAAAAATGAAAAGAACTTAAAATAATTGAAGGAATTAGAAAGTGGGATTTACATCTTGAGACTTCCTCCTTTGAGAACCTCTTAATGGGAGAGGTTTTGGTATGTTGAAGAGGCTAGGAGATTTTGGAAGTGGGGGAGGATTTTGGGGAGATACTTGGGTAGAATATTGGAAAGGCACAAGGCATGAGTGGTGGATAGGAACAGGTGGTGAGGGGTGATTTATATAGTAGAGGGGAGAGGAGTTTTCCTAATATTATAATCATTAATTTATTAGTTCCTCTCAAGACAACCAATAGTGAGTATTCTAAGACAAATAATAGTAATATATGCATGTTAATTCCAACCAATTGGGCTTACATCAGCATATCATCATCAATGACTCAACTAATCCATTATTTAGCATTTACTGTGAATTATCAGATTTTACTATTCATCAAAAATTTAAGTATTTTAGAAAAAGCCCAAAAATTCACCTTAACAATTTTTCGACATATAGAATCCAAAAATAAATTTCATTTTTCAAAAATAATTCTCTACATATGATTCATTAAATAATTAATTAAAGTCATTATTTAATCGAAAAATATAAACACTTAAAATTTTCATTCTCTATTTTATGGTGCCTAAATTCATTTATACACTCAGTGGTATGGATACCATTCATAAGAGTCATATTACTATTAATAAGGGTATGTGACTATTCATAAGTCTAGGTTTCTATTCATAAGGGTGGATTACTATTCACCTAAAATTGATTTTTCTTTATCGTACTCTAAATAACTTACTGATTGCTACCATGAATGTGAGATTTTCGAAATTCTCATTCTAGAAGTTATAAAATTAGGTTTAATTCACTAGGTTATGGATATCTATTTTATGTAACCATGTTCTGTACTATAAAGGATCATTGATTCATAAAATATTGGCTATAACTAGAATGTATTTAAGAGAAACATACCATTAATTGTTTGGTGTGCTAGAATTTTAATTCATTGTTCTCTTTTTTTAATTGAGCATTTTTCTCCCTTTTTTCGATGAGTGTATTTCTTAAAGTTGAGGTGGGAGCATGTTGTTTCTTTATAGACTTGTATTTATCTATTAATTAATTTCAAGTCACTTCTAGAATATTAAAATACTCAATCATTTTTTCATGAGATATATTTTCAGAGTCACTCTCATCTTCAGAATAATAGGAATTGTGTACAAGAGATTCCAATGTTACTTTAGATTTGGTTTTCATAAAACACATATTGGCTTTGTTAGCCTATTTATCATGTGAAGATTCTGAGTCACATGAAATTTCTTCATATGTACTCTATGTTTCTTTCATTTCCTTTTTATACATTCTATTTATGTCCTCATATTTCTTTTTGTACATGAGCTTGGGAAAATTGGCCTTGATATATCCTTTTTTCTTACATTCATAGCAGAAAATCTCATCCGACTTGTCACTTATTTTCCAATAATTCTTCCAACTCCCTTTTTGATCATATCTTCCCTTGATGTTAGGATTTCTGAAAAAGTTCTCCTTCTGATAGAATCTCTTAAACCATTTGGCTAATTGAGCCATCTCGTCATCGCTGTTAGGTGACAATTGTTCACTTCTATAACATTTTATAGAAACTCCCAATTTTCCTTTGTGTTTAGAGTTGGTGGACTTGAATGCAACATATTTTCTCTTGGGTTCATCCTCCTCTTCCTTGTTGACTTTCAAATCCTCTTCATACATCATCAGTTTTCCAATGAGTTCTTTTATAGGTAGCTTTCTGATATCGAATGACTCTCTAATAGAGATAGAGGTTCCTCTCTATCTGTCAGGTAGACATCTGATAATCCTCATGATTTGTTCTTTGAAAGGTACTTCTCTTCCAAGAGAAATCAAGGTTTTAGAAATTTCATTGAACCTGAGATACATGTCAAAAATAGGCTCATTAGGTTTCATTTTAAAGTTATCATATTAGATAGTGTAAGTATTAAGTCTCATTTCATTCACATAAGAAGTTTATTCATGTGAAACAGACAATGTATTCCAAATTTCATGGTCAGTTTTACATGAAGAGAATCTATTAAATTCCTCATCTGATAAAGAGTACTATAAATCATTCATAGTTTTGCAATTGTTATTATAGGAAGTTTTTTTAGCTTCAACCCTATTGATTCTATCTGTTGCAAGAATCTTGTATTCATTTATAATTGAAAACAATATTTTAATGCTCATACTTTCTAAATGAATTCTCATTTTAGTTTTACATTGAGCAAAATAAGTTCCATTAAATAATGTTGGTATGTTGGTTGCAGCACCTTCCAACCTATTATCCATACCAAATAAATACTTATAAAGTGCTATAAATTTAGAATTAACAAAAATTTACAGATCGTTAATGTACAACTAAAATCAGATTTGAATAGGGTCAAAAATAGAGTCATAATAGGATTATCAAACACTAATTTGATTCAAAATGTTGGTCGGAGTAGATTAATCTAGAGGGGTGGAGGTTGAATTGAGTATCTTTTAAAAATTTCCATTTAAAATTTATTCTTAGAAGGGTTCCCAAATAAATTTAAATACAGCCCAGTTAATCAATATTATACTGTTCTGAATGTTTGACGGTTAAATAAATCTTAGAAGATTTATTAATTCTTAGTAATATTAATAGTAATTATTAACATTACGTTTGAATCTATTCTAATAAGGAAAAATTATAAATTCTTTCAAAGATTAACTATCAAATTAATTTTAGTGATTTTTGAATTAAACAATAAAACAGAGACAGCTAAAATTAAACAACAAAGTAGATATAAAACAAGTGGATGAGTCCCCAGCCATGACCTAATCCAATCCACTTGGTGATCACCTACCACCGAGCAGTTTATATAAATAAACTAGATACACGGCCTGTATCGGGATTTACAACAGTTCATATGACTATCCAGGTCACAAGATCCCTTCCACATTTCTTCGTGGTTATGAACTAACAGGTTACACACAACATATTCCGCAGTTATATGTGGGAATACAAAATTTTATAAATATGTAAGATACAATATATCTTGTATCCTTCAGTTTGATGTATGAGATAGTGTGTGTTTAATACAGATACACTCATTGGTCTAAAGGTATTAAAAATAATACACAACAGAGCATAAATGATCATACATGGTTATAAGTTCTCTATGTGTTAGTCTATGTAGTTCTAGACATGTGAGATGAAGCAGATGTAGAGATCGAGTCCTCTTGAGGAAAAAATAGTACCGTATTTCATCTAGATCTAGATTTTGTTCTTAGTGGTATTGTCAATACGATGATGTGCTCAGTGATTTTGTACTATGATGTCCACCTTGTTGATTCAAGAATGCTTCGTGTGTTTTTTAGGAATATTGAGTTGCATGTTTCGATTTTTTTTTACAGTAAAGCTAGGGTGTACTTGGTTGTTTTAGTCTATATTTTTTTAATGGTTTTCACTTCTCCTTTATTCTCAGAGTGCATGTGTTGGAGCCGACATGATGCATCTACTTTTCACCTTGTACCTCATACTGTCAGATGATATGTCTATAAAAAAACATTAATTATGTTTGTGCATTTAAATGATTCAAATATGACCATTAGAAATTATATTGCAAAACAACAAAAGAGATTAAGAAATGGTGTCATAGTTTGTCTGTAAATGATGTCTCTATGAAATGGTGTCTCCTTGAAAAGGGGTCTCCTTGAAACTATGTATGGATAGTTTGGGTGTATGGATTCCCATGGAGTCTCGATGGTCTTGGTGTATGGACGGTCAGGATGTCTATATGGTCATTGTGTATGGATGGTCACGGTGTCTGGATGGTCATGGTGTTTGGATGGTCATGGTGTTTGGATTGTCAAAGTGTCTAGATGGTTACGGTGTCTGGATGGTCATGGTGTTTGGATGGTCACGGTGTCTAGATGGTCATGATGTCTGGGTCCTTTGCCAGAAAAACACAACCGGTGGCAGACTCACGGTTTCTTAGACTTAGCGAAATATTTTTATACAGACGTAAACAGCGATACTCATAAAATGGTTTAGACTTATTCATTCATCAATGAAATAATTATGAAGGAAATTAAATATAGTGTACAATAATTAAACTTAATGTATAGTAATTAAGATCTTGGATAGGTTTATTTAACACATAAATATACTAATCATCTGGACACATGATTTGAGACAGATTAAAAAAAGATTAACAAGCATTATAGAATGTAAAGGATTTTTTATTATTAAAGCATGAGTAACACAAGAGGAGTCAAACAAATTCTATCCTCACACATTCATAATTCATAGAATGATGGACTTCTTCATCTTGGTGAATGAAAATCTCTCTATCACCAAGTATATGGCTAAATTCAAGAATTTAGGGTGATTTAAACCCTACGTTTCTACTAGTGTGTCCTTGAAGGTGAACCTCTTTGAATCAGGTCTAACACAGGTGATTATTTCAAAGATTACCATGCTCAGTATTATGAACTATACAGAGATAGTCAATAGAGATATTGCGGTTGAAAGGGTTATCTTAGAATCTGTGGGAGGAGGATTCATGCTGACACCCATGGGAAATGGTGGGAACTTTAATACTGGGAGCAAGTGGAAGAGGGACACCAATTTCAATGGAGGGAGCATGAATCAAAACCAGAAAACTAGATCAATAAACATTCCTTATAACCCAAGATCTAAGTTGGATGTTTCCAATGTGGTTCATTCGACCACATGAAATGGGAGTGCACAACACTAGTAGGATAATGCCATTATTTCAAAAATATGGGACATGTTCATCGATATTGTCATAGTGCTCTGAGTTCAAGTGCTCGAGACACTTCTCAGAAATCACAGGCATCATATGCTTTGATAAAGCAATGGAAGAAGAATAAATCTCATCAGCAGAATAGAGCTATCCATAGTGATTATAGGAATATCATTACTTTTAAGGCCATGAAATCACAACAGGGAAGCAAGGAGATATGTGTTCTGATGAAACAATTATATGGAGTAGAGCATTATATTATTGATGATGAGTCAAGACCCTACACAGTGTGAGGTAATATTCTTTTTTAATTTTACCCCTACACATGTATTGGTTGATAAATGTTGATCACATTCCTTTTTTCTTCTTGTTCTGTTGAATTTCTATTCTTAAAAGATGAGATCAAGCCTTATATGAAAAAACTTCAAACTCTTATTGGAAAAAGAGAATGTTGTGCCCTTGTGTGTAGAAAATATTCTCTAACTATTAATGGAGGTGAGATGAAATGTGATTTCTATCTATTGGAGATAATGTTCTATGATTTAATCCTAGGTATGGATTAGTTGACAACGTTCCAGAATCACATTAACTATTATACTAGAAACTGAAGTTTTATAGATGATAATTGTGTTAAGAATCTCTTTCGAGGATACCAAATGGAAAAGATAGGTGAAATGGTCTTGTTGGAACCAATGGCTTGAACTTCCTTCTATCAGTTGGTAGTATTGTATTTGGAATCAATATAAGAGAACAAGGATAGTAGTTTTCCATCAGTTGTGGACTAGTTTCCATATTTGTTTCTCGAAAATTTACCAAGGTTACAACTAGTAAGGGTTGTTGATTTTATGATTGATCTATTTATTAGGAAAATCCCTATCACTATTCTAAATTGTATGATACTGAAAACAATATTAATGGATTTAATTTAAAGTTATAAGATATGGAGATAAAAGGGTTCATTTTCCCGAGCACTTCTATATGGGAGGCACTGGTTTCATTTGACAAGAAAGTGGATGGAACTCTAAGGTTGTGTGTTCACTATCATAATCTCAAACACGTTACGATAAAGAAAATTTATCCACTCGCATTAATTGGCTATCCATTCGATAGAATGAGGGGACCTCAGTGGTTCTCCAAAATTGACTTGTTATTAGGTTATCACCAATTGTGAGTTTGGATGGAGGATCTTCCAAAGGTACCTTTCAGAATTGGATATGGATATTATGAGTATGTTGTTATGCCTTTCGGTCTTATGAATTCACCATTGGTCTTTATGGAATTAATGAATCAGATATTTCAGAGGTATCTCAATTCTTTTGTTGTGGTGTTTGTGGATGACATATTAGTGTATTCAAGGAAAAGGGATGATCATGAGGAACACTTGGAGACGGTGTTGGGAATCTTGAGGTATCATATTTTTATGAAAAATTATCAAAGTGTGATATTTGGAAACAACAGGTACAATTTCTTGGCCACATAATTTCTAAAAGAGGTGTTTCAGTGGATCCATAAAAGATAGAAGTTGTATTCTCTTGGAAGCCACAGAATAATTTCTTGAGAAATGATGCTTCATTGGTCTATATGGTTATTACTGAAACTTTGTTCATGAATTCTAAGAAATAGCTTTTCCTATGAAAAATTTTATAAAGAATAATATTCCAATCCTTTGGGACAAATAACTTTAGAATTCATCTCAATATTTTATGTTTTGCCTTGCATCAACACCTATCTTGATGTTTTATGAATCATGAAAAGGGTATGTGGTGTATCATAATTCTTCAAGATCACGGTATGGATGTTTTCTCATGAAAGGAGATCATGTTTTTGATTACGGATTATGGATATTACGAGTGCATGAAATGATCTACCCAATTCATAATTTAGAGTAAGCTATTGTAGTCCGTGATTTGAAGACATGGTGTCACTATATATTTGATGAGAAATTTATTATTTTCAAGGATAACAAGAGGTTGAATAATATATTCTCACAAAAATATTTTAGACAGATCCAAATAATATGAATGGAGTATCTTCAAATGTATTACTTTGATTTCATGTATACACCAGGTAATGACAATTTTTTTTTTGATGCATTAAGTCAAAAGTTGTACGCTCAATTGGATACAAAGGCTTCAGATTAGTGGAAGTTGATATTAATCCTAGCCGACATGTGCATGGAATGTGAATGATGAGGTGATTTTGTGGTTTTTATTCTAGTTTTGGTGGTTTCTAATTATTTTGATATGGTTAAAGAGACAAAGATATCCAATTAAAAATGTGTTTCGATGAGTTCAAAACTCAATGTAGAGTAGACCATAGAGGGATAACTACTTGAACACTGGGTTATAGACACTGAGCTATAGCCACTATTTTCTAAACCCTTAGCTATAAGTTTTTATACCATGGATATAGCCACGTTTTTACATTAAATTGTGGCTCTAGGGAATATTGTAATAAGTTATCACAATATTTTCACTAAACCATGGTTATAAGATTTATTTGAGAGATATAACCACAGTTTGGGTAAAAATTTGATATAAGTTCATTTTACATGGTATATATCCATAGTTTGGGTAAAACTATGGCTATAGGGTCTTTTCCAGTGTTTATTACCACAGGTATGGGTAAACTATGGCTATGAGGTCTTTTTCCAAGGGTTATAGCAATGTTTTGGGTAAAACTATGGCTATAAAGTATTTTTTATAATGTTCTGATGCCACAGTTTGTGTAAAAATGTGGCTATAGAGTATTTGTTTCATTTTATATAGTCACAGTCCCTCAAAACTGTGGCAATAGGTCCTCCTCCCTTGCATGGGAAAAACCTTACCCACAAAAAATGGAAAAAAGGGTTATATCCACTGTTAATATTCTATAGACACAGTTTTTAATAATATATATAACAATATATGTGTGTGTGTCTGTGTGTGTGTACCCAAAGGCATCTTTGGTGTAGTGGAAAGGTGGATTGTGGGCATAATGGAGGTATAAAGATTGAATCTAGTTGGGAACACATTATTTTTGGGCTATAGAAATGGTTTACATGGGCTATATCCAGAGTTGAAAACCATGGAAATTTCCCTATTTCCATGGTGGACAATTGTGGCTACAGCCCAACAGCCGCGATGGATAGGTATGGGGGCTATAGCCACAGTTTGGAAAACCATGGAAAAAGGGATATAGCCATGGTTTTCAATAGGTGTTATAACTAAAATCTATAGCCACTCTAATACGTGCCACAGCTAGCTGGAACCGTGGATATAGCTTATAACCACGTTTGGACCTATAGAGCCATGGTTTTAACCCCTTTATCCACATTGTTTTACAAGGGATATTGATCGATTTTCCAGTAGTGGATGGAAGATGGATGATAGTTCAGTGGTGTGGTTCAGAAATCAGATGGTCGTACATATGGATTTTTAGTAACAACTTCTTCATGCTTACCACCATTTAAGACAGGTTGCTTGTCCTAGAATACAGATGATGTATAAGGCGTTGAAATAACTATTTAGATGGATGGAAAAAAAGGAAAGTGGATGAGTTTGTTTCAAGATACATAGTTTATTAGGAAGTTGTGGTAGAATATCCAAAACTAGAAGATATATTGTAGTCTATACCTATACCTACATGAAAATGGGAGCAGACCGCTAAGGATTTTGTAACAGGTCTTCAAAGAATGATCTCGTAATAGGATACCATATGGGTGATAGTGGATCAACTCACAACATCGTCTCATTTCATCCCTATTCGTGAATCTCATATATTGGGGAACTTTTCAAAAAACTATATCCAAGAAGTGGTAAAGGGGAATGGAGTACCAGTTTTGATCATATCACATAGATATACGAGGTTTACATCTCATTCTTAGAGTTACTTATAGAAAACCCTTGGGACTCAGTTGAAAATGAGTATTGCGCATCATCCCCAGATGGGTGGCCAATCTGAAAGGGTGATACAAATTTTGGAAGATATAGTTTGGGCTTGTTTAATAGATTTTAGTGATTCATGGGAAGATCACATGAACTTTGTGGTGTTATATTATGAAAAAATTCATCAGGATCAATACATATGGCTCATTTTGAAGATTTTTATGGGATTCCTTTTCACTATCCACTTAGTTGGGTGGAACCATGTGATAATTCAGTAGTTGAGACGAACCTTGTCCATGAAACAATCGAGGAGATTTAGTTGATCTGGAAACTGATGGAGATAGCTCAGATTCCTCATAAATCTTATGCGGATCATTTTCGATGGTCATTGTCATTCGTGGTGAGTGATCATGTGTTCATGATGATTTCTACAAGGTTTGGACATCATTATTTTTGGATTTAAGGAAAATTATAACCATGATACTTATGCCGTTTTGAGATACTAGACTAGGTTTTTGAGGTCGAATATCAGCAGGAATTTTCACCATGGTTTAGTGTGATGCATAATCTGTTTTATGTATATCAAATGAAAAAAAATCATATAGACCCTGAACATTTGATTATCTGGGATCACATTTACCTAGACAAAGATGCTTTATTGGTTCACATGCTTGTGAGGATTTTGGTTAGGAAAGTGAAAGTCTTGATTGAAAAAAACATTGTTCTTGGGAGGGCTTTATGGAAACATGCTCATATACTAGAAGAGTATTTGGAATGAAAAAAAGGAAATGAAAGATAAATGTCTACAACACCTTCACAACATCTATGATTTTCTAAATTCTAGATATGGAAAGACCAAAGGTGGGGAGAATTTAGCAACCACATTTTCAATTAAGTAACCCTTAATTTATTATTTTTATGTATGTAATGTATATGGGTGATGTTTGGGAGATTTTGGAGAAATATTTGAGATTTTTGGGGATTTTATTTAGATTCATGATTGGTGAAAGGTTTGGTAAAACCATAAAACACCTAAAAGAAATCATGAACATTGAGATAGAGGACAAAGGGAATGCACACATGCAGTGTACGGGTAGCGTGTGGTTTTACAAAACTGTGCAAAGTGGGGAAATGTTGAGGTAGTGGGATTTGCCACAGTTGGTGCACATATTTTTAATCATGTGAGCTAATCGTGCATGGTTCATCCTTGAGGTAGTGGCTGGGGTATGGTTTTCACAAGGTTTCTTAATCATGTGACTAAACCATGTGAGATTTGAAAAATATCATCCAAAAAAAGTGGATCTTGGTCGGCTTTGTAGTTTAGTGCCTTTTTTCCTTCAAAATTACCCTAACTTGATATTTTCCCCTCTCAATGGTCAGAGAAACTCTTCCATCATTTTTATTCCATCGAGAGGCTTCCCTTAGTGATTTGATGATGAATACTTATAGAAAGTTATTGTTCCAAGTTCTTCTTGCCACCCTTCCCATCATACACTTACCTATCTTTATCATTCTCCTAGATCTACAATTTTTGTGTTTATAACTAATAAATTTGATTACAAATATGATTATATTTTTCTTTGTTCATGATAGGGTAAAACATATAAGGAATTTTTATAGAGATTTTACCCACCTTTGTGGATGTTTTTCGTGTTATGTTTCAATTTTTCCCATTTTCTGATGTATGTGGCTTCACTCTTCTCCACTCTATTTAAAATTTGAGGGAATAATTTCAAATTTATTGTTTATTTTATGTGAAATTATTTTTAAAATCCCTATTGATTGATTTTTTGTGGAATTATGTAAGATGGTTATTTTGTTAGAAGGTGATTTTTGTAACATGATTGTAAAATGATTTTTTTAAAATGACGGTTTAGTTTTGATACATGGAAATGTTTTTTCAATAATGGTTTTGCCTCACTGAAATGGTTTCTAAAATGTTTTTCAATAAAATGGTGGTTTTTTATAAATATTGAAATGATGTTTTTGGCATGGTATGGTATAATGGATTGGTGTGAGTTCATATTGCATTCATGAGGCCTAATTTAAATATGACTTGCTGCTCCGTGAGAAAGGTGTAATGGAATATGATATAAAATTATCTTTTAATGAATTGGTTGATCATGGAGAAAACAATCATTTTTATGGAATTTTCATAACTATGAATTCATGGTTGGAGGTGTGGATATTTAGAATGGAATTGTTATGCTGAAATGGAACATATGGAATGGATTAAAGTATTGTTCGGGTTTTTTCAGGGAACTTGATGTTGTTTTGTGAAGATGGTTTCATTGTAACTTGTTTATTTATTGATATAAACAATTTTAGAAATTGTTTTTTATAAAATATTTTTATATTATCGTTTCTAACATGTTTTATCCTAGTGGCGTGGGTAGGGTATTCATTGGGGGAAATCTAATGATTTTCCTTACTCACCCCTGTTTTGGAACTGTGGTGCTTTTGCAGAAGTTGTTTATCAATAAATGGAAAAAGGTAAAGTATCACATACCTTTTGAAGTACTTCATGAAACATTGTCTGTAGATTGATTTGTAGCATGGAGAATTTATAGCTTTGGAGTTTTGGGTTATATTTGAGTTTTGATTATTTTGTCTTCCCCTATATACTTTGACATTGTAGTATTCTTATGTGGCCCTTGGTTTTGATATAAAGAATATTTTTTAGTTTTCTTTCATTTTATCATGAATAATGTGGTGTCTTGTTTGGTTATGGTATGTTTGGTTTGTTTTTTATTTCTTAAAGTGAAAATAATCACCCTCTTGTATTGAATCCCTTCAACATTTATTTCTAACTTTGAGAATCTTGCTGATGTCATCGAAGGCCATGTAAGGTTACACCACCTTTTCAGGGCAATGAGAAGGGTCAGAATGTTATATTACCCCTATATGCTTATATAACACATCTAAATCTTCTTTCCAATATCCTTATTGGGATTTATATTCTAGTAAATCCACAAACTCAAAATTTCACAAAAATTTCTAGGATGTAATTCTACACATAGAAATATCCCTTTGGGTTTTCACTAATGTTATCACATCATAATTACAAAAAATATATAAACAAATCCTAATAAATAATTAAATCCAACTCATATAACAATTACAAGAAACTAAGATAATGATATCTTTATTTCACAAAAAAAATCAATGAGATAAAATTACATTATAAAAAATAATATCAAACACCATAAACCTAATTATTTGGTGTATTGGAGGAATAGATACATACACAACACATTATATAGCACATGTGATTATTTCTACATAATTTAGCCACACTAGACTCCATTTTCAAATTGAAAGAAGTTATTACCGTATTCATAACTTTGGAAATGTAAACCTAATAATTGGGTGAGATTAAATTACCAATAAGATAAAACTCATCAACATGTTATCAAGGTTAACAAAAAAATAGGGAAGAACAAGAGTAGTATATAAATATCATATTAAAAATAACATGTATCAAAAATAGTTTTTCGTAGTTCATGATAGTAGGATAAGTAATCTATAAAAAATAAACCATGGTGGAAACATGAGATAATAAACATGATCTAGGGAATATAATTTTAGGAATAATGATATGGAAATTTATGCAAATGATCTATGAAAATCCTAAAAAATAGGTGTAGGTATCATAAAATAGTGGCATGGTAATCATAACTTATTCCCCATAACATATATTATCATGCATCATTACTTGATTCCCTTAGTGTATCATGTATCATTATACGATTACCATAAACATTATGTAGTTGGAACTACAATCGGTTTCCCATAGTATAGGCGAGTAGGTTTTACTTCCTAATTCCTATAGTCTGACTAGAATTAATACTTGAGTTCCTTAATTATATCATGAGATATAAAACCTTATCCAATTGTTTAGGGGGGTAAATAGTACCCCCAAATATCATAATAATAATCGTCAATACATATGTGTTCCATTAGAACATCAAAACATTAATACTTCTGAAATCACTAAATTTACCTATGGAAGAGAGCCGGGTTTTTTGAAACAAAAATTACTTGAACTCTCCATAAGACATCTGGAGAAAGAGGATGGATGGTGGGTTAAAAAATCGCAAGTGTAACATAAGGATCATTATGGATAATGACATATATAATAACTAATTTCATAATATAATTGGATAAATAACTTGAATAAAAATGGGGAATATACATTTTTAAAGACATAAAAACTCCTTAAATTTTTTTCCATAAAATGAAATCTAAAAAAAATAAAAAATTATCTTTTAAACCCAAATAAGTGGATTCTCAAATAAAAATATTTATAAATGATTTATTTATAAAACTCATTGATATAACATAAAACACTAAATATTTCTTTTTTAATAAAATAGAAAAGACTTTAAAATCCCTTTAAAAAATAATAATGCCTTTTCAAAATCAAGATTTTAATTTCAAAAAACACAAGAACATTTTATTATCTTTTATAAATAATAAAAAATTAAAATTATTTAGAAAAAATTTTAAAAAATTAAGGAAAGGAATATTCTTAAAGAATAATTCTCACATGGACAGAGAAACCAAATAGGAGTTTTTACGAAATGTTTTGATCATACTCATAAAGGGTGAATTTATACACCAAATTAGGGTGTAATTTCCAAAAAAGTAATGTGAAAAGGTTTTGAAAAGTTTTAATTTACAAAATTAACTTCACTTATGGATCCTTTAATGTTATATAATGTTTTTTAGGAAATGTGGAGTAGAAGTTAAAACATACGATCATGAAATGAAAACAACTTAAATATTAACAAAATTCTATTTCAAAAATCCACACAATAAAAAGTAATAAAATTTCAATTTAAAATATAGGATATAGTAAATATGAAGGTAACATGAGATAAAACATTAGTTTTTCTATATATATAAAGTATTAATGTGGGAGGAAGGTAAAATATTGGCATGTAAGTAAGATAATTTTTAAACATAATGAGAATTATAGTTAATAATTTCATACTTTTAAGGGGAAGAAATTCATCAAGGGGTAAGATTTCAGTCAAAAAGTTTCATTTCAACTATAAATAAAAGTAATTATATTTTTATCATAGAAAAAAATCTGGAAAAAAATTAGTAAAAAATAAATTATTATGAATTCAGAAAATAATTTGACTCAATAAGAACCCCTTGAAACTTTCTTATCCTTTGAATCAAAATCAATTTAAATAAAGAACATGATATGGTTCTTCACACCCAATGAATTAAAAAAAATTGTAAAAAACATTTTATATGTACTAATACCAACATATAAAATATATAATGGTGAAATATATGAAATATATCTCAGGAAATTATATTTGAGATAGAAAACTCTTTACCTTAAATATTTATTTGTTGAATAAGTTGTAACCTACTATAACAAGAAAATAAATTTCTCAATCACTAATAATAAAGAGTTATTGAAATATACTTTCCATTGTATGCTTCATTTAAAACCATCCATTTGAAATATGTTTTCTGGTTATAGTTTATATTCATCATCATATATTTTTTTCATACTAGTTTCATGGAGATGAGTTCAATTATATATTATTGGATCAATGTTAATCATAAATATATTATCAAATTAAAGAATAATAATATTCTTTAATGATTTCATAGTTCTGATTTCATTATTTCAAAAACATGTATTTTTTCGTGAAAATGGAAATTGCGATGAACAGGTTTCGATGTATTTAAGGATCAAGAGTTGGTATATTAATAAATATATTATATATTAATAACCCCTTTATAAAATCATTAAAATATAAAAAATACATTATAATTAAATTACATTTACATTATATAACATTCCTTAATCATTCAAGATATAGTCATTCTAATATTTTTCTTGTATGTGGAAAAACTGACCCAAAAAAGAGTGTGTTATAATGATTTAATGAGTAAGTAAATGGTTTTATATAATATAAATAGAAGATTTTACATGTCAAAAATATAATTTATCATCCTTATGTTCATTCATAGAGATATCCGTGTAGGTTTTTGATGAAAAATTAAATTCATCATTTTTGGAGGTAGTAGTCCACCCATTTGCACGATTAATGATTAAATTTCCTGTGAAATGGGACAGAATGAATCTATGTGATAAATTATCATTTTAGAATTATAATTTTGAAATATTTAACATAATAATTCATCAAATCCATCCTTTTTAGCGGTCAAAAATTGAGGTTATAAAAGATTATCCACATATCTTTGTGGAGGTGGTAGTCCAAACAAATGCACAATTAATATGGTTTTGTAATTATTAGTGGATATAAATGATTGAATAACGATCTCAAGTTTTATAAAATAAAATTTTCGTTTATTAATAATATTGAAATAAATATAATTTTGTGTCTATAAATTTTATGGAATATAAATATTAATAAGAAAATAATAAGGATTAATAGATACTCACATTGAGAACATTAGATTCCCCTTGAAAATATCATTAATAATAGAGGCCTTAGGCTAAATTATTGATACCATAGGGTTATAAAAAAGAAATATGGTTATATTTAGAGTTAATTGGATGTTTTTTGAAGATAAAATTTGAATGTTTATGTTCGTAATGAATTTTTGGAAGTGATACCTTATTATAAGGGTAGAGAAGGCTTATTTTAAAAGTACCCATTATATTTTAAGAATGGAATGTCACTATTCAGGGTTCAAAGCCTCCAACAGTATAAAATATTCAATTTTGGGAGTTTTATCTAATAAACATCTCATTAACACACTTTTTTTTAACTTTTTAACATTTTTATACCTTTTACACATGTTAAAACTCCTTTTACCCTTTTTATATTTAGAGAGGTAACTACTATTTGGAACCTCAATAATTAATTTTCATAAATAAAATTAAAAACATCCTTATTGCATAATTTTAAAATTATCATTTCAAATATAAAAATCATTTTATCTAATAATATATCTAATTTTTAGAAAAACGATTTACATAATTGACACATGTGAAGGGAAGTATCATTTGTTTTAGAAAAAAGTTTATTTTTAAGATAAAAATTTATTCCCAGTTAAGATTATAATAGTTTTCAATTTAAATGAAATAAATTTCATGATAATAAAAAATAATTTATTTTTTAATTCAAATAAATTAAATACAAATTTTTTCCAAAATAATGTTTTACTAAAATTAATTTTCAAATAATGTTTTAAAGTTTGAATAAAAAGTCACATATGTTCTAAGAAATAAACATTGTATTTATATGTTAATAATAATATTTAAAATTAATAATTTTACCACTTAAATACATATTATATATATTAAAAAAATAATCATTTTCTATATACTTTTTATTTGTATTGAATTCGTAAAATGTATAATTTTGGTATAATGGTATTTTTCACTATTCACTTACTATTCAACTATTTTTTATTTATTTAAAAAATAATAATCTAAAATATTTATTACTAACTGAATTTAAAATTGACGTAAATATTAAAAAATTAAAAATTGTATAATTTATAAAATTATCAATTATATGAATATAAAAAGTAATACTTCTTTTGATGAGAAACACCCTTTTTAAAAAAAATATTTCTTAATCGTATTTTTTATAAATTTTGAATTGATTAAAATATTTTTATTTACTATAGGTTTTTATATTCTTATATTTTCTTAATAATAATTATTTTATATTTTTTCTAGTTTTAGATATGTGTTGGATGTGAAACAATCTATCAATGCACTCTTTATTTAATGAAAAGTATAGAGAAACTATTGGGGATTTCAAACATATCTAAATACCATTGAGTAATTTGACCAGGACAACATCTAGGTTATAACACAAGTAATATAGATCCTTTGAAAAAGAATATTCAATTTATTGGATATTTTGACACATAATGTGATGGCTATTAGTGTAAAATCTAATTTACTTATTTTAGGTATTTCCTTTATTTTTTCTTCATTTCCTCTTTAATGGGTGTGTCATTAGACTCCTAAAGATTGGGAAACTTTTTTGAGAAAACTACACTAATGTTCAGGGATGTAAGTTTGTTTAAATTAATAGAGTGCAGTTATAAACTTGCAATAGCTTAATGGGGTTCTCCTTGAGTTCGGATAACGCCTAAGGTGGTTTTGGAATTTTCATGTAAGAATTTGGACCTTTTTTAGTACGCATGATAAAAAGACATCATGTAATGGTACTACATGACGTCTATTTTCTCTATGGTAGATTTCATGAAACTATTAAATAGTGTCAAGGTAGTATAAACCAAATATATATTACACACTATGTAATGTCAAACACAATTTTTAATGAGAGGGAAACAGGTTTTTTAGTATATACATGTCTCAAGGATTACAAAAAGTATAAAGGGTTTACATGAAATGTAAATGTTGTGATTTGGAGATTAAGGGTATTTCATGGCTAATATTTCTTCAATTATTCCATAACATTCTTCCTAATTGACCTAGATCTCCCCACAAGTGATTCTCGGGACCTCTACTCCATCAAAATCACTTCATTCAATGATTAACCAACATGGTGGTTGAGTTCCAAGTCTTTGAGTGAGTAATAATTTCTTTTTATTTGTTTCCATTGATCATGGTAGCACTATTGTGTTGTATTATTGGATCAGTTGACCAATAGTGATGATTCTCTTGATTCATTTTGATATTTGTTGGGAATTCTCATTTCGTAGGTCGATTTCATATTGGTTGTGGTGCAACAGGTTTTTCTTGTTGAGGTATGTATTGTTTCATCTTCTATGTCATCCCTTTTTGTTAACTTGAGTTAATTACCATTTTAATTGTGTGTTCGTACTTGTTGGTGGCCCCACTGTAGGTGTGTATGACCCAAGTTTAGACATAGGTGGTTTCATCTCTAGCCTATGTTGACGAGCTTCATTTCTTTAGTTTTTTATAATTTTTTTATTAAATAAAATGGCATGACTTGATGATTTTATTTGTGTGTTTATGAAAATTTAGTTTTCATAAAAGATGGTTTTACCATAGTTTTGTTAAATGAAAAGGATTTTTTCAATTCATTTGGAAATGGTTTTCAAAGCATGGTTTGATGAAAATAGTTTAATGATTTGATTTGGAAAATAGAGAATTGGTTAGCCTTTGGTACTTGGGGGTAAGGGTTAATAATAATTGTTTCCCACTATTTAATGGTTTCCTCATGGGTCATTCCTCTTCTCCATACACTTGTTGGTCTATATAATTGTTATTCTTATTGGGGAGTTCACTTTATAGGGTGTTCATTTACTCTCTTGAATCGACGATTATGTCGATAGTTATAATGTATGTGTGATTTTCTATATTAGGTATGAGTTTCGAAGCAATCAATCCAATGTTTGATCCATAGCGTGATGGAACCTATGCTTCTAGGATGATTTGGGTTTTTTTGTACTATTCTGATTGTACTTATATCGATTTGATATGGTATGTGATACATGGTTTTCTTTGATTTAATATATCTAATTTTATATATGGATATAAAATACATTGAAACTAGTTTACGTGCTTTATTTTAGAATGTAAAAAAAGTGTAAATTAAATTGTTTTTCCATACTTTAGATATAAAAACTGTTAAACTATTATCATACCTTATTTTCATTAAAGTTGAGAATGTTTGGATTATTGTTCATAGACTTCATACGGAACACATGGGTGGGACTTTGCTGATCTTTTTATCTCAAACCCTATGTACCCTTTCATAA
This sequence comes from Viscum album, assembly GCA_963277665.1. Classification (NCBI taxonomy): domain Eukaryota; kingdom Viridiplantae; phylum Streptophyta; class Magnoliopsida; order Santalales; family Viscaceae; genus Viscum; species Viscum album. The sequence goes on from OY728148.1 coordinate 1,945,737,492, forward strand.
ATGAATATAAATAGTTATTTCTTTCAATGTATGGAAAGAAAATGCATCATACTAAGGTTGTGAAGTTTTTATGGCTGCTTGTTTTTTGTAGCTCGATCATGAGAAGGTGGGAGTTTTCCCACGCTATCACATGGAGGTTTTGGAGTATCTCTTTTAGTTTTCCCATTATTTGTAGTTGGACATGTCTCTTGCAGATTGTTTGATACTTTTTTATTTTTATTTCTTCCATTGTTCTATATCTTTTATAGAATATATTTTATTCCCTTAAACTATTTCTCTTTGTTTTTTGTATATATTCCATGTTGTTTCCTCAAGTTGGGAGAAATAATTTCATATGGTTTCTATTTGGTTCCCTTATGCAAGCCACCAACCCTGGGGATTCGAAACACCCTTTGGGTATGTGGAGGATCATTTCAAATTTCAGTATTGAGATGGTAATTGGGTTGGGTCAATTAATAGTGGTATTATATCACCATGTTAGGGGTTTTGTTTTTATGACTCCTTGTCTTGGGATATTTGGTAGACTGGAGACAGAGAAGTTTGGACTTGAGAGGTAGATTGTAGTGAGTGTCTAGCCATTTCTTGCTATGATGTGACTCAAGTTTCCATGGGATGTTGGGATGTGTGTCTTCTGTATTGAGTTATTGATTTCAATATCAGTTTTTATGGGCTTTTTGGTTTGAAAAAAGATTATTCATTTATTTAATTGTTTATTTTATTTTTGTGTGTTGCAGTATGCCTACTATATATGTTATGTGAGTTTTATAGGAGGGTGAATTTGATACTCCTTAAGGGAATCCACACCTTTATCAGAATTTTATAGAGGACATCATGTAGTCAATTTATAATGTCAACTAGAATTTACCACAAGTTCAGAACCTAGTTATTGAGGTACATTCATGAGTTATATGAGAAAGATACTATTCCTAGAAGTTCTTATATGATAATCCACCATGCATTAAAGGTCCTCATGAACCTCAAGAGGAAAAATATGTGATTGAAATGGTCGATTATATTTTTGAATTTCAGGATACACCTGACAGTATAAAATGTAAGTCCATGGTGTTAATAATTGAGTGTCCCCACAAGTTGTACTTGGATTCTATGGTATACGCATATAAAAATGTGGGATTTTATGAAAAGGTTTTAATACTATCTTATTCCATCAATTTTTTATATATTAAATGATGAAAGAAAAGTACCTATAGTTCCTCACATTATAGGAGGTGTAGCATTTAGTGTTGATGAAAACCAATTGGTTTGCTGATCATTTTTGTTTTCCACCAGAGGTTGTAAAGTATAACCAGTTGAAATCTCATAAGTACCAGTTTGGTTTTTGGCAGGATATTAGGTAAAAAATTTATATTCCAAATCCTTTAACAATTTTGGAGATAATGGATAAATGAATGTGGTGAGAAATTGTGGATATCTTCCACATTTCCTCCACCTATTGGAGGCTTTAGTGGAGCAATAGGGAAAATAGTATGTTTTAAGATCAAAATAAGAGTGGTGGAGGTGGTTCTTAATAGCCGGCCTCTTTAGTCATCTAGTTCCATAGAGTAATGTTCCTATGACTTAATTTGAGTGTGTAAGATCAGACACACCCGATTTTCTTGTCCTTTACCTTCAATGATTTGAAATAGTTTTGGATGTTATGGGATTCTACAGCATTTCTACTACGCTGTCTAATTCTCAATATATTCAAGGATCATCACCTCTAAAGGATACTATAAGGCAGTAAAATTCCTCAAAGACAATGGGGATCTATCAATATGCCTAATCAGTGTAGTTCTTTCATATGGTATATGAATTTCTAGTGGAGGTATATGTGGGTCCAACAATAGTGCATGGTACCATATATATTTCATCCTCATAAATGATTTCATTATTTAATAGTGGTTCTAAACACTCATCTATATCCAGATGTTTTGTTGATATTTTTAAACCTCTAATGATTCTTATTTCCTTTATTATAGAGTTATTGAATCTGCTTTAAAATATTAAAGCGTAGGTGTTTTAGTTTCATTCTTGTACATTATTCATAGCTTATGTGGAATTTTTCTGGGACATTACTATTCTTCAATTGGATCTGTTTTAGGTCGTCATCAAGATGAAATGGATTGTTTTTCGTTACGATAAAGTTTTTTTATCATATACAGGTCATGTTTATTGTGGATTATGGGAGATAATGGGTCTTTTAGTGAGATTGGGACCTGAGATATGGTCATACAAGACCTTCCCACCTATAGTTCCAGAGTTTTTTTTCTACAGTAGCAATTTATCCAAAAACATGTTCTTCTATTATTGATCTTATCACTATTTCTCAAGATTTACCAAAAGTTTTCCTAGAATATTTCTCTAGGATTAATCTATAGAAAGTTGTAGAGTTTATTATTTGTGTGGTCCCAATTACACAGTTGATTTCTATACCTTTTTATCATATAGAACCATTAAAGCTTAAAGAGCTCAAAAATAAGTTGTACAATCTGGTGGTGAAGGTTTTTTCACCGTTGTGTTTCTACTTGTGTATCCATAGTGCACTTTTCCAAGAAGGAAAATAGTTCACTCTGATTTTCCATGGACAATAAAAAGTGGAACCAAGTAATAGTTAAGAATATGTATCATTTACCTTATGTGGATGTTTTGTTGGGCCACTTAAAGGGGGAAATTCTTTTTTTTAATAATCTATCTTCTGTTGGGTTTTCATCAACTCAGAGTTTGGGAGTCTGATATACTGAAGATGATTATCGAGATGGTATACACATTATGAATATCTATGGATGTATTTTTTCCTAACTAAGACTATTAATTTTTGTTTATTTTATGAATCATGTATTATATTAGTATCTTGACACATGTTTGGTAGTTTATTATGATGATAGTTTTGTCTATTCTTGATATGAGCATGATCTTGGGCACCATTTGGCTTTGGTTATAAAAATACTGAGGAGTCGTCATTTTTTTGGAAAGATATTGAAATGTATCTTTTGGATTCAATAAGTGAAGTTCTTATCAAATGTGATTTATGATAATATCTTATTAGTTTATCATGAGTAGCTGAAGGCATTTTTTATGGGAAGAACCTTGTAATGTCTTCGAGATTTGGTGATTCCATGGACATGATAGATACTATCAATAGTTTACCAAGGATTTCTCAAAGGTTGCAGAACCTTTGTCTACTCTTAATAGGAAATGGTAAAATTTACATGGGACACAAAATGTTAGTATTCATTTGATGATTTTAAATGACTTCTCACATTATATCCTATTTGGATCATAATTAATACCAGTAAGGGGTATGTTGTTTTCTATGATTCTTCTAGTAATGGTATGGATTTTGTGCTTATAATGGACGATCATGTGTTATATAATGAAAATATTGAGCTTTGAATGCATAAGAAGAAATAACTTAGATGTTTGACTTCATTATCACCAAGAAACTATGGAAGGGGAATGATGTTATAGATTCTTTTAGTAGAATATTTCCATTATAATATGTTTTGGAATCAAAGAAAGAGTGGAACCTTATGTGTATTTTTTATTAGTTACAATTGCATGATTATGAAGATGTGTCATGTATAGTTCTAAATAGTGCTCAATTTTAATCATATCTCATTACGTCTATTATGAAAAATCAATTGTAGGATTTCATGTTCAAAGGAATTTGAGAAACCCTGTATGGGTGGGAGATAGTTTCTAGTTGGTCTATCTTTTCAAATTGTATTCTTATTATTGGGGATTGATTTGTCATCCCAACATCAGTGAGGAGCTCTTTTTTTATTTTCATGATACTTTATGGAAATTCATATGGTCACTGTAAAGATGTGTTATGAAATGAGATAGCGATTCTGGTGTCTATGTATGAAGCATGAAATTGCTAATTATGTGTCCTGCTACTACACCTACCAACATACAAAGATAGAGCATCTGAAAGCTTCTAGTTTTCTCCTATGTTTTTTAGTGTCAGTTCAGAAATGGGATGAGGTTTCTATAGATATTATTGTTGGATTATCATGGAGTAAATGGTGGAATAATGGTATCATGGTTGTGGTTGATCGGTTGGAAATTTTAGCTCATTTATTTATGATAATGGACACTGATAATGTTACAGATCTGGACAAGTTGTTTGTGTGTAAAGTTGTGAGGTTACATGGGGTTCTAACTGTGATTTTTTAGATAAAGGTCCTACGTTTACTTTAGTTTTCTAGATGAGTCCCTAGTAAGTGATGTGGATCAAGTTAGGTTGATTACAACTTATCATCCACTAACATATGGTTATATAGATCATGTTATTCAAATCATGGAGGTTATTCTTAGTGCCTATTTTTTAGAATTTAGTGGATCTTCATATACCCATTTGGGAATAGTTGAGTTTTCTTATAACAAAATTTAAAATTTTTTGATCAAAATTGATCCTTATGATGATTTTTATGGTTTCCTAGGTAGAAAAACTCCACATTAGGTAGAGGTGGGAAAATATTCTTTGGTGGGACCAAGTTTGGTTCTGTAGACATCCACAAGGATCTATGATATACATCGGTAATAGGTTATTATGTAGGTTCTAAAGTAATATTTTTTGGATCAATGGTGCATTCCCTCAGAGTTCTCCATAGGGCACCAGGTTTTCTTGATTGTCTCTCCTCAATAGGGTCACCATCATCTTAAAAAAAGGAAAAGTTGGCTCAGAGTGTGTTAGACTGTATGTGGTCACTGAGTGTCATGGCCACTTCACCTATCGGCTGGTATTTCTAGTTCAGTTGATAATAATTCATTATATTTTCCACATATTGTAGATAATGAAATACCATATGGATCCCCCTAAATTTATTAGATGGGAATATATTGTGGTAGATCCAATTTTTTTATTGTTAAGAAGATAGTTGAGATCATTGAATCTCAATTGAATGTCCTGCATCAGAAGTTGATTTCATTTTTAAGATTTTTATGGAATTACATATCACATTTTCATGAGAAATCTAAGTGAGAGTCATCAATATGGGATTAGTTGTCTCAATCATTTATCTGAATTCAATATTCTACAAGACTTCATAGGGATGAATGTTATACCATGGGGAGTTTTTAACATGTTGTTACTTATTTTCCGGTATTTTCCTTTTCTTTGATATTTTTTCTCTTTAATTAGGTGTGTATTTTTCACTCTTGGAAATGGATAATATTTTCTAAGAAAAATGAACTTAAGTTCGAGTATTTATGTTTGTTTGAATTAATGGATTCACTATATTAATGTGTAATGGATTAATGGGGTTGTCTCTAAGTTTTGGAGAATGTTCGAGGTGGTTTTTGGGTTTTCATGTAAAAATAATGAAATTTTGTAGTCTATAGGAGAAATAAACCATGTTTAATGGTAGTACACATTATGTAATTTCATCAAGGTAGATTCCAAGAATCTGGTATACATCATGAAGGGAGTACACACTGTGTACAGATTACGCACCGTGTAATTTTAAAAATTGGTTTTTTAATTAAAATGGGACGATTTCTTCAGCATATGTGGGTGTTAAGTATTAAAATATCTATAATGGGTTTACACTCCATGTAGATTTATCAAGTTAGAGATTTAGGGAACTTCACAACTAATATTTCTTTAATTCTTCTACATAATTTGTCCCTATCATCCGAGAAGTATTCTCTTTTGATTTTTGGTACCATTACTCTATCCAAATTGGTCATTCAACAATTCATCCCCATTTGCAGTTGGGTTTCATCTCTTCGCATGAGTAATCATTTATTATTCTTCATTTCCTTTGATCACAGTATCACCATTTCATTATGTTATTAAATTCGTTGACTATTTGGGATGATTCTCTTTATTCCATTCTAGATTTGTATTTTGATCTCATTTTTGGGGATGATTCCTTGTTGATTGTGTTGTGGTTGGTGTTCATTCTTGAGGTATGTGTTATTTACTCAGTTATAATAATTTTATTAATAAATTTAATCAATTATGATATGTTTCAATTGTTTACTAGGCCTCTATTTCCATAATTTGTTCTTCATTTTCTGTGGTTCTATTGTGAGAATGTTCAATATGGGTTTTGTGGTAGGTGGTTCCATCTCTAGCATGTGTTGGTGAATTGTATTGATCCAATTTTTAAAAAAAAAATATTAATTGAAATGTCCTAATCTAAGGATTTTAGTTTTCTATGTATTGAAATGGGTTTTTTTATAAAAGATGGTTCCCCCTACTTTTGGTTAAAAAAGGGGGTTTTCAAAACATTGTAAAATGGTTTTCATATCATGGTTTGATGAAATTTTTTTAATGAATTGATTTGTAAAATAGATCACATTGGTAGATATGGGGATCAGGTGGAGGGTATAGTAATAGGATTCATCCACTATCTTGGGGCTTCCCAATGGGGCTTTCCTCTTCTCCCTAGGCCTATTGTTCCAGATTTTGTTTAGACCTGCCGGGGGGTTCACATATTGGTTTTTTCCTCATCAATATCAATAATGAATTTGTATAGAAGAATAATTATTGAATTATTTTCTATATTATATACTATTTTCTTATCTATCTTGACCTAGTGAGATCCATAACATGATGTTACCTATGTTTCTTGCCTGATTTGGGATTCTTATGGTTTGAACTATTTTATTACTTTCACGGACTTCAGATGATATGTGATATGTTATTTACATTAATTTAATGTATCTTCTTTGATAAACTTGTATAAAATTTTTTAGAAGGTATTTATCTACATTATTTGTAAATGTGGAATAATGGGGAGTTAAATTATGTTTCCATGATTTTGATATAAAAACTATTAAACTTTTATCATACATTGTTTTCTTTAAAGTTAAATTTCCTGGATTTTTTTAAGAGACTTATGGGGAACACCTAGGTTGGACCTTACTGATCATATCAGGTCACACCATGTGTACCACTTCGGCTATCTGTAGACCTAGTTATTTTATTCGATGAGAGGATATCAAAGGTTCCATGGTGAGGAAACATGGTTTTTCTTGTCTTCTAGGTTTTATGTAGTTGGATGGTGACATGTTGGTATTTTTCCAGTGATATCACATGGATATGTTAAAATCTCTATTTTATTTTTTTCATCCTTTTCATTTGTACTATTAACATTAATATATTTTTAGCTTTTTAGATATAATTCTAATATTGTACCTTATCAATTATGAAATATCTTTTTAAAAATTCAATTCTTCATCTTTTATTATGTGTATATATTCATGTTTTTTTCTTCAAGTTGGAAGAAATTATTCCCCCTGGTTTTTATATGGTCCCAGAGTTCTAGTCTCCTGCCCATGTGTATCGATAATGCCCTTTCAGGTATGTTGCTGATCGAGTTGGATTCCATTATTGAGAGGGTATTTTGGTTGGCTTATTATAATTGGTAATTCATAAAATATAGGGATACTAATAAAAATTAATTTTTTATGTCACACTTGATAATATATATAAATTTCTAAAAGGTTATTTTTTCTATAAAATGGAATGTTATTTTACGAGGACAATATATATGTGATCTATCTGGGAAAAAATAAAATCTGATAATGCTAATAACTTCATGGAGTGGTAAGGGTTCTTGCAAATGATACTACAACAAGAATGGATGTTTTATGTGATATAATCATATATTTTGTTGAGCCTTATAATGAGGAAAGTGATTAGGAGAAAAATGTCATTATGAAACATGTTAATGATGTGTTGGATATATAATTACTCATATTATCATCCATGACTATAAATCCCCATAATCTTTTTGAAGATTTGGATACATACACCATTGTGTTCAATATTCATGATATTTATTAGGAAAATCTATGACAAGATAGTTATGAAATGTCCTAAGTACTATTTTTATGCAGGATTGGGGAAGGTACACTAGTGGGGACTCATGTATTTAAGATAATTGACTACATTATGAATATTTAAATTCATGGATTCAAGTAACCCAAGGATTTGTGCAAAGACCTCATAATCACCTCACTTCCTCAATGATTCTCAAATTTTATTCTCATTTATAATAATAACTAAATAGAATATATTCTAGAAAATATCTAGACTTTAATTCACCATATAGATCAATGTTCGATGTATTAAAATTTATATGTCCTTATGGTGATCCATAGGAAAAGAAAAGATAAAATCACTAAGAGTAATTCCAATTTTAAAGCATCATCACACCTTCATTCTTTATGTTGAATGATCAAAAGGTAGGAAAGGTATTAGGATCCAATCTATTTAACTGGGGTTAAGAATGGCCACTAGAATAATAACTATGAATTAATGAATATGTAAGGGGAATATTTAGGTAAATTCTTGATCGATTATAATCTCTACATTTATATAAATTTGGTGTAAGATATAGATTTTTGTTCTATAATTTTTATCCAAATATAGGAAAAAATAGATTCTATAAGATTTATATAGGTGAGGACAATCTTGGAGTTTCCAATTGAGAAATAATAGTTGCACTTGATCTTTGAGAATACCATCACACAATTCTCCCAGGATTAATTCTAGTTTTAAATACTATTTATTCTGTGCATAGTTTACTGCAAAATAAAATATTTTTTTGTATTTTTTATAAGTATAGACACATTTTCAAGTTAGGAAATAAGTTAATATAATTTTATAATGATATCAAATGTTATGAAATATCATATTTTAATAGTGTACTATATATACTATAATATGGGACTTATGTCTTGGAAATTGATAAAAAAAATTAGTTCACACATCTCATAACACACCTAGTTATTTCATCACCAGTTTAGTCATGTAAATAATTAAAATTTGAAAAAATTATAACAAGAAGGATATTTTGATTATTTTGAAATAAAACAATTCGATATATGTCATGCTAGTTTTCAAAGAAAAATAACCAACACCCCATTTAGTGGAAATGGTAAAAGGGATGATAAAAATTATAATTGGTTAATGTAGTTGTTTGTAGATCTTTACAAATAGAATTTGGGGGGTGGAAACTCATACGTTATAACTTTAATTGACTAAATTAATATATATATATATATATATTAAATTAATGTGTTATAAGCCTGATTCCTTTGAGAAAATTAAGAATACACAATTTTAGTAGAGACAAATATTGGTAAAAATATAAATAAAATCCACTTAGAACATAGTGAAGAGTATTTTAACCAATAATACATTGATTATTTAAGGGAGTTATGGATATTATCCCACCTCACTCGTCTTTATAAATTTTTGTTTAATAGTATTAACTAAAATAGAAACCACAACATATTAGATATGGTGAAATATATAATGAGTCAAGAAAGTAATTTATTATCCTTTTGGGGACATTCAATGAAATATTTAACATGAACAATAAACTAAGTTCCAAATAAAGGGGAAAATTAAATCAATTACTAGTTACAGTGTGGGTGGAAATCAATTTTTTTTCAAATTTATGCATGTGGGGGAAGAGTAGTGTTTGTTAAGGCTAATTCTAACAAAATACATGTTTCACAAGGCAATAAGTTTATCATTATAGTATATCCAAATTAAATTATGTTATACTATATATATTACCCATTAGATGAAAAGGTAAATTTGGAAATAAATTCCATGTTTCATGAGAGGCATAACATCTCTAGAACAGATAATTGGAGAATGAAAATCATTGTTTAATTTGAGGATCATGATTTAAAAGAGTTTGCACTGGAAAAAATTTGAAATGTACCAATAGATTAATTTATTAAAGTGATAAAAGTACTATATAGGGTCACTATAGATATTAGAAAACAAGACAAATATGGTTTTCTATCCACAATGAAATGTGAAACATTAATTGTTCATGATAATGAACCTAAATTATATAAGGAAGTAGTAAAAAATTCAGAAATTATGAAGTGAAAAGAAGGTTCAAATTCTAAAATTTCTCTCAAATATCAAAACCAATTTTGGGGTTTTTATCCTTTAATTGATTTAAAGAATATTAAGGTCAAATTTTTATTTAAAAATAAATCATTAATGTATGTTCAAGAAAATTTTTAAAATGTATACCTGGAATCTATTGGTTTTATACAACATCAAGGAATATACTATATTGAAACCTTTTCACATTTCTCCATGATGATATCCATTCGAATTGTACATTCCATATCACTATGATTATATGATTTGGTTGATTTATTTTAAAACTCCTTTCTTTAATGGATACCTAATAGAATATTTTTATGTTACAAAAATAGAAGAATATATGAATCAAAAAGATAACATTATGTTTTGAAGGGTATAGAGATCCATTTATGGATTGAAGGAAAAATCAAGGTTAAACACCATTCATTTTGATGAAAATATAAGGGAATAAAATATTATAAAGAATTAATGTGACCACTATGTTTATAAGAGGTTTCACATGAGTGAAATTTTTTTTCCATTTATAATATATTGAAGAGAAATTATAGACTAGTAATGAGATACCATTCTTAGTGTCAGTTATGATTTGGTTCAACATTTTATTCTCCATGAGATACTTTGGGGAAATGGAATATATTATTGAGATAAAAGATTTATCATGACAAATATAAGAGGTATATTTGTCTAAGTTAAGGTACATATATTTATAATCTATGAAAGGTATTAAATATAGAATAATCTAGGATACATTGTTACCAATGTAACTGGGCATACAAATTTTCATTAAAATTTATACTTTGACTCAAGAGGATATGGAGAAGATAATTAGAATCCCTTATTCTTATGTGACATGATCTTTAATATATGAAATATTATGTAAAAAAATTAATGATTCCTATTACTTATGAATGGAATGAAGATATCAAGCCTAGGTGATAGTTTTTGGAGGTCTATTAAGAATATACTAAAGAACATGAGGTTCAAAATGGATGTTTTCATTGTGTTTTGGTGATATGGAGAACTAGTATTTAAGAGAAATAAATTTTATAGATTCTAAATAGATTTGAATGATATTAAATTACAATTAGGAAATATTTCTATCCTTAATAGAGATGTTGTGAACTAGAACAGTCCTAAATAAACATTTTCCATTGATTCTAAATTAGAGTCCAAGTATATATTGTCTTTTTTTATAGCTAAATAATTGGTTTAGATATGTAACTTAATCTATATCATTGATGATTTACATAGTAGTAAATACATTATTACATTATTTTATAATAATGATGACATAGTGGACCTGGCTAATAGACCAAGATCACATCAATTGATGAAACATTTACGTTGAATATATCAAATTTTGAGGTATATTTCCCAATGTGGTGAGGACAGCATAAGAAGAGTATCCATAGATGAAAATATGAGCTATTGGGATAAAATTTGTTAAGAGTTTGACCTAGTAAAAGTGGAAGTTTATTAGGGTCGTATCCTTAGAACCAAATGAATTTTTACTTTTAATTACAAGAAAATTAGTAAATAGTATAGCACAAAGTGTTTATTATTTTATTTAACATTAATTTAATACCATCAATAGCATATTAATCACATAAAATTGTTAAAATAGTTTATCTATATAATTATAACCCTATAGTTATATCATAATAATCATAATCATATATCATATGGTCATGAAAACATTTGTATGATGGGATACAAATTATGTTTAACTATCATGAAATGAATTCTCATAAGATTATAGGGATTCTATTTATGATGTTTTTATTTGATAATCTCTAATAGAGGATGTTATGAGGATATAACCAGTAGTAGGAATTCCATTTTTTTATGTGATATTCAATTAAATTACCTAGGGATGTGTGTATTGATAATTGGACTTGAGAATATTGTTAATATGTATCATGAATCGAATAAATTGATGCATGAATGTAAACTATAACAATGTATTCTCGTGGTAAGGTAGTATACATTAGGTCCATAATAAGTGATATGAAATCAATAAATAAATAAATAGAAGATATTTCCCTTTCGAGTTATCAAAATTGCATATATCAGGCCTTTTGACTGAAATGGAGCTTTCAGATTAAATCCATGGCCAAGGTAGCTCATCTATATGTTTATTTAGGGTAATCAAAGAAATATAAATGAAGCATGTAGGATAATTTAATTTATATGAAACCTATTTGATGAGACATCAAAATAAAGGTATTATATTAGAAAATAATCATTCATAGGATATTATTATCAATTTTACAATAACTTCCTCTTGTATGGGTCCCTTAACATGTTAGTACACACTACTCTTTGACTTTGGGTAAGTTAACCAAATGAAACTAAGAAAGACGCCTCTAGAATCACTTGATAAGTTCGGAAAAGATCACAGTTAAATTCTAAATGAATATCATATTAGGAATAAATATTATTCATTGGATTGAGGAATAGAAATTATATATTTTTTCTGATCACATAAATTCAATCACTAGATATATTTGAGTTTAGAATATGTGAGTTAAACAATAAAATAAATATTTTTTCAGGATTCATGTGAATATATTATTATTTATCTATTTATTATTATTTAAGATGAGATAAATAAATATTCATTTATTCACCAGTTAGAGAATAGATTAATATAAATATTTATTTAGTTATGTGAATATTAAATAAATATGTTTTCATAAGTTTAGTGAATATAATATTTATTAGAATAAAAATATTATCCTGAGTTTGGTAAACATAAAATTTATTTATTTACTGAATGAATAATATTTATTTTGATAAATATTTATTATTTAAGGTTTGATAAATATCGGGGAGGGTGGACGTGTTGATTTAATGGTATGATGTCAAAAAAAATACACATTCTGTATCATTTAAATAAAAAAGTTTTTATTTATTTAACGTGTTATATTCAAATATTCATCTGTTTAAAAAAATTCAGTGAAAATACTATTAATATTTTTATTATTAAAATTTGACATACTGTTTACTTGAGATAAATTACGTGATAAAGGGAATATGTTCAAATAATTAATTTTTATGTTGAAGTTTTATCCTGGAACCAAATACTTTGTAATTTTGATTACTTTCATCTTCATTTTCTGGAATATTAAAAAATAAATTATCACATGATAATTTTTCTTCTAGATAACATTAATGTGCTAATGTACATATAGTATATCACACACTGAAAGGTCGTGGAAAGTCTCATATAAGATATAAACCTTGAAGTTCCCTAACAATATTCTAAAATATATTTTATTTAATCATATTTCATTATTAGAAGGGACACAGAAGATGATGATATTAGGTCTTACAGGCCCATAATAAATTCATACATCTACTCATGAAGTTCTCACTTGATGATATCTATGAAAATAAGTTATTAGAATAGACCCGTTCCAAATAATTTCATATGAAATATGTGTCCTTATATATTCTTATTGTAAGACATGTATATTGGTATATAGAATTGAAATTATTACTAATATATAATATGTTGTGTATATACAATTATTTTTTACAACTGTTACACTATATATTTTTGGAGAAGTGTGATACAGTGGGTACATCCTGAGTGATATCGCATTAATGAATAGTTCTTGAAATAATTTTTTACCATACAAGTTAATATAACTTGAAATATTTTATTTTTGATTTAAAAGGAATTATATTATTAAGTCCATTTCCATGTATTTTTATTGATGAGTTCAACTTTGTAATTTCAGTGAGGGATATATCAAGTATATAGGTTGACAACACATGTAATGAAACTTTCTTGATGAGATATCATAAAACAAGATTATTTTAATCCATGAGTGTACATAGGTGGTTATTTTCATCATGACTATAATACCTTTTTATTAAGGTGAATTTATGTGTTTAGATATGTAGATCTTGGAATTTTTGTTAGTTATCCAAATTCTAGTGAGAAATAGGCCTATATGGACACAAACTATATGTTTTAATGGTCTTAAATCAAATTATATTGTAATTAAATATTATAATAAATATTAATCTCATGAATGATGAATTATATTTATTCTTTATATATTGATTAAAAATATCCATCAACCAGTTATTTAAATAAATATATTTGATTTTTTACTATTAAATAAATATATATTATTCAGTTGATGAATATAATATATATTTATTTTCTATGTTAATGAATAATACGATAATATTTATTAATTTAAATAGATAGTTATTATTCATGGTTTGATAAATATATAAGGGGATTGATGAGCCGAGTTGATGATTTGGTGGAATGATATATTAAATATCTTTAAAATAAATAAATATTTATTTATTTAGTGAGTGACACCTAAATTATAAAAAAGTTTAGAACCTGTCAAGTAAATAAAAATAATAATATTATTTTTATTTTTATTACAAAATTTGAGGTTTTACAGGGAATTGAAAGATTTTTTTATGGAATTTTTGCAGTAACTAATCCCATGACATAAAAATATTAACAAGATTATATCATGTATATAGTTAAGAGGTTTTTGGTACACAACATTTCTTTCTAGATATTGCTTTCAATCTTAAATAGAATTTAATATAGAATACTCCCAATAATGAAGTGAAAAAATGCTCCTCTTCTTTGTTAAGTCGTCAGAGAACTAAATAAAATTCTTCAAGGGATGAAGGGATTCATGTTGAGATCAATAGTGATGATGCAGGTGGTTTGGATCCTCTATGGTAGAACTTATATTTCTATTATTGAAATTATGAGGTTCATATAGAATATGTGGATACCTCTAGAGAGATTCAGCACTTAAAACAATTAACACAATGATGGTAAAAAAAGAGTGATGAACCAAAGAATTAATGAAGAAATAATTTCATGTAAATGCAATTCTTAATCAATATAAATTTATTATCAATTATATATTAAAATTTCATTTTTATATATATTTTATGATGCATTCACCAATTCATGATGATTTATCTTAAGGATATAATAAATATATTTTTGGGAAAGGGCCAAATCATATTCTTTTACTCACCCCAAAACATTTAATTGGTATCAAAGAAGTGCTATATAATATTATAATTATTTATCAATTTCATGATCTTTATGAATTTTGTCTTATTTTTAATTTTTTTACACCCATTTGTGGCGGTTCGATTTGCAATGGGGTTTATTCATGGAACCAGAAACACCCAACGATTCTCATATCCATGCTGACTGATGTGCCTACTTTCCAAAGTTAGTCAGTCATTGGGAACTTAACCAAATATACTTAATAACTCACATTTGTTTATAGGATGGAAGATCAACCTCGTCACACAGTTTTTGTGGGAATTATTTCCTACTCTGTGACTCTCTTATAGACAGATGACATATTCATGAATCACTTTTAAAATACTAATATTGAACTATTCACCCCTTTATATTAAAAATCAATAATAGACTTGTGTTGATTTGAAACCATCTGGATGTGTTGAGGGTTCTCCAATGAGGGTTTCATCCATATGTATCATAATTTCTCTATATATTTTTTGTATGTTGTTTTTTTATTCTGGTTTTCGGAAAACCATTTAAGAATTCTAGAATTTATCATTATCCAGTGATATGGGAGATGTTATGATATTCAGATCAAGCCTAATATTGGGGATTTTTATGTATCCTTGTGAAATGAATTACAACCCTTGTAGTTCAGTGCCACTTTCTGGGACACATCATTCCTTTTAAGTTCATGTGACAAGTACCATACCAAGAATTTTAACATTATATAGTAAGGGGGTCTAGGAAAAAGGGGCCTAATCAAAGCTAGTGTCTGACATATGCTGAAAAGACCCTTAATGGTTGATTTGGAAGGGAATATGGCCCTGTGATGAGATGACCTTCACCTAGAAATTGGTCCAATGAGGGTAAGGTGGTAAATACATGAATTGTTTATAGCCACATGTATGGGGGCATGATCTTACTGGTAATATGGCCTTATAAGTATGGTTATGGTTATGAGGTTTTGGGTTTGAACAATGGAGAGGTTTTCTACAAATCCAATGAATACAAGAATCAAATCCCAAATTTTTTGGATGGTTTGGGTATTACACTATTCAAAGATGCCCATTTGGTTTCTTCATCATGAATATGGACCCCTAAAGGTTTTTCTTATAGGGGATATGATCTATTATGTGGGTGATAACATGACTAGAAATTGTACCGGGTAGGGGTCCCATTTGAGGATATTTTTTCATGTTGATGACATGATCACCACTATCCTAAAATCCCACATGAGTCATTTTGGGTGTAATAAATAAGAGGATGTTGAGGATCTGAAATTTCAAAAAATATCCTTTATTTGCTGGTGGATAAGTGTATGGGACGTAGGATATGTACCGTAATAAATACTAGGTGCTTACACTTGGATAAATGCCTATTTTCTTTCCTTTCATAAAGGTGGAAGAGTTGGAGAGGGTTAGTCTACGATTTAAAAGGGGGAATTTTCATAGGATTCTCTTCATGTTTTAGTTAGTAGATGTCCCCAACCAACCCCATAATCCATCCCCCATCATAATTATGGTCAGGATCCTCATTACCATGAGAATTTATGATCATGAAAATTCTTAGGATCCTGCCTACAATGGAAGATAAATGTGGTACTTCTTGTAAAAAAGGAATGTATGATTCATGGGGAACTCTGGTGTTCCCTTAGATTAGATCCCACATGTATGGAGTATTTGAAGGAGGTTTTATCTTGCCCCCCCCCCCCCCCCAGATAGAGAGCCTAGGTAAATGGTTTCCCTATCATTAGAGATGTGAAAAGTGGTTATGGATGGTGCCTCTTTTATGGGATACATGGGAGAGATAGATTTTTATTTTCCC
Organism: Viscum album; assembly: GCA_963277665.1. NCBI lineage: Eukaryota > Viridiplantae > Streptophyta > Magnoliopsida > Santalales > Viscaceae > Viscum > Viscum album. The sequence goes on from OY728148.1 coordinate 1,945,754,222, forward strand.
ATGTGATACTTTGTAAAACTAGGTGGCTATTTTACCCAGGTGTCACTTGGGTGAATTTGGAAGTACCTCACACAAGTATTACTTGGAAGAACATGAATGAAGAACAGTAAAGGAAACCAAACTTGGTTGAGACCTTCCTCGAACCTTTAAGTTTCTCCTTGCATTCTCTTGGAAGGTTATCACACATGTCCAGAGCTTGGGAAGGGTCCTTCTCCTTAGTATCATTGGATTTGGGAGATGTATATCGTCATATAGGTATTTAGTTTTCTAGATCATAAAGTAAATAAAATCTATAGATTCTAATCAATTCCCTCTACATTTGAATCATGGATAGTTATGTAAAGTGTTTTGAAGTCTTAGGAAAGGAACATTGTAAAGAAGAGATATGGTCCAACATAAGTTATTCAACACATTGTAATTGAGAATCCCAAGGGTCATATTTATAGGAAATTTTTGGAACTTTGGTGTAAGAGATGGTTCAATAAGTCTTATTCAAAGGTGTTATACATATGTGCTCTATAAAGGTTTCTCTATGTAAGTTCTCCACCCAGGCGCTCCACAAATACTTTTTCACATAGGTTTTCTGCACAAGATAGTTTTTTAATGTTTTGTAAAGAAGATGAAAATTGTGTGTGATGGGAGAAGGATTTGTATGATGGAGTTTTGTGACATTTCTAATTCCTTTATAAAAATTACCCATCTTCAAAAAGCAATAGCTTTTGATTATTATGTCTGTTTAGTCTCTATATGTAGTAAAATCAAAGCCTATTAATTGATTTACACTCTTAGATAGGTTTTTTATACCCATTAGAGATATTTTATAAAATGTAAATATCTTAGATGACAATAAAAAGGGTGTTTGAATGTGTTAATACATTTTTTTCAAAAACTAGCAAAAGCCATGGCCTACTACGAAAGAGAGGTCATTGCCTCCACACCAACATATTATGAAAATTTTCTAAGTAATATCTAACCATCATTGTATGACATTTCTTGGGGAACATTTAAATAAAAAAAATCTTCTTCCCACATGGAGACACATTTCTACTTATGAATTATGCTAAAAACAGTTTCGCATTAAATTTTCAAGACCAACAAAATACCCCCCCCCCCCCATTATAATTAGATTCATTTTTAACTAAAAGAATATGATTCTAAGTTAAATTTAGGGTACTTTGATGCATTACTAAATTTTTTGGGGGCTCTAGAGTTTTCTCACCAAATGGAATATTCTTTAAATTTTTCCAAGGCCATGGGGGCATAGCGGGCATAGTTTGACTATTTGTAGGAGCCACAAGATGGACCCTATAAAAATTGTGTCTCTTGTTTCACCACCCAAATATTTTAATAATTAAGATATTAGATGGCCTAGTGATAAAATATCATATCTTTCCTAGGCATCCCATTTTGGGTTTCTGACATAACTATTTTTTCACCTTTTTAATTTCAATTTCGCATGTTTTACAAAATCATGTCTAGTGCATGTTTACAAAGCTAAAAAAACTATTCCATATGGATATATTTATGGGTGTTCATCCTAGAAATAATTGTGTATCTATAATTGGAATTTTAATACATTTCAATATTAACAAACGAAACTGATGTTTTCGGTCCATCAGCTTTAACCATCAATTTTGGGGAAATGTCCCAAGAGGGAATTTGCTGGCCAAGAATAATCCAACACTTTATGGATATGTGGAGGAATGTTTTTAGTCATGATATGACATTTTCTGATCTGAATAGATGACATGAAACAAGTATGCAAGGAATGATTGCAGACCATGTTGAAAAAACAAATTCCATTATGATGATATTTACATGTACAGAGAGAAGAGGAATTTATAATGGAAAGGAAAGTTCCTTTGATTAGTAATCCATATCTATTGGTGGACTATTAAAATACAAGTTTTTAGATGTATAATGTATAATCAAAATAATGGGTTCCTTTAGATATGAATTCACTTTTTACCAATGGCCAAGGGGGGATTGTGGTGATATTAGTTTCTAAAAACCATGATGTGTGTTTTGAAAAATGATTGTGTACAGGTGTGAAGGAACAATTTTATTGGAATTAGACATTAATGAGGGAGGGTAATTCAATTCAAGTCTTGAGTTTATAAATAAAGGAACAATCATTGAAATTTCTAGCATTGATTAGGACCATGTGTAGGAGGAATCCTGTAGAAGATTTCTTTTATGGAAGTTGGGCCTACAGTCAGAGATCCACGTGTCATTAAAAATATAATTGGAATGAAATTAAAGCTACATAAAGTTCTAGGACAATGTTTCCCAATGTACATATGACTCATATATAATAAAATACTATACTAAGGAAGCCTCTTTGAATATTTTATGCTCATATAGGGTGGAACAATTATATAGTGGAAACACTATAATGAATACCACACAGTTTAGAGGACTATAAAAATTTATCTAAATATATTCCAAACATGAGAGATATGAGGGATGTCATAAATTGAGAACCTAGGCTACTCAAATCAAAAGTAGCATGATGCGTAATATATGTAAGGGATTATTGAGGACCATTTTTGAAAAGTGGTTTTCATTATGATGTTTTCAATTCATAAGAAGATATGAGTATTTTATCATAATGAAAAAATTACTTTGATATAATAGATAAATTAGGAGCCATATTATGAAATTCCATGTCTAAGATGTATTATCCATATTCAAAACAAATGTTTCCTTTGGAGTTGGATGCTCTTATTACAGATATCCAAAGGAAGTTTGTGGAGATATGAGTTTTCCAAGATATAAAGTTTGATTTATAAAAGGAATGATTCTTGATTATGTTGGAGGCATTAGGTTAATGATATCTATAACTGAGTAGATAATGTTATAAAAAGCGTATAGGCTAGATAATAATATTTCTGTTTCATTCTTAGTTGAGCATGAAATGAAATATTCACAAATCATTATGTTTCTCATTGGTATGCGAATCAAGCTAACTATAATTTGGATATATGGTTATGATAAGTGAGTGACACCAAGAATGATTATCCTCTCAGTTTAGGGCCACATCAACAAATAGTTTTATGTTATATAGGGATATTAATTTCCTAATAGTTTAATTTCATGAGGCATGGAAAACTGGTGTGCCTTTTAAATAAATTTCATCATGGACCATCTATCTCATGGTGTTCCATCCAATGATGGTTTGTAATTCTCTATGTGTGAATAAGCGATCTTCTAATTCATGAATCTAGGGTTCCCAGATGTGAGAAAATTATATAAGATAAGCACTCAATGGATGGTTGTAGACCAAATTAAAAATATGCCTCCACAATGATATTGTCATAGATTATGATGACAAAATATGTTTTCCCCTAAGGATGAATATTCCTATATTTTAAAAGACGTATTTTGGGCACACATTATGTGATTCCATATTTGAGGTGTATTATACATATTAAAAAATAGGGTTTCCTTTTAATGTTTAGTTATTATTATGAAAAAAGGAAAGGAAAGAATATAGATATATAAATTTACCAAGGCATTGAGTGTGTTAATTAAAACACACATGCCAGATAATTAATGGATCATTTAGGATATAATTGATGATAAATGGGTAGAGTGTTCTCGAAAAAGTTTTAAATCATATGTAATGAAAGAAAAAATTTATGTATTGACCTAGTATTTGAGATCTAGGTGTCAATAAATATCAGCTGGTTAATGGAATCAATCCACACATAGTTCATAAGAAAGTTCCTTGCATAGGTATAGTTCGTATTTAGGGAGGGGAATGCTATTTAATAAAGTCTCGATAAGGTAATTAGAACTCGGGAAGGAGTTTCCCATGCATATCTAGCTCATAGAAAAGAAAATGGGGCATATTATTTTATTTATGGCAACTCCCTAGTTAGAAAATCCAAGCATCACAACCTATCTCAATGAGATGATAATCTGGCCATATATAATTCTTGGGAAAAGGTATGATTAGAGAATGGAACATGGAACGGTGGTCCTTTCAGGCGAGGACCACAATAACACAAAATTTTACGTCAATCAATAAGGACATGACTGACTAAAAATTACGTTTTTATTATTCAGTCACTTTTGAGGAAAAATTGTCAAACCATATAAATTACAGGGTATCACATCATAAAAAAACTTTTTTAATGAGATACACATAGTTTATGGTCATGGTTCTTATATACTAAAGTGACCTGACCACACAGGAAGGTCGTTACCATGATTCCTCAACCCATATGACCTATGATTAGATTTAGAGTCATGGAAAGGTGAGGGTTTCCTTTATTACATGGGGTGATTCAAAGAATGTTGGTGAAGCGAAAGACCAACACCAGTGGGTGTAGAGTGGAATTATTAATTGGTAAGGATTATTCCAAACATGAATGAATGAATTTGAGTCAAACACTAGTAAATACCTCATAACCATGTTTTAAATTTTTTTTGGTCCTAATATAGAGGGTCTAAGAATCACTACATATCATGTTCCCTAGAATCAAACCACACATAGTTTTGGGTAAATATTTCATGCACTAATTTGAATCATATGTAGGTAATAGTGAAGTATTTTTGGTTGATGGTAATGGGTTGGAGAATCAAGAAATCACTATACATACCATTGAGAAGAGAATCAAGCCAAAAGTACTTCTAGGGAAAAGGTCCAATGACATATTGACACTTATAACGGTTCCCTTTTCATGTGAGGACCATAAGAAAACAATTTTTTCGTACAATTGAGATGTGCACCAATCAGTTCAAAATAACATGTTAATGAATTTTCCCTATAGTTTAATTTCATGAAAAAACAATGTTAGTTTCACTGAAGGAGTTAAAATAAAGGATATGATGATTATGAATTAATATTTTCCAAGTAGTTTAGGGAATCATATCAAAAGAATACTTTCACATGAGTTTTTGAAATCATATCAAATTAAGTGTTTCCATGGTATCTAGGAAATCATCCCAAATCAAGAGTTTTGCAGACATGCAAGAAGTTGTCTCAAAATATGTAACAAAATAGAATTATATCAATGAAATTTCAATTATTATAATTATTTAAAATAGTTCATATCACATTAAATCACATAGAGTACATAATACTAACTGTATAAGGGAATAATGAATCAAATAAGAAGTATTTGTAGAAAACATTAACCTAAACCAATGTAATAATAACATGAACTTTAGAATTATAATGTTACCATTAAGAATAGTAACCCATCCATTAGAATAGTAACCACACCTATGGAAGTATAAATAAATTTTTGGAATCTTATAAAAAAAATATTATATATTTTTATCATCGAATAAGGACTATTTTTAAAAATGATAAATAAAGTATTGGTATTTTTGTGAATCATACGTGTTTATTTACAATTGTATAATTAATATAAATATTTAATACAAAAAATTTAATTTCATTAAATAGTTTCATAAAATAATTTTTTGTTATATTATGATTATAAGATAATTTTACAAGACCTTAATTAATTTTTCAAAGCATTATAAAATTAGTTATACTTTTAAAATTTGTATTTTTTGAATAAATGGTGAATTAAAATGTAAAATAACGTTCACATATTTATAAAAAATCATTAAATGGATTCCATTTTTAATTCTATACGTTGAAAATTGGTTAGGGTTAATGTTTTGGATTTTTTTTTAAATAGTTGAATTTTTTGTGAATAGTGACATACTGTAATTTATAGTATAAGATAAATATTTGAATTATTAAGTCATGGAAAATGTATGACTAATTTAAGAACTGTTTTTCTGAACTCAAATGAAAAATTTAAAATATTTTTTACAATAATCATAATTCATTATATTCTTGAGACAACATAATAAACAAATGAATAAAATAATAATAAAACCCCCACTCCTCCATTATAAATATCACCCTCACCACCTCTTATCCTCACACCTGAAAAGTCATTAATCCTCACAAAATTCTAAAAAATAATTTTCAACTTCCTTTACCCAATGTACAAGATCATTTTTTCTCAATAAAATACGAAACTCAAGTTCCTTAAGGATGTTCGCAAGGAGAAGAATTCAAGAGGTAAAACCTCTTTATTTTACATTTTATTTCTTTTCAACATCATTTATTCTCTTTTCCTATTCTCAAATACCATTATAAATGTTAAATTATAAGACCAATAAATTTTATATACTATATTTTTATTGTATTAATGTATTAACACTTCCATATTTCTCTTCTCCTCCCCTTTTTGTTCTAAAAATTAAAACATCATTCGTGATGTGTTAATTTATCACATTAAAGGAAAATGAGTTTTCAATTTCCATTACTACCTTTATGGGTGGTCAAACAAATAATTTTTGAGGGTTAAAAAGGATTATAATAGATGTATTATATTTTATTTAATGTTATGGAACCATTATATAAACATAATATTAATTAATAAAACAAAACTTGTCCCTGATGATCGAATAATGGAAAATAATCAAAATAGTTTTCATTAACATTTTATATATTGAATCATCTCCACATCTAGAGAAAAATGATATATAATACCATATAATATTATGGATGATCATTAATAACATACAATTTCAATTCTAGATAACTATTATAATTTTACATTATTTCTCCTATATGTATACAAATGAATGATTCATGAAGACCAAGGAAACGAACACTCCTGAATGAAAAAACATTAAATATTATAACTAATCAAAAAGAGCATAAATGAAATTAATAAAATTATAATAAATCAAATACACATATAAAATGTTCTTAATTAGTTAATTAACTAATTTTATTTCATTTAGAGGACATTTAGAATAATTGCATAACAGTTTCAAACATAAGGTAGGGGTTTCTTTCAGAACCTCCATTTTTATTTTTATTTATGCTTTCTCTCCCTTTACCTCAATGTAATTAAAATTTATTCTTATTTAATACTCCTAAATTCTATGTGTATGTTCCAAAAAAATTTCCTATCTGAATTATTCTTCCTTGGATTGGGAAATATATGTTTTATATGGTTCCCTTCTCAATTAATCACAATAAGTAAGCCCCATTAAAGGGAACTTCCAAAAATATTTCCCACATTCAAGTAACATTCATAATTGTTTTAACCCACTATTCTTTTTCTAAAATAACTAATTTTATCATGAAAAATTATCTTGGTTCATTTCTAATTTTATATTTAATATTCTTCCTTTTCCATCTAAAATTCTATTTAATAATTTCCTCAAAATGCACCAAAATGTTTCATTTATAATGTTTCTTAAACACTCTTTTTTCATGTTTTCACTGAATTTTGATATCAATTTTCATTATATATGCATATTTTAGCTTATTAATTTCCATGTATGATTTTAATATATTCTTACATGGACACATTTATGATACACCCCTTTGTTATGCTCCATGATATGATTATGATACCCATTTCTTTCAATGCATAACCCTTATGTTTATGTTTGATTCTGCATTTGGCATGAATATAAATGAAACGGTTATGTTGGTTACACCTAGATAGCACTCCAATACATTTTATAATGGTCAGTATCATGGAATGCCATGTCTAGTGGTCTTGATGGTTATCCTTGACTCATGCCCCTCTATATAGTGTGGTAATGGTGGTCAGCCATGACTCATGCTCCTCCATGAGAAATGGTCTGGGTGGTTATCCTTTACACATTATTCTCCATTTAAAATTATCTTGGAATTTTTCCTTGACTCATTATTATTTAATATTATAGGTTTTTACACATTTCTATGATTCCATTAATACATGATACCATGTTCTATACATTATGTTTCAATTTTTTATTCATGTTCTGTGGCTTTTATGTCATCACTTTCTGCCTTTAAACCCACTTTATATGCTTTATTAATATTCGTATTCCTTTAATGGGCTTAGAAGATCATCCCTTGATCATTTTTCCACATGTTATCATATGTAGATGTAAGGGATCAACAGAAGTAAGGATCTCATTATGAATATTAAATAAATGATTTATTTATTTTGGTTTCATACTATATAATTATGTACCTAATATTCTAAATTCATTAGAACATAAAATCCATGGTTTTTATATTAATGTTAAAATGTTTGAAATCATGTAATAATATATGTAAAAGTCTTGGGTCATTATAGATGGTATTAGAGAATGAACTAGTTATTTTTTGAGATTAGGGCTATATCAGTTTAGTAAGAACCCAAGGGATAATTCTATCACCATGGATAGAATATATTTAAACATATGGAATCACAAGTTAATATATTGAATTCATTTATAATGCTATCCTTATATGTTCAATGTTTGCTTTTTATTTTATTATTATCCAAGTATTTAGGCCCTCTGATTGCTATTTATATTTCATAGTTAATAGTTGTAAATATTTGAACATGTTCCAAACATTGATGTGATAGGACATGATATGATTTCCCTAATTAAATTCCAAACCTGATGGGAATCGATGATCAAAACATCATAACAGTACATGCTCAACGAGATCATGTTTTGGATAATAACATGAATCACATGAAACTACCTCTTTATCCTAAGAAAGGGAAACTTATGGTTGAATTCTTTATAAGATATAGGCCTCCCATATTTAGTGGATCTTCATATACCCTCATTACAGAACAATGTATTAAATCCATTGAGAAGATATTCTTAGTCCTCTAGTTCATAGAAGAAGAGAAAATGTTGATGGTAGTCTATCATTTTGATAGGGATGATGATTAGTGGTTGAATATGATCAAGAAAACAAATTCCAAGGTTGAAATTGATTCCATGGAATAATAAAATTTCAATAAAATTCTTTTCAATAAATATTATCCCAAAACACTTTGACTTACGATGTAAATGGACTTTCTCAAACTTAATCAAAATAGAGACAATTTTATTGGGGTGTATGTGTAAAACATTACAATGATTGCAAGATTATCCTCCAACTTTTTTAAGAATCCAAAAAGCAAGCTGGATATCTACTTTAGAGTACTAAAGATATGTCTATGAAAAGTATTTCTGATTCTATCAAATGATAGCTATGAGGAGATTGTTTGTTTTTTTCTGTAATGTTGAAATGGAGATCGGAGACTCTTATTGGTCTTGTGGGCCTAGAGATAAAAAGTATAAAATAGAGTTTAATATGGGAGGATCAATAGATAAATCCTATTATGGAATAATGGGGAATATAGATAATGACTTTTGAAGTGGTATGAATAATCCTACTAATTTGGAATAAGAATGTAAGGCTCATATCAACCCTCAACCTTCAATATAGTGCTTCAACTGAAAGGAACATAGAAACTATGTGAAATATTTCCCTAAACCAAGGGTTGTTATTGGAAATAAATAGTAACAACCTGCAAATAAGTAAGGAATGCCTTATGATATCATTATTATGGAGGTGGAGCTTGAAAATTATGTGGTGATAGTTACGCTGGAAATTAAATCAATAATATAGAACATACTATTTTATTTTAGTTCTATGTATTCTTTTGTATCTTTCATGTTTAGTATAATTATTCTAACACCACCCAAAAATATGAAGGATGAGATATCTATGAGAACAAAAAATGTAGAAATTTTTGGATCCAATATTTATAACTCCTCGTTGATTAATGTTTTTTAACTGAACCTCCCAACAAATATCATCTGACTTCCTTCGGTGGAGTTTGATGCTATACTGGGAATGGTTTATCTATATTTATAAAAATCCATCATCAACTATCAAGAAAGGGATATCACTCTTCACATCTTGTGGTATCCTACAATTTTGTATAAGTTTAAGGAGGATAATAAATCTCCATCCGAATATTTGTCTCAATTGTGAATATTATTTCTTTTTGAGGAATCAAATCTATCTCCAATAATGGATACAAAGGAGAGGATCCTACTAGAAGACATTCCCATTGTGAGCGATCAATCTGATGTGTTCCCTAAAGAGTTTCAACAACGTCCTATTGACCAAGATGTTGAGTTTTCAATTAACCTTATTCTTGAATCTCTTAATATATCAAATACACATTTTAGAATGGTCACCACTAAGTTGGAATAACTAAAGAAGTAGTTATATTAGAATCTCAAATGGGGTTTTATACACCTGAGGGATTCATCATGGGGTGCACCTATCCACAATGTCAATAAGAAGGATTGATCAATGCACCACTGTATAGATTATTGTCACATCAATAAAATAACTATAAATAACAGTTAACCCCTTACATGGATAAATGACTTTTTCCATCAACTACATGGGGAAAAGTATTTCTCTGAGGTGGACCATCGGTCTAGATATCACCAATTTATGTCAAATAAGTAATATGTTCCCAATACTACATTTCAAAAAGGTGTGGACACAATGAGTTCATAGTGATTCCCTTAGGTCTCACTAATACTTCCAAAATTTTTAGGGACTCAATGAATAGAGTACGTAGAGATTACCTAAAAAAATTTGGTAGTCTTTATTGATGATATTCTGATATACTCCAAGAGAAAATAGAAACATTACAGGCATTTGTGTACAATGATGAAGACTTTATGGAGGGAGAAACTATACGTAAATTATAGAAAATGTATTTTCTGGATAGAGTATGTATCATTATTGGGGAATGTGATCACATACAAAGAAATATTTGTGGACCCTTCTATGTCAATAGAAATCAATGAGTGGCCCAGGACAACATCTGTAATAGAGATCTATTTTTAACATGGACAAGATGGGTATTATTAATTATTTGTGAAGAAATTCTCATGGCCTTGAAACCCACTAAACAAGATGACTATGAAGGGAGTAATTTTTACCTTGACTAGTTAATGTAAATACTACTTCATATAGTTGAAAAAGTGGTTTATCACTGCACAACTGATCACACTACAAAAAAGTGGGGAACTCATTTTGGTTCAAAATGATGTTTCAAAGGGAGTTAAAGGAATTTTACTAATGAAAAATTATTTTTTTATAGCCTACACATCAATATAGTTGAAAATAGGTGAGAAAAATTATCCCACAAATGATTTGGATTTAGAGGTTATGATATTTGCATTAAAAATATGACATTATCTCTATGGGGACAAGTGTGAGATATATACTGATTATAAGAGACTCTAATATATACTCACACATAAGGATCTTAATATGAACCAATTAATATGGTTATGGTTTATTTAAGTATTATGACTGCTCAGTCCACTACCATCCTAGTAAATAAAATAATGTGGAAGGTGAACTATGTAGAAATGATCATACATCTTTATCAATGGTGAGAATTGATACGGATCAAATATTCTTATAACTGAAAAATAAGAATGTGGAAAATCATTAAGTAAATATCATCATCAATCTTTTCTCAAATAATTTCTCAAATATACCTTATAGAAAAATTAAAGGATGCTCAAAGAAATGTTTTTGAAATTATTAAAAAGGTAGAAGATATAAGAGAAGGGAAATAATCAGAGTTAAAAATTTATGAGGATGGAGTCGTGATATTTAGATCATGACTATGTGCCCCATCCAATATAGAGATAAATAAATAGCTTCTGAATGACCAGCATAGATCAACCTTCTCTTTTCTCCGAAGGATCCCAAAGATGTATTGAGAACTATGAGAGAACTATTGGTGGGACAATATGAAGCAACGGGTCAATGAGTATACATTAAAACTACAATTATTTCAGTAATTGAAGACTGAAAATAAAAAAACTATAGGGATGATGCGATAATTACCTATAACAGTATGGAAGAGGTAAAACACCACCATGGAATTTTTCAGTAGGTTTCCAAATACATCAACAAGAAACATTTATATCTTGGTTATTTTGGATCTTCTTACAATAAAGATTGCATTATCTAAATTCTAGAGGACTTCTCAATCGAAAAACTTGCATTGATATACCTAAAATATATGGTGAGGATACATGGAGTACCACTATCGATTGTATCCAATAAAGCTGTGATATTTACGACCTTGTTTTAGAAAAGTATTTGGAATTCTATTGACACTAAGTTGAACTTAAGCATGCCTTGTCATCCTTAAACTAATATCCAATGTGAGCATTCAATTCAGACACTAGGATACATGTTGAGAGTGTGTTCTATGGACTTCATGAGAGGATGGGACCACTATCTACCTCTGGTTGAGTTTGCTTACAACAACAGTTTCTACTCATTAATCAAAAAGAATCCATATGAATCTCTTTATGGGAAAAGATGTAGAACACCAGCATGCCGAGATATAGTCTGTGAACATAAGTTCCTAAGACCTGAAATGGTTGAAAAAATGGTAGATAAGGTGAAAACCATTCAGTAGCATTTTCAGGTAGCACAAAGTCCATAAAATATATATATATATATATAATCTATGAGACCTAGAGTTTAATGATGGACCTGTTATTCCTCTATATATCTCTATAGAATTGGATCATGAGATTTAGTAATAAGGGATAGCTAATTCCTTGCTAAATCAACCCCTTCGATATTATCAATCATTTTGGAGTTATGGCCTATTGAATAGCACTTCCACCAACCATTTATCAAGTACATGATGTATTCCATGTATCCCTCTTAAGGAATTTCAAACTAGATCCCTCACATGTACTGAATTCAAAGGTGGTATAGTTATAAAACGATCTCTCTTATAAAGGGAAACCGGTGAAAATCTAGGATCATTGAGAAAAATTTCTACACAATAAGGCTACTAACCTTGTCAATGTAAAATGGAAGAAATGTAAGAACAAATATAAAACATTGTAACTAGATTAAGTAATGAAGGATAAGTACAATCACCTGTTTCCCTTATTTGTAAAATTGACTTTTGAGGGTGAAATTTCAATGGGGGGTGGAAGAATGTAACGACTCAGAATTCTATCAATGAAACTTTTATTCTTATATTTATATCATAATGTATAAAATAAATAAAATCACATAGATAACACATTACAAACTTTATAAATGAATAATTAATGAAATGATAAAATTTATAAAAATTTTATGAACCTAAACAGACGGAATATTAACATAACCTTTTCAATACTAATGTTACCATTAAGAATATTAAATTGACCAATAAAATAGTAACCATACCTATGAAATTATTAAAAAAAATTGGTATCTTATAAATTAAAATATGATATATTTAAATCATGGTATAAGTAAATATATGTTTTAAAAATTATAAATTAAGTGTTGGTATTTTTTATGAAGCATAAATGCTTATTTAGAATTTTAAAATCAATATAATGGTTTAAAAGAAAAAATATTTTCACAAAATAGTTTTGAAAATTAATTCTTTTTTATCTTATTTTTATAATAATATTCTACGAGACCTTAATTAATTTTTCAAAGTGTTACAAAATTTGTTATAGTTATATAATTGGTATTTTTGAAATATTGGTTGATTTTAATTAAAAAACAAAGTTTTCATATATATATATATACAATTATTTTTATAAAATATAATCAGTTTTGGAATTATAAACATTAATAAATTGTTGGGGTGAATTTTTGGTATTTGTTTAAAATAGATGAATTTTTTGGTGAATGGTGAAATATGGTAATTTACGGTATAAGAGAAATAAATGAATTATTGAGTCATAGATGATGTATGGATGAGTTAAGCACCATCGGTTTGAACTAATAGGAACTATTTACTATACTTAGTCACAAGAATAATAACTATTTATAGTCTTGAGCCAAAAATATTAAACAAACAAATAAAATAATCAAAAAACACCTCTCTCCTCCACTATAAATACCACCCCACACCACTTTTTCTAATCACACCTCAAAAGACATGAATATTGTATAATTATAACCAATACCCTTAAAAAGTCTCTTCCACACATCCATGAGTCTTTTTTTCTCAATAAAATAACAAACTCATGTTCCTTGAGGCGGTTCTAAAGGAAAATAATTCAAGAGGTAAAAACCTATTTCTTTCTCTTTTAATTTTGTTTCAATTTCTATTATTTTGTTTTCCTCTTACCACTTCCCCTTATCAAAGTGAAATGATGAATTCATTAAATTTAATATATTTTAATTTTATTTGGTTAATGGAGAAACCCATTATCATTTATCTTCCCCTTCCCTTTTTTTCTAAAAATGAAAACATTGTTCGTGATTTGTTAATTATCACATTCAAGGATGACAAGTTTTCAATTTACATTACCATATTTGAGGGTGGTCCGAAAACCATTTTTAGGGTTAAAAATTATTATAAAATATTTATTATAGTTTATTTAATTTTATATAACCATTATATATACATAATATTAATTAATAAAATTGAACTAGTTTGTGAAGATCGAAAAAACACCAAAATAATCTAAATGGTTATCACTAATGTTGTTTCTAATGAATCATCCTAATAATTTGGGGTAGTGATATATAACTCCATATAATATTTTATAACTTCATTATTAATATATAATATAAATTTTGGGAAACTATTCTCATTTTAAAAGATTTCTGGTACATGAATACATGTGAAACAATCACGATAACCAAGGAAACGAACACTCTCGAACGAAAAAATTGAATCTTATTACTCATCCAAAAGGCTATAAATGAAATTAATAAAATTATATTTAATAAAATACATGTATAAATTGATATTAATTAATTAATTCATGGATTTTATTTCAATATCTATGAAATTATGATCAATCGCTAAACAATTTCTGACTTAAGGAAAGGGTTTCATTCTGACCCTCCCTTATTCCTTCAGGATACGATTTCTCCCCCTTCACCCCAATTTAATTATTAATTATTATTATTATTTTTTCCACCAAAATTCTGTTTTTATGCTCCAATAAAATTTTCCTAACTCAATTCTTCTTTCCTTTATGGGGAAATAAATGTTTTATAAGATTACATTTTCAATTTGTGCTAACAAGCTTGGCTGGTTAAAAGGGAACTTCCCAAATTCTTACTAATTTTCAAGTACCCTCAATAATATATTTTAATCCAAAATTATTTATCTAGAATCACTCATTTTATCATTATAATAAATCTTGGATTATTTAAGGTTTTATAAAAAATATTCTTCATTCCCCTCTTTAAATGATCTTTAATATTTTCTTTAAAATGCAGCTAAATGTTTCATTTATAATGATTCTTGAACACTATTTTTACATGTTTTCACTTAATTTTGATATAAATTATCATTATTTATGCCTATAATACCGTATTAATATACATGTATTATTTAAATTCGTTCCTCCATTGACATAATTATGATAATACCATTTTTTATACTCTATGACATTATTATGATACCAATTTCATTTGATGGGTAACCATTATTTTAATGTTTGATACTTCATGTGGAATATATATGAATGAAAATTTTACCATGGGGTCACCTAGATATAGATTCAATTCATTGGGTTATGTTTGGTCTCATGATATGTCATGTGCAATGGTCTTGGGAGTAAGCCTTGAATCACAATCCTATATGAGTTGTGGTCTTAGTGGTTATACTTGACTCAATATACTCAATGTGGAATGGTATTGGTGGTTTTACTTGACCCAAGATACTCCATGTTCAATGGTATTTGTGGTTATCCTTGACTCATGCATATGTAATGTTGAATGTTGTTTCCATGTTTTTGTCACTCAATGATTACATGATCTTAAGTTCTAAACGTTATGCTTCCATAGGTTTATTCATGTTCCATGCATTTTATGTCATCATGTTATACCTTAAAACCCAAGAGTTATTCTTTATTAATATTGTTATTCCATTTATGGGATTTTTAGATCATAACCTGTTCATTTATTCTTGAGTTAATCATATATAGATGTACGGGGTTAATGGAAGTTAGGATCTCATTGTGAAGATAAAATAAAAGATGATTCTATTTTGGTTTCGTGCTATTTATTTATGTACCTAATATTCTAAATACATATTACATTTTGATCGTTGTATTTTATTTGAATACTATTTTTTCTTAATATTATATAATAAAATGTGTAAAAGTATATGATCATTATAAAATTGGGATCCCAATATCATCACATATGGCATCATAGGCTTATTGCCAATGGAATCCTATGATTTGTGCCAAGGGTTATACTACATGTTTCCCTTATGTGTTGGATACATTGACATAAAATTTTAAATCTTAGAACTATGATGGTATGGATCATTCCATTTAGGTTCATGCAATAAGGACTGCACCATGTAGTTTAATGTCATGTGGTAAATATGAATGGCATCTTGTATTTTTTGGTCATGCAAATAGGACTAATGGTCATTAATCACATGAAATATTTCTTGAGAAATATTTCTTTGGTAGGGGATAATACTATCTCTATATAATGTGATCAATGAATATAAACCTTTATAATAGACTTTATGGATGAAAAAAGGACCATCCCATTTTTCTTCAAGATTCATAGGTTTCTTCCCAATAATTAAAAATGATTCTCCCAATATTCTACTAAATAAAGGGTTACATTTGAAGTAGTATATTTTGCTACAATAAATTCCCAAAATATGTGTAGAATATTTTCTATCTAATATTTATTATCCTTCTTGACCATTTTTTGTAGTGTGTTTGAAAGTGTTTTGTTAAAAGCCTATATCTAACCATTTTCTACTGTATGATAACAGGATGAATGGTTAGACTAAATGTTATACTTATAGTAAAACCTATTAAATTTGGAAGAATATAATTTGGTGTTTTTTCCATCAATATTGTACTAGGGAAACCAAGCCTGGTATGGATTTTGGAATTCAAAAAATTGATAATTATTTTTCCCTAAAATTTTATGAGTGGTATTACTTCATCCCATTTGGATAAGGGGTTTGTATAATTGATGATATAGTAAAGTTTCATTGATATAAAGTAAGGGTATATTCACACCACATCCATTCCCTACAAGACATGTATCTTGGAGTATTAGGTAGTATACAACAACTCTAGGGGTTAATGGATAAAATTAGAAAAAACTTTACAATGGTGACATTTTTTGGTGAATTGTGTACAAGCATGCATCATCGAAGAATAGAAATATCTTATACTTATGTTTTGATGAGAAATATTTGTTCCTAAATGATGGGATCCATATAAACTAGCATGTAATTATCACATAGTGGAGATAGTTTCCTCTCAAACATTGAATCTTTGGATAATTCCATCAATACCTCATTTATAAGGGATTGTTGGATAACTCAGAATATCATAGAGTGTAGATTTTTCAATCTACTATTATATATTCTCTTTCATAAATCTTTATAATATAAGAGTCCAAATTTATAGGTAGTTCATGATGGTTTTCCTCCATTAATGTTCTTGATTATATAGTTCATTGGTGGAATTAACCACATTGATCTCTTCCACACTACTCTAAACAAATCACGATACCAAATTATGATGTGCAACATTGTGTAAAATTTCGTAATGTTCAGATCTTCTAAAATTGTAGCCACATTTACAAGTATATATACCGAATAATTATAAAAATGTGGCATATGATTTATTACTAGATCTAAGGGTAATTATTCAATCCATACTTGGACATAATATTTTATGGGGAACATCTCTAATTTCTCTATAGCATAATCATAGTTGATCATCTTGATTATGAATTCTAAGTAACCTTTAATGTTTATATAGGTCAGTGGTATTAGCTACATGGGTTCTAAACCTACAATTAGAGTTTGGCATTCTTGTACCCCCAAAACTTTTATAAAATATTTCTCTTTGAATATGTTTACATCTTCAATGGCCTTCTTAACACACTTTTAATGTATTATTATTTAATGTGATTTGAATAAAAAATTAATTAATTTTTTGGGTATGAATATGATTAACTAATTTATGAAATATTTATATAAAAATTACAAATAAAATATAAATTAATTGATATATTCTAAGTAAATAATCATTGAATTTTTCGTAATGACATTTTATTGTTTGAAAATATGTTTTCTCAAAAAAATATTTTTCTTATGAGAGAATATTATAATTGATTTTTAAAAATTTTTAGAAACGTTATTTGAAAATATTTCTTCATTTTTGAATTTATCATTTTAAAATTATCTTAGTATTATTTTTTTTAATAAATTTTTGAACGATATATTTTTTTAGTGAATAGTGAACTTCTCGATTTTTATGAAAATATCATTTTATTTAAATTAAATAGTACCATTGTGATTTGAATTTGAACTAAAATAAACATAAGTACTATTTTATAGATATATACTGATTGGTTAAATTTTAATCATTCTTTTATATTCTTTTGTTTATGTACACTTTTGCGGTTAAAACACATTTTTAAAGACACAAGTTTATTCATTATGTTTTGTGGGATTAATTTTAAATTTAATTCATCCACTTATATGAGATTAATATCAAGAAATGTATAAACTATTTATAATTAGTTGTTTCAAATTTTTTAAATAGTTCCACTTTATTTTTTGTCATTAATAATATTAACTATAGAAATTTCATTACCATAATATGGGTAAATCAGTTAATTTGGGTTCAAAATAAAATGATGAAGACTATTAAATCACCCAAAAATTCTTAAATATTATTTTATGAGTAAATAGCTTTTCATAATAATCATATATTCAATTATATGACAAATGTGGTCCATTTTTATGAGAATATGACCATTATAGTATTTTATTTCGAGAATTGTCAAACATGTCACACTTATATGTTTAGTAAATATAATATTTTAATATTGGTTTATCCATAAGAGATGATTGAATTTAAATAATATTTTAAAATATAAAACATTTATCTTTATCATGGAAATTTAGTTTTAATTTTTAGGGAAAAATATTATCTTAAATTCTAACTCAACATTGATTCAATAATTACTCAATTAATGGAAAAATGAAATAAATGAGATTGAAAGTATAAAAATTACTATAGTTTAATATAATTTATGTGATAAAAAAATTTCTAGATGAAATTTATATTTATAAAGTTTATTAAAGTATTTTGTTAAACTTTTATTTTTTTTATTTTATTAAAGTTAATGTATTGAATAGGGTTAAAATTGACAATAATGATATTTTATAAATAAAATATTTTATTAAATTAATAAAAAATTATCAAAATATTATATAATGATAAGGGGATATTTTATTTTCTATAATTTCATGTTATGTGAGTTTATATTCCATTTTTAATTATTTGGCTCTAGAATTATCTTATTATAATTTAGTCTTTTGAAATTTTCCAAAAGCGCTCCTCGCCTCAATGATAAAATGGCCCTCCTCCCCCACTTATATACACCACCATGAGTCTTATTTCATGACCATACCCAACCAAACTTTCTTTCTAAATTGCATAGTCAAATTTTATAGTTTTTTATCTTTCTACAAGTCCATCCCTAGATCACGTAAGAGGAGATATAAAGTAGTCATCTCATTGAAGTGGTAATCACCCTAACTGATCACTTTCTTCCTATACTCTTCTTCAACTCATAAATATTTATGAAAATTATAATAAAATAATAATTCCAGTATCCCAAATATTCTTAATTTTATAAAGACTATTTAGAAATTACAATACACTCACATTAACATCAAACAATAAGTGAAATTTTCACTAGTGCATATATATGGCTTACCATCCCCCCATAGTGATTGAATTCATTTTTCATCCCCACATTTTAAAGAAAATTATTTTGATGAGTTTAATGTTTATATATTATATTTATCAAATAATTAGACTTAATAAATTATAATATCTCATATACATTTTTACCCTATAAACCATTTGAAAATGATAACGTCTCTCATGCGTGCGTGCAGACTACCACCTCTATGTAACGATCTGATTTGTTTTTCATTTCTATTTTACTTTGATTGTAAGGAGGATGAGTACGATGAATATATATGATATAAATTATATAATAATTATTATTGAATTGTGAATTACTATTTACCTTTTTTCATTCCATCATTCAAATATGAATACAATGTTAATGTGTACGTACGAACTATCATCTCTAATAATAGTGTCATTCATTTTCAATATCTACTATTTTGGATGAATATAAATACAAATATATATATATATATAATGAATATATAAGATATAATAATAATTAAAATGATTCTATAATATATTTGTAGTAAATTTAAATTTATTATACCTGAGATTAAATAACATTCAAATGAATTCATACCTAAGGTAAGGATTTCTCATCTCACTTTTAGTTCCCTGAGATAGATGCCAGATTCACCACTTATTTCTTTTTCGTTGTGCATATACTCCCCATTAGATTTATGATATCATGAATCTCATTTACTTAATGGTATTTAAGGTTTAATTTTATGTTATTATTTCTTGTTACTTAAAATTCAAAAGATTCCAAGGTTGTTAGGGTTTGTGACACAATATCATCATTATTCAAGATTTTTTATTTCGAAGTCTCATTTTTGGATATTTATCTTCCATGCCCATGTATTCTAAAAATTACTTCAATTATTTTTTCTATAATCTCCAGTTATTTTCTAAATTCATAATTACCATCGTTATACTTCATATAAAATGTTTTATAAAGGTACTTCCTATAATTTTATGAATGATGTTAATTTTTACTTTTTTGGAAAAATATTGAAAATAAGTTTTTATTTATATTATACCTAATGAGAGGGTTTTACCTCTGTTATGAATCTATAATGATTGTAATCTTACATTACAAATTTACAAGTTTATTTTTGAAGAAATTTTTTTCATTTATTTGTGTCTATATTTTTAAAAGGAGAAGTGGATTAAAATAGAAAAGTAATTTTACTCATGAATTATTCCAAGTGATATTTAAAAATAATTTTCTATATAATAATACATCCTTTGATGATGCATATAATTTTTTGGGGATATTATTCAAGTATACCATATTTATTATTTGTATGGATTATTTATATTTATGAGGAAAAGAAAAAATGTTTATGAAACCCATTACTTTTCATGGATTCTCATATGATGAATATTTTATGATTTTTCCGAACACATATGTATGGTTTTCATTAGGTGTCATGAGGAACCAATATTTACCAACAATTAATTGGGTAAATTATTATATCTCATGACATGGTTACCGAAAATAAGTTGATATGCTTGATCCATTATGGTAAACAAGTCAATTTACTTGATCATTTATGGGAAACAAGTCAAATTACGTGATCTATTATGGTAAATAAGTGTTGATGCCAGATATGATGGTCTTGGTAGTTAACCTTAACGTATAGAATGTTCTATATACATATTATGATGTAATAGAAATTATGACATGAACTTATGGTTCATGATTGAGTCATAATTATTTTCTATTCTTATGATTCATGTCTTTTGGAAATGATAATGTTTTATGCCATAACTCATTTTTAAGAACATTATTAGCTTTGGTATAAACCTTCTATGTTATGGTCATGATCTTATTTTCTTATGATTATATTATAATTTAATTTGATCATTGATTTATATTTACCATGGTTTCCCTTATTGAGAATCTAATCTCACTCTTTATTATGTTTATTTCCCCCATGTTATGAATGAATTATTTATTAGGGTATTTATATAAAGAGTAATGTAATGGAAGTTATTTAAGGGAGATAATGATGTTCCTTAATAAAATATGATTATTTGTTTCTAATATTTAAATAAACTAAACTTATACAGTCCTCGATTGAATTTGGTTTACAAGTCATTGAATATTAACCTATTGAGATGTAATATTTATGTATAAAAATCCCCAGTAGTTATAGTTGGTATGAGAGTAAGGTTTAGTCATCCTTTAAAGATTAAAGTAAGAATATATTGGTATATATTATGGGGATAAGTCTAAGCATAGGATAAAATATGAATGTTTTGTTAAGGAAGACAATATATGATTTTACAAGAAATTACATTACTATCTAGATACTATAAGTGGATGTGGCTCTAGAACAGATCTACCAAAGGATGATAACCCTAAAAATAATTCATTGAGATAGAATCAATCTTCACAAGGTACATGAAAATTGGCCTTACTGCAGACCTGGTTTGATACTATATGGGGATTTTCTTTGTTTTAATCTATATATTCCTGATCAACCATAAATAATTATTTGAATAGAATATAATCTTTTTTATCCTATGATAAACCTATGATTTCCATTATTGAAAAGAATGGGACTAGGATTTAGACACCCTATAAATAATTATTTGGTCTTGAATAAGGATTATGGTATACCACATAGTGATTTTGGATTTAGATAAAGCTAAAACTAGGGGAACTCAAGTTAATGGCTAATGTGACGGACAATGGAATGATTTTCCTTTTATGAAACCAAATGAAATTATAGTTGGAAGGAGAAACATTATTATTATTCCTAATAAATATTATCATAAAATGATCAATAATATCAACTTAGTTAAGTTTCCCAACATAATTAATGACTGGAATATAGAGTTTCATGATGTTTATAGAGTATAGAAAGATCAATTTTCATCATAGCATGAATATGGGAGAAGCACGGAGGATAATTGTTTAAAAGAAGAAGACTATGTTTTGGGTGTGTAAAGGATGTATATAGATAATTTAATTACCATGGAAAAATGAATGGTTCATTTAACACAATTTATGTGAATAAAGGTTTCAATATGGTATCATTGATGGTTGAATGTTATAAATGTGTAAATATAGGAATTATGAAAATATATGACCTTGTGAGAAATATGAAGAAAAGGATCAATAGTTTTGTATAAGTATTGGTTTTTTAATTTTATAATGAGGATACTATGAATGAAATATTAATGTAAATTAGTGTTAAGGAATAAGATGATGAATCAGGGTTAATGGATTAATATGGAAGTGAAATGAATGAAATGCTTATATATTGGGATTTGATAATTATGTTATAATTTTTTTTTAATTAATAATATTCTATATTATAAGAGTCTTGAATAACCTATGGATTGATCCTAATTTATGTTTTATTATGGAATTAAAATTATAATTTGAATGGTATCAACAACCAAAAAATTCATTTAGTGGCTAGAAATATTTTTTAGAAAACACATGATTGATGGAAAGATAAACACTAATATGTGTCCAATGCGGAGATAATAATTATTATTGGGGATAAATAGATTATTAATATCGATGAGATAGTATCAGTTACCTTGAAATTCGTTATTGATTTGATAATAATGTGAATTAAGTCATCTACCGTAATGTTTATTGTATTTTTTATTTAAGTAATTTATTCAATATTCTATGTTTTTTTAGGAAAAAATATAATGTAAATATTTGTAAGTATACATGTTTTCTTTTTGTTATTATAGTAATTCAACTTATTACCATGTTTCTAGATAATATATGACCAAGGTGTTCACATATTAGGTTTGTGAAATTAATAGATACTTATGAGGATTCATGTTATGTTTATTTTGGGATCTTTGTGTTTTTTTTCTAAATTTTGGGGTTTTGAATTTGGTTAGAAATATTTTGGAGGATCTTTATGATTAAATTCGTGTGGATTCATTTAATCTAAACTTTGGGCATTATTATAATCATTTTAAAAATAAATGTTTTTATCCATGTTGTATAACTTATGATAAGAACTTTGGTTTTGGTTAAAATCTAATGATGGGAGGAATAACTTATTATCATTTTTTGAATTATTTGATTTTTAATATTTTAATATTAATTATTAATGAATCATACATCATCTCATTCATCGTTTAGGGAAAAATATGTTATTTTTGAAGAAATTTATAAATTATGGAATTCAACTTTCTAGTTATGTATATTTCCTTATGTTCCTAGTCTAGATGGTAAACAAAAGACTCAACTCTAGTAAAAGGATCTTAAGACATAAATATTGTCATATAACCTTCAATTATGATGAATTTATATTCTTTTCGACATTTGTGGTTTATGATTGTATGATTTTTGACACTCTCAATACCATTCTCTTTCATATGATCTATAATATTAGGAAATTGCATTTCTTCCATGTCCATATCTTCACTTGAAAATAATTTTATTCTATTTCGTAACCTATTATGTGTAATACAATATGACCTTCATACTTCCCTTTCACTCTTTCCAATAAGAATTTTTATTTACCCTTTTTATGATATATGTTTAAACCATGGAATATTAAAATGTCCAAACAAAGATTTATGAGCATGGGTTCAAATTGAAAGGAAATATTTTATTAAATAGGGATATAATGTAACATAAAGATATTTTAGAATATATTTTGATTTAAATAATTTTATTTTTTTATGGCTTGCATTACATACAACACCGAGATTAAAGGAACTAAGATACACTATTAACATATTATTATTTAATGTGACAGTTATAAAATAGCTATTAATTTAAATGTATAAATATTATTAACTACATTATGAAATATAAATAAATTTCCGAAACAATATAAATTTTATTATAAATTGTTTGTAAATAATCATTCAAATTTTTAATAATGTCATTTTACTGTTCAAAAAAATGTTTTCCCCAAAAAATATTTTTCTTGTGATTGAGTGTTAAAATTAATTTCTGATGTTTTTTGAAACATTTTTTGAAAAATTTGATTTTATTTTTTAACTATTCCTTAAAAATCCTATTATGATGATTTTTTTGAGAATTTTATGAAGATATTATTTTTCAGTGAATATTAAAAATTACAGATCTTTTTTAAAACATTCATTTTATTTACAATAAAATGTACCTTAATGAATTTATTTTTATATCAAAGTGAATAAAGTATTATTTAGTTAGATATAGGTTAATGAATTATAAATTTATCATCATTATACCTTATTTTTTATAGGTACATTTTCGGGATTAAAAACACATTTTTCAAGAAAACATCTTTTTATTGTGTTTTGATGGATTAATTTAAATGAAATTATACCACTTATATGAGTTTAATCGTGAAAAATTTGTTCCATAATTTGAATTAGTGGATGAATTTTTTTTAAATATCCCCCTTTGTTTTTGGTTATTAAGAAAGTAACAATTGTAAATTTATTGCCACATTAAAAAAATCTGTTAATTTAAGTTAAACATAAAATGATAAGGACAATCAAATAACTACAACAACTGCCTAAATTTTGTTGTATGAGTTAATTTCATCCATACACATCTATTATTTGGTTATATTACCAATTTCATAAAATTTTATGAGATTATGACCTCTAATATTTTACTTCAAGAAACGTCAAACATGTCACACAGTTGTTATTAATAACTATAATATATTAATATGGGGTTATGTAGAGGATTTTTCTAATTATAAATTGAATTTTTAAATATAAAAAATTTATCTGCCCCAATTTTTTAATTCTTCTTTTTCTAAAAGATATAATTTCATTGAATTCTAACACAGCGTTGATGCAGAAATTATTTTAGTAATAGAAAAATCAAATTAATGATATTAAAATTATGAAGTATTATAATTTGAGATAAATTATCTAATATTAAAATTTTATTGATGGAAATAACCTTTTAGGGATTTATTGAATAACTGTTTTTGAAATTATATTTTTCCCTAGAAATATTAATGTCAATGTAATGAATAGTGTTACAATTGAAAATAATGATATTTTATGAAAATAATAATTTATTAAATAATTTATAATAATAAAATTATTAAATAAGGAAAAGGGAGTAAAATAAAGTCTAAAATGTAATACCATATTCATTTATAGGCCTTTTTTAAGAATTTTTCACTAGAATAATGTTATTATAATTTAATCTTTTGAAAAATTCCTAAAGTACCCCTCGCCACAATTAAAAAATGGACCCTCCTCCATCAATTATTTACCGCATAATAAGTATTAAATATTGACCATAAACTAACACATTATATTATAAACATACATATTCACATTTTAGATGTTCTTTTATTTCCAAAATACCAACCCTAGAACCCTTTAAATGAGATCTAAAGTCGTCATTTCAAAGAAGAGGTAATCGCACAACCTAGTCACTTTCCTTTTCTACTTTTCTTTATCTCCTCAAAATCTATGATATTTTCCAAAATAATAATAAATTAATTATCTTAAATATTATTAATTGTTATTATAATTATAAAAATCTGAATATAAAACATATTTCCTATAAAACAAGAAGTGATAGTATCCCTCATGTGTTCGTACGAATTATCATCTCTATATAGTGATACAATTGATTTTTCATCTCTATTTTTATGGATAATTGTTACGATGGTTTTAATATTTATATATGATATTTAGAACATAATTATACTTATTTAATTATAATATCACATTTACTTTCTTACTATCTAAATATTTGGAAAATGATAACATTGCTCCTTCGTATGTGGGGACAACCACCTCCACGAAGTGATGTGATTCGTTTTTTGTTTCTATTTTACTTGGATGGTAACAAGTAAGGATATGATGATTATTTGTGATATAAATTATATAATATTTTTTATTGAAAGATGGATTATTTTCTACCTTTCTTTCATTCCATTAATTAAAAAGTGAATACAACGTTCACGCATACGTATGGGTTATCATCTCCATGAACGGGGTAATTGATTTCAATCTCTATCATTATGGATGTATTTAAATATAAATATAATTAATACCAAATTATTTAATAATAATTAAAATTATTTTTTCATATATTTATAATAAATTTAAATTAATTATATAGGAGGTTTGAAGAACATTTAAAAGAATTCGGACAAAAGGTAAGGGTTTCTCCTCCCACTTTTACTTCTGTGAGACATATTCCATATTAAAAAATTATTTATTTTTTGGGGTGTATGTAATTCATCATTTAACTATTATATCATAAATCAATTTTTCTTAATAGTATTTAAATGTTTATTTCATGTTTTTTATTTCATGGGGAATACAATTTAAAAATACCCAAGTGGTATGGGTTTATTTCACAATCTCATCGTTATTTTGGATTGCTTATTTTTAAGTCTTAGTTGAGAAATTTTTTATTCCATGACCTTGTTTTCAAAGAATATTTTTAATTTTTTTCTACTGTCTAATTTTTTTTAAATTAATCTTTACACATGTAATAATTTTTACAAAATGTTTTAAAATTAATCTTTAAGTCATTTTCTGGATGATGTACTTTTAGTTTTTTTATTCAAAATTGTGAAAAGATTGTTTTTAACTTATGTGGAATGTGGATTTCTTTCTTCCATAATAATTCATCATTAATTATATATTACTTTAAATTTTTACATTTTTATTCCCAAATAAATTTTTTTTCATTTATAAGTGTGTAGGTTTTTAGAAATACAATTGGTTTCAAAATAGAAAATTCATTTTCCTCAAGAATTATTTCAATTGATATTTCAAAGTCATTTTCCATCTAAGATGAAATCCTGGGATGAAACATATAATTTACCTAGGATATGATTCAAGGATACCATATTTATTATTTCTCTAGATTCTTTATTTTTATGATGAAATGATAAAATGTTTACAAAACCCATTTCATATCATGAATTCTGATATGATGGTTGTTTTTGTGATCCTATGGAATACATATATATGATTTTCATTATGTGATCAGTGGGACATATGTCTCCCTATAATTAATTTTGTAAACTTTTATATGTCATGATATATTTATGGTAAATAATTCACTATCTTTTTCTGTTATGGTAAACAAGTTGATGTTCATGATCTATTTTGGAAAATAAGTTAACATTCTTGATTTGTTATGGGAAATATTTTTTGCTGTCAAATCTGATGGTCTGGGTTTTTATCCTTGAAATATGAAACGGTTTCTATTTTTATGATGATTCCACACATATTTATTTCATGAACTTAGTC
The DNA here is from genome assembly GCA_963277665.1 of Viscum album. NCBI lineage: Eukaryota > Viridiplantae > Streptophyta > Magnoliopsida > Santalales > Viscaceae > Viscum > Viscum album. The sequence continues at coordinate 1,945,781,993 of OY728148.1, forward strand.
GTCATGATTGATTTATGATGATTTCTCATTGTTATAAATCATAACTTTTTAAATGCTAGTGTTTTATTCAATAACTCGTGTTTATGATCAGTTTCAAATTGGGAATGAACATTCTATGTTATGGTCATGATATGATACCCTTGTTATTATATTAAGCCTACATATTATTATTAATTTATATCTATTATACTTACCCTTACTGAGAATCTATGCTCTCCCTTTCTAATGTTTCATTTCCCAAGGTTATGAAGAATGTTTTTAGTAGGGTGTACCTATGTAGTGTTCCATGAGTAAAGTTATTTATGAGAGAAGTCGAAGATCTTCCATAAAATTAAAATACTAATATCTAATCTTCAAGTGAAATATAATATTATGTCCCCTGATAATTTCTCTTTTTACAACATTTTGAATATTCATATATTAATATGTAATACTTAAGTATGAAAATCTTGGACTATTTTAATTATTACTCATAATTGGTGAGACCTTCCACCAACAGGAATGAATAATGAATAAATTCATTTCTTAGAAAGATAAGGATTATTCCCAAACCAAATTTATTGACTTTAGAGTTTTACTTACTTTTTTATATTAGAATCCTAGGAGCACTATCAAAATACGTCTCCTATATTCTGTTGGATTCTTTGAGATAGAATATTTCTTTTTCTATCTGTTCAATATACAAGGGAATTTATTTTAAATAAATATGATATGTGATAAAGTATTCTAATAATTTTCTATGTGTTTCCTTCTATCTCATGAAAAAAATTTGATACTACTGTGGGATGACCACCCTCGATGCCAAACATCTCATCAACATAGAGTGATTGAGGATGTACATAAGTGGGTCAGTTTGAGAGACCAAATGGACCTAGTTATGCAGTAAGTAGTGCCTCAATTTTTGACCTGTAAAGATTAATGCTAGATAGTTCATCATGATATTTTAATAATGTGTCTTAGTATAGATAAAGGTTGTTCTAAGATAAAGAGTCGCCTTTCATTTTTATCATAATTAGTTTTTATGAGAAAATCACCCCATGATCACTCTAAATCTAGAACATATGAAATGGGAAACAATCCTTTGATGGTGGAATTATCCCTGGTGGACTCAATGAATACTTTTTGAGACTACCAAACACATCTTCCGCAAACTATAAAATTTTTATTCAAGAAGAAAGAGATAAATGGAAATACTATCATGGGGGGAAAAAAATTGGATTCCAACGGAATATCCAGCAATAATGTCCACACCTTAAGGGGGGAACTAGCATTAGAAAATTTCATGAGAGGGGACTCCTACAAGGCCTATGGAGTGTAATCTATAGTTTTATCAAAAATATTGAATTCAGATGATCGTTTTGGGGTCTTGAGAATTTTTGGGAATGGGGTGAGAGAATTTTCACCTGTAGTATCAGTATTGAAAGAAGTATTGGAGGATTTTTTTAAACTTATAGGATTAACTAAAATGAATGGTATCTTCTGTTTTTATGATTACATCCCCAAATCCAAACTCAAATTTTGAATTTGACTAATGGGAATCACATACACGTTTTCTATCTCATTGAATGGGTTGGTCGGGGTCTTTTTCAGAATTTTTGGGGTAGTAACCTGGGCAACATCATCTGGCATGGTTTTCAACCCCTGTCTCTGAAAAAATTCTTCATCAATATAATGAGCCTCGCCACATTAAAATAGTGATTTATCATTTTATAACATCCATCTATTTTTATTGATGTATTTCTTGAAACATTGGTGATATGATGAAGGATTTGTCTCATGTTAGTGAAACCAAGTCATTTTTAGAAGAAAATTGAATGTTCTATCATATTGAATGACTGGGAATTTCAAGCCAGGAATTAGGTCCCCAAATTGATTTATAAGCTTTATCTTACCAAGGGGATTTTGTTTTATTTTTTCATAAAACATAAGTTTTAAAGTAGTGGGAGACATAGTGGAATATTATATCCTTTAAGCAAGATATTCTAGGGGGGCCTCCAGAGTTTCTAGTAGATTTTTTTGAGGAGGACCCTCATAACCACCAATTATACTTTTCTAATTTTGTAATGAATTAGTAGGATCCTTGGAAACCTTAATATATTCATGATAACCTCAAGAACATAATACTTTAATAGATTAAGGTTGTGGTTCTACTCTTGGATTTCTGATATCCTATAGTGATAAGTTTTTTAGACGTTCCTTATAGGGTGATTAGAGTTTAACAATGTGGATTGAATTTTTCATGTATGAGATCTTTCATGAGATACTCTCATGTTTATTATAGAATATTACAAAAGGATTCTAATTTTTTGTTGAGGATATATGCTTTCCTTAGAGTGTCCATTAAAGAGGTAAAGTGGTCTCTAATTAGAATGGGTGTGTCTGTCTAATCTTGTTATCCTTTTACCACTGGATTTTTTCAATGACCCGCATGGATAGGATTAGGAATATAAAATTACAATGAAGGGACCATATTATCATATTTATGAGTCACATAAAATTTAGAGGAGAGATATTGTTCCCCACTCCACTTCAATACTAATTCCATCATTATATATTAGAAAAAAAGTATAATGTAGAGAAGAATTGATATTATTACTTTCATCATTTTCATTATGTAATATGTGACTTCTATAGTTGGAACAGGAATATATTCCCATTCCATAGTTTGGGAAGGGATTTCTCCCTCACCTTTCCTCCATTTCTTGTCGGGATATACCAAAAATCATTATGTGTGGGGGAAGAGACATGGATGGGCCCCTTGTTTGCTATGGGGGAATTCCAATAGGTTTCTATGGTTTATTTCAAATTTTCATAGAATGCATGATGTGAATGAGTATTTATATAGTCCCTCTCATAGGTTTCCACCACATATTTCGGGTGGGATTCAATAGAAGGAACAAGAATGTGAGATTCTTCTCAGTTGTTCGATCACCGCCTTAGGTGAGCTATCCTAGGAAGTTGGGTCTGAGTAACTTGTGTTAGATACCACAGGGAAACATCTCCATTAAGTTGAACACTTGGTTCTGTGTGGTGTTAGTGGTCGCGCTTTTAGGTAGTATCCCTTTATGGAGACTCATGTTCCCTTGATACATGGTCATCACATACCTCTTGATCATCCTCGTTAAAGTAATAGAGCATCATGTCTTTATGTTTTGGGAAATTTCCCCTAAAATGGTTTGAGATACTAGTGGGTATTGTCTTATTTAAATGACAAGTCAGCACTAATTTTATGTTTATAAGGGCTTCATATCTTGGAGATTTTCATGTGCGGTATCCAAATTTGGAAAAGTTCCATTGAAGTGGTACACTTGAACCAGTGTGTTTGAAATCCAATGTTGAAGACTCTATGTTGGTGATAGTATCCTGTAGTTAGATTGGCATCCTACTTGTGCATTAGTTAATACATACATAATGGTATGTTAGTATACCTCCATTGTATTATAGATAGTATTGGTGAATGTTCTTAGAGGTAAAAATGATATAAATAAACAATAAAACACATCAAAATATCATCATAATAAATGAACACAAGAGATAACGACTGTCTTACAAAAAATAAAAATCGTTTTGTCTTTAATTTTTTTGTGGTACAAAATAAATCAAGAAATGTTGTTTATATAGTCAATGAAGGATTCATGTCAGGTTCAATATTGTTCTTTCACACCCTTCGTGGCGATTCGATTTCCAGTAGGGTTTTCTGATGGAACTAAAAACATCCAACCAATTTCATATCCATGATGAATCATGGGCCAAATTTCTTAAGGAATGTGATCGTTGAATACTTAAATAATAATGCATAAGAAATAATATTGGTCGAGATGATGGGATATCTGTATCTATACACCCTTTTGGGGGATTATTTTCTACATCGGGACTCTCTTGGATATTTAAGACATATTTGTGAATCCATTTTAAATTATAAATATGGAACCTATCACCAATACATACTAATAATCCATTATAGACATGAGTTTAAAGGAAATCATCTATATATCTAAGGTTATCCATCTATTGAACCACCGTTGTGTATTATCGGTTCTCCATAATTAATACATTTTTGGTTTTTTTATGCTAGTTTTTAGACACACAGTTATGCACTCCAGAAAAATTCATCATCCAATGATATAAGAGTTATGTTTATGTTGGGATAGGTTCCATGATAGTGGACTCCTACATACCCTTATGTGGAAAATTATAACGCATTTAGTTCAGTGAAACTTAATGTTACACAACAAACTAATTAAGTTAATGAGATAAGGACCGTAAAATGCAGTTTAAAATCATGTGGGGAGTATGTTTTGTTGAAAGGGGCCTACATAATGATAGTGTGTGACTTAAACTAAAACAATCCTTTGTGGTTGATTAGGTAGGGAATATTCCCCAGTGATGATATAACCATCACCATAGATTTAGGAATATGACGGTAAAGTATAAAATACTTGATAGGAATATAACCTCCTAGGTGGGGGAATGATCTTTTAGGGGATATTTCCCAATAAGGATGATAGTGGTTCATATGTATTGGGTTCAAACATGGGAAAGATTTCTATATATCTCATAAGTACTTAAATAAAATCCCATTTAGTTTGGAAATGTTGGGACTTACACCAATGGAGAAGGTCCATTTTCTTACTTCATCGATAATATGTCTCTTTAAAGGTTTCTATTATAGGAGATATAGCCCTTTGAGGGGGTGATAATAAGGATGTGGATTATAATGAGTAGAAGGTCCATTTGAGGATATTTTATCATGATGATGACATGAATACCATTGAAATATGATCCCACATGTGTAATGCTTAGTGTGAGATGTAAGAGGTAGTAGAAGATCTAGAATTGCATACAATATCCTTAATCTGGTAGTGGATAAGGGTATGGAATGCATGAAATTTCCCACAAGAAATAATAGGGGAGTATTGTTTAAGGGTTTCCTATTTTTTTCCAATCCAACAAGTGGACGAGTGGGTGACAGAAGGGATATGGGTAAAAAGGGGGACTTCTCATTTGATTCCCTTCACATTTTAGGAAATAGATGTCACTGCCTAGCATGAGAATCCATTTACGATAATCCTTGTGGGTTGTATCCTCATTACCATGAGAATGTATGATTATGAACATTCTAAGGAACCTACCTAATGAGGTGGATAAATTTGTTACTATTATTTCCATGGGGATTTATAATCGAGAGGGCACAATGGTGTTATCTAGGTTATAAAAACACAAGTCTAGAGACTTTGGAAGAGGAATTAGCTTGTCCCCCATGGATAGGGAACCAGAGTAAAGTGGTTCTCTATAATTGGATATATGAAAAGGGGGACCGAATGGTGATATTCCTTGGTGATACATAGGTGAGATGGATTTGTTTTTTCCCTGGTGATACCTAGGAAAACTACAAGTTTGTTTTACCTAGGTGTTACTTGGATGAATTTTTAAATAACTTGAGCAAGTATAACATGGGAAGACATGGAAAAAGAACAATCTGGGCAACAAGACATGGGAGAGACCTTTATTGGACATTCAAGGGTCTCCTCAGGTTTTCATGGAAGGGTCGTATCCATTTCCCAACCTTTGTAAGGGCCTTATCCTTAGAAACTTTAAACTACAGATAATTTAATCCTAATATATGTCTTTAGTGTTTTAGACCATATAGTAACTCTATTCCTTTGAATATCATTAATTATATTTACATTTAAACCTTAGAGAGATACCTGGAAATTTTTGAGGACATGAAAAAAATATGGTGTGTTGAGATTTGATACATCATTTTTTTCTTCGATTAGTTGTAAATAAGGATCCCATGGGTACTATTTATTCGAAATATTGCGACCTCGGGTGAAGGATGTGATTCACAAAATTCCCCCATGTAGGAGCTCTGAATAGGTGATCCACGTAGACTTATCTATATAAGTGATCCTCCCATGTGATCCATGAAGTCTCATTTACACTATTTATTGGCATAAGATAATGCATGAAAGTGTAATGTGCAATATGGTTCTTTGGTGATATCTGTGAAGGAGTTGCATTGTGGAGCTGGCTGAGTTCTTGAGTTACATTATAAAACTTTTTCATCTTCCAATAAATCCATGAGTAGAATAATCAAAGAATACTAAGAAACATACACTCCAATATAGGGTTAATAAACCCTGCTATAATATTTTATAATGCTAAAAATCATAGATAATACCCTTAAAATTGTGTTTTAAAATTTCAACACCTTTTAATTAGAAATTTCTGAAATCCATGACTTACTTCCATAGGGAGTTTCTCACCACACCAACACTACATTGAGAAACATTTATAACGAATATATATCCCTCAGTGTGTGAGTTTTCTTTTATCACATGTAAATAAAATCTACTTCTTATTTCAATATGGAGACACATTTAAACTTATTAATTCTATAAAAAAAACTATGTGGCATGAATTGTTTTATGCCAATGAAATTATATTTTATTGTTTATATAATATAAAAGTCTCTATAACATGTTTTTTCACTTTCATATGACCAAGAAGAAGAAAATAACATATAAATAACGTTTTAAGATCCAATATTGACATGTTTGAGATTCTTAACAAATAAAAATGATACACAGCATGTAACTAAAAATCATGAGTTGTGTACCGATACACACTTCACTAAGATGATTTATATTAGATGCATTATTTCATTTGGGAGTACAATATTTGTTTTCATTAGATGTTACATATTGATAGGCTATATGGGACATGATTTAATAGGACTACATGATGTGTAGCTAATGTACGCACTATGTAGTAGTGCATGGTTAGACCTGCAAGTATCATAGAGAATTTTTGGTCAAAAGGTATGGTCTGTAATTATTACACACATTTTGTTAACTAAAATCTGATAAAACTTGGTCCCAATGGGTTCCAAAAAATGTATGTGGGACATACCCTATGTAACAAATAAATGATTCCACAAAGCACGCGCAGAGTCCCTAGGCATGTATTTCTAACAACCACATAATAGAGTACCTGGTGTATAGCGGGATGTACACATCGTGTGACTCGTACCTATTCATCTTGAATACTTCTTGAGATTGGTTATAACCATTTGAATTAAATACATAAAAGAAATATTAAATTTATAATTATAATTGAACTATGCTTTCTTTAGTTGGTATGTACACATAGTATGATAGGCTAGTTTATAAAATAATTATGTTGAATGGTAATGGTCAATCGTATAGATTATTAAATTCCTAAATTATTATTTTTTAAATTATTTTCAAATATATTGTCATTTATTATCATCGTACACACCATGTACTACATGATAATTTACAGTATTAGACATTTTATATATTAATGGCATACCATATAGTTCTACATGATGAGAATAATACAAACATGGATCCATGGAATAACAAACCATGAAATATCACAACATATTGTGTATTCCTACATTTCAAATTAGTACATATTACACAATAAGCAGTATATATTTTTGTCACATCCCAAAAGACTAACAAAGCACGTCATGTATTGAAAAATGGTACATGTCAAATTTCCTCAACTACAAGTAATGTTATAATCCATAAAAATTTTAAAATCAGAAAGAAGGGTTCCCATGGTGTCCCTTTTTAGTAGATTTTTAATACATAGTAATTTTTAATAAAAAATTTATTTAATGAATATATTCAAAATTAAATAAGATATAATACCTGGGACTATTAAGATTTATAATTTTGATTAAAGGATTATTTTATTAATAGGATAATTAATTATTATTTAGAGAGATTTTATATAAATTAAAGAATGAATTGAAATGATTTGTATCAAGTATTGAATGTGCATTTGTATCCACTATGAATGATCACAGGCTTAACTAACCAATGTGTATGTGTTGTTTCATTTAATTTAATTATTATTGTATCTATTTTATGATAATTAATATTAAATTTAAATTATTATATGCTTATCATCTCATCCAATATATTATGCATGGGTATGCAAGTCCAAACATTTTTTAGGCATCCCTTACACCAGGTATGAATCAACTATGAATTAATAAACATATGTGAAGGGAGAATCTCCTAGGTGATTGGTGGCAGTTGAAAAATAATCATTGGTCAATCCGACCATAGTGGTACCCTTGTTAGAGGTATAATTTCATGGCTCAAACCAATATCAGTTTAAATACATATTCCTCTAGGGTTAAGGATAACATTATCAATCAATTTATAAAATGATAATAGGTAAATCTCAAGATCATTTTTCATATATTTATTTTTTTTTCAATATAGTGCATGGTTAATTATTTATATGTGGATTCTTGTTTGTTGGATATCAGACATGATCATATAAAATAAATAAATAATAATTTAATACATAAGAAAATAAATAGATTATGTTTAAATATTTTATCATAAATGGTTAATCATATATGTAAAATACACATTTTATTAATAATCATTTAAAAGATGTAATAAGAAATATTTATTCATAATGATAAACAAAGTCAATTAAAGAAAATATTAACAAATGTTTAGGTTTGACGTAACATAGATCACATAAATAGTTGACTAACTAAAAAGGACTTGGTTTAATAAAGAAGAAATTTTTTAGTAAATATTATTCAAAGATTTCAGGAATGGGGAGTCCCCTCATTGGATTAAGGGAATGTAAGTTAATGATATTGGATATACCCATATACTTAAACACCCTAAAATAATTTTTTGATGCTAAGTATGCAGTATGGGAAGGGATATACAGATCATTTCCTCATAAATATCCACGTGATTAGATATTCTGAATCAAATGGTGAAAAATATTAGTATTTGAAAAAAATGGGTGTGTAATAAATAAAATTTATTATGACACATTTTTTATTCAATGTAACCTGTTAAACCATGTTTTATTATAAAATGAAATGTAATGTGACCTTAACATCATCATTGTGATAAATAATTGGGAAAGATAAACAATTGAGTATTAGAAACTTTCAATAGGTTTATAGACACTTGTGCATTGTACTATGCGAAGAACAAAAGTTTACAAGTTTCAGTACCCTTTTCCCAGTGATCTTTTTATGGAGGAAAGTGAAGAGGAGATCTATCTCTTCCTACGACACATAGTTTATGCATTAGATATTTTATTCCTTATATTATCCACCATGTCAAGTGGTATCCAAAATATATATGAAAACATATACACATACACCATGTTGTTTCGTCTCCATGATCTTTATTCGGAGAAGGCTAGACATGGGAGATATAAGCTCTCAAAGGATCTCTTTACATGAATTCCTAGAAAAGGTTTTCCATATGAACCTAGTGTATAACTGATAATTTACTATTTTAAGTATTTAAATATATTAGGTTTCAAGTTACCTAATAAGCAACATACTAACCTTGTGGACACCTCAGTTCCTTAGATCTTATCTAGTTTGATTATGAATTATAATATAAAAAAAGTTCATAAATCACTTTTATAACTCCTCTCTCTGATTCACCAAGAAGATAAAGATATGAGGCATTTAAACCATGCAATACTTATAATGAACATGGATAAGATCAATGAAAAGATCCCCAAAAATAACTCTAATTCGAAGGCTAATATGCACTGCCTGAGTAATAGAATGATAATATCGATTTAGGAAAATGAAAATTTTGAATAATGTTTTCCATGTAGAAAGAATGTACACTTGACGAAGATCTACACCTTAGTGAATAAACATTGGGAAGCTTTTGGTTCATTTTTTTTGTATGTAACCATTACATATCTACCAACAGGTTGTTAGATAAAGCTTCAAGTGCTCATGTTTTTTATCTATATAGAGGATCCAATTATATTCAAGAATTTTTCTAAAGGTGGGGTGGAACTTTGAGCTATCAATGGACACACATTGGCTACCTTTTCTTTATGTGACAACCAAATTACATTTTCAATGAGATTGATTCTTTTAATTAATATTTTTTATTATGTTCATAGTTTAACCAATAACAATATATAGGAATCTAGTTAATACTTGAATGGATTTTTATTCATGATTAGGAATGAAAGGTACTACCTCTCAAATTTTATATTTTATTAAGGTATAAAACAAATTTTAAAAGGTATTTATGTTCTATATTATAGAAATTAAGTATCGAAAACAGGTAAAAATTACATTTTACATGATTAATTTAAAACTTGGTTGTATCATCACTGACATGGCCATATATATTAGAAGTACTATATGTATTTATATCATGAAATGTATTCAGATTATTTAGAACTAAAACCACTTGGTATCTGTAATACTAATTCCCAAGAAAAAATGATCAAATAATCATTTGGTGGAAACTATGATTAGTCTATAGAGATTCTTGAATTGATAAATTTTAGTGTATGAAAAAAAATCCTCTAGATTCTTGAAATGAATAATAAATCTTTATTACATTTAATTATGACTTGATTATATATGGATACATATACATTTTTAAAAATATAGAAAAATTGTATTTATTCGTGCTATTTTTTTAGGATTTTCCATTTCTATAAACATGGATAATCCATTTACCCATGTTTATACAAAATGCTAGGAAATTGTCTATGGTTAATTTTTTCACATTTATAAACACCACTAATTTGAAATGTTTATAAATATGTTTTAATGCAACAAATTTATTCATTTCACCTTTACCCCATTTACCAATGTTTCCCCCAAAAACATTTTTTTTTAAATTAAATTTTTATTTTATACACGAGTCGGTTCACTGCCTCACTACTTTGCATGGTTGCCGATTCTTGACTATGACCCCTTGACAATTGGTCATCACCTTACACTACTACCCCCTCCCCCAACCACCTCCATCATTCCCACATTACTCTATCACCCTAATTTGGGAATACATTCTGTTCCACCTGAGATTCAAACCCGTGGGGAAGGCCTAGAAAATGATCTCTTGGACCACTCGTTGGGGAACTCATATTTCTAATAATTTAACACAAATTTTTTTATAAACAAATCTATATACATATATTTGAATACATATTCAAAAAATTATATATAAATCCATATAATAATAAACATAACCTAATATTGTAATTTTTGTTCATATATATAAGTCATAATATAAATATATATATATATATATCTGTGTGTGTGTGTGTGTTTATGTATGTATATGTAACACATATATATAACTTAAAGTGTGTTTTTAAACTTATATACGTTTATATATTAATATGAGTATTAATTTTTATACATAAACATATATTTGTGTGTTTCAATATACAGACACACACACATACACACATATAAACACACTAATAGGATTCCTCAAGTATTTCATAACAACAGAAATGTCTTCTGGATATATAAAACTATATATATTAATATATATATTTCTCTCTTCGTATGCATGTATGTATGCATATGTATAGAAATAAAATAAATTTATATTATTATTTAAAAATATGTGTTAATAAAATTATAAAATTATATATTAATTAATAAATAAATATTCATATATTTATATATTAATTAATATGTTAATACACATATGTATATAGATAACTATGTGTGCATGTAAATTGATATGTAAATATATTTATAAACACATAAACATACTTATAAAATTTATTATATATGTCATGTGAATTTATACATTAATGACCATTTATTTATCTATAACTAATAAATAAATATACATATCACTAAATTTTTAAATAATTATATATATACTTATAATTATACAAATTTATGATTATTTATTTAATTATTATTAATTAGTTATTATTATGTTTTAAAATCATGTGATTTTGTATAAATTAATTTAATATACTTACATCAACCATGTTTGGGTCAGATCCACATTATTAAAAAAATATTTAGAAAAAGGAAAAATGATGGGGTCAGACATGGAAAAACTCATTTCATCAATTAGAGAAAGGTAACAAAACATGAATCACATGTCCATATTTTTTATAATATCATATTTATATTGAATTATTTAATTCTAACAAGTCCAAACATAACTCTAATACTTCCATGACCTCATCTTATTGGATGACGGTCACTTTTCCAAGTATTGACACATTTCTGAGAACATTTGGAGCTTCAGGAAACCTTGGTATCAATCAACATACTTTATAGGGAATCTTTATAAACATCCTTTTCTATGAGATATATCCATGAAATGTTTCATAATTAATTTTACCAATAACCATGTAATATTCACCTTATATGACTTTGAGTCTACCCCCATGGAAGAATTTTGTGACGCCATAGCCTAATCCTAATTCTTCATCAAAAGGGAATTGCTCTTCCCCAAATACAATAATTCATTAACAATATTCCATTTCTCATTTGATTCTTTTGATGATAAAATAATTGAATTTTTAACCTAATAATACTACGTAACATACTGCTTCCCATCACCCTTACCAACTCAATCACTATCTAGAAATTTTCCCAATAAATAGCTCTACTGGGAATACATGAATCACACAACCTATACCAAAAATAACAAGAGAAAATGGCCTTTGATTTAATAGAAGATCAAACCATACTTACCAAATGAACATGGATATCTTTATAAGAAACCATTTCTTCCTTTAATACAAGTTTTCATAAAAAAAATCACTCATAAATGAGGAAGTAGTCACCACATTTCATTTTCCTTTTTTCTCATAAACATGTTGCAACCTATCTTATTTTCTCGGTTGTAAAACAAAATCTATCTAGACCTCTATTTACCAATAATCTAGATCCTTATCATCATTATCATGAGGTGGATTATCCTCCAAATCAGCCCATGCACCTTGATCCCTTTCAAAAAACATAGAAAATTTAGTTTTCTTACATAGATTTATCTAGATCAATTTTAGATGACATATTATTCTATTTTCATAATGAAACAACCATGTTGCTAATTAAATTCAGAATAAAATATGAGATGACTTGTTTCTTGGGAGAAAAAAATCCTTTCCTAGGCTCATCCTCAATAGTAAAAAACTTATGGCCCATTGGATACACATCAAACCCATTTCTAGCTTCATCCAATGGAATATTGAATTGATTTATAGTGAAATAATAATCAATTAAAAATTGAAAACTAGCATGAGAACCAACTTGTTCCTAACATGATGGAATTAATAGTTGAACAATATCTGTCGCACTATTTTATTAAATAATTTCTAAATCAATCTAAACATAGATTAGAACCGTGAATTTTCTATTAGCTTGTTTATAAAGACTCTAGATCCATTTTAACTTCTTTTTGCTTATGTAATCACTAATTAAACATACATTCTTACTTTAAATTTGTTGAAAATATTTATATTTTTGTCACTAAAATCATGATATGTTCTTTCCAGAACCTACTATGAAAATTTCTTCGAAAATGAAGAAACATTCTATTTGGATTTTTTGGAAACCCTTAAAAAATACTTGTACCTTTTTATTTGAAAAAATATTTTTTAGAAAAATGTTTTAATTACATTCCTCCTCCTGAATTTAATATTAGAGAAAATTTGGGTTTTTAATTGTGGCATAGGGATCTTAAATTTTGTTTAGTGTACTTTAATAAAATTCTTATCTAAAATAACGTAAAATCTTAAAAATGGGTTGTTTTTTATAATTCAATTTTTTTATTCAGTGGGTGAAATATTTTTTTTCAAAATAAAGGGTTACTTTAAAACATTGATTTTATAATTCTATGGATGAAATTTTTTTCAGAAATATGAGTTTTAATTTTTTTTCCTGATAAAATAATTTGTTCTATTCAACTTTGGATTCAATTATGGAACAGTTTTTCTATTGCCTCTTTAAAATCCTTGTTTTTCTAAAACATTCGGTGAATTTTTATAATCATTATTGGATTTTATTTATTATTAATAGGTTTTAATATCATAAAATTGGAATTTAACAGAGCTGGAAATTAAATCTTAATCCTTGATTGGGGTATTTATCCATTAAGAAAAAACTAATTGATAGGTTATTTATTCAAAATTATAAATTATTAATCTTACTCGTCCATTTAGTTGTGTTTGGTTATTCATTTATAATTATGTATGTCTTCATACCATGGAGAAAAAAGAGATATTTTAAGTAAAAATTGAATGTAAAGTTTCGTTGGATTAATTCCTTTCAAAATTATGATATTTAGTCATTAGAGTAAACCTCAATTAAAGGTTTTTGTAAAGAATCATTTTATTTGAGAAACCATGTTAAATAAATTTAAAGAGTCCATGAGGGAAATAGCTTCCAAAAATTATCTATTATTTTCATTATTGATATTTAATTTTACAAAGAAAATCTATACTGACTTTTTATTATTATTATTTTGAAAATGAGGGTCAAATAACTTTTAATAAACATAAACAATATTGAAAAATAAAGATCATTATAGATAAATAAAAACAACCCTCATCGATAAATTAGTTAAAGACCTAACTTTTTCTACTCTTGGCCCCAACTCTCTGTTTCTCATCACATAGGGAATTACAATAAAATCATCTGCTCACATGTCCTTGAACCCTCTAATGAAAACCACTCCTTAAACATTTAAATTTTGTAAGATGGATTTAATTTTGGTCTCCTCTGAGTCAGAATTCCTAGCATCTTATTAAAACTACACCCTGTAAGATGGTTCATCAGGAAAATAATATTTTTTTCCTATATCTATGGGATGAAACACATTTAACTTTACTCTAGATTATTGTGCATCGTTATCCCCTATCATGTTCTCTAGGTATATAGACTTCAACTTTAGGGAGACCTTATAGAAATCTTCATCCTGTGATTTATTTGTACCATTGCTAAGAATTTTAATCACTCCAAAGAGGTTACAAGTTGATACATGTTCCTTTCATGGACATCCCATTACCGATAAATTTTTGATTTTAGGGTCACCTAAATATCCTACCATGATAGAAACAGTTTTCTTACAGATAGTGATTCTTGATGGAGGATTCATCTAAAGTGGCAGCACAAAAGGGGCCAATGTCATGTCCCTTAAATAGTCTGTAGGTTATGCCTATCTAGGCTCAAAGGATTTTAATCTATCCTTATTTAAAGGAACTAGTTTAAAAACTTATTTATCCTCTAAAATATTGTATGAAAACTCTTTTTTTATTCTGAGAAACTACCCCTATGAGTCTATGCACTGCTGCTCGATGTAGTAAGTATGTCACATTCTTTAGGATTATCCAATTTGGGAATAGAATTAAGATTATCTAAAAGGGAACCTTCCAATTCCATTAGTATTTTCCCTTCCAAACCACCAATCCTATTAAAAATAGCACCATACATTTTGTTCTTTCCTTTCATATTCTTTGAATAAATACTCCACCCATAAAATAGCTTCTAATAAAAAAGTATGTACACCAATTCCTCTTCACCTGAACACCCTATCCCTTTTTCAACCACATATAGTAATGGATTGGAAGGCAGATGCCCAATCTGAACCAATTATTGAACACCTGCAAAGGAATTTAAAAATTTAGAAATGAAGGATTCCAAATCATCAACACCTCTATTATGAAAAGATAGAGACTCCATTATTGAAAAACCCCATTTTTGATCATTAATTTGATAACCAACACAAACCCTGACTGAACTTATGAATACAATAGGTCTATCCCCAGGCTGTTTCACCTCTAAATAGTATCCATACTCACTGTATATTCTATTCCTATTTATATTTAACAAAGGTATTCCTTTACCTTTCATATTATCTTGTCCAGAAAAATCATTTACAGATTGACTAAATTTCCCTAGTCAAGACTTCTTGTTGCATAAATTATCTTCATGCCCACTAGATGAAATCATGTTACAAAATAAATCTCCCTTTTTTTCAAAAAATCATGACCAATTATCTTAAAATAAAAGAAAATTTGTGGAAACTTTTAACACTCAATTTTCAAGTAAAATGCCTTAGAATATGTGAAGATAAGAACTCTATTAGTACAGGGAGAACAAAGATCTACCTCCCCAAAAAACTAAGCATAACGGAAAAATTTGTCCAATTTTTTTTTATTTCTCCTTTTTTTCAGGAAATCAGTCTCCATTTCATTATCATAAAGTTTCTTTGGATTCCAGAATATCCAATTTAAAACCAAATTATTTGACCTAAAAATTGAACTAATGAATTTCATACCTCCATTGGGTTGAAATTTCTGTCCCATTCATGGATGCGTAGAATTACATGCCTGAGGGAAATTGATCCAAGACCTTATTCCTAAATCTTTAACTCCTCCATGGAAAAATTGAAATGAAAAAATCTGCAACCCAGAGTGTTTCATTTATAATTACTAAAATTCCCAACATCTGAAATTTATGAGAAAAAATCTCTTACTCTATGCGATTTAGAACACCTTGGTTTGATGATTATCACAATAATATAATACTTATTAATATTTAGATTCTTTGGGATCACATTTACATCAACCTTTACATGATAGAAATTACTCTTTTTCAGAATCAAACTAGAAGAAGAATTTTTATGGAGAGAAGAAATTATTGCTATTCTCATGGGATGAAGAAGCCTCATTACCACCGTGAAAATTCATTTGACCTTCAATACTAGTGGGTTCAGGATTTTACTTTTCGAATCAACTTCATTTTAGAAATATATCATCTAGAGAGTTGTAAGACATAAGTACCATAAATGAGAAAACCCACTTACCATTGGGAATTAGTGAGAGACTCTCTCAATCAAGGCCCATCCACCACACTGAATTTTTATAATTGATTAATTGATGAAAATAAATATCTTATTTGTGGGGGAGTTTTATGTGTCCCAATTAAAATCATTTTTTGTATCCAGTTTGATCAAATATCAATTTTTTTATAGTCGAAAATGTTATTTTAATGGATAAATAGTAATTACTAGGTTATATTAGTGGATATAGTTGTTGATTCATTATTTTTTTGAAAAGTGTTATTTTCCAAAATCATAAAAACTTATTAAATTCATTATTATGAAATGATTCTATCATTATTTAATATTCCTTAATCATTGATGTAATAAATTTCATATCATCATCCTTGTAGCTAGTAAAACTGACCCAATCAAGAGCGTGTTATACTAATTCTATTAGTAAGGAAATTATTTTACATAATTTTAATATAAGTTTTATAGAAGATTAAAAAATTAAAAAATTTAATATATCATCATTAATTTCATTCATATGACCATCATTTATTGGTGGTGAAAACAGATGAAATTCATTATTCATGGACGCAATAATCTAAACATTTCCACGATTAACACTACCATTTCTCAATGAATGGGACAGAATGAACCCATATGATTCATTAACATATAATAATTATAATTGTGATAATGGAAACTTATTAATTCATTAAATCCAATGTTGTACCATCCTAAATTACTGGGAATGAAAAACGGATCAGAATGCATTGTGGGGATGGCGGTCAACACGTACACAAGATAGTTATTTTTTTGTATTTCTTAGTGTATAGAAATGACTGAGTAACAGATAATTAATAAATATAATAATTTCATATTATATTAATAATGATAAATTAATTATGTTTTTTTGGCTATAAAATATTTAGAAGTGGAATACTAATAAGTAGTGTCTCAGGTGTAATAAATACTCACATTGACAACTTATGATTTATCTTGGGAATATCCTTAGAAATCATGGGACTGGGATATCTAATTGATACTAGAGTATTATTTAATTGATATAGTATTCTTGGAGGAGTAAAATAGGATATTTTCATTTATAAATTCAAATAAATAAGTGTACATGATGTCGTTAAAGGGATCCCCATTTATATGTGCTGGAAATTGAATATTTATAAATAAACAATAGTTTTTCAATAATAGAATGGAACAATTCAAGGTTCAATGGATCAACATTGGGATATAAAAAATTTTGGTGAGACCTAATCTTTATAAAACTTCTATAATTAAATTTTAAACATTTTTTTTAAAATAATTCAGTCCTTTTAATTATTAGTTTTTTTCTTTTCCATTTTTGGTTTTTACCATAATAATTAATTTTTACCTAAGAAGATTACTTTTAATAACTACAAATAAAATAGTTCTCATTACATAATAATTATCTATTATTTATAAATTTGGGATCCATTTTAGCAAACACAGTGTCTTTTTGTTTGAAAAATAATTTTAACACTAGCACATGTAATGTGTAAAAAGACATTTTTAGAAAAAGTTTATTTTTGAACAAAAACTTTATGTGTTGGATAAAATTATCTTGGTTATATAATTGCATACAATAAAGTTTTTTGTTATAAAGTTTATGTGGCTTTAAAAACAAGAAAAAGTAAATTTAACATAATAATATTTTATTAAAATAAATAAATAAAAACATTATCTTTTTTTGGAAAAGGTTTCTCATGTTTAAAAATGTTAAACATAGTATTTATAAATTCATAAAATATTATTTTTAGATGATTGTTTTTACACCATAAATATATCTTTGATAATGTAAAATGTTTTAAAAGAATTTAATTTGCACCTATTTCTTGTTATATACATAAAATCTTCAGTTTTATTAATAACTATATTTTCAATATACACCTAAAAATCATCAAATTTGAAAAATATCAAAAATTCACCGTAAGATAATTTTGTGTTAGTGATTTTAAAAAGGAATTACTTGATATAAAATGTAAATTATTGGATGTATTAATTAATATTATAATATTGAATAAATGATCAATCAATTATGATAGAGTGAGTAATATGGGATAATTTTAGGGTATAGTGGTTATCAGGTTTAGTTTTGTAACAACATGACCTTAAACATTACATATTATAGTAATTTTAAACTTGAATTTTCATTATTAAACTATCATGTATATTTTAGGTTTATAGTTTTATATAATTATGATTGACTCATACATATTAAACACATATATTATAATTGAACACTTATACTCAGTATCCATTGATTCCATAAAAAATGTTTTTAAAATGATCTATTTCGTAATTTTTCGTCTTGACTTCCTCCTTTATCTTACCCATACAAATACCTTATTAAAAAAAATTTAGAACTATTTATGATCACAAAACACTCAGTTAGTTACATAAAGATATAAAATTGATAGTACGATGTATATATGAAAACCCATTAAAAACCTTTTTTAAAAACTAATTAACAAGTGTAGAAAAACTATGTAGGTTCCTAAATCCACCATTAACATATATTTATTACATTTACCCTTAAAAATGAAATAAAAAATTGTATAATTCCATCTTCAGAGATCCCAATTCATTGGAAATCTATAATGGGGCCCGCTCATCGTATCATGAGCTATAATGGGGATCAACCCATCATATTTTTAGCTATAATGGGGATCAACCCATCATATCATGATATATAATGGGATAAAACCATAATAAACAATTTCCAAGGACCATATCATGAATAAATCATTTGAAAATTATATTAAACCCATTTTTAACAACTTTTGGATATTAACAACTTCTTTTTTTGTAAACAAAACTTTTAAAATATAAAATCCCCAACATAATAATTAAACCATTTTATTTGAAATTTAATTTATAAAATTAAAATAAGGACATTAAATGATTAAATATTCATGTAGGTAGGAAAATATACTCCTTACATATAAGAAAAAAGCATTCTTTTTTACTTTTATAAAATAGTTGAAAAAGAAACATTAAAATGGGGTTTTAAAATAATGTCCCATAAAAATATCTTATCAATGAAGTGAGAATTATTAAAATGAATTGATTATGTATATTATATATAAATACACATCAAGAAGTTTAAATAAAATATAATATATTCTAATTTCATTTAACACATATGATTAAAACAATATAATCAATAAGTAAAATATTATCCCAAAGAATATAAATTGGGTTAAGTATTCCCTTACAATTTGTAATCAGTCGAGTAGTATACACCATAAAATAAATAATTATCAAATTAAACATTAAATAAAATCATTATAATTATAATAATGATATGATATATCAAAATTTAGTATATACACCACACAAAAGAAATTAGTGGTGAATAAGGCATATATCTCACAGAAGTAAAAAGTGAGATGAGATACTCCTAACTCTTACTTCCCATTAGATTTTTTCACATCATCCACCTTTATAATAGTTTAAATAATTTCATTAACTCCTTCTAGAACTATATTCATATTTATAACACCTTATGTGATGATTTTAAAACATTTCATTACCCATTCATTAATAATATTTTGTTATTTCTGTGGTTTTAGGTGAGTTCATTTCATGGTTTCAAGATAGGTTCATTTTTTTATAATAATGTAGATTCTTATAAAATGGTTTTAAAAACCCATAAGTGGAATTAAATTATACTAATTAAATTCTAGAATAATTAACAGTCCCATAAAAAATATAAATTTCTTCTATGAGAATGATTCATTGAATAAAAGGTTAATGGGAAATGTTTAGTTTATTTTAGTGGTTTTTCAGAACACCATGAACTAGTTTCATGTTATTAAATATTATGTGTGTATATATATTATATATATAACATTAAATATGTTATAATATAACAATTTCAATCTTATTTTACTAGAATTATACTTTTACCACCATCTATGAATGTGATAATGGAAAATAAATAATCGTTATCCACAAAGATGGTTAACAACTATTGTTTGGACAACGATTTCTTTTCATTGATTAAGAGGAGTTAATAAAAGGGATGAATAAAATATATTTCATAATAAACATATAACTATAGTATATAAATGATTTTGGAGTTATTATTTCTTTATATACATGATTTTGTGGTTATTATTTCATTATGGACGAATGAGGTGAGTAGTAGAGGGTTTTAAAATATATTAGGATCTTCAAAACATGTGAGAATAAATGTAGTGGTGAGGTGCGTTATTTATACTATAGGAGGACTGGTTTTAAGTGATTAAATAATGATTATTTTATATTTAAATCCAACTACATTTAGGTGTAAATAATTTCCATGAATTTAAAAGATAATTAAAGTTGTAAAATATGGTTTTTATCAATAAACATGTTAAAAACCATTAAATTATACAGTGATTAGGTATTCTAATCCTTTACCTTTTAACTTTAATTCATTTCATTATTTTACCGGTATCACGGTGAATATTTTTTTTACCATAGTAACATTTTTATACCTAAATATGAAAATGAACTTAAAGCATAATCTGTAAATTTTGATTCTAAATATGGAATAAATTTTATCAAATTCAATTAATATAATTGAAAAATTATATTTAAAACTAATCACATTAATGCAATGGGAAAGTGGGTTTTTAAAGTGAAAACATTTAAAAGTTTGAAATTTTTTTGTATTTAAATTCAATGTGAAATTGATTATAATGAACTAAATTAGATTGATTTATGTAAAGCTAAAATAACTATACTTTAAAATAAATTTATAATATAATTTAACTATATAAATAAATGAGACAAAAATGAAGTTTTCAATTAAAATTCAGTACTTTCAACTATTCCTCAAAAAATGAAACATCTCTAAAAAATACCAAAATTTCACCATAAGATAATTTTAATTTACCAACTTCAAAAAAATTATTTTAATTTTTCAAATAAAATTTATAAAAGTATCAAAATTTACTTTTAAAACAAGTTCTCCACTAAAAAACGGTAAAATTGTATTTTAGAAAAATATAGCTTTTATTCTTAAAATATGATTTATTCATATATTAAGAAAATAAAACTTATTTGATAAATTTATAGACATTTAATTGGATATGAAACATATAAATTTCATAAATATGTTTCCCAAATACTGAATAATTAAATTTATTTAGATAAAAATCCATTTTGGGCATAAAAAACGTTTTCAATAAAAACACATCCTTTATATTCAATTGGTTTTTATTTTCATTTATAATTGATTAGTAACCAATGTATTCAATTGATAAACATGTGTGAACAAAATTTTCGTAATTTAGTTAATCTCATTCATTCTCACCATTCTAACAACTATGTGATAATTGTCACATTTAAATAATAATATTTAGTCACTTATTAATCTCTATGTGGTGTATCTTGTATGATATTGAACATTGTGTTTCATTTTTAAAAAATATCAAGATGTTACATTATCCCCCCAAATAAATTTTGTCCTCATAATTTGGACTCAGAATCGAAAACTATGGTTTTTCTTCTCAAAATAAGTTTGTTGAAATTCCACATCATAAAAAAGGATCATTAATGATCCATTTTGAAAAGAGAGAAAGGAAAGTTTTAAGTCCACTTGAGATAACACATACCAAGATTCCAAGAAGGAAATCATGGACATAGAATAGGAAATATAAAGCTCAATTAATGATTGAGAGTGAAAAATAAAATTGTCCTGATAAAAATAACCATCCAAAAACCATAAATATATGATAGATTAAAAGTCAATTAATTTCTTTATATGAAAAGTAAAAGAATAATGTTTTTTTTCAAAATAATTTTCCTAAAATTGATTATTTATTTTAATACCTATACTAAGAACAAAATAAATTATAGTTACTTGATAAGTAAAATTACCCCCTCATCATTTATATGATGAAAAAAACATTAGTCCCTAAACTTCTATAGTATCACCCAATATTGAACTTAGATCATTAAAAATTACATACCTTAAAATTAATCAAAATATTATAGGCTAAAATTTGAAACCCAGACATCAGAATGATATTGATTACATAGTCGTCCAAGATATTATTTAGCATTTTCTCCAAAAAAATCAATCAATCTTAAAGTCTCATACCAAAGCATAAATTACATAATCGCACAGTATCCAATATATAGTAATTATTTCTATACACTACCAGAATCATTGTAAACAATATATTTTTTAAGAAGAAAACTCATTCCTTATTTCACGAGTTATATCTCATAGTATTCTGTTTATCTTAATCATATAAGGTTCCCAAAATAGTCAACATCTTCATAAATAACATTAATCACTTCATCCCCAAATCATTTTCTAATACCATGGTTATAAATACAAAAAATTTATGTTCCCAAAATGAACATATCTTTTATCAATCAGACATTTTAATATATAAAAACAATATCATACTAATGAGGACATCACACAGGCTAGTGGTAGGCGATTCACCCTCACCTCCCTTTGGTTGTGGGTTTGATCCATTTGGCCTTGCCAGATGCGACAGGTTGTCACTCATCCTAGGAGATTTCACCACCATAATCCATTTTTTTATTTTTTAGAATCCCTTTTTTTGGTAATTGGGAACCATACAAAAACCTTTACATATCACTTGCACATACCCCATCAACATACCACATGCCATATCAAAAAACAGTCGCTCTGTCTGCAACAAACCAGATCACCGGCGACGCCCACCAACATCCATCTTCACCATAGAAGGAAGCTTCATCATGACCGACATACTTGGATCACAACATTTAATACCCTCATCCAATGATCCCTAACAACAAACCATCACCGTATTAACCTTGTTATCATCCTTAATCGACTTCATTGTTAATCACCACTAGATCCGGACAAACAACCACATGTGTTAACCACCGAACATTCCAACAAAACACTAAACCTATCAACATCACCATCCTACTCCATTGACCCATCATCATGATAAAAATGACCAAACCAGAAGAAAAAAACCTATGATAACAACCACCACCAATAGTAAATATGTCCAAAAAAGAAGAAATAGAATCGAGGATGAAATATTAATGAAAGACGGGGATGAACCCTAAATGAAAACATCATGACTGCCAAACCATATATACCAAAACCCATATGTAACCATAAATCTAAATCCGAACTAGAGAGGACCAATGGATCCCTGGTTCAGAGATGGTTTGGGCAGCCAAGAATGAAACAGATTAAATGAAAGACTCCAGTAGCATCAAAAACCCTCCATCAACCGCACCGAAAATCCCAAAGCCTCAATGTTAAGACCACCACAATTCTAGTCAGTAGAGCCAAAAATAAACCTAAGTCTATAGTGGGTTACGGTGATAGGGTAAATCCATAGTAATTACATTCAATAGAAGAGAAAAGGATGTGTCAAAATCCCACAACAACAAGCACCAGAGGAGAGGAGGTGGATGATAATGGAGGGAAGAAGCCAAGTGCCAAGGGAGATGTAGAAAAGAAAGGGGAAAATCTGATTAAGGACTCAGAAACCCTAGAGGGGAGGAAAATTCAAGCACATAGAGCGCTCTCTACATAAATATAAGTTTTTCTAAAACTATATTAATATAATCATTATAAAATTTTATAAATTTTAGAAACAACCTAAAAACTAACCTTAATTTATTTTAACATCAAAAGTTCTTCAATAATTTTTCATTTATCATTCATTAATTACCTTAATAGAAAAGAACATATAAACCTTAAAGGTTATCCATTAATTTAATATTCATTTCCACAAAATAATGGTATTATTCCTCAAATAACCTTTTTCATATCATAAACTTATGGGTTACATGCACCTCATATACTTATCAAAACGTGATAAGTGTCTTCTAAAGTTTATCCATTAGTTATGACATAATAATAGGGGTTCCTAAGACAATAAAAATATGATCCTACATCAAAAGATATTAGGCTCACTGGAGAAATCATTTCTTTTCTAGATGGACCAACATCAACTATAAAACTGGTAAATAACTTCGCTACACCATTCTATTTCCGATCACAAATATTTTCATCCAGTGTAATTGACTTCAAACACGCATTAGCATAATGACCCAGTTCATTGCAACTCAAACACCTCATTATTATATGGATACAGTTTATCCAATTTTTTGGTAGCTCATGGATCATTTCCTTAAATCCATGAATCATATGACCAATTTGAACACTGAAAACACTTCCAAGATCCTATCAAACATTCCTTGAAATATCATTTTACACAGTTGGAACATTTTGGGGCCTACCTACAGTTTTCTTAGATGGATTATTTTCCATATCACCTTAACCATTTCCTAATCTTGTCAACTCATGGAACATAACTGTTGAAAAACTTCAACTCAACATTTTTAGAACAATGAAGCACTTTCTCAAAATCCTTCAAATTATCATGAGGAAAAATCTCTTGTTAGACATGGTTTCAATCTTGAGTAAAATCTATTAATTTTACTATCAATATCCCAAATATAATTTGTAAGATACTGTTCCAATCACTAATTCAAAATACACCTTTAATAGTCTTCGTATTTATCAGCACGATTACAAAATGCTGATAAATGTCATATTTATCAGTGCTAAATTAAATGATGGTAAATTTAACATTTTATCAATGATTTATTATTAACACTTATACAAGGTATCCTTTTTAATTGATTTAATTTTATTGTAGATAAAGGGTATCCTTTATCAGTCTCTATTTTTAGTGCTGATTATTATTTATATAAATAAAATTAAATAATTAAATAAATAAAAAATTAAAAATTTGTTTATTAAAAAAATATTACAAATTTTTTTAATTAAATAATTTTTGAAAAAATGAATAAATTGACTATAAATTATTAATTATTAAAAAATTTATTAATTAGATAATTATCCTAATTAATGTTATTAAAATGTATGTATTAAATATATACATATATATAAATTTACATAAATATGATTTATATATTACAAAATATTTATGCACTTTGCATTAAATAGTCATATGTTTATTTAATAATGGTTTATAATTAAAAATTAATATGAATTTAAAATATTGAATATAATTGCATAGTACTTGACATATAATTTAATGTCGTTTGATTTTTTAATTTAACATACATCAAATATGTTTTATATTGATTTTTCATATATGTAATTAATGCATTTTTATATATAATGCATAGACACCAAACTTATCCTTTTTTTCAGTATTGTCAAAGAGTACTTATTCTTAATTTATTAAATTTCACTCAATTTTAACATAGATTCATGCACTTAAAATAAGATATTCATTAATAATGTAAAAACTATTTTTGTAAAAAAATATTTATAAATGTAAATTTACTATATTTATACGATTATATATTTATAATTATAAATAAATAAATAAAAATTCAAAGTATTTATATAACTTTAAATAAACATATATATAAATATATTTAAATAATTATTAAATTTATAATCAAATGACTAAAATAATGAATATATTTACTATATTTATATTTAAATGTATTTATTAAATATATATGTATAATTATATAATTACGTAAATATATATATATATATATAATTAGATAAATAATATCTTTTAAAATATTTTTGTACTTATAAATAAATAATTTTGAACATAAAATAAATATATTTAAAAGAGAATATAATTAATATATATATATATTAAGTATATATAAATACTAGAAAAAAATATTTATAATTAAAATTATAAATCATTTATCAACACTTAAGTAATAATTGCTGAAAAATCATCTTTATCGGCGCTTTAATTGTGCTGATAAATATGAAGATTTATCAGCGCTAACCAACATGCTGATAAAATTAACATTTATTAGAACTAATGTTTTAGCACTAATAAATATTGATTTTATTACAGCATTTTTAGTGATGATAAATACCTACATTTATCGGTGATAAGAAAGCTCCAACAATGAATTATTTTATCAGTACTTAAGTAATAAGTGATGAGAAAAGGGATATTTATCAAAACTAATTTATAAATGCTAATAAAAGTGTCTCGATCTATTTTGAAAACCATAACCATTTGCGAACTCATCATGATATCAAGATATTTCCGCAGAATCCACACTCCGCTGGTGCTCCTCCTGGGTGTATCAAAGCTCGAATCACACCACTCGACTGTTGCAGGTACTCCAGTTGTATGAACATCTTGTTAGTAATCAATTTTTTTATTGTGGTTGTGATGAGGATGGGGTTTTACATAAATTTTCACAATTTCTCTAACCAAGGTATGTGGTTCCATTCCCTGTCAATTTTAGATAATTTAATTTTCTCATTTGGTTAATTTTCGCATGCTCTATAGTTTATTTTGGTGGTGCGGACATGTTTTGGAAATTCTCTAACATGTATATTTGTTGAAAATAAATTTTATAAAGAGAAATTTTTTAGATTCTATATATTACTTTTTTTGAAAAATAAGTGGAAGTGTTTAATTGGTTATTTGAGTAGTGAAAAATGTTTTTATGGGTGCTTATGGTGTGAGTGTGTTGAAAAGGGATTTTTATAGGAAATGGATCATTTTTGGGAATGATAGCCTTGTTTTTCACTTTTGAGTATGATTTGTTGACTGTTTAAATAATGAATATTTTTTTAGAAATGAAATTTTGGATGTTGAAATGGTTTATTAAATGGTGTGAGTGATGCTATATGTGTTTTCGAAGGTTTTGGTGTGCTTTTTTGGGGTTTGGGTTTTGTAATAGAAACTGGATATGTTGCGTGCATTTTTTTAGTGTGGTGTTCTGTGGAAGGGTTTTATGGGTTCTTTAAAAGTTAAAAATCATGTTTTCAAAGGTTCATAAATGAATATAGGTTTGGAAGTATTTTCTTAAAGGAAATCAACATAATTTTTCATGTTGAAGATGTTGTACCATTTTTCAATGTGAATTGAAAATTGTTTTTAAGGATGGAAGACATGTTTTAAAAATGATTTTGGGTTGAGTACAAATTTTTAAAAAAGGACTTGTTATAGAATTGGATGTGAATTAGTGTAACCTCTTTTGTTAATTGTAAGTGTTCTATAAATTAGTTAATAGATTTGTTAAATTATATAGGTGTTGAAAATTATTTTCGACGCGGTTATGCGGTGCATTTGATTTTAAAAGTTTCATTTTCATTTTAACTTGGTTTTGTTTTTATGAAAATCCTTGCGGTGCCTCTAGGTGTTATTTTAGAAAACTTTTTAAATGAATTATTAACATACAAAATATGGGTGAGGCGTGTTTGTGAAATGATTTTGTGTACGTATGTTTACAAATGGGGTTTGGGTGAGCAAGTAGTGGCACACAATGTGTACTTTGTTTCACATGACTTATGTGTGCAAATGTATTGTGTTGGTGACATGTGATTGTGAAACTTGATTGAGAATAAAAAAAAGGAAATCATGGGTAATGAGGTCAATTAATGGTGCTATGTTAGGGTTTCTTGATTTTTTTACTGTAAAATCATTTTCCATGGAATTAATTTTTGGTTTCACATATATGATTAATTTATTTACTTTTAATATTACTCTCATAATAATTTTTTCTTTTATAGGTGGATTCTTTTGTTCGTGTTTGGGTGCTCCTTCCAACATTCATGCATATTCTCTATTAAAATATTTTCACCCATGTTGTGGTGAATTATCACTTTATTTCAAGTAAAATCCAATTCAGTTCTAGAAAGAGCAAAGACGCAACCTCATCTTAAACACAGAGGTAATATTGATGTTTTCACAGAAACATAATTGTCCATATAATTAATGTATTGTTTTATATTAATGTTTAATTAATTTATTTTTATTATTACTCACATAATAATTGTTTTCTTATAAATGTGAATTCTTTTTTCTGAGTTGGGTTTCACTATACAACTTTCATTCTTCTTGTCCCTAAAAATATTTTCACCCATTCAGTAGTGCATTTATAACTTTCTTTCAAGTTACCTCTAATGCCTTTGAAAGAAGAGCGACGATGTTGCCTCTGCTCGATCACAAATGTAATCCTGAAGTTTACATAGTAAAATTATTGTCAATAAAATTAATGTATTGTTTCATATTTTGGTTTAATTTATTTCTCTTTTGTATTACTCACATAATATTTATTTTCAAATATAAGTGGATTCATTGGTTTGAGTTTGGGCATTATATTTGACTTTTTTTTCTTATCTCTTAAAACATTTTCACCCCTGCAGTGGTGAATTTATCACTTTATTTCATGTTACCTCTACTACCTATATAGGAAGAGTAATGTCACATTATCTACTTAATCACATAGGTAATGTTGATGTTTTCACATTAAAATTATTGTCCATATAATTAATTTATTGTTTCATATTTATGATTAATTTATTTATTATTATTATTACTCAAATAATAATTTTTTTCTTATACATGTGGATTATTTTGTTAGAGTTGATGTGTTCTGTTCAAAGCATCTCATGGAGTGTTTGTAGTTCGATCTATAAATTCAATAGAAATCATGGTAACATTTATAGTTAAGATTGTTTTTAATGTATGTACTAATTTTTATTTATGTAATTTTATAAAGAAATGTCTATAACATAGTGTTTTTTTTGTACTTGTGTTGTAAATTTAATTTAATTTAAATTCTACATTGGGACATGTATTTTTATATATATCATGTGTTTCTGGTGCTTCTGGTACTTATGGAGCTTCTGGTGCTACGACATACTGTAAGAGCACACTGTAGTGGTGCTGTAGTTTGTTGTTTGAGGTTATTGTAGTATGGACTTTTATCTAAGATTTTGAAATCACTAATAAAGAAAATCTTTATTAATGATTATACAACATTGATAAAGTATTATTTTAGCAGAACTTTTGGAAGCACTAATAAATTTCCCCTTTATCATAACTTTTTCAGTAGTGATAAAATTCAAGGGATTTTAACATCATTCATATTTTGAGCTCTTTTCTAGAACTGATAAAGGCCAATTATAGAATTTTTTAAGGAATATTTTGTATTAAAAAATCTTGTGAAGGTTTCTTCATATGCAACCACAGAATATTCATCCTTTTTCTTCAATTACAATAATTGTTTCACCTTCCAAATTCAAATAACATTAGGGAAATATTTTTCATGAAATAAGTTATGAAAATATTCCCATTCCATAAAATCAATATCATGTTTATCTCAAGTATTCTTAAAAAAAATACCATCATCAGTCAACATCATCATTGAAATAAAAAATAAAAATATTTACCTTTTGATGTTTCGAACATCCCATGACTTAAAAAATACTCTCTAGGGTATTGATCCATCCATCAGTTAACACTGGGTCATATGATCCACTGAATTAGGGGGGTGTTTCCCCATGAATTTATCTACTATAGACATGTTCCTTCTTGGTAGATAATGTTCCTCACTAGCATGGATAACACTTCCATTTATAGCTTGTGACAATTGAGTGATCATTTCAACAAACTATTCTGTTCAAATTCTGACCATCTTGAGATGATGATTTGAACAGATATTTTCCAACGGGTTCTTTCCAAATTTATTTTACATGTTTAATATGTGGAAAACAATTATGAACATAAATATTTGGAATGTTAAAACATGGAAATATTTAAATTCTATATCTTTCTTACTTAATTATATGGTAAAATATTTCATGTCATGTTTTTAACATTATACTGACATCTAAATTTATATAAACAGTAGTTATGATACCAACTGTAAGGACCTGATCTTAAATGTTACATAATCTAGTGATTTTAATATAAAACTTACATTATTAAAATTCAATGGATAATTCAGATTTATATTTTTATAAAATTTAGAAAAACCCATGGATATTAAACACATAAATTATAAGTGGACACTTATACTCAGTGTCAATTTATTCTATAAAAAAGTATTATAATAAAAATATAGTTTCTTTTCAAGAAACATATCCACAATATGTCATCCTCACTTATACCTTTCTCTTAATATTCATTATAACCTATGAAAAAACATTTTAAAACCTTGGTTGAGCACAAAAATCATAGCAAGAGACATAAAGAAAAAAAATCATTAGTCAACTGAAAACTGAAAACCCATTAAAAACCATTTCATAAAAACCCATTAGCAGGCATAGATAAAATATATAAGTGACTTAGGACATCATTACCATATAAATCTTATGTTCACCCTTGTAAATGTAATAAAAAATAGATAACTTCTATCTTTGGAGTACCAAATGCATTTGAGACCAATAATGGGGCTCACCCATTATATCTTGAGCAGAAATGGGGCTGCCCTGGTCATATCTTAAGCTATAATGGTCTTAAACCCATCATATCTTGAGATATAATGGGTCCAAACCGTAATAAACAATTTACAAGGACCATATGTTGAAAAAACCCCTTTAATACTGTTGTAAATAGATTTTTAAAAAACGTTTTTTAAATGAAAATATTAATTTCTCATAAAAATCACCTTCAAAATATATAAACTGCACACGTAAAATAATGCCATTTTCTTTGAAAATAAATGATGAAAATTATAAAATTTACTTTAAATAATTAAATCATCATGAATATAAATAAATACTCTCATATATTATAAAAAACATACATTTTTACTTTTTTAAAATAGTTTTAAAATAAACTTTAAAAGATGGATTTTAAAAGAATGTCACATACAAATATCTTATCAATGGACTGAGAATTAATAAAATGAACTAATTATTATATTCTCTTTAAATACAAATACAAAATTGGAAATACAAGATAAGATATTCAAAATTCCTTTCACAGATAAGATTAGTCTCACATAATCATGATGTACAAGTTTAACCCAAATAATGGAAATTGGGTTAAAAATCTCTTTAAAATTTGTAATCAATCGAATCCTATGCACCATAAAAGTAATAATTTTCAAATGAAATATTTAATACCATGAGTATAATTATTATAATTATATTACATATCAAAGAGAATTATATACACCATAAAAATGAATTAGTGGGGAATAATTCATATATCTCATAGACATAAAAATTGTGATGAGAAACCCTTACCTCTTACTTCACTTTATTTTTGTGTATTATAACCTCCAATATATTAGTCTAATAATCTTATTAAGTAATTATAGATATATATTCATATTTATAATACATTATGTGATAATTTTATAAGAACTTTTGACGCATTCATTAATAATGTTTCATTACATTCATGGTTTCGAGTGTGTCAATATCATGGATTCCTGATTGCTTCATTTGTGTATAATTATAGATGTTCCTGTAAAATGGGATTAAAACTCCAAAAGTGAAATGAAATAGTAATTGTTAATTTCCATAAGTATTAATGGTCCCATATACCTACTTTCTTTATTTTATGAGGATGATTCATTTGATAAAATGTTAATTATCTATGTTTACATTAATTTGGTTGTTTTTCCAAACACTACGAACTAGTTTCATATTATTTAATAATAAATTTAGATATATTATTTCCCAAGAATGAAAAAGGTTCTAAAATAACTTTTTAATTCTTATTTAACCAGAATTATAATTTTTGACCTTCAATGAAGGGGGTAATGGAAATTGAAAAAATATTATCTCTATAGATGGTTAACTGCCATAATTTGGACAATGATTTAAAGTTTATTAATAATAAGAGTTAATTAAAAGGATGAATTGAATACAATTCACAATAAAAAAAATATAATATATTTATAATTCCCTGATGGGTGAAGTAGGTTAGAAAAAAATATAAGATGAAAATATAATAATTGAGGTTCATTGAGATGATTACCTCTCGAATATCACCTCCTTGAAGGACCCATTGAGAACCTTAGATTAGGCCTTTCAGTGAGAAGAATAAAAATTTGAAATTGGGGAGCGGGTAAAAGAGGTATTTGAATATATTTTAGGATATTTAAGTCTTCTGAATAGAAATGTGGCGGTGAGGGTTGGTATTTATAATTGAGGACGTGTGGTTTTAAGTGATTAAATAATGGTTGTTTAATATTTAAAGCCATCCACATTGACGTGGAATTAATTTCCACAAATTTTGATGACAATTATTGTTTTAAAGGATTTTTTTTTTAAATAAACACATAAACCATACATTAAATGTTGTAGTTTAAGGTATTTTAATCTTTTACCTTTTAACTTTAACACATTTCATTATTTTACCTAAACCATGGTAAAACTTTTTTACTAGAGTATCTTTTTATACCTAAAAATGAAATTTAAATTACATTATAATATAGGAATAATAATTCCAAATTTTTATTCCATTTTAAAAAATTCAATTCATATAATATGGAATAATATATTTAATAATAATCCCACCTACACATAGGAAAATATAGTTTTAAAATTGAAAAGGCTGAAAAGGTTGAAATGTTTTTATATCCAATTTCAATATAAAATTGATAATTTTAGACCCAATTGGTTAAATACCCTAAGAGGGGGTGAATCAACGTATGAAAGATAAAAAAAACTACTTTAGGATCTTGTTTCATTGTTAAAAAACATTCTTCTCTCCAATTCACATACCAATGTTTGAATAGAAATGAAATCATGCACTAGACATGGAAATTTTCCCAGATTCACCCTTACAGGGGTACATACAAATATAATATAATATAAATGTTTCGATGTACCATATCCAATAAGTATCACTACAAAAATAACATTTCAAATAGATCATACTTATGCCCAGGCTCACTTCCTTTATAATGTTTAGAGTGGACTCGATGTCCCTCCTGATTTACAACCAATCACAACTTGATAGCTTGCAGATCTCCCTCCACATAAGTGTGCTCACTACTCCTCTAGAAGAATCTCTTATTTTTCAAAATCACCAAATAATTTTTTCACACATATATGATTGTTCCATGAAGTCATGTTTTCACCAGATGGATTAAATCCACATTTCCGCATATTGTTATTTTGTGGGAATTGCTTCCATGGAATGTTTTAGTCCCATAGAAAACTTCCTTGCACCCTTCGTGAACTATCTTGCATCCTCCATGAACCGCCTTGCACTACATGGTGTGTGTGATTCATGGAAAAAAATTTATTTATGGACCACCTCAGCATCACAGATGGTTTATGCCCCCATGAACCACTGATGCTTTACGAACCACCTTGATTTCACAAATGACTAATGCCTTGTGAACCAATAATGCTTCATGTATCACCTTTTCTTCACAAATCCATTCTATTTGCTTGATATAGATACCCACAAACCCCTTCTATGAACTATATAATTCAGAAATATGATACCTAATGAAACTCTTCTCCTTTTTGAAATCCTCCCCTAAAAAAATCTTCTCCTTCATTGAATCCTTCTTTACGAACTACTTCAGAATTACCCAAAATATTTCAGGGATGATCTTATATAATGAAATTTTCTCTTATTACTGATATGATTAGGGGACTTTATATAAGAAAATATATCTGAAAATCCTATTAATCATAATTTCTATAAACTCTGATGTAGTAAAGCCTTCACCATGAACATTCTATATAGTTTGCATAGCTCCTTTATCCTTTGTGTAGACTAATGTCATATGAAAACTAAAACCATTTTTCAAATCCATAAATCACTCCCTCTAGATTTAAATTATGACCTGGTACAAAACACAATCCTCCAATTAATGAAGAGCCTCATGTGAACTGATTATTATATGTGGTTCAAATAGTACGCTTCATGGATCACAAAATTAAAAGATCTTTACAGTAGGATTAATTCACCACCCTCATCCCATATGACACCTTGAGGTATTTTTACCAAATAAATTTCCCTTTGGGTTTGTTGAAAATTATTCAAAATTTGATACATCAATAAAGTTATTCCATCTTATACCAAAAAATCACTTCTTGCGCTTCAGATAGTAGTAAATGATTTACTGAACACACAATGTAAGACCACAAGAGTAATGAATTGTGTGAGAAACTAGATTATCATAAAGATTTAATCATTGAATCAATTCATTCCTAAAACTAATCAACTACTTTCTTCATAAACATCATCTTTTGTAATATATAATCTTTCATCAATTATCTTTATTATTATTAGATTTAAAACTCCCCCATCTTTGTAGATCACCCTTTTAGCTTCTCACATGTCTTAATTATGTAATTTTCTCCCCCATTTATACCTAGTATTTCTCCAACTTTTTTAATGAACCCAAAGGTCACTTTATTGTGGTCTGCAATAGGGTAAAGAACACAGATCAACACATTATGGAAAACCACATCATACCTCGGGGAGAGGGGGGCCCACATATACACTTTTTCAAGTATGGGGAGTCGAATGTACTCTAAGAGCTATAATATAACAATAAAATGATTCTTTCGGTATGTCCATTGTTATAATATCCACAACCACTAGATCTATAGTAACATACTCCAACTTCACAATCCCTTACTCCACCTTCTCTTTGATAAAATGATACTTTATTTCAATGTGATTTGTCCTTGAGTTTCGGGATGGATTTTTTCTAATAATTATAGTACTAGAATTGTCACAATGTTTTTTGAACAGATACTTCACTAGAATTCTAATATCATCATGATACTACTCTATTCACAATAATTGTTTGTATGTCTAAGAAACCGCAAAATATTTATCTTTTTTGGTACTCAATGAAATGAAATAATGTTTCCTTCCTAGACAAAAAATACATGATCCTCCAAGATAGAAATAACCACATAAAATTGATATTATATAATCTTCTGATCTTGCCAAATGTGCATTTCTATAGTCTAATAATGCTTCCCGGTATTTTTCATTGTATGTAAAATCGAAATCCACTACAATGTTGATATACTAAAGTATTTTGTTTACTATAAGTAAGTGGATTTATTTTGGATTTCATTGATACCTTGATTTTTGGAATGAGGATAAAATAATATTAGGTCTTGTCCCTGTCAAGTATAACAGACTACCAGCGATTTTCCTTTATTTTCTGACATTAACTACATTTCCCTAATCATCGCATGATAGTTCCATCAGGGTAGACATCGGATTAATCATCTCCTTGGAATTATCAATTCCAAAATCTTCTCAAAACCTCCAAAGCATATTTTGATTGAAAAATTAATGTTCTATTATTTCCTTTTGTCTCCTGCAAACTAAGGGAAAACGTCAGTTCACCAATCATTGAAATTTTGAATTCACTTGTAGTGAATATTGTGAACTTTTTGAACTATTTTTTTTTTTTTTGATACACTAAATATTTTGTTTTAGACATACACAATCACCATAATCCTTTGATTATATTCATTTTTTACATAGATATTGTAATCAGCTCGACAACACTGAATATTGATCTTTTTCAAAAACTAGACTAGTCTTGAATACCATGCTCTTAGTTATTGCTTTAACCCATATAGTTCCGTCTTCATCTGACAATATTTGTTCTCATCTTCCTGAATTATAAAACCATCAAGATTATCAATATAAACATCTTCTTCTAGAACCCCAAAAAAATGCTTACTCGACATCCATCTAGAAAAATTTAAACCTTTTTTAAACATCAGTAGCCAAGAATAATCTGATTGTCTCTAGCCTCACAAAAGGGGAAACTTTTTCATTAACATAAAATCCCTACACCTGGGGATACCCTTTTCACACTAGTAGTGATTTGTTTTAAATCACTGTACTTTCTTTATTTATCTTTTAGTGAAATACCCATTTAGTTCCAATTAAATTTTTATCTATTGGTCTCAAAATAATCTCCCATTACTGATTATTCTTAATTTGTTCAATCTCTTCATTCATAGCTTGAACTCAGTTCTCATATCTAGCTACATCATTAAAACATTAAGGATATACCTATGATTGGAAGTATACCTACTATAATGACTTCATTTTTTACATTTGAACTGGTGTTTCCTTATCACCAATGATGTTTTGTCTACAAATCTATGGTTTTCATGAATATATATATTTAAATTCCCTTTAATCATCATCATTATCATCTTTTGAATCTGTATTTTCAACTTAAACTACCCTTGAGGTTATTACATCCTCATCACATTCATCATGTAGGTATTCACTATGTTGTTGGAGATTTTATTCATTCTCTCCTATAGTGAAATATTTTTTTTCAACTACCTTTCTATGCCTATTGTTAAAACATTTATATGATTTTATTTTATCAAAATATCAAAAAAAAATCACTCATATCCACATGATACAAATTTCTTTTTTTTCTCCTGATTGAGGATAAAACATTTACTTCCAAATATTTTAAAGTATTTCAATTTTTGATTCTTCCCATACCACAACTAATATGTATTTTTTTCTTCCTTTGGAAATTTTAGAGACATGTGGGATATATAGACTAATGTCAAGAATTTTTCTTCCATAATTTCTCTGGTAGGTTCTTTTAAATAAGCATTATTCAATACATTTTGTTTATGGTTCAAATTATCTAATCAACCATGCCATTTTGTTGAGGTGTTATCAATGCTGAAACATCATACATTATCTTATATTTCTTCAGATAATATTACACTTAACATTTTTGTAATTCCATACCATTATCAGCATAAAACATCATAATCTTCTATCTAAGAATACTTTTAAATTCCCTCAGATACAATTTTATGCTACTGAACACATTAGAATTATGGGAGATGAAAAATACCCATTCCATTTTACTGATATCGTCAATTAAAATAATTTAATACCTCTTCTGGTCAATGGATCTTGGTCAAATACGTCTACATACATCTACACGAACCAATTCAATCACTCTGGTTGACCTTTTTACTTTTTCCTTGTACGTATTTCTAATAATATATCCATGTTGAAAAGAATCACACGTATGAGTATGATCATGTGATAGCTTATGGAGATCCTGTGATACATTGCATTTGACCAGATATTCTAGGGATGGTTGGAATAGATGTTCAATTTATTTATTAAATAATATGTCATCTTCCTCTCTGGATAAAAAGAACATATTTTCTTCTCTACTTATAAGGAAGAGATTCCCCCTAATTCTTTTTCATGATAAAAAACAGAACCATATATTCCTTTGACGATACACATCATCTTAGTAGAGCTTTTAGAATACCCCAAGTGACATAGTTGGTTGACACTAAACAATTTTTTATTGAGAACTTCAAAAACTATGGAATCATAATGTCTCAATTATTTACCCCCAAATTTTTCCTTTCTCAAGACAATAATTTTCAGGCCATCATGATTTTCAAATTTTACAATGCCTTCTTTGTCATATTTTATTCCTATAACAAGATCCTTATAACCTTTAATATGGGAAGTGGATCCACTATCAAGGATCTATACACCATAATGATCAAATGCTTTAAGGGAAATCTTCACAAACACTGCCCACTCATCTCTTTTCTATTTTATCCATGTTTTTTATTTCATATCCTATATGGATTGATGCTCTTGATCTTCCTTGGAGTATTACAAAGTAGATACATCATAGAGAGTTTTAAATCAAATTTTCATTTTGTACTCATTTTATGACATGTTGATTTGTTGTTTATGATCGCATCCAGTATTCTTCTCCACATTTCTCTACATTATTGATTAGAAATAAATTTCCATGTGTTTAAATCCTCCACACTAGAAATTGTGACCATAAAATGATATCTTGGAATATTTTGGATCTATATAGATTCCTCTATTGGTTATGTTACCATCAATAGCTCTTGGTTATGGAGTATATATTTTGTGAGTGTCCCATATTTTCACAATAATAACATCTAATGTGGTGTGTATTCATAAGTGTCGTTACAACACTAGTAGTTTTCCATTAGGTTCTCATACTCTTGTGGCTCTGATTTAGACGCAAATAAATCATCAATCTCAAAGAGGCTACTTGTGGTCTGATTTAAACAATTACTATTTTTTATTTTCTATCAAACCCCAAACCATTTGTATCTTTTTGATTGATCATTTTCTTCTCCTAATATTTCTTCATTTGTTTTACTGGAACATTGAACTCTAAAATTCCATTTTATACTATCTTTTTTACCTTAATTCCTAGAGACAAGAGATTCTCCAGATATTTTACTTTATTTTATTGACTTACAACCTCTTCCTCAAGGTTTTTAATGATTTTTTCATAATCTTTGGTTGTGTTGTTCAACCCAGTGATTACAATTTTCTGTTCATCAACATTCATCTTATACTCACCAATCATTTCTATATTCTCTAGAATTGAAGAATTAAGATTTTCAATTTTTTCAATTGTCTTAGACTTCTCTTCTTCCTACTGAATTAGTAATATTTTTTTTCATAATGAACCAATTTTTTGGATTTCTTCATTTTGGATCTCCAAGAATATATCACCTCAAGAAAAGCTTCTAATTCATCCTGAAGATCAACTCTACCATCTATTTATTCTTCATAATTTTCACTTTTTTTATTTTTTTTGAGATACCTACAATTTCCACCATATAATTTCCTATAGAATCATTTCATTTTTTCAAGTCTTCAACCTCATATTCTTTATAAATGTAATTTTTAAAAGGATATTCTTATTTTAAATAAATTTCTCTTAAAATTTCCCTTACCTTTCTCATTGGATAAATACTTATTCAAGAGAATCTATACTTCATAATCATCATCAAAATGAAACTTCTTCGGGAACCTTAGTGTGAAATATAAAACCTTCCCACATTAAAAGAATGTGACCGGATGTTTCATTTTTGAACTTCCCTTTTATTATTTTTAAAATTAATGAAAGGGATAACATGACTTCATCTATATCTTCTTATTTATTCCCATCTTCAATAGGGAGCTTCTTCATGGACTTGAATGCCAATTAATTAGACTTCCCTTCTTTCATAGACTCATTGTCATCATTACCCATCTCATATAAAATATGTGTACTATCAAAGTTATCAAATTTCATCTCTATTGGATATTTATATTCTAATACATAAACATTCGGATTTAAAATATGTAGATTTATTCTCAAGATGTAATTAAAAATATTTACATCTTCAATAATTTCTTTGAGAGCACACATTTCCCCCTGAATAACGTTCACTTAGTGAAATAATGAATCAAAGAACTCATTAGGGTTCATTTTGAAAACATCATACATATTCCATAGAACCTAAGGCTTTTATTTTCTAAATTTTGTGTTTCCCTCATAAACATTTAGTAACATTTACCACATAGAAGGTGATGAATTACATGAAATCACCTTTAAATATATTTCATTAGATATGGATCCCCTAAAGTATTGATATATTTTGTATCAGTGTTTAATTCCCTTTAATCGAATTCGGATAAAGCACCACTATAGATATTGGCCAAAATTTCATACATCATTATTGTAAATACATCCATTTCTAATGATCATAAGTATTGTTGCATCCAATTCATGCATAATTGAAACTTTTTTCCATCAAAGATCCAAATCCCTTTGTCAATGGAATCTTCTGTTGAAACCACTAAGAGAAACAATTGTACTAATCATTGTCTTAGACACTAACTTTTAGCCCATCTAGGTTAAATATCTTGATAGGGGGTGAATCAGGTCATGAGAGATAAAGAAATAGACCCTTTGGATCTTATTATTTTGTTAAACAAGACTTTATTTTCTCTCATTACTATAGAAATATATGGACAAAAATAAAATAATGTACAAGAAACAAAGATTTAACTTGGTTCACCATCACTGGCCTGCATCCAATGAGTATACAATGACAATGTGCCAATATAAAAAAATTTAATAAGGCACAATAACAGAATAGGGGTTGGGGTGGATTACTTCAATGCTAAGAATTGACTCCCTTACAATGTTCGTAGCAAACTCACTATCCCTCCAAGATTAGAACCAATCAAAATTTGAAAGATCGTTGGTCTCTCATCTAAATTGAGTTCACTACTCCTCCATAATAATTTCATATTGTTCTAAATAACGTCATAATTTTTACAAACATATATGAGTTTTCCATGAAGTCATGTTTTCTCATGGTAGATGAAATCCACAATTCCACATTATTTTAGGTTGTGTAAATTGATTTCTTAAACTGTTTTTGACCCATAGTTAACATCATTTCACTCTTCATGAACTCTTGGTTATCCTCTATGAACTTCCATGCATCGTGTGATATGAGTTCTTTACAGACTACCTTTTCTTCACTAACTGCATTTTCATCATAGACAGATGATGCCCTGTGAACCAGCGATTCTTTTTAGACCACCTCTGATTTGTGTATGGATGATTCCTCATGAACCACTAATTAATTATAGACTATCTCTAATTCACAGCCCCTATTTCTTTGGGATCTAATGAACCCCACAAACCCATTCTATGACCTGACTTCTCAAACTATCTCCTTTTTTAAAATTTCTCCCTTATGGAACTCTTATCCTTTAGAAAATCCCCCCCCCATGAAACTCTTCTCCTTCATGGAATCCTCCCTCGCAAACTCCTTCTGATTTACTCAAATTCTTCCGAAGGAGATCATCTCTAATGAAATGATCTCAGTTTAATGATCTGATTAGAGGTATTTTATAGGAAAATAGATCCCCAAAACTAGATAATCATTTTTACAAATAACTCTGATGTTGTATAGTTCACTGTGAAAGTTTTATATGGTATGCATGGAAACTTTATCTTTTGTGGCATCCCATGTCTTCCATAAGTGAAAACCAATTGTTAAATACTTTAATCACTGCCTATAAAGGAAAATAATGATTCCACTATGAACGATAATCCTTCTAAAAATTAAAATATTGTAATTGAATGATTTTCCTATGTAGTTCATGTATCCTAATTAATTTCTTCTATAACATAGAACCCTTTGCGGAATGATTAATTCACCGCCTTCATCTGCAAAACGTTCAACTCCTTTTTGGTCCAAAAACTCCCTTAACGGTCCTCATTGTGCAGCTGCTATGCAAAAATATTTCATTTTTCTTAAAATAATCTAGATATTGATACCCAAAAATTTGGAAAACACTAGGAAAACACACAACATTAAATGAATCTACATTGGTAATACCAGCCTTACTAAAACAAGGTCATTTGACTTTGTCAACAAACAGAACCACCCTAAAAAATATTGAGACGGCACCATGAAGGATTATTTTACAACACATTCCAAGGAACTAAACTAGATTGATTGACTTAAAATTTAACTAATTATATTTTAGTACTAATTTATAATATAATTTAACTATAAAAATAAATTAGTTGAAAATATAGTTTTCAATTAAAATTTATAATTTGTTACTATTTATCAAAAAATGAAACTTCTATGAAAAAATACAAAAAATTCACCCTAAGATAATTTTATATGACTATTTGCAAAAAAAAAGTTTTTATTTCAAATAAAATTTACAAAAGTTTCAAAATTTAGTTTTAAAATTCATACCTGATTAAAAGGTTGTAAAATTATCTTTTAGAAAAATATAGTTTTTTATGCTAAAAATAGGATTTATTCTTAAATTAATATTAAAAAACATATTGCATGAATATAAAAACATTTTAGTGGATATAAAAAATATAAATTTCATTAATATATATCACTGATAGTAATTAATTAAATTTCTTTAAGATAGGACTCCATTGTGGGAATAAAAAATGTTTATTAATAAAAACACATCTGTTATATTCAATTGTTTTTTATTTTCATTTCTAATTTATTGGTAACTAATAAATTCAATTGATGAAAAAGTGTGAAATATATTTTCATAATTTAGTTAATCTTATTCATTCCTAAAATTCCAAAATTTAGGTGATAATAGATATATTTAAAATATTAATATTTTGATGTGTTTTATGCTCAATGTGTCATATATTGTACAATATTGAACATAGTTTTTCCTTTTAAGGAAGATCTAAATTTCACTAGTTGTGTCTTGAGTATTACATTTTCACCCCCCCCCATATTTTCATCCAAGAGATTTCATATACATAATATCATAAATAAATGTGGTTGATTTTTCATCATTACCTCTTCTAGTTCCGACATTACCTCCTCTAACTTTTTATTTCTATAAAAAACCTTCACCAGTCCAGTTTTCAGATTCGACAACATTTTAGCATAAGATTCAATAACTTTGATGAGTTATTAATTACAATATAAGTCATGTTCCAATTTTATAACCTCAGTGGTGAGTACATGCATTAGGTGTGGCATATACTACCTCAACATTAAAATATACAAAACATCATGAATTTGAGATATGTTGGGTGGAAAAGAGAGTAGGTACAACACAACTCCAATTATTAATAAAATTTTATAAGGGGAAATGAATTAAGTATTTAGTTTCCCCTTTTTTTTAAACCTTATAAATTCCATCCATGGAGATTCCATTACAAAAACATGATCCCCATCTATAAATTACAAATCATTTAAAGGTTCATTTGCATGAATTTTTAGTCATATTTGATCTATGTTAATGTAATTATAGAGAGTTCTCATTTTATTATTATCTCTTATACAAGTTTTGGTCCAACTATATTCCTATATCCAATCTCATCCCTACAAGTACTAGTATGAAATATCTTCTCATATGAGGATTCATGTGGTTCCATTTGGATTCATGAATGGAAACTATTGTTATATGCAAATTATAAAAATGTTATGTATTGATCTCATGCACTAGGAAAGTAAAGATAAAAATACCATAGCATGTCTTTTATTGTATGAATATTCCATTTAGAAAACCAATTAGTTTGTTTATGATAAGTTCTTCTAAAATTGATCTCGATGTTGATATCCACCTACAGGATTCTCTAAAATTTCAATGTCAAATAAGGTTCACAATCTGATTTAATTGAGATAGGTGCACCATGGACACCCACTACTTCACTAATATAGGGTCATGCAAGATGTTATATGAGAAAGTACTCTATTAATATTATAAAAAATGAAAACTTGGTGAGCCGATTTGCAATGAACCATATAGTGATATTCCTTTTAGTAGTCTTCTGAAATCCAATGAAAATGTCCATTGTAAAACTTTTCCACTATCAAATTTGTATAGTTATAGGTTTCATGACTCATTTAGGATGTTATCTTTAGACTTTACCCCTAGAATACCATGTAAATAGAAACATCATTCACAATTTTTTCATTCATGTCATCCAACAAGAAATGTTATCCTAAATCCCAATACATATTTTTCCCTTGGTGTATATAAAAATTTGAGTTATCTTCTTAATCTTGTGATTTTATTTTAGAACTATTTATAGTTGTAAAACAAGGACTCTTTCGAAAATTCATCACGCCATTTTCATTGGTAAAGTACATTAATCTCCCATCATTAATGGAATTAATTATATTTTTCAAACTCTCGTTTTCATATTGTAATTTCTTTATCACATCTTGTAAAGATGATTTGGATAGCATTTGGAAAAGGAGTGATGCTTTTAGTAACTTAATTATATCCATTTTCATCATTACTAACTCTAAGAATATAGGATCCTTAAATTTACTCATCTTCAACAGAACATCATGATATTTCCTACATAGGGTATCAACCACCGTCTTTTCTTTCTGAGCGTGGTAGTGTATCGAGAAATAATAGCCATTAAGTAGTTTAATCCATATTCTTAATATCATGTTGACATCCTTTTATGAGAACATGTACTTATAAATATTTTGATCTTTATATATATCTCACATATATCAAAATAAATATATTTACTT
Organism: Viscum album; assembly: GCA_963277665.1. Lineage (NCBI taxonomy): Eukaryota > Viridiplantae > Streptophyta > Magnoliopsida > Santalales > Viscaceae > Viscum > Viscum album. The sequence goes on from OY728148.1 coordinate 1,945,826,258, forward strand.
TTTATCATAAAGCTAAATATTATAGCTTCTAATTCAAGATCATTATTATGATAGATCTGTTCATGAATATTTACTTTTCTTGATGCATAATCAACCACTATATCATTTTACATATGGATACAACCCAATCCTTACTTTGATGCCTCATTATATATGACAAATAATTTATTTATCAATAGTAGAGTCAAAATAAATGCACTATCCAATCTCTTATTTATCTCCTCAAAACATTAATCATATTCCTTTGACCATGTAATTTTTACCAATGTATGTGTCAAATTTGTTAAAGGGTTAGTTAATTGAGAAAAAAATTAAACAATCCATCAATAATAAACAATTAATCCAATTAATATTTGTATCTAAGTTATATTCTTTGATGTGGGTCATTAATTGACTTCATTTATCCCATAATGATCAACATATATTTTATCCTAAGAGGAAATATGGCCAAGAAAGGAAATTTCGTGGATCCAAAATACATTCTTACTGAATTTATCATTCAATCCATATTCTATAAAAGTATCAATATGGATTTGAAAATGATTATCATACAACACATATAATTTAGAGTATACCAATATATAATAAATAAATACCACTATGAAATCATTAATATAATACTTTAATAATTTTTTCATAAGATCGAGAAACAAAAAAGGGTTTATTAGTCAATCCAAAGGGAATCACTTTTAATTGACAATGTTCATACCTCATATGAAAATTTATTTTTGATATATCATCCTTCTTTCACCCTTAATTGGTTGCAACTAAAGTGAATCTCAATCTATAAAAAACATTTAGCTCTTTGGAGTTGATCGAATAAGTCAATAATGTGGCATAGTTGTTACTTATTATTTATAGTAATTGAATTTATCTCCCTATAATCAGTGTATAGACTCAAGGACCCCTTATTTATTTTAAAAATAATAATAGGGGCTCTCCAAGGTGAAACAACGGGGTGGAATAATCCCTTATCAGACAACTCATGTATTTATTTCTTTAGCTTGACTAATTACTTTGGCTCTATTCTCTAAGGAGTCATATATATAGGTTTTCCTCTAATATTATTTCAATAGAAACATCAACTTATAACTGTTTCATCATAAAAAACAATGTGGATGGGATGGGAACCACATTTTGATTATGGGGGGGGGGTTAAGGCCACTATGAATCACTCGCATCATTTTTTGCATTTCATTACTCTTCCCTATAAACTCCCAACATTTCCCCCATCCATAAATAAGTATGAACCTACATTACCAAGTCATATGGTCCTTTAGGGATTCACGCCCGACAACTGTTAGGAACTCACATTGGTTGAAATGATGGAATGTCAGGGTCATTACACTCTTATGGGGGGATTTTCCCATACTCTAGGGACACTCATATAGATTTATGTTTTGTTTATGTAATCCTTCCAAGACCCTAAAATTGGATTGGTTACAACTATTTAAATGGCTTGATTGTGAACATCTATTGATAGGAAAAACTTCATGCATATCACAGATTCTCTATCGCACTCTTTTTTTTATATATTATGCTTTGGGTTATGTCCATGTTTGTGAATTCTGGAGTTTATATCCACCTAGGGAGGTGATCGAGCTATTGGAGATGGGATTAAACCTCTATAGAAGGAAACCTACGTATCCTGTGAAAATACGATTCAAAACCCATGTAGTTTGTTTGATGTAGCTTATGGCCATGTGACTCGAACCATCCCTGGAGTTTTAATATCATGTGGTAAAGACGTATATATTGGGATCATACCTTAGTGAGGAACCCTATGTATCCTATTTGAGATAGAAATAAAAGTCTGTAAAGTTCTTATAACAAGCATCTATTTCGTTAGAGATATGAAAATAGAGGTTCTAGTTGGGACATATGTGTGAAAAATATCCCTTTATTTCATCTCTGAGAGTATGTACTTTTGAGTAGATATGAGATGTAATAAAACATACATACAAATGGGGATCCCACCCTGGGATATTCTCATCATGTAATCAGTATAATCATCACCAATACCTAAGCCCATGTGATTCGTACTCGGTGTGAGAAACAATAGATGATGGAAGACCAGACATAGTGCATGCGAAGAAACTTGTAGGAGGCTTACACATTAATGTTTACCTTTCGAGAGGCATGATTACCCTTATCTGGAAGTATTTGGTATGGATCTCAGTCCTTAGTAAATAATCCTATGTATCACGTTTGATACCACAAATCAGAGTCATCATTGTTCAGTTGTCAGGGATTTCATATTAAGGTTTCCCGTGTATGAACCCTCTTCTTATCTGATGATGCACGAGGAAGAGTAATGAGTCCATTGGAATGATTGGGTCCCAACATTTGAAGTTTTGGAGACATAAGGGGACTTACACTGAAGTGGATTCCCATTTGATCTCAGTCCTTATAAAGGCATCCTAAGTATCCTGGTTATTGCATGAATCAGAGTTCTTGTAGCTCAGTGGTCATGGATTACACACTGAGGGTACCCTATTGATTAGGGATTACACACTAAGGCTGCCATATTTATTATGGATTACACAATGAGGGTTCTCTATTGATCATGGATTATACACAAAGGTTTTCTTATTGAATGGGGCTTACATACTGAGGCTAACATATTCATCAGGTCTTATACACTAAGGTTTTCCTATTTATGGGTGTTACACACTAAGGTTTACCTTTTGATCAGGGCTTACACAATGAGGTTTTCAAATTTATTGGGTCTTACACACTGTGGTGTCTCTATTGATTGGTGTTTACACACTGAGGCCTCCCGACTAATTAGGGTTTACACACTGAGTCTCCCCTATAATAAACTCATTCTTTAAATTCTGATAGATAAAGAGAGGTGAAAACCATAAAGGGTCTGTCCGAGAGCATGAAACCAATAGGTTCGTGTGAGTGTGTAACCCTATATCATCAGGGACACGTATCTTAAGATGGGGGATAAATCCTAAAGTTCCTAGTCAGGGTCACCTGGCAAGAGTCCATGTGGGTCTTCCAAAAAAAGTCAACATACTATAAGGGATCTTCATGACTTGTCTTGGAAACTTGTTGGACATGTCTTGATTGTCTATATGATATATTTTGGGTTTTAATATATTATAGTAGACATGTCCAATGGTTTCCTCCCTACATGTTCACAACGCCATGTATGACCTTGGTTTTCATGCCTAAGATCATTCATATGATCAAAGTGGACATGCCCATGGTCTTTTGCATGATCAGTTGACTTGTCTCAAATTATTTTGCATGAGTGAAGAAGGTATGTCTATGATGATTCAAATAATCAAAGAAGACATGTCTAGGGTCTTTCAAATGATCTTAGTAGACATGACTATGAATTATCGCATGATCAACCTAACTCATCTTCATAATATTGTATGACAACGCTGATATGTCAATGGGAAATAGCATGATCATTCCATCATGTTAATAAGATATCATGAGATAGTCCTGGATTGTCCAAAGTCTATCTTGTAACAATGTAGACATGTCAAGGGGCTATATCCTAGTCAACATTGTTGTATTTTGACTTCCATATTATAATTGTTACATATCCATTAATTGTTGGAGGATAAATCGGAATTTTCCAAGGCTTGTCTTGTGACCAACATGCCTTATCCAAGGTTACATAAGGACATCACGAGATCAGTATATAAACGTGAGGTCATGTGACCTTAAACTGGTCATGTGGCGTGGTTTTTTGAAAATTTCTATGATTTTTCACCCATCCAATTGTTAGCGTGCATTACCAAATGGATCGTGCCTCAAGTTCATATGGACCCCAATTTTTCGATGTAAAAGGATGAAAAACCAAGTGTTTGAACCAAACTACACCTTTTGGGGCCTCACGTGATGGATCCTTAAGAAGGCATATGGCTTGCATGACATCAAAGAGGTCTTGATATGGATTATATTCTTATGAATATGGGTTTGGTATCAAGAACTTTATATGCATGGATGAAAGTACACACTACTTGAGAGAGTGTTTTAAATATGGTACTCACATCATTATTTTTCACTTTCAATTGTGAGGATGATTAAGGGGATGCTTCATGTCAAGGTGGGAACTTCCAAGTCCATATGAATTCATCACGATACATGAAAAAATTCCACACCATAAGACTAATGGCATGAGTTGGGTCTATCTACTATTGCTACCTAAGAAAGGGGTAAAATCACTCATGATGGTGGGAATGTGAGAATGTCTCTCACTTCAGAAGGTTTTTATGATGCCCCTTTGTTCATGTCATTTTCATGCCTTCCATATATGGTCTTTCGAGGGAGTGTTCATGTTGATGGGTTTCTCTACAATGACATAGTATGATGTTTGCTTTCATGTGATCTGCATGTCCTCTCTAAGGTTTGCACAAAGGATGTTCGCTGATGCCATCTCCTTCATGGATAAAGCTTTGAATTGCATGTCGAAGGAGGGTGTATTGAATATGAGGAGCACAAGTCTTTTATTCTACACCATGAGACTTAGTAGAGGAGCACCATGAGATAAAGTGTGGGGGGTCATTGTGAGGCCAAGGATCACATTCATGTGTGGGGTGCATACAATAAGCTCATGAAAACCATAGGGGACCCACACCATCATGGTCATGGTTTAAAGAATGCATGATCAAAATATCATGATCCATTTGTGCAACCATATGTTTTCATAAAAGGGGACTTTCATGTCTAGGTAGGCGTGTATGGGGTTGCATGTCAATATCTTGAGACTGAGGGGTTTGCGGCATCGTGAGAACAGTAGATTGTGGTGTTAAAAGTTTATTCTAGTCATCTTGGTTTTCATAGAAACCCAGTTTCTGTACGAACCCATGCCATTGCATCCTAAGATATTAAATTATTCGTTATATCACATAGCCTGAAGTGGGTCTCTTGAGATGCCTTATGATCGTATGCATGAGGTTCAGATCCAGACATCAAGTCTAGATGATGGTTCTTCTTGGCGAGGTTTATTACGTGAGGAGGATCTCTAGGGATGATCGTTTGTGAACTGTTGTCCTCCTCCTTACCTCTATACCAGTTCTCCCTATCATCTCCCTCATGTGTGTAATGTTTTGATGGAGAGAGTGTGTATTTATAGGATTGGTCAACCCGAGGGTGGCCCTACTTCTTATGAGAAGAAAAAAGTTTTCACTAGCTAAGGTGGTGGTGATTTCATTGTATAGACTTCAAGCTACTGTAAGACATCTTTGTGTGATCTTCATCCTAATATTTTTATTTTTTTGATGCCATGTGATTTGATAAATATGATTTAATTTGGATGAAAATCATTCAAAATATGGAAGGGCTCACGGTCATAAACTTCTCATGATGACTTCGATGATTGTCTTCACATTGATCGCATAATCAAGGGATGGTCATGTGATGGATTTGGGTGATGGTGGGAGATCTCTCAGCATTACCCTACTATTCTCAATCGGATTTTTGTGATAGCTCGTGCTGGTTGTCTCAGACTAACTTAGTTATCAGTGGAGTATTGGAGATGGCAGTGATGCTGAGAGGGCATCAGGAATTCCGTACAACATCAAACTAAGTTTTCAGGAGTATGAAGAAGAGGTACCCCACTATGCGGGATATGAAGATTTCAAAATTACATAGCACGTGATTAGATTAATTCAAACTCATGATGTGCAAGATTGAAGTAGAAAGTTTATCTTTCTAAATTAAATGATTGGGTAGTGAGGATTTTATTTCATCAATAATACATGAAAAACTCTCATCCCACATCGAAACATTTTTTTTGCCTTCATATGGTATATAATACAAGGTGTGACTGTTGTTCGGTCAAGCCAGTAATTGGTTTTGGCACCTGTACAACCAAGACCCATCACCAAATGGCATTTATACCTACATGCACTTGGTCCATGTTATGCACGGCTTCGGCCTCATGCCTCATAGGCCGTATACATCATCTTTCCCACTGCACTTAGTCTCTCTGATCCATTTTCCATTCTCTATCTAGCTTAGGATGTCTCTCACTAGGCATGTCCAACCTTGGTCTCACATGTTCCTGTGGTTGAGGCTTTTATTGTCTAGTCAGTGGACTGGATATATTTTTTGGAAAAGGATGATATAAATACTCAAAACTACTTAGAATAAAAATTCAAAGATTAGTTCAATTAGGGAACAAAGTGTATCCCCATAAACCAAATCCCAATCCTTTATTCATTCCATTTTTAATCCCTTTTTGAAAATTATATCAATTTTTTCATAGTCTTCACATTCTAGATTCTTCTATAAAAATGTGTAGGATGCAAAGTCAGGGGTTCCAAAAAAATTACCCCTTAGAATTATATTTCTTCAGCATAAAAAGAATCTAATTATAAGCTAAATTTTGATAACTTTATCGCATATTTGAACATATGGAGGAATTTGATATTGAAATTCCTAATATGATTTTTCCTGAGTATTCCATTGAGGAATTTTAGGTTCTACCCATAGGATACATCTAAAAATAAGTGATTTGATAAATCGGAGATAGGAAGCTGCTTTGGCTTGTGGATAGATACCTTGAAATTGGAATGTTTATGAATTATTGAGTAGAACAAGGATCTGGTGGAATGTAACCTATGGATAGATTCAATGTATAGTACTTGGATGTATCTATATATCCCATGAGAATGGTAATGAATCCATATTTAGTTATGCAATATACCACTATGTAGATAAAAATCAAGTGTTGGGAACATAGGTTCACAGATGAAGAATTCTAGGATGAATGTCCTTACGTACATCTAGCTCAAGCTTAGGAAGGGTAATGTCATTATTTTGTAGAAAAATATTGGGTATAGATCCATGTTCTGGTAGATATGTTGCTCAAATCATCCATGATGTTTATCCTTTGATTGTAAAACAAAATGAATCCAATCATCTGGATTTGAGTGATTGGGTTAGGATAAGTTACTCTTTGAGAAGTGTTCATGAATTCCAACTAACATGAAATTATTCATTGATTCACCTACTCCATTAGTCTTAAGATCGTCTGATTTACCAGGATAATTTGGACATGGTATCCTTCCAAAAGATAAAATGACCTATATTCTAACTAAATTATCGGACTTAGTGAGGATAACTTATTTTTTTATAAGTCCAAATTTTTTTCCCTAAATAATTGTATCTCTTCATTTACTTTTCCCTAACGTTTGGTTAATATTAATTTATAGGAATACTTTGCGGCCATAGACTTTTATTTTTCTCAGGTTGCCTTATTATGAATTTCTTAATAGACAAGTTTTTTAACTCTTCAATTATATGTATTCTAAATATTACTTGGATCACAAAAAGTGCACGTCTAGTGAGTAGATAATCATCCTTTTCTAGATTTAACTTATAGTTTTTTTAATCTAGTGAGTATTATGTCTATTTAATTTTATTGTTTTATGGTCTTGAAATTTAGACCATCATTGTTATGTATTTTAGAGTCTTTTAGCTTGGACCGTTTTATATTGTAGTTTAGGGTCTTCTATATGGGACCTTTGATGTGTTGTAGTTTACAATATTCTATCTTGGACCGTTGAGGTGTTGTATTTTATGGTATTTTACCTTAGACCTTTGATGTATTGTAGTTTATATTATTATAGCTTCGACCTGATTGATGAATATAGAATATGGGGTAGGCAGACCAAGTATGACTCAAAACACATTGGGGTACTGAGTTCCATTTTGGTGTTTCTAGGGCACATGATGATTAGGTTTCCTTTCTTTCAAGGAAGAGATACCTCTAGTGCTTAGGTCAAAGCTCGTATGCATCACTACCATGTCCAAAAAAGGTGGTATCTACACTTTTTTGAGGGTCATGGAAAATTTATGGGAGGGATATTGGTTGAGGGCGAAGTAATAAAGGTGATAGGTCCACATTTATAGTTCAAGTATGGGTGATATAAATCATATTCCCATGATCTTGAATCTATGGGTAATGGAACGGGGAATACATACTAAGGAGTACTCCAAGCACTCTATGGTGCTATGTTCTATAATGGTTTCATTGGGGATCACAGGGAATAGAGATCCTTTCTTATAAGGAGGAGATTCCTTTGATTGGTAGGTCCAAGACCTTATGCATGAGTCGATAGAAGTTACATGAATGGAAAAGTAGAGTTAGCAACAAATCTTTTTAAAGGGACATGGAAGATTTTTGAAGACCTATTTGTCTAACCGATGTAGTAGGGTATAGAAGAAAAGTTATCCAAGAAGGTATCTAGCTCCATAGGGCAATTTGGCTCTTAATGTGAAGCTCAAGGCCAATGCCATATAGTTTAAAATCACGATGTGTGGCCCATCAATGTTTTGGGAGGAAATGTTCATATTATTGTATTTAGAAAGGGTAAAAAACATGATGACCTAATGTCGAGGATGTCGAACCATCTTGAATAATTTGGTACATGTACTATAAATCATGTTCCAAAGTCCCCAGATCATGAGGATGGTATGGGAAAATCCTACCGGAAAAGACCCAAAAACAATCATGTTATGGGGTCTTCCGTGATGATTTCAGACTCACAAGAATTAGAAAACCCATTATTTTTGGCAAAGATGTCTCTGGTCGGTGGTTATAAGACCTTCAGCTTCTATAGCACAAGGTAAATGAGTGATCTCTTTTCCTTTTCAAGGGTACTAAAAGGTTGGTGGCAACTTGATGTGATTTAAATCATGAAGTGTGATTTATGGGGAATGTAATATCCAAGAATTGTTGAAGCACCATAAAATTTGTTTCTCCACCTAGAGAAAATGTTTTCATGGTGAGGATATGTGGCAAATCATTACTCTAACTTTTAACTAGCCTAAGTTTCCATCGGGCATAGATTGGATTTTTATAGGGCTACAAAGTAGTCCCTCTGATCATTATTCCTTAATTATCCCCCCCTAATTTTTTTATAAACTCTATAAATTAAGAGTTTAGAAATCATAGACTTGACTTTTTCTTAGGCCTTTCTTTTTGGGTATTCAACCTGATATGTTTTTTGTCCCTTTCACTGGAAGTTTAAGTTATACTGATTTAGACCATTATACGATATAGTCTAAATTTTTATATTTGTCTCCAAAGTGTAGGTAGTTTATGTTCATGACACTCATGCACCTAATATGGGGGTGTTAACAAAGAGGCCAATTAGGATACCCAGGTCCAAGAGTACTCCATCATCCTTTTGAGTGGGAGATGAGGATGTTTTATATCACAGATTAATTTTCTCAGGTCATGAGTAATAATATGGGACAATCATACTAGAGATAACACAAAACACCCTCAAGTGTTGAGTTTAACTATAGTGATGTCAGCATCACAAGGATTAGAAATCCCACGTTAAATAGACATGATGTCTTGGTTGGTGGGTCTAATACCTTTTGCATCAAAAGCATGGTCGAACCGAGAGATATTCTTTACTTTACAAGGGTCGTGAAAGGTTTTTGAAACCTGGGGATATCAATAAATGGAGTGTGGTATATGTATTAAGGTGATTTTAATGATAGTGAACAACCCCATGATCTTGTTGACATGGGTAAGACTCTTGTGGTTCTTTGATAAGGGATGATGATGGGTGCTAGTTTGCACAGTTTAACGTCATATAGAGGGGAAATATTTTATTCCTTACATTTTAACATCATTACTTAAGGACTTATTTATTTTGAAGTTTTAATGTCATGTGATCCGGATGTTTTCCATACAGATTAAAATTATTAGGTAAGGACATGGGAACTAATATGAAAATTTTTGCAAGGTATATTAAAAGAAAAAAGGTTTGTACATAGATTTGAATCATACATAGGGAAAATTTTCTTGAATTTATTAGTCCCTATATGGTTTAGGTGATTTTTTTTTTGAAGGTTTTTATATTTGGGCCTGAGATTGATATACTGGTTTTGCTGCATGTCTTATGGTTATAGGAATCAATCCACATATAGTTATTTAATGGGAGACACTATATGCATGTCTCACCCGTATGTGGAGGTGGGAATTTGTTTCATTTATCATTTCAGCTAGTCCCAGGATTGGAGATCTGGATATTTCAATGTATCCTTTGATGATAGGAATCAAGCCACACATAGTTCTTGGGGAACCATTCAGTTTAACATCATAGAACAAGGATGTGGAATTCCCAACGTGAAATGGGGAATTGTAGATGGACCCAAGGATGGAAATTTATGGGTCACTGTGTATCATATGGATATATGAATCAATCCATATGTATTTCATGAGAAATGACCTTCCTCCAAAAGTTTTTTCTATATGAATAGAGGGGGAATTATTAAATTTTTAATTACTCAGACAATGATTAAAGATCTAGGAATCACTACATAACATGTGATGTCAAGAATCAAGTCACATATAGTATTTAAATGGAGGTGTGGTTAGAGACCAATGACCAACAATAGTTTTCCTCTCATGTGAGGTCCATAGGAATGTGAAATGTTTTATGTCATTCAAAGGAAATCAACTATGTGTTTTAACGTCATGTAGTGAGGACTCGTGGTAAGACTTTAAGTTTCAGGAATTCATGACCACGATAACCCTATATTGATTTAATATGCCTTTATTTATAGGGAAAACCCTATCGAAATTCTTAAGATCATGTGAACTATTCTCAGTGTGAGAAACATGGAATGACTAGGATTCCTCTCAGCATGTAGAGGCCATTAAAGCATGGACATGGGTAATATTGTATAATGTGGTGGCTGGAATAAGATATAAGATTTAGGTTTACCTACATATCACATTTAAAATGATAATAAATCCATATGTAGTTATAGAAATATTATGTTGTTTAATTTCATGTGGAAAGGACATTCGCCGTGTGTTTAAACATCTCACGGGAAGGACAAGATCAGTCATCATGATGGAAAAGGGTGGTTGTGGCTAGGCCCAAAACTAGAGGTTCAACCATCAATACATATCCTAAAATGGAATTAATCAATCCATACGTATTTCTTTGATTGATATGATCTCTATATGGAGATAACCCTAACACGGAGATGGGGGTATCTCATCCTTCATTCTCATAGATCAAGCTCGTGTGTGGTGAGTCATTAGTGGGTTTGAGTTTTCAATGCAGTTTAACATCGTGGGGTGAGGAATTCGATCATTTAGTTTAACTTAATATGGTAAAGACATGAGAAAATATGTATTTTAACTTCTTTCTCCCATGATTAGTTCCATATAGTTTAATTTCATGTGATTAGGAAGAGTTCTATAATATTTAACACCCTGTGGTTAGGACATACTCCATATAGTTTAACATCATGTGATTAAAAAAACACTGTACAGTTTAATATCATGTGGTTAAGAATAACTTCAAACAGTTTATTATCATTTAAATAAGACAAACTCCATATAGTTTAACATCATGTGGTTAGGATAAGCTCCATACAATTTAATTTCATGTTGTTTTGAAAAATTTTGTATAAATTAATTTCATATGGTTAGGAAAAACTCTATACAGTATAATTTCATGTTGTTATGACGTTATCTGTATAGTTTAATATCATGTGGTCAACAAAAATACATACTGTTTAAATTCATGTGGTTCATATATTTCTAGAACTACCTTTATGATCCATTTGGGATCTCTTAATTGGAGGTGTAAATGGGTCTGACTATGTTTGGGAGGTTGCGTCCAGCTAACACACCTCATATCTCCCTATCAACTACTTCTCCATCAGACCAATATGTCTTTACTAGGTTCATACCTCATAGGATACCTATTTGAGTCACTCGCTAACCATGGTGAAGTACAGTTGATGTTTTATAGAGAACTATATATGGTTAACCTTAGTATTGTGAGCAGATATTTGTAAGAAGGTGCTTGATTTGTTTAGCGCTACTCTATACAAAGGTATTTATTATTTTTGATCAACTCTCTATATGAATGTGTCTAATATTTTTGAGCATCTCTCTACATGTAGTTTTCTATGCAGGGGATGATTTCCCTGTCCTTAAGAGAAATCCCCATGGGGAGGATGACCATGGAGGATATCAGAAGTAGAGTCCTCACAATCTATCTTCACACAACCATGATGAGAACATTTTAGGTAATGATCACCTACTTCATTAGTTAAATAGTTGACGGACCCTTGGGGTATTGATAATGTTTTTGGAATAAACTCAAGGAAACGTGGCATTGAGTATGTTAGGGATATGAGCCTCACTCTGTATCATGGTTGGAGTATTTCACCTTGCCTTTTGGGGTTGATCATGGATATACTATGGATCTACAACAGCTATCATAATCTATTGATAACTATCTGGTTCTGCAAGAATATGATAACATTGATGAGAAGTTTCTATAGTATAAAAATGAATTTAATTGAGAGGGATATGATCATTTCTCTAGTCATGTTCCACTCTCACATGGCGGGCCTTAACCAGAATATGGGTATGAGCCTGATCCTGGGCCTTTGGAATATGTTTTATGTAATTTTTATATGAATTTAAGCCTGTCTCGAGACTTATACCACTCTCACTAGTTGATCCCTAGTTGGAACTGCAATATAATCCTTCTTTTAATATTCATTCCCATTCGAAATATATATATGGACCTCCGAAATGGGTGTAGTAATATGAGGATCCTTCTGTAAGCTACTGGGATATGTTGATTAGCTTTTTTGATAGGAATATGAGCCTATCCTAAGGCATGATCTTCTCTCACATGGTGAGCCTCAACTAGATTGGGGATATGAGACCAATCATGGGCCTTTGGAATTTTTCGTTGATCTTTTTTAATAGGAATATGTGCTTATCCCTTGGCATGTTCCCCTCTTACTTGGTAGGACCCATCCATAATGGGGATATGAGGCTAATCCAGGGACATTGGAATACTCCATTTGACTTTTGTGATAGGGATTTAAGAATGTCCTAAGACATGTGATGACCTCACTTAGTGAGCACCAGTTGGAACCGAAATATCAGCCTAGTCTGACGCATCAGCATTTCCCAAAATATACTGATAATTCTCTAGGTCTGGACCAATAATATATTCTTGGGACAAGATATAGGATCCATTAATCCCTATATATATTATTAGGATGAGAATCAATCCATATATAGTTCCAGAAAACTCTTTCTATTTAATGTCGTGTAGAAAGGACATCAGTTGAACATTTCAATATCTTGTGGTAAGGATGTGAATATGGGTGACTAGACCAAGATATAGGATCCATGCAACCCTACATATCATAGTAGGATGAGAATCAAGTTGTACATTGTTCTAGAAAACCCATGAAGTTTAATGTTGTGCATAAAGGACATCATTCTTACAGTTTCACGTCTTTTCATAAGGACGTGAATATAGGTTTTTGGTATAGTATATAGGATCTAGACATCTATACATATCTCTTTATAATTAAAATAAATCCATAAGTTGTCATATAAAACATGTGAATTTTAATTTCATGCAAAAAGGACACCGACCATGTAGTTTAACATCTTGTGATAAGGAAGTGAATGTAGGTGGTTGGGCTAGGAAATGGGATCCAGTTGTCCCTACGTATCTCATTAGGATGAGAATAAAGTTGTACGAAGTTAAATAATACTTATTAAATTTAATGTCAGGTGGAATAGACATCAACTTTAAATTTTAACATATTGTGGTAAGGATATTAAAATAGGTGGTTGGGATAGGATATAGGATCCACGCATCCCTACATTTCTCATTTGGATGAGAATCAATCCATACTTCATTCTTGAAAACTCAGTGCCTGTGGTACCATTTCAGGGGTCTATTCCCATGCTACTAATTGAGGGGTTAGTTCCCATGATACCATTTGAGGGGTTGGTTCCAATATTGAAGATGATCCTAGGGTAAAATATTATAAAACTTCCCTTATCCCTAGAGGCTTGAGTGCTCCCTGGGATTCCACAGTCATTGAGGCTAGCTGTGATGAAATCAGAAGCTCTTGGACAGTGATGGTCTATGATAGATCTTGATCCACTATTAGGATAAACCAATGGGCTCCAAAAAAAATCAGAGATATCAGGGATATAATTCTTCTCTAGATATGTGGTATTTATACACCCCCATAGGGATGTCTTTTTGGGTTCCCCAAATTGGATAGTTGGTGTTGGAAAAACCTCCTCTACATCTCATTGTGGATTCATCTTCACATGTTGTTAATGATGACTACAATAGATGAAATCCATACTCGAAGATCCTAAGTGACTGAGTTGACGAGATTATTTTCCTCATCCACCACCTTAATATAGGAAAGGTATGCATTGATTTACTCATGTGATATACTCCCAAAGTGTTTGAATGTGGAAATAAGAGCCACTTTTTCTCTTATGACATTTTGTGCGAAAGGTGGACCATGGGATATCATCCTCTAAACGATTCCATGAGCCAATTCTGGATTCATTATGGATATCATGATGTGATACTCCCATACCAAGACATTCACCAACTAATATTTGAATTGGTGTATTGGTGGCCGTTTACATTGGGGCCTCGGGGCCAGAGTATCTTGTCCAACGATCTTATAATCAGTTGATTTTTTTAGTGATTTCATCTTAATTAGAAGTAATTTGGTAGTCTAGGTGGTGTGAAAATAAATATTATTATTTTAGAATCATATATAAGAGTACATTTAGGATTCCAAGTTTTCACAATTTAAAAGATAAAGATGTGTTCCTTCTTTTTATGCATGATTTTAGCATAGTTAAAAAAACATGTTAGTTTCACCATTATTTTGTGTAATGATAAAATAACAAACAAGAATAATAAAAAAATGTACAACATAACCTTTTTAACCCAGGATTTTGATGAAATAGTTAAAGTATTTTACCTTAGTTTCACCATTTTTTCTTCATCGGAAAAAAGATGTGGACGAGATGGCTCGGCGGTTTAATTTCAAGGGGTTTAAGGATTTGTTAAATGGATTGCATCGAGTTTACCATTTTTAAGTCTTCCCTTTAAACTCTTAATGGTTCCCACATCAATAACAAGGTACAGACCTGCTTTCCAAACGCATGTGTTCTTTTGGGTTTTCTCTCCCAGTGGTGCTTTGGAACACACATTGGTGTAGAGGGTGCGTGGTCAGGCTAGTCACACTGTTTGGGGGGGAATTGTCACTCTTATAGATTTAAGATATGTTGATTAAATACTTCTCATACCCAGATATTGGAATGGTTACCCCTTTTAAGATTCATGATTAATCCTCTCATGGAGGATGCAGTATGGACCTCAGGCCTTAGAAAGGAATGCTACATATCTTGTCTGATAAATGGAATCATAGTCTTCATAGTTCAGTTTTCAGGGGTTTAAACACTGA
This sequence comes from Viscum album, assembly GCA_963277665.1. Taxonomy (NCBI): domain Eukaryota; kingdom Viridiplantae; phylum Streptophyta; class Magnoliopsida; order Santalales; family Viscaceae; genus Viscum; species Viscum album. The sequence goes on from OY728148.1 coordinate 1,945,841,534, forward strand.
TGTTTCCTATGTATGGGTCATCCTATTATCTATTAATGGATGAAGAAGAATGATCATCCCATAGTAATGATTGGGTCCCAAATATAGAAATGTTGGATACATGAGGGGACTTATAGAATATTAGAGGCCCATTTGAGATCTGGCCTAAGAAAGATGACATTTTGTAGAGACCCAAAATCTTGACGTACATGGACATTACATTACTTTGGCAGAATACTTAATACAAAACAAAAACAAACACCGAAGGACTGTAATAGTTTAGTGTCTTTGGAAACTCGGAACAAAATCTTCTAATCGTGGTGAAAGATCTTCAACATCTCCCATAAAGATATTTCCTTTTTTTCTTAACTAAAACCTTTATTTCTATCCTATGGAAAATAAAACATTAAAAGGGTGATCTCTAATGCTCAGTAAGGGTAAACATAGAGAACATAAAACAATCCATAAACATTTGAATGCAAAAACTTGAACATAAAATCTAAACATCAAAATCTTGAGAAAAGACATAAATCTTGGAAGTACATAAGGCATATATCATAATGGATCATCAATCATGATTCAATATCATGGGAATAAAGCATGTAATTGTGGAAACCATTAATCACATGTTATGATTTCTATAGTATCCAAGGCATTGCTGTCAAGACCATCTTAGTGGACAAAGTCCCTTTCTAAATCGAGTTCACTCCTCATTCCAGTCCTGTATTACAGAACCGGTTTAACTTATAGTTCCAGACATGTCTATCTCATGAGATATAAATCTTTACCCAATGCATTGGAGGGAGGTATAGGTCCCACCCATCCCATAATGAAATCATTCTTTCATGTTCCACAAAATCATAAAGCATACATCATAGCATAACCCATGTAATAGAATGGGATTCTTAAACCTCATGACATCATAATATAATCCATATAAAAAATGGATATCATTTCATCATAAGAAAAATAAAACCATGTAAATAGTGTAGACATTATACTTGAAAAATAAACATATTAAATAATGTCATTTTAGATGGAAAATAGTTTTGATAAAACACTTGAAATGAATTCTTGATGAAAATATCCTTTCTTCTTCAAAATCATTTTCTTTTCACAAAATTCCATTAAATTTTAAAAGAAAAGGGTTTTTTTGTAAATAATCATTCAATATTTTATAATAAGAATCATCAATATGAGGCATTATAAAACCATAAAAATATGTTCACTCTGTATAAGTTAAAAATAACATTCTCCTCGTGCTTTTGTCAAAAAAGTCAAAAAGTACTACATATGGTAAACAAAAGAAAGATTCCTTCCATAACACAAAGTAAAAGTCAAGATGGGTAAAAATTAATTTAAAAATACATGGAATAATATTAAACACTTTATGAAAACATTTTTATGGACATGGATGAAAAATATAACCCTAGTAAATACTTAAGAATAAGCAATCTCGGATAAAAATTAGATTGCAAAAGTATCACTTACCTTAGGTCTGATATGCTTCGTACGTATACGAACCTCCTATATAATGATTTAAATAATGTCATTGACTTATTACATAATCATATTCATTGTTATTATATCATATATGGTTTGCTTATGACTTTATATTAGTCGTTCTTTTTTAAATTCCATGTCAAAACAGCATTTTGGGTAAAATCATTTTATTTATCGTATGTGTTTGGACTTGTTGTTATTGATATTATTATTAAATATATCATGATTTACTTATTTCTAGAATGTAAATAATTATTTATATATCATATATATTCAGTATATATATATATAATAGATAGATGAATGAAATGAAATACACCGTTCATGGAGACGGTAGGCCGTACGTACGCATGAACATTGTTTTCCTTTCTTTATTGACATGAATGAAGTAAGTAGATGAAATATATACATATATATACATAAATCCAGTAGATTAATTATGTCATATATTTCATTATTATTCATTATATATACTTTATAATCATTCTTGAATGGTTAACATGGATAATGAATCTCATCACGTCGTGGAGACGGTAATCTGTATGTACGCACGAGCGATGATATCATTCCCATATTTATTGAATGGAATTGGAGTTGATGATATAATACCTTAGAATCAGTATGATGTTATAATAATCATATATAGTTATTATTTACACCATTATACCCATCCAATTAAGGTGTTGGTGGAAAAACTGATTACACCACGGCGTGGAGACGGTATTCCGTACGTACGCAGACGTGGTGATTTTGTTTTTTGTAGGATGGATAGAAGGTGAAATAGGGTTGTTTCATATTTATAACGACATATCATTATATAATTAATACTGATGTTATTAATTTATAATGATACAACTAAATAAGAATAAGTAGAAGAAGAAAGAAACTTGAGAGAACCGAAAAAAGAGATTACCAATTCTTCGACGCACCTCCTTTAAGATTTCTCTTAAGGAAGTAGAGTTGGTCTTTTGGGAAGACCAGAACCTCCAGAATGTTTCTAGGGAAGTATAGAATAGATCTTGTTAGGGGTTAGCCGAGATTCAAGGGTCAAAAGGGTCTGAAGAGAAGAGGGAGGAGGTGCCCTTTTATAAGGGAGGAGAGGGGCACCTTAGGAAAAACTTAAAATATTATTTTATAATAAAGTCATATTCGGTTTTTAATAGCTCTAAATTGATTTACATAAAAGATAAAGTGATTATGGGTCGAAATACTCTCAACAAATAGATTTTAGATAGGTTTGGGTCATTATATTAACCTTATCTTTTAGTTTTAACTCTTAGTTAATTAGATTGACATTTACCATGTCACTTTGTATTTTTATATTATATAGTTAATAAACATACAATATAGATCCAAACGAGCCCCAAGTGGTCTATTAATGATACCCCTATCATGATATAAGTATCTTGGACGAACCTTAGATTTTTAGGAATATAATAACAATTAATAATATAATATGTTTTTTAAAAACTATTTTATGTCAATTTTGACACTATTTGGTAATTGATTTTTTGGAAACTCATAACAGCATGATTAGTTCGAAAAAAGTTAATTATATCAATACTAATGTCATATTAACCTAAAAAATTAGTTTAATTTATAAAAACTCTCAAATTACATTTATTTGGGTATTTATAACATCAATTATGTTAATATTTCATTAATAAGATAATTACTGCATCATCATTGTGTCATAAATAAATACATTATTTAATGTATAAAATTTATAAATAAAATACCATTATGTAGGAAATCCTTTTATGTTTCTAATTAATATTTATAGTCTAATTTAACTTATGTATAACCCTATATTAAAAATGATTTAGTTATTAAACTTTGATTTTAACTATTTTAACCCTTCTTTAAATAAATTAATAATAAATGTCCTAATCTAATCCAAGTGGACCTAAATTGTCATATGTTATTCATAAGGTTGTTTTTGGTAGAATTAAACTTATCCAATAGAATTAGGACATGTGTTAGGGTAATAATAATATCATTTTTATACGTAATTTCCCTATTTACTTTTAACCGTGGTAAATAAAAGTAAAAAGCTACTATTGAACAAAAATTATTTTCATCTCATTGAAACACATTTTATTCCTTGATATTAACCGTCTCTCTCGGATTTTCGAAATTCCACTCACAGAAGCAGAAAAATTATGTTTTATGTGAATTTTCAAATTCTCCTAGGAGGTGGGTAAAAGACAGTAAAAAGTTCAATAAACTTTTTATATATCTAAAATTATTATAAAATGACTCCAATGAATTTAATTGAACTTATATAGGTATTATGTATAATTTATGACCTAAAATAAATTTAAATAAAACAAATAATTATTTAAATAAAAATTCAGGTTTTAAATAGTAACCCAGTGTTTTCACTATTTATCAAAAATTGAAAGTTTTCAGAAAAATACCAAAAATTCATCCTAGGATAATTTCAATATTCCGAATCCAAAAATGAAGTCCATTTTGAAAGATAAAATTTATAAAATTAAAAAATTGGGTATTACTATTCATAATGGCTAGTTCATAATAATATTATAATAATATATCGTTTAGTGAAAATCGGTATTGCGTACTACACACGCTATTGAGGAAGGTCTTGATTGCGTGTAATGCAAGCCAAGTCAGGTATGCGTGTAGTGAAAGCTCCATTTTTTGTTTTTTATAACATAATCAAAACATATTTCATTTATACATTAAACAAAATCTATACTTAATGTTGCGTAAAATAATTTCCACAAAACGAACTTGAAATTGTGTGTAACAAGAGCCAAATATAATGTTGTGTATAGTGCAAGCTAATTTTGGTGTAGCATACAACACAAGAAATCAATGAAATTAAAAAGAATAATTCTCATAAAATCTCGGGTTGTTACACATTTTTATCAGGGTTATTATAAGAATTATAGTTCTTGTAGTTCACTGTTCCGGGATTACACACTAAGGTTTCCATATTCATCTGAGATTATACACTAAATGTTTCCAATTTATCAGATATTACACACTATGTGATCCATATTCATTAGGGATTACAATATAAGGGTTCCCTATTGATCAGTTCTTATGCACTGAGGCTGCCTTATTGATCAAGGCTTACACACTAAGGATTCCTTATTAATTTGTGCTTACACACTGAGGCCACCCTACTAATCGTTGCTTGAAAACTAATTATTTCCTATTGATTGGGTCTTACACGCTAAGGTTTCTCTATTGATGAGGGCTTACATATTTTGGTTTACCTATTGAATGTGGATTACACACTGAGGCCACCCTATTGATTAGGGCTTTCACACTGTGGCCACCCTATCATATACTCATTCATTATCTTCTAATGTATAAAGAGAGATGACAACTTTAAAAGTAATTTCTTATATCATAAAACAAATAGGGTCATGTGAGTGGGTAACCAAATATCATAAGGGATGCTTCCCTTATAGAAGGGGGGTGTGGCTGACAAATCCTGGTCAGGTTCAATGTGGAATGAGTCTAACTGGGTCTGCCAGACAAAGTCGACATGCCATAAGGGTTCTTCGTGACATGTCTTGGGTGCTTGTTTACATGTTTGGAAAATTTTACCAATGTATTTGGGGAGTTAATATGTTATGGAAGACAAGTCTAAGGGTGTATGTATGACATTTTCAAGATTCCTTGCATGACCTAAGTTTGCATGCCTAAGATCTTTCATATGACCAAAGTGGACATGACCTGATTATTTCACATGATCAAATGACCTGTATCATATGAATTTGTATGAGTGAAGTGTTTATGTCCAAGATACTTTTCATAATTAATTTGGACATGCCTGGGGTCTTTCACATGATAAAAGTAGTCAGGACTATACACTGTCGAATGGTCAACCTGACTTGTCTATAGACTATCATATGATCATGTTGACATGCCAATAAGCAACCATGAGATCATCATGACTTGTCCAAATTATGTCTTGTGACAAATCATACATGTCAAGGGGTTGCCGCCTGATCAAATTGGATTGTATTTGGACTACCATATGACAATGGTGACATTTCCATTAGACAATGAAGGATTTTCATGAATTGTAGAGGGGTTGTATTGTAACCAACATGATATGTTCAAGGTCACCAAAGAACATCTCTAGATCGGTGGAGAAACATGTGATTGTGTGACATTAAATTGATCACATGGTGGGGTTTTAAGAAAATTTATTTGATATTGTTCCCATGGAAGTGTTGTCATGAATTACAAGGGGTAACATTCCTCAAGTTAATATGGGCACTAATCTATCTAGGGAAAAGGATACACATCCAAGGTTTTACTCCAAACTACACCTATGCAGGTCTCACGTGATGGATCCACATCAAGGTTTGTGACTCTCAAGACCCCTTTGAGGTCTTGTGATGTATTATGTAATTATGATTAGGGTTTGTGTATCAAGGAATTTGTATGCATGGAAAAGGGTAAACACTACATGAGAGGGTACATGACATATGGGTCACACATCCTAATTGTTAGAACTACATAATGGGGGTGTCATGGGGACACATTGTGTCAAGGAGGCCACTTATAAAGTCATATGCATTAATCGTGAGACATTAAGGTTCCTCATACTAGAAGAATAAATCCCTATGTTATGGGCTATCATCCTTGTTTGCCCAAGCTAGGGTGAAATCCCACACGATTTTCATTTTGTGAGAATCGCTTTGGCTTCATAGGGTCTGAATGAGTTTTTGTTTTTCATGCGATTATCATTCCTTAGAAATGGGGTATTGCTAAAAATTATTCATGTTGACGAGTGTATTTACAATGACACTGCTTTCCACATATTTCAATGTGATCTATATGTCATTCTGAAGGATTTTTGTTAGAATTAGTTGTTTTATGCAGAGGATGTTCACTAATGTCATCGCATGCGTGGATAAAGATTTTCAATGCATGGTGATGGAGGGTTCATGGAATATGGTAGTAAAAAGTCCCCAAGTCTACACCGTGAGGCCAAGTAGAAGAGAAACACAAGATTGATCATAGTTTCATCATGAGACTAATGACCTCTTTCATGCATGGGGTGCGTACAACAGACTCGTGCAGACCTAAGAGGCACCACATCATCATGGGAATTGTTTGAAGGCTTCGTGATCATAGGTACATGAGTCCTTTTCATAACTAGAGAGGTCTGTAGAAGGGAAATTGCATGTCGAGTCTGGAAGGTTTGGGGTTTCATTCCAATATTACAAGAATGAGGGGTTGGTGGCATCATGAGAACAATTGACCATAGAGTTAGAGGTCCCTTATTGTCTTCTAGATTTTCATGGAAATATAGTTCTAGTAGGAACCCATTCTATTACATCACGTAATATTTTGTTATTAATGCAATCTCATGGACTGAAGGGGTCTCATGAGAGGCCTCGTGACCATGTGTAGGAGATGCACATCATGAATGTAAGTCTGTACAAATAATCATCTTGGTGAGGTTTCCAACCTGGGGAGGTCTTTTAGGGATGATCATTGGCACACTATACTCCTCCTATATCCTTTTTTACTGATCCCACTCCTCTCCCACACATGTGTCTTTTTTGAGGTGGAGAATGGGTATTTTTAGGGAAGTCTTACCTGAGGGTTTCACCGCTCTATATGAGTAGTAAGTCATGTGCAAAAACTGAGGTGGTGGAGATTTCACAGGATCGATATCATGCGGTTGTAAGATGTCTTCATGTGATCTTCATCACTTCAGTTTTTTTCTATTATTCCATGTGATCTAATAAATCTAAATTAATTCGAGTGAAAAATCATGCCAAATACGAATGTGATCAAAGTTATAAAATTATCACGATGACTTCATTGATTGTCTTCACTCTGATTGTATGATCAAAGGATGATAATGTGATGTCTTAGAGCAATGGTGGGATCTCTCATGGCATTCCACTACTGTTCTTGACTATATTATCATTTCCAATCATCTTAGTTGTCTCAAACTCACTTGGCTATCAATGAAGGATTACATATGGCGATGATGTCGAGTGGGCATCAAGTATTCCACATGACATTGAACTAGGCTGTTGGAGGTTGAAGTTGAGGTCTCATGACGTATGGGATCAGATGATTTCAAAATTGAATGGTGTGAGATCAGTTTAATTTGAACTCATGATGCGTGAGATTGAATCGAATGGATTATATCATATGATTATATGATCGGGTAGTCAGGATCTGATCACATGAATAGTAAATGCGAAAATCTTGTACCACAACGAAATTTTTTTGTGCCTCCCTCTATTTTATATGCCAAGGTGGGACCACCATTCGGTCAAGTCATCAACGAGGTTCAGCACCCCTAGCACCTACACACCCCAGCACCTGGGCTTTGTCCTTGCAGGATCTCGGCCCATACTGTGTGTAGACTCATCCTCGCACAACACATGCCTTATATATGGTTATTCCCATCACTTGGGTCCTCTATTCTACCTTCTTCATTCGCTAGCTAGCCTAGGCTGGCTCCCATTAGGAGTGGCTGACCTTGGTCCCACATATTCCTATGGTTGAGCCTTTTCTTGGCTAGCCAGTGGACTGACCATATTGTTTTGGCAAAGGCATGTGTAAATACTCACAACTACTAAAAATAAAAAAAAATCTAAGATGAGTGAAATTAGGGCCCAAAGTGTATCCCATAAAATCAAAGCTCAACCATTTATGCATTCCATTTACAAGCCCTTTTTGAAAATTATATCAATATTTTTCATCATCTTCACATTCTCTAATATTCCACGGGAAAGTGTAGGATACAAAATTATGGGTTCCAATAATCACTCAGGTGATTGACCATGTGATTATTTAGGAAACACTTATATGTACTCTTTTACAGTAGGTATATTCACTCTTATTAAGTTATTATTCCAAACCAAAGGTTTCATTATAATATCTTCTATAAGGATTTCGTTAAGTTAGGCTATAAGAGGTTAATCTAGGTTTGACTCAAATAATGAGGTCTTGCCTCAATATTAAAGGAACTCCACTACCAATTAAAGAATTATAATCTCATTCTCATGGAAATAAATTTATACATTGTACATTGAAATCCAATCCATACACAATATTATGCCAATGTCAACCATAATAATAATACTAATGTTTTCAAGTAGGTTGGTTCTATGAATCATAATGGGGACTGATTGACGTACCCCCATTGCAAAAATATTTTGAAAGCATTTATTGATTGAAAACACATTTTGTAGGTTTTTAGGTAAGGTTTTTAAATTCATAGTAAATAAATATGATATAATAGAGTGTAAAGATCCATAATCAAATAAATTATTAGGTTTCTTTGAGTTATAGTTCAATATACATGTTATCATATCTTTAGGAACTTTGACTTCTACATTGGTAATCTAATAATCTTGGTATTTCCCCCATGGGATTTTCAAAATGGATTCCCATTATTCTTGGGGAATTGGTTCAAGTAATGACTAATATATATACATTTGAAGCATTGGATACTAGTGGATTCCTTATTTCCCTTAAATTCATGGGCTAGATTCCCCTTATCTCTAAATTCGTAGAAAATATTTATTCCCTTTAAAAAAGTAATTTGTTGTTTCTTTCCACCATTATCACATTATGGATGTCCCATATTTACCTTCCACTTAACGAAAATATTTCTTTGTCCATGGGGATCAATTTTCCTCATCATATCAATTATTATTTAAAAATGTATGACTTGAAGAATTATTATTTCCCAATTATATCACTTTATATAATATCATTATTCGATGAAAACGTTTGAGATACTAGTTCCCTTAATAGGATAAAATTAATCCCATCAATGAAATGATTAATCCAACATTATGGTTTACATTTATAGTCAGTTTCATCCCTCGAAAATCCTATAAAATTAGCCTCATACACGTCAATACTCTCCTCATCCTTCTTATTCAAATTAAAGAACTTAATTTCCATATTTAATCATTTCTATCAAGGTAATTATTTCTCTAATAATATCACCTAAAAATTCATCTATTCCATTTTTTATATATTCTCTTCCTCTTTAGTATTTCAAATCAATGACCACCAATGATTAGTATATCCCCATATATGATAAATGATCATAAAAAAAATATCTCTTTCCTTACATGCCAAGGTGATAAATATCTTCTCAAGGGACTTGATCCATTGTTAAACTATAAATAGTTCAGAGGTCTAATTGAATGATAGAGTTTCTTATAACATGATGTTTTCCAAAATTGTTTCACCATTTTTTTCATTATAAATATTTTCCATATGAGAAAGGATGTTTTTCATTACCTTTATCAATTTCCCTAATATTCCCATAATCAACTCAAAACCTACACCAGCTATTTTGACTTTTTTTATTTAAATCCCTACATTTACTATATTTTTTTTTATTGTTTCCTTCCCAACAATTTAGTTCCATCTCTAAATAATATAATATACTTAATTAACTCATAACATAATTAATAATGAGACATAAAAATTCTTATGAGTGTAAAATTTCATGGGAATATTAATGGTTTATAATAATGACCGTGATAGCTATGTTCATATAAAATCTTGTTCCCAAGGTTCCTACTAAATTTCCTTAAATATTAACAATCATGCCTTGACACCAGAAACTCAGATTCTATGGTTACATTATTACACTATTACAAGATACAAGGAATCACATCATAAAGGACCAAATATTTTAGCTGTATTGAAAGTCTAGATATATACATGATTTCTATATTAAATTCCAACATACAAATACAACATAAAAACTTCATGAAACATTCTTATTCATTTTAGTACATCCATGAATTTATTCATAGTTTACTACATGGTACCCTAGCGAAATGGAAACATTTTAAGGGAGATATTAAACAGTTGGTATGGGTACAAGTTAAGTGGAAGCTATAATAACATTCATACACATTATGGTAGAGTGAATATTCAATAATCATGGAATATAATAAATATATTGCGCATGAAAATATCCCTAGATATGTTATTTAAGAAAATAATTACCTAGATAATAATAACTAAATTCACAGTGATGGAATGAATAATGTAGGACAACATGATCTTTAATATTTATGATAGAGGAAAAAAATTATTCTTTATTTCAACATCATAACAAAGACATCATAATAACATTGTGGGAAATACACCTAATACCAAATCATCTTGTCTCATGATACCAACCAATTCATTGAGGGGCTATATAATCCTTTGACCCACCCATCACTTCTTCAAGTCAAATTCATTCATGATATGAAATATCGAAATAATAATATCATTCATAATCAATCTTCATTTATAAAAATCCATATTGGAATAAAAACATATGGAAGGTCAGTACGTTTCCCCATGTCAATAAAAGGGATAACATGATCATAACTCATCCATATAAAAAATTTGATGTTTAAATAATATATATCATGATGTTACCTAAGTAACCTATTCCATAATCATGGATGAGAAATCAATAATTATCCATATATAAATATTATATATATATTATAAATGGTTCTATTTGAAATTGAATATTGTGGCTCACTAATTTAATATAAAACCATGAAGACATTCATGATGAAATGGAAAGTACCCTTATCAAAGAAATAAAGATAAGGTAATGGTGAAGGGTGATTTCAAAGTGTTGGGGTTTCAATAGATGATAGTAATTGAGTTTAATAGTTCGAAATGTAAATATATTATATAAATGATGGATAAATCCTTCATTATGGTTTGTTAGAACATTTTAATTATCTAAAACATATACCTTTGGAGTGTCTAGGTAGGTGTATAGTCTTAGGCCCACTCATCATGCACCAAGTAGAGATAGGGTTGATACTCGACTAACATATTTCTGGATGATTACCCCTTCGTTTATATATTCTAAATTCATATTAACTTTCTATTATCATGATAGGGATGTATATCGTGGAAACTACACACGTTATTAATTCCTCAAAACTTTAGAATGCCACTATGGAAAAGTTTGTGTTTTATAATATTTTTTGGTTAATAATAATTCAATATAATATGAAGGATGTATAATGAAATAGAGTAAAAAAATACATTAAAATTAACTTATAATATGATATTATGACATTATTGGAAATGTATACAATACACAATGGAAATAAGTGGTGAATGTTAATCATTTCTCTAAGAATCAAAAATTGAGATGCAAAAACCCTAAGCTTAATTCATGAAGTACAAAAAAGTTCTTGAATATCCTATATAATAAAAATAAATATATTAAGAACTTCATTAAAAACCTTGTTCATATCTATAACCTTTTATTCACATCTTCTATTACCATTTATTACTAATATATTACTCAATTGTTGTTTTTTTAATCATCCTGTCTTTGGAAGCTTTAATAGTTGGTTTCATAAATGTACCATGGAAATGAGGTAGGTTATTAATTATTTTTTCAAAGTTCATCATTCATAGATAATACATGATATTATAATCATGGTGTTTCAAGTATTCAGTATATCCCATTTTCATTTGGTGAATGATAAGTTGTGGTTTTTGAAAAAGAAAATTTAGATGAACTAGTTCTAGCGTGTTTTTATTATTAATTTTATTCTACATTTGAAAATAATATTTAGATGAGCATTTTACTCTACTATAATATTTATAATTTTATTCCCTAATTACAATTTTTTTACCTTAATAAAGTAATTAGGTTTTATAGGGACCTTCCCAATATGACTTCAATTTTCTCTTATCATTTGATCTCATATGACATGGGATGTCTTATGCTACTCCTTATTTCTCACACTGATAATAACTCACATGGGCTTTGAAGTCTTAGTGGGTTATTTAAAAAAATATCAACATAAACAAATTATCCAATGAAGTAAGTCTCCTCATTCAATGTTTTTTGACCCAAAAATTCAACTTCTCCCAGTCTAAGCATATAACCCTAAAAAATTTGAAATCTATCCCTAATATTTTCATGTGTTGTTGGGATTTTTCTCCCTTCTATTCACATTAAATTTCTACTACCTTTTCTGTTATATGATTTCCATCAATATGGTTTTAGTCCTTTTTTCACGACCTTAAAAAAGAATTCCCATGATGGAAGAAATATGATTACCAAAAACACTGTAATAATCTACACTCACTATCCTTAAACAAGTAACCCCTCTTGGTCCACACTCAATGGCCATAAAATAGGAAAACCTCTTCATCCATGATCATTGAACTTAAACTATTATCACATTATTTGGTAAATGTTGTGTGATGTTAAACCATTGCACAAATGGTTTGACTAGGGTGATCGTAAACTACCGTAGTCAGGAGACAAAAAGCTCATCATGAAATAATCCAACAAATGGTGATCTAAATTTTTTTTGAACCTATACATACATATAAAGTCACCATTAAACAAGTTAAGTGGAAGTTTCAGAATGAATGGTAAAACATCAATGCTTATAAGTTTTATCATACAACCCTAGAAAAAGCCAAGTTATACATGCTCAAGACACTGATTTTTGAAAAATGTTATAGAAGATAGTTCACCCATTTTACCCTAGTCCTAGTTGTATAAAATTAAATAAAATATCATATTTCACCCCTTTTTAGATCCTCCACATGGAATTATAATCTCACATTCACATGGGGTTTTACTTTAATTCTTGCTACCTGGGCTATCTCAGGTCACAGTAAAATATATACAGTATTAAACTCTATAAAACCTCCTTTTCATCCTCCTTTTATGATATTAAACTACAAGGTTGTGGTCCGTGAATCATGACCCTAAACTATGTCCACCTACTCTCTGTGGGATTTCATATGATAGAAATGATCTTGTTGGTCTCCTAAACCTCCATTCACATTAGGTTTTCTCTATTCTATCTAGATAGTTCATCCTACCAACATGTCCATGCTACATAACCATAAACTGTTATTCCCCCTCATAGTATAAGAATCATTACCCTAAAACTATGTGCTTACCCCATCGGAGGATGTATATGTGGTTCTGGGTAGTTTTTCCCTTTAATCAAAATATGTTGGTGTTACCTTTATTACTACACTAACTATCTCTACCACCCTATCTGTTTAGAGATATATGACCCCTCCCCTAATTGTACACAAACTATTGCAACCCCCTCCTAGCCTATATAGCTTTGACCCCTTCCATGGGATATATCTTCTATTTCAACACACCCTACCTTTCATGTAATGACAACCTTCCACAAATGTGTCCCTATAGAGAAAATAATAATATAAGGAAGATAATGATAGTAGAATCCTACCTCTAATAGGTCACCAGTTGTAGAAAATAACCCAGAGTATATCAAACACCCAAATGAGAGGCATTACCCTCAAAACGAAAATGAAAAATTAGTTATAATAAGAAACAACCTGAAAACACCTACACAAGATAACATAAAAGATCCCAAATTCAAGAATTTAATTTCATTCAATTGAGAAACTATTCAAGAAACTATTAGTAACAAAATAAAAGACCTCAAAACAACCTTGAATACCAAAAAACTCTTAAAAACATCATGATGTATTAATTTCCAATCCTGCCACCAACCTGATCCTATAGAATAGGAAAATATTTTATATACAAATACGGTGAGAATAACATGTATGAACTACTAAAACATCCTTGGAGTCTCTTATGAAAAATGAAAATAAATAAAACTAAATCCTTGTGAATAAAAAATAAATCTAACTCGTCGCCGATTCAGAAATACTAAGTTACCAACCTCACCATGGCTCTCTAATCAAGTATCCCAAAAAATTAATAATATATTATCTTATATAATGAAACAATTAGGTACACAACTATCCATTTCCCACTGGTTTTCTGATCTGTCCTCATGTCACATGTCTAGATCCATATGTCTCTAAAAAATTATCCAATCTGAAGACACCTGGGAAACTATATCATATCATGAAACCCATGAATCACATCATCTCATCACAAAATATCAGGAATCCTATGAATCCGAGTGGAGACACATTTCTGTGGAACAGTAGCATTACTATAGTGGGAATTGTAGAAGTATTGTGGTAGGCACTGTAGCGGCATTGTATCAGGCACTGTAGCAGGTAATGTTCGGTATTGTAGCAGCCAAAATTATTCATCCATCTGGGACTCTGAGCCACTGGTTTGGTCCTCAGGTCCTACAAGGCTGTTGGGCCACCCAAGGCCTTTGAACGCATTGTCCCTCAAGGCCTTCATACTGCCTTGAGGTTTTATGGCCACCCCTAAGACCTTCATTCTAGATGATTATGCAAATGTACTAGTTAGACTACATGGAATAAGGCTTCAGATTAGGATTCAGAGCATGCACATTCACTGAGTAGAGCTAACCAGAATTGGAAGAGAGAGAGGTCATGGCATAGCCTTCAGTACTGGGTCTATACATCCTTTCATAGGACAGCCAGCCGACTAGCCCTATGAATGTGGAGTACTGATATCATGACATATGTTGTGGAGGAGCAGTTCTAAGTTGTCTTATCTGGATGATTCCCTCTAAGACCTATGGGTCAGGTAATTGTCTCTAAGACTTTGGGCCTTGAAAAGGGTCTCACCTCACACCTTGAAAGGTGGATTATCAAAAATAATCAAAAATTGAAGGCCTTCGGTCAATTCTGGTGATCACAACCCAAACACAACTTATCTATAATAATCTTTAGGATATTATAACCATAGATACGTCTGTGTGAAATGACCATAAGGCATTGAATTCATCTACATCATGAGTGAGATAGATATAAAAATATATATATATAAAACCTAACCATTGTGCATATTCATACAAAATACTAACAAGATAATAGAGTAGGGAGAGATGGGGTAGCCAGCAATTAGTTCCTCACCAGCCTTGATATTGGTAAAAATACCAAACCGTAGTCCATGGGGTGTCATGCTCCCTACCAACATGGGTGTGGAACTGTATGAAATATAAAATATAGAGTATATAAGTATCTCACAATCACACTTTAGACAAGTACCTATCCCTAACCTCAACTACAATTATCATCTCTCGTACATGTGGCTTCCACCACGGAATGATTGATATCCTCTAAGCACACAAGCATTTCAAGAAGACATTCAATTAGTTATTTTTATAAACATTTCAAAACCACATTAATTACATCATTATATATTAATTAATGTTATACTATTTCAAATTTATATTAATTATCTACTAATGTCCATTTACTCTAGGAATAATCAAACATATCCCATGGTTCCTCAAGATTCATCATCATTTATCACTCTATTAAACCACCAACCCCACTGGTTAAAAAATTTAACATTCATTATCGTTCTATAATTCAAGTTACTCTCATAATAATCCTAAGCTACAAAAAAGGATATTAATAAACAATCCCCAACCACCTACTTCAAGTAATAGGGAAAGGAATCAGAAAAACATGCAACCCATTAGTATAACCTTCAGAGTGGATTCATTATCAAGTAATCATCCCATGTTTCAACACATGAATAATAAGAAATCCCAAAAAAAAAATTCTTCATCATTCTAAGTTCCATACCCTACCCCACCATGGATATAACCATGCATAACATCATCCATCCCACCATCAATGAAATAAACTACTATAAAAAAACCAAAGCATCCCCACTCATTCTCACCAAACCATCAGTCATCTCTGGCTCAAAACACATCGCATTGAATGTATCACTTCCATATTAAGAACACAAGGAATTAATCAACTAAAAAACCTAGAAGGGAATATAGGGCCTAAAACCAGGGAATCCAACCTTCATAATAAAATGGACTCTGTCATCCCCAATAATTTATCTCTACATAATAATCAGTTCATTTCCATCCTAAATTAAATCAATCATTTATCATAGGTTACAAACCATGGAAACCCAAGGCATCATCTATAAATAGCTACAAGGTATGAAAAAATATATTTTATTCCTAACCTATATTTTTTAACAAACTTTAAGGAAGTATATTTCAAATTAAACATGTTTCAATAATCAATTTTATTCTCATAAAATAATAAGGAAAAATAGTTTCATTTAAATAGTTCAATTTTTTATTTAAACAATAATAAATACAAGTTTTCATTTTTTTAAAAAAAATTAATCATATCATATAGTTTAAACAATAATATAATTAAACATGAATATCTAAAGCATTAATAATAATATCAAATTATCTAGAAAATCAAGTGGAAAACTATCAACATTATAGAAACACATGTGATCAGTATAGCCAATAAAAATTATTTTCTTTAATTATGGTTTCATCATTATTAAGATAAATATCACCATTACCTAATGATATTGAGAATGTATACTTAATAATTTCACAAAAAAATAGGAAAATAAAAAATCCCCCACATTGATTTAAAAGCCTCATGTTCTTCACACAAGCATGGATAATCGAAGATCAACTATAATTGAATGAAATTCCAATAAGTCAAATGAATTATAGTGATAACCTGAAATCAATTAATTTCCATCAAACCACATTTATAGAACACCCAAATTAGAGAGGTTTTACATAAGGATCACCCAATATAAAATAATTATTAAAGGAGTGAGATAAGGGAAGGGGACCTTGAAAAAGATCAAACAATTCACCATGGTTTGAGTTAGAATCCATAAAGAACAAATAAATGGGAATCAAGAGAGTTTATAATTAACATTACCTAGAAAAAACATATGTAAAAGGAACCACAAATTGAGAAAACAACCAACCACACCCTGGGTTCATTGAATCATAAAAATATTAATGGAATGCTTAACAAAGGTGTGTAGAATTAATAATAAGTTTAAATGATGAATTAAAATCAAATTTAAAACACCCATACCATCTCATATGTTTTATCCCTTAAAACTATCCCAAATCCATGAAGAACGTCTGTGTTTTCATCCCTTTCAAAACCATCCCAACTGCCACCATGGATTCCCCCATGGCCTAGCCATGGTTGTGGTGTTCTTGATATCTAAAGCCTGAAATGGATTTTTATGAGGTGTGTTTCCCACTTCAAATGTGTTTTTCCCTTTCAATGGGCTCCTAAATTTCTTGGTATGTCATTCACTGCATCCTTGTTTCAAACAAGAGAACACCAGGGCCACCATATCATTCATATAATTGTGGTGTAGCGTGTTTTGGAACAAAGAGACTCCAAGGAGCTAAAAACTTTTCATAAATATTCCTTGAAACTAAAAATAATTAGAAAAACAAAAAGGATAGGAAAAAAGGATTTTAAAATTATATAATATACCTCTCAAATAATGTTCATTCTCAAGAATTAAAACTAACCCCAAAAAGAGGGAAAAGGAAAGGGTTTATTCGATCAAACACCCCACGAGACATCTCTCAAAAATGTCTCTATTATAAGAGAAAAGCCACTTCATTTAGTCTAATAAGGTCGAAAAATATTTAATAATAATAAAAAATCCCAAAAACTATCTTGATAGAGACACCTATCAGATAAAATCAAGTCCATGAACAAGGAATCAAAGAAGATAATGTCATCTCATATGCTAAACATATGTGACTAACATCATCACAACATTGATACAAAATAAAATCTGAGAATAAAACAACTCTAGATACTAAGAAAAAATATGTGACTCATGTTCTTAGGTACTCTCCTCTACATCATCGTGTTACAATAAGGAATGAACCGAGGGAATAGTGTGTTCATGAAGCACCTTCTCTTGGTTGTCCTGGATCTTTATAGGCCACTCATAAAAGGTTGAATAATAATCAATTTTGATATCACCTCAATGGATGACATAAGAATTTTCATGATGATAGTGGTGATGTTTTGACACAAGAATGACATCGTGAATCGAACTAATCAATAGGGGAAGTTCTATCAGATGCGTGAGGGAACTACCTTGAGAAACCACCCAAAAGGCCTAATAAATTAAGTAAAGTTCATAAAACTATAAAAAAATTCAATTACCTTGATGTTGGGTCTCTTTGAGGAACATATAATCTATAAAATCAAACATCAGGGGTATCCTTCTATGGTTGGCATACGGCTTATTGTGATCCTTTACTACCATCGTCTTCTCACAAATCACATGAACTATCTATATCAAGTTTTTCACTGGTTACATCTTAATAATTTCTGACTCTCTAAACCCAATGCATCATAATGAAGAAAAAAATATCTCTCATAAAAATCATTAAATGGAACCATACTGATGGTGTAGTAAAAATAATTGTTGTAAGAAAACTCAACTAAGGGTAGGTGCCTCGCCCATGAATCTATAAAATCAAAGACACTATCATGTAATATGTCTTCAAGGTTATGGATGTCCCACTCACTCTAACAATCCATATATGAATGAAAAGTGGTGTTAATTAATAGATGAGAGACAATATCATGTTGAATACCCCTCGAACCCTAGTGGTAAAACTAGGATTATAATCAGTGATGATCCCAAATACCACTTGGGGTGTGTATGAAATTTTTTGCTAGTTTTAGAACAACCATTCACCTCAAAAACATATTTTCATTTCCTTTCTGATTGGATTTGATCTGTTATTTTTTGGAACTGGAAACACCCAACAGTTAGCTTTTTTGATATGTTTCTTCAACCTACTTTCCAAAGGTAGGTGGTCATTGGGGGATTGATCGAACAATTCATAGGGACTCACATTGGTCTAGAGTATGGGAGTTCAATATCACCTACCCTTTGGGGGGGGGGATTTACCTACTCTGGGATGCTCTTAGAGAATTAATAAATATTCATGAATCCTTCGTTAAATCCCAATTATAAAATAGGTCGCTCATAATTTAATAATCAGTCGTTAGCATGTATTGTATTTAGAACCACGTATATGTACCCAATGTTCTTCATCGATGGATAAATTTTTTATTCATATGAAATTATCCATTGATGGAACAATTTTTTATGCACAAATTACAGATTATTATGTCATTTATTATTATGATTTTTGTTTTAAGCCACATAGTGGGGCACTCTGGAATTTATCATAATATAAGAATACAAGAGTTGTTTTGATGTCAATAATCATCCCATGAGATGGGATTCCAATACATCTATATGAATGTAATAAAATCCCACATATTTCAGTGCCTCTTAAAAGGACACATCATACCTTTTAAGGTCATGTAACAAGGATCAAACCATGTAGTTTAGTGTCATGTGGAAAGGATGTCTATGTGCACTACGGGAAAAATGGGCATTTGCGACGGGTTATTTGCGACGGGTATAAATCTCGTCGCAAATAGTCCCGTTAGAAACTTATTTGCGACGGGGGAATTTGCCCGTCCCAAATAAGTAGGTATTTGCGACGGGTTAGCTTTCCCCGTCGCAAAAGAACTGGCGCGCTTTGCGCGCAAAATCTCGGGAAAGTTATTTGCGACGGGCGGTTACCGCCCGTCGCAAATAACCGGCAGCGGTAATAGCTATTTGTGACGGGAATATAACCCTGTCGCAAATAGTATGTCGACAGGTTATTATTTGTGACGGTACCCGTCGCAAATAACTATTTAACCGTTGACCGTAATAAATGAGGGCCAAGGTATTTGCGACGAGTACCGTCGCAAATAATACTATTTGTGAGGGGTATCCCGTCGCAAATAATCTAACCTATAAATACCCCCCCATCCGTTTTTTTTCATTCATTCTTTTCTCCATCTTTTCCTTCTCTCAAAACTCTATTTTTAGAGTTCAGCGTTTCTTAAGTTTCCTTTTTTTTTCGGAGTTTATATTGAAGTTTTCAACAACGCTCAGAGATCAACCACAGATCAATTTTAAAGGTATTTATGTTTATTTTAATTTAATATTTATTTTAAATTTTTTATTAGTTTCAATTATTTTTAATTAGTTGTAATTTAATTATGTTTACATTGTTTTGATACTTAATAAATTTAAATTATTAGTATTTGTTGTTCATAGTTAATGGTAATTAGGAATAATTAGTAATAATTTCCAATAATTAAGAATAAATGCTAATAATTAGTAATAAATACCAATAATTAAGAATAATTAGTAATAATTACCAATAATTACCAATAATTAGTAATAATTAGTAATAATTACTAATAATTAGTAATAATTACCATAATTAGTAATAATTTCCAATAATTACCAATAATTAGTAATAATTTCCAATAATTACCAGTAATTTGTAATAATTAGTAATAATTAGTAATAATTACTAATAATTAACAATAATTAGTAATAATTACTAATAATTTGCAATAATTAGTAATAATTACCCATAATTCGTAATAATTACCGATAATTACCAATATTTAGTACTAAATAGTAATAATTAGTAATAATTACCAATAATTAGTAATAATTAGTAATAATTACCAATAATTACCAATAATTACTAATAATTAGTAATAATTCATAATAATTACCAATAATTAGCAATAATTAGTAATAATTACCAATAATTAGTAATAATTACAAATAATTATCAATAATTAGTAATAATTACCAATAATTATCCATAATTAGTAATAATTACCAATAATTATCCATAATTAGTGATAATTACCAATAATTACCAAGAATTACCAAGAATTAGTAATAATTTACTAATTACCAATAATTATCCATAATTAGTAATAATTACCAATAATTAGTAATAATCAGTAATAATTACCAATAATTAGTAATAATTACCAATAATTATCCATAATTAGTAATAATTACCGATAATTATCCATAATTAGTAATAATTACCAATAATTACCAATAATTATCTATAATTAGTAATAATTGGTAATAATTAGTAATAATTACCAATAATTACCACTAATTAGTAATAATTAATAATAATTACCAATAATTAGTAATAATTAATAATAATTACCAATAATTAGTAATAATTAATAATAATTACCAATAATTAGTAATAATTAGTAATAATTACCAATAATTAGTAATAATTAGTAATAATTACCCATAATTAGTAATAATTACCAATAATTAGTATTAATAACCAATAATTAGGAATAATTAGAAATAATTACCAATAATTTCCAATAATTACCATTAGTTAGAAATAATTACCAATAATGATCCATAATTAGTAATAATTACCGATAATTATCCATAATTAGTAATAATTACCAATAATTACCAATAATTACTAATAATTACCAATAATTACAAATAAATAGTAATAATTGGTAATAATTAGTAATAATTACCAATAATTACAACTAATTAGTAATAATTAATAATAATTACCAATAATTAGTAATAATTAATAATAATTACCAATAATTAGTAATAATTATCAATAATTAGTAATAATTACCAATAATTAGTAATAATTAGTAATAATTACCAATAATTAGTAATAATTACCAATAATTAGTAATAATTATCAATAATTAATAATAATTAATAATAATTACCAATAATTACCAATAATTACCAATAATTACCAATAATTAGGAATAATTACCAATAATTAGGAATAATTACCAATAATTAGTAATGATTCGTAACGATTACCAATAATTAGTAATAATTATCAATAATTAGTAAGAATAACCAATAATTAGGAATAATTACCAATAATTAGGAATAATAACATTATTACATTATTAGTATATTTTATTATTAATATTAAAATAATATAATTTTTTATATTATATACAATTCTCCTTTCATCTGTGTGTTTTCTGTCTCCACATGTAATATTTGTATGTGGAGACAGAAAACACACAGATGAAAGGAGAATTGTATATAATATAGAAAATTATATTATTTTAATATTAATAATAAAATATACTAATAATGTTATTATTTCTAATTTATTGGTAATTACCAATAATTAGGAATAATTACCAATAATTAGGAAAAATTACCAATGATTAGGAATAATTACCAATAATTAGGAATAATTACCAATAATTAGGAATAATTACCAATAATTAGGAATAATTACCAATAATTAGGAAAAATTCGTAATGATTACCAATAATTAGTAATAATTATCAATAATTAGTAAGAATTACCAATAATTAGGAATAATTACCAATAATTAGGAATACTAACATTATTACATTATTAGTATATTTTATTATTAATATTAAAATAATTTAATTTTTTATATTATATATAATTCTCCTTTCATCTGTGTGTTTTCTGTCTCCACATGTAATATTTGTATGTGGAGACAAAAAACACACAGATGAAAGGAGAATTGTATATAATATAGAAAATTATATTATTTTAATATAAATAATATAATATACTAATAATGTTATTATTTCTAATTATTGGTAATTATTCCTAATTATTGGTAATTATATGAATAATTACCAATAATTAGGAATAATTACCAATAATTACCAATAATTAGGAATAATTACCAATAATTAGGAATAATTACCAATAATTAGGAATAATTACCAATAATTAGGAATAATTACCAATAATTAGGAATAATTAAAAATAATTAGGAATAATTACCAATAATTAGGAATAATTACCAATAATTAAGAATAATTACCAATAATTAGCAATAATTCGTAACGATTACCAATAATTAGTAATAATTATCAATAATTAGTAAGAATTACCAATAATTAGGAATAATTACCAATAATTAGGAATAATAACATTACTACATTATTAGTATATTTTATTATTAATATTAAAATAATATAATTTTTTATATTATATACAATTCTCCTTTCATCTGTGTGTTTTCTGTCTCCACATGTAATATTTGTATGTGGAGACAGAAAACACACAGTTGAAAGGAGAATTGTATATAATATAGAAAATTATATTATTTTAATATTAATAATAAAATATACTAATAATGTTATTATTTCTAATTATTGGTAATTATTCTTAATTATTGGTAATTATATGAATAATTACCAATAATTAGGAATAATTACGAATAATTACCAATAATTAGGAATAATTACTAATAATTAGGAATAATTACCAATAATTATGAATAATTACCAATAATTAGGCATAATTATCAATAATTAGGAATAATTACCAATAATTAGGAATAATTACCAATAATTAGGAATAATTACCAATAATTAGGAATAATTACCAATAATTAGGAATAATAACATTATTACATTATTAGTATATTTTATTATTCATATTAAAATAATATAATTTTCTATATTATATACAATTCTCCTTTCATCTGTGTGTTTTCTGTCTCCACATGTAATATTTGCATTCTTTTTCAAAATTATCAACCTACTCACTAATGGAGAGGTGAAAGTGAATGCAAATATTACATGTGGTGACAGAATGTTAAACACACAGATGAAAGGAGAATTGTATATAATATAGAAAATTATATTATTTTAATATTAATAATAAAATATACTAATAATGTAATAATGTTATTATTATATAATTAATATTTATGAAAAAATAATATTAGTACTATGAAAATAATAAAAAATTTATATAATATTAAAATTATCAATATTTGTTACAGGTTTTGCTTTATTCTCAACATATTCAATTCTTAAAGGGTCAATTTTTAGGTCTATCTCAATAAAAAGTTTGCGTTAGTCGTGTATGATGTAAACTCTATAATTATCCTTGCTTGAGTGTTTTTTCTAACAAATTATTCAAAACCAGTAATGCTTTTATATTTTATAGAAAAATATGGAACAACGAGGTCGTCAACAATAATTATTAGGTGACCGCATATGGATAAATCAACGTAGAAATCCAAACAGTTCTGGTTTAAATCCAGTATATGTAGAGGGTGTGGAGACCTTTTTATCATTTGCGGCTTCAAATACAGAATTTGTTTCAGAAGGAAAAATAAAATGCCCTTGTAGAAAATGTGCATTGCGAATGTTTGACACGTTTGACAACGTGGGGGGGACATCTCTTGCATTTTGGTTTTCAACCATATTATGTTTTTTGGTATCAACACGGTGAACGCAGTTCCAGAGCAAGTGATACCAACTTGATTTCGGATCCATCCCGATTTCATGATTTAGTAAATGATGTTGCAGGTTCATCTGTTCAACATACAGAAACTCCGGCTGATATAGCTTCAAATCCTGAGTTGGCACCGTCTGGATTTTATGAGTTGTTGAGGTCTGCTGAGGATGCATTATATCCTGGCTGCAAGCTGATCAAATTAGAAGCAGGTGCAAAATTTATGGCTATCAAATCAGATAACGGAATGTCAAACACCTGTTTTGACCAGATATTTTCTTTGCTTAAAACATTGTTACCCGAAGGAAATGTTTTGCCTGCAAATTACTATGAGAGTAAGAGGCTGGTTTGAAATTTGGGACTTACTTGTCAGGAGATTCATGCATGTTCAAATGACTGCATTTTATATTCAGGGGAAAATAAGTCGTTGGATAGTTGTCCCACATGTGGGCAACTGATATATAAAGAAGGACAACATGGGAAGTCTGGTTTGATTCCTGTAAAACAATTGAGATATTTTCCGCTTACATCCAGACTTCAGCGTTTATTCATGTCTATGAATACAGCGACAATGATTTCATGGCATAAAGAGAACATTTCAACCGATAAAAGATTGAATCATCCAGCCGATGGTGATTCCTAGAAACATTTTGATAGAGTGCATCCATCCTCTGCTTTAGAAGCTAGAAATGTTCGACTGGGCCTTTCCACTGATGGTTTCTATCAATTCGGATCTTATGGTAGTCAATATTCATGTTGGCCTATTTTTTTAACTCTGTACATTTTACCTCCATGGATGTTGATGAAGGAGCCATATATCTTTTTGACTTTACTAATTCTAGGACATCCGAAGAAAAATATTGATGTTTATTTAAAACCATTGATTGATGAATTAAGTTTATTGTGGAGTACTGGTGTCAGTACATATGATGTTGCAATGAAACAGAATTTCATACTGAGAGCAGCATTGATGTGGACAATTAGTGACTTCCCATCTTATGGGATGTTATCTGGATGGAGTACACATGGTCAGAAATTTTATCCTTACTGTATGGGAGAGAACAAAGCATTTATGCTCATTCATGGAAAGAAACCTTGTTATTTTGACTGTCATCACAGATTTATTCCAGCTGATCATCCTTTTCGTAGAAACAGGTCTCATTTTAGAAAAGGAACAGTTGAAAGGGATGGACCTCCAAAAATGCTATCAGGTTCGGAGTTAAAATCAGTTTTATTTTCATTACCTCCCATCAATTTTGGTCCCAAAATAAACCAACAGAAAATTTATGGTTTTGGAAAAGAACACAATTGGATTAAACGTAGCATATTTTGGGAATTTCCATATTGGTCTAAATTTTTGGTCCGACACATGTTAGATGTCATGCATATTGAGAAGAACTGTTTTGATAATTTGTTCCATACAGTTTTGGATACGCCAGGAAAGAGAAAATACAATGTAAATGCACATTTAGATCTTTCCCAAATTTGCAGGCGTCCAGAACTGGAACTGATTGAGAATGTCAGAACAGAAAGGTTACTGAAACCAAAAGCAGCTTATACACTGTCTAAAGAAAACTGTTTATTATTTTGTCAGTGGATTGCAGATTTGAGACTTCCAGATGGCTGTGCTTCCAATTTGGGTAGATGTGTAAAGAATGGTCATATTACTGGATTAAAAAGTCATGATTGTCCTGTTATAATGGAAAGACTTCTACCCATTGTATTAAGAGTTCTGTTGAATTCTGTGATTTGTGATTCCATAACAGACATGTCTCATTTTTTTTGGGAAATTTGTGCGGCTACAGCAGATTATGATGCTCTATGCAAACTTGAAGAAGATGTTGTTGTAATTATATGTAAATTGGAAAAAATATTTCCGCCGTCTTTCTTCGACTCAATGGAACATTTGATGTTACATTTGCCATATGAAGCCAAATGTGGAGGTCCAGTACAGTTTTGATGGATGTGCCCATTTGAAAGATGCATGCAAAAATTTAAAAGAAAAGTACGTAACAAAGCATATGTTGAAGGATCTATTGCAGAAGCTTATTTGCAAGAGGAAATATCTTTTTTCTACTCCCATTATTTTGAATCTGAGTATCCTTCAAAACAAAACCGAATGGGACGGAACAAGAGGAATATTGATGAAATCGACAATCAATTATCTGTTTTCAACCAGCCAGAGCTTGGTTTTGGTGGAGTTTATGAACGTTGGCTTTCCGATGATGAACATCACAGAGCTCATACGTATGTTCTACTCAACTGTGAAGAGATGAAATTAGTTGTACTGTAAGTGTTTATATCACTTATTCTATCATTTATGTTACAGTAAATAACTTTGGTTTTTATAAGTTGTATGATAATCATATCAAGAAACAAATTTCACAAATTACAACAGCTGCTCTCGAAGAACGCCGACTGAAAAATTTCTCTCAGTGGTTTCAAAAACTGGTAACATAAATTCTTTATCTTTTAGAATCTCATTCAATGTATAGTTTACTATATTGATAATTATTTCACAAATTTTCAGGTGTCTCTACATGCTGATAAAATTGACAAACGGCTATTTATATTGAGTAACCCACCTTCCAAACTTGTTAAAACTTATAATGCATATGTGGTGAATGGATTTCGATTTCACACACATGCATATGGGGAATCGAAAAAAACAATGAACCGTGGATTTAGCTTTAGAGGATCTCATCATCGAGAAAATGAAGTTGACTTTTATGGCATACTTGATGAAATCATTGAACTCTGTTATCTTGGACAACATTACATAACCATGTTCAAATGTCGGTGGTTGGATACAGAGATAGGTGTGCGTGTTCATCCGACTCATGGAATCATTGATATTAAATGTAAAAGTGTTCTCGCAATAAATGAACCATTATTATTGGCTCAACAGGCACATCAAGTTTATTACGCAAAGTACTGTGCTACATCAAGAGACTTGACTGATTGGTGGAGTGTAATAAAAATCAAAATTCGAGACAATCAGTTTAGTCAAAGTGAATGTGCTTTCACGGATGTGCAAAGAATTGAAGTTTTTCAAGAGATTACTCAAAATCAATCTTTTTTACAAAGAGACATGAGTATCGATGACGACACCCCACATTTAAGAGTCGGTGATGACGATGATGTTAATGATGTCACATATGAATTTGAAATGGTAAGCGATGAAGCAACTGGAACTCGAATGGGTATCGATGATGTTGAGGAGGAATATGAAGATGACATTGACATATATGAAGATGATGATGAATATGAACACTGATAGAATTCCATTGTAGTTATATACAATCATAATATATATATATGTATATATAATAGTAATTATCAATTTGTTGATAACAACATTAACATTTTCGGTTTCAGATGGACGACGACACATTTTGTGAGTTGGCGGATGCTGACCTGACTTTCGATGCGGATGAGTTGCTGGCAGATAACCCTCAGCCTGCAGGCACTCCAGGGAGTACGCGGAGGGGGCGCGGTCTTGCACGATTGATGATTCCCGACCCCGTCCCCGAGTGACGTCCACGTCTTGGGTTTGATCCACGCACACGGAGGTGTGATAACTTGTGTGATAATCTATGGATTTGACAAAGATTTCATTAATCTATTCACATAATAAATGTTTATTATTTTTAAAGTTTTCCGCATATAGCAGTCGGACAGGGCAGTGCTATTTTGCACAACTATTTCTCTCAGTCGTGGACCACATGGGAGCATATTCCCATTGACGTGCAGTAGGCCATGTTCGGCCATTGGTTGGTACGTACGTAAATAAATAATTTTTATTTTGAAAATTATTTCATTTCTAACTTGATATTTTGATTTATTTGTAGGGTTTATGGTATCCGATCGGGGATACCATGTGTGACGTCATCCACAAGGCATGGGAGGTGTCCATGCGTGATCGCTTTCGTCAGTTTTTGCACAATTTAAGAAAAGCTTCCATGAAGAAAGCAGGGGTGTCAGATTTTGACGAGTCATGTAGAGCACACCGACCAGAGTACATTTCATCCCATGTATGGGATGGATTATGTGCGCACTGGTTGAGTGGTGCATTTCAGAGGAGATCATCGGTGGGGAGGTAGAATCGGGGGAGACAGGAGGTGACTCATCGAGCTGGGAGTCGTTCTTTCAGTACTCATAGACAGCATCTGGTACGTACATTATTTATAAATATTTTATATAACTATAAATATTAACAGTTTATTTTTTATTCTTATAGGCTCTCGAGTACCCCGATATTACGGAGTACGACGTATATCAGAGGATGTATAGTGATCCTGCTACACGGGAGCTCAGATGTGATCGTCAGCATCACATCGTGGTCAGTATTATTTGTTTTCCAGTTTAAAAATTAACTGCATATAATATATTCACAATTTTAATTTTAAATTGCAACTACAGGAGTCATATGAGGCCGCAGCATCACAGACCCGGCCTGAGAGTCAGGCCGAGTCATCAGATCAGACCACTGGCCGTCAGTTTGATGAGGTGACATGGATGCAGGCCACCCAGTATGCCTTCGAGAAGGGCCAGGTAGTTGGTATTAGCTCTCGACTGACTCCCAGAGATTATTATGGTAGTGCTGCGATGTCGATGTCCAGCTCGAGAGAAGCTCGTGCATCTTCTTCTACTACACAGTATGAGGATCAGTTGCGATCTCAGACTGCACTGATAGAGAGTCTCCGACAGGAGCAGGAGCAGATGCGTCAGCAGCAGAAGCAGCATGAGGAGGAGCGTCGACGCCAGCAGCAGCTGTACGAGGAGCAGATGAGTTGGTGGCAGCAACAGCACTAGGAGCAGATAGAGTACATGCGTTGACTCACTCATGCTTTAGGGATGAAGTTTCCTCCATCAGCATCTGCAGATCCCCCCCCCCTCCCCCCCTCCTTCAGATTAGAGTTTGTTTTTATATTATAAAGTTTGTTAAATTAAAATATGAATTTTTTTCTATTCGTAGTTTCTGTCTCATTATAAAATATTAATAATATTATATTTTGAAATAACAATATTAATATGAATAATAATATTATTTATATTTTATAATATTAAATTATATATATATATATATATTAAAATTTTATAATATTATAATTTAATTATATTTTTTTGTAATATTTGAATTATTTTAATATTTGAATGTAAAATAATTCTACTATTTTTATATTAATTAAAATAACTTATTAATATTTTTTTTATGAATTATAATTCTAATATTATTATATTAATTAAATCATTTATTAATATTCTATTATTTTATATTTTTGAATTATAATTCTATTATTATTATATTAATTAAAATAATTTATTAATAATTTATTATTTTTATTTATGAATTATAATTATATTATTATATTAATTAAAATCATTTAGTAATTTTTTATTATTTTTTATTTTGAATTATAATTGGATTATTATTATATTAATTAAAATAATTTATTAATAATTTATTTTTTTTATTTTTTTTATAGTATTTGCGATGGGATAATATGCCCGTCGCAAATAGTATTATTATGATATTCATTAAAATAATTTAATAATAGTTTTTTATTTATTTTTTAAAAATAGTAATTGCGATGGGCCCCGTCGCCACACGTATTTGCGATGGGGCCCATCGCAATTACTATTTTAAAAGTTTTTACAAATATACGGAGTAATATTTGCGACGAGAAAGATCCCCATCGCAAATAATATCTTTAGCGACGGGCCCTAGTCGCAAAAGGCCATTTGCGACGGGATCCCATCGCAAATGACCCGTCCCAAATACCTATTTTTCTAGTAGTGGTGAAAGGTTCCTAGTCAAGGATGGTGTGGGACTTATGCAGAAGTGGTATAAGGGAACTAGAGGGTAAGTAACCTTCCATTATAGATATAAACCTACGGGTAATATTCCCTATAGAATATTAGGGTGAATATAGGATGTTATATTTGAACCTGGGGGAGGCTTCTTACATGTCCCACTTGGATAGGAATCAAATATCATGTATTTTAAATGGTTGTGGCTTACACCTATGGAGGAGGCCCTTTTCAAGGAGAGAGAAAGATCCATAAGTAGTAATCTCTACAAAGATAGGTGTGCCATTTTCCCATTGTGAAGAAACCTCTATGGATTACGTGTTCACTAACCATGCATCTCTGTGCAGGGGTTGGTTCAAACACTATTGTGGAGGAGTGAAAATTAAGAGGCCCAAGGAATAGACAGAGGCATACCCTCTATTATTTCCAACCTCATGTCATGTCATTATCCCTAAGGTTGGGATCCTCATTACCATTTGAACTTATAAACAAAAAAACATTGAGGATCCCACATCTTAGGAAGGATAAATGTATGAACTCCATTACCATGGGAATGTATAATCAAGAGGACACGCTAATCTTCTTTATGCTCTGATTATACATATTTGGAGTCTTTGTGGAGGCCTTAGAATCCCCCCCCCCCATATGAATGATCTAAGGGAATATTTTTCCTACCATTTTATGTATGAAATAGGGATCAAAAAATGGGTCACTCAGTTGAGGACTGGGAAAGTTGAAGGAGGATCACACCAGAGAGGGTACAGTGATATGAAGGTAGATCATACAGGGGAAGCCTAGGTGGGAAGAAGGTGCTTCATACAAGGTAGACCCAAGTGAGCTGTTGATTCCTTTGGGTTATAGAAAACCAATGAAATAGAACATGTATGGGGTCATTCTATAGGCTCCAACTGTCTCCTTGATTGTTTTTAGATGATTGTTGCTCAAGTAATAGGCTCTTAAAGGGAACTTCACCCTAGTGCTCTAGACAAGGAGGAGGGTCTCCTCACGTAAGCAGTTTTTTTAAAGAACTAGTGAAACTCTAACCCACTACACACCTTAATTTCATCTTCTTTCAAGGATTAGAGATCTAATTATAATGTTCTAAGAAACCTATAAAATGACTTAAGGTATGAAGATCTTTGAGGATTCTTCTAGTCTTCTAGTAATTTCAAATTACAATCCCAAGGGTCCTATTTATAAGAAATTGTAGGTCCTTGAGTGAAGTATGTGGCTTGTACAGGTCACTCGCATAGGTCCTATCACTGGTTCAATCTGTGTGAGATGTTATTTAAGCTCGTAAGGCCACACTGGTTGGGCGAACAAGCATCTTATGATTTCATTTTACAGACCATCATGATGGTGCCTGATCTAAAGGTTTAGTCCCATGTGGTGAATCTGGGTACACTGAATCAGCTTATATGGTGACAATGGTTGAACCTTTTTTGGGATCACTTGGGTGAACAAATGAAATCCCTGATCTTTGTCACTTCTCTATTACATGAGGTATTTTTCATTTGATACTTCTTATCCTCCTTTGAAAATTAAAGGGAGTGTCAAAAACTCCCCCCTATGATTTGATCTAATTGAAAGAAGAGGGTCTGATCCTAAGGTAGAGAAATATAGACAATGATGGATCCATTATGTTTTGGACTAAAAAATTCATGTTCATTCATACTCATACTATTCTTACATGTTTTATATTTTGAAAGGTAGAATTGAAGGGATGGGTAAGGTAGGTTTGTTATACATGAAGGTTCTGGGCGCACCAGAAGCGTTTGGGTGGATGTTCCCACTTGGCTTTTTTTCATTAACAATGATCAATTTGGGATCAATAAGACAATAAACACCAGTCTCCATGGGTCGAATCACAGAAATGGACAAAGAAAAGGAAAGTTCGAGAACTGCAAAGTAGTATTGTTATAGGTTGATTATAATAAATTTAATAAATTTAAAAGAAATACCTTTTGGGTGTTCTTTCATCGTTGATGTTCTTGACCGAGTTTCGATGTGATTTTTCATTGCATCACAGAAGCCAATTGTAGGCTTCCTCTAGCGGTGATCCACACGTGTACCTCGTATCTCAGGACATTGCCAAAGGTGTCTCCAGGTGCTAGCGTGGAGAAACTTTTGCGTGTGTTGTCGGCCTTAGATCATCTTGATTTGATGGAAGAGGATATCTCTCGGTCTTGAGATCATTCTTGGAGGAAGAGGTTCTTTCGGCCTCAAAATAATTCTCCAGAGTTGTTGTGCACAACGATTCTCTTTTGTGTTGGAAAAGAGTTGGGGTTGTGAGGATATTTATAATCAGGTTTGAGGTTGTAGAGTTATGAAAATAAATAAATGTTTTACGCATTTTCTTTATTTCATTGACTCTTATTTAAAACCCTCATGTCGAATAATTACTTCCTTGACATGCGCCCACACTGATTATAATAAATATCATTTAAAACAATATTATATCCTCAAAATCCTGACTGGAAAAACTACACGGCGTGTATTAATAAATACACGTCGTGTACTTGTTTTTCATTGAATACTACATGGTGTGTGTATTCAATGTACATGGCGTGTATATCTTGTTTTCATTTATTAATTTCCTTTTCATAAAGAAACTACACGGCATGTAATTATTAATGCACGGCATGTACATGTTTTCCATGAAAAACTACATGGCGTGTAATCTTTAATACACAGTGTGTATATCTTGTTTTACATTTCCTTCTTCATCCATAATTAAAATGATTTAGGCTTCCTTGAATAATTATTAAACCACATACGGGAATAATATTTATTCTACTTGAGATACTTGAATACACTAAGTGTGTGACCCTCTAGGCCTCTTTCTCATTGGCATTATGTGGGATTGCCTAAAGTCAAAGATTACTGTCTAGCAATGGGTCAAGTCACCCAAGAGAAAGAAGTTGACACTGCATTGATGTATCACCTCATACGAACGCTTAATGTGTAATTTTATCCCTTTGTCTCAATATCTCATCAAGCAAGTTTCATGGTAGTGTCATAAACTTATATGTTTGATCTGTCGTACTTTGACTTCCAGAAATAAACTCGTCGTTTACACCATGGCCATTGAATTTAATGCGACAGTTCTATTTCAATCAAAGGGCCGAGATATCACCTTCCATAAATGGAAGGGAAAAATCCTTCCTCGACTTATCCATTAACAACATGTCACTCATGACGCACCCAACATACACTACTTCCTGACAACAGTCTGCATGACGGTTTTCATTAGTAAATATAAGTGTGCGAGTCATGACATGAGTTAATGATAGTCTTCCAATCTAAGGACCATTACACATGCTCGTAGATAGAAATGTCTGATGACACCAAGACATGATGAATTCCTACTGGTGGGTCCGTTCTCATAATCTCCCATCTTGGAAATTACCAAGTGCGAACTCCATGAGAGAGAGTCTCGTCTTCTTATGAGTACTCACACACGATGGTCTGTATACTATGTGTCTTATCATAGTATTTCATCCAACCGTAGAACTTTATTTAAGAATATTGTTATAGCATTTCAAGGTTCTCATCATAGAGGGGATCTTCCATGACCTTATCAATGAAACAAATATTCTAGCACATTATTATATTATAGTCATGCAGAACAATGAACAATATATAATAAGTGAACATTCATGTAATCAAAGTATAAAACAGTTGGTTCTCGGGACACCAACCTTATAAACTCCCACTTAAACTAGAGACAACTGCCCATGAATTTTAGTTCGCTAGACCTCACATGATGATCATGTTTCTGCTGAGTCAATGCTTTAGTCAAGGGGTCCGCCACGTTGTCTTCTATGGAAATACTGCTCACTGCAACCTTACCTCTCTAAGAAAAATCCTTCAAGAGATGATACTTACAAAGTATGTGCTTTGTCCGCTAATGTGACCTTGGCTCGTTTGCAAGTGCCACCACTGCAGTATTATCACAATAGAGTGTGATAGGATCTTTACTACTCGGTAATACATCCAGCACTTGGACGAGGCTTCACATCTATACTGATTCTTTAGCTACCTCAGAAGCTATGATATACTCGGACTCTGCTGTAGAATCTGGCACCACACTTTTCTTTGAGCTCTTTCAGCTCATTGCACCTCCATTCAAACTAAAGAAGTTTTCAGTCTGTGACTTCATGTCATCTTGATCAGTCTAGAAACTAGAATCTACATGTCCTCTAATGACTAGTTCATCATCTCCTCCATAAACCAGGAACATATCCTTAGTACGCCTCAAATACTTAAGGATAGTCTTGACTGCCATCCAATGGCGGTCTCCTGGATCAGCTTGATATCTGCCTACCGCACTTAATGCGTAAGAAACATCTTGCCTCGTACATATCATAGCATACATGACTAACCCAATCGCAGATGTGTATGGGATCCTTTCCATTCTCTTTATTTCCTGGTGTGTCTGAGGACACATTTTCTTGGAAAGATTAATGCCATGTGACACTGGAAACAATCCCCTCTTGGACTGTTCCATAGTGAATTTCTTCATTATCTTGTCAATTTATGTACTTTCACTTAGGCCCATAATTCTCTTGGATCTATCACAATGGATCTTGATCCCAAGAATATATACTGCCTCACCCAAGTCTTTCATGGATAAGCATTTATGCAACCGTGCCTTAACTGACCGTAAGACAGGTACTTCGTCTCCAATTAGCAATATGTCATCAACATATACTATTAGGAAAACGACTGCACTTACACTAAACCTCTTGTAGACACAAGGCTCACATTTGTTCTTAACAAATCAAAATTCCCTTATAGCTTCATCAAAATGAATGTTCCATCACCTTGATTCTTTCTTTAATCAATAAATGGATTTCTACAACTTGCATACCTTGTTGCCATCCATTGGAGTCACAAACCCTTTAGGTTGTGTCATGTAGACATCTTCCTGGAGGTTCCAATTAAAGAATGATGTTTTTTCATCCATTTGTCAAATTTCAAATTCATGGTAAGAGGCAATGACCAATAGGATTTTGATGGATTTCATCATTGCAACTGGTGAAAAGGTTTCATCATAGTCAATTAATTGATGTTGTCTAAAACCTTTTGCAACTAGTCGTGACTTATAGGTGCTGACTTGCCCCTCCATGTCCAGTTTCTTCTTGAATACCCATTTATTACCAATAGCCTTTACGTCAACTGGAGGATCTACCAAAATCTAGACATGGTTTTGGTATATGGAATCCATTTCAGAATTCATGGCTTCTTGCCACTTGGCAATGTCTTTGCCTTCAACTGTTTCCTTGTAGGAAAGAGGATCATCATTGTTAACCAATAATGAGTCACCATCCAAGGTGACAAGAAAACCATATTGTTCTGGTTCTCTCACCTCTCTCATGCTCCTACATAGTTCTTGTGTCTCTGTAACAGATTGTTCTTCCACAAGGCTTTGTGGAATCTATTCTTTTACCAACTCTTGTGTATCTTGATCCTCGACTTCATTGAAGTCTATCTCACTCCCACTATCTATTTTGGAGACGTGATCCCTCTAAAGGAATATGGCATGTCTTTCCACTGTAACCTTTTTGTCTGAGGGGATGTGTTGGTCGGAGTGGACACTCAAGAGGGGGGTGAATTGAGTTCCAATTAAAATTTCTGCTAAAAACAATTTCTATTAAAATCCCCCAATTTCAAAAACAGATTAAGCTGTAGTGAATTTATACAGATTATAAAGGTTCAATTAGTTTCTCTAAGATTGATTAGTTCTCAGTTAACTTAATCTTATGATTAATTTAACTTTTGAAACTAACTTACTGGTTTACAATAAATATAAACACTTGCGAGTTTAACTATCAAAGTAGCCTTGAAAATAAATTATATTTCAAAGTAATAGCAGCGGAATATGAAATAGATATGTATTGTATGGATATAAAATTTAATTAAAAACACAGAGGAGTTGACCAAGAGGTTCAGTCTCAAGTCAAGACTTAGTCCTTTAAAAAGTTTATATAAGGATGATCCACACCCTGGATTGGTGTTCAACAGTTAACAACTGTCCAGGTCCAAGACCTCTACCACTGTTATCCGTGGGAAACAAAACAATAGCAACCAGCTGTCCATGTCACACACAACCTCTACCACTATTCACAGTGGGAAAAAAATGAAAAGATAGTGAGTGAGGATTTTCAAATCCTCCAGTTAAGGTTCAGGAGACAGTGTGTGTGTAAAATACAACAGATAACACACACTGCTCGTAATGTAAAAAGTAAATCACAGAGATAAAGATTTAGAGATTAGAAAATGCTCTACTGATCTTCGTGCAGCTCTCGATTCCTTTTGTTGATTAGAATTCGTTCTGAGTCTTCTTCTGGTTTTTGTCTGGAAAACAGAGTACCATCTGCTTCCTTGACTTCCAGGTTCAGCTTGCTTATCGGCTCAAAGAATGATGAGTTTTGTGTGGTTCTTCTTTAGCATAGATTGCTCGATGTATGCTCTATGTTCTGGAGGCTGGTAGTAGTAGTATCGTGAGTGCAAGTTCTCCAGTTGTTCTTGGCACGTTTTGAGCTTGATCGCCAGTATGTTCTGTGTGCTTGATCTCTTTTTGGTCTAGTGTCTCTCACACTTTTTGATACATACACGATGTCCTTTTTTATTCCACTTCTTTTTGTATTTGTGAGGAGGAATGATTATGCTTTTTGATCGTAATTGGTACGGTTTCCTGAAAAGGCAACACAAATCATTTAATAACATTAAATGCATCAAAAGTATGAAATGTAACCGTTAGTATAATAAACAAATAGGGTCGAGGATATAGGATTTGACTCTGTAGTTCATTATAGGTAGCCGTTTGTTTGTAGACATGTACGGTTGACTCGGTGTAGGGATCTTCCATCGGTAGCTCTTCAAACTCTTATCGGTGGCTCTTATCGGTATCTCTTATCGGTAGCTTTCATCGGTAGCTCTCTGTGCATCGGTATCTCTTTGTGCATCGGTAGCTCTGGCTATCGGTAGCTCTGGCTATCGGTAGCTCTGGCTATCGGTATCTCTGGCTATCGGTAGCTCTGGCTATCTGTAGCTCTGGCTATCGGTAGCTCTGGCTAGCGGTAGCTCTGGCTATCGGTAGCTCTGGATATCGGTAGCTCTGGCTATCGGTAGCTCTGGCTATCG
The DNA here is from genome assembly GCA_963277665.1 of Viscum album. Classification (NCBI taxonomy): domain Eukaryota; kingdom Viridiplantae; phylum Streptophyta; class Magnoliopsida; order Santalales; family Viscaceae; genus Viscum; species Viscum album. Next base: position 1,945,878,870 of record OY728148.1, read on the forward strand.
GTAGCTCTGGCTATCGGTAGCTCTTATCGGTAGCTCTCATCGGTAGCTCTCTGTGCATCGGTAGCTCTGGCTATCGGTAGCTCTGGCTATCGGTAGCTCTGGATATCGGTAGCTCTGGCTATCGGTAGCTCTGGCTATCGGTAGCTCTGGCTATCGGTAGCTCTGGCTATCGGTAGCTCTGGCTATCGGTACCTCTGGCTATCGGTAGCTCTGGCTATCGGGCAAACCACATCTAATTGACTTAGAATTGTTTGAAATCTTGTATAAACAAGGATAATCGAGATTAACAAAAATCAGAGATTATTTAAACATTATTATTAACTTGATCACGGATTTGAAATAATTAAAATGTAAATCATCAGTAATTGAGAATAGCATAATATATGAACATATAATTGGGATTATCAAAACAGGTGAGGTCAACAATCTCCCCCTTTTTGATAATCACAACTTATGATATGACCAAAAATAATGAGAATATAGTATAAGAGAATATAACGTTTATATTCTAATTTCTCAAAGAAAGCAATCAGAGGAAATAGAGGAATAGTAATATAATGAAATAGATCAAAAATTATCATAGGAAGTATTAAATACAATAGTATCAGAGATAAGCTTTGAAAGAATTGGTACCAAAGAAAGAAATGTAATAATAGTAGCAAAGGCTCAAAATTTCTCCCCTTTGATATTTCCCCCCTCTCTTTATATTTTCTCCCCCTTTATAATTTTCTCCCCCTTTGTGATAATCAAAAATGGGAAATCATACAGAGAAAACTGAGAAATAGAGATAGTGTAAAGAAAAGCATTTGTATTATACCAGACAAAACTTACATAAACAGAATAGAAAAGAAGAGAAAAAAATTCCTATCAAACAGGCTGGCCACTTCAGCAATCCGAATCGTCAACATGAGATTTGTCTTTTGGATTAGAAGAGGAGGCAGGTGGTGAGGATGTGAGTGAGGGCTTTGGAATCCCAGAAATGATCACAGGAGGCTGAGCCACTGATACAGTGCCTGGCCTGTATTGGGAAGTTTGTTGAGTGATCATAGGTGTGAGGCTTCGGATGGCCTGAGTAGGAGTCATCTGGACTGGAGACTCAGTAGAGGCAGAGGCAGGCAAGGCAGGAGGGACAATAACTGGTCTGGAATCAACATGCAAAAAGGGCAGAAACAGATTTCTGAAATCCATAATGATTCCTCCCCCTCTTTCCATATCAGATATAAAATCATCTTTGTTCTCCATAAATTTTTCGAAGGAAGGAGTTAGATGTCTTAGCTTGTTCACTTGTTCTCGGAAGGCTTGAGTGACAGGGGGTAATTTCATGTTTTCCAACATCATCTTGAAATGATGGGTGAGTTGTTGTTTGGTAAAAATCCTTTGGAAATAATAATCCACCTTGTTCATGATTTCCTCCTGAGACCTAATTTTCCTCCTGGAAATAATAATCCACCTTGGTAAATAATAATCCACCTTGTTCATGGTTTCCTCCTGAGACCTAATTTTCCTCCTGGAAATAATAATCCACCTTGGTAAAAGTTTCTTTGAAACTTTTGGTCAAACCACTAATCAGAGTTTGCAGTTGAGAGACCTAATTTTTAACATGATCCTTTATAGAAGATTTGAAATCTTCAAATACTGAGACCATTTGGCTTAAAACACTTTTCACATAGGCTAAATCCTTATCAGCTTGAGGCTTTGAGCGCATGTAAGAATCTAAAGCAGTAACAGACTTCTTTAAGGCTTCAAGATCTGCTTCTATTCTAGAAGATTGGGTCTGGCACACTTTGACTGCTTCCATTATATCACCCATAAAAGTTGACATATTGAAACCAAGATAAAGCTCAAGATATTGTTCTAACAACTTAATTTCTTCACGAAATCAATGCTTCATCTCAGTAACTGAGGCACTGAAGGATTCTTTCAGCTCATGCTTCAGGGATTCAAGATCAGACTTTGTAACAAAATCAGTAGGAGCAACTATAGTAGATACTCTTGCAGAAGCTAAGCTGACTACTGAATCATTCATGACTGATTGAATCGAGGAAACTAAAAAAGATTCCATTGTCTTTACTTCTTCTACAAAACTGACTTTGAGATTTTCTTTCAGCAAATCTTAATCATGTACTCGGACCACATCATCAGGTAATAACTCAGAATTGATGTCATAGCTGATCTTTGGTCAATTCAAGGATACTTCATTATCCGAATCAGGATAATCCAAACCACAGACTATAAAACCTGGGTCTTCTACCCAGTCTTCAATCTCAACAGCCACTGTAACATTTCCCAGATTGGAATGATGCTCCCCCTCAATGGGTGCATTCTTATGTAAAACAACTACATTCTCTACTGGTCTTTCTTCATCAGAATCTTCCACAACAACTTCCATCTCAGCAGTAGTAATGAGATTTTCTGAAACAGGTACATCTTCTTCTCTTTCCTTTTCTACTTCATCAGTAGGCACAACTGAGTTTTCAATCAATGGACTCAGACTCAACCTAGCAGAATCAGATGATTCAGATACATTCTCTTTTTCTACTTCTTTCTGAGGAACTGGCTGGTCTTCCTCATGAATAGATAACACTTCCTCTACTTTTCTTTTTCTTGAGTATACACACTCAGTAACAGGACTTGGGGGCAAGTCTGGATCTCCTCCAATATCCATAGGAGTTTCTTCCTCTTCTTCTTCTTCTTCTTCTTCTTCTTCTTCTTCTGACTCATCACTGTACTCGGGTTCCTCTTCATCAGATCCTAAACCTGGATCTCTTTTATCCTTTGGCCTTGAAGGATAATCCACAGGATTAAATTTATCATACACCTTCTGGTCATCACTGACCCATTCTCCTTTCCACGGGTTCCAATTGATTTTCATGTACTTACAAACTGTAGTAGTGATACAGAAGTTATTCTTAACTACAACTGTCTCATCCTGAGACTCAGCTATCCCTTTCCCTTTTATCATCACAGAGATCATTTTGACAAAGAATAAAGCATTAGTCTTTGATTTTGTCCTAATCACGTCTTCCATTTGACTCAATAGCAGTCTGCACAGATTAACTTTCACACCATGTCTTAACAGATGTAGAAGATAAATATCTTGATATCTCAGATTAGAAAAATCTCCTCTCCTCGGTATCAAAACATGTTGAACAAATTTGAAAAGCAGTCTTTTCTCTCCATCCAATTCAGTAGCAACCACTTACCTTTGACTTCCATTACCTGTTAGCTCTTTTAAAGCGGTCTCATAGTCAAATATGTTACTGGTAGGTGGAATTGCTCTTGAGACATACCCGGATACACCTTCATGTGGGACTTTTAAACATTCTGCCCACTCTACTGAAGAAAATGACATTTCTTTTCCATTTAAAAAAGAACTTACCCGATTCTCATTTTCAGACTTCTCGAAGCTTACGAATTCGTAGAACTGTTTCACTAACTTCGGGTAGTAGGGACCATTGTTATTTGAAAAACAATCTACCCATCTCTGATCTTCCAGAATTGCAAGCACCAATGACTTGCTTGGTAGCAGCCAATCTACGCATAGCTCCTTTTCAATCACAATATCTATATTCGGAAAATGAGGGTTTACTGGTCGCTTTCCCGACCTAGTTCTGACATTACTTCCACGAGCTTCTTGCTGCACTTTCTGCTTCTTTGTTTTAGGCTCTACACTGTCATCTCTACTGGCAGGAATCTTGGTTTTTTCCATCTCGGATTTAGGGTTCTCAGTCGATTAGGGAGCTAGGATTCAAAGGTGAAGGGTTTTGGGTCCGGTGGAGTGAGAAGCAGTTTAGGCTTAGTTTTATCACGTAGGAATCATAAATAAACGAATAATGTAAAATAACAAAATAAAACGATTCATATTCTTGGTGGCAGGCAGAAGTTTTAAAACATTGCATCGGTGAGAATTGACCATCGGTGAGAATTTCAACATCGGTGAGAATTGATCATCGGTGAGAATTTCAACATCGGTGAGAATTGATCATCCCCAGCTCGTGCCTAATGTAACTTAACCTATCAGAACTTAAAGGTTTAGTGAAAATATCGGCCAATTGATGTTCAGTGCCAATAAATTCAAGAATAATATCACCTTTTTGATAATGATCACTCAGAAAATGATGTCTTACATCTATGTGTTTGGTTCTAGAGTGAGATACAGGGATCTTAGATATGTTTATTGCACTAGTGTTGTCACAATTGATTGAAACATGTTTAAACTCAAATCCATAGTCCAATAAAGTGTGTTTCATCCACAGAATTTGTGCACAACAACTACCAGCAGCTATATACTCTGCTTCGGTAGTAGACAATGCAACTGAGTTCTATTTCTTACTACACCATGACACTAGGGATTTCCCAAGTAAATGACATGTTCCAGATGTGTTCTTCCTTTCTAACTTACATCCAGCAAAGTCAGCATCTGAATAGCTAGTTAGGTCAAATGATTGTCCTTTTGGATAAAACAATCCTAAATGTACAGTATGCTTAAGATATTTAAAAATCCTTTTAACAGCCAGTAAGTGTGATTCTTTAGGATTAGCTTTAAATCTCGCACACATACATACACTGAACATAATTTCTGGTCGACTAGCAGTAAGATAAAGTAAGCTCCCAATAATACCTCTGTAATTGGTTTGATCCACTGGTTTCCCAGCTTCATCTGTATCCAACTTACAGGTAGTACTCATAGGTGTATCATTTTCCCTAATGTTATCCAATCCAAAACGTTTTAAAAGATCTTTTGTATATTTACTTTGATTTAAAATAATTCCATCTCTAGTTTGAAAATTTTGAAAACCAAGAATATACTTAATCTCTCCCATTAAGCTCATTTCAAATTCATTTTGCATACTTTTTGAAAAATCAGTACATAAAGAGTGTTTAGAAGATCCAAATATAATATCATCAACATAGATTTGTACAACTAAAACATCTTTAGAAATTATTTTAATAAAAATAGTTGGATCAGCAATCCCTTTAGTAAAACCTTTTGAAATAAGAAAATTGTTGAGTCTATCATACCAAGCTCTTGGAGCTTGTTTTAAACCATATAAAGCTTTAGAAAGTTTAAAAACTTGATTTGGAAAATGATGGTTTGTAAATCCAGGCGGTTGTTCCACAAAAACATCTTCAATTATAAAACCATTTAGAAATTCACTTTTGACATCCATTTGATATAACTTGAAATTCAGATGTGATGCATATGCAAGTAAGATCCTAATAGCTTCCAGTCGAGCTACAGGTGCAAAAGTTTCTCCATATTCTATACCCTCTTCTTGACTATATCCCTGTGCAACTAGTCTAGCTTTGTTTCAAACTATGTTTCCTGATTCATCTACTTTATTTCTAAAAACCCATTTTGTGCCTATTTTCAAGGTGTCCTTGGGTCTGTCAACTAATTCCCAGACTTTGTTTCTTTAAAATTGATTCAACTCTTCTTGCATGGCTATTACCCAGAATTCATCATTGATAGCATCATTGATATTTTTGGGTTCTAGCTGTGACAGAAAAGCTTGATGTTCAACCTGGTTCCTTAGAGAAGCTCTAGTTTGTGTTCCTCTTTCAAGATTACCAACAACATCATCTAAAGGATGATTCTTTAGAATCTTAGTCGATTTGGTAAAGGTTGGACTAGAAACTTCAGGTTCATCTATAGGTTCGGGTTCAACAGAAGAAGATTCTGGAGAAAGTCCAGAACTGGATGTTTTTCTAATAGGTTCTTTAGATTTATCATTAAGATCCAGAATAGACAAATCTTCTTCAAGATTCTCAAGAGAGGTTTTAGGCTCATGTGGATCAGTTTCATCGAATTTGATGTGAACAGATTCTTCCACACATTTGGTTCTCTTATTGGAAACTCTATAAGCTTTACTTGAAATAGAGTAACCTAGAAAAATTCCTTCATCGCTTTTGGGAGCAAACTTATCCAGATTATCTTTAGTATTAAGTATAAAGACTTTTTAACCAAAAACTCTGAAGTAATTAACCTTAGGCTTTCTATTGTTCCACAACTCATAATGGGTTTTCTTAAGAACAGGTCTGATCAAGACTCTATTGATAACATAATAAGCTGTATTAACAGCTTCAGCCCAAAAGTAAATAGGCAGTTCATATTCATTGAGCATGGTTCTAGCTATTTCTTGAAGGGTTCGGTTTCTCCTTTCCACTACACCATTTTGTTGGGGTGTCCTAGGGGAAGAAAAATTGTGACTATAGCCATTGTGTGAGCAATAAGATTCAAACTCATGATTTTCAAACTCACGACCATGATCACTTCTTAGGGTTTTAATCTTAAGTACACTAAGGTTCTCTACAGACTTGGAATATTTAATAAAGTAAGGACAAGCTTCACTTTTGTGAGCTAGAAAGTATACCCATGTATATCTAGAAAAGTCATCTACAAGGACATAGACATAATGCTTCCCATTTAAACTAGAAATTATTGATGGTCCAAAAAATCCATGTGAACCAACTAAAGTGGTTGAGAAGTTGAGACTTCTTTCTTTGATTTAAAAGAAACTTTGTGTTGTTTTCCCTTTTGACAGGGATTACACACTTTGTCATTTAGGAATTCTAATTTAGGTAAGTCTCTAACTAAGTTTTTCCTAGCCAGTTTTCTAAGTGAGTGAATGTTGCAGTGTCCTAAACTTCTGTGCCATAGCCAAGATTCTTTATGAAAAACATTCAAACAAGAAATATTTTTTTTGACTAAAGAATTTAATTCAACAGCATAAACATTTTCATTCCCTATAGCAGAAAATACTAAAGAGTTTTTGGAGTTAAAAACATCACACGAGTCATTTTCAAACATGAAATTGAAACCATCTTCACATAATTGAGATATACTAAGCAAGTTATATTTAATTCCATCAACGAATAAAACTTTAGAAATTAATACTGAGTCAGTGTTACCAATCTGGCCTAGGCCGATGATTTTTTCTTTAGAGTTGTCACCAAAGGTGACATGACCTCCATCAACCTTTATTAAGCTCTTGAAGTAAGAATAATCTCCAGTCATGTGTCTTGAGAACCCACTGTCTAAATACCATATCTTCTTGTGACATCTCTTCAAGCAGGTCTCCTATATAACAGATTTAAACAGGAAATGACTTTGGTGCCCAGATTTTCTTGGGTCCAGATAGGTTAGCAATCAGGGCCTTAGGTACCCAAATTTGTTTTATGGGTCCCATAAAATTAACAGAAACAACATATTTTGAAAGATAAACTTCATTTGGTCTATAACCATGTGAACAACCTGTTGAAGCATATGAATTTCCAAAACTGGAACTAGTAGAATTTTTTTCAGACTTAGGCATAAATCGGGTTCTAGTGAACTGTCTCTGTCCAGGTTGGTATCCCAAACCAGTAGCATATCTAGGTGCAACTTGCTTTCCTAGCATTTGAGTTAAAGCATCCTTTCCATTTGTGAATTTTTCTAAGTCCTTTCTAAGTTGCTCATTTGACAGTTTCAGTTTTGTATTTTCCTTTAGTAGTTGAGCATTCTTTTCCTTTTCTATATCAAGATCAGATTTATGCTTAACACTTAAAGCATACTGTTTCTTTAAACCTTTGTATTTGTCTTTAAGCTCATTACAGGTTTCTTCCAACATATCACAGTACTCAAATAGTTCAGATTTTGACATGTTTTCTGAATCAAAATCATCTCCAGAATAATATGAATTTAAAACAGGAGTGTCAGATGTTACCTCAGAAGTATTTGTCATGAAACACATGTTGGCTCGATTCCTTTCAGAGTCCGAAGATTCTACTTCACTAGTGCTGTCTTCTGAAGCACTCCAGGTAGCCTTCATGGCTTTCTTGTACTTCTTGTCTTTGTAATCATATTTCTTTTTTAATTTTAACTTTGGACATTCTGCTTTGATATGTCCTTTTCGCTTGCATTCATAGCAGACAACTTCATCAGTCCTGTCAGCCTTCTTCCAATCCTTTTTCCATTTTCCTTGTTGATCATACTTTCCTTTTTAATTTGTTTTCCTAAATAATTTCTTTTTCCTATAAAACTTCATGAATCTCCTAGCTATTTGAGCCATCTCGGCATCACTTTCAGATTCTGAATTTTCACCCATGGAACTCTCAGTCTCCATTTGTAGTTTATCCTTGTCTTTACTCTTAAAGGCAGTAGTTTTAAACGCTACAGATTTTCTTTTGGGTTCCTCATCTTCATCTTTATTTACTTTAAGCTCTTCTTCATACATCATCAGCTTCCCAATTAACTCCTTGACAGGCAGTGTTCCAATGTCACAGGATTCTCTAATTGAAACGGATGTACCTCTCCATCTATCTGGAAAACATCTCAGTATTCTCATAAATTGTTCTTTTGCAGGAACAATCTTTCCGAGTGAGCTCATTGTGTTTACTATCTCATTGAACCTGAGATACATGTCAGAAATAGGTTTATCAGGCTTCATTTTGAAATTATCATATTTAATAGTATAAGTGTTTAATATCATTTCTTTAACATTGGTTGTTCCTTCGTGAGAAACAGCCAAGGTATCCCAAATTTCAAAAGCAGTTTTACATGCAGAAATTCAATTAAATTCTTCATCTCCTAGAGCACAGTACAGAGCATTCATAGCTTTACAATTATTATTTTAAGCAGTCTTTGTAGGTTCATCCCAAGTAGATCTATCAGTAGTGGGAACTTTATATTCAGATTCAATAGTAGTCCAAATATCAAAACTCATGCTTTCTAGATGAATTTTCATTTTAAGTTTCCACTGAGCATAGTTATTTCCATTAAGGAAATGTGGCCAGTTAGTAGCAGCACCCTCAAGTCTATTATCCATTATAAAAAAAATTTAAAGAGATAAAAATTTAGAAATAACAGAAATTTTAAGAACATTAAAATACAACTAAAATCACAGTTGAAAACAGAGTAATTTAGAAGGTATTAATAAACCCTATGATACCAAATGTTGGTCGGAGTGGACACTCAAGAGGGGGGTGAATTGAGTTCAAATTAAAATTTCTGCTAAAAACAATTTCTATTAAAATCACCCAATTTCAAAAACAGATTAAATTGTAGTGAATTTATACAAATTATAAAGTTTCAATTAGATTCTCAAAGATTGATTAGTTCTCAGTTAACTTAATCTTATGATTAATTTAACTTTTGAAACTAACTTACTGGTTTACAATAAATATAAACACTTTTGAGTTTAACTATCAAAGTAGCCTTGAAAATAAATTATATTTCAAAGTAATAGCAGCGGAATATGAAATATATATGTATTGTATGGATATAAACTTTAATTAAAAACACAGAGGAGTTAACCAAGAGGTTCAGTCTCAAGTCGAGACTTAGTCCTCTCAAAAGTTTATATAAGGATGATCCATACCCTGGATCGGGGTTCAACAGTTTACAACTGTCCAGGTCCAAGACCTCTACCACTGTTATCCATGGGAAACAAAACAACAACAACTAGCTGTCCAGGTCACACACAACCTCTACCACTATCCACAGTGGGAAAAATAATGAAAAGATAGTGAGTGAGGATTTTCAAATCCTCCAGTTAAGGTTCAGGAGACAGTGTGTGTGTAAAATACAACAGATAACACACACTGCTCGTAATGTAAAAAGTAAATCACATAGATAAATATTTAGAGATTAGAAAAGGCTCTAGTGATCTTCGTGCAGCTCTCGACTCCTTTTGTTGATTATAATTCGTTCTGAGTCTTCTTCTGGTTTTTGTCTGGAAAACAGAGTACCATCTGCTTCCTTGACTTCCAGGTTCAGCTTGCTTATCGGCTCAAAGAATGATGAGTTTTTTGTGGTTCTTCTTTAGCATAGATTTCTCGATGTATGCTCTATGTTCTGGAGGCTGGTAGTAGTAGTCTCGTGAGTGCAAGTTCTCTAGTTGTTCTTGGCACGTTTTGAGATTGATCGCCAGTATGTTCTGTGTACTTGATCTCTTTTTGGTCTAGTGTCTCTCAAACTTTTTGATACATACACGATGTCCTTTTTTATGCCACTTCTTTTTGTATTTGTGGGGAGGAATGATTATGCTTTTTGATCGTACTTGGTACGGTTTCCTGAAAAGGAAACACAAATCATTTAATAACATTAAATGCATCAAAAGTAACAAATGTAACCGTTAGTATAATAAACAAATAGGGTCGAGGATATAGGATTTGACTCCGCAGTTCATTATAGGTAGTCGTTTGTTTGTAGACGTGTACGGTTGACTCGGTGTAGGGATCTTCCATCGGTAGCTCTTCAAACTCTTATCGGTGGCTATTATTGGTAGCTCTTATCGGTAGCTCTCATCAGTAGCTCTCTGTGCATCGGTAGCTCTTTGTGCATCGGTAGCTCTGGCTATCGGTAGCTCTGGCTATCGGTAACTCTGGCTATCGGTATCTGTGGCTATCGGTTGCTATGGCTATCGGTAGCTCTGGCTATCGGTAGCTCTGGCTATCGGTAGCTCTGGCTATCGGTAGCTCTGGCTATCGGTAGCTCTGGATATCGGTAGCTCTGGCTATCGGTAGCTCTAGCTATCGGTAGCTCTTATCGGTAGCTCTCATCGGTAGCTCTCTGTGCATCGGTAGCTCTGGCTATCGGTAGTTCTGGCTATCGGTAGCTCTGGCTATCGGTAGCTCTGGCTATCGGTAGCTCTGGCTATCGGTAGCTCTGGCTATCGGTAGCTCTGGCTATCGGTAGCTCTGGCTATCGGTAGCTCTGGCTATCGGTAGCTCTGGCTATCAGTAGCTCTGGCTATTGGGCAAACCACATCTAATTGACTTAGAATTGTTTCAAACCTTGTATAAACAGGGATAATCGAGATTAACATAAATCAGAGATTATTTAAACATTATTATTAACTTGATCACTGATTTGAAAGAATTAAAATGTAAATCATCAGTAATTGAGAATAGCATAATATATGAACATATAATTGGGATTATCAAAACAGGTGAGGTCAACAGGATGTATAGGTAATATCCCCTTGTTTCTTTGGGATATCCTATAAAGATACACTTTGTGCCTCAGGGTTTACGTTTGTTACCTGAAGTGGCCTTAACAAATGCTTCGCTACCCCAAACATGTAAATTTGATAATATGGATTTGTGTCAACTCCATAACTCGTATGGAATACCATTTATCAATTTAGTTGTTACTTTGTTTAGTATGTGTGATGCTATTTGTAACGCATATCCCCAAATGGATAATGGAAGACTCGCATGACTCATCATTGATCTCACCATGTCCAACAGGGTGCGGTTCCTCCATACACTTACACCATTCCACTAAGGTGTATATGGAGGAATGGGTTGAGATAGAATCCCAAACTTCCATAAGAAATCAATGAAGTCCTGATTAAGATATTCTCCTCCTCTTTCTGAGAGGAGTTTCTTAATCTTCTTAACAAGCTGGTTCTCAACTTCATTCTTGTATTCTTTTAACTGATCAAAATATTCTGACTTATACCACATTAAGTAAATACATCCATATCTACTAAAATCATCAGTAAAAGTTATGAAGTACAAGAACCCACCCCTTGATTCAACTGGAAATGGTCCACACTCATCTGTGTGAACTAATTCTAGAAGCTCTTTATCCCTTTCACCTTTCCCACTAAATGGGGAATTGTTTATTTTTCCTTGTAGACACGCATGACATACACCAATTGGTTTTAGTTTGAAAGAATCTAAATACCCATCTTGATGTAATTTTGTCAAATGTTTCTCATTGACATGACCTAGCTAGTGATGCCAAAGTTGGGTGTGGTATGAATCATGTGAAGTAACTTTCTCATCGATTTCAGTTACTTGGTTTTTATAGTCTAACACATAAAGGCCATTATATAAATGTTCCCTACCAAAACAAATGATATCTTTATAAAAGTGGCAACATTCGTATCCAAACATGAACATGAATCCATCAGTATCTAATTTGGTTACTAAAATAATGTTTTTAGCAATAGAAGTCACATAATAAAAACCCTTTAACACTACGATCATTCCAGTTGGCAATGTGAGGTGGTAGTCCCCTACAGCTACAGCAGCAATTCTGGCTCCGTTGGCTGCTTGTAGATCTACCTCACCTTGATCAATCTTTCTGAATCTACTTGGTTCATATATTTGGATATAGATGTGAGAACCACAAGCAGTATCTAATACCCAATTAGTAGAAATAGATAGATTTCATTTGATAACAAACGCACCTAAAGCTTCCCCTTACTTCCTTGTCTTAGTGCAGTTTTTCTTCCAGTGGCCCTTCTTACCACATGCGAAACAAACAGCCTCTTATTCCCTTGACTCCCCTTTGAGCTTCCTTTTCTTGGAAATCCTTGAAGAAGATTTCGGCTTAAATCTCTTCGCCTTCCCTTTCATTTTATTCACCATGAGGATAGAAGGCTTTTCACGATTCATGTCATTGTCCTCTTGGCGAATGAGGATAAGAAGAACAGATAGATACTTCTCAATGTTGTTCATGTTGAATTTTACAACAAAGTTTGAGAAGCTCTGGAGGAGTGATGCGAGAATAAGACCGGTACCCATTTCTTTGGGGAGTTTAAACCCTAGAACCTCCAAGCGCTCAATGTCTCTAATGAGATTGACTACATGAGGCCCAGCTGGGGCACCCCCTCAAAGATTTCTCTAGAATAGAGCCTTGGAGATATCAAACCTTTCCTATCTTTCTCTCTCCTAGTATACACCACGGAGGTGCTCGATCATGCTGTAGGCATCCATGTCTTTATGAGACTTCATGAGATCACTAGACATTGATGACAGCATCAAAAATTGAACATTGAGTGCATCACTCAAATTTTGATCATAGACCAGGAAATCTTCATCACTCGCCCATTGGGCAGGCAGATACAGATGTAAGGACTCCAGTATGTAAAACTTTCATTCATGGCGTAGGATAACCCGAAGGCGCCTAAACCATTCTTGAAAGTTACTGGTGGTGAGGATATTGTCTTTATCCAAAATTGATCGCAGAGAAAATGTGGTTGACGAGTTTTTCATTTTGATTCTAAAAATTAGAAGTGCAGATATATCAGTACATTCTTGATTACATTTTATGAGAAATAATTAAATTTCTATTAAGTTCCCACTATTTTATCAATTCCCAACTTCCCTCACCATTGAACTCAGAATTTCCAATTTCTTTGACATTATAGTGGCAAGGATCCATATTCCCCTTCGCATAACCCCAGCAAGGTTTGGTCAAGCTATTTGAAGGTATTTATGTAGGAAGGTATTTTCCAACGGTGAGCTTCCAGTTCCTTGATCTGTTGAGTAGACTCCCCAATCCTAAAATCCTGACTTGGATTTCCTCAATTATTTCCTATAATATTACACCAGGTCTTTCAAGGGCTACTCCTCTTGATGTAATATGGTTAAGTCTACACGAAACCTTTCATAAGGGATTCCTTTATAAAAGTAAGTATCCCAACAAGAGTTGGTCAAACACATAGTTTTATTGAGTCTTTCCCTTAATCAAGTAACAAAAGGCTTGGTCTGACTTAATATGGTATTGAGGGATTTCAATCTTTATGCATAGTTTCTCATTATAACATGATTGTTAATATTAAGTGATGCTTGCTTAAGTGATTAACCGTGTTCCGATAATGTTTACACATAGTCCGGTTTTTATTTTATTCCATCTTTTCATGCTTGTTTTTTTCATTAATTATGTGATCAGGACAACACATACATAATAAATAAACCATGAAATCAGAAAGAAATAAAATAAGATGGGATGATCATGATCTTCTATTGGTTAGATTATCTAACGGTTTGATAATAAAATCTTAACCTAGTTAAAAACACCTTGAAACAATGGTTCGTGTTATGCAGCTCCCACCTATCCAACTTCGTATCCTCTTGGGTTGGTTTCACCTCAGCTTCGGATGTTGAACCTTCTCCTCTGGCTTGGGAGATTCTCTATTACATAGGTTTACATTAAAAAAACCATGGGCACACATGCCATACATTTTATTAGAAGAAGGCTCACATGCCAACAAATTTAAATAAATTTAAATGAAACCATACACACATACAAAGGGTCTTTGGTCTAGGTCATGATCAGCCATAGCATGCAACGACATTTATGCATATTTAGAATTCAAATTCTTTTAATCGTTTTATTTATTCAAGACAATTCGCGCTTGAATTAAATTAATTATGATCTTATAGTTAATCAATTATTTATATTAAATTCCTTTCGTAATTTCCTTGATATTCTTCTCATCCATATTCATTGTACAAGTATTTGTACTTTTAGAGGAAACCTGGTGAAATTTCTGGAAAGTACATGGCGTGTAGTTTATATTTACACGGTGTGTATTTATTTTCACCTTTTATCCAAAGTATACGCTGGGGGATTTGGCGTGTTTTCTGTACTTTAGAAATTTTGGAGTACACAGCTTGTAGATAAATCATACACGGAGTGTACTTCCTTGTTGCACGGTAACCGGTCTGGCGATCCCGTGTATGTGGTACACAGCTTCTCCTTTGTACACGGTTTCACTTGGGTCGGATCAGACTACACAGTGTGATGCTCCAACATACACGCCATGCATTCCGGTTCCCATACGCCGTTTAATTCTGGTCAACACGGGGAGTTAAATACTTCGATTTATTAAATTCAAACGGTGTGGTTTGGAGGACCAGTACCGGTTCGTTGAACCTAAGTACAAGGCGTGTAGTTTTTTATTACACGACGGGTATTCCCGTGTTGTACAGATAGAAATAGCGGCTCCTCTGGATGAGATCCTAATTTATATTTTAATCAAACTAAAATTAAAAGGATGTTTCTATGATATGAATCGAGAAACAAAGGATGAATAATAGATCTCATTTATTCAGATTTATAGAACAATTTATATCGAATTGAATCAAATATAAATGTGTAAATTATCAAAGAAAATTAGATACCTATAATAAACATTGTAACCTCCCTTTGATACCATTTGAAGGTTCCGGGCACAGCGGAAGCACGTGGGTGGATGTACCCACTTGTCTTTTTGTCATTAACAATGATCAATCCAGGATCGATACGACGATAAATGCCAGTCTCCATGGATCGAATCATAGAAATGGACAAAGAAAAGGAAAGTATCAAAACCAAAAAGTAGGATCATTACATGTTGATTATAATTAATTTAATAAATTTAAAAGAAATACTTTTTGGGTGTTCTTTCTTTGTTGATGTTCTTGATCACGTTCTGATGTGATTCGTCGTTGTGTCGTAGAAGCCAAGTGTAGACTTCCTCTAGCGGTGATCCGCGCGTGTACCTCGTATCTCGGGACGTCTCCAAAGGAGTCTTTGGGTGCTAGTGTAGAGAAACCTTTGCTTGTGTTGTCCTCCTTAGATAATCTTGATCCGATGGAAGAGGACCAATATCGGTCTTGGGAGCATTCTTAGAGGAAGAGGTTCTTTCAGTCTTGAAATAATTCTCCAGAGTTGTTGTGCACAACAATTCTCTTGTGTGTTGGAAAAGAGTTGGGGTTGTGAGGATATTTATAATCAGGTTTGAGTTTGTAGAGTTATGACAATAAATAAACAAGTTACGCGTTTTATTTATTTCATTGACTCTTATTCAAAACCCCCATATCGAATAATTAATTATTTGACATGTTCCCACGCTTATTATAATAAATATCATTTAAAACAATATTATACTCTCAAAATCATGACTGGAAAAACTACACTGCGTGTATTAATAAATACATGGTGTGTACTTTTTTATCATTGAAAACTACACGGCGTGTACATTCAATGTACACAGCATGTATATCTTGTTTTCATTTATTCATTTCCTTTTCCTAAATAAAACTACATGGTTTGTAATTATTAATACATGGTGTGTACTTGTTTTCCATGAAAAACTACACGGTGTGTAATATTTAATAAACGTTGTTTATATCATGCTTTTAATTTCCTTCTTCCTCCATCATTAAAATGATTTAGGATTACTTGAATAATTATTAAACCACGTACAGGAATAATCTTTATTTTACTTGAGATACTTGAATACACTTAGTGTGTGACCCTATAGGCCTCTTTCTCGTTGGCATTAGGCGGGCTTGCCTAAAGTCCAAGATTACTGTCTAGAAATGGGTCAAGTCACCCAAGAGAAAGAAGTTAACACCGAATTGACGTATCGCCTCATACAAATGATTACTGTGTAATTTAATCACTTTGTCTCGATATCTCATCAAGCAGGTTTCATGGGAGTGTCAGAAACCTATTTGCTTGATCCGTCGTTCTTTGACTTCCTGAAATAAACTCGTCGTTTACACCATGGCCGGGGAATTTAATGCAAAAATTCTATTTCAATCAAAGGTCCGAGATATCTACTTCCATAAATGGAAGGGACAAATCCTTCCTCGACTTATCCATTAACAACATGTCACTCGTGACGCACCCAACGTACCCTACTTCCCGCCAACTGCCTGTGTAACAGTTTTCGTCATTAAATCTAAGTGTGTGAGTCATGAAATGAGTTAATAATAATCTTCTTGTCTAAGGACCATTACACACACTCATAGATAGCAATGTCTGATGAAACCAAGACAAGCGGAATTGCTACTGGTGAGTCTGCTCTCATAATCTCCCATCTTGGATATTACCAAGTGCGAACTCCATGAGATAGAGTCTTGTCTTCTTATGAGTACTCACACATGAAAGTCTGTATACTATGTGTCCTATCATAGTATTTCATCCAACCGTAGAACTTTATTTAAGAATATTGTTATATAATTTCATGGTTCTCATCATAGTGGGGATCTTCCATGACCTTATCAATGCAACAAATATTCCAAGACATTATTATGTTATAGTCATGCCAAACAATGAACAATATATAATAAGTTAACATTCATGTAATCAAAAAACAATTGGTTCTCAGGACACCAAACCTTATAATACAAGCATCCCTTCATCTATAAATATCATCAACTACCTAGTGGTTGCTCCTCTCTCCCTCAATGTTCAATTAATCTAATCTTTTTTTTTCTTTCATTTTTCCTTTGATTTTGTAATGATTGTATTTATTAATACACCTGCTCTCTACATGCTTGTTGTATTCATATTCCTTCTGCTAAGGCTCTACTTGGGATCACATGCTATGAATTCATCAGGTACCAAGTTGGGTGGCCTATATGAGGTCACTTTATCTAGATTCCTACATGATTTCACATGGTAAAGTGACCTTTGTGAGTTCACTTGGGTGACTAACATACGTGAGTTCACTTGGGTGACTGAGCTATGTGAGGTAACCTGGGTAAGTAACCTATGTGAGGTCACTTCTTCACAAAATTTTAGAATTTTGAATCGAAGGCTTTAGCTCCAATGAAAATATCAATAATTCCTTGAAGATTTCCAATGGTTTCTCATATGATCAGAGTCTCTAATGAACAGGATTGTAAATTCATTGAGGAGTTGTTGGACATTATAGAGAAATATTATTAAATTCCTCAAACTCTTGAGTCAAATACTCACTACTAATCATCTATCTTTCATGCTTCCAAGATGGACCAATCAAAAGGATTTAAGGAACACAAGTACCTATATACTAGAGTAGGTTTTAAAGTATAGTAGATGTGGGAATACCTAGTTTACCACACTTCGCATAAATTTGAGGTTCATATAAAGGTGTTCATCATCTTTGAAGTAGAATGCATGGAATGAACATACGTATAAAAGAATATAGAAGTCATCCCTAAGTTATTAAGACAATGGAGTTCACATACCAATACCTTCCATTTAATAGATGGGTATGTTGGAATCATCTTGTGGGATGTTTACAAGATCTTCAGAGCACCCATCTTCAGAGATACAAAAGATGAGTTTATACCCCCAAAAGAAATGTGGGATGATGTTGAAAGAGCACCTGTTTTGGATCATGTGATGTTAAAAGTATCCTAGTATATTAGGAATAAAGACCCTCAATTAAGAGGTTATTTCAACTCTATGTCATGGATGAATGATTTCTTAGATCCTAAGGGAGAGATCCCGACATGAAAACATCTAGAGGATGTCTTGTAATGGAAAATTAGGGAATTTTTGGAAGATTCTAACCCATAATGGAGCAAGGTCAATACAACCAATGGGTTTATGCAATCATGTATGATGTACCCACAAATAAATGTCTTGTTGGATTCTTATAAATTTGGTTAATCACCTAAATGATATAATTTCTACAAATTAATGGTTGTGTATGGTTGAGGATATTTTTCATGGTGGGTAAGTTATCATAGGGGAAGTATATAAGGTTAGCATATCCCATCCGGGTGATGATTCACTGGTGCCTATTGCATATTCATACGAGGAAGGATACCTTTAGAATTGAATGTCATTTTTTGGTTTTGTGGGGATGGGTGGTAGTAAAATTCAATTCTTATGTCATACTGAGTGAACTCAGATTCCCTATATTTCATTTTTTGACCATTATTTCAGGATATTTTAGGCATTAAACCATTGTCTATAATGAATAATAAATCTTTAAAAAGACAAAATCTTTCGAGAGAGTGAAACTTCCTTACATATAGGGATCCACCTATTAGGATGTTCATCGTTGATGAAATTATGGTGATGAACCGAGGTCATACATGATTTCTTTTAGGGAAGGCATGCTAGCAGACCATATTGACAGAGATATTATTTGTGAATCCTATGCCCCTTATTTATTTTCAACCCAATTCAAGAGTCTAAAAAACCAACCATAACCCCTCATAGGAATGTTTTATCAAAGAAACAATCAATGGTGGACCGATAACTCTGGGTTCTCATATATTTGGAGGTTAATTAATTACTAATTAACTTTCATTTTCCAATTGAATTTACTGGGTTGGCCTCTTTGTCTAAATAATCCAAGATCATGTGACACTCTCAATAGATTTTGGCAATGAGCATGACCCGAGTCAAAGATGAATAACTACGGGGTGGTATAATCATAGTAGGAAGGATAAACTCAACCCAGAGAGTGACATTAGTGAGGACCCAATCTTTTCCAAGATACCTCAAGGAAGGTTTATTCATACAATTAGGATCAAAAGAGATGCACCAGTTGAGGTTGATCCAAAAAGGTCTATCCACCACCGTTAAGAGAAAATATAGGATCCAGCTTCTCATCCATTAACTATGATAGAAGTATCTAAGAAGTTATTGAAATCGAGGAGTGTTGGGTCCACATTAGAGTAGGTGGATTATATCGACCAGAGACAGTCTGATTTTGGTAGTAGAAGCCTACTAATGTCAAGGACCTATGGTCATTTCTCCACACTAACTAATAGATTCTACATATTGGGGATGCTCAAGACTCTCCAAACCTCCACATTGATGATAATCCTATTGAGTACAGAATATACATATGGGAGTGGGAAATACCTATTTAGGCCACCAATAATTGGATCATTTCTCTGAGGAGAGTGGAGGATATGATTGATTGGCTTGCTGCTGAAGGGGTTGATTAATAGTCCACCAAATAATGGGGCGACTTCATCGATCCTCAGGACATAAGTTTTTCCTTCTCCAATTTCATCTTTCATCCTATTCTTTTTTGTTTAAAAAAACCACTTCACTAAGGAAAATGTGACCATGATTTTTAGTGAGTAGAGGGAGATTCAACTGGGATACCATCAAAAAAATATTCCCCAATAAAACCCTATCGATGATGATGGGTAAAATACTGAATCGGGGTAGCAATACTCGAGATAGAGGATGGTGTAAGAGGATATAGTTGAAGATTATTCACAACTTCCTCCTTGAGTAGAAATATTTATGTAGGAAAGTTATATAATTCCTATATAGAATGTAATGGTAGAAAATAAAGTCATTGTACAAGCACATAATTATTCATGTTAAATTTTCATGACATCCTTCATTCTTAATTTTTTAAAAATAAATGATTAATCATGCATATGGGTTTCAGAATCCAATCCCTTGTACTCTCTCAAGGGGCTTATAGATGACCCTTAGAGAACTGAGAAGGATATTCTAGATGAGGTAGAAATTCTTACTAGTGATTCTATCCCATTTACAGGAAAATCATCAATATATGAGATGACTTTTTCTCATGTCGCTATAGAGAGAGAGATAGAGAGGAGAATCCTGGTAATTTAAAATTCACATCATAATGTGTCAAACACCCATCGTTGACTTCTATTTATAATGATATTTTATATTTTTTATATACACTAGAGGACACTTCACCACTACCACTAGTCAAATTACCACTTCATAATGGGATGGTAGGGACCTCAGGCTATTTGATGAGGTTTTGGATTCAAATCAAATTCAGAAGGACCCCAAAAGGTTTTTATGAATAAGAGGATAATGGATGATGCTGAAGGTGGAACCAATTTGGGTCTAGATCCCAACGTCCATGAAACCCTTAATGGTGATGATGCTACGAGATATTAGGTATTATATAATTAAATAATGGAATTAATTTACCAATATATTGATATTCTTAACTCCCAAGAGGAGTTTGGGGAAATTAATAAGGATTTGGATGGACTTGAGTTTCTATATTTATTGTCTTCCCCCTTTAATGTCCTTATAATGACCAATTAATTAAATCAATGATCTTAAAAAGTGAATGTTTTTCAGTAGAAAATGTTTCCATGGTGATCCATGACTAGGGATTCAAGTTCTATCCAACTTCAATTGGGGGGATGACATTTGAGGTCCCTAAAGTGGGATATGGTCAAGATCATTCCATCCTAGGCCATGAGAAAACATCAGATAATGTTCCTAAGTCAGAAATCATGATTCAAACTAATGAGGCATGGGATGTTGGGGATGCACAATTCCCAGTAGTTAATCCATCAATAGGAGAGTGTCATCGGTTTCTCTGATCCAATTTTGTCTTTGAAGTTACTATCTTCCAATGTAAATGGATAATTTTACTAGTATTTCAGTTCCAAAAATATCAATGGTTGAACCCATAGAGGAGGACCCCACCCCCAAGTCAATCGAATGTGAAATGATAGGGTATTGTTTCTATAATAGGGAAGACACAAGTCTTTTCCATAAGATAACTTATTCTTGAGTACACCTCTCCTCCTCAGAATATCACCACATAAAGCAAGGAAGCTCAAGATGTTGTCTAAGCATGTCGTCAGTTCATATGGAAAGACAATATGAGAGTTAATCTTGAGAACACATATATTCATCCTTCCCTCATGACTCTACTAGCTCAAGAGAAATTTGGTAGTGTTGTGGTTTAGTATATTTGATTACCATATAGTCTATCGTACAGTGAAGGAGATCATTCACCAACATGTGAAATAACATAAGTCACAACAACTCCTCATCAAAGCAAGGATTTTTTCCAAAAACTGATGATCTATGAGTTATATTATCCCATGTAGAGCTCAATAATGAAAAGAAATTGGAGGCATTCAAGCAATGCATTGATGATAAATACCTTCAGATAATCCTCCTACAATAATGTATGGATACTTAGAAAAGGGAGATCATAGAACAACAATATTAACTAGAATATGCTAAAGCTGAGGGGTGACATCCATTGTAACCATGAAAGAAGAACTCCACCTTAATAAAGTGATTAGGACTACCCAACTAGATGATCTTTGACTATCCTTCAATGTTCTCAAGAGAAAATTTAGTAACTCAGGTCTAATATTAAAGGTATTTTAAAAAAATGATAGAGAGGCTCTGATTTTTGGATTCTCCTTTAAATTTTCTCTATGAATGAAAATATTTTTTCCCAATCATCAATTTATTCATCCCAATTCTCCTCTCTAATTATAGCATAATAATGAAGCTACTTTGTTTCACTAATATTTATTGCATTAGTGTTTCATAATAATAATGAAAGGAACATGAGGATTCTATAATTATTTCTTAGGTCTTTGGACCTAGAATGTGTAGTTCAACTATTTCTAGAGTCATATAAAATAACCTCAAAAAATTGTGTACTTTCTTTCATTGCCCTACTTTATTCCTAATTCAGATATAAAGAAGGCCTAAAAGGAAATACTTACCAATTTCTATGTATTCTCTTTGTAGGTTTTCATCAAATCTAGTTTTATTCTTCTTTCATTTCAACTCTCAAAATATTTACCTGTTGTAATGCCCCGACCCCAGTTACCTAGAGTCGGTGCATTATTACATAACATTGGAATGATCACAAAAGATCAAGTCTCGAAAGACCGATTAGTTTAGTTGCCTTGGAAACACTAGATACATTCATAAACATTACATTACATCATAAAAATGAAAACTACAATAACATGGTCTCCTTAGTCCACACTCATATCCTCACTGACTATTCTTGCAAGTCAGTCATAATACACTTCTTCACATCCTGGGAAAAAATAAAACATTGAAAGAGGTGAGCTCAAATGCTCCGTAAGGATAACAATGTAGCGGAAACTTTCATAAATAAACATAAAAATTTAAGGCAATCTATAACTAAAACAAAAGCCTTTTACACTTGAACATCAACATAATTTGGAAAAAGTAAAATGAGATAATGTCATTCACTTCTTCACATGGATATTCTACTGGTCGAATAATCACATGCAATATCAATAACCACTTTCATAATGAGGGAATTTATAATGCCAGACATTCTGAAACGTTTTGTCAAGGCCTCAGCCAAGACGTCTAAATTGATTAAGGCCTCGGCCAAAACCATAAATCAAATTGGGAAAGGGCCTCGGCCAATTCCACGTCTAGTTGTCTCATGAGACCTACCGATTCAATTTTTTTAGAAGATACTTATGTTTAAAATTCCTCAAATATACTCCAGTGTTTTTATGAAAACATTATGCAAGATTCTGAAAACAAAATAACTAATTCTGAGACTGCTCGACTAATTACAGGCCATGATGGGTCCACGCCCAATCCCTTCCTGTCTACCACACTCGAGAGTCGGGTTTTCTGCAAACATTTTTAAGCTTGCGTTAAATACGTATACATTGGCACTGGATTTTCATATATATGGGAGAAATATCTCTTCTTTAAATCATTTAAAATTCATATAATTATAAATGAAAACCTTTTGAATAAACTTAAAAGTCAAAGGGGTTTATACACCGTATAAAAGAATGTTGTGTATAAAACAAAATATGCCTCAATGAAAGGAGATTGAGACGAAGTCCTTACCAAAATAATTTTTTTTAAATAAAATAGATCTATTATGTGTATTCACTATAAGTACACATAAAGAAAGTACAAATACAAGATAGGACATAATAATATCATGACATAATTTGAAAGTAGTAGATTAACCCAAAGAATGGAAATTGGGTTAAGACGTTCCCTTACCTCATGTCCGACTTGACTCGACCGTTCTTTAACCTCATGAATAATAAACTAGAGTTAATATCTACCTTATTAAGAACCATTATCAATTTCATTATCCTTTTTATATCACTTATTACAATGTTATGAACATTATGTAATTAGTTATGTTAATAACGGTCGTTTTGTCGATCTTTGGTACTTGAGTCAAAAATAAACTTCTTATAATTACAAGTTGTTCATGTGGTGAGATATCCATTATATCCAGAATTATATTCATGATATAGATATCATATATCTCATATATATCCAGTATATACATACATTTATAATATTCCATAACGTTTAGAGGTAAGAAATGAAATGCACCGTTCATGGAGACGGTAAGCCGTACGTACGCATGTACGCTACTTTCATTTCTATTTCGTATTTAATTAAATCATAATGATATAACAGTATATTATAATTCCATTATAATATCATATATAATATCATTTACTTCATCCTTTATACATCCCACATATGGCATTAACGATTCAAATCACTTTGAGGGGGCGGTAGTCCGCACTTCCTAAAATGAAATCATCGCGTTTACCCATAATGGAAATCATAAAGTATGCCATAAATGAGAAATACAGAAGCATAAGGAAAACATAAACATATAATATATCATATATAAATATAGTTACATCTTAATGGACACCTTTGAAGGTGTTATATGAGTGTTGAACAATCATCGTTTCGTGAGGCAAAAATTCGCCATCCACAGAAACATAATTTTCTTTAACCATTAGATGTAGGTGTTTGTAAGTGTAGCTCGAACCCTTCTTATAACAACATACTAGTATATTGAGGATACTGGTGTTGTTACAAAATAAATGAATAAAAAGTGTTTAGGGGGTTGGAGAAGAAAAATAAAACAAAACAACATTAGAGAAGACATTACCGTAAAATCGGGTAAATCTTTTTGATTTGAGCCAAAGGCTTCCTTTGGAAGGATTCTGCCCAAAGTGAGGCTTCTAGGAGTAAGAGGGGGAAGTTGGTAGAGTATTTGGGCAGAGTTTGGCTGATCCAAATGGCTTGAAAGTGTTAATGAGGTGGTAGAGGTGGGGGGCTTTTATAAGTGGAGAGGAGGGGCACTCTTGGAAAGTAAAGAAAAGTCACTTTATTATAAAATGAGTTTCGGATTTTATAGGTCCCACACTTATATAATTCGAGGCTAAGGTGATAAGGGTTATAAAGCTACTCATCCAATAGGTTTTTGACAAGTTTACGCCTTGGATTATACATTATCTCTTTATTTTATTTAAATCGTTAAATAATGAGGTCATCGCTGCATCATCATGATGTCATAAATAATTTAATTTATTTAATGTCTAAAAATTATAAAAAAAATACTATGATATGGGAAATATTTCTATCTTTCCAATTACTATTTATAGTCAAACATATGACTTGTATAACCCCATGTAAAAATTGTTTTAGTAAAACATTTCATGTTTGTGTCATTTTTTTACTTTAACATTAAATAAAAGGTATTTCTGTCATTTTCCAACTAAAGTGGCTCCATGGGGTCCCCAAGTTGACCCATGGAATGTCTTGGTCGGCCATGGCACATCCAATGAGGGTAGGACATGTGTCAAGCTCATCTCATATTATTAAAACATTATTTTTACCTTAAACTACACTAATTACCTCTAATCGCGATTAAGAACATAAAAGTTACTATTCTCCAAAAATTATTTTAATCCCATTGAACCACATTTTAATTTCTAATGAAAACCATGTATGTCGGATTTTTTAAATTCAAATCACAGAAGTGGTAATGTTTCATTTAAACGAAAAATTAGTTTTTTTAACTACCACTTAGTGGTTTCACTATTCATCAAAAATTGAAGTTTTTCAGAATAATGCAAAAATTTCACCCTAAGCTATAATTGATATTACGAATTCAAAAATGATGTATATTTTAAAAAATTCCAAACATATAAGTTTCATTAATTAATTTTATAATTATTTCCCACTATCACAACAAATAGCGTGTTTTTAAGAAACAATTTATATCAAAAGATTGGCAATTGTTCATGCTCATTTGCAAAGTGAAATTATTTCTAATGAACACCATTGGATAAAATGGTAAAAATATATTCTAATTATACTTTAAAACCACTAAATATTATAACTTATCACTATAAATTATTTTGATTAAAAAAGTTGTTTTAAGTATTTTTCACTATTCATAAAAATTTGGAAGTTCTCAGAAAATTACAAAAAATTCAACATAGGAGAATTTTAATGTTATGAATACAAAAATGAAGTCCATTTTGAAATATTAAATTTATATAATTTTAAAAAGTGGTTATTACTATTCATAACGGCTACTTTGATTAGTCGCGGTGTGTTAGAACTCGAACTTGCGTACAATGCAAGCTATTGCAATATTGAAAGAGAGGCGTATCATGGAAGATCGGGGTGTTACATTCTCCCCTCCTTCAATAAATTGCGTCCTCGCAATTTGAAATTTTTATTTTAAAATAAAAGGTTGAAAATCGAAACACCTTTGTAGAAAACCCACATCGGAAATAAGGTTAATAAAATTTAGCCTTAATAAGGGGGAAGGAGAAATGAAAAAGTCACCACCAAATTATGATCTCAATTAGGAAAACATTGGTGGCAATTAGAGACATATAATTGGAGGAAAAACGTAAATATTTGTAGGTATTGATTGAGGTCATCAATCATAAACAAGTGTAAAATTGAGGGCTACAAAGCCATCAATCTATGATGAAAATATCATCAGTTCAACAAAATATAAGGTATTAGGATGACACATTTTTTTTTGATATGCCTTCCCTAAAGTTTAAGAATTAATTTCTTCATAAGAATAAGATATATATATATATATATATATATATACATGACAAGTAGAATTTCAACCTTCAACTAATTTCTACCCCATACTTGTCGTTCACCCAAAAAGATAACAGAACTAAAAAATATTCTATTTATCCTATTTGTACAATGTTCCAAATATTAAAACATACCATTTAGATTAGTAAAACTATTTTGTAATAACCAGGGACTTCCTGTAGGCTAGTGGTAGGTAATAAAGGCCTGTCACACTATGGTTGCTGGTTCGATTCCTGCAACTTTGTCCGACGCAACGGGTTATGCCCCACCCTGCAGGTTATCCTTTTCCTAAAACTATAGTATTATAATATTTCGAAAATAATCTTCACAAATGTTTTAACCTTAAACAATACTATCCAAAGATCAACTTAATCCATTCCAACCTTTATAGTTTTCCAAAATACTTCTGTCCAACTCACAGTCAAATTTTATAAGGAAGGTAAACATAATGAAGATCCTTTTTTTCACGTAACAACATGTGAACACCTTCATCATGTATTATTTTTAAACATAATAAATTACCATGATCCCTTATTCCTTATAGAATACTAGATATACTCCTATCCAAAAATGTATACAAATCATCAATCAGTTTCAAGGAAGTTAAGAATATCCAATATAATTTATCCAAATCAATCACATCTTATTCCAAAATCACTATCTCGGTATCAGAAACATATTATGGTTTATCTTTCTCTCAACCATATATTTTCCAAAAATTTAACCTACTGTGGAGTCACTTTTCTTGGTTCCACACAATCTCAAGTCATTGATGAAATAGTACTACAGTACAATCCTTATATACTCCATAATTTTTATAACCAGTACATCATTGATACAACACTCAAATTACAAAATTCCTTAATAACAACATAAGAACTCTAATCATTACTCCTCATCTGTGGTATTATCATAACTTGATTATTAACCAATAACATCATTTGGGGCATACTCTGATGATTTGGACATTGGTTTTCATAGTGTCACCAATCCTTGCAGAAGAAACATTGTACATTTGAAACCATTTTCTTACCCTTGCAGTCATGCACTTTTTTTCCTTTTTCTCTACACTTATAACAAAATCCCATTCCCTTTAGGCATGTTCCATGATGTTTCTTCCCACAATTACCACATATTGGAAAATTCTTCTTTCCCCTCATCCATTTATCCATCATTCTCTCTTCCATCCCTTTCGTCTCTTGCTTCGCTTCAAAGCCATAGGACTCAGAGAATTATTTACTTATCTTATTAACACATGATACTATTTCTTCATATGTTGAGAAAACATGGGAGACTATTTCCCTTCGAAATGTTGGCTTAATACCGTGAAATATACGATCCTTCTTAATCTTTGGATCATACGTATTGTTGGAGTTCACATTCCTTCAACTGGGCGCCATTTCTATACAATGGCATAAACTAGGTTAGTTTATGAATTACAATGAATAATTCCAAACTTTTAAAATACTTAATGTAAATTGAACGGTTTATGGATATAATCCATAATCATATGAATATTTTCTTTGAGAAATTATATACTCATAACCCTTCATAGTGGTTTGTAAAGAAAATGATAATTATCCTAAGCATATCCCCCGGGAGTGTCGTAACCAAGAGTGCAGCAAGGCCCCTTGTCGTGCACCAGTTCCCGTTCAAGTCTAGCTCAAAGCGGTGTTTTTGGGTTTTACCCCTAGGTACCTCTGTGCCAGAGCCGCCTCTACCTGCTCGTATCCAGACAGGGATGTATTTCTCGGAAAACTCACAAAATCTCTATAATACCAAAATTCTAGGATGTTATTCTATACTAATCCTCAAAGTTCATCTTAGTTCTACGTGCACTAATCAGAGTTTGTCTAAATCTATCTTCCAAGGTTTGTACTAAACTTCCTCTGATACCAACTGTAACGCCCCGACCCCAGTTTCCTAGAGTCGGTGCATTATTACATAACATTGGCATGATCACAAAAGATCAAGTCTTGAAAGACCGATTAGTTTAGTAGCCTTGGAAACACTAGAAACATTCGTAAACATTACATTACATCATAAAAATGAAAAATACAATTACATGGTCTCCTTAGTCCACACTCATATCCTCACTGACTATTCTTGCAAGTCAGTCATAATACACTTCTTCACATCCTGGGAAAAAATAAAACATTGAAAGGGGTGAGCTCAAATGCTCCGTAAGGATAAAAATATAGCGGAAAATTTCATAAATAAACATAAAAATTTAAGGCAATCTATAACTAAAACAAAATCCTTTTAAACTTTTACATCAACATAATATGGAAAAAGTAAAATGAGATAATTCCATTCACTTATTCACATGGATATTCTACTAGTTGAATAATCACATGCAATATCAATAACCACTTTCATAATGAGGGAATGTATAATGCCAGAAATTCTGAAACGTTTTGTCAAGGCCTCGGCCAAGACGTCTAAAATGATTAAGGCCTCGGCCAAAACCATAAATCATATTGGGAAAGGGACTCGGCCAATTCCACATCTAGTTGTTTCATGAGACCTACCGATGCAATTTTTTTAGAAGATACTTATGTTTAAATTTCCTCAAATATACTCCAGTGTTTTTATGAAAACATTATGCAAGCTTCTGAAAAAAATAACTAATTCTGAGACTGCTCGACTAATTACAGGCCATGATGGGTCCACGCCCAATCCCTTCCTGTCTACCACACTCGAGAGTCAGGTTTTCTGCAAACATTTTTAAGCTTGCGTTAAATACGTATACATTGGCACTGGATTTTCATATATATGAGAGAAATATCTCTTCTTTAAATCATTTAAAAATCATATAATTATAAATTAAAACCATTTGAATAAACTTAAAATTCAAAGGGGTTTATACACCGTATAAAAGAATGTTGTGTATAAATAAAAATATGCCTCAATGAAAGGAGATTGAGACGAAGTCCTTACCAAAATCATTTTTTTAAATAAAATAGATCTATTATGTGTATTCACTATAAGTACACATAAAGAAAGTACAAATACAAGATAGTACATAATAATATCATGACATAATTTGAAAGTAGGAGATTAACCCAAAGAATGGAAATTGGGTTAAGAAGTTCCCTTACCTCATGTCCGACTTGACTCAACCGTTATTTAACCTCCTAAATAATAAACTAGAGTTAATATCTACCTTATTAAGAACAATTTTCAATTTCATTATCCTTTTTATATCACTTATTACAATGTTATGAACATTATGTAATTAGTTATGTTAATAACGGCCGTTTTGTCGATCTTTGGTACTTGAGTCAAAAATAAACTTCTTATAATTACAAGTTGTTCATGTGGTGAAATATCCATTATATCCAGAATTATATTCATGATATAGATATCATATATCTCATATATATCCAGTATATACATACATTTATAATATTCCATAACGTTTAGAGGTAAGAAATGAAATGCACCGTTCATGGAGGCGGTAAGCCATACGTACGCATGTACGCTACTTTCATTTCTATTTCGTATTTAATTAAATCATAATGATATAATAGTATATTATAATTCCATTATAATATCATATATAATATCATTTACTTCATCCTTTATACATCCCACATATGGCATTAACGATTCAAATCACTTTGAGGGGGCGGTAGTCCGCACTTCCTAAAATGAAATTATCGCGTTTACCCATAATGGAAATCATAAAGTATGCCATAAATGAAAAATATAGAAGCATAAGGAAAACATAAACATATTATATATCATATATAAATATAGTTACATCTTAATGGACACCTTTGAAGGTGTTATATGAGTGTTGAACAATCATCGTTTTGTGAGGCAAAAATTCTCCATCCACAGAAACAGTATGTTCATTAACCATTAGATGTAGGTGTGTGTAAGTGTAGCTCGAACCCTTCTTATAACAACATCCTTGTATATTGAGGATACTGTTGTTGTTACAAAATAAATGAATAAAAAGTTTTTAGGGGATTGGAGAAGAAAAATAAAACAAAACAACATTAGAGGAGACATTACCGTAAAATCGGGTAACTCTTTTTTATTTGCGCCAAAGGATTCCTTGGGAAGGGTTCTTCCCAAAGTGAGGCTTCTAGGAGTAAGAGGGGGAAGTTGGGAGAGTATTTGGGCAGATTTTGGCCGAGCCAAATGGCTTGAAAGTGTGAATGAGGTGGTAGAGGTGGGGGCCTTTTATTAGTGGAGAGGAGGGGAACTCTCGGAAAGTAAAGAAAAGTCACTTTATTATAAAATGAGTTTCGGATTTTAGAGGTCCCACACTTATATAATTCTAGGATAAGGTGATAAGGATTCTAAATATACTCATACAATAGGTTTTTGACAAGTGTAAGCCTTGGAATTTACATTATCTCTTTATTTTATTTAAATCGTTAAATAATGAGGTCATCGTTGCATCATCATGATGTCATAAATAATTTAATTTATTTAATGTCTAAAAATTATAAAAAAAATAATATGATGTAGGAAATATTTCTAGCTTTCCAATGACTATTTATAGTAAAAAATATGACTTGTATAACCCCATGTAAAAATTGTTTTAGTAAAACATTTCATGTTTGTGTCATTTTTTTACTTTAACATTAAATTAAAGGTATTTATGTCATTTTCCAACTAATGTGGCTCCATGGGGTCCCCAAGTTGACCCATGGATTGTATTGGTCGGCCATGGAACATCCAATGAGGGTAGGACATGTTTCAAGCTCATCTCATATTATTAAAACATTATTTTTACCTTAAACTACACTAATTACCTCTGATCGCGATTAAGAACTTAAAAGTTACTATTCACCAAAAATTATTTTAATCCCATTGAACCACATTTTACTTCCTAATGAAAACCATGTATGTCAGATTTTTTAAATTCAAATCACAGAAGTGGTAATGTTTCATTTAAACGAAAAATTAGTTTTTTTAACTACCACTTAGTGGTTTCACTATTCATCAAAAATTGAAGTTTTTCAGAATAATGCCAAAATTTCACCCTAAGATATAATTGATATTCCTAATTCAAAAATGATGTCTATTTTAAAAAATGACAAACATATAAGTTTCATTAATTAATTTTATAATTAGTTCCCGCTGTCACAACAAATAGCGTGTTTTTAAGAAACAATTTATATCAAAAGATTGGCAATTGTTCATGCCCAATTTCAAAGTGAAATTATTTCTAATGAACACCATTGGATAAAATGGTAAAAATATATTCTAATTATACTTTAAAACCACTAAATAGTATAACTTATCACTATAAATTATTTTTATTAAAAAAGTTCTTTTAAGTATTTTTTTACTATTCATAAAAATTTGGAAGTTCTCAGAAAATTACAAAAAATTCAACATAGGAGAATTTTAATGTTACGAATACAAAAATGAAGTCCATTTTAAAATATTAAATTTATATAATTTTAAAAAGTGGTTATTACTATTCATAACGGCGACTTTGATTAGTCGCGGTGTGTTAGAACTCGAACTTGCGTACAATGCAAGCTATTGCAATATTGAAAGAGAGGCGTATCATGGAAGCTCGGGGTGTTACACATGTACTATGTAGAGTGCATGTATAGTGATATGAAACAAGACTCTTTTTTAGGGTTCCCTTTTATTTTTTATCAACCAAGAGATTATTATGTCTCATTCCATGGGAAATTTAGAGTCTTGCAAGATGGACTAATAAAAATGGTTTTTTAGGTCAAATATATTTGATTGTGAGTTATGGGATTATGACCCAATTATGGATTGTTGTCTGAGAATGTTCTGACACTATTTAGGTACATGAAGGGAGGTTTTCATTAATTATTTTTTAATTTTCTGATTTGAAATGCCATATGGGACAAGTATGAAAATAGTGACCATATAGTGTGTTTAAAAAGAAGATTCCAACATGATATTATTTGGGATTACAAATACAGAAGATGTTTCTCTTGAGGATGATGGTTCCTTTGGTTGATAGGAATTTTAAGGGTTACTTATGAAAATCTAGACTAGGGTACATCAATTCATAGTCAAATCAAAGGTTTCGTCATGAATCAAGTCATTCTATCACTGATGGACAACGTGTGTTTGTGAGGATCTGATTTTTTTCAAGACCATATAGTGTGGTCTATGAAGGAAATGCATATTATAATGAAGGGATCATCTACGTTGGCATTGGCCTGGAATAGAGAACCACTCATATGATTGTTTTACTATATGTAAAGAATGGATCCATCCTATTTCAACCTTGATCTTGCAAAGGAAGGGTCCTAGAATAAATACACAAATTTCTTCCCAAATCAGGGTTGTGTCCATGAATAGAGGAATTAAAACATTTTAGATTCTATAGAATTTGGTCCATGAATGGAGGATTGTGGAATCATTATGTGTTTTGATGGACTGAACATGAAATCATATATAGTGCTTTGGGATGATGTAATTTATGACCAACTGCTGGAGGAAGGGACCTTCATGATGAGGGGTAAACCATCATGCATTTTAATGTCATGCTATTAGGACATGGACTATACAATTTATCATATTACAGAAAGTACGTTGTTGGCTACAATGAAAGGACTTTTATGTTTGAATAAAATGATTAGAAATTTTCTATTTCAAAATGACATGACCAATAATTTTCCATCATCCTTCAGTAATGAGTTGGGAATGTCATAAGCTATAATTTGGGGGCCTCCTGACTCGATGTGTGATATAAGACTGGTATTCTAGTAATTACCCCAGAAAATGTTCTAAAGTAGTTTCCAGTATAAATATTTTGGGGATTATAGAGATAGAATAGGTTTCTCCAGAGGATGAATGTTCCTCTGGATGATAGTCCATTCAAGGGAGACTTATACAAAGCCAGACCAAGGTGTATTAGTGGATTGTCAAAAAGTGGTTTCTGATAAAATTATAAAATCTATCGTAGATTGTCAGGGAAAGTTTATGGAGATTTTTATTTCCCCATACATAGATTTTGATTTGGGTAAGAAAGGTTCTGGAGTTTGAAGGGAGAATTTCATGAAAAATCACTCAATAACGGGGTCAGATACTTCCTTCATAAGACATACCCATGTGTAGGGAGTGTAATTTCTTATATTTAGGATAGTCCCATGTTATAGGATCTAAGAATCACTATGTATATTTTCAAAGAGATAATCAATCCAAACATTTTTCTAGAATAGTTTCCCAACACTAGTCAGGTTCTTCTGTAGGGGGGGAATATTTTTTTGAATATGGCCACATGAGATGGGAGAGAACTTATACTAAACCCTCCAATGCATATCTAACTCATACTTATGAAAATATCTTTTCATTCTATTAAAGATTTATTTCCCTACAAAAAAAACAATTCAAACACACATCTATATGAACACACGAATTTATAAGTTTCACTACCCAACAAGAGTTGATATGCCCTTCAAATGTCTTAGAAACAATCCAATATCACAAAATCCACTAGAAAAAAATTATTTTGTGTGGAATAAAATGAGTAGGATATTCCCTTACACTGATAGAGCACTCAGTTAAATAAAATAGTGCTTTTGCTTAAAGTAGCATGAAATGATGAAAAAATATTTTTGTAACAATAATGTAACGGAGCTTATTGATCAACTTCCACAAATCACTTTCAAAACAATTCATCACATTCTTAACCAAAAGTTGGTAATAACTTCTTGGACTTTGTAATGATACTCATTCTATTTCCCTAGTATGATTCCCAAGTTTTATTTCTCAATACAAAAATAATACACTATCAGAATACTGCAAAAACAATCATGAACTTCTTCTTCCTCAATTCAGATATCTTAATATGATTTTCCAAGTCTAATTATCCTTCCCAATAAGGTAACTATATTAATAAGATATTCCTTTTATTATTCTTCATTCTAGTTAGTTTCTTTAAGATATCAAAATCTGGAAACCTTCTTCACTTCCTAGAAATGTGGAGCTTCTCTCTCCTATTTCATGAATATTGAATGTCTTAGAATACAAAAACTATACTATTTCATTTATAGTTATGAAAAAATGGTTTAATTAGAACACTAAAAAGGTTTTATTGATTCACTAAATTTCCTAAATATGTATTCTTCCTTAAATATCATATCCCTCTTTGAATTATTCAACATCTTTTTGAATATTCAAATCTCCTTGATTTTAGGATATCTCTTTCACTTATTCAATGCTTCAGACTTTCTAACAAATCTCTAGTCTGATTCTAATTCTAATTTAGATTTATTAACTTGATTTCTTAATTTCGATAAAGTAAAGTTTTCCCTCTAATTTTATCGACCCGTTTACAAAAAAATAAAAACTGAAGAAATTTCATTATGTTGCCATGTACCACCAGAAATACTATCTTCCCATTCTAATTTGCACATTACAATGGAAGTATATTCTCAAAAATAGTTTCTTCATTATGTTTCTATCCACCAAATGTAATATAGAAAACATATTTCTTCTCATTTAGATTATTATAACCCATTCTCATTCTAATTTTTTCATTACGACTGAGATAGAAGATTCTTTCAAACTTCATCAACTACTTTAACTTCTTCTTTTCTAAGTACAATACCAAAGCTTCTTTAGCAACCAACTTCTTTATATTTTCTAATTATGATAGTTATCAACTTTACTCTTATAAGATTTAAATATTTTGAATTTTGGACAAACTAAAAACCAACATCTTTGGTTTCTCTCGTTACGATCAAGAAAACCTTCACATCTTTCAAACAAATATGAATCTGATGATCTAAGGAAAGAAAAATTTTACTTCAGTAACATCATTCTTCTAAAAAAATTTACATGCAAGAATGGCATCCTTTAATATTTTGATTACATAAAATATTTGCTTTATAATCATCTGAATTATAGTGTAAAGTTTTGTAACTTTCTATCCTTCCCAATAACTTCTTTATTTCCAATCCGAACCTAAATGTGATTGGCCTAAATATGATCACACCAAATTTGATTGGCCTGAATAAAATTGGAAAAACTTCTTCTACCACATTACTTCCTTAATATATCATCACAAGTATTAAAAATTACTTATTATTTGTGAGAAATACAAAATATAAAATCATCATATGATTTATGTCAAATCCATTTTGAATCCAATTCTTTTCTACATAATGATCAAAATATTATTCCAGACCCAAGGTGAGTCTGATGTGACTTTTTTTCAAGAAATTTTTTTCGAATAAAATGGAATTTATTAAATATTGTGAGTATAATTTTTTAAATATTTTGGTTATTACTTTTTTAACAAAAAAACAATGTTAGGTGACTTCTTATTCTTTTATAGTTCCTTGAAAACGAAATACTATACCTAAATATGATTATATTCCTTATCATCTTGGTCCAAACAATCTCATCCTTTGGATTTTATTATCAACCAAGATTCATAAATATCTAAAAATTTTAACCTCAAGAAATAGATAACTTATCAACAACTCTAAGCCTACATGAGTTAACTCATTTTAGAAAACAAGAAATATTGACAAAAAACCTTGTTGTCCAAAAGTAGTGACTCGGGAAAAAATTCCTTATCTTTCTTCCATAGCCATTCTTCCTCAAATTTCTTCCTCATTTTTCTTCCTCATCTTGTCTCTACTTATTAAATATCACAAGAATACAAAAAATTTATTTCCTACAACCACTACAGAAAATAGTTAGAATAGTTCACATAATTACATGTTAGATTCAAATCTTAGCCACAATTCCCCTTTATGTATGCTTCAATATGGATTGATTTATAAATCAACTATCCCCCTTGAAAACACTATGAAAAGATAATATGAGAGAGGGTAAATAATACATACCTCAACATTGAATAGAATGAGTTTGGATGACCATGATCAACCAAAATTTAGAAAGAGTTTTGTTTGGTAAATGTTTTTTGAATATTTTAGTAACTTGTTCTGGTGTAGAAACATACTCGCGCTTCAATTAATTCTTCTCTACATGATCTTTTATGAAGTGGTACTTTATACCCTTACATTTTGAATGGTAATGTTGTGTTGGATTCCTTGTATGGTTTATTACACTTTGATTACCACATCCCAGTACAAAGGGTAACTTTACATCTATAAGTAAGTCTTCCCACTCAATTTTCATCCACATAAATTGGGTATAAGCTTGAGTGGAAGCAACATACTCATCTTCAGTCATCCTAAGAGTTACTGAATTATGTTTCTTTTTATGCCAACTAACACAAATTTTACCTGTAAATATTCTATCATCAAAATTTCATAAACAATAAGTATCTGAATACCCAAACAAGACAATATTTTTTTATCTATTATACATGATTTTGAAATTTTTTGTGCCTTTCATATATCTGAGTATAATTTTTCTAGAAAATAAATGTGATTATTTAGGAGAAATCTGAAATCTTTCACAAAAGGTAACAGCATAAACAATGTCAGGTCTTGAGGAATTCAAATATAAAAATCATCGAATAAAAATCTATAAATATTTCTGATCAACATATATTCCTTCTCCATCTTTAGAAAACATGGTTCCCAATAAAATTAGTATAGAAATTGGTATTTAATTTTCTATGTTGAACTTCTTAACAAGTTCCTTAGAATAATTCTCTTGAGAATGAAAAAAGTGTTTCTTATTTTGTAATATTTGTATCACCATAAAGTATTTAATTTCTCCCATTATGGACTTCTAAATACACTTTTTCATCTCTTTAGTAATTATTTCACAAGTTCTTTCGTCATTCCCAGTAATGATAATGTCATCTACATAAACAATTATCATGAGGGAATACTCATGACTGTCTTTAATGTAATGATTATTATAAAATATTCCTTTCCTAAAACTCATATTTCTTAAGAAAGTATCCAACTAGGAATACCATTACCTTAGAGCTTGTTTTATCCCATACAAGTCTTTATTCAACCAGTACACATAATTTTCATCTTTCCCAAAAACAAAGTCACAAGGTTTTTCAATCTAAACTCCATCATCAAGATCCCCATTCTGAAATGAGGAATTTAAATCCATTTTGAAAAATTTTGTAACTTTGTTGTGTAGAAATAGTAATAAAAATTATAATTATTTCTAAACTTCCCACCATAGAAAATGTTGCCTCAAAATAAACACTTTTAATTTGTGAGTATCCTTTTCACAGTAATATTTCCTTTTTTTCTTGTCACTTAAACTTCATTATTCATCCTATTCCATAAAAATAATTTTATTAGAATATAATTTTTGTTTTTTGGCTTGGGTATGAGTTCCTAAGTATCATTCCATTCTTTCTAATCTAGCTCTTCATTCATACCCTAACCCCATTCTGGATTCTCAAAAGCTTCATTCACTTCTTTTGGCTCAACTTTTGAATACAAAGATGTTTTTTAGAAATTTTTTAAGTTCTTATTAATTTAACCTTCTGATGTTGATCACCAATAATGTTATGGTCCTCCTCTAACTTCCTCATCCCAGGATGATTTATTTAAGTTTCATCCTCATCATGTAAAATAGCTAAATCTGGTTCTTCTCCTTGAGTAGGATTACCTATAGTAACCCAACCATTTCTTACATTAATATTACATGATTTTAAAGATAAAAAAACATAATAGTATTACACATAGATGATCCAATGGTTTTGTGTCTTGGGAAAACTAGGACTATTCATAACTTTTACAACATAAATCATAAACAATCATTTAATTCCTTCTTCACTAGCTTCTTATTGGCACTTTCCCTCTCCTTAGTACATGTAGTCAGCTGACGATATACATAAAAAAAGGGGTGAGCTAAAATCCGAATAAGAGGATAGATATGAACAATATAGCATGGGGTTAGAATAATCATAACATGGGAAAAAGATCATAAAAATGAGAGGAAGCATAAATATAAGACTTGAAATGAGGAAATACATAAAAATGAAACATCATGTCTTAGTGGTTAACTACCACACATACTTGTGAGCAAAGCTAGAATCTTGTCCATATAATTTCACTTTTACTCATGAGATTCATCACTTTACCCAATGAATTGGAGTGCTATATAATTCTGGGTGCCCCCGCACATTCAAACATTCATATTGTGCTATATAATTCTGGGTTCACCCGTCACATCATAATATTATCATTATCATGCATGACACATAGATCATATATCAATAATGAAAAAAACTAACCCATGGAAATTAATTTGTTTCGTCTCATAAGAACACATTCATAAACATTGGGTTCCCAAAACAATGAGGGAATAACATACTTGATACAAGAACCATCGACCTTGAATGAGAAGTAAAAGGTGAGTTCTTAAAAGAAGAGTTCTTTTGGAAGAAATTTTGTTTTACATAACAAATATTTGTAAACATGTATATTCCAGGAGTTTAAATGATCTTATAATGATTTATGTTATATACCATGTGGTTGAATCATTAGATAGAAATTAAATGATGATTGTTTGGGTTAATTTTGTCGGTTTTTCATTCACAAAGAACTTATTTTAATTTATCACTTAGTAATATGTACATAAGTTAGTTCCAGAACATTAAATCAGACATAATAAATATAACATATTCTGGTTCAACTCTAAAAATGGTTTCATTACTAGATCCGAAGGTATAAATGAAAAAAAGAAAACATATCTTTCTTGAAAGAGATAAATTAACACCTCACAAACAACTTTCTCTTTAATAAAAATAAAAGGAAGGAAGAAATGGGATGGATGATATAATATCTCATTAGTATCATAAAATTACATTATATTCATGATACTGGAGTTACCATACCATTTTTACCAATATAGGTGTGTATAGAATAAGAAAAGAACTTGAAATTGAAAGGGAATTAAAGGAGAATATGGAGAGAAATTACCTCTGGAATCCTCCACTTGATATCCTCCTTAAGGGCTTAAGCTTGATCTTTTGATAAGACTAGAAGCTCTTGGACGTGGGGAAGGGCTAGGGAAGATGTTTGGGCATATTTTAGACAAGGCTTCATGCTTGAGAGGTATGAAGAAATGAGGGTGTGAAGGGTTGTATTTATAGTGGAGGGAAGAGGGGTTTCCTTAATATAAAATTTATTAGTTTATTAATATCCCCTAAGACAAGGAATAGTGAGTCTTCAATGACCAATAATAGTAATTTCATCATGGTATTCCCAACTAAGTGGGACTACATCAGTAGAACATCACACATGACTCTATAATTAGCTTATTTAAATTATTTTGTAAATTATGGTATTTCACTATTCATCAAAAATACAAGTATCTCAGAAAAATCCCAAAAATTTACCCAAAAAAATTTATGATGTGTAGAATCAAAAAATGAAGTCCATTTTTCAAAAATAATTTTCTAAATATGATTAATTTAATATTTAATTTAAATCATGGTTTATTGCTAAAAAACAGTATTAAAAGATTCATTTACTTATTCTAAAATATAGGAACATCATACTTTCACTTGAATAATATTTTTAAAATATAATAGGTAAGGTTACTATTCATTAGGGTATATCACTATTCATAAGGGTGTGTTACTATTCATAATGGTAGGTTACTATTCACCAAAAATTATTTTTGTTTTATTAGACTCCAAAAATCATCTTGAACATAACAGTGTATGTTAGATTTTTAAAATTCCCAATACAAAAGTAAAAAACATATGATTAAAGGTCACATAGCATGTATTAGTTCATTATGTTGTGTTTTAGTGTGATTTTATGACATAATTATAAGAAGGGAACTTCCATTGAAAAACTTTGGGTCATTACATTCTTCCCCCCTTATGAAATTTCGCCCCCGAAATTTCACTTTACACAAACATGTGAGGGTACTTCTCCTTCATCGGCTCCTCTGGTTCCCAAGTATCTTCATGAAACTTATGATTCCTCCACAACACTTTGACAAGGTGGTTTGTCTTGTTGTATAGAACCTTATCTCCTTGATCCAGAATCTCTACTGGCTGCTTGTCATATGAGAGATCATCTTCCACCTGTACCACCTTTGAGTAATGTACATGTGAGGGGTTAGGTATGTACTTCCTCAAGAGTGATATGTGAAACACATCATGGACATGAGCCATATTCGGTGGAAGTACAAGACGATAGGTCATGGCTCTTATACGGTCAAGGATTTTAAAGGGGCCAATGTACCTTAGGATTAGCTTCCCTTTCTTCTCAAATCACATGACTCCCTTCCATGGAGATACTCTAAAGAAGACTTTATCTCCAATGTTGAACTCTAAGTCCCTTCGACGGTTATCAGCATAGCTATTTTGACAACTCTGAGAAGATTTGATGTGTTTCTGGATGACTTGAACCTTCTCTTTCATCTCTTGCACAAGATCGGGTCCAAGTAGCTTTCTTTCTCCAACTTCATCCCAACATGTTGGAGTTCTACATTGCTTTCCATACAGATCTTCATATGGATCCATCTGAATACTCGAGTGGATGCTATTGTTTTATGAGAACTCAACCAATGGGATATGTTGATCCCATCCACCTTTTAATTCTAGAGAGCAGGCTATTATCATATCTTCAAGCGCCTGAATATTCATTTCAGACTAGCCATCAATTTGGGAGTGATAGGCCGTAATGAAATTTAATTCAGTACTCAAAGCATGTTTAAGGATCTTCCAAAATTTAGATGTGAACCCTGGATCATGGTCAGAGACAATTGAGAGTGTAACACTGTGTAGTATCACCAATTTATTCACATATATCTTTGCAAGTTGTTCAAGAGAGAGATATTCCAGAATAGCGATAAAATGGGAAGTATTGGTGAGTCAGTCAACCACAACCCATATCGCATTATTTCCCTTTGACGTCTTCGGGAGACCCGTGACAAAGTCCATAGTAACATTTTCCCATTTCTACATGGGTATAAGTGATGGATGCATCATACCTTTGGACTTTTGTTTCTCTACTTTAACTTGCTGACATACCAAGCACCTTGATATATATTCCACAATCACTTTCTTCATGGTATCCCACCAGAAGTGTTCTCAGAGATCACAACACATCTTGGTACTCCCATGATGGATAAATAATGTTGAGCAATGTGCATTTTCCTGTATATTCTACTTTATCCCGGGTGATGAAGGCACACAAAGCCACGTTCCAAACCAAATCACACCATCATTTTCGATATGGAACTCTTGCAGCTTCCCTTCCTTTACTGCATTCACCCTCTTTTGTATATCCACATCATCCCTTTGTGCTTCCTTAATATTTTCTTAGATGGATGGTTGTACAATCATTTGGGAAAGGTATGATTTATCCCCTATCCTTATGATTTCCAAATCCATACTTTTCATATCTAAGAAGATAGGGTCTTTCTCAATCCATAAAATGGATAGAGTAGTGGGTTATTTTCTGCTTAGAACATCAGCTACCTTGTTCTCCTTTCCAAGATGGTGGTGAATAGAGCAATCATAATCCTTGATTAGCTCTAACCATCTCCTTTGATGCATGTTGAGCTCCTTTTCTGTGAATATATACTTTAGGATATTGTGGTCGGTGTGTATGTCACACTTCTCACCATAAAAGTAGTGTCGCCAGATTTTCAAAGAAAAAATTCCAGCTACCAGCTCTAGATCATGCGTTGGGTAGTTCTACTCATGGATCTTCAACTGTCGCGATCTATAGGCTATAACATTATCATTTTGCATGAGTACTCAATGCATCACTGTATATCACAAAAAATTCTCCACTTTCGGTAGTCTCAGTATTGGTGTAGTGATCAGCCTTCTCTTTATCCCCTTGAAGCTTCTGTCACATTCTTCCATCCATACATACTTTCCCCCATTCCTTGTTAACTTAGTTAGTGAGTTTGACAATCGTGAGAAGTTTTTCACAAAACGTCGGTAGTACCCAACTAATCTAAGAAAACTATGGATTTCTGTGACACTAGAGGGCCTGGGTCATTCCTCAATCGCCTTTTTCTTTGAATGATCCATATAAATTCCCTCACGTATGATCACATGTCCCAAAAACATGACTTGCTTCATCCAAAAGTCTCACTTTATGAACTTGGAAAATAAATTCTCCTTTCTCAATTTCGCCAACACAAGTCTTAGATGTTCTTTATGTTCCTCCTTTCTCTTGTAGTAGTTGAGAATATTATTAATAAACACTACAAAAAATTTGCTAAGGTAATGTCTGAAGACTATATTCATCAAATCCATGATGCTTTTTGGGGAATTAGTAAGTCTGAAGGGCATAACCAAAAACTCATAGTGCCCATAACTTGTATGGAAGGCAATCTTATAAATATCTTCCTTCTTCACCTTTACCAGATGATATCCAGAACGAAGATCCACCATTGAGAAGTGTTGAGCTCCTCTTAACTGGTCGAAAAACTCGTCAATCCTTGGTAAAGGATACTTGTTCTTTATGATGATCTTGTTGATTTTTTGATAATTGATACACAGCTGCATTGTTCCATCCTTCTTCTTTATAAAGAGCATT
This sequence comes from Viscum album, assembly GCA_963277665.1. Classification (NCBI taxonomy): domain Eukaryota; kingdom Viridiplantae; phylum Streptophyta; class Magnoliopsida; order Santalales; family Viscaceae; genus Viscum; species Viscum album. The sequence continues at coordinate 1,945,921,458 of OY728148.1, forward strand.
GGTGCACCCCATGGTGATTCACTAGGGCGTATGAACCCTTTGTCCAGATGCTCTTGCAACTTCTTCTTTAACTCCTCTAGTTTGATAGAAGCCATCCTATAGGGACATTTTGAGATAGTATTAGCTTTGGGTATGAGTTCAATTGAGAACTCTACCTCATGGTCTGGGGGAATTATTGGTAACTCTTCAGGAAATACATCTTCATTTTCAATTACAAAGGGCATTTTCACAAGGTTGGAACTATCCTTTGACCCAACCATTTGGGAGAGGTATGCTTCTTCTTAGGGGATCAACATCCACACAGATGAAGGACATTCCGAAGGAGATTTATGATCTTCCTTTAATTTGTATAGAAGCATGGGATGGTTTAGAATATGAAAATATATTTCCTTTTCCCGAAAGATGATATGTTCTCTATATAATGAGATCCAATCCATTCCAATTATAGTGTCAAATTCCACCAAGGGAAGTATTACAAAATTAGCTAGAAGAATCTTCCCACATACTCTAATATAATAAGAAGAAAATACTTGGGTTTCAATTATTGCACCACTAGGTGTTTTTACAGATATCTCTACTTCAAGGTTTCGGGGCTTCGATTCAATAGTTCAATAAAACATGTAAGATATAAAGAAATGCGTAGAACCATGATCAAATAATTATTTTTTCCATTCTTGAGTGAATAGGAAGTTTACCTTGTACGACTTCATTATCTTTCTCCAATTCCTCAGATGTGATGGCATAAGACATCCCTTGTTCCTTTGGATTTGGTGGCTACTGATGCTGATTACCCTCGAGAACTCGAGGTTTAGTTTACTGACTTGCATAGTTCCCTAGCTCCCTCCATTTATAGCATTGGACCATGAGTGGTTCTCTACATTCTTCCACCACATTATCCTTCCTTTTCATGTGTTTTTGACACTCTTGAGCATGATGTCCTTCTTTCCCTCACTTGAAGCATTTCCCCATCCCTTTGATGCAGTTCCCATGGTGCAACATCCCAAATTTTTGGCACGTAGGTCGTTGAGTTTTATTCCCACCTTTATCATTAGATCCACAGTCTTGAAACTCCATATTTATTTTCTTATCACCATATCCGTGCAACCATTCTCCAAACTCCATCTCCACTTTGAGAGCACATAGAACAACTTCTTTATAACTCCAAAACTCTTGAATTTCAAGATCCTTTCAAAGGTTTGGTTTTAGTCCAATGAAGAATCTATCAATTTTTCTATCATTGTTCATAAAAAACCAGAATCATACCTTGCAAGCCTTGTGAAATTCTCTTCATAGGTTGTGATAGATTCTCCTTCTTTTCTCTTGAGCTTTATGAATTCTTCCTCCATCTTCGTACAATGAGTACGTGGGAAATACTTATTAAGAAACATTATCTTAAAGTCTTTCCATTCCATCTCTTCAATTTCTTCCCATGGCTTGGTGTTCTTAATCAAATCCCACCATTGATCGGCTTCTCAATCTAGATGATAAACTGCTAGGGTCGCCTTCTCCATCTTAGTACAGTGAAGAATAGAAAAAATCTTCTATATGGAGTTGACCCATTGTTCCATAGGTATTAGATCAGAAGATCCATTAAACGTCAGTGGTTGTTGCTGCATAAAACATTTGATAACCAGTTTCTCCCTCTTTGGTGAAGGAGGACATTCCCCATTATTAAGGTTATTGTTCATAACCCGAGATAATTGGGTAAGCATCTCCATGATGTTCGGAACTCCACCTCCCAAATCATTGGGTATGTCATTCGGGCAATCGTTGCATTGGACCTCGCACGAGTTGTTGGCCTAGTTTCTCATGGTTTCCACCATTTTCTAAAATAGAAAATGTTAGAACAAAACATAAGTCAACAATTCATGAATAAATAACTTATTCATTTGAAAAATTTATACTAAAATCATAACATATGGGATCCCTATGTATGAAATCTTGTTTTCATATTTTTACTTAGTCTCATGCTAGAGGTTTTATCAAGGTTTCACTAATCCTAATGCCCAAATTAACTAATCCTTTCCTCTGATACCAACTATAGCGACCCAACTTTTTATTAAATTACTATTACATCATTCGAAATATAAAAAAATAATATTATTACACATAAGGGATCCAATGGTTTAGTGTCTTGGGAAAACTAGGACCATTCATAACTTTTACAACATAAATCATAAACAATCATTTAATTCCTTCTTCACTAACTTCTTATAGGCACTTTCCCTCTCTTTAAAACATGTAGTCACCTGAGGATATACATCAAAAAAGGGGTGATCTAAAATCCTATTAATTGGATAGATAAGAACAATATAGCATGGGGTGAGCATAATCATAACATGGGAAAAAGATCATGAACATGAGAGGAAGCATAAATATAAGACTTGAAATGTGGAAATGCATAAAAATGAAACATCATGTTTTAGTGGTTTACTACCACACATAATTGTAAACAAATATAGCATATTGTCCACATAATTTCACATTTAATCATTAGATTTATCACTTTACCCAATGCATTGAAGAACTGTATAATTCCGAGTGCACCCGTCACATTCAAACATTCATATTGCGCTATATAATTCTGAGTGCACCTGTCACATTGTAATAATATCATTATCATGCATAACACATAGAACATATATCAATAATGAACATAACTAACCCATGTAATGTAATGGGTTTCATCTCATAAGAACATATTCATAAAAATTTGGTTCCCAAAACAACCAGGGAATAACATACATGGTACAAGAACCATCAACCTTGAATGAGAAGTAAAAAGTGAGTTATTAAAAGAAGTGTTCTTTTGGAAAACATTTTGTTTGACATAAACAATAGTGGTAAACATGTATATCCCATAAAAGGAAAGACAATTATGAACAAATTATTTTTTAGGAGTAACCATATCTAAAATGGAGTGTAAGACGGAGAACCCGAAGGATGAAATTTGGGTTCGAGAATTTCTTCTTACCTTGTATCTGAACGCTACTTTATCTTTAATGTCCTGTATAATGACATTATATTCATTAATTAGAAATTACAGAACCTTTTATAAATGAAAATGGTTCATTTTGGTTTCATTATGTTATTTTACGGGCCTTTTGATGAGTTATAGGGTTTAAAAACATTGTTCGGAAATGTTCATTGTTTTGGTTTTCATGAGCGGCTCACTTGTATTCATAAATTCATGTTTGGGTAAAACATGGGTAAACATCCAAAATTGATATTACATGTTATTAATGATATTCCAAGCGTTTAAATGATCTTATAACTATTTATTTTATATACCATGTGGATGAATCATTAGATGAAAATTAAATGACGATTTTTTGGGTTAATTTGGGCGGTTTTTCGATCACAAAGAACTTGTTTTAATTTATCACTTAGTAATATGTACATAAGTTAGTTCCAGAACATTAAATAAGACATAATAAATATAACATATTCTGGTTCAACCATAAAAGTGGTTTCCTTGAAGGTGATAAATTAACACCTCGCGAACAACGTTCTCTTTAATAAAAAGAAAAGGAAGAAAGAAATGGGTTGGATGATATAATATCCCATTAATATCATAAAATTACATTATATTCATGATACTAGAGTTACCATACCATTTGTACAAAGATAGGTGGATAGAGAATAAGAAAAGAACTTGAAATTGAAAGGGAATTAAAGGAGAAGAGGGAGAGAAATTACCTCTTGAATCCTCCACTTGAGATCCTAGTTAAGGGCCTATGCTTGGCCTTTTGATGATACTAGTAGCTATTGGACAATGGGGAAGGGCTAGGGAAGATGTTTGGGCAGAGTTTGGACAAGGCTTCATGTTTGAGAGGTGTGAGGAAATGAGGGTGTGAAGGGTTGTATTTATAGTGGAGGGGAGAGGGGTTTCCTAAATATAAAATTCATTAGTTTATTAATTTCCCCTAAGACAAGGAATAGTGAGTCTTAAACGAAAAAGAATAGTAATTTTTTCATGTGAGTCTTCAATGGTATTTCACTATTCATAAAAAATTCAAGTGTCTCAGAAAAATCCCAAAAATTTACCCCAACCATTTTTTGATGTGTAGAATCAAAAAATGAAGTCCATCTTTCAAAAATATTTTTCTAAATATGATTAATTTAATATTTAATTAAAATCATGGTTTATTACTAAAAAACAGTTTTAAAACATTCATTTACTTATTCTAAAATATAGTTACATCGTACATTCACTTCAATATCATTTTTAGACTATCATAATTGATGTTACTATTCATTATGGTATATCACTTTTCATAAGGGTATGTTACTATTCATCAAGGTAGGATACTATTCACCAAAAATTATTTTTGTTTTATTAGACTCCAAAAATCATCTTGAACACAACCGTGTTTGTCGGATTTTCAAAATTTCAAATATAGAAGTGACTGACTTATGTTTAAAGGTCACTTGGAACTTAGTAGTTAATTATGTTGTGTTTTCATGTGATTTTATGACATAACTATAAGAATGGAATTTCCATTGAAAAACTTTGGGTCGTTACATGTCACAACCCCCTCCCACCAAAGATGCCCCTCCTGAGCTGGCAATGGTGAATGGGGGATAATGACCCCCGAGTCCCACCTCCAGTAGGCCCCGGGGTAGCGACTAGCACCAAGGGTATGAGTTTTCACAATTATGGGAGGCATTACCCTTTTTATTTATTTAGGATTGGGAAATAGGAAAAGTCAACCGCCAAAAAGGAAAAGAACAAGTGTATATAAATATACCCAAACCAAGACCACATGCATGTTTAAACAATTTTATAACAAGGTACAAGTAAAAGAAAGCTCAAAGTATAATACCAAAAGAAAAAGTACAGCAACAGCAACAACTCCAACTGCCCGACTAGTAGGGTCCCGCACGGCCCTGGTAGTCCTCCTGGAAACCTGAAAGTAAACATTGGGTGAGCATACATGTATACTCAGTAGGGAAACCTAAAGCTCTCATGCACAAGTGGGGAGACATCCTAATGTCCTGTGAGAACAACAGAAGAATCCTATTAAGGAATCCTATCCACCCAACCTCACCAGCCACACTCACCAAAAACACAATCACAACAGGTAGTAGTATATATGAACAAGAGTATTGGGTAACCCGCACCATTTACCTTTTTAGTTAGCTGATCTTCCTAACGGAGAACATCGTGACGCTGCCACACTCTCCCCGCCCGCACACACCTGGGCCTCACAACCACGTATCTCGCCCGCACACACATAGGCCTCACAACCACGTATCCCGCCCGCACACACCTAGGCCTCACAACCACGTATCCCGCCCGCACACACCTGGGCCTCACAACCACGTATCCCTCCCGCACACATCTGGGCCTCACAACCACGTATCTCGCCCGCACACACCTGGGCCTCACAACCACGTATCCCGCCCGCACACACCTGGTCCTCATCCCAAATATTTTTGGGAAAAAGTAGAACCTGTCCGAAGAGTCTTGGGCTAAAGCCACCCCAATTGAAACCTACCCAAAGAGTCTTAGGTGTAAGGTCGCCTCAAGCCATTAGAGGCTAGGGTAGAAAGAGCAGGAAAGAGCTAGTAACTAAGGGAAAACACCCTCTCCCATAAAATGGGAGTGTTCTGCACTAAGTGCTCAACATGGGTGGGGTGCGATAAAACACAAAAGATACAGATATATATATATATATACCAACCACACAGCCCAACCTATGGCTTCTACACAAATAAATTGATCATGTACCTCCGCAATGCTACTACGAAGCATGCATACAACAAACAACCCCAACCCCATTTAGGTTTTCATATTTCAGCAGAATTAGTTTATTTAGTTCCTTAACTACTGGGCAACTATCCACAACCAACCACATCGTTCGATCGTAAAACATATCCATGCCATCCACAAAAAAAGTTAGGAAAACACAACCAACACAACCAAGTCCTTCTTATCAACCAACCAACCCCATTTATTATTAATCTCGTTCCATTACCATGCTCCACCATTCATTAACTCATCCACTTTTTATTTATTATTCACAACCCATAGTCCGTTCACATTCAAACTCATCCCTGCATCCCCGCTGCCAACTGCCATAACCACAAATGCAACATACATCATTATCCCTTTAATACCATTTATCACAGCCCCGCTGCCCGTCACCAACATAACATTCACACCAACCTACAGCCAAGTCAACTGCATCCCCGCTGCTCACCCAAACCACAACAACCCACAAAAAAACTCCATCACATGCCATGTATCCATGCCAACACCCACATGTTCATTATTCCATTTTGTTTAACCGGGGTGATCACACAAGGGTTCCAGATTTTAAATCATCCAACTTTAAGTGATTAACCAAGTTCCACATTCAACAAAGTTCCATTCACAAAAATGGTCTAGAAGATAGGGAAACATTTAATTGTTCAAGAAAAGGACCCCAATGACTGTGATTTTCAGTAGGCATAGTCCTATTCAATTCACAACAAAATGTCACAGGATATAAATAAGTAACTGCATTCACGAACTTCCCACCCCTATTATATAAGATAGTTATTATCTTTATTAAATGGTTAAACTATTTCTCATGAAAATGAAAGGATACCCACCCTGCATGATGCACAAATTAGAGAGATGAAGGTAAGATCCCTACCTCAATAGGTTCCGATCGCAACGCTCCCCCGGATCAACTTTAGAAGACGTTCGTCAGCGTCCGTCACTTCCGTTGAGTCCCGAAAAAACCTCCTCAGGTGGAAGTCGGAAAGGAAAGGCCGAAGGAAAGACAACGGATCCAATCTTGGAAGTTCCACCTCATCGTTACGATCTCGTGGCCGCTGATGGATTGTAAATCAGAGCTCGGACGAAGAAGTTATGGAAGAAAGATCCTTCGAGTCTCTTGGGAGAGCTCTGCTCAGATGAAAGGGGAGGAGAGGAGTGAATTGAAAAAAAAGGAGGGGACCCCTCCTTTTATAGGCGATAAAAGAAAAAGTACATGGCGTGTACTTTATGGTACACGGCCTGTACTCGGTTATTTCACACGGTCTCCACGTGGCTTCCAACACGGCTCCGCGGCTGTTGACTGGTCAACACATGGTTTTAGGGTAACGCATACGCGGGGAGGGACTACAAGGTGTGTAGGTTGGACACACGGCGTGTACCCATTTATTGCACACGGCAAGGACATGGCTCCAACATGGAACACAGCTGTTGACTGGTAACGTGTACGCGGGGAAGGACTACACGGCGTGTAGAACTGGACACACGACGTGCACCCATTATTCCACACAGCAAGGACACAACCTTCAATACGGGGTATACCTAGAAAGGGAGTACACAGCGTGTAGTTTCAAAATTCTGGAAAATGTGGGAAAAGTCCATTTTACCCTCCATAACACTTCTTGACCTTCTTTTGACAAAGGATTAGTCCGGAGAGGTCCGGGCCATTGCATCAGATACCTCTTAAAACATTCTCATCACCGGGAATTCAAAAACCAACCCAGAGGAAACCCAACAAGATACCTCTTAGGGTTCTTGTTATAATAGGAACCCTACCAACAACCCTAATCATATGCGTTAGGAATTCCTTCTCCTATGTCGAGATATTATCTGCTTTAGGCGGCACTGACTCGCCTGCACGGGTTCAATCGCATCCTCATTAATGCGTCTCGATTAAGAATTGGGTCTTCCCTCTTTCATACATTAGTATTTTTCAACTTGCACTACCCCCAACACCACATAACCAACACACTGCCCGATCACATGGGTTTGGGAAATTCCTTCTCCTATGTCGAGATATTATCCGCTTTAGGTGGCACTGACTCACCCGCACGGGTTCAATCGTATCCGCATTAATGCGTCTCGATTAAGGGTCAGGTTTTTCCTTTTCCCACACATCCGGACATGTTACACATTACCAGGGAACAAGGAAACAAAAGTTCTCACAACCGACAAGCCAATCATTTCATATATCAAAGGTATAGAGTACAATATCAACACAAATCTCAGAAGAACAAGGAAAACACAAGTCAAAACAACTCCGGGTACTGAGCGTGCATCTGGGTCTCCCGCTCCCAAGTGCTCTCCTCGAGGCTGCCACGCCTCCACAACACACAAACCCAGGGAATGGTTCATCCACATAGCACTTTCTCCTTACGATCCTCGATTCTGACTTGTCGTTCCTCGAAGTTCGCGTCATCTCCCATATCTAACTCTCCCCAATCGATAATGTGAGAGTCGTAGTGTAAGTACCAACGAAGCTGGGATATGTGGAAGACGTCATGAACCTTCTCCAACTGATGTGGCAGGGCCAACTGATATGCCACCTCGCCGACTTGCCTCAGCACCTCAAAAGGTCCGATGAACCTAGGTGAGAGCTTGCTCCCTTTCCCAAACCTCTGCTGCCCCCGTCGAGGGGAAACCTTCAAGAACACATGATCTCCCACCTTGAACTCCAAAGGCCTCCTCCGATGATCAGCATAAGACTTCTGTCGGTCCTGAGACACTTTCATCCTCTCACGTACAAGATGGACTTTCTCTTTGCTACTCTGCACTACCTCTGGCCAAGAGCACCTGTCTCACCAACCTCTGCCCAGCAAATGGGTGAAAGACATGGCCTTCTATATAAATCCTCAAACAATGCCATTCCAATAGTAGAGTGGAAGCTGTTATTGTAGGCAAACTCCACTAAAGTCAAGTGTCGTATCCATGATCCTCTTAAATCCAGAACGCATGCTCGCAGTATGTCCTCCAACATTTGGATAGTCCGCTCTATATGCCCATCGGTCTGGGGGTGGAAAGCTGTGCTAAGGCGTAGATGGGTGCCAAAATCATATTGTAGCCCCCTCCATACTCGTGAGGTAAACCGAGTATCCCGATCTGAGACGATAGTCTTTGGAACTCCATGTAAATGTACCACCTCATCTACGTACCTTTGTGCTAAGGTACTCACCGAGCCTGACTCCTTAATTGCTAAGAAGTGACCTGATTTCGTCAGTTGATCCACCACTTCCCAGATAGCATCATAACCACCCTTAGCTCTGGGTAGTCCTGTGACGAAGTCCATTGAGAAGTCATCCCACTTCCACTCAGGGACATCTAAAGGGTGCAACAACCCACTGTGAACACGATGTTCAGCCTTCACTTGCTGAAACACTAGGCATTTAGCCACAAACTCCGCCACTTCCCATTTCACCCCCGGCCACAAAAACTATTCCCTCCAGCCTCGATACAATTTTGAAAATGTTGGCTGTACTGCCAAGGCTTAGCTATGGAACTCACGGAGAACTCCCTCACGCATTGTCTCCGGGACAAACAACCTTCCATGGAAAAGCATCTAATGTCAGCTATCCTCTGACCATCCTTCTGGAGCATTCCCCTGATCGACACGATCCTGCATCACTTCCACCTCAGAGTCCCCCCACTGGGACTCTTCCACCTGCTACAACAAGGAGGACTGCACCGCCATCTGAAACAAACAGCCTCTAACAGCTTCTACCTTAGCATCCAAGTGCAAGGAAGCCAACTCTCCCATCGCCTTCCAAGCATCAGCAGATTCCCGAACCACTTCCTGATGCGACTTCCTGCTCAGGGCATCAGCCACAACGTTGCCCTTACCTTCAATGTAATAGATCTCAAAGTCACAGTCTTGGAGAAATTCGACCCATCTCCACTGTCGTAAGTTCAGGTCACGCTGGGAGAAGATATAACACAGGCTCATGTGATCTAAGAAGACCACAAAGCACTCCCCAAAGAGGCAATGTCGCCACAACTTCAGTGCGAACACTACTACTGCAAGCTCTAGGTCATGGGTGGCATAGTTACGCTCGTGAGGGCGTAACTTCCTAGACCCATAACAGATCACTCCCTTCTTCTGCATCAACACGCACCCCAGACCAAGGCCAGAAGCATCACAAAACACCTCATACAACAACCCTTCCTCTGGAAACCTGAGTATGGGAGCACTGACAAACTTCTCCTTCAGGTAGTCAAAATATTTCTGGCACTGCTCGCTCCATAGGACGACCTGGTTCTTCCTCGTCAAAGCTGTCAATGGAGCAGCAACTTGAGAGAAGTCCGAAACGAACCTCCGATAGTAACCTGCTAACCCCAGGAAACTACGAACTTTTTCCACGCTCTTGGGTGCTGCACAAGAACCAACTAATTCAACCTTCGACGGGTCCACTGACACTCCATGCTGAGACACCACGTGCCCAAGGAAGTGCACTTCTTGTTTCAAGAACTTACACTTCGACAATTTCCCGTAAAGCTGGTGGTGTCGAAGGACTCCCAAGACTGCCCTGAGATTCTCAACGTGCTCCTCCTCTAATCTTGAGTAGATCAGGATGTCATCGATAAACAGAATGACAAACCGGTCCAGAAACTCTCGGAATACAAAGTTCATAAGTCCCATGAACACAGCCCGTGCATTCGTAACTCCAAACGGCATCACCACAAACTCGAAGTTCCCATACCTGCACTTGAAAGTCGTCTTCGAGATGTCACTATCTTTTACCCTCAGCTGATGATATCTAGATCGTAGATCAATCTTGGAAAACCAACCTTCTCCCCTCAGTTGGTCGAAGAGATCATATATCCTTTAAAGGGGGTTACGTATCTTGACCGTTACCTGGTTCAACCTTCGGTAGTCTATGCATAGCCTGAGACCACCATATGCCTTCTTCACGAACAAAACTGGAGCACCCCATGGAGATACGCTGGGTTGAACAAAACCCTTCCCCATCAGATCGTCAATCTGAATCCGCAACTCCCGCAACTCTGAAGGTGCCATCCGATAAGGGCCCATCGAAATTGGACGGGCACCAAACTGTAATTCTATCCCGAACTCAACGTCACGCTGGGGGGGTAGAGTAACAACCTCCTCAAGAAAACATTGAGGAACTTCCTAAGAACCTCTAGAACATCTATCATCTCTGTATCAGCTGGAACCACTGATATCCCACCTAACAAGGAAAGGAGAGGCTCCACACGCCGGCTTCCCACCTGATAGCTCCTCTCGCCAACAAAAGCTACACGCTGCTCGTCCACATCGGAGAACACGAATCTTCTCTGGAAGCAGTCGATAACGGCACTAACAGAAAACAACCAGTCGATGCATAGGATGACATCGTATGGCTACATCTGTAACAGAAGAAGGTCCCCACTAGATCGATGTGGTCCCAACGTCGGCCCACATCTCCAGCAAACACAAGATATGCTGGTCTGGCCTCTAACTGGTGTACTCAGTACTAGTGGTAGGGAAATTCTCTCTACGTCTAGTCCCAAAGCATGGGCTAGACCAGGTGCAACAGAGGAGTGTGAAGATCCCGAATTGAACAAAGCAGAAACAAGAGTGCTGAACAAACAAATCGTACCTCGCACCACCTCTGGTCCCGCCGGAGCTGTCAACTCTGCTACGTGAAACTGTCCACGCCCAGCTCCTCTGCCTCTCTGATGTTGTCCACCTCCCCGACCACACCCTGGTCGAGGTCCATGAGGGGAACCCTGAGGTCGGCCTCCTCCCACAAAGTCTGCCCTCGGAGGAGCATGGTCCTTCTGCTGCTGGAAGGGCCTCACTAGAAACTGGTGCTGCTGAGGTGGGCGATGAACCTGCGCACCTCCACTGTACTGAGTTCGAGTCGGGCACCAACTCTGAACGTGCCCGAAACCTCCACAAGAAAAACACCTTGGTCCTGGGCTAATGAAAAAGGGAAGAGGACCCGAAGATCTGAACTAGAACTACTGGGGCCTGCTCCCCACTGGCCTGAACCTGGAAGGTCCCGTCGTAGGAGACCTGCTGCTGACTGCTTTCCCCTTCGTCGAGCCTGGCTGGATCCCCTCTCGGGGTGCACCTCCCAGCGAGTGCATCCTCTCTACAACCTATCCCTTCTTCTATATCGCCAAGTACGTCGGAAGTGTGAAGGGGGTGATAGCATACTGGAGCGAAGGATGAAGCGCCTCCTCCAAATGTCTCGCCCGAGACTCCTCATCTGGAAAGAGATCTGGAGCAAAGCGCAGGAGATCCTTGAACTTGATCACCAGCTCTCGTACTTACATACTCTCCAGCTGAAGGGAGAGTAACTCCTGCCGCTTCTCCGCCTTGATCATGGAAGAAAGGAATCCCTCTCGGAATTCCTTCTCAAAGTCAGCCCATGGAACCTCGGCCTCTATCCTCTCTCCGAGGTAGAGTTTCCACCACTGTCGCGCCGCACCTCTCAGCTGACTGACCACTAGGGGAACCCAGTACTCCCTCGGAGCATGGATCAAGGTAAAAGCAATCCCTAGCTCCTCAAGCCACCCCTCCATCTCTGTATCCGAAGTACTACCCTCGTACTTCTTGAGCGTCTGCCGCTGGAAAGAATGGAGAGTCTTCTGCTACTGGCTATCTTCCTCCTCTCGGTTAATCCTCAACTGATCGACCGCCTGAATCTGTTGGGCCTCAGTTGTCTGAGCCACCCGGGGATGACGTCCAGGTGCCAAAGCTGTACGGTAAACAAGGATCGCCTAAGCCCAAGTAGTTAAGAAAACTCAAGGTTTTATTTTATCATTTTATTTCAATTTCTTTCCCAGAACACCCAAATCAAGTAAAACAAAAACATGATGATACATGTACCTTCCCTGGGGTCTCTACCCTGCAATCAATGTAGTCTCACTTGGTCGTTTGGTAGGCTTAGAGTCCTTGCATCGGATCACGGGGGGGCCCAAAATCCAGTGTCCTAGCCGGTCTTCCCTGGCCTATGTCACACACCAAGATTAACTAACATTGTTGCCCTACCATCCCATGCAATCCTCACTGTTCCTAACTCTAGACTCCATCCAATCTGACAACCATCACCTCTAATACCATTCTGTCACAACCCCCTCCCACCAAAGATGCCCCTCCTGAGCTGGCAATGGTGAAAGAAGGATAATGACCCCCGAGTCCCGCCTCCAGTAAGCCATGGGGTGGCGACTAGCACCAAGGGTATGAGTTTTCACAATTATGGGAGGCATTACCCATTTTATTTATTTAGGATCGGGAAATAGGACAAGTCAACCGCCAAAAAGGAAAAGAACAAGTGTGTAGAAATAAACCCAAACCAAGCCCACATGCATGTTTAAACAATTTTATAACAAGGTACAAGTACAAGAAATCTCAAAGTACAATACCAAAAGAAAAAGTATAGAAACAGCAAAAACTCCAACTGTCCGACTAGTAGGGTCCCGCACGACCCTGGTAGTCCTCCTGGAAACCTGAATGTAAACGTAGGGTGAGAATACAAGTAAGCTCAGTAGGGAAACCTAAATCTCTCATGCACAAGTGGGGAGACATCCTAATGTCTCGTGAGAACAACAGAAGAAACCTAGCAAGGAATCCTATCCACCCAACCTCACCAGCCACACTCACCAAAAACACAATAAAAAAAGGTAGTAGTATATAAGAACAAGAGTATTGGGTACCCTGCACCATTTCCCTTTTTAGTTAGCTGCTCTTCCTAACGGCGAAGGTCCTGACCTTTCCACACTCTCCCCACCCGCACACACATGGGCCTCACAACCACGTATCCCACCCGCACACACCTAGGCCTCACAACCACGTATCGCGCCCACACACACCTGGGCCTCACAACCATGTATCCTGCCCACACAAACCTGGGCCTCACAACCATGTATCCCGCCTGCACACACCTGGGCCTCATCCCGAAGATTCTTGGAAAAAATTTGAACCTGTTCGAAGAGTCTTGGGCTAAATCCACCCCAATCGAAACCTACCCGAAGAGTATTAGGTGTAAGGTCACCTCAATCCAAGACAACCTAGGGGAGAAGGAGCAGGAAGAAGCTAGTAACTAAGGGAAAACACCCTCTCCCATGAAATGGAAGTGTTTAGCACTAAGTGCTCAACATGGGTGGGGTGTGATAAAACAAAAAAGATACAGATATATAAATATATACCAACCACACAGCCCAACCTATGGATTCTAAACAGAGAAACTGAGCACGTGCCTCTGCACTGCTACTATGAAGAATGCATACAACAAACAACCCCAACCCCATTTTGGTTTTCACGTTTCTGCAGAATTAGTTTATTTAGTTCCTTAACTATTGGGCAACTATCCACAACCAACCACATCGATCGTTCTTAAAACATATCCCTGCCATCCACAAAACAAGTTAGGAAAACACAAGAAACACAACCAAACCCTTCTTATCAACCAACCAACCCCATTGATTATTAATCTCGTTCCATTACCATGCTCCATCATTCATTAACTCTTCCACTTTTTATTTATTATTCACAACCCATAGTCCGTTCACATTCAAACTCATCCCTGTAGCCCCGCTGCCAACTTCCATAACCAAAACTGCAACATACATTATTATCCCGTTAATACCATTTATCGGAGCCCCGCTACGCGTCACCAACATAACATTCACACCAACCTACAACCAAGTCAACTGCAGCCCCACTTCTCACCCAAACCACAACAACTGAAAAAACACCCCCATCACATGCCATGTATCCAAGCCAACACCCACATGTTCATTATTCCATTTTGTTTAACCGGGGTGATCACACAAGGGTTCCAGGTTTTAAATCATCCAACTTTATGTGATTAACCAAGTTCCACATTCAACAAATTTCCATTCACAAAAAAGGTCTAGAAGATAGGGAAACATTTAATTGCAGAAGAAAAGGCCCCCAACGACCGTGATTTTCAGTAGGCATAAGCCTATTCAATTCACAAAATAATATCACAGGATATAAAGTAGTAACTGCATTCACGAACTTCCCATCCCCGTTATATAATCCAGTTATTATCTTTATTAAATGGTTCAACTGTTTCTCATGAAAACGAACGGATACCCACCCCGCATGATGCACAAATTAGAGAGACGAAGGTAAGATCCCTACCTCAACAGGTTTCGATCACAACGCTCCCCTGGATCAACTTTAGAAGATGTTTGTCGGCGTCCGTCACTTCCGTCGATTCCCAAAAAAACCTCCTCAGGTGGATGTCGGAAAGGAAAGGTCGTAGGAAGGACAACGAATCCAATCTTTAAAGTTCTGCCTCGTCGTTATGATCCCGTGGACACTGATGGATCGTAAATCGGAGCTCGGACAAAGAAGTTATGGATGAAAGAGCCTTCGAGTCTCTTGGGAGAGCTCTACTCAGAGGAAAAGGGAGGAGAGGAGTGAATTGAAAAGGAGGGGACCCCTCCTTTTATAGGTGAGAAAATGAACAGTACACAGCGTGTACTTTATGGTACATGGCATGAACTCGGTTATTTCACACGGTCTCCACACGGCTTCCAACACGGCTTTGCAGCCATTGAATGGTCAACACACGGTTTGAGGGTAACGCATATGTAGGGAGGCACTACACGGCGTGTAGTTTAGACACACGACGTGTACCCATTTATTGCACACGCCAAGGACACGGCTCCAACACGGCACACGGCCGTTGACTGGTAACGCGTATGCGGGGAAGGAATACATGGCATGTAGAACTGGACACACGGTGTGCACCCATTATGCCACACAGCAAGGACATGGGCTTCAACACGGGGTATACCCGGAAAGGGAGTACACGGGGTGTACTCAAACTACACGGCGTGTAGTTTCAAAATTCTGGAAAGTGTGAGAAAAGTCCATTTTACCCTCCAAAACACCTATTGACCCTCTTTTGACAAAGTAATGGGCTGGAGAGGTCTGATCCATTACATTACATTACCACTGTCGGCATCGTTATCAGGATTTTCAATAAAAATTTCCTTATCCTGCTCAAATTTCTTATCAGCAAAAGTTTTTTTTTTCTTCCTCAACCTTTTCAACATATTCACATTACTATAAAAAACAAGTCTTCTTGTACCAATGTTGAAACATATGTATCATCTTTATTTCGGAGCATAAACAAGAAAAATTCCATCTTTACATCACTTCTCAAACTTTCTATGATTTACACCCTTCTTTATAATACTTGGACTCCAAAAAAATATTAAGTGTGTCAGACATTGAATTTTTCAATAAAACAATAAATATGGAGTCACATATGAAAATTGTCTATAGAAACATTGTTTTTGAAAATACACATTAGTACTCATTGATTGCCTCTAAATGTATTGAGAAAGACCATATTCATGTAACATAGTAATCCACATTTCATCCAAACATCTATTCTACTTTTTAGAATCCCCACACTATTGAGGAAAGTGTGTGGGGAACTATACTCATGTTGAATTCCATCCTCCTCGTGATAAAATTCAAATTATTCATTTTTATACTCACCACCATTATCAGTTTCCAATATATTCACTAAATACTCATATTCCTTTTCATATTTCCTCAAAAAACTTTAAAAATTTTATAGAAAATCTAACTTATGTTTCATATCCTTATCATAAGTAATGTGAGTAAATTCATCAATTAATGTGATGAAGTACTTGTTTCTATTAGTTAATTTTTTTCTCATTGCCCATAAATATCATAATGAATATGTTCTATGGGTCATTTGGAACAAATATCAACTTTCTTATACCCTAATTTTGTAATTTTTTATATCTAAACAATTGTGCAACCCCATTCTCTTCGTCCTAACATATCAAGAATACCACTAAACCTTTATTACATTGATAACATTGTCATGATTCATTGACACTTGTGACCTAGCATTTTATGCAACAACAGATCATATTTCACTATAACCAAGTAAAAATAATTTTTTATCTCACCAATTTGAAATATGATTCCTTTTGTGTGTTGGAATCTTGTAACTATATTTCCATATTCCCCAATTTTGAAAACAACCCAATATTTTCTAAATATAACTTGGTTACCATCATCAAATTTTTTATCACTAAATAGTTTTTTTTCAACCCATCAACGTATAACTATTTCTTGGATTTCATCTTTTCTTTCCCAATGATGGTTGATCCATCAACTTTGATTCTCGGAGATTCATTTTTTTCAAATGTCACTATTCCTTATTTGAATTATTTCAAAATTTTCAGCAACTTTATGTATCCTATAATATGATAAGAACAACCACTATTCCCAAGGTCGTTTCATTTTATAGATTTAAAATCAGTTTCAATAGCAAGATATTTTCTTTCCCCTTTTCTTCCTACTCCTCCAGTTTCTGAGAATTGTTAGAAAATGTTGTGCAAGTAACAAAACAAGAAAACACTTAGGAATATTTACAAGTAGTTTAAATCTTTCACAAATTTTTTCTAGGGGTTGTAACCTATTCTTAACTTTTACACCAAAATTCTTAGGTTTCTTCTAACCATCCTTATCAGACTCCTTCAATTGAGAGGATTGACTCCCTCTCAAACCATACCTTTCATAACCTGTGGAATTGTAGTAATTTTGTTGGTTGAACCAAAACATATTTTCTATATTTGCAAATCCACCTTAATAATATCAGTATCCATAGAAAGAGTATTTTCTTTTGAAGCTTTTGGATTGATTGGTCTGGTCAGTCTGTTTCTTAGCAACCTTCTTAACAGAACTTTTTTAACCACCTATATTTTCACACGGTTTTCTTTTCTACCTTATCATAACTAGAAGTTGTAAGATATTTTCTGTATTTAGAATGTTCAGAGAATTTTTCAGACTTATAATTTTATAAACTTATGACTTCACAACTTTTTTGGCCTTGGCCACAAACATGTCTTTCCCGACTTTCTTCATTTCAAAAACATTACCAGATTTCTTTTCAAGAACAACATATGCTTTCTTCAAAACCATTAGAGGTATATTTTGATCTTTATTAGGTTTTTACTTATGAGAACATTCACTATATTCATATATAGACTTTTAAAAACTTGTACCTCCCTGTTCATCTATATAAATTTTTTTTATATGTTCTGATTCTTATTCTTTTTCCATTAGCTTAACATAGATATTTTCATTATGATTCTTTTATTTCTCAAGAGATTTCATAAAATCATTAATCTCTTCCATCATCTTTACTATATCTTTTAGAAAACCTTCTATATTGTTTATTGAGGAATTTTTAATTTTTAGATTCATGATTTCTTTTTCAAGACTCCCAATATTCCTCTGGAATTCTATCAAAATCTTATTTGAGATGAAATTTTAATTGGGTTTCTTCTTCTTCCAAACTTCTACATTCTAATTATTATTTATTCACTAATTAAATAGTAGTATTTTCTCAAACTTTTTCAAAATATTTTTTTGATTAAGATTCACAATCTTCTTCTTATTCATCTTTAGATAAAAATATTCTTCTTTCTTATTTGAAGAACTTTTTATCTTTCCCTCTGGAAAAATATTTATTTTTGTCACCATGTTTCTTCCATGACCTTATTGGCCTTATTTATCTTTCATCACAATCCTATTCTTTCTTTATTTGAGGGAAATTCTATGCAATGTCTCTAACAACTACACATTCAAAAAAATAAAGGGAAGTTTCCCTTTGAACTTAACTTCACCTCTACAAAAAATTTAGAAATAAAGTATAAAATTTCATCAATATTTTTGCATACCTCATTTTTGGAGTAAAATTTAGCAAAAACACATTCTTTAATAACATTCTTAGACATTTATTTATTGGTGTCTTTGAAATAAATTTCTCTATCTACTTTTTTTTCTTTCATAACTTTATACCTTCTCATTTCATATTTAATGAGAGTACTATGAAAATCATCTAGAGATCGAGTTTTAGGATCTCTATCTTACAATGATGAAACTTTTGAATCCAACTAGTTGGGAAGAATTTTTAATATCTTTTCAACAACTGTAGAATCTTCTAAATTTTCGTCAATACATATAATTGTAATAAAAATTTCATTTAACCTAGTAAATAAGTCCCCAACTGATTCGTTTTCACCCATACTGATATCTTCATACTTGGGCCTCTAGATTTTCAACATTACCATCTTTACTTTTTTATTGCCTTCATAAATGTTTTTAAAATTACCCTAGATACCTTTGGAAGTGGAAATACCTTTCACTCTTAAAAAATAACTTTCAAAAGGTGATGAGAGTAAATTATTTTCACCTCTTACATCATTATTAAGATTCTTATTATCAATTGTTGTAAGAGGAACCGTATCATCAATAGGGTTATTGGAAATTAATGTTGGTCTAATGAAGAACTGGCTTCCCTCTCACTTCTCTTCTCCTCGATGGAGTAGTTCATGGTCGCGATACTACCACCCCTCCTTGGTTCTCTATGGACGAGAAGGGGGGTTGATCCTCCTTTGAATTTGCTTCCTTTCTGTAACCATAGCTTCTCCCCCTTCACTAACCCATCTTCCCCAACTCTCTTACCTTTAATCAAAGTAATCCCTTAGGTCCAATATTGCACAGATAGAGTTATCGTGGCCCCTATTTCTTCATTGCAGTTCATGGAAGCTTTGGTGGTCATAAAACTCACTCTGGTGGCCTGCTTTTGTAAGAAACGTCCATCCGTTGATTCTTTAAATAGGTGTGTGAACTCTTCTTTGAATTTTTAGGACCATGTGATTATTGGTCTTCTAGATGCAAAGAATATTCAAATCCATTTCTCAATCGAAGATGGCCTGGTTTAGGCTTTGGCTTCTAGTCCACGATGTTTGGAGGGCTTTGGTTTTTCCCTCGTCTGGTGGACCTTTGACTTTAACTTGATGAGAGACTCTCTGGTCTTTACAATATGGATTTCTCTTCATAGACTCCCTTTATCATTCTAGAATCAGGCGATTCTCCAATTCATTGGAAACATGGTAGGGTGCTACCTCTGTTCTGATTCTCGTACCAAGGTTGTATGCCATACAGCCTCTCTAGGGATCTATATTGAATATGATGTGTATAAGGGACCTATGGACTACTTTACCATCAAAATTGAAGGTGAAATCCTCTATAACCCGAAGGTATGTATAAAAATAGAACCGATTATTGTGGTCTCAGTGATCATCTTGGACATTTGGCTTCAGTATGCTTTCAAGGGTGTAGTTTTATCCATGTTCATCCCACAAAGGAGGGGGTGGTTTTGACGATGGAAAGGTGCAGTCTTTGCACTCTTGGGAGTAGAACCTTATAGCCTTAATATAGGAGAACATTCATCCCTCTTATTCTCACTTGATGACTGATGCTACCAAGAACACCCTTTGCGAGACAGGGAAAAGGGGGGCCAATCCAATGGTTCTTGACATCTTCGTGTGCTTGAAGCAGGACCTAGGCATCCCAAACAGGATGCAGAATGCATTAGGGCCTAAGGAAGCATGTATTCCAAGAATCCAGAATGATTTTGTAGGTGATTCGTCTATTGAGATAGAGAATTTTAGTGTTACTAGGGAAAATGTAAACATAATATAGGAGGGGAATGTGTGTGAGGTGGATGCTCAAACAGGACAAGGACGAGGAGAGTCTAGAGAGGTGAGAGTATTGGGTCCACTGTACCCAAACACATTCATTTCAAAATCCCTATCCTTCACAAAGGTTATGTATACCAGTATTCAAGATAGACTTAAGGTAGATCTTAAAGGGAGTAGCTCCAATAATCGGTTTGTAGTTTTGGGTACGGGGTGTTGTAATGCACCTAAAAATTGAACTAAAGTGGAGGCAGCTCAATATGAGGTCCCTCCTATTGGGATGGAGCACCATGAAGTGGACATTGATTCTACCTCAGAGTCAATAGATTCCAAGGAAGTTCAAATTATAGAGGATTATTTGAGGTACTCCTACAAGAAAGAAAAAACATTACCATAGACTCATATGGATTTATCCAACACTTCTAGAGGATGAAAAGATTCAATAACAATTCTAATCTACCTAGCCACCCTATTGCAAGATTATCCAGCAAAGGAAAATTGCCACTAACATGTGGAGAAAACAAGCTCAAGAGAAAGCATAAAGGCCCTTATAAGCAGGTGGAGTCAGGGACTCAGAAGGAGCCACAATCTCAAGCAGGTGATGCATCAGTTACGGATCAGGTGCATGTAGAGAAAGATAGTGTCAGGTTAGATTTTTCCCTGAGTAGTAATGAACTAGTATATTGTGAAGTTTGGGATCTTATCATCATTTTCAATGAGGAAACCATAGAGAATGATTTAGAGGCCAATGCATCACCGGAGGAGCTAGTAAACTACATAAATAAGATCTCAGTGGAGGATTTTATTCAAACCTGGGACAAGGTGGACGAAAATATTGAAGGACTCCTCCAATAAGATCCATATGAAAAGGCCAAAGATCTACAATGGAGTCTCTATAGATGTAAGGTTTCTAAAATACTAAAACTACAATTCAAAGAGCCTTCCATTATGAATGAAGTTGGTTGATTTCCAATTTTTGAACCTAGATGGATTCACACTTTTTTCATAAAAGTAATTTAATAAAAATATTATATATTGGTCAATATCATCAATAATAGGAAATACATTTATTATAGCTTCAAGAACATCATACCAAAGAGATATAAGATAAGGAATTATTTTATCTTTCTAGATAAGATAATTCATTCCATCAAAGACTAGAATCCTCTTACTGTTCACACAATTCTGATTCTCCATCATAACATTTCTTCATAACTTCAGTAATAGAAAAAATGATGGTAACCTCCCTCAAATATCAATTGAGATTACCCAGTCTAGATTCAACTATTACTGAGTGAGGGAGGGGTGAATTAGTGATATATTTTTCTTCTAAGTTTCCCTACTTATGAAAAAACTTTCACCTCATGTTAAAAATTAATTTCCCTAATGAAAAAAATTCAAACAGTCATCTATGTGAACATAATAATTTAAAAGGTTCACTACTCAGCAAGAGTAGCTACAAAATTTTTATGTTTCAGAAAAAATCCAATACCACAGAGTTCACTAGAAATAGTCATTTTTTGTAGAATAAAATGAGCAGGATATTTCCTTACACTCTTGTAGTATTAATTTCAATATAATAGTTCATGTGCATCAAGTAGCATGAAATGATGTAATAAATTTTTAAAAAAAATCATGTTATGGTCTTACTTGATGAACTTTCACAAATATGATCTTTCAAAACAATTCTTCACTTCCTTACCCAAAATCTAGAATGAATTTCCTGGACTTTGTAATGATACTTATTCCAATTTCTCAGTCTGATTCCCAAGTCTTATTTCTCAATACTGAAATAATACTCTCTTAGAATACTTGAAAAACAATAATGAACTTGTTCTTTCTAATTTTTGGAAATCTCAATAATATTTTCCATGTTTGATTATCCAACCCAATACATTAATTAGCTAAATATGATCTTCCTCTTCTTCTTTTACTATCTGACAAACTTATTTAGGAAGGAAGACTCCAGAAACTATATTCGCTTGTTAGAAATGTAGAGCTACTCTCTTCTCCTTAACCAATAATGCATGTCTTAGAATACAAAAAAAGTATCCTCCTCCTTTTATAAACACAGTAAAATGGTTTAAGAGGGACTCTGTAATGATTTCCCTGCTCCACCAAATTTCTTGAATCATTAATCTTCCATAAATATTGGATCTCCCTTTGACTTATTCAATATCTTTTTGAATATTTAAATCTACTTGATTATCATATCACTATTTGACCTCTTCAATGCTTCCAACATTATAAAAAATCTTCAGTCCAATTCTGATTGTCGAATACAATTTCTTCATTATAATAAAGGCATTTGGTCACTCTGGTATTCTTGACCCATTTACAAACAAATCAAAACTTATGATATTTCACTATATTTCTCTACAATACTGGAAATACTATCTTCCAATTATGGTTTCCTAATTAAAAAAGAATCATATGACCAATAATAATTTATTCATTACATTTATATGCAAAAAATGTAATAAGGAAAACACATGTCTTCTCATTATGATTCTCAGAACCAATTCTATTTCTAGTTTCTTTATTATGATGGAGGCAACACATTCTTTCAAACTTATCCAATCACTTATCCTTATTCTTTTCAAAATACAATGCCAATGATCTTTCAGCAATAAACTTATTTCTATTTTCTGATTACGATACATATCAAATTCATTCTCTAACGATTTAAATCTTTTGACTTTTGGTTTGACAAAAAACCAACATCCTTGGTTTCTCCCATTATGATCAATCAAACTTTCTCATCATTAAAAAAAATCTGAATTTGATTATCTAATATCAGAAAGCTTTTACTTCATCAAGTTATTTCTTCCACACATTTTTTCTTTTAAGAATTTTATCCTTCATGATTTTGATTACATTAAAGATCATCTTTAGCATCTTATGACTTATAATGGAAAATTTTGTAAATTCCCATCCTCTCCAACAACTTATTTCTTTCCAATATGAACCTGTATGTGGTTATTTGGAATATTATTAGACCAAATTCAATTGTACTAAATACATTTTATAAAACTTCTTCTCCCCCTTTCCTTAATCAAGATAGCATCAGAAGCCGTACATCTTACATATGATTTGTGAGAAATACAA
Source organism: Viscum album (assembly GCA_963277665.1). Taxonomy (NCBI): domain Eukaryota; kingdom Viridiplantae; phylum Streptophyta; class Magnoliopsida; order Santalales; family Viscaceae; genus Viscum; species Viscum album. The sequence goes on from OY728148.1 coordinate 1,945,944,847, forward strand.
AACAGAAAACCATCATCAGATTTCTATCAGATCCACATTGAATCTGATAATTTTCTTCATAATGATTAGAACATTATTCTAGACCCAAGGTGAGTTTGATTGGCCTTTTCTTTAATAAAACGTTTTCCAAATATGATATAATTTCTTAAGCATGCTAAATTCAATTTTCTAAATATGATGGTCAGTCTGATTTTCACCAAAATCAAAGTGAGTTAAATTCTCCTTATTTGATAATTACTTGACAAAAAAGACAACACCTTAATATGATAATCTTCTTATCATCTTGTTCCTAACACAATCCAAATTTAGTTATTTATTTATTTCATTCAAGATATTTCAACTATGTAGTATATCATCATGTGGTTGGTATGTTTAGTGTTCTTTTTAAGGTCATGTCTCCCAGACCATGCTAACCCTAATTTGAATAGATACACCTAGATCATGAGGGAAATTCATTACCTAAACAAATAATACCACATGATCAATGCTATTTGTGAGAAAAATGGAGTGTAAAAAGGAGTTTTCAACAAATAGAGGCGATTATAAATAAGGAAATTGGTCTTTCATCATGTGGTGGAGGGACCAGGATGTAGGATCTAGGCCTCTCTATGTATCCCATTATAATGAGAATAAATAAAAATGTAGTTTTGGGAAATCATGTACTTTAACATCATATGGCAAGGATGAAGGTTATGAAATAAGGAAGAGAAGGCATGAATCCCCACAAATTCTATCAATAAATTCAGGAAATCAACTTATGAGAGGCATCCAGTGTTTGTGACATGAGCCTTTCTGATATGGATAACCAAGGCATCCTATGTTTGGTACATAGAGAAATACATTTTAACATCATGTGTTGAAGAAATTATCATAACATTTCATGTCTTCTGACTGGGATGATATAGTTCATTGTATTATAAGGTCATGGGGGTAGGTTCATGCATCATGGAAACTGTGAGTGATATAGGGCTTACCGGGTCCAGAATGTTCCAACATACCTCAAACATAGATAATGGAATTGTAAACAATGATATTGTGGTTTATCATATAAAGATACGTGGTATGTAAAATGTATGCAAGGAGTGACCATGGACCACATTCAGAAAGACTTTTCCACTACAACATTGTCGGAGATTACGAAAATAGGAGAAGATTCTCTTACGAAAGAATGTCCCTTTGGTTAATAGTACTTTCTTCGTTGACTTATGAAAATATAGACTAGTGTATATCAATGCTTTGTCAAAAAAAATTTCACTTGGAATCAAAAATTCTAATACATATGGACAAGGAAATATTATAGAGATCTAGATTTCCTAAGACATGGAGTTCGATTCATAAAAGGGAATTTTCCGAGAAAAAATAAGTATTTATAACAGAATTGTATGTTGGGTGTGAAATTAGCTATATAGATTTGAATCATGTGTAGGTAAAGGGAAATTTATTTCTATAATGAGCCACTAAATTAAAGAATTCAAATTAATATATCCTATGTGGATTGGGATTGTATTCAGGTGGAAAGGTACACACACTATTCTATTTTTTTTCTATGACTGGGAATAGGTTACGGAATCGAGGCATCGTTTTGTATCCTTACAGGATAGTAATGAACCCACATGTAGTTATCAATCTTTAATATGGGGGCCATAAGTGAAATGACCCATGATGAAGTATCATATATAGATTTTTCATTTTATATAGGAGAGGGTATTTTTATTTACATTCTGGTTGGTCTAGAACATAAGTTTTGGGCATCACAACATATCCTATTGATATGTGAATCAAGCCTCACATAGTTCTTGAGTAGAGGTGTAGTGGGAGAGCAGAACCATAAGTTTTTATCTATTAAGGAATGGAAAAAATGATATGTAGTTTTATTTCATGAAATAAGGATGTGAACCATGTAGTTTTACATCATGTGGATAGAACACCAACATAAAATTTAATATCTTATGACTAGGATGTTGGGCTATATAGTTTAAAGATTTATATCTCATATTATGGTGTCTTTTAGTTTTAGGTCATACAACTAGGACCATCTATCATGCCTTTTGAGTTAATATAATTCATACCATTTTTGGTTCCTTTTAAGATCTTATATCAAGGACCATGCTTGATGATTACAAAAAAAGTATTTATTAAGAAACCTTGTGACGGTAGGGGCCATAACATGCTTTTCATCCATCGAGATAAATAAATAATCTCTATTAGGGTGGACCTTGTTCATGGGATGAGGTCCCTCTCACTTTGGTTCTAACTTATGATGTATCCTCCTATATATCCTTGGGGTCTTGGTGAAAAATAACAGCTCTCCTTGGAGTAAATAATATAGGAGGACTCTCTTTTTAAAAGCATGTGTTATCCGATTGTGGTGGACTTCCATGTGATTCAAAGCATGTAGTCTTTTCTCATAAAGTCACTCTAATTCATTCATCTATTTTTTGGATTTATTATTTGAATATAGTTGATCAAAAATAGAAATATGATGTGAGGGAAATTGGAACTCAAAGGGATGGACTACTTTTGTTTCGTATACAAGAGAATACGGGGTCCCCCATGTGGCATTGCAGTTTGTAGTTTAGTAGGCCCACAAGACTTAAAAGAGATTTTCAAGCCAACAATTTATCTTTATCCACCATTTTCGACAGTTTGTTTGATAAGGTCTTGTTGAAGGCTATTATAGGTCTGTTATTCACTACATGATAGTGTGATGAATGGTTGGATTTGATGTTATACTCCTGGAATAGCATATCCAACTCTGCAGAATAGAAATTGGTGTTATTTCCATCAGTATCGTTTGAAGGATATCAAATCTAGTAATGATGTTAGCCTTCATGAAGTTGATAATACATTTGGTCCTAAATTATTTTAGGGTTATTACTTTAACCCATTTGGAGAATAATTTTGTAGCAGTGGGAATGTATTTGAATTACTTGGTCATAGTTGGAGGATAAGGCTCTAAAATATCCATTTCCTATATGGCAAATGGACAAGAATATTTATAAGTGTGTATAAACTCCAGGGGTTGGTGGATGAAGTTGTCTTTCACTTTTCAAGAATGGGATTTTTTTTTGGTGAATTTTGTACAATCATGCATCATTGAAGGCTAGAAGTATCCTAGCCTCCAGATTAGATGAAAAATCCTAAACCCTGGCTGGTGGGAACTGAAATCACTTATATGTACTTATTTCAAGAAATAAATATTCTCTTCCCTATCAATGTACCTGAGAAGGACTCCATCGAATCCCCGTTTATAGAGGACTTTATGGGTTTTTTGGCCATCATAAAGAGTGAAGTTCATTGCTCATCAACAAGTTTTATCCTTTCCGACTTTATCTAATGATAGCACTCTATTTAAAAGGCGTTCCATAATGGGAATCATCCAACTAGTTGTAGGATCATCTATTTTTGGGATTGACTAAACCTCATTGATTTATTCCATGTCAACATGAATAAAAGGAGATTACATTATGCATTGCCGAATTCTGATGAATGTTTTTTCCCTATATAGATCCACCAAAGTCGTAAATTCATTCACCAATGAATCTTCCTTAGAATTATATGATTGTGAGACATGATTCAATGTCGAATCCATGTGGAATTATTCTATTAGTCCTCATACATAGTCAATATAGGGTATTAGATCTTCCTTTACGATGGAATAATCACATATGATCTTCTTTATTACCAACATTTAATTACCTTTTACCTTCACGTGGTACCCTAGAATTTGAAGTAACAGTTCTAGTCCACTAATGAGAGCCTGGTATTCTACCTAATTATTTTTTAAAATGTATGAAAACTGTAAAGAGTAATTTAAGATATTTTTTTGGCATATAATCATTAATTGTAACCAAGAATTATTGAGATTGGGGTCTTCTAATCTCTTCCCTATTAGGATTTTGGATGCATCATCAAAATACATCTCGCATGTCTGGGCGCCATCACTGATAGAGAAGATCAATTAATAAAGAAATTTAGTATTTAATGATGTTGTTTCTATAAATTGGTGTTCGAGAAGGAATTATTCTAATGCCTACCCCTTTATTGCTTTATAAGGTATGATATGAATGTCAAATTACTACAACATTATTGCCCAATATCCCAAACATCCTATCAACATAGAATAGTAGAGAATGTATTTTAGAGGGTTATTACAAGATACAAAATGGACCTCATTGTGATATAGAAAGTTTCTCAGTATCTTAAACATGCGTATTAACACCATAAATCTCTTCTAATATATTAATAATGAGTCTTAGTATTCATCATGGTTATACTAAGATAATAAATATTTTTTTCATTACCCGCATCATTCCTTTGTGTGAGGAAAGCACCCAGTAATCCTTCCAGTTCTATCATATAATAATTTAGAATCTTTACCTTAATAGGAACCATCACCACTGGTTCAATAAAAATACATTTATTGACACTATTGAATGCTTCCTGACAGTTATTATTCCCCTGATATGTGGTTCACTTTTCAAATAACATGGTTAAGGGAAAAGACATGCAGATAAGGTTTTATATAAAACAAAAACTTTATCCAAGGTGTGCTTATAATCCCCAGAAATATTTTATGTTTAATGTAGTTGACCTATTAATTCTAGTATTTTTATTTTTGATTTTTACTCTAATGTCACGATGGCATTCCACATAGTTGATAAATTTACCTAAGTTAACTCTAAAAGAACAATTCAAGGGATTTATTTTCAAAATATTCTAACATAGTTTGTTGAATATGGTATCAAGATAAACAAGGTAGTCATAAATACTCCAAAACAAAACTTCTAGATCATTTACATGGAATTATATAGACTTTTCCAAAAGGTATTTCAAGATGTGATGCATGGCACATTGGTATGTTGAACCAACATTATTCAATCCAAATAGTACTGCCTAATTACAATACACACCTTGAGGTGATCTAAATGTGGAGGATTCTTGATCATCTAGGTTTATCCAAATTGTTTTGTTCCTATAATATCCATTTACAAAGGAATGGGAATGGTACCCTGTCATAGAATCAATAAGTAATTCCATGATCAGAACCTAGAAATCATCCTTCAGGAAATACCATTTGAGATCTCTAAAGCCAATGAAGACCCTCATTTTTGGATTCTACTTATTTACTAGAACTATATTGGATAACCATTTTAGATACTAAAATTACCAAATAAAATTGGTCTTGATAATCTTTTGAGATTAAGCCTCGATTTTGGCAGTGTGAGTCGAGTGCTTCCTTCTGGATGCATTTTTGTAATCCTTATGGTTTTCTTAAAACACCATTTTATGGGTGGAAACCTCCAGATTGAGACCTATAATTTCAATATAATTTCAATAAAACACAAAAAAAATGTAACTTCAGAAATTTTGTATCTACCTATTGTTCTTATAAATAAATGGTAGTGCTAATAAAAGTGGTTTGTGGGTCCTCTTCTATGCCTAGATTTATTTTTTTCGGTTTGTCAATGCTGGTAGATACACCTTCCTCTAATGATAGAGGTGTTTCCATGCGGTTTTACTCAACCTAATCTTCCTCTTCCTATTATTACTCATTCATAGGGGAAGTAGGTGATGATGGAAATTCTTTAGAGTTAGGAGAGGAGTCAACATTTTGACATCTGGAAGCTGAAACAACTTCCTTAGACACAACTGACAATGTAGGGCTTCTTCAAAGTTTCAGTGGGAAGGAGAGGGATAGATAATGACAACCTTCACTCTTTATTAGTGAAATTATAACATTTTGTAACTTATCTAATGAGGTAGGGATATATTGAAGATTAGGGGTTTGAATTTGGGTAACTTCACTTGAGCATTTACCACTATTTAAAGTGTCATGAAATTTTAGTGTTGTTAGGCTCCATCATCATGACTAATATAACGAGGGTTATTGAACATATACCTGAATTTTGAATGATCTCTTGGAAAAAGTTGTTTGGGATCATATAATATTCAATTATCTAGTTTAATGGAATGATTGGGTCATTTCTATACTATTTGGTGCAGTGCCATGAGAGGCATCATCATTCATGTGTTGTTTTACTTCCCTCTAATAGAATCCTACATTAATATATTGTGATTATAAAGACTCAAATTGGGGATTGATCACCATAATAAATCCCCATTTTTACATTAAATAAATACTTCAGGAATTGGTGGTATAATGAGGGAACTGTCATGTGTGTATGAGACTGAGGCCTTCCTAGAAGAAATTTGAAGGCTGTAACATGTAGATCAACCAAAAATTATGAGTTGGATATGAGGTCCCCAAACTGATCTCTGAGCTTTATCCAACCAATGAGATTCTTCTTAATTTTTTCATAACTCTATAGTTTTATAGTGGAAGGGGAAAAGTGGGCCTCAATTTATCCCATTTGATTATGATTTTAGACGAGAATGTGGTCAAATCCTAATCCATTATCAATGAAATCTCATCAAACATTAACATCATTTATTCTACCAGACACATAAAAGGGAAGGATGCATCCCTATATAATAAAATCTTTTCCCTTATCCAATAAAGAGATGATTTTATGGAATTCAGTGTGATCTATCTTTGCATAATATATTTCAGTAGTGGAAACCACATCTCCAAACTCATGAGCGCTAATTAGAGCCTCTATGAGTGCTTAGCAGAGGTCTTTCAATAGACGTAGATCATTACAAATCAATATCATGGACAATTGATTTATAATCTCATAATTTTAGGATAAATTTCTAAGCTTACCCATAATAATTAAGTCTTTCATAAGCACTTTAAGGTATGATGTACTTGATATAGGTTGTTCATTCCTTAGATCATGAGTTGAAGGTTCTATAGTCCTCAGTGGGTCTTGTCGAACATGTCTTCCTTATTTTTGAGGTTGATTGGATAATTTCACCCCCTCTAATTTTCATCCAATATTATTAGTTCATGGAGACCCTAGGAATATGTGGTGGAACTTTCTAACTCTTGTTGGGCCCATTGTAGGGATCTCCTAGAAGTTTCAATAGTATAAACAGTCTGAGTAGAGACATGGATAGGATGTTGAGTTCTTCTATGATTGCATCCCCCCATACCCTAATCTAATGTGGGCACTTCATATGGTTCCCCAATTTTGTTCAGAGATCAATATTTTTGGGATATAGTCATTATTTTAGAAAATATCCACTAATTTAATGACAAGAATAAAACCAAAGATCAATTCTTCATCTCGTGATGATACTGTCTCAAGGTTCAAATCTTGTGGTACTGTTTATTGGGTCAGTTTCAATGACTCTAAGAGTGAAGTCGTGAAGTTTGAGAGATTCACATATAACTTTTTCCATGGATAATGTTTATATTACTATGTTCATTTCCTTCCCTTATGGACATATCATTTTTCTTAAGACTTCTTTATAGAGGGATGTGGTGTCAACGTAGTCGACTATGTCATAGTACATGTTACTGGGGGAATAGTTGGTTATTTCAAATGTCCTAAAATGATTAAATTAGTCTGGTGGATTTTTTTAGTAATCCAATCACAAAACATATGTGCATTCTAAATGGTAACTTTCTATCAGTCTATATCTTCCTTTGTAGTGGAAGAAGAAACACATGATACTTATGCAGATGTTTTCCCCAACTTCACCAACCCAGAATCATCCATATTATGTAGAACATATTTGAAAAATAAATATTCCTAGATAGTGTTCCCAATGTTTGGAAAATGGGGAAATAATTTTTTCAATGATCAAGCCCAACATGGCAAAGTATTTTGGGTTACGGTAGAGTGAACAAGTTGTTTCCCAAGAATTCTAAGAAGCAACCAAGGACTTGATCATCTTAGAAGGGGTTGATTTTATTCTTTCAGTCTCCATATGGATATAATTAATGATCTTTTAATTCATAATTATGACGATACTACTTTTGATGTTATTTTTAAGTGGATGTAATGCAGGGGGAGGTGTCGTTTTTTGAGTTGGAGATAGAATAGGATTCAGTTTAAATGTAACCATTGAATATTCCACTCTAATCATCCTCTTACCTTGAGATATCATCACAGGATGGGAGTTATCTTTGGTTCACAAAATAGAATATTCCAACCTTTGTGTTAATATGGAAAGGTACCAAAATAATTCAAGATACTTTACTAGGATAAGTGGTATTTATAGCATCCCACCATTTTATAACATAAACTTTCATTACATTACACAAAACTGAGGATCGTTAAGGTTTAGTGTCTTGGAAACAAGGATCATAAAACATAAAAAAAAACATAAAAACATTCTTCTTAAACACTTGAAAGGCTTCTCCTTTAGTTCATCCTATGTTCATTATGCATCTCATAACCTGGGGACATACATCAAAAGAAAGGGTGAGCAGAAGGCCCAGTAAGGGAAATAAGAGGAACATTTTACATGTGAACTTGAGATACTTCAATAAGGACATGAAAAGAACTTTAAGGCATGAGAAAGAAATCATGAGGCATTTCATAATAAAAATAACATTTTTCATAACTTGAAGATGTGGCTACATCATTTAACATAGACAATCATGAACATATCACCAAGGTCCATCCCCAAGGTGTCATTTGAAAATTACCAAGGTTATTCACCAAGGTATCGTGAAAATTGTAATCTCTAGTGGTTACATCATTACCCAATGCATTGGAGCGCTATCAGGGCGCACCATTAAATTTGCCTTTATTATCATGTGAGACACATATATCATCATCAAACATTTCATAAATAACCCACATAACATAAAATAAATGGGTTTCATTTCATAATCATAACGTTTTAAAAACTGCTTTAAAGACATGATCTTTACGTCACTTTAAACCCACGGAAAGGGAAAGCGGGTCTCATGTATGTAAATCCCAGAATTTAAAATGGAACATTTTGATATATATGTGAATACCTTTGTAGAAATAAGAGCTTTGAGTATTCACTTTATAACATAAAATAATTTTTGAGAAAAGAGAGAGGCATTTTGAGGGGAAAATTCTGCAGCATAACGGCTAAGTTTCGGGGTTTTAGAAAACGTTGAAATGAGAGGGGACATGGGTCACCCACTCATAAATGATCCATAAAACAGTAGGGTGAAAGAATAAGAAGGACATATGGACATGGTAACGAAATTTTAGGGACATACCATTTGAAATGAAAAACATGGAAGGAAAAAGATTAGATTTCTCTTATGAAAATTCGGCAGCCTTACGGCGTCACTTAACTTCAAAAGAAAATGATTTGACAAGATCAAAAAGGGTCCCTCATCATATGATCATAAGAGATCAGTATGATTGATATAGAGATCATACCCCAACATAATAAAAAGGAACTTGAAAGACTTGACATGAAAATTGAACTTGAAAAATGAGAAGGGTGAAAGAATCCCTTAAAAATTTGGCAGCCTAACGGCGTCACTTAAACTTTCATAAAACGAAATGATGAGAGTAAGAGGGGATCTCTCATCATATAAACATGAAAGGGCAGTAAGAGGAATATAAAAGAACATCCTCTCACATAAAAACATGGAGCATAATAGGAATGACATAAAAGAGATTTCATGAAAAGAAAGAGAGGGGTCGGATCCCTTACCTTAAAACGTGACTCTTGAAACTCAAAGGATTGGACCTTGAGGGCTTGGGGCACCTTGGGAGGACTCTTTGGAAGGTAAGAAGACCAGAACTTCGTTGGGGAAGAGTTGTGAGTGAAAACCAAGGGAGGAAAGGGTGGGTATTTATAGGGAAAGTGAGGGGACAAAGCATTAATGGCCAAAGGACACCTCACATGTGCTTTTCTCAAACCCATGGGCTCTCCCTTGGCATTTATCATGGAGTTAGGCCACATGGGGCCCCCAAAACAATAATTCATCACCCTTGGCCGGCCAACCCTCAAAAGATCTCATGACATCATCATGACATCATTATGATGTCATTAAACATACCGAAACCCTAAAACGGTATTTTTACTATTCACTGAAAATTCAACTTTTTCAGAATAATCCCAAAATTTCACCTTAACCAAATATCAATGCTCTGATTTCAAAAATGAAATCCATTTTATAAAAATATTTTTCTAAATATTTTTAATTTAATTTTTAAATAAAAACACTATTCATCGAAAATTCATTTTTTTCAGAAAAATCCCCAAAAATTACCTTAACATAATATCGATGCTCTGAGTTCAAAAATAAAGTCATTTTTATAAAAATAATTTTCTAATTATTTTTAATTAAATTTTTAATTAAAAAACACTATTCATCCGAAAAAACTAATACTTGATTAATAATTTATGAAACCGTTATTTACCCATTTTATTGAATCACATTACTTAACCAAGGTGTCTAAATTATATTAAAACTTTCTTTAAGTGAAAATTACTAATCCATTTGGTCACATTACTAATCCTAAGCGTAAAATCACTATTCATAATTTACTATTCATCAAAAATTAAGTTGATCTTATTAGACTCCAAATTCCTTAATGAACACTTTTGTAGAAGACCATTTTTTGAAAATCATTACACATCATTAGTTATTTAGGGTTTACATAAATATTTCAAAATATCCCTTTTTCAAAATTCATCAATAAAATACATTCTAAAATTATCTAGGCATTTGAAATTTCACAAACATCACTAAAGGAAGAAATCTCAATTTATTCACCCGAGAGGATTACACAAGGAAACTAGGGTCTCATCACATAGCCCCTTATAACACTGGCATAAGACCTAAGTGTAAGGTGTGCTATGGTGATAGAATCTGAGGGAGTCTCAGATAACATTGCCCTAGTAGCAATCTCCACTAACTTGAACTTCTCCTGCAAGCGTTTCCGTTCAAGCTTGACACGCTGGAGCTCGGATTGGGCTTGGTCCAAAGCGAAGCCCACAGATGCTACCTCCTTCCCAAGCTCTGATAAGTGGGCTTCGTAAGGGTTGAGTCTACTGGATGAAGCCATCGACTCCTCTTTCTTCATTAACCATTAACATCTTATTAAATAAATAAGAGTAAGTTAATATACTACTCAAAAAGATTGGGTCGTTACATTCTTCCCCCCTTAAGAAATTTCGTCCCCGAAATTTACACTTGAGGCCTAGTCGAAAAGGTGAGGGTACTTTTGCTTCATTGTTTCCTCAGGCTCCCAAGTCGCCTCTTCATATTTATGATTCCTCCACAACACTTTCACAAGGTGGGTAGTCTTGTTTCGTAGGACCTTGTCTCTACGGTCCAAGATCTCCACTGGCTGCTCCTCATAAGAGAGGTCATGTTCAAGTTGTACCACCTCTGGGTTCAGTACATGCGAAGGGTCGGGTATGTACTTCCTCAAGAGAGATACATGGAAGACATCATGAACTTGAGCTAGGTTCGGTGGAAGTGCTAGACGATAGGCCACTGCTCCTATGCGATCAAGGATTTCATAGGGGCCAATGTACCTAGGGCTGAGCTTCCCTTTCTTCCCAAACCGCATGACTCTCTTCCATGGAGAAATTCGAAGGAAGACTTTGTCACCAACACCAAACTCCAAGTCCCTTCGACGATTGTCAGCATAGCTCTTCTGCCGACTCTGAGCAGCCTTTATGTGTTGTTGGATGGCATGAACCTGTTCTGTCATCTCTTGCACGAGATCAGGCCCAAGAAGCTTCCTCTCACCAGTTTCATCCCAACAAGTAGGAGTTCTACACCGCTTTCCATACGGAGCTTCATAGGGTGCCATCTGAATACTCGCATGGAAGCTGTTGTTATAAGAGAACTCCACTAATGGGAGGTGTTGATCCCATCCACCTTTAAATTCCATTGAGCATAATCTCAACATGTCTTCGAGTGTCTGAATAGTCCTTTCAGATTGGCCATCAGTTTGAGGATGATATGCCGTACTAAAATTCAATTCAGTATTCAGAGCATGCTGAAGACTTCTCCAGAATTTTGATGTGAATCTTGGGTCACGATCAGATACGATGGATAGTGGTACCCCATGCAGCCTTACCACTTCCTTCACGTATATCTTGGCAAGCTGATCTAGAGAGAAATCTTCCCGAATAGAGATAAAATGGGCTGTCTTGGTGAGACGGTCCACAATAACCCATATCGCATTGTTTCCTTTGGATGTTTTTGGGAGACCAGTTACAAAGTCCATGGTGATATTATCCCACTTCCATACTGGTATGGGTAGCGGTTGTAATACCCCCTTAGGAAGTTGTCTTTCTGCCTTTACTTGCTGACACACCAGGCACCTTGTAGTTTAATCGGCAATCTCCCTCTTCATGTTATCCCACCAATAATGATCACGAAGGTCTCTATACATCTTAGTGCTTCCCGGATGTATAGAGAAAGTAGAGCTATGAGCTTCATCCATCAGTTCTTTCTTTATCTCCGGAATGGATGGAACACATAGTCTGGTACGAAATTTCAACACGCCTTCTTGATCAATATTGAAATCAGGGAACTTCCCATCCTTTACAGCCTCGAACTTCTCCTGTAGCAAAGGATCTTCTTTTTGAGCCTTCTTGATCTTCTCTAGTAATGAAGGTTGAGAAATCATTTGGGATAGGGTTGATGATGTCCCTTTCCTTATAATTCCCATGTCCAGTTTTACTAGATCTTTAATCAAGGGATATCCCAGGATCCTCATTGTTGCCAGAACAACAGGATCTTTCCTGCTTAACGCATCCGCGACTTTGTTTGCTCTTCCAGGGTGATAATGAATTGAACAATCATAGTCTTTAATAAGCTCCAACCATCTCCTTTGTCTCATGTTCAATTCTTTCTGAGTGAAAATATACTTTAGACTTTGGTGGTCAGTGTATATATCACATTTCTCCCCATAAAGATAGTGCCTCCATATCTTTAGAGCAAAAACAACTGCCGCCAGCTCTAGATCATGCGTAGGATAATTCTGCTCATGAATCTTCAACTGTCGAGATGCATAAGCAATTACTTTGTCATTTTGCATGAGGACGCACCCAAGCCCTTTCAGAGATGCATCGCTAAAAATAACGAATCCTTCTCCGATAGAGGGTAGTGTTAACACAGGTGCAGTAACCAATCTCTTCTTCAGCTCTTGGAAACTTTCCTCGCATTCCTTTGTCCAGATGAACTTAACCCCTTTTCGAGTCAACTTGGTTAGTGGATTAGAAAGCCGTGAAAAGTTTTTCACAAACCTCCTATAATATCCCGCTAAACCAAGGAAACTACGAATCTCAGTTACTGTTGTGGGTTGAGGCCACTCCTCCACAACCATTGTCTTTGCAGGGTCAACCGAGATTCCTTCATTGGTTACGATGTGCCCCAAGAAAGCCACTTGTTGTAACCAAAACTCACACTTGCTGAACTTCCCAAAGAGCCTCTCCTTCCGTAGAGTTTTCAAAATAACCCTCAGATGATCTTCATGCTCCTCCCGACTTTTTGAATATATCAAAATATCATCAATAAAAACTACCACAAAGTTATCAAGGTAGTCCTTAAAGACTCTATTCATCAAATCCATGAAAATAGCAGGAGCATTAGTCAAGCCGAAGGGCATAACAGTAAACTCATAATGACCATATCTTGATCGGAAGGCAGTCTTTGGAATATCTTCCTTCTTCACCCTCAGTTGATGATAACCAGATCGAAGGTCAATCTTAGAGAAGAATTGAGCCCCACGAAGTTGGTCAAATAAATCATCAATTCTTGGAAGAGGGTATCTGTTCTTCACTGTGATCCCATTCAGTTCTCTATAATCAATGCATAACCGCATTGATCCATCCTTCTTCTTCACAAAGAGAACTGGTGCTCCCCAAGGAGACACACTCGGTCGGATAAACCCCTTCTCCAACAAGTCTTGGAGTTGTTTCTTTAGCTCCTCTAGCTCCACATTTTCCATTCTATACGGAGTCTTTGATATCGGTTGAGACCCAGGTACGAGTTCAATGGAGAACTCTACCTCTCTTTCTGGGGGAGGTCCAGGTAACTCCTCAGGAAATACATCCTTGTATTCCTGAACAATCGGAACATCTTCAATTTGTATGCTCCCTTTCACTTCTTCCTCATCACCGATTAACTCCATAAAGAAAGCTATAAGAGGTGCTTCTAGATAGGGATCAGTTCGGGATATCTCTCCTCGGAAGATAACTGTAGGTCGTTCATTCAAGACTACTGAGATTTCCTTACTTCTGCATTTGATCTTAGCATTATACTTTGAGAGCCAGTCCATCCCTAGTATAATGTCAAATTCCATCATGGGAATGACTACTAGATTTGCGATAAGATTGTGCTCACCAAAGTAAACACTAGAGTCTCTAAACACTGTTGATGCATGGATAATCCCACTTGGAGTCTTGACTGACAACTCTACCTCAAGAAATTCGGGGATTGATTCTATATTCTTTGCAAACTTGGAAGAAATAAAGGAATGCGTAGAACCAGAATCAAATAAAGCACTTTCTAGTTTTGAGAGGACAACAAGAGTACCTGCTACCACATCGTTCGGAACTTCAACTTCAGTTGTTGTGATAGCGAAAGCACGACCTTGCTCCCTTGGCCTCTGCTGAGGTTGATGGTGATTCCCCTCCACCGCCCTCGGATTTGGACATTGATTAGCAAAGTGCCCAAGCTGTCCACACTTGAAGCATGTGACTTCGGGTAGGGCCAGAACCATCTTTCCTCTGTCGTTAGTGTTGGGAAGTTGAGGCTTCACATCACCACGACAATTCCGAGAAATATGGCCTTCTTTTCCACACCTATAGCACTTGCCACTTCCGATCAAGCAGTTCCCTGGATGCTTCTTCCCACATTTATTGCATGTGGCATGTTGCATATGCTTTCCACCTCTTTCCTGATCAAAACTTCTTCCCAGGCTTGGTTCTAGAGTTCTCTTCTTCTCATTAGATTTGTGAGACCACTGTGTCTCTCCAAACTCTAGTTCAACTTTCATAGCACTTCGAACTATTTCTTCATAGCTATCGTAGTCCCTGTTGGCTAGATTCTTCCGCAGATGTGGTCGTAGTCCGCCAAAGAATCTATCAACCTTCCCATTAGGGTCCATGACAAAGCTTGAGGTATAATGGGAAAGCCTTGTGAAGTTCATCTCATAGCTTCCGACAGATTCGTTCTCCTTCTGCTTCAGCTCGAGAAACTCTTTCTCCATTTTCGTTCTCATGGAACGAGGGAAATACTTGTTAAAGAAAATTCCCCGAAATTCTTCCCACTCCATAGCTTCCATCTCTCCTCGTGGCTTCGTGTTTTTGATCAGTGACCACCACTGATCAGCTTCTCCCTCTAGGCGGTAAACAGCAAGGGTGACTTTTTCTTGTTCCGAACAATGAAGTACAGAAAAGATCTTTTCAATGGAGCTTATCCATTGTTCCGCAACCAATGGGTCAGTAGATCCACTGAATGTTGGCGGTCGTTGACGCATGAAGGACTCAACAGAAAGTTGTTCCCTTCGTGGTGAGGTCGGCCTCTCAGCTTGATTCAAGTTATTACTCATAACTTGAGTCAGTTGGTTCATCATCCGCATGAATGTTTCCATTCCGGCTTCCATCGGAGGGCCGTCAGCACATGGTGCATTGCGGTCACCATCGGCACGGTTTCTCCTATTTCCCGCCATTTTCTAAAAGAATAAAACCTTAGTGAGAAACTTATTTCATTTATGAATCTTTTAACTAAGACTTCATGCTTAGACAATTATACTTCTCTATAATTCCTTCATAATGATTCATAAAAAGCATGTGATTAACCAAACATATCCCCCGGGAGTGTCGTAACCAAGAGTGCAGCAAGGCCCGTTATCGTGCACCAGTTCCCGTTCGAGTCTAGCTCAAAGCGGTGTTTTCGGGTTTTACCCCTATGTACATCTGTGCCAGAGCCGCCTCTACCTGCTCGTATCCAGACAGGGATGTATTTGTTTGATAGACCACTTACTCAATACTTACCAAAATACCAGGAAGTTTTCCTATATTTAAACTTTTCTATAGGGTTCTTCCTAAAGTTTTTATATCCTAATTTCCACAAATAACTAAACCATCCTTTGATACCAACTATAGCATCCCACCATTTTATAACATAAACTTTCATTACATTACAGAAAACTGAGGATCGTTAAGGTTTAGTGTCTTGGAAACAAGGATCATAAAACATAAAAAAAAACATAAAAACATTCTTCTTAAACACTTGAAAGGCTTCTCCTTTAGTTCATCCTATGTTCATTATGCATCTCATAACCTGGGGACATACATCAAAAGAAAGGGTGAGCAGAAGGCCCAGTAAGGGAAATAAGAGGAACATTTTACATGTGAACTTGAGATACTTCAATAAGGACATGAAAATAACTTTAAGGCATGAGAAAGAAATCATGAGGCATTTCATAATAAAAATAACATTTTTCATAACTTGAAGATGTGGCTACATCATTTAACATAGACAATCATGAACATATCACCAAGGTCCATCCCCAAGGTGTCATTTGAAAATTACCAAGGTTATTCACCAAGGTATCGTGAAAATTGTAATCTCTAGTGGTTACATCATTACCCAATGCATTGGAGCGCTATCAGGGCACACCCTTAAATTTGCCTTTATTATCATGTGAGCCACATATATCATCATCAAACATTTCATAAATAACCCACATAACATAAAATAAATGGGTTTCATTTCATAATCATAACGTTTTAAAAACTGCTTTAAAGACATGATCTTTACGTCACTTTAAACCCACGGAAAGGGAAAGCGGGTCTCATGTATGTAAATCCCAGAATTTTAAATGGAACATTTTGATATATATGTGAATACCTTTGTAGAAATAAGAGCTTTGAGTATTCACTTTATAACATAAAATAATTTTTGAGAAAAGAGAGAGGCATTTTGAGGGGAAAATTCTGCAGCATAACGGCTAAGTTTCGGGGTTTTAGAAAACGTTGAAATGAGAGGTGACATGGGTCACCCACTCATAAATGATCCATAAAACAGTAGGGTGAAAGAATAAGAAGGACATATGGACATGGTAACTAAATTTTAGGGACATACCATTTGAAATGAAAAACATGGAAGGAAAAAGATTAGATTTCTCTTATGAAAATTCGGCAGCCTTACGGCGTCACTTAACTTCAAAAGAAAATGATTTGACAAGATCAAAAAGGGTCCCTCATCATATGATCATAAGAGATCAGTATGATTGATATAGAGATCATAACCCAACATAATAAAAAGGAACTTGAAAGACTTGACATGAAAATTGAACTTGAAAAATGAGAAGGGTGAAAGAATCCCTTAAAAATTCGGCAGCCTAACGGCGTCACTTAAACTTTCATAAAACGAAATGATGAGAGTAAGAGGGGATCTCTCATCATATAAACATGAAAGGGCAGTAAGAGGAATATAAAAGAACATCCTATCACATAAAAACATGGAGCATAATAGGAATGACATAAAAGAGATTTCATGAAAAGAAAGAGAGGGGTCGGATCCCTTACCATAAAACGTGACTCTTGAAACTCAAAGGATTGGACCTTGAGGGCTTGGGGCACCTTGGGAGGACTCTTTGGAAGGTAAGAAGACCAGAACTTCGTTGGGGAAGAGTTGGGAGTGAAAACCAAGGGAGGAAAGGGTGGGTATTTATAGGGAAAGTGAGGGGACAAAGCATTAATGGCCAAAGGACACCTCACATGTGCTTTTCTCAAACCCATGGGCTCTCCCTTGGCATTTATCATGGAGTTAGGCCACATGGGCCCCCCAAAACAATAATTCATCACCCTTGGCCGGCCAACCCTCAAAAGATCTCATGACATCATCATGACATCATTATGATGTCATTAAACATACCGAAACCCTAAAACGGTATTTTTACTATTCACTGAAAATTCAACTTTTTCAGAATAATCCCAAAATTTCACCTTAACCAAATATCAATGCTCTGATTTCAAAAATGAAATCCATTTTATAAAAATATTTTTCTAAATATTTTTAATTTAATTTTTAAATAAAAACACTATTCATCGAAAATTCATTTTTTTCAGAAAAATCCCCAAAAATTACCTTAACATAATATCGATGCTCTGAGTTCAAAAATAAAGTCATTTTTATAAAAATAATTTTCTAATTATTTTTAATTAAATTTTTAATTAAAAAACACTATTCATCCGAAAAAACTAATACTTGATTAATAATTTATGAAACCGTTATTTACCCATTTTATTGAATCACATTACTTAACCAAGGTGTCTAAATTATATTAAAACTTTCTTTAAGTGAAAATTACTAATCCATTTGGTCACATTACTAATCCTAAGCGTAAAATCACTATTCATAATTTACTATTCATCAAAAATTAAGTTGATCTTATTAGACTCCAAATTCCTTAATGAACACTTTTGTAGAAGACCATTTTTTGAAAATCATTACACATCATTAGTTATTTAGGGTTTACATAAATATTTCAAAATATCCCTTTTTCAAAATTCATCAATAAAATACATTCTAAAATTATCTAGGCATTTGAAATTTCACAAACATCACTAAAGGAAGAAATCTCAATTTATTCACCCGAGAGGATTACACAAGGAAACTAGGGTCTCATCACATAGCCCCTTATAACACTGGCATAAGACCTAAGTGTAAGGTGTGCTATGGTGATAGAATCTGAGGGAGTCTCAGATAACATTGCCCTAGTAGCAATCTCCACTAACTTGAACTTCTCCTGCAAGCGTTTCCGTTCAAGCTTGACACGCTGGAGCTCGGATTGGTCTTGGTCCAAAGCGAAGCCCACAGATGCTACCTCCTTCCCAAGCTCTGATAAGTGGGCTTCGTAAGGGTTGAGTCTACTGGATGAAGCCATCGACTCCTCTTTCTGTATTAACCACTAACATCTTATTAAATAAATAAGAGTAAGTTAATATACTACTCAAAAAGATTGGGTCGTTACAGTATTTTTATCTCATCATCGGGATTATGATTGAAAAGACCAAAAAAATTCTTGAGGAGGCTACAAGATTAGGGAATAAGTTAGTATCATCCACATGAAAATAAAACATTAAAACCCATCATTTTTTTATTGTCTACATTTGGAGATATTTTGGAAATTTTTTTTCTACAATGTAGATATGAATTGATAGAGGAATTTTTAGTGAAGATCTTCTCATCCATTGATTTATTCAACTGGTAGACAAATATACTAGGAGAAGGTCATTACTTATAAAATTTGTACAAAACATCTATCCTTGGTTACTTCATACTACCTAAGGGTCCCCCTCTTGAGACTGCACTTGGACATAATGTTTATCGAATTATATTCTAGATACCCAAATCCATTTATAATTGGGAACGTAGAATTCCCCAAGATTGTGGGGGAAAGTCACATCCATACATTCAGGGTAAGGATTCCTCTCTAATCATACTGGTGCACGTCATTCTTCCATGACATCTAATTGATACTCTAGTTTTTTTATAGTGTCAATGAGCTGAGTATGAATTGCTAACTAGGTAGGATCTTGATCAATGGGTACAAGCGGTGGGTCTATCTTTGGAAATTCTATATGTACTCATAGTGGGTAACCTAAAAGTTGTAGTCTTTGAGGATGTGTCTGAACTAGGTATAGTTATTCACCCAAGGGTGGGAAATCCTAATATATTTTTGTTTTGGGTCCAAATATATTGGTATTGAACACACCCATGTTCAGAAAATGTTCATGCACTATTTAATGTGTTGGAACAAAACCTCTTCATTTAGGTGTGTTGGTTGGGATCAAGAGGTGAGGATTTACTTGTAGAACAAATCTATAAGTTTTATTACCTTGAATTTGTTCTTCATAGATATTTCTTTACTCCTTCACCTATTCCTCATATAGAGAAAATATTTACTCAAGTATAATGAGTTAAATCTTTTTGGGTGGTGGGTGAGTCATGGAAGAAACTTTACCCTTTTATTTGGAATATTACCATCATGGAGGTAGTAGTGGATCATTGGATGGAATAACAAAAGTCATAAAAACCCTCTAATTTAGGGTACGCACACCTTCTTAAATCACTTCAGTGTAAAGAATTTTAAAAATATAAACCTCCTACTCATATTCCTATGTATCAGTTGTTGATAGAGAAAATGTTTCTCTCTCCCTGATCATCTAATTTAGGATGATACAAACATGATTCTAGCCTTAGAACAACATTATAGGGAACTGGAGCAAGTTGCATGAAAATTTGATGTGGTTCACATGAAGGAGTTGTGCACCCAAGGTGATGCTAATTTCTTCTGATCCATCTTGTTCAAAAATGACAACCAAGGCTCGTGAAATCAAAAAAGTAGTCTTTTTTGGAATACCACTATTTTCAATAAAAATAGTTTCATGAGAAAGGAGAAGCCATATCCCACAGGTTGTGAAATATATCTCATGGAACCAAAGGAATGTGTGTGAAAAATAATATATTTTTGTGAAAACCGATTATAAAACTACCCAGTTGCATGATAAAGGATTTGAAAAACCTTGGAGTTTATGTATCCATGCCCCATTAGAAAATTATTGAGAAATGTGCAACCCTATTCCACACCATGTGAAGTTGTGAAACATCGACCATCAATTTTGGCTACAAATAGAACCTCACCCTACCCCATGGAGTGGGGTCTCTGGGAAATGAAGGGACTCTCTTGGGCACACAAATACCTTTCTTCAGTGACATCTCTCAACACCAGAAACCATGGACCATCAATGGTAGATATTTTTTTCAACAAACCGCTTGTGGGCCCCAACATGTCTTGGCATGTATTTGAGAGATCCTCCTACAACACCTCCTAAGGATGATTAGGTTAACACAAGATAGTAATCCTTCATGAAAACACTGACCCATGTGAAAATAAAAATATTTCATGGATTAATATCCCTAGAATCTTTGTTTTTCACTTGTGCTAGAGCTCATTGATCACACAACTCCTTTATTTCTCAATACAACAAACTTACGAACACCAACTTTCTAGTCCCCAAACCGATACCCATATGCTTCTAGTGCATCTATTAACCTACATTTTTCTCCAAATCATAGTTAACCTAATTAATTTTACTTCTAATCAATGGTACCATAACATCGTTCCTAATGATTGAGACTCCTTTAGGTAGTTTCAATGTCATGTCCCACGTAGAGGTTCGTGAGCGGTGGACATGTAGGCCCTAGCTGTATAGTCACTGAGGGAAATGACTTAACTATTTTGTAAATGATTCTTTTTAAAAAATCATCCTCCCACCTTAACATGCCCCCCTAGGGGTGTAAGCCCCATCCACATCAAATATAAAATATGTAAAACTACCTTGTTATATGTCTTAATTATATGATAGTAAACTATACGAAAACATCCTCAGCACATGACTTAATATTATATCCTTACCCTATGTAGTAAACATTGGATTCCCCATGTATAGTCATCATAGGATTACACATTCCCCATCATCTCCCCAAGATATAATGCTCTTATATCAGGAATCTACCATGTGTAAGTGCCACACTTTCAACCCAAGGTATGATCCCCCTACATCGGGTAATTACAACAACTAAACCTCACACCATTCCTTGTTGATTCTCCTTTTGTGACACAAGGGTACTTAAAACCTGAGGATAAACTACATAGACCATTATGGCCATATGAAAATAAATTGTAGCATCAAACTACATGGGATTTTATATTTATCTCTCAAATAGGGTATGTAAGACTCTTCCTTGAGGTTCAATCCTGACAGATTAATGTGCAAAATATTCCCCCTCAAGAAACACTTAACTACCCAAGCCTACCCCCAAAAGATGTGAAACCTATTCCCAACATGTACTCATAATATGTTAAAACTTCTCCCAAGCCCATCCCTGTAAAATGTTAATATTATTCCCAATACTCTCCCTTCAATACGTCAAATTTTTACCCAATCATGTCCCCATAAGATGTTAAACAGGGACCCAACCTTTACCAGTAATATGTTAAACTTGTGCCAAGCCTGCACCCACAAGATGTTAAAGTAATGTCCAACCTATTCCTACAAGACCTTAAAAATTTCCCAAACCATTTCCATAATACATTAAACTTGTGACCTAATCCAGAATCCCTACATTATAAAATAAACATAGGAAACCTAAGGTAAAAATCCTCAGAATACTTACATATCTCGAATCATCTATCTCATGACTGACATGGGATGCCTTAGGTTTTTCACATAAGATTCCTCACACATGATATTATATCCAAAAGAGGAATACATTATAGGATCCAAATATACCCAACATATAGATTTGAAACAATTTCCCAATGTTAGTACCTCCCTAGAATAAAGTTTATTTCCCTGTCGAGATAGAAGTAGTGTAACTAATCGGTTTCCACCTCGAGATGGAACTGGGAATGAGTTTCATGGACATGACTTCAATTGTGGTGGGAGAATCGGACGAGGAAAGGATATCCAAGGAGAAATGCCTGGAGGAGAATGGACATACCATCATCCCATTTCAATCAAGGAGCATACATCACCAATAAATGTAATGAAACCCTCCCACATATGAAAAGTGGGGATGTGGGGTAAAAGAAAGAAGTGAATCACTTCCAATAAGAGGGATGGAACTGGTCCCTAGAAAAGGAATCGGGAAAAAATGGTGAGACTAACATGAAATGTTTCTCCTTGATCATTGGGTATAGTAGTTTTAAGGGAACCATCATTTTTTCATGTTAGTGGATCTAGATGTTCAGTTCTAGGTCCTACCATGGAAGTGGTGGGCCCAAAATGAAACACACCTATGAATTATGGAAGTTAACATTGGTAATCCTTAGTCTACGACATCATTATCATGGATCATTCTCAACATAAAGAAAATTGTATGAATTTGGGTCATTGGGAATCAATTTCATTGTACCTATATCTATGGATGAATCAACGTGCCTTACAAGACTCAAGATGTCAGAAATCAGTGACCTAGCACCAACAGGAACTAGGGAAGGGGAATACATATGTGGAAATCCTACACGATTACACCCCTAACATGACTTCCATCCTTCCTTTAGTTGTGGGTTCCCACACCCCATCTCACCCATTGAGATCATCCGTAAGATGAAGATCGCCACCCTATTTTGTTGATAAGAAAAGAAAGGTGTCATCCCCACCTGGGATATAGTCCACCATGATCTCGAGGAATTATCTCTAATAGACACTACCTCCCATGAGGGTCGTTCAGGGGATAAACACCCCTTGTTCCAACGGTGAACCAATTTGGGAGCCCCTCTTTAGATCACTCAGACATCTTGCTCCACTATGCCAAGGACGTATGGAATGTTTGAGCCAAAAATATAGCCACAACTACTCAAGATCTACCCAGGTGGGATCCAACCATGCCTCATCATCACTAGCATCGACTGATTCCACAGGCTGATGAATGGGTTGAATTTATCTCTATTATTTCAACCACACTCCAAAACACTCGACACTGACACCAAGGGAAATCCACTAACATTTCTAAATAAGTGAAATATTCTCTATATCATTAGGCCCCTGCCACTACTAGTTTATCTAAAAATATCCCTGCAATAGGTGAAAGTTGATCCATTTTTCCCACCTAGGATCAAGACCTCAGATGCCTCTTAGGTAGGACGGGTTGAATCTATCAGTCATTGGCACCACTGAGATTTCTTATAGGACATCCTTTAATGAATAAAATCAATGTAAAGTTCTACCTTTAACTAGTACCAATTAGCATAGAGGTTCTCCTTGTGCTCCCACCAATCAATGTTGACATCCTCCCAACACTGACATCAAATAATGTAGAGGTACTCCATGTACCATCAATAACCAATGAGCAGGTCCTCCCCTACACTACCATGAACCATCACAAAGTTACTCATTGTGCTGAAGACATTCCCTACTATGAAGAACCATCTCAGGGTAAGAGGGAGAACAACCATCTTGTAGGTCATGCCAATGGCATAGACTACATAATATATGGGGAAAACCCAATCGAATCTCGACAATATTCACTTGTATAATTCTATCACCATCAAAGGTGGAACCATGGGAAGATTCATGTCATCATCAACCTATCACATTCCAAAGTGATGGAAAACTCAATGATGGAACCTTCACCTCAGCTGATAGATTCTAGGGGAGAATCCTATAAATTGATTTGTATGATCCCAGAACTCGAAGACCATATGTTCCCTAGATCCATCCCTAGGTGAATGAATGAGGAGGATGTTTTGGCATCCTTCTAGGGACTCACAGTGAAATTGTATCTATAACCACTAGATTCCCTCCTCTCTACATCCACAAAAAAAAATTGGAGAGATTTATTGGTCTAGTTTTACGCCTTTAGATGATGTTGACCACTCTAATAAACTAAAAAATGATGTTTCCTCTCTCTCAAATGATGCAGTGGTGAAATAATATTCTTACATGGACATGATATTGAAGATGGATATTCCTCCTTGTGATGTCCTGTCATGTAGAAGATATTTAACATGGTTGGATATATCTTTTCCATAGACCAGACACAAAGTAGGTTTACATTGATTTCTCCACCTGCATCTTGGCCTACACCAATCATGGATTGGTTAGACCATGAGTAGGACCATTCCATAGGGAAATAGGTCATGTAGTAGGTTTTACCCACCGAATAGATATCAGTTTTTTTCTAGACACCCTTAGTTCTAGACTTTTTTATGTAAGATTACCTCACTAAAGAAAAGGTAGTGTGTTTCCACCAGATTATCTGGGAAAAAACAAACCACTTATGGGATCAGTAGATGACCTACCCATGGATCCATGGGCACCATGATTTTATAAACCAGTTGTGCATAATGGTTGAGGTCATAAAGCTCCTATTGTATCAATGCCCAAAGTCTTATGGCTGACACAGAATATTCCAGAAAAGCTATATTAAGAGCCTCACTATACTTTACTGGGTCATGGAAGAGGGGTATCCATATGTACAGATTAGAGGTCGGGTCTAGTATGTTTCCTTCCATTTTATCTCTATCCTTTGACTATGACAGGATATTAAATTTTGAGTATCTTCTGATAGTTAGGGTACCTTTGTGGCAATATCCATGGTAAATAACTGACCCTCTATAAGATAAATGGAATAGGTCTACCAAACAAGATGTTTCTAATTACCCATCAGTTCATTCATAAAGTAAAGGGACATGCTAACCCTTTTGACCAAGAAATATTTGCACCAAATGTGGATTTGAAACCTAGGGTATCCTTTATTGTGTCACATGAAGAATACAAAAGGATCATCGATGATCCCATTACTGAGAAGAAAATATACCCTATAAATTCCATAAGGGGCCTCGTCACTCCTCCAATGGGGCACCCAATCCTCCTCTGATAGATCACCTAATTGAAACTTGGTGGATAATTCACCCAGTTAGGGATTAACCCAAGGGATATGTTAAGTGACCAAGATATGAGTCACCCACCATTCCTTATTAGTTTGAGAAGTGTGATTATCAACATTAGGATGAAGTTCATACTGCTCCTTGAGCTGATGAAACATTCAATGCACTGGTAGTCATAAATAATCACCAACATGATGTGATATCCACTCTCTTTTCCAGCCCTAGGGCTTTGGAAATAAACAATTTTGTGGTTTTACCAGATGTAAATCCATACCCAACTTAGGTGGACCATGTTTGAGCACCATTGATTCTAATAATCCCACATTCACTATGTTTAAAGGGATGGGAGATCCACTATAATGTCTAGCTGACTAAACCTTAAGGTATGGTCTGGTATTGGGAACTTTATAATAGCATGAGGCTTCCAATCCCCGATGCTTCTTCCAAAAACTAGATAAGACGATGTTTGTCTAGTATAGTTATCTTCACATAGGGTATATTTCCAGTTTGGAGGACCACTGCAAATAGTTCCTTTGCATGTTTAGTTCCACCTCATGCAAGATGAGTGTCACCGGCCTCTTCAAATATAAGTAGAGGACTAGTGAGAGAGAAGTCTTATGAAATTAAATATATCCACTTTTGTGTATGAAGAGGTTCTATAGATGGTACTCCTAATGATGCTTCAACCAGATGAGTGTCCCCAAGGGAAACCATACCAGGAATAGCTTCTCCTAGCATAGCTTCACCCAGCACATCTTTGCCATGCATAACTGCCTCGATGAGATAATTTAGTTCCATCCCTGCATCATGGCCAGCTTCCCAGGTTTTATTTCCCAGACATAAGAAATAGTATATACTCTTTTAAGGATTCACATTTCCTAGTACACTTCACCTTTACCCTAGATAAGGGAATCCTAAAGTTGTGAGAGCACAAGAAACCCCGAAAGGTCAGACTCACTAGTCACACTGATCATTCCCCATTTCATAGGATCCTTGTACACTCCAAAAAAAAATTCTTCCTATTAAATGATTATCTTTAGAACCAAGTGTATTATGGCCTATTCATGTTGGGAAATATTCCAGTATAGGTAAAAAATGTCTCCCCTAACCCCGATCGTGACGGAGAAGACTCCAATGACTAGTAACAAGCTCTGAACCATGGAATAAAGAAATATGATGAGTGGAAGGCACATAATATAGTATCTCATGAACATGGAATCATATCCACCTGAAAGAGAGGTAGAGGACACATGAGCTGCCAAAATTCTTAGGCCAATGATTTTTACTAATATTCTCATGCTACTGAAACCAGGAAGAAAAATTTTCACATAGTTCAGAAGAAAAAAACCTTCTATTCCACACCATTAGGTATTACTTTGTAGAATAATATGTCAGTTAACCATTAATATTAGGTAGGACCACACTGTGACCAACCATGTCCATCTAGGTCCCAAACATAGTCGACCAGTTCTCATCTGAAAGATTATGTGTGTAGGTCATCTTGTAAGTAGCATAATATCAATAGTATAATCTAGGCCTCAGTAGTTCTTCTAATGGAATCCACTATGATTCTATCCACGGAATGGCACACCATAGGGAAAAATAAACCATTATCATGAAAATATGATGTTTGGAAGCACCTCACTATCATACCCTAAGGCTTTCGATTATCGAGGATCTCCTCTTAACAATGGAAATTCCTGATGACCATGCTAAAGATTTCAAAATCCCAATCCATTTCGATGTTTAGGTAGATTTTGTGGAGGCATACTATGATTAAGAGGTTGAAAAAGAGGGATTTCAACCTATCTTCTCATTTTCTTGAGAAGAAGTGGGTTTCACCATGGAAGGGGAATATATTCCTGTAGTATTTCACATATCTCTTCAATAGAATGGAAATCTAATGCTACTTAGTGGATATAATATTCTAGATCAACCTCATCCCAAAATAGATGACCTATAAACTATGATGGCTAGAATCAGATCTAACTCCCCCAAACCAAAATATCATGGGGTATGAAAATATTAATTACAAACTATATAAAAAAAGTGGCTGAAGAATTGGTTTTGAGGTTTTGTATCTTGCACTAAATTAATGGTAGACTCACAAGATAATGACTATAACATGTTGTCGGGAAGACCATGGATTAATTTTCATGTTGTGGCCCAATATTCATATCACTAGTTCCTCAAATACTCCATTGATGGTCAATTAGGGGTACTTCATGGCAATGTGTGCCCCTTTGACTACTGTGAGGACCACTATCTAGATGTCGTTTTCTACAAAAGGCGATGAAAGAAGGTTTAAATCGATGAGGATACACTCATAAGTTCTCCCAAAAATATAACATCAAATATAGGATATCCTCATATGTGCTTGAAATATTTATTCATTCTCAAGATTCATCAGCAAGATCCCATAACGCAAGACCAATGGGTTGCTTTGTTGCCTCCAAGAATAAGGCATGCACGCAGATTACCTCATACACCTAAATTAAGAATACCCATCTGGTACTAGAATCTCCTACACTTATAATGTACTGAGAGGTTCACCCCATGATTATTGAATCATGTAATATCTAGATATTCTACAAACTAGTTTTGACTCAAAAAAGTGTAACTCATCGCTATTTCTTTGACATCATGAATGGACCTCATTTCCAAAACATGAGATAATTGGCTTGAAATCATTTTTCTTTCGAGTATCTATAGAATGGGAACACATTTTTGAGAATTTATCATTCTCCAAAGTAGATACCAATGCTCCCATTAGCTCAGATACCCCAAAAGAGCATCTTCCTCCCTCTAATGCTCCACTCTCAGATGATGAAGAGGATTTGGAAGATGTCCCTCCTACATTTGAAGAGGGTGTCACTACCACTATGGATGAGACAACTAAGGTAAACCTTGGCATTGAGGAATATCTAAGGTCTCCATTGATCATTGAATCCATGCATTTGGATGAGAAGTGTAAATATATGGCCTTCCTGAAATAGCATCATGATTTATTCATATAGATCTACATAGAGATTGCAGGGTTGGACCCTTAGGTATTTGTTTACTGTCTCATCCTCTTATTGAGTTTTCACGAGTTCAAACAACCTCCCAAAAATATGCACACCTCTCATAGTGGTATGGTAAAAGCTGAAGTTGAAAATATTATCAAAGAAAAAATTATCAGGAAAGTTCTTGTACCCTAGGTGAATAGCCAACATTGACCAACTTAAGAAGAAAAATGGGGAGATAACATTCTATATCGACTTCTAGGATATAAACTACCATTTCTAATGGATGATTATCCTCTTCAAGTGCTATAGTTATTGATTGATGTTTTTACTAGGTTCTAGGTCCTCTCCATCATGGATAGATATTTCAGGTACTATAAGATCTGTATGGCCCATGAGGATAAATAACAAACCACCTTCATGGGACCCCAAGTTACTCTCTATTTTCATCCAATATTATTTTTTTAAAAAAAACACTTTTATGGGGAAAGTGGGAACCCCCACAACTAAATTGTTTTAGTACCAAAGGATACGATAGATCTTTTAAAGAAAAGAGTGAGTTGTTTTCAATCATTTATCCTAAACAAAACCAAGGGAATAGCATTTACCTGAGTGTCAGGTAAATCCTTCAAGGTTACCTTGTATTGAAGTGCCATGTTGTCCCAAGATTTCTTGTATTCCTCCTATCTAATATTCCCCATGTTGAAGCCTCTAAGAAGAATGTGAGCCTATTTATCAGCCCACTCGCCTTGCTCTTTTGTAGTGGCCACATGAATCGGTATTATCTTCTTTAATGGCTTAATATCCAAATCATCCTCAACCATTTCTTCATATGAGTGCATGAGTAGATCCATATATTCCATCACTGAGGCCATCTGGCACTGGGAAGCAGGTAGATGACTGCATGGTCGACATGGTTGTCAAATCTCGATAGCGTTAGGACCATATCAATGATCTTAATAAATTTTTCAGCTTTCTCCACTCAAACAACATGAAGATAAACCCCATGAAATGTGCATTAGGGATCACATACACTAAGTTTATCTGCTTCATCACATGATATAGAGGTATTGAGATTAAACTGGGTAACATCAAGTCCATCAACCAAATTCATATCCCAATAAATATTGGGAGTTGTGAGGTATCCAAGGAAACATATCCTACATACACTGATTTTTCATAAATATTGATGGAAATTGTAAGGCCTTCTCAAGGATAATGATGAAATAGTCAATTAACCAGTGGTATGAGGGGTGTTAGACTACCTTTGGGGATATCGAGAAGTACATTATATATCCTCTGGTTTTGATGCCACTCATTCCAAGAAATCTTCTGGTCCTTTATGTGACCAACCTAGGACAATCAATCAGTTACCTTATAGAATATAAAAACAATTATGTCCTGAAAAAAATCCTATTTTATCTCAGCATCATGCTCCTTTACACAGAGAATAGATACTCCCCCATCATAGAGAGTTTCCTCATATTGGTTTTTCACAGTGCATAAGTTGTGACAATATTTGCATCATCATGAGATACAACTAGTGTCCTAAGTGGACCTACCAAAGAATATCCCCAATCACCTCATGATAAGAGAATAATTAGAATACTAGGTGGTGATCCTATATAAATTAAACATTTAGTTTTTTCCATAGAAGTCTGTCAAAGGTTAGGCATTGGAAAACTTCCTAGCCGATCATCCATCCCCTGAAGAACCTCCCCTAGATATTATTTTCCCAAATGAGGATTCTTTATTAGTGTGTCAAGTTGAGCCATGTTGGTATAATAATTTCGATGGTTCCTCATATATATAAATTGGTAGAAGGATCAAAAACCCAAACCCCAATGGGTTAGTCCAGGGAATCATTGTCATCACCCAGGAATATGTGGATTTCCCATACTATTTCTTATTGTTAGAATGCTTCACCAATAATGAGGAAGAGTATTAGGATATCATTATTGGTCTTGAGTTATACCTCGTGATTGATTTTCTCTTTCTACATGTAAAGGGAAACTCTGAGTGTAACCCCCCAAGATTTTACCACATGTCACTTTTTAAATAAATTTACTCTCTTTAATATATTATGTTTCACTAAACATTGATCTTAAGAAAACTCCGAAATATTATTATTTTAAAATGAAAATTATAACCTGGCCATTAATTTGGAGAGAGTGAATAGTATTTACCACGTTATAAAATATATAATTGTCTAAAAAAATTTAATATGTTACTTTATTCTTATAAAATAAACTTATTATTTTAAGTAGATTCATTTTGTCCTCAAATATATTTTTTGTTCAATAAGATATTTTTAATGCTTTCTATGAGAAAATAAAGATAAATGATTTTGAAAATTTTTTAAAAATAATTTTAAAAAATGAAAATCATTTTTGGATTCATAATTTTAAATTTATCTTAGGAAAAATGTTTTATAATTTTCTAAAATGATTAATTTTTTAAGGAATAGTAAAAAATATCACTTTCGGTATATATGTAAACTCTTTTCAATAAACTAATAAATTTAAAAGTATCATTATTTTTTTAATATGGTTTAAAGTAAAATAAATATTATTTAGTTATATTTTATCCACTTAAATTCGTTTTAATCAAAATTTATATTATATTTTTAAATAAGTTTATTTTTGGGTTTAAAAATAGAATTTGTTAAGAACTATATTAAAGTACATTTGGTTTATCATTTTTAGATAAATAAAAGAAACCCTCTTGTGGAATGTTTTAAATTAATCTTATAGATTACATATACTTAAATTTTAATTTATTTTAATTCAATAATAATTATTAGTTATAATGTTTATATAAAATCACTTTTTTTCTTAAAAAATACACTTCTTTGAAACCTACATTTTCATTGTGTCTGTGGGTTTTGTTTTAAATAAAAACTTTCCGATTATAATAATAGAATTGTAGGAAATAGATTATATATTTAGAATCATAAGTTCTAAATTATTATTTAGGGTCAAATTAATTTGTAGACATAAAAATTTACAGTGGTAAAAATATTATCGCAATATTGGTTAAATAATAAAACAGGTTAAAGTTGAAAGAAAAAAGATTAAAATACCTATAAACTACAACATTAAATGGATGTTTGATGATTTTCTATAACATAAAAAACCTTTTAAAATTTAATTATCAATATAGTTCATTGTAGTTAATTCCAAAAAAAAAATAGTTGGCTTTAAATACAAAATAATCAATATTTAACCACTTAAAACCACCCCTCCCCAAGAATAAATACCAATCTGTGACACACCCTTTCACATAAAAATCCATTATAATCCTAAAATCCTTATCAAAAACTCTCTCATCCACTCTCCCTACATCCATTTTCTTTTGGTCACTCAAGAATACCAATTCCATGGTCTTTAAGTAATCCTTCAAGGAGGTGATATTCGGGAGGTTATTTTCTCAAACTACCTCTATTATTTTCTTTTCTTATTATACCTTATCCCCAACTCATACATACATCAAAGATTAATAACTCTATAATGATATAAATTATTTAATTTTATGTGATTTTATTTTTATAATGTAACATCTTATATCCATCCCTCTTATTACATCCACTTATTCAATGAAACGAAACCAATGTCCAAATTATGACGGTTAACCGTCTCTGTGAATAATGATTTTTCATTTTCCATTACCACCTTCAAGGATGGTAATAAAAGTGTTATTTTGGATAAATAATATTTTAAAAGGTATATTATAACCAATTTCATGTTCTATAACTAATATATATAAATAATAACTAATAAAATAAAACTACATTGTGGTGGTCGGAAAACCCACCAAAAATAAACAAATAATTTATCATTAAAATTTTATCAAATAAATCATCCTCACATCAAAAATAAAAAATTATACATTGGTCCTTTTAAACTTATATAAGTTAATTAATATAATTTCATTTCTCTTATGAAGTTTTATTTTCATTTGACATGAAAATTATTAATTATACACAAATGAAACAATCATGTAACCATGGAAAATTTGCACTTCAAACAACTAAAATAATGAAATATTATTAATGAATGGGTGATAAGATGTTACAAAAGTTTCACATAAGGTATTATAAATATTAATATAGATCTTAAATTAATTAATACCATTATTTAAACCTTTATGTTCATCGAATTAGAGTTCTCAAGAGGGGGTGAATTGAGTATCTACTAAAACATTTCTGGTTAAAAGGCATTCTTAAAAGATTGCCCAATAGTTAAATACATCCCATTTAATAAAGGTTATACTCTTATGATAGTTTTACTATTTAAATAACTTCTTAAAAGATTGATTAATTCTCTATAATCTTAACATTTGTTATTAACATTACTTTTGAATATATTCTAATAAGGTAATACAATTATAACTTCTTTTCAAGATTAACTATCAAAGTAATTTTAGTGAATTCTGAATTAAATATTAAAACAGAGAAAACTAAAATTGACAGCACAGCAGATATAAAACAAGTGGTTTAGTCTCAAGCTGAGACCTAATCCACTCCACTTGGTGATCACCTGCCACCTATAATTTTATATAAATAAACTTGATACATAGCATGTATAGGGATTTACAATAATACAAAAGACTATCCAGGTCACACGACCTCTTCCACAGTTCATCATGAGTAGGAACAATATGTTACATACAACCTATTCCACACTTATCTGTGGGTATACACAAGTGTAAAATTGTGTTTTATAGAGGATATGTTGTATCCTTTAGTTTAATATAGGTGACTATGTGTTTTTATACAAACACACACACACACTGCTCAAAAGCTATAAAACAGTATAGAATAGAGAAGAAGTATAGAGATAAGGTTAGAAGTGCTCTGAGTGTTAGTTTATGCAACTCTGGACTTCTGGGATAAAGAAGATGTAGAAATCGAGTCCTCTCGTGGAAAATAGAGTATCGTAAGTCAACTCGATCTGGCTCGTGTTCTTCGTGGTATTGAAAATTTGAAGATATGCTAAAATATTCTGATATATGGTTTCCATCTAGTTGATTCAAGAATCCGTTGTGTGTTATTCATGAATATTGAGTTTCATGTTTTGGTTCTTTTCTCAAGAAATCTTGTGTGTTATTCTTTTTTAAGCTCTCGGTGTATCACACTATTATTTCTCGGCCGCACTTCTCTTTTATTCTTTGAGTGCATGTGTTGGAGCTGACAGGTTGCATGTATTTTGAACCTAGTACCTCATACTCTCATGTGACATGTCTACAAAGAAACATTAATTATGGCAGTGCATTTAAAAGCATCAAATATGAACGTTAAAAATTAAATTGAGAAAGGACAAAACAGATTAAGAAATGGTGTCACAGATTGTCATCAAATAGTGACTCCATGAAACGGTGTCTCCTTCAAATGGTGTATTAATTGTCAATGTGTTTGGATGGTCACTATGTCTGGATAATCATGGTGTCTCCTTGAAATGGTGTTTGAATGGTCACTGTGTCTGGATGGTCATGGTGTCTGGATAGTCATGGTGTCTGGATAGTCACGGTGTCTGGATAGTCACGGTGTCTGGATGGTCACGGTTTCTGGATGGTCACTGTGTCTGGATGGTCACGATGTCTGGATGGTCACAGTGTCTGGATAGTCACAGTGTCTGGATGGTCACGGTGTCAGGATAGTCACAGTGTCTCG
This sequence comes from Viscum album, assembly GCA_963277665.1. Lineage (NCBI taxonomy): Eukaryota > Viridiplantae > Streptophyta > Magnoliopsida > Santalales > Viscaceae > Viscum > Viscum album. The sequence goes on from OY728148.1 coordinate 1,945,978,812, forward strand.
ATTGTCACGATGTCTGTATGGTCAAAGAGTTTGGGTGGTCACGGTGTCTGGATGGTCACAACGTATGATTGGTCATGGTGTCTTGATGGTCATAGTGTCTGGTCATGGTGTCTGGTCAGGATGTCTGGTCATGGTGTCCGGTAATGGTGTCTATCTATGGTGTTTAGGTCCTTTTCCATAAAAATATTACTGGTGTCAAACTAACGATGTCTCAGACTTAGCCAAATATTTGTATTCAGACTTAAGTAGTGATATTCATTGAATGGATTAGATTTAAGCATTCATCAAATAAATCATTATAAAGTAAATCAAATATAGTGTTCAGTAATTAGACATAATATATAGCAGTTAAGATCTTGGATAGATTTACCCAAAGAATAAATATCCTAATAATATGTACATTATTTAAGACAAATTACACAGGATTACCTAGCATTAGAGAATATATATGATTTATGATCATCAAAACATGATTAATGCATGAGGATACCAAAAATATCCCCCTTTTTGATGATCAGAAATCATGTGAGTGAGAGAATACATATATCTCTAGTGTACATATAAAATACATATTCTTCTATTCATTCTTTAATGGGAATATGTAAAATACATATTTCTCTATTCTTTCATTAATGGTCATATTTTCTCCCCTATATATAAAATACATCTTTATCTATTCTTTATTTAATGGGAATATTTTCTCCCCCTTTTGGGATTATCAAGAAGAGTGAAAAAGAAATGGTCTATAAAAAATCCCAATAAATTAGATAAAAATAGTTTCATTACAAAAATTAGACAGCAAAAAAAAATGCAATAACATCCCTATCAAAAGATAGTTGTCATTGTTCTTCATCACTGGCTGCTCTTCTCCTTTCCCTTGGTAGCAGCATCAGAAGAAGAAGACATAGGAGCAGAGGTTAAATTAGAATTTGGGAGTGAACTGGTTGACAAAGAAGGTAAATGAATACCTTCAAAGATAGAAGGGGCCAAGTTAGGGGTAGTATAATACCAAGGAAACTATTTATCGAGGATTACGGGCCTAATCTGACTTAGGTCCGGACTGATATACATAGATTTGGAGGCAAGGGTAGAGGTAAAGGTAGGAAAACCAGATCTCAGAGGTGTAGCTATATAAGCAACAATGGAAGTACTCTAAATTTGAATACAAGGCCTTAAATGTTTGATAAAATCTGCAATGATCTCTCCACCATACTGCATGGACTTTTCAAATTCATCCTTGTTCTCCATAATATTTTCCAAAAAATGAGTGAAATCTGGGAGCTTTCGAAATTGAGTTTTGAAAGCTTGAGTAACAGGAGGAATCCTCATATTTTTTACAAGATATTTGAAGTGATTGGTCATGTCATTCTTATAAAAGATACAATTTAAGTAGAAGTACACATTCTTGGAAATTTATTGCTGAGAATCATTAGAAATATTGGAATGGATTATCACCAAATCAAGATCTCTATCACTATTATTGATAACTTCAGATACAGATTCTTTATTAAAACCACTAAGCATAGCTTCAAGTTCCTCTTTGACATTTGTTCTAAGTAGATCACTATCTAAAGAAGGTTAAAAAATAATGTTCAGTAGTACGAGAAGCAGTGATAGCAGAGGTAAAAGATTTCAATTTATTTATCACTTTCTGAAGGCAACCCTTATACTCATCAGTTTACTCGTTTATTCCAATAATAAGTTCACGCATCTCTTGAAAAATCTTCTTGTTTCTTTATGCTAATTTGTCAGCTAAAGTGGTTAGATGAGGTTGAATCAGTGAGGCTACTTCTTATGCGGTCTGAGTAACAATATTCTAAACATGATGAGAAGTAGGTTCTGATCTCGAGTTCAACACTCCCTACATATCTTCTACCATAACTCATAGATTCTTTACTTTATCACTAAGTAGTTTATTCTCAACTCTGACTTCTTGAATCTCATGAATCATTTTGGGTTGAATGTTCCATTTGACTTTTTCCAATAACAGTGTAGCATCTCTCTCACTTAGATTGGTTATAGGAGCCAGTAGATTATTCATAATCTTTTCAACCCCAGCCAATAGGGTGGCTCTAAATTCTTTCAGATCATCCTTATTCACTAAGTGTCAAAGTTCTTGTGAAGGATCAGAGATAGAAGCTGATACAGGCTCAGGTTCATTGGCAAAGATAGCTTAAAGAGTGTACATCATTTAAAAATGAAACACTATAGAGGGATCAAGGCCTTTAACTTTGACTTCCTGTGAATCATTCACATCAAAATTACTAGGAAACTTATACCATGTATCTAGTGAACTAGGATCAAGCGGATTAGGCATTTCAACATATTCCAGAATGGGGGACTGCTCCCCCTCAACATGTGCATCCTTCTTAGGACTGAGAGATTAAGATCTTGATTTAATTCCACTATTTAATCCCTTATTTCCTCATCCATTTCCTATCTATCCAACAGAAAGTCTATCCCCATTTTCTCTTCAACAGAAAGAATAACTTCATGATAATTTTGTTCCTCCACACGTTCCTCACTATTTTCTTCATACACAAGAGACAGATATACTTATATATGCTCTTATGCAACTTATGTTTCTCTTTTAATAGTAACATAATCTTCTTTGGAGGAAGTTTGTTCTTCTAAATAAAAAACCTTTTCAAGAACAGGCACTTCTTTATCAGCTAAGTCTTGAAGAATGGGTTCACTATCTTCCTCATTCAGGATAGTTTCTATTACAGGAGCAACAACCTCTTCTTCTTCTTCTTATTCTCTTTCAAGATATCAAAAAAATCATTTGGTTCTAAACCAAGATCAGAAACATCTGTAGGTCTTTAAGGGTGTTCCACTGGATTGAACTTTTCATAGATCCTATCATTGTCTTCCACCCATTATTTTCAATAAGAATTCCAACTTATTTTCATCCTCTTTATTGTATCCTTTGAGAGACAAAACTCATAATCCTTGATAACTTCTTCATTTGGTCCAACCAATATTTTGGTATGAAGAATGGCTGAGATAATCCTATAATAAAATAGGGAGGTTGACTTAGAGGATGTTTGGATCAACTCACACATGTAGTGTATAATATACTTGAAAAGGTTGATCTTATGTTCATTTTTCATTAGATGTATCAAAAATACATCCTGATACTTGAATAAAATGAAATCACCTTTTCTAGGGCTAATCAGATTCTAAATAAATTTAAATAGAAGTCTAGTTTCTCCATCCAACTCTCTATCTATGGCTCTCCTCTTGGTTCTATTTATAGTTAAACATCTCAAAGCTTCTTCCGAGACAATGATCTCACATGGAGGTAGATGACCTCTCTGATAGTCCTCACAAATACCCTTGGGAGGTATCCTAAGGCATCTGACCCATAACATTGAAGAAATCATACATCTCTGGCCATTTATCTAGCTTCTCACAACATATCCATCTTCCTTTTCAAAATAAAACTGAACATACTGGTAAAATTGTGTAACTAACTTTGGGTTAAGAAGCCTATCCTCCTTGGAAAACCAATCTAACCATCCTTTCTCTTTAAAAACATTCAAAACTAGAGACTTACTTGACAGAATCCAATTAGAAAAATTCTTCTCTTTAAGTACCACTACTCTGTTCACTAGGTTCGGATACAGAGGGACCTCAAGTGCTATCTTCAGCACAATTTTCCTATTCTTCTTTGAGTTGTGTTTCTCAGGAGTTGATGACTAAGGGTGTTTCATCATGGGCATTCACTGGATGTTCAAGAGAGACAAGGGTTGAAGAAGGGTTATGGTTTGAGATAAGAGAAGAGAGATCAAGTGAAGAATTATTGAAACTCCTTTTATTTTATCATTTAGGAATACCAATCATCGCAAAAACAGTGCAGGAAAGTGAAAGGGTAAAATAAGTAATTACCATGATATGGGTTCTAATTTATAAATGAGATAATAAAGCTTCTTTATGGTGAGACCGTAACAATCATTCACGGTGAGATAATAATAATCATTCACATTGAGACATTAACTGACTCTTACAGTGAGACAATAACAGGCATTCACGGTGAGACCGTAACTATGTGGTTTCCAAACTGTGTGATTGTATTGTTTGAGACAGTAAGTTTCAGACAGTAAGCAAGAAGTAGTAACTGTGAGGTCGTATACATGAAACAGTATATTTTAAGACAATAAAACTATAGCACTGTTAGAGTTAAATAGTAATCTCAAGATAGTTATTTGTGAAACCTTAATGTGTGAAATAGTAATATATGAAACAGTAAGATAACTACTTAAGATCTATCGTACCGAATTATTGTATTATGTAATCAATTTTTTTAAAATTTAGTGGTTTGGTGAATATAACGGCATGATGATATTCAGTTCCAATGAATTTCAAAGTGATGTCACCCTTTTAAAAATGATCTCTCAAAAAGTGATGTCTTACATCAATATAATTATTCCTAGAGTGTGAAACAAGATTTTTTGAGATGTTAATCGCACTTTTATTGTAACAATTTATAGGTACATGCATGAATCGAAATCCATAATCTAGTAATGTGTGTTTCATACACAAAATGTGTTCACAAAAACTACCAGCAACTATGTATTCATATTCTATAGTAGATAATGCAATAGAATTCTTCTTCATACTACACCATGATACTAGTGAATTGCCTAAAAAATGAAATGTTTCAGAGGTGCTTTTTCTATCTACCTTACAACCACATAATTTAGAATCAGAATAACTAACTAATTCAAATTATTTTACTCAGGGATAGAACATACCTAGATTGGGTGTATGCTTGATGTATTTTAAGATTATCTTAATATCATTTAAATGAGATTCCATAGGATTTTCTTGAAAATGAGCACACATACACACACTAAACATAATGTTTGGTCGGGTAGCAGTTAAGTACATTAAACTTCCAATCATTCCTCTATAAGTTATTTGATCAACAAATTTTCCATCTTTATCAAGATCCAACTTACAAGTGGTACTCATTGGAGTGTCACTATTTTTAGTGTTATCCAATCCAAAACATTTTATAAGGCCTCTAGTATATTTACTTTTATTTAAAACAATAACATCATTATTTTCAAACATATGAAATCCAAGAAAGAATTTCAGTTCACCCATTAAACTCATTTCAAATATGGTTTGCATCATTTTATAAAAATCAGTACATAAAGAATTTTTTAAAGATCCAAGGAAAATATAATCTACATAGATTTGAACAACTAAAACATCATTGAAATTCATTTTATAAAAAGGGTAGGATCAGCTATTCTTTTTGTAAAACCATTTGAAATAAGAAAATTACTTAATCTATTATACCAATCTCTTGGATCTTGTTTTAAAACATAAAAATATTTTGATAACTTAAAAATGATTTGGAAAATGAGGGTTTTTAAAACTAGGGGGTTTCTCAAAAAAGACATCCTCAGATATATACCCATTTAGAAATGCACTTTTGACATCTATTTTATATAGTTTAAAATTCATATGTGTAGCATAAGCAAGCAAGATTATGATGGCTTCAAGTCTGGCTACTGTTGAAAAGGTCTCTTTATAGTCAATTCCTTCTTCTTGACTGTATCCTTGTGAAACCAATCTACCCTTTTTTCTAACTATATTACCAACTTCATCTACTTTGTTTCTAAACACCCACTTAGTGACTATGGTGAATTTTTCTTTGGGTCTTTCAACAAGTTTCCAAACATTGTCCCTTTCAAACCGATTAATTTTTTCTTGCATAGCCATCACCCAAAATTAATCATTGATAGAATCATTAATGTTTTTAGGTTCAAGTTGTGACAAGAAGACTTGATGTTCAACCTGATTCTAAAAAGAAGATCTAGTTTTATTTTCCTAATATAAGTCTCTTACAACAATATCTAAAATATTGTTCTTAAGAGTTCTAAAAGCTCTAGAAAAATAAGGACTGGTGATTTCAGGTTCATTATCAAGTTTAGTCTCATTAGGACATGAGTATAAGGAATATCTAGAAATGGAAGTTTTCATAGATTCTTTCACTAGATGGTTTGGGGATTTTCAATTAATTCCCAGATTTTATACATCTTCCTCCAGGTTCTCTAGAGTTGTCTTAGGCTCATGTGGATCTGTTTCATCAAATTTGAAATGTACAGATTCTTCTACACATTTAGTTCGTTTATTAAAAACTCTATAGGATTTTCTAGAAATTGAATATCCTAAAAATATTCCTTCATCACTCTTGGATGCAAATTTGTCAAGATTGTCCTTAGTATTAAGGATATAGACTTTGCAACCAAAACATTGAATTAAATAACTTTGGGTTTTCTATCATTCTATAACTAATAAGGAGTCTTTTTTAGAATACATCTAATCAATACTCTATTGATTATGTTTCATGCTATATTTAATACTTCATCCAAAAAAAATTGGTAGTTCATATTCACTAAGCATAGTTCTAGAAATCTCTTGAAGGGTTCTATTTCTTCTTTCTACAACTCCATTCAATTGAGGTGTTCTTGGTGCAGAGAAATAATGATTATATCCATTTTGTGAGCAACAAAATTCAAACTCTTGATTTTCAAACTCATATCCATGATCACTTCTTAAGGATATAATTTTAAGTCCACTAATATTTTCTGTAGTTTTGGCATATTTGGTAAAATGAGAGCAGGCTTCACTTTTGTGAGCCAAAAACAAAGTCCCCCTATATTTGGAAAATTCATCTACAAGAACATAAACATTGTGCTACCCGTTTAATCTATAAACTCTAGATGGTCCAAAAAAATCCATTTGAAACAATTAGACAGGTTGAGAAGTTGACACTTCTTTATTTTGTTTGAAGGAAATTTTGTGTTTATTTCCCTTTTGACAAGGATTACACACATTACCATTTGGAAATTCAATCTTGGGTAGGTCTTTGACTAAGATTTTTCTAGTTAAAATTATAAGGGAGTGAGTGTTACAGTGTCCTAGTCTCATATGCCAAAGCCATGAAACTTTTTGAAATACACTAAAACATGATTCATTTTGAGAAGTTAAAGAATATAAGTTAACAGAATAAACATTTTCATTTCATAATGCAAGAAACACTAATTCATATTTATAATTAAAAACATTTCTAGCATCATTTTTGAATTTAACATCAAATCCATCATCACATAAATGTGAGATACTAAGAAGATTGTATTTCAATACATCAAAAAAAAATACTTTAGAAATAAAAATTGAGTTAAAGTTACTTTTTTTCCAAGGAAAATAATATTTTATTTGGCATTGTCACCAAAGGTGACATGTCCTCCATAATTTTTTATTAGATTCTTGAAGCATGAGTAGTCTCCTGTTATGTGTCTTGAACATGCAATGTCCATGTACCATATGCTCTTATAGGAAATATTTAAGCCTCTTTCCTAAAAAAGTCAATAAAATTAGATTTTGGTACCCACACTAGTTTGGGTCCAGTAATATCAGTGAAAAGTGCTTTAAGAACCCATATCTACCTCATATGTTTCCCATAAGAATTATGTAAAGTATTTGAAAAATAAACTCTATTTGGTCCAGAAAATCTTGAAACATTAGAAAGTGTTTCATAACTTGAAATAGTTGAATATTTTTCAAAACTGGGAGTAAATTTGTATATCCTAGATTGGGAAACAAAATTATTTCTTCCAAAAAATATTTTACCAGATTGATAGCCCATTCCAGTGGTATATTAAGGAGAAATTTGTTTACTTAGAATTTGAGTACGGGTATTTTTCCCATTGGTAATATTTTTTATGTCTTTCTTCAATTTCTTATTAGATAGTTTTACTTCATTATTCTCTTTGAGTAGTTGAGAATTTTTCTCCCTTTCTATAGTGAGTTGAGTTTTAACAGTTGAGGTAAGAGAACGATGTTTCTTCAAAGATTTGTATTTATCTTTTAGTTCATTGCATGTCTCTTCATGCATATTATAGTATTCAAACATTTCTTCACTAGACATATTCTCAGAATCACTCTCATCTCCAGAATAGTATGAATTGTGTACATGAGATTCCAGTGTTACCTCAGATGTGTTTGTCATAAAACACGTATTGTATTTGTTAGCATGTTCATCATGTTATGATTCTAAGTCACTTGAAATTTCCTCGGAATCACTCCAGGTTGCTTTCATTTCCATTCTTTACTTTATATCTTTTTCATCATAATTATTTTTGTACTCGATCTTCGTAAAGTCAGCCTTGATAGGTCCTTTTCACTTACAATCATTGCATACAATATCATCAAACTTGTCACTTCTTTTTTAATCTTTCTTCCAGCTTCTTTTGTGATCATATTTTCCCCTGATGTTAGGCTTTCTGAAAAATTTATTCTTATTGTAAAATCTCTTGAACCTTCTGGCTAATTGAGCAATCTCCTCGTCACTGTCAAGTGATGATTGTTTACTTCTGTAACTTTCTACAGAAACTTCTAATTTCCCTATATATTTGTGTTTAGAGGGGGTGGTATTGAAGGCACTATATTTTTTTTAGTTCATCCTTCTCTTCCTTGTGGACTTTCAACTCCTCTTCATACATCATCTATTTCCCAATGAGTTCTTTTATAGGTATCTTTCTGATATCACATGATTCTCTAATAGAGACAGGGGTTCCTATCCATCTATCTAGTAGGCATATGAGAATTCTCAAGACCCGTTCCTTAGTAGTGACTTCTCTTCCAAGAAAAATCATTGTGTTGACAATTTTGTTGAACCTGAGATACATGTAAGAAATAGGCTCATTAGTTTTCATTTTAAAGTTATCATATTTAATAATATAGGTATTAAGTCTCATTTCTTTCACACTAGATTATCCTTCATGTGAAATAGATAAGGTATCCCAAATTTCATGGGTCATTATACAAGCATAGATTCTATTAAATTCCTCATCTCTTAAAGAGTAGTATAAAGAATTCATAGATTTACAATTGTTATTGTTGGCAGTTTTATTAGGTTCATCCCAAGTGATTCTATCAGTATCCAGAATCTTATATTCATCTATAATTTAAGACCATATTTCAATGCTCATACTTTAAAAATTCATTTTCATTTTAATTTTCCATTGAGCATAATTGGATCCATTAAAGAATGGTGGTCAGTTTGTTGGAGCACCTTCCAATCTATTATCCATGATAAAGAAATGACTTAAAAGAGCTATAAATTTAGAATTGACAGAAATTTATAGATCTTTAAAGTAAAACTACAATCACAGATGAATAAGGTTAAAAATAGAGTCTTAATAAGATTAACAAACACTCCTCTTATACGAAATGTTGATCAGAGTAGAGTACTCAAGAGGGGGTGAATTGAGTATCTGCTAAAAATTTCTGATTAAAAGGTATTCTTACAAGATTCCCCAATATTTAAATATATCCTAGTTAATCAAGGTTATACTGTTGTGAAATTTTGACTGTTTAAATAACTTCTTAGAATATTTATTAATTATTAGTAATCTTAATATTGGTTATTAACCTTAATTTTTAAGCTATTATAATAAGGAAATAAAATTATAACTTCTTTACAAGATTAACTATCAAAGTAATTTCAGTGAATTCTAAATTAAATAGTAAAATAGAGAAAAATAAAATAGAAAGCACAAAGGATATAAAACAAGTAGTTCAATCACAAGCTGAGACCTAATCTACTCCACTTGGTGATCACATGATACCAAGATGTTTATATAAATAAACTCGATACACAGCCTGTATCAGTCTTTAAAACATTACAAAAGACTGTCCAAGTCACATGACCTCTTCCACAATTCTTCATGGGTATGAAAAATAGGTTACATATGACCTCTTTCACACTTATTTGTGGGTATACACAAGTGTAACAAGGTGTTTGAGAGAGGATATCTTGTATCCTTCAGTTTAATGTAGGAGACGGTGTGTGTTTTTATACAGACACACACACACACTGCTCGAAAGATGAAAAACAGGACACAACAGAGAAGAAGTATAGAGATAAGGTTAGAATTACTATGTGTGTTAGTCTATGCTACTCTGGACTTCTAGAATTAAGCATATGTAGAAATCGAGTTCTCTTGTGGAAAACAGAGTATCATAAGTTAGCTAGATCTGGCTCTTGTTCATCATGGTATTGATAATGCAAATATGTTCTCAACAATTCTGATCTATGGTGTCCAGCTTATTTATTTAATAATTCTTTGTGTTTCCTTCAAGAATGTTGAATTGCATGTGTCGGTTCTTTTCTCATGAAATCACATGTGTTCTTATTTTTTACGCTCTTTATTTATCACACTATTGTTTCTGGGATACAATTCTCTTTTATTCTTTGAGTTCATGTGGGATCCGACAAGTTTCATGTATCCTGCAACTCATACCTCGTACTATCAGGTGACATTTCTACAAAGAAACATTAATTATGTCAATTCATTTAAAATCTCAAATTTGACTATTCGAAATTAAATTCAGAAACGAAAAAACAGATTAATAAACGACATCATAGTTTGTCTATAAATGGTGTCACCATGAAACAGTGTCTCCTTGAAATAGTGTCGGAATGGTCACGGTGTCTGGATGGTCACGTTGTTTGGATAGTCACGGTGTCTGTATAGTCACATTGATTGGATGGTCACAGTGTCTAGATGGTCACGATGTCTAGATGGTCACAGTGTCTGGATGGTCACGGTGTACGAATGGTCACAGTGTCTGGATGGTCATAGTGTCGGGATATTCATGGTGTATGGATGGTCATAGTGTTTCGATGGTCACAATGTATGTATGGTCATGGTGTGTGGATGGTCACGGTGTTTGGATGGTCACGGTGTCTGGATGGTCCCAGTGTCTGGATGGTCAAGGTGTCAGGATGGTCACCATTTCTGGATGGTCACGATATCTGGATGGTTACGGTGTTTGGGTCCTTTGCCATAAAAACATAACAGGTGGTAGACTCACAGTGTCTCATACTTAGCCAAATATCTGTATTCAGACTTAAGAAGTGATATTCATAGAATGGATTAGACTTAATCATTCATCAAAGAAATCATTATAAATTAAATCAAATATAGTGTACAGTAATCAGACATAATGTATAGCAATTAAGATCTTGGAAATCATTACTCTAAATATAAGGATCCTAATCATATGTACATTATTTAAGACAGATTACATAGGATTACTACGATTTATATAATATATATGATTTTTGATCAATAAAACACTATTAATACATTAGGAGTCCAACAATTTATACATAAGGTTAAAATATGAAAAACTAAAGGTAAGCATGAGGTAAGGGTTTCTCGTCTCACTTTTACTTCTATTAGATATATGCCTTATTCATTGCTAATTTATTATATGAAATCTATATATACTGAACAATAATAAATAATATCATTAATATAATTATATTCATTCTATAAAATGATTCATTTGATAATTATTTCATTTATATGGTATATGATTTGACTGATTACAAAATTGTAAGGGAATTCTTAACCTAATTTCCATTCTTTGGGTTAAACATATACATCATTGATTATGTCATACTAAGACTAATAGTGAAATGAATTTTTATTATATAATGATTTTATATCCACTTTTTTATGGCTATTTATAGTTCATACACATAATATATTAATTTTATTAATGCTCACTTCAATGTTAGGAAATTTTCAATGGATTTCCTTTCAAAAAAAATTATTTTTTTAGTTTTCTTTAAAAATACCATTTTCTTCCATGTATGTGTTTTCTAAAATTGTTTCCAAAAAACTTTTTTATTTTCAGTTATGGTTTTTTAAAGTCATTTTTACTCATGTTTTACTTTTTACAGAATGGTTTGAAATGATTTTTTTTTCATTTTTTATATGATGTTTATTTTGAATTTTCTGACAAAAAATATGGAAGGAATGTTTTTTTAACCTATAAATCATGATCTTATTTTCCCTCCATCATGAATCCTTAATGCCTTGAAGCTTGATTTACAATATTACAATTTTATTTTCAAAAAAAAATTCCTTTTAAAATTTTGTGGCATTTGAAAAAAAATAGATTTCAAAACATAAAGGATATTTTCCTCAAGAATTATTTCATGTAATCCTTAAAAAGAATAATTTTTCCATCTCTAATAACATTATCTGATGTTACTTATGCTTTACTGGGGTTTTTATTCAAGGATACAATTCTTATCATTTGTATGGTTGATTTTTTATGATGGCATGATGTTTATGAGTCCCATTTCTTTTCAAAGAGTTATGTTATGATAAAATGTATATCAAAATCATTTAGTTATGTGGGTTCATATATGATGAATAACTTATGTTCTTGTGGAAAATATATGTATATTTTACATTATGTGATAGGTGGTACCTATATCTCCCTCCAATGCATTTGATAAAGATGTATAACTCATGAGATAAATATGTTATGTATGAACCTGATTTCATGTTCACAATTCTTGGCATAGACCTGGGTTTAATGACCATACATTTATGTATGGACCTAGATTTCATGTCCATAAGATATTTCATAGACCTTATTTCATGTCCATAAGTTTATACAGGGGAATGGTTTCTTATCCTTAACTTAATGAGTGAACCTATTTCTTTTTATACATGTTCAGCATGTTATAATTTTATGTGTACGAAAACATTCATGTTTCATGTCAATGTTATGATATTGTAGATTATTTTCTTTGACTATTTTATAATTCATGACTTATTATCTTCTATGATTTATTCCATGACTTGATATTATGAACTTTGATATGCATGGTATAATTTTCAAATGTTATGTTTATGTTATTCTACCATTATGCTTATGTTATGATTTATATCTTCATTTATTATCCTTACTATGTATCTAATCTCACCCTTTTCGTATGTTTATTTTCCCTAATATTTGGAGGAAGTTATTAAGTATGACATGTCAAAAAGGGTTCTAGTTATTAAGTAATAAGGGGGAGCTGATGTTGATGGTTTATGAACTAGTTATTTTTGTCTCTATTTTATCAAAGACACTAAACCCATATGGTCTTGTCATGGTTTTGATATGTTATGTAATGAATATTAATATATTTAGATGTAATAAACATGTATGAAAACTATGTGTCATTATACTTAGTTAGACATCATGTAGATCAAGGGTGACTACATCATTAGAAAGAAAGGGCTAGTTCCCCTACTAGAGCATACTCATCAACTGATTATGTGGTTTTCATCCCAAACAAAGGTGAACCTTGTCCCTAGGTCACAAAACAGATGATATAATTCCTTAATATGTTTGTTCATCTCTTCTTTAGAGATTTAATATGGTAATATGGTCATTCATGTTGAAAACTAGAGGGTCATATCCCCCACTACTTTAGATTATCGAAAGAAATAGAAAAATCAACTGGATTCCAGTACTTTCATTCCCAGAACATCAAATACCCCCACAGCTGAGAAAAACCAGATTAGATGACTCCCATTTTTGAGTATCTATAGAAAATAATTCTCATTCCTGGCTGATCAGATCAAGAGATAAACTTCTGGCATACAATAAAATTTACCCTTCATAGTGGGCCTAATCTTGATAAACCACTCTATAGATTTGGGTTTAATTGAATTATCCTCTATTGAATCCATGGAGATGAGATACCTCCGGTTGTATAGAAGGTCCATGTTGGATCATGTGGTGCTCATAATATAGGATTAAAGGTCTCCCACAAAATTTATAGTATGTGAAACTTCAATCCCATCATGGTCCATGATTTCATTGGGTTTTCTAGGAGGTTTCTTGTGTGTCAGATCCATGAACACATTGTGCATCAACCACTAAAGCATATTCAAACTACAAAATATTATTAGTCCATTTCAGTATGGGGACTTGATGTTTTGGGGCCATACACACCAGCAAAAACCTTACAGTGAAAGTCCATCATGACTATGACAGACTTCTTTTCCAAATGGGAAGAAGCATTTCCCCTCAAGGAAGTCAAAACCTGGTTTGGGATCAAATTTTTTAGCACCATCATCATCTATCGATTTATATTTCTTCATGTTATTCTCACAGATGATGACATAAAATTTATAGATGATATGTCGTAGAAAGTTTACACCAAGTACAACATATGGCCCAACCATACTTCTAGCTACCATTCGTAGAAAAATAGGTAGATCGAGGGGTTCAATAAGACCCTATCTAACATATTGTCAAAAATTGTAGTCCGAACCAAAAAAAATTCCAAAAAAACTCCCTAACACCCTCTGGTCCTATCAGAAAAACAATATGAAATTCCACCTAGGCGAACCTATACTTTATGTTATATAGAACAAAGTTAATCTTACCCATTGATGTTTAGTTTTCTTCTCTTTGAATAGATCTTTATGACTATAAGATTAAGTAGGGAAGGGAAGAAGTCTTTTTTGCTAAGTTTTAAACCCTCGAGGAAATTAAGCCATAGAACTTTCATTACTGGGAGAGACACACGAATGTGATAGTAAGATTGTTCAACAAGAAGGTTTTCTTATTCTTCTTCCTCCAGGGTGACAAGGTACTGGTGCTCAAAAAACCGATAATACCCAAAAAATCAATCAAAGTTGGATACCAAGTGGGAAATATCATGAATTATTCATAAGGGATATTATAATGGAGAGTACTCTTTAATCATTATTGATAGAGAGTGTATCACACCAAAAACCAACACCATGTTTCTAAATAATTAATTTGCATAAAACCTCATAGCCCAATAAGTATAAACCTAAACTATTTGAAATTACTTTGATCTCTATGACATTAAACTAATAGAAGCAACACAGTCTGAGAATTATGAACTTGAACTATTTCTAGCCCGTATAGTTTGAGCAATGTGACAATAGAATAGTAAAATCCACAGTCCAATTTCTACAAATTTAAACCACAATGCCCAATTTCCCAAGTTCACAACATCAAACTACAGTTTTACCCTCTGAATTAAATAGAAGATTCCTCAAGTACATAGTGTGAGATGGAAAAAAAAAACTTATAATATGATAATAAATAGTATCCCTGCATTATGTAATAAAAATGGTATTCCCTCTTTAGAGAGAATTTCCCAATTTATCAGCATCAATATCCTACCATTATACTTTTTAGAGGTATGTGTACATTGATTCCCATTCCCATGGGATACGTAGTGATGCCTAGGAATCATCTCTCCGAGACAACCACAAATTCAATAACACTTTTCCATTTTCCCCCACTTATAGTCTAGGAATCATGACCTTTAATCATGTTCCATTTTTTCAAGGAACTTATGTGGTATGTGGGCTTACATGCCCTCCATTCATGTTGGTATCTACCTCTTTCATGCCAATAAAATACCATTGCATCAAACACCCCCCTTAGTCCAAGAAACATGACTTTAATTTTTTTTGCAAATTCCATACATCATGAATTTAAACTTTTTCCCACATTCCCCTCATCCAAACTTTATAACCATAAATTGTATGAAACTAGATTCAGGATTAATTTGTATGGTGCAGATCATCCATGGATCCTTTCATGTCTAGTTTTTACTCTTCAATACTACCCAAACATCCTCAAATTACCTACCCATTATTCCAAGCACTATGAATTTATACATAAGAGTTCTTGTCTAAGAATTATGACCTTAAACTATGTTTATCTGGCATCCTTGGACCCTCATTCTCATGGTTTTCATCATCCCGGGGGATTCAGTAAGACTATACCTCACCTCTTTCAATTACTATGTGAAGTATTATTCTTATTCCTATGGGATATGTATTGATTCCCAAATCTAATATATTGGGTCTTTCCCCCTCTGTCAACTCATTACAGGGTATTTCCATCCCCATAAACATAATATCGACATGGGGTATGATTTCTCATGTTTTGTGTTGAATAGGGACCACTTGGCCCACCTTTCACATCATGTTATAACTCTTTCATTACACAAAATCCTACTTAGGACCCTCATTACCCCTATTGGTCCAGGCTTAATGACATTAAACCAATAGTACCCCTTTGGTCAAAGCTATGTGTACTTAAACGAGTAATTGTCTATATGGTTCATGTTCCATGACCATAAACTAGGAGTAGACATAGTGCGGCTGTACAACATTGTTGACGCTCCTTTTCGTCACATTTTCTAAAAGAATGGAAAGGGAAATGACTTAACACAAATTGATTCATCCTTTGAAGAAAACATCAAAAATTAACAAAGGCATGAACAAGGCTTCAAATGCACAAGGGTTGTGCAAGTTCCATCACTGTCACGCAAGTATACTTGTGCGCCACCTAATGGTCGTGCAAGTGACATGCGCGCCCTAAAGGATAACTACCCGGGGTCTTTTCCAGCCTATAAATAGACCCTGTGGGCCCCCTATTTGAAGAGGAATTTTTCCAAAATTCACAGATAGAGCTCTGAACGCCCAAGTCTCTTCTTCAGGTCTTTCGAACCCTTCTAAGGTAATTATTTACCTAGAATGGAAGGTCTAAACTGGAGGAGTAAGGTCTGAGTGTTAGAATTCACTAACACTTGCACGCCTAAGTGTTTTACCCTTAAGGGAAATGAACACACTTGCGTGCCGCCCTACTTCTTCATCACAACTTGTGTGCCATCTTTTGGAAATCCTCTAGGGATAATACAAAGGGTTTGAGCCATATCTCGCCCAGGTATTACCCTAAGGACTGAAAAGCATGCAAGTACCCATATGTCGTGTAGGTATACCTGCGCAACCAGGACTTGCGCCCCCACGCAGTACCTGCACGACTGACAAGACTTTTGCGCCCCTACCTTTTTTGGTGCCTTTTCTGCCCATTTCACCCTTCTTATGTCATTCCACTTCTCTTATTCAAGATTCAGTCTTCAAGACACTCTTCAAAGCCATTTATGGCATGATTTCTTGATTTGGGTTTCTTATCTGAAAGGAACTCCATGGAACATCTCTCAAAATCTAGTGATTTATAGATCTTTATGTCACTAAAGATTGAGATTTCATTCATTCAACCTCATCCTTTAAGATGAGAAAATCCTTAACTTGGGCCTCATTTTCAAGAATAAGCCCCAGTCATAAATCTCAAATATGGGCTTCCTTTTCAGGAGTAATCCCCAATCTCAAATATGGGCTTCCTTTTCAGGAGTAAGACCCAATCTCAAATATGGGCTTCCTTTTCAGGAGTAAGCCCCAATATCAAATATGGGATTCCTTTTCAGGAGTAAGCCCCAGTCCAAATTCTCATTAATATGGGCATCCTCCTTAGGAGTAATCCCCAAGTCCTCTTTTAACATGGGCCTCCTTTTCAGGAGTAAGCCCTAGTCTCAAATACAGGCATCCTCCTTAGGAGTAAGCCCCAAGTCCCTTAATTTTTCAATTCCCTTAAACTGGGCCTCCTTTTCAAGAGTAAGCCCCAGTCTTAATCTCTCTTAACCAGTTCTAATTTTCTTTTGATTTGGGGTTTCTTTCTCAGAAGTAAAACCCAATCATAAGTCCCCTCCTAACTTGGGAATCGTCCTTAGGAGTAAGTCTAAAGATTAGAGTATCCAAAACTCCATAGAGTACATATACCATTATGGACCCTGTTCCTGTATTTCTTCCCTGAAGTAAATCTTAATGCTCATCTATTTTGGGCATTTATAAACACATAATCCCCACATCATTGCATCTTTCATGGTACAATTGTTTTGTTTCACCAATACATCTTGTTTCTGACACCGAGCACAACTCGCGTGAGCTTAGAGTGTAAAAGTAATCATGACTTATTTCTTTGAGCCATCAATCATGCATAAGCATCATACTCCCTAATTCGAACTACGTGGGTTCTGATTCCTTTTCCAAAACAAAGGATATGTAGGTATCCCATCAATGGGTACGATCCCAATTATGAAATAATCCATGTCTTATTGAATGACAATAAACTTCAAGTACCCCACTGAGTGGATTTAAAACTAGTATAGTCATCATAATGACCAAGATACTTTTATGTATTTTAAGGATACCATCAACTAAGAATCTATAAAAAATACAGATTATTCTTCATCGATGAAGAACCTTGAATACATATAAAAGATTCTCTAAATTTCATACATATCAATCATTGATTGTCATAATAAAGGAAAGATCATTTTATACTTGGTAATGTAATAAGGATTCACGAACATGACATAAATCTATAAATATAGTCCCGGAGTAGACAATAATTCCCCTCAAAAAGTTGTGATGAGTCTGACCTCCCATCCTCTCGACCAATGCAAATTCCTAAGCCTCATGAGTTCACAACTAATGAGAACCTACTTTTGGAAAGTAGGTCCAAATGGATATGGAATCGTTGGATGTTTTTGGTTCTACGAAGAAACCCATTAGAAACCGATTGGAATGTTTGAACCTTCAATAAATGAGGTCATCCCCGATTCCAAAGGGAAACAAAAAATGGTGAGCCCAACGTGAATCCTTAACCAAGTTAAAATAATGTTTTGCTTATTTGTTAGGACCCTATTTAAAACTCAATGAGAGGGCCAACAAAACAATCATTGACATATGTACTAATCCAAAAGATGTAGTGGTTGAATTTATCTTGATTACGTCTGTTACATCAAACAGGCACTCTTTTTCAAGATTTTATGCATTCTAAGAAATGGATGCTCTCAAGTTCACACCTATCAATACCACTGCTTTGAATACCGCTGTTGTAATGCCACTGCTGCTACTCCTATTGGATCGTCATCCGCTATGAGGATGACATCACCTACTCAGCGTCTTCAATGCTGGGTATCAAATGCGCTGGTTAAGGAGTATCATCAACACGGTACCATTCCAACTCTGGAGGCTGCTCAACAAGCCCTCCAAGTGAACAATTCAACCTGGTCATTCATACAACGACGACCAGCAATCAAGAAATAGATGGTGCTAACTACCGTCTCCAACCGTTTCGGTTTGTTATCCCTGGAAATCAATCACCATTCACTCCCATATTCTAGGGAGGTGAATGAGCAGGTCCCTCAGGGCCTTAATTAAAAGAAGTAGGAGTCCTTCCTGAGAGATCCTATCAACAATCGCCGCCAGACTCGTGCGGCAGTACGCCCTTAACATGGTGAGGGTACCGACTCCAGGCGTTCGGCTCAGGTTCCTTGAACCCGAGCAGGCAAGACGAACCTCCATAGGTGGAATCCGGTCAATAGTGAGCAGGTTCTCATCTCTGCCATCTCGGGAGAAGTCCAGCAACCTATCTTGGTTGCAAGAAATGAGCGGGCACACACACCTGCCAGTTTTAATACCTCTGTCCAGCAGACTCGTCTGGCAGCATCACATCAATCCCACCACACAATTATGGCGGAGTACCATAGGCATGAACATACACCTGTTTATACATCATCAGCTAGTCAGCAGGCACGTCTGACTACATATGATGGAGCTCGTCAACCATGTTCGGTGAAGTACAATCAGCAGGCACATACACCTACTAGTATTAATCAAGCCTACCAACAGTCTCTCTTGGTAGCACATGAAGAATTCAGTCAGAAATCTCCAGCGACAAACAGGAGGAAGACTCAACTCTCTGCCCCCACACTTGAGTACTGTCAGGATTCACTAACATGAAAAGGAGTACAGGAGCAGCCACATACACCTACTCTAAGCACGGAATGGACGTATATCCCCATTCCAGCAGCTGAAGTCACCAAGCATATTTTATCAATGGTGAAAGAGCAGAACCAAATCCCTGCTCAAATTCTGGATGCTTGTCAGGATATTATAACAGCTTCAGCAGCATCTCAGGGAAAGACACATAAATCTATCCCTACCAGTGGAGTGACACATCAACAGTTCACTCCAGAACAGACACACACATCTGTTCCAGTCCGAGAGGGTAGTGGGGAATACTCCCCCATATCATATGGACAACCAAGTCAGGCACATACACCTAATTTGAGTGGAGATTGTCAGCCTAACCTGGCCATCTCTCCTGATCGGGCACGTACACCTGCTCATAGCAGCCACTTTTGTCAACAAGTGGTTTCCAAGGTGAGTAAGAAGGCATCTAAGAAGAAGACCCGTCCAGCACAGTCATGAGATCAAGAGACAATCTGCAATAAGGCCTTGCTCGATGCTGGAGTTCTTGAAGCCCTAAGACAGTTATCTGTTGGAATTCAATATTCTACTCCCTCATTTCCCAATAGTGGGAACATTAATTCCGATGGTCTTCAATAGAAACTTCCTCATGAAGGCTTTCTTCATGACAATTAGGTCGATCTTGAAGTTTCATCTTCATATGAGAGCCACAGGAACCCTCTGTGTGGTCAGAAGACCAAGGAGTAAGAGATCTCATATTTTGTTGTAACCCACCATGGTGGTCCTCCCCATGATGATGAATTTAGCTGCAAAAGTCCTCTCCTCAGTAGTGATGCACATTGCCCAGAAAATTCTCCATTTGAAAATGTAGTACTGAGAAAGCCCTCTTATCTTGAGGCACTTGAAAATGTGAAACCAGTATTTTCTGATACTTCATCGCTAGCAGGTGAAATACTTTCTCAATCAGAAGATAGCCCAGGGTGTAGGTCATTCTCAGAACCACCCCTAAGTCATGCATCTTCTAGTTTGATCAGTGATTTCTCTACCAATCTTTTTGAATCCGATGAAGCAACAAGGAAGCAACAGCTCTGGTCAAATCAGGTAGAAGAATCTTCGTTGAATGATAAAGAGTAAATGTTGAACATGAGAAAACAACTGGCAAAGGGTGAAGTGCCAGTCATTTTTTGGCCTCTGGCTGACTCTCAGTATGACATTCCAGAGATGTTGACGGAAGATGAGATTCATGATATTTGTCTCAACATATGGAAAAATATTTGTCAGTTGAAAAAGAAAGTATTATCTTATGATGAATATGAAAATAATCTTAAGATAATAGAAGGGTTACAACATCAAATTGATTTGGCATCTCTATCAGTCTCTCGATATCTGAAGGCCGAAAAGCAGCAGAGATCCCTTCAGCATTCATGCCTTGGCACACTAAGAAGATTGCGCCAGTTAATTGCCAATGCCCCTTCTGGTATTCATGTCATGGGATGGGGTGCTCATGGAGCACTACATTTCACGGTGCTCTCCAGTCAGAAAAGCCCGCCGAAAATGGTCTCATGCAATGTTATTGCCCATGGCTTGCCACAGTCAATGGGTTTTGTTTGTAATCAAAAGCTTGCCCAAGAACAGGCCTAAACTAGTTCCTCTCAAAATCAAGAATACAAAGAACAAATTATTGAATTAATCCCGCATCAAGAAAATGATAATATTGAATAGGCCTCTCGTATGGAGCAAGCACATCATCAAGTGACAGAAGTGTCAGAAATCATCCAATGGTCTTTCGAACCGGGTGATAAAAGTGGATACAGGTTGATGCATCCAGCTAATTTCCAGACTAATGTCCGCAAGATCAGGAGAGATTGTAATAAAGTCTCAGACATATCATGTCAAGAGCCACCCCAGCTTTCCAGACAGGGGACTCTTTTTAAACCAACCCTCAGAATCAATAGATAAGATTCGAGGAGTTGAGAAAAGACAGCAGGAACAGCCCCAGTCCACCAGACTGGGGACTTTTTCAAATCATCAATCCCCTCCTCAGAGAAAGTCGGTCTTTTCTCGATTGGGGAAGAAGCCTCAAGAGGAATGAAGATCCAAATTATCATGATATTCTCTCCAAATTACGGTTCGTCAAGAAGTTCCTGAGGGATTGAGTCAACAAAAGGTAATGTCTCATCAAAGACATGGACGAAGACAATATCACAGAAATGCTGATAGAAGGGATGTGATGCGTTATGCATCAATCAATGTCATCAATGGCATTTTTGTTGATCCACCATATGAGGTTCACTTAGGGGACTTAGATGAAGAGGTTCCTGCTCATGAAGTTGTATACACAGACACAAATGAAAAAGTTGTGCGTACACAAAATCAAAGGTTTACCCAGAATCTGGGTGTTCCTTCAAATAACCCACTTCCCCCTATCCAAAAGGGATCAAACAAGGGGAAGGGAAAGAATCAGGTTACATATCCTTCCTCTGGAGAAGGCCAATTGCTCTCACTAGAGAAAAAGATTTGCACAATAGGATGAAGAAATGAAGGAATTGAGGAGGATGAATGCAGAACTACTTTAGGGTAGTCTTCCTCCTAAGCGTGTTGGAGTCAGTTAGCCAAGGGAGTTTGTTGCATCTATTGAGATGGATCAAGAATATCCTCCTTTATCAGTACACCCTCACAGGTCTTATCCTATGGGTCAAGTGCAACAATAATTGGCAGTGCTTCCATGAGTTGCAATACAAAATGCCATACCTGTCCAGACTCCAATCATTTCACCTTCCCAAGTCCAAGTTCAACAGGATGTTTCTCAAAAGTTAATAACTACCATTTATTCAATAATAGCTCGGTTAGAGACTATGGAAGGGAAGCGTGAGCAGGTTCAACCGGAAAAGAAATCTTACCCTGAATGGGTAGATTCAATCTCTCCCCCATCAAATTTTGGGAATCATGTATTCCCTATTTTCAATGGATCAGGTGACCCTGAACAACATTTGATGCATTACGTGTCTTTTTGTGATCCTATGATGGGAACTCCGGAGTAGCAAGAAGTAGTGAAACTCATATGCTTCGTGCGAACCTTATAAGGACCAGCCTTTGTCTAGTATACAAGCTTGAAATCCTGGTCAATTACTGGATGGGAAGATCTCCATCAACGATTTCTTATTCAATTCAACTCAAATTTTACAAAGACAACAATTTTAGATCTTACAAACTGTAAGCAAAGAGAGAATGAAAGAGTCTCTGATTTCATTCCTCGCTAGAAGGGATTAGCATATTCCCTGAGCTTAGCACTCCCTCAAGAGGAATTGTTGCCAATCTGTGTGGCAAATCCGCGTGACGAATTACGCACACCAGTGATCCCTGTGAAATACATAGGAGGGTTTCGAGACATTACTTCAATTGCTCAACAAATTGAAGATTCTCTTATATAGACTAAGGAAAAATCTTGTGTAATTCCATCATCTCCGGGAAGGAGAATGGGTAAAGTAGACACTGCTACAGTTATGATTAAACAAGAACCTGTACCTACTTCTACCTCAAAACCTTCATCTTTACAAAGGGGTCCACCTCTTGAGATCCAACAAAAAAGGACATTTCATCAAGACGATCAAAAAGATCAAAGACGAAAATAATTTTGGGATATGAAGAGAAAAACATACTCTTTCCGAAATGAACAAGTTCTTGGTTACTTCATTTCGGCCCTAGAAAATAATTTGGTTCAGTTTCCAAAGCCCAAGAGGCCAGACAAGGAAGGAGTTGAAGACCGTCCCAATTATTTCCCCTTTCATCAAATGTTGGGGCATCCTATCCAAGAGTTTTTTGTCTTCAAAGATCTCCTGTAAAAGATGGTCTACTCAGGACAAGTCAAACTGAAAGGCTCTTCAGCCCAGGTAGCATGTGTCACTGCTACAGTTCCAGAGGAGGAAGGCGACTGGAAAGAAGTCAAAAGAAAAAATGCACAAAAATATGATGATTGGATGATCATAAAGATGATCAACCAAACTCATGCTATTTTGCAAATTCAATTGAAGAAACCAATTGTACTTTCTTCCATGAATGCTGCAACAAAACCCTCTTCATCAGAGGGAAAATCCTCAATGAAACGACATGATTAAAATAAAGAAAAAGAATCAGAAGAAGATGAGTATGTGTCAAAACCTAAGTTGTCTTTGACTCTGGCAGACTACATTCCATCTACTTCAAATCAACGGGCACCGCCCCACCAAACGGCACAGCCTAAATTGACTAGTCAGGCAGAATTATCATCGGATGAAGAGTTGATTTTAGGTTCTGTTAATATGATTCAATTAACAGATCCATATTCCAGTCGTAGTTTTTATTTCGATGAGCATGAATTCCCTACATCAGACAGAGGAATCAGAGGAAGTTCTAGAGGATTAAGATACAGGGGAAGACGTGGATCATTCAGAATCCAATATTCTAATTCTACCCCTGCTAGAACTGTGTACGTAGCAGAAACTCCTGGTAGAGCCCTTCAACGAGCTCAGCAAGAACAAGCAAGTTCTTCCACCAATAGAAAATTCAGTCCAGGAACAGTTATTTTGGAAGAACGGTTGAAGGTTCCATCTTCTTCCTCTCAGCAAGTAAATAGACCTAATTGGTCTAATCTTCCAAAGCCAGGAGTGTTACCAAATCCTATCACAGTACAAGATGCATCAAATTCCAAAGCATCAACTTTCAAGGCACTTGTTAAACCACATGTTCCTGTTGGGAAATGCAGACCTCTAGATCAAAAGTATGATGTATTGAAACACTTGGCCCAAGTATCAGCCAAGTTATTAATTCTGGATGCTTTGAATATGTCAAAAGTTCTTCGGGAGGCACTCATCGAGGCTTTTTCAAGTCCTCGGGAGTTTAAAACTGAAATTGTTGCAGCTGAAGTCTATCACATAGAGAATAATCTTACAGAATGCCATGTAATAATATATTTTACTGATGAATATGAAGATGATGTTGTGCATGGGAATATTAGACCTTTTTACTTATCTGGAAAGGTCAATGGCGTAGAGGTACGAAGAGCTTTCATTGACAATGATTCAGGAGTCAACCTCATGCCTATTCGTACACTTTGTCCATTGGGCCTCACAGAATCTGATTTATCTCCTTCTACCATGATGTTACAAGGATATGGTAAAAATGAACAAGAACCACTGGGCAAAGTAACACTCAGAACTCAGTTTGGAGATCTTGTATCCAAATCAGATTTCATGGTTGTTGATCAAGACTCATCCTTCAGCATCTTGCTTGGAAGACCCTGGCTACATCAACATCCGGATATCCCTTCATCATACCATCAATGTCTCAAATATTCATTCGATGGTCAATTTGGGACATTTTATGTTGATAAGGCCATGTTCAAGACATGTGAGTCTCAATACATTGAGGCGGAATTCTATCACATGAAGGGAATGGAGAAATCCACAATAAAGGAGATTACCAAAATTAATGCTCCATATGGTTTGGAAAAGATTCTAGTAAATCCATTTGCACATGTGATTACAGATTATGTGTTTCCTATCAGTGAAATTGAAAGGATAGACCCAAATCAAAATACTCTTATGGAAGGATCCATAATGTCAATTACGGCAATCAAGCCAGACAACATGGGAGAAATTGGTGATTCTCCAAGCAGTGATGAAAGCCCAAATGGTGACATCTTCATTTCATCTGCTGAAATCCAACAAGTCTATACTTCGCCAATTAGGCCAGAAGAAGTTTTAGAAACATCAGAGGTGAGCAATGTTGTCGATTCTTAATCCATCATCTCCTCTTTATCACCCAAATAAGACCCTTCATCATCAATTGGGTCGGAAATGGAAGCTTCTTCTTCAAGATGTGCAAATTTTGACATCTCTTCTGATTATGAAAATTATGCTTTATCATCTACTATGGAATTAAAAATGGAAGAAATAACACACGATGTAGAAGAAGAGGAAGATCTCAGGGATGCTCCTCCAGTATTTGAAGAGGGTATCTCTACCACCGTGGATGAACTCAGAGAAATAAATCTGGGTACAAAAGAATATCCATGCCCCACTTTAATCAGTGCGGCCATGACTCTTGAAAAGAAAGAGATGTATATTTTCTTTCTAAAGAAAAATAGAGATATATTTTCTTGGAACTATACAGAAATGCCCGGGCTAGATCCTGATGTTTCTACTCATCATTTGGGTTTACCAGAAGAACATCGAGGATTTAAGCAAGCCACGAGAAGAACACACCCAACTTATGCTTCCAAAATTGAAGATGAAGTGAATAATATTATAAAAGCTAACTTCATCAAAGAAGTTCAATATCCCAAGTGGTTGCCTAATATTTTCCCTGTAAAGAAGAAGAACGGACAAATTAGAGTTTTCATCGATTTCAGAGATCTTAATCGGCATTGTCCTAAGGATGATTTACCAGTTCCAATTACCGAACTTTTAATTGATGCAATAGCTGGCTATGAAGCACTTTCCTTCATGGATGGATATTCCAGATATAATCAAATCTGAATGGCCCTAGAAGATGAGGAATCCAAAGCCTTCGAATCCCCTCAGGGTGTGTTTTGCTACCGGGTAATTCCCTTTGGCTTAAAGAATGTGGGTGCTACATATCAGCGTGCCATGCATCGTATCTTCAAACCCTTTCTAGGGAAGTTTTTTGAATGATATGTAAACATTTGGTGGTTAAATACAAACAAAGTTCTAATCACTTGGATGATTTGGAAGTCATATTCCGCAAGCTTCGACAACATAATTTGAAGATAAACCCCTCAAAATGTGATTTTGGGGTAACCTCAGGAAAATTTCTTAGATTTGTTGTATGACATCGTGGTATTGAAGTCAATCCTGAGAAGACAAATTCAATCCTTGGAATGTTACCTCCTCAGAATTTTAAATAATTAAGAGAACTTCAAGGACACTTAGCCTATATTCAGCGTTTCATCGCCAATTTGGCAGGAAAAAGTATACCCTTCACCAAATTGATGAAGAAGGGAGTCACTTATCAGTGGACTGAATAATGTCAAGAAGCATTCTATATTCTCAAGAAATACCTCTTGAGTCCACCGGTACTCATGCCACCTATTGAAGGAAGACCACTTATCCTCTACGTGACAGTTCTAGAGCGATCATTGGATGCGTTTCTTGCTCCGAAGAATGACATTGGGAATGAAAACAGCCTCTACTACCTCAGTCAATCTATGCATGAAGCAGAAACCCGGTATTCAAGTATTTAGAAGTGCTACCTAGCATTAATCATTGCAGTTCAAGAAGTTGAGACACTACTTACAACATCACGAGGTCTAATTGGTATCTCGCAATAACCTGCTCAAATTCATCCTTAGTCTTCCAATGCTTACAGGATGTCTGGCAAGGTGGGCAGTTATTTTGCAGCAATTTGATATTCAGTATGTGTATCAAAAGGCAATAAAGGTCCAAGCTCTGGCTGATTTCCTGGATGAACACCCTTCAGTGGAAGACACATCTTCAGATATTGAACTCCCTGATGAGGAAATATTCTCTATTCAAGAAAGTCCTCAGGCATGGGAAATTTATTTTGATGGTGATTCCAGAAGTCCAACAGGGAGGAAAATGGAAAATCCTAAATTCAACAAAGTTGGCTTAGGAATTTTTCTCATTTCTCCAGAAAAGGCTGTGTTACCTTATTCCTTCTTATTGTAGGAATGTGGTACCAATAATGAAGTAGAATACCAATCTCTCATCATTGGATTGGAATTGGCACTTAAAGCACAAGTGAATCACTTAAAGGTGAAAGGTGATTCGGACCTTGTAATAAAACAAGTCAATGGGGATTATGCCATCAGAAAATAAGAACTAATCCATTTGTATGATTATGTCAGAGAGCTAATGGCGGAATTCTCTTCAGAACCGATATTTTCTTATGTCCCGTGATCACAAAATGCTTGAGCTGATACACTGGCTAATATAGCCACAGCTCTGGAAGATCCAAATCGGGATGAGACAACCATCAGTATTTCCCACCGTCGTGCAATTTCACCTTATTTTCGAATCAGAACAGAGGAAATTAATGAAATTAGTCTCATTTCTGAACTGTATGGTCATATTACATGATGGATGTCACCTATCAGGGAATAACTTCAAAATAGAACACTACCACCTGATAGAGCCGAGAAAGAACAAATCTAGCAACGTGTGGTCAATTTTACTCTTTATGATAGCCCAGATAACCTAGAGAAAATTCTCTACAAATGTGGTTTTGACGGAGTTATCTTCAGATGCATTGATGGTGAAGAGACAATGGATGTCATGAAAGAAGTGCATGCAGGAGTCTGTGGTGCCCACCAGTCTGGACATGGACTGTCTGATCAGATTCGAAGGCTTGGATACTTTTGGATTTAAATGATACAAGACTGTTTTGATTTCATAAAAAAGTGTCATTCATTCCAAGTACATGCCAACTTCATTAATCAACCTCCAGAGTTGCTTCATACAGCTAAATACTCGTGGCCATTTTCCACATGGGGAATGGATGTGGTGGGACCTTACCCTTCAGCTACGGCCAAGCAGTTTAAGTATATTCTTACTGATACTGATTTCTTTTCCAAATGGGCAGAGGCAATAACTCTCAAGGAAGTTAGTTCTAAGTGCATTGTTAGCTTCATCAAGTCTAATGTAATTACCAGGTTTGGTGTCCCTCATACCATATTGACGGACACTGGCACGAACTTCTGTTCATCCGAGGTGAAGAAATTGTATCAAGAATACACCATCAAATCCAACCATTCATCCCATATGACGCTAAACTGTATTGTCCTTTTTTCGTCCAACATGACGTTAAACTGTGAAAGCGTCCCTTACGCCCAGCATGACATTAAACGACATCATCAATGGTCCATACATATAGCCTTAAACTATTTGTATTACTTTCATCCAACATGACCTTAAACTATGAAAAAAGTCCCTAATACGTCCAACAAGATGTTAAATGGTGTACTCTTTCGTCCTTAATGCATGACATTAAACTGCACAGTCGTCTTTTTGTCCAACATGATGTTAAACTGTGTTGTCTCCATCATCCTAACTACATGACGCTAAACTATACAGAAATTCCATTGATACGTCCTACATGACATTAAACTGTACTTTGTCCCTGCTACATGACACTGAACTATGCATCACCAATAGTCCTAACTACAAGACTTTAAACTACATAGTCCCTTTATATGTCCTACATGATATTAAACTATTCATTGTTAAGGTTGTTGTTACCTCTTATTTCTCACACCGAGTATGACTCACGTGAACATAGACCAAACATCAACCATAACACTCTCTATGGGATACTAACCATGTGTAAGTCCCAACAACATCATTTTTTAGGTCGTTGTCCCCAAGAACAACTTCATCATTAATTCATTCTTTAATTGAACTACGCGGACTTTGATCCTTGCCTTCCAGGCTGGGTACGTGGGCAACCACCCAAGGTTCAAGCCCAAAACCAATCTCTTCACATCGGTTCACCTCCATCTCATATGATGTTGATTCATGAAACCGCCCCTAGAATCAATATATTTACATTGATTTACATTCTTCCTTTCTATACGATGTTAAACTATACAACACTGTTTTTTCTAGTATGAAAATAATCAACAAATATTCTTTGATACCCTCACCTGAGAGGGAACCATTATTTACATTGATTTTTCAATCATGTTTCATTTCAAAGACTACGTGCATACATGGAAATGCCCAAACCTTTTATCCTAGGTTAAACAATCATTGCACTAAATTCCTGTTTCACCCTTCACATGTACGAACCAAATTTGTACAGAGGGTATTTCTAGAACTACGTGGGCTTGATTCCCATCCTTATGGGATACGTAAGAATGCTTGAGTGTCCCTCGAATCTAGCCCCAAGTCTTTTGAGCCTAACCCCAAATTCCAATTTCAGTCCCTTGGCTAAAAGGTCCCCACGAAAACACACACTGTGTATTTCTTATAATGGTCCAATCTCTATGACCCTAAACTAAGATCTCTAATACTTTTGTCCCACATGGCGTTAAACTGTAGTTTAAGAACTATGTATGGCTTGATTCCCATCCTTTTGAGATACGTAGTGAAGTCCAACATTTCAATTCCGGACCTAGCCACAACATGATTATGGTTAGCATTGATCTGTGTATCTCTGTATACATTGGAAAATACCCATATTTATGTGTCATAATCCTATGCTTAAATATTTTCAGATCTTCATAACCCTTTTCTTGACTTTTAGTCCCAAAAATGTCAAATTTCTGAGAGTTCTTTTACCTGACTATGCAGTACGTTCCCTTAGGCGGCCTTGCATAAAAAATCTCCATAACAGATTTTTCATCCAAAAGATACTATTATCTGACTATACAGTCAATGCCCTTAGGTGGCCCTACATATCTCAACCCCCTAACGAGTTTGTCGGATACTGGTAACATCATTCTTAGGAAAAAAGCATTTTTTTTCCTTATTGGTCTTAAATGACAGTATGTAGGGATCTGCAAAAAAATAGTCATCCTTAACATATTTGTACCATATCCTTTTTCAGGATCTGAAAGTATTCAAGTCTATGGTTAATATTCTCCTTCACTACGTTTGGGTCAAACCTTCATAGGAGTGATATCAATCCAGTTCTTTGATAATCTTTTTTGGAAATATCTTATCCATATTAAAGTACCTCTTTGCATACATAAAACTCTATACTTTTGAAAATTTGAATCTCTATAAACATTCACTGGCTTCTTAGCACTCGGAAAGTAAAATTCCGAGAGTTCTTTTGCCTGACTATGTAGCATGTTCCCTTAGGCAGCCTTGCATAAACAGACTTGTTATCCAAAAGATGCTATTTATTTGACTATGCAGCCAATGCCCTTAGGTGGCCCTGTATAATTTAACCCCCTAACAGGTTTGTTAAATAATAGTAACTTCATTCTTGGAAACTACTTCTTCTAATGCCTTTTATCTCTTTTTCATATCATTCCTCAAATTCAAATATTCTTAAGACATAGTTTACATATTTTCCCTCATACTTGAGTATGGTAATATGTTTTCAGATAAATTTTCAAAGAATTGAGTCAATTATAATTCATTCGGTCAAAGCTATTTTCAATCATAAACATTATCCATTGTATGTCTGACGTGCATGACTTTAAACTGCCCACAAAAGAAAAAGGAACTCTGAATAAAAGTCAAGTTCCTGCTCACTAAACATACATTTTGTATGATTTAGGTAATATTGAGAAAATTAAAAGATTCAAAGTTTGTAGGGTTATTTATAATAATCCTAGTAAAAATCAAACTATGCTTACTAGGCCCATTGGCTTAGGAAAAATTTAAAGCATGTAGAAAAAGAATGTAGGTACGAATGATTGAAGATGAAAGTTTTTTTCATTGATACACAGGAGATAGAAGGACATCCACAGACTGGAGTCTCTTCTCTATTTCAATAATTAAAAAAGCCTTTCAACATAACTCTTCATTTGATTTAAGACATCCCGAGCTTCATTAGAAACCACCAGGAATTCATTAATTCAATTGGATACAATAAGAGATGTAGTGATACCAGCTCTTCTTGGAACAATTGTAAAAGGATGTTCTTGAGTGCGGTTTGAGAAAATTTTCTGCTGATCAAACAGTGACTCTGTTTCTATCCAAGAGACTTGGAAGATGGATAAATGGATTTGATAATGGAGCATTGAAAGTAAAGATCCATTTGGAGAGAGTACTCTTTTCAGATATTGCTCTAATACCATGTTTGTCTTCTATCCACCAACCAGCAGCGGAAAACATTTCAGCCCATGGGTTTTCCATTTTCATATATGCAAGGAAATGGAATGGAAGGAAAATTTGAAAGTTCGCACCATTGTTGTTGCTCTTAATGCACACCATAACCAAAATAGAGGAGTAGCAGTGCAACTGCATTTCAGGCGTATAGTTCTTTGCACCTAGAACATTGACTCCTTGTAGATGACCATGACCATACAGAGACAGGTAGATTCTCTGTGGGAAATTAAGATGATATTTCTTCAAGTACTTAGCCAAATCTGGGAGAGTGTTGTTGCAGATATCATAGTAATAATGGCCAACAATGTTCATCATGTCGTCAATCCGCTTTCTAGCCAGTTCATCAGTCGTTCCGATTCTCCATAGAGCCATTGAATCTGCACAAAAGATGAATAAACTAACTCTTAAATGGGTTTATTTTTCATAAAATTAGTGAAGGAATTCAGAAAAATGGCAAAGCCATTAAGGCACGCAAGTCTAAACTTGGTGCGCAAGTGTTAGTTTTCCATGCTAGTTTTTGACGTGCAAGTATAAACCACGCAAGTCTAAACACCTCTACAGCAGCGCGACAGCAAAGAAACAGCGGAAAACAGAGCAACCTGCGCGGTGAAGGCCACTTGCACGGTGAGAGATCAAAAGTTTGAAATCCGGATTCATTGTACGGAAATGGGGCCACATATTTATAGGACACAGCCATACCCTGCGCGCTGACGTCTGTCCAGCTGGAAGTTGTGCGCCATACCTTGCTCGCCACAGCCTGCACGCCATACACTTGCGCGTCGCCTTTCCTTTAGTTTTCTTTTTTTCCTCAGAGTCACATCCTCATTTCTTTCGGATCCAACTATGAGGGGGGAATTGTTTTGCCGCTCCTTTTCGTCACATTGTCTAAAATAATGGAAAGGGAAATGACTTAGCACAAATTGATTCATCCTTATAAGAAAACATCAAAAATCGACAAAGTCATGAACAAGGCTTCAAATGCACAAGGGTCGCGCAAGTTCCATCACTGTCGCACAAGTATACTTGTGCGCCACCTAATGGTCACTCAAGTGACTTACATGCCCTAAAGGATAACTGCCCAGGGTCTTCTCTAGCCTATAAATAAACCCTGTGGGCCCCCCATTTGAGGAGGAATTTTTTCAGAATTCACAGATAGAGCTCTGAACACCCAAGTCTCTTTTTCAGGTCTTCCGAACTCTTCTAAGGTAATTCTTTACCTAGAATGGACGTTTTAAACCGGAGGAGTATGGTCTAAGTGTTAGAATTCACTAACACTTGCGTGCCTAAGTGTTTTACCCTTAAGGGAAATGAACACACTTGCGCACCGCCCTACTTCTTCATCAGAACTTGTGTTCCATCTTCTAGAAAGCCTCTAGGGATAATACCAAGGGTTTGAGCCAAGTCTCACCCAAGTATTACCCTAAGGGCTGAAAAGCACGCAAGTACCCATGTGTCGTGCAGGTATACCTGCGTCACCATGACTTGCATGCCCACGCAGTACCTGCGCGTCTGCCAAGACTTGCGCACCCCTACCTTTTTGGGTGCCTTTCCTGCCCATTTCACCCCTCTTATGTCATTCCACCTCTCCTATTCAAGATTCAGTCTTAAAGACACTCTTCAAAGACATTTATGGCATGATTTCTTGATTTTTCTTCCTTATATGAAATGAACTTCGTGGAACATCTCTCAAAATCTAGTGATTTATAGATCTTTATGTCACTAAAGATTGAGATTTCATTCATTCAACCTCATCCTTTAAGATGAGATAATCCTTAACCTGGGCCTCCTTTTCAAGAATAAGCCCCAGTCGTAAATCTCAAATATGGGCTTCCTTTCCAGGAGTAAGCCCCAATCTCAAATATGGGCTTCCTTTTCAGGAGTAAGCCCCAATCTCAAATATAGGCTTTCTTTTTAGGAGTAAGCCCCAATCTCAAATATGGGTTCCTTTTTCGGAGTAAGCCCCAAACAAAATTCTCATTAATATGGGCATCCTCCTTAGGATTAAGGCCCAAGTACTCTTTTAACCAGGGCCTCCTTTTCAGGAGTAATCCCTAGTCTCAAATATGGGTATCCTCCTCAGAAGTAAGCCCAAGGTCCTTTAATTTTTCAAGTCTCTTAAACTGGGCCTCCTTTTCATGAGTAAGCCCCAGTATTAATTTCTCTTAACCAGTTCTAATTTACTTTTGATTTGGGGTTTCTTTCTCAGGATTAAAACCCAATCATAAGTCCCCTACTAACTTGGGCATCTTCCTTAGGAGTAAGTCTCAAGATTAGAGTATCCAAATCTCCATAAAGTACATATACCTTTATGGACCCTTTTCCTGGATTTCTTCCCTGAAGTAAATCTTAATCCTCATCTATTTTGGGCAGTCATAAACACATAAGCCCCACATCATTAAATCTTTCGTGTCACAATTTTCTGGTTTCACCAATACCTCTTGTTTCTCACACCGATTATGACTCACGTGATCTTAGAGTGTAAAAGTAATCAGGACTTCTTTCTTTGAGCCATCAATTATGCATAAGAATCATACTCCCTTATTCGAACTACGTGGGTTCTGATTCCTTTTCCAAAACAAAGGATATGTAGGTAGCCTATCAATGGGTATGATCCCAATTCTGAAATAATCCACGTCCTCTTGAATGAAAATAAAATTTAAGTGCCCCACTGAGTGGCTTTAAAACCAGTATGGTCATCATAATGACCAAGAGACATTTATGTATTTTAAGGATACCATCAAATAAGAATCCCTAACAAATACAGATGATTCTTCATCGATGAAGAACCTCGAAAACATATAAAAGATTCTCTAAATTTCTTACATATCAATCATAGATTGTCAGACTAAAGAAAATCTCATTTTATACTTGGTAATGTAATAAGGATTCACGAACATAACTTTAATATATAAAGAGAGTCTCGGAGTAGACAATAATTCCCCTCAAAAAGGTTTGATGTGTCCGACCTCCCATCCTCTCGACCAATAAAAATTCCTAAGCCTCATCAGTTCACAACTAATGAGGGCCTACCTTTGGAAAGTAGGTCTAAATGGATATGGAATCATTGGATGTTTCCGGTTCTACAAACAAACCCGTTATAAACCGATTGTAATGTTTGAACCTTCAATCAACGAGGTCATCCCTGATTCCAGAGGGAAACAAACATTAAACTGCAAAAACCATCGTGCCTTGAACATGATGTTAAATTATAGCCTTACCCCTTAGGAATCCAGGATTCCTCATACGATAATTATAGGATTTCCAAAAAAATATCTCCCTATATAAAACTAGGATACCTCATACGATACGTATCAGATGACCAAAAAACCCTTACCCCATACAGAACTGGGATGCCTCATATGATATGTATGTGATGACCCAAAAAACCATGCCCCATAAAGAAATAATATTCCCCATAAGATAAGTATGGGATAGAAAAACTTACCAAATAAAAAACCTGTTTGCCTCATTTTATTAGTATAGGATGACCAAAAATCTTTACCCTATATAGACTTGGGATTCTTTTTCATATTAGACAGTTTGAAATCCTCACCAAAGAGGATGCCAAATCTCTGGTGTTAGTGTCCTATAATGTTGCCTTATAGAACAATGTGTGGACTGATTTTGATTCACATGGGATATGTAGTGACACTCATATATTTCATCCTAGGCCCAACCCTACCATCGATTAACTTCAAGGTCTCACCCCTCTAAGAAGGTATTGATTCTCACCTACCTGCATGGACCTTTAGTGCATTTGATAACATGGTGGTATAGCTCCAAGGCAACCCAATATTATTTCTAGGACATTCCCCACTTACACTTCCATAATTACCTCTTTATTCAATTTGGATAGTCATTATCCTCCTAATAATAACAGTCTATCTAATAGAAATGGTCTTATGCCACAATGCCTCACCTACCATCCTAGGCCCACTCCGCAAAGGATCATTAGTAAAAAATAGAGGCTCTCTTATTTCAAACATGTTTAATAGTCAATATCACATTTGTTATCCCCATAATAATATTATTAGTATGTATAACCTATGTTTTAAACAAGGCCTACATTTGTTTCATACTTTTTGGTTACTCCACTTTTACTATCCAGATCTAAAAATTCGCAATCACCATCAAAAAAAATTTCATACACTTCTTCCCTTATTGTGTATCCTCATATAATGAGAATTAATTTTCACCATTGCTTATTTCCCACACCTATCACAACTCACATGGGTTTAGTAAACCATGTAGGAATCATCCCTTATAGTTTTGAGACACATTAACTCCCCCTCGGGTCTAAGCATCATGACCTTGAACTATTTTCAACTTTCCCCTTATGTTTTTCATGGCCCAATTCATCCCTTGGCACTCCTTTAATGGTGGGTTATTACTCTTGTGTGACCCTAAAAACATCCTATGGAACCCTTTATCCAATATACATGACCTTAAAATAGTAGCCCATGTCTAATAATTAGAACCTTAAACTATGTGAAAGTTTCCTTTGAGATGTTTTGTATTGAATTGGGTGGCCACCTAGACCCATCCTTTCATGTCAGGTAATCATTCTTCAATTATTTTTATATTCCATCAAGACACATAGCCAATGGTTCAAGAATTATGAATGTAAATATTTTTTATTTTTAAAAAACAATATGACCATAAAATAAGAGCTTAATTCAATGAATCATGAATTTAAATTGTGTAAAAGTCATAATAAGAATGTGTCATGTGTCATGAAGTCTCCATAGACCTTAATTAAAATTAATACTCCTCCCTTTCATTGCATTCACACTCCTTAGAGATGTTTTCCCCCATGTCTAAGGCATTATGACCTTTAATATATTTTCCCTTATCGATTCCACACTCTATGACCTTAAATTAGGAGCCCAAATCCAAGAATTGTGGATTTAAACTACATTCCAATCACCCTAGGAATATTTTTTGGGGCATCAGGACTCTTTTTACATCAATTCACATTGGTGTGTCACTTCTATGCACTACACATGTACTTTTGTAATGTTCACCCTATGGTCCAATAATCATGTCCTTAAAAATTATGAAATATTTATTTAGGATGCTCTATGTGGCAGGGCATCCAAGGCCCCTCATCCACACCAGGTTATCTCCCCCCTATGACACAAACATCACCTCTAAGACACATTACCCCATGGTCCAAGAACCACAACATTAATATATGTGGGAATTACCCCAAATTATTTATTTAGTGTAAGGCCCCTTGGACACACCATTTCCATTAGTTAGGATCCCATTGATGTCATTAGAACCTTTTTGGGAGGGATCACCCTATGGATCAAATTATATAACCTTAAACTAGGAGTAATGGTCTTAGAAATATAACACTAAACTATTTTCAACTCGTTGGTCTAGTTTGTATGACATTAAACTACCATGGTACAGGGGAACGAATGTATGGTATGTTGAAAATCCATAGTGGAAACCAGAAAAATAGTAATTATTCCCCTATAAAGGCGCTCCAATGACTTGGAAAAAATGAGGGAACCAAAATAAAAATGTACAAATAAAGTGTCGACCCACTTTGGACCATGGAAAAACATGGATGCACTCAGTGAATCCCTCATTTTAGGAAAACGTTTTATCCAAATCATAAGCTCCCTTTTCCTCATGAGACCATCCAGAGTGCACCCAAAGGTGTTTACCTCCCATTATCCCACCACTTTGGTTGTCTAGTTGTTATTCACATAGGTCCACACTTCTTATTCACAAGACATTAAATTATATGACTCAAAATCCCAAACACACAATTTTAAACTATGTGATACATTATCCTCACTGTATGAAATTAAACAACATTTATATGATATTAACTTGTGTTTCAATCATCCTAATTTCATGATATTAAAATATATAGCATCTTGGGACCTCACCTGAGAATCTATTTTTCCCATTTGATGTTGGGTACCTACCACATTGTTCATGTTCTTTGACCATCGCTTTGTATAAAAGAAGACACCACCCCCACCCCTACCACAACCCCCCTTGGAGGATTATTATTAACATTTGTTCAAACAGATGTGCCTTCCCAATGTTCTCAAAGCCAAAATGGTGTAATTTCCTGAGTTCTGAAATCCATTCAAACATTCCATCACTTCATCCCCGCACTTCACGTCACCATTGACAAGGACACCCATCATCCTCCATGTTTCAATGGGACCCTTAATGGTATGTTCACATGCCACACTAGCTCACCTTCTATACTGTGTGAACAACCCAAAATAATTCATAATTTATTTTTATATAGGTCTCTTATCTTCAATATAGTCATGGTAGACCCTCATTTTTTTCCACGTCACTAGAAAAATGATAATGGATTCAATGTTTTGAACATGGTTAGTAGTTATCTTCCATAATCATGCCCTCCCTTTCTGTTCAAATCCTAGGAGTCTCGATTCACACTATTCATTACCCTTTGTTCTAATAGAATTCAATGCTCCTAGTATTACTCTATTTTTTCACTAATGCATGTTGGAAAAGAAATTCATCCATTCATATAGACCCATTCTCTAGTTATAGACCTTCTTGACTAGGATACTCTAGGTGGTCAAAAAAATTAAGACCCTGAGTGTTCATACATTATCTGAAACTATCATATAAATGATTAATAACTTGGTATTCCTTTGTTTCTCACTCTGGGCATGACTCACATGGTCTTAGGTATTTATTATTGGTTGTATCATTAGTGTTATTAAAGTGTGGTAGTGAAATTCTGCAAAAGAAACATGTACATGCAAAAAAGAAGTTAAAAAAAGTAAACTTCATTAGTTTTTCTAGGTTATTCGGACACTAGACCCTCTATTTTTTCTATAAAAATAATCCTTATGGCTCTTACTCAGCAATTATGCATTCTATCCCAACCATCCTCTGGTGAGTGGCCTCTAGGACCTACTACAACCACAAAAGCTCTTCTTTATCCTCATCACCTTGTGGAAAAACTCATCATCCCTGATTCAGACAAGACCCTACTCAGCCTTTCATTATGTTGTCTAGAGTACCGCCACCTTTTCTTTATCCTCATACACCACTAGTTGATACCTCAACTGAATTTTTATCTTTAGTTGGGAATTTATGACATCCACAAGCATGATCACTTTCTCCTCAGTTGTTGAAGTTCTTCATCGATTGCATAGATATTTTTGGTGCCACCGGATTTCTCATAGTGCAACGCAACACCAAATTCATGGATCTATACACATAATTACTCAGCAAGGTAGTCGTGTACTATCTCATGGAGGACGCGGGCATCCACTCCTCCGATTCCCATGTTTCAACACCAATAGTGGAGGGAAACTATCTTTCACATCAAATATGGCTCTAGAGTGTGGGTGATTAAGTGTTTCAAGATCCTCTACATCCTTTGTCAAATGATGTAATTATATTCAATGACATCATAATATAAATATTCCAATTTCTTGGGTGGTGTAAGCTCTAACTCTTGTAAGGATACAAGAACCTCAGAAAATGTTTCCTCCTCCAGGATCAGGTTGGATGGGTCGGGTCCCATGTTGATAGGGGGACTATCTTCATCTGGGCCATTGTTGTTAATACCA
The DNA here is from genome assembly GCA_963277665.1 of Viscum album. Taxonomy (NCBI): domain Eukaryota; kingdom Viridiplantae; phylum Streptophyta; class Magnoliopsida; order Santalales; family Viscaceae; genus Viscum; species Viscum album. Next base: position 1,946,017,686 of record OY728148.1, read on the forward strand.
TTGCCACTACCCTCGAACTCCCCCTCCCTATAAGTATCACCAATATACATGACAATCTACCCTCTCGGGATTAATTTTGGGTCATCATAGATGGCCTGCTACCCAAGAGTTGGAACAGTCATTGGGAGAGTTTCCCCAAGCCCCCTGAAGATATTAATTCATTGGGAATGAACCCTCTTGAGCACTATGTAAAATAAAATAATTCTAGTTATTTTTAGTACTTCCTATACATTAGGTAAATGTGTCTCATGTAAGGGAGAAATAATTACATAAGGAAGCTATATGGAAAATGTCTCATCCCTAAGTGTTGATAGGGAATTCTACTATAGGAGGCCCCTCAACATTGGTTGGTACTTCAACATATGGAACTAGGCACCTTAGAACAATTTGGTTGTAATCTTTATAAAATTAAAAAAAACATGTTGATGCAATGCACTTGAATAGCTCTATGAATGTTTTGATAAGACTGTCAAGCTAATTGAGGTTCATCAATACCTCATGGAATAGATATCTTGATGATGAGCTACTCGAGATGGTCCTCCAAATCTATGGTAGATGCCTCCATTGGAATATGAGGGTGTGTTCCCCTATAGATGGCTGGGAGGACCAGGGGCTCTGAGAACACATGTTTGACCTCCTCTCAATACCTAATGTTGTGGAAGCCTTGGGTATAGATTATGAGGCATTCCAGTCAATATCTATTGGATCCCCTCATCCCCCCTTATAGAGACCCCTCTGTCACAGTGTATAGATACTATATGAGGAAAATCCTAGTTAGATCCTTTGAAAAAAATGGTGAATGGGTTGGAAGAGACAAATGAGCTGAAAAACTAATCTTGGCTCACTAAACAGAAGCCCGTCTAGGTCATCACTATTAGGGGTGACATAATTTCTCTCTTGGATAGTATCTGGATCAATTTCCAATCCCCAAGATTCATCTTCAATAGTACTCTTTATATTCCCACCAAGGGACAATCCCTCTTAGACTAATTCTTCAGGTGATTTTGTCTCCTCCGGATCTTCTTCACCAGCAAACATCACGTGCAAACATCCAGAGGGAATATTGGATCCCCACATTAGCATATAAATAATTTCATATCTATAATGTATGAAAACCTCTCATGAAGTTTTCCCTCGTCATGAACCTAGAAATCTTGACCTCCAATAGCTTGATTCCATCCCGGGTCGGCCTCCATCATAGCTACTCTGCTATTAGGGTCATTAGGATTCCTCCCCAGGCTTCCCACAGCATGGGGATGGAAGAATCAGTGGCTTCTTGCATCGGATAACACAACTTATTTCCTAAGTAATCCCCAAATCTCCTCATCCTAGACTGAAATCCCTCTAAATAATCTCATAGTCGATTCTAAGGGAGGCCCTCCCCTCTATGAGGTGGGGTGCGACAACAGCTTGAGCTTCCCCACTGTAGCCTCGGCTGGTTCCCCTGGTTCATGATGATCCTATCAAATATCATCCCACATACCACCATACTTATCTTATTCCACACTATATGGCACAATTACCCATATGCACTAACGTGGGATTTCTCCTGGATATGCCACAATCCAATTGATGGAATAGGTATGAGAGAGGCAGAAATTGACCATTGGTGGGTGCAATAATAGTAACTTCCCATGTTCCCTCACCTATGAGAATCCACCATAGATGAAAAAGGATACATGCATTTCTTTCCTCATGGATATCCATGTAAACTTGCTTTTATGGATGCATGATATACCTGATTTTCCAAGAGCATTGAGTTAAAGTATATAGATCATAATTACTGTTTTCCTTAATCTTGAACCAGTACTCTTCCTTGGAATGTTTGTAGATATTTCGTATTCTCCAACATCCCCTCAAGATTATAGATCATCTCATTGAATGCATTTTATAATAGATGGAAGTTAATGTTCGCATCATTTTTTATACTGACCAAGACCCCATCCTCATTAAGAACCACCTTTGTACCCCACCCAAACCCCCTATCCCTCATCAATGTTGAGAAGTGAGGGTCATTGGAAATAATTTAGAGTTGTGATGACATTTAGAATTTACTAACCTCCAAAGTGAGCTATAACCCACCCATGAAAAAACTGTAATATGCCACATATTCACTTGGGCGTACTACCTCCGGACATGTGGCCCTGCTTGACATAAATTTGGTACAACATCAATAAAACCTTATTTACATGGTTATTGTATTAGATAATAGCCTCCATCACAAGTGTCACTATATTCAGGTTGATGTGTACATCCCTCATAGGAATTATCCATCCACTAAGTAAGGTGGTGAGAAATATAGTGTAGCAGACCACCGGTTTCCATCCCTCCTTCATGTTGCAGCCCCAATGAAGAAAATGCATTTACTCTAAGAAAACCAAGTGGAATTATTTCATCATCCTCTGCTATACCACTATACATTGTTCTGACCACGCTTGAATTTTCACATTTGGATTCTTCTTAAGAAGCATCTCCAACTATGTCTTAAACGGAATGTCCCGATAGAATGGGGATGATGATTCATCACTTAGTTCAGTGCATCTAGAAGAATATGTGGTGTATGAGGTGTCTTCTCCCTATTTACTGAGGCATTCTATGCTAGGAGGATGTCATCCTACTAAATTCCAACTAGCAGGATATCACTGATGCAGTGGAGGTCCCATAAGATAATTCCCACCTCCCCATTATAGAGGTGGAAGGTGTAGGTTTCTTGCGACCACCAGATAAAGAGATTTAGGATTATCCCCGGCCAATGAGACATGCGGAATAGGGATGTCCACACCGCATCTTATAGACTGATTTGGTTTAGCTGAGCATAATACTCTTTAAAAATGAAGTGTAACCATTACACCCATTCCCACTCATCAATGAAGTTCCCCCCAACTTGTAGGTAGCACATATACTTTCCCAGGTAGTTGTTCTAGATGCTGGTTTTAAAATTGATTACCTAGTGGGATGTGAACTCTCTATACTCTAGAAACTCCCCAATTACCATCCTCATCCATCCACTTATTGTGTGCATGGTAGTGTCTTTATACTCTAGATCATCATGACTTAGAATATTAATTTTTCATTGGGAAATATCATTGCAATGAGTTAACTAGAAGTGTGGCATGTTCACTTGAATTGATGGTATAGCCACATCATCCATTAGCCACAAGTTTTAGATATTCATATATTTGTTCAAAAGATATCTCCTTTAGGCTTCATTCAGTATTTCCAAGAACAAGCTATTATCATAAACTATCTTTCTGGCCTGAGGAATTTCTATGTTCCCTAATATCTCATCACACAGGAAAATAACAATAGTGTCAATCTCATATTGGTTAGTAGGGTTTTCTATTTCATGATGATATGTAGATGTAAATGATATTCTTTACATGTCTTGTATCTGGTCATAAAAACTCACTAAATCACAGAACATTGGATAATTTCATTCAAAATCTTTCTTTGATGTTCATAAGTTGGTTTGTGAATGTATGAGTTGTGTGAAAGTTATGTCCGAAGGCTCAATATTTTTCACAATGGATATACATTCATGAATAAGTTTCATTTATTGTGCAAAGAAGTTAGATTACCATACAAAGGTCCCCTTCCCCTGTTTATAGGCATAGTTTTTTGGCTTTTTCCAAGTGTGAGACACAGTTTCACGGCCCAAGATGGGAGTTTAAAATATTCCTGAAAATCATCCACACTCTTAGGTGTTTGCCTCAGAAACCAACCTTTTTGTCACTTTCTAACTCCAATTATGAGGGAGTGGTTTGGCACCAAAAACTTCTCTCACACCCAGAACATCATGTTTTGGATGATCCAAACATACGACCCTCCCCAAAATAACATTCTAGGGCTGAGGAGAAGGTCATGAGAATGTTTGATGGGATGCACACATAAGAGTTCCATGAAAAAAGGACTTTAATTCCCATGGCGATGTTTCTTTTTGAAGATCCATATGTGTAAAAAAAATGAGGGCCCATACCCATGTATGCAGTAAATTTGTATTTCATGGAAGATATACATTTTTTTGACCAAATCGTTTTGTGTTAAAGGAGATGTTGGACCCCACAGGTTGCACTAGAAAACCCATGGCGCTCAAGGAATGTTCCCACAAAATAAGATCTTAGTGAACAAACCCATCATGAAACCATCCATTTATAATAATAATATTTTAAAAAACCAGGGAGGTTGTGAAGACAATCCCAAGCGGTAAAGGATTGAGAAGCATGAAACCCTGTTCCACTCCATAGTGATCTTGCGCGTCATAAATTGATAATTTTGGAAATAAAAAGAACCTCACCCCACCCCTTGGGGGAGGATCACCATGAGATGAATAAAAACTACAATGCATGAAAATACATCTCTTCCATGAAATCATTAAACATAAGAAAACTTGGACCATCAATGGTAGAGAACTTGTGAGATAAAATTCCTGTGGTCAACAACTTATCTTGTCTTGTGGTTGGGAGATCCTCATGCAACACCTCCTATAGATTATTGGGTTTATGCAAGAGAAGCATCCTTTTTGAAAACCCTGGCCTTTAGTAAACTCCAAATCTTTCAATAAATCATTCCCCCCATAATCAATGTGATTCAATTTTTCTAGAGCCCCTTTCTCGTGCAACTTCTATTTGTGTGCATTAAAAAAAATTAGAACACAAAAACTTGCCGGTCCCCAACCCGACGTCTACTATGCTTCTAGTGTAGCCATTACCCATCCTTTTTCTCCTAAAAATAGGTTCCCTAATATATTTTCCTCCTAAAAAAGTTACCCTATTATTGGACCTCTGGATTTCCACTACTCCACTGTAGTATCAACACTATATCCTACCTAGAGGTGAATGAGTGGTGGAAACATAATCCCTAAAGGTTGCTTCACTAAGGGAAATGAATTACCTATCTTTGTATAGATTCCTTATAAAATATTTCCTCCCCACTTGACATGTCCCCCCTCGTGGTGTAAGACCCATCAATGTCTGAGCTACAATATGTAAAACTATATAGCTCCACATCCTAGTAATACAAAGTTATACTGTAGGGTAACATCCTCAAAACATGATAGAAAACTGAATCCTTACCTTGTGTGATGAACATAGGATTCCCCATGTACAATCACTATGGGATGCCACCTACTCCACCATCTCTCCAAGGTTTGATCATCCAACATCGGGTAGCTTCCATACATAATCCCCACACCATCTCAACCATGTATTATCCTCTTGAATCATGAATCCTCTATGCATAATCACAACACAATCCTATTTTGACACTCCTTCTATGACATGAGCATTGTTACAACATTATTCTAAATTACATTGAATGGTATTATCACACAACCCTAAACTATAGTATCAAACTATGTGGGTATTGACACCTATCTCTTAAATATTATACATAGGATTCCTCCCTATGTTACAATCCCAACAACTTGAAGTGTGAAATCACCCCCCTATGAAAAAACTTAACCACCCAAGCATTTCCATACAAGAAATTAAACATATGAAAAAACTTTCCCCATAATATTTTAAACCTTTCTCATGCCTATTCCCACTAGATGTTAAACCTATGTCTAAGAGTATCCATGTATAATGTTAAACGTTCACCCAATCCTATCCCAGCAATATGTTAAACCAGTGCCAATCCTGCCCCTACAAGACTTTAAACATGAACCAAACCTATCCCCAAAAGACATTAAACTTGCACCCAACCTGTCCCTACAAAACATTATAACTTACATCAAGTAATATCCACAAGACATAAACTTTTGACTTGATCCAGAATCCAGACCGTGTAGAATAAACATGGGATGTCTGAGGTAAAAATCCCCAGAAAACTTACACTCATGTCATAAATTATCTCCTGATTGACATACGATGCCTTGGGTTCATAGCCTAATATTCCCCACACATGAGATTCCATCCAAAAGAGGATGAATTTATAAGTTCCAAATCTACCCAACATAAATACATTCCCTACATTCCCAATGATACTACCTCCCATGACCAAAGTTTGAATCCCTATTGAGGCATAAGTAGTGTATATAACCGGGATCCACCTTCAAATAATTATGGGATCGAGTTTCAAGAACTTGAATTAAATAATTGAGGGAGACCTAGACTAGTAAATGATCTCTAAAGGAGAATCCATGGAAACAGGCACTAATATCCCATTATCAAATTTTGATCAAGGATCATAAAGCATTGATGAAAGTGGGGAAAGTTTTCTGCCTTTGTAAAGTCAGAATATAGGGAAACAGAAAGCATCACGTCACTGTCAGGGATAGGGACAATGTTTGGCCTTGATGAAGGCATCAGAAACATAGGCCTCATGTTATGTAGTATCATCAGGGCTAGTTCTAATGATGCTAACAAATTAATAGGAAATTTTATGCATTTCATATACCACCTAGAGAGATCACTTTTTTTTGTGTCTTCCATAAGGCCTCATCCTCTCCTTCACTGGTCATCTTTGAATCATCCGATGAAGGGATATCCAAAGGGAGTCTTTGGAAAATTTCAACATGTATGTTCCTATTGAGGAAATAAGTTCATGGTATAGGATGATTTTGTAAAATCTGTCTTATGACACTCCACTTAAGTGGAAAAATAATGAATTCTGTGTAGTATGAGGTTAAGGTAAGAAATTTCCAAAGCCCTGTGGGATGGGGTTGTTCCTGTTCCATTTTTAAAACCCTTAAAGCTTGGTTTTTCGACCTCTAAAGTTGTGTAAAAAATCCTCCAACCCTAGGGGCTGGGGTTACTCTTGAATTATCATGGTTGTTGTTGGGTTAGGTGTAGTTTCTCTCTAGATTTTACAAAGCATTGGTCAAACGTGATCTAGTTTTATTGTATTTTTTTCAATTGATCCACCTTCTTTAAAAGATATTTGTGATTCTTGATGATTTTATTCCCTTAAAATAGAGACTTTCTCATTATTTTTTGATGCTTGATGTAAGATCCTTTAGCTGGCTTGCTCTATTATGGAATAACGTATTCGAGATTCATTAAAGGCCATTTTTCGTTGAGCATGTAACACTTATTGATTTAGAGAATTATTATTTTTAAAATTAATTTATTCTTTTTGATCTTTTTTATTTCATGAAACACTAAATATTGCTTGTTTTATATGGAAGAACTAAGTTTGGCTTTCTTTTCACACAACACCAAGTTAATATTGCACTACACACACACATGGATTAGCTTTCAGTACATGAAACATTGTGTTTGTCTTGTGTTACACACAATGTTGAGTTCCTTCAATAGCTCTTGTTACACACAAGGCTGAGTTTTACCGAAGAAAAATATAATATTAATATTGTTTTTAAAATATCATTATAGTTAAAACCTAGTTATTGGAATAGGAGTTGTGAGTATGATTAATTTAATTATAAAAACTGTTTTCACACAAGTATATAAAATTAATAAATTGGTTATAAATTAGTTAAAAATTAAAGTAAGAGCTATTTGAATATAATTAAACACCTTTTATAAGTAAACTATGTACAAACACCATTTTATCTCAATAAATTAAAAAACCACTAATAATGAATGCTTTTAATAAAATTTATATATTATATTCAATTAATTGTTTTCAAACTCATCCAATAATTTTTATAGTCATAAGATAAGAATAAATCCATCTTAATCAACAAAACGATGTATATTTCTTAAAGGTAATTTTACCATATTTTAATGGTGAACCCTTTTTAAAATTAATTTTTTTATATTTTATAATTTTTATTTTAAAAAATTAACTTTTTTTAAAGTGTATAATCAAAATTTACTTTGGGTACATTTTTGGTATTTTTTAGAGAAGTTTAATATTTTGATGAATAAAGAAAAACATTGATTTTTAATCCATAACTACTTTTTAATTTAAATAATTTATTAGGTTAAATTATATTTCAAATTGGTTTTAAAGTATAATAAGATATATTTTACACAAAATAATCCCAAATAATTATTTGGAATCAATTTCTTATTGAAATTGGATATAAAACATTTGAAACATTTGAACATTTTTAATTTAAAAACTCGCTTTGTCTTCCCGTCTGCAGGATTAAAGTTAAATTAATATCCACCACTTATCTTATTGAAATTTGAAAAAATATACTCCATATTTGTTATAATAACAATTTATAATTTCTAATAATTTTAACTTCGTTTTTGACAAAAATTATTAGTGGAACTGATTAAAATTGATTATAGTGATTGAGAGAAAAAAATAACATAACAAGGGACTAAACCTTAAACATAAGGTCCAAATGACCTAGAAACTTTCACATATCCATTATATATTCAAATTTCTATCATATACTAACTTTTATCAGATTTTTACAATTATTTTATCCAATTTCAAATGAAAAAAATTGGTTGTAATTCCCTTTTAAAAAATTTACCAGAATGCGATTAGTCCCCCAATATAAAAAGGCACTCACATATCTCACTTATTCACACCTCTAAATCTCTTTATAGCAGCCCAAATATTCTCAAATATCCTATAAAAATCACAAAATTAATCTTATAATCCTACCTTTTGGAATATGTCCATCCAAGGAATCCCTTTGGGGCAAACCAAAAAGACTTACCCAAAGAATAGGTAATATCCTTCCTCAAGCCCTTTTGTTTTATTTTCACTATACACCCCTAAGATACTTTTATCCCAAGATTATATAATAACATAATAATCCTAAATTTACTTATATATTGTTATTATAATGGTTTTACCTAAACTTAAACAAACTTACATCTAATGCATAACGAACTTATTGTTCTTGTGTACAATGAACTACACTCACGAAACGATGTTGTTTGTTTTTATTTTGCCACCTATCTTGGTTGGTAATTATGATGTAAAATCTTTTTTATGATATATATGATATTTTTGATGTATTTATGTTTCCTTAATTGTTATATAACACATACCTTCATTCTTTACATTTTTTTAAATATGGTAACATCATTTGTGGACGAGTGAACTTCCACCTCCTCAAAGAGATGTGATTCATTAACAATCTACATGGAATGTATTAAGGATGGGTTCAGTGAAATTATATAATATACAGTACATAATATTATACTTTAATGATATTATATATATACATATATGTCATTTACATTCTTTCTTTCAATAATATAATAAAACAGAAACAACGTTCATGCGTACATACGGCCAATTGTCTCCATGAATAGTATATATTCCATTTAATATTTAAATATTTTATTGATTAAAATAAATACATATATAATTAATATATATGATATTTATACCATTATTTACATTATATAAATAATTAAATTGTTATCAAATTAATATTATCAAAAATAACAAGTCAAAACATATATGAAAAACAAAGCAGATATTACCTGAAACGTAACGTTAACATGGAGTTGTTAATAAAAAGGTAATATAAAGTCATAAACAAATAATATTTGGTATTATAAATAATAATATGGTTATATGATAGATTTATAATAAACTTATATTTATTATACATTATTTTTAAACATATATGATGAAATTCAATACTTAAGGAAAGGGAATTTCATCACACATTTTTTTCACGAGACACATTCCATATTTACCACTCGCTTCATTTATTTGGTGTATATAATACTATATAAAATTTTATATCATTAATTTACTTTATTTAATGATATTAAAATCATTAATTGATGTTATTATTTCATGGGGATCATGATTTTAATATTACTCAAGTAGTATGGGTTTTTTCATCACACTTTATATCTGTGAGATACATGCCCCTTCACCACTCATTTATTTTTTATGGTGTATATAATTCCCATTAATGTATTAAATTAATATTATAACTAAATTTATTATTATTTACATATCCATTTTATGATATTTATTTCATTGGTTTTAGGGCTCAAAAGTCACCAAATCAGTAACGTAATTTTTGTATCAAGTTTCCTTCTTTGAGATAACTTCCATGTTATGAACCAATATTTTTCTATATGGTGTATATAATGACCTTTGAAATGTTATATCATAAATGTATTTATTTGATGATATTTTAATATTAATTTAAATTTACTCTCTCATGTAGAGTGTGAGTAAAATTTACCAAAGTGGTAATAGTTTGTTGCTACAAAGAAAGGTTATTTTCCTTAAGAAATGCACCAAGTGATCTTTCAAAATCATTATCTATATAATATAGAATACTTTAACATAGCTTATTCTTTATTGGGGACATGATATAATAATACCATTTATATTATTTATTTAATGGTATATTTTTTGATGGTAGGATGGTTACAAAACTCATTTCTCTTCTACGGTTTATATGCTTTTAGAACCCACTCCTTTTCATGGGTTATGCTTTAATGAACTGATTATGAAATATATCTACTATCCATAGGTTATGATGTGATGAAATGTTAATTATACTCATTTTATTTCTTGGGTTATGATTTTATGTTTATAAAATCCATCTTTCTTCATGGGTCATGATATTATGAATGTTTTCTTATATTGTTGCACATGCATGTATGATTTCATTTTGTGATGGGTGGGACCTATATCTCCATAAAATGAATTGGGTAATGGTAAATGTTTTATGAGATGAAGGGGTACATAAGAGGGAATCCCAATACTAAAACAATATTCAATACTAAGCCCAAAACAAAAGCGTATATGGTAAGGAATCCCATGCCTGAAACAAGAGGGAATCCCAAGAACGAAATAAGATGGTTCATGGGAGGGAATCCCAAGACTAAAACAAGAATTCATCCTAAACCCGAAACAATTGGGTATAAAGGAAGGAATCCCAAGCCGAAAACCAGAGTTCATCCTAATCCGAAAACAAGAGGGTACATGAGAGGGAATCCCAAGCTCCAAAAAAGAGGATATCCTATGCTCGAAAAAAGAGGGTACACAAGAGGGAATCCCAAGATCAAAACAAGAGGGAATCCTAAGCCAGAAGAAAGAGGTAATCCTAAGCCAGAAGCAAGAGGGTACAAGGGAGGGAATCCCATGACCGAAACAAGATGGTACATGGGAGGGAATCCCAAGATCGAAACAAGAGGGTATATGGGAGGGAATCCCAATCCTAAAGTAGGTACAAAAATTATTATCCCAAGACTAACATGTTATAAAGGTCTTAGTATGTATAATTGACATAGAATTTTCAATGCTTATGGGTATTCTACAAATTCCGTGTCTTATTCCTTTGTTATGATTTCATTGATTATGCTTATAATTCCGTTTTTATTCATCTCTTATGAACTGCCCATATTTATTCCATGACTCTTGATTGTGATCTTTGATATATAGGTTATGATATTCTAATGTTATGATCATGTTCCCATGCCATTATGATCATGTTATGCTTACATATCTCACTTTTTTACCCCTACTGAGCATCTGAGATCATCCATTTTTTATGTTTCCTTTCCCAGGTTATAAAAAATTATTTAAGTAGAAGTAATAAAAGGAAAGATTTTAAAGGTATATGATGAATATTTTTCAACAAGTTAGGACATTATGTTTCCTAGTTTCCAAAGACACTAAACTATTATAGTCCTTGGGAATATAGTTTTTTAATATGTTGAATATTCATCTAAACTGATGTAATATCTTTGAATGTTAATCCTGGGTTGTTGTAGATCATATCATCAATTGTGAGTAGAGCTCATTTCTCAAAGTTGGTTTGAGGAAATGACATTATATGTCGTCACCTTTAGTGATTTTTTCTAATGAGGATGTGAGGTAAAATGATGCCCCCCCATATTCACCCCATACCACAATATAAACATTGAATGGGTCATTAGTGATCAGCTAACCCAACTCTTTTAATGCATCAAGACATTTATGTTTAAGGTATTTATACTATTTTCCCAATTTTGGGAGTCGTGAGTATAGGGGGCCACCAATTCAATGTGATGGGTTATCCAATATATTACCTTGACATGGTTTGGATATTATTCATAAAGAAAGACTTTATTTTATGTTAAGTAGAGTAGTCTATCAAGGAAAATATATGTCTTCTGAAAAATCCCAACAACACCTCTAGATTGCTATTTTGGGAAGTTGGTAAAGGTTAGTGTGTGACTAGAATATTTTTTAGTAAACTATCTCCTTGTTGGTAATTTGTCTTCTTTGCCTTGGGTGGTAGGTTCCATAACCTGATCTGAAAAATGTGAACATTTCCTTATACTCTATTATAAAAAGTATTATTGGTAGTGATTTCCCCCATCATATTGAATGTCATGTGATCTGAGGGTGTTTCTGAGAATGACCATTACCTTGGTTTGTCTTCTAGTAGATAATGGATGTCACTTGTCAATGATTTGGAATAAATTATGACTTGACTTATTTTCCCAAGTTCCTCGTGATAGGAGGGTTTTCTCTTAGTTGGTTCAGCAAGGGGGGAACTTCTTGATGAAATTAATTTTTATTATGGGGAGGACCTTTGTAGTAAATTGCATCATCAAGAGGACTACCATCATGGATTGATGTCTGACTTCATGGAGAATTCCTATAGTGTGTACCATGGGGACGACCTTCAGGTCATACAAGAGCAAGGAGATGACCTCCTTTTTGTTTGATCATTTATCCACATAGAGGTATTTTTTGGTACCGATCATGAGATAGCCTCTCGTGATTGATTAGATTCTTGACAAAAAGTCAGACTTTATAGTAAGACTTTATGGTAAGATTTATGGGGAGGACCTATGTAATTTCTAGTAGAAAAGTTGTAAGGACCTTCTCAATTATATCCATTATTTCCTTAATTTGGTAACAGATAAGTAGGATCATGTGCTTCCATAGATAAACATTTGTGGGATTCATGAACTATAGAATTTAGAACATTAAGATTTCATACTATCTTTTCATTTTCTGATCTACTTTGGTAAAGATTATTTTGGAAACTCTCTAGTGGGTGACTAGGGTCACTTACTATGGATAGTATATTTCGTGTATGGATGCCTGTGTGATTATCTCATGTGTTGTTTCGAGAAATTTCTAATAGATTTTTGGAATTTTGGTAGGGATATATGCCATCTCTAGAGTGTCCACTAGTATGGACCAATGAGATCCAATTAGAATGGGGATATGGACCCGATATGGTTTTCTATTTATCATGGGACCCGGACCATGACCTTCTTGGATGAGAGAAAGGATGTGTGTCTACTCCGAAGTGGCCCTCTTATTCTATTGAGTAGTCACCCCAATTATAGGGATGAAGTTGTGTGTCTGGAAATCAACCACTGCAACTGACATTGTTATATATTGAGAGGTTTTTAAGATGTGGGAAGGCATTTTTGTCTACCCTATCAACATTTTCATGGTATGTTGAGTGACTTTAGTGGACAGAATGGGGATATATACTCATTCCATGGTTGGATCAAAGGTTTTATCCTTATCATTTTATCTATTTCATATCTATGTATTCTTATAGTCTTCATGTGTGGGGGAGAGATATGGTTCTACCCTCTATTTGTTGTCATAATTCCTTGGATGGTTTCTCTAAATGCTATCAAACTAAGATAGAAGGCTTGGTGGATATGGGAAAGTGTATACACTTACTCATAATTTTCCAATGTATTCTAATAATGAGATTAAAGGGACCATAGGTATGTCTATGTACCTATTTTCTAGTCTCTTCCTTTGGTGGACTGTCCTAGGTGCCCAGATCTGAGTGACCTAGGTTGAACCCCTAAAGGTAACACCCTCATCATACTGACGCTTCGTTACTGAACAACATTGGAAATAGTAGCTTCTAGTATCAGCTCCCTGGAGAGACCCCTATTTTTCTAGATGAGTCTCTTAGTGACCTCTTGATCCACCTAACTTGTATAAGGGAGGAACATGTTGTCTCGCTCTGAGGATATACTTCTAAATTTATTTGAGATGGCAACTGGTGTCATCAACTTCTGGGCCCCCAGCCTTCACTGGATGGATGGTTGGTGGTACTTCATTCTATGGAGGTATTTTCATTCAACCTCAAATGTTAGTACAATACCATTTTGTTGGTAATTCTAAATAGTAACATTTGATACATTGTGATTAAGATTTTTGGTTAGTTAAAGTGTACTCTGATTTGATAAGGACTCTTCTTGTGTTACAGTATATACATAAGTTTGGGATGGTTGGTAGGATGCTATTTTGGATTGAATTGGGATCTATCGAGAATAACTTGTATATTCATGATAAAAACAACAAAAACCCATAAAATAAGTATCCTAACAAATTAACCCTTGTGTAATCAATTATTTGGGATCCTTGTTAGGAACTATTTAATTTTGTGCATAAAAGTATCCATGCATGTGGGTGACATAATCATCTTGGTTAAGGATTCACATAATGTTCACCATTTTTTCTGATCTAGATGACCAAGTGGGGTGTGAAAAGAATTTTGTGGTGGTGGTGGCACACACTTTCACATAAGACACATATTTTCATATAATTTACGGGTGGTTTCCAATGGTTTTTGTTCTTGGAACTGGAAACACCAAATAGTTCCCTTATTCAAGATGTTTCATAATTCCCATTCCAATGGTATGTGGTCTTTATGATATGGATCCAACATTTCTTAAAAACTCACATTGGTTGAAAAGATGGGTGGTGGTGATCATCTCACATTTTTTAGAGGAATTATTTCTTACTTTGGGACTCTCTTATAGATTTAATTCATATTCATCAATCCATTTTTAAATTTCAAATAGAAAATTGGTCTCCATAAAGTTTATAATCAATTGTTTTCATGTATTGGATTTAAAATCATTAATGTATATCTAATTTTCTTTATCTATGGATACATCTATATTTTTTTCATGTTCTTCAAAAATTGTACACTTTTTTTGAATGGATTGGAGATTATTATGTCATTTATTATCATGATTCTAGTTTTAATCTACACAATGGGCTACTCTTGAATTTATCATCATCCAAGAAGAGGATAGTTTTTTTATGTTGGTATTGGGCCCAAGAAATGGGATTCATATGTATCCTTATGAAATTAATTAGTAACCCATTAATTTCTTTACCACTTAATGGAAGACATCATACATTTTAAGTTCATTTTATAAGGACCAAACCATGAAGATTAACATCATGTGGAAAATAAGTGAAGGAAAAATGTTCCAAGTTAAGTTCAGTATTGGAGTTTCACTGAAGTGGACCAAGGGACATAGAAGGTATGTAAACTCCCAAGATATATATGACCTTACTAGGAATACGTCCCAAAGGAGATTAGGGTGAATTCAGGTTGTTTGGTTTGAACCTCATATAGTCTTCCTACATTCATGTCTGGATAAGAATAGAATCCCATATAGTTTTAAGGGTTGAGTGTTACACTTATAGAGGAGTCCCTTGTCAAGGAGAGAGGAATATCGATTATAATTACTCTCTATCTAGATAGGTAATTTTTTTCCCTTAGTGAATCCACATCTAGGGCTTACATGTTAACTATCCATGTGTCTCTAGGCAGGGAATGGTGTAAACACAACCATGGAGGAGTGGAAATTAGGAGGCCCAAGGGAAGTAAAGAGGAAGATTTGGAAAAGGGGTACCCCCCTAATATAGGTACTTGAACATGTGGATGTGATTATTGTCACTAACCTCTAAGACCATGTGATCCATGGTCGGTGTGAGAAATAAGCAGAAGTGGAAGATCTGGTAATCCATGCAATCTTCTTCTTTGGAAAGTGGATTAGGCTGGGGCTATGGTAGGTGGGGGAATACCATGTAAGAAATAAGAGGGGATTACTCAATGAGGTATTCCATAAGGTTAGGAAATATGAACATTTATAAAAGGAATCTCTTATAAGACATTTTATTTCTCGTATTATGGTATACAAGGGTGGAGTCACTCAAGGAAATCATTGAGAGAGAAAGGGATTTAATGTACCCATATCCTCTTTTATTTTCTACCTCAGGTTCCCTTCATTATACCTAATGTTAATATCCTCATTAGAAAAATAATTTTTATTCTAAAAACTCTAAGGATACCACCTATTAGGTAGGATTAATGAAGTACCTCCATTAAAATGGGAATGTATAATTGATAAGACACATTGATGTTCCATGTGATCTTATTATACATTTCTAGAGGATTTGGGAGAGGCCTTGGCATGGTTACGCTCAGATGAGGGATCCAATGGAAGAAGTTTCATGCAATTGGTAGTATGAAAGAGGGCTCAAAGGATGGCTCAAGTAGGTGGGGGTTGGGAGAGTATATGGTGGCTTGTGTAGGCTAATCCTAGGTTAGAAAACTTTATTTTTTCCGTGGGTTAACCAGGGTGAGTTATGGATTCCTTTGGGTGATAGAAAACCTAGGAAACGACACCTAGGTGAGGCCTTTATCTAGACTCTAGGGGTTTCCTCAGGTGTTTTTTGGTTGATTGGTGCTCAAATACCAAGATTTGGAAGAGGAATTCACCATAGTTCTCTTATACTAGGAGGTGTTTCCTCCTCATGTAGGTCTTTTGTTGTTTAAAAAATAAGGGGAACTCTGATCCCACCAATCTCTTTAATTTCCACTTATTTCAAGGTTTGGAGATATACCTAGAAATTTTTGATGACCTTGGTAAAGGACTAGGGTGAGAAGAGCTTTGAGGCTTCTCCTAGTCTTCTATTAGTTTCAATTTAGGAGCCTAAGATTCAAATTTATAGTTAATTTAGCGACCATGGGTGAAGGAGGTAGCTTGCACAAGTCACTTGAATAGGTCCTAGAATAGGTGTGACCTATACAAGGGATTGGTTTCACTCATAGGGATGCAACGATTGGACCTACATGTGCCTTCCAGTTATGCTTTATAGAACTTCGGGATGATGCCCAGTGTGCATGTTTAGACCTGGTTGGTGACACTAGGAATCTAGGATCACCTTATATAGTGATTCTAGTAGATCCTTAAGTAGTATTTCATAAGAGAAGGCATTAAATCCCTAATGTCTATCAATTCTCTATAACTTTAGGTACATTTCATTTGAAGCATATCATCCTCATGTTAAAAAAAATGGGTGTGTCAAAAATTAGCATTCTCAAGACACCATACAACCTCACTACCTCCTCTAGATACTCCCATGATAAATCCTCTACATTTCTTGATTACTTCAACAATAATAAGTCAGTAGCTTTTTCAAAATATCCACTATCACCCATATAGCATTATAAACACCCAAAAAATCAAGGAACATTATGAAAAAATCTATTGATATTTCATTACACTTCCACAAAAGAATATATAACACCTTTATAAAAAAAACATGGTGTTCACCTTCTAGTAGACTAAAAATCAAGACAAAAACTCTACCATGAATGCTTTAACCCAGTCCACTAAAATTTAACTCTTAGATCATGGTACATGTTTCTCACAGTAGTATATAACTATAAGGGTGAGTTGTGAAAGTCTTGCAGAACCACCGTACACATCACTGAAGGAATGAAAATCCTCTCTTAAAACAACTCTTGGTGTTGATCATCCTTATATAAACCACCAGGGGAATCAAAATAGACAACTCAATTTTGCAAAAATTCATCCTCATAATCCCCCAAATAATATTCCTCCAACTACTACACCACATATAACCACACTATCATTTGAAAAAGGATTACTATTCCACTAACCTCTCCCTCATCAATATCTGTTGTGTATAATTTTTCCATCACTCTCCCAGAATCTCCATATTTTTGCACAATAACATTTTGTGAATTCCTTCAAAACACATCAGCTGTAATATTACAATTTCCCAGGGTATAGGAAATCTTTATTTCAGAATCCTGTAATATTCCCATCCATTATCACTAGCTCAAGTTTATACCATGATAAGATAATACCTAACTCAGGCATGAGGGGCATAGTTATTCTTAGGGGGTGTAACTATTAGGACCCAAATAAAAAACTAATCTTTTTCTATTAGGAAACTACCTAATAAAAAACGTAAAGAATCATATAAAACCATAAAATGGACTTTTTCCACTTAAAATGAAGGATTAGAAAGTGGACCAACTTCTCATTTGGGTAATCGAAAGATACCTAACACTCATCTATCCAAAAAAAACTTCTGATACTTTTTTTAAGTTTTTTATATGAGTCAATATCCAAGAGAATCCATGTAAAAAGATCCTATAATATCCTATAACACATAATAAACTCTTCACCACTTTAATATTCTTAGGTACTTCCCATGAAACAACTACCTCGATTTTTGAAGGATCCTAAACTACACCACATTGGGATATGACATTCCCTAATAAATAAACTTTACAATCCTTGGAATCACACTTAAATATCTTCCTGAATAACTTATGATGATGATGAAATCCAAAAAAACACCCACATATTATCAACATTCCCTTCTCATATGAGGATTACACATGGTGTCATTGATGAAAACAACCACAAACTTATCCAGAAACTCTCAGAACACTACATTCAACTATCCCATGAACATAGATTTAGATTTCAACACACTTAATGAAATTAGAATGAACTTGTAATGCCTATAGTTACATTGAAAACTAGCTTTTGTAATATCTTCATCCACCACCGTCATCTGTTGATATCCCGATCGTCGATCGATCTTTGAGAACCAACTGGCTCCTTTAAGCTGATCAGATGAATCATAAAACCAAGGAAGAGGATATAGACTCTTTACTATCACCTGATTCAAGAAATGATAATTTATACAAAGATGGATACTACCATCACCTTCATTATAAACAAAACTATACCACCCCAAGGTGATACACTCATCTGAACAAAACATCAATGTAAAATATTTTCAATCTGAATTTCCACCTCTCACAACTCAAAAGGTTCAATATTATATGGAAACATAAAAATTGGATAATTTCCTTTTTGAATCTCTATCCAAAACCCAATATCTTATAAAGGGGTTAATGCCACAACATCTATAGTAAAGACATCCAGGTATTCTTCTACAACCCTGGGAAATATCATCATTTGAATCTCTAATAAACTCAGCATCAAGTTGACCATCATGGATGAAAAGAACCGATTATAGTTCCAACCCATACAAGGGAATCTCTAAAAAATTAATGAAGAACATTCTCCATCAGTATCATAGAACACAGAATGTGTCCTTAAGTAATCAAAGATATCTAGCACTGAATAAATCCAATCCATGCCAAGGATGATGTCCCATTTCTATATCCAAAAAAATAATAAATATCCCTAAGAGTGGTATTTCCCCATCACTAAATCATTGTATCTATATATTTTACATATAATAACTCAACATCCAATTGGAAAAGTAAACTCCAATGGAACTGGAAGTCTCTACACCTCATTTCCCGAAGCACGAACTGGGGAAGGTGATATAAAAGTGTGTGTAGATCCTAAATCTAATAAAGCATGCACACAAGTAGAAAAGTAGAAGATTACCTTGAACAACCTTTATCTTATATAGTGATAAAAAAACAAGGATATAAATATACAATAACCTACTTAATGACATATCTACCCTTCGTGATGACCACCTCCATGGTCACACACTGCTCTTTGAGCAAGAAAATCATAATGGGGTTATCCTCTACCGACCCCGCCTCCCCTTTGCTGATCAAAATCTGGAGCATCCTAATATTATTATCTTGTCTGAAAGTACCATAATGGAAACACATGAAGAAGAATGATTTTCCTATGATTCCTTCTTTGAATGGATGGGAACTCCTTCCACTGATGACCAATTCATCAATAAGAAAAACAACCTTATGATCCCCTGGAAAGAGCCTGAGAGACTCCACCCTTGGATAAATGTGATGATAAGGGTTAGAAACTAACTCTGGATATCAATAAACTATTCTATATAGGAAATTGGAAACCTTTGAACACAACTCTACTATGCGTAGAATCCTAAAGACTCCCCATTCATGATGATCTGGTCTTATCTACTGTCATCTTAATGACTTTTCTCTCTCCAGTTCCTTGAGATATGTAAGTAGTACCAATAAGGTATCCTGTAGCTGGATTAATAGATGAAAAACCTCATTAAAATATCTTTCCCTCGCATTCTTATCTAGAAATAGATTTCACTCATATATGAGAAGGGTCATGAAATGGATCCAGAACTCCTACATGTTGAAACATCTCTGTCAAAGGGTAAGCAGCTACTGGCGAGTGTCCATCTTTGTGATTGAAGAAACTTATCTCAAATATTGTCTCAAAACTTCTCCCATAGTATATTCAAATCCTCGCAATCCCTGAGGAACAATAACTACCACTAACTATATTTCCTATGTAGCCTCATTACCAACAATGAAACCAAATGCTCCTTTTGGGAAAAGATCAAACTAAATTCTATATCCACCTACTATAACCAATCGTCTTTCATTGTGTTTGAAATGGAGAATTCATAATTTTATAGACTTTGGAACTGAAACTCTCAAATTTCCCTCTTCTAAGAGTTATCATCATTGGCCTAACCACTATGGTGATATACTGGTACATCCTACAGAATATCTTTGGTGCGAACCTGATGGGTATGCCGGCCTAGAGTCATACCTATAGAAGAATAAATATTTAGGGATAGGTAAACCTATAATTTGAAATATTAAATATTTTTTATTTAATTAGGGTTTAACTTAATAAAAATTTCAACCGATAGAAAACACAACAAAAAATAAGAATGATGCATTGTCCTTTCTAGGGTCTACCCAGCAAACAACATCAATTCACATAGTAGGCTTAGTAAGCATAAAAGTCCTTGAATTGGATCAAAGGGGGATCAAAATAACCATGTCCAAGTTTTTCCCACTTGTTTACATCAAATATTATGTTTTACTGGCATTGTTACCCTACCAACCCAAACACTCGTCACTAGTGCCTAGCTCTAAACTCCATCCTCTCACTAAAACTAGCACTTTCATACCAATCTGTCATGACTCCCTCCTATAAAAGGTATCCCTTTATGGATAAAAATTCTGGAAGGAGGATAAAGGAACTTGAATCCCACTTTCAATAGCCCATGGGTTGGAGAAAATCATTGAGGGTATATCATAAACACAAATGTGTGCCATTTACCTATAAGAGAACACGAGTAACAACATATATGATGAAAGAACCAAACAAATCCTACTCAAGATATAGTTAAGGATCCAAAATTCCATATTTTAGTTTCATACAACTGAGAATCTAATAAATAATATATAATTACAGAAATAAATTTCCTCAAAAGAAACCTTTAAGACCAAATATCTCCAAAATAAATTCAATGGCTAGTAATGTCCTCCAAAACCACCAAACTAATCGTACAGGTTTGAGAAATGGTTTATATATATATAGGATAATAATAACATGTATACTCCATAGATCATCCCATGATCCTCTCATGGATATGATAGAGAAAGCATAATAAATCTTGGTGAATAAACAATTGAAGTTAACTAATCACTTATTTAGGTATGGTAGGTTCTCAATCTCAATATCTCATTCTCACCAAGTATCACATACATGTAATAATATACTATCCAACGTCATTTCAAAATAAGTTACCCCATTATCTTTCCTACATTGCTTTCCTAATCTTCCCCAACTTCACACATCCTGAGCCATCTCTCTTCAAAATGTAAGCATTCTTGATGAAACTTGGTCAACTGTATCACATCATGAATTCCATGCATTGTATCTACTCATCATAAAATCCCATTATCCCCATGAATCACGAAATATCATTGTCAACATCCCATATTCTGATAGTAACCATGTAGTTTCTAGGTTCCACTATAGACAACACATTTTGTATTCTACCTCAAGCCATCACATCCTATACACAATATACTGATAACTATCATTAGGATACTATAACCGGATATACATGTGTGTGAAATAACCACGAGTAATTATAACCTTATACACATAGATTCATATATATAAATTCAATTTTTTATTTTTTATATAGGAAGTTAAACCACTATTCATTCCAACACATAGAACCACTTGGCGAAGAGAGTGTGGAAATAGAGAGTAGTCATCCATCTATTCTTCACCAACTTGTATGTTGGGGAAAACACCCACACATAGTTCACTAGGTGTTAGTATCCCTATAAGTATGAGTTGGGTATCATATGAAATAAGAAAACATATAGACTATAGATAAAGATCACAACCACACTATAGGAAACTACATATCCTTAACCTCGACTACAGATATCGTATATCGGAAACCCAACAATAACAAATAAAGGAAAGATATCCTAAAACCACATAATCATTACAAGAATACTTTCAATTAATAACCTTCATGAATATTTTACAATTAAATTAATTAATTCAATTTCCATTAACTAATGTTATACCATTTCCACTTTACATTAATTATCAATTGAAGTCCATGCCCTCCACTTACAATCCAATCGATCCCATAGTTCTCCAAGATTCATCATCATTTAGCATTCCATTAAAACACTAACCCAAAAGGTCAAAAGAATTCTCATTCATTATCATTACATAATTTTTGGTACTCTAGTTATAATCCTAAGCTATCATAAAAGAGACTCATAAACCATTCACAACCAACTACTTCATGTAGTGGGAAATGGAATGAAAAAATAAGAAATCGGGATATCTAACCATTAAAATAGTTTCATTATCAAGAAATAATCCCCTCTTTAATAATAATAAAAATTTGAAATATAATCTTTGAATCATTCCATCTATCTTGGTTCATCCCTGACACCACCATTCATATCATTATTCATCCCACCCTCATAGCTATCAACTGATACCTCAAACCTGGGCCGCAACACCCATTCTTTCCAAAATATCAACCATCCTAGGATCATATCTTGTCACATAAAATGGATAGAATCATGATAAATCAAAAAATATATCAAGACAAAAACAAATAGTCAACATGTATTCTAATCCCTAAAATAAAGACATCTGGAATTTATAAATAATTAGACTCACTTGATTCCAAACATTTATCTTTATCAAATAACCGGTTCATTACCATCATGAATTAACTTATTAATTTATCATATTTTACAAGAAAAATAAACTTAAGGAATTAGATATTAATATATATATATAAGGTAAAAAAACATGCTTTCAATCATAACATCCAATTTTATCAAATTATAATGAATAAAATTTTAATTTAAGCATGCCTCTAGAAACATTTTGGTTCCCATCAAATCATAATGAATGAATGTTTAATTTATACATGACTCTTCATTATTTTTTTTATCAAGTAATAGCATCTATATTTTCCTTAACTAGTTTCATTATATCAAACATGATAAACCATAGAATAAATAATCATTCCAATATAAATTATAAACATATATTTCCAACCATCTAGAAAATCAAGAGGAAAGTTTTTAACATGTTGGAAACATGTGAGATCACCACGACCAAAATCAATTACTTTATTTAATTATATTTTCATATTTATTGGAGTTAATTTCACCATTACCAAAAGAGATAAGGAATTGTAAAATTGTGATTTCACCTAAAATAAGAGAACCAACGAATATCCTACCTCAATTTAGAAGTCTGACATTCTTCACATAATAACAGATGATTGAGGATTAGCCACCAACAAAATATACTCCACAAAGATTACAGAAGTCCATATATAACATAACATCCACAAACCACCATCAAAACACACTTATAAAACACCCAAAATATATTGTATTTCTACAATGATCACTAGTGATAAAGAAATAATGAAAAGAGGAAGGGAAGGGATGGGTTCCTTGAATAAGAGAACTTAATTCAACACATTATGAGTTTGAATTCACAAGGAATTGATCAAATGGTTTCAGGGGAGGGTAGAATGAAAATTACCCAACAATAACATCCATCAATAGATCCACAAAGCAAGAGAACAACTAAATAGGCCTTAGGTTCTTCGGAGTGTCTAGAAATAAAAGGAACACTAAAATGAGGTGCATCAATAAATTAATAATTGTAAATAAAGAATTGAAATCACATTTAAACCCCCATAATGTTGCACACATTTCCCCCCATAAAATGGTTCAAGATCCATGAATAATGGTGGAATTTATTACCATTTCAAAAAATACATGTCTGCCACTATGGCCTCCACCACGGATTAGCTATGGTCATGATGTTCTTGAGAACTATAGCCTGAAATAGATTTCACCCAGGCATGTTACATACTCCTATGTAATTTTACCATTGACATGAAATTCAAAGTTACTTTAAAATCCATTTCCCCCATCCCCATTTTAGACAAAAGAACACCAGGGCCACCACAGACTGCAACAATCCATGGTGTTGCTTATTTTGGACAAAAGAGACTCTAAAGAACTACAAAATCATCCAAAATTGTCCATGAAACCACCAAGACATTGGAAAACAAAATAGAATGGCTGAAAAGGTTTGTAATATTGTAGTATGATGTTAAATATCCTAATTAATGTTATGATTATACAATGTTAAAATAAACTAACCTTTGGACCAAACTAGATGACCTAAAATTGTATTTCTATCGTCTTTCTATATGACGCTTTAAGATAGAAAATTGGATCACCTGCCACAATGAAGAATTCATCCCCTCCTTCTGGTGACCAAACTCCAACTATAATAATTAAAAAACTATATAGGGCTTGATTACAATTTCATGAGTTATGTAGTGATGCTTGGATATTTTATCCTAGGCCCAACCATAGTCACTATCACCATTAGAATTTCTACATCCCCAATTTTTCGTTATGATCAATGGCCCTCTAAGGGTTCATTTCTCTCACTTAAGACTATGAAATCACACTTTTTTAGGATATTTTTATAAAAATTTCATACATTGATATTTCTCAAAGATTTTAACAAACACATGGAATCATGACACTAATAGTGTTGAAATCTATCAAACATCGCTTTTTCTCACCCTCACATTGTATGTATCCCCCAATATGGATCACCATCATCCTCCAAATCCAAATAGACTCCACTAAAATGATATAAAAAACTTCAAAGGCATTCCTCTCATTCAAGATACATGCCCCTATTAAATTTGTTCATTAATATAAAATGTCCTATGTTGTAAAGTCATGGTTAGCAGTCAAATTGAATTTTTTTACCCCATTATTAATGATGTGCTAGTATAACATTCATTTCAAATACATGGTCAACAGTTATCCTTCACCCATTTTACACACCCCATATGATTTTAATCTAGGAAATATTGATTTACTACCTCTATTTATCCCTTGTTTGTAGAATTTAATTCCCATTAATTACCTCACTTGTCCATTTATGTACATAGAAAAATAATGTTTCTCATGTGAGGTTTCTCCCCAACAGACCTCCATTTGGGGGATGCTTCTAATGGTCAATATATAATTATGATCACAACCACTCCACTCTTTTTTTGTTCTGGACTATAATGTAGTTTCTTCTTATACTCTTTCCTTCCCTCACCGAACATGGCGCATGTGGGATTAGATGTTTCAGTCAATTTAATCCCTAAGTGATCAAGTTGCACCATACTCATTTTTAGAGATCCCTTAGTAGTTTTGGAGGTAGGTATATAAATTGTACAATCCTAATTTAAGAGTGGGTTCATCTAATTAACATTGGGTTTTTCATCCACTTGATTCTATATATTATCTTGGTCATAGTCCGGGTTCTACAACCTTAAAATATAACCACCCCCAGGTCTTTTTATTAATAATGAACCACCATTATCATTGTGTATTTCTTTTTTACTTCACACCACATTGACTACTTCACCCACAGTATGAGATGTATGGCTATAATCTATGAAACACCTTCCTTAGGCCATGCATCAGGACCTCAAAATGTGTTCCCCTGCTTATATGAGATATAATTTTCTACAAATGATCCTTTTTTCTCCTTGTCCCTCCATTAACATTGGGTTTCATATTCTCTATATGGATAGACTATTTCACCTTTCTCATCCATTCTTTTTAACCATAAATCAGTACCTCCCATACCAATCTATTCATCATGAAGTTAAATTGTGTTGATTCCATTATGAGGGTGTTTATGTGCCATTGGTCCCCTTTCTCCCTCCATTCATGTCAAGTTTCTATCAACTCTCATACCTCCTAAACTCCGTTAAAACACCTATAGTCTAATATCCATGACCCTAAATGGATAAAAAACCCCTTAGTCCAAGCATTATTACCTTAAAACAAGTGCACGTCCTCCTAATGATGTTTATATGACACTAGGTCCC
This sequence comes from Viscum album, assembly GCA_963277665.1. Taxonomy (NCBI): domain Eukaryota; kingdom Viridiplantae; phylum Streptophyta; class Magnoliopsida; order Santalales; family Viscaceae; genus Viscum; species Viscum album. The sequence continues at coordinate 1,946,043,837 of OY728148.1, forward strand.
TTGGACCTATTTGCATTTCGGATTTGTTTCAGACTACATAAAATACCTCACTCATATCATTCCTTACTTTATAACATTAAAATGAATGATATAGTCCCAGTTTCATGACATTAAACTATGTGATACTCAGGATCCTCATCTAAAAGGATACCCCCTTCTCAATACTGGTTTCATACCATGCAGCTTTCTAGAACTTTGTGTATCTTGATTTATATTTCATGGGATATGTAGTGATGTATATATTTTTCATTATGGAAACATCCATGGGTACCGGTCCCATTCCCTCATTTCTCTTAGTGATGATAATTTGGCCAATTCATATTAGGCCTTATCCCCACTTTTGATTGGATCACCCATCCTCTTATGCCTTCCTTCTCTACTTGGTTCATATTATCATAGTAGTCCCTTTCACCTTTTTGATGTTGGACCCCTACCATAGTGAAATCTATAAACATGTGGTGCTTTATTACCATATAAAATTATACATAAGGATGCCTATATACCTTATCTTAGGATCAACCCTGATCTTCCTATCTCCACCGTATCATCTTTTCCCTTAGTACTCTTGTAACTGAACGTACTACTCTACCACATAGTCGGGTGGTGTAGCACTTCAATAAAAGTGGATGAAGTTGTATGACATTAAAATCTATATTAGTCATGGTACAAAAATCAACACATAAAATTTCGTGCCTACTCTATGAGAATGAATGTATTGGAATTGGGATCTCCATTCACATTAGGTTTTATATTTTCCAAATTTCATGTAGTTTGAATCCTCTGTAGGTCCCAGAATCATGACCTTAAACCATTTTCCCTCTAATTTATGAGATGGGGAACACTGGAATAGGATCCCATGGATAATATTATTTACATCAGTTTTTTTTCAATATAATTTTCTCCACACTTTATGGTCTATGCTATACGACTTTAAACCAGAACACTTTAGTCCTAAATGAATAAAATTTAAATACACAACCCATTATTCTATGATACACAACCTTAAACTTCATAACCCTATTGTTTGATTCCTATGAACACAAACTAGTAACCATGCTTATAGTTTCATGACATTAAAATGTACACCTCATGCTCAAAGTTTTATAACACCAAAACATCAGAAAACCTAGTCCCATCTCCATGACCTAAAACTATAGTTCTACTATTAGTCCTTGTTGTATAGCCTTGAAAGGCACAACTAATGATCAATGTTATGAAACCCTAAAAAACATATTTGTAATCACACTTGACCTTATCCCTATAAAATGATTGAATTAGGATCTTGGGTCTCTTGTATATTTGGTTTTTATTTTTACCACATTTTCATGTATGCCTACCATATGTTTAGTGCACCCCTAAGATATTCTTGGGGAATAACTGTGTAACCATAAGAGTGATTAAACTCTTCTTGAGCATACTAATATCTCAAAAATAATCATTATGTATATTGATTTGTAATGGAATCCATTTATATGTCTAAAACTGATCCTATATATAGATGGAAAGATTTTCCAAAGTCCCACCTTCAATCCAAGGTACATGCCCCCGAGGATCCATCCTCATGTTCTATGAATGGGCCCATCTATGGTGACAGCCCAATGCTCCAAAGTCATACCTCACATATACGGTACACATACTAGAGGATAAATATTCATAGTATTTTAGGGGGTCCATTTTTTGAATGTAGTGAATGGTCTTCCTCACCTTATCAACCTCCTCCATCTATTGGTCTGGGCTCTTGAGGTCACAATCAACCTTCCTTCATATTCCCTTTTCTCAAGTCGAATTCCACCCCCGGGTGGTGTTCCCTTGGGCACCTTGCTCATTGTTGGGGAAATAAAAAAATGGATTCTCACCAACTAAACTTACGCATATTTATGTGTATCTAAAGGTGATTGATGTAATATTCTAAACTCAACCCATTTACCCATGTCTATCACTCTCAAATAATTTATTAGTATTTTATTTCTCACATGTTTCTAGCACTGATAATAGTTCATATGCTCTTAGAGATTCATAGTTTTATGTTTTATTAATGTTTTTATGTGTAAAATTCAACACAATGTATTCAAACAAGTGATATTTTTTACCTCTTGGAAAAAAATATGTTCATCTACATATTAGATCATACCCAATATTGAAAAAAATCCCCCTATAGCTTCACCTAGGAGATAGGTTTATCTATATCAGTCATAATTTATCAAGTTATTTCAATATATATCTATTGTATGGACAACTTCACCAACTCTTCCTGTGCATAGGGTTTCACTTCATATGCATGTACCATCACCCTACCTTACTCATTCCAACACTCCACCACCAGTGATGTCACTCTAGCCACCTTAGTTTCAATCACTACCAACTATTTCCATAGTTAGCCAATGGTTTTCTCCATCAAAGTGATAACGACGTCATGATGACATGTCTCCTCCTCCAAGTGAGAATCCTCATGTTTTAAAACCTTAAGATATTTTATTCCTTGAGAGTTGTCCGCGTATCAAGAAGTTTCAAACACTTTCCACTCATGACACACACACTTGACTAGAAAATTTACATACAGTGTGTAGAGAACAAGTTAGTCCACTCAGTTAATCCCAATAGATTCTACCTATGGGAGAGAGACCCCATTCAGGCCACCAAGTTGGCTGATGGTGTCTGGGTAAGAATTTTATTTATGCTTATTCATGCCCAGCACCAACTTTCGTAGTTCTCTTCTAGGAAATATAACTTCGGATTGTTTATCTCTTTTCGTGTGGGTTCGTACATTGAGAAAGACACAAGGAGCTCAGTTGTAATATGCTCCTCCTAAATCCTTTTTGATGGGTTGGGATCCATATCTTGGGGAGATATAACCTCATTAAACACCTAGATGATATGATTCATCCCCTTCATCATCTACTCTATTGGTGAGGGCTCTTCCAGCAGCTCGTATTCCTCCCCTTACATGGAAATTTAATCATATAGAGCTCAAGAAACCTCCCCTTGAGCGTTCAGGGCCTCAAATATCAACCCTCCCACAAAAGAAGGAGTCATTTATCCATAACCTTCCACATATGCTACAGGATCTAGTTGTGCCACTCATTCCATATGGACAAGTGTCAGAGCTTCAAGACTCCCTGGAATGATTTTTCTTGGAAGAGACACATCCTCATACAATGTCACAAATAATAATGGGTTATTTCAACCTACAATAGTCTCAATTTCAAATTAGGTTCATTTTAGTGATAAATTACATGATGAGAAGTCTCTAATAATGTCATGCTTTTTCAACCCTTCGATTATCATATATTGGATGGATGATCCATCAAAGATAAAAATCTTGAATGTTATGTCTCTCAATTGAGAAATTTTTTTAACTCCAAGAAACCTAATAGCCTCTAGGAGATCCTTATAGGATAATAGTGAGGACCCTTTATAGAAGGAAACAAACAAGATAAGAAAATATAGAAAATATGTATTCATATGTATAGGGAAATAAAAAAAATGTATATGGATTTATCTATAGTATACAATGGTATTTGAAATACTAGATTCCCAATATTTCATGCCTCACTACTAAATGGATAAACCTATGGAATATCAGGGAATGACACCTCATAAATTATTATAAGAGTGAGGGAGATATTATTTACTACCCGTATTTTCTATGTATTCACCCCTCCAATTGGTCCTGAGGAAACTTATCATCCCCTCCTCATCATATTTCGATGTGTCCTCACTATCTCCTATAGTGGCCTACTCATCTTCAACTAACAGTTGTTTCATATATTAGACAACATAAATTTGTAAATTTGAAAACATAGGTGTTCCATTAGATCTATAAGCTTGAGGTTTTAATCATTGAAGAAAATTTCAACTGAGATATCCTTATGTGTCACTAGTTTTCTTTCTGGGGAACCACAATGCTTCGTAGTGCTGCATTGGGATTCCTTACTAGCCTCCCCAAATCAACATCATGAGATAACACCTCTTGGGCTGGAACCTTTAAATATAGTTCCTCACCCTATATCCCACTAAGCATGGAGATTACCTTTATATTATATGGTTCTCCCACACTACACTAGTGATCGAGGGATTCTGACCCAAATATAAAGGTAAACCTCTCTAGAAATGAGTCCCTTCTCTAGACTTTGGATAACCCAATCATTGTCATGCCCACTTTAACCCTCTCTATCTTATACTATAGTTGATCCATCATGATGTTGAGTAATATTCCATCCACATATTAAATATTTTTTGGAATATCATGATGTTATTTCTGCCAATAAGGTGATACAAATGATTCCATGTGGCTTCACCTAACCTATTGGAAGCAACCCTAGTTCTTTAAACATTATCTTGTGATAAATTATTTGGAAGCTTCGTGACACTTAGTGTTTGAGCATAAATATCTCCACTAGGATACTAGATAGGGGACCTTAAGGGTCCTCTAATAGATACATCATCTCTTATAGCAACTCTATGGGATCCTTTGAAAGAACCACCAAGGATCGACTACCTCCTTCCTTAGATCCCTTAGACCTCCCTTGATGGAGAAATTTAATTCACCCATCATCATAGGACAAAATCATGCTATTTGTTCACCCAAATTTTTAAATAATTATAGGTGATATAGATCACAAGATTGGTTAGTGGGGGCATGATAATCTCTATAGATCCCACTCAGCTAGGAGATCTCAAAATATGTCTCATAATCATTAGGTTCCTCACAGAGCACACCCTCGTATGCTCCTATGACATCTAGAATTAAAAACAATTGAACTGTAATGCAGATATGGAAAGTATGTATGGAATGAAATATGTATTTTTTCTGATCTTCACAACCAACATAATACCTCCAAACGAAATAAAATATGCCCATTACTCGAATGTTCCCTTCCAATCATTATTTATCCCCCCAGTCATAAAGTGGAGGGGTATAGTTTGAAAGTGTTCAAGTTGGATATCCAAGACACTATCCCCATTTCATCGATTAGCATCGACCACACTCTGAGGATGATGAGTAATGATATCAAGAACATGGTTTCTAGAGGGGCTATGGGATTTAGGAACACAAACCTCAAAGTTGAATCATGGTTCATCCATTAATGAAATTAAAAGGGTTACCGATGTGACTTGAAATTTTCCCATTACTAACATACACTAACTAGTCATGTATCTGGGACAGCACTGCAACACATTGGATGGTTTGGTTTTATAGTTCCAATACTACAACCATCAATAGTATCCTTGACCACACTCCGATATTACAATCCTTGATGGGAAGAATCCATCCACTCTATAAGGCCTCTAGGAAGGCTATGTACCTGACTTATGAGAGCCATCCCCCCTTCAATTTATACACCCACTCTTCATATTGTCTTTACTCGAAGGTGATCTAGAATAAACCCACCTTCTAATGTTGTTTTCCTCTAGGTAATTACTTCAGTCACCATAAAAATATTCCTCTAAAACTTATTCAAAAAATAAAGTAGCCACATCTAGAATCAAACATCTGAGGTGAGGTATGGGGGATGTAAAAATAATCCTAATCAGGATGTTTAGAAGTACCCTCGCTAGTATGGTTGTCTTCTCTATATCCCACCAAGTGTGTCATGTTGGAAGGAACTATTCAAACTAAAATCCTATTATAGGGATACCATTGATGTGCTAAATATATCCTAAGATGATTCCCACCTCTCCATGGTGAATATGGAAATCATTGGCATATATTGACCACCTCGTAAAAAACATGAGAAACAAATTTATCTGATGGTTGAAATGGGACGAATACATCCACATTTCCACAAACAACTCTATATGACATAGCTTAGGCCCATACCTCACACACATGTAGTGTACCTATTATGAAAATTCCCACTCATTTATAAATTTTCCTCCTGATAATAAGTCCCTTTCCTCATACCCCCACTCATGATTTTCTAAGATTCACATCTGGAAGATACTATAGTAATGGTGTGGGAACACCACAACATTTGGAATATCCCCAATAATGATAATAGTAATATTTATTAGTGTGTAGAATTTTTTTATATTGCAGTCCATCACTTCATGACCCAGTGAGGATAATCTCAATCATTTCACCTTGTTCTCACATGAAATTTTGTACCATGGAGTTTCATCATCCATATGAGGCAGAATTGCATCATTGATCAGTCTAAAGTCATACAACACTTGGCAATTACTATGAATTAAGTCATTTAGGCCTCAGTTAATTGTCTCATCATATCCTCGTTCAGTGATTATATTATTATAACTAGGATATTTTGGGATTCTCATCCATCGTCCCTCTCCAAACAGTAGTGTTAGTAGCATTATGATTCTGATCAAGAATTTTGGGAAAATTCTGAAAATTTGAAGGCTATTTTCCAAAAATATGTCCAACTCTGAATAATATTGAGTTGCTTCGTGCATATTTCCACCACTTCATGAACGTATCTATTAATGAAGGGATTAATTTGGGTTTATAAAAACTATATACCTAAATAATGTGTTAAAAATATCAAGTGTTTAGAAAATGAAAAGGTATAGATTAATGTAAGATTTCAGTTTCGTGAAAGGGGAGATAAGTACTTGTTCTTTCAACCTTATGGTAGTATGGGTATTCCGTACACTATTTATAAGCATGGAAAAAACTCATTTCCATGATTTAGATGGAGAAAAATGGGTCTATGTTGCATGAGATAGAACAAACATGCTAAGACTTCAACATTTTCCACAAAAATGGAACCTCTTATAACCCCATCAAATCCTATTGTGAGGGGGACATTTTTTGGCACCAAATTAAACATTCTATTCATTGATGAGAAAGTAAAAGATAAACTAGGGAATAAAATGCTCCTATGGATGAATCAAGAAGAAAATGGGGGAAACTCACACAACTATTGAGTAGTTCACATTACTCCAAAAAAAATCATTCAACTCAAATTTATTAGAGAAATGAAATGTAAAATTTATAGAAGTTTCATAGAAACCTAGAAAAATATCTAACTAAAAAGGCATAAATGTCATGTAACATGAGTTAAAAAACCAGACGTGGGCTATATAATCGATCCCCAAACATTTGTAAGCCAATCAATGCAAATTTATCGAGAAAGAATTACATAATCCAAGGAATTATGTGAGCTGAAATTCCTATAAATAGAGTATAACCCACTGTTTTTTTAGTATAGACCTCTGGAAGTTGAAGAGTATCACTATCATCTCATGTAACTCCATATTTGTGAATTCATGAAACCAGAGACTCTCTTAGAGTCTCAGAAGTGAGTAACTTGGGAAACATTCCTCACATTTTTTATAAATTACACAGGCTTATACTTAATACGGTTTTGTGAAACTTTCATCGATGTAGTACTAAGTTCATGAAACAGGCCAATACTTTGTAAAACTCAAAGGATCACAAAACACCTAATGTTACATGAACCCTCCCTTAGAAATATTTTCACAATACCTAATATATATCTAATGACTCGTGTAACTCTAAATTTTTACACGAATCGAAAGTTGTGTGGCCCACACTTTAGGAACAACCATTTTATACCACCATCACTTTGCATGGACCTACAGAAGTTGGGTTCTCATGGTCCCCATGTCAAATCAATCTGAGATTAGTTTTGTATAATCCGTATGCATAACGGGTATCATGAAACATTATTCCCAATCCCTTTGAATCAATCATGGGTTGGGAAATCTCATTTCCTTCAATGCTTAAGCAAAGGAAATCCCATGTCGAACCTCTTATATTCTGCCTAAAAAGGGAAGTGTCCACACCTTTTATCCTCTAATGGATCCTATGTAGTGGATTCATAGGACCCATACCTAGAATCATTAAGGGAACCTATTAATGGTATCCCTTGATGAGAGAATACAAGATCCATGTATCCTTATCTCCTCTAACCCTAACTATGAATGGGTATCTTAATGTGGAAGTCCCACATAATATATCTGAGTTCCATGACATTAAACTACATAGTGTAATATCAAAGTTATACAAGTTCACAATGCATGAAAAGAACCTTAGTATAAGATGTTAAACTATAGACATACCCTTTCTAACAGGCATAGGATTCCTAATATGATGTTCCCAAGATTACCCATATGATGAACATGAGATTCCTCAAGTGATAAGCATGAGATAATTCCTTTAATTCACTTGGAGACTCCAATGCATATGTCCCACACTCTAAATTATTTTCAACCTTAAACAACAAAAACACCTTTAACACATAATGTTAACCTACATTGTATGGTCATGTTACATGATCTTAAACTATACACTCCAACACTATGGGTTTTGAACCTAACCCTAAATCAGGATATGTAGGACTCCACTTTGGGGTTCAATCCTAACTTCCCAATAAACCTATTTCCCCTATGAAATGGGATTCCTATTTTGATGAGCCTTATATGAGTAAACCATATCAAAAACAATGTTCACATACCACTTCACTTCCACTCAGGGGAAAAACCTTGAATATTGATTATATTTCTAGAGAATTGAAAACCAATAACCTGTTGTTATTAAATATCCCCATGACTTTAAAAAATATTGCGTACCTAGGGATGTTAACCTATGACTTCCTCTACATGATTAGAATACATGGATCAATTACATTCATTTTGGACTTTAAACTTTTATCCTACCCATATGTGATGAGAATATATGGATTCATCCTCAATGAACATTAATCTATGACCTAACCCATACATGATGAGTGTACGTGGGATTGTTGACATTGAACTCTAAATATGTATTAACTCATTTGTGATCAGTGTATATGGGACCATCCTCACAGATCTCAAAACATATAAAGATTCATACAAGATGAGCATATGTGGGACCATCCAGACCTAACACTAAATATGTCACAAACCCATGTGTGATGAGTGTATGTGGGACCACCTTTACTCAACTTCAAACTTTTGACCCCACCTGATCCATCAAAAACTCAACTATAGATACTGATCATATAACGCCTTAGGTGAAAAGACTATAAAGCCTATGCGATGAGTATAGGATATGCTCTCACTCTACTTAGGTGATGGGCCTAAGATTCTACCTCATGTGATAATCTTGATATGTATTATTTGGTAAGAATAAAAAGTAGATGAGTTGATCTATGATCTCTTAGCCCCTTCCTTAGATGATGAAATGCAGTTCTTACCCAATGTGATGAGCATGGGATACCCTAGATCATGAAACATGGAAGCCTTATTCCCGGATCGTAATTTTCTTGGTGTGATGATTATTGGATTCCCCACATAACAAATTTGATCCACCTTATGTGATGAGAATAGGATAGCTGAGGTGACAAGCCTTGGACTCCTTATGTAATGGGGGTATGTTTCCTCATTTCAATCATGGAATGCCTTAGGTTTTATACGTGAGACATATTATGTCATGATAATAAGATGACCTCATATCCTTAAATGAGGATGATATTTATAGATACGCAATATGACCAACATCATCATCAGCACCATCAATGTATATCTACCCTGTAGTGGAAGAAAGTCTCATAATTGACCGGTGTATACTATAAGATTTTTTCTAGGAATGGGATTCGGGATCATACCTTAGATCTATAAGGTATTCCCATACTAGTTGAAAAACTACATGGAGGAATCCATGAAAGGAATCATAAAAATCCTGTCATATTATTTCAATTAATGACTCAACTTCATTAACCATGGTGTTGAATTCCTCCTGCCTTTAGAAGGTAGAAATGTGGAACCGCAAGATCCTGAAGAGTTCAAGCATCTAGATCTGGAAAGAAAATAAGTCTCATTGAAAGTGTAAAGAAAACATTATTCCAAATATAAATATAAATGGGAGGTCTACCCATGTTTGGATAATCCACATGGTGTAGTCATGAAACAATCCTTGAAATGTTTTCAACATAGAGTTTTTTTTTCATTATTCGATTTATCAAGTTGGGCAAGAAAACACAATTCCACCAATCCACTGTATGTTCCCATCCTAAAACACCAAATAAAACACCATGTAAAATCACATTATGATATAATTATCAACACACAATCAACTATAATCAAAATAAAATTCAGAAATCAAAATCCAAACCCCACTGCACCTAGTAACGTGGGTACCATCATGAAGTGTGGTGAGAAAACACCAACTCATGACCAACCTTCGGAGTGTTAATAACAATACTAAATCAATATTACCATTCCATACCAATATAATAAGATACAAAATAAAGAACTTATACCCATAAACATAGATTAGATACCAATTATAACAAACCAGTATGGGGATTCCATCTATACTGACACTTTACCCAGTCTGTCACTGGCCCGAAGGTCATCCTAACTCCCCGTGGATTGGAAACTAGTGTTTGGTAATATCATAACATAATTTCGGAAATATTTTTCCATCATTATAAATATAAAATTATACAATATTGGAAATATAATGATTAAAAAAATATTCCATAACAAGGAAAACATCCATGCATAGATAAAAAACATATTTTAAAAACATAGGAAAAGAATATATAGATAAACATACTAGGATAAATGGTTAAAACAACATCAAAAATGGATAAAATATTATAAAAACCAAAATTCTATAACATAAAAACCAGTGAACCATGATCACTCATGACATTCCATTATCCATCCATGGACCAACATCAAACTCATGAATTCAATAGGATCTGTCAAATGAAACCAATAATATATATAGGTAAAAGATTAATAGCCTAGTAGGATTCCATATTCCCAAAATAATAAAATACATTCATAACATAGTTTATTATAATCTTCTTTGAACATAATATACAAAATGGTATTTTTAGATTCTTTATAAAACAAATTCAATAACATGCCACTTGTATAATTGTAAACAAACACCCATTCTATAAAATAAAATAATGATAGTTTGAAATTTTAGATTAAGCATTTCAAACCAAGGAAAGGGGGACTTTAAAACAATAAAAACAAAATAAATTTTAATTTATCCCCCTTTTAAAAAAATCATGAATAATCTACTTGAATCAACCACTTCATTGATATCTATTAAAAAATAAACATAACATTTTCCTTTCTTAATTCAAATATTCAAACAATTTTAATGATATTATATTTGAAAGTAAACCATAGACAAACCCAATGTGATACCCAGTCACAAGCATGCACCAAGATACAATGGAATCATAATAAAAGATTGAAACCCAATAATTTTGAAATATAATCAATTGAACCATGTGAATACAAATGATCCAAGTGATAAATCCCTAAAAGTGTTCTAAAATGGACCGATGTTTTATGGGAAACTTCCTAAGACTCATGTATCTAGATCCTGAACTAGTGATGAGTAAACTAGGTTAGAAATAATGAACCAATCATGTCCCAATATTCTCGTGGATCTCAATAATATCTATCACAATTAGGGTATCAAAAGAAAACATGGGCTCTTTTAATAAATTTGGGGACCACAAAAACATTTTGTTAGATCACTAAGTCTAACTAGGTCCATACTTGAGGTGGTACACCCTACACTAGGGATTGAACTCATATGGATCTTTAATAGTATCCTAGGACTCCCATGACATGAAAAAAAATAGAGGGGATTTCCCATTAATATAATAAAACCTCACATAAATACAATTTCCTAAATTTGATATTTAACATCACTTCACTTCTTACATCTTCATAAAAAATATCCCAATTAACATTCATACATAGGCCTCATAATATGCATACAATTTTTCCAAACCTTCCCCAATGGGTTATAAGAAAACATGGAAAAGTAAACACATATATCTCAATTGATTGTTTCGCACTTTTATAAAACAACTTTGATTAATGATCCCATGGGGCCTTCAAAAAAGTGATCACGAAGACAAACCATTTTCACACTATTTGAAGACCATATTTTAAATTTCCTTTGAAAATAATTTATCAAAACACACTAGAAAGAAAATTTTAAAACCAAACCTTTTTCTATAAATCATTTTTTAAAATAATAAACTGATTTCATTTAGAAATCAATCAGTACCAATCACCCTTTTTACAAAACCAGAAATTCTTTTTTATAAATCATTTTAACTCACCATGGGTCCTAATGGTATCAAAACCATTTAAGTATAATGAAGGAAATCACCCTAAATTTAAGAAAACTATAATTTAAAACATTTCTAACCCATTTTAAATTAAATTTTCATTGAAAATTATTTTGAAACATTCAAATCCAATTAATAAATCCAATCAGTCATTTTGATGAACACTTGGCATGTGGAAAAGTCTATTACAAGGGTTTAAACAATTTTAAATATATTTAAAACAAAAAAATATGGCATTCCATGAAAATTTAATTACATAAGAAAAACATTTCAAAACACTAAACCCATTTTAAAATATCTACTCTAACAATTTTGCAAATACTTTCCATGTGACACATCCATGACAAGTATAAAAGCCATTTTGAAATCCATTTTAAGTATATTTCAGGCTTAAAATATTCTTATAATTCAATAAAAAATCGTTTAAAAACATACAAAAAAACTATAACCTGAATTATAAGGTAATTCAAATGAAACACCAACCTCATTCAAGATAAACTCAATCAAAACAAGTCGCATATCATGGTGAATTCAAAATCAAGCTAAGATATATCCTTCTAAATGTAGAGACCTGTATCCTGACGTACGTTGACATTACATTACATTTGCGGAATACTTAGTACATAACAAAAAAAACACACACACAAGGATCGTAATATTTTAGTGTCTTTGGAAACTCGGAATATAATCTTCTAATCGTGGTGAAAGATCTTAAAAATCTCCCATAAAGATCTTCCTTTTTTTTACCTAAAACCTTTCTTTATATCCTCGGGAAAAGAAAACATAAAAGGGTGAGCTCAAATGCTCAGTAAGGGTAAAAAAAAGAAATATCAATCACATCATATACATAAGCACATAACTTTTGGAAATCTTAACCTGCAAAAGAGATCATAATTTCATAACATGGGGTAAATCATGGCAGTGAAATGTAATCACAATAATCATAACATAAAACATGAATCTTTGTGACATTCACACATAATCATAGAGAATCATTTCTTGTTAGTCAAGACTCATTTCCAAGACTATCCTAGTGGACAAAGTCCCTTTCTGAATCGAGTAACCCTCGTTTCAGTCTTGTTTCACTGAACCGGTATAACCTACCGTTCCAGCCCTGTCTATCTCATGAGATATAAAATCTTTACCCAATGCATTGGAGGGAGATATAGGTCCCACCCATCTTATAATGAATCCTTTCTTATGTGTGCCACATAATCATAAATCATACATCATTGCATAACCCATGTAATACAAATTGGAATCTTAAACATCATGACATCATACAACAATTCACACAAGATAAAGGAATTCATAAAAATAATTCAATCACAACATGATCAAATCAATGTAATAATAGGGATAAAAACAGAACCCTTTATTATCTTAGATGGAAAATAATTTTGATAAAACACTTGAACTCCATTCTTGAGGAAAATAGCCTTTCTTCTTCAAAAAACATTTTTCCTTTCATAACATGTCATACGACTTTAAAATAAAAGAAGTTGATTAAAAATAAACTTGAAAACTTGTAAAGTAATCTTCTTGGAAATAATGTTTTAAAAATCCATACATGCCGTATAAGTTAAAAAAAACATTCTTCGTACCTTTGTCGGAAAAGTCAAAAAGTACCTCGTACAAAAAAAATGACAAAAGATTCCTTTCATATTCTTTACTAAAAACTCACCGAAGGGTAAAATTGGATTTAAACTATTGTAAGTGGATGGAAACAATATTACATATTGAGGGAACATGGATGTGGATGATAAAATACACCCCAGTAAATACTTACGAATAAACAATCTCGGATAAAAATGAGATTGTGGTATTTTCCCTTACCTTAGGTCCGATTTGCTTCGTATGTGTCCGAACCTCCTGTATAATGATTTAAATAATGTCATTGACTTATTAAAGAATCATATTCATTGTTATGATATCATATATGGTTCACTTATGACATTATATTACCCGTTCCTTTGTAAATTCCATGTTAAAGAAGCGTTTGGGGTAAAATCGTTTCATTTATCGTAGGTGTTTTGACTTCTTGTTCTTGACATTATTATTACTTATATCATGATTTACTTACTTCCAGAATATAAAATATGATTTATATATCATATATATTCAGTATATATATATATATATATAATAGATAGATAAATGAAATGAAAAACACCGTTCATGGAGACGGTAGTCCGTACGTACGCATGAACGCTGTTTTCCTTTCCTTATTGTCTTGAATGGAAGTAAGTAGATGACATACATATATATATATATACACATAAATACAGTAGCTTTATAATGTCATATATTTCATTATTATTTCTTATATATACTTTATAATCATTCTTAAATGGTTAACATGGAGAATGAATCTCATCGCGTCGTGGAGACGGTAGTCCGTACGTACGCACGAGCGATGATATCATTTCCATAAATATTGAATTGAATTGGAGTGGATTATACAATATATCAGAATCAATATTATGTTGTAATAACTATGTAAAGTTATTCTTTACACCATTATACCCATCCATGTAAGGTGGTGGTGGAAAATAGATTACACCACAGCGTGGAGACGGTATTCCGTACGTACGCACGCGCGGTGATTTCTTTTTCCGTAGGATGGATAGATGGTGAAATAGGGTTGTTTCATACTTATAATAACATATCCGTATATGAGTGATACTGATGTTATTACTTCATAATGAAACAACCTAATAAGAATAAGTGGAAGAAGAAATAAAGATGAAAGAGTTGGTAACGGTAATTACCTCTTCTTTGAAGCGCCTCTTTGAGACCTCCTCTTAGGGCACTAAAATTGGTCTTTGAGGAAGACCAGAACCTCTAGGATGTTTCTAGGGAAGTGGAGAAGAGATTTTGGCAGGGTTTGGCCGAGCTTGAGTGCTCAAATTGGTGTGAGGAGGAGGGGGAGGAGGTGTCCTTTTATAAGGGAGGAGAGGGACACCTTCAGAATATCTCAAAATATTATTTTATATTAAAGTCAAAATCGGTTTATAATGGTTCCAAAGGGTCTTATTTCGAAGCTAAAGTGGGGATGGGTCGAAATCCTATCAACCAATAGGATTTAGACAAGTTTAGGGTGTTATTTTAACCTTATCAATTAGATTTAACTCTAAGTAAAATAATTTAACTTTTACCATGTCTTTTTGTTTTATTTCACTATATGGTTAATACACTTACTATAACATGACAAACGAACCCCAAATTGTTTATTATTAATATATATAATATTATCTAAGTCATTTGGACGAACCTTAGATTTTTAGGAATAAAATAACAATTAATAATATAATATTTGTTTTAAAAACTATTTTATGTCAATTTTGACACTATTTGGTACATGATTTTTATGAAATTCATAACAGAATGATAAGTTCCAACCAAGTTACTTAAATCAACAATAACATGTCATATTAACCTAAAAAATTAGTTTAAGTCATAAAAAGTCTCAAATTACATTCATTTGAGCATTTATAACATCAATTATGTTAATATTTCCTTAAAAGGGTAATTACTGCATCATCGTTGGGTCATATATAAATTAATTTATTTAAAGTCTAAAAATTATAAATAAAATATCATTATGTAGTAAATCTTTTTATCTTTCTAATGAATATTTATAGTCGAATTTATCTTATGTATAACCCCATATTAAAAATGTTTTAGTTATTAAACTTTGATTTAACTATTTTAACTATTCATTAAATAAAATAATATTAAATGTCATAATCTAATCCAAGTGGACCTAAATGGTCATATTATATTCATAAGGTTGTTTTTGGTCGAATTACACTTATCCAATAGAATTAGGACATGTGTTAGGGTAATAGTAATATCATATTTACCCTTAGTTACCCTATTTACTATTAACCGTGGTAAAAAAAGTAAAAAGTTACTATTCACCAAAAATTATTTTCATATCATTGAACCACATTTTACTTACTAACATCAACCGTGTCTCTCGGATTTTTGAAATTCCATTCACAGAAGCGGTAAAATTAAGTTTTATGAAAAGTTCAGTTTTTTAACTACCACTTAGTAGTTTCACTATTCATCAAAAATTGAAAGTTTTCAGAAAAATACCAAAATTTCATCCTAAGCTATATTTCATATTCCGAATTCGAAAAATGAATTCTATTTTACCAAATTCATAACATAGAAGTTTCATTAATTAATTTTATAATTAAATCCCGCTGTTAAAACAAATAGCGTGTTTTTAAGAAACAATATCTATCAAAAGATTGACACTTGTTTATGTCTGGTTTAAATGTGAAATTACATCCAATGACCAACATTGTATTAAATTGTAAAAATATATTATAAATATACTTTAAAACAACTCAAATTAATAATTTATCACTATTAATTATTTTGATTAAAAAAGTTGTTTTTAATTATAATTTAGTAATTTTCACTATTCATCAGAATATGGAAGTTATCTGAAAAGTACCAAAATTTCACCTTAGGCTAAATTCGATACTCCGAATCCAAAAATGAAATCCATTTTGAAAAATAAAATTTACAAAATTTCAAAAAGTGGTTATTACTATTCATAACGGCTAGTTTTAATAACATTTTAATAGCATATCGCTGTTTAGTGAAACACGTTATTGCGTACTACACACGCTATCGAGGAAGGTCGCGATTGCGTGTAATGCAAGGCAAGTCAAGGATGCGTGTTGTGCAAGCTCCTTTGGGTGTAGCGTACAACACAATACATTAGTGAAATAAAAAGAATATTTTTCATAAAATCTCGGGGTGTTACACTAAACCCCTAAGAGCCTAATGACACAATATTATTACCATATCAAACCCTAATATAAAACCAAAAAGATATTATGCTTCAATAATGTGAAAACATAGAGAGATAAGGTCATGGTCGAAGAGAGGAAGGGGAAAGGAGAAGGAAATAGAGCTTACCCACTTGAAATGAAGAAGTATGAGTCCTAAAATTTGTAGAATATGGGATGATATCCACATGTGTCCCCTTGGGTTTTCTAAAAAAATAAGATTAAAATATGTATTCAAATCATAAAAACCTAAGGGGTATGTAATATTACAATTTTAATGAAATACAGCTAGGTCGCATGGTTTGGCAACATAGTTTTCCAAACCATGTGCCAACTGTGCAAATGTTATTTCCTAACCAAAAAAAACTCACATGGATAATTCTAGGGACTCCACATGGCCTAACATGGCATTAATAAACTATGTAAAATTTTGCTCTCAAACTATAGACCCACATCATATGGTTTTTACATGGTTTGTCTGACCATGCACAAGACAAGCACTATGAGACTATTGTGGAATGGTGAGTCACACGATTTGTCCTATGACTCATTCAAACCATGCACTGCCTATTCTGTAAAAACTAGGTATGTTCTAAATTAACTCTATAAAATGGTAACACTATTATTTTTATGGGTTCCCACATGGTTTCCCCATAATTTTGTGGAAAAAAATAATGCATAGTGTTGGTACCACTTTGGGTATAAGTTGTATTTATTGTCAATAGTTGTAAATAATGGTAAAAATAAAGAAGGAACTCCAAAGTGATTGGAGACTAGTTGAAGTGATTATGTATGAATAATTGATTTGGATTCATATCATTGGATGCCACACATGGTAAATTTACTATGTTGATCAAATCAGATGATTGTTGCACTAATCTTAAAGTTCAAAGAACTTGTATCAAAGAGTGATGCATTGTTTACAACATTTATGTAGCATCCTTTTAAAGATGATTAAAAATTGTTCTTTGGAATTAATAATACAAATGGAAAAGAAGAATAATAATGTTTTAAGAAGAGTCTTAGACTTTGTCATTGACTTTAAGGTGTCCATTTATCTTATTTTATGTTAACATTTCATTATGGATTACTTCAAAAAATGTGGGGGCCAGCCCATGATCTAACCACCCATCCTTAACCTGAGGAACATGTGGGACCACAGGGGCCGACCGTTCCCATGGGGAATCTAAGCAAATCCGGCCTGACAGAGGCATAGTGCACGTAGAGCATGCGCCACCGTGTGGGGTAGCCCAGAGGCATGAGGGAAGATCATGTGTGGAAAGAGCGCCCATAGAGTGCATAGGTTGGGCGAAGAATTCACCTGAAGAATAAGGTATGGGACTATACCATGGATAGGGGATGATAATTCTACATGAATGGAGGAGTGCCTTGATAATGAAATCGCACCTCACCTGCAGCTCTGTTTTAATGTGGGAAAAAGAAATGCAGGTAATTTTCATCACTTAAAAACACAGGAGTGACCCACTCCATCAATTTCATTTGTGTCCCGTGATCTAATCACCACCACTCATCCATCCCACATCACACATGTATTAAGTAGGACTGTCTGATCTCCCATATATTTTGGTTTAAACTTCTTCCTCTTCTTCCTCTTCCACAGCACGCCAGCACTACTACTACTCGCCGAAGAAGATGAATCGATTGCCATGGCTGACCATTGGATATTATATGAGGATCATGTTGGTCACTTGATTGAATCGAGATCATGAATGTAATTTCATTTTCATGCATGAAAAAAATGGTGAAGAATAAAGAAGGCTGAGGAAAACGAATTTGTCGCATCCACGTGGATCCATACTTGTTTTAAAATAAGATTCATGCAAGTTATCTTGTCTTCATGCATGAATAAAGGAGCCAGCATTTGTAAATGAGACAAACTGAGGATCTCAAAATCTTTTCACCCATGGGATTGAATATATTTAAATCATTGTAAATCTTAGGCATTCAAATTACGATCTCTATATTATTTAACATGGAATTTTATCATGAAAGAAGAGTTGACCTCTCCTATAAAAGGATTATCCCAAGATGTGAAAAGGGTATTACTTCCACATTCCCCAGAGCTCCTGTTTTTAAAAAACAGAGCAACTACTTGTGCCTCCACTCTATGAAGAGCTACTAGAGGGGTCCTGCGATCCTTCTACTCAATGAAGAAGAAGATCTTGTTGGTGTTTTATAAGTTCTTACCACTCTCAAAACACATCATGAATATGTTTTGTGCTTAAGAATAAACTAGTTCCCATGAACATGCAATTAGTTTCTAAACCTTTATTATGCTTTTCAAAGACTATTCTATCATCTTCTAGTGATTGAGACTTATCCTCTCACTGAGCTTTGCGAAGAGGCATAACTATGCATCCCTTTCATGAAAAATAATAGTAAACCTATCGGGTTCATGAAGAAAAGGATAACTTCCTTAGATGCGCACGACGGATCCTACTATTTTTTAGGGGTTTATTTCATAAAGAATATAGAGATAGCATGAGAAATTCTGCATGTATTTTCATGATTTCATGTGAATAATCTAAATAATACAAAGGCATTGTGTGTGCACTTGTGAATAATCTCTCCAATGGATATCACCCATTCAGGTGTAGTTAATGTAAAGTGGAGGAGTAGGAAAGAGGCAGTATGTGTGTGTAGTGGTCTATACCTATTAGGTTTATCACACAATTAAGAGAGAATAAGAGAAGAGTGTGCATTCAGTTTGGTTGAGAACACACCATGCATTCACACATGTTCATAAATTATGAACTCCAAAACAAATTGAAAGAGAAGAAGAGAGTATGGAATAATTAAAGAATATATCCATTCGTACATGCATGTATAAGATTGTGAAATTAAAGTAAATACATATTAACTCCACCAAGAATAATTAGGAATGTAAGGTTCGACCTAAAATCCCACATGCATGATCACATGAATTCATGAACAAAGGATAAAAAGTTAACTCTGATAATGCATAGCAATCTGATCCTTATTTCTGGAACAATCACATATGAGTTTGTGATTCTATCCAAAAGGAAGGATTTTTAGTTCATTCATTCATTTCACTAAATAAGAATAAAGAATAAGAAGAACTAGTACAATTGGTTTTGCACTAGAGAAGAATAAATAGAAGTAGAGTATTTCTTTCCTACTTCTTTGGAAGTAACCAAGTAGTGAACTAAAAAGATCAAAACAGAAAATACCTTTTAAAGAAAGTATAAGACTCTCTTAAGTTGAAATATAAAGAACCAGAAAGTGTAAGGTCATATCTTACTTGTTTCAAGTTGGAAGTGAATTATTTCCCTTCCCCCTATGAGTGTAGTGACTCACACTAGGAAGTGATTATCTCCTTCCCTCATCCAAGTATAGGGAGCCACACTAACTAGCAGATTGTTTTCCTAGTCAACCACTATAAAAGAAAATCACTATATAGTGTAGAATCCAAGTACTAGTCATCACCATACAAGTAAAGGATGTAGCTTCTCTTATTGAGTAGTGAACCTTGTAAAAGTATCATGTGAATATTTTTACTACTTTCTATTATTGCATGAGACATGGAAAAGAGAATAAGAGAATCAAGATCCTAACAGGTCCAAAGGTATAGGGATAAAAATTTTAAAATTTGTTTAAAAAATTCCCCACACTAATTCATCCCCCTCTTAGTGTTAGTTCTATCCCAAATTGGTCCTCTCAATTGATATCAGAGCGACAGGTTCACCACTATTGGATTCTCTATAGTGAAGTTATTCTCTTTCAAAGAATTGAGTTTATTTACTGATTAATTAATGAAGTCCATTTTCAGTGAAGATTTAGTTTTCTATGATCAGATTACCATATCTACCAAGACCATGATGAACATGAAATATAAATAGAAGATAATGATGAGGAAGAAGTCCCTCTTTTCAATATAAGAGGAAGTATCTATATCTCCATTTCTTTCTGACAATGAATATATATCAATCTTGGAAAGAAATCAGTAGGTGGATCAAGTTTCCACCAAGAATATGGAAAACCTTCCTATATCAAGTGATCAGGAGGTATGTGATAGTACATTTTGAAATTATAATCATGATTAAAATACTAGTGCAAGTGGTGATGATCAATCTAAAACCTCTAAATAATTATAAATTCATAGATAAAGAGTTATTATGCATATAATTATAGAAGAAAATGTATCCCTTATTTGTGGAGTGTTTCAATGTATGCAAGAAGATATCACCCAATTGGAAGAAGGAAATGATGTTTTCGAGAAGGATTTACAAGAAACAATTTGTGAAGGTTTAATTCTATCCATAAATGTCAGTCTTTAAAAAAATATGAAATTTAAAATGAGCTCCTCAAAGTGGCTCAAAGAAGTTTAAGAAGAATATGGACTCTATAAGACTCTAGAAGTGAAGATCCATGCACTTGAAGATGAGTTGAAGAAGAGCACAGATGTAAAGGGTTTATATTTGGAATAAAATTCCAAGAAGATCAAGGAACATGACTCTTTGTTACAAAACAATGTTTTGATTCATGAAGTGGAAGTTGAAATATTAAATAAGACTTGTGAAGATAATATGATTGTGATTGAAGACTATAAGATAATCCTCAATATGGAATGTCTAAAATTGGAAGCTCAGTGTGCCAATCTTGAGAAGACACATATTGAGCCCTCAAAAAAGAAGATGATAGTTTCTATTGGTATTCAATGTTTATTGGAGGATACTAAGGGTGAAATAACTCCAACATGTTATAAGAATATCATGACTTCACTCATTGATCTATCACAAGCATCTAAGAAGGATAAGGTACCATCCATACCATCTTGAACTAATGTTTGTAAGTATGGGTGGAAGAAAAACTCTAAACATGTGTGGATGAAGAAAATTCAAAATAAACCTACAAAAATGGCTATGGTGGATAGGGGAAGGAGTGTGGAAGACAGTTCCCCACATAGATCATAACCAATCAAGAAGAAGGCTTAGCAACCTCAAATAGTAGATATCAAGAAGACAAGGTTTCCAAGTCAATTTTAGTGCTGAAATATATTTGGGCATTATGAATTGGATTTTTGGTACAATACCTTAAATGAAAAATCACAAAAAAGTCTACATCAAGGGGAAAAATCATTAAAAGAAGAAGAAACATTGAAAGATCCAGAAGCATCTGTTCACTGCAAAAAAAATTGGAATACTAGATAAAATCTATGATGTATGTAATGGGAGTGGTCATAATATTGGTACATGTTCATCTCAACATGCATCCAAAGCTGATAAGGAAATAAGATCAGAAAATATGGATAAGAAAAAAGAACTTTTCTTGAGAATAAATCAGAATAATGTTGTAAAAAAATCACAGGAAGATTCCAAGAAGGAAAAGTGGGAAGACCATTGATTATAAATCTAAGAAGTTGAAGGGTGGGGCATCCAAAATAACTACTAAAAAGGATAAAACTCAAAAGAAGCCATGTGGAAGGACAAAACTTGATGCCTTAGTTCCTAATAAAATGTTGGTGTTTTTTCCAAAATATTTGAATAGAATGATAATGGGAGAAGATGCACAATCTATGTCTGGTAAAAATAGTAAAGAGAAGATTTCACATGAAGGAAAATAAGCTCTATGTGTGAGGTGCAATAAGGTTTGTCACACTGTTTGAAGTTACATGGAATTCATTCCATCCCAAAAATAATTTCTCAAGAAGATTAAAGTTGCACCAGAAGATTCAAGAGCTTTGAAACATCTTAAAGAGAGAAGACTCACACATAAAGAAATGAAAGATTTACTCATGTCCAAATAATCATAGTCTTCATTAAAGAATAGTTGTGAAAGTGTGAATAATGAAGCATCTGGGATGAGAAAATCATCTCAACCTTGTTGTTCACATTGATGAAGCATGGAGAATCCACATTATTCCCTTAAATATTTGTGTATTATATTTGTTCTTATAATATAGGTAAATGAAGGGGAAGCAAGATCTCAAGGGTGAACCTGAGAGTCAGTGATGATGAGTGTTCCCTTGAGGGGGAGACACATGAATAAGTTTCAAGAGTTATTATTTTAATTAGTATCAACATCAGTTCATATCAAATTAAATTACACGGAATATTGTTTGAATATCATACCCTTGTCAAAGGTATGTAATTTATTAAACTCTCATCCTTGGTTACTAAAAATAAAGATCATTATACAAAGGGGTAGTAACTAAATTACTCAGCCACATATGAAGAGTGGATGAGTTCATATCTCATGAAGTATAATGATCAATGGGTAATGGAAAACTTTTTTGTCTAAATCAAATCCTCTTGTTTTCTATAGTGAGCATATATTAAGTAGAATTAGAGTGAAATGATTGATGACACCTTTCTTAAGTATGGACTGATACCCTCTCTACTATGAACTTTGTATTTCTTGTCAATAAGGGGGGTAGAAAGTAAAATGAAAGTTCAAAAGTGAGAGAAGGAAAAGTGAAGGGGGGATACAATATTCTCATTTTGATATTTACACATTCATTTGGGAAAACATTGAGGTATTTCCAAAAAATACCATGGGGGATATTTTTGGGACTACTTTGTGTATAAGTTGTATTTTTTGTCAACAGTTGTCAATATTGGTCAAAATGAAGAAGGAACTCCAATGTGATTAGATATTGGTTGAAGGGATGGTGTCTGGAGATTTGTTTTAGATTCATAGCATTGGATTCCATGCTTGGTCAATTCTACATGTTGATCAAATCAGATTATTGTTGTCCTGATATTAAATTTAAAAGAACTTGTATCAGAGGGTGATACATTTTTTACAACATTGAAATAGCATCCTTTTAAGGACGATTTAAGAGTGATCTTTGTAATTAATAATCCAAAAAGAAAAGAAAAATAATTAAGGTTGAAGAAAGGGATTGGACTTTGTCTTATACTTAAGGGGAACATGCATCTTATTTTATGCTAATATTTATGTTAGCAATTTATTATGGATTTATTTAAAAAAAGTGTGGGTAGCCCAGGAGCTAGATACACAGCCTCAACCTGAGGCACATGCGGGACCACTGGGGTTAACCGCACCCATCAGTAATCCAGGAAGATCCATCCTGATAGAGTAATAGTGAACACAGAGCACATACCACTTTCCAGGGTAGCATAGAGGCATGAGGGCATAGCATGGGCACAAATATCGCCCACAAAGTGCATATGTTGGGTGGAAAGCATGCCTAAAGAACACAGTATGGGGCAGTACCATAGAGAGGGGAAGAGAATTTTGAGTGAATGAAGAAGGAGGACCATCCGATCTACTCTCCACCACTCATCCATCTCTTTCCATGCAAGTATGAAGGAGGAATGTCTGATCTCCCACAACTTCTTATTTAAACATCATTGTCTTATTCCCCCTCCACTGCACGCCAATGTCGTTACTAATCACCAGAAAATATGACCAATAACCATGGAAGATCATTGGATATTATATAAGGATCATGTTGGTCACTGGATCGAATCGAGATCAGGCATGAAATTGAATTTTCATGCATGTAGCAAAATGGAGAATAATGAAGAAGGATGAGGCAAATGAATTTTCCGCGACCACGTGGATCCAAACTTGTTTTAAAATGATATTCATGCACATGATATTGACCCCATGCACAAATAAATTATCCCACATTCAAAAAGGAAACAAACTCAGTATCTCTACATACCTTCACGCATGGGGTTGAATATTTTCAAAGTGCTGGAAATCCCGAGCCTTCAAACTGTGATCTCCTTGGTATTTCACAAGTAATTTAAATATGGAAGAAGACTTTACCTCACCTATAAATGTTGGATACCTGGTCGTGAAGAGTATGTTGGTCCCACATTCCTGAGAGCACCTTTTTTTGAAAAACAAAGCATATCTTTGTGCTTTCACTCTGTAAAGAGCTGCCAGAGGAGTTCTGCAAGCCTTTTTCTCTATGAAGAATAAGATCCCGCAATTGTCTGATAAGTGATTTACACTCTAAAACCACTTTGTGAAGAAGTTTAGTGCTTAAGCACAAACTGGTTCCCGTGAACAAGATATTGGTTTCCAAAAATTCTATGTGCTTTGAAAAGGTTGTTCCATCGTGAGCCAATGATTGAGACTCAGCCTCTCACTAAGCTTTACGAAGAGGCAGAACTATTAATCCCTTGCACGAATAAGAACATTGAACCTCTAGGGTTTAAGAATAAAATGAGAAATACCTCAGGTATGCACAACACATCCTACTATTTTTTTAGGAGTTCATTTCAAGAATAATTAGTAGATTCCAAGAGAAGGACAACATGTGTTTTCATGATTTCATGTCAATAATCTAAAGAAGCCAGAGAAATTGTGTGTGGACTTCTAAAGAATATGTCCAAGGGATATCACTCATTTTGGTGTAGTTTAAGTAAATATAAGAAGGATTAGAAAAGATGAAGTACTTGTGTAAAGGGTTCTATACCCTTTAGGGATAACACACAATCAAGAGAGAAGAAGAGAAGAGTGTGCATTCAATTTGGTTGAGAACACAAAATTTATGCACTCATGTGCATAAATTAAGAACACACAAACCAAGTGAAAGGGAATAAGAGAAGAGGGAAGAAGGGAAGAATATATGTATTATTTACAGCATAATTTAATAGAGTGCAATTAGGGTAAATACATATTAACCGCACCATAAAGAAGTAGGAAGAAAAGGTTCAACATAAAATGCTACATGAATGATCACATGCATTCATGGAAAAAGAATAAATGTTTAACTCTGATGATGCCCTGTGATGTGATACTTAATTCTTGAAAAATCACATAGGAGTTTTTGATTCTAGACAAGAAGGAAGGAGTTTTCGTGCAATCAGTCATTTCACCAAAGAAGAAAAAAGAAGAAGAAGGACTAGTGCAATTGGTTTTTCACTAGATAATAAGAAAGAGAAGTAGAGAGTTGCTTTCCTACTTCTTTGAAAGTAACCAAGAAGTGGACTAGAAATATCATAGCAGAACCTACCTTTTGAAAAAGGAAGAATACTGTCTTCAGTGGCATTATAAATAACCACCAAGTGTAAGGGCATATCCTTCTTGTTTCAAGTAGGAATAGGATTATTTCCTTTCCCCCTCCAAGTATAGGGACACACACTAGGAAGTGATTATCTCATTCCCTCCTCCAATTGTAGGGAGCCACACTGACTAGAAGATTGTTTTCCTAGTAAAACTCTATAAACCCATATCACTTTACAGTGGAGAATCCATGTACTGGTCATCACCATACATGGAAAGGATGTACCTACTCTTATGGAGTAGTGAACCCTATAAAAATATAATGTGCATAATCTTACTACTTTCTTGTATTGCATACAACAAGTAAAAGAGAATAAGAGAATCAAGATCCTAACAGGTACAAAGTTACAAGGATAAAAAGTTTGAATTTGTTTAAAAAGTCCCCAACACTGATACCCCCCCCCCAATGTTTGGAATATCCCAAATGGGTCCTCTCGCATAGATCAAAATTTTCATAGAATTTAAAATTTGTAGAAAAAACTCCCCAAAGATTAAATGACCCAAAATAGGAATAAAATATCAAAAAAATAAGGTAACATGGACATGTGGGTGTCACATCTTTAGTGATGTATTTTTATTCTAAATCATACTATATATCCTTTTCCATTTGGATATATTGGTAAGTATTGATGTGATCAGTGACCAATGCATTGATTATGTGTCAATGACAAATGAGATCATTTTTTTCTTATTTTTCCCTCATAGGAAAACATGGAGCATATCACCTTTAGATTTAGAGGGATTTTAATTTGATATATCATACACTAATTTTGGAATTTCAAGTAATAAATGCATTCTCTTCTTCCGCCTGTTGAATTTTTTTCAATCATATTTCTTCACCTTCATCATATTGTTTAGCATCATCAAAGCCAAGTAGATCATAATCTACTCTTAAGATTGTTGGGGATATTAGTGGGTAATGGTATTTAATTTTATAAGAGGGTAAAGGATAGATCTCATTGATTATAACTATATTGTATCCCTCCTTAAGAGTATATTAACCTTAAATAAACTAGTCTTATAATGGGTTTTAATAGAACCTTTTTAAGATACAACATCTTCTCATTACTTTACACCTTTACAGAGTTGAGAGAAAGTCCTAAAATATTATTTGGAATAAATTGAGTAATAAAAATCATTATTTTTTCACACCAACAAAGAGCCTTTAAATATTATAAAATAATTAGGTGGAATCAAAAATTGAGACGGTTGTGTAAAAAGTGATTAATCCATCATTTAGTAAAATAAAAGATATTTTGATGAAAAATTAACCTCAAATGGAATAATAATTGGAAGATTAATGTTGTTTGAAATATTATTTGGTATAACTATAAAATATAATGGAAATGGTTAAAAAAATTAATGATAAAATTGAAATGAAAAAAAATCACTTATTTTCCCATTTGAAAATACATCCCACAGTCCACCCTAGAAATAGCTTCCATGGTCCCCCACCCTATAAATAGATTCCATGATACAGACACAAGGGTTTTTAGTGGACCTCCATGAGTAATGTGGCTCATAATAATGGAATTGGTTGTTATATAAATGTTATCCATTGTCTAGTGTTGAGGAGAATTAATGGGTGATGGGTATCAAGGGTATTCATCGATGATGGGTTGGAGGGAGTGGTTACACAGTGTGGTTGCAAGGATATATTATAGAATATGGTTGTTGGTCACTAAAAGAAAGATTATAGGGTGAGATGGAATGACTCCAAATATAGTAGAAGTGCTGATTAGGCCTACGGACAACTTGTATTTTGTCAGATTCAGTGGATCAAACACAATGTACAAGAAGATGAATGCGGTGACCAATGAAACTTTTCTGAAGAATGTTGTCAAATCATTTCCCTAGAATAAAGAGAAGATCATTTAATGTCAATTTATAATTAATTTAAAAAATAATATGAAATTTTATCTCAGTATTGATTTCATTATTCGTTGATGTTTTTTTTCATTCAAACATGATCATAGTATCATCATTACTTCACAAGGACCCAAATTAGAACCCCTTTAGTAGTGATCCACAAAATCCCCTTCAACCTTAGAACAATTCCAATGGGATGTTGGGTTCTAGAATGGGTGATGATCATCATTAATTTTTTAATTCATTTCTTAACATTCCTTTGGGATTAAAGGAGTCTATCTTATTATTATTGGTCATGAGAGTAATATATGAGGAGAAAATTGAGACGAATATTGTACATAATGATTATCCTCTTCACTGATGACATTGCAGTCTATTTATAAACTCAAGGTTAGGGTTTAATGTCAAAATAATTTCAAGAGTTATATTAATAATATATTATATCCACAATGAATCCATTTCCATATTAATTATTATTATTATTATTTTATGTCATTTCACACACAAACCCATAAAATGATAAAAATGATTTTTATAATTATGTAAATAAATATTTATCATTATACCTAAAAATCGATTCATTAATCATGTGCATTATTTATTGAATCCTAAAATAAAAATTTTAAAAATCATTATTCATTCAGTAAATAAATAAATATTATATACAAAGTCTAGAAAATAAATATTCATTTAATATTCATGTTAATAAAAAATCTATTTATTTAATAAATAATTAATTACTACCTTGCAAAGAACAAGGGACAAATAGGTATTATATATCCATGAAATTAAACATTTACTTTATTAATTAATATTTATTTAATATTTAATGTCATTAAATAACTCCTAAATTAATATTAATTCTTAGTCTGAAGAGTAATATTCATTCCATTTTTTATATATATAATATTTAACTATGATCAACCGAAACATTTTTTGTGTGACCCTTTAGGCCTATTCCTCATTTTCATACGGAAGGATTTACTAAATTACAATATTAATATCTAGCAATGATTCAAGGAATACATAAAGAAAAAATATATGTTACAATGAAAACAACCACATACAAATGGTCACTATGTAATATAATCAATTTTTTAGAATATCTCATCAAGAGAGTTTCACACTCATGCCATCAACCTATATTCTTGACATGTATTTCTTATACTATCTAAAATAAAATAATATATACACCATGTCCATGGAATTTAATGTGACAGTTCCATTACAATCAAATGGATAAGATATAAACTTCTATAAAGATGGAAGGGGAAATCCTTCCTCAAATTTTTCATTAATAATATATAATTTGTGATGCTCCCATCATATCCAAATTCACTATGAACATATGTCAATATGGTATAAAAATACATATAAGCATGTGGCTAACAGAATGTATTAATAATAATCTTTAAGTATATCGATCAATAAACATTCTCATAGATAAGAATATCCAATTACACGCAAACATGTGAAATTCTTACTAGCGGATCTATTCTCATAATCTCCCATATTTTAGATTACCTAGTGAAAAAATCATGAGATTGATTCTCGTCATATTATGAGTACTATCACCTAATATTCAACATACTATATGTCCCATCATATAATTGTATTAAAAAAAAGAATAGTTTTTAATAATATAATAATAGAATCTCAAGTTTCTCATCATAGTGGGGAACTACTTTTCATTTTCAATGTGACATATAATTTAAGACGTTACTATGTTAAAGTCTCATAAGTCAATGAAAAACATGAAACAAAGTATTTTTTATTATCATCTAAAAATATATATATGAAATCTAAATTAAAAAATGGTTGGTTATAGAATTATAACTCGAACAGACACCCACATGGATTGGAGACAACTGGAAACATAATTTAGTATACTAGATCCCATATGATGATCTTTTTTTGAGTTAAATATTTATTTAATAGGTTTATCAAGTTGTCATACATGGAAACTCTTCTCAATATTACATCACCTGTCTAAGAAAAATACTTCAAGAGATGATATTTTTGGAGTATGTTCTTTTTCTACTAATGTGACCTTCCCTCATTTTAAGGATTCACTACTACAGTATTATCATTTTATAGTATGATGGGGTATTTAAAAATTAGAGTCACGTTAAAATCATGGATGAAGTTTTTTATCCAAATTTCTTCTTTAGCTTCCTCAAAATACATAATGTACCCATATTACACTATAGAATCAGAGACCCTAACTTTGTTTGATCTCTTCCAGATCAATGAAGGTCTATTAAGATTGAATATGTATCGTGATTATGATTTCAGATCATCTTGATCAATTTGGAAACTAGAATTTGAATATCCCATGATGAATAACTCCTCATATCCTTCATATAGTAAGAACATATCTTTTTCATTCCTCGGGTAATTAAGAATAGTATTAACTATCATCCAATGACAGTAAACTAAGTTAGCTTGATATATTTTTATGATTCTTAAGGAATATGTTATATCTATCCTAGTAAAAAGAAAATTATACATGACTGACCCATTCACGGATGCATATAGAATCTTTATAACCCCTATCTATCCTCATGTGTCTAGGGACATAATTTCGTAGTAAGATGAATTCCATGTTATGCTATAAATAATACCCTCTTGGATTATTCCATTATCAATATATTCAGTATCTTGTTAATACTCATATTTAGACTTAGTCCAAGCAGTCTCTGGGATCTATCATGACGGACCCTGATCCTAGGAATATATGTTTTTTTCCAAAGTCCTTCATGGTTAATCATATGGCTCAAATTTATTCTATTAGAATCCAAATTCTGTTATAGCTTCATCAAATTGAATGTCATATGACCTATATAATTTATGTAATCTATAAATGGATCTCTAGAACATTTAGATCTTGATAACATCATTTGTAGTTACAAATCCATTTAGTTGTGTTATATAGACATCTTCCTAGAAGTTCACATCATGGAATTCTATTTTTACATCCATACAAAAAAAATCACAGTCCTAGTAAGCTTCTATGGCATGTAGAATTCTGATATACATCAACATATAAACTAGTGAAAATGTTTCATAATAATTTATTCATTGAAAATTTATGAACCATTTTACAACCATTTGTGCCTTATAGGTACTGAATTGTCCATCGGTGTCAAGTTTTTTATCGAATACCCATTTTCAACCAATATGAGTTATATCCACTAGAGGATATACCAAAATACAGACATATTTTTTGCAACACCCTGGTATTATATATATATACTTATATCTTTCAAATATACATGATGTATTTGATAGTTTTTTTACATAAAACCCTAAGTCCAAAAATAATTGCGATATTGTATACCTTTATACCCTTGATATTGGATTGGTGAGTATAAATAAGAATGAACACATTATGAAAAATATATATAATGGTTTTATATTATTCAAATGTATATAATTATTCATAAAAAAGGGCTCAATTTTCAATAAAGTAGCTTTCTACTTCAAAAATATGTTTTCAAAAAAATAGTTTTTATAGAATTTTGTGCCCAAATATTATATTTAATTTAGGTAACTTATATAAATTTAATCATATAAAATGGATTCCAAATTTGGAATCAGAACAATTTTATAAAACGGATTCCATATTTGTAATCAGAATAGTTAATATTATATAACAAGTTTAACTTAATTTTATTTCATAATGAATACAGAAATAGTAAAAATTTATCACCAAATTAAATGGGTAAATCGGGGTAATGAAGGTTAAAATTAAGTGATAAGGCTACAGTTTTTCATCCTAATAATTAGTGGATAAATTTATTTCAACCCTTATAACTATATAAAATTAATTTAATTTTTTATTAGACACCTGTTCATGAAAATGTCATAATAATATTTTAATCTTTTAAGATGTTCATGGTGTGACCCTCCCCAAAATAATAAAAGGGAACCACTTATACTATTTTCAATAAACCTTCTTGAGCCACCAAGCTCAAACAAATTCTACCCAATTATCTTCTCAAATTCTATATCCATGAATTAGTGGTACTGGTGTTCCTAAAATAGTATACCAAGGGTTCTTAAGAACGTCTCAAAATAAGGTCTATATGAGAATTTCTAATTATATTTCCCAGCTTCTTTCAATTTATTTCTTTTTAAAACTCCTTTAAATTTGTGTAATTTATCATAAAATAATTACTTGATTCAACCAAGTGTGTCTATTTAGAGAGAAACGTTTCTATTCATGAATAAGAAGGGTGGATAAATGTATTTATTCATTGATTATAAATAACATATTGGGATCATAGTGAAGAACAAACACCCTCTTATATGGATTTATTATTATTTTTTACTATCTCAAGTGGTAAAAAATATTCTCTAAGATTTTACTCAAATCAGGGTATCATCAACTGCGGGTAAAGATATAATATATGATATATAATTCCATCCAAATAATAGATGAACCGTATGACTTTATCATCATGCCAAATGTATTCAATAATTACCATTCCATATTTATGTATTTGATAAATATATTATTTAAGAACTACCTTCATAAATTTATTATGTCCCTTTTAGTGATATTATGATATATTTCAAAATTCATGTGAATCATAAGGATTGTTTAAGTTTCATATTATAAACTATGATGAAAGAGAGTATTTTTTGGTAAATTCATCAAATTTGAGTTCTTGTGAAAGAAATTCATTTTCATGGAACACATTGGGACTAGTAAAGGAATATTGGTTATCCATGAAAGGAAAAGTTCATAGAGGAGTGTCCTATACCTATAATAGTAAATGAGGTTCATATATTTTCTGGTCGATATGGATACTATAGAAGGTTTGGGGAAAATGTTTGATGAATTTCTAATTCACTAACCAAGAAAAATCAAAATGAAGTTAACATTATTTAGAAAAATTAGTGTAAAGAGGGTTTCAAATAACTTAATAAAAGGTTGGTTAGGGCACCCATTATAACTTTAATGGGGAATGATTTATCTTTTATAGTGATGTGTCCTTAGTAGGAAGTTGATGAGTAATCATGTAAAATGAAAAGGTGATTACTTATGCATCTTTATAGTTGAAGAATAATGAACAAAATTATCCTACCCATGATTTGGAGTTAAATAAAATTATCATTGCATTGAATATAAGAAGACACTATCTTTATGGGGATAACTGTGATATATAAACTAGCCAATAGAGTCTGAATAATATATTCTCTAGAGAGGAATTGAACAAGATAAGAAATAGATGGTTGGAACTTCTTAAATACTTTGATTGTTCCATTCATTATATCCCTATAAAAGTAAAAAAATTATTTATGCATTGAGTGGAAAATACCCTAGAGTCCTTGCAATGATGAGAATTGAAGGAGACCCAAAAATTAGGGACTTGGTGAAGATTAACTTGGAATTCATAAGAGAAGGGACATAATCATTCCAATCCCATATGATTTCTCAACCATCATTAATAGAGATGATCAAGAAAGATTATTGAGATAATCATAAGTTACAAAAGAAGATAGAAACTGTAAAAATGGAAAGTTTCTCAATTTCAATTATTATCAAGAGGGATAATAATGGTTTAGTAAAAGTATATATATCCCAACTATTATTAAGTTAAATAATGAGTTACTGTATGAATCTTATAGCCCTGCACTCTTGTTACATCCTCGAAGCATCAAAATGTATAGAGATCTATGAGATCACTACTAGTGGGATAAAATGAAAAGGGAGATTACTGATTATACTATAAGATGTTTTCTTTTTCATTGAATTAAGGTTGGGAAACAAATACCCAATGTGGTTATGAAACCACTACTAGTGCCTATATGGAAGTCGTATGACATTAATATATAATATGTTACTATCCTTCCTAATAAATCCCAGGGAAATAATTCCCTATTGGTAATCCTTGATAGAATAAAAAATTCTTCTCATTTTATCTCCATACAAGAGGATGTATCCCTTGAGTGTGTTTCTCAACTGTATATTCATGAAGTGGTGAGACTTTGTGGGGAACCACTCGTAATTGTATCAAACTAAGCCCCAATATTTACTTATTAATTCTGGATGTTACTTCAACAGTCTATGAAAACTTAAGTAAAAATTATCACAAAATATCATCCACAAGATAATGGGTAGTCCAAGAGGATAATTTGGACATTAGAATACAATTTAAGGGCTAGATCAGTTAGTTTTAAATATAGTTGGGACCAACATCTTCCACTTATCATATTCTTTTATAACAACAGTTTTCACAGAAGTATTTAAATG
Organism: Viscum album; assembly: GCA_963277665.1. NCBI lineage: Eukaryota > Viridiplantae > Streptophyta > Magnoliopsida > Santalales > Viscaceae > Viscum > Viscum album. The sequence continues at coordinate 1,946,077,889 of OY728148.1, forward strand.
TCACATTATGAATCACTTTATTTTAATATGTGTATAACTCCAATATTTTGGAATATAACTCCAATATTTTGGAATGAAGTTGTATAAGGAAAATTTTTGGGACCAAACATTATGAATGGAAATACAGAGAAAATACATGTGAACTAGAAACATATCAAGACTTATTATAGTTGAAAAAATAATTATTCTAATAATAGAATAAATTAATTATAGTTTCATGTTGGGGATCATGTATTCCTTAAAATATCACCATATAAAGGAGTCACGAGATTTGGAAATAATGGGAAAGATATTCCAAGTTATATTTGACCATTTTTTATTTTGGAGCATGTTGGATTAGTTTCTTATCAGTTAGAACTACCTCTTATTCTTTCAAATGCCCATGAAGTATTCAATATACCCATGTTAAGAAATTATATTTCATACCCAACACATATAATAGAAATAAATGGTACGGAATTGATACATGTCTTATAATATGAAGATGAATTGATCCATATTCTTGAATATAGGGGATACGTGTTGAGGGAAAAGACATCCCTACTCATGGAAGTTTTGTGGAGAAATCACAAGTTTTAAAAAGTGACTTGGGAACCATTAGAAGTGATAAAGGATAGATACCCCCATTTTTGAGTTATAATATAAATTTTTTGTCGTAATTACTTAAGGGGGATAGTGTAAGAGACTGAAAATTAATTTATATTATTATGTACTATTATTTTAATATGATTATTTTATTATTCGAACAAATAAAGACTATTATATTTCATAAGAAAATTGCCTTCCATGAATTAATATTGACTATAACAACTATAAATGATTCATGGAGATAAATAAATAAGAAAAATCTATATACTAAACTAAACTCCATAATCCTAAATTCAATAAGGAAGATCATTCCTTCTATAAATTTTTTAAAAATTAATAGAAGAGTTGGGAATATGATAGACATTATCAAGGAAAGTGTAGAACCTTTGTAAGTGAAGTAGCAAATCTTGAGGTATGGGAATGGTGAATTATATATAGGGTAAAAAGGTAAATGTTATTATTAGCACCGAACAGTTACCAAACCATTGGTCAATATGATTATTTTTTGATATTACTCTTGGTCATTATAACCATTGTTAATAATGTTACTATTATAATTTTTGTATATAAAAGGTAATGAAAAGAGATAATTGAAACAAATGGGAGAATCGATGGCCTCAACTAGTAGTATCACTCCATTAAAGATCATGATTTATTACATGGGATAGATGTCGCATCACTAGGGTTCTCCCTTGGATAGGACCAATAAATGATTTAATAAGTAAGGATAAAGTGAAATCCACTATTGGAGAAGTTTAAGTTAGTGGAGATCACTACTAAATCAATGTTATTTGAGAAACTCCATGAAATTATCACCTTCCAACACCTTTGCATTATTGAATATTCCATTGTAATAATAGGTTATCTATCTTGACCTTGGTATTATAAAAGTGTAATTTTCTTCTTATAAAAGAAGTAGGGGTTTCATTAATTTGTTTTCCCTTATTGCATTATTTAAAGAAATACATATGAATATATGATAAAAATGATAAATAGATTTTTTTGATATTAAGAAAACATGATTTTATTTTTGAAAAATATATAATTTCAATTAAGATATTAAATAAAATTTATTTTTATGAAATATTCTTATATAAAATTATTTATTTAAATATAATTCATAATATATTTTTATAATGTCCCGAGTAATTTTTATAAGGGTAAAAATGTTAATTATGTGTTAAAAAGTATTATTTTTATATAAATAAGTTTTTTTTAAGATAAAATTATCATATTTAGAAAAATTATTTTTAATAAATAAATATTAGATTTTAACTAAACACGTTAAAAATTAGGTTAAGGTGAAATTTTGAGAATTTTCTAAAATACTTTTTTTAGTAAATTGTAAAATATTGGTTATTATTTTGATTGTGTTTTATGAATTCATAAATATATAATAATTATATAATAATTATTAAAATTGATTCCCTGAACAAATAAAAAAAATTTAATATCATTTATTTTATTGAATTTAAATAAATCTTCAAACCTATAAATATCTTTCCAAAGTCTAAAATATAAATTTAGGTTTTAAAAAAATTATTTTGTGGATAAATTATTTTCCCATGCCAAAAGTAAAATAAAATAATGAAGTTTAGTTCTAAAATATAAATTTTCTCAAAATAGCCTTTTAATGTGATGAATCGTGATAAAAAACCATTAGAAAGCTAATAGTTTTTCATTTTCCACAACCAATATTTCCAATGTCTATATTTAGAAATTAATAAACAAACCTACCACATGTTCTATAAATAACCACCCATTGTCCCATTCTTATCCACTCCTAAGATATTATGCATGAATTTCCCCTCATTTTCCCTCTCAATATCCTTTCCAAGTATTTTCTTAGCTTCCAAGAAAACCCTGAGCATTAATAATATATCTTACAAGATAATGGATTCTATTCCTCTCCCTTTTATCCAAGTATTTCCTTTGTAGTTGGTATTATAATTTATAAGTTTTTATATTCTCATGTACATATGATAATTTCGTTACTATAAAAATGTTTGTATATCAATTATATACTTCCATTCTATCTCATTAATCACGTTCCATAAACCACTTTTTATACCTGTTATGCTGCTGAAATCAATCTTTTGTTTTCCTTACCTCCCTTTTTATGTTATGAATACCCCATCCTATTTTTATTCGATTATTTTTATATAGATGTAATTATATATCATTTATTGGTTATTTACTAATATAAAACCCATATTACCTTTTCATGGTTTAAATATGTTGAAAAGTTCATGTATTTAAACACTTATGCACTCATTGATTTTAGGATTAACACATCCTTTACTCCCCATAAGTTATTAATGAAATTCATTATTATGATATATGAACTATGTGGAAATAATGAATTGTGAAACCTGAAGGTTTCACCTTGATATTTCTCTAATTAATTCAAAAAATAATGAATCCCTATAGACGACATCTGTTATGATAAATTAGTTAATGACATCTGTAATATTTTTTATGAAACCTTGGAATTAAACCATTGGGAAATTCTAATGAATGTCTCATTTTTATGATGTATCCATATTTCTATTTTATATTTCACATACTTGTGATTTTTCTGTCATGTTATGCCTCACGTTTTATCCATGATAGTTAGTCATGTTTCATTTCATATGTTTATACCTTGCTAGGATTTATGCTTGCCATTTATATTCATGTATTACCCCCGGAAATCACTTTCAATGAGGCAGTCAAGGATGGAATAATAAAGGAGTCTTTCAATATGATTAAATAAATTTTGGTTTTCTTCTTATATACTACCTTTATTATGTACCAAGTTTCAATGAATCTAAATCTCAAATGTTCGTTCAAAGTTATTAAAGTAATATTTTATTAAGTAGTTGTGTTAAAAATTATGTATTAAAAATATGAGTTATCATAATTTTTCAAATATTTGATACCATATCGGATTCTTTCCTCAGAAAATAATCAACACATATTCTGAAATTTTAAAGTAAATCCATATGTATCAATTTTAGACATGGAAATAATGTTTTGGTAACTGATGACACATAATAACAATATTTCAATACCAAATCATTCCTATCAATAACGTGAGTTGATAGTCTCCAGTAGCCATATAAGTAATTCAAGATCTATTGAAATATAATTGATCCATATATCCATGAGAAATATTAAAAAATATAATTGGTTCATGTATTTTAATACATATATGAGAACCTCTTGCTATATCTAATACTCAATTTTTATAAACAAATAGATTTCACTTAATAACAAACATAACTGAAGCATCACTGTGATTCTTTTCGTAGGTGAAGCTTTTTATTCAATGACACTTCTTATCACATACAAAATAGATAGAATCATGTTCCCTTTATTTCCCACTGATCCACATTTTCTTTTATGGGAGTTGTGAATAAGCTTTAGACATGGAGTTAGTGTTAGAGCTCTTCTACTAGCCATTCCTCTAATTCACCATAATGAATAAAGGATTTTCAAGATTTGTATCATTTTAGACATAGTAAAGTAATGAGATGATATCAAGAAGATAATTCTATAAGCTTTTCATGTTAAAATTTATAAAAGAAAATGGATAATAACTAAGGGAGTGATGAAAGAATGAGATCAGTGTACAATTTACCTGGTATCATAAACCCAAGAACCTCTCTGTGCTAAATATAGAAAATAATTTTGAGTAAGTATGACCTAGATGGAGAACCTTATCTATTTTTTCTCATGTGGGGAACCTTGAATATCTCAAACTATTCCTATCTAGATCTCTCTAGATAAAGATCACGGAGATGTTGGAGTGTTCCATATAAATCCATATTCTCATGAAAATTCATGAATTTGTGATACATGGATGAAATCATTAAAAAATAAACATCTATTATGATGTTTAGATGTTTTTCGCAGACAAAACAAACTAATCATCCCTCACCTCTTTAGTATACATATCAATGATTGGGAATTATATCATGTAATACCTCCATTCATCACATAAAACTACCCATAAGCATCTAAACCATTATGGGAATTTACTATAAGTAAGAATATGGTACTTATATTGAAATAATCATAAGGATAATGTGGTTAAAAAAATTTATTCTATAAAAATATAAAAGAATATTATTAGTACTTTAATTAATTACCAATTTATGTGAGACATAATAATTTTAATTTCATTAAGTCACACTATTTTACTAAGTATCAATGGACCTCACCATTGAACATGGTATGTCCAGTCATGTGGGAATTATAGTTGAAATAATCTATATGAACCTCCTTATAATCCAAACTATGACCTTGAAAAACATAAAAAAAATGTTTTGGAATGTGGAATTTTCAATTGTGAGCTCATAGTTCCTTATTAGTTTTAGTGGACTCCACAATCTAAAAATCCTGACTCGGATTTCCTCACTACTTTCCCTCAAATTTGTATTGAATGGACTGTGGATGTAATATGAAATATAAGTGTAGTTAGGTTGACCACAAATCTAAATTAAGACTCTCTAATAATTAAAAGTTCCCCCAACTATGTCCTGAACTGAACTTCAACAATTATTTTTCTTAATACAGATAATGGAAGGCATAATAACATAATATTAATTTGAGAGAATTGTTTTATTAGGAATAAACATTCTTATTTTATCTATTTACAAATCTTTTTTTTATTAATTGGATTTTCCTTTAGTGATTAACTGTGTGCCGATAAAATATTTAAATATAATTATTTTCCGTTAAAATAATCTTAGCCTATTAATCCATTTAATTTTGTGATTTTTTTATTTTAACCATATAATAAATCAGGAATTAGATAGAAATAAAATAAATAAATCATAGGATGATCATGAGATTTAACTAGAAATTTTTTTATTGAGAAAACAATTAACAAACAACAAACCCTAGGGGGAACTCCTTGAGCTAGTCAAGGATTGAGTTATATAATTTCACCTCTATCCTATGTATCTACTTTATTTGGTTTCAAATTAGATCTATCTTGAAATAAATTCATACCCATGGGAACTCCATGCTTAATATTTTTAACTTCACACACAAGTAAACAAAACTATAAGGGGGTTTAAATTAAAGAAATTTTGGACACATGGGATCATGTATAATAAGGTGGGAGGGATGACTCCCATGAAAACAAACTAATTTAATAATAATTACTGAAAAAATAGAACAATAATTAAAAATAAAGGAAACCTCACACATACATAGGTAAAACTAAGCTCATGATCATCCACTTGTGTAATGAATTCACAATTAAAATGACATGATACCATTCATTTTCATTAATTCATTTATTAAGATAAAAATTGTATGAATTAATCTAATTATTTAATTTATTAAAATTATATTAACCACCATCCAAACCATCTTGAAAATTTCTTTCATCCGTAATTTTAAATAAATTAAATTAATTAATTCTATTTAAAATTAATAGAGTTCACATGTGTGCATGGATATAATGGCATGTACCCATCCAAACTTCTTAGTATGGTACTTATACCATGTAATCAAATAGAATCCACCAAAAAATTCCTCAAATGTGATTACAATGTTTGAATTTATTAATAAATAATGCATGATAAAATGTTAATTATGTATCATGTGCTGTTATTAATGCACATGGAGTACATTGTAGGTAAAGACCATACACATCTTGCAGGTCAAAATTAAACACTGAAGTTAAGTTAATCTATAATTATTAATATTATGGTATCGTGTGTACTATCAGTAAATGACACACAAAACACTTGTAAATAAATTTAATTATATAATTAATTGTTTATCTTTGTGTTAAATTTATTACAAGAGGTACAATGGGTTACATGACATGTAATTGGGATACATGTCGTGTAACATCTTCTTCTAATATCTATGACACGTGCCAAAGGACTGGGTGTGTTTTTCAGCCATATAAATATATGAGGTGAAAATAATTTATAATGTGTACCCACCATTTTTCCTCGATGATACGTGTTTTTTAAATCCCTATGTCATGTAATAAATGCATGAAATAACAGACCATGTGTTTTTCACTCTTAAAACACGTGGATTATACGGCATGTACTCCAACTAAATGTGTACAATATTGGCCTGATCAACATGTGGTTTGAATAAAATGTATGCCACATGTATTTAATGCCTGAGACTTTGAATTAATTTGAGAGGCATCATGGTGCATTGAACATGGGTACACTAAGTGTGCCTTCATGATATATTCCATGCACTCTCGTGTGATCTGACCAGGACCCTTGGCATCACTTGATGGATTCTTTTAATTTCCTTTATTAATTATTAATACAAATATATTTATATGAGTGATAAATGAATATGGGGATAAATGATCATGCCAATCATATTAAAATAAGGAATTTATTGAATTGAAAAATATCTTTTAAATATGTAAATAGTAAACAATCAATAAATAATTATAAATTAAATATGGATACTCTGATTCAGTTGAATGATTATGAATAAAATGAAATAACCTATTGGGCCTATGGTTAGATTATGTTTTATCAAATTCATCTGATCATCTTGAATGTACATGATAATGAAAGTTCTGAACAAAAAACATTTTATGAGGAATGATGAAAAAAGAAATCACCAGAACCTTGAGAGGATCTTGTCATGTTAATTTATAATTAATTTAAAACAAAAGAATAATTTTTACATTGATCTAGAGTTCTTTCTTAGTTAATAGTGTTGAACATTCAAACATTACTAGTATATCATCATTACATCAAGAGAACCCAAGGAAGAGAACCTCTGAAATGATCCTCATTTGTTCCTTCGATCTTTGAGTAACGCCAACAAAGTGTTAGATTCTAGAACAACTGATTGACCATCTTGTGTTGTTTGTCTTGATCCATTAACATTTATTTTGGCATGAAAGAATCTCTCTTCTACTTCTTGGTCTGGAGAATAAGAGACGAGGAGGAGGAAATTGAGACGAATGTTGTGCATAATGATTAATCTCTACAAAAATGACATAGCAATCTTTTTAAAGACTTAGTAAATTTTTTTCATCGAGTTTTAAAACTCATGAAATGATAAATGTTTTTTATAATATAGTAAATAAATATTTATAAATGGACTTGAAACTCATACTAATCATCCTCCTCTTCATTTATTTAATCCTAAAATAAATATTTTAATAAATTTTGTTCATTCATTCAATAAATAAATATTTTATTTAAAGTCCAGTGAATAAATATTTAGTTAATGTTCAGATAATAAAATAAATTATTTATTTAAAACATAATTATTTATTACCTTGTGAATATTAAAATTTAAATAAATATTTATATCTTTGTAATTAAATATATTTTCTTACAAATTAATATTTATTTAATATTTGAAATCATTGAATAAATATTGAATAAATATTACTTCCCTGTTTGGAGAATAATGTTTATTATAATTTTAAAATAAATACTATTTAATTGGAATCAATGGAAACACTTTGTGTGTGACCATATATGCCTCTTACAAAGATTAATTATGTCGGATTTTCAAAATTATAAGATTACTTTATGGGAATGGGTCAAAAAACATACAGAAGAAGAAGGTATGTCATCATGACACCAACCACATATAAACACTCACTTTGTAATATAATCCATTTGTCACAATATCTCATCAAGAAGGTTTAAAAACAATTTCATCAGCCTATATACTTGATATATCTTTTTGTGACTATATGAAATGAACTCATTTATACACCACAACCATGGGATTTAATGAGGTGATTCCATTTTAATTAATGGGTCTATATATCAAATTTCACAAATATGGAAGGAAAAAATCTTTCCTTGACTTATTCAATAATAACATATCATTTTTAAATCACTTAACATACCCAAATTTTTTGTGAGTAGATGTATTAATGGTTTGTGAACATACATCTAAGTGATTGAGTCATGTCATGTATTAATTATAAGATTATTGTTTAAGGATAATTACAAATGTTTAAAAACAATAATATTCAATGACACACAAACATTTGAAACTAATATTGGTATTCCCATTCTCATAATCTTTCATATTTGAGATTAATAAGTGTAAACTTCATGATATAATGTACAATAATCTTGTAATCACCCCTGGTCTATTGCTTATATAATTAGAAGATGTAAATGGATAATGAGAAACCACATGGATATCCTTCATAAATGGCACAATGATAATGTAGCATCTGATTTCCTAGCTTCCAAGGGGACTCAGAGAAGGTTTTTTTCTTGTTTCTAGAGTCTTGTATCATTTCAATATGAGGGGGGTCAATATTTTTATAGTTGATGCATTAGGGATTCACTAATTCATACCCCTGTGATACCAGGTTGGATATTTAAATTTTTTTTGTCTCTTTATCATTCTTTTTTTCCCTTGTAACATTAAAATTTAATAAAATAGATAATTATTTATGTTGTGGAAAAAAGTTTAATCAACTTTTGTGAACTCACAACTGACATTAAATATATTATGTATCCCCTCGTAGAATGTTATCTAACTATGGAATAATATTTATGAATATTGTACTAGAATTTCAAGGTTCTAATAATAGTGGTGAACTATTACACACTTTTTAATATGAAAGATACTCTAAGAAATTATTATATCAAAGTCAAATAGAACAATGAAAAACATATAAAATGATATTTTATTTATATTCACTTCTTTAAAAATTATTGAAATCAAAAGTACAAACAATTAGTTCTAGCAAACCAAATCTAAAATAGTGTTTATGTGGTTGAGGGTGTGATTATAGAGTGATGGTTATGGGTTATAGGGTGTTGTTACAGGGTACCTTTGGTGGGTCATAGGGCACTGACAGCACAGTCATAGAGTGGGAGTAGAATATGCCAAAACTATTTTCAGGATAATGGGTAGAGGTTAGCTAGAGTACTGTCTAGTGAAGGCTATGAAATGAGGGAATAGAGGAAAATATCATATAAAAATTTAGTTTTGATTAAAATGGTTTCTTTTCTATCCAATTTTTCTGGTAATTTCAACTCCATCATACAATTGAATTAGGGTTTTCATCAAAATAACTTTCTATATACAAAACATGTAAATATTTGGATTCCATTTCTCTTTACTCATCTCAACCACTATTTCATTAATACTAAATAATCCTTAAATTTCATAGAATTAATTTTCCATCCCATGGATCCTCCTTTTATATGAATTGTAGTGAAGGAGCTATATTCCCTAAAGCCTTATATATATGATATTAGGTATTACATTAAAAAATTTATTTTCTTGTATAATGAGGTATATTATTCAATAATTACTATGTTTCTAAATGTGTGAATCCTATATTAGTTGAATGAAATTAGTAGATCAGAAGGAGTGGTTTTGGAATAAATTTAGTTTATTGAATTGGTGGTAGTGATTACATTTTTCTTTAGGGTACTTAAAGGAGGTTTTTGGAATGAGGTTGTTCATAAGGGGCTTCTTTAGATAATCTCAATGCAATGAGTACTTATTTCATAACTTTTAACTTTTAATTATATTTTAAGGGGATTTTTATTTCTATTGTTATGTGATTACGAGTTTTTGAGAGGTTTTAGTCACATTGAATATTGTAATAGGTGATCAGAGGTGGGAACAAATGAAACGGAATAACTCTCACACTTTTTATTTGTTGGTGAAACAAGATGACTAAAAGTTACTCTCTATATATCGAGGTTAGGGCCCCTAAAATGGGTATTTAGTTAGGAAACTAAATGATATTAATTACAATATAGTAACCCATGTGAATCATTAAGTAACTTATATTGTAATGTTTTATTTATGAAGAAATAAATTGTTGTAATGTTTATATATTAGAAGTATGAATTTTAGTCTCAACCATATAAAATGTATTGTCCCAAAATTTTATAAATGAAAATTACCCTCTTATATTTATATTTAATAGTATAAATAAGATAAAAACCACATAGATAACACAACACAGACTTTATAAATTAATAATGAATGGAATAAGAGGTATTTATACAGGTTATAGAACCTAAAACAATTGAATAGTAACATAAACTTCATAATAGTAAAGTGGCCTTTATGAATAGTAAACTAGACAATAGAATAGTAACCTCACCTATTAAAGTATAAATGAAATTTACCCATTTTCTAAATGAAAATATGATATGACTATATCATTGTATAAGTAAATAAATGTTTTAGAAATTATTAATTAAGTGTTGATATTTCCAAAAAACGTAAGTGTTTATTTCCCATTTTATAATTAATATTATTTTTTAAAATAATATATATTTCCCTAAAATGTATTATTAAATTAATATTTTTTTCTTATGAATATAAGATAATTTTATGAGACCTTAATTAATTTTTCAAAGTGTGAAAAAATCATTTAAAATTTTAGAATTGATATTTTCCAAGTAAATGAAAATTTCAATTAAATATTAAATTTCTCATATTTATGAAATTAATTTCATAAAATGGATTCCATTTTTGAATTCTACTCATCAAAAAATGGGTTGGGTGAAGGTTTAGGGTTTTTCTAAAATACAAGACTTTTTGTGAATAGTAAAATAATATAATTTACTGTATATATACATTGTAAGTTAAATGAACTATTCCTTAAGTCATTGTTAATGTAAGAACCATGATATCTAACATAACTTCATTATTTCAATATATTTAGTGATAATTATTAAACTATTCCAAATCGTGATGAAAAATAATAAACAAATGAATAAAATAATGAGAAAACACCCCCACCCCCTAATAAATACCTCCCCTAACCACCTCTTCTCATCACACATCTCAAGCTTTGAGACTTGTATAGATTCATATAATATATCTTAGAAAACCTCACCTAGGTCTAGGATAATTTGGTCTCAAAAAAATACCAAAACCAATCCCCCTAAAGAGGTTATCAAGAAGAACGATTCAAGAAGTAAAGTCCTCTTTCTTTTCATTTAATTTATTTTTATTTTCATTATTTTTCTAATTATCTAACAACCTACATTTATCCTAGTGAAATGATAAATCTTGTATCTTTTATATATTTTATTTTTATTTTTTTAATGGAACAAACCATCATCATTTCTCTTTCCCCCTCCTTTTGTACTAAAAATGAAAACATTATCTATGATATGTTAATTTATTGCATTCATGGAAGATGATGTTTTCAATTTAAATTCCCTCGTTCAATACAACTAATAAACCAATTATTATAGTTGTAAAATATTATAATATATTTATTACATCCTAATTATTGTTTTGGAACCATTTTTTTACATAATATTAATTAGTAAAACAAAACTATTTGTGATAATCGAAAAACAACCAAAATAATCAAACGATTATCACTAAGTTCTTATATAATGTTTCGTACTCACCCAAAATTTCCAAATTACTCATATAACCATATAATCTTATGTTTATTAATTAATAACATATATCTTAAATTCTGGACAACCATTCTTATTTTATATGATTTTACACACATGTATACAAGTAAACCGATCATGAAAAGCAAGGAAACCAATGCTCCCAAATGATGAACTTGTATATTATAGCTCATCATAAAGGCCCTAAATGAACTTAGTAAAATTTTAATAAATAAAATACATGTATAAAATGTTTCTAATTAATTTATTTATTTATCTAATTTGATAATCCAAAACATTAAGACCAATTGCAGAATACATTCGGACATTAGGTTAGGGTTTCTTTCCAAACCTCCATTTTTCTTTTGAGTTATGATTTCTATCCCAATAACCTAATTTAACTCTTATTTATATTTATATACCTCATATAAATTATATTTATATGTTTCAACCTCATGTATCTCAATCATTTCATCCTTCTTTTTTGGGGATATTCATGTTTTAATAAGGTTTCGTTCTTAATTTTCTCGATAAGCAAGCCTGATTAAAGTGACCTTCCCGATTTCATACTCATTTTTAAGTGATATCTATAATATATTTTAATCCATAATTATTTTTATAAAATCACTCATTTTATAATTAAAACCTATCTTGTTTCATTTACATTTCTATACAAACAATTATTCCTTTTCCATTTTAAATAATCTTTAATATTTTCCTTAAAACCACACTAAAGTGGTTCATTTTCAAATTTTCTTAAACCCATTTTTTGCATGTTTTAAATTAATTTTGAAATCAATTATCATATTTTTATGCATAGTTTCTATTATTAATTTCCATGTATTATTTAAATCCATTCTTTCATGGACACCTTTATGATACGCTAATTTGTTATATCTTATGACATGGTTATGATACCCAATTCTATCCATGGGTAACCCTTATGATTGATTATTCAAGAGGAATAAATATTCATGAACATTTTATGGTGGGTGTGCCCAGATAGAACTCAAATTATTTGGGTAATGTTTAGTCTCATGAGACATTTTTTTGGTACATGGAGTGAACCTCACTCTTTTATGGGACTTTGTCCACTATGTCTTGGTAGCTAGCATTGAATCATATTTATGTCATGTTATATGATGTTTCCAAATTCCTATGTTGTAATGGTTATATATTCCTATGTTATGCATGTTATTCCTCCTTATTTTTATTCATGTTTCATTCCTTTATGACATTATTTTATTCCTTCTAACCCATGTGATATGTTTTATTCCAATGTTCATTACCTAGATAGGATTTATAGTTTATAACTTTGGTTCATGGAATCCATCCATCCAAATCAAATTTTTATTTAAAAAAGAGAAAAATAATAGTACAAAAGATATTACAACCGGCATAACACTAAGGGGGCCTAAAATAGTGCAAACTGAGGTCAACCCCTCTGGTCTGATTCACGCACTCTGGTTTCAGGCAATTCATAGTGAGGAGACGATTAATAATGGAGCAACAGTCCACCACTGAATCCATATGATCTGAAACCATATTTCCCTCACTCCAAATATGGGTTACTTGGATGTTTCCTCCAATAAGGACTCTACAATTTTGAACTATGTAGGTTATAGACTAGGGAGAAGATATTATAATATGAAGAGCATCATGAAGTATCCTGGAATTGGTCTCCGCAAGAGTAATGTCGCGGTTCTCTTTTCTTCATAGGGTGAGTCCAGTGATCATCGCATTGACCTAGACCTCAAGGGAGGTACTGATTCCTTAAAATGAATTGTAATACAGAACCACATTCCCATCTGATTTACATACGACTCCCCCTCCACTCATGGCACCCAAATTACATGACCCATCCGAATTTAATTTAAGACCACTGGAGGGAGGATTCCAAAAAACCCAGTTCCCTTTCATTTTGTTTAGGATTGAATGAGAGGAAGGTATCCATACATGAAGAAACCTAAAAAAGGATAAACCCACTATTCAGTTATAAGGGAAACCAAATCCACCTGTAGGAAGCGAATCCTCGCAATAATGGACCTCGCCGAAGGAGTAGATCCATCAAATCTAGCTCAGTTCCTAGCTTTGCACAAGCACCATCACCCAGCATTAAAAATAACCACATTAGCCACACATTCCATAACTGATTATGTAGAACCGTGAGACTATATACCTAATAAAGGAGTATCCCTGAGATCACTCGAGGCGAAGGTGGTGATAACTCAAAAGAAATTCCACACTGCCTTGGCCCATTCCCCTTCATAGAAAAGATGAAGAGATATCTCTTCCCGAACAATACTTCAAAATAGGAACCAATATTCCAAGATTACACCCACCTTCATGATATTATCATCTATGGAAATGGCCAGGTTCCTGATGTACTTGGACAAGATGTTATAATTTGTTGGAATCTTATTGCACCACACTGCCTCATTCCAACTATCCTGAGGATTCTGTGAAGAAAACATCCAGAGGAAATCCTTAGTAGATAAAAGGCCCGAGGAAGAAGGTGTAATCATACATTTTTCTAGATCATCATTGAACATAATAGAATCAAGTATGCCCTATTTATCCTCATCCACAACCACCTTATTAAAATTGGGTTAAAGGCATGCCTCCTTAACTGTGATCAATGGCGGAGGGAAACTAGGGAAGATGAGAACATATCCCACCCAATTACGGCTCTAGAAGGATATATCCCCTTTACCCACCATCCAATGGGATTTCTATAGAAGATTATAATAGATAGGGTAGATTATCGACCATAAATGAGAAACATATCCCCACCCATCCTCCACAGAACCTCCACATATAAGAGACATAGACTTACACCATAGTGTGCACTCCTCAAGAATCTCTCATGCAAGCTTTCTGTGCATGCACTGAGGGGTAATCTTAAGAGTTCCCAATTTAATCCCCCCATCGTGAATGGATCTCTCCAACCTGACCCATGAGACCCAAGGACTCTTACCTTTTAACTTAGCATCCAAGATAAAACTACACAGAACCTTGTCAACAGTATGAATAAATCCTCATATAATGTTGATGGAATCCATCACATGGATAGGAATGGTGGACAGGATGATATTAACCAGGGAAATGTGCCCCCCATATGATAGGAAGTGGTGCTTACAGTTGAAGACATGGCTCGCAACTCTGTTCACAATTTTATCAAAGTCACGTACACGTAGTCGTCCTAAATAAATGGGTGAGCCAAGGTACTCCCTGGAAAAAACTCCACGATGTATGTCAAGGTGACTAGATAGAGAGGAATCCTGCCTGGGTGCACACCTATGAGAGATTAAGATGTTATCCTATGAAGATGTAAGATCTCAATGGAAGTTAGGAGCTCATTATAGAGATTAAATAAAATAATTTTTTTAGTTTTTATTTCATGTCTTCAAATGATGTGACTAATCTTCTTAAGACACTAGAAGTTATGATATTTAGTTGTATTTAATGGTAAATTATGCTTCAAATCATGTAATAATTTGTGTAAAAGGATATGGTCACTATAGTAGGTATTATAACATTGTCTAGTTATTTTTAGATATTAGGACTTGATCACTTTAGTAAGAACCCTAGGGGTATTCGTATCACCATTGATAACCTAGATAGAAACATAGGGAATCGAAAGTTAGGATATACTTTTCATTTACAAGTTTATCCTTCTATGTTCAAAGTTTTCTTTTTACATGCTTATTAGATAAGTATTTAATCCCTCTAATTGTAATTTATTTTTCTTAGTTAATGGATGGAAATAGAAGAACTCTTACAAACAATCACTGTGATAGGTAGTGTAATGATTTCTCTAATGATATCCTAAGTATGACAGGAACGGTTGTTCAAAACATCATGAAAGTACTTTCTTAACTGGATTAATTTATGATTAATAACTTGAATTGTGTGAAATACCCACATTCTTCAAAGAAATATCATGTTTCTGTGTATTCATTTATATGAAGAATTCCCCCCAAGTTTAGTAAATCTTATAATATCGTCCCCAAAGAACAATGGATTAACTCCATTGAGAAGATATTTTATGTCCTCTGATGCTCAGAAGAAGAGAAATTTGTGTTGGTGGTCTATAATTTTGGTGGAGAAGCTGATCAGTGGTGGACACTGATCAAGAACACAAAGTCCAAAGATGAAATTGAGTCCATGGAATGAAAAGATTTTAGGAAAATGTTGTTTAATAAATATTTTCTCTAAACCATCCATCTCAAGATAGAAAGGGAGTTCCTCAGACTCAAGCAGATGGAAGATGAGTCTATCTAGGCGTATGAGGAAAACATCATAGGGATTACAAGATATGCCTCTAGATTTTTCATGAACACCAAAATCAATGTTGATATCTTATCTATCAAAATAAATTTGAGTCTATGAAAAGTATTTGTGATTCAAAACATTGATAGTAATAAGGAGATTATCTATTGTTCCCTTAAGGTTAAAATGGATATTGGAGACTCTAAGTGGTCTCATGGGCCTAGTGAAATAATAGTGGAAATGGAGTTTAATATGGATGGATAAAAACACAAATCCCATGATGGAAAGAAGACCAAACATCCCAAATGTCAATAGTGTGGGAAAAATAATCATGGAAAATGATTAAATGGAACCAAGAGATGCTTCAAATGTAGAAGAGAAGGGATTATGGAAAATAACTATCAAATGGATATGAAGAATCCAACTAACGAATAAGAAGGAAATAAGTTTCAAATCAACACTCATCCTATATTTAAGTTTCTCAACTCTATGTTACATGGTCATTATGTGATCCATATCCCTAAGCTAGTGGTTTTTGGAGGAAATCAACAAAAACAACCTCCAAGGCAGCAAAGAAGGGAATAAGTAATCACAACTAATGAGGTGGAGCCTAAAAATGATGTGGTGATAGGTATGTTGGATATTCATTCAATAATAGTGAATGCACTATTAGATTCTGGTTCTACAAATTATTACATATCTTGTATGTTTAGTATAACTATTCAATAACCACCTAAAAATTTGGAGGTTGAGTTATATGTGAGAATACAAAATAGGTAAATTGTCACATCCAAAGTTTATAACTCCTCCTTAGTAAAGGTTTATGGACTAAACATCCCAAAAAATCTTTTCCTACTCCTTTTATTAGTGTTTGATGCTATATTGGGAATGGATTTTCTATCTTTATATAAATCCAACATCAACTGTTGGGAAAGGGATATCACTCTCCACATCTTGAAGCATCCTCCAATTCTGTACAAGTGTAAGGAGGAAGATGAATCTCATTCAGAATCATCATCTCAATTGTGCATATTTTTGCTTTATGAGAAAGCATATCTAGTTCAAATTTTTTAGGAAAAGGATATAATCATGCTTGAAGACATGCCAATCATGAGGGATTAAACTAATGTATTCCCTAAATAATTTCTCGGTCTTCGTCCTGATCAAGAGGTTGAGTTCTAAATTGAACATATTCCATGGTCTTTGCCTATATGAAATACACCTTATAGAATGTCCACCGTTGATCTGGAAGGATTGAATAAGTGGTTACAAGAATGTTTGTACAAGGGTTTTGTACACTCGAGTACATCCTCTAATGGCCCAAAAGCCTTCATTTTTTATTGATTTTGATAATCCACCTTTCAAGTGGTGAGGTGGAACCCTTACAAGGCCTGTAGGCATAAGAGTTACATGGACCATAGACCTAATATGAATTCATTCATTGTAAGATTCAAACATTATATACAACTCATACTAACTACTTGGAACTGCTCCTCCCTAGCATCTTCATCATGAAATCAGGTCTCCACCTTCACATGGTTGTTCGTCTAGGATTTCCCATGCTTGCATAGGCTTGTCCCGATAGAAGATTACATACCCTCTCATTCTTGAAATTTGTTTAGATTCGGCTATGGTGAATGCTCCTTGCTCATCCTCCTTCTTGAAATTGTTCTTTTTAGGTTGTTTGTTTTTCATCTGCACTTAAGGTGTCCTAAAGGCCTTAAGGTGGCCTGAAGACCTTGAGGTGGCTGAAAGGCCTTACTGACCCGAAGTTCTATGCGGCTTGAAGGCCTTAAAGGACTCAGGGACCAAATTGGTGGCCCGAAGGCCCAAACGGGGGAATATTCCTGGATGCTACAGTGCCAAACAGTGCCTGCTCCAGTTCCTTCTATAGTACCTACTACATTACTACTAGAATTCCCTCCACAGTACTGCTGTAGTACCCAAAAATTATGCCTCTTCCTGGATTTGATCTTGGGTTGCTTAGATGAACTTGAGGAGTCCACACCAACCGAGTTGAGGGTAAAGTGCTACACTCGAGTGCTTCACCGTGGGGTGTTCCGTTCCTCTTAATCAAAAATAAGGATGGATAAATGCATCTCTACATTGATTATCGTGATCTCAATAAAATAATAATAAATAATAAGTATCTCCTTCCACATATAGATGACTTGTTCAATCAAATATGTGGGGCCATTTATTTATCAAAGGTGGACCTTCAGTCAGGACATCACTAATTAAGTGTGAGAAAGGAAGATAATCCCAATACTGCCTTTTGAATGAGGTATAAAAACTATGAGTTCATAGTGTATATGTTCGGACTCGTTAGTGCTCCAAAAATATTCATGGACTTAATGAATAGAGTCTTTAGAGATTACATGGAAAAAAATTTGGTATTCTTTGTTGATGATATTCTGATATACTATAAGAAAAAGGGAAACATGAGGATCATTTGAATACAAATCTAAAAACTTTTCAAAGTGAGAAACTATATGAAAAGTACATCAAATGCGAGTTTAGGATGATGTATCATACTTGCGGCATGTTGTCACCAGTAAAGGAATGTCTATGGACCCTTCCAAGATAAAGTCAATTGAGGAGTGGCCTAGACCAACATATGTAGTGTAGATCCATATTTTCCGTGGTCTATTTGGGTATTAAAAGTGAAATATGAAGAACTTCTCAGCATTTTCAAACCCACTAACCAATATTACATGGAAGGGAGGAAAGTTTATATGGAACAAGGAATGTGAAGAAATCTTTAAAGAGTTGAAAATGATGCTTATCACTACACCAGTACTCAAAGTATCAATAAGTGGGGAACTAATTATGGTGTATATTTATGCTTCAAAGAAGTTTTTGGATGTGTACTGATAGAAAATGATAAAGTGATAACCTACACAACAATGCAGTTTAAAATTTATGAGAAAAACTATTCCATTCATGATATGGAGTTGGTAATTGTGATGTTTCCATTGAAAATATGGCGGCATTATCTATATGGTGATAATTTTGGGAAATATATAGATTATAAGAGCCTCAAATATATATTCACATAGAAGGAGCATAATATGCACTGGTGAAGATAGTTAGAGATCATAAAATATTACAACTGCTTAATCTACTATCACCATAGTATGGCAAATGAGGTGGTGGATACTCTAAGTATAAAGGATCCTATAATATTATTAATGATAAGAATTGATAAGGATCAAGTATTCTTATATTTTAAAAGGATGGAAATGGGAATAATTAAGGAAAGAATGTCATAAACCCTTTATCAAATGATTGATCAACCATTCTTTGTGGAGAAAATAAAGGATACTCAAATACATTATGTGGAAATTTAGAAGAAGGTGGAAGCTATCATAATTGGGAAATACTAAGAGTACAAAAATTGATGAGGAAGGAGTTGTAATATTTGTGTCATGATTATTTGTACCATCCAATCCAGATATAAACAATAGATTCTAAATGATTCACATAGCTCAACCTTCTTTATTCCCCCAAGGAGAACAAAGATTCATCAGGATCACCAAGAGAACTATTAGTGGGGAAATATAGAGAAGTATAATGCAATCATTATCCATACCAACATAGAAGTGCGACAAACTCACCATGGACTTTGTCACTGGGATTCTAAAGGCATCTAGAGGAAACAATTATATATGGGTTGTTGTGGATTGTATTAAAAAGATATCTCACTTTATCACAATTCAAGAGGACTTCTCACTGGACAAAATTTCATGGATATACATTAGATAAGTGGTAAGGTTTCAGTGAGTACCACTATCGATTATTTCTGATCGGGATCCATGATTTACCTCCAAGTTTTAGACAAGTCTCCAACATGTTCTGAACACTAAGTCGTACTTCAGTACGTCCAAACATCCTTAAACTGATGGCCATTCTGAGTGTACTATTCAGACACTAGAATACATGTTGAGATAATGTTCTACAGTGATCAAAGGAGGATACTAACAATATCTACCTCTGGTCGAATTATTATCTAATAATAATTTCCACTCGATCATCTAAATGGATCCATATGAATCCCATTATGGGAAAACATGCATAACACTGGCATGTTGGGTTGAAGTCAGTGAACATAAACTACTAGGACCTGAAATGATCAAAGAAATGGTAGAGAAGGTGAAAACCCTTCAGTAGAATATCAAGGCATCCCAAAGTTGATAGAAGAGTTTTCCATACAATCATCGATGAAACATGGAATTTAAGGTTGGTTAAATAGTATTCCTATATATATCTATATAGAAGAAGATCATTCTATTTGGGAAGAAATGAAATCCAAGTCCCAGGTACATCGACCGATTTGATATTTTTGATCATGTTGGAGTTGTGGCCTATCGACTAGCACTTCCACCAACCATATCCCAAGTACATGATGTATCCCATGTATCCCTCTTGAGGAAGGAGATATGGGATCCCCCAAAAGTACTAAATTCATAGGTGGTATAGTTGGAGAATGGTCTCACTTATAAGGAGTAGACAGTAAAGATCTTGGATCATAGAGATAAAGTTCTGCGCAATAAGACTACTCACATATTCAAAGTACTATGGCAGAACTAAAAGTATAAAGAGGCAATATGGGAACCATATGAAGCTATTAAGAATAATTAACCTCAATTATTTTCAACTTAGTATAGAAATGGAATTTCAAGGGAGAAATTTCATAAAGGGGGAAGAAAGTGACGACCCAACATTTTATCAATGAAATTCCCCTTCTTATAATTACATTATATAGTATAAATAACATAAAAATCACATAGATAACACAATAAAAACTTTATAAATTATAAATGAATGGAATAAGAGATATTTATATAAGTTAAGGAACATATTTCAATGGAATAGTAACTTGAACTTTGGAATAGTAAAGTGACCCTTATGAATAGTAAACCGAACAATAAAATAGTAACCCCACCTATGAAAGTATAAATAAAATATATCCATATTATAAATGGACATATGATATAATTATGTCATAATATAAATAAATAAATGTTTTAGAAATTATTAATAATCTTTTGATATTTTTATAAAACACAAGTGTATTTTAAAATTTAAAATTTATAATTATATAATGTTTTAAAAGAAAATGTATTTCCATAAAATGTATTCATAAATTTATATTTTGTTGTATTTTTATTATAAGATAATTTTATGAGACCTCAATTAATTTTTCAGAATGTGATAAAATAAGTTTTAATTTTAGAGTTGGTATTTTCCATGTAAATGATGATTTAATTAAAAATTAAAATTATCATATTTAGAAAATTATTTTCATAAATAGGATTCCATTTTTGAATTCTAAAAATTAAAAAAAAATTAGGTTGAGATTTTTTTATTTTTCTAAAATACTTTAATTTTGTGAATATTAAAATACGGTAATTTATGGTATATATACATCATAAGTTAAATAAACTATTAATTGAGTAATATATGAAGTAATAAACATAAGATATGACTATCATTCATTATTTTAATATATTTAGTAATAATTATCAAACTATTCATAGTCTTGAGGAAAAATAATAAACTAACGAATAAAATAATGAGAAAACACCCCTATAAATATCACCACTCACCACCTCTTCTCATCACACCTCGGAATATTTGATCCTTATACAAATTATTCTTAAATATCTTCGCAATAACCTCTCACAAATATAAGATCATATGATCTCAATAGAAGACCAAAATCAATCCCTCTAAGGAGGTTCTCAAGAAGAAGGGCTCAAGAGGTAAAATCCTCTTTCTTTTCTTTTAATTTCTTTTTAATTTCATTTATTTAATTATTATCTCTTCACCTACCATTATCCAAGTAACATTATAACTCTATTGTATTTTATATACATGATTTTTATTGTGTTAATGGAATATACCATCATAATTTCTCTTTCCACCTCCTTTTATACTAAAAAATAAAACATCGTCTGTGATGTGTTAATTTATCAAATTCAAGGACAGTGAAGTTTTCAATTTCTATTAACTCATTAAATACTACACATAAAAAAAATTTATGGTTAAAAGGAATATAATATATTTATTACATCCTATTTAATGTTTTTTAACCATTTAATATACATAATATTAATTAATAAAATAAAAATTATTTGTGATGATTGAGAAACCAGAAAAATAATCTAAATGATTATCACTAACATCTTATCTAATAATTCATAATAACCACAAATTACCAAATGAATCATATATCCATTTAATATTATGTATTATAATTAATAAAATAAAACTTCAATTCTGGAAAACCATTATCATTTTACATGATTTTTCATACATGTATACAAGTGAACTGATCTTGAAAACCAAGGAAAACAACGCTCCCAAATGATGAAAGTGTATCTTACAACTCATCAAAAATACCCTGAATGAACTTAATAAAATTATAATAAATAAAATAAATGTATAAAAGGTTATTAATTAATTACTTAATGTGTCTAATTTGATTATCCAGGACATTAAGATCAAGTACAGAACATTTTCAGATATGGGGTAAGGGTTTCTTCCCGATCCTCCATTTTTTCCTCGAGTTAGGCTTTCTCTATCTTTAACCTAATTTAAATCTTCTTTATTTTTATAGAAATATTTTATATTTTATTTATATGTCCCAAAATCTTGTATCCATATCATTTCATTCATATTTTTCAGGGATATACATGTTTTAATAAGGCTCCCTTCTCAACTCTTCCCCACAAGCAATCCCGATTAAAGGGAACTTACTGATTTTTTACCCACTTTAAAGTACTCTAAATAATATGTTATAAGAAACCATTATTTTTATAAAATCACTAATTTTATGATGAAAATACTCTCTTGTTTCATTTAAATTTTTATACAAAAAATTATGCATTTTTTTAATAATCTTTAATATTTTCTTTAAAACTGCACAAAAGTGGCTCATTTCTAAAGTTTCTAAAACACTCATTTTACTTGTTTTAAATTTATTTTTACATCACTTATCATATTTTATGTCTAATTTCCCTTATTAATTTCCATGTGTTATTTAAATCTGTTCTTTCATGTAAATCGTTATTATATGCCATTTTGTTATAACTTTTGACATGGTTTTGATACCCACTTATTTCCATGGGTAACCATTATGATTGATTATTCATGTGGAAAACATATGTATGATCATGTTATGATGGAGGTTCCCAGATAACACTCCAATACATTGGGTAATGTTTAGTCTCAGGAGACTTTTTTTTTGGGATATGGAAGGAACCTGATTCCTTTGTGGGACTTTGTCCACAATTTCTTGGCAGCTAGCCTTAACTCATGCATATATCATGTTATATAATGTTGTCTCATTTCTATGTTGTCATGGTTATATGTCACTATGTTATACATGTTATTATTAATTATTTTTATTCATTTTCTATTCCTTTATTTCATCATGTTATGCCTATGTTTAATTCCTATGCTTATTCCCTTAAAAATTTTTTTAGCTCATCCCTTTTGTTCATGAATTCCCCAGGTTATCCAATGGAAATGTAAGATCTCAATGGAAGTTAGAAGATGATTATGGAGATTAAATAAAATATGTTTTTAGTTTGGTTTTCATGTTTTCAAATTATGTACCACATATTCCAAATATATTAGACTTTACGATTCATGGTTGTATTTGATGATCAATTATGCTTAAAATCATGAAATAATATGTTTTAAAAGATAAGGTCTCTATATGAAACCAAAGGTTTTTTAATTTATTAAATTTACATTAATTGTGTGAATATATAATTTAGTGAATATGGCTGAGTATTATTTTATTTGGTGGTGTGTATTAGGATTAATTTTGTTTTTACCAAGTGATAGAAAATTAATTTAGAGTTTTCTGCATGGAATTGGTTTCCACCAGGTCATTCTAGAAAAACTATTTCTTATTTTTTATCTAATTATGGGGTTGATAAATTATTAATGAGTAGCATCAGGGGGTTGGTTCTTAGGAGGCTAAATTGAACACTAGAAAATTTTGGTAACATTCACTTTCGCAAATATTTTTCAAATTTCAGTGGGGTTCATTGCCTTCTTGAAGGATAAAGTCGGAAAAGGAAAGGTATAAATAAAACGGTTTGATGGAAAAAATTTAGTTTCTAGAAAATTCCGATAGAAAACCATCCCATTTTGAAATATATATAGATCTCATTAAAGGGTGTCAAACCCAAAGCAATGGGAAAGATGTTGATGGGGAAATCTGGATTCAAGGACACCTGCTTTGATAAAAATTTCTTTAGTTCATGATTTTGATTTGAAAATTAGAGAATATTGGACTATATCTGATTTTATGGTATCCCTTTGAAATATTTATGAGTAAGCTGTATCACTAAATAAGGTGTTCTTGATATGTAGGTTATTTAGTAAGAGGTTATCGAAAGAATGATCAGTATCATATTTTTTAATGTATTTAAACTTAATCTAGAGATAGCTTGAGTCTATGAATATTACATTTATATATTATGTTTAGGTTCTTTTATTATCATCATATCTTCCAAAGCCTTTGGAATCCATGGTTACTATTGTAAGTATTTCAAGTGGAAATAATGGATTGTTGTTCAATGATGTTCAAAAATTGATTCTCAATGTGGATCTCTAAAGGATATATAGGGTATCATCTTCCGGTTATGTATTTAATATGGAATGAACTTGATTCTCACCTCATTGAACTAATTAGAATTAGTTATAGAGGAAATCGAGGGAGAGGTGCATAAGGATTTCTTTTTTAAATCAGGCATGTTTTTTAGGATTGTAGGAAGAGTGGTCACCTCAAGAAGTATTTTCATGATAGGAAGAAAACATTTTGAATGAAATATTTTATAGAGTTTAGTGTGTAAATAGAAAATAGTATACATCTAATTCTGAAGGTTTTTGTACAAATTTATTTAGGGATAATTGATTATAAATCTTAATTCCACTCTATAGTAGAAATATGGTGCACCAAAAATTATGTATTTGGTAGCTATTTTAGATTTCATCTTGCTAATAATGGATCTTTTAATATTGTGGGAAAGGAAGAAGTAAAATTTCAATTGAATAATGTAATTTTTTATATACTGAATGAATTTCATAATATTCCATGAAATAAAAAAACATAACTTCATGGGGTCATATGGATGAAGCAGGTATAGAAAATAGATTTGTGAAAAAAGTATGGAAGATTACTTGGGTATCTATTTTCATATCCAGAGGTGTAAAAGATGGTTCATTGTATTTCACTATAAGGGTATCGACAGATACACTCACTAGAACAAAATCTTCTAAAGGTTCATAACATTATCATAATTGGTTTGATAACCTTAGTTATAATGGTATAAAGATTCTAGAAATTATAGGCATATTGAATCTGGATCATTCATACTTTAGAATATATATGAGAGTTGTATACTCAATAAGTAAAAAAGGTGACTTTCAATATTTTTGTAAAAACACATAAAATATAAAAAGATAGATTTGATAAATATGAATGTTTGGGGATCTTCCCCATTTCATTCTTGTGTAAATATAGGTAATTTGATACCTTCATTATTGACTCGAAAATTAAATTATGGTAATACAGTGTAAAAAAAATTGAAGTGTTCAAAATATTTTCTCAATGGAAGGCTATGGTGGAAAGGAAACCAGAAGTTAGTTTTCATGTTTGAGGATAGAACATGGTGGTGACTTTACTATAAGGAGTTTCTGGAATTATTATTATAAAATATAAATATTTCATGAGAATACGGTTCTAGGAAATCTTGAAAAAATGGTGTTTTTAGGTGAAGAAATCTTGAATTTATAGAGATAATAAGAAGTATGATGCTACATACTAAAATTAATAATGCTTTTTGGGTTAAAGTAGTTGGAATAACAACTTACTTAATCAGTATAAGTCATTTAGATCTAGTTTTATATAATTTTAAAAAAAATTGGTCTGTAAAAGTTCCAAAAGTTACTAACCTAATATTCACATACAAACATGTGAATGTAAAAGAATTATATGACCATAAATAAAAATACTGGTCATGATTCTTTATAGGTTATATAGATGAAGACTTTGGTTTTAAACTTTGGAATGATGAAAAGATGAAAATTATCATAAGTCAAAATATTTTCTTTAATGATAAGATCTTATGAAGAGATTGGAAGTTGATGTAGAATAAAGTTAAATATAAATATTCAACTTAAATTTTAGTTTATTTAAATGGTGGTTCAATAAGATCACATGTTTCATAATTTTCATATATATCAAAATATAATGGAAGAAATTATATTCTAAAAGGAATTTCTGATGGAATTGCATAAGATTTAGAAGTTTATCAAGTATAAATTATATATGAATGATCAAGAACTGGGGATGTTTTGTTAAGAGTTTTAAATGTTTCGGTTTTATAAGTTATAGCTATTTAAGAAGATGAATCATAGTATAATTGGTGGGAATATTCAAGTATAATATGGTTGGTGCAGATGTACGAAGATGATCTATGTTTCTTACTTTTAACAAATTCATGAGAAATATAGATTCTTATAGAAGTGGTGCCTTTGGGAAATTCTAGAAGGTGGGAGTTAGAAATGTAGGAGGGGTTAGATTCACTATGATTGAATAACACCTTAGATTTAATGGAACTATCACTAGAGAATAATGTAAATGAGAATAAGTGGGTATTTTAGTTAAAACAAGAAACTGATTGAAGAAATAGATAAAAATAAAGACTAATTTTGAAAGGATTTTGGCATAATGAAGTTATTAACTCTCTAAAATATTCTCTATGGTAGTAAAATATATTACCATCCAAACCATTTTAAGATTTTTTCTTTCCAGAAATTTGTACCTTGAAAAAATGGACGGGAGGAGGAATTTTCTTCAAGGGGATTTGGAGGATGAAATTTATATGAAGTAACTACTTAGTTTGATATAAAATCAGAATCAATTTTTGGTGTGTAAACTAAGAAGGATTCTATATGGTTTGAAATAAGTACCAAGGGGTTGGAAATGGAAATATTGATTACTTATTTAAATAGAAATGTTTCACTCTAAGAAATTATGATCATTATTTCTATCGAAAGGTTTATAGCTAAAATGAATTCATTATATTAATTTTTTACATGGAGGATATATTATTGCTAGGTCTGAATATTCATAGTATTTTGAAGGTAAAGAAGAAACTTTCATAAAAGATACTAATGAAGCTAAAAATGTTTTGGGTATGAGGTTTGAATGTGATAAGAAAAATGAAAGCTTGGTTTTTTCACAAAAGTACTACATCTAAAATGTATTTGATAGATTTAGAATCATTGAATGTATTACGATTTAAAATCTTCTCACATTTCACTTTAAAATTTCAAAAGAGTAGGAACCATGAAAAAAGAAGAAAATAAGTACATTAATAAAGTTTTATATTCCTTGGTAGTTGTAAGTTTGATATATTCTATAGTTTGAAAACATATTTACATTTATCATGCATTGGGATTAGTCATCCAATTTATGGAAAATTTAGAGAATCTTTATTGTGAATTAGTAAAGTGGATTAATTGATATCTCAATGGAATAAAAGGGAGATTATATCATTGTTTCGGTGATGATTTTCTATTAATTGGGTTTGTTGATGAAAAATTTTGGGGTGATTATAATTCTCAAAAGAGAATAACTGGATATCTTTATACTTTTTGAAGAATCATAGTCAGTTTGATGTGTATGTTACAACTAGTAATTTCACCTTCTAAAGCTAAAGTAGAGTAAGTGATTGTAATATAAGAAATAATGATATGGTATGGTTAAGGTGATAAGTTGAAGAACTCATATATTTCTAGGGGAAATGGTTTATATTTTTAGATAGTAATATTTTAATACATTTTTCTAAGAATCCATTATTTGATTCAAAAACTAAAAACATTTATCTAGAGAACAATTACATTTGTAATATGTTGAAAGATTGTTAGTTGGAGTTACATAAGGTATTAGGGAAACATAATCTAATAGATATTTTTACCAATATTTTGGGTTTGGAAATATTAATGAAATATAAATCCTTAGATGGGCATACTTTAATGGAAGGAGGTGGAGAAGCATTATATGCATCAGAAATAGAAGGATATTTCCTATAGTGGAAGTTGGTATCAAGGTGTTTTCTATGAAGAATTATTCAAGTGGGAGGTTATTGGAAATATGTGATGCCTACATTGTAGGATTGAAATTAGTTAACTAGAAGGAGTTGTTTTGGATGAGCTTTGGTTTTTTGATGTGGTAGTGGTGGATGGGTTTTCCTTTAAAATTATAGAATGAGGTTTCCAAAAGATGGTGGTTCTGAATAGGATTATTCTAATGTTCTTAGTGCAACTCGGCCATGTTTCAGAAGTTCTATCTTTTACTTTCAAAATATCTGGATGTTTAGTTTAGTTGGGATGTTTTTTCTAGCTTACCTGGGATATTTATCACACTGAAAATTTCTACAAGAGATTGGTGTTGGTAACAGTGAAATAGATGGAATCCCCCGCTTTTTAGAGGTTAGGGAAATGGGATGAACAAAATTTACCCTCTATATATAGAGTTTGTCACCCTATGGAATGTATTTGGTTGGTAAATTAAATGTGATTACTAGTATTATAGTAATTTAAGGTACTTATTTAGTCAGTTAAGTTGTAAAATTTTCTTTTTGGAGAAATGAACAGTTGCACTATTTCTCCCATAGATGTAGGAATTTCAGTCAGAACCACATAAAACCAATTTATTCATTACATTCTTACATTTAATTTCATTATATGAATGTTAATTTGAGTGAACAGGGCTAAATTTAGATGGAATTAGTGGAATTTATCTGGGTTAACCTTGTTTCTACCAAGTTATAGAACATTAAATTAGTGATTTCGATCAAAAATATATTTCCTCTAGGTGATTCTAGAACAAATACCTTTAATTATTTATTAAAAAGGACAGGTTAAAAGAATTAACAACACCTAATTTGGCAGTATTAGTTGGATAGCATTAATTATTCCACCTAAGCCATCCTTTATATATAAACTATTTTGTAACATGAAACATACAGGAGGTTATTCATTCAAAATATGAACATATATGTTAAACATAGAATTTATTCATTTGGTGTAATTTATAAATAAATGATATAGAAATTAAGGAGTGTCCTTTATTTCCTATATAAATCACTACCTTTTGATGGAATAGGTTTCACATGATTGTTATATTCTTGGTTGAAACTCCTTCTAACCAATTCATTCTTTTACAACCTACTTTACACAAGAGATACTAACACATCTTGTAAGATGGATAATCTCACACATGTGATGTGTGATTCTTCTTGACCCATTGTTACTTTTATAGAGATGATGTATTTGGTCCACTCTATGTAAACTCTCTCAAACCCATGTGATGGTGATCAAGATGATGCAAATTCTATTCAGTGTACAAAAAACCATATTTACTACATTTCATCATTATTATTTATACACAGGTTTCATATATAGAACCTGGGAGATCCTCATACTATATTTTAAATCACTTATACATGATCTGATAAGTGTTATTAGATTCATTTGAAACTGTTGTATGGTATCAGATCTTCCTATGGTTTAGATATATAAAATCTTATGTAAAATTAAGAAATCATGAAGAAGAGAGCATTGAGTTTCAGTATTCTAGAAATAAAATTTAACAAATATTATAAATAGTCACAATAATCCACACAATTGACAATATTGAGTCAAAATAATAAACAAATTAATATAATAATAAAAAACAACCCCATCCTCCCACTATAAATACCACCCCTCACCATCTCTTCTTCTTACACCTACAAGTATTTAATTTTTTCCAAATGATTCCCAATACACTTACCAAACCTCTAACCCATGTTGAGGTTCTTATATTATAAACAAAATACCCAACCTATGTTCATTAATGAGATTTTCAAGGAGAATAAGTTCACGAGGTAAAATCCTCTTTCATTCATTTTTAATCTCTTTTAAATTCTTTTTATTTTATTCTCCTCTCCATGCCTCATATATCCAAACATTAATGATAACTCCAATATCTTATATATATACTATAATTTTATTATGTTAATGCAATATCCCTCATCAAACCCCTTCTCATCTCCCTTTTATTCTAAAAATGAAAGGATTATTCATGATGTGTCAATTTACCGCCATCGTCGACGACAAGTTTTAATTTTCCACAACCTCTTTCAAGGATGGTCATAAAAATATTATTACAAATAATGTTGTATTATACATATTATAATTTATATAAAGTTCTGAAACTAATATATAAACAAGATATTTAATAACTTTATATAATTTTATGATGGTCGTAAAAACAGCCAAAATAAATTAAATCATTTTCATTAACATTTTATCTAATGAATCATCCTCGTGCTTTATAACTAAATTATATATAAGACCAATTAAACTTAGATATGTTCATTAATAGTATATATTTTCAATTTTTTATAATAATTCCCTTTTTACAATAACTTTTAAACTTGTATACTAGCGAACTGGTCATGAAAACCAAGAAAACAAACACTCCCAGAACGACAGAATTGATCTCTATAACTCATCGTAATGCCCATAAAAGGATTTAATAAATTAAAAAATGTATAAAATATTATTAATTATCAAATTAATTGATTTAATTTTATTATCAAGGATATTTAGTGCGAGTTCAAAACACATTCTAAAATAAGGTAAAGGATTCTCTCTAAACCTCCATCTTTCCTCCAGGTTACCATTTCTCTCTCTTAACCCCTACATAATTATTAATTATTCTTATGTACTCCTAAAACATTATCTGTGTATATAACATACATATTTATCTACCTCAACTATTCTTTATTTGATGTGTAAACACATTTTTTATAAGGTTCTATTGTTAATTCCTCCCCATAAGCAAGACCAATTGAAGGGTACTTCCCAACATCCCAATGTCTTATTGAAGATTTAATTAATAACTTTGTCAAGGGAATCTTAAACAAAACTACATTTCATTTTAAATTCAAGAAAGAGACTCAAATATTCAAAAATAGAATGACTTTAAATTAGGAATCCAATGAAAGGTGAACCATTACATTAATACCAATTTTTATAACTAGTTGTTATATACATAACACTAAGAGGAGGGTTGAATCAATGTCAGTTAAGTTTTTTTCCAATTTAATATATTTATACCTTTATATATTTGATAGGTTATATAAAAAACTAACCCAGGTCAACCCATAATGTCACCTGAAATGGATCACCATAATTCAAAAGGTGCATTCATAATCACCATGGGCTTCTTACAAGAACCAAGGTATAATTCAAAGAAACATATGAATTATTTCACAATCAAAAGACATGTGGTAAGACAAAAAATAAAAAGATTATCACCGTATATATGCAAAAAAAACATCACATGCCAAAACAACCAAACCATATTGGCAACATTTAATAAGTGGTTATCAAGGTCTAGAAAAACAAACTAGAATATAATCAACATTGGATCAGAAGTGACCAATGTGTATATCTCCATGTGACCATTTTTCACCATAATCAACCCAACCCACTAGAGAGGAACACAGTCCAAGAGAGTCATCCTCTGCATGACTCACTTCCCATTACATGTATCTCTCAAAACCATGACTAAAAATGACCAAAGTAGAGATTAGGGTGTGAGAACTAAATCTCAGTTGGAAACCACCAAGAATATATAAAATTTCTATCCACATTCATCTATTAGTTATGATATGAAAAATATTTCTAAAACATTCGCAAAATAAATCATTTTCCATACAAAAACATCCTTTTTTTTTCTTTTCAAAAACAAGAAATGTTCAATAAAAAAGAAATATGACATGAAATATATCCATGGAGAATAATTAGATGTAAAAAAAATTATTTCAAGAATAAATAACATAACAAAGTGGGTGAATAAACATATCAATATGTATGCATTTAATGTATCCATAAATCACAAAAGGGAAATATAGGACATAAGGGAATACAAAACTAAGACAAAAAATAAATAATAGCCATTATAAGTGAACTATAAAGTCTAGGAACCTTAGTCCCTAATAAATTTTTCCCACTAGAAACCATGGAATCCTAAGAAAATCCACTAGTGATAGCTTATTATATCCCCAAACCCACACTCTATAATTATGTGCCAAAATTATAATATTTTCATTTATATATTGATACTAATAAATGTGGCCCAATTTTAGCCATCCAAAACTTACAACATCAAATGTAAATATTGGGCCACATACATACCTAAGGACCTTTTAGGAGTATAGTCTTATATAATTAGGAAAAACTCTTACATGATAATATAAATACATAAACTACAAGTTCATAAATATGTATGTCATCTACAACTAATTCCCTCACATTTAATAACCTTATTAGCATAGTATTACTAAAACCTTTCATTATAACTAGGGGAAAGGAAACATAATAAGGGTGACATCAAATTCTTAGTAAGGGTAGACATAATCATTAACAATTAAATTTCATGAATGATCCTAAGATGATCATAAGGGTATGATGGAATTAAAAAATTTCATGAAAATAATATAATATAATTTATACCCATGAAAACCAAGATCATAAAACATGAGGCATGGAATAAATATTTAAAAAAAGAAGGAGCCATAGGAATCAAAAATCACGATCCATGTGGTCTCAATATTGATAAAAAAATTATATAAAGAATAAATAAAACAACTTCATATCTTGGAACATGATTGTCATATCACTCTTATAATCATTATTAAAAATGGAATAAACAACCTGGTAAATATCAATAATCACTTGGGAGAAACCTATAACTGGTAATCTCTGTATCTTTACCAATGCATTTGCGGGTGATAACCGACTCACACATCCTTGGTTAATAACATAACTTCCCATCCTTGGTTTATAATGGAACCACCTATCCTTTTTTTAACGAAACCAATCATCATCATAAAAACATTCTAAGAACTCTAGAATGAATAAAGAATAAATATCTTTCATTCCATCATAAAACTCATACAAGGAACCATTATTCCCTTCATAACATGATTAACTTGAGAAAAAAATGGGTTTCATTAAAATATATTTATAACATCATAATCCAACTCTAGAAAGAATAAATATGGTATCATTACATCATATCCTCAGTAGATCATAAGTAAAATCAAGGGTTGTTATCATTAGTAAATAGAAATACCATTAAAATATCATAAAAACATTATTGAGGAAAATGCACATTCAACTTTGAAAATTACATTTGGAAAATTTAAATTTCCATAATATTAATAAAAACATTTTCTTTGAAAATAATTATGGAAACTTTTTAGGTAAACATAAAATAATTGATAAGTGATGATGGTGGTAAAATCAGTTCGTGATGTAAATGTTAAAATATAGATTATGTACACACCTTTAGTAAAAAGTACAATGTTCAAAAAATGAAAATATGATTATTTTTAAACATTTTTTTGAAAAGTAAAACATGTGTAATAATGAATTTAGACAATAATTTAGAATATTCAAAACATTTTTGAAAACATGGATATGGAAGGAAGATGATTTCCGACCGAAAGAGTAGAAATAAGGTTTTCTTTTCTTAAAATTGTTTTCTGGACCATTTAGAATACTAAAAAAATAAATATAGTACTAAGACATAACTATTACATAACAATATATATGATAATAAAAATAAAATGTTTTTATGAAATAAGCATCAGATAGTTTCCTCAATTTAAATTTTTGCATAAATAAACCCGTTTAAAATGGGATTGAAACAAAAACCCTATACCACAATGGTAACTTTTAAATCATAATCCAAATGAAATAATACATTAAAATAAATCATTAAATATAATGAATATGAGGATATTAATTTTATTACATATCCAAGGGGACTTATATACACCTTCTAAAATAATAAAGGTACATAACAAAAACATATGTCCTAAAGAAGGGAAATTTTAGATAAACAATCTTTAAAAAGATCATATCATTGAATTGAAAATTAATCAATTAATAAGTTATGTGTGAAAAATGTTAATCATAAAAAAATGTTTTAATATAAGATAAACTAATAAAATTAAATTTTACACATAATATTGGCATAATATAATCAATTAATAAGTGTTATAACATAATGGATGAAAATTGAGTTAATAAAACCCATACTACTTCGTAACAGTATGGTCAAATACCCTTACGTGAAATAATTTTAATTGAAACTAAAATACCATTAATTATGGAGGAGTCTTGATATAACATGTAAAATGGAGTTATATACACCATATACAATTAATTATATGTATAACAATAAAATATTCCTCAATGAAGGGAAATTGAGACAAAATCCTTTACTTTGGGTCCATACATCCATTGTGTGTCCTTTGACTCTAGAAAAAAAATGTATATCAAATATTTAAAAATTTTAGATAATTTTTAATATTTATTAAATTATAATTAAACCACTTTTTCCTTTACCTTAATGAAATATTTAATTACATAATCGGTTAAGTCCAAATCATGTATTCTGAGGTCATTCGGTATATATTTGCAAAACATCTTCGGTATGTTGACCATGGTCAAAGTGATAATTTTTAAATCATATCAAGAATAATAATTATTATATAATTATCATTTTTATATGTTAATTTAATTTTAAAACCATTCAATTAATGTTTTCCTAAAATATTAATTACATTACAATCATGGAGACGGTATGATGTATGTTCCCATGAGAAACATTCGTATTTTTTAAAGAACATGAGGGAAATAGGGTCAGTATAAATTTATAATTAAATAATTATGATTAGATAATAAATATCATATTATTTCTTTAAATATACTTATATATCATATCCATGTGTTGTGTCCTTGAAAAATGGATCACATCTCTTTAGAGAGGTGGCAATACACAGGTATACACGAACGACGTTATTATTTTTTCAAGGGAAGGAAATGTAAGAAATTAGATGATATATTATCTTTTATGAATGATATATTTTTCGTTAATATCATATATATATATATATATATATTAAATCTATAATTATAACTATCCTTTAGAGGCATTGATAGAAAACAAACTATATCAGTTCGCGAGAGAGTGTCTTCCATACCCATGAACTACGGTTTAGTTTCACATTTTATAGAATAGAATATGGATATAGGTTATACCATTAACATAGAAAAATATTTACATGAAATATATTGTTTTCTTTATTTCATCATGTTTGAGGAATATTTGGAGGAGGTAGAAGAATAGATAAAACAAAAACATTCAGTTAAAATCTATACATCTTCTTCAGACAACCTCCTTTTATTAACACTATAAGCCTTATAAGGTTGGTATTATTCCCAAACTAAGACCTATATAATATGATTAGGTATGTTAGGAAGGTATTTGGTAAGTTATTGGCCGATATATAGTGTTAAAAGTGTGTGAGGAATAAAGTATAGGAGGTATCCTTTTATAAGTGAAGGGAGTGGAATTATAGCAATTTATTAAAGTATTAAATTGATATAATTTAATTTTCATTTTCAAATGGATAAAAATTAATATAATTAAAATATAGTATGATTATGAGAAAAAATAATC
The DNA here is from genome assembly GCA_963277665.1 of Viscum album. Lineage (NCBI taxonomy): Eukaryota > Viridiplantae > Streptophyta > Magnoliopsida > Santalales > Viscaceae > Viscum > Viscum album. The sequence continues at coordinate 1,946,113,715 of OY728148.1, forward strand.
AAACCCAATAAAATACATACTATTTTAGATTATGTTTTTACAATTATCTATTTGTTTTAACCCTTGTCAACACTTTTTGACAACTACCACTATATCAATGTGTTTTACTATTTAGGGGTTTAGATAGTTACTATAAAAGGATAAGTGACAAATAAAAGGAACATGGTTGATGTATTAAACCATAAACCATTAAATTTCCAAATATTGTATTTTTAACAATTTTAAATCATTTTATAAAATATTTTTTATTATAAAATGGCATTAATGTCATATATTGAAATACATTAAATATTATAATATAATATGTGTCTAACTCATTCAAAATGATTCAAAAATGACATTAATAAAAATATAAGTATTATATGGTCTTAATATAATTATTGAATCAAATTTTTATAGGTTTAGAAATCATTTTTAACCTTATCCTTTATTTTAACCCCTTGGTTAGAAAATTTAAACATTAATTGCAGAAATAATTTTTCAATATTAAAGGGTTATAATTTTTATTATAAGGTTTCAAGTGGATAATAAATGGATAAGGGATGAAATTTTTTACCATTTCTCATTGTAATTATCCTCTTACTATATTTTCATGATTTATAAATAATTTAATAAAATATATTTAACATAAAATACTATTAATATCATTTTAAGAACTATTCACATAATCTTAATTTGAAAATAGCATGAAAGAAATGTATGTCACATATCATCCTAGATAACTCTATAAAAATTAATGATACTGATTCGTGACTTGGCCTCAAGGGTGCCTCCTTATTCGCTAAAGGTTATTGACTATCATTGAGGGCCAAGGGTGTGTCTATGGAGAGATTATGCCCTCATATCAGAGTAAGAAAAAAAGTGCAAATAACCAAATGTCATCCCTATAAGAAAATAATTAGAGTGATAAAGTAATAAATACAAATAAAACTGTATTAAAATGAAATGGAAAAAAGTAATGAACATTCATGTCATACATACAACACATATCTCCCTCTATGTCGACCATATATATAGGAGAAGGTAAAAGAAATATAAAAATACACAAGGGTCTAATACCCATATTAATTTGTACCAAATACATAGATACACATTCATATCAAATACATCATAATAAATCAGTCCTAAGCCCTAGCCCAACCTATGCCTTCAACCAAGTCAACCTTGGTTCAGGTACCCCCATTTAGTGGCGGCCCGAGTAAGGTGTGAGTGACAAACTCAATAGGGAACCACAACTGTGGTCCAATACATAGATAGTAAATATAGGATATGCATATATTATATACACATATGGATATAAAAACATCAAATATAGAAAAAATATTAAATAACCTATATTTTATTGCGGGGTGAATGGCTACCCTAGACTGACCATGCCTGCTTTAGCAAGATCCAAAATATCTATGAGAAATATACACGACCAAAGGGGGATACAAGTCCTAGCCTTATGAACCCCCATACTCGACTAAAAAAATATGAAGTCAGATTCCATGTATCAGATATCATCCTACAAATAATCCATAGATCTAGACGTTAGAAATCTTAGGCATATCACTAAATCTGTAAGTAACTAGTGGAAACTATATGATGTCTCAGTGTTCCCTAATTCATCCCGACATCAGGCTCTATGGTTCCAGTTCATAGGCAAGAAAAACATTGTAACTAGGATAAATCCCTAAGGGGGATAACCCTTAGGATATATGTAAATAATACTCTCCAAAACCAAGATGATAACTCAATATCATTTAATAACTTTATCAACAACACAATCCCAGACATATTTTGGAAATTCAGTAATAGTTCATCATGCTGATCCTATAGAGTATCCTAGGAATCAATGGGAGAGATCATCATAAATCCTTTGGGTTTTCACAATCATTCAGTGCTACGGGGAAATAAGGCCACCTAGTAACCCCTAGCATCACCCAGATTCTAGTGAGATAGGAATCCTTGGAGACACACTATGTTAGAGAAGTTCTGAAATTCACTTGGAAACTTACTCTATAATCCCTAGAATATGGAGGAATCCTAGAAACACTATGCATTTTTGTAAGGTAACATTCAATCAATTAAGGCTCCTAAGATGGATTCCATGAAGTACCTCTAGGAATCCCCACCATAACATTCAATCATATTAGGACTATAGACCAAATTCTAGGAATCATTTATATAATCCATAGCAACATCAAAATAACTAGGTGAAAGAATAAATAAGTGATAGGGTTGACCAAATGATTAAATCCATCTCTACTACCACAGTCCTTGGGGATCACATATTTAGTGCAGGTTCTAGGGTGACACCTCATACCATCACTACCCATACTCAAAATTCACTCGCTTAGGACTGTACAACCACTAGGGCACACACTACGGTCCCCTAGGTCAATACACTGAAGATGTATCACTCTCGAAATCCAATAATTCATCATGTAATAAGGGTCATTTAACTTGGGATTATCCAAAATGGAACATGGAATAAGAATAACTTTTGGGACCCTTAGGAATAGTTTGGTAGCAAAGGAATCCCACTTGGGATCCTCTAGGTTATTATCACAGTCTCAGTCATCACCAGATTCACCAATATATCACATACCATGGTTCCATTAATAGGGTAGTGTAACCTTACTAGATACACGGGGTCTTAACTATATGGAAACTGTTTGGAAATGGGTTATGAACCATCTCGGTGCCTAAGGTCACTATAGTATAGTTTACTTACCCAACCTAGTCACAATCAACCTATGTGTTATCCACTGGGGCATGTACAAGGCTTCCATACCTCATCGGGTCCAGCCTCACCTCTTAAGAGGTATGGAGGCTACCTAGTGTCTCAAGGGTCTTGGTCTCAACCATCGACTCTAGAGAATCAAGCAAGCATATTGGTGTTTTTACTTACCCCTAAAATCAATCCATTTTAATTAACTAAATTTATTTAATTAAAAAAATTGGAGTAAATTAAATTTGGTTGAATTTACCTCAAGGAAGAAATTGATAATTCACACACTACCATAAATATGAAAAAATTCCAAGGGGAATGTATGAAAGACCTTATACTTCATTAGAATATTTACGTTTATTTTCCAAGGGCCAACAATAGCTTCCAAGTCCCATCCAAGATAATCCAAGACATACGGGTCTTGACTCACAAACAAACTATAGAAATTATTTAATTAAAATTACATTATAATTAATTAATTAATCAAAATGATCTATAAAAAATTAATTTAATTTAATTATAATGAAATAATTCCCAAAACCACACCAGGTGATCACATCTTATTGGAACCATGACCTAACACTCTTCAACAACCTGCATCACATCCTTAACCATGAATTGAGTATAATCCCTAAGAAAAAACATCAATAAAACCATCAAATAAATTTTATTAAGTCTTTATATATTTGGAAACTCATTGTGCATACATAACTCAATGAAACTAAACACAGTAAAGTGCAAACAGCCTCCCAATATCTCCTCATCCTAGGAAGAGAAAAATATCCATCACTGGTATATGATTCCACTAGGTTTAAATGGAATCATAATTAGAATAAGTAACTAGGGAAACTAAAATTATCAAATAAAAAAGTAGGAGGTGAGAAGATTATAATGGAGTTGGTGACTTACCAAAATTCACCACAAAATGGCTATAAAGGCCACCAAGAATATACCCTTGAAGGGTATTGAAGAAGGGAAGAATAAGTGGGGGATTACTAGGTCACATGTGGTAGAGGGAGGAAGAAAATAGGGGGTTTACCTCTTAAATACCATAGGGGGAAATGGGTATACTACACATTTTAGTGGACCTCATGATTTGGATGCATGGTTGGCCAAACTATGCACCTACAATGCACCCCAAATATATAAGGAGCATCCACCTCACATAGGGATGAATCATTTATTAACAAATCATATTCCAACTTTGAATCATTTCTATAGTTTATTGTAGAGGATCACATGGTTTTAGAGTCCCCCCAAAAAGTTTCCCCAACATATGCATCTATGTAGTCAAGACTACATAGTTATCATTAACCATGTGCCAATCAAGAACCATAGATTGCACTTTTCCAAAACATTGATTCTAGGGCCTTGAACCATCAGGATTCTCTTGAAACCTCTAAGATCATATTAATCCTTCTTCCATGTTTAAAAATTAATTTTATAGGTTTTAATGCTATATAATTCAGTTCTAAATCTCTTATCCAAATCTAGCCCATCTTGTAATTGAAAATTCAATTTATTTCAAAAGAATTTGCCTTGTATCAACAAGGGATATTACAACCTTCCTAACTTAACACTTCTCATACCTGATAAGTATCAGTGGGAATCTAAATTAACAAACCAAACTAATTGAGTTATGAAATTCAAGTCAAATGGACATGATTCAGTTTTGAATTCCCAATGCTCTTCTAAGACCCACTTTGAACATACGGTGCTTAAATAGCTCAAACCAGAGCCAACTCTTGTAACCACCAATGAAACATTAATAGAAATCTAACTTGAGCCAATATAAATCAATAAATTATCAATTATTCATCTTATTAGACAACCTAACTATGCCACACCCCATAATAGGTTCTTTCTTTCAATGGAAAATTCCAAACCACAGTACTTCCCCCATCATAATTTTCGACCAAAACATGTTACTTGCATCCTAACGACACTCCAAGAACATTTATCAACTCACTACACTAGATCACTCATGAGGAAACTACTCTTGTACCTCAATTATGATATGATAATTTCAAATTCCGCTCGACCAAGCTCAACCTATTTTTTTAATCTTTTCTTGAAAAATCCATGACTAATCCTTGTACTACACCCATATCATCCTTGTGGCATGCAAAATATGGTTTCCTCATCGAACACTTCCAACTATCTGAGATAAATCAAGTTGTTCCAATTGTGTCTGGCTATTCTAAAAAATGATCACCTTCAGCAGCCGACATGCCATTAAGACCTTTTTCTGATTCCATTATCCCAAGGCACATCGATATCATTATGAAAATGATCATCAATGATTATAATTGACTTCAATGATATTTCCCAGCCACACAATCCCATTTCCTTTTTCTTTATCATTCCATAGCATGAATACCATAACATTATCAATCCAATACCCTTAGATCATTACTACCAATCTTGCACTTAACGCCCATGCACATTCTCCAGCCAAGTCTTTATTCGAACATTTACCTGGAATTATTTGATAAATCTATCAGTACTTGCTTCTATTTATCCATCTACACCTGAAATCCAAATGGCCATCTAATGGATGGTTTAACACTCAAATTACCCTTTTCACATGAGGTTCACACATTGATGAACAATTCCCTACTCCCCACTTTAGGAGCATCATTATCATCACACTATCAAAATGATTTCCCTATCATCATATCCCATGACATCTCTATTTCATGATATAAAAACTAGAATAGATAAGATCCTTCTCATTCATGAGTGCCAATGTAAATTTCAAAAGAACTCATCCTTGAATCCATGGAAATGGAATCCAAGATATTTTCTATAATTAAACTCATAATAGGTCAAAACCTTCAAAAAAATCCTCAGGATATCCAATTAATAAATGAATACTACTCCTACTGATCCAAACTCATTTCAATATAGGATTAAATTTCTTTTAACTATCCCCTAACACCATGGCTTCAGATGGTGCATGTCAAGTTCCACCCTCGGGTTGAATGTATCATAGTACCTGACTTATTTCCAAGATATCCCTAATCACAAGGCACTTCCTTTATATCACTCAATGCTCCATGTCATAATTCCCACATGCATTATATTTGAAACCATCGATCCTCAGACTGCACCTATCCTCTTACCAACGTTTCGTTTTAAATTGTTACTGCACACAACCAGTGTGAACTAAACTCTCTCTACACAGTGAGTGTACAATCATGTACCACATAATCCACCTCGTGAATCTTGATCCTGAGAGTGGCTCATTATAATGTCCAGGAGGATTGGTTTATAAAACAAATTAGTCTCAATACATGAGAATCTCCCTGTTAAATCTTCTTCAAAATTGGGCACCCTATTTATTCCATGATTCATCAATGACCACTCGCATCACGACATCTGTTAAGCACTGTTGAATCGAATCCATGGTATTATGAGTGTCAACCCCATCCACACATTTATCCACTACCTTATTCTATTCCAATAATGAATATTCCCCTACACAACCTTTGATATATAGGCATAGACACTAGGGCAGTCCTACCCATCAAACTCCGTCTCAATTACCATGCACCCTAGGTGTTTCTTCAGAAAACAATGGCATCAGCTTATCTATAATGAAAACCCAAAGAAATTAACATGAATCAGTCACAAAACAAGAAAACAACCATGCTCACTACCCCTACAGGCATTTATAAAACAGATAATACCCCCCTCATAGATTTTCCTAGATCAAACCAAATTCCAACTCACTAGAATCTGAGTAGCAACTAAGAACCTCCAAGTCTCCCACCTAGACCTATAAAACAATCCTCTTAATAGGGTCACTAGGTTCATCCATCTATCCTATAGGTCTCTAATACAAGAACCATATCCTAACTAATTTTACAATACATGAGAAACATGCTTATTCCCACCTTGACAATTACACATCACTTATTGTACCTATAAACCCACTATAAATGAGGAAAAAATGAAGGTGGTTAAAGAGATCATCAACCAATGAGGGTCAGAACCAGTTAACATAAATTCAATTATATAGGTTTTCAATTCCAATTTATATAGTAAAACAGCCTTTAATTTTTAATTGGAACCCCATTCAAGTGTATCCCATTTGGAAACTATTATATTTTAGAGGTTTCTAATAGAATCACCTATCAATCATCAACCAACCAGGAGGTAATCTTCTTCGAGCATCCTCATAGGGGGGTTATACCTGTAAGGTTTTGATACAAATGTAGAAAATATGATTAACTAAAACTCCTTAAGAATTTGTATACAGTAATACCACATCTTGGTCCAAGTTCATCGTAGAGTGCTCAGGTACCTATCGGCATCACACTAGATGATCTGTCTAGATAACTATAAAAAAAATGTCGGTTTAGTACTGTATCATAGCTAGCTATATGTGAAAACCCTATATAGGTTTTCATAAATTTTTATCCAACTGCACTTGAAACAGATACACCGAGAAAAGTTCTACTATAAGGGAATTAATATCACATGTCAATATGGTTCTCAAAAATATCCATTTATAAGGTGTTTCATTCCCCTAGAGACCTATCAAATTTACAAAAAAATACACCATATACTTATTTTGAACTATTAAGGTTCCCTGTAAATCACGTGCATAGGAAAATATCATTGTCATCATTACTAATTTTCATCACAGTGTAGTCCACATTGCATGTTATAAATGAATATAAAATATTTGTCCTAACTAAGAATAATGACAAAAAAAGAACCTATATGGGAAAACACCATTTAGGTTATATTAGACACTATAAATAGTTCTCCCCATTCATCACTGAAATCGCATGCTAGAAGGCCTATAACATGTGAACCCAACATTCTAAATATGATGTATAAACACATGTTTATTTCCACTTCCATCCAAGAGTCCAAATCAATCCCTGGAATCTTTAAAATGGGAAAATATCCATAAATCCAAAATAAACCAGAAAATAAAAGCCAAAAATGTGTTTCTCAATGTGAAAATCATACTCAATTATAACATCACAAACAAAGAACAGAAATCACACATCTCTAGTAACACAAAATTATTACTAGATTATGTGTTCTCAATGAATCATCCAGAGGTCCATCACAAGCTCTAACACATTACTAATACTCTTATCTACCATTTACCAAAATAGTAAAGAAATTGGAAAAAACTCCTTTAATACCACTTTTTTACTTCCTAGTCCATGTCACTCTATAAACGGTAGAAGGATTGGTTGGTGAATTGGCCTCAAGTGTATCACTCCATATTCAAGAGGCTTCCAACTAGCAGGTAGGGCCTATGGTGTGTCCATATGGAGATTATTACCTCAAATTAAAGTAATAAAAGTTGTATAAATAACAAAACATCATCTTTGGTAGAAAATAATCATAGTGTAGAAGATATAAATATAAATAGGGTTGTTATAAAATGAAATGATGTAAAGGCGTGAACATCCATGACATTCATAAAACACTTATCACCCACTTGGATGACCACATATATAGAAGAAGGTAAAATAAATATAAATAAAAAATAACAAGGGTCTACTTCACATACTGATTTCTACTATATAACCATCTCCTCATGCATATCTGATCCACCCCACTAAATTACTTTTAATCCTGGGTCCAACCTATTTTTGTAGCTAGGTGAACATCTACTAGTCTACCCCAGTACGATGAAATCTTATGAGGGGTGTTAGTATAAAACTCAATAGAGAACCACAAATGTGGTCCTGTACATGGCAAGTAATTATAGGGTATGTGTATTTGTGCTACTCATATGAATATAATAACATAAACTATATAAAATAAACAAAATGAAAAATATCATATTGAGGGCCTAATGGATACCCGGGTCTGACCACACCCACTTCTTTAGTGCCAGAACATCTCTATAGCAACATCACTAATGGGGGAAACATGTTCTAACCCTAGAATCACCCATACTCACCTCTACTAATATAAAGTATGATTCTATGTATTACCTATATATCGTAAAAATAAAGAATATATCTAGATATTTGGAATAATAGGTATAACACTCAAGCTATAAGTAACCAGTGTAACCTAGATGATGTTTTGGGATTCCTTAATCCAGACCAATTTTTGGTTTTTTGGTCGCAATCCATAGGAAACCAAAATATTGGAACTATGATAAATCCCTATGGGGGATCAACCTTAGGAAATATGTAATGAATAATTTAAAAATATTAGATAATAACTCACCGTCATTTAAAAACTGTCCTAATAGCTGATTATAAGAATGCTCTGGGAAACGTAGTAATGGTATATCCACATGACCTAAGGGAGTATATGAGGCATCAATCAAGGAGATAATTATAAATCCTTAAGGATATCACAAGAATCTAGTGCTTGAAGAAAAAATATCCACCTAGAAACTTATAGCGTTACCTAGATCATATCAAGCTTTACATCTTGGGAAACATGATAACTAATAGGGGTTTCAAGATTCACTCAAAAACATCCTCTATATCCCCTATAACAGGGATGAATCCTTGAAAAACTAGTAAATCCTTTAAATTATAATTAAATCAAATAAGGGTCATAGGCCAGATCCCATGGAGTATATATAGGAATCCTCACCAAACCATCACATCATGTTAATCCCATAGGCTGAATTCTACGAATCATGTTTATCATTCATAGCTACATCAATTGTAACTGGAAGAAAGTATAAATAAGAGAGAGAGGTTATCATATTTTATAAACCCATATCTACTACCACATCCCCTCATGATCACATTTGTTGTCTAGGTTCTAGTGATACTCCCACTTCCATTACTATCCAAACCCAAAATGCACACCCTCTGGGTCGATCAACCATGAGGGAACCCATTGATGTCCCATAAGTCAATACACTAAATAGGTATCCCTCTTGGAAACCACTAAGTAAGCATGTAAACATATTCACCCTTCTGGGGATCCTTAAAAATGGTACCTGGAAAATGAATCCCTCTTAGGACCATCGGGAATAGTATGGAAGTGGATACATCCTACTTGGATACTCATGGTAATGATCACGGTCTCAGTCAACACCAAACACATCAGAATGTCACATTCCACAACATCAGTAATAGGGTAGTGTGGCATTTTCAACTACATGGGGTCTTACCGCTACATTTACCATCATGAGATGGGTCAGGACCCATCGTGGTGCCTAAGGTTACTCTGGGATACTCTACTAACCCAAATCAGTCATGATCTTCCAAAGGTCTATCCACCTATGCATGTAAAAGGATGACATGCTTCACCAGGTCTGAAATCACCTCCTAATAATTCTAGAGTCTATAAAGTTTATAAAGGGTCTCGGTCTCCACTATATGGGCCAATGAATTAAGCTAGCACATAGGGGTTGTTAATGACTTTTGGGTTCAATCCATTTTATTTAACAAAATTAATTTAATTAGACAATTAATTGAAGTAAAATTAACCAGGGGAATCACCCTTAGGTGTGAGCATGAGAATTCACATACGGTCATAAGATTGCATAAATTTCATGGGGAAAGTACAAAAAACCACTTACCTCACAAGAATATTTCCATTTATTTTCTAAGGGTTGGCAGTAGCTGCCAAGTCCCGTCCAATATCATTCAATACATACAAGTACTAAATCACAATCAAATCGCAAAAAATAATTAATTATAACTATATTATTATTAATTAATCAATCTCAAAAAGATATAAAAATTTAAAATTTAATTATAAGGTCATATTTCTCATAACCTCATCTATTGATCCAATTACACTAGAATTGTGACCCAACGCTCTCCAAAAACCTTAAGTGCATCCCCAACCTTGAATCGTGCAAAATAACTAAGCAAAAACAGCAAGAAAATCACCCAAGAGATTTAATTTTCTCTTTAAATGTTTGTAAATCCACCATTCTGATATACCTCAATGAAACGGAGTGCAGTGAAGTGTAGACGACCTCTTGAAATATCCACTTCCTAGGTAGAGTAAAAGTGCCATCACTATAATATGATTTCATCATACATCAATGGAATTAGAATTAGAATCCCTAACATCATAAACTAAAATTAGGAAATAATGAAAATGGGTTTGATAAAATTTCAAATAAGTCAAGGACTTACCAAAAATCTCTGGAAAATGGCTTCAAAAACCACAAAGAACACCCCCCTTGAAGGGGCTTGAAGAGGGTTAGAATATAAGGGGTCTCCCTCTATTGTGTGCGGGAGAGTGAGAAAGTAAAGAGGCAATTTCACAATTAAATACATGAGTAAAAGGGGTAAATTCCATCATTTAATTGGGCTTCAGGTTTTGGCCACTCAGTTGGTCAAACTATGTGCCAACTGTGCTTCCCCGCTGTATGAGACACATCCACCTCGCACAAGCATGATGAACGGTTTAATAGATTTTGCACCAACTGTGTGGAATATATATAGTTTATTATAGTAGATTATATAGTTTTATAGGTCTCATATGTTTTCCTCAACCAATGAACCTATGTAATCTGGTTTGTATCGTTAGGTTGTATGGTTAGTACTAATTGTGCGCCCTGGGCTACACTTTCGAAAACATGAACTTTGGGGCAGGAACCCTGAGGATTCTATCGAAACCTCTAAGATACATTCTAATCCTCATTATACATTTAAAAAAAATTATTTTAGAGGTTCTGATGCTCTAAATCCTATTATAAATCTCATATCAAAAAATGACTCATCTATTAATTGAAAATTCAATTTCATTTTAAAATTTTCAACTAATAATATCACTCGATCATATAAATTAATTTGAATAAAAACATTTAAACATATCTAATATTTTATATTTATCATCAAAATTTGTGGGAAAATTTAACTTAACAGAAAAATATTAATTTTTTGTTTTTTAAAATCATTTACATTATTTTCTTACTGCTTGCACAAGAACTATGTCGGTGTTTCATAGGCATGTAACATAATTATTTTATCACTAAAAATAAAAAAATAAATTACCATGAAAAAAAAATAATTCATAATTAAAATAACTATTTATAACCCAAAAAAAATTTGTTTTTATAAATATCATTAAATATTATAGCAATTAAAAACAAGAAAGGGATATTTTTTACTTTATCTTTTACTCGAATATTATAAAGGTCAAAATCAAGGCTAAATGGAAACAAAAGTTAATATTTTTTAAGTTTTTAATATTGTGAATGAAATATAATCATCCAATAAAATTAATTCTAGTTTTTTAAGGACTTTTAATCCTTATCACCTTAGTTATAACCCCAATTAACCCATTTTATCTGTATTGTTGTAACAAAAAATTACTATGGTTACTATTAATATTGACCAAAAATTAAGTTGAACTTATTACCAAATTTGAATTATTATGATGCAAAATATTGAATGAATTTTATCAAATTCAATTTGTAGAATTTTATTAATTTAATTTAAAATTAAACCCACAATTTTTGACAAAAATTAATTCCCTATAAAAATGTGATTTTAAGTATAATATTTTTTACAAAATTAAATTATAATGTTGATTCCAATAAAAATAGTTGCATTATATTTAATAATAATTAAAAATATAAATTGTAAAAAAATATAAATTTAATTGTTAATTTTTATGTACTTGAAGTGAAAAGACAGTTTTCAATAAAAATATGTATTTTTACTATTCATTAAAAACATAATTTTTTGAAAATTCAAGAAAAAACATTCTAAGATAATTTTGACATATGGAATTAAAAAGTAATATCCTTTTTATCAAATATAAATTATAAAATTTTAGTAAAATAATTATAATATTCACACACAAAAAGAAAAAAAACCCCATTTATAAAGAAATCATATTTTTAATGCACAAGATGACTTTTTAAAAATAATGTGCGCTAATTTCAAAATAATTAATAAATATTTTTTTAATGGTACCTTTATATATATTTCATAATTTTTTTAATCTTATTCATACCCTCTTATTTAATAACTAGGTTCTAACTATAACATTTAAATAATAATATTACACTGTTCGTTTAAGCTCAGTGTTGTGGGTTGTATATGCTATCGAACATAGTGTTCTTTTAAAATATTAAGATACAAAATCCGCCCATTAAAAAAACTTCAACATCATAATTTTAACTTGATCTCAATAATCAAGGTTTTATATTTGAAAAAATGTTTTTTTGAAATCTCACATCGTAAAAAGAGTTAATAAAACTTCCTTTTAAAAAGAAGAAAAATGAAATTAGAAGGTCATCTAGAAGAGCATAAATTAGGTTTCAAAATATGATAACATTAGTGGTAAGTGAAAATATGAATGTGAAGAAAAATTTAATGTCTAAATAATGACAGAGAGTGACAGGGAACACTGATCACAAGAAAGTGAATGATCATGATAAAGTTAATGACCACAAAATCATAAATAAATGAGGTGTGAAAAAAGACTATAGATTTATCATAAATGAAGGTAACAGGATAATGTTTTTTTTTCAATATCATTTTCCTAGAGTTAATAAAATATTTTTCCATCTATACTATGAAAATAAATAAATATACTTACTTGACAAGTAAAGTTTTATCATTTAATTAATTTACACCACACTCTCATATTTTACACCAAATGATGTGTATTAAAGATGAATTTTTCCTTACTGAAGCACTAAAATAAACTTATATCTGATTACATACTTCAAAAAAGGATTACAAGTTATTCCTAGTATATTTATATATTAATCAAAACTATAATTTTTAGCACAGGTTACGATAACATGAAAAATAAATAAACCTTCATATACAGAAATAACACATTTAACTATAAAATATCCACAATTGCACAAAAGGTTCAACTTAGATCATTCTATACATAAAATACCCTCAATATCAACTAACCTAAATAGCCTCAACATTAAATAATGATTTGTACTAAATGGTTTTCTCATATATTTTATCCTACATCCCAAAAAATATAATAGTATTCTTACAAAATAATCCTTCATTTAAAGCAATATTAAACAAAAGGGTTACATATACCACAAACCGAAGAAATATAACCTAAAATAACATTTAATAACTATGATAAGTTACTATATAATATTATAATTTAGTGAAATTCACTAAAATACTAGGAATAAAAATTATATAATAACTAGAAAGGTAATCACTATCTTGACTGTAAATATCTCCAAAAATATCACCTTTTCAATGAATCACTATTAAACCATCAATATTATCTATATCACACTATATAATAGACCATAATTAATTTAACATCAAATAATATACTTATCCAAATGTTTATTTAAACTTTAATAGATTTTTCTTTCAAAAACCGAATAAATGTTTCAAATCACCTCAAAATCCAATCACTTAAAACCTCAAGTGGTGGTACATATGTCTTTGGACTTATGATCATCCTTAAACTTATATACACATTCTGGTATCCATAACTCTTAAATTAATATAACATGGAAACATCCTAATCTCTAAAGTTATCTAAACTCAACTTTAATACCAACTATGATAGCCCCAAACCCAACGCTATTGGATCTGGTGCTAAAAACAAAATATTTACATTTATGGCTTGATATTTATAAAAATAATCCAATTTTAGCCATCCAAAACTTGCAACATAAATATTAAATACTTTATCACTTAGTTACCTAATGAAATTTAATATTTATGGTTTTATAGAATTAGTAAAATCTCTTATATAACAACTGGAATACATAAACTACTTGTTCATAAAACTATATGTTATCTCACACAAATTTCTCTATATATAGAAACCTTATAAGGAATAACTTAATTAAAACAATTCTTCATAACCTGGGGAAAAGTAAACATAAGAAGGATGAGCACAAACACTCAATATGGGTAAACATAATATTTAACAATTGAATGAAATCAGTAATTATAAGATGACTATATGGGTATGATTACAAAATCAAATTGCATGAACATAAAATAAGAGAATTCATACCCATTAAAACAATGATCAAAAAACATGATACATGGAATTAATCCTTAAATAATTCAAGATTCATAGTAGTCAATAATCAGGATCCACATGGTTTCAATCATGATAAAAAAATCATAAAAATCATAAAGAAAATAAGTTGGTATCTTGGAATATCATTGTAAAATAACTCTTAGAATCACTCCTAAAAATGGAATAACATATCTGGTAAATTCCAATAATCTATTTGAAGAAACCTATAACCCTTTTATTCCTTCTCTTTACCTCATGCATTGGAGGGCTATAAAGGACCCACCCATCCTTTGTTTATAACATAACCACATGTACTTAGTTTATAATGAAATATCCCATCCTTGGTTTATTATGGAAAAACCCATCATTATAAACATTTTACAATATCTATATCATGAATAAAGTATATATAGATTCCATTTCATCCTAAAACTCATGAGAAAAAATAATTATTCCTTTCATAACTTGATTAACCCATGTAAAAAAATGGGTTCCATGAAACTATCATTAAATAATCATAGTCCATCTATAGAATCAATAAGTAAGGTATAATTTCAACATATCCCCATTGGATCACAAGTAAAAACATGGTTTTTTTTCATTGGTAAATAAAAATATGATTAAAATATAATTAAAAACAATCTAGTGGAAAATATCCTTTCCACTTTAAAAATCACTTCTGAAAACAAAACAATTTCCAAAATATTTGGAAAAAATTCATTCAAAATAAAAGTGAAAAGTTTTAAGGTATGATTAAAAGAAATTATTGGTCCTAACGGAGGTAAAATCAATAATTTTCGTAAGTGTTAAAATAAATATTATCTTCACACCTTTGGTAAAAAGAACCTTCTTCAGAAAATTACTTGAATATTATTTTTAAAAAAATTTAAAAGTATACAAAATAGTAAAAAATATTGTAAACAATTATTTATAATAAACAAAAAATTATTAAAAACATTTAGGAAAATATATAAATATAATAAAAAATTTCTCGAAGGAGAGAGGAGAAATAAATTTTTCTTTTCTTAAAATCATTTTATAAACCATTTAGAATAACCAGGAGAGAAAGATAGTACTAAAATATAAAAATTATAAAAATATATAGAGGGGAAGAAAAATTAAATAGGTTTATTAAATAAGTATCATATAATTTCCTAAATTTAAATTCAAGAATACAAAATCCTGATTTAAATGGGATTGAAACAAAACCTCTTATCAACTTGGTAACATTTAAATCTTAATACACATGAAATAATAACCTAAATTGAAACTTTAAATATCATGAACATGAATATATTCATGATATGACATGTAAAATGGGTATTATATTCCCCTAGTAAAATAATATATGTGCATAACATAAACATATATCCCAAAGAAGAAAATGTTGAGACTAATAACCCTTACAAAGATCATGTAATTCAATTTAGAATTAATGAAAGGATAAATTAGGTTGAAAAAATGTAAATACACAAAAATAATTTTAAATAAAACAAATATCAATCAAATTACTTTTACATATAATCTTGGCATAATATAATCAAAGAATAAGTTATATAAGCCAATGAAAGAAAATTGAGTTAAGAAAACCTTTACATCATTATAACTTTCATGTAAAATTCCCATGGGTGAAATCATTTGAATCAAAACATTAAATATGATGAATTATTAATTATTTGTTCTAAAATATGTCAAATTTAATTATATACACCATATAAAAGAAATTAGGTTCATAACATTAAAATATTCCTCAATGAAGGGAAATTGAGATAAAATCCCATACCTTAAGTCCAGACTTCCCATGTATGTCCTTTAACTCATGTATAACAAAATTATATAAATTATTTAATTATTTAAGAACATTTTACATGTCCTTTATATTTTAATTAAACCATTTGTTTTATTTATTTTAATTTTATATTTAATTACTTAATTGGTTAAGTTCATATCATCTGTTTTGAGGACGATTGGTTCAATTTTGCAAAGTGACTTCGGTATGTTGACCATGGTAAAAGAGGTAATTATTCTATCATATATATAATAATTACAATTAAAGAATTAATATTTTTATATATTAATTTAAATTTTAAAATTATTCATGAAAATTGTTATGAAAAATGAATTATGTTACAATCACGGAAATAGTAGGTTGTATGAATGCATGAGTAACGTTTCCATTCTTCATGGAATATGATGGAAAGATGACAAGTATAGATTTTTATTTATAAAATTATTAATATATCATAAATTTAATATTATTTATTTAAATATAATTATATATAGTAACCATGTGAGGTGTCCATGAAAAGAATCACTACGCTTTATAGAGGTCGTAATTCACACGTGCGCACAAAAGACGTTATCATTTTTCAATGGATGGAAAGGTAGGAAATTATATGATATATTATCTTCAAAAAATGATAAATATGTAATTAATATCATATATATATATTAAATATATCTTTATAACCATCCATGAGAGGCGGTTATAGAAAACAAATTACACAGATTCTCGATGCAGTAGTCCACCATACACACAAACAGTAGTTTTGTTTCCTATTTGATTGAATATGAGATGGATATAGATTATTAAATTAAAATAAAAACCTATAATTACACTTAATATACTGGTTTTATTATTTCATCATATTTTAAAAATATTTTATTGAGTTAGAAGAATAAATAAAAGTAAAAAAATCATCAAAAATCAATACCTCTACTTCGGACAACCACTTTTTCTTTACACCTTAAAACTTCTACGGTTGGTATTATTCCAAAACTAAGAACTATATATCATAGGTGGGATTGTTATGAAGTAATTATTTTTTTATTTTATGATATATATTTCTAAAAATGTGTGATCAAGATACTAGACGAGGTTCCCTTTTATAAGTGTTGGGAAGGGCATTCATGGAATTTTAAAAGGTATTAAATTAATATAATATAATTTTCATGTTCATGTGGCCCCAAATTTGTATAATTATAATATAGGATAAGTATGAGTCAAAATATTATCATATAATAAAATTTGTAATGTTTTTATTATTTTCACCCTTATCTCTTTGTTTTAACCCCCCATCTTAACCCTTTTTAACAATTATCGCGATATCAATGATTTTTCCTATTTAGGAGTCAAGAAAGTAACTATAAAAGTCAAATTGACCCATAAATGGATCATGCTTGATATTATAAACCATATCTAATTTACTTGGCTTAATAAATGGTTTTTATAAATTTTGAATCATTTAATAAAATATTGTTTGTTATAAAATATCATTAATGTCATTTTTTGAAATACATTAAATATTATAATATAATATGTGCCTAAATCATGAAAAATTATTCCAAAAATTACATTAATAATAATTTAAGGATTATATTATTTTAATATAATCATACAATCAATTTTTAAAGGTGTAGATACAATTTTAAACCTTAACTCTTGGTTTAACATCGTGGTTAACCAATTTTAGCCTTAATCATTGTAATGAATTATGAAAAATTAAAGGATTATAATGTTAATTATAAGGTGAAAATTGAATCATTAATTTACAAGTTATGAAATTTTTGACCATTTAAAATCCTAATTTTCCACTTTCTATATTTTTTCATTTTTAAATAATTTAATATATTATATTTAACATAAAATACTATTAATGTCAATTTAATAATTGTTAACATAATCTAACAATGAAAACAATATGATAAAAAATTTAGTCTAGTATAATCCTTTAGAACATCTATAATAAGATATGTATATCATTAAAATTTTTGGGACACTTTAACTCACTCAAAAAATATTACTTTTTTAGTTTTTAAAATAATTTACTTCATATTTCTACTGTTTTCATAAACACTATATCAACATTGCATTAGAATTTAAGGTAATTATTTTATTAGTAAAAATTAAAAATAAATTAAAAATATAATAAAATTAAATAATATTTCAAATAACCATTTATAATCAAATAGAATTTATTTTTATCCCTTTTAAAAAAATATAATAGATATGAAAAACAAGAAATGACATTTTTGACTTTATCATTTACTTAAATATTATAAAGGTCAAACTCAATGCTAAATGAAAAAAAAAATCCTATTTTAGAGGTTTGGAAGAATATGGATGAAATAGACACATAAAATTAAATGAAGTAATGTTTTTAATGAATTTGAAAGACATATCACATTAGTTATAACCCTAATTAACCCATTTTACCTTTACCGTGGTATCAAAAATTTATTATGGTCATTATTTTTATTGACAAAAAATTAAGTTTTCCTTATTAACTAATATTAATTATTATTATTCAAAATATGGAATCCATTTTATAAAATTAAATTCATATAAATTTTTAGTATTTATTTTAATCTAAACCCATAAGATGCAATGAAAGGGATTTTTAAAAAAAATGCCTTTTTAAGTATAAAAAAATATACCAAATTGAAGAATAATTTTGATTCCAATAAAATGTTTTAGAGTATATTTAATCAAAAATAACTAATCATATTTTAAAAATAATCTGATATGGAATATGAATTTGTAATTACATGGATTGAAAATATAGTTTTCAATAAAAATTATCATTCTTCACTATTAATTAAAAAATCAAACAATTAAAAAAAATAAAAAAATTTATCTGAAGATAATTTTTGATATTATTATTTCAAAAAATGTTACCTTTTGGATAAAATAAAATTTTTAAAAGTTTTAGAAACTATTTATAATATTCTATTATAAAAATCAATAAAATTCATTTTTGAAGAAAACATATTTTGAAGCATAAAATGACTTTACTAAAAAATTGAGTGCTTATTTCCTAAGAGTTTATAAATAAACTTTTATTGGGTAAAACCTTTATATATTTTTCACAATGTAGTTAATCATTTTCATACCTACCAATTTAATAGTTATGTTATAACTATAACATTTAAATAATAATATTTCATAGTTCATTTAAGTTCAGTGGTTCATATTATATATGATATAGAACATAGTTTTCTTTTAAAATATCAAGATATTACGTAGATAACTCCACTAAGGATCAAATGTTACTAGTTTTACCATGTACCCCAATCTCTTCCCAATATGCTATTACATCACCATTATGTCACTCCTATGCTTAAAAACTATTCTCCTTTCAAAACCATATTTGAGGACTTTTATCAATCATATAAAGTTCATAAAATATGGATTTCAAAGAAAATACATTTTGAAAACACTTTCCATTTCCACTAAATATCATATCTCACATAAATATCAAATTTTATAAATTAAATACAAAGGAAAGCAAAATAACATAAGGCATATGAAGGTATAATCCAAAAGATAGACACACTTTCCTCAACAATAAAGAAAACATCATTGAATTTGATATGAGTGGGGGTAAATGAGTATATATATTCCTTAAGAGTCTAGATATATATATATAATGAAAAAAATATAAGGGAAACACCCAATGTTGATTCTAGATAGAAGAAAAGATGTGAAGGCTCAAAAATACTTCCTGGAATTTTCCAAATCTATAATATGATCCAAAGGGTGGAGTAAACTTTGTTAAAAATAGTAAAACTAAGATAATGTATGCATTAAAATCCCCCAGTAAGATCACATGTGGCTGGAGTAACACCCTAAAAGATTATTCATTGATCAAGGATTTCAAAAATCTGAAACCCCGCCACTATGGCCTGGTGCTGCCCCCTATAGTGTGGTGGCCACACCCTGGAGACTAACCACAACACTAGCCATTCCCAGGACTCAGAACCAAATTTGTTTTGGCTTGTACAAGGGTTAAACCATTCTCATGGTGGGTCTTGTAGGTTTTAGAACATGTGATGACCCTAGGTGTGCTCCACCCTTGGACACACCCAACCCCGGCCATCTTGGCCCTAGTTGTTTCACACAAGAAACACACTAGAAGCCCACATCCACCACCATGGTTTTGGTCATATATATTTTTCACCAGAATACCCAAAAATCATTTTTAATCCACTAGGAACCTCTAATTATTTATAATCCTCAAAGATAAATACAAAAGAGGCTCTATACCTAATTCCACTTGTTAGGGTGTGCCAATTGTTCCCACTATAAAAGATATTTTTTCCCATAAAGATATAAGATCACAAATATAAAATGTGATATATCCATTTATAAATCATCAAGGCCTATTTAAACCATGTCTCATGGTTGTCCCTACCACAAATTCCTCACAATAAAACTAATGGGATCATATTTATATGTAACACCTTATTCTATTGGTCTAATATGTAAATATGATTTTTTTTCTATTGAGGTTTTGGGTTCAGTCTCAAAATCCTCCCTCTTGATCATATTGGACGGATATGGCTAATAATTATTTAGTTTAAAAACTTGGTACACATCATGAATAATATTCAAATGAGAAGTTAAATCTAAACAATAATCCCCCTTCCAAAGTCACTCTACAATATCACATGGGCCAGCATATTTAGGTGTTAACTTACCCTACCTATCCAAATGTCCATGTCCCACCTGAGGTGAAACTCTTAAAAAACCTAATAACCTATCTAAAATACAAATAAATGATGAAAACAATAATAATAATATTTATAGTGTCTCTAAGTTGTCAATAATCGTTTCCTGATCAATTTCATGATATTTTTCATCTCCTAGATGATATTTTGAAATGTACTGACCCGAGAGCCACTAAAAGATACCCCGAACTGGTGGATCACATGGCCCGAAGTAGGACTCCCCATACACCATAAGGTTATGACTATCATTGAGTATGTATAGTGTTATAGTGGGGTGACTATGCCCTTAGTTATTAGAGTATCATAGAGGTATCAATAAATAAACAGAAATAGCAGAAGCATGATATAACTGATATCAAAACAGAAGAAAGTAAAATAACAAACTGTGAAAGATAAACATCCAATAAATAGTAATAATAATCAATCCATGGACTAAGTAATATAAACAAAGATTTTATGTCATTATGATGTAAAAAATGGGGGATACAGGGGATACATAGTACAAAAATATACAACATTCTATATAAACCACAAAATACCAACAGACATCTCCACTGGCATTGCAAGAATATTCTTAGTACTCTTCTATCACGCTCCCATTCTATAATAAAATTAGATCAATAATCCATGATCATGCACTTTCCATTATCACTACCTGTATCTATAAGGTCTTTCTGGGTACAAATTGGTGGCCCAAATAGGGTATTATACAAACATAGTAGGCCACCACCTAAATTTTCAATAATTATCCAGAAAATGTGTATAACATTGAAGTGTGCATGTATAAAAAATATTAAATAATAATTGAAGCCATAAACTAGTCAACTTAGGTTTCTAAAGGGCACATAGCTGACACTTCTTATTTTATCATAGGTCAGGATAACTCTGATCTCATTTTACCACGTGCATATATTTATATGTAATTATAAATAATATTTATGTATGTAAATACATTATATACATGAGTATATATATATCCATATACATATATACTTGGTGCCAGCAGGACCTAAGGGGTAACTGAGGCTTCCAAGTGTTGTCAAGCAATCTATAGGCTCCAAAAAGGTCACTAGCCTGGAATATCATGAGAATTAAAGATGTCATTCCTATCACTTGAGATAGTAGGTTGATTCATCATTCCCAACACCAGATTAAAGGGAAAATGGATCATCATTCCCATCATCCAAGTAAACGATGTGAGACACCATGCCCAACTTACAATGTAAGGGAGCATGAAATTCCATAGTCAGCAAGTTCCTTAACCATTTTCCATTAACCAATATATATGGTCTATAAAAAACATAGGTAATTTCCTTTTAAAGAATTTATATTCACCTAACCCAAACTAACCATGGGTGTCACAAATTATATAACTCATTATTTCTTCATAACACACGATGGGCCTTGAAACTCACTTCAATTTAATTAAATTAATCCATTTAATTTATGAATCTAGGAAAATCCAATTTAATTTCAATCTTAACCACTTAGGATGTTTTTTCATCAATTAAACATTTATACCAAGGAGGGAATTTAATTCAACACACTGAAACAGGTGGAAACCAATGAGGTAGACATCCTATAATATCTTAACATAGGACCATAAGAGTATCTTAACATGGTTTAAATATTTAAAGAAATAGAGGGAAAATATTTTTAGGCATTGCACGGAAGAGTACAGCATGAATCACAATGACTAGTTCTATAAAAACACTAAAACTTTTAGGTAAAAATATTAGACAAGATATATTAGGTCCATAGAAGATACATCATTTAGTGTTATCTTCATATTCGAATTATATCATAATAAAATGAAAGAATAGAAAATTCCCTAAAAATAGTCTGTATTAGCTCACACCAAAATAGCACTGAAGTTGGTGAGAAAAAAAATAAGTAAGGTAAAGGATTATATTTCTTACCATTTGAAATCCAATGTGATATACGGAACTTCAAATGGAGGTCAAGCGAAAGATCTAGCTTGAAGCCTAGCTTGGAAGAGGAGGGGTATCTCCCAAGTGTGTGGTCCACTGGAAACAAGAGGGGGAGGAAAAGGGTTACCCCTTTATAATAATGGGGTGTTAAAAGGTAATTATTCCTACTTTTAATTAATTTCATGGTTTGGACACATGTTTGGCCAAACTATGTGCCAATGGTTCACGTGGCTCAGTCTGAGTGTCAAGCTTCTCACGGTTAGGATAACAATTCCCAACTTGTGAAAACTCTCTTTTTCACTTGTTTGAGAAAATTCACATGGTTTAGTCTAACTATTTGTATCTATACATCCCCTCTAAATAAACTATATGTTTGGGTCAAACCATACGGGCTCAAGGGTATGGTTTGGATAAACTATGCACCTGGCCTTTTCCTCCATAACTCCTAGCGACATGCTCCCAACAAGCCCCAGATAGTCTTGAGACCTTTATTAACATACAGGGAACATTTAAAAATATAAAAAGTTTTTTAAACTGGAAAAAAATTATCTATACTATCATGAACTATAGGTCAATATAACTTTTCCTCATTAAAGCAACTTTTCCTCGAGTTTCCCTTCTGAGGGTAGTAAGTAATCATCATAGATAAGCTCCATCCACTTGGAAAGTACATCAGCTTCACATTCAAAGGTTACATCATGTACTCATATGTTATTACATAGCACCCAAACAAGAGGAATTGACCTACCTCATAATTCATTAACGCTCTAATCTATGATATCCTTTGGGTACTCCTCAAAAGAACCATCTACATATAACTAAACCACCTCAGGAAATAAAATATGTGATGGGTTAGGATAATACCAATTAATTTGAGACATGTGAAAACATCATTCATAGTCTCATGTCTCAGAAGAGGTGTTATCAGGTAATCCACTGGTTTGATTCACTCTAAGTTCTCTAAAGGTCTGATGAATCTTAGAGCTCGCTTACCCTACCTCATGATTTTTCGATGCCCTTGACAAAGAGAAACACAAAATAAAACTTGATCCCCTACCCCAAACTCAAGAGGTAATATATTAAAGTTATCATAGGAATTCTTCCTATACTGAGCTTCCATCATGTGCTTCTGGATCAGCTGAAACTTCTCTGTAGTCTCATGAATGAGACATGGTCCAAGCAGTGCTGCCACCCCTACCTATAATGTAATGACCAAAAGTTCTTCAATGGAAATTACCTTCCTATAAATATGTCCTAAAATCACATGAAAACACAAAATAATGAACTACTAAGTTCTAAGTGACCTCTAAACATAATTTTTTCACTTCTGTATAGGGAATTTTGAGAATCTGACATACACGGTTGTGTTCAAGATGATTTTTGGAGTCTAATGAAACAAAAATAATTTTTTCTGAATAGTAACCTACCCTTATGAATAGTAACATACCCTTATTAATAGTAATATTACCCTTATAAATAGTAAATCATCCAATATAAGAGTTACCTTAACCAAGAATAATTAAATAAAATTTAGACATCTTAGAAAGTGACAATTTGAATTTAGTAAACGTTTTGGTATTTTGTAAGTCATAAATAATTAATTATAATTAATTAATTATTTTAAAAGAAGATTTATTTTCATAAAATGTGTTTATAAATTAAAAAATCATTGTCTTATAGTTTTTAGATAATTTTATAAGACCCAACGTAATTTTACAAAGCACTATAAAATCAGTTTTAATTTTAAAACTGTTTTTTAAGTAAGTTATGATTTTAATTAAATATTAAATTAATAATATTTAGAAAATTATTTTTGAAAAATGGACTCTATATTTTGATTCTACACGTCAAAAAATGGTTGGGTATATTTTTTGGATTTTTCTGAAATACTTGAATTTTTTGGTGAATAGTAAAATACATAAATTTACAGTATAAATACATTATAACTAAAACCCACTATTACTGAAATAACAAATGATGTAAGCACCCAAATCTTGAACTCATATGCCTTATATACTATTCTTGGTCATGTATTACTCGCTATTCCTTGTCTTAGGGGAAATTAATAAACTAATCAATTTTATATTAAGGAAACCCTTCTCCCCTCCACTATAAAAAAACACCTTTCACACCATCATTTCCTAAAACCTCTCAAGTTCCAACTCTTCTCTAAACCATGCCCAAATATCCTCCCTAGCCCATCTCCAATTTCCAATAGCTTATGGTCTCATCAAAAGACCAATCCTAGCTTCCTAAAGGAGGATCTCAAGAGGAATATTTAAGAGGACATTAAAGAGAAGGAAGAATTCGGATACAAGGAAAGGGGAAATTCTTGAACCCAACTTTCATCCTTTGGGTTCTCCCTCTTTCACTCAATTTTTGATATGGTTACTCCTTAAATATCATTTTTTCATCATTTTCTTTCTTTTTTGGGATCTACATGTTTACCACTACTATTTATGTCGAAAAAAATGTTTTCCAAAAGAACTCTTCTATTAAGAACTCACCTTTTACTTCTCATTCAAGGTTGAGGGTTTTTGTATCAAGTATGTTATTCCCTATGTGTTCTGGGAACCCAAAGTTTATGAAAGTGTTCTTATGAGATGTAACCAATTCTTTTACATGGGTTAGTTATGTTCACTTTTGATATATGTTCCATGTGGCAAGCATGATGATGATAATGTTATGATGTGAAGGGTGCGCCTGGAATTATATAGCGCAATATGAATGATTGAGTGTGACGGGTGTGCCCAGAATTATACATCTCTCTAATGAATTGGGTATGGTTATGAATCTTATGAGTAAATGTGAATTGATGTGTGAACAAGATGCTAGTTGGGTTCACAAGTATGTGTGGTATTTAACCACTAAGACATGATGTTTCATTTTTTATACATTGCCACATTTCAAGTCTTGTATTTATGCTTCCTCTCTTGTTCATAATCTTTTTCTAATGTTATGATTATAATCACCCCATGCTATGTTGTTCATATCTATCCTATTACTGGGCTTCTATCTCACCCCTTTTAATGTATATCATCAGGTGGCTACATGTACTAAGGAGAGGACAAGTGCTAATAAGAATCTAGAGAAGAAGAAATTAAATAAATGTTGCTTGATGTTGTATTTGTTATGTTTGGTCCTAGTTTTCACAAGACACTAAAATTTTGGATCCTCTATGTGTAATACTATTATGTTGTTTATCTTTAAAATGATGTAATAGTAATGTAAGAGAAGGCAGGGTCGCTATAGTTGGTATCAGAGGAAAGGTTTAGTTAATTTGGGAATTAGGATTAGTAAACCCTAGAGAAAACCTATATCATGAGACTAAGTACAAATATGCACACAAGAATATTTACATAGGGATCCCATATGTTATGATTTTAGTATAAATTGTTCAAATGAATAAGTTATGTATTCATGACTTTTTTACTTATGTTTTGTTCTAACCTTTTCTATTTTAGAAAATAGTGGGAACGAGGAGAAATCAGGCCAACAACTCATGCGAGGGCCAATGCAATGATTGCCCGAATGACATCCCCAAGGATCTGGGAGGTGGAGTTCAAAACTTCATGGTGATTCTTACCCAATTATATGAGGTTATGAAAAATAACCATAATAATGGGGAACGTCTTCCTTCACCAAAGAGGGATAAACTGGCTATCGAATGTTTTGTGCAGCAACGACCACTGACATTTAGTGGATCTTCTAATCCACTAGTTACGGAACAGTGGGTCAACTCCATGGAGAAGATCTTTTTTGTGCTTCATTGTTCTTAGATGGAGAAGGTGACTATTTGTTTATCGTCTAGATGGAGAAGTCGATCAATGGTGGGCTTTGATTAAGAACACCAGGCCAAGGGGGGAAATTGAAGAGATAAAATGGGAAGACTTTAAGATAATTTTTCTTAACAAGTATTTCCCAAGAACTCTTCACATGAAGATGGAGAGAGAATTAATAGAGCTCAAGAAAAAAAGAAGGATAATCTGTCACAACCTATGAAGAGAATTTCACAATGTTTGCAAGGTATGCTTCAGGTTTTGTTATCAACAATGATATCAAAATTGATATATTCTTTAGTGGATTAAAACCGCACGTTCAAAAGGCTCTTACAATTCAAGAATTTGGGAGTTATGAATAATTTTTTGTATGTGCCCTCAAAGTAGAGATGGAGTTTGGAGAATGGTCCCATGTCTATGGGGATAAGAAACGAAAGATGGAGTTTCAATCTGGAGGATCTAATGATAAAAGTGGGAATAAAACTCAATGACCCACATGCCAAAAATGTGGGAAGTTGCACCATGGGAACTGCCTCAAAGGGATAGGGAAGTGCTTCAAGTGTGGGAAAGAAGGAAACCATTCTCAAGAGTGTCGAAAAGACATGAAAAGGAAGGAAAATATAGTCGATGAAAGGAGAGAACCACTCATGGTTCAAAGCTACAACTGTAGGGAGCTAGGGAAATATGTAATTCAGTGCACTAAACCTCGAGTTCTCGAGGGTAATCAACTTAGAAACCACCAAAGACAAAGGAATAAGGGAAGGATTATGCCATCACTAATGAGGAGGTGGAGCATGATAATGAAGTCGTACAAGGTACACTTCATATTCACTCAATAATGGAAAAAGTCATATTTGATTCTAGTTCTACGCATTCTTTTATATCTTTCAAGTTTTCTTGAACTATAGAATCAAATCCCCAAAACCTTAAAGTAGAGATATTAGTAAAAACACCGAGTGGTGCAATCATTACAACCCAAGTGTTTGACTCTTCTCCTATTCGCGTATGTGGGAAGATTCTTCCAGAAAATCTCATAACACATCCCTTGGTGTAATTAGATGTTATAATGGGAATGGATTAGCTATTGTTATATAGAGCACATATCAACTGTCGGGAAAAGAAAATATCTTTTCATATTTCGAACCATCCCATGCTCCTCTACAAATGCAAAGAAGATCATGAATCTCCTTCGAAAAATCCTTCAATGGTGTGGGTGTTGATTCCCTATGAAGAATCATACCTTTCCCAAATGGTTGAGTTGAAGGAAAGTTCCAACCTTGAGGAAATGCCCATCGTGAAGGAATACAGCAATGTATTTCTCGAAGAGTTACCTGGAATTCCCACAAATCATGAGGTTGAGTTCTCAATTGAACTCATACCCGGAGCTACTCCTATTTCGAAGTGTCCCTATATGATGGATTCTATCAAACTGGAGGTGTTAAAGAAGCTGTTGCAAGATCATCTGGACAAAGAGTTCATACGCCCTAGTGCATCACCTTGGGGTGTGCCAGTGCCCTTTGTGAAGAAAAAGGATGGAACAATGCGGCTATCTATCGATTATCGAGAACTCAACAAGATCACCATAAAGAACAAGTATCCTCTCCCAAGGATTGATGACTTGTTTGATCAGTTAAGAGGGTCTCAATACCTCTCAAAAGTGGATCTTCATTCTGGACATTATAAGGTAAAGGTTAAGAAGGAAGATATTTAGAAGACTACCTTCCGTACAAGGTATGGGCACTATGAGTTTCTAGTGATTCCCTTCAGACTTTCTAATGCCCCTGAAATCTTCATGGATTTGAGGAATATAGTCTTTAGACATTACCTCGACAAATTTGTGGTAGTGTTTATTGATGATATTCCAATATACTCCAAGATAAAGGAGGAACATGAAGAACATATAAGACTTGTGTTGGCGACATTGAGGAAGGAGAAGTTATACACCAATTTTAGCAAGTGTGACTTTTGGATAAATCAAGTCACGTTCTTGGTACATGTGATCACAACTGAGGTAATTTCCATGGATCCTTCAAAGACAAAGGTGATTGAGGAATGGCCCAGGAACTCCAGTGTCACAGAAATCCGTAGTTTTCTTGGATTAGCTGGAAACTACAAATGTTTTGGGAGAAACTTCTCATGATTTTCAATCCCGCTAACTATGTTAACAAGGAAAGGGGTAAAGTATGTCTGTACGGAAGAATGTGAGTGAAGCTTCAAGGAGCTAAAGAGAAGGTTGATCATTGCACATGTACTCACACTACCATAAATGTGGGGAATGTTTTGTGATATACAACGATGCTTCAAACAAAGTATTGGGTTGTGTACTCATGCAAAATGATAATGTGATAGCCTTTTCCTCATGACAGTTGAAGATCCATGAGCAGAACTACCTGACGCATGATCTAGAGCTGGCAGCCATGATTTTTTCCTTGAAAATCTGGTGACACTACCTTTATGGTGGAAAGTGTGACATATACACCGACCACAAGATCCTAAAGTATATATTCACATAAAAGGAGCTCAACATGCATAAAAAGATATGGTTAGAGCTAATCAAGTATTACGATTGCTCTATTCACTATCATCATGGAAAGGCGAACACGGTAGTTGATGCTCTAAGCAGAAAAGAACCTGCTACTATATCCATGTTGCATATTGAGAAATACCTTATCTTCATAGATATGCAAAGAATGAATTTGGAAATCATAAGGGAAGGGGATACATCCTACCTTTCCCAAATGATTGTGAAACCATCCATCTAGGAGAAGATTAAGGAAGCACAAAGGGCTGATGTGGAGATAAAAAAGAGGGTGAATGTAGTAAAGGAGGAGAATCTTTAGGAGTTCCATATCGATGATGATGGTGTGATTCGGTTTCGAACGCGGCTTTGTGTACCTTCATCACCTGGGATAAAGATGGAGCTATTGGACAATGTACATATCTCAACATTATCTATCCATCCTGGGAGTACCAAGACATACTGTGAACTCTGAGAACACTTCTGGTGGTATAACATGAAGAAAGAGATTGCGGAATATATATCAAGGTGCTTGGTTTGTCAGCAAGTTAAAGATGAGTGAAAAAATTCCAAAGGTATGATGCAACCATTTCCTGTACCCATGTGGAAATGGAAAAATGTTACTATAGACTTTGTCACGGGTCTCCCGAAGACATCAAAGGAAAATAAGGCGATATGGGTTATGGTTGACCGACTCACCAATATTGCCCATTTTATCGCTATTCAGGAAGATCTCTCGCTTGAACAAAGTGAAAAGATATATGTGAAGGAAGTGGTCAGACAGCATGGTGTTCCACTCTCAATTGCCTCTGACCGTGATCCAAGGTTTACTTCTAAATTCTAAAGGAGCTTTGAACATTCTTTGAGTACTGAATTAAATTTCAGCATGACCTATCACCCCCAAACTGATGGCCAGTCTAAAAGAACTATTCAGACGCTTGAAGATATGCTAAGATCCTACTCTCTAGAATTCAAAGGTGGATGGGATCAGCATCTCCCATTGGTTTAGTTCTCATACAACAATATCTTCCACTCGATTATTCATATGTCTCCATATGAAGCTCTGTATGGAAAGCGATGTAGAACTCTAACCTGTTGGGATGGAGTTGGAGAAAGAAATCTACTTGGACCTGATCTTGTGCAAGAGATGACAAACAAGGTTGAATTCAACTAGAAACATATCAAAGCTTCTCAAAGTCAGCAAAATATCTATGATGACAACTGTCTATGGGACTTGGAGTTCGACGTTGGAGATAAAGTATTCCTTCGAATATCTCCATGGAAGAGAGTCATGTGATTTGGGAATAAAGGGAAGTTAAGCCCAAGGTACATTGGCCCCTTTGAGATCCTTGACCACAAATGAGTCGTGGACTATCTTCTTGCACTTCCACTGAATATGTCTCAAGTTCATGATGTGTTTCATGTATCACTACTAAAGAAGTGCATACCAGACCCCTCACATCTACTAAACTCAGTGGTGGTGCAGTTGGAAGATGATCACTCCTATGAGGAGCAGCCAGTAAATATTCTGGATCAGAGAGATAAGGTTCTACGCAACAAGACAACCCATCTTGTCAAAGTGTTGTGGAGGAACCATAAGTTTGAGGAAGTAACTTGGGAACCAGAAGAGGCAATGAAGGAGAAGTACCCTCACCTTTTTGTGTAAAGTGAAATTTCAAGGGCGAAATTTCTTAAGGGGGGAAGAATGTTACGACTCAAAGTCTTTCAATGGAAATTCCCTTCTAATAAATATGTCATAAAATCACATGAAAACACAACATAATAAACTACTAATTTCTAAGTGACCTCTAAACATAATTTTGTCACTTCTGTAATGGGAATTTTGAGAATCTGACATACACGGTCGTGTTCAAGATGATTTTTGGAGTCTAATGAAACAAAAATAATTTTGGTGAATAGTAACCTACCATTATGAATTGTAACATACCGTTATGAATAGTAATATGACCCTTATGAATAGTAAATCATCCAACATAAGATTAACCTTATCCAAGAATAATAAAATAAAATTTAGACATCTTAGAAAGTGACAATTTTACCTTAGTAATAGTTTTAGTATTTTGTAAGTGATTAATAATTAATTATAATTAATTAATTAATTTTAAAAAAATATTTTCTTAAAATTTTCTCATAAATTAAAAAATAATTTTCTTATAGTTTTTAGATAATTTTAAAAGACTGTATGTAATTTTTGAAATCACTATAAATCAGTTTTAATTTTAAAAACTATTTTTTTAGTAAATTATGATTTTAATTAAATAATAAATTAATAATATTTAGAAAATTATTTTTTGGAAAATGGTCTTCATTTTTGGATTCTACACGTCGAAAAACGGTTGGGGTAAATTTTTGGTATTTTTCTGAACTACATGAATTTTTTGTGAATAGTAAAATACATTAATTTACCGTATAAATACATTATAATTAAAACCCAGTATTCCTGACATCACAAGTAATGTAAGCACCCAAATCTCGAACTCACATGCCTTATTTACTATTCTTGGTCATGTTGACTCACTATTCTTTGTCTTAGGGGAAATTAACAAACTAATGAATTTTATATTAAGGAAACTCCTCTCCCATCCACTATAAAAACCACCCTTCACACCCCCATTTCCTCACACCTCTCAATCTCCAAGCCTTCTTTAATCCCTGACCAAACAACCTCCCTCTCCCCTCTCTGACTTACAAGAGCTTCTTCTCTCGTCAAAATACCAAGCCTAGCTTCCTCAAGGACGATCTCAAGAGTAAGATTTAAGAGGACATTAAAGAGAAGGAAGCATTCAGATAAAAGGTAAAGGGAAATTCTCAAACCCAAATTTCATACTTCGGGTTCTACCTCTTTCACTACATTTTTATATGGTTACTCCTTAAAGATAATTTGTTCATCATGTTCATTCCTTTTCAGGGATATACATGTTTACCACTACTATTTATGTCGAACAAAATGTTTTCCAAAAGAACTCTTCTTTAAAGAACTCACCTTTTACTTCTCATTCAAGGTTGATGGTTCTTGTATCAAGTATGTTATTACCTCTATGTTTTGGTAACCCAAATTTTATTAATGTGTTCTTATTAGATGTAACCAATTCCTTTACATGGGTTAGTTATGTTCACTTTTGATATATGTTCCATGTGGAAAGCATGATGACGATAATGTTATGATGTAACGGGTGCGACCGGAATTATATAGCGCAATATGAATGATTGAATGTGACGGGTGCACCTGGAATTATACAGTGCTCCAATTCATTGGGTAAAGTGATGAATCTCATGAGTAAATGTGAATTGATGTGTGAACAAGATGCTAGCTTGGTTCACAAGTATGTGTGGTATTTAACCACTAAGACATGATGTTTCATTTTTTATGCATTGCAACATTTGAAGTCTTATATTTATGCTTCCTCTCATGTTCATGATCTTTTTTCCATGTTATGATTATAATCATCCAATACTATATTGTTCTTATCTATCCTTTTACTGGGCTTCTAGCTCACCCCTTTTGATGTATATCCTGAGGTGGCTATATGTACTAAGGAGAGGGAAAGTGACAATAAGAAGCTAGAGAAGAAGAAGTTAAATAAATGTTTATTCTTGATGTTGTAATTTTTATGTTTGGTCATATTTTTCCCAAAAACTAAACCTTTGTATCCTCTATTTGTAATACTATTATGTTTTTTATCTTTAAAATGATGTAATAGTAATGTAAGAAAAGGAAGGGTCACTATATATAACCAGCACATAGATGAATTTAAGTTCCTAACATACAAGGTTGAATTATGGGAAATATAGATTGTATCCTGAAAGATATTATTGTAAGTGAAATCAAATAGGGGTATGTGTTTCTCCCAAGAGACCCCAACATCAAGGACACATGTATAGAGCATGTCCTCTGACACCTGAATCATACGCTCTGTCTGACCATCGGTCTGAGGGTGGTAGGCCATGGTATGAATCACCTAAATACCCAAGGCCTTATACAACCCCTAATAGAACCATAATGTAAAATGAGTGTCCTTCTCATATATGATAGAAAATTGATCTCCGTTAATAAGTAAGATATCCCTAACAAATATCCTCCCCATCTCATCGACTGATAATGTCTCATGAATATGCCGTAAATGGGTGACCTTCATTAATTGATCAATGATGACACAAATTATTTCATTAAATTTAAACAATATGGGAAAACCTATCACAAAATCCATGGTTAAATCATCCCACATCCACTTGAGAATAGACAATTATTGTAAGATTTTGGTAGGATAATGATGCTCCACCTTCACTGGTTGATAGTTAGAACCCCAAATCATAAAGATGGATATTTCTCATTTAATTCTAGGATACCAATATTAGCTCTAACAGAATAAGGATTGGTGTTGAAGTCAACCTACCTTTCAATTCCTAAATGTCTTTTTCATAAGCTTATGACCATATGAATTTCACTCTTCTTATTCAGGCTCATAAGAGGCACTACAAGGCGTGAAAAGTATTGGATGAATCATCTGTGATACTCGACCATCCTTAAGAAACTTTGAATATCAAAGACATTCATTGGATGCTCCCCAGAAACTACATCCTTCAACTTCTTAGGGTCTACTAATACTCTCAAATTAGAGATCATATGATGTAGGAATTGGACTTTATCGATCCAAAAGTGTAATTTAGTAAGTTTTTCTTAAAGATGGTTCTCTCTCATTATATTCATTATGATCTCAAGATGTTGGGAACGGTTGTGTTTAGTTCAATAATATACCAAGATTTCATCCATATATACTACCATAAATGAATACAAATAAGGGTGGAAAACTCGATTCATTTGGGCCATAAAAATATTTTCACATTCATAAGACTAAATAACATTACCGGATAATAATAAATACCACACCTGCATTAAAAATTTATATGAGGTATTTATGAAGTCCTGAAACTCACTTAATGGTATCCCGACCACAAATCAATCGTTGAAAACACCCTCTCTCCTAGAATCTGATCAAATTGGTCATCTATTCTAGGAAGTGGATACCAATTCTTAAATATGAGTTTCTTTATCCCTCAGTAATCCACACAAAGACTAAGGGTATTGTACACCTTTTTCCAAAAATAATAATTGAACCCCATGGTGTGGTACTTGTCCATACAAAGCCCTTAATTTCCAAGTCTTCCAACTATTTCTTGATCTCCAGAAGCTTCATAGGTTCCACCCCATAAGGAGGGATGTATATTAGTTATACGCCATGCACTATCTCAAAGAAGAATTATACCTATATCAATAGAGGTAACCTAATAATCTCATTAGGGAAGACCTCACCAAAATAATTAAATATATGATGTAAATCAGTAGGTTTCATTCTATGATCATAAAAAAATAGCAATCTGGGATGTCAATCTAAAGGGACCATGATGTTCAGGTTCATTACAAGTTGGATAGATATCCCATTCTCCATTATAAGTATTTATAATGATTTATAGTGATGTAAACATCACCTTTTGAAGATATAAATACCTATGTACTTTATAGGGAGCCAACTAGTCCATTATAAGAATTACATCAAACTCTGTCATGTTGAGGATTAAAAGATTCCACACAAACAGATAACCACCTATCTCAAGAGGACATTCCTTACATCAGTTAACACTCTCTGATCAGATACCCAATAGGGTATCAAGCTTCATAATTCCATATAAGTATTCTATATAATGTCCCAAACTCTCTAGAATTATCATAGATATAAAATATTGTGATTCACCTGTGTCAAGCATGGTAGACACTAAAGTTGAAGCTAATAGAATAGTACCTAAAATAGTAGTAGTCTATTTCCTCTACTCCTCCAGCATTGGTTTCAATGTATGGAACTGGCCTATAATGTGGCCATGAGTTGCAACCTAACTACCATGGGCAAGTCTAATCTATTGGAGCAATTAATCCTAAGTTTTGATCCCAGTACCATGACCACCACCTCGGCCTAAATGGATAGTGGTACTCTATCTACCTACCTGGAGAGTTACTACTAGACCCACTCCATAACATGGAGCTGGTATAGATACTCTCTCACTAGGAACTAGTAGAAAGGTCCTACAAAATCACTAACTATGACCCATTCTACCGTAATCTATGCACACAACTTGCTCTTACATTCACTGGGGTTTCATGTTCTCTAGCTTCCAACATTGGTGAAATGTCATGAAAATATCAGTAAGATATCTCTGCCTACCACTTCCCCTGAAAGACACCTTAGAGTGACACTCCCTTCTACTAGAATAACTACTTCCCAATCTAGGTGATTAACCACCTTGTCTCACACCTTCGTCTTCCCTTAACTTTTAATCAACAATGAGGGTCAGTTTTACTATCTCAGAAATAGTATTCAACTAAAGAACATTCACCTTTGATCAGATGTTTTATACAATATCACCCTTAAATTGTCTCATAGTCATGATCTCATCATCAGCTAGAGTTAGTGAAAATTCATAAATCTTGGTAAATTTGCCAGAATGTTCCATTACAAACATAGCTCCCTACTATAAGTTTATAAATTCTCTAGATCGGTCATCCCATAATGTATGTGGAAATAATTAATATAATAATACCTTCTATAATTCCCTCCAAATCATATCTCAGTGTCAATCTATCTAGGTAATGACATCCCAACATTGATTGGTAGAACTTCATAGAATATAAGCTACAAGCTTGACCCTACTCTATATAGGTGTCTCCAAACACTTGAATATATAATGCATGACCTCCATCTATGTCTCAATATCTTGAGGTCCACCATCACCTGAAAATTTAGGTGGCTGTTTCAGTTGGAACTCCCACATCAACTCTTTAGTAGTCAGTTCAGGTCAAGAAACTCATTTCTTTTACTACATTATATAAATGAAACCATCTTGAATATATGTTTCAATGCCCAAGTTAGAAATAGTTGGTGGTGCTGAAGGTGGCACTACATGAGGTAAAACTAGTGGCACAGGGCCCACCACCTCCGGAGCATGCTCATCACCACACTCCTTGAATATGAGTCAGGACCGCCATGGATACATGATTCCAAAATTCCAAATTAATACCTCATAAGAGAAATAAAGAGTTTAAAAAACTGAATATAACAATTAGGGAAGGTGTAAGACTTCCAACTTGTAGACTAATAACTCTTGTCCTACTCGAAAATTTTGTTCTAGGTGATAAAGGGAGACTGTAACAAGCTACAGGAATTGTAAGAGACACTCCCAATTACCCAATACTAAGGTTGGGTTTGGTTCTAGGTCTCGTGTCATAAAACTAAGGTAACATTCTATTGAGTTTCAATTAAAATTTATAGAGTAAAACACTCTTTAACTTTCAATTGGAATCCCCATTTAATAGTAACCATAAGTTTAAATCCATTCAAGTTTATACTCTTATATATATATATATATCATGGTCTAGTTATATGTATCATCGTTCTTAATTTATAAAATCCATACACCTTATAAATTTCAATTGCCATGTCATGTAACTGTTACTTAGACCTCATATTCAGTATCAAGATGTAAAAGGCCATATAAAATGATTTGATTCAATGGATCACTATTCTCAATTTATAGATGTAAATTCTTCATAAATTATAATTGGCATTCAGGTAATCAAATAAACTAACATTTCATCCCATTCAACCAGTGGTCCAAAGCTCAAACATGGTATAATTGGTTAATTAAGGTTTCATAGTCAATCTATATGGGAAATCCCATTTAGATTGATGTAGGAACATTAATTAATTAAAGTATACTATAATTTCAAGAAACTTTAGCACATTTCAAATTCAAAATAGTCAAGGAACCAGTAATATATGTAGCAAGAAATGCATGCATTAAGTAAACATAGCATGGAGATATTCATGCCTTATAAGTTCTAAATTGTCTATGATGATGCATGAGAAACTACCTCATTGACATATTGGGTCAAGGGTAAAATAAATCTACAACAACAATAAAGATCACAAGTCATGTTCAACCCCAACAATGAAATCAGTACAACTATAACAGGAATAATCCAGTAACAACAACATCCCAACCCAGGAAATTTTAGTTTCCCTTATACGTGGGTTAGCTACTCCTAAGAAAAATCTCATTACCAAATTCTAAAACATTCCTAGTCTCTTTTATAATACCCAAATTATTAGACAAAAATGAAAAAGAAACCACTCTGATACCACTTTGTAACATCCATACCTAGGAGCCACTAAACGGTTCCTCAAGTTGGTGGTTCATATGGCCTCAAGTGAACCTCCCCATATGCCAAAGGATTCAGACTACAAATGAGGGTCTACAGTAGTATAGTGGAGAGACTATACCCTCATATCAGAGTATAATAGTGGTATCAATAAATAAAAAAATAGCAGAATCATAATATAACTGACATCACAATGAAATAAATAAAAATAATCAACAGTGGAAGATAAACATACAAGAAATAGTAAAATTAATCATGTCATATGATGATTCATATACAAAATTATGTAATGTCGTGCTGATGTAAAAAAATATAGGATATATGGGATATATATCACAAGCATATACAACATGCCATAAAAAGAAAAAAATACCAAAAGATATAACCACTAGCATCGCAAGTATGTGATTGGTCTTTTTCTCCCATGTTCCCATGCTATAAGAAACTCAAATCAAGCATACAGTACTAGGTGGTTTCCCTTATCCCTACTTGCTTCTATAAGGTCTGTTTGAGTACCAATTGGTGGCCCGAATAGTGTGTGAAATAAAATCAGTAAGCCACCACCAATGATGTCTAGAATAATTAAGTTAGTGTGTATAGTATAGTAGTGTGTAAGTATAACAATTAATAAACAATCCTAAAAACTATGAATTATTCAAATCGGGTTCCTAGAGGATGTCTGGCTGACACTAACTACTTCGTTATAGGCTAGGATTACTCTAATCTCAGTTTACCATGTACATATATTTGTAAGTAATTATTCATAATATGTGTGTAGGTATATAAACTATATACATGAGGACATATATATGAATATACATAGATACTAGGTGCTATCAGGGCCCATGGAATAACTCAGGTGTCCAAGAAAAATCAAATGATCTATATTCTCTAACCAGGGTGTTATAACTGAATATTAGGAGAATGTGAGACATCATTCTTGTCACTCGAGAATGTGTGGTGGGTCATCATGACCAATACTCAATCGAAGGGAATGTGGATCTTCATTCCCATTATCCAAGTAAATGGTGTGAGACACCATGCCCCACACCCAATATAAGAGAGCATGAAATTCTATGCTTAGAAATTCCCTTAATTGTTATCCCTCAACAAATATCCACATTGAGTTATAATAATCGTAGGTAATTACCTTCTAAATCATTTACATACATCTAACCAAAACAAACCATGGGTGTCACAAATTATATAATTCGTTATTTGTTTATAAAACATTTTTTGTCCTTACCAAATGCTTAAATTTAATTAAATTAAACCATTTAATTCATAAATCAATCCAAATCCAACTTACTGCCAATCCAAACCACATAAGTGGTTGTTTTCTCAGTTAAAAATTTATATAAATGAGGGAATTTAATTCAACACACCCAATGGGGTGGTAGCCAACGAGGTATACATCCTCCAATGGCTTAATATGAGACCATAAGATTATCTTAAAATGTATTAATTAATTTAAAAATAGAGAAACACAATTTTTGGAATCACATGAAAGAGTATGGAATGTATCACAATGATGAGTGATACAAAAATAAATAAAATTTTAGTGAAAATTACAAGACCACCCAACTTAGGATTGTGTAAGACTCCTCATTTAATATTGGCTTCAAATTTGAAGTAGAACAGAAAAAATAGAATAATAGAAAAATTCCATGAAAATATGGTGTATTAGCATGCACTAAAATAGTTCCAAAGACAAAGAGATAAATGAAGGAAGGAAAGTATCAAATTTAAGATCTTATAAGTTGTGATCAAATGTGATATATGGAACTCAAAATAGAGGTTGCATATAGTAGATAGATTGAATCCAATCATAGAATAGGAGGGGGTCTCCCTAGCATGTGGACCACTAGAAACAATAGGGAGGATGAGAAGGGTTATACCTTTAAAATAATGAAGGTAAAAAAAGTAATTTTGTCCAGTTTTAAATAGGTTTATGGTATGGCTGCATAGTTGGACAAACTGTGCACCTACCATTCATTCGGATCTATCCGGGTGTCAACCTTTACATGGTTAGGTGCTCAGTTAGGCTAACCGTGAAAAGAATGTGTAAAACCCATCTATCAATTTTTTAAGAAAGGTCACACAACCATACGACCTAGGTCATGTGGTTTATTCTAACTGTGTGTCCCTATAAATCCCCCTGGAGCACCCTTCATAGTTAGGCTAAACTGTGCGAGCTCAAGTTCATGGTTTAGAAAAACTATAAACCTATCCCTTTCATTCATAATATAGAGCTTTAGGCTCTGAATAGACCCCAGATACTCATAATACCTTCCTTAGTCATAGAAAACATTAACATGGATAAAAAAGGGTTTAAACTAAAAAATAATGATCAATACTTGTGTAAAATTCAGTTCGTTATATACTTTGTCCCACAAAATACCATTCTCCAACATCTTCCCAACACATACATAACCTAAAAGGCCTCCTATACAATTCCTCAAATGGAACCATCTTGATCAAATCCTAATAAATATTATTATAGGAAATCTCCACTTTGTAAATTTGTTTCTCCAAAGATCCACTAAATTCAATAATCCATTCCCAAGGCATGTATTCAAGAATATAGATGGGTCACTCAGTATATCCATCCATTTGGGGATGATAAACCAA
This sequence comes from Viscum album, assembly GCA_963277665.1. Classification (NCBI taxonomy): domain Eukaryota; kingdom Viridiplantae; phylum Streptophyta; class Magnoliopsida; order Santalales; family Viscaceae; genus Viscum; species Viscum album. Next base: position 1,946,153,976 of record OY728148.1, read on the forward strand.
GGTCAAATTTAATTGGAAACCCATCACTGCCTAAAATCTACTCCAAAACTAGGATATGAAGTGAGGTTCCCAATCTAAAATGATACTTGATGGAACACTATGAATGTTGATAATCTCTTACAAGTACATGTGTCCATGATCTTATACCTTCATTGAGTCCTTGATTTTTAGTAAATGCACTAATATTTTGAGTCTATCAATAATCACCCATATCACATCATTACCACTCGAATTATAGGGTACCCCGGTCACAAAATCCATGGATATCTCATCCCATTTACGTACTATAATTGGTAAAGGTTTCAATAAACCAGTAGGACATGAACGTGTTATCATGACACGTAAAATTTAATAAGTTTTTAAGATTGATTTATATTCTAGGGTAGACCCTAGGTCATCTATCAAAGAGTTTTGGGAGTTTATAGTGTGTATTTTTAATAAAGATTAATAAAAGGGGGTGATTTTGGAAACAGATTTAAGAAAATAACTTAACTTAAAGAGTTTAATAGTTGAAAACCAAGTGGATTTTAAAAAATATGAGGCAAAAGGGTTAATTTATATTTCACTACATACATTTAATGTTCATTGTTCTTTGACGTTCATTTAAGTTTGGAGTAATTCTTTGGTTGAAATTAATCAGAATCCCGAATAATTCCTATGATTTTACTTCAATGCTTAAAGAACCAAACCTTGATGTAAAAACCATATTGTAAAGGTACAGAACATATGAATGAAATAAGAGCTTCTAAATAAAATTTAAATCTCAAGAAATTGGGTATGAAAAGGATTCTTGTGTTTTCCAATCAGAACAACACAAGTCACGTACACAAACTCACACCGTTCGGTGAGAAATTAAGAGTATAACATTCACTTGTATCAAAACAATCATTAAAATAGGAAATCATGTATGGTGTATGGAATTAAATGTTTAAACACCCAAATTAATCCAAACCAATAGATAATATATGCATTTAGTCTCCCTTGACATGTGATATCCCTCACAACGATCGCCCACCGTTTAGCTCGACAGCGGGAGGAGGAGGAAGCTCGGGAGGAACTCCTTCTTCATTCATGATCCTCCTATGAGGATAGGGGCCTACAGAACTTATTAGATGAGTATAATACTCTTTTTGGTCTCCCAAATATTAGAGATTTTCCACCTAGACGAATTTCAAATGAGGAGCCCAAGATTCCATTTTATAGGCAAAGTGGAAGGTAGTTTTGGGAACACAGATTGTGTAAACCCACTTGTCCCATGGTTGTCAACCACGAGACAGCCTAACCTCGCTTTGAAAAAAACTAGAAACATGTTTACCCACCTCTTTAATATCTCCACCGAAAGTTTGGCACCATTTGTACAACTATATCCTAAGATATGGATAGATCACAGTACAACACTTTTAACTTCATGCAGATCTGGTGTGCTGGACAGATCAGACCAGTGGGGCCACCAGATGGATGAATGAGGCTTGGTTTCCTTCATATGAAATGTATCCCAATAAATTGTGGACCAAGAAACAAAATTTAATCCCATTTAGATTCACGGTTAAGTAAAATTATATGGTTTAGTAAACTGGTATGCTTGGATCATACGCAGCTTAGCCCATCTTTCTTGGACTTTATCATGTGCCCTCCAAATCACATCCACTTCAATGAAATTATCAAAAAAAATCATTTCCATTTTTAATAGTGATAATAAAAAAATAATGGAATCAAACATGAATTTCAATTTGTTATTATTTTATTAATTTTCAATACAAAACTAGTTTAACATAGTGGTGTAAGGGTGAAAATGAAACAGTGAGTCGTGGTGCGATCACACCCCCACACCTAAAAATTTACACAACTGGGAAAAGTAACTTTTCCAACAATTAGGCATATAGATATTTCCAAATTCATAAATATTTAACATTAAATTAAAATTTAATTCCTGATAGAAATGTGATCAAATCAAAAATCACACCGAGGAGTTATTCTTAGTGAGCATGGAAAACGACATCTCAAAAATTATATCCAAATGAAATTCCAAGAGATGTATGACACCAATTAAAGAAAATAATTAAAAAGTCAATCATGTCACTAATTCTCCATATGTGTGTGTGACAACCATTTCATGCTATTATTTCCACTTTATATCATGTAAATATAAGTTATTTTAAAAATTGTCTACTTACATGATATTTTCCACCAAACCTACCCTACATCCTTTGCAATAAAATTTCAAAACCCACTTACTTAATAATTCCTAGAAGTTAAACCATAAAATCCTGACCTAGATTTCCCCAAATGTTATCCATTTCATCCCCAAAGTGGCTCCCATAAGAAAGAGTATGGAAGAACCTAATAATAGACTGAAACTTGTTATCGGGAACAAAACACCTGAGGACTTGATCACTACATGTGCGCAAAAGGTAGGGGGAATCCCAAATGTACCAACAAGACTCATGTTTTAGACGTTCTGCCTGGGTTTTTTTTAAACTAGTAGGAATGAAAGATGCTACCAAATAATTTACAATTTCAGCATACCAAGGAATAACATCTTGCACTCGGTGTAGTTGATCATCAGGAAACATGTCATTTATGGGAATATAGGGGGATAAGTCAGGGTTCGAGGATGGTTGAATCCTACTGATATGGTCAGCCACCACATTCTATTCACCTTTATTATCTCTAATTTCTTGATTTAATTCCTGATGGAGGAGCATCCATTGAATGAGATATGGTTTGGATTCTGATTTCTTAAAGAGATACCAGAGAGCTACAAGGTCTGAGAACACAATGAATTTGGACCCTAAAAGATACAAACTGAATTTATAAAAGGTAAACACAGTACCAAGAAATTCATTTTCTATTGTGGTGTAGTTTTCTTGGGCATGGTCTAGTGTACGTGAGGCATTGAAAATGACATGTGGAGATCGATTGATCCTTTGTGATAAGACTACCCCAACTGCATAGTTAGAGGTATCACACAAGAGCTCAAATGGTAAATGCTACAGAGGTGGTTGGATTACCAGCGGTGACATGAGACTCCATTTTAACTTATTAAAAGATTACTCACATTTTTTATCGAAAACAAATTCCTTTTCTTTTTGGAGTATCCGGTACAGTTGGAGTGAAATCTTACTAAAGTAACGAATGAAACGACGCTAAAATCCAGCATGAACTTGGAAAGACCGCACATCCTATACATTTTTTGGGAATGGTAAGGAAGAAATGACATCTACTTTTGATTTATCTACTTGGATACCATCCCTAGAAATGACATGTCCCAAAATTATACCTTGCCACACCATGGAATTTAATTTCTCATAATTTAATACAGGATTATTTTCAATACATCGACGTAGGACTAAACCAAGACTACTCAAACATTCATAAAAATATGATCCATAAATAGTGAAATAAGCCATGAATACTTCCACGCAATTTTCTAGGTAATCTGAAAAAATATTAACCATGCAATGCTAGAAAGTATCAAGATCATTTCACATACCAAATGGTATCCTCTTATATGAAAATGTACCAAAGGGGAAAGTGCAGGTTGTATTTTCCTAATCCTTATGGGGAATATGGATTTGAAAACATCCAAAATACCCATCAAGAAAACATTAATGGGATTTCCCTACTAGCCTCTCAATCATTTGGTCAATGAATGGAAATGGGAAATGGTCCTTCCTACTATGTTGATTTATTTGGTGATAGTCTATACAGAAATTCCAAATATTCAACACATGAGTTAGAACCAATTAATCATTTTCATTTTTAATTAGAGTAAGACCCACTTTTTAGGAACTACTTGAACTAGACTGGCCCATTAGCTATCAAATATGGGGTAAATGATTCCAAAATCCAATAACTATTTTACCTCCTTTTCTACCACACCTAAGAGGTCTGGGTTCAGTCAACGTTGTGACTACCCCACTAGTTTAGTCTCATCATATAATAATATATGATGTGTGAAAATTGATGGGATAATACCAATAATGTTGGAAAGTTTCCATCCCAATGCTTTTTTATACTCCCTCAAAAGTTCAAGCAATCACAATTCATGATCAGGAGGGAGTGAACTAGCAATGATGGCAGAAAACTTGTTTCCATTCTTAATATATAAATATTTTAAATCTTGAGGTAGTTGTTTCAATTCCAATTCAGGTGGATTTTGGATTGATGGGGGAGTGTGTGTGAATGTGACAGGTCACTAATCTCATCTAACTACTCAATATAATCATCCTCGGATGAGGAATGAGCTTTTACAAGATTAGCAGTATCATCGATGGTCATGTGATCCTCAGTGTTAAAGAAATAATCAATTAAAAAACACGCATGACATTTTTCTAAACTGGTACAACATTATATGGATGATTAATTTCCTAGAATTTCAATCAATGATGAAAACAAAGAAAGGGGGTCAGAGGAATGAAAAGAAGTTCTTTTAGGGGAAGGGGGTACATGTATATAGTTAACAGAGAGAGAGGAATGTTCTTCCGAGGGGTGATTCATAGAATCAACGATGATGAAGTGGAAAATACCACCACTAAACTCCATAGATAATGTACCATTGTGGATATTAATTATGGTATTTAACGTTTTCAATAAGGGTCTCCCTAATATAATTGGGGCATGTCCATTCATTCTATCATATTCCATTTTTAGTACATAAAAATCAGCCGGAAAAATTAAAATTTTCACCCTCACAAGAACATCCTCTAACACAACAGAGAGGTATTTGGTACTCCGATTAATCAGTTGAACAAAAATTCTAGTGGGATTTAGTTCCCCGACCTGAAATTTAGAGTAAATGGATTGAGGAATCACATTTATAGAAGTACCCAAATCAAGTATAGTATTGGAAAAGAAATAAATCCCTATGGTGGAGAGAATTTATAATGTTCCCATATCATTTCATTTGGTGGGAAGTGATGGCTCTATAAATGCTGAGAAATTCCTCCCCAGGCTCACCTTCTCATCACCTTGAAGTCTCCTTCAGTGTGTAAACATCTTCTTCAGAAACTTGGCATGTCTTATAATTTTCTTCACACCATCAATCAAAGGAATGTTAACCTGAACTTTTATAAAAGTTTCCAATATTTCCTTATCAATTTTTGTTTCATTTTGTTTCCTAGTTTGGGTGGCCCTTTGGGTAAAAAGAAGAGAAATGGTTGGGATAGGTGACTCATCAACAGATAAACTCTTTCCTTTGGAAGGCCTTCTCTCAGGATAAGGATTTTCTTCTCTTGAACTATTTTCAGTAGTTGGGATGGTGGTTTCCTCATGAGTGGATGAATCTAATGGCGGGTTAATTTGGGTTTTAAGTTGCTTTCAACTCCTAAGGGTGATGGAACTAACATTTCCTTTATACCTAGGGTTAACTACTAGTTGAGAGGGTAGTTTACCCGACCCATGACTTTGAATTTCACCCACTGAGTTAGCTAGTTGGTCTAATTGGAGTTTTAAATCCTGCATGGATTCTTAGGTGGTTTTTTGGAATTGGAGATTGTTGTAATCTATTTTTTCATCATATATTCTAGGCTAGGTTTAGGTTTTGGAGGGGGTGGTTGGAAAGGCCTTTAAGGTGGTTGTGTATTTCTAGGTGTTGGTGGTGGATGACTACTTTTCCTCGGTTAGTTTCATTGTTGTTGAGGTTGGTTTGAATACCCCCTTTACAATAATTTTGGTTTTATTTCCACCCATGGTTGGATGGATATTAAGGTTCTTACCAAAACGGTTATTTATAGGGGAGTCCTAGAAATATTTCCTCACAACTCTCGGAGTTTTATCTCAATTGAGGAAATTCATCAGAGTAGTGGGTATCAGAAGAGCATGTACCACAATGGATAGGAGGAGGAGATTGGGATTTTACTCGGTAAAGAGAGAGTTGTCGAAGAAGGGTACTTACCTCTTCAAACTTTGTGTCCACCTACTTCTCAAATTCAGTATATTTCACCTCATAGACACCTTGAATGGGTACACTAGACTGTGAACTGAATTTTTTAGTGTTTTGCACCATGTTCTCAATTAGGGTACTTACAGCGATTGGGGTTTTATCCACTAGTTCACCACCTAAAGAAGAATCAATAATGTTATGATCATTTGGAATTAAACATTTAAAAAAATATCGAATTAAAAGATGATCACTTATTTGGTGGTGTGGACAGCTTGAACATTACCTTTTAAATTATTCCCAATATTCATGTAATGTTTCCACTTGGGATAATATTATCACACATAGTTCTTTCCTTGTTGTTACAGTTTAAGAGGCCAAGAAATATTTTTCATGAAAAATACGTTTCATGACTGCCCAGCCTCTAATTGATGAATTAACAAAGTAAATAAAGTCTTTTGTAGTGTCTTATAATGAAAATGTGAATGCTCTGATCTTTACTTGTTCTTCATCCACATTATCATGTTTTAAATTATAACACACTGTATGAAAGTTTTTTGAAGTGCTTATGTTGATCTTTTCCTGCGAGTCCATGGAATCTTGGTAATAAATGAATCAGACCTAATTTCAGTTCAAAATTAGGTGCCTCACCTTGTATTTGAATATATTTGGGTTGTATATCAACATCAGGTGAGGTTAGTTATTTTAATTGTTGGTTGTTTTCATCCATATTATGAAATTTTATTTCAGTTTTTTTATTGGTTCTAGAAGAAGAGGAGGAGGGATCAATAATATTTCAAATGTTTTGTGTGTCCTCCTTTAAAGGGTTCTCTTGTGCGTCTCGATGTTGTTGATGTAGGATCCTCCCCAGTTCGGGTTTGAAAGGTGGTAAGTCTCCCAAAGTGGAATGATTCATAAAAAACCTACAAAATAAATAAATCATAACACAAAAGGATTGGTAAATGTATAAGACAAAACCAATAAATATTCACAAAATTTAAAAAAAATATTTTCAAAAATACGCACTAAAAAACAAAGCACTCCCTGGAAACATTTCCACAATTTGAATGCATTGTCACGACATATCAAATTTATTATGTCTTTAAGGTTTATTAATAGTATAGGGAATACCCTATGTCATCTCTCAAGGAGAGTTGGCAATTTATAGTGTGTATTTTTAATAAATATTACAAAAAGAGGGGGTTCTTTGGAAAACAGTTTTAAGAAAATAACTTAACTTAAGGAGTTTAATTAGGGACAAACCAAGTGGATTTTGAAAAATATGAGACAAAGGGTTAATTTTGATTTCACCTAACACTTTTTAAGTTCATTTTTATTAGGTATTCATTTAGGTTTGTAGTAATTCTTTGGTTGAAATTAATCAGAATCCGGATTAATTCCTAAGCTTTTATTTCAAAGCTTAAAGAACCAAAGCTTGACATAACAATCAAAATGTAATGATCCATCGCTTATGCATGAAATAAGAGATAAAAATCATATTAAAATATCAATAATGTAGTTATGAAAAGTATTATTGTTCTTTCCAATCATAAATACACAGGTCAGGCACTCAAAACCTCACACCGATCGGTTAGAAACTAAGAGCATAACATTCACATGTATCAAAACAAGAATTCAAATATTAAATCATGTAAGGTATATGGAATGAAAAGTTTAAACAACCAAATTACTCTATAAAATAGCTAATATATGCATTGGAACTCCCTTGGAATGTTTTTAGCTCCCTCACAAAGAACTTCCACTGTTTAGCTCGACATCGAGAGGAGGAGGAAGCTCAGGTGGAACTTTTTCTTAATTATTGATCCCCCTATGAGGATAGGGGAAGCAATAACTTCTTGGTTGAGTATAGTAATCCCTTGGGTCTCCAAAATACTAGATATTTTCTTCCTAGTAGAACTTTCAAATTAGGACCCAAGGCTTCAATTTTATAGGCAAAGTGGAAGGTGGTTTTGGGCCCACTGATTGTGTAAAACCAATTGGACCATGGTTTTTCACCAATATAAAGACAACCCTCAATTTCAACAAAACAAGAAACATATTTCAACACCTATATAGTATGTTCAATGAAAGTTAGGCATAATTTTTACAACTAGATCATGAGATATAGACATATCATAGAACACCACTTTTGACTTCGTGTAAATTCACTATGCTGGAAAGATCAGGTCGTTGGGCCACTAGATGCACGAATGAGGCTTGGGATCCTTCATATAAAATGTAGTAAAATAAATTTTGGACTAGAAAACAAAATTTAATCCAATTTATATGCATTGTTAAGTATAATTATATGGTTTAGTAAACTGGTTTTCTTGGATCCTGCACAACTTGGCCCATTTTCCTTGGACTTCATCATGGTCCCTTCAAATCAACCCCAAATTCAATGAAATTATGAAAAAAAGTATCATTTTCCTTTTTAAAAGTGATAAAACCAAAATAATGGAATTAAACATGAATTAATTTTTTTATAATTTTTATAATTTTTAATACATAACTAATTTAGCATAGTGGTGTAAGGGTGAAAATGAAACAGTGAGTTGTCGTGCGTTCAGGACTCTAATGTTCCACCTTGATTATCTACTCAGTAGGACGTCATGACACAAGATCCATAATCTATCGTCTCATTATCTTCCACCAGTAATGAATTCCTAGATCATGATACATCTTGGTATCTCAAGGGTGTTCTGAGTTATTGGATCAGTATCCATCATCCATCAATTCTTGTCTCAGTTCTATCAGAACAACCATCCTTCCTCGAAATTGAAACACTCCCATGAGAGACTGATAACACTCACTAGAGGTATCCCTAGAATAAATATTCCCACTAATCACTGACACTCTATATACAAAACCCTTACAAGTAAAATTTGATAATCTATAAGTGTTCCAGCTTGACCACAAATAAGGAATACCTATCTATTATCTCTCCCTTAATCCAAGTTAATCTCAACAAACAAACCCATAAAACACATATCTTCAAATGATTCCTTCACTGTATGAGTCGATAATTTCCTTCTCAAAGAATCAAAAACCACGATCCCTTTTCTAGTGTTCTATGAAATATCAAAAATCAAAGGTCTGAAGGTTCTCCACGTAATCACTTTGTCTCAATATTAGATCCCTCTTGGTGAAGATATACTTCATACACTTATGGTCTGAATACACTATATACTACTCCGCAAATAAGTAGTGGAACCATGTATTTAGTTTAACATCACTTTCACCAACTCAAGATCATTAAAGGGGTATTTATTATCTTGAGTTCATAACTAATGAGATCTATAAGCTAATACTTGTATCACCTGAATCAAAACATAACTCAAATCTTCACCTAAGTCGTTGCTAAAAAACATCATATCCAAAACCTAACTCTAGAAGAATCAATACTGGTGCAAAATTATATCTCACTTTAAAATCCTAAAAATATCTATGCCACTTATCTCTTTGAAAAAATCATACCCTTATAGGTTAACTATATCATAGTGAATTCATGCTTGGAGAAGTCTCGAACGAAGTACTTATAAGAACCATCCAATTCTAGGAAGCTCTAGATTTAAATTTCTAGGATGAAACCGAGGAATCATTTACTAAACCTTCTCAACATCCACTAATACACCCTTCTTAGAAATAAAATGACCCATTAATTTCACAACTAGAATCCAGAAATGGGATTTGGATTACTTATCATGATTTTAATGCTCTTTTAATATTCCAAGAATGATATTCAAATTCTCAACATGATCTTTCTCTGATTTGGAATAAATAGGGATATCATCCATGAAAAAACTATAAAATAATCCAATATCTAAAGGAATATTCAATTCATAAAATCCACAAACACTATAAGAGAATTAGTAAGGCCAAATGGCTTAACTATATTCTCAAAATTCCCACACCAACTCCTAAACATCATCTTGGGAATATCTTTCTCTTGAACCCACATCTAATGGTACACTAATCTCATATCAATCTTTGATAACCAAAGAGATCCCTTGAGCTACAAAATCATTAATATTAGCCAAGGGATATTTTTTCTTAAGAATTAAGAAGTTTATTTTTTGATAATCAACAAAAATCCAGAGACACTCATCCGCATTCATTGAAATGGAACTGGAAATGCTGAAGGTGAAAAACTGGGATGAATAAATCCATTAACCTCAATATCCTAAAGATAAACCTTTAATTCATTCAATACAATGGATTTTATATATTATTAAGGTAAATATATGGGACTCATCCCTATAATCTTTTTGATATAATAGATAACTTCCATATGAGTTAGTAACTTAGAGAAATCATCTAGAAAACATTGGGATACTCACTCACCATCATTGAAATAGGGTCCATAAAACAGGGGTCAATAGTATCATGAGACATTTTTTATAAATAGAATGATATCACCTTAGTACTAAGTGAAACAGAACCCACTCCCTCTGATTTAGGATCCTAATTACCCTAAAAAATATGAGTAAATCCATTGATAGAAAGAAACTATAACCAACAATGATGGCGATATATATAAGATTTATAGTTAATAATCTAATCCCTCCCAATTATGAGAAAAATCATGTCATGTTAAATGAATAAAAAGTAAAATATTGTTTCTTGGTTAGTAATCATCACCTGACACTTGGTAAATCTATAGTCCTACTCCAAATTCTTTCTGAAATGAGTGGAAATAATCATTATAAAATACATAAGCTCTGAACACAAACCCAGTGCGTCAGTGAGAATGGATGATATAAAGTAATGAGTGGAACTAATATAAAATAATTCCATATCAATAGGGGATATATTAATCATTGTACCTGTAAGGTTATCTGGTCTTGCCTTTAATTCCTTTGGTGCATACTTCACTATATAGATACACTCAACCACATCACACCCTTTCTTCACAGCCTGATCAAAACCCTTGACACGTGGTTGATATCCCACCCATTTTTATGTTAAATATAAATTGATATCCCTTGTTTAAGGTGGATATATATCTAATTATGGAATAAAACATTTTATTAAATAAACTTTTCATTATATGGAACAAATCAAGGGATATTTTTAAGTTAAGTTTCTTGGAAATTAGGAACATAATACCTGAAAATATAATTCATTATTCAAATCTACATGAAATAATTTTTCATGGGTTCACCCTTAGTTAATTATACTTCATAACATATCCTAGGGATATACATCAAAGGAAAGGGGTGAACATGATCCTTGTGATATAATAATAAAGGGAGACATTTAACATGTGATCATGAGGTATATCAATAAGAACCTGAGGTATAACAATATAACATGATCAATAAAACATGAGGAATATCATAATAAGAAGAACATGAATCATAACATGGAAATTTGGCTACAAAATTTAAATATTATATTCATAATCATAATACTACAATTTATCACCAAGGTGTCATAAATCAATATTACCAAGGTTGTTCAACAAGGTATCATAAAACTTGTCTTCTCAAGAGATTAATTCTTTACCCAATGCATTAGAGATATATCATGGCACACCATTTATATTTATTAATAAATTTTATACACATATATCATAATAAATCCTTTTATTAATAATGAATTGATAATAAAGAATGGGTTTCTTATCAAGATCATGGCGTACAAAAAGTGATTAAAGACTTGATCATTACATCATTCTTAACCTACGTTAAGGGAATTTGGGTTTCATATATGTAAATACATGAATAAATAAATAATTTTTACATCTAAGTAATTACCCATGGAAAAATAAAAAGTTTGGTTATTCACAATAAAATAAATGAGAATTTCTCATGTAAAAGATAGAAATTAATTTGTCAGCATGACGGGTATAAAACATGAATTAAGGAAAGGTAAATGAGAGAGAAAAAGGGTAACCCATTGATAAAATACTATTCATACAGAAATGGGATAGTATAAAGTAGACAAAAAATTTGTTTTATCAATTAGAAGACATATCATAAAAAAGTAACTTGAATGAAAAAGAGAAATGAAGAATTCCCTTACCTAGAAGTGTTTCTCCTAAATGTTGAGGATGGAACCTTGGGGTAATAAGGACACCTCAGGGGGGATATTTTGGAGGGAAAATGACCATAACTTCATGGAGTATGGATTTTTAGTGTAGGGGAAAAGTGAAGTGGGTGGGTATTTATAGTAAAATTGGAGAAATTGTTTAATAATTTCCAAATATAGGTCTTGGAAATTTAGTTTATAGAAAATAAAAAACCATTAGCTTAACCATGTTTTTTGCTCATGTTTTTGGACATTTGAGTCACATTTGATGATATTTTAATCCATTATAATCCAAAACAATTTTTTAATACTTCTTTGGATATGGAAGAGCATATTTTCCACAAAATAATATTTTTAATATCAAATTTTCCATTTTAGACATTGGAAAGTCACTTTCAGGTTAGGAATGTCTCTTTTAGGTTAGGAAGTACACTAAAGGATACTAGAATACTTAATATTAATAAAACAACATATTTTGGGTCATGGATTTTTATTAATTAATTATTTCATAATTATGACATAGATATGAAACCATAATATATACCAAGAACCTAAAATTGAATTTTTACTATTCACAGAAAAATAACATTTTTAGAAATTTCTAAAAATTTCACCCTAACATAATTTCAATGTGATGATTCAAAATATAATATTTAATTTATCCAAATAATTATATAAATATGATAATTTTAACTTTAAAATATCAGAATCCTTATTTATTTAAAAATATCATTTTTTAAACACAGCCAAATTTCTGACACTTATAAAGATTTATTAGAACTTTATAAAATTATTTTATCATTAATATTTCAATATGTGTGTTTTTAAAGAATATTAATTAAAAAAATTATTCAGAATACCTTAGTTTATTATAAAATTGTATATATTTCCTAAAAATACAATAATTTTTTATTTTCATTCAACAATAAATTTATCAAATTTGACTTACTTAAACATATCTTTTATTAAACATAATTATTATCAAAAATGGGATTTATGGAATAATAATTTTATTCATACAAAAGAAAATACGCGTTGAGTAACTAAGGCCTAAATAGGTAACACCTTATTACACCTGTATACTTCTTAAGGTTAAGGTGTGTGATCGTGGTAGATTCATGGTGTGGTTCAGATAACATTGACTGGGTGGTAATCATTACTAACTTAAAATTATCCCATAGGTGATTTCTTTCAAGCCTTAATTATTGAATCTTGGATTGGTATTGTTTAAGGGTGAACCCCAATGATGGTATCTCTCTCACAAGTTATGACAAATGGGATTCAAATGACATGACTCTACTGGTTTTGGTCATCGTATTTCATTTTTTCATCAATTATCTTTTGTGATTAATACCTATAAACACTAGTTATAATGATAGAATTATTACCAATGGGCATAGTTTCCAATGGTCAAATAGACCAATGTTTGTATTTACTAAAGATCATATCAGACCAATGGTTACATAACTATTCCAATAGTCAAATTGATTCCAATAAATACCACTTCATTTTCTCACTCATTATTCACTATAATTCCTCATAACGTTATATTTTAATTTTCTATGAAATTTATTGTTTTACTAATATTTTGTTTCATTTCTATAGTTTTTTACATGTGGGTGATGATTCTAACTAATTGGGGTGATCGATATTTTCTCATTTTAGCTTTTCTATTTTATATTTTTTGTCCAATTGTAATGTTATTAATATTCATTAGTTTCTTAGATGACTAATTTAATGATCATTATTAATGAGAGAAACTTTGTTTCCACTATTTTTTGTAGATGTAAAATAATATATAATATAACTCACATTTTCTCAAGTAAAAAATATCATTTAAAAATCCTTGGTCATTACATTCTTCCACCCTTTATAAATTTTATCCTAGAAATTTCAACTCATATTCTCAGTTGAGAATAGGTGAGAGTACTTCTGTTTAATTTTTTCCTCTAGTTCTCATGTTTCCAATTCATACTTATGGCTTCTCCCTGAAAATTTGACAAGGTGACTTGTCTTATTACATTGAAATGTTTCTCTACAGTTCATGACCTCTACTAGATTCTCCTTATAAGAGAGGTCAAGTTCCAATTGTACCAGCTCCAGATTCAATACACGTGGGGGATTAGGTATGTAATTCCTCAAAATAGATATGTGAAATACATAATTAACTTGATATATATTTACTGGAAGTGAAATATGATAGACCACTGCTCCTCTGAAATCATGGATTGCAGGGGGTCCAATGTACCTAGGTCTAAGTTTCCTTTTCTTTCCAAACTGTATGACTCTCTTCCATGGTGATATTGGAAGGAAAATGTTTTATTAAACATAAAACTCCAAGTCCCTTCAAAAAATTTCAACACATCGCTTCTTCCGAGTCTAAGAATATTTTATATGTTTTTTGATATCATGAACTCTTTCCTTTATATATTTCACAAAATTAGGCTAAAACAGCTTTCTCTCACTAACTTCATCTTAATAAGTTTGAGTTCTACATCACTTCCCATATAGATCTTCATAGGGTACCATTTTAGTACTCATGTGGAAGTTGTTGTTGTATGATAACTCAACTAATGGGAGGTGTTGATCCCATAAACCTTTAAATTACATTGAATATGTTCTCAAAGTTCCCTCAAGTATCTAAATAAACATTTTAGTTTAGACATTAATTTGTGAGTGATAGGTTATACTAAAATTCAAATCAGTATTCAAAATGTGCTGAAGACTTCTCCAGAATTTTGATGTGAAACATGGATCATGAGAAGAAATGATTAAAAGTGGCACCCCATGAAACCTCACAACTTCAATTACGTATATCCTAGAAATTTTTTCAGGAGATAAATCTTCCTAAATATCAATGAAATTGGAATTCTTAGTGATTCAATCCACTATAACTCAGATCACATTATTTTCTTTGCATTTTCTGGGGAGACCAATGATGAAGTCCATAGTGATATTGTTCCGCTTCCATGTTTGTGTGGGTAGTGTTTTCATTACACCTTTAGGAATTTTTCACTCTGTTATGAATTATTGACAACTGAAGTGCCTTGTAGTGTAGTCAGCGATCTCCCTTTTCATATTATACTCGAAATAATGATCAAGAAGGTCCATATACATTGTAGTGAGTATAGGATATATAGAGAATTTAGATCTATGAGATTCATTCATCAATCCTCAATTATCTCTAGGATATATGGGACATATAACATTATATAAAAATTCAGTACATGTTCATGATTAATATTAAATTTAGGAAACTTCCCAATATCCACATACTCTATCTTCGTCTGTATCAAAGGAAATTATCTTTGACATCTCTTAATCTTATCTTGTAACAATTGTTAAAAAATCATTTGGGATAGGATTGATGATGAAGCATCCCTTATGATCCCTAGTTCCAACCTTATTAGATCCTTGATAAATTGATCTCCTTGAATCATTATCATTTACAACACAATAGGGTCTTTACTAATTAAAGAATTAGCGACTTTGTTTTCTCTTCGAGTATGATAATGAATTGAACAATCCTAGTTTTTAATAAACTCTAACCATATCCTTCGGCTCATATTCAATTCCTTTAGTGTGAATATATACTTCAAACTTTTCGCGCCTGTGTATATATCACATTTATTTCCATAGACATAGTGCCTCCATATCTTCATAGAAAAAATGATTGCAGCTAATTCTAAGTCAAGCATAGGATAATTCTACTCATGGGGACTCAAATATTGAGATGCATGAGTGATCAACCTCAAATTTTTCATGAGCATGCACCAAATACCTTTTAGTGATGCATCCCTATAAGTAAAAAATCATTCTCTAAAAGTGGGTAGAGTTAACATAGGTTTAGAATCCAATCTCATCTTCAGTTCTTAGAAATGTTTTTCACGCCCCTTTATCTAGATGGGCATATCTCCTTTTTGAGTTAACATAGTTAGTGGATTGGAAAGTCATGAAAAGTTTTTCAAAAACCTCCTATAATATCATGCTAATATAAAGAAACTATGAGTCTCGATAAGCATTTTGAAAATTATACCACTCATCCACAGCCTTTTTCTTGTTAGGTTCAACTGGGATTCCTTTTGTAGTTACAACATTCCCTAAGAATTCCACTTTTAATAACGATAATTCACATTTTCTGAATTTTCCAAATACATTCTCCTTCTTATGAATTTTTAATATAACCCTTATATGATAATCATTATCCTCATTACTTTTGGAATATATCATAATATCATCAATAAAAACTACCATGAGTTTATCAAGGTAGTCCTTAAAGACTCTATTCATCAAATCTATAAATATATAGGGAGAATTAGTCAACTCGAAGGGCATAAAAACGAACATAGAATCCAAATATCTTGTTCAGAAGAAAATCTCTAAAATATATTCTTTATTCACAGTCAATTATTGATACCCAGATCAGAGGTCAATCTTGGAGAAGAATTGACCCCCACAATGCTGGTCAAATAAATCATCAATCCATGGGAGAAGTAATTTTTCTTTATTATGATCCATTTAAGTTATTTATAATCAATTCATAGACGCATTGATCCATACTTCTTCTTTAAAAAAATACTAGGTGCTTCCCAAGGAGACACACTTGGTCAGATAAATCCCTTCTCCAAAATATCCTGAATTTATTTCTTTAATTCCTCTAACTCTACATTTTTTATTATATATGGGGACTTTGATATTAGCTTGGATCCAGGTATGAGTTCAATGGGGAAATATACCACTTTTTTTGGGGGAGTTCTATGTAACTCTACATGAAATATGTGAATGTATTGGTAAATGGTAGGGACAACCTATATACTTATACTTTCATTTCCTACTCCATATTTAATGATCATCTCTTTAAATAAGTCTATTATAGGAGATTCTAGACAACGCTTAGGTAGGGAAATATATCCTTTGAAAATAACTACAGGATTTATATTCTATACTATTGAAATTTTCTTACTCCTATAGTTGATCTTAGAATTATACTTTGAGAGCCAGTCCATCCCTAGTATAGTGATGAATTCTCCCATGGGGATGACTACTAGATTTGCAGTGAGATTATACTTTCTAAAGAAAATACCAGAGTTTCTACGCACCATTGATGCTAGGATAATCCCTCGAGGAGTCCTAGATAATAAATATACATCAATAATCTTGGGGATTTATTATATATTCTTTAAAAACTTGGATTAAATAATGAAATGTATATAACCAGATTTAAACAAAGTACTTTCTAGATTTGATAGCTCAAAAAGTGTACCTTACACCACATCATTTAGAGCCTCTACTTCAGCCATTATGATATAAATTTTCTAACCATTCATTGTTTCCCTATACTAGAGTTGTTGGTGGTTTTCCTTCATTATATTTTTTATTTAAAAATTAATTAGAAAAGTTTCTAAGCTATTTACAGCTAAAGAATTAAACATCAGGCTGAGCCTACACCATATTTCCTTTTTCGTTAGTATTGATAAGTTAAGGATTAAACTCACCATGATAGTTTCAAGATATATTCATGTATATTCTTCACTTGTATCACTTTCCAAACACAAGAAACTAGTTTCATAAATGATTATTCCCAAATATTTTGCCTGTGGGAAGTTTTACTTTCTTTTCTCATATTCTGTGATCAAAACTATTCCCTTAGTTTGGATTCATTGCACTATTATTTTAATTGACCCAATGTGACCACTTCATCTCTCCAAACTCCAATTCAACCTTTATAGCACTCCAAACTATATCCTCATATCATTTATAGTCTTGATTTTCAAAATTCCTCCATAGATGGGGTCTCATTACAAATACGAATGTATCAACATTTACATTAATATCCATAACAAATATTGAGGCATATTAAGTATTTATTTTAATTTTTATTTCATAGATTCCCATTACCTCACTTTCTATCTTCTTTAACTCTAGTAATTACATCTCTATTTTTGATCATGTCAAACGGGGAAACTATTTATTGAAAAATATTCCCTTGAACTCTTCCCACTCTATTTCATCAATCTCCCTTCTTGGATATATGATTTTAATCAGTTCCCACCACTGATCATCTTCTAATTCAAAGTGATATACTATCAAGTTGACTTTCTCTAACATTTAATAGTGGATTACAAAAAAGGCATTTTCTACTGTGTTAATAAATTTTTTAGTAATCAAAGGTTTAATAGATTCACTAAAATAATGTGGTTGTTGACTCATGAAGTACTCAATGGAAAGTTGTTCCGGTTGATGTGAATCTGGTTTCTCAACTTGATTCATGTTATTATTCATAACTCAAGATAGTTGATTCATTATCCTCATGAAGTTTTCCATTACATCTTACATCATTTTAGAAAGGTCAATAATGTATCATCCATTTCACTCTTCATTTACATAGTTACTCATATTTTCTATCATTTTTTCTAAAATAAGAAAACATTAAATAGAAAAACATTACTTTTTGGAATCATATAATTCTAAAGGTATTTCATTTCTTAGAGAATCACACTGAAATATGTAATTCATTAATATCTAATAATAATAATTAAATTTTGGATATATCCTTCATAATGCTTTATAAAAATATTGTGATTAACCAAACATATTCTTTGGGAGTATGAAATCAAGTGTACAACAAGGACCACTGTCATGAAATATGTTCCCAATTTACTCTAGATCATATAGTGTTTTTAGGGTTGTTAACTCTAGGTATATTTGTTCCAGATCCACGTCCACTAATACTATCTAGACATGGATTTCATTGCTTGGAAAAAAATCTCTTAATACTTCCCTAAAAAACCAGAATTTTTTTCTATATTTAGACTTGTCACTAGGGTAATTAATAAATTTTTCAAGTCCTAATTTCTAAAAATTACTAAAAAACCTTCAATAAAAACTATGGCATCCCGCCTTTTTGTTACATAAACGTTTCATTACATGGAAGAAAACATTGTGTCTTTTAAAGTTTAGTTTCTTGGAAATTAGAAACATAATACATGAAAATATAAGACATTATTCTAATCCACTTGAAATTATTCTTCATGGGTTCATCCTGAGTTACTTTTAATACATCTAATATCCTGGGGACATGTGGGAATGGAAAGGGGTGAACATGATCCCTTTCAGGGAATAAATAAGGGAGTCATTTATCATGTGATCATGAGGAATATCAATAAGAAAATGACGTATAACAGTATAACATCATCAATAAAAAATTTGGTATATCATAATAAAAATAACATGAATCATAACATAAAAATTTGGCGACAACTTTTAAATAATACATTCAAAATATTAACACCAAGGTTCATCACTAAGGTGTTATAAATCAAATTTACTAAGGTTATTCACTAAGGTATTGTAAAATATTTCATCTCTAAAGACTAATTATTTTCCCAAAACATTGTATCTATATTAAGGCACACTTTTAATATGTCTTAATTAAAATGATCCACATCTATCATAATAAATAATTTCATTAGTAACTCATGGATAATAAAGAATGACTTTGTTATCAAAATCACAACATACAAAAGTGCTTAAAGACTTGATCATTACATCATTATTAACCCATGATAGTGGAATTTGGGTTTCATATAATTGAATCCCAAATTGAATAAATAATTTTTAAATCTAGGTGAATACCCTTGGAAAAGTAAGTTGTTTGGGTATTCACAAAAAATGAAAAAAATTCATGTAAAAGAGAGAAATAAATTTAGCATCATGATGGGTATAAAACATTGATTAAGTAAAGGTAAAATTAGAGGGTACAAGG
Organism: Viscum album; assembly: GCA_963277665.1. Taxonomy (NCBI): domain Eukaryota; kingdom Viridiplantae; phylum Streptophyta; class Magnoliopsida; order Santalales; family Viscaceae; genus Viscum; species Viscum album. The sequence goes on from OY728148.1 coordinate 1,946,173,655, forward strand.
GTAAAATAAGGATAAAATAATATTCTTACAGTAATGGTATAATAGAATGTGGATAAAAATAAATTATTTTAAAAATTAGAAGACATGCCACAAAAAGGGAACTTTAATGGAAAAGAGATGTAGAGAATTACCTTATCTTGAAGAGTTTCTCTGAGATCATGAAAATAGATCCTTGGGGGATTAAGTAACCCTTGGGGGGACTATTTTAGAAGGAAAATGGTAATAAATTCATCGGTATTAGATTGGGAGTGAATAAAAAACGGGAAATGGGAGGGTATTTATAGGGAAAAAGAGGGAACTGTTTAATAATTTCCAAATATAGGTCATGGAAATATAGGTTGTGAAAAATGAAAAACTATTAGCATACCCATGGTTTTTATTAATATTTTTGGATATTTGTGTTATAATTTATGATATTTTAATCCTGAGGAACTAAAAACCAATTTTTAATACTTCTTTGGGCATTGAAAAGTAAACTTTTTACAAAATAATGTTTTTAATATCGAATATTCCATTTTAGACTTTGGAAGACACTTATATGTTTGGAAATTAATTAAAGGCTATTGAAATAATTAATATTAATAAAATAAAATATTTTAGGATGTCGATTGTGTTTAATTAATTATTTAATCGTTATGGAATAAATATGATGTCATAAAACATATAGAAAACACAAAACTATATTATTACTATTCACTAAAAACAATGTATTTTAGAAAATTATAAAAATGTTATCCTAACATAATTTTTACATTATGATTTCAAATATAATATTTATTTTATCAAAATTATTCAATAAATATGATAATTTTTACTTTTAAATATAAACATCCTTCTTTATTGAAAAAATTTAAGATTTTAAGACACTGTCAAATTCCTGACACTTATAAAAATCTCTTAAGACTTTATAAAATTATTTTGTCTTTTATATTTAAATAATAGTGTTTTAACAGACTATTTAATTAAAAAAATATTATTAATAATACTTGATTTTATTATAAAATTGTATATATTTCCAAAAATTACAACTATGATTTATTTTCATCCAACAATCAATTTATCAAATTGATCTTACTTAAGAATATAATTTATTAAACAAAATTATTCTAAAAATGGGATTGATAGAATAACCATTATAATTATACAAAGTAAAATAAATTTTATGTAACTAATTCTAGACACATAACCCCTTATTACACCTATGTACGCCATAATGGTAAGGTGTGCGATGGTGGTAGTTTCATTAGGTGGCTCAGCTAACATAGTCCTAGTGGTAATCTCCACTAACATAAACTTCTCTCATTGGTGATTTAATTGAATCCTGAATTTTTGAAGCTCGGATTGGGATTGGTCAAAGGAAAACCTGAACGATTCTACCTCCCTCCCAAGTTATGAAAAATAGGCTTCAAATAGCATGACTCTATTAGTTTAGAACATTGTTTCTCCTTTCTGAATCAATTATCCTTTTTCATTACTACTTATAAACACTAATTATAATGGTAAAATTATTTTTAATTGGTATATTTTTCTATGGTCAAATAGATCAACATTTATATTGACCAACGGTCATATTTGACTAACAGTCATATTACTATTCTAATGGTCACATTTGTTCCCATAAAAACCACTTTATTATTTAACTTAATATTCACTATAATTTCTCCTAAGGTTGTATTTTAGTTTTCTAGTATATTTAATAGTTTACTAATATTTTGTTTCGTTTATATAGTATTTTCCATGGTGGTTATGATTCTAGTAGATTGGGGTGATCCATATTTTCCCATTTTATCTTTCCTATTTTATATTTTTTTGTCTAATTATAATGTTTAGAATTTTCATTAGTTTTGTAGTACACTAATGTAATGATATTTTTTAATAAGATAGGATTTTATGGTTCCTATATATTGTTTATTTATATAATATAATATAATATAACATGTTTTTCCTCATAAAATAAATATCATTTAAAAATGTTGTGCCATTACACTACAGCCCAAGGATTCTCTATCACAAAAAGACTATAAATTATTATATTTCCCACATACAAGAAACACCCTAGGTTTTTTTTTACAATTTTGTATGATGTTTCCCTTTTTCAAAAACTAGTAATAGACCATCTGAATCTACCTAAAATCTATTGCGAACTCCTACCACCATCTTAGTGATGGTCGTCTATCTTCCTCTTCTAACCATAAAATGAATTCTGGCTACCTCATGTTGTTACTGATGCTCTGAATAGTCCTATCGACCCACCTATATCTACCTCATCCATAGCTGACTTATCTACAACCTCTATGAAGGTGGTTACGAACATGAGAATCAATATAAATTGGATTAAAAGCCTTAAACCCATCCCAAACCTCTATTCCTTGAGATAGTAATTAGAAATAATCTCTAAAGATATATGAACCAAATCAAAACATCAGAAGTATACTCCATGACAGAAAAATCTCTCTGTTATAAACAAATAAAATCCCATACCTCTATCACTATCAATGTCTCAAGATATAATTTTTTATTAAAGGGTTTATTAAAATTTATCTAGGTGTGATATTCTTGCAACTAATCTCACAAAATAGATTCCCACCACTTCATTCTTGACTCATTAAGTATATAAGTGGGGAAAACAAACATATAGTCATTCGGGGTTTTAAGGAAGTTTAAAATTATCTCAATCCCCAAGATACATTATTTTGACTCCTTAGGTATCTTATCTCTATGAAAGATTGTTGTATATTTCCTAGTGAATTATGAAGCATTGTACACCTTCTATTATAGTGGAAAATTGGTGACATGGCCCATGGATTAGATCATTCAGACTATAGCTTCCACCAAATCTGAATCAACTAGAGAATTATCCTACAGGACTTGATTTTCATCTTCCTCTCTAGTATTCAGAGTTGTTCTTCTTAAAGGATCTATATTCACAATAAAAAAGAATATTGAAACCATTTAGAATGGAATTTGATTCCTTTATCATAAAAAATTATAAAACTAAAAACCAAAAGTCTAAAAATACCAACAAAGATACTAGAAAACCCCGAATTTCCTATTGCAACTTGGTTTTATCATCAAACTGAGCTGTCCAACCACACTCCCACACTACCTCTAAAGTCTCTACATCCCTATCTCCAGGCTATCAATAATATCTAGATAAAATAGAGTGATGCATAAGGATGGGCACATAATTTAATGATAACCTGACCCCATGATACTAATTTGTAACATACCAACCCAATTCAACCCATAATGTCACCCAAAGTGGCCCACCACAAGGAATGATACTCATTTGGGATCACCATAGGTTGGAGACAAGAACCATGGAATCATACAAAGAAAAATGGGAATGATTTCACCCTCAATAGAAATGTGATAAGATAGAAAAAATAGAGTATCACAACAGATCTACAGAAAACATCACATTTCAAAAAAACCAAACCATAATGGTAATATTTAACAAGGGGATAACATGATCTAGATAAAAAAACAGGAGTCACATCGATATGGGACTCAAATAAACCCACAGGTCCATATCCATGTGACCATATGTCAGCACCATCATCCCAACCCACTTGAAAGGAATATAATATAGGAGAGTTGTCCACTATATGATGCTCTTCACTTTACATATATCTATTATAACCATGGCTATACATGGATAAAGGAAAAAATTAGTGTGTGAATACTAAATCTAAAAAGGATACCACCAAGAAACTAAAAAATGTATATCCAATTGAATCCAATAGTTCTCATATAAAATAGAATTCTAAAACATTTCTAGAAGAAATCATTCTCCATACAAAATCATCCTTTGTATTTATTTTCAAAAACATTCCATAAAATAAATATGACATAACATATATCCATGGGGAAAAAGGAGATGTAAAAAATGGATTCCAAGCATCAATATTCATATCAATTAGACGAATAAGAATATCAATATACATTAGTTTAATGTATCCAAAAATTTCTAAAGGTAAACCCACTACAAAAGGGAGTACACAACTAAGAAAAATAATAAACCCAAGCTGGGATAAGTTAACTCTAATGTATGGGAACCTAAGTTCTTTAGAAATGATACTCATTAGAAATAAAGGAATCATGATCACGCTAAATAGTGATATTTAACTCCACTATGGATCATATATTTCTAGTTTCCACCATACACTAAGGCCTTATCTGTGAGCTATTACATCCCCATTTCATTTAAGAAAAAAATTCATGTTTTACAAAACAATTTCCAAGGTGAACCCATTTCATTTCCAGGCCACATTTTCATAAAAAAAATTCAATAGTGATACCCCACAACATCAAGGCTTTAAAAACCATTCTCATTTCTAAACCATCATTGACACCTTTGAAAAATACACAAAGTGCATAAAATCTAGTCTTCAAAGAAACCCATTTTAAAAACACTTCCCATTTCCACCAAAGATCAATGAAAATATAATTATCTAATTTCATAAAATAAAACCAAAGGAAATAAAAATAACATAGGGAATGCCAAGGAATATCCCATAGGATAGAGATGCCTACCTCAATAGTAAATAAATCCATGTTTACTTCAATATTAGGGATAGTAAATGAGTAGATATTATTCTCACAAGACTTGATCTATAAAGAGCATACCAGAAGAGAATAGAGACTCCCGATGCTACTTCTTGATGAAATATAATCATTAAATGCTCAAAACTCCTTCCTATAATTCATTGAATCTAGAATTTGGTCCAAAGGGGAGAGGAAGAATAATTTAATAAAGGAAAACTGATACAAGAGACGCATTAAACTCCCCAGTTAAGGTCACACATGGTTGGAGTAACCACCCCTGAATTATTAGGCATCAATCACAAATTTCAAAAATATGAAACCCCCTGCCACCATGCCCTAGTGTTTCCTACCATAGTGTGGTGGCCTCACCCAGGAGACCGACCATGGCACCAAATGTTCCATAACCCCAAAACCCACACCATTTTGGATTTCCCATATATTTCTCCACACCCATAGTGGGGAATTTAGTTCATGAAACATGTGGAAACCACCAATGTGCTCCACCCATGGCCACGTCAAACCCCAACTACTTTGGTCCTAGTCATTTCCTATAGGAAACACACTAGCACACCACAACTACCACCATAGTAGTGGTTGTAGAAACACAAACTCTATTAACCCAAATATAGAGTTTAATTTCTTACATTAGTACAAGATACAGGGACTCTCACCAAGAATGATTGATTAGTTTATCAGTCTTGGAAAACTATATACAGACCTGATTCCCATATTATATTGTAAATATAAAATCTTATAATTGTAAAATTCATATATCCTTAATATCATTATTAATATCTTTATTCAAATATTTTGGAAAGGAAAATAAATAAATTTTTATCATATATGATCAATAAGGGTAACATATAAAAAACATTATCATAATTAAATAAGGAATAATCAACGTGGTGGGGTGGATAATCAAAACACATTCTATTCAATCAACACTTTATTTTAACGAAAAAACATGGATAATATTAATATATAAAACTCATGGATATTATAAACTAAATTCTTAATAAAGGAAATTGATAATTTTGTATATTCATTATCAAAACCTCTCAAGCAATATATTATGAATCTTACCATCATGGACTTGTAACCAAGACATGATTCTTAATAAATGAATAAGTGTAAAGGGAATACCCATATTATACAAAATTCCAACTATTTTGTCTCATGAGAACCGTTCATGCATTGAAGGTATATCTATAACTATTCCCAACCCATCACTTTCACATCCTATACATTCCTTATATTTTGAATGATCAATAAACTTTTTTCTAAAAATTCCTTATGAGTCAAAAAATTAACTATATTGAATCAATAATAAGGAACATTAATACTTTATCATCATAGACCATATAGAGAAATAATAAAGATTGTATCATTGGGTCATGTCTCTATTAACATTAATGGGTGTTTTCATATTTGAAAATCCCTTTAAAATACCACTGGAACATTTCATGAGGAAAAATATGCTTTTCACATTGTAGTCATTTATTAAAATCTAAAAAAATAATTATTATTAAATAAAACATTTTATTTCAAAATAATCATGAAAATTTTTAAAGGAATATTTAAAACATTTAGTGGTTAAAATAACAAGAAATTTCATTCATGTCATATACGTTAAAACAAATATTCCTTTCATATTTTGGGTAAAAATTAAAAATTTACTAGTTTGGAAAATGAAAAGAAGATTTCAAATAAACAATTTTAAAAATATTGTGTGTAAAAATGAATTTAAACAATCATAGGATAATATTTAAAAAAAATAAAAATGTAAATGGATGAAAAAATATTTTCAACAGATGAGAGGAATAAAGTGGGTTTTCCATAAAAACATTATTTTAGTTTCATGAATAATTAAAGAAACAAATGAAAGGAAAAAGTGTAATATGAAAATATAAAAAAATGATAATAAAATTTAAGAGTTTATTTAGAGATGGGTCATAAAATTTCATCATTATAAACATAATCAAAAACAATCCTGATAAACATTGAGATTATAACATAAATATTTTACCTCAAGTATTAATTGCCTATTAGGTGATTTTAAACTCATGTATAATAAATTTAGATTGATTTCACTTCTACAAAAGAACCATATTCATACTTATAATATCATATATAACCCCTTTTTAATATTCTAATGTGCATTTATTAATAATTATTTATTAAGATCGTCATTGTTGGGTGTTAACTTTCTCATTTTTACAAAGAGTTTTAGTTTAGTAGTTCTATTCATTGTACATTGATCATGGTAATATAATATATAAAATTTTAATCATGATATAGATATCTTATCTATTCAATATAAATATATTTATAGATATCCATAAAATGGTATAGGTTGAAAAATGAATTACATCATTCAGGGAGACGGTTTTCTATACATATGCATGAATGTTGTTTTCACTTTTTGATGGATGGAAAAAAATAAAGGTAAATAATAATTAAATTTTATAGGATAATTTATATATCTTATATGTTAATTAAATATATATTTATTACCATACATGTAATTCAGAAATGAAAGTGAATTACATTGCTTCATAGAGGTGGAAGTCCACACATACGCACGAATGACGTTTTCATTTTCAAATGGATGGGAAGGTAAAAAAGTAGAAATGATATTATATTTAAAGAATAATTTTTATGTCATAAATATAATATAAATTCATTTTTTCTATATTTATATCCATACAAGTAAAATGGTGATGAAAAACGAATTTCACCGCTATGCAGAGATAGTAAGTAAGTCATACGTACACACAAGTGATGTTTTTTCTTTTCATAGGATGAAAAAAGATAAAAAAGGTTTTCCCAAAACCATAAAAACATATCAGTATATTGATGATATTGTATTTATTATTTTAGGATGGTTTCTAGTGTCGTCCCAACTGAAGTGTTTATTCCGACATCCAAAATTGGAATTCCCTTTCTTACTACTAGTATAGCGAAAGTATGGGGTCGATCCACAGGGAGAGTTAAGGTGTCATGATACTTTATTTATGATTAATAAACTAAAGGTACCAAATATTAAAAATGATGTTTTTTTTGTGGTAATTTTTTCAAAAGGGCTAGTAATTAAACTCTTCCAATTCAAATCTAATTAATCTTAAGAACAGAAAATACACTTAAAATGATTTTAGATGTTATATGATAAAAATGTGCCAGGGCTATGAATTTTTGTGTAGGTCATCAAGAATCACTTTTCCTATTGTGTTTTTTGTTCATAATAACTCTTATTTTTGGATTTCAAATGTGTCGGAACTCCCATGGCCCGATGAGTTCCAATTAAATAAATAGAGATCAATTCCTTGGTCTGGAATTTTATTCTTATTAATTTTTATTAAAGACCTGCCCTTATAAGATGACAAGTGTACCCAATGATCGTGAATTTAGTTGTTGTAATCTCCCTGTGGATCCCCATAAACTCCATTCTTGGTCTGATATGGGTTTTTCAATGAGATTCATCAAGAAGTATCAAGGGAATTATGAGAGAAATATTAACAACATGAATATAAGAAAATTGATCAATTAATGAACCCGCATTCTTCCACAGCCCCAACACATGGAGAATTTATCTACACATGGAGTAAATGATGACAAAAAAACTTGTAATGCATGAAGTGTTCATTATAGTGAATATTAAAAAGATAAAACTGACGATTACAAGAGAAAAACTCCAAAATTTTCCCTAGAATTACTTCCACGCTCTTCCTCTACCAAGAATTATGTCCTCCTGATCATCCTATAGCTCATAAGTGTCCTACTCACTATTATAGGCCCTCCCCCACTTGTTCTAGAGTGTTTAGGGGTCCAAATCCTAGGTCATAGGTTGGGTAGGTGGGTAGATAGGATTAGGTGGTGAGATGTTAAAAGTTGCATGGTTACAACACACAGGTATATAAACTGTACACCAACCGTGTTCATGGTTTTATCTATAAGAAGACAAGTGCACGGGTACTTGGGTTGGTCCATTACATGGTTCGAGAAACCATGTAGAGGGTCTTTATCTCAACAATTCACACCCCATGCAGTTTCTTTGGTAATCTGCATGGTTTTTCAAACCATGCAGAGACCGTGAAGGTTTCCTCTACATTGAAAAAACAAGATCTTCCTGACATTCGGGTCAGGGTGCTCAACTTGGGTGATATAGTAGTAGAAAACACCATGTAAAAGGGTCTAAATGCCTCCTCTTTTGATCTGAATCACCCAAAAATGAAATGCCTTTAATTTTCTTTACTTGGTGACTAAAATACCTATCAATACATAATTAAATTGTTAAAATTCATAAAAATCCATTCCCATAATCATATTCAAGAAACTTAACAAAGTGGAAATGACCTATGAATAACAGTGCATCAAAAATCCCCTATACTTGATTGATTGTTTTTCCTCAAAAAAATTCCTAGAACATCATTTTAGATGAATTACCAAATCAATAGGTATAAGTGTCATAGATTATATCAATCAAATGAATATTTATTTTGAATGGATTATAGTTAAAATTTACTACATTTATACTTCATGGCTCCCCAAATTTGTGAAATTATCTAACAAGGTAAGCTTAATCTAAAACATCCAACCATTCATTCATAAATCCATGTTTCTTAAAACTGAATTTTCCCTTATTCATTCAAAGAAATTTCAACCTCCATTTCCATATCATCATGAACTTAGATTGGTTAAGCTCAGTTTTCATCATTTCCAATTGGTGGGCTACAACTTTTATAGTTCACACACCCTCGTTTACTTGCATATTTTGGAACATGATGAAGGGTCATCAAAAATATTGGGCATGCCTTTTCATATCTCTAATATTTTTCATTGGGATGAGATATTAGCATTACATTAGGGCCCAATTTTTCTTGTTAATACATGACAAAAATTTGGAGAAAGTCAAGAGTTTATTAAATTAAGACCGCATGATAACCACTAGTGCAGAAAAAACAATTCCCATGCCTCACCTCTCTTTATTCCCAAATTGAATTCCATTTAAGGGATTCTTTAATTGAAATTAATCCACCAAAAAATTCATTTTTAAACAAAACAAATTCTAAATTAATGACTAAAGGTTCCTTATCAAGTTTTATAATGTTCAATCATATCAGAATCAAGGTTTTTAATCTGGACATATGAGAAATTTAAAAAAAAAACCAAAATCTATTTTTATCCAATTGATATAAGCCTATGGGACCTATAGCAACCCTTTAGAAAACTCCTAATAAAACATGTTGTCCTAGGTACTTGTTAAAGAATTCAACAAAATAGGGTGCCATATGTGGGAGCCCTCCCTCACAATTAAAACTGGCCACAGTCCCTCATGAAGGTGGTAAGGTGGAGAAGGGTGGGCAAGGTATGCAGGCAAGGGGAAAGAGAAAAATAAATGAAAGAAAATATTGAGAAATGAAAAACTCCACTAGAAATATGGAAATGAGATGGAAGCAATCGGTTTGTAAGAGCCTACCAAACAGAAGATTGGCTTCAATATGGAAAGAGTGAGTCACCTACTGACTAAAAAAGAAAACCATAAAAGTAAATCAAGAAAACCAAAGTAGGGAGAACTAATATGAAGTATACAATCAAACCATGAACATTAATCACAATATTAGGAAAGAGATGATAACAAAGTAACACAATATAGGTGGCCAAAAAGAGTAGAAACAAAACATCATCAGTGCCATCCCCTGAAGGGATCTAAGGGATCAAAAAAAATGTGCATGGTCAGCGTCATCCCAGGTGGTATCGGCAATAGTCAAAGTAGTGGACATCCCTTCGGTGTGAGAAGAGGTGGTGGAGGGACCACCCATCAATGAGGAGCCCAAAGTAGGATTAGGATGGAATAGTGCATCTCCATACATGTAACTGGAAGGAGGATGGCTGGACACAGCCTCATAGAGATTGGGTGGTTGAAGATTGGTTAGGCTAAGCCCTTCCACCTCCATACTCGTTTTCTCTAAATACCTATTGAACATCAAATATTGTTCCTACTACCACTTCCATAAGAGGTTTGGGTCAGTATATGGGATTCCTTGTAGTATGGGGTATGAGGGATAGGGTCGGAAATGGGGTGTACTCATATAAGCAAGGGGGTGGTGGGGGAAATGGTTCATCTTGAGGAGAGTAGTGGTGGGAGGTAGCAGGTGCAACAGGAGGTGCCTCTTCTTCAGTGGCCTCATGTTGGGGTTCAGCTGGGGTAGCCATGGGATGGATGTGAAACTGATACCTAGTTCCGTCATACTTTAGCATCCATATATGTTGGATGAGGATAATGTAAAACAAACGGTTCGGTGGTAGTTCAATAAATTTTGTCTCATAAAATTCAATATCAAATGTATCCATCAAGAGGGTGGTAAATGGTCTGGGAAAGATATCCCCTTTTGGTTTAGAAAACATATTTATCAGGTATTGTTAAAAGAGAAATGCAAGGTTAACCTCAACACCAGTGATCATGGAGTAAAATATTAACAATTCATAATTGCTAACATTTCCATCATAATCTGACCAAGCTGTGAAGCATGTGGTAATAATCTGAAGAAAAATATGATGAATGGTATTAAGTAGTCGGGATGCCCTGGCTGTTTGGGGAACATATGAATCGCTGATTTGGGAAATGGTGGCCTAGAAGGATTGAGTATCTATGGGGTCCTGTTGAAGGTGTGACTCAGCCTAGGAAATAGTTTCCATGTATTCATGATCATAAATTCTAATGAAAGTGGAGAACTCACTATAGAGAAAACTGAATCGTTTTTTCATAAGGTGGAATATCACATTGCCTTTGGCCTCACTCAAATAGCCTTTCACATCTTCATTGTACCGATCATGGCACTGGAAGGTTTCTACAAACACTTCTAAAAAAATAGGTAAGGTAAATTCCACCTTTTATTAGCACTAAGCAAAAGGCGCTAATAAAGGAACCCTATAGCAGTGCTAAAAATATATCGCTGATAGAGGGATTCTTTATCAGCCCTTTTCTAGCACTGATAAAGAATCCCTTTATCAGTGCTAGAAAAGTGTTGATAAAGGGTACCTTTATCAGCACTAAAATTTTAGTGCTTATAAACGGTACCCTTTATCAGTTCTTTTTTAGCACTGATAAAGAGTCCCTTTATCAGTGCTAAAAAATCCCTGATACATGGAGGATTTATCAGTGCTTTTTTAGTGCTGATAAAGGTTGCCTTTATCAGTGCTTTTTTAGTGATGATAAAACCATAGTCCTGTATTTTATAAAATTGGGCACACATTATCCTCTGTTTATCGCGCCCTTAAGCTCTCGCGGTACTGTACCCCTGCGACAACTCCCCTCCCCACCCTCTGATCTTCTCATTTTCATACCTCCGCCACTATCCCTACTCCTTATCCCCCCCCTCGAACCCCTTACATGGATCCTCCTCCCTACAAACCATACTTCTCCTCCTCTCCACTCGACCCTACTCCCCATGATCCCCACTCCTCCATTTCTCAACGGTTGGCGGCTCCTCCCGTGCACCTCCTCCCCTTGCGGTTGCACCTTCCCCTCTCGATGTAGCGCAGAAGGCTCCTTGACCACTCTGCGGTTCTTCTCTCCCTCGATCATGGGTGAGATATACTCTAGGTAAATCTCTCACTTTTCTTTTTAGGTTTATTTTTGGTGGATAGGTTTTGAAGTGTAATTTTGGTTACTGCATGAAGTATTTTTGTCATGGTGTAAAGATCACTAGGTTATTCTTATATAGGGATGTCCTTAGATTAATCTGATATACTCCCTTTTTATTTTGAATTTCTTATATGTTTTCCCTTTCATGCTACTATGTATGGGGTATTTAAGACTATGATCATAAGGGTGATGGTTAATTGATGTGATTGGGAGCATGTGGTGTGGTAATTAATATAGTAATGATGGATGGATTATTGTGTGGTTATTATAGAATTGATATGGCTATTTAGGCAGAAAATAAGTGTTTTTATGGATTTTAGAATGTGTTTAGTAGTATTTTATGTCATGAAAATTTAGTTGTTATTGGGTGGTGTTATAATTTCCTTTTGGCATAGAATATGGTTGGAATAAATGAAAATATTAATGGGTGATGGTTTGGAAATTATAATGATGGTTTGTTAAATGATTAATGATAATGATTGGAATAATTGTGTTTAATAAATGGTTAAAGATAGAATAAATGTTATTAATGATTAATTAATGGATTATAGTGGGTAGTAATTTAATGATTTTTTTTACATTAAAATGGTTAACAATTGAAATGCATATGGTAATAAAAATCAAAGAAATTATAATGATAAATGAAATGAGAATTTGGTAATGTTGATAAGGTTGCTTATATGATTTGTTGGGGATTATTTGTGGCATTATAATGGAAGTGGTTATTAGAGGGTGGTAGTAACAAGGCAATGGTTGATGTGGGTGTTTGCAGTGTTAGTTTGGTGTAAACCCTTAGTAAAGATTTATGTTTGATTATATACTTATTATATTTTCTTATTATTTCTTACGCACCACCACTTGAGTCGAGTAACCTGATTGAAATCCATATGGGTACTTTGGTTCAGAGTTTTTTTCTCAATATCTAGGTTATAGAGGGAACACATATAGAACCAATCCATCTTCCCTTCTCCCCCTTCACACTTAGTATGAGTTGTAATGGCTCACAGTGGGTGTATATATATGACCTATAACGATTCTAGGTTTTGGTGTATATATATTTTTTTTGACATGATTATGTGTATTTGGTGTGGATACATAGTGGGGGATGTGAATTGTAGGAGGCGAGTATGATGTTTATGTCCTTCATGTTCATGATATCATACTGTGATGAGGATGTGTTGTGTGGTTGTGATGTCGATATGGGTTTTTATGTGTTTGTGACATATGTATGTGTGGATATATGGTTATGAGATTATATAGAAGGGGTCTAAGCATAAGAAATATTCCATTAGAGTGTGATGATGAACAGATTGGTGGGGAAGTGGATGTGGGGTAATTTATTAATATATTTTTTTTTGATATTATGTTACTATACTTGAATGTGATATTGGGTGAGTGATCCTTGGTGAGGTTGGGTGATATATGACCACATACTGGTGTGTATTAGATCTGTTATTTATTCACTAAGGCATTAATATATTTCATATACATTTTCATGAGAGGTTTTGGGAAGGATCGTACTGAGTATACTTGTATGCTCTCCCCTATTTATATAATTATTTTTATAAGTTTTTGAATATGGATTTGGTGACCAAGATGGAAATTACTATCTTGAGGCTAGGAGTTACTGCCAGAGCCACTGGTGTAGGATTTTTTTTTTGATATTTTATTTTAGATACCTTTTTTATGTATGAAATTCACATGAATTATGGATTGGGTTTTATTTTATATTATATGGATTTGATTGGTGGTTTATCTCTATTATTGGGATTTATGAGGGAAACACCTCACATTTCATTTTTTTATAACCTCAATGCTAGTCTCTAGTCTATGTACTATTATAGGTAGGATTCATGAATTACACTTATTTTCATTGCCATTTTAGGAGCGGTTCCTAGTAGTGGTAAGTTATGATAGTGCGGTATCAGATCTTTAGTAGAGAGTTAAGATGGAGTTTAGAATAAGACACTCATGAGGATTTAATGGGATGATAGGTAAATAATATTTGTTAAAATTTTCATATGGGATAACATGGGAGACCATCTATGACACAAGTGATTATCCCCCCTATGATTTAAAGTATGTAACTTGAGCTTACCAAAAGTATTAGGCATGATGATATTGAATGTAGGGTAGAGACCTATGAGTAGTAGATGTATCATTCTTGATTATTCTTGTATTTGAAAGTCATATTTTGTGTATTTGATCCATAAATACTAATATTTGATATGAAAATAGGATGGAGATGAATAAATATTGGATGTATGTTAATCATTTGACAATATAGTATGAGAGAGGAGTGAAAGAGTTCATCAAGTTTGAAAAGGATCATGCAAAAGATCCTTCTCAAATCCTTTGTCCATGTTTACGTTGTTATTATTCTAGACTAATTACTTCAGAGGAGTTGGAAGAACATTTGATATATCACGGAATATATCGGAGTTATAAATGTTGGAATAAAAACGGGGAAAAGCGAATGTAGCTACTGGATAGGATAAAACTGCATTTTATGGATCATCAGATATGAATAAAAATATGGATAATGAAGAAGACCATATGGAGGATGTGATTACATATGTCAATGATGATGAAGATCGTCTTGAGAAAATGATAAGGACAATTGAAGATGAACTCTGTGATTTCCCAAAATTGTTTGAGAAGCTAAAGAGTTGTGAAAATATGCCATTTTATGCTGGTTGTGCTAAATATACAGCATTTTCAACTATACTAAAGTTGTAAAAATTGAAATCAAGCAACAGATGGAGTGATTTCAGTTTTACAAAACTACTTGCTCTCTTGAATTACATGCTCCTAGAAGATAATGATCTCCCTATCCGGACATATGAAGCTAAACGAATGCTACGCTCAATGGGTATGATTTCTAAAAGAATACATGCCTACCCGAAAGACTGTATATGTTTCTCAAGGAGAGAAAATCACTTACGGAATGACCAAAGTGCGGTGCTTCTCAAAAAAATAAAGACAAATCCAATCCTACAAAAGTTTTTTGGTACTTTCCAATCATTCTAAGGTTTAGGCATCCATATGGAAGTGAAAATACTGAAAACAGTTGTTGTGGAATGCTTATAAAAGAAATAAAGATGGAAAATTACGTCATCTGGACAACTCTCCTCAAGGGAATAAAATTGATCATGAGTATCCTGAATTTGGAAGAGGTGAGAAACCTTCGTCTTGCGTTATCTACAGATGGAGTGAATCCTTTTGGTTTTCAAACCAGAACTCACAGTACATGGCATGTTATGTTGTTAAATTATAACTTTCCATCCTATTTATGCATGAATCGGAAATTCATCATGTTATCTATGCTTATATCAGGAAAAAAACAACCAGGTAACTATATTGATGTTTATTTGGATCCTTTGATCAAGGATTTTAAGTTATTGTGGGATTCAGGTGTTATGTAATATGATGCTTATAAAAGTGAATACTTCAAGTTGAGAGCGATGTTGTATGGGATGATAAATGGTTTCCCTGCTTATGGAAATTTTTCAATCTATAGCATTAAAAGAACTCAAGGGTGTCCCATGTACAAAGAAGATATGGAATCAATTTGGTTGAAACATTCATCGAAATATGTGTTTCTAGGGCATCATAGATTTCTACCTCATTGACATAAGTACTGATCATTGACGACATCATTCAATGGAAGTTCATAACAATGCATAGCACCATCTCCAATAATTGAAGATCAGCTGTTTGAGAAAGTAAAATATGTGAACACTATTTTTGGTAAATCTTTTTTGGAAAACCTTACAAAAATCAGTTAGAAAAAGAGATTAGTTTTTTTTAATTACCATACTGGAATTGTTTGTACGTCAGACATATTATTGATGTGATGCATTTGGAAAAAAATGTATGTGACAGTGTTATCAGAACATTGATAAATTCCCCTGAAAAAAAAAGATGGAATTAAGGCAAGGTTGGACATGGTTGAAATGGGAATACAAGAAGAGTTGGCTCCCGTGAAGGGTGAAAATTGAATGTTTCTTCCTCTAGCTGCTTACACTCTTTCTAGAGAGGAGAGATATTAGTTTTTCAACTTCTTCAATGATGTAAAGGTTCTAGAGGTGTATTCATCAATTATCAAGAACATTGTGTCAATGAATGATTTGAAGTTAAAAAGTTTGAAATCACATGACTTCTATGTTTTGATTCAAGATTTAATTCTTATAGCTTTACATTGCATTCCCAATAATTTTTGTCATATGTTAACCAAAATTTGTTTCTTTTTCAAATCTATATGTAGCAAAGTTTTAGACCCGGTGAAATTTCCAGTTATGGAAAAAGAAATTTTCATCATATTATGTGAATTAGAAATGTTCTTCCCGCCAACATTCTTTGATATGATGGTTCATTTGATTATTTACTTGGTGAGAGAGATTCGACTTTGTGGTCCTATACACTATAGATGGATGTACCTCGTTGAATGGTATATGATGATTTTTAAAGGGTATGTCAAAAATAGAAGTCAGCTAGAGGGTTGTATAGTGGAGTGATATATTGTTGAGGAAGCCATTGAATTCTGTACTGAATACCTATCTAATGTGAAAATAATTGGTCTCCTAAAATCTCGTCACACTAGACCCATTGAGGGTGAGGGAATTTCTGGAGGAGATGTTGTGAAAATTAGTATTATAGATCGGGAGCAGGCCCACCTCTATTTTTTCCATAACAGTTGGGAGGTTTCTCCAAATATTAAAACTCACAAAGAAATTCTTAGGAAATTTAATCCATCAAGGTCTAGAAACTTTATATCAAATACACATAATCACCAGTTTATAGGATGGTTTCAGGAACATATTTTTAAGGAGTTAGATGAAAATCCGAATTTAATTTCGGAATGACTTCGATGGCTAGTCGCCGGACTAAGTGTGAATGTATTATCTTACAATGTTTATGTAATTAATGGTTATACATTATATACAGATGAACATCATAGAGATAGTACCATGCAAAATAGTGGATTTAAACTTGTGGCTGAAGCGATGCATGTTTCTATAAATAAGGACAGAAATCCAATTTATGCAAATATGTCAGACTTTGGCATGATCAAACAAGTATGGGAGTTGGATTATACGAAATTCCAATTGCCTATTTCTCAATGAAAATGGGTTGATAACAAAAGTGGTGTTAAAATAGATGAATGGGGATTTGTGAAAGTTTATATTATTAAACAAGGGTACAAAGAGGAACAGTTTATAATGGAATCACAAGCGGTACAAGTTTTTTATGTTCCAGATCCCGCAAACCGAAAGTGGTCGATTGTTCTGTTATCATCCAAAACTACTGAAGGGTCTGATGATAATTCAGTTGACGATGATCCTTTCAGTGGTACATCATAATAATTTCTAAGTTCTCACAATGTTGATGATGTATTGTCTGTTATAGGAGACCACAATTAAGGGATTTGGATAATCAATAGAGGTGTCAAATCCATTTATCCTTTGAAAAAAATAAATAGAGTTCAATAAACAAGTTATATTTTGTTTGTAATATAGATCTTGTTATCTCATGTTATTATCTTATCATTAGTGAATTTATGTAATCTAAATTAATAGTTCAACCAATTTTTTAGATAATTACTTTTTCACATTCTGGTGCTCCAAACCTCGAGGATGAACAGGTCTCTCAAGCTGTTGCTACTACTGCTGTTGCTTCTGCTACGGCTGCTCACAGTGCAGAGCAACAACAAGTTTCTAAACCTGTTGCTGCTCCTAGTGTTAAGGTCCAACAACCATCATCACATGTCGTTTCTACCATTCCTTAAGAACATATAGATGATGTTGATATCGATGAAATGGTCGAGGATGAAGGACTGATGTTGTAGAAAATAGAGGTGCATCGTAGTTTGACGGTGTTAGACAAAGTTATTAAGGCGAAAAGAAAAGGCATAAAATTTAATGTCGGATGGAATTCATGAGGCCAACATGTGAATCCCAACAAGGCTATGTTTCGTAGTCACATTGAAATTGTCACTCATAAAAGCGTCCTGATTGGCATAGATTCATGGCACCATGTTGTGTCGGGGATGAAGGCTGTGAACTGGGAACAAATAATGGTAACATTATGATTTTATTTCTTTAATTTACTAGAAAATAAAATAATAAAACAGTGCCTTACTCTTCTAAATCTCTTGCAGAGTACATTTACAGTAGATGATTCACAGAATAATTATGTACTAAGGCTTTGAGGAAGGATTCATTGAGGTTTTTGAACTATTTTAACAAAATGTCACCTAAAAGATTCAAAAGGTAAAATAAACCCGCACCCACCCCTTGTCTACACTCACCTGATATCCCAAGAAGCATGGGATGCATTTATTGGTTGCCGTGGGGATGAGAAATTTCAGGTACATTGTGGGTCATAATACGTTGTTTGAGGATATGTGTATTCATTACTTTGATTGTCAATATTTCATTTATGAAACAGCAATTTAGTACTGAAAATAAGGAACATGAATCAAAACCAACATACCCCTATCATAAATCAAGGATGGGATACGCTTCACTAGAAAAGAAAATGGTATGTATATTAAATTTACAGTAATATTGTTAGGTGCCAAGAAAAAACATCATAATTATCTTTCTATATTTATATGTAGATTGATGAGTTTATAACAAAAGACACTTCCATCCCATGTCATTTTCTATGGAAGGAGGCACGTGTGAATAAGGAAGGGAAGCTAGTAGATGAAAACACACAAAAAAGTGTGGGAAATTTGTGTAAGTATGACACGATGATAAAAAATATTTGTTTTAAATTACTATTACATAAAAATAATTAGTTATTTTCCTATATCTGATAGTCACAGGAATCAGCTACTCTTGTAGCGGATGCAGACCTATTATCAATGGATTAGAAGCGGCCATAACAATACGGTCATGTTAGATGTGTGAGGTTTTGGGTGACACCCCAAGTATATTATGAGAAAAAAAGAAACAGATAATAGAGATGAAAAATTGAAACAAATGAGCGAAAGACTATAAACTCTTGAAGAATGATTTCAATAGAAGGGAGAGTTTCTAGAAACTTTTATGGGTGGGAAGCAAGGAGAAGACACAACTCAGGAACAACCAGTGCATAAAGATCCTTCCCCACCCCCACCAACTTTGAGGCAAGTCATTCCCCTCAAAGAGTTGTCATAGTCACGGTAATCAATATTCAAATAATTGTTCCCATGAAATGTGAATCAGAAAAACACTGATAATTTTCATGCACTGATCTTCTACAGGGTGATAATGAATATGATTTATATTTGTCAACGCCCACCTATCACCTTGTAGAGAGGGCTACAGTGTTCGACATCCCAGAGGACAAGCTGCATAATTGACCACTTCTGAAAGATCATCTAAAAGTGATGATTACTATAGCTCTTGAGACAAATTCATAGCTACATATTTCACTTGATAACGATGATATTCATATGGTCTAAAAGGCTATAGGGAAATTTATTGTATGGTCATCACAACTTGTAAGATTACATGAGGACAAAGAGGTATTTATTTCCTTTTTCCAATTTAAACCTTTAACAATTAAGGAAAAAAGGGTCTGAACCAATGAATGTTATTATAGATGGAGAAAGGGAAGGGGGTGACAAGAAACAATGGCTCAAAAGCATCTAAAGGATCAACCAACCGATTCCAAGGAGCTACTAAAACTATAATAAAACCACCTGTTATCTATCCACATTTACTAGATTTGAAGACTCATGTGGATACGAAGCAAAATGGTTGTAGTAGTCATATAGTGGTTTTCGAAAAGAATATATATAGAATGGAAAGTCACTATTTCGTTGCTGTTGAAAATATAAATGAGATCCTTGAAAACGGTTGGCTAGGCGTCAGAGTACTAAATATATATATGAGGTATGTTTTCATGAATTGATTTTCTAAAAGCTAATATAATGTGAAAATTATGACTAAATGAATTTTATATTATTGATAGATGTATATATGAAAAACAGTTGAAAGAGTTTCCTCATGAGCCAAAATTTGGACTCATTAGTCCTTATACCACATCAACACATCTAACGAAATTAGAGCCATCAAAAAAGGATGAAATAGTGAACGTCTTGCTAAAAACATTTGAAAGCAAGATTGTAGATGACAGACTCTTCATAATACCAACCATGTAGGGGTAAAACTCTAAGATTAATGAATATAAATTAAATTTTCACTTCTTTTATTACATATTCATTTTTGTGTTTTTAGGCAACATTGGCTGCTAATTACGGTGAACTTGGATACTACAAAGATTTATTTTATGGATTCAATGCAAGGATATCTAACAAATCGACCACACATGATAGAGTATGTGAATATATAAGACACTACATCCTATTTTTTAGGTCTAAACATCAAGTAATATAATTTATATTGTATTTTACTGAGGATTCTGTTATGATAGGCCAGTGTGTCATTATCATCTAAAAAAAGAATGAGGACAGGGGCTAAGCATACGGAGGCGAGAAAGTACTACGTCTGGACAAATATCAGAGTATATATAATAAAATTTCACTATCCAAACACATATCAACACAAGTTACTTATTATCTTAATGATCAATTTTTTTACAGTTTCCAAAACAAACAAACGATAATGATTGCGGTTATTATGTTTGTAAATTTATGAAAGAGATCATTTTTCATCAACAAACTAGCATCCCTAAAAAGGCATTTTCAAAAAAACTACCATTTCATTTAATTTATTTATTAATTCTTTATTTATATATTTTTCATTACTACTATGACTACTTAAAAGCCTCATACTCACAAGACGATATAGATTTGTTAAGAAACGAGTGGTCTGCATACCTGATGGAAGATTGTACACAAATATAATGAAGTTCTGACTTGGGGACGTGTACAATTGGAGGTCATTTTTTGAGAGGGGTTAAGGGGATCAAAATATGAAACTTTGTTGTATGTAACTGTTTTTAGGAAAATTATAATTGTTATTAAATAAAACATCCTTTCTCTAATGAGTCATTTTCCCGTTTTAAAAGATTAAATGCACCAGCAACATGCAAGAATGATTAACCACTATTCTTTGGGCTTTAGATAAGAAAAACTAGTAAAATCTCCAAAATAACTTCATATCCAACCAAGTGCATCATATTGTGTCTATCCTTTAATAGAACAATCAACGGGTGCATTTATGACGTTTACGAGTCAACCCCTCCTTCATCCGATGCACGGTGTGGCCGGTATCACTCAAAGTATCTATTTTTTTTCTAAAATGGACAAAATTTTAAGTGAAAACAACAACTAACCTATGGAAATCCGACCAAATGCATTCGTATTGTGTTTTTCCTTTAGGATAATGATCCCTGGGTTCATTGGTGACATGTACAAGTAAACCTCGCCTCAATCTAAGGCACGGTGTGGCTGGTATCACTCAAAGTGTCTCTCTTTTGTTTAAAATGGACAAAATTTTAAGTGAAAACAACAACTGACCTATGGAAATCTGAACAAACGCATTCGTATTGTGTAGATATTTTAGGATAACAATCCATGGGTGTGCTGGTGAAATTTATGATTCAACCCCTCCCCAATATGAGGCACGGTGTGGCCGGTATCACTCAAAGTGTCTCTCTTTTGTTTAAAATGGTCAGAATTTTAAGTGTAAACAACAACTGGCATATATAAATCTGACCAAACACATTAGTATTGTGTTGATCCTTTAGTATAATGATACATGGGTCATTTTTGACGTGTACAAGTCAACCATGCCTCAATCCGAGGCATAGTGTGGATGGTATCACTCAAAGTGTCTCTCTTTTGTTTAAAAAGGACAAAATTTTAAGTGAAAACAAAAATTGATCTATGAAAATCTGAGAAAATGAATTCAGATTGTGTTGATCCTTTAGTAGAACAATCCATGGGTGTGTTGGTGACGTGTACGAGTCATCCCCGCCTCAATATGAGGCACGATGTGACCGTTATCACTCAAAGTGTCTCTCTTTTGTTTAAAATGGACAAAATTTTAAGTGAAAACAACAACTAACATACATAAATCTGGACACCCCCCACCACTGGAAAGCCCCCCCAACCCCCTAGACACCCCCACACCCTAGACACCCCCCCCCCCCACTATGGACACCCCCCCCCGGACACCCCCACCCCTCATAGACACCACCCCACCACATGGACCCCTCCCCCACCCCCTAGACACCCCAACCCCCATGGACAGTGACCCGCACTCCCCAGGACACCAACCCACCCTGCTTAGAAAGCCCCACCAACCCCCTGGACCCCCACCCCCTGGACACCCCCCACCCCTGGACACCTCCACCCCCTGGAAAGCCCCCCCCCCCAACCCCCTAGACACCCCCACCCCCCTTGGACACCCCCATGGACACCCCCCCCCCCCCCACCCTGGACACCCCCCTAACCCCCCCCCCCCCCCGAACACCCCCCCTGGACACCCCCCCACCACCCTGGACACCCCCCTGGATGGCCCCCCAACCCCCTGGATGGCACCCCACCCCCTGGACACCCCCCACCCCTCCTAGACACCACCCAACCACCTTGACACCTCCCCCACCCCCTGGACACCCCCACCCCCATGGACAGCCACCCCACCCCCACCCCCCCCCCCCCCCGGACAACCCCACTAACCCCCTGGACCACTCCCACCCCACTGGACACCACCCCACCCTCTAGACACCCCCACCCCTCTGGACAACCCCACCCCTTGTAAATCCCCCCAAACCCCTGGACCCCCCCCCCCCTGACACCCCCATGGACACCCCCACCCCCCCCCCCCAAACACCCACCAACCCCCTGGATGGCACACCCACCCCTCCTAGACACCACCCCACCACCTAGACACCCCCACCCCCTGGACACCCCCCACCCATGGACAGCCACCACCACCCTCCTGGACACCACCCCACCCACCTTGGACAGCCCCCCCCCCCCCCCCCCGGACACCCCTATCCACCCTAACACCCCCCCAGACACCCCTTACCCCCTTGGACAGCCACCTCAAACCCATGAACAGCCCCCCCAACCCCCTGAATTATGAATTGAATTATATATTTATTTAATTAACTTATGAATTATGTGTTAATAGTGTATGGGTATACTTGTTGTATGGGTATACTTGGTATAATTACCTTATGAATTCTGTGTTAATTTTGTATGGGTATACTTGTTGAGATGCTGAATTTTTTGCAAGTGTTGTTTGGGTGTGCTATTGCAGAATTTTATATTGCAGCAGGAAGGGAATTTATCAATGATTTTTTTGTGTTGATAAAGGAATCCTTTATCAGTGTTAAATAAGCTCTTATAAAGTATCACTTTATCAGTGCTAAAAATGTGCGGATAAAAAACACATTTATCAGTGCTTTTTAGCACTGATAAAGGAGTCCTTTATCAGTACCTTTTTAGTACTGATAAAGTATCCATTTATCATCACTTTTTTAGCATTGATAAAGGATTCCTTTATTAGAGATTGTTTAGCACTGATAAAGGCTCCCTTTATCAGCACTTATTTAGCGCTTATAAAGGGGACCCCACCCCCTATCATCATTGAGATTTACAGCGCTTTGTTAGCACTGTTAAAGCTCTTTTTGAGCGCTGATAAAGCCTGTTTTGTAGTAGTGAAACTCCAAAACTAGCTCCTTGAATGGGGGTTGGTGAATAGCAAGGGCTCTAGTGAGGTTTTCTCAGGCTATGAACTATTTTAGTTCTTTATAAATTCCCAAAGACTCAAGGTTTTCTAGGGAAAATCGGTGAGGGCTATTGAACTCCCTAGTTACCAACGTCTTATATCTCAAACTCTCTTTCTTTTTACTAAATTTCAAGTGTAGATCATGGGAGGATGTAGAACCGGAAGTGAAATATCACTTTGATGAGGTCATTATGGGTTTGGGTTTTGGAACCTATAGGCAGTGGAGTGCACACAACAAAATTGCACAATTTACAACAAGAAGAGATAAAAAATTGAATAAATAAGATGAAAAAACTTAGAAAAACTAGGGAAAATCTCAAATATGGAAAATTAAATACTGGAATTAGGGATTGATAATAAATTCTTCATTTCTCTTGTGTGTGACATTGAATCCATGAAAACCCAGTGGGAAGAGAGAATAAATTAATTCCAAAAAGAAGAGAAAAATAAAAGTAAAGGGGGCGGAAATGGGTTGCCAAACCCTAGGGAGAAAAGAGAGAGAAGAGAAGAAGATAAGAAGAAAAGGATATGAAAAAGGGAGAGAATTTTTACCTTGGTGAAAGATCTGGTGGAAATAAAAAGAAAGGACTGAAGGGGATAGAGAGGAGGAGGAGGCCAGAGCACATGGGAAGAATGAGGAAATGCACTTTTTGGGAAGGGGAGGGATTTTTGGTTTTTTAAGAAATGTTGGGGGTCTAAGTGGCCACACAGTTTCAGTGCATA
This sequence comes from Viscum album, assembly GCA_963277665.1. NCBI lineage: Eukaryota > Viridiplantae > Streptophyta > Magnoliopsida > Santalales > Viscaceae > Viscum > Viscum album. Next base: position 1,946,198,267 of record OY728148.1, read on the forward strand.
GTGTTTTAAATAGTGCACTAACTGTGCGGTTGGCCACTGTAATGGTCTCTTCAAGGTGCATGGATATGGAACACAGTTTTTCAAACTGTGTGCTAACCATGTGGTTTGTTCTCTTTGAATTTTTTTTTTGAAAATTTCCCTCTTTTGAACTCAAAACACCCCTTGAAAATTTAAATATCTTGTCCCCCCATGAAGTATAAAAGATAATTGGATATTTTTTCTAAGGGATTTAAGTCTTTCATTATAAAAATTCAATGATATATCTTTCTTATTATAGTGATTTTATACTAAAACACACAATCAATGAAAAACATAGTATCATGGATCCCTAAGCACACCTAAAGAAATGACTATTTTTAAGAAACGTTTTTCAAAATACTAGGTTACCTCCTTGTGAGTGCTATATTTATAGTCTCAATATTGACATACATGGGCTTCTTACTAATCTAATTACATGGTGGAGACCATGCCCATCATGTCTTACATGTGTAGGTAAGGTTTGAGATGCTTCCCGTTTACCTTGAATGTTTGGTTGTTGGCTCCAGCAACTTCCACCACACCATATTGGAAGACTTTGATAACATTAAAGGGCCCCGACCACTGGGACTTCAGCTTCCCTAGAAACAATCTCAAGTGAGATTTAAAGAGAACTACCTCATTGCCAGGATGTAATGACTTTTGAGAGATCATGCGATCATGAACAACCTTTTTCTTCACTTTATATAACCTAGCATTCTCATAGGCCTCCCACCAGATTTCATGGAGCTCCATCAATTGAATTCATGTTTCACCTCAATGGCCTTTAGATAATAATTCAAGGCATTCACATCCCAATAGGCCTTATGTTAAAGTTACACCAGTAAATGACATGGTTTTCCATATATTAAATAGAATGGGGACATTCCTAGAGGTGTCTTGAGGGTGGTCCTATATGCCCATAAATCATCATCAAGCTTCTTTGACCAATCCTTTCATAAAGCACCTGCAGTTTTCTCCAAGATCTGATTTAGTTCCCGATTTGAGACCTCAACTTGGCCAATGGACTAGGGATGGTAAGGAGTCCTCGCTCTATACCTCACTCCGTATTTCACGAGCACATTTCACATCAAGTTATTGTTAAAATAGATCTATCTTTCACTGATCCAAACTCGTGGAGCACCGAATCTTCTAAAAAATATTCTTCTTAAAGAAGGAAGCTATGACCTTCACTGTTTTCTGTTCCACGGAAGAATCTTCCACCCATTTGGATATATAATCCATACAAACCAGATTATATTATTTCCCATAAGATGGGGGAAATGGCACCATGATATCAATACCCCACACGTCAAAGACCTCGACCTCCAGGATGGGATGCGGAGGCATTGTAGCTCGGCACCCCATGTTGCCTCTTCTATGGAACCTGTCACTGTATACTACCAAATATAGGGCATACTTGTGCATCGTGGTCCCAAAAAACCATATTGTAGACCCTTTTCATTCAGTCAGGCATGTGATGCCCACTAGCAGGGGAAGAATGAAAAAACTCAAGAATTCCTAAAATTTATTCTTTTGGGACACATTCACAAATCACCATGTCTCTGCATGAGAAAAAGAGCAAAGGTTCCTCCCAAAAATATCTTTTTACTTCAGACAGAAATCATTTCTCTTGTTGGAAAGAAAAATTAGGATGAACCACTCCTATAACCAAGTAGTTGGAAATGTTGGCATACCAAGGGAGAGGTGTAACTCCGACTAAGGGAAGATGTTCATCTGAGAAGGCTTCCTTGATTTATCTATCGTCTTCTCTTTCCATATGAAGAAAATACAAGAGGGATAGATGATCAGTGAATTCATTCTCACTTCCTTTCTTTTCACAGATTTCTAAGTCAAATTCCTAGAGTAAAAGTACCCAATGAATGAGCAGCATCTTTCCATCCTTCTTATTCAAAAAATATTTTAATTGCTGCATGATCAGTATAAAAAGCTACATTGGGTATCACTAAATGCGATCAAAATCTTTCGAATGAAAATACCACCACCAACATCTCCTTCTTGGTAGTTGTGTAGTTAATTTGAGATTCATTCAATGCTTAGGTTGCATAAAAATTTGGTCTAAATATATGATTCATATGTTGTTCAATTACTTCCCCCACTGCATAATCACTTACGTCACACATAATCTCTAATTGCTCCTCCCACTACAAAAAAACATGATAGGAGCCTCTACCGATTTTTTCATTAGAATATAGAAGGTTGCAGTACATGTTTCATCAAATTTAAAGATAGCATCTTTTTAAAGGAGATTGTTCAATGGGTGGGCTATTTTTGAGAAGTCATGAATGAATCATATATGAAAACATGCATGGCCTAGAAAACACATGATGGATCAAATAGAATTTAGAATGGATAGCTGTAAAATTACATCAATCTTGGATGGGTCAACTTCAAGTCCATTAATAAAAATATGGTGTCCTAATATGATGCCATTTTGTACCATAAAGTGGCACTTCTCCTAGTTCAAAACCAGACCAGTGTGCTCGCAGAATTCAAAGTCTAATTCAAAAAATTTCAAACTGGTGTTGAATGATTTTCCATACACTGATAAATCTTCCAGAATACTTTTAAAATATGCTCCACCATGTCATGGAATATTTCCAACATGCATCATTGGAAGGTGGCTGGAGCATTGGACAAGCCGAAGTACATCTTCCAATAAGAAAAAATTCCATAAGGGCATGTGAAAAAACTCTTCTCTTGGTCTTTAAAAGCAATACATATTTGGTTATATCCGGAATAACTATCTAAAAAGCAGTAGAACGCATGCCCCACCAATCTATCCAACATATAATGCATAAAGGGAAGTGGGAAGTGATCCTTCTTTGTGGAATCATTGATCTTCTAGTAGTCTACAGAAACTATCCATCCCGTAACTATTCTTGTTGGGATTAGTTAATTCTTCTCATTAGAAATAAAATTGATTCCCCCCTTTTGGGCACTACTTGAAGAGAAATAACCCACAGGCTATCAGAAATTATGTAGATGATTTTGGCATCCAATAAATTGATCAATTCCTTCTTCACTACCTCTTTCATTGGAGGGTTTAGCTGTTGCAGTGGTTGCTGAGAGATATTTGATCCTTCCTCAAGCAACACCTTATGTGCGAAAATAGTGGGGATAATTCCCTTAAGATCAGAGACCGTCTAACCAATGGCATGTTTTCTTCTCCTTAGAACTTGTAAGAGTGTATATTCTTGATATTTTTTGAGTGATGCATTGAGGATTATTGGTAGAGTGTTCTCATCCCCCAATTACCCATATTTTAAAGAAGATTGGAGAAGTTGTAACTCGAGTTGTGGGGCTTTGAGAACTGAAGGCACAATCAATTCGACCTTGGCCTGCTCTAGCATATTCTAAATCACTTCTCACATCCAATAATGACCACTATTGCCTATGATAAATTGAAATTCCTATGGTTCTTCTTCAGGTTGGATATATGTGAAAACTGAGACTTCACTGATATAGTTCATCCCAAGTCACTTTTCATATATCCCAAGTGATCATCCACTATTATCGGTGCACATAAGTCCCCATGTTCTATAATTGATGCTTTCTTAACATCTTTGAAGACCTTGTAGGATACCTTTTAATATCCTACTCTGAAGATAAATTATCCTTTGTGAACATCTATCAAAACTTTTCCCATAGCTAGGAAGGGTCTTCCCAAGATAAAAGGTTCTTCTTACTCTTCCTACATTTTGGGTAAAATAAAATTAGCATGAAGAATCAGCCTTCCCACTTTAACTAGAACATTATCCAGTACCCCTTTAAGATATTTAATAGATCGATCTGTTAGTTGGAATACCACTTAGGTCAGTTTTAGATCATTAAGACCCAGGTTCTTAAAGACTCCAAATGGAAACAAGTTGAAACTAGACCCTAAATCACAACGTACCTTTAAAAATTCACATGATCCAATTGTGAAAGGGATTGTGAAACTTCTAGTATCTTAGAGTTTTGGGGGAAAAGAATGATGAAACACCATTGAGAATTCCTTGGTGAGGGGAAAGTTTCCCAACTCCTCCATATTCCTCTTGTTAAATAGTATTTCCTTCATGAACTTAATTTAGGTTAGAATTTGAATTAATGCCTTTGTAAAAGGAATGTTAATGTGAATTTTATAGAACACCTCCATGAATTTTCCAAACTATTGATTTAACCTCCTCTGCTTCATTTATTTGGGAAATGGAAAAGTGGGTTCATAAGGTTTGACCACCACTTTTCCTTTACCCTATGGGACTTCCTTTTCTTTTGATAATCCCTATGATGAGGGAGTATCCTCAACTTTATCTTCTCTATCTGAAGAGGATGTGGGTTGATCTAGATTTTTATATTTACCTTGATTTGTAGATACTTTCTGGGGGATCTCCTTTCCACTCCATAAAGTGATTGTGTTAGCCTCTTCCCTTGTATTATTTTTAGTATTACCTAGTAGTGTATTGGGTTTACCATAATAGATTTGATTGAAAAGGTTCCTAATCTGATTTTCAAGGATTCTGATAGATGCCTCCTGATTCTAAAATCTTGTCTCAGTGGTTGTAATGAATTTTAACATCATTTCATCCAGACTTGATGGGGGTTCCTGCTAAGTTTTTTGTGCATCTATTTGAGGTTGTGTCTTCCTTGACAGTTGCGATGGGTGAGGGTTTTGATACCCATACTCTTGGAAGGTTCCTTTCTGAAACTAATTTCCCTATTGGTTCCCCAAATAAGGATTTTAAAACCGTTGTTGCCCATAACCATTTGGCCTCTGGGGTCGGGGCTGAGGATTTGGTTGCTGATTTCCCCAACCCATTTCTTCGTTATCTTTCAAAGTCGAGTTTTGGTATTGAGGTTAAATTTCTTTCCCTCACTTTTATGAAACATAATTCACTTCACTAGTGTAATGTCCAACACTAGTCCTAGGTCATTCTCCCATAACATGGTTTTCTCCACATTTGCTTCATGTAGGGTGATTAACAGCTTGAACTTGCGATGTGGTTTTTAGATTCAACGCAAAAATTTTCTTTGAAACAGTATCAAGTTGGGTGGAAAGAATCATTGTAGTATCAATGTTGTGCATGCCTCTATTCTAAGTTCTCCACTAACAATTCCATTGAAGTCTATTCACTAACATATCTTCCAACACGACAAAGAGTTCCTCCAGATATTTTCTCATCACCATAAATCCAACCGCTGCATCTACCATGGATTTTTTGTTCGTGGTAATACCTCCATAAAAATTTTGGACTTGTAACCACAACAAAAGGCTATGATGAGGGCATTTTCTCAACATTTACTTGAATTTCTCCCAAGACTCATATAGTAACTCTGACTCATGCTGCTATAAGTTATGAATTTTATTCCACAATGTGACTATCTTGGGGGAGGAAAATACTTGAAAAAAATGCTTGGGACAATGCCTTCCAAGTGAGGATGGAGTGTTGAGGTTATTATTTAATCCAATCCTTTTTTGTATCCCTCAGTGAGAAGGGAAATAAGCGAAGATGAATGGAATCCTCATAAATTTCATGGTAACGAAATTTATGATAGATTTCTAGAAATTTGGATAGATGGGAATTGGGGTCTTCACTTGGTAAACCTCCAAAATGAACTATATTTTGGATTAGCTGCATGATGTTCTACTTGATCTCAAAATTTTGGGCTTCACTACTGGAAAAGGATGTTTTACCAACGGTTTTGAACCATTGGGAAAGGCCACAGAACCGTTGGTATACCTTATACCAAAGGTTCTCTGAACTGTTGGTAAGTAAGTTGTTGGGATAGCTTTTCCCAACCGTTTACATAAAACCGTTGGTATAGGTAAGAAACATTATCTGATACCAATGGTCTTGGGAACCGTTGGGAAAAGTTTTTCCCAACGGTTTCCCCTGAACCATTGGCAAAACCAACATTTTCCCATTTTTTCCCAACGATTTTAAAAACTGCTGGGAATGTATTTTTACCAACGGTTCCCTTTGAACTGTTGGTAAAAACTTTTCAATGAACCCTATGAAAATGGTTTAAAACTGTTGGCATAGGCTATGTTATGAAAATTTCACAATAGCCTACAATTTTCATAGCACTGGCAGGGTTTCCATCCATTTTTCAAAGCACTGACAGGGTGTCCATCCATTCAGGTAATTCTCTGAACTCCTCTCCGATTAATGTACCTGCAATAACCAACTAACACATACATTTATAGAACAAATTCATACACATTTAACATATAATACATCTGGAACTATACACATCCAGAATTAAATTAGAATTCATAACTTAATTATAAACATACATAATCCATTTAAACATACACATTTAAATGTGTTTTTTCTAGAAATGATGTCCATTTTAAACAGAATACATACATTTGGAGTGATACTCACCACACCATGCCTTGGATTGAGGTGAGGGTGACTCATGCACGTCATATATGATGCATGGATTTTTGTGCTAAAGTATCAACACAATCAAAATCTTTTTGGTCGGTTTTCCGTATGTACTTAAAATGTTGTCCATTTTAAACAAAAGAGAGACACATAGAGTGATCCCGGCCACACTGCAACTAGGATAGAGGTGTGGTTGACTCGTACACATCACATATGACCCATGGATATTTTTCCTAAAGTTTCAACAGAATCTCAATGTGTTAGGTCGGTTTACCGTATGTCAGTTGTTGTTTTCAATTAAAATGAAGTCCATTTTAAACTATAGAGAGACACTTCGAGTGGTGTCGGCCACTCCTCACCTCGTATTGAGGCTAGGTTGATGCGTACAGTTTACATATGACCCATGGATCATTTTCCTAAAGTTTCAATAGAATACGAATGTGTTTGTTCAGTTTTCTGTAAGTCAGTTGTTGTTTTCACTTAAAATGTTGTCCATTTCAAATAAACATGAGACACTTTGAGTGGTTCCGACCACACCAGGCCTCATATTGAGGTGGGGTTTACTTGTAAACATCACAAATGACTCATGTAACGTTTTCCTAAATTTTCAACAGAATATGAATGTGTTTGGTCAGTTTTTTGTATATCAGTTGTTGTTTTCACTTAAAATGTTGTCCATTTTAAACTATAGAGAGACAGTTCAAGTGGTTTCGGCCACACCGCGCCTCGGATTAAGGCTGAGTTGACTCTTACACCTCAAATATGACTCATGGATCGTTTCCCTAAAGTTTCAACGAAATCCAAATGCGTTTGGTCGGTTTTCCGTATGTCATTTGTTGTTTTCACTTAAAATGATGTCCTTTTGAAACAAAAGAGAGACACTTTTTGTAGTGCCAGCCACATCGGATCTTAGATTGAGGTAGGGTTGACTCGTACACATCACATATGACTCATGGATCGTTTTACTAAAGAAACAACACATTCCAAATGCGTTTGGTTGGTTTTCCATATGTCAGTTGTTGTTTTCACTTAAAATTAAGTCCATTTTAAACAAAAGAGAGACACTTTGAGTGGTTTTGGACACACCGCGTATCGTATTGAGGTGGGGTTGACTCTTACAAGTCAAATATGACCCATTTATCATGTTAATAAAGTACCAACACAATCATAATCCGTTTGGTCGGTTTTCCGTATGTACTTAAAATATTGTCCATTTTAAACATAAGAGACACTTTGGGTGGTTCTGGGCACATTGAGACTCGGATTGAGGCGCGGTTGACTCATAAACGTCACATATGACCCATGGATCGTTGTCCTAAAGTTTAAATAGAATCCGAATGCATTTGGTCATTTTTCTGTATGTCAGTTGTTGTTTTCACTTAACATGAAGTCCATTTTAAACTAATGAGAGACACTTTGAGTGGTGCCGGCCACACCGCGTCTTGGATTGAGACGAGGTTGACTCGTACACATCACATATGACTCATGCATCGTTTTCCTAAAGCATCAACACATTACAAATGTGTTTGGTTGGTTTTTCCTATGTCAGTTGTTGTTTTCACTTAAAATTATGTCCATTTTAAACAAAAGAAAGTCACTTTGAGTGGTCCTAACAACACTGTGCCACGGATTGAGGTGGGGTTGACTTTTACACGTCCCATATGACCCATGTATTGATTTTCTAAATTATAAACACAATCCAAATGCGTTTGGTCAGTTTTCCATATGCTAGTTGTTATTTTTACTTAAAATGTTGTCCATTTTAAATAAACCTGAGATACTTTGAGTGGTTCTGGCCATACCGAGCCTCGGATTGAGGCAGGGTTGACTCGTACATATCACAAATGACTCATGGAATTTTTTTCCTAATGTTTCAAGAGAATCCAAATGTGTTTGGTCAGTTTTCCATATGTCAGTTTTTGTTTTCACTTAACATGAAGTCCATTTTAAACTAAAAAGAGACACTTTGAGTGGTGTCAGACACACCGTGTCTTGGATTGAGATGGGGTTGACTCGTACACATCAAAAATGAATCATGGAACGTTTTCCTAAAGCATCAACACATTCCTAATGTGTTTGGTCGGTTTTCTGTATGTCAGTGGTTGTTTTCACTTAAAATGATGTTTATTTTAAACAAAAGAAAGACACTTTGAGTGGTGTCGGCAACACCATGCCTTGTATTGAGGCGGGGTTGACTCGTACACATCACATATGACCCATGGATCATTTTTCTAAAGTATCAACACAATCCGAATTCATTTATTCAGTTTTTCGTATGCTAGTTGTTATTTTCACTTAAAATGTTGTCAATTTCAAATAAACCTGAGACACTTTGAGTGGTGACGCCCACACTGGGCCTCATATTGAGGCAGGGTTGAATCATACACGTCACAATTTACCCAAGTATCATTTTACTAAAGAATCAACACAATACAAATGTGTTTGGTCTGTTTTCCGTATGTCAGTTTTACTTTTCACTTAAAATGTTATCCATTTCAAACAAAAGTGAGACACTTCAAATGGTGTCGGCCACACCGCACCTCGTATTGAGCCGGGGTTGACTCATACATGTCACATATGACCCATGGATCATTTTGATGAATTATCATCAGAATAAGAATGTGTTTGGTTGGTTTTCCGTATGTCAGTTGTTCTTTTCACTTAAAATCCCATCCATTTTAAACAAAAGAGACACAGTTAGAGTGCTACCAGCTACACCGCACCTCGGATTGAGGTTGGGTTGACTCTTACACATCCCATATGACTCATGGATCGTTTACCTAAAGTTTCAATGGAATCCTAATGTGTTTGGTCGGTTTTCCGTATGTCAGTTATTGTTTTCACTTAAAATGATGTCCTTTTGAAACAAAACAGAGACACTTTTAGTGGTTTCGGCCACACCGGGTCTCGGATTGAGACAAGGTTGACTCTTAAAGATCACATATAACTCATGGATTGTTTTCCTAAAGAAACAAAAAATTCCGAAATCATTTGGTTGGTTTTCTGTATGTCAGTTGTAGTTTTCACTTAAAATTAAGTCCATTTTAAACAAAAGAGAGACACTTTGAGTGGTTCTGGACACACCGTGCCTCTAATTGAGGCAGGGTTGACTCTTACATATCACATATGATCCATGGATCGTTTTTCTAAAGTATCAACACATTCAAGATCCGTTTGGTCGGTATTCTGTATGTACTTAAAATGTTGTCCATTTTAAACATAAGAGACACTTTGAGTGGTGTCAGCCACACTGAGCCTCGGAATGAGGTGGGGTTGACTCGTACACATTAAAAATGACCCAAGGATAATTTTCCTAAAGTATCAACATAATCCGAATGCATTTGGTTGGTTTTCTGTATGTCAGTTGTACTTTTCACTTAAAATGTTATCCATTTCAAACAAAAGTGAGACACTTCGAATGGTGCCTGCCACACCATGCCACGGATTGATCCAGATTTGAATTATACATGTCACATATGATGAATGGATCTTTGTGATAAAGTATCAATAGAATCCGAATGTGTTTGGTCGGTTTTCCGTATGTCAATTGTTCTTTTCACTTAAAATCCCATTCATTTTAAACAAAAGACACACAGTTCGAGTGCTATTGGCCACACCATGCCTCAGATTTAGACCAGGCTGACTCATACATGGCACATATGACCCATGTATTGTTTTCCTAAAGTTTCAACAGAAACTGAATTTGTTTGGTTAGTTTTCTGTATGTCAGTTGTTGTTTTCACTTAAAATCCTATCCATTTTAAACAAAACAAAGACACTTTGAGTAGTTCTGGCCACACCACACCTTGGATTGAGGTAGGGTTGACTCGTGCACATCACATATGACCCATGGATAATTGTTATAAATTTCCAATACAATCAGAATCCGTTTGGTCGGTATTTCGTATGTACTTAAAATGTTGTCCATTTTAAACATAAGAGACACTTTGAGTGGGCCCGGCCACACCGGGCCTCGGATTGAGATAGGGTTGACTCATACACGTCACAAATGACCCAAGGATAATTTTTCTAAAGTATCAGCACAATCCGAATGTGTTTGGTTAGGTTTATATATGTCAGTTGTACTTTTCACTTAAAATTTTATCTATTTCAAACAAATGTGAGACACTTCGAATGGTGTCAGCCACACCGCACCTCAAATTGAGCTAGAGTTGACTCTTACATGTCACATATAGCCCATGGATAGTTGTGATAAAGTATCAAAAGAATCTGAATGCGTTTGGTCAGTTTTCTGTATGTCAGTTGTTCTTTTCACTAAAAATCCTATCCATTTTAAACAAAAGAGACACAATTAGAGTGCTACTAGCCACACCGTGCCTCAGATTTAGACGGGGTTGACTTGTACACGGCACATATGACCCATGGATATTTTTCCTAAAGTTTCAACAGAAACCAAATTTGTTTGGTTAGTTTTCCGTATGTCAGTTGTTGTTTTCACTTAAAATCCTCTCCATTTTAAAAAAAAAGAGAGACACTTTGAGTGGTATCGGCCACACCGCGCCTCGGATTGAGGTGGGGTTGACTCGTACACATCACATATCACCCTTTTATCGTTGTTCTAAAGTATCAACACAATCAGAATCTGTTTGGTCGGTATTTCGTATATACATAAAATGTTGTCCATTTTAAACATAAGAGACACTTTGAGTGGTGTCGGCCACCCCGGGCCTTGGATTGAGGCGGGGTTGACTCATACATGTCACAAATAACCCAAGTATAATTTTACTAAAGTATAAACACAATCTGAATGCATTTGGTTGGTTTTCTGTATGTCAGTTGTACTTTTCACTTAAAATGTTATCCATTTCAAACAAAAGTGAGACACTTCGAATGGTACCGGCCACACCGCACCTTGGATTGAGCTGGAGTTGACTCATACACGTCACATATGACCCGTGGATCGTTTTAATAATGTATCAACGGAATCTGAATGTGTTTGGTCGTTTTTCCGTATGTCAGTTGTTCTTTTCACTTAAAATCTCATCCATTTTAAACAAAAGAGACACAGTTAGAGTGGTACCAGCCACACCGCGCCTCAAATTTAGACGGGGTTGACTCGTACATGTCACAAATGACCCATGGATCATTTTACTAATGTATCAACATAATCCGAATGCCTTTGGTCGATTTTCCATATTCCAGTTGTTATTTTCACTTAAAATGTTGTATATTTCAAATAAACCTGAGACATTTTGAGTGGTGTTGGCCACACCTGAGGCATGGTATTACCATCTTTCAAAACAGACATGTCCTCGGTTTATCTTCAAGGAACCAATATCACTCATGAGTAATAGAAACCATCCTAGAAACCCTCTCCTAGAAACCAAAGCATACATCCTAGAATTTCAAGTCTAAATTCCCTGAGCATGACGAGTGCGTCCATTAGTCCTTAACATGTAACCCATTTCTTATCCTAACAATTGACAAGCAAACCAAATCAAACAAGGCATAATTCGCACAACATGGAGAATATACAACAAGGCTTTTTATTCAAATTAAAGCATATCATCACATGCATTTGATGAGCATGAGCTAATAAGCTTACCAAGACATTCATATAATTCAAGACATACAAAAATGGAATAATCCTAAATAACATTGCATGATCAGAGAAATAAAAAAAGGAATGTAAAATCAAGGAGGGTGGGGGGTTGTCTGATGGTCCGGGGAGGAGGGTGGGGGGGCTGTCCGGGGGGGCATCTGGGGGGCTGTCCGGGGTCTAGGGAGGAGGGTGGGGGGCTATCTGGGGGGCTGTTCGGGGGGTGTCTAGGGGGGCTGTCTGGGGACCAAGGAGAAGGGTGGGAGGTTGTGCAGGGGGTTGTCCAGGGGGTTGTCTAGTGTCCACGGAGGAGGGTGGGGGGGGGTTGTCCGAGGGGTTGTCTGAAGACCAAGGACGAGCGTGGAGGGGCTGTCCGGGGGGCTGTCTAGGGGGCTGTCTAGGGTCCAAGGCGAATGGTGGGGGTGTCCAGGGTCCAGGAAAGAGGGGGCAGTCCAGGGAGTTCCCAAACACAAAAAACTCTATAAACATGCTCAAGATGAACCACAACCACTAAAAGACATCAACATCCATTAAAACATACAATATATAAAAATAACTCAACTCCAATACTATACTATAGGTCTAGATAAAACCAACAAATAGAATAGATTAAACATCAAATATCAGTAATATTAGTCAAAAATGTAACGGATAAATTTTTCCCACATCACCATCACCATCATCATCACCCTCTTCCTTGTCCCCATCATCATCCTCGCCCGCCTTAATGCCCTCCTCCTCGCCCTCGCCCTCCGCCTCGCCCTCCTCCTCCGCCTCTCCATCCTCCTCTCCCTTCTATTCTGCATCAAACTCCTCACCATCATCATAGTCAGGCTAGAAATTGTCTTGACCACCAATAGAACTGCAACCTGGTTCACCATATATAGAACGTATTGATGACATATATTCATCAAAATCTGGGCTGGCCTCTGGTAGAAGTGTTGGACGTAGAACTTAAATAAATTTCATAAATGTATTGTTTACCCTAGCAGACTGTTTTTCCATCTCTATGGCCCTTTTTTCAGCCGGTTCTACCTGTTCCCTAACTTTTTGTAGCTTGGTGGCACTGCAACTCATACCTGAGGAGGTCCAATACTTCGTCGGGGCTATCCTAGGTCGGCAGCGTACTCTACCAGAATGCTCCTCTCCCAACACCTGATGTAAGTGATCAGTTGGCCCAAAATTGTCTGGTTCCTGGGAATCGAGGGCCTCTAAAGTAGCCTGTTACAAATATAAATATATTATTAAGTTAAAAAATATATATTAAAATATAAAATCAATATATTAAAACATACAATCTGCTACTGAGTCGGTTCGTTGACGGCACTTCCATCCTTTTTTCGTCTACTCAAGCAAAACAGTTTTGCTTGAGGCACACGTCCTTCAATATTCTGTTATTGCCTCTACAATGACATTGAAAACGAAATATATATGAAAAATTTAGCAAACAATTAAATAATTGAGGAAACAAAAGAAACTGTAATTCGTAAATAAAAGTTATAAACAATTGTCCTACCAGCTTCCTCTCTTGATCTGGCATTGTAGTACATCCCAGTGTGTGGAGGTATTTTTTTGGATCAATGTTTTTTTATTTTTTCTAGATGGTTCCAAAATAAAATTCAATAATTCAAAGGATAATATTAATGAAAAACATGAAAGTTATTATTTAAATACCTCAAATGTAATTAATACCTTAAACTGAGTAGTCGTCCAATGGGTAATCATTTGCTGATACTGCTCTATAGAATAATCATCCATGAATGGTACTGCCTCTAACTCAGTTCCAACTCTAGAACGCCAGTCAATATACAACTAAATCTTTTAGGCTCTCTAAATATCACCTAAATCCTTCATAAATGTTGGTCGTGCAGCCTCACCATTGGGAAAATTAAATCGAAGCTGACACCAAAATATTAATTTATATAAATACAACAATATTTCATGCCATTAAATACAACAGATTTTTTAACCCATATCTCTACCCAAGCTCTATCCTTGACCTCATGTGGGAACTGTCTCCACAATAGCATGCTGAAGGGAATGATTTCGGAGTATTTGGAAAGCGTCTCCAAAAAACTCCGACATTGTTGCCCTGTTTTCTCAACCATTTGGTTGTCTTCATTGTAATCCACCATTACCTGTGTGTGGTGGTTCCACACCGCACGCATGCATGTATGCCCCTGCCCCCGTATCTTATCAGTAGATGTATCTGTCATGAAATAAAAACAAATATTTAATCAAAACATGTTATAATGAAAATAAATATTAGTATAAAAATTTGTTATGGTTCTATAAATATACATACACCAGTCTGATCGCTGAGCACCGCTGGATCCACAAAAACTGATAGAACACCCTGTGGTGGAACAGGAGTCGAAAAAGATGGAATATAGAAGCTCGGAGAGATAGAAGTAGATGGAAAAGAAGATGGGACAGTTGTATGACCATATTCTGGCTAGGGAGTGGGAATCATCATGGGATGTGAAAAAGATGGGCTAGAAGATGCAAAAGGTGGCAAAAACACGGGAGGCCTAAATATCCCATGTGTCCCTAATGACACACCAGGATCAGAATGTGGGAAGGATGACATGTCAGTCGAAGGGGCAGGGTCTAGTCGGGTACGCGAAGCTGCTCTTCCACCTCTGGTACGAACCCTCCTCGTACCATCGGCCTGAGTACTAGGACCAGTACTAGGCTCCTCGTCAAATAACTGTCGATGTATAGGTGGATCCTAAAAAAATGTTTACAAAAAAATTAATCACATGACATTATATATTCTTTAAATATATATATTTAAAATAAAGTACTCACTACAGGCACTAATGGTGGAAATCTCATCTCCGCCATTCAATGATTGTTCTCCATCATTTTTTTTCCTTCATATCTCTTCAATTGGAAGCATTTCCTGCTTTTGAAAACAAATATGTAATTAATTAGAAAAATGAAACTAATGTGTAACCCAAAAAACTAAATATATGAAGTAATAGGGGGATTCATTGGTAATTTATCTATCAATTGTTTTAGAAGATCTTGAATGGATTTATTAAATCAT
This sequence comes from Viscum album, assembly GCA_963277665.1. Lineage (NCBI taxonomy): Eukaryota > Viridiplantae > Streptophyta > Magnoliopsida > Santalales > Viscaceae > Viscum > Viscum album. The sequence continues at coordinate 1,946,213,286 of OY728148.1, forward strand.
ACAAGTTCTAATGTTCACCAAGTTAGAAATATTATTTGACTAGGTTTGAATACAGTTCAATTCTAAATTGGAAAATGCAATTCAAATAAAACTGCAACAAATAAATATTGAAAATTCACATAACAGTCAAGTAAGCTAAAACATATTTCTGATCAATACTAAATCAATTTGAATATTACCATCCTTAACAACCCAACTCGAGGTAAACCAAAATAATTGAGAACATGGATGAATGATTCTATATATTTTCAACCACAACTTCAGGTTCACAATCAACTCTAACAATTGAGCTATTGGATTCATCAAAAGAAATAAATGTGTTGGTTCCAATGGCACTAGAGACAGTGTCAATTCCGTCATCACCATCATCAAAAATATGTCTTGGAATTACTTCAACTATGACACCAAATTCCGGTGGAAGTTGGTCTTTGACATAAAAAACTTGTTTAGCCATTGATGCCAACACATATAGTTATTCGGTAGCAAGATTTCTAGTCATATTAAGTACTTGAAATCCACAATCATCAACAAATGTGCCCTGTCTCATCATCGAATCAAACCAATAGCATTTCATCATTGTGACTCGTCCATGAGAGTAATAATCCAATATTATTATTTTCTCAACGAATCCATAATAACCCACATTTTGAAATCATGGTCTACTATCTAACACACCGGCATAACAATATGTTGTGGCAGTAACCATAACACCATCATGTTGTGTTCTCATGTTCTTTTCTCGTTCAGTGACAATAAATTTGTACTCATTGATAACAATTGATTTACAGTCACGAGTCATGGTATTATGACCAAAATCCAAAGCTCTTATTTATTCAGAGACAGAGTTAGTAGACAAACTCAATACCTGCAATATAAATGCCTATTAAACTAAATTAAATATGGATATAATTATTTTAAACAGTAATATTTTTACATTCAATTTTAACCAAGCAAAAAACTCTTTACTATGCAAAGTCTCTCTCTTTCTCAAAGATAAAGAATGATGATTTCTATTTATCATTGTTCTATGTTCCCTGTAGATAAAAAATATGAATATTTTAACAGATATATATGTAAGATATACATATTCAATTTATTTAACTGATATAGTCATCGAACAAATCACAGTTGAACAAAACTGTGTGATGTGCTATCTCCCGCTCTTCATGGATGAATGTCTTCAATGTATATGATCTAGAAATTCCTCATGTTTGAGGAAGTGATGGAAAACTGGGTTCAATTTTCTCATACTATTCTTCTTCATTTCTCATTGGTCCTTTCATTCTTGTAGTAAGATCATACAAATACATTGAGCAAAAATCTATACATTCTTGAGCCAAGTAACCATTCACGATAGAACCTTCGGGATGATTCCTATTTCGGACATAAGACTTTAATGTGTACATATTTATTTCATTTAGATACATCCAACAAAAATAAACAGGTCCTCCGAGAATTATTTCAGTGGGAATATGGACATTCAGATGCAGTATGCATGTGAAAAATGATGGTGGAAATATTTTCTCCAACTCACACAAAATTAATGGGGAATCTTTCAACATTTTTTTCAAGAAAGACTTGGACAACTTCTTAGCACAAAGATCTTTAAACAAATGGCACAAACAAATAACAGTCACCCTTACATTATTGGACAAAAGATGATGGATTGCTATTGGAAGCAACTCATGCAGTAGAACGTGATAATCATGATTCTTCAAAGATTTTAGCTTCAACTTTCTTCTGTTGACCTGTTTAGATATGTTGATTTAATAGCCATTAGGAACTCTAATAGTCTCTAATACTTCCAAAAATTGTTTTTTTTCGTAGGTTTCATCACATAATAAGCACATGGAAGTTTCCATTTATTTTCACTAATACACACAGGATGCAATTTTGGTCTGATGCCCCAATCCACCAAGTCACGCCAATATCATAAATCATCTTTTGTCTTCCCCTTGACATTTAAAAGAACCAAAAGAAACATTTCGCATATATTCTTTTCAATATTCATTACGTCTAAGAAATGACGTAACAAATTGGTTGACCAATAAGGCAAATCAAAAAAGATACTCCTATTCCTCCAATTGTATCAGGTTTCAGTGGAAACATTCTTTCTATTACCAGATTTCATTTGACCCTTCCTGAAAGAAAAACTAAAATATTTCAATTCATTAAGCACATCAGTTCCACACATACACTGAGGTGGATCATCAGTCTCTATGGTATTATCAAATCTTCGATGATTCATTCAATATGGATGATCCTTTGGTAAGAATCATCGATGTCCCATAAAACTGAAATTACAGCGATGTTCCAGTCTTCTGGATCATGTATTCTTCATACAAACTGGACATGACATTTTTTCCCTTCGTGCTTCATCCATACATCATTGCATAAGCTAGAAAATCATTGATCATCCACATAAGCACAACACGCACATGAAATATGTCTTTAGAACATGCATCGTATGTGCGCACACCCACATCCCAATGAAGTTTCATCTATTTTATTAAAGGTTTCATGTATACATCAATATCAATGTCGGGATCAGAAGGACCAGATATGAGTATACTCATGAAAGTGAAAGGTTTTTTCATACACAACCATGGGGGAAGATTATAAATGTGTATAAAAACTAGCCATGTGTTGTGCGAAGTAAGCATCTGCCCAGACATATTAAAACCATCGCATGAAAGACCCAGCCTCACATTACGCACGTCAGCTGAAAAATCAGGATGTCGATCAACAAATCTCTGGCATGAAAATCCATCTGTAGGATGAACCAACTCATCATTAGTCTTTTTTCTCTCAGTATCATTCCATCTCATTTTTATTGATATATCATCAGATATAAAAAGATTATAGAGTCTTGGGATCAATGGAAAGTGCCACATTACTTTCTATGGAACGTGGGATGGTGTTCCATCAGATTTTGACTTCCAGTGGGATGTATCACATTTTATAAAATCATTTCGTTCAGCGGTTTCCTCCCAGAATAAACTGCAATCTTTCGGGCAAGCATGAATTTTGTTTCATGAAAATCCAAGTTCCTCAACTAAATTCCATGCCATATAGTGGTTTGAGGGAATATCTACGTCATCTGGAAGTAAATCCTTCAAGAGGGTAAGAATGTAATCCATTGCTATATTATAAATCCCATACAAAGTTTTCCCATGAAACAATCGGATTAAAAATTCCTGATTTTTCATTTTATCGCATTGTCGATATACTGGAGTCGTGGCAGTATCATTCAATTTTTTGACCCTATAAATATCATCATTTTCACTATATGCATCATTTTTCCGCATATCAAAGTATTCTTTAGTCGAAATCCTTTATTTTTCATGATGAAGAATAAATAGAAACTGATTATCTAACAAATTCTCCATTCCAGTCCTTTCATTTTGATCATCACCAATTTGAGATTTCATTTTCTCCCCATTATGATACCACACAAAGTAGTTTGCTTGAAAACCATATTTGGTTATTTGGTAGCTGACTTCTTCATGCTCAACCAAGGTCTACCAACACAATTGGAACATGGGCAGTGTATGTGACCACTATCTGAAGCATTGTGAAATGAAAAATCTATAAAGTTCTCCAATTTTTTTTAAAATCTCTTGAGATCCGATCGGTTTCATACATCCAACTTCTGTCCATTCTGTAAAAATAATTTATATAAGTCATTTTGTCATAAACAATTCAATAGTATTGAAATTTAATAGAAAATACATTTAAGTAAATGATAAAGGAAGAAGTTTCTAGTCGATGTAGTGAACTATTAAAATAATGTAAAGAACAAGTACTCATAAATTAAATTAAAATTTATTTATATTCATTTTCATTAGGTCTATAAGAGGCACATGCCTCATGTCCCATTATGTGTTATAGGCATCCCAAATCATTCACTCGTGTTCAATAACTCATTATTGGCACCTCTATATCCATACCTTTCATTTCCCAATTACTTCCCCAAGTCAAGAACACCCCATGGGTGAATATATTTTAGGCTTCTACACTAATAGGTTGTTCATGGCTTGTAAAAAAAATTAATTTATTAAAGTATAGATAAAAAAAATTATTTTTAAATTTGAGATTAATAATAAAGTATGTCAATGATAACAACATTACTGAATTAAACTTGTGACTTATCTAACATTTTTATGGATGTCTACACATGCCAGCATGGCTAGTGAAAATCACCCCACCCTCATAAAAGTGATTATTGGCTAAAATGGACACATAATATACAACGTACAATGAGAACCATATTTAATAGACCCTAAATTTATATTAGTACAGTCATCTTGGGGGAAATGGAATATATGATCCTAGTTAACTGATGAATTCAAAAGCATGTATTCCATATGTTGGACACTATCTAAGGTAAAAAATTATGTGGGTATGGGTTTACATCATTCATTTTCTTACATGCTAGTGAGAATGAAGGATTGAATTAATGACTTGAGTTCACTGATTAAATGAGGGTAGAGGTTGCATAGGCTGTGTAAACATAATGGTTAAATAAGGGTAGAGGTTGCATACATTGTGTATGGTGGGGGAGTCTCAGCCGATTTTGAAACTAAAATAAATTCCCATCATAGATATCAATAATAAACATCAGCATCAAAACAAACTCCAAATAAAAAGGGACTAAAAACATCAAACATTTCAAGAATTCACTAATATGCATGGTTTATCCACATCTTTAGCAGTAATTATATGTCTTAATCATGAACCACCTCTACAGATCCTAGTTTTCACCAATAAACATAAGGTAAATATCTCAAAATATCTTTAAAACAACTCATTAATAGGCTCAAAACGTAAATATAATCTTGAACCAACCATGGAATCTCTTTCACAACACATTCTCACACACCAGTTATCTCATATGTTACTAAATACCAAACATAGTCACATAACAAGTGTACTATAACAAATTACATCACACAAGCCTTATTAAAAAAATCTCCTCTTAATAAAACACTTTCCTCAAGATTAAATCATTTCTGAAATATCTTTTGAAATCCATTTTAAATCACCTATGTCTTCCTTTACCAACGGTTTTATGAAACTGTTGGTAAAGGAATCTTTGATGAACCGTTGGTATAGGAGCGTTAGGAAAACCTAGATTTCCAGTAGTGGATTCCAATAGATGAGGTCTGAGTACACTAGTGAATCATAAATCTAGATTTCCCCATCTAACTATCTAAGTAACCAAGACTAGTCAAAAGAGGTGAGTAAGATAATGATGTTTTGAGGATCACAATGAGGATCCTTATCAATATCAATCATATTATTCGGACCTCAAATCATATCTCAATCTCACCCCAATCTCCATCGATGTGAATAATCCCATTTTTAACATCCATCAATTGTAATTACAATAATTGAGCAAGTTACATTAATGAATTATTACAATAGAGTATCTTCATAAAGTTACAACTAAGTAGTAAAAAATCTTCAATTCAATTCAAAACCCCTTATTTAATTCAATATTTATAAATGTTATCTATACCAACTTCCTTCCAAAAACTAACATGTAATTCTAAACAGGACTTTAAAAAATCCTTTATTTCAAAACATCCCAAAGGAATTAAAGGATGTTTTACAATTAAAAGTTCTAAATATTAATTCAAAACATGGGATTACAACCTATTTCCACATGAATAAATATCTAATTTAAAATTAACAAATAAATCTCATTTTAAAAAAAATCTTTCCAAGAGGGTTTATTGTCATTTCACAAATTAAATCATTTGAAACTACTTAAAAACATTAAATATGTCAACTCATTTCATACAAATCAATTTATTTCATTCTTTGAATAAAAAATTGAGACAAAGACTCAATTTTACCAATCCATTCTTTAAATATTCATTGAAAATAAATCTAAACAGTTATGGAATTTAATAATTCACAAATACTTGAAAGATGTAAAAATTATAGTCATCAAATTCATGAATTGTTCAATTCAATGAGAATAGGGTTAAATAATATTTCACAAGGAATTTTAAGGAAAACATTCATAGAAACTTTGCTAAAATTTAATAAACACATATAAATAAATTTCTAAGTAACAATTAATTACAAGATGAAGAAAAATTATGAAAGCACATACTTAGAAAATATGTAATCAAACCACAATTAATTTGAGATGTTTCTTCTTCGATGGAGGGTTAAAGATTTAATTAATTAAATGGATTGGAATGGATAAAGTATAGATTAAATCAAAAAACAAAAAAATGATATACACATCAAAATCAAAACTTAAAACTAAAATATTAGATGAATAACAATAAAAACAAGGTAGCACTTAAATATTTTATGTGTATAAAGAAGAAAATACCTGATTTGAGATGATTCGGATGGAGTTTTAGCGGTTTGGATGGGGGAAGTCACAAGAGGAGCACTGCAGATTTAGGGTTCTATCTCGCGAATGGGGGTGAGGAGCGGCCGAGTGTATTTGGGGTAAAACTTTACCAACGGTTTTTAAAAACCGTTGGTAAAGGGGTGTCCAAGGTACCCTTTACCAACGGTTCTAGTGAACCGTTGGGAAAGGGTGGGTTGAACACCCCTTTACCAACGGTTTTAAGAAACCATTGGAAAAGGGGTACACTTTACCAATGGTTCACTAGAACCATTAGTAAAGGGTATCTAGAAGCGTGGGGAAAACCTCCCATTCTAGTAGTGCTTGCATGGGTGGTCTGACAATACCAGTATCTGCTGCATGGATAGAAGGACTCATATAATCCATAAAATCATGGCGTAGAGGTAATTGTTCTTGAGGTAATGTGGGTAAAAACTACTGCTCCTGTGGGAAACACCACTGTTGATTCAGAGTTAATTATGGATATGGATCTTGTGGAATGTATTGTTGCAGCTAAGGCTGTCCAAACTCCGGCATAAACAGAACCGGTGGTCGTTTCTGGTACTATGTCACATTATCCATAAAATTTTATGGTTAATTTGGTTTTTTCTCATCCCCAGCAGCCAATTGTTGGTTCCCATCAAGTACAAATGGCTGCCCAACTTTTTGTACAGCAGCCAATTCTTCCTCCTCCAAGTTTTTTATGGGGGTGTTTTTGTTGTGCTCTCCCATAAGTGACTGACGTCGCATGGAAAAAGTTTGTTTGATTTCCAGATCAAGAGGAAGCATTTTCGATGACACGAAACTATTGGAACATGTCACATGGCCACTCATATACCAATTTTCCTGTAGGACACCAAACAACACACCCCATGTAAAAGGGAAAACCCAAAATAAGTAAAATAGAAATGAGGTCAAGAACAAAATTTTCAGAATATTTTATTTTTGTTTTCACTTAGTTAATATAACTCAATTTGAAAAAACACCATTAAATTAACTCCTTGGTAATGGTGAAATAATTTGGTGTCATCCCAGAAAGATTTTTTATTCCAATATCCCAAATTTAAATTCCATTTCTTACTACTAGCATAGCGTAAGTACGGGGTCAATCCATAGGGAGAGTTAACGTGTTGTGCTACATGAATTTTGATTAATTAAGTGAAGGTATAGAATTTTGAAAATTGTGTTTTTTGTTTTTGGTAATTTTTTTGAAAAGGGATAGTATTTAAACTCTTCCAATTCAAAGCTAATTAATCTTAAGATTAGAAAAAAGCCTTAAACTGATTTTTGATGCTATATGATAAAAATGTGTCGGGGCTGTGAATTTTTGTGTAGGTTGTCAAGAATATGTTTTACTATTGTGTTTTTTTATTATTAATAACTCATATTTATAGGTTTCAAAAATTCTAGAACCCCCTTGGCCTGGTGAGTTCCCATTAAATCAATAGAGACAAATTACTTGGTCTGGAATTTGATTCTTATTAATTTTTCTTAAATACCAGACCTTCTAAAAGGAAAAGTACACCAAATGATCATGAATGTACTTATTCTAATTCCCCAAAGGATCCCTAGAAATCCCATTATTGTTATAATATGGTGTTTTCAGTGAGATTCAGCAAGAAGTATTATGGGGATTATGTGTGAAATATGAACAACACGAACATAATAAAATTGATCGATTAATGAACCCACATTTATCTACAACCCCAACACATGGAGAATTTAGCTACACATTGAGTAAATAATGGGAAAAAAATTTTAATACCTAAAGTGTTCATTATAGTAGAAATGAAAAAGAGAAAACTGGAGATTATAAGGGAAAAAATCTAAATTTTTTCTATAATGACTTCCAAGATCATCCTCTCCCAAGAATTGTGTCCTCCTGATGATCCCACAGCTCCCAAGTGTCGACCCCAATATTATTGGTCATCCCCCACTTGTCCTAGGGTGGTTAAGGTTCCAAATCATGGGTAAGATTTTGGGTAGGAGGGTAGATAGAAGTAGTTGGTGGGTTTTTGACAACCACATAGTTACGGCGCATGGTTCTATAAACCGTGCACCAACCGTGAACACGATTCTGTCCATTGGAAGAAGATCATGTGGATACTTAGGCTAGTCTGCATGGTTTGAAAACCCTTATAGTGACTATGAGGAGGGTCTCTGTCTCAAACATGAACACCCCGCACAGTTTCTTGGGAAATCTGCATGATTTGACAAATTGTGCGGAGACCGTGCGTGGTGCATCTACCTTGAAAAATCAGGATATGACAGGCCTTCAGTTTGGGATGCTCATCTAGGGTGATATATCAGTAGTGAACACCAAGGAAAAACGGTTCAAATTCCTATGATTGCAATGAAAATCACCTAGAAATTTAGTGTTTTCAATTTTCTTTCCTTGGTGACTAAAATACCTATCAAGACATAATTAAATTGAAAAAAATCATTAAAATCCATTCCCACAACCAGATTAAAGATACATAACTAAGTGGAAGTGACATATGAATAATAGTGCATTAGTTACAATATATTTATAGTAATAATGAGAAGAAAAAAAATTTATAGAGGTGGTAAATGCGATTACCTCTTCATTGGTAGAATTATTTTAGATCCCTTCTTAAGGACACTTGGAATGGTCCTTTAAGAATAAAAACACATCCTCTTAATGAATATTGGTGGTTCAAATATAATTTGGAATGGTTTTTTTATCTAGGTTTCTCAAATTGGTGTAAATAAGATAGGTAAGGGGTGTCCTTTTATAAGTGAGGGGAGGGGAACTTTTGTAAATTCATGAAATATTATAATATATTATGTGTCTAACTCATGTCAAATGGTTCGAAAATGACATGTATTTTAAGATAAGAATTATATGGTGTTAATTTAATCATTAAATAAATTTTAGATAGGTTTAGATATCATTTTAACCTTAGTCATGTTAATGAATTCTTCAATATTAAAGGGAAATAATTTTACTTATAAGGTGAAAAATTTCTCATAAAGTGACAAGGGATGACATTTTTAAACTATATATTCAACCCATTTTCCAAATTTATAATTTTTATGTTTTTTAAATAATTTAATAAAATAATGTTTTTCATAAAATATCATTATTTTCATTTTTCACACTATTCATTTAATTTGACTTTAAAGTCCTGAAGATAGTGATGGAATTTGAATATAAGGCTTTAACATGTTTATAATATGTAATATTTGTCAATAAAATTCATGTAATATGTTAATTCACCCAAATTATATTTCTTTTAATATTTTTAAAATTGTTTTTTTTATTTTTCTATTTCCAGAACAAATATAGTGTCGGTGTTGTGCAAGCATTTAAGGTAATCATATAATAAATTAAAAATATATTAAATTACCACCATAAAAATAAATTAATTATGTTAAAAAGAAACATTTATATAAATTAATAACCTATTATTATACATATTTGAACATATAAAATAAATTTTAAAACAAGAGAGTGACATTTTAAAGTTTTCTTTACTTAAAATAACATAAATTTCATTATCAAGGTAAAATGCCAAAAAAATCATATATTCAAATTATGGATGGATGTAGTATAATTAATACCATAAAATGAAATAAATACAAATTTTGTGGTAATTTGGATACCTTATCTCAAGGTTTTAACCTTGTTTTACAAATTTTACCCTTACCAAGGAGATAAATATTTACATTGTTATTATTCATGATGCCCAAAAATAAAAAGAACCTATTTTCAAGATTTAAAACTTCTAATTAAAAATATGGTATTTATTTTGTAAGATTAAATTTTTTGAATTAGTTGAATTTAATTTTAATATAAATGCATAAAATGCAACAGAAAAATAATTTTCATAAAAAATGCATTTTTAAGCATAAAAATTAACTTATATAAAAAATCTTAGAGATTTACAATTAAAATTGAATTAATTATATTAATATAAATAAAATTAATCATATGTCACTTTAATATCAAAATCAAGATATAATGGTACTTTTAAACTAATTTTTATGATGAAAATAAATGTTAGTATTTGAAAATTGTTATATTTTTAATATTCAATAAAAAATAAATCATTTTAGAAAACTCCCAAAAATTCACCCTAAGTCAATTTTAATTTTATGATTTAAAAAAATTATCTTTTTATAAAATTTAATTTTTAAAATTTAAATAAATTATTATAATATGCACTTATAAAATGTATTAAAAATAAATTTTTAAGAAAACATCATATTAAAGAATAAAATAGATTTTTTGAAAATAGAGTATTTATTTCCTAAGAACTAATCATTACATTTTTATTAAATAAAATTTTTATACATTTTTTATAATGTGGTTAATACAATTCATATATGTCAGTCTAATGGCTATAAAATAACTATCATGTAATAATATTTCAATATCACATTTTGGTTCATTTCAACTCAATTTTGCATATAAACCAAGCAATCGACGAAATAAATTTTATTAAAAGAGACATATATCATTAAATATTAGGGTGTTACATTCTAACCTCCTTATAATAATTTCACCCTTAAAATTTTTTCACTCTTATTTAAACAACTAAGGATACTTATACCACATTGCATCATTATGTTCCCATGTTTCTTCCACAATTTTATGATTTTGCCACAAAACATTAACCTGATGAGTGGTCTTGTTCCATTGAAATTTCTCTCTATGGTCTAAAATTTCCACCATTTGTTCCTCATAATATATACCTTTATCTATTATTTTTTCATCTGATTTAAATACATATAAATGTTCAGGTATGTACTTTCTTAAGAGAGATACAAGGAACACATCATGAAATTGAGGGAGATTTTGCGGGGGGAATAAAACAACAAGTTATCATACTGATACAATAAAAAATTTCAAATGGGGAAATATATCTAGGTATTATATTTCCCTTATTCCCAAATATCATAAACATATTCCAATGATTTTTTTATTATAATACCTTATCACTAAATTCAAACATCATATCTTATTGATGATTGTTATTGTAACATTTCTTTCAACTTGATGCTTCCCTTCTATGATATTTAATATCTCTAACCATATCTATCATTTCCTCTTCTAGATCAGTTCCCAATATCTATTTTTATCTAGCATCATTATAGAATGTGGTTGTTATGAACTTCATAGCATATAGGTATTCCTAAGGATCAATTTAAATTCTTGATTGAAAGTTATTAGTGTAAGAAAATTCCACAAAATAAAGGTGTTTATATAAACCACCATTGAAATATATAGAGCATGATATCAATAAGTCTTCAATAGTTTAAATTTTCCTCTTAGACTAACCATATTTTTAAGGATCATAAGTATTACTAAAACTCAACTCTTTATAAATAAACTAATAAATACTTCTCCAAAACCTCAAGCTAAACCTTAATTCCTGATCAGATGTGACTAAAAGTGGGACTCTATGTAGTCTTATAACTTTCTTAATTTATAACTAAGTAAGATAGTCAAGAACTAAATCTTATCTAATAGAAATAAACTACACTAATTTCATAAGTCAATCTACTACAATCCAAATAACATTATGGAATTTAGTTGTTTTTTTGAGTCCAATGAATAAATTCATGGTAATTGTTTCCATTTCCATTCTGGAATGGGTAACAGTTGTAAAATCCCCCTAATATTTTATTTCTTAGTCTTAACTTGATAAAAAAATTAATTGGGATACAAACTATGAAATATCCCTTTTTGTGTTATCCTAATATAAATACTCTTTTAGATATCAATACATATTTTTACTTCCAGGATGAATAAAGACTTATGAACTATGGGCTTCATCTAATAGCTCTTTCTTAAATTCTGATATTGACAGAACATATACTAAATTCTTGAACCTTATCATTTAATCAACATAATGGTTGAAATCAATAACAGTTATCACCTTCTTCTATGATTCTACATTTTCCTTCTATGCCTTCTTAATCCTGTCATGGATGGATGGTTGAAAATTCATATGAGAAAGATAATATCTCACCCCTTTCCTCAAGATATTAAGAAATAAATTCTATAATTATATAAATATTGGATCTCTTAAGGGTTCTCACTTCTCCCTTAAAAGTGTTGGAAAAATAAAAAATTTAACATTGGATGGATGGATCTCTTTCAATACACATCATTGAAAAACTAGTATGGTCTTTTTCACTCAGATCATGAACTACCTTATTCCCCTTTCTGGGGTGGTAATGCATTAAGAAATCATGAAATTATATCAAATAAAACCATATTATTTTGAAAATATTTGACTATTTTTATGTAAGTATATAATTTAAGATTTTTATGACCTGTATATATATATCACACCTCTCCCTATACTAATAATTCCTCCATACCTTTAATGAAAATATTACCACTCCCAACTCCAAATAATGAGATGAGTAATTTTTCTCATGAATTTTCAATTAGTGGGAGGCATAAGAAATCCCCATATCATTCTTCATGATGAATCATCCAAGACCATTCTCTGATGTATCACTAGATATCACAAATCCTTCTCCATTGTAGGGTAGTGTAAACAAAGGTACACTAATCAACCTTGTCTTCAGTTCTTCAAAAATGTTCTCACATTAATTAGTCTAAAATAAATTATCCACCTTCCATGAAAACATGGAGAGTTAATTATATAGTCATGATTATTCTCTTACAAATAGATAGTTGTATCCATACAACCTAAGAAAATTGCATATCTTAGTTGTCGTGGTTGTTTTAGGCCATTACTCTATAACTTCCCTCTTTGAATGATCCACTAATATACCATCACTTGAAATTATATGACCCAATAATGATACTTTTTTAGCCAACATTTACACTTGGTAAACTTTTTATATAGTTTTTCCTTCCTTAAGGTCTTCATCACAATCCTTAAATGTCCTACATTCTCTTACTTCCTCTTTGAATATATAATACTATTGTCTATAAAGACTACCAAAAACTGACCAAGGTAGTCTCTAAATGTGATATTCATTAAATCTGTGAATTTTTTTGGATCATTGGTAAGTAAAAATGGCATAATTATAAATTCATAGTGACCATACCTGATACAGAAGTCTACCTTCGGTATATCCTCCTTGAACCTTTGTTGATGATATCTAGATCTAAGATCAATCTTGGAAAAATATTTTCCTACCTTTAATTGGTCAAAAATATCATTGATATGTAGTATATGGTAATTTTTTTTCATAGATCTTATTAAGTTCTCAATAATAAATGAAAAGATGCATTGATCCATCTTTCTTATTAAAAAAAGAAATAGGCGCACCCCATGGTGAAGCACTAGGTTGAATGAATCCCATATCTAGATTCTCCTATAGTTTCTTATTTAATTTTGACAACTCAATTGGGTCCATTATAAAATAAGTATATGAAATATTTTTAGCACCTTGTTTGAGTTATATTGAAAACTCAACTTTATGATTCAGGGAAAGATGAGGAAACTATTTAGTAAATAAATCAACAAGATCCTATATAATAGGCATATCTTCAATTTGTGGTTTCTCCACAACCATATATGATGAATATCCCTCTGGAAAATGTAGTAAAACCCATATAATAAAAGTAATTTACATTAGGTGTTCAATTTCATCCTCGCATTGATAGATGATCATAGGTTTATTTGGAATATTGAACGTAACTATATTTCCTCAAAAATTGATATGGGATATATACTAAGAGAGCCAATCCATGTAAAAAATTACATTGAATTCAAATAGAGTAATAATAAAATGATTTTTAGGAATCTCATTCCCACAAATTTCAATCGGAGAGGAGCTATAGACTTGAGATACTATCATTTTACTATTTGGAATTTCCACTACCAATGAAACTTCTAATCATTAACGTGATGGTGTTATACCCATAGAAAATTATTTAGATATAAAATAGTGGGTAAAAATCATATCAAATAAAACATTTACACTTTTAGAGTCGATAGTAAGTGTACCTTACACCACATCACTAAGGAATCTCACTTTGGCTATAGTAATTGCATAATCTTGGACTTCTCACCTTGGATTCTTAAATAGTAAGTTACCTTGATTCTTGGGACATTGGTTTGAATAATGTACTATATATTTTTATTTAAAGCACTTTCGTATTTTTATTATTTACCTTGCATTCAAGAGCCTTATGACCCCTTTCTCTGTACTTAAAACATGCTCATTTTCCTATTAAGAAAATTCCTAACTGTTTATTTCCATAATTATCACACATAGTAAATCCCATCCTCTCCTTATTTTTCTTTGACACGTTTATTTTTTCTTGGTTCTTAGATGAACTATTATTTTCTTGACTTCCCTTGAAGATATAAGACCTATAAAATTCTTTCTTAGTCTTGATGGAACTTGGAACTATATCATCTTATAATGAAAACATTTAAGAACCAAGTTCCTTTTGGATACACAATTTAATCCCATAAAATACATGGAAAATTTTTGTTTTAGGATTATGTATATAATCTATATCATGTCTAGCTAATCACGTAAATTTTGTGTCATACTATATTACACCTTCTTCTTTAATTATCTTTAAAGTGAGGACATTCCTCTTCATTAATGATAGTTTTTATTGAGAAAATCATTTTTCAAAAAATATCACATTAAAAGTTCTCTATTCCATGATTTATATTTCATCACCCACTTTAGTATTCTAGATCAATTTCCAACAATGATCGGCATATCCTTCTAAACAATACACTTCTAGAATAATCTTTTCACTTTTATTACATCCCAAATCCTAGAATATCTTTTTGAGGGACTTAATTAATTTTTCAACTACCAATGTATTTTTAGTTCCATTAAAATATGGATTCTTATATTATAGGATGTGATCCAAAATAGGTGAACCACACTATGCAACTACCGGTTGTTCCATACGGGCAAGTTTATTCATCATAAATGAAGTTTTCTACCCAAATATATCCATGATAATCTTAGTTCCAACACCACTAGTAATGGATTTATCATAAGGACAATCCCTATATTGTTTATGGTTATTGATTACTTTTAATTAATTAAGCACCATCACTGAATAATGTTACACACTATGTTATCTCATAATCATCATGAATATTGTTCCAAAAAATTAAAAAAACCATATAATGGAAAAAGTTCCCAATTATTATATTGTATTGTCATAATTATTATGTTACCAATGTTAATTTAAAATATAGTTCTCAAGGTTCCAAATAAAGTTTTTTTGATACAAACTATAGAAACCCCACCTCTAGAAACCCAGATCTATTTTTTAGTTTATTTCATTAGTATAATATACAAGGAATCTCACCATGTAGGATCAATCAATTTAACAGTATTAGAAAAATAGATACATAAATGATTCTCATATTACATTGGAAATATAAAAAACCTATTATATTAAGAAATATTGTATCCTTTATATCACTCATAATATCATTCTTCAGATACTAGAGAAATAAAAAGAATAATGGTCAAATCATTTGCTTAATAAGTGTCATGTACACCAGAAGTTATCATGAGTAAATAAAGAATAATCAACATGGAAAGGTAGATAATAAAAAATCCTAACATTCAATCAACACATGATTTTAATGAGAATACATGGATAATATCAACTAATAAAACACATGGATATTGGAAATTGGATTCTTAATAAAAGAAACTTATAATTTAGTAAATTCATGATCAAGGCCTCTTAACTGAGATATCAGGAATATTACTCTCATGACCTCTCAACCAGAAATCATAATTAATACAATTGTAAGTATAAAACAAATACCCATATAATATATCATTCAATTGTTTGTCTCCTGAGATCATTTTATTCATTGAGGGGATATCAATTGTCGGGTCCAACACACCACTTTCACTTCCTTTTTATTCCTTGTATTTTGAATTATCAATACAATTCATTCTCAAAATTACTTATAATTCAACAATTATCCAAGTAGAATCAAGAATAAATAACATCAATACTTCATAATCATAGACCATCCAAAGAAATAATAAATATGGCATCATTTGATAATATCCTTAGCAACATCAATGGGTGTTTTCATAGTTTAAAATACCATTAAAAATCATTGGAACATTTCCCGATGAAAAACAACCTTTTCACTTTGAAATCACTTATAAAAATATAAAAAATTAACAAATATTAAAGAAAATATATTCTTTTAAAATAACCTTTGGAATATTTAAAGGAATATTTAAAAAAATTATTTATCATAATGGTGGGAAATTTTGTTCATGACGTGTATGTTAAAACAAATATTCCTTTCACATTTTCGATAAAAAGTCAAAAATACCATGTTTAATAAATGAAAAAAAATCCTTCTAAAAAAATAGGTAAAAAATTAATTCATGGGTAAAAATTTATTTAAAAATAATAGGTTAATATCAAAATAACTCTTGAAAATATTTTTTGAAAATATGGTTATGGAAGAAAAAGGATTTTCGACCGAAGAGAGAAATAAAGTTGGTTTCTATTAAAAGGATTCTTTTGATATCTTGAGTAATTAAAGAGAGTAAAATGAAATTAAAACAATTAATCTTTATAAATAAACATTTTATGTGAACATTCATCAATTTCTTGAGATATATAATATAAACTTTCATCATTGGAAACTTAATTATAAGAAATCCTAGTAAATAATGAGATTGTAACATAAATCCCTTACCTCAAGTTCAACTTTCCTCGTATGTTATTTTAAACTCCAATATAATAAATTTATATCTATTATGATTTCACAATAGAACAATATAAATAATTATAATATCATATATTATCCCTTTATAATATTTCAATAATTTTTTATTAATAATTATTTAATAAAATTGTTGTTTTTTTGTGTTATTTGTTTCATTCTTCATGGGAATTTTTGTTCGGCAGTTATGGTCCTTGTACTTTTATCAATATTGAATCATCTGAAAAATTTTAATCATGATATAAAAATAATATCTATTCATTATATACATATTTATAGTGATCCATAAAAGTTATGGATAGGAAAAGGAATTACACCATTCATGGAGATGGTGGGTCATACATACACATGAATATTGTTTTCACTTTTCAATGGATGCAATGAAAGAAATTTAAATAATAATTTAATTTTATATGATCATTTATATATATTATATATATTATATATTCATTAAATCTATCCTTATTACCATTCATGTAAATTCTAAATTAAAAACAAATCACATCACTTCGTAGAGGTGGTAGTCCACACGTACGTAAGAGCGATGTTATCATTTTCCAAATGATAGGAAGGTAAGAAGGTAGATATTATATTATAATTATAGAATAATTATTATTTAAAAAATATAAATTATATTAATTATTTCCATCTTTATAACCATCCAATAAAAATGGTGATGAAAAATAAAATTTCACCGCTACGTGGAGACGGTAAGTCGTACGTAAACATAAATGGTGTTTTCTCTTTTTATAGGATGAAAAGAGAGATTAAAATTTTTTTCCATGATCATAATAACATATATATATATATGTTTATTATAGCGTATTTATTATTTTGTTATGGTTATAGTATATTAATAGGAAGTATAAGAAGAAAGAAATTTTAAACACTTAGTAAATATGATTACCTCTTCTTCGGTATACTTACATTAGGTACTTTCTTAAGGACCACAGGAATGGTATTTAAAGAATAAAATAACCTTTAATTCATGAATAGGGATATTTACAATAGAATTTGGTAGGGTTTTATCTAGATAGGTTTCTCAAAGTGGTGTAAAGAAGAGAGATAAAGGGTGTCCTTTTATAAGTGAGGGAAAGGGAACTTTAGAAAATTCCTAAAATATTGTAATATAGCATATGTCTAACTCATGTAAATGGTTAAAATGATATTTATTCATATAGAATAATAATATTGTGTTAATATAATCATATAATCAAATTTATATAGTTTTCTATATTATTTTAAACTTAATCATTTAGATTAACCATTTGGTTAACCAATTTTTACCTTAACCATGATAATGACTTTTTGCAATATTAAAGGGAAATAATTTTACTTATAAGGTGATAGTTTTCTCATAAATGGAAAAGGGATAAAATTTTATACCATACAGTATCCTTTTTACCCTAATTCATGATTTTTTTTATTTTAAATAATTTAGTAAAATATTTTTTTTCATTAAATATCATTATTGTCATTTTTTACACTATTCATTTAATTAGACATTAAATTCCTAAATATAGTGATGGAATTAATATATAAGACTTTAATAAATCACCAATATGTTATATTTATATACATATATTTTTTAATATAATAATTCATCAAAATTTTATTACTTTTAATATTTTTAATGTTTGTTGTTTTATTTTTTTTATTACTTGAAAAAATATTGTATTGGTGTTGCATAAGCATTTGAGATAATTATACCATTACTAAAAATTAAAAATAAACTACATTTTAAATATAATTTAATTTTTTTAAAATAAAATTTTATATTCATTAATAACATATTCTTATGCTGATGTGAATATATAAAATAAATTAAAAGCAAGAGAATGATATTTGGAATTTTCTTTACTTAAAATAATATAAATGTCATTATTAAGATTATATGGAGAAACAATTTTATATATTATAATTTAGGATATATTTTTTCTAATTAATACCATAAAATAAAATAAATACAAGTTATGGGTTGATTTTGAGATCTTATCTCGTGATTTTAACCTTATTTTACTCATTTTACCCTTACTGGGGTGACTAATAATTACCATAGTTGCTATTCATGATGATAAAAAATAAAAGGTTCATATTCACTAAATTTGAACCTAATAATTAAAAATATGGTATCCATTTTTTAGTATTTAGTATATATAAATTGTAGAATTCTATTTTAAAATAGATTCATAAAATGCTATGTAAAATAATTTTTAGAAAAATGTGTTTTTAAGCTTAAAATTTAACTTATATCAAAATCATAGATATTATTGATTAAAATATAATTAATTAGATTATTATAAATAAAATAGATCATATTTAACTTCAATATAAAATTAAAAATGTAATGGAACTTTTAAACTACTTTATTTATGAAAATAAATGTCAGTATTTGAAAAATTGGTATTTTTTCACTGTTCACCGAAAAATTAATCATTTTAAAAAAATCCCAAAAATTAATCCAAATTTAACTTTGATTTAATGATTTCAAAAATAATATCATTTTTATAAAATAAAATTTCTAAAATTAGAATAAATTTATTATAATATTTATACCTGAAATATAATAAAAACCACTTTTGATGAAGACATATTATTGGAGCATAAATAGATTTTATAAAAAAATTATACTTATTTCTTAAGAATTTTTCAATAAATTTATATTAAATAAAATTATTAAAATTATTTTTTATAATTTGATTAATCTTATTCATACCTTCCAATCTAACGACTAGAAGATAACTATCATGTAGTAATATTTCAATAGTATGATGTGGTTTGTTTAAACTTAGTATTGCATGTAAAACAAGCTATAAAATAAATTAAATACATTTAAATATGAATATATCATAAAATACAGGTATGTTACATTTTACCCCTAATAAGAACTTATCCCTTAAAAAATTTCACTCTGATTCAAAAAACTAAGAATACTTTAACCTCATCACATCCTTGGGTTCTTATATATCTTTCTCAATATTATGATTCCACCACAACACTTTGACCAGGTTTGTGGTCTTGCTTTATATAAATTTATCTCTATAATCAAAAATCTATACTATATATTCCTTATAATATATATTTTTCTCCATTGGTATGACCTCTGATTTCAGTACATGTAAAGGGTCAGTGTGTACTTCCTTAAGAGAGATACATGGAACAAATCGTAAACTTAATTTAGATTCAGTCGAAGTTCCCAATGATAAGATACCATACCAATACTATTAATAATTTTAAAGAGAACAATATATATAGGTATTAGGTTTCCATTATTTCTAAATCACATAACCTTCTTTCAATGAGATATTCATAGGAATACATTGTCACCAACTTCAAACTCTATATCTCACCAAATATTGTCAGCATTAATTTATTTTCAACTATAAGATTCCCTTATATATTGTTGAATGACTCTAACATTATCTACCATTTCCTTGGAAATATAAGTTCCTAGTAACTTTATTTATCCAACTTCATCACAACACATTAGATTTCTGTACTTATTTTCATACAGGGCTTCATAAAGATTCATTTGAATGCTCGAGTGAAAGTTATTATTATAAGAAAATTCCACTAAAGGAAGGTGTTTATCCCAACCACTATTAAAATTCTTAGATATTGATATTATCATGTATTTAATATTTTTAATGGTATTTTCATAATAAAAATATGTTTGATGATTATAAGTATTACTAATACTCAACTATGTATCAAGATCATGTTGAAGACTTCTCTAAAACTTCAAGGTAAACCTCAGATCCTGATCAAATACGATTAAGAGTGGTACTCCATGAAATCTCAAAACTTATTTAATATATATATAAAAACGTTTATCAATATATAAATATTATCTAATATCAATAAAATACACTATTTTTTTTTGATAGATTATAACCCAAATAGCATTATGGCCTTTAGACATTATGGGGAGTCCGATGACAAAATCCATGGTAATGTTTTCACATTTCTATTATGGTATGGGTAATGGTTGTAACATCCCCTTGGACTTTTGTTACTCATAATTAACTTTCAAATATAACAATAATCTCGATACATACTTTATAACATAACTCTTCATGTTATCCAACCAGAAATACTCCATCATATCTCTAAACAACTTCATAATTCCATGATGAATAATGAATGATGAACTATAGGATTTTCCCATAAACTTCTTCTTTAAGTCTAATATAAATTAACACATACTTTATTCTGGAACCTTATCTTTCCAAAATTATCATGGTTAAACTCAGGATCATTCTACACCTTCTTCTATAATTTAACATCTCCCTTTTGTTCCTTCTTAATCATATCATGTATGGATGGTTGAAAATAAAATTATAAAGATAATAGCTATCATATTTACTCAATATTTCAAGATTAAACTTCTAAAAATATAAAAATATTAAATCTCTTTGTATCCACATCCTATTCAAACAATCATGTTCTTTCCAACTCAGAGAAATAACCACCTAGTTATCCTTACCAAGGTGGTAATGTATTGAGTAGTTATAATCTTTGATAAACTCCAACCATATTTTCTAACACATATTCAACTATTTATATTTAAATATATACTTCAAGA
Source organism: Viscum album (assembly GCA_963277665.1). NCBI lineage: Eukaryota > Viridiplantae > Streptophyta > Magnoliopsida > Santalales > Viscaceae > Viscum > Viscum album. The sequence goes on from OY728148.1 coordinate 1,946,234,944, forward strand.
TTTTATGATGGGTATATATACCACACCTATCCCTATACAAATAACTCATCCATATCTTTAATGAAAAAATTACCACTAGAAAGTCCAAATGATTAGTCAGGTAATTGTTTTCATGAATTTTAAATTGGATAAAGGAATAAGCTACCACCATATTATTCTACATGAGTACACATAAAAGACCCTTCTTTGATTAATAACTATATATCACAAACCCTTCTCTACTATAGGGTAGTGTAAGAATGGGTGTATTGTATAGAGACTCAGACTTATCATACATAGATATTACATCATTTTTTATGAATATACATTACATTCCATGAACACATTCTTAAAGACTGTAAAAGTTTAGTGAATTGGAATTTTTGAAACATAAACATTGTTCCATAAGGTAGATATGTATTATCCTACAATATTCTTTATAAAAATCTACCTTATTAGAAATATCATACATAATAAATCGCTTCATAACCTGGGGAAAGTAAACATAAGAAAGGGTGAGCTCATATGCTTAGTAAAGGTAAATAAGGGAGATACATAAGAATAACATGAGAATAAGGGTATGAGAACATGAGTATAACATTTGAAACCCATACCCTGTATATCAAGGATTATAATCTTGAGTCATGGAATAAATATTGGAAGTACATAACACATGAATCATAAGGTAATTATAGAACATGATCCATGAGAGCATAGCATTGGCATAAGAAATGGATTTCTAGTATACATGTAAGCATAGAAAATTATTTTCATATTAATCAAGGATTATTTCCAAGGCTATTATATTTTAATGGGTTTACTCCCCAAAACATTATAGTAGTCAAGGTTTACCTACAAGACCATCACAATAGATAGAGTCCCTTACTAAATTGTGTTCACTCCTCATTCCAGCCTCATCATACTGAATTGAGTTCACTCCCTATTCCAGTCCTATCTTATCTCATGGGATATAAAACTTTACTCAATTCATTGGAAGGAGATATAGGTACCACCCATAAAATAATGAAAATATATTTATGTATTCCACTAGATCATAAAAATTCATCATATCGTAACCCCTAAAATGAAATTGGTATAAAATAAATTTCATCATATCATAATCAGTGAAAAAGATACAGGTTACATGATTATTTCATCATAGAATAACCCATGAGAAGAAGAAGGTTTCATAATCATCTCCTCATGGTATAACCTATGGAAGATAGAATGTTTCATAAAAATCATTACATCAAAAAAAATAACCATTAAAATAAATAATATTAATAGTATCATTGGATTATATATGTAGTAAGGCATAGTTAACACCAACAGATGTCATCTTATATGGAAAATAATTTTGAAATAACATTTAAAACATTTCTTGCAAAAAATACCCTTTCCACTTAGAAAATTAATTTTTAATAAATATAACATATTTAAGAACTTTTTTTTGAAAATAACCTTGAATACTTATAAATTAAGCTCCAAATAAATGATTGGTTATGACATCTAAAAATTCAATTCATGTTGTACATGTTAAAATGAAGATTACTTTCACATTTTTGGTAAAATCCAAATTGACATTGTTTGGAAAAATACATGAAGATTCTTTCAAAAAAATTCAAAAAATTAAAAAATTGTTTAAAATATCTTTAATTAATCATTTTAGGAATAATAAAAACATTTTTACAATATTTTTAGAAACCCTGGTTTTCTAATAAAATGTATTTTTGATCAAAGAGATAAATAAATTTAGATTTCTTAAAAACATTTTCTCAATTGTTCTAAGTAACAAAGAGTGTAAAATGGTACTTTAACAATATAATATCATGAATAACCAAAGTAGAAGAAAATTCATGAGGATTTTTTAGATATGGATCATAACATTTTATCATCAGAAACATGATCATAAACAATCCCGATAAACAATGAAATGGTAACATAAAATATTTACCGCTTTGGTAACCTTGAATCATATAACCCAAGAAGTAATAACAAATAATGGAACATAAAATATCATGAGGATAAATAAATTCATATTATTACATGTCAAAGGGGTTGTATATAAACCTCATGAAAGAATATAGTTGTGTAACATAATGTGTGTCTCAAAGAAGGAAAATTGATACAGAAATCCTTTACCTTAAGTATTGAGTTCCATCATACTCATTAAAACCTCATGTATAATAAATATAAGTTTATTATAAATCTATTGTATAATTATATACATATATTGTAAGGGTTGTTGTCCTAAGAACCAATTGTTTTGTACTTTGATTACATTAATGTTCGCTTATTATATATTGTTCATTGTACTACATGACTATAATATAATAATGTCTAAGAATATTTGTTGCATTGATAAGGTCATGGTAGATACCCACTATGATGAGAACCTTGAAATGCAATAACAATATTCTTAAATAAAGTTCTACGGTTGGATGACATACTATAATAGGACACATAGTATATAGACCGTCATGTGTGAGTACTTGTAAGAAGACGAGACTCTCTCTCATGGAGTTCGCACTTGGTAATCTCCAAGATGGGAGATTTTGAGAACAGACCCACCAGAAGCAATGTCGCATGTCTTGGTTTCATCAAACATTGCTATCTACGAGTGTGTGTAATGGTCCTTAGACTAGAAGATTATTATTAACTCTTGTCATGACTCGCGCACTTAGATTTACTGACAAAAACTATCATGCAGACAGTTGGAGGGAAGTAGGGTATGTTGGGTGCATCACGAGTGACATGTTGTTAATGTATAAGTAGAAGAAGGATTTGTCCCTTCCATTTATGGAAGTTGATATCTCAGCCCTTTGATTGAAATAGAACTGTCACATTAAATTCCATGGCCATGGTGTAAACGATGAGTTTATTTCAGGTATTCAAAGAACGAAGGATCAAGCATATAGGTTTATGACACTGCCATGAAACCTGCTTGATGAGATATCGATAAAAAGGGATTAAATTACATAGTAAGAATTCGTATGAGGTGATACTTCAATGCGGCGTCAACTTTTTTCTCTTGGGTACCTTGACCCGTTGCTAGATAGTAATCTTGGACTTTAGGCAAGCCCTCCTAATGCCAACGAGAAAGAGGCCTAGAGGGTCACACACTAAGTGTATTCAAGTATCTCAAGTAGAATAAATATTATTCCCATACGTGGTTTAATAATTATTCAAGGAATCCTAGATCGTTTTAATGATGGAGGAAGAAGGAAATTAAAAACAAGATATACACGCCATTTATTAAAGATTTCACGCCATGTAGTATTTCATGGAAAACCAGTACACGCCATGTATTAATAATTACACGCCGTTTAGTTTTATTTATGGAAAGGAAATAAATAAATGAAAACAAGATATACACGCAATGTACATTGAATGTACACGCCGTGTAATTTTCCATGAAAAACAAGTACACGCCGTGTATTTATTAATACAGGTCGTGTAGTTTTTCCAGTTGGTATTTTGAGGATATAATATTGTTTTAAATGATATTTATTATAATCAACATGGGCACATGTCAAGGAATGAATTATTCGACATAGGGGTTTTAAATAAGAGTCAATGAAATAAATAAAACGTGTAACGCATTTATTTATTTTCATAACTCTACAGCCTCAAACCTGATTATAAATATCCTCACAACCCCAACTCTTTTCCAACACACAATAGAATCTTTGTGCACAACAACTCTGAAGAATTATTTCAAGGAAGAATGAACCTCTTCCTCCAAGAACACTCTCAAGACCTAGAGAGATCCTCTTCCATCGGATCAAGACGATCTAAGGCGGACAATGCAAGAAAAGGATTCTCCACGCTATCACCCAGAGACTCCTTTGGCGACGTCTCGATATACGAGGTACATGTGTGGATCACCGCTAGAGGAATTCTACACTTGGCTTCTGCGATGCAACGACGAATCACATCAGAACGTGATCAAGAACATCAACGAAGAAATAACACCCAAAAGTTATTTATTTTAGATTGATTAAATTAATTATAATAAACCTGTAACGATCCTACTTTGTGGTTTCAGGACTTTCCTTTTCTTTCTCCATTTCTGTGATTTGATTCGTGGATACTAGCTTTTATAGTCGTATTGATCCCGGATTGATCAATGTTAATGACAAAAATCCAAGTGGGCACATTCTCCCACGCGCTTCCGCTATGCTTGGAACCTCCAAATGGTATCAAAGGGAGGTTACAACGTTGATTATAGTAATTTAATTTTCATTGATAATTTACGCATTTATATTTGATTCAATTCAAAATAAATCGTTCTATAAATATGAATAAACGAGATATGTTATTCCTCCTTCGTTTCTCGATTCATATCACAGAAACACCCTTTAAATTTTAATTTTTATTAAAATAAAAACGAGGATCTCATCCGAAGGATCCACTCTTTCTGTCTGTACAACATGGGAATACACCGCATGTAATGAAAACTACATGTTGTGTACTTAGGTTCAACAAACCTGTACTGGTCCGCGAAACCATGCTGTGTGAATTGATTACACCTAATTATTTAACACCCCGTGTTGACCAGAATTAAACGGCGCGTGGGAACGGAAATACACAGTGTTTATATTGGAGAAACACACTGTGTAGTCTGATCTGGCCCAAGTGAAACCGTGTACAAAGGAGAAGACACAAACCATGTACACGGGATCTCCAGGCCGGTTACCGCGTAACAAGGAAGTACACGCCGTGTATGATTTATCTATATGCCTTGTACTCCAAAATTTCCAAAGTACATAGAACATTCCAAATCCCCTGGTGTGTAATTTGGATAAAAGGTGAAAATAAATACACGTCGTGTAAATAGAAACTACACGCTGTGTAATTTCCATAAATTTCACCAGGTTTCCTCCAAAAGTACAAAGACCTATATAAGGAATATGGATGAGAAGAATCTCAAGGAAATTCATAAAGGAATTAAAGATAAATAATTGATTAATTATAAGATCATAATTAATTGAATTCGAGCGTGAATTATCTTAAATGAAAGAAGGATTAAAAGAATTTGAATTCTAAATATGCGTAAATGTCATTGCATGATATGGATGATCATGAGCTAGACCAAAGACCCTTTGTATGTGTGTATGGTTTCATTTAAATTTATTTAAATTTGTTGGCCTGCGAGCCTTATTCCAATAAAATTTATTGTCCTGTGTGCCCATGGTTTCTTTAATGTAACCCCATGTAATGGAGGATCTCCCAAGCCAGAGGAGATGGTTCAAAACCTGAAGCTATGGTGAAACCAACTGAAGAAGGACAGGTGGGAGGTGCAAAAAAGAACCATCAGTTCAAGGTGTTTTTTCCTAGGTCAGGGTTAGCTTATCAATCCACTAGATAAGCTAACCAATAGAAGCTCATGATTATACCATCTTATTTTATTTATGTCTGATTGCATGGTTTATTTATTATGTATGTGTTGTCATGATCACATAATTAATTAAATAAACAATCATGCAAAGATAAAATAAAATAAAAACCGGACTATGCGTAAACATTATCGGAACATGGTTAATAACTTATGAAAGCATCACTTAATATTAACAAGCATGTGATAATTCGAAACTACGCATAAAGATTAAAATCACTCAATACCATATTATGTCAGACCAAGCCTTCTGTTACTTGATTAAGGGAAAGACTCAATAAAACTGTGTGTTTGAAAAACCCTTGTTGGGACACTTAATTTTATAAAGGAATCCCTTATGAAACATTTCGGGTAGCCTTAACCATATTACATCAAGAATAGTATCCCTTTCTAGACTTGGTGTAATATTGGAGGCAAGATTTGAGTAAATCCAAGTTATAATTTCCGGATTGGGGAGTCCACTCAACAGATCAAGGAACGGTAAGCTCACAGTTGGAAAAGACCTACCTACCTAAATAGTGGGAGACTTAATAAAAAAATTTATTATTTCTCATAAAATGTAATCAAGAAAGTACTGATAAATCTGCTCTTTTAATTTTTAGAATCTAAATTACAAACATGTCAACTACATTTTCTCTGAGATCAATTCTAGAAAAAGACAATATCCTCACCGGTAGTAACTTTCGGGAATGGTTTATGCACCTTCGATTTATCCTACGCCATGAACGAAAGTTTTACGTGCTGGAGTCCTCACTTCCTGATCCGCTTACCCAAGGGGCATGTGATGAATATTTCCTAGTCTATGATCAACATTTGAGTGATGCACTCGACGTTCAATGTTTGATGTTTTCATCAATGTCTAGGGAGCTCATGAAGTCTCATGAAGACATGGATTCCTACAGCATGATCGAGCACCTCAGTGGTCTATACCAGGAGAGAGAAATATAGGAAAGGTTTGAGATCTCCAAGGCTCTATTTCAGAGCAATCTTGGAGAGGGTGCCCCAGTTGGGCCTCATGTAGTCAAGATCATTGGCTACATTGAGCGCTTGGAGGTTCTAGGGTTTAAACTCCCCGAAGAACTGGGTACTGATCTCATTCTCGCATCACTCCCCTAGAGATTCTCAAACTTTGTTGTAAACTTCAACATGAACAACATTGAGAAGTCTCTCTCTAGTCTTCTTATCCTTATTCTCCAAGTGGACAATGACATGAAGCGTGAAAAGCCTTATGTCATCCTGGTGAATAAAAGGAAAGGGAAGGCGAAGAGCTTTAATCCTGAAGCTTATTCAAGGCCTTCTAAGAAAAAAAAGATCAAAGGGGAGGCAAGGGACCATGATTCTGTTTTTTTTTCATGTGGCAAGAAGGTCCACTGGAAGAAAACTGCACCCGGTCAAGGAAGCAAGGGGAAGCTTCTGGTGCATTTGTCATCGAATGAAATATATATGTTTCTACTAATTGGGTATTAGATACTGCTTGTGGTGCTCACATCTGTATCCAAATACAGGAACCAAGTATCAGGAAGATTGATTGAGGGGAGGTAGATCTACGAGCAGACAATGGCGCCATACTTGCTATTGTAGCTGTCGGGGACTACCACCTCACATTGCCAACTAGAATGATCATGGTGTTAAAGGGTTGTTATTATGTGCCCTCTGTTACTAAAAACATTATTTTAGTATCCAGATTAGATACTGATGGATTCATGTTCATGTTTGTAAATTAATGTTACTAATTTTATAAAGATAACATTTGTTTTGGTAGGGCACATTTATATAACGGCCTTTATGTGTTAGACTACACAAACCAAGTAATGGAAATCGATGAAAAAGTCAATTCGCATGACTCATACCACACCCATCATTGGCATCACTAGCTAGTTCATGTCAATGAGAAACGTTTGACAAAATACCATCAAGATGGGTATTTAGATTCTTTCGAACTAGAACCACTTGGTGTATGTCATGCGTGTCTACAAGGTAAAATGACCAAATCCCCATTTAGTGGGAAAGGTGAAAGGGCTAAAGAGATTCTAAAATTAGTTCACACATTTGTTTGTGGACCATTTCCAGGTAAAGCAAGAGGTGGGTTCTCGTACTTCATAACTTTTACTGATGATTTTAGTAGATATGGGTATATTTACTTAATGAGGTATAAGTCAGATTCTTTTGATCAGTTCAAAGAATACATGAATGAAGTTGAGAACTAGCTTGGTAATAATATTAAGAAACTCTGCTCAGAAAGAGGAGGAGAATATATTAATCAGGACTTCATTGATTTCTTACGGGAGTTTGGGATTCTATCTCAACTCACTCCTCCTTATACACCTCAGTGGAATTGTGTAAGTGAAAGGAGGAACTGCACCCTGTTGGACATGGTGAGATCAATGATGAGTCATGCGAGTCTTCCATTATCATTTTGGGGATATGCATTACAAACAGCATCACACATACTAAACCAAGTACCAAATAAATCGATAAATGGTATTCTATACGAGTTATGGAGTGGGCGCAAAGCCATGTTATCGAATTTACATGTGTTGGGTAGCGAAAAAAATTTTAAGGCCTCTTTAGGTAACAAATTTGCACCCTGAGGCACAAAGTGTATCTTTATAGGATATCCCAAGGAAACAAGGGGATATTACCTATACAACCCCTCAGACAAAAAGGTTATAGTTTCAAGACACGCAATATTCCTTGATAGGGAGTACATCTCTAAAAGAGATAGTGGGAGCGAGATAGACTTCGATGAAGTCGAGGCTCAAGATACACAAGAGTTGGTACAAGAACATATTCCACAAAGCCCTGTGGAAGAAAAATATGTTCCAGAGACACAAAAACTACATAGGAGCACGAGAGAGGTGAGAGAACCAGAACGATATGGTTTTCCTATAACTGAGTATGGTGACTCATTATTGGTTGACAATGATGATCCTCTTACCTATAAGGAAGCAGTTTAAGGCACAGACGTTGTCAAGTGGAAAGAAGCCATGAATTCTGAAATGGATTCCATGTACCAAAACCAAGTCTGAATTTTGGAAGATCCTCCAGTTGATGTAAAGACTATTGGTAATAAATGGGTATTCAAGAAGAAACTGGACATGGATGGGAAAGTCAGCACTTATAAGGCACGACTGGATGAAAAAGGTTTTAGACAACGTCAAGGAATTGACAATGATGAAACCTTTTCACCGGTTGCGATGCTGAAATCCATCAGAATCAAATTGGCCATTTCCGCTTACCATGACTTTGAAATTTGTAAAATGGATGTCAAAATAGAATTTCTTAATAGGAACCTCCAGGAATATGTCTACATGACACAAACTGAAGGGTTGGTGACTTCAAAGGATGCCAACAAGGTATGAAAGTAGTAGAAATCCATTTAGGGATAAAATCAAGCATCAAGGTCATGGAACATTCATTTTGATGAAGCTATAACAGAATTTGGATTTTTTAAAAAGGAATGTGAGACTTGTGTCTACAAGAGGTTTAGTGGAAGTGCAGTTGTTTTCCTAATAGTATATGTTGATGACATATTACTAATTGGAAACGAAGTACCTATCTTATAGTTAGTTAAGGCATGGTTCCATAAATTCTTCTCCATGAAAGACTTGGGTGAGGCAGCATATATTCTTGGGATCAAGATCCATCATGATAAATCTAAGAGAATTTTGGGCCTGAGTCAAAGTACATACATTGACATGATACTGAAGATATTAAGTAAGGAAAAGTCCAAGAGGGGATTGTTTCCAGTGTCACATGGCATTCATCTTTCCAAGAAAATGTGTCCTCAGACACATGAGGAAAGAAAGAGAATGTTAAGGATCCCTTACGCATCCGCAATTGGGTCATTCATGTATGTTATGCTATGTACGAGGCTAGATGTTGCTTAAACATTAAGTGTGGTAGGCAGATATCAAGCTGATCTAGGAGACCTCCATTGGATGGAAGTCAAGACTATCCTTAAGTATCTGAGGCGTACTAAGGATATGTTCCTGGTTTATGGAGGAGATGAGGAACTAGTCATTAGAGGACATGTAGATGCTAGTTTCCAGACTGATCAAGATGACATGAAGTCACAGACTGGATACATCTTCAGTTTGAATGGAGGTGTAGTGAGTTGGAAGATCTCAAAAAAAAGTGTGGTGGCAGATTCTACAGCGTAGTCTGAGTATATCGCGGCATCTTAGGTAGCTAAAGAAGTAGTATGGATGCGAATATTCATCCAATAGCTGGATGTAGTACCAAGCAGTTATGATCCTATCAAACTCTATTGTGATAATACTGCATTGGTGACACTTGCAAAAGAGTCATGGTCACATCAGCGGACAAAGCACATACTTTGGAAGTATCATCTCTTGAGCGATTTTTCTCAGAGAGGTGAAGTTGTAGTGAGCAGTATTTCCACTGAAGAAAACATGGAAGACCCCTTGACTAAAGCCTTAACTCAGCAGAAACATGATCATCATGTGAGGTCTAGCGGACTAACAGTCGTGGGCAGTTGGCTCTAGTACAAGTCGGAGTTTGTAAGGGTTGGTTTCCTGAGAACCAACTATTTTTTACTTTGATTACATGAATGTTCACTTATTATATATTGTTCATTGTTTTGCATGACTATAATATAATAATGTCCTGGAATATTTTTCGCATTGATAAGGTCATGGAATATCCCCACTATGATGAGAACCTTGAAATGCTATAACAATATTCTTAAATAAAGTTCTACGGTTGGATGACATACTATGATAGGACACATAGTATACATACCGTCATGTGTGAGTACTCATACGAAGATGAGACTCTCTCTCATGGTGGTCACACTTGGTAATCTCCCAGATGGGAGATTATGAGAACAGACCCGCCAGTTAAAATCCCGCATGTCTTGGTGTCATCGGAAATTTCTATCTACAAGTGTGGGTAATGGTCCTTAGACTGGAAGATTATCATTAACTCATGTCATGACTCGTGCACTTAGATTTACTAAAGAAAACCGTCATGCAAACCGTTGGCGGGAAGTAGGGTACATTGGGTGCGTCACGAGTGACATGTTGTTAATGGATAAGTTGAGGAAGGATTTTTCCCTTCCATTTATAGAAGTTGATATCTCAGCTCTTTGATTGAAATAGAACTGTCACATTAAATTACATGGCCACAGTGTAAACGATTAGTTTATTCTAGGTAGTCAAAGAACGAAGGATCAATTATATAGGTTTATGACACTTCCATGAAACATGCTTGATGAGATATCGAGACAAAGGGATTAAATTACACATTAAGCATTCATATGAGGTGATACATCAATGCGGCGTCAACTTCTTTCTCTTGGGTGCCTTGACCCGTTGCTAGACAGTATTCTTGGACTTTAGGAAAGCCCGCCTAATGCCAATGAGAAAGATTCCTAGAGGGTCACACACTAAGTGTATTCAAGTATCTCAAGTAGAATAAAGATTATTCTCGTACGTGGTTTAATAACTATTCAAGGAATCCTAAATCGTTTTAATGATGGAGGAAGAAGGAAATGCAAAAACAAGATATACACGCCGTGTATTAAAGATTACACGTCATAGGAAATGAATAAATGAAAACAAGATATACACGCCGTGTACATTGAATGTACACGCCATGTAGTTTTCAATGAAAAACAAGTACACACCGTGTATTTATTAATACACGCCCTGTAGTTTTTCTAGTCGGGGTTTTTAGGATATAATATTGTTTTAAATGATATTTATTATAATCAGTGTGGGTGCATGTTAAGGAATTAATTATTCGACATGGGGGTTTTAAATAATAGTCAATGAAATAAATAAAATGTGTAACGTGTTTATTTATATTCATAACTCTACAACCTCAAACCTGATTATAAATATCCTCACAACCCCAACTCTTTTCCAACACACAAGAGAATCGTTGTGCACAACAACTCTGGAGAATTATTTCAAGTCCGAAAGAACCTCTTCCTCCAAGAACGCTCTCAAGACCGAGATAGATCCTCTTCCATCGGATCAAGATGATCTAAGACAGACAACACAAGCAAATTATTCTCCACGCTAGCACCCGGAGACTCCTTTGGCGATGTCCCAAGATATGAGGTACACATGTGGATCACCGCTAGAGGAAGTCTACACTTGGCTTCTACGAAACAACGATGAATCACATTGGAACATGATCAAGAACATCAATGAAGAAAGAATAGCCAAAAGGTATTTCTTTTAAATTGATTAAATTAATTATAATCAACCTATAACGATCCTACTTTTTGGTTCTGGGACTTTCCTTTTCTTTGTCCATTTCTGTGATTCGATCCGTGGAGACTGGCGTTTATCGTCCTATTGATCCCGGATTGATCATTGTTAATGAAAAAAATCCAAGTGGGCACATTCTCCCATGCGCTTCTACTGCACCCAGAACCTTCAAATGGTATCATAGGGAGGTTACAACGTTGATTATAGTTATTTAATTTTCATTGATAATTTATGCATTTATATTTTATTCAATTCGAAATAAATCGTTCTATAAATATGAATAAACGAAATTCATTCTTCCACCTTCGTTTCTCAATTCATATTAGAGAAACACCCTTTTAATTTTAATTTTGATTAAAATAAAAAGGAGGATCTCATCCGGAGGAGCCGCTCTTTCCATCTGTACAACAGGGGAATACACGGCGTGTAATGAAAACTACACGCCGTCTACTTAGGTTCAACGAACCTGTACTGGTCCGCCAAACAATGTCGTGCGAATTGATTACACCTAAGTTTTTAACACCCCATTTTCACCAGAATTAAACGGCACATGGGAACCGGAATACACATCGTGTATGTTGGGGAAACACATCGTGTAGTCCGATCCGGCCCAAGTGAAACCGTGTACAAAGGAGAAGCCACGTACCACGTACACAGGATCGCCAATCTGGTTACTGCGTAACAAGGAAGTACATGCCATGTATGATTTATCTACACACCGTGTACTCCAAAATTTCCAAAGTATAGAGAACATGCCAAAGGTTCCGGTGTGTACTGTGGATAAAAGGTGAAAAGAAATACATGCCGTGTAAATATAAACTACACGCCGTGTACTTTCCAAAAATTTCACTAGGTTTCCTCCAAAAGTACAAAGACCTGTACAAGGAATATGTATGACAAGAATATCAAGGAAATTTAGAAAGGAATTGAAGAAAAATAATTGATTAATTATAAGATCATAATTAATTGAATTCGAGCATGACTTATATTAAATGAAAGAATGATTAAAAGAATTTGAATTCTATATATGCATAAATTTCATTGCATGATATGGATGATCATGAGCTAGATCAAAGAACCTTTGTATGTGTGTATAGTTTTATTTAAATTTATTTAAATTTTTTAGCCTGCGAGCCTTCTTCCAATAAAATGTAATGGCATGCGTGCCCATGGTTTCTTTAATGTAAACCCATGTAATGGAGGATCTCCCAAGCCAGAGGAGATGGTTCAAAACCTGAAGCTGAGGCAAAACCAACCCAAGAAGGACAGGTTGGAGCAGCAAAACACGAACCATCGGTTCAAGGTGTTTTTTCCTAGGTCAGGGTTATCTTATCAAACTGCTAGATAAGATAACCAATAGAATCTCGTGATCATACCATCTTATTTTATTTCTGTCTAATTTCATGGTTTATTTATTATTTATGTATTGTCGCGATCACATAATTAATGAAATAAACAAGCATGCAAAGATAGAATAAAATAAAAACTGGACTATGCGTAAACATTATCAGAACATGGTTAATTACTTAAGTAAGCATCACTTAATATTAAAAATCATGTGATAATACGAAACTACGCATGAATATTAAAATCCTTCAATACCATATTAAGTTAGACCAAGCCTTCTGTTACTTGATTAAGGTCAAGACTCAATAAAACTATGTGTTTGACCAACCCTTGTTGGGACACTTACTTTTATAAAGGAATCCATTATGAAAGGTTTTGGGTATACTTAACCATATTTCATCAAGAGGAGTATCCCTTTCTAGACTTGGTGTAATATTGGAGGCAAGAATTGAGGAAATCCAAGTCAGGATTTTAGGATTGGGGAGTCCACTCAAAAGATCAAGGAACTGTAAGCTCACAATTTTCAAAGACTTTCCTACCTAAATACCTTCAAATAGCTTGACCAACCCTTGTTGGGGTTATTGGAAGGGGAATATGTATCCTTTCCACTAGAATGTCAAAGAAACTAGACATTCCGAGTTCAATGGTGAGGGCCATTGGGACTTGATAAAATAGTGGGAAACTTAATAAAAAAATTATTATTTCTCATAAAATGTAATCAATAAATTACTGATAAATCTGCTCTTTTAATTTTTAGAATCGAAATGACAAACTCATCAACCACATTTTCTCTGTGATCAATTATGGATAAAGACAATATTCTCAATAGTAATAACTTTCATGAATGGTTTAGGTGCCTTCGGGTTATCCTACGCCATGAACGAAAGTTTTATGTGCTGGAGTCCTCACTTCCTGATCCGCCTGCCCAAGGGGCAAGTGATGAAGATTTCATGGTCTATGATCAACATTTGAGCGATGCACTCGACGTTAAATTTTTGATGCTATCATCGATGTCTAGTGAGCTCATTAAGTCTCATGAAGACATGGATTCCCACAGTATGCTCAAGAACCTCTGTGGTCTATACAAAGAGAGAGAAAGATAGGAAAGGTTTGAGATCTCCAAGGCTCTATTCCAGATAAATCTTGGAGAGGGTGCCCCAGCTGGGCCTCATGTAGTCAAGATCATTGGCTACATTGAGTGCTTGGAGGTTCTAAGGTTTAAACTCCCCGAAGAACTGGGTACCGATCTCATTCTCGCATCAATCCCCTAGAGCTTCTCAAACTTTGTTGTGAACTTCAACATGAACAACATTGAAAAGTCTCTGTCTGATCTTCTTATCCTTATTCGCCAAGTGGACAATGATATGAAGTGTGAAAAGCCTTCTGTCTCCATGGTGAATAAAAGGAAAGGGAAAGTGAAGATCTTTAAGCCCAAATATTCTTCAAGGCCTTCCAAGAAAAGGAAGATCAAAGGGGAGGCAAGGGAACATGATGTTGTCTGTTTCACATGTGGCAAGAAGTTCCACTGGAAGAAAAATTGCACCCAGCCAAGGAAGCAAGGAGAAGCTTCAGGTGTTTTTTTTATCGAATGAAATCTATCTGTTTCTACTAATTGGGTATTATATACTGCTTGTGGTGCTCACATCTGTATCCAAATACAGGAACCAGGTAGATTCAGGAATATTGATCGAGGGGAGGTAGATCTACGAGTAGCCAACGGATCCAGACTTGTTGTTATAGCTGTTGGGGACTACCACCTCACATTGCCCACTAGAATGATCTTGGTGTTAAAGGGTTGTTATTATGTGCCTTATGTTACTAAAAACATTATTTCAGTATCCATATTAGATGCTGATGGATTCATGTTCAAGTTTGGAAATGAATATTTCTACTTTAATAAAGATAGCATTTGTTTTGGTAGGGCACATTTATATAACGGCCTTTATGTTTTAGAGTACAAAAACCAAGTAATTGCAATTGATGAAAAAGTCAATTCACATGACTCATACCACACCCGAATTTGGCATCACTAGCTAGGTCATGTCAATGAGAAACATTGGACAAAATTACATCAAGATGGGTATTTAGATTCTTTCGAACTAAAACCACTTGGAGTATGTCATATGTGTCTACAAGTTAAAATGACCAAAGCCCCGTTTAGTGGGAAAGGTGAAAGGGCTAAAGAGATTCTATAATTAGTTCACACAGAAGTTTTTGGACCATTTCTAGTTGAATCAAGGGGTAGGTTCTCGTACTTCATAACTTTTACTGATGATTTTAGTAGATATGGATATATTTACTTAATGAGGTATAAGTCAGATTCTTTTGATAGGTTCAAAGAATACAAGAATGAAGTTGAGAACCAGCTTGGTAAGAAGATTAAGAAAATATGCTCAGACAGAAGAGGAGAATATCTTAATCATGACTTCATTGATTTCTTACGGGAGTTTGGGATTCTATCTCAACTCACTCCTCCTTATACACCTCAGTGGAATGGTGTAAGTGAAAGGAGGAACTGCACCCTGTTGGACATGGTGAGATCAATGATGAGTCATGCGAGTCTTCTGTTATCCTTTTGGGGATATTCATTACAAACAGCATCACACATACTAAACCAAGTACGAACTAAATCGATAAATGGTATTCCATACGAGTTATGGAGTGGACGCAAAGCCATGTTATCGAATTTACATGTGTGGGGTAGCGAAGCATTTGTTAAGGCCTCTTCATGTAACAAAATTGCACCCTGAGGCACAAAGTGTATATTTATAGGATATCCCAAGGAAACAAGGGGATATTACCTATACAACCCCTCAGACAACAAGGTTATAGTGGCGAGATACTTCATATTACTTGACAGGGAGTACATATCCAAAAGATATAGTGGGAGAGAGATAGACTTCGATGAAGTCAAGGCTCAAGATATACAAGAGTTGGTACAAGAACAGATTCCACAAAGCCCCGTGGAAGAACAATCTGTTCCAGAGACATAATAACTATGTAGGAGCACGAGAGAGGTTAGAGAACTAGAGCAATATGGTTTTCTTATCAATGAGGATGGTGACTCATTATTGGTTGAAAATAATGATCCTCTTACCTACAAGGAAGCAGTTGAAGTCACAGACGTTGCCAAGTGGCAAGAAACCATGAATTCTGAAATGGATTCAAGGAATTGACTCTGATGAAACCTTTTCACCGTTTGCGATTTTGAAATCCATCATAATCCTATTGGACATTGCCGCTTACCATGACTTTGAAATTTGGAAAATGTATGTCAAAATAGCATTCCTTAACAGAAACCTCCAGGAAGATGTGTACATGACACAACCTGAAGGGTTTGTGACTCCAAAGGATTCCAACATGGTATAGAAGTTGCAGAAATATACTTATGGATTAAAGAAAGCATCAAGGTCATAGAACATTCATTTTGATAAATCTATAACGTAATTTGGCATTGTTAAGAAGGAATGTGAGCCTTGTGTCTACAAGAGGTTTAGTGGAAGTGCATTAGTTTTCTTAATAGTATATGTTGATGACATATTACTAATTGGAAACAAAGTACATGTCTTACAGTTAGTTAAGGCATGGTTGCATAAATTATTCCCCATGAAAGACTTGGGCGGGGAATCATATATTATTGGGATCAAGATCCATCATGATAGATCCAAGAGAATTCTGGGCCTGAGTCAAAGTACATACATTGACAAGATACTGAAGAGATTCAGTATCAAACTGTCCAAGAGGGGATTGTTCCTAGTGTCACATGGCATTCATCTTTCAAATAAAATGTGTCCTTAGACACATGAGGAAAGAAAGAGAATGGAAATGATCCCTTACTCATCCGTGATTGGGTCATTCATGTATGTTATGCTATGTACGAGGCTTGATGTTGCTTACACATTAAGTGAGATAGGCAGATATCAAGCTGATCCAGGAGACCACCATTGGATGGCAGTCAAGACTATCCTTAAGTATCTGAGGTGTACTAAGGATATGTTCCTAGTTTATTAAGAAGATGAGGAACTAGTCATCAGAGGACATGTAGATGCTAGTTTCCATACTGATCAAGATGTCATGAAGTCGCAAACTGGATACATCTTCAGTTTGAATGGAGGTGCAGTGAGTTGTAAGAGCTCAAAGCAAAGTGTGATGGCAGATTCTACAGTGGTGTCCGAGTATATCACAGATTCTGAGGCAGCTAAATAAGCAGTATGGATGTGAATCTTCATCCAAGATCTGGATGTAGTACCGATCATTAAAGATCCTATCACACTCTATTGTGATAATACTGCAGTGGTGGAACTTGCAAAATAGCCAAGGTCACATCAGTGGACAAAGAACATACTTCAGAAGTATCATCTTTTGAGTGATTTTTCTCAAAGACATGTAGTTTTAGTGAGCAGTATTTCCACGGAAGACAATGTGGCGGACCCCTTGACTAAAGCCTTGACTCAGTAGAAACATGATCATCATGTGAGGTCTAGCAGACTAAGAGTTCTAGGCAGTTGGCTTTAGTCCAAGTGGGAGTTTGTAAGGGTTGTTGTCCTGAGAACCAACTGTTTTGTACTTTGATTACATGAATGTTCACTTATTATATATTGTTCATTGTTATGCATGACTATAATATAATTATGACCTAGAATATTTGTTGCATTGATAAGGTCATGGCAGATCCCCGCTATGATGAGAACCTTGAAATGCTATTACTATATTCTTAAATAAAGTTCTACGGTTGGATGACATAATATGATATGACACATAGTATACAGACCGTCATGTGTGAGTACTCGTAAGAAGACGAGACTCTCTCTCATGGGGTTCGCACTTGGTAATCTCCAAAATGGGAGATTATGAGAACAGACCCGCCAGTAGCAATCCCACATGTCTTGGTGTCATCGGACATTGCTATCTACGAGCGTGTGTAATGGTCCTTAGACTGGAAGATTATCATTAAATCATGTCATGACTCATGCACTTAGATTTACTGACGAAAACTGTCATGCAGACAGTTGGCGGGAAGTAGGGTATGTTGGGTGCGTCACGAGTGACATGTTGTTAATGGATAAGTCATGGAAGGATTTGTCCCTTCCATTTATAGAAGT
The DNA here is from genome assembly GCA_963277665.1 of Viscum album. NCBI lineage: Eukaryota > Viridiplantae > Streptophyta > Magnoliopsida > Santalales > Viscaceae > Viscum > Viscum album. The sequence goes on from OY728148.1 coordinate 1,946,253,012, forward strand.
TGATATCTCGGACCTTTGATTGAAATAAAACTATCACATTAAATTCCATGGCCATGGTGTAAACGATGAGTTTATTTTAGGTAGTAAAAGAACGACGGATCAAGCATATAGGTTTATGACACTGCCATGAAACCTGCTTGATGAGATATCGAGACAAAAGGATTAAATTACACAGTAAGTGTTCGTATGAGGTGATACGTCAATGCGGCTTCAACTTCTTTCTCTTGGGTGCCTTGACCCATTGCTAGACAGTAATCTTGGACTTTTGGCAAGCCCACCTAATACAAATGAGAAAGAGGCCTAGAGGCTCACACACTATGTGTATTCAAGTATCTCAAGTAGAATAAAGATTGTTCCCGTATGTGGTTTAATAATTATTCAAGGAAACCTAAATCATTTTAATAATGGAGGAAGAAGGAAATGAAAAACAAGATATACAGGTCGTGTATTAAATATTACACACCGTGTAGTTTTTCATGGAAAACAAGTACACGTTGTGTATTAATAATTACACGTCGTCTAGTTTACTTTATGGAAAGAAAATGAATAAATGAAAACAAGATATACAGACCGTGTACATTGAATGTACACGCCATGTAGTTTTCAATGAAAAACAAGTACACGCTGTGTATTTATTAATACACGCCATGTAGTTTTTTCAGTCTGGATTTTGAGGATATAATATTTTTTTAAATGATATTTATTATAATTATCGTGGGCGCATGTCAAGGAATTAATTATTCGACATGGGGGTTTTAAATAAGAGTCAATGAAATAAATAAAATGTGTAACGCGTTTATTTAATTTCATAACTCTATAACCTAAAACCTGATTATAAATATCCTAACATCCCCAACTCTTTTCCAACACATAAGAGAATCGTTGTGCACAACAACTCTGGAGAATTCTTTCAAGGCTGAAAGAACCTCTTCCTCCAAGAACGCTCTCAAGACTGAGAGAGATCCTCTTCCATTATATCAAGACGATATAAGGTGGACAATGCAAGCAAAGTTTTCTCCATGCTAGCACTCAGAGACTCCTTTAGAGACGTCCCAAGATACGAGGTACACGTGTGGATCACCGCTAAAGGAAGCCTACACTTGGGTTCTGTGACGCAATGATGAATCACATCAGAACGTCATCAAGAACATCAACGAAGAAAGAACACCCACAAGGTATTTCTTTTAAATTGATTAAATTGATTGTAATCAACCTGTAATGATCCTACTTTGTGGTTCTGGTACTTTCCTTTTCTTTGTCCATTTCTGTGATTCGATCCATGGAGACTGGCATTTATCATTGTATTGATCCCGGATTGATCATTATTAATGAAAAAATGCCAAGTGGGCACATTCACCCATGCGCTTCAACTGCGCCCGGAACCTTCATATATATCATACCATATATTATTTTCTTATCACCTTTTATTACCCTTTTATTAACAATTACAGGTTAAATTACGTTTCAGGTAATAACCTCCTTGTTTTTCATATATGTTATAATTTTTTATATTTTTGGTCATCTTACTTTTATCAAGGTTCCATAATATCCATAATTATAACTATTACATAAATATAATATATATTCATTGTATATGTATTTATGGTAATACATAAAATTTGATGATAAGAAATGAAATTCATTGTTTATGGATAGGTAGGGTGTACATATGCATGAACATTGTTTTTCATTTTCTTATCAGTTTGAAATAAAAAAATTAAATGATATATATATATATATTATAATTATAAAATAATTTTTATGTCATATATCATATATTTTTATTTAACACATCATTATTAGATTCCCTATAAAGCGTGAAGAAATCACATCACTTCTTGTGGCGTTAGTCTGTCGTGCACACGAGCGGCATTATCGGATTCCTAAAAAATGGAAAACATGAAGTTATGTGGGAAATAATAATTATATAAGAATAAGAATTTCATAAATAAAATATATAAACAATAAATACACTATTAAGTCCAACCATTAGAGGTACTAATGTGGAAAAAATGGCATCGATTCGATAGGCGGTAGTTCGTCGTACACACAAATGATAATTTCATAACCTATTTAATGGAAGTTGAGATGTTTATAGGTAATTACCTTGAAAAAACATCTTAGTATATATAATATACTAAGTTAATTATATAATCATGGTATATTAATAATTAAAGGGGGTGGAGAAATAAATAAAACAAAAATGTTCATTCATGAACGCTGCCTCTTCTTCTGGTATCCTTTTTATGATTTCACTAAAATCCTTCATAGGATGGATTTCTTCCCAAACGAATTCTTCTAGGATACTTGTAGGGAAGTTTTTAAGGGGTTTTTGAAGGTATATTCCAAACCAAAAGTGGTTTTAAGGTGTGAATAATAAAGGAGAGTGTTGACTTTTATAAGTGGGGGAGGGGACACACTTGGTATTTTCGAAAAGAATTGAGTGGCCTTATATTTTCTATATGCCACAACAGTCCAAAATATACCATTATAGAACCTTAGATGTGTAATGGTTTAAATATGTCCATAAAATATTTCTGAAATAATTTTATAGGTTACTTTTACCCTTATCGTTTTAGTTTAACCCCCCCCCCACACACACACACACCCCGGTAAACCCATTTTTACCTTAACCATGGTAATTAATTTTTACTACATTCACTATTAATTTTGCTAAAAATTTAAGTTTAAATTATTAGATAATAAAAATTTTCTGATTCCAATGAAATACATTTTTCAAAATTCCATCCACATAGTTATAAAGCATTAATTTAAAATTAATCTCATAGACGCAATGAGAAAGTGGGTTTTTAAAGAGAAAATGTTCAAATGTTTACATAGTTTCTATATCAAAATTTAATATGAAATTGATTATAATGAACTTAATTGGATTAAATGATTTATAATTTAACTAATTTAACTTTAAAACCAAGTTAAAATACAATTTAACATATTAATAAATTAAAAAAAGAAGTTTTCTATTAAAGTTCATCATTTTTCACTATTCATAAAAAATGAAACTCTTCAGAAAAAACCTAAAAATTCACCCAAATATAATTTTCATATTAATATTTAAAAAAGGAATTTTTTTATCAAATAAAGTTTCTAAAATTTTCAAAAATGAAATTTATTATTGTTCTCAAAAATAAATAAAAAACTTTTTTTGAGAAAATAGTATTTTCAAAACATATAAAGGCTTTACTGGAAATTAATTATTTTTTTATCCCCATTTTTTATTTATATAAAACAATTACACATAATATTTAAAAATCATTTATTACTATTCATATCACTAGGTTTAACATCTATGTTATAATGGTCACATTTGAATAATATGAATAATATGACATGGTTTTTTTAAAACTCGATATCATGAGAAATGAAATAAAACCCAATGTTGCATGTAGTAAAAGTTTAAATTTGTTCTATGTAATGAAATATTAACTTGTTGTTGCATGTAGAATAATATATTAATAAAATTTAATTTTTTTGAAAAATAACAATTCATAAAAAATATAGATGTTACATTCTACCCCACATAAAATAAATTTCACATGTGAAATTCATCACTCTGATACAAAAAAATGAGGATACTTATACCACATCATATCCTCAAGTTCCCACTTGTCTTCTTTAAACTATTATTTTTTTTCTAAAAAAACATTGACTAGTTGAGTAGTTTTGTTTCATATATTTTTCTCTGTATGATAAAAAATCTCAACTGGTTGTTCCTCATAAGAAAGATCTTACTTTGGTAGTATAACTTTTGAATTTAGTATATGTAAAGGGTTAGTTATGTACTTCCTTAGGACAGATATAGGGAACACATCTTGGACTTGAGAGAGGTTTGGAGGAACTGCCAACCGATAGGCTACCATTCTCATACAATCAATAATTTCAAAGGGAACGATATAACTAGGGATTAGTTTCTGTTTGTTCTTGAATCTCATAACCTTATACCATGGATAAATTTCTAGAAACACATTTCCCTAAACTTTAAAATCTAGATTATGCCAGTGATAATCAGCATAAAATTGTTTTCCAACTCTGAGCTTCTATGATGTGTTGTTGAATCTCTATAACCTTCTCTTCTATTTCTTTAGTAATATGAGGTCCCAATAGTTTTCTTCCTCCAACTTCACTCCAGCATGTTTCAGATCTACATCTATTTCCATAGATGGATTCATAAGGATCCATCTGAATGCTTGAGTTAATGCTATTGTTGTAAGAAAACTCAAATAGAGGAAGGTATTTATCCCAACCACCTTTGAAATCCAAAGAACAAAATATCAACATATCCTCTAGGGTTTGAATTATTCTTTCATACTGACCATTAGTATTAGGATGATACACAGTGTTGAAACTCAACTCTGTATCAAGATCTTATTGAAGGATTCATTATAATTTTGAGGAAAACCTTGGATCCCAATCAGATATAATATAATGTGGTACTCCATTCAACCTTTCCAATTACTTAATGTATATCCTAGAAAGTTAATCCAAAGATAAATATTATATGATAGTGATTAAGTGTGATTAATTAGTAAATTTATTTCCTATAACCCATATATCATTACTCCCTTTAGACATTTTAGGGAGTCCAATGACAAAATCCATGGTGATGTTTTCGTATTTCCATTCTGGTATGGGTAATGGATGTAACATTCCCTTAGACTTTTGTCTCTCATGATTAAATTTTTGACATACCAATCACTAATATACAAACTCTATGATATCCCTCTTCATTCCATCCCACTATAAAAACTCTTTCAAATCTCTTTACATATTTGTACTTACCTGATGAATAGAGAATGAAGAACTATAAGAATACTATAACAACCCCTTATTCAAATATGGTATTTAAGAAACATATACATAGTTCATGAGCCTTATCATTCCATCATGATCAAGGTTAAACTCCAGAACATTTCTAACCTTCTTTTCATAGCCCTACATCTTCCTTTTTCTCCTCTTTAATATTCACTTGGATATACGGTTGAACATTAAATTGACAAAGATAATATTTTCCCACTTCCTTCCAGATTTCAAGATCCATCCTTTGAAAATCCAAAAAAAATGGATCATTTGTGATCCTCATCATGGATAAGCTAGCTTGATCTTTTCGACTCAAATCATCGGCCATCTTGTTTAATTTCCCATGGTGGTAATGTATTGAGAAGTCTTAATCTTTAATCATCTCTAACCATTTTCTCTGGTGAATTTTCAACTCCTTCTATGTGAATATATACTTTAAAAAAATTATTTGTATATATATCACACTTTTCTTCATAATGATATTGTCTTCATGTCTTTAATGAAAGATTTACCACAATTAACTCCAAATCAAGAGCTGTGTAATTTTACTCCTGAATCTTTAATCATCAAAAGGAATAAGCTATAACCATTACATTTTTTAGTAGAAAGCATCTCAATCCCTTATTGGATGCATCAATATAGATTTTAAACCCTTTGTAACATCTTGGACCCAGATTCCTTTCAACAGTTCTCTAAGCCTGGTTGCCCACCTTGCCTCAAGTGCATCTCCCCAAACACCAGAGGTTGTCGACTAGTAGAGAGGGTCTAGTTCTATTAGTAGGGAGACTATTCCCTCATCACAAGTGTGTAGAACATCATAAATAAAATACCAGGTAAGAAGTGAAAGTAGTAAATCATACAGATAATAGATCAGTAGTAAGAATGTATATCAATAACAAAAGAAGCTCATATAAAATGATGATGATATATGACATGTGTCTCATAAAGCATCCAAAACATGGATGCATAGTAGGTGTACAATACATGTAACAAAATTAGAAAAGGCCAAAAATTATCTCATCTAGCATCATGAGCCTCTGCTATGTCCCATGCTCCCCTGGTCCTAAGAATAAATCAAGAACTTCTAGCAGGGTGCTTTCTCTTGTCCATACCTGCAATCATATAGTCTATTTGGGTACCCAAGGTGGCCCAGACATGGTGTGAGAGAAACTTATGATAGAAAATTACCCAAGGTCTAGTTCCAACCAGTCAATGAATATATATAACAACAACAATGTGAAGGAAGTAATAGAATATGCAAGGTAGTAATGAAAGTAAACATCCTATAAAGTCTAGTCTCTCATTTGATAACCAATTCATATAATCAATTTCATTTAGAAAGTAAGTCTATGAATTAATAGTCATGCCTATTTCATTTATAATTAAACACATTTAATTAATCAATCCCATTTAATTATAAATTCTTGACACATTGCATGTATCCCAGCATCCCCCATAGTGATATACTCAAAGTATGCCTAAATAGGACTTCCATAAATTTTATGGAAAAGACTGAATCCAAGAATGTTCTTTGGCTTAGCAGACGCATCATATAAACCAATTCATTCATTATTCATTTATGAACCAAATCATTTCCTTGAAATTCCTAAATTTGAATCAATTTATTGCTCTAGGTATAATATAAACCAACACCCTATAAGATCATCTGTTGTGATCCTCACAAGAACCCAAGTATCATTCTAGGTGTGGTATAACTTCACTACCATTTGATTCCATCCTTGTTGGTCCACAAAGGGAGCCCAAGTATCACCCCTAGAATATATGATTCAATGACCTATGAGTCCATCCTTAAAAACCAAAATGAGTCCAAGTATCACTCAACATATAATAGTCAGCCCTTATGAGTCTGTCCTTGGAAGTCCAAGTATCACTCGGGCATATAACAATCAATCCCTATGAGTTTGTCCTTGTCAGTCCATAAAAGGAGTCCAAGTGTCCCTAGGGTGTAAGGAAGGTGGAATCCAATTGAGTTCATACATGGAATTCATCATTGAATCTAAGTTTCACCCAAGTAATATCTATAATCATTCATTAAATCAATAATATTTAATTATATCAAGGTCATAACATTATTAATATCAATTAAATCATTATCATTTAACTATTTAAAGGTCAAAACCAAGAAAATTTCAATTCAACCTCACCTAAGAAGGTGGCACAAGGCATATCTAATCTTAGGAGGCTTAGTCATTAATTTAATCACATGGGGATTTCATTATAACAAGAATATCATGCCTAATCAACCAATACGTGGAATGTGTTTAGGGACATGGCTTCCATTCCCTTTTCTATATCAATTAAATTAAAAATTTATATTACAATTAAACTTATATTTCAACTCAATTACAATTCAATAATTCAATATAAATCATCCCAAGAAAAGGGTAAAGGGAACACCTCAAAGGTATCTAATTTCACATGCCACCCATGGTGTTCCATTTAATTAAACAACACACCCAAAGGGGTGGTTCTAATTTCAAGGTCTATAACATATAATCATTCATTGATAGACCTCATTAATTACATAGGTCATGCCTAACAATTTAATTCATAGATTTAAATTCATTTCAAGGGAATCACTTTGATAATTGAGCATGTGGCACAATGACATATATATAAACACATTAACATTAAACAAAAGGCATGAGACCACCAATTATAGGTTCATAGTGGATAGGTAGTCTCGTATCATCTCCTGATTCAACTCAGATCAAGATAAAATCAAAGAACATATAAAGAACAAATAAATAGGGAATATTATCTCAAATCTAAATAGCATAGTCAATTCCAAACCAAACAATGAATGGATAAAAATTAATTGAGAACTCGTCTATGTAGATTCAACAACATCGATGGTGTTTGATTCTAGTATCATAAGGATCTGATATCTTGATTCCAAGAATATTTGTGAAAAAAAATATATCAAGAAAGAGGGTTTATTCAATGTATGAATAATGAGGAAAATTATCCTAGAAATATATTTAATTAGGTGAAAATGGTAATTTCCCAATAATTACATGATCGAATGGTTTGATTAACGGTTGGCCAAACCGTACACCACTTGTGCGCCCTTTCCAGTAGTAAAGGGGCACCCCGCACGGTTTCCTCACACAGTTTTTCTAACCATGTGAAACTCCATGATCCAAATTGCAGATGTTTTCATATGACCATTCACCCCAAGTCCCACAGTTTGTCTAATCATGTGGCCTGTAGAACTTTATTATCCAGCCTCACACGGTTAGAAGTAATTGTGCGACCTAACCTACATGGTTTATACAAACCATGCACAAAGACATTTTTAACACAAATCTAGGTTCTAGGATCCGAAACATCCCCAGACCCCCCCAGATACCTATACAACCTCAACAGTCATTCATATTAGTCCATATTTTAATATTTAAACTAAAAATTAATAGAATAAAATGGTTCCTTACCTCAAGAAAGAACTCGGTTCTTAAAAAATCTCCCCCCCCCAAAATCAATTTGTCCCTAAATTACCCTCTCAAGGGTGGTCAAGAACATCTGAGAATAAATATAGCCACTGTGACCGTACATCAACCTCCTGCTCCCAGTTCTCGGTATGCACTCAGTTGTGTTGTCATAGCACCTATAATAAAGGAACTAACTAGCCTTAGAGAACCTTCAAGCTATGAACCACAATATGTATAGGATGATCCTCAAAGGATGCATCTACCTATAACTCTACCACCTCAAGATGAAAGGAATGAAATAGGTCAGAATGATAGCAGCGTAACTGAAATACATGGAAGACATCATGCATGGCCTGGTACCTTTAAGGTAACTACAACCGATTGGCTATCTACCTAAATCTCTCTAAAATCTCAAATGGACCGACATAACATGGTGAAATATGACCCTATCTCATGATCATTATATGTCCCAACCTTATTGAAACATGTAAGAAAACATGATCCCTAACCTTGAACTCTAGAGTTCATCTACCATGATTGGCTTATGATTTCTATCAAGACTATGTAGTATCCATATGCTTCTAAATCAATGAACCTACTCTATGGTCTCCTGAACAAGATAAGGTCCATGTATAGTTACCTTTCCAACCTCTAACCAACATAGGGGAAATCGTCATGGACTACAGTATAAAGACTCATAAGGTTCCATCTAAATAGTATCCTAAAATCTATTATTATAGTTGAATTAAACTAGGGGTCTGTGCCTCTCCCAATAGACCCCAAAATCTAAGACGCATGTTCACAACATGTCCTCAAGAACCTTAATCATGTGCTTAGACTGGCCATCAGTTTGAGGGTGGTAAGCTGTGCTCAGAAGCACCTATGTTCCTAGTTCCCTCTATAAACTCGTCTATAATCAAGACATAAACTGGGAATCCTTATCTAAAATGATAGTGTGAGGGACCCCGTGAAGTCATAATATATCATAGATATACAACCTCCAAAACTCATCAATTCAAAAAGGTCTCTTTGATAGGTAGGAAATGTGCGACCTTTTTTAGTCTATCAATAAAAAACCAAATAGAATCATTACCTCGAGGTAACCGCATTAAACCTATCAAAAAATACATCCTTACATCATCCCATTTCCACTCAGGAATAGGCAGATGCTGTAAAAGTCTGTCTGGTCACTAGTGTTCTTCCTTCACCTGCTGACATATAGAACTTCTAATGACAAAACTAGCTACATATCTTTGCATACCCGGCCACCAGTACTAGAAATATAAATCTAGATACATCATGATGATTTTACGATGCACTGTCCAAGATGAAAAATGTAAATCTCGCATTAGGTCCTTGAACATGTATTCTGAAACCCATTCGTGAGAATGAATATGAAGAATTTCATCTTCTCCTATAGTCCAACTAAGAGGAGGGTCCTCACCTGCCACACTCTCCCATAGAAATATGATCTAATAATATGATAGTTGTCTCATACTTACTCTATTCAGTATGGGATATTTCATAGCTAAGGATGAATGATAATCCTTTTACCGACTGTCCAACACCTACAAGTTCATCTCAAATAAGAAATACCCGAGTTGCTACTCACTAATGGCCTATTGAACTACCTATATCTGAATCCTCCTACTCGGTGCATTTTCAACTAAATTGCCTTTAGCAGGCATATAGAAAATCTCAAAATCGAAATATTTTAGGTATTCAACCAACGATCCCTTCCTAAAATTTAGATCATGCTATGTAAATATGTACTTGAGGATTTTATGGTTCCTATACAGCACAAAATGATCTCTAAGAAAGTAATGTCTCTGATAATGAAATGGTCAAAAACTGTAGCTAACTTGAGATTAGGTGTCGGTTAATTCCTCTTATGTGGCCTCAACTGCCAAGACCTATACATTATGACTATATCCCGCTGTATAATAACTGTTCTAAGACTGATACCTTATGCATCATAGAAAACAATGTAACTTCTACCCAAATCTGGAAAAATCAATATCAATGCTGAAGTTAATCTCCCTTTCACCTCTTGAAAGATAATATCATAGGAATATTTCTATAAAAACTTTACATTATTCTTAGTCAATACCTTAAATAGTGATTCTAAGCATGAAAAGTCATGTATGAAATGCATGTAATATCTATCTATCCCTAAGAAACTCCACACCACAAATACATTCTCAGGTTTCTCCCAGCAAACTATAGTTATCACCTTATCTGGGTTAATTGATACTCCTATATCTAAGATAGTGTAACCTAGGAAGTGAAAATGATCCATCCAAAAGTGGAACTTTATGATCTTATCATAAAACTAATTCTCCCTCAGAGTATTCAATATGATATCAAGATGTTTGGAATGGTCAGGTCAATTGTGAGAATACACCAAGATATCATCCATGAATACCATGACAAACGAGGCCAGATAAGGATGGAATGCTCATTTCATCAGTTCCATGAAGAATACTAGCGCGTTCATGAGACCGAATATCATAAAAAATAATCATATAGACTATACTTACAATGAAAGGTTGTACAAGGAATGTTTGATAGTCTAACATGCACCTGATGATAACCATATCTCAAATCAATTTTCGATAAAACCTGAGCTCCTCGAAGCTAGTCAAAAATATCATCAATCCATGGTAGATGATACAAATTCTTAAGCGTTATTTGGTTCAATTTATGGTAATCCACACATATCCTGATAGTTACATGTGCCTTTTTCATAAAAATGATTTTTGAACCCCATGGAGAAGTACTCGGTCAGATAAACCCATTAGTCTCTAAATCTTATAGCTTTCTCCTGAGCTCCTACATCTCAATGCTATTCATCCTATTATGAGTAATGGATATCGGTGCTGCTACATGCACTAGAATGATAGAGAAATCTACCTTTCAATAAAGAGGTAATCCTAAAATGTTTCCTGGGAAAACATCCCTAAAATTATAACCCACCAGAGGGAAATCCTCCTGATGTGTTCTCTATTCATCTAGATATATACTCGCAATCTAGGTTATCATTTCACCTATCCCACGATTCTCGGGTCCATCTTGACTTGCCTATAAATTTCATTCACCTTTGTGAATAAACTCTCTCCCCTTGGGTGATGTCAAGGTCACCCTATAGTGATAGATATCAATGAAATCCTGAAACAGAACCAACCATTCCATCCAAAGAATGATGTCAAAACCTATCATCTCAAGGAGAAAAGAGGTCCCATATAATGTGACACTCACCAATCTCATGTGGGAACTACATGTACTGATGTAAACCCTCCATTCTAATCCCCAATGGAGATTCAAGCATTATAAAACTATTAGATGTATGGACACTAATCCCAAGTCTCTCCAAAATACACACAGATATAAATCTATGAGAATCCCCTATATCAAAAAAGTGTATATAATAAAGTAGAGGCTACTAGAATAGTACCTCATATATTATAAGTCCTGGGATCTAACTCATCAAGGGTTAGTTTCATTACGTATATCTGTCCTAAACCATGACCTTGTGATTATGCCTGGATACCCTGAGTAGATCTACCCTACTTTTATTGTAAGAATAGGGTATGACTACCATGGCCATGACCACTGCCTCAGCCTAATTGGCTAGTTGTACTCCAGCTCCCTACCCAATGATAAGTTGCTGACCCTGCTCCTAAATGTGGAGTTAGTGAAAAACCTCTTTCACTAGCTGCTAGAGGACAATTTCTACAAAATCATTGTAGATGACCCATCTTCCCACAAGATCGGCACTCGACTAGGTCCCTCTTGAAATGAAGTCTCATATGCCACGGCCTACTACATTGGTATCACCTCACCTGACTTCATGAGTATTTTATCTGGCTGTAAATGTCACTGCATGGAAGATCCAAATGATTCTTCCTATTACCAGTTGATTCAATACCATATCTAGGTGTTGAACCACCCTTGCTCACACCCCTAGACTCTCTCAGGTTACACTTTGTGATAGGTGTTTGATACACTCTTCCAAAAATGGTATTAAGATGAAATAAATTCACCTATGATCAGATTTCATACCTGATAACATCATCAAATATCCTGGATTTAGATAACTCGTCACCCATTATAATAGGTGAAAATCACTAAATCTCAATAAAAAGACCCCCAATATTCCATAACTAATATTGTACCCTACTAAAGGTATATGAACTCTCAGGATCTATCATACATCAACATCTTAGGATAGAAGTACTCATAAAAGGCCATATGAAAATCCCTCCAATCCATCTCCTAATGAAGATATGTCTGAGTAATGACATCCCACCATCTCTTGGTGGAATCACATAGAATATACAGAGAGATTTACCCTCCTCTAGGGAGGCATCTCTAGATGCTCAAATATAGATAGCATGGCCTCTATACATGAATCTGTAGCCTATGGTCCGTCATACCCTAAAAACATGGGTGGAGTTTGCTACTGGAACTCATGTTTCAACTCTTACATAGTCGGGACAGGTCATAGTGCTCCTTGAATAGTCTTAATGAATCGCATAAAACCCTCACAGAATTTTTCCTTGGCACCTATGTCTAGTACAACTACTGGTGCCTCAACTGGAACTACTAGATGACAACGGTAGCCCATGGTCCACCACCTCGAGAGTGTGGTCATCTCTACCCTCCTCATGTGTGACTAAAATTTTTCGTGGTGGAATGGCTCTACAATTCCAGACAAACTTCTTAGTTAAATAGTATTACCAAATTTCTTTGCTCAAAAGCACAGAAACTGAAATAGGATAGGCAAAATCCTTCTTATATAAGAACACACCCCTCTTCCTACTCTTAGGTTTAGGTTTGGATGTCATACAAATCATATATCAAAGCTAGAGAGAATGCCTACTACACACTACAAAGGTCGGGACTAGGTCAAGTTCTTTGGTATAAGCAATTCCATGTTCCATTTTATTCCCACATTCATTTCACATTTCATCTATTTCACATTTATCACAAATAATTTTTAAAAGGTTTAACCAATGGTTCACCAAATTCCAATCCAAAAGGTCCCAAACACCTCATGAATCAAAATTTGGAACCCACTTAATCCACACCATAACACATTCTAGAATACCTATCAGAATAGCATGTATATAAATCGCATCACCTATCACAATAGCATGTAACAGGTAATGAATCATAAATTTCATGTCATAATTCATGACATGTGATTCCTATAAATTTCCTAACATGATGCATGAGATGAAATACCCTCATATAATCAAGTTGAAAAATAATAGAACCCAAAATTATATCAATAATAATATCGCAATACAAGTGCATCACCTAATAGTTGAATCAAATCAACTGTAGTAGTCAAAATATAGAAAGCAGTAATTTAATTCAAACCAATTTGGCTTTTTCATATAAATATGTTAGCTACTCCCAGGCATATCTCATTAAGAAATTATTATTCCTTCCTATCTTTTTATATTGTATCGAAATAGTAAATTAAATAAGAAAATAATCCTATGTTACGACTTCGTAACATCCCAGACCTGGATTCCACTCAACAGTGCCTAGAGTCTGGTTGGCCACATGGCCTCAAGTGCATCTCCCCAAATGCTAGAGGTTGATGACTAGCAGTGAGGAACTAGGTGTGTCAGTGGGGAGACTATTCCCTCATCACCAAAGTGTAACACAGTGGATATACAATATCAAATAAGTATTGGAAGAAATATTTCATATAGAGAATACATCAATAGTAGGAATAGATACAAATTCCAAAAGGAAACTCATATAAAATGATAATTATACATGTCCTGAGTCTAATAAAGAATCCAAAACATGGATACATGGAAGGTGTACAATACATGGAACAAAAGTAAAAAAGGAAAAAAAAGTATCATGATTAGCATCATGAGACTTAGGTCGGTCCCATGCTCACATACACTTACACAGCAATCAAGAACCTATAGTTGGGTGCCTTCCATTATCCATACCTGTAATAAAATAGTCTATTCAGGTACCCAAGGTGGAATGAATAGGGTGTGAGACTAAATCCTGGTAGGAAACCACCAAAGGTTTAGTTCCATCCAGTCACTAAATATAAATATATATATATCAATAACAGTGCGAAGGAAGTAATAGAATATGCATGCAAGTACTGAGAGTATACATCCTATAAAGTCTAAGTTCTTAGTTGAAAACAAATTCATATCAATAATTTCATTTAGAAAGTAAGTCACTTAATTAATATTCAAGACTATGTCATTTAGAATAAAACTCATTTAATTAGTCATCCCATTTTGTTATTACGCCTTGGGACCTGGAACATAGCCCAATGTCCCTCGTAGTGCTATTCTTAATGAGAACCCATTTTTCATTTTCTAAAAAACCTCTTTAAGGGTTAGCACTAACCAAACATTTCAAAAGTATTAAAAAAATAGCACGTCCAAAATATTCAAATTCAAAAATTCAAAAGTCATCACCGCCCATCTTTCATCTCGACTCAAGTGCATGCCTCGAGTCATAAACTCATCATGTTGTCCTGACCTTATGCCTCCCCATCATCACAATACTAGTGAGACCCACCAGAATCTTTGAATCCTTCTCACTGGAGTCCACATCATCATCATCACTATCATTATCGTCGATCCCTTTCCACATCACCAGTGATCACCTCCACTAGAGTCCTTCATCACCATTGTAAAATCGTCATCATCTCTTCCATAATAAATAGCTTTATTCAACTCTTGATACCAGCCATTAGCATCAAGAAATACCAGTGTTGATATCACCATCATAACCCAACGACATCACTGACCAGACACCACTCAGATCACTAAATACCATCGGAGACCAACCTCATCTAAATAGAATCGTTGTGAATAGTTAACGGCCACCACCATAACAAAACTAGAACAAAACCTTACCAGATAATAGATCAAAATCTTCAATATACAATCATTATAAAGATCCAAATCATGTCACTCAATAAGAATCTTTGTCCTCCTAATCCCACCTCCCAAAACCTTTGAAGAAATGCTGCTCTGGAACCGACTTGAAGAGGAGCAGAGGGTCTCGAGGTCAAGGTAGGGAAAAGATCATATGATGCCTCTACAACGGAATCTCACTAGAAATAAACCCTGAAGCCAATAAAAGAATAGGATAATATGGGAGCACTTGAAAACCACTTGATCACCAACCCACATATCCCAAAACCACAGAGTAGCCTTCACTCTAGATCTGACCTGGAGAGCCACGAAGGAACGCAAGGTCTGAGAGGGGAAGAAATGGTCATGTAATTTGGAACCCACTATTATCCCAGTGATAAAAACACCAAAAATAATAACTACCTGATAGAAGAGATTAATGACGCCCTTCTCCCCCGGCTCCCCCTTCCCTTGCTCTCGGCCTAGGGTTTCCTCTTGAAACCTCCTCCTGACCTCAAACGATACCTAAGAATGTCATTGGAATTCTTAAATTGGAATTCAGGTATCGATCTAGGTATAATATAAAGCAACACCCTACAAGAATGTCAATGGTGATCCTCACAAGAACTCAGGTATCTCTCTTGGTTTGGTATAACATCACTTCCATTCGATCCCATCCTTGGTGGACCACTAAGGGATCCCAAGTATCACCCATGGAATATATAATCCAATTCCCTATGATTCCATCCTCGAAAAAACATAACTAGTATAAGTATCAATCAGAATATAATATTCATCCCCTACAAGCCCATCCTTGATAGTCCAAGTATCACTCGGGCATATAATAATCAGCTACTATAAGTCTATCCTTGGTAGTCTATAAAATGAGTTCAAGTGTCACTTAGGCATAATCAAGGTGGAAGCCAATTGATTCCATCCATGACATTTGTCATTGATTCCCTGTTTCACCCAAGTCATATTCATAATCATTCCTTCAATAAATAAAATCTAATTATATCAAGGTCACCGCCTTATTAATTTCAATTCAATCATTATCATTTAACTGTTTCAAGGTGAAAACCAAGAATATTTCAATTAAACATCACCTAAGAAGGTGGATCAAGGCATGGATAAGCTTAGGAGGCTTAGTAATTAAGTTACTCACATGGGAATTTCATTATAACAGTAATCTCATGTACATTCAACCAATACATGGAACATTTTTAGGGACATGGATTACTTTCCCTTTTCTCTATAAATTTAATTCAAAATTTTACAATTTGACTTATAATTAAACTCAATTACATTTAACAATTCAATATTAAGAATCCCAAGAAAGGGGTAAAGGGTGTGCATAAAAGGTACCCAATTTCATATGCCACCCAAGGTGGTCTACTTAATTAAACAACACACCCAAAGGGGTGTCTCCAATGTCAAGTTCCACAACCTATAATCATTCATTGATGGGCCTCTTTAATTACATAGGTCATTCATAACAATTTAATTTAAGGATTTAAATTTATTTCAAGGGTTTCACTTTGAGAATTAGGTGTTTCGCATAAAGAAACATATATAAACACTTCAACTTTAAATATAAAGGCATGAGACCACCTACCACAGGTTCTTAGTGGATAGCTCATCATGTATCAGCTCCTGATTTGACTTAGATTAGGAGAAAATCGAAGAATGGATAAAGAACCTATAAATAAAGAATATTAGATTGCATATAAATTGCTCATCTATTGAAAAACCAAATGAATAATGGGTAAAAAGGAATTTATAACTTACCAATGAAAACCCAATGAGATCAACTATATTTGATTCCAGTATTAGATAGAGATGGTCTCTTTATTCCAAGAATAGTCACCAAAGGAGCTCTCAAGAGGGAGGGGTTTCCAACATATGAAGAATGAGATAAATTACGCTAGAAATATATTTAATTAGGTTAAAATGGTAATTTACCAAGAATTATAGGGTCACACAGTTTGTCCAAATAATACACCAATTGTACGCCCTTTGTTGTGAGAAAGGGGCACCCACATTGTTTCCTCGCATGGTTTGTCTAGCCATGCTCAATCCATGTGAAACTCCTTTGTCAAAATTGTAGAAATTTTCACACAATTGTGTGCCCCAAGTCACATGGTTTGTCTAACCATGCAACCTGTAGGAATTCAATGTCCCACCTTGCATGGTTATAAGTAGTCATGCAGCCTATCCCATATAATTTTTACTAATCGTGTACCAAGACATTTTCACACCAAAGTTGGGTTCTGGGATTCGAACTAGCCCCGAACACCCCTAATGCCTCTACGACCTCAACATTCATTCATAATATGCCATATTTAAACATTTAAATTGAAAATTGATGGAAATAAGGGATTTGTACCTCATGAAATAACCAGTTTATTACACCCCTCTTCACTATAGGGTAATGTAAGTGTAGGTGTGCTGAAAAATCTTCCCTTCAATTACTTGAAATTTTCCTCACATTAAAAAATAAAGAGGATCTTGTCTCCCTTATGAGTTAACTTGGTTAGAGGATTATGTATTCATGATAAATTCTCCAAAAACCATAGATAATATCTAGATAAACAAAGAAAAATATAGATGTTAGTCATTGTGGCTGGTCTAGGCCAACATTTAATAGCCTCTATCTTTGGTGAATCTATTGATATACCCTCTCTTAAAATTATATGACCCAAAACTGAAACCCTTTAAACCAAAATTTCAATGTTTTCAAATTCTTCATATATTTTCTCCTACCTTAGGGTATTTAGTATGATTCTAAATTGATATTATTTCTTTTCCTTGATCTTCAAGTAGATAATAATTTCATCTATAAATAACACCACAAATTGATCAAGGTAATTTATAAATACTCTATTCATTAAATCCTTTAAAATAGTTGTGTAATTAGTAAGACCAAAAGTGATAACTATATATTCATAGTTTTCAAACCTTATATGGAATGTTGTCTTGGGTATATCCTCCTTCTTGACCCTCAATTAATGATATCTAGACCTAATTTTAATCCTAGAAAAGTATTGAGATCTGCACAGTTGGTCAACAAAGTCATTAATATAAGTAAAAAGATACTTTTTCTTAATTTTTATCTTGTTTGAATATCGATAATCAATAAAAAGTCACATCGATCCATATTTCTTTTTAAAAAAAGAAAAGATATACCCGAAGGTGACACACTTGGCCGAATGTATCCATTGTTAAGGTTTTTTTGGATTTTTTCCTACAATCCCTACAACTCAATTAGGTCCATTCTATAGGGATTCTTTGAAATTAATGTGGAATAATTTATGATTTCTATTGAGAACTCAACATCACATTTTAGTGTAATACTAGGTAATTATTTTGTAAATACATAAAAAAATCTTGCACGATAGGCATATCATTGATGTCAAGTTTTTTCCTAACCATCTGAGATAAACACCCCTTCTGAATGAGAATTAAGTGTCATATAATAGCTTTAATCTCTATTTTAAGTTAGTACTTATCATCACAAGGATATATTATCATTGGTTGGTTTGGAATATTAAACTTTACTTCCCTTCCTCGACATTTGATGTGGTATTTATGTAGAGAAATCAAATCATTACCCAAGATGACATCGAATTAAACCAAAAGGATAATGATAATATTTTTAGGAAGAACGTCTTCATCAAAATCAACTAAATAGAAATCATATACTTGAGGTTTGACCATAATACCATTATGCGTTTTCACTTATAATTATACATCAAATCATTTGGGTCGAATCTTGATACCCATAGAAAATTCTTTAGATATGAATGAATAGTTAGATCCATAGTCAAATAATATATTAGTAGTTATAGAGTGGGTGGTAAGTATACCATTCACCATGTTTTTATCACAACCCTCAACATAAGCCATGAACAAATGAGATTTCCCCTTTTCCAAAGTCTTAAGAGGTTACTGACATCGATCAACATCATTTTTTGATATTTGTAAATTGGTTAGAATAGTTCCCATAATACTTTCATTTGAAACACTGGAGTATGGGTGGTGAATTCTATTTATCTTTCTCTCTATTTTCATCATTTTATAACTTATTCCCATCACTTTGGTAATAAATTGATTGATGATATTCCCTTCCACACATAAAATATTTACAAGTCCCTTT
Organism: Viscum album; assembly: GCA_963277665.1. NCBI lineage: Eukaryota > Viridiplantae > Streptophyta > Magnoliopsida > Santalales > Viscaceae > Viscum > Viscum album. Next base: position 1,946,272,346 of record OY728148.1, read on the forward strand.
ATAACAATTTCCTACATGATTCTTCCCACACTTTGAGCATAAAGGAAATATCATCTTCTTCTCTCCATGGTTTTTATACATTCCCTTGAATTCCATTTTTCTCTTCTTATGAAAAATGTGATATATATATATAACTCTAACATCCATTTACACCTTGATATCAAATTAAACAATCTCTTCATATCTATTAAAGTCTCTTATGGATAACACCCTTCAAATACATTGTTTTATGCCACTAAAATATCAATCAACCTTACTTTCATATTGGTTGATAATGCTAGATGAGTTCCTTTCAAGTATTGTAAAATTTTCCTCATAAGTACCAATGGATCTATCATCATTTTTCTTTAACTCAAGGAACTCATTCTCCATCTTCATACAAATAATGTGAGGAAAATAGTTATTGAATAATAAGTTCTTAAAATCATCCCAATCCATGGAGTCAATTTAATATTGTTTCCTCATATTCTTGCTAAGATTCCACCATTGATCTACTTAATATTACAAATGGTAGAAATAAAAAATGAATTTTTCATGTTTTTAACATTAGAGAATATAAAATATATTTTTAGTGTTACTAATACATTACTGAGAAACTACAAAATCAGCGGATCCATTGAAGTAAGGTGAAATCTTTCCCATGAAGTACTTAATAAAATTTTGTTCCCTCCTTTGTTCATTTGGAATTTCATCATTATTCATAGAATGAGAAAGTTATGTGAGTATAGAAATAATATTTTTCATCCCATATACCATATAATTTGGATTCCCATGAGGAATAATTTCACATTTTCTATTTCACTCAGCATTAATGCAGTTACTTTGGGTTCCATCCATTAACTAAAACTAAAAAAATATGTAAGAAATTATAATCATGATGTGGAACCACTTAATCATGAAAAATCACTTATAAGATGTATAAATCATCTCACCTTAATCTTTAATATATGACACCTTAGGTTTATCCTAGTTTATTCATAGTCATATCTTATTGAAATACTTCATGATGGTTTATAAATAGTTTGTGAATTTCTAAATCATATCCTCTAGGAGTGTCAAACAAAGTGTTCATTAAAGACAATTTTCATGCACCAGTTCCTAATCAATTCTAGAAAAATAAGGGGTGTTTGGGGTTGTTACCCCTAGAAACATCTATTCCAAAGCCACATCCACTTGTAGTATCAAGATAGTGATGTAATTTCATGGAAGCCACTTTCACCATCCTTTACCAAATTTCCAGGGCATTTTTATATACTTTGAATAATCCTTGGACTTATCCTTAGAAATTTCCTTAGGAATATTTCTAATATTTTATCATCCTATTTTCTAAAATTTAACTAAAATGTTCCTCTAATACCAACTATAGAGACCCAGAATTATTATACATAGATATTGCATCATTTTTTATGAATATTCATTACATTACACAAACACATGCATGAGGACCATCATAGTTTTCAAGGTTCACTCCTAATACCATCATATAATAAGAATTCCCTTACTAAACAGGGTTCACTAATCATTCCAATCCTATATTATTGAACTGAGTTCACTACCCATTCTAGTCCAGTCTATCTCATGAGATATAAATATTTACCCAATACATTGTAATGAGATATAAGTCCCTCATGTCACAAAATAATAACCATATTTATGTGTTCCACAATATCATAAACATTAATCATGTCATAGCCCATGAAATGAAATGGGAATCATAGACATTTCATCATATCATAACCTCTAGAAAAAGTGACAGGTTTCATAATCATTTCATTATATAATATCCCATGAAAAAAATAGGTTTCATAAGAATTTTCTGATGGTATAACACATGGAAGAGAAACAGGTTTAATAAACATCATACAATCAAAACATAAATCTTTTATAGAAATAATATGAGTGGTATCCCTTGATCATATACAAAATATGGCATAGGTAACACCAATGGATGTTATCTTAGATGAAAAATAATTTTGAAATATATTTTAAAACATTTCTTTAGGAAAATATCCTTTCTAAATTGAAAAATGATTTTGAAAACATAAAAAATTTGAAAATATTCTCCTTTTAAAATAACATTGAAAACTTATAAAGGAATCTTAAAATAAATTATTGGTAATTATGTTGAAAAATTCTCGTCATTTCGTATACATTAAATAAATATTCTTTTCAAATTTTTAGTAAAATCCAAATGAACATTGTTTGGAAAATCTCATGAAGATTATTTTAAAAAAATTAAAAAAAAAATTAGGTAAAAATATCATTAATAAATAATTTTTATAACTATAATACATTTTTTAAAACATTTTTAAAACCCATGGTTTTGGAAGAGAATGGATTTCTCACCGAAGAAAGAATTGAAGTCGGATTTTATTAAAAACATTTTCTCAATTATTCTATGTAAAAAAGAGTGTAAAAATAGTAATTTTACTTGAGAATATAATGAATAGACAAATTATAATAAAATTCATGTGAAATATTGATAGATGGATCATAATATTTTTTCATCGGAAACATAATCATAAACAATCCTGATAAACGATGAGATCGTAGCATAAAACCTTTACCACTTTGGTAACCTTGAATCGTAAGAACCATGAAGTAATAACATAAAATAGAAGTTAAAATATCATTAGGATAAATAAATACCTAATATTACATATCAAAGGGGATTTATATATATCTTTTTAAAATATATTTGTGCACAACATAACGCGTATCTCAAAGAAGTCAAATTGTGAAAAAAAATACCTTATCTAAAGGCGTGACTTCTATCATACTCATTCAAATATCTTGTATAATAAATATATTTCTATTATACTGGTATTAAATAACCATATTCATAAATATCATAGCATATAAGATTTTATTGTGACCTTTTATTACTCGTTTATTAAAAATTCCATAGTAATGTTTTTTTGTCGATTGAAAATTACTTTTTTATTATAAATAAAATAAGGAAAACATCCTTCACCGAAGAAATGAGATCAAGTAAAATGAAAGTGATGAAATCCAAGGGAAACCCCTTGGATTATAGAGGTAACAAACCCATATTAGAGAACACCAACAGGGGTTCCTCAGGACTACTTCCCCTAGAAAGAGAATCTGCATCAAAATTAGCTTCCCTTGGATTATGACGAACGAACAACCGTTCAGGATCTCTAAATCCCAATGACAAAAAATGTATTTTGAATGCCACAGAGCCTCACTTTTACGATGTAAATCCCAAATAAACACCTCATATTCTGATTCCAGTTTCGAACATGCCAAGGAGAACCTATTGCAAAGTATGATACTCATTTGAAACGCACGTACCTCTGTGCCCAGTGAACTTTATGACCCATGAAAGATGCTAAAAGAGAATATAATTGAACTGTTTTTATCCCACACCAGACCTACCTCATGCATCTAACCATCCATAAGTGATCCATCGACATTAAGCTTTAATCCATTCCCTGGGGATTGCGACCTAATCCAGCACCCCTGTGAACCGGAAATAGCCACTAGCCAGTTCAGGAAACTGCACAACAGGTGAGAATGTTGTCCACCCTTTAGCTGTGTCCCTAATTCATACACTAGGATCCTTGACATTAGTAGAAGCACGAAACCAGACGTCTGTACCTATGAACGTGCTTTGTTCTGTTCCTTCCAAAGTGTCCATAAAATTGCAGTAAGAATAATGTTACGGATCCTGGACTCCATCTCACTCACTTCCGAACCCAGAAACAAACTGACTAAGACCTTATGAACTGTATTACACGCAGAATTATAGTTACCCCATTTATCCAAGCTTGACCACTGATTCACATCCCATTCACTCTTAAAGAATAAGTGGACCACTATCTTCGGATGTGGGTTAGAGCAACAAAAACACCATGAAGCCAGCTAAATCCCCTTTCTTTGAACATTATCATCAGTCGATAGGGCTTGATTCCTCTCTCTCCACACAAGAAAGTACATCTTTGTGGGGACCTCTTTACACCATAGGCACAACCACCACACACCATGATTCCCAACCTGACTAATCAAGTGGCGATATTCATGCCCATTAAAGTACCTGGAACTGGGCTCCGTGAAACAGTCTATCATCCTCCTCCAGAAACACCACTTATTTACACACTTCCATCTATTATATACTCAAAATAGTTTCAAGCATCCTTGGATGATGGCTAGCCTCATTAAATAATAAATCTAGAGCTGTAAAGTATGGTAAGAAGTGTTTCTCCCCAAACCAATTATCTCTCTGTAAGTTGATATTCCCCAGGACCACCACCCAACAAGAGTACCCTTCAAGGACAAGCAGATAAAACCTCATAGTTTTCCCTAGTCTGGGCAGCTTCTTGTCCTCCTATTCCTCCTATTTCATGACATACTTCCTTCTAAGAGTTTTGGCCAACATCAAATTACCCTCCAAAAACTCCCAAGTTAGCTGAGCCTGCATTTTTTGTATAGAGACTGAAATATCCCTAAGGCCAACTCCACCTTCCTCCACTGGTCTGTCCAGACGATACCAAGTGGACCAATGATTCCTTCCTGATAAATTAGTATCCCATAGAAGCTTTTTCATCATATGCTCCATAGTATAAATAATCCCTTTCAGTGGAGTAATAATATACAAGATATGAATTCGAATAGAGGACACCATGCTATTAATAAAAGCCACCATTCCCCTGAATGAGAGAAATCCGGTTTTCCAATTAAGTATCCTCCCAATAATTCTTTTAAGGATATATTCAAATAAGAACTTTTTCACCAGACCATTCGAAATTGGATCTTTGAGGTATATCATAGGCAACTACTTCCATTGTATGACCAATATGTCTTGAATGGACCAGATGCACCTTCTTGTGAATTTCGTGGAAATAAAAACATTGCTCTTCCTAGAATTCACATGTTGGCCACTAAGACTACCATAGATCAACATAATATGCATAAATTTCATCAATGAAGACCTCCTTCCATTTAAAAATATAATAATATCATTAGAAAACATTATATGTGATCAAGAGCCATCCGAATCTTGGGACCAGTATGGCCAAATCTTTCGTTCCCTCGGGAATCTATGTAAGTTTTGCGATAGCGCCTCCTGCGCAAGAAGAAATAGGGATGGTGAAATAGGGTTCCCTTGCCTCACACCATGCACACTCTTGAAAAAACCAAAGCCTCGCCCCAACATATAGATGGTGAGACATAGAGAGGAGAAGAAACAGAATCATAAGTCGCAAACCCATTCATGGAATCCCAGATTTCTCATCACCCGAATTATAAAACTTCATTCCAATATAACATATGACTTATCCATGTACACCTGTATAATCACATTGGATACTACCACCTTCTTGTTCACATCCTACAATAATTCTTGGGCCACTCCCACTGTCCCTTGAATACCTCTCCCATGGACAAAGTCGTGTTGATCTTGATAGATGACCCTTAGAATCACCTTGTCCAGTCTCCTAGACAGCAAGGTTTACAGGATCTTGTATGAGACATTGCATAGACAAATAGGCCAATATTGGGTAATAGAAGAAGGGTCTTTCACTTTTGGTAACAGAACTTCTCTGGAGGTGCAAGAACCCCTATCGATGGTGCCCCCCAAAAGAAATCTTACACAGCCTCAATAACCTGTGGCCCCACAATTTCCCACTCTGCCACATAGAAATCCCTTGGAAAATCGTCAAGGCCAGGTGAACTGTCCAGTGATATATTGCAAACAACCTCCCAAACATCATCCCCCATAGGTACACTTCTTAAATCCCCATTGTCCACCACATACACCCTCTGAGCTATGCTCCTCATTAAGTCCTCCTGCTCAAGCACAAAATTCTCCTCCTCGGGTAATTTTGAGCATTCCCCTGCTAGCAACCTCTCAAAGTGAACCAAATCCAACTTTCCAGTAATGTTTACATAAGAAGATAACGAACCATCCTCCATCTTGATATTGACTTTAAAATATTAATGATCCTTCAAACAAGCTTAGAAAAACCATTGTTTCTATCACCTTCTTAAAGACACCTCACTCTAGATCGCTGCTTTTAGCTCTTCTCCACGTCTAACAGTCTTTGGTCCAACACCGATAATTTTTCACATAACATCAAGAAAGAGGAATCATCCCACCTGTGTTGTAAAAAAACTTCTAGAAATTTAATAACCTTTATAAGAATCTCCACATAGTCCCCCAGTGTTGTATTTTCTGCAAACCACTTGTCAATATCATATTTAAGTCACTTAATATGCCTACCCAGCCCAACCCAAGCCCTTCCAACCATCTCTTGTCCCCAAGAGTCTTTCAAAATCTACATGAACCCATACCAAAAATTCCAATCCACTGAGTACAAAAAATACTTACCCTCCTGAATCCCCTGCTTAAGCTCTATAAGTAGCGACGTGTGGTCTAAAAGAACATGAGATAAGTGAGAGACTTAAGTCTTGGAAAATGACTCTAAGCCCTGGATGTTAGTCAAACATCTATCAATCCTACACTAGATGCAGTTATTACCTTTGTGGTTATTACACCAGGTGTATTTTCTCCCAATGTAACTCAGGTCCAGAATCCCCTTACTAGAAATGCATCTATTAAAATCAAAAATTCCATTATTATACACCACTTTACCTCCACTCTTCTCTAATATGTCAACGATGGAGTTAAAGTTTCCACCAACATACCAAGGTAAACCAACCAGATCAAAGGACTCAAGATACTCCCAATGATTCCTTCTGGACATAACATCGGTTCTCACATAAATGAAAGAGTAAAAGACCACAATACCTCTGAACCTGAGCTTCCCTGTGATACAATGTTCTACAAGTTGCAACAGCTCCACCTTAAAAAAATTCCAAAAATACTATATATGATTATTAACTAGATTCCCATGCAAGTTGTTACCAAACCCCATATTTCATGAAAAAAAACAAATCTTCCTAGCTTTTGTTTAGGCTTGAGAATAACGGTCAAGGCAGCCCCACATATCCTGTACTCAGAAACTAAGAAGGTGCATTTTTACTGCCCCCCCCCCCTCCCAATCCACAAGCATTACAAATTATCAAGGAAGACATTAATGAAAGATCTTAGAATTTCAGCCATTTCTAACTAGTCTTGGCATTAATAAGTCCCTAGAGCACTCCTGCCTAGACATCGAATGATTCACTGACCTATAAGATCCCTCTGATGAGTATCCTTTCATTGGGATGAGAACTTTCTTCTTCAAAGGACAGATCAATTCCTCCAAGAGGGAAAATCTGCTCCCTGATGATACAGGAGGGGATGTTGGAGACACCTCTTCTTGGAGAAAGGATACCAACACCAACTGAGACTACAAGTTGCGGGCCAAATCTAACTCCCTTTCCAACCCCTCTGGGAAGACCCTTTTCGAAGTTTCCACCTCGAAATCCATGGGTTCTCCTACCGAAACTAACAGAGAGAACTTCATTGTTTCTAGTGATAGAAGGGAGGAAATCATGAACTCTCTTACCAGATGCGAAACTCCTCTCAGAATGACTAAAAAAACAAAAGTATTAGCCTTTTACTTCCCTTTGTCCTAGGGGGATGCCAACGAAGAAGCCCTTATCAGTGCATCGCCTTCCAGATACAATGATCTAGATAGACCTGAATCCAATGGTAACATCGGAGGTGACATGGCACCCTCTATCAAAAAGGAGTTCGACAACGCCCTTTCAGAAAAATCAGACTACTTTAATGGACCGGACCTGAAAATATTTGAAAAATCAAACGTTGATGTTGGACTAAAAATGTTCACCAGCTCCATAGAGGTAGACAATGATCAGACGCCTGTCGTCGTTGCCGCACCGGAATCGCCCAGCTCTTCCACTTCACCACTCGAAAGAAGGAAAAGTAAATGATATATATATTAACATTCTAGAATCATGTTTATGTCATATATATTACATATTTTTATTAAACTCTTCTTTAAAACATTCCATGTAAACCATGAATAAATCACATTTCTTTGTGAGGTGGTAGTCCACCGTACACATGAGCGATGTTATCGTATTCATAAAAAATGGAAATCATGAAGGTATATGTGACATAAAAAGTCAATAAGAATTATAATATAATAAATATAATATATAAACAATAAATATATCTTTAAATATAACCCTATGAGATAGTAATGAAAAAATGAACAATATTAGTTCACGAGGTGGTGGTCCTCCGTTAACACGAACAATGATTTCCTAACCCATTTTATGGAAGTGGAGATGGTTTAAATAAATGAAATTAACATAAAAATATCTAGGTATATGTTATATACTAAATTTATTATATAATTATGGTATAATGTGACTTAAATGGTATCAAGGAATAAATAAAATAAAAACTTCTATTGATTAATGTTACCTCTTCTTCAGGTATCCTCATTAGGTGTGTACTAAAAGACTTCCTAGGATGGATTTGTACCCAAAATAAGGATTCTAGGATAAGGATAGGGGATTTGGGAAGTGATTTGGGTTAGTCTTGGATGAAATAAAAGGGTTCAAAGGTGTTAATAAGAGAGGATAAAATATGGCCTTTTATAAGTGGGAGAGAGGACACCCATGGTATTTTTGAAAATAATTGAGTGATCCCATATTTTTCCAATGTAAAAAATGTATAAAATGGACTAGTATAGAACCATATAGGTTTAATGGTCTAAATATAGTCGTAAAATATTTTTTATAAAATTTTATATGTTATTTTTACCCTTATCTTTTTAATTTAACCCCCCAATGACCCATTTTTACCTTAACTGCAGTGTTTAATTTTTACTGCATCCACTGTTCATTTTGGTAAAACATTAAGTTGAACTTATTAGATAATATAAATTATGATGATTAAAAATATGGAATCCATTTTTCAAAAATAAATTCACAAAAGTGGAAAATTTTTAATTTAAAATTAATCTCACAAACGCAATGAGAAAGTAGGTTTTTTATGAGAAAATGTTCAAAAGTTTACAAAGTTTTTAAATCAAAATTCAATATGAAATTAATTATAATAACCTAAATTGGAATAATGGATGTATAATTGAACTAATTTAACTTTAAAACCAATTAAAAATATAATTTAACTTTATAAATAAATTAATTTAAAAGGTATTTTTCAATTTAATTTCATTATTTTTCACTGTTCATAAAAAACTGAAACTTTTTAAAAAAACAAAAAATGGTGCCCTATGATAATTTTGAAATTATGATTTTAAAAATTAATTTCTTTTATCAAATTAGTTATCTATAATTTTCAAACATTAATTTTATTGTTGTTTATAAAAAAATAAAAAAAACATTTTTTTGAGAAAATAGTATTTTCAAAACATATAAAGAATTTACTAAAAATTAAGTGTTTTTTATCAACAAGTTGTATTTATACAAAACCATTATACATAATATTTTGAACTTATTTATTACTACTCATACCACTATGTTTAATGGCTATATTATAATGGTCACATTTGAATAATATTAATAATATATTGTGGTTTTGTTAAAACTCGGTATCATGTGCTACGAAAGCTAACCTAATATTATGTGTAACACAATATTAACTTGGTGTTACATGTAACACGAGATTAACTTGGTGTTTCATGTAGCACAATATGTCAAAAAAATTAATTTATTCAAAAATAATAATAATAATAATTCATAAAAACATTGGGTCTTACATATTGACCAACCTTCTCTTTAGTTATTTGAAATTATTCTCACATTCATCTATCCACAAGAAATTATCCCCATTATGAATCAACATGGTGGTTTGATTAGATATTTAGGAGAAATTTCTTAGAAATCATTAGTAGTTTCCATCCAACCCTAGAAAACTATGGATCTTAGTTTCCATGGTTTGGTCTAGGGAATTACTCGATAACTTTATTCTTTGAAGGATCCACCAATATACCCTCACTTGAAATTATATAACCCCCAATTGAGATTTTTTTTAGATAAAATTCACAATTTATAATTTTTTATATAGTTACTCCTTCCTTAGGGTCATTAACACAATCCTCAAATGTACTTTATGCTCTCACTTTAACCCCATATATATAAGTATATCATCTATAAATACACAAATAACCTGATCAAGGTAATCTATAAAGATTCTATTCATTAATTCCATGAAGATAAGAGGATAATTGGTAATTACAAATGGAATTACTATAAATTCATAATGACCATACCTTTTATGAATGGTTTTATTGGGTATATATTCCTTATTGATACTTAACTGATGATATCCAAATCTAAGATCAATATTGGAAAAATATTTAGATCCTTGTTATTAATCAAATAGATAATTGATATGGAGTAGAAGAGACTTGTTCTTGATAGTTATTGTTTTAACTTCCCAATAATCAATGGAAAAACACATTAACAAATTTTTCACCTAAATAAAAATAATAGGTGCACCCCATAGTGAAGCACTAATCCAAATAAATCCCATATCTATATTCTCTTATATTTTCTTCTTTAATTCATACATCTCAATCAGGGCCATTCTATATGGAGTATTTGAAAAATATATAGAACCAGTTATGAGTTATATTGAAAACTCAACTTCAAAATGTTGGGGAATACTAGAAAACTCTTTTGAAAATACATAAAAAATAATTCACAACAGGAATATCCTCTTTATTGAGTTTCCCCCAACCATATTTGATAAGTAACCCTCTTGAATTGGTTGTAAAACCCATATGATAGAATTAATTTCCATTGGGTTTTCAATATCATCCTCACACTAATAGACGATCATTGGTTTATTTGAAATATTGAATGTGACTTTCCTTCCTCAAAAATTGATATAGGATCTATACTGAGAGATCCAATCAATGTCCAAAATGACAAAAAATTCAACTAGAGGAAGTATAAAAACATTTTCATGAAGTGCATTCCCACAAATTCCAATCGAGAGGAGCTATAGACCTAATATACAATCATTTTACCGTTTGGAATTTTTAATATCAACTCAACTTATAATAATTTTGGTGGTGATGTAATACCCATATAAAATTCATTAGATATAAAAGGTTGAGTTGAACATGAATTAAACAAAACATTTTAATTTTCAAAGTAGATATTTAGTGTACCTTTCACCACATTATTATGGACTCCATCTTCAGATGTAGTAATTGCATAATCTTGGACTTCTCCCCTTGGATTCTTCTAGGGTAAGTTACCTTGTTTCTTGAGACATTGGTGTGAATAATTCCCCATCTCTTTATAGTTGAAACATAGGATAATAATGGTTTCATTCCTTACCTTACATTCAAGAATATTATAACCCATTTCTCTCCACTTAAAATAAAATCATATTCCCATTAAGAAAGTACCAAGGTCTTTATTTCTATAATTATAAAAAGTTAAAAACATCATCCTCCCTCTATTATTCTTTGAAATAATTATTTTTTCTTGGTTCTCTAACATTATCTTATTTTCTTTAATTCCCTCAAAGATATAAGACCAATATAATTATTTATTTATCTTGGTGGCACTTGAAATTATTTCATCACATGATGAAAAATGTTTTAGAAACTAGTTCCCTTTGAAGTATCAGTTTAATCCTATAAAATAAATAATTAATAATTTTTTATTAATTAAATATGTAATATTTATAAATATTATCTAATATTTTAAAGTTATCCTCATACTCTGATACAACTTCGACTTCCTTTTGCCTTAAAGTGAGTAAATTCCTCTCTATTTAAGCTCATTTTTCTATAGGGAAGTATTTTTTGAATAATTTCACTTTAAAATTTATACATTACATGATTTATATTTAATAAACCTATTTATTGTTCTGGATAAATAGCCACCATTTATTGGAATCTACTTTCAAACAATACACTGCCAGAATAACATTTTCACTTTCATTACATCCCAAAGATAGGAATATTTTTTTTGAGGGACTTAATCCATTGTTCATCTACCAATGGATTAGTGGTTCCATTAAAATATAGATCCTTCTATCATATGAAGTAATCTAAAATAGGTGAATCATGCTATGAAACTATAGTTTGTTCCATATTGGAACGTTTCTGCTTCATAACTTGTGTTAGATTCCCTAATATAGTCATGATCTGCTCAGTTCCAAAACCAACTGTATTGGATTACTCAGTAAGACAATCCCTACATTAGTTATCATCACTCAATAGTGGCATATTCTGAGTTATCTCATAATCATCATGAATATTGATCCATAAAATAGAAAATCCTATAATAGTAAAATTTCTCATTTACGATAGAGGATTATCATAATTCTCATTTCACCTATGTTCATTCAAAATATAGTTCCCAAGGTTCCTACAAAAATATATCTAGCACCAACTGTATAAATAAGAACTCCAATAACCCGGGTCCAATGTTTGATTTATTACATTGGTACAAGATACACAGAATCTCACAATGAAGCATCGATTAGTTTGGAAGCATTAGGAAACTATATACATACATGATTCCCATATTACATTGGAAATATAAAAACATAACATTGGAAACAATCTAGTATCCTTGATATAATTTATAATATCCTTCTTCAAATCCTGTGGAGAGGAAAAAAATAAAGGGTAATATTATATTCTCAATAAGGGTTATGTTCATTGGAAGTTATCGTTAGTAAATAAGGAATAATCAACATGGAAGGGTGGATAATCAAAACACATGTCCTTCAATCAACACTTCAATTTAATGGGGATCCATGGATAATATTAATATAAAAAACACATGGATATTAGAAACTAAATTCTTAATAATGTAAATGAATAATTATTTCCATTCATGATCAAGGCCGCTCAACTAATATATCAGGAATCTTACTGTCTTGGCCTCTCAACCAAAACATCATTCTTAATAAATGGGTAAGTGTAAAAAAATCACCCATCAAATATGGAATGCTTGGTATTTTGTATCATGAGACATTTTGATTCATTGAGGGGCTATCTATAACTGAACCCCACCCATTACCTTCACATCCTACGTATTCATTATATTTTGAATGATCAATATAATTCATTATCAAAATGCCTTAAAAGTCAATAATTATCTGTATTGAATTATGAATATGGAGCATCAATAATTTATCATTAAATACTATCTAGAGAAATAATAAATATGGTATCATTGAATCATATCCCCAATAATATTAATGGGTGTTTTCAATGTTATAAATACCTTTAAAACATCACTAGATCATTTATTGAATAAAAATACCTTTTTCACATTGAAATAAATTTTTAAAATCTAAAAAATTCACAAATATTAAAGAAAATATTTTATTTAAAAAAACATAGAAACTTGTAAAGTATTATTCAAAACATTGAATGTTTATGATGGTTGCAAATCCCATTCATTCCATGTATGTTAAAACAAATATTCGTTTCACATTTTGACTAAAAATTCAAAATTTCTTTATTCAAAAGATGAAAAGATGTTCATTTCAAACTATTTTAAAAAAATGAATCATGGGTAAAAAAAATTAAATAGTAATAACATAATGTTAAAAAAATTCTTGAAAATATTTTTATAAAACATGGATATGGAAGAAAAATTATTTTCAACCAAAGAGAGAAATAAAGTGGATTTTCATTAAAAATATTCTTTCAATCTCTTGAGTACTTAAAGAGAGGAAATTTAAAGGAATATATGTAATATATATAAATAAATATAAGAGAATAAAATTCATGAGTATCTTGAGATATATATCATATAATTTTATCATGAGAAACTTAATTATAAATAATCCCAGTAAGCAATGCGATTGTGACATAAATCCTTTACGTCGAGGTTAACTTACCTCGTATGTGATTTTAACCTCCTATATAATAAATTTATATTTATTATAGTTTTATAATATAACCATATACATACTTATAGTATCGTATATAATCTCTTTACTATATTTCAATATCCATTTATTAATAATTATTTATTAAAATCATCATTTTTAGGTGTTGGATATTTCATTTTTCATGAGAGTTTTAGATTGGTGGTCCTAGTGCTTGTACTTTGATTATGGTTCTATCATCTCCAAAATTTTATTCACGAATTAAATATCATATATATTCATTATATATAGTTAGATTCATCCATGAATGGTAGATATTGAAAAATTAATTGAACCATTCATGTAGATGGTAGTTCATACATATGCATGAACAATGTTTTCACTTTTCGATGGATTGAAAGAACGAAAGGTAAATAATGATTCACTTTTCCATGATAATTGATATATCAGATATATATAATATATTCCACATGTACTTGTGAGAGACATCATAATTTTTCAATTGATGGGAAGGTAATAAGGTAGATATGATAGTATAATTCCAGACACATTATTATGTTATAAATATCATATATATTCATTATTTATATATTTATAACCATCCATATAAAATTGTGATGAAAAACACATTTCTCTACTATGTGTAGATGGTAAGTAGTATACATACACAAGTAGTGTTTTTTCTTTTCATAGGTTGAAAAGAGATGGAAAAAGGTTTTCACATAATCATAATAACATCTCAGTATATTTATGATACTAGAGTTATTATTTTAGGATGTGTACAATAGATTTATAGAATGTATAAGAAGAAATAAATTTGAAATATTTGGTAAAGATGATTACCTATTCTTCAGTATTCTTCCTTTAGATACTTTCTTAAGGATCCTTGGAATGATATTTTAAGAAGAAAAGAACCTCTAATTAATGGATAGGGATGTTTCTAGTTTAATTATTCAGGTTTTGGTTGTGATAGTTTTATCAAATTAGTGTGAAGAAGAGATAAAAGGGGTGTCCTTTTATAAGTGAGGTGAGGGGTACTATTCTCCCTACAAGGTTGAATACGCTAAGAGGGGGTGAATCAGGGTATGAAAGTTTAAAAATAATACCCCTTTAGATATTGTTTCTTTGTTAAACAAAAAATCTCTTCCCCCTCTTTCATGTAGAAAAATATGAAAAATAATTAAATCATCCACGAGAGACAGCAATTTTACATGGTTCACCCACACTAGGCTACATCAAAAGAGAATACAAAGGTAAAGTGCCTATGTAACAAATCCAATAAAGTGTACTATTGTTACAATGTTCATATAGGACTTAATTTCCCTCCTAGTTTATAACCCATCACAATTTGAAAGCTCACTTCTCACTCCACTGAAGTGTGCTCACTGCTCCTTCAAATTAATCTTATGTTCTTCTGAATCACCTCAGAATTGTTTCACACATATATGAGTGTACCATTTAAGTCTTTTTTCACATAGTATATGTAATCCACGTTTTTGTATACTACTATTTTTCATAAATTATGTTCGCAGACTATTTTTATTCCCTTTATGAACTTACTTGCACCCTTCATGAACTGTCTTCCATCCACCACGAACTATAGTGCACTAAATAGTGTGAGTGTTTTGTGGGCTACCTTTCTTCACAAACTAACTTTGCTATATGAACTATTGATGCTTCATAACCACTTCTCCTTTTTGAGAAAACATTCTCCACAAATCCCTTCTATGAACTACAGCCTTTTTGGAATTTCCCCTTTGTGAATTCAACTCCTTCACAAACCACCTACTTCACGGAATACCTATCTTCAAACCTCTTTCAAACTTTACTAAATTATTCCAATGATGATAATCTCTAATCAAATACTCTATCTTTAATTATGTGATTATGGTCCTTTATGTAGGAAAATAAATCCCAGAAAATCCATTAATCATACTTACCAAAAACTCAATTACGGATTAGCCATCACCATGAACATAATATGTGGTCCGTATAGCACATTTATCCATTATAGTGGCTAATTTCTAACGCAAATGAAAAATCATCTTCATGAACCTTAAAATTTCACCTCTAATTACAAATGGTGATCCTCCCACAAATTATCCTCCTCTATAGGTTGATTAACTCACTACTTCTATACAAAAACAATCGTTTCCTTCGTGGTTCTATATACCACATTTGTGGTCTGCATAAAACAGTTGTGGTACTATGTGGTTTCCAAACTCCAAACTTCAGCAACACCAACCATACTGAAATGAATTCATCTATCTCTTTCAACAAAAACAATCACCCCAAAAACACCAATACGATACCTTGAAGGATTTTTTTCCAACAATCTCCCTCTTTGGGTTTGTTGACAAGACATAAAAACATTTATTAGTGATTAAATATTTACTCAAAAACACTCTAATACCACATGATTCATTCTCAGTGTCAAAAATAAGAGTATCATGCAAATTTCATCAATGAATCACTTCATTCCAAAACCACTCAACAACTTTCATCACGATCCCCATGTGTCGTGATATATAACCTTTGATTGAACATATTTAGCTTTATTAGATTTAAAACTCCCCCAACTTCGTTGTTACCCCTATCATATTCTCCACCTTTATTTATCAAGATATTTTCTCCCCCTTTGATTGTGAACCCGAAGGCCACACCTATTTGGTATATAATAGAGTAAAGAACATAGATCTGCACATAAGGTAAAAAAACATTATACCTCAGGGAGAGGGGGTCCTGTATCCACACGTTTTCAAGTGTGGGTTTTCGACTAAATTCCAAAAACCTATTAATTTCATTCAAACACCTCTTTGGGTAAGGACTTTTTCAGAATATTCACATCATGTAGTTATAAAGTCACATACTCCAACATAACAAGCCCATGTTCCACCTTCTCCTTCATAAAAAGATACTTGATTTCAATGCACTTCATCTATGATTAGTGAACTGGGTTTTTGATAAGATTCATAATACATGAAATATTGCAATAGATTCTAATCACATACCTAGCTTTAACTCTTGTATCATCAAGATACTACTTCATCCATAATAAATACATGTAATCTTGGGTAGTTGTAATATATTCATCTTCTATGGTGCTCAATGAAATTCAATCCTCTTTCTTACTTAGACAAGAAATACATAGTTTTCTAAGATATAATGCACCACATAACATTGATTTTCTATCATCCATTGATCCAGACCAATCTATGTCTATATATCCCAATAACCCGTATTGATGTCTTTCATTGTACAAGAAAATAAAATCCATTGTTCCCCTGATATAATGAATTATTATTTTTACTATAATAAAGTGTCTTTATTTGAGATTATATTGATACTGTGCTGCTTCAAATGTGGTGAAAATAATATCAGGTCTTGTCGTTGTCAAGTACAATAGACTACCAATGATCTTCTTATATTCTATGATATTAACCAATTTTCCTTCATCATCTCATGATAGTTTCAAATGGGTAGCCACATGAGTCCTCATCTTCTTGGAATTATCCATTACAAATCTTCTCAAAACCTCCCTGCAATATTCGGATTGTGAAATAAATTTATCATTCCTTCCTTATTTCATCTTTAAATCACGGAAAAATGTTGGTTCCCCAATCATAGACATTTAAAAATCACTTTTCATGAATTCAATGAACTTTTTACACTGTTCTTCATCTAATCAACAAAAAATCATTTTATTTAAATATATAAGAACAATCATACTTTTATTATTTTCATTATTGATATAGACATTATAATCAAATCTACCGTGTTAAAAACCAAACTTCTTCAAAAATTGATTCATTCTCGAATATCGTGGTCTCGGTGCTTACGTAAAACAATATAGAACCTTTATCCACCAATAAACTATATTCTTATCTTCATGAATGAGAAAACCATCTAGATACTCAATATAAACTTCTTCTTCTAGAACCCCAATAAGAAATTCTAACTTGGAATCCATCTGGAAAACTTTGAACGTTTTTTGTAATATAACATATAAGAATAATCTAATTGTATCTATCCTCACAATGGGTAAAAAATCATCAACATTTATACCCTCTATCTGGGAGTACCCTTTACACATGATTCATTCTTTATTTCGAATCATTGAACCATCTACATTCAAATTGTCATGAAAGACTTATTTGGTCCTGGTGACATTCTTATCTATTGGTCTCGAAACAATCTTTCATGTATGAGTCTTCTCAATTTGGTCAAGCTCTTCATTCATATCCTGAACTCAATTTTAAACTCTTGTTATTTCCTAAAAACATTTAGTCTCTACCTAATATTGGAAATAAATATGTTGTAAATACTTCATTCTCCATGATTTAATTGGCACTGTCTGATCACCAATGATATTTTTTATATCAATTTCATCTTGACTCTTCAGCTTCCATTTAGACACTGATTTTACTCCATCCTACCCACCATCATTATCTTCTTCTAAATCTACCTTTTCTACTTATTCTCCGCCTGATCTACATACCTCCTCATCACTGTCATCAAGAAACCATTCACTATGTTGATGAATATTGTGTTTGTTCTCTACTATAGTGACATAATTTCTTTCAACTACTTTTCTCAAACTATTGTTGAATCATTTATATGATTTGGTTTTCCCCTAATATCCAAGGAATATCCCCACATATCCATGAGATTTAAATTTCACGTGTTTGTTCTTATTAAGAACAAAACACTTAATTATAAAGATTAGAAAGTATTTTAGTGTTTTCTTTTTTATGTACCACATCTCTTATGGGGACTTCTATTCCTTTGGACACAAAAGATCCCTGTTGGATATGTAGATCGATGTCAATATTTCTTCCTTCTATAATTTCTCTGGTATTTCCTTTTCAATAAGCTTTATTCTATCCATTTTGTTTATGATATGATTCCTCCTCTCAACCACTCCATTTAGTTGAGGATTTATCAATTATAAAACTTGATTCCTTATCCCAGGTTTCTCAAGATAATATTCTACTTTGATATTTTTTAATTATGTACCATTATCAGTACAAAGCTTCATAATATTCTATTCAAGCATCCTTTCAGATTCCCACTGATATTGTTTTATGAAACTGAACATGTAAACCTTTTGGGAAATGAAAAATACTCGTGCCATCCTACTGAAATCATCAATGAAAACAACATAATACCTCTTCCAATCAATAGATCTTGGTGAGATATGTTCACACACATCAGCATGCACCAATTCAATCAATCTAGTTAAAATTTTTTCTTATTCCTTGTATGTATTTATGCTAATTTTCCTTTGTTGATAAGAATCAAAAGTGTGAATATGATCAAAGATAGTTTTGGGATATCTTATGCTACATTACATTTGACTAAATATTCCAAATATGGTTGAAATAGGTGGCCAATCCATTTATAAAAAAATCTATTTTCTTCCTATCTATATATAAAGCACATATCTTCTTCTCTACTCATAAGGTAGAGATTACCCTTTGTGAAATTTACCTATAAAACAATTTTACCATCTTTTCCCTTGATGGTACACAATTTCTTGGTAAATCTTATTGCATGTCCTAAGTTACATAGTTGAATAACACTTAGTAATTTGTGAATGAGACCTTTGAAAACCAATACATTAGAACATCTTGTATCTTTTCCCCCAAATTTAGATTTTCATAAATTAATAATATTTATGCCTTTATCATTTCCAAATTTGAAAACACCCTCCTTTTCATATTTGATGACTATAACCAGATCTTTATTTCCCATAATATGGGATGTGAATCCACTATTAAGGATCCATACATCAAAATTATCTAATGCTTTAAGGAAAATATATACAACCATTTCTTTCTCATCTATTTTCTTTTTGATCCATGTCATTGACTTCATAACCATTATTGATTGATAATCTTGATATTTCTCATATTATGATGGACCAGCTTCATCTTGCAGAGCTTCAAATTGATTTTTCATTTTCAACCCATTTGATAATTCATTGAGATTCTGCTTATGAACACTTTCAGTATTCCTTGGAACATTCCTCTACATTGCTGATGAACAATATATGGCCATGTGTCTGAATCCTCCACACTAGAAACAATGACCATCAAAATTATTCACGGCATATTGAACTATATGTAGCCACTTTTGTTTCTCTTGTTCACTTTTGTACCTTTTGGATATGGAACATATGTTATGAAAATATTCTATCTTTTTAAAACAATAAAATCATATATGATGTGTATTACAGTGATTTATTATCATGTGACTGCTTTTTCTATGATTTTTCTAAACCTTAGAATCAGGATTTTTACCCAAATCAATTTTTAACCTTTGAGTGAGTTCCTATGGTCTCACATCAATCACCACAAATTTTTATTTTTGATCAAGCCCCATAAAATAATTATCATTCAGATTTGACTGTAGCTTTTGTTTTTTTGGACCTTTATGATCCACTTCCATCTTTTCTATAACTAGAGTAATTTTTTCCCTATGTCATACCATAAGTAAAGAGTCTCTGTTGATCATCTAATTTTCTTTATAGTTTGACAACTTCTTATTCAAGTCCTTTGATATGTTTGATTTGACCTTTTTCTGTGATAATCCAAAAATTGATCACTCTTTTATGTTCACCAACATTGATCTTTTACTCAACAACCTTTCATGAGCTCTCTGGATTTGAAGAATTAATCTTTTCAATTGATTCCATTAAATAAAACTTCTCTTCTTCCTTCTAATGAATTTAGATTTTTTTATCATGAACCACTCTATTGAATTTATTCATTTTGGATCTCCAAACATCTATCTCTTTAAGAGTTGATTCTAATTCATTCTGTATATCAACTCTTCATTTGACTTTTTCTTCATCATTATCTATTTATTCCCTTTTCTAGTTGCTACCTACAATAGCCACCATATCATTTTCTCCACAATCTTTTCATTTATCAATTTCTTCAACCTCAAATTCTTATGAACTATCATTTTCTTATGAAATAAGATTCTTCTTTTTAAAGAAATTTCTCTTAAACTTTTTCTTAACTTTGACATATGATGAAAACTTCTTCATGGGAATTTAAACTTCATCCTAATTACCTTCTTTAAACTTCTTGGTGCACCTTGCTATAAGAAGTCCAACCTTTCTACATTGAAATCATGAAAGTGGAACTTCCCCTTAAAAATTTCATTTTATTATTTGTAAATTTGATGAAAGGAATGACATGAATTCATCTGTATCTTCTTCTTTATGATCCTAAATAGTGTGCTTCTTCATGGCCTTGAATGAAACCTCTTCAGAATTTCCTTTTCCCACAGACTCATTATTTTCATTTCTCACCTCTTATGAAATAAGAGTATTGTGAAAGCTATCCAATGTCATATCCTTTGGATATTTATCTTACAAAATAGAAACATTCGAATTGAACCAAGGTGGAAGTATTCTAAAGATTCTCTTAACAGTATTTACAACTTTAATAATTTCTATGAGACCATGTATGTGTCCTAGAACAACATTCACCTGATCAAAGAATGAATCTATAGTCTCATTGTAGTACATTCTTAGGTCCTCATATATGTTCCATGGAAATTGTAGATTAGATTTACAAACTTTTGAATAACCTTCATAAATATTTAAAAGTTTTTATCACGTGGAATGTGATGACTTACATGACATCACCTTTGTATAAATTGGGTAAGATAAAGCTCCCCCTAAGGCACTGATTCCTTTAGAATCAACATCCAATTCTATATATTCAGATTCTGATAAAACTCCACTATCCATACTAGCTGAAATATCATACATTACATATCCAAACACATCCATACCTAATTATTGAAATGTAACATCCCAAATACGGATTCCACTCAACAGTGCCCTGAGCTTGGTGTGTTACATGGCCCCAAGTGCATCTCCTCAAATGCCAGAAAGTTATCGACTAGTAGTGAGCACCTAGGCATGTCTCTAGGGAAAAAATTCCCTCATTAATAGAGTGTAGAATAGTGAATAATAATAAGATAAAATTAGAGGAAGCAGTAAATCATTTAGAACATAGAAGTAAATAGTGGAAGACGGATAGTATAAACAAATCCAAAAGTCATCACATACAAAAACTCATGATACATGTTATATGTTTCTAATAAAGTATCCAAAATAGGTACACTAAATTCATATACAATACATGCACCAAACATACAAAAAGGTCAAAAGTATCCCAGTAGCATTAAAAGACTCATCTTGGACCCCCATGCTCTCCTACTCCTAACCATCATATCAAGATCTTGTAGTAGAGAACTTTCCCTTATGAACACCTGCAATCATATAGTCTATTTAGGTACTCAAAGGTGGACCAAATAGGGTGTGAGACTAAATCCCAATAGGCAATCACCCAAGGTCTATGTCAATCAGTAAGTGTGAAATAAACAAATAAGTAATCAAGGAAGTACTCAAAAGTAAAAATCCTATGGATACAGGTTATCATTCGATAACTATTTCATTTAATAAATTTTCTTTAACGGTTTATTCTCATTAAATTTATAATTATCGAGATCCGGTGAAAACCAAGAATCCACCATATAATAAATAGAACAATAGATGCCTAAGTAGGCCATCTAAAAGGTATAAGTCTAGATCGAATCCAAGGTTGTGCTTTGGCTCGGAAGACGCGTCATATAAACCATTCAATTCATTATTAAATTTAGAACCTGATCCCATATTTGACATTCCAAAGATGGAATTCAAGTATCACTCCATGTGTAATATCAACCAACACCTTACAATCCCATCCTTGGTGAACCACTCTGCAACACTGTATCACTCTAGGTGTGGTATAACATCACTTCCAAACAAATCCATCCTCAGGGGTCCTCTAAGGGATCTTGACTATCACCCATGGCATAAAGATCAAATTCCCTTTGATTTTATCCATGGAATTCTCATAATAATCCATGTATCACTAGACATATAAGTCAAGACTCAATGAGTATTTCCATGGTACCCCTCATTTGGATCCATGTATCACCCATGGAATAAGCAAAGTTCTTGCCAATTGAGTATGTACATGGCATTATAATATGAATCCATGTATCACCCAAGGTACATAACCATTTATTAAATTCAGTTCCATTTAATCATGTTCAATTAACATGCCAAGGTCAAAAACAAGAGCTATGGAATCCAATCTTGCCTAAAAGGGTGTTCCAAGTCAATGTCCATGCTTAGAAGGCCTTTTATCCAAGTACTCACATAAGAATCACAATATATAACGCATCACATTTGTAAAAATTTCATTACATGACATAGAAATATTTTACTCACACATAAAACTCTTTATAAAAATCTTATCAATAATAAATTAACTGTTAGATAGCATAACTTTTATATATCTCACATGAGCATAATAATACAAAGAGAAATTCATGCCTAATAAAGCATCCTAAGCTTCAACAAGCAAACACAAGCCAAGGGAAAAGGGTCATGGTCATCTATCCCATCACTTTAATCAATTAAATATGAAATTCAAAATTTATATTTCAATTCAATTTAAAATTAAACTCATAAACCACGTAACTAATTTTATTTACAATTCATGACACCAATCGCATCCCAAGTCAAGGGGTAAAAGGGAACACCTAGGGGTGTCTAAGTCCAAAAGCCACCAAAAGGCCCATTTAATAATCCAACACACCCAAGGGGTTGTTTTCCATATAATTCAAGGTTATAAACCTATAAACAAACAATAAATGGCCTCTTCAATTGTATAGGTCATGCCTCACAATTCTAGTATTAAATTATAATTTACGGTGATGCCCGAAAATTGGGTGTGCAGCATGATGACATATTTAAACATCTTGACTTTAAGATAAAGGCACGAGACAACCTACCTTAGGTCTGTAGTCGATATAGAATCCAATAACAGCTCCTGATTCGACTCATATGGGGATAAATTTGAAGAACGGATGAAGAACATAATAATAAGTAAAATCATTTTCCACAAAAATAGTGAAACTGATATCTAGAAGAATGGAGAATGGATAAAAAGGAATCCAGGTCTTAAAATAATAGATCCAATTAGATTAATAGCCTTTAATTTAGATATGGGATAGAGAAACCACTATGATTCCAAGATTAGGCTAAGAGAAGAGATTCTCAAATTCTCATTTTCAGTGTAGAAGAGAAGAACCTAATTTTAGGTTATAAATAATTTTTAAAATAATTAAAAATTATTAAATTTACCAAAATATTTGGGGTCGCATGGTTTAGGCACATGGTTTAACAAACCTTGTGCCAACTGTGCATGATTATCTCTAGGAAAGGGTCAGAGTGCAAATTTTGTTCGCACGGTTTACTAACCATGTCTAAACTATGAAAAAGACCATTTTCAATATTGATGTGTTGGTCACATGGTCATGCGACCCAAATCATTAATTTTTTCTATAACCATGTGGCCTATATCATCTCTCTACCTAAGCCTTGCATGGTTTAAACAAACCATGCACTAGGCCATTTCCACCCCAAAGATTAGGTTCTAGGCTCTAAATCATCCCTAGACAGCCCCAGATACTTCCATGACCTCAAAGGGAATTCACATTAGGATACATTTAAAATTTTAAGCTGATATTTGACATAAAATAGAGGATTCATACCTCAAAGAATAATTGAGTTCTTGAAAACATACCCCCTTAAAGTAATTTATCCTCAAATTTCCTTCTCAAGGGTGATCAGGAATGTTTAAGAACGATTATAGCCACTGTGATTGTACATCGGCCTCCCACTCCCAGGTCTCATATTGTACTTGGATGTGATTCCATATCACCCATGCTAAAGGAACTAACCATCCTTAGAGAACCTTCGTGCTATGATCCATGATACATATAGGATGCTCCTCAAAGTATGCATCTACCTATAACTCAACCTCAACTGGTAGAAAGGAATTATATGGGTCTAAATAATAGCATCACATCTGAGAAATATGGAAGACATCATGCATGGTCACATACCTTTGAGGTAACTATAACTGATAGTCTACTGGCTCAACTCTCTCTATAATCTTGAATGGCCCGATATATCTTGGTGAAAAATTGACATGTCTCATGATCCTCATGATTCCCAGCCTCGGTGAAACACGTAGGAAAACATGATCCTCAACCTCAAACTCTAGGGGTAAACTATGTAAATTGGCATATTATTTATAACGATACTGCACAGTATCCATCCGATT
This sequence comes from Viscum album, assembly GCA_963277665.1. Lineage (NCBI taxonomy): Eukaryota > Viridiplantae > Streptophyta > Magnoliopsida > Santalales > Viscaceae > Viscum > Viscum album. The sequence goes on from OY728148.1 coordinate 1,946,297,318, forward strand.
ATGAATCAATTGTACCTGCTCTATGGTTTCTTAAATATGACGATGTCCCCTCATATCTACCTCTCCTACCTCTAACCAACATAGGGGTGATTGGAATGGATTACCATAAAAATACTCATAAGGTTCCATCTAAATAGTAGACTAAAATCTATTATTATAGTAGAATTCAACCAATAATGTATGACTCTCCCAAGAGCCCCAAAAATCTAGGACACATGCTCACAGCATGCCCTCAAGAACCTGAATTGTGCGCTCTAACTAACCATCAATCTAGGGGTTGTATTTTGTGCTCATAAGCACCTTTTTACCCAATAAAATATGTATCCCTTTATATAACGATGAAGTAATCGGGAATCCCTATCTAAAACAATAGTATTTGAGGCCCTATTAAGTCATACTATCTCATGGATATACTACATCCCGAGCTTATCATCACTGAAAATTTCCTTGATTGGCAGGGAATGCCTATAACAACCTTGCTCTTTATTTCATATTTAAAAATGATTTATTACATAACTTTTCACTTAATAAAACTCTAAAGATAGAGAGGAATATTTTCTGGGGAAATTAGGAACATGGCATAACAACTTAAAAGATGTAATACAACATCTTTATTTCAAACTTCTTTAACAAAACCAACTCCTTCCTTTGTAATTAACACTGCATGGGATAACCTGAGGACATATATAAGAAAGGGGTGAGCTATAAATCTCAGTAAGGGAGTAACCAAGGAATAACATGGAGAATAAAATACATGTTAGTAAATAGGCATATCAATGGAGCACAAGAGAAACATGAACATAAAGTCATGATATAGCAAGATTATCATAACATGGAAATGTGGGAACAACTTAAAACACTGCATCATTAACATAAAGGAATCAGGTAAACCCCTTTCCCAACATGGTGGAACAAATTACTAAAATGAATCAGGTAAACCGCTATCCCAAAATTATATATCATGATACTAAACATTACTAATTCATTAGAGTGCTATCAAGACACACCCTTCATATTCATTTCATTCTCATGCTTAAGTGTGCCATATAGATCATATAAAATGAATTCATTCAACATCATCATTTTTTCACAATAAAAGAATGTGGAATACATACATGTAAGTACCATTAAATAATTATATGTGAATAAATTTTAATACCCTCTATAGATAAATGGGTATGTTATTCACTACATGATGATTTTGTCTTGGAAAATCGTGGTGAAATTTCGGCAGCATAACAGCGTTATATGGAGATTCATAAATTGGGTTGATGAGAGAGAAAGGGGTATCTCATAATTTATACATGAAATATACATTAATTTAATTATGTAACATAATATCCCAACATATTAAATGGAATTTAGATGCATAATATAGAAGAAATGTTTGCATGGAAATAAGAAGAGATAAATCCCTTACGAAATTTCGGCATGGTGACAGGTGTACACGGAAGGAATTAATGAGAGAGAAAGGGGTCTATATTCATCCAAAAATAAGGAGATAAGTATGATGTATTTGAGTAATCATACCCCAACATTTTTAATTGAAAATATAATTCTATAAGAACATAAAGAAACATGGAAAAAATGAGAAAGTAAGGAAACCCTTACTTGGATGTATAATCTCAAAGGCTTGGGAGAGGCTTGAGAGAGGCTTATTTAGAGCTTGGGGGCACCTTGGGAGGACTCTAGAGAGGGTATGATAGATTAGGGACGTGATACAATGATATTTAGTGAAGAGAAGTGGGATACTGGGTGGTTTTATATGGGAAATGAGAGGGTAATTCTTTAATATTTCACAAACTTAGGTTTAGGAACCCATATAATTAAACACTCAAAAACACAAACCATACCTTGGTTTTTGCCCATGATTTTTTCAAAATAGTAGTGTAAAACATATTTTTATAATTCCAATGGACGAAAAAATTAAAATATTATCCTTTATTATGTGGAGGTGAGTCACATTGTTAAAGAAATGAATTAAAAATCATAGAATATATAATACATTTGGAAGGGTTAACTAAGGCTTTATAAAATAATTAAAACAAATATAAAATCAAATTATTTTAATGGTAAAACATATATTGGGCCTAGAATACCCATTATAGTATTAATTACATCATTTTTGGGTCATTATGATGTCATAAAACACATATTTTATTTATACGGTATTTAATTTTTACCCAAAAATTCGACTATCTTGGAAAATTATGAAAAAATAACCATTGGATAATTTCATAATCATGATTTAAAAATTCATATTCTTTTTATCTAAATAATTTTCAAAATATGTGAATTTTCACTTTTAAAACGAAAACCAACATTTATTGAAAATTCACGTGTTTTACCAAAAATTGTTTTCAAACGATAATAAAAATTAAATTCGACTTCATAAAAATTATATACTCATTTATTATTCAAAAAATTAATTTGATAATAATATTTTATTAAAATATTAATTATTTCAAAAATAATTAATTCCATAAAATAAATTCTTTGAAAATATGCTTTTTGTTTTATCTTATAAAAAAATATAACTCTTATCAAACTAATTACCTAATAATTTACAGATAAAGAACTTATATAATCATAATTTATACGAATTGTTTATATAATATTATTAATAAAAAACTTAGTTTAATATAATAATATATATATTTCTCAAAAGTAATATTTTTACCGGAAGAATAAATTTATCTAATTCATAATTTGTTTTTAATAAATACTATTCACATAAAGGAATTTATGGAATAAAACATTTATTTATAAAAAGGGATTACGCAATAAGTAACTAATGCCTTATTATGTAACCCCTTATAAAACTGGTATAAGACATAAGAGTAAGGTGTGTGATGGTGATAGACTCTTGGTGCGGCTCGGATAACATCGCCCGGGTGGTAATCTATATTAACTTGAAATTCTCCCGTAAGTGATTTAGTTCAAGCTTAACATGTTAAATCTTGTATTGGGATTCATCAAGAGTGAATCCCAGTGATTCTACCTCCTTTACAAACTCTGTCAAATGAGCTTCGTAGGGATTGAGTCTACTGGATGAGGTCATCCTCTCATTTGTCTTTATTGAAAGTATTTTTTAAAACCTTATATTTATATTAGTTTTGGGATCATTGTTCAATGGCTATATTATCAATGGTGATGATACTTAATGGTAATTTAAACACACAAAAAATAAAAAAAAGTATATGTTTTCTATATCCATAAGACATTAAAAGAAAGAGAATTTTAATCATAAATGCTCGGGTATTTACAACGTGAAATCTTTGTGAGCCTGTCTACAACAGCCCACACAACATCATTACCTCAAGTAAACCTCAGTAAACCTATCACAAAATCCATCATAACATAAAACTACTTCCAATTAGGGATTTTTAACTGCTATAAAAGTTTGGTTGATTGCTAGTGTTCCTCCTTCACCAGCTGACAGGTAGAACACCTCATGAAAAAACCAACTACATATCTCTTCATACCTAGCCACCATTAATAACAATGTTAACATCGATACATATTGGTAATGATGGGGTTCACTATCCAAGATAAAGCATGAAAATCCCATATCAAATCCTCATGCATGTCTAAAGAGACCCATATATGACTATGTGCATAGAGAATTTCATCCTCACCTACAGTCCAACCAGGAGGAGGGTCCTCACCTACCACACTCTCCCATAGGACTAGGCCCATATAATCTAATAGCTACCACATCCTAACTCTATCTAGTAAGGTATAGGTAATAGCTAAGGATGGTATAAAATTATTTCCTTAATGATCATGCACCTCAAAGTGCATATCAGAGAACAAATACATAAGCTTTCACTCACTACTATCCTACTGCACTACCTATATCTGAGTCCTCCTTCTCAGTGCATTGACCGTTGCATTTACTTTATCAGGTGTGTAGGAAACCTCGAAGTAAAAATACTAAAGGTACTCAACCCACCTTTTCTACCTCAGATTTAGATCTTGTTGTTTAAATATGTACTTATAGATTTTTGGTCTATGTACACCAAAAAAAGCTCTCTTAGTAAATAGTGCCTCTAATAGTGCAATGCATGAACAACTATAACCAACTTGAGATCATGCGTTGGGAAATTACACACATATTTCCTTAGCTGCTGAGACCCGTATACCACAACTCTATCTCCATTCATAAGAACTGCTCCTAGACCAATACCTGACGCATCATAGTACACAGTGTAATTCCTACATAGCTCTGGATAAATCAATATCGGTGCTGAAGTTAATCTCTATTTCAGATCCTGAAAGGCCATCTCAAGGGAATATGAACATACACACTTCACACGCTTCTTATTAAAGATCAGAAATAGTTTTTATAAGAATGAGAATTCATATATAAAATTCCTATAGTAACCAACCGTACCTAAGAAAGTTTTCCCGTTAAAGGATTTCTTGGACTGCTCCCAAGAAACTACAGCTCTCACCTTCTCTGGGTTGACTAATACTCATGTCTTTGAGATAATATGAACTAGGAGGTAAATTTTATCCATCCAAAATAGGAACTTTTTGATCTTAGAATATAATTGATAGTCTCTTATAGTATTTAATATGATCTCAAGATATTTGGCATGGTCGTTTTGATTGTGAGAATACACCAAGATATCATCCATAAAAACCACCACAAATGTATCAAGATAAGGATGGAACAATCAGTTCATCAATTCCATGAAGACTACTGGAACATTCATGAGACCGAACGGAATAACCAAATACTCATATAGATTATACCTACTATGAAAGGATGTGTGTGGTATGTCTGATAGTCTAACATGCACCTAATGATAACTGGATCTCAAATAAATCATTGAGAAGACCTGATCTCCTCGAAGCAGGTTGAAGAGATCATCTACCCATGATAGAGGATATCGGTTCTTAACTGTTGGTTGGTTCAATTTCCAATAATCAACACATAGAATAAGGGTTTCATTCACCTTTTTCACAAAAAGGACTGGAGAACCCCACAGAAAATTACTGGGTCAGATGAAACCCTTTGCCTCTAAATCCTCTAGCCTCCTCTTGAACTCCTACAACCCAGTGGTATCCATCTTGTAAGGAGGAATGGATACAGGGGCATCTCCTGGCACTAGATCGATAGAGAACTCTACCTCCCTCACTGGAGGTAATCCTAAAAATTCATTTGGGAAAATTTCTCAAAAATTATCAACCACTGGAAGGAAATTATCCTAACATGTTCCCATAACTTTTAGATATAAACTCATAATCTGGGTTTTCATACTTCCCAACCCATGATGCTCGGGTCTAGATCGGATCGCCTGGACATCCCATTCACCCTTTGGAGTGAACCTGCCACCTTATGGGGATGAAAAAATCACCCTTTAGATATAGAAATCAACAAAATAATGAAAGAAAACCAAACTGTCCATCCTTAGAATGATTTCAAAACCATTAATCTTGAGGAAATTGAGGTTCCATATGAAATGACACCCTTAACCTCAAGGGTCACTCCCTGCATTAATGTACACCATCTATTTGAATTCCCAATAGAGTGTCAAGCATCAAAACACCCACAGAGGTTAGAACATTGAACCCAAGACTCTCCACAAAAGACACAGATATAAATATATGAGAATCCCTTATATCAAAAAGTGCAGAAGCTTAAGTAGAGGATACTATAATGGTACCTCATACAATATAAGGTGTGAGATCATGATCCTGATGGGTCTGTTTCACTGTGTATACTTGGCATGAACTATGGATCTCTTATACTATACGGCTACCCTGAGCAAATCCACCCTGTTGTCTCTGTGAAATAGGGGTCTGACTACCTCAATCACAACCACCACCTCGGCCTTATTGGCCTATTGTACTCTAGCTCCTTTCCTGAATAGAAGCTGCTGACCCTACTCCTAAATATTGAGTCAGTGTAGAACCTCTCTCACTAGATGTTGGTGGATAAGTTCTACAGAATCACTATAGATGGATCATCTTTCCACAATATTGGAACTCAACTCAGTCCCTCGTATATTATGGCCTCATATGTCCCAAACTACCACACTAGAATCACCTCACCTAGCTGAAGATGTGATTTGTATGATAATATCACTACGTGGAACCTCCAGACGACACTTCCTATTGCCTATTGGTATAGTACCAGATCTAGATGCCGATCCTCCCTGGATCACACTTCTAGCCTCTCTCAGATTATACTCTAAGATAAGCACCTAATTCACTATACCAGAAATAGTAGTCAGTTGGAAAACATTCACCAGAGATTAGATGTCATACCTGAGACCATCCTTGAATCATATAAATTTAGAAAGATCATCAACCATCAGAATTTGTGTGAATCACTGGACCTCAAAAAAATGGTCTAACTAATCCATAACTAATAGTGTGCCCTGCTACAGATGTAAGAACTCCTAGGATTTATTGTCCCTCAACATATCGAGATAGAAGTAGTTATATAATTTCAACTAAAAATCCCTCCAATTCATCTCCTGATGATATTTTATCTGAGTAATGACACCCCAACATCACTTAAAGGAATCATGCAGCATATACATTGTGAGCTTGACCCTCCTCTTAAGAGGCGTCTCCATATGCTCGAAGATAGATATCATAGCCTCTAGTCATGACTCTGCAGTCTATGGCCCACCATCCCAGGAAAACATGGGCATATTCTACTACTAGAACACACTCATAAACTCGTCCATAGATGTGGCAGGCTTCGGTGCTCTCTGAAAGGTATTCATGAAGAGTATAAAGTTTTCAAGTAACTATACCCTGACACCTATGTCCAGTACAACAATTGGTTCCTTAGATGGAACTACTGGAGGATCCACTGGTAGACCATGACCCACCACCTCTGAAGTATGGTCATCACCACCCTCCTATAATATGACTGGAGGACATCATGGTGGAATTCCTCTACAATGTCAAACACACACCTCAGATCAAGATATTTAACAAGGTTCACAACTCAAAAGAACATAACAAAAATAGTATAGGTACAAGCCTTCTTATATAAGAACACACCCATATACCTGCTCTATGAGTCAGGTCTGGAAACATGCAGTTCAGGTATAAGCGAGAGATACTACCAACAACCCACTACTATGTTTGGGTCTTGTCAAGTTCTCTTCCTTAAGAAACTCAAGTTTCCATTCCCATTTTCATTTGAATTTATACTCAATTCACATTTATATCACATTTTACTTTAATAGTTGAAGCAATAGTCCTCCAAATTTTTATCTAAGAGGGACCATACTCCTCAAAGACCAAATTATAGAATCCTTATGATTCATTCCATAACACACCCCAGTATACCTATCACAAACGAAGGTATATCTATCACAGTTCCTATCACAAAAGAATGCAATAAGTAATGCTTCCTAAATGGTATGGAATAATGCATGGAATGTGAAATCTATCAAGCAACGAAGATGATTCATAAGATGGAATACCCTCATATCATCAGGTTTCAACATAATAGAACCCAAATTCATATCAATAATAACATCATAAATAAAGCGCAACACCTAGAGATGGAATCAATTCAACTGTAATAGTCAAAATCCAGAAAATAGAAATTTCATTCAAGGAAATTTTCGTTTTTCCTGTACACGGGTTAGCTACACCTGGAGATAACTCATTAGCAAATTCAATTTCCTTCCTATACCTTTATATTGTATCTAAATATTAAATAAAACTAGAAAATAATGATTTGATACCACTTTGTAACATCTAATACCTGGATGCCACTCAATAGTGCCCTGAGTGTGATGGGTCACATGTCCCCAAGTGTGTCTCCCCAAACAGAAGAGGCTGAAGACTAGTAGTTAGGGCCTAGGTTTGTTTATGGGGAGATTATGTCGTTGTTACCAGAGTGTATCATAGAATGAAAAAATAACATACAGGTAGTGTAAAAAGTAAATCATACGTATGATAGAAGTAAACAGCGGAAGAATGATGATATAAAAAAATCCATAAGTCATCTCATAAAAATATTGATGATACATGTCATATGATACTAATAAATAAGAAAAAATAGGTACAATGAAGTCATATGAAATACATTTAACAAAATTAAAAAAAGGCCAAAATTATCCTAGTAGCATCGCAAGCCTCAGTTTGGTCCCATGCTTCTTGCTCCTAACATGCAAATCATGATCATGTAGTGCGGCACTTTCCCTTATCACCACCTGCAATCATATATCCTGTTTGGGTACCCCAAAGGTGGAACAAATAGGGTGCAAGACTAAATCCCAATAGTCAACCACCCAAGGTCTATTCCAATCAATAAGTATACAATAAAAAATAAATAAGAAAGGAATTACTCAAAAGTATACAATCTATAGATATAGGTTCTCATTTTATATCCATTTCATTAAATCAATTTCCTTTAATGATTCATTCTCATTAAATTTATATGTCTCAATATCCGGTGAAAACAAGTAATTTCTTGTATAATCAATAACAAAACACATGCCTAAGCATGCCATCTAAAAGGTATAAGTCAAGATCGTATCCAATCTTATACTTTGGCTTGGAAGATGTGCCATATAAATAATTCTATTCATTATTCAATTTAGAACATGTGTCTATCCTTTAAATTCTAAAGTTTTAATTCAATTATCGCTCGAGGTTAAATATCAACCAACACATTACATGCCCATCCTTGACAAACTACTCAGTAACCTCATATCACTCTAGGTGTGGTATAACATCACTGGAAAACAAGTATGTCCTCAATGGTCCTCTAAGGAAGCCCGTGTATTACCCATGGAATAATGATCAAATTCGCTTTGAGTTTTTTCATGTAATTCTCATAATAATCCATGTATCACTTGTTATATAATTCAAGCCTCAATGAGTCCATCCATGGAATCCCTCATTTGGATCCATGCATCACCCATGGCATAAGCAAGGTTCAAGCCAATTGAGTCTCTCTGTGGCATTATAATATGAATCCATGTATCACCCAAGGTGCATAACCATTTATTCAATTCAATACCATTTAATAAATTTCAATTAACATGCCAAGGTCAAAACCATGATCTATACAATTCAATCTCAACTCAAAGGGCGTTCCAATCCAATGGACAAGATTATAAGTCTTTCCATCTAACTACTCACATGGGAATTTCAATATATAAAGTGTCACATGCATAAACAAGTCATTAAATGAAATATAAATCATTCAGTCACATTGAAAAATATTTAAAACAAGCTTCTCAAGAATAAATTAACTGTTACATAGAATATACTTTATCTATATCACATGGTCATAATAATAAAAAGGGAAATTCATCCCCAACTTCAAAAGGCTAACACAAGACAAGGGATAGGGGTCTTGGTTATATGTCTCATCCATTTAATCAATTCAACATGAAATTCATAATTTATATTTCAATTCAATTTATAATTAAACTCATAAACCAAGTAACCAGTTTGATTTAAAATATAATACACTAATCAAATCCCAAGGTAAGGGGTAAAAGGGAACACCTCCCAGTTTCCATGTCCAAAAGCCACCAAAATTCCCATTTAATAACCCAACACACCAAATGGGTGTTTTTACATATAATTTAAGGTTCTAATCCTATAAATAAACAATAAAAAGTCTCCTTAATTGTATAGTTTGTGCCTCACAATTCTAGGATTGAATTTAAATTTAAGGTGAGGCCCGAAAATTGGGTGCGCGGAATGATGGCATATATAAATAGCTTTACTTTAATAAAAAGGAATGATACCACCTACCTTAGGTCCATAGTCGATAGATCATCTAGTATCATCTCCTAATTCAGCACAGACTAGGAGAAATTCAAATAATGGATGAAGAACCTAATAATAGAGGAAATCATCTTGCACCCAAATAGCGTTGTTGATATCCAGAAGAATGGAGAATAGCTAAAAATAAATTAATGACTTACCATTACAGATCCAATGAGATGAGCAGAATTCGATTCAGATATTAGGTGGAGAAGCCACCTTGATTCTAAGATTAGGCACAAAGGAGAGCTTCTAAAAATATCATTTTTTGTGAGAAAGAGAAGAACCAAATTTTAGGTTATAAAAAGGTTTTTAATTAATTTTAAATTATTAAATTTTCAAAAATATCTAGGGTCGCATGGTTTAATCACATGGTTTGAAAAGAATGCACCAACCATGCATGTTTATCTATAGGTAAGGGACATGGTGCATAATTTGTTCGCATGGTTTACTAACTGTGTAAAAACCATGAAAAATGCCACTATCAAGATTGAAGGGTTAGTTGCACAGTCATGTGACCGAAAGTGCATGATTTTTTTATAACCATGTGGCCTATATCTGATCTCTACCCAAGCATATCATGGTTTTTTAAACCATGTGTCCATCCCCACATGGTTTAAACTAACTGTGTGCCAGGACATTTTCACCCCAAAGCTCGGGTTCCGGGCTCCGAACCAACCCCGTACACCCACTGATACTTCTATATCATCAAAATGAATTCACATTAGTCCAAATTTAAACTAAAATTTGATAGAAAATAAAGTATTATTACCTCAAAGAAGAACAAAGTTCGTACATAAAGAAGTGTTGCATCTAATAATTCCATAGCTGAAAATTATTTCCATTGAAGATCGTAAATATTTTATGATTGATAACTTCCACTGATTCTACTGAGAGAGAAATTCGACTTCAAACTTTCACTATGATGCCGATTGTTATTCCAAATAGGTTGAATACACTGATGGGGGTGAATTAGTGTATGAAAGTTTAAAACAACCCCTTCGGATCTTGTTTCATTATTAAACAAAACTCTCCCATCTCTCTTTCCCATAGTAATATATGAATTGAAATTAAAGAATTCATGAGACATGTAAATTTTATTTGGTTCATACACACTGGGATACATCTAAGGATCATGTAAAGGAAATTTTCTTATATACCAAATCCACTAAAGGACACTAATATTACAATTTTTGAAGGGGACTCACTATCTCTCCTGGTTTATAACCAATCAAAATTTGAAAGCTCGCTACTCTCTCCACTCAAGTGTGATCACCATTGCTTCATAGTAATATTTTGTTTTTATAAATTACCTATGAATTGTTTCACACATATATCAGTGTTCCATGAAGTCCTATTTTCACCTGATATATAAAATCCACTTTTCTTCATAATTCTAGTATGCATAAATTTATTTCGTGAACTGTTTCGATTCCATTCGTGAACTTCCTTTCACCCTCTATGAACTGTCTTATTTCCTCCATAAACTACCTTACACCATGTAGTGTGAGTGATTTTTAAACTACATTGCTTTTCAAAATGACTTCTCTCCATGAAATATTGATGCTTTACAACCACTTCTCCTCCATGATCAATTGTTCCCAATAAACCCATTTTGTGAATTACCTCTTTTGTGGAATTTATCATTTGTGAAATCTACTCCTTCACAAACCACCTACTTCATGGAGTAATTCGTAGAATACCTCTTCATGAACCTCTTTAAAACTTAAAAAAATTAATCCATTAATGATGTTCTCTAATCAAATTTTATATCTTTAATGATTTGATTATGGTTTGTTATGTAGGAAAATAAATCCTATAAAATTTTCTAATCATAATTACAAAAAATTCCATTATGGATTTTCTATCACCGCAAACTCGTTATGGGGTTCGCATGGTACATTTATCCTTTGCGTCAGCCAATTTAATTTAGAAAAAACCCTTTTTTGTAGTCTTAAATAAATGCCTTTATCCACAAATGATGAGCCTCCCACAAACTAACCACCTCCATAGGTTGATTAATTTACCGCTTCTATCTGTGGATGATGGTTTCCTTTGAGGTTTCGCATACCTCTTTTTTGGTTTGCATAGTGAAGTTACACTATTATGTGGTCCATGAACTCCACGCTTAATATTTTGAAAACTTATATCCATGAACTCCTTTTTTTGCTTTGCGGTTTTCCAAAAATGATATGCTGAAATCCTTCATTTTCCCTAAAAAAATCCCAATTTTGAGGCCCAATAATTTGGAAAATAATGGGAAACTAAGCCTCCTTAAACACATCTACCTCAGAAACATCAACCATACTGAAAAATATTCATCTATATTTTTCAACAAACATAATCACCCCCAAAACACGAAGATGGAACCTTGAGGGATTTTTTCCCAATAGGCACTTTTGGAAAGTCATGAAATATTATAATATAATATGTGTCTAACTCGGGCCAAATGGTTTTAAAATGACATGGATTTGAAGATAATGAGGATATGGTATTAATATAATTATAAAATAAAATTTATATAGGTTTATATATCATTTTAAACCTAATTATTTTGATTATCCCCTTGGTTAACCAATTTTAATATTAACTATTGTAATTAATTTGTCAATATTAATGGGTTATAATTTTACTTATAAGATAAAATTTTATTTATAAGTGGTTAGGGATGAAATTTTCGACCATATATTATCCACCATGATCTAAATCAAGATTTTTATGATTTTTAATCATTTAACAAAATACTTGTTTCATAAAATATCATTATTATTATTTTTGACACTATTCATTTAATTTGACTTTAATGTCATAAAGATAGAGATGTAATTCAAATATAAAACTTTAAAACATAATTAATATGTTTTATTTATCTATAAAATTAATGTAATACAATAATTCATCCAAATTATATTAGTTTTAATATTTTTTAAAAAAATATTTTATTTTTCAATTACTTAAACAAATATTGTGTCACTGTTGCGTAAGTATTTAATGTAATTTTTCCATTACTAAAAATTAAAAACAAATAGTCGTCATAAAAATAAATTAATTTCATTCAATATAAACATTTAAATTCGTTAATAACATATTTTTATCTCTATATGAACATATAAAAGAAATTTAATGTAAGAGAGTTGCATTTTGGGATTTTCTTTACTTAAAATAATGCAAGAGTCATTATCATGGTCAAATAGAACCAAAATTCCTTATATTAGAATTTGGAATGTCTTTGGTCGAACCTATACCATCCAATGAAATAAATACAATTTTTGGGTTGACATTTATGCCTTATCTAATGGTTTTAATCCTATTTTACCCATTTTACACCTACCGGGGTGACAAATATTTACCATGGTTACTATTCCTAATGAATAAAAATAAAAGGGGAATATTTACTAAATTTGAACAACTTAATTCCAAATATGGTATCCATTTTTTAATATTCAAACTATATAAGTGGTAAGATTATAGTTTAATATAAATTCATAAAACGTAATGAAAAACAGTTTTTAGAAAAATGTGTTTTCAAGCATGAAAATTAACTTATATAAAAATCATGAATATTGTTGATTAAAATGGAATTAATTATATTATTAGACATATAATGGATTATATTTAACTTTAATATCAAATTCAAAATATAATGGTACTTTTAAAATGATTTATTTAATGAAAATAAATGAAAGTATTTGAAAAATTAGTGTTTTTTTAAAATTCATTAAAAAATCATTACAGAAAAATCTAAAAACTTCATCTTAAATTAATTTTGATTTTATGATTTCAAAAATGATATCTTTTTTAAAAAATTTATTTATAAAATTTCTATAAAATAATAATAATATTCATTCACAAAATTTAAAAAAATACCACATTTGAAGAATACATATTATTAAATCATAAAATATCCTTTCTGAAAATTGAGTAATTATTTAATAATAATTAATCAATACATTTGTATTAAATAAAATCATTATAAATATTTTTTATAATGTGTATAATTCTATTCAAACCTACCAATCTAATGACTGGATGATAACTATCACCTGATAATATTTCAATAGTATGTTTTGATTCATTTAAAATGATTATTGCATTTAAATAAAGCATTCAACGAAATTAAATTTATCTAAAGAGACATATGTCATAAAATATCGGGGTATTATAGTGGTCCTATATATTTTTTACGAGAATTACCAAAAAATAAATTTTAATCAACAATGGACCTCCAACGTTTCAAAAATCAAAAATGTAAAGAAAAAGATGCTTCATTCCATATTTCAAATATTGAAGGTGATAGGTTAAGATCTTGATTATATAATTATCTTGCATATCCTTCATTAGTTATCGCACACAAAAATTGGATAGGAAATTTACAAGTTTTTCATTTCAAAAAGAAATGTTAGTCCTTGGTGTAATTGAGAATCAATCCATTACCCACTAGAAACAATCGGTGAGTTATAGAAAGAATGATATATCTATTACTTGTGTTTTACTATAGTCTATTGAAAGTACTTCGATGCTTATCGCACACTGGTGTCTCCTACACATTAATATTATTATAAGTTTGTTTCCTTGTATTATTCATATTTCTCTCTTACATACACAATATCATTTAATAAACACTTCTTCTTTTATATAAAAAATAGTCCACACACTCTTCATTGTAGTAAGTCTGGTTTCTTCTCTTTCCTTATGTTATTTTTGTGTAAACAAAACTACATAGCATCCTTCTTCTTGTGAACTTCACAAGTAACTTATCCAATTATTTATCTTCTTCTTACTATAAAATAGAACTACCCAACACTCTTCTCTTATCCTCTATTATTCTTATACTTCTTAATGTGAAAAGAAATATGAAAACAAATCTCTACTATTCTTATATATTCTTCCATCTTCTCCTTTTTCTTTATTTAGTGCACTTGAATTACACTAGATATTCTACTCACTAATATTCTTCTTCATTCTTCTTCAATGAAAGATAGAGTGCATTGGATCTATTTTATACTCTTCAACTCTATACAATGTACATGAATGGTCAGATTCAGGTCTCTCTATTCATATTCTATACCAGTAAAATATTCTCTTCAATTTTGGTATTATCTTTTCAACAACTTTTTCATATATAACAGCCTAAAATATATAGATGTGATAGTAATAACAACTGTATCATTATTTCTATTCTACCCACCATTATTCATCATTCAAGAAATTACATGACTTTATAAATACATGATTTGGATTACAAAGTTTTATAATAATTCATACCCTCCTTGATCTTTAGCCACATCCGTTAACTAGATCTAAAATTCTCATCTATTATCCTCTTCTCATTTAAAATTATTGAAGACTCTTCGTTAACTACACCCATGATAATTTCATGTATTATGTGGCAGTATCTCCTTCCTTCTTTCTCACATGTTTAAATTAAAAATACCATGTGAATTCAAACATCCATTCATCTTTTTATAGATCCAAAAAACATGGAATATTCATATTCAATATATGTTATACATAAATATACATGCATGAGTTTGAATCATGGAATATTTCTCTACCCAAACTCTCTCTTTATAATTCAAGATTGAAACATGATATACAAATCATGATAATTATGTAAATTTAAGAATAGTATACCCAAAATTGTCTAGAATATTCTCTTCTTTATACTTTACTCATGAATACCATTGAACACTCATTCCTTTATCATTCTCCATTCTATGATAATTTTAAAAAATTGTCGCATGTAATTAACATGAATACAGTATTTCATGGAATCTTTCATTCATGGGGAAAATATTTCCATGATACGCTCTTTTAATTTCTCTTAAAAACTACTAAAAACCTCTTCTTGCATTAGAACGCATATGAAGAAAAATGTTAACATGGATATCAGCTTCATAGTGTTGATACTCCTATGTCGAATATAATAGCTCAAAATCTTCACTGGTCTTCATTCAACATTCCCAAACTTATAATTACTTAATAATAGGTTTTATGATGATACAATATCATGATATATATAAATTAAAATCACAGTATATGAGGCATCTTTAGATTCAAACATATGTGGTAATTCACATGCAAGGTCTCTCCTTTTTTTGAATGAAGGTATGTGTGTTATTCATAATGAATAATGATTGATCATTATACTCATGGTATCTCATCCTTACATGTGACACTCATAGTATCTCCACATGTTGTTCATATCATGGTAACTTTATCTTCACTCATGTAAGTTCCATCCTCATACACACATAAGATCATATGCACTCATCCCATAGAAGATTCATGCTTGATTTGTCTCTTCATGGATATTTCATGCTTTTGATCATTGAATATCCATGTGGTTTACATGAAATATTATTATAATTATGGTATATCTCCATTGTGATCGACCATGTTAGTAAGAAATTTATTAAAATATAGTTGTACACTTGGTTTAGCGATGGAACTGTGGCCGATTCCTAAGATTATGCAATTAATCCAATGCTAGGGTTTAGTAAGGTGGAATATGGCACAAAAATTCTTAGAATACTTCATTTTATTTGACACATAATGCTATAATGTTTTATTTATATTATCAAGTCTGGAAAAAGTGTCTCACTATGAGTTTTTCCCACATCAGAGTTCCCTTTATCCTAGCTCCAATTGACAACTTGTTTCTTTAGATGACCAGTTATGAGTATACGGGTCTGGTTCAGGCACTTTATCCTCTGTCCTTATACCACCCATCATTGAGGTTTGTATTCCACCCATTTATGCACCCATTAAACACTATGAACACCTTTATACCTACCTATTTAGGCACTCCACCTCCACTATACATACTGGATTCTTTGGATGGGCATGTTGAGTTGGCTCATATGTGGTTGAGCACACCTCCCATATGTGTAATTGAATCAATTCCATGGATGGATAGACGTTAGTACCTTTTTTTATTAACACTTATAAAAGAGTAAGTTAAATCCTCAACAAGTAAATTATATGTCCTCAAAATTATCCTTCTCCATTTTATTTCTTGAAAAAAAATATTTGATTATTCCTCTCAATTCATTAATCACATGGATGGAACTCCTCAATACTTTAAATGATATCTTACATTAAATAATAAGTATTTATCTAAAGATTCTAAAGGAAATAACGCCATAATTCTTTCAATATGTGCCACACATCCCTTGGGGACACTTCTTCAACAATATTCAATCAATAATAATCAATACTTTATCATCACCATATTCATTTGGAGTCCAAGCTACTTATACTTCATCAACATATTGAATTTCCATAACAATAATTCCAAGAAAAAAAATAAAACTCATGAAAATCATGATAAAAATTTTCAAAGTGTTGTAAATATAAATAAAACCATGATATGAAAATAACTGAAGATTGAAGTTTTATTTCAAGTAATGGATCAAATGAGTTTCTGCAATGATAACTTTGATATATCAAGATTATATAAACTTGTAATATGATGTGTATTTTTATCTCATTTATCTCTTGAAAACACAATGTAAAAAAATATTTTATTAAATGAAATGATATGGGTTTTTTTAACACACATGGTTTATTATTTGTTTAATTATATAACTTGATTTAAGTAGAGAATAAAACTGGCTTGTTCCGGTTAGATAATTTATACTATTTTTATCTAAGTAAATCTACTTACAATATGACTGAAATAAAATAATGTTTACTAGATATTCTCTAAGTGTTGAGAATATAAATAAATTGGGTATATAATTTCTAGGTTCTAAAGTATTGTAAAGATAGTACAAGTATGTAAAAATTAAAACTAGAAGAATAAAGGTTTGTTGAAAATTTTATAAATGTTTCTTTACGAAGTGAATTAGGTATTTAAAACCTATGGTTTCTTTAAAGGAATATTATTCATTCAATATGATTGGATTATCCAAGAAATACATGAACGAATTTTTGAAACTCCATAGAATATCTATTTTATGTATGGATGCTATAGAAAATAATTCTTTGATTTTTAAAGTTATATGATGCTGAATGTATATTTTAAAAAGTGTTGTAAATATATAAGAATTCAAAATCAAAGGAATAATTGACTAGAATGTAGTTTATATATAGTTACCGCATCACGTATTTGAATGTAAATGATTTTATAAATCTCAAATGAATCTAAGTAAAAAATTTGTATCTTCATATCATTTCACTTATGTGATAGGAGAAGATTCTTAATAACAAATACTTGTTCTAAATAACATTATATGATTAATTGTATACACATTTTTTATGATTCATCGAGTTCTATAACATGTTCAGATAATATGATATGTATAAAAGTGTTTACCTAGAAACAAAATGAGTATCCTACTATTTGTTAAAATATGAAGGAATATATTCCATCACCCATTGGTATTATATTTTAACCAAGGTTTCTTCTCAAAGGAAAAATGATATAAACACATAGAAAATCACATATGGAAACAATTGTTTAATTATTAAATGATCCTAATAAAAATCATATAAATATTATATCTTAACAAATAAAGGGTTTGTGTATCTTAGAAATATATTATGAAAAGAATATAATGTGTAATAGGATAGTGGGAGTATGTTTTTACTTAAATAAGTTCAAACATAATGAATAAAGGATTTTACCAATCTTAAGTTAAAGTGATTTCAACTTAATAAACTAGAATGTTTAGTTTATGTGATAGTAAAGAAAAATATAAAGTGTTACATTTAGTTACCACTTAGAAAATGAATATCACTATTTCCTAAAGGATTATTCCAATCTTGAATTATATAAGTTTTTTACTCAATAACCTAAAATATTTAAATATATTTGATGATAAATAAAAATGTAAAGAGTTACATTTAGTATCATGAAAAGTAAAAGACACTATTTCTTAAAGGATTGTACCAGTCAAAATGGAAAGTGAATTACACTTGATTTACTAAAAGATTTTAGGGTATGGTGATAAATTGAAATAGAAAGAGTTAAATTATTTACTATAGTAAATTTGTTATCACTTTATCATAAAATATTTTAGGGTATGGTGGTAAATAAAAATTTACCAGTTACAATTAGTTAACCTATTAAGGTAATTTTAAATTTATCCAAAACAATTCTAGGAGGGTCAGAAAACAATAATGTAAGTAGTTACAATATTTTATGGACACTTTTTATGGAATATTAATCCAATTATAATGATAATTACTATAAAAATATTTATAAGTAGACAACATAAGTTAACAATCATAACAATTAAGGTTGTGAAGTTAGGGGATTTGAATATGTTCAAGTAGTTGAACAATTAAGACTATGATTCCCAAGTATCACCATTATTAAAATTGGATTTATTAATAGATTTTTATCACTAAAAGGTTTAGTGGTAGGGTTTTATTATATAGACACATAAAGATGTAGCATGAATTACATATAATGTAATTAGTTAACAACACCTAGATAGTGTAGTAAACATAAGGATGGTATGGTATTTTATCATTTATGATATGATAAAATGATGATTATGTTGGTTTGGTTAAATATTGTTGAATATTTTAAGATTAGTAAAATGAAACATATTAAATATGACCTCTATTTTATCATTATTTTACATTAGAAACATAAATTTATACATTTCATGAAGTGCGATAATAATTGACCTCTCAAAATATGACATTGAGTTTATCCCTAACTGATGTTCATCAGGGAGTGTTTTAGGTTATAATGAGATTTTTAATGTTATCATGAGTAGGATTCTCATATAAAGATACAAAATATTCCCATGAGCCATAAAATAATGAATAATATTATTTATGTGTTCTAGATGTCCCATTTGGTATATCACATGGAGTGTTTTACAGATGTCTTTAGTATACTAGGGATGCACGGATCATATTTGAGTCCACATTACCTAAGGTTGGTCACATACCTGAAATGGAAACCTCAATACTTTTATACCTTACTTACGAAATCCTACATATTAACTTAGCTAACTTGGGGATGTTTAGGTATGTTGTTGATCATGTCGCTGATTGGAGATTAAAAAAGATAATATTTTTCTTCTCACATGATGATTATAGATTCTAATCCCTCAATTGAGATATAATGTGGGAGTATACAGACACACCTAGATATAGTATATATATATATATATATATATATATATTAGGGACATGTAATGATTTAATCAATATGTATGGATGTCATGTGATGTATTCATCGATCTGACCAATCTATACTCTAAGAATTGAGAACTCATGAGTTCACTATATGGGATTAACATACTTCATGTTCCGAGGTCACTTGATGTCTTAAGAAAAAGGGAGAATATGAGAATATTTGTGTGCATATGAAGTAGACTGGTAGACACATCTATTGAGAAATGAGTGTTTGATGGAGTTCTTGTTAGATCCCTTTATATATTGGGAAACATTGACACTTTTCTAGCGGATACTCTTTACTTATATATATGGATCCAAATATTCATATATATTTTTAAAGTTATAAACGCTCATGGGGTTTCACTTTGTGGTTAACTAAATGGGGATTGAGTTTGACTCAGAGAGCTACACTAAAATTGTTTTAGAGTTAATCTAAATTTTTTTTGAATGGGTATTCACAAGGTATTAAGTATGATGTGATACAAAGTGAAGTTAATGATTGATTTCCAAAAGTGTTTTGAAAGATATCCAAAATGACATTTCAGAAATAGTTTCACAAGTTATTATATATGATATAATATTAAGGTGAAATAACACATAGCCTTTCAGGTATTAGCGCAAGTGGGAGATTAAAGGAGAATTATTCCCTAAAGCCTTATATATGTATATATGTATATATGATATAGGGATTTCATGGAAATTGTGATTTTCATGCATAATAAGGTATATTATTATATACTGCCTCTATAGGCAGTATTGCCTGAATACCCGATCCTTCTTCAATCTAAGCTATCATTTATTCACAAGTTGTTTCATGAGATTAGATGTATATAAGTTTATGCATTCATAAGATTAATTCATATATTGTTCACAGAATTATTCATATATTGTAATATACAAATAAATGAGATATTAATTATAGACTGTCCTTGATTTCATATATAAACCATGGCCATGAAATGGCGGTGACTGTGTGTGATTGTTCAATGTTTGGATAAAACTACTTATACCCAAAGATCTCTTATTCTACCACCTTTATGAATTTGATGCTAGAACATCATGTATGATGGAGAATCCTAAACATGCAATGAATTTTGGATGCTCTTAGTGATCTCTCTCAAACTCATATTATGGTGATCTAGATGATGCAGATGCTATTAAACATATGGAACATCATATTTAGAGTATTTCTTCATTATTTTTTTCTACAAGTTTCATATTTTGTGCATGATAGATCCTTGTAGTAGTGTTTAAATCTCTTTTTTAGGATCTGATAAGTGTTATTAGATTCACTCAAAACTCTTCATGGAATACTCTTTAGGATAAGGTATCCCACCCCTTGGAATTGGGTAAACACCAACCACTACTAAAAACCATGATATTAATCACCACCGTTTATAAGCACTAAAAAACATTTATAAAGGGCGTGACTTTATCAGTTCTACCTAAAAGTATTGAAATGGTTACCTTTATCAGTGCTAAAAATAGTGATAATAAAAGTTCCCTTTTGTCAATATTTTTTTAGCACTGATAATGGGTGGCCTTTATCAGTGCTATTTTAGCACTGATAAAATGTCTATTTTATAAAAAAAAGTTTTATATATTATTAAAAATAATATATTAATATATAAATATATTTATATTTTTATAAATATAATATATTTTATTAAATATGATTTATATAATATTTAATATTTAATTACACTTAATATATAAGTTATTTAGAGAATAATGGTTTATAAAATAACTAAAAATTTATATTAGTTAACAATTTTCTAATTATTACTTAGTAATAGTCATTCAATAGTAATTTTATGATAGAAAAATTCATTAAATTAATGAACAATCTGAAATAATTTGAAAACATGACTTAAACTTTAAATGGTCATAACTTTTGATCTCGGTGTTTGTTTTGGCTCTAACACATATCAAATCATGGTATGAAAAAATATCTAAGACATGGAGACTAGGGTAAACCTTGATCAATGTTTTTTTAGGTTAAAAAAGTCTAGAAAGGCCTCTAAAACTATGTTTTTTTCAAGGTACCTTAATTTTTGAAAATTTGATGGCATTTCAACTTCATTTAAAAGAGTCTTCTTATATTTTTTAGTGGTGACTGAATTTATTCTCACGGATTACAATCATATGGATATTATGGTTTTGAGATTTTACTATTTTTTTATTATAGTGTTATTTATAATTAAATATATACATATCTGAAAATATTTACATATAAAAAATCAATTATGAAAATAAATATTTAAACATATTTATATAAATATTTATTTTTTAATATATAAACGATATAGAAATAAATATTTATCAATTAATTATATTTAAATAATTAATTATCCATTTTATTTACCTTATAAAAAATCATTAATATATTTATATACCTATACAAGTAATGTTTATATATAAATATGTGTGTGTGTCAAAAAAATATATATATTCTATATATTCTAATATATGAAAATAAATAAATATATGTCAATATTTGTGTGTGTATGTGAAAAATATAAATGTGTACATGTTTATATGAATATGTGTGTGTATATTTGTGTGTGTGTGTCAATATTGTGTAAATAAATCATATATAAATATATATAAATACACACACACATATATATATTTATATATATGTACGTATGTATGCATATAAATATGATTAAAATTTATATCTAAATATAAAATATATAAACATATTTTAAAAATGCATTTAAAAAAATATATAAATCATTTGAAAATAATAATTATCCATTTTTTTAAAATAAGATATAACCATTTTTTACATTATAAAAATTCATGAATAAATATATACCTATACAACTGATTATATAATGTTCATATATAATTATTTTTGTGTGTATTAATAAATGGATATATATTAATATTTCTATTATAATATATGTAAATTAATATTAATATATAATATATTTAAATAAATATGAGTGTATATATATATCATATATATACACACACGAACATACATATAACTACACACACAAACATATATTTTATAAATATTTTTAAAAATAACT
This sequence comes from Viscum album, assembly GCA_963277665.1. NCBI lineage: Eukaryota > Viridiplantae > Streptophyta > Magnoliopsida > Santalales > Viscaceae > Viscum > Viscum album. Next base: position 1,946,320,267 of record OY728148.1, read on the forward strand.
ATATAAATATATATATATAAATATATAGATAATAAAGATGAATGTGAATATATATAAATACATAACAATATCATAAAATATAGAAGAAAATAACATAAGGAAGTGGTAAAGGGATATATTTTTCTCATGGAGAACCCAAGTTCAAGTCCAAGAATGTGCGGGTGAGAAGGTAGTGGTGTAGTTGTCTAGAACTAAAAAAGGGGGTTGTGGACACTGAAAAAGGGGGGTGGTTCTAGCATCGCACTTGAGTGGGAGTGGGGAACAACCCAATAGTGATGAAAATAGGAGGAAACCACTGAAAAATAAGGGATGTTTTATGACCGGTAGAAAAAATTAAAAATATTTTTCTAATTTTATCATGGCTAACAAAAGTACTGACAAAGGCTCCCTTTAATAGTGCTAATATAACACTGAAAAGGCCCCTTTTATCAGTGCTAAAAAATACTAATAAAGGAGGTCTTTATCATCTCTATTATTAGCACTGATAAAGGTGGTTTTATCACCAAACCCTGATTTTATTTATTATTTTAATTAAATTAATTATTTTTAATCTCATTCTCAATTATCATGTTGTTCCGTTTTAAAATTTTGAATTTTAGGAGGTTTAGCATAGGCGAACGGTTAGGGGAAACCATGCTCCAAATGTGAAATCGCATCTGTAACCAAGAATAGTCAATGTGCATGGTTGGTGCATGGATTTTCTAACCATGTGAAATAACCCCTACCATCCAATAGGTGGAGAAATATTTTTAAAATAAATTATCCAAATCGTGTGCGCTACCCATATTCTTTTTAAAAAAATTATTATAAAATTAAAACAAAAAAACTACACTCTCACCCTTATGCGACACACTCCAGCCCTCTCCCCTCCCCATTTTTCTTGATGCAAGGCCTAGGGGGATCCCACATGAGCACCACCTTACATTTATCCTCCTTTCTATTTCAGTTTTGAGTGTATCCAACCAAGGTAATTATGGTCAGAGATTATAGAAAGTGGAGGAGTGGGATTTCCCTTATTAAAAAAAGTAAAATAAAAGGCTAATTTCAAAATTAAATGATTTTGAAACAATAAATTGAGAAATAAAAAGTAAGATAGTTGTTAAATTTGATTCAGTTTTATAAATATAACATCAGATTAATTTAATCATGGAAATGGTCAAGTTATATTTATGCAAGTGTGTGATTCGATTTAAAATGATGAAATATATAAAATAAAATAGAGGAAAACACAATTGATAAGAAGTTTAGCTAAATCTCAATGTGATTTCCTATGTCTCTACCCCATGACTTGATAGTTCTATTATATAAATATATTTACCTTAATAGGGATTATGAAAAGTGTCCCTCATAATTGTGGTTTTTTAGAACCCTCTTTAGCATCATCGATAACCAACTAACTCATCCAACACTTTTGTGGAGTGTGAATCATTTGTGAATGAACATTGAGGAGAGAGTAGTTTGGTTTAGAAAAACCCATTTCAAGTAGCTCAAAAATATCTTATATGGATTAATTGAAATGGAGAAATAGATATTTGAGAGAATAGGTAGATATCCTTGTGGTAATTGGAACTTCGAAGGTGATTTGAGAGAAAAGATTATTCTAAAGCTCTCCTGGCAATTTGATCTTGGAGAGCACATCATTGAAAGAAAAGATCACAAGGTGAAACTTCAAGGAGCCATGGGGGTAATTTTACAGCCTCCAAAAGGATCATGAATCAACCATAATGAAAACCACTTTAATATTATCTTTAACCACATTTAATTCTTCCTCACTAGAGATTTATCGACAACACGATATACATAGCAGCCTCGACTAGGTAGTTTATGGGTGGCCTAGAGCTAGCAGCTACTGGAAAATCTACACCTATAAGATTCTACTAGCTAGATGATGTCTAGTGGAATTTAGGAAGAATCATTATCCACTGGATGATTGTCTAGCTAGAAGGCTCTTCTTTACTAGGTATATGATGGTCCTAATGCACATTTGGGTTTTTTTCATCATGGAACCAGGAAGTCGGTGCCCAACACCCGGTAGCTAGTGAAGTCTGTACAAGTCCATATTCAACTAAGGCCACCTCCACTTCATTATACTCCCTTCTATGTATATTTTAAGTTTATTCTAAGGTTATTAAGGATGTAAAGGAATATGTTAAATCCCATAACAAGACATCAAAATAACTTGAATATTCCAGGAATTCCACAACATTGAATGTAATAAAAATACTAAAACTTTCTTAAATGAAAAAATTTAGAAACATAGGTGAGTGTGATCATGAAAACATCCTGATAAATAGTTATAACAATCTCTTACTTTTTTATGATCATAAACACTTAAGTAAAAATATAAATTAATCTTAAACAACTAGTAAAAAAGACTCATTATTTCAAAAGAAATTCAAGAAAATAACAAGATACACAATGAGATCAGAAGTAAACATATCATTATATTAATAATAGTAAAGATATTTTTAAAGTTACCTTATATAAAATTATTAATAACAATATAAGACAAAAAAATACTTTAGAGAACTTTTAAAAAACTACTACTTCCCCTCTGTGAAAATAAATTTATTAAATTTCTCCAAAATTTTAAAAAAAAATAAGAAATTACTCTCTTTTGTAGAATTTATCCACATTTTTTTATCTAAAATAGAAAAACATTAAAAAGAAAAAAAATATGAATATGAAGGAGAAACATAAGAAATATTTTCAAAAAAACTCAAGGGGGTTTGAAAAATAAAACAAAAATAATTTTAAAAAACAACAAAAAATATTTGAAAAACCCTTTTAATTTTCACATTCTCCAAATAATATAATATTTATAGAGAGATAAAGTCAATTAAAACAAAATAGATAAAGAAAAGAAAATATAAAAAATTATAAAAAATACTCTTGACTTCCAAACTCCCCAAATAATATAATCATTATATAGAGATATGGGAATATTAAAAATTTTAGAAGAAGAAAGAATAAATCAAGGAAAAAGTATAATAAATTAAGAAAAGAAAAATAAATAAAGAGAAAAAATGAGAAGTGTAGATGCAAAGAAGAAAAATAAAATAACACTTTACATCAATTTTTTAATATTTCCCTTTTCCTCAAGGACTGTATTTTCTTCCACTAATTTATTTATCCATTGAAATATCTTGAGTAATGAGATTTCTTTAGAAATTGATAAAATATTTCAGAAACATTCTTATATTTCCATCAAAGTTAACTCAAGAATAATGTTAGAGAGAAATATAAATGTTTTTTTTATTTTACTCATCATTAATCTTATTTATGGGTGAAAAAAATGAATATTTTAAAAAGGAGTATACACATAAATACTTTTATGAGTTTTGTAAAACAATTTTTCAAATAAAAATTATTAATTTTAATTTTAAAACAAAATACTAATATTATCAAAAGTAATTATTATTTGGAAAATATGCAATTAATTTTGAAAATAAAATATCCCTCATAAATAAAATTTATAAATAAAAGAGTTAAGTCTCCACCTCAAATTATAACACATGTGATATAAAGGGATTGTAACCAATAAATATTAAAACAAGAAATTCTAGTTTTAAAAAGAATTTAAAAACAATAAATCAAGATATCCATATATTAAATAAAATATTTTATAAGTGATTCATTCTGAATTCACCTTCAATGAATTCAAAATGATCAATTACTAAAGGTTCGGTGAAAATATCAATGAGTTGATAATATTTTAGGACAAAATCTAATAGTATATCACCTTTTTATAAGTTATCTCTTAATACATAGAAAAAATATCAATGTGTTTCATGAAAGAGTGATAGATAATATTTTTAGATATATTTTTGGCCCTGGTATTATCACACAAGATAGGTATATATTCAAATATTATCCCAAAATCCAAGAGATTGTGTTTCATATATAGAATTACGATGAAAAGAATCATAACGACTATGTATTCCACCTCAGTTGTAGAAAGAGAAATGGAATTATACTTATTACTACTCCATGAGATGATATATTTTATTAGTAGATGGAAAGTTCCGCTATTATCTTCATATATAGTTGGAATTCTCCAAAATCAGTTTTTGAAAAAATAATTTAATCAAAACATGTCCCTTTTGGATAAAATAAACTAAGAGTTTTAGAATATTTTAAATAACAAAAAATCCTTTTTAATGATTTTAAAATTTATTCTTTTGGATTTTATGGAAAACAAGAACAAAGATAAACATTGAACATGATATCAGGTCAGGTCACAATGTGGTAAATTAGACTACCAATCATATTTCCATAAAGTTTTTTGTTGACCATTATACCAGCTTTATCCAATGTTAAATTTTATGTTGTACTCATGGGAGTCATAATTTCTTTATCATGATCCATTCTAAATATTTCTAAGCGCTAATTGGTGTATTTTCCTTGGTTTAAAAATATACCATCATTTCTTCCAGAAATTTTAAAATCAAGAAAGAATTTGATTTCACTTGTAAATATCATCTCAAATTCATTTTTCATTAAATCATAAAATTCAAAATATAGAGATTTATTTGTAGAGAAAAAAATCACATGATCAATGTAAATTTGAATGATGAATAAATCATTTGAGATGTGTTTTAAAAACAGATTTGAATCAGTTTTTTCTATTTTAAATCTATTTGAAATAATTTCATAATAATCCCAAGGGGATTATTTTAAACTATAAAGATCTTCTGGAAGATAAAAAATTGAATTTGGAAAAACAATATTTTCAAAACCAGGTGTTTGTTCCACAAAAACATTTTCAAAAATAATAACATTTAGAAAAGTTTTTTTGACATCCATTTGAAAGGGTTTAAAATTAATATGAGAGGAAAATTCCAATAAGATTCTAATGGATTCTAAACAAGTGAAAGATGTGAAGGCTTCACCATAGTTTATCCATCCTTATTGATTATAACCTTTGGAAACTAAATGAGATTTATTTCTATTAATATTATCATATTCTCCTAGTTTATTTTTGATAACCCATTTAGATCCGATAACTATATGATCATTATATATTTCTACAAGATTACATAAATTATTTTGATTGAATTGATTCATTTCCTATTACATGGAAAGTAACCAATTTTTATTGTTAATGTTTTAGGATTAAAGGTAAGAGACAAAGGCTAGGGGTTCAACCCCATTTAAGACCAATCTCTGAGTAAAAGTTCCCATAGGTAAATCACTAATGTCATTTTCAAAGAGATGATGTTGATATTTTTTAAAAAAAATTGGAAGATAATTTAAAGGAGATTATTGTTCATCTTCAACTTATTTAGTTGTAAATGTTCATTTATAAAATTATTTTTAAAAACATTTTTAGAAGAATATTTTCTAAAACATTACTCAAAAACAACAAGGATTGATTCTTCCACTATTTTAGTCTTTTTTTAAAATACAAAGTAATATTTTTTTTTAAGTTGAATTACCCAATAAGGATACCTTCATAGAATTTAGAATCTAATTTTCCATGATTTTATTTAGTGTTTCAAATAAAACATTTTCAACTCAAAACATTGAAAATTATAACTTTGGGTTTTTTATTATACCAAAGTTCATAAGGGTATTTCTTAAGAAAATTCCTAATGAGAAAACAATTAATAATATTTCATGAAGTATTCACGGCCTCAGAAAAAAAATATTTTAGAAGTTAAAATTAATTTAAAAGTGTTTGATAGATTTCTTGGATTGTTTTATTTCACCTCTCTACTGCCCCTTTTTGTTGAGGTTTTCAGGGAGAAGAAAAATAATGATTGTATCATTTGAAAGAACATAAATCATAAAATTTAGTATTATAAAATTCTCCACCATGATCACTAAGAATTGAAATAATTTTAAAAACATTTTCATTTTCAACCTTTTTTGAAAACTTGATAAAGGAATTGAAAGATTCACTTCTATGAGATAATAAATTATCCCATGTGAATACTATAAAGTCATGAACAATTATGAGAGTATAGGTTTTTCCTCATATACTTTTGTTTTGATTAGAACCAAAAAATTCAAGATGAATTAATTCAAGAGCATTGGAAGATAAAATTCATTTTTAGATTTAAAATAGGATTTGTAGTGATTACCATATTGGTATTGTTCATAGATCATATCATTATTGAAATTTAATTTGGGAAGATCTCATTCTAGTTGATAATAGTTTATTTTTAGAGGATGATTAAATCTGCAATGAATGGGGGGTTTATTCCATAGTCGTGACTCGTTCACTTGTGCACTCAAAAATTTGACATTTTAGATAGCAAGATATTTTATATTAATTATATAAACATTTTTAAATTGTGAAATGGTAAATAAAATCTTTCCTTTTGAATTAATAACTTTACAAAAAAAAATTAAAGATATTTTAAAATTTCTATCACATAATTTATTAATAATTAGTATATTATGTTTCAATACTTTTATGAATAAATAAAATTAACTAATTTTGAGTTAGAAAAACTGATTTCACCTTCACTGATTATCTTACCCTTATAATTATCTCCAAAGCTGACGTGACCTCCTTTAATTTTACAGATTTTATTGAATTCAGAGAGGTTACCTCATATATGTCTTGAGAAATCACTATCTAGGAACCACATTGATGGGTTTCTTATGATCATCTAATGATAATTTATAGTGGAAGGAAACCCAAAACATAGTCATAACTATCATCTAGAATCAATATCTAAATAAAATTTTAAGATATATTACCTAGAAATCACAAACAACATTATCTATATTCTTCTCTTTAAAAGATAATTCTTAAAAGATATCATCAAGAGCAGTGAATGAAAGCAACCTGAATCCAAGTTCATACACTGGCCAATGGATCCATGATCGTATCGTGATGATTCTTGAGAAACTGAAGGGGTGATAGTGCCTTCTCAGGTAAGATGACCAAGTTTCTGAGAAGAAGATAGATTCAAAAGAGGCTTCTACACATTTCACACCCAACATGAGGGGATTACATCTTCTTATATAGTTGAATGTTAAGGCATATCGTATTCATTATGCATCTCATGTGTTACTATCCATTAGTAATTTATTTATTTAATTCATTTTAATAAATGAATATAAAGTAATTAATCCATTAATAATGTATTATAATTAATTAATTAACCATCTAGGAGAAATAAATAATATATATATATTATATTCATGCATCGTATGCATGAAAAATACATACATCATATGAATTATAAAATTTAGACTGTATATATATAATATCATATATCATATATATACTATATGCATCATATTCATATGTACATGAATCTCATGCATGAACATTTTAGTTCACATTCAACAATCTACAACTTTTACTAAAATCCCATAAATACTTTATAAAAACATCAAAAATATTTCTGAATCCATCCAAACTATTTTGGATACCGTTTTTCATCAGAACATCTTCATTTTTTAACGAACATTTTTTCCAAAATTTTATCCAAAATTTTATACTTATCCAAGGGCCTAACTGGGTGATTCTACAGGCCTTATCATCATTGAAAACAATAATGAAATCTCCATTTCATATATGTAAGAAAAGAGTGGCCTCTTTCAAAGCATTGGTCCTACTCAATCTACTAAGGTGTCTAGTGTGATCTCTATAAAACATACTCATATCTCTATATGAACATCTAAACCATAATATGTATCATATGAATCATATATATACATATATATTTCTTTTTACATGGAATTGAGTGACCTATAGACATAGAACATGTCAATCTAGTATAGTTATCTAATATTTTCTTGATTCTATGAAATAGATTAACCAAGATAGTGAATGTATGACATGTAATTAATATAATGGATGAGTATGTCGCATGCCCATTTTTAAGTAGTTAAACACACCTCTTGTTTTTCAACTAATAATTTCCATGAATTTATTTAATCTAATTCTATCAAGGGACAAATGTCTTTTTTTTGGCATACAAGTGTAAAAATCCATCTTGGTTTCACTCCAATTGATGACATAATCTACAACATAACCAAACACCCCCATATTAGTTAAGTTCATATTTTAATTTTTGTAATTATGGCATCAAATTATGATAGTTTTAATGCTAGGTATCTCACAAACCTCAGGTAAGAAGGATTGATAATAATCATACTCACCAAATTATATCTATGATTGAATGAGATTCCTTAAGATATAAATTAGTGTGTCACTCCAAGTAAGAAGTATCTACTTATTAACTCATTAATCTATTTTTTTATCTTGTATACAACCCTTTATAATGAGTATAAGAATATATTAAATAGAATCTTAACATATCATCACTGCCCATAATACTCTTTGATGATCATCAATTAGGGACAACTCAAAGTTTATACTTTGAAGGGATATTTATCATTAAATTATTAATGTAAAGTAAATTTGTAGAAAACATGAATGAATGATGAATGGATATTTCATTTATTATAAATGCATGATACATTTATAGCTATTACATCAATCTCTCAAGTATCAAATACCTATAGACCTAACATAACTCTAATGTTGTTGTTGCGGTAATTGTTTTTTTTACAATACATCCATATGTAATTCCTACCACATCCCTATGTGACCATCTAATAAAATACTCCCACAAACCTCTTAGTGGGAAAAATTTATGAATAAATAAAGTTTGAATAATGGTGAAACTTAGAAATTATATTCCAAATTTCCAACTCCTTAAACTTATTCAAACTCCTTGAGTAAATAACATAAAATGTTATGTTGTTAGCTTCTATTGTTTTCTTATAACTATTTTTAAATACATCATCATCATCCTTGTAACCCTTTACATCAATCTTTTTCCTTGAAATATTTTTTAAATAATGTAACTATTTACATTATCAATTTACCTATACGTCCTAGACCTTATTAAGATAAAATGATATCTACTTCATTATTGTAACTAATGTAAGTCTTTAAATTTGTCTTCACCACTATGCCATAAACTCTTTTAGGATACCAAGTGACACACTTTTTCATATTAGATGGTATAAACCTTTAAGTAATAGTGATGTTCAATTGTTGTGGTACTAAATATAACTATTTAAAATTTTCTTTATTATCACATATCCAAAATCTTTAGGATATTAAGTGAAAAATCACTCAAAATTAGATTGGTAAAATAGTTTATTTGTTAAATTTTAACTTCTATAATTACAAACATACTCTTATTATCCTCTTAGATATCATATTCTCTTCATAATATCCTACTAATACATAACACAAACTACTTTTTGCTTTAGGAAATAACACTTATTTCCTTTTAGTAGGAATATCTGAGAAATAATATATTGTTTCTATATATCATATGGTATTCAATGTGTTTAGATAATTTTATTGAAAAATAATATTTTATTCATTAAAACACACCATTACTAGATGGGAATCAAATTCCATCATATTTTAATGAATAGACGGATAAACTCTTTATCATAGACAAAACAATTGTATCTATATCTTATTATCAAAACAAGTTATGAGATATAATGAATTATAAACCCATTGTATATAATTAATCATCTCATGTTGTTCATAAAAAATCATTATTAATACCTCTTATCATATAAGATAAGTTAGATAAAGATACACTTTATTTATTTAGATTCATAAATTTTGATAAATATCTTTACATTCAAATTTTTGATATTGAAACTATTTACTACATCACTTGAATTCAAACTATATATCTTTTCAATTCTTATTATTATTTTTAACTTCTATATATTTACAACACTTTTAAAAAAAATGGTATCAAATACCCTTAAAAATAAAATAATCAATTTCAATAACATTAATACTACACATAGATATTTGATGAAGTTCCCAAACCCATTCATGTATTATAGATAATCCAATAATATAGAATAATTACCACTTCCAAATAATACCCCCAGGTTTCAAATAATCTTAATTATCTTCTAGAATAAATATTATTAGACTTTAAAAATTTTCTTTTTTAGTCTTTAAACTTTTACCTCCTTGTAATGTTTGTAAAATACTAGAACTTAGTCATCATATACCCAGTTTATCTGTTATCAACACTTGATAATATCAAGTAAATATCGGGTAAAATTTTCTTGAACTCATAAATATTTTCTAACATTTCCATCAATGATAATTTGATTAATTTTCTACACATAACAATCCTTATAGGAATTATTTAGTCTCTATAAGAATATTCAATCATATTGAATATTATTGACATACCCAATCATATTGAGTATATTAGACTATAATTCCTTAGTTCAATTAGCATATAATTCATTGGTAACAATAAATGAATCATTTAATGTTTCCATAAGCATATAGATTCACTTGTTGAACAATTTTAATAATTGGTTACTCATAAATAAACTATTATAACACATAGAATGTTTATCTTTCCTAAGAAATTTTATTAAGATGATAGTATTAGGAGTTATTTAATTTAATCCTCTCATTTCAATGATTAATTTAAAAATTAAGTTTGGAGATGGTGATACTATTTTCAACAATAAAAGTTTTTATCATATGAATATCATGTTTTTATATCTTTTCATTATGGAATTTTAATGATATTTCTCCCACTAAAATTGATGGTCTTGTACGTTATATCCATTTAGTGATCCAATATCCATTTTTTCACTAATTAATGAGTTCTCTTTAGCATTCGTCTCACTACTTAGTTATTTAGGTCGGGAATCATCCCAATAACAATGATTGTGAATCTTGGATGATTAATAAGATAATCAATTATCCAAATCTATTATATAGATTCACTCAAATCTATTCCTCTGGTATCCTGACCATTAGGGCTTCCCAGCTAGTGGAGGCCATAGAAAATGCCAAAAAACAAACTAACCAAGGAAAATCCAATGGCACCCAACTTTTGCATAAAACTACCCAACAAGACAATCCAAGGTCACTTATTATTTTCTTCTCTTACACAAGATAATCTAGGGGAACCTAGCTTTGAAACAAAACTACCTAGTTGGATGATCTAGGTCGTTAAAAGTGTTTCTTTGGAAGTAATCTCACACTTAATATTTGTGGGGGTTTCTTATGGTCTTACTAATTTAATATATATTATATTCATATTAAATTCATAACTATTACATGTTATATAATATTTATCTTCTTAGGTTTTATTTAATTTTGTGTATGCATGCTTCTAACAATTTACTTTTATAAATCCTTATTCCAACCACAAAATTAATGTTTTTTCACTATATTAAGCTGTTTTTATTTACACACCCCATAGGCCCATGTTAATCACCCAAAGAAAGTAAAGTATATTTATACATATCTAAATGAATTATATATGTAAGGTAGATGAACGCTTCATGTAAATTCAATAGTTATATGATATTGAAAAAATCCTCATGAGTTGTCACGACCCATCCTCGGGGCCCATGCCGTGACTATCCCAAGCCCGCCTTCCATAGGCCAGGGGCTGGCGACTAGCACCAAGGCATAAAATCCCGGAAAAAGGGAAGGCATTTCCTTTGGAAAGTAAACAAGCACTACAGAGTAAGCAAGCGTAAAAAGTAAACACTAAGTAAAAGGTGGTACAACAGTAAGTGCGGAAAAGTAAAGGGGGCCGGAAATACAAGCCCAACTGTAAAGTACAACTGAAAGGGGAAAAACAGCAACTGAAAAGTAAAGTCGCAATGTCGAGCCATCCTCTAGAAGTCCCACATGAAGGGTGGGTACAGAAAGCCTCCACTGCCCCTCGGGTACAGCCGACCGCTCCGAGTACATCCCGCCCAGTGGTCCACCTCCAGGTACTGTCCTGCTCCGCAAGCCTCCACCACGATCAACGTTGTCCGTCGTCTGCAACCAACACAATGAAGTGCGGGCATATCCCGTACAGGGGTGAGCATAAGCTACTCAGTAGGGACCCCGAGACCCCTAAAGGTCTCCCAGAATCCACAAAGGATAAACCACAAAGGAAAGATGCAATCACGAAGTAACATCCGACACGGCTTAGGAATATGCTCATACATATACCTAAGTCATCAATTCTCACTCGGCTCCAACTTCCGAGCTCAAGTATAACCCAGTCCACATAGGAAAGAAAAACGTAAAATCCACACAGGATAGCTCAACACAATCCACAAAGGAAAGTAAAACGTGAATCCACACAGGATAGCTCAACACAATCCACAAAGGAAAGTAAAACAGAGTTTCAACTCACATAGGTATACTTCTTCAAATGACGATAGAGATGATCACTGATCCATCTAAGTCGTCGGACCCACAAAGGATCGATAGGTACTAACCGCCGTAAAGACCCACACAGGATCGGGCCCACACAGGTCCTGTAGGCGCTGGCTCACACAGAACCGCTGAGCGCAGACCCACACAGGATCGGACCAACATAGGATCGGTAGCACTGACCCACAAAGGATCACTGAGTGTTGTAGTCGTCGCCGTCGAATCCACTGAGGATCTCTGCATAGTCGTCGTCGTCACAGTAGCAGTCGCAGTCAGCTCTAGGGTTCCCGCACACAGCAAGCTCATTCGGAAGGGTTCGCTCCACGAGCCGAGAGGCTGATACATCAACTGACACATAGTCCAGAGTGGATGTATCCAAAATTTCTGTATCATCAACAGGAACTCAACGTCGCAGACGGCACGTCAATAGGACGCCCGGTCTGAGAGTTATTGGCTTTTTCGTCCCAGGGGCCCGGTTGGTTTTTAAGGCAAAACCAACCCGACCGTACTCCACCTGCGTCCAAACCTTGGGCGGAGTATGCCAAAAGATCTGTCTCACTTAGAGGAAAACAACAAAGTCGACGGCACGTCGATCGGATGTCCGAAGCTCAAGATATGAGTGTTTCCGCTCCGAGGGCCCGGTTGGTTTCGTGTACGAACCAACCCGGCCGAACCCAAAGTATTTCGAAACCTTAAGTGCGGAATACCAAAACGACCGTCTCGATCCAAGGATCGCATCGCCGCTGACAGCGCATCGTTCGAAGGCCCGTAGCTCAAGTTACAGGCAAAAGACCGAAACGGTCCGAAGACGGGGGGTTTGGGCCCGGACCGACCCGGCCCGACCCCCCCCCCCCCTGGGTCGGCCCAAACCGAGTCGACCCGACCCGGGTCCGGGTCGGACACGGTTCGGCGCGGCCTGGTCCGGCCTGGCTCGGCTCGGCCGAGTGGCCGAGCGAAGGAGCCGCGGGGCACTGCCCCCGCGGGAAGAAGGTGTCGGGGCCCCGCGTGGGGCCGCGCTGGAATCATCGGACGCGGATTTTTCCGCGTCCCGTGCGTGTGAGCCGAACCCACGCGGTCGCGGGTCCGCTGGCCGCCGCCGCGCCGGCGGGCCACCGGAGTTGCTCTGGTGGTCCGTTTTCCTTCCTGTCTACGCCGAAGCTCCTCCCGGGTCCCGTTCTTCACTGCGGAAACAATGGATCATCCCTGCGGTATGTTTTGTCATCGCCCTCCAATCCGCACATCAACGAAGAACTGCGGAGGGTTGTCGGGCCATGTTTGTTTGGCCCTCACCCTCCGCATTAGATGATAACAGTCGGGAGAAATTATCAACACATAGAGAACATATCAAAAACAATTTTAAAAAATTAAAATTGTTCTTATGAAACCGGGTTCTTTGTTTTGAACGGAAACATCCACGGAGTAAAAACATTCCCAATAAAACCCCTACCTCGTCAATTCGTCGCACGCGCGTTCTTCGCAGAATTTATCATCGCGGAAGGAGGTGATCGTCGCGTCGCGGAAGAGCGTCACGTCGTCGCGGAAGGGTGTCGCGTCGTCACGGAAGGGCGTCGCGTCGTCACGGAATATGGTGTCGCGTCGACGAACTCTGAGGTTCAAGAACATATAGATTTAATTAATATTAATTAAATCCATATTGTTGTTATAAATCCACAAAGAATTTTAAAGGAGCGCAACCCCCCTACCTTGTCGTTGTCGATCGAAGGTTGTCGCGGGGTTGGATTGTCGCGGAAGAACGTCGGGGAAGAAGAATCGCCGGCGTCGCGGTACTTGGCTTCGCGTCGTCGATTTCTGAGGGCTCTGTGTTCTTCGCTTTTCTCGCGTTCTTCGCGTTCTTCGCATTCTTCGCGAAGTAGGATGAAGAACTCTTGGTTTCTGTCAAATCCTCTCAACGAACAACACTTTAGAAAAATAAAGAGTTGGTCTTATTTTATTAACATACCAACAAATGAAAAAATAGATAAGTTAAATAACAACCCATTAATTCATAGAATTAATTCAATGAATAAAACCGCCCAATTAATTGGTGCGTTAAGAAATTAAGAAAACGCATCAGTTGACTTTCATAATGACGGGTTTTTGCGGGTGCGTTACTTAGCGGAAAAGAAACGGTGGGGCTCGTGCGGGCCCCACCTCACAAATATCCTACCAAGAGGGTAGGATATTTTTTGATAGCATCCTATTCGCATCAACTCAGCTTAAGCAGCTTTAAGTGGCTTCCAAGTGGCTTAAGTGAAATAAAATAAAGTTTGTCGTGCAATTTATTTTATTTCTTAACTTTAATCCCAAAAATTAAAAACCACACCTGAGCAAACGCAACTCCGGAAGAGGCGTTTCTAAGAAAATATCGGCACTGCGATTCCATCAGTGCCCTGAGAATTCGATTCTGAGCACCAGTTCAAAAGTTAGAAAAACCCGCTCGTTCGTTCCCTGAACGTACCTGAGCCAAACTTCGGAAAATGATTCCGGGCACACCGGGCCTCGGAATCAGGTGCCGTCAGAAACTGCGTTCTTGTAAAAATATAAAGAAAATTAAGAAAAAAAATTCCTTGAATTTTTCGGGTCTTTACATCACTCCCACCTCAGGGCTTTACGTCCCCGTAAAGATACATCATAAACTAGGGAAACAATTGTGGGTACTGAGCACGCATCTGAGCCTCCCGCTCCCAAGTGCTCTCCTAGAGGTTCTCGTGCTGCCATCTGATGCGCACAAGAGGAATCGATCATCCACGTAGGACCCTCTCCTGTCGATCATCAATCTCCACCGGGACCTCCGCAAAAGTCACCCCATCATCCACGTCTAGCTCCCCATGGTCAATGATGTGCGTAGGGTCGTGCACGTATCTCCTCAGCTGGGATACGTGGAAGACGTCGTGCACCCGGTGCAACTGAGGTGGTAGAGCCAGGCGATAAGCCACCTCGCCAATCCTGCTGATGACCTGGAATGATCCGACGAAGCATGGTGACAACTTGCCACCTCGGTCAAATCTCTGTAATCCACGTCGAGGTGAGACACGCAAGAAGACGTGGTCGCCATCCTCGAACTCTAGTGGCCTCCGCCTCCTGTCAGCATAAGACTTCTGCTGGCTCTGAGCTGTCCTCATCTGCTCCTGGATGACCTGGACCTTCTCTGTCGTGGCCTGCACCATCTCTGGTCCCACAAGTGCTGACTCCCCAGGGTCTGTCCAGCACAAAGGAGATCTGCAAGGTCTGTCGTACAACGCCCCGTATGGTGCCATCCCGATGGTGGAGTGGTAGCTGTTGTTGTACGCGAACTCCACCAAGGGTAGGCGGTCCTCCCATCTACGACCAAAGTTGAGGACACATGCGAGGAGCATGTCCTAGAGAGTCTTAATGGTCCTCTCCGTCTGACCATCCTTCTGAGGGTGAAAGGCGGTGCTCAGACGTAGTTGCGTCCCGAACACCTCCTGCAACCCCTTCCAAAGCCAGGAAGTAAAGCGAGCATCTCGATCGGAGACGATAGATGATGGTACATTGTGAAGCCGTACAATCTCCTAAACGTAGAGACGCCCCATGATCTCCACTGAGCCCTGCTCTCTGATGGATAAGAAGTGATCCGACTTGGTAAGTCGGTCGACAATCACCCAGATGGAGTCGTGACCTTTGGAAGTGCATGGAAGTCCAGTCACGAAGTCCATAGATATCCCGTCCCACTTACACTCCGGGACCTCCAAGGGCTGTACCAAGCCTGCTGGTACCTGATGCTCTGCCTTCACCTGCTGGCAGGTGAGGCATCGAGAAACAAACTCCACCACAGCCTTCTTCATGCCTGGCCACCAGTGCTGTCATCTGAGGTCCTGGTACATCTTCGCCACTCCAGGATGTACCGCCAAAGGAGTAGTGTGAAACTCTCTCAGCACATCCTCTCGTAAAGCGACTGGTACCAAGGTACGTCCTCTGAAAAGGATGTCGTGCCCTACTCCAAAGGAGAAGCCATCAGGTGCCTGTCCTGAGGATATTTGTGCACGTCGTGTCTCACAGTCAGCATCCCCACATTGTGCCTCTCTGACCCGCTGCAGTAGTGGAGGGGTGACTGTGAGAGACTGGAGGAAGGCTACTCCATCTCTATCCATGAAGGATATCTGCAAAGCGGCTAGTTGCTCTGTCGCCTCCTCAAGTAGCTAAATGCCCGTCCTCCTGCTGAGAGAATCGGCCACCACGTTCCCCTTCCCAGGAGTATAGACTATCTCAAAGTCATAGTCCTGAAGGAACTCGAGCCATCGTCGCTATCTCAGGTTCTGGTCCTTCTGTGAGAAGATGTACCTGAGACTCTGGTGGTCAGAAAAGACTGTAAAGTGCTCGCCCATCAGATAGTGTTGCCATGTCTTCAGAACGAAGACCACTACTACTAACTCCAAGTCATGGGTAGCGTAGTTCTGCTCATGCAGCCTCAACTGACGTGATCCGTAGGCGATCACTGCCCGCTCCTGCATCAGGACACATCCGAGTCCGGTCCCTGATGCATCACAGTAGACTACGTACCCTACTCCTTCCTCAGGAAACCTCAAGATAGGTGCGCTGGTCAATCTCTGTCTCAGCTTCTGGAAGCTCTGCTGACATCTGTCTGACCACACAAAGGGTTTCCCCTTCTTCTTCAAAGCTGAGAGTGGTGCCGAAACTCTGGAGAAGTCTGGCACGAATCTCCGGTAGTATCCAGCTAGTCCCAAGAAACTCTGCACCTCCGTCACGCTCTTGGGTGGCTCCCAAGCTAGCACTCCCTCGATCTTCACAGGATCCACTGCAACTCCTGCCTCAGAGATGACGTGCACCAAGAAGTGTACTTCACGTATCCATAACTGACACTTCGAGAGTTTTCCATAAAGCTGGTGCTCTCAAAGTGTGTCTAGTACAACCCGTAAGTGATAGGCGTGCTCCTCCTCAGTCGTCGAGTATATCAAAATTTCATCGATGAAGACCACGACAAATCGATCGAGGTATGGCTGAAAGATCCTGTTCATGAGTCCCATGAACACCACTGGAGCATTGGTTACGCCGAAAGGCATAACCAAGAACTCATAGTGGCCATACCGAAATCTGAAGGTCGCCTTCTGCACGTCCTCATCTCGAACTCTGAGATGATGATAGCCTAACCTGAGGTCTATCTTCGAGAAACACCGTGCTCCCTTGAGCTGATCGAAGAGGTCATCAATCCTCAGTAGCAGATACTTGTTCCTCATTGTCACCTGGTTCAGGCGACGATAGTCGACACAAAGTCGCAAGCTCCCGTCCGCCATCTTGGCGAACAAAATCGGGGAAGCCCAGGGTGAAACACTGGGTCAGATGAAACCCATGCCTTGAAAGTCCTCCAAATATACTCGTAGCTCTTGAAGATCAGCGGGGGCCATCCGATATGATGGAGTGGATATCGGGGTTGTCCCGAGGTATAGATCAATATGGAAGTCTACCTCTCTGCGAGGAGGTATCCCTGGAACGTCATCGGGAAAGACGTCCGCGTACTGATCCACCACTGCAGGAAAACTAGGACTCCGCACGTCAACTGCTCCTAGGATGAGGCTAGCCAACTGATGATTGATGGGCTATCCTCTCCTCTGCGGAAGTCCATCCTGTGCTGCGAAGGCTCCCTTCTCGCCGGTGAAGGTGAACCTGCTCCCATCGGTGCGTACACATCGCATCTTGCGCCTAATACAGTCAATCTGTGCATGGACTGTAGATAACCAATCCATGCCCAAGATGACGTCGTAAGGCCTCGACGCCGCTACAAGAAGATCCCAGCCGAAGCTCTCGCCTCCTAGAGTAAGCTCACACTTCCGGCACCAGTGCGTAATCGTCGAGTCTACTTCCGTGGGAGTCTCTAGCCGTAAGGACTGAGCCAACGGCTCTGTCGGAATCTTCGAGCTCTGAACAAGGGCAGCGGCTATGAAAGAGTGACTAGCTCCTGTGTCTATAAGAACTGCAGAAAGAGTGGAATAGACACAGATCGTACCTTGAATCATCTTGGGCGCGTTGTGGTCGTAGGCCTCTGCTGCCTGGAGTTGTGCCTGTCTCTCCCCGCCAGCTCTCTGTGGTTGAGGTGGACCTCCTAGTGGTGGTGGTGGTAGAGCCTCAAAGCGTCGCCCACCACCTGCTGCTTGGCCATCTCCTCTACCTCGTCCTCCTCCTCCCTGCGAACCGCCACGGTCGACCCTCTGCCTCTGCCTGGGTGGCCCCTCAATTGTCTGCTGCTCCTCGGCACGGTGGGTCGGGCAGTCACGAGCCATGTGACCCTGCCCCCCGCAAGTGTAGCACTGTCTGCCTATCAAAAGACTGGCTCCGCTCTGTGTGCCCCGCACTGCTGAGCCAGTGTCCTGAGGCTACCTACGTGAGGGTCTGGTCTGCCTGGACCCCTGAGTCATCCGCTGACTACCCGCTGCGGAAGACTCTGCTACGTGCCGTCCCGCGGTAGGTCTCGCCGCTGGAGAAGTCTCGGCAAGAAAGCTCTCGATCAAAAGGGCTCGCTCCAGTACTCCTGCCTGGGACAGGATGATGAGGGAGATCAGCGATGCCCTGATCTCGTGTCTCAATCCCTGCTCAAATGTCCGGGCCTGGAAGAACGGGTCTTATACCATGTCGGTCGAGTAGCGCGAGAGATCGGTAAACCTCGCCGCGTACTGGGCGACCGTCAAGCTGCCCTACCGTAGCTGAAGAAGCTCCTGGATGCGCACCGCACGGAGGGTGGTCGGGACGAACTCTGAGTGGAAGAGGCTCTCAAAGTCCGTCCATATAAGGGATGCCTCATCGTGCACCTGGAGCATCAATCTCCACCATCGTCCTGCTGCTGCGTTCAGTAGGCTCGCTGCGAGGATCACCATGAGGTCTGCTAGTGTCCTCACTAGTCTGAAAACTCGTACCACTGCCTCCAGCCAGTCCTCGACTGCCTGGGGGTCCGTCTCCCCATAGAACCTAGGCGGTCGCTGGTGCTGAAACTCGTGCAGAGCTCCAAGGTGACGTGCATCGTCAGCGGCGGGGGATGGAAGCATCGGTGGCTCGGCGGGTAGAGGTACCGCCGGTGCCTCTGCTGTCAAAGGGCCCTGTACCGAGGCCTCGTCGCTCGGCGGGCTGTCGTCACGTACAACTCTCGGAAGCCTAGCTAGCTGCCGTCGTGGGGCCATCCTGAAAGGAAACAGGTGTGCCACGGTCATAACAGTACACCTTCTAAGCTGATATGAAGTAATCACAAAGAAAACTTGAAACACACATGCAATCAATGTTTTCGTGCATTAAGTCAGAAATCAGAAGTCAGGGTCCTAGTGTACGGATACGTCGGTCGCCGTACCAACACTGGACTCCATGGACTGATAACCACACCCAATACCCTAAACACTATTGCTCCACATAGAAGAAAGATCAGAGTCTGCGGTATAACCAAACTCCTCTGATACCAATTTGTCACGACCCGTCCTCGGGGCCCGTGTCGTGACTACCCCAAGCCCGCCTTCCATAGGCCAGGGGCTGGTGACTAGCACCAAGGCGTAAAATCCCGGAAAAAGGGAAGGCATTTCCTTTGGAAAGTAAACAAGCACTACAGAGTAAGCAAGCGGAAAAATTAAACACTAAGTAAAAGTTGGTACAACAGTAAGTGCGGAAAAGTAAAGGGGGCCGGAAATACAAGCCCAACTGTAAAGTACAACTGAAAGGGGAAAAAAAGCAACTGAAAATTAAAGCCGCAACGTCGAGCCATCCTTTGGAAGTCCCACCTGAAGGTGGGGTACAGAAAGCCTCCACTGCTCCTCGGGTCCAGCCGACCGCTCCGAGTGCGTCCCGCCCAGTGGTCCACCTCCAGGTATCGTCCTGCTCCGCAAGCCTCCACCACGATCAGCGTTGTCCGTCGTCTGCAACCAACACAATGAAGTGCGGGCATAGCCCGTGCAGGGGTGAGCATAAGCTACTCAGTAGGGACCCTGAGACCCCCGAAGGTCTCCCAGAATCCACAAAGGATAAACCACAAAGGAAATATGCAATCAAGAAGTAACATCCGACACGGCTTAGGTATATGACCACACATATACCTAAGTCATCAATTCTCACTCGGCTCCAACTTCCGAGCTCAAGTACAACCCAGTCCACACAGGAAAGAAAAACGTAAAATCCACACAGGATAGCTCAACACAATCCACAAAGGAAAGTAAAATGTAAATCCACACAGGATAGCTCAACACAATCCAGAAAGGAAAGTAAAACAGAGTTTCAGCTCACACAGGTATACTTCTTCAAATGACGATAGAGATGATCACTGGTCCATCTAAGTCGTCGGACCCACAAAGGATCGATAGGTACTAACCCCCGCAAAGACCCACACAGGATCGGGCCCACACAGGACCTGTAGGCGCTGGCTCACACAGAACCGCTGAGCGCTGACCCACACAGGATCGGACCCACACAGGATCGGTAGCACTGACCCACAAAGGATTTCTGAGTGCTGTAGTCATCGTCGTCGAATCCACTGAGGATCTCTACACAGTCGTCATCGTCACAGTAGCAGTCGCAGCCAGCTCTAGGGTACCCGCACACAACAAGCTCGTTCGGAAGGGTCCGCTCCACGAGCCGAGAGGATGATACATCAACTAACACATAGTCCAGAGTTGATGTATCCAAAAGTTCCGTATCGTCAACAGGAACTCAACGTCACAGACGGTGCGTCAATCGGACGCCCGGTCTGAGAGTTATTGGCTTTTTCGTCCCAGGGGTCCGGTTGGTTTTTAAGGCAAAACCAACCCGACCGTACTCCACCTGCGTCCAAACCTCGGGCGGAGTATGCCAAAAGATCCGTCTCACTTAGAGGAAAACAACTAAGTTGACGGCACGCCGATCGGACGTCCGAAGCTCAAGATATGAGTGTTTCCGCTCTGAGGGCCCGGTTGGTTTCGTGTATGAACCAACCCGGCCAAACCCAAAATATTTTGAAACCTTGAGTGCGATATACCGAAACGGCCGTCTCTATCCAAGGATCGCATCGCCACTGACGGCGTGTCGTTCGGAGGCCCGTAGCTCAAGTTACGGGAAAAAGACCGAAACAGTCCGAAGGCGGGGGGTCTGGGCCCGGACCGACCTGGCCCGACCCCCCCCCCCCCCCCGGGTCGGCCTGAATCGGGTCGACCCGACCCAGGTCCGGGTCGGACCCGGTTCGGCGTGGCCCGGCTCGGCTCGGCCGAGTGGCCGAGCGAAGGAGCCGCGGGGCGCTGCCCCCGCGGGAAGATGGTGTCGCGGCCCCGCGTGGGGCCGCGCTGGAGTCAGCGGACACGGCTTTTGCCGCGTCCCGTGTGTGTGAGCCGGACCCGTGCGGCCGCGGGTCTGCTGGCCGCCGCCGGTGGCTTCCGCGGGCCACCGGAGTTGCTTCGGTGGTCCGTTTTCCTTCCCGTCTGCGCCGAAGCTCCTCCCGGGTCCCGTTCTTCACTGCGGAAACAACGGATCGTCCCTGCGGCATGTTTTGTCGTCGCCCGCCAATCCGCACATCAATAAAGAACTGCGGAGGGTTGTTGGGCCGTGTTTGTTTGGCCCGCACCCTCCGCGTTAGATGATAACAGTCGGGAGAAATTATCAACACATAGAGAACATATCAAAAACAATTTTAATAAATTAAAATTGTTCTTATGAAACCGGGTTCTTTGTTTTGAACGGAAACATCCACGGAGTAAAAACATTCCCAATAAAACCCCTACCTCATCAAGTCGTTGCACGCGTGTTCTTCGCGGAATTTATCGTCGCGGAAGGAGGCGATCGTCGCGTCGTGGAAGGGCGTCGTGTCGTCGCGGAAGGGAGTCGCGTCGTCGCGGAAGGGCGTCGCGTCGCCGCGGAAGGGCGTCGCGTCGTCGCGGAATACGGTGTCGCGTCGACGAACTCCGAGGTTCAAGAACATATAGATTTAATTAATATTAATTAAATCCATATTGTTGTTATAAATCCCCAAATAATTTTAAAGGAGCGCAACCCCCCTACCTTGTTGTTGTCGATCGAAGGTTGTCGCGGGGTTGGATTGTCGCGGAAGAACGTCGCGGAAGAAGAATCGCCAGTGTCGCGGTACTTGGCGTCGCGTCGTCGATTTCCGAGGGCTCGGCGTTCTTTGTGTTTCTCGCGTTCTTCGCGAAGGAGGATGAAGAACTCTTGGTTTTTGTCAAATCCTCTCAACGAACAACACTTCAGAAGAATAAAGCGTTGGTCTTATTTTATTAACATGCCAACAAACGAAAAAAGAGATAAGTTAAATAACGACCCAATAATTCATAGAATTAATTCAACGAATAAAACCGCCCAATTAATTGGTGCATTAAGAAATTAAGAAAACGCGTCAGTTGACTTTCATAATGATGGGTTTTCGCGGGTGCGTTACTTAGCAGAAAAGAAACGGTGGGGCTCGTGCGGGCCCCACCTCAAAAATATTCTACCAAGAGGGTAGGCTATTTTTGGATAGCACCCTATCCACATCAACTCAGCTTAAGCAGCTTTAAGTGTCTTTTAAGTGGCTTAAGTGAAATAAAATAAAGTTTGTCGTACAATTTATTTTATTTCTTAACTTTAATCCCAAAAATTAAAAACCACACCTGAGCAAACCCAACTCCGGAAGAGGCGTTTCTAAGCAAATATCGGCGCTATGATTCCATCGGTGCCCTCAGAATTCGATTCCGAGCACCGGTTCAAAAGTTAAAAAAACTCGCTCGTTCGTTCACTGAACGTACCCGAGCCAAACTTCAGAAAATGATTCCGGGCACACCGGGCCTCGGAATCAGGTTCCGTCAGAAACTGCGTTCTTGTAAAAATCCAAAGAAAATTAAGAAAAAAAATTTATTGAATTTTTCGGGTCTTTACATGAGTAATCATGGATTGATAGATAGCCAACCCTATTCACTTTTCTATCCAAAGAAAGCCTCCAGGAAATTTTTTGGTCCAACCCCAAGTCCCTCTACCCGGGGAGATTTTACTCAAGAGATAATTCAATTCATGAAAACTCTAAACCCTAATATGCACAAACTATGCCGAACAACTATTATCAAGCTCATTAATAAAATAAAAATTGAGGTCATGGTAGATGAAAACTAAATTTTATTTTATCAAAACTCGAATGATATGCAAGGCTCTATCCAAGAATAAATTTTTCATATGAATGGGCATACACAATAATAATATTTCATAACTAATTTAGTAAACATGAATATCAAAAAAATTAAAAATAAAAAAAATTATTTATTTTCCAAAACATTAGACATTTATAAACTGTTCATAAGTAAATATTTATTATTAAAAATTTATACTTTAGATTAAATATAAAAAATTTATATTAATTTAAATATAAACTCCTTCTTATTTTTATATTAAAAGGAATTTATATGATATTTCATGAATTATAAACATTTTATAATTCAATATAAATTATATAAACATTTTATATAATCTAAATATCACAAATTTTGTAATTTATAAAAAAATTTATAAATCACCACTTATTATTTCTAAATAAATCTTTTATTTTTGGATAATAAGGTGTTCCATTTAATTTTTCAAAAGGTATTTTAAAATATTAACCTTTAATATTTTATAATAATGTTTCATAAACATTTATTTAATTAATTATAAATAATTTATAATTTATTTATTTATTTATAAAATCCATAAATATTAAAATATCCCAAAA
Source organism: Viscum album (assembly GCA_963277665.1). Taxonomy (NCBI): domain Eukaryota; kingdom Viridiplantae; phylum Streptophyta; class Magnoliopsida; order Santalales; family Viscaceae; genus Viscum; species Viscum album. The sequence goes on from OY728148.1 coordinate 1,946,344,131, forward strand.
TGACTTTTTTATGATGTATAAACATTTTATAAACTATAAAAACCATTTAATATTTAGAAACAATTTTTAAATATATTTTATACTTCCCCTTAAATATAATCTCTATACATGTATGGTTATACTCTCTATTTTCCTTATACAAACACTCTATATAAGGGTAACATATGTTTTTAGAATTCTACATAAAGGTAATATAAATATTACCTTTACATGACTTGATTTGAAAAACACTATATAAAGGTAATACATAGATTACCTTTACACAAATCCCTCACATAAAGATATTACTTTTACGAAACTCATTTTTGTAAGGGTAATCTAAATATTTTGTATGATACATAAAGGTAAACATCATGGACCTTTATGAAATAGCTCAAATACTTTTACACATAAGGGTAAAGTTCAAATTACCCTTATATAAACCTTAATTATTTAAGGGTGATACCTTTATGCAGCCCATTTTCATAAATGTTACAATGAGTTTAACCTTATATTGACCTTATGTGTGAGGGTATCATGTAATGGTAAATCATATTTACCTTCATGCATGATGTATTTTAATTTTTTTACAAAACATTGTTCTTGTTTAAAGTTTCTATTTTTCTAAAAAAATATTTGATCAAATCATGTTAAAACTTAAAGAATGCCCTCTGATAACATTGATTGAATTATTATGATCATATAATGATCATTTGAAATGTAATACAACCCAAAACATAGGCATACCTATCTTTAATAATCAATATGTAAATAATAATGTAAAATATAGTACCTAAAAATTACAAACAACAGCATCATTCTTATTCTCTTCAAATGATAATGATTAAAGGAGATCATAAAGAGAATTGAATGAAAGCACCCTAATTCTAAGGTAATACACTATAAAATGGATCCATGGTATTATATTAATTAATCTTGAGCATCTAAAGGTTTGATAGCACCTTCTCTGGTGAGATGAACAATGCTTTAGAAGGAGAGTCCTAGTGGAGGCTCATACACATCGCACACCCAACAGGATAGGATCTCATACTCTTATATAGAAGGAGCATGAGGTATCTTTTATTCATAAAATATCTCATATTTTACTATCCATTATGTATTTATTTATTGAATTCATTTCAATAAATAAAATAAAAGTAATTAATCCTTTCATAATGGATTGTAAATGATGAATACCCCATTTGGGAGAAATAAATAATATATATATATATATTATATATATATATATATATATTACATTAATGCATCACATGCATGAAAAATACATTCATCATATTCATTAGAAAACATACACTATTTATATATTATCATATAACATATATATACTCCATGCATTATATGCATCTATACATGAATCTCATGCATGAACATGTTAGTGTATATCCAACACTCATTGCTTATTGGGTTTTACTCTTTTAATAAAAAATTAAACAATCAATGGTTTTGGTACCCACACAAGTTTGGGTATTGTTATTTTAGCCAATAATGATTTCAAAATAAAAATTTACTTAGAGGTTTTCTTTTGGAATGATTAGAATATAGATGGAATGACTTTGGTCTTCCATGTCACGAGATTGCATAATCACATTCATAGATTAAATGATCTATTATTTTGAAATGATTACAAAATTTATCCTATGAGAAAACATTTAAAAAATTAGTTTTTGATTAATTATAAGAGGTTCTTGCATGATTGAAGCATCCAAATCCAACCGGATCTTTTCTATTTTTTGGAGAACCAAAAAATTTATTTAAATTTTTTTCACCTTGAATGAATTTGAAAAGGTAATTTTTTATCACTTTAATGATGGATTCATGTTTTTCTATATTTGGTTGGTTTTTTATTTTCATGGATATATATTCATTTTCTTTCTAGATAAGATATTTTTTTGTTTGGCGATTATCTTTTTCTTGAACCACTTGACTATATTTCTGTTTGAGTTTTAAATATAATTAATGGAGTTGATGATAACCATTTTCAAGTTGATTTCAGGAATATTATAATTCTTCATAATTTAGGTTATTAGAGGAGAAATAAGAATAAGTCAGAGGAGAATAATAAGACAAGGATTAAATGTTAAGAGGGGTATTAATCTTAACATCTTCATCAACATGTGTCATAAGGAACTTCAAGCTTGAGACATTTAAAGTGTTTGAAGATATTGAATCCACGGAGTCATCACTTACACTCAACATCGTGTATTTGAAAACCTTTTTACCTTTTTTATCTTCCTTAAAGAAATTATTTTATATAAGGAACTCTAATTGGATGTGACTTTTCTTTTTACATTTATAGCCATTTTCTTATAGTCCTACCATTTTCTTTGACTTTTTGGATCACCTTTTGAAGTTGTTTTTGGGAATTAATTGAAAAAAAATGTAAGTAAAGAATAGTCAATTAAAACATCTCTAGATAGTTCAGAGTTGACGTCTTTAAAGGCGATGGTTTTCTTGACTTCTTTGTATTTTTTGAAATCCTTTTTCATTTGTCATTTCATCATGATTTTGTAAGACATTAGGGAGCCAATGAGTTCCTTGACCACCATACTTTTCACATCATTATCTTTTTTACATGGATATGGCTTTAGGATAAGAGATAATTAAAACCCATAATATTTTATTCATAAGAATTTATGTAGATAATTCATCAATGATGTAATTTAAACCATTTTAGGTGTTAGTAAATATCAAAAACATGCTTGTAATATATTTATTGGAATGCATATTGAAACTTCCAAAATCATGATGGTACATATCTAATCTAGTTTTACTTAATTTATTTGTGCCTTCATCTTTGACTTCTAAAAATTTTCAAATCTCATAATAATTTTTTCAAGAAGAAATGTGATTTTATTCATTTATATCAAGACTATAATACAAGGCATTCATAGATTTTTTATTCGATTCAAATTTTTTAACATCTCCAGCAGTCCATTTTTCTTTAGATTCTTTATTGGGAACATACTCATGCATTACCGTTTTAAATAAGTGATAGTGAATACTAAAAATAAAATTTGACATATGATTTTTCCAATAGGAATAGTTAGTTCCATAAAAAATAGGAGCATCCATATTGGAATTAGATGAAATAATAAAATATAACTTTTAAATCTGTAAATATTTGTAAAATTAAATTGAAAGAAAATTATCAAAATAACAGATTTTTGAAAAAGATTCAAAGAACTAATTTAATACCAATTATTGGTTAGATATTATGGAAAGAATGGGGTGAATTGCACTTTTTTAAAAAACATGGAATAAAATTATAATTTCAAAAATAAAAATTTTTGAAAAAAATAAAGTGAGAAATAAAAAGTGTGATAGTTGATAAATTTGATTTGAGTTTAAAAAGATAAATTCAAAGTAATTTAAGCACAAAACATTCAAAACAAATTTATTCAAGTATGTGAGTCAATGTAAAATAATGCAATAATGAAAAGTAAATAAAGGACAAACACAAATGATAATGATTTTGTATAAAGCTCGATGTGAGCCCCTACATCTCCACCCCTTGACTCGATAGGTCAATAATATAAATCCCTTGATCTCAGTGATTATTAATAAAAAATTCCCTCATAAATGTGGTTTGTGAGAACCCTCTTGAGCTTCATTGGTATCCAAGTAACTCATCACACACTTTAGTGTGTGAACCATTAGTGAATGAAATTTGAGGAGATATTTGTTTGATTTTGGAAAACATATTACAAGATACTCATAAATGTATTACATGTATGAAGCACAATGGAGAAAGATAGATTTGAGAGAATGGGTAGATATCCATGAGATAATTTGAACTATAAAGCTGATTTGAGAGAAAAGGTAATTCTAGAGCTTTGTCGATAATTTTATCTTTAAGAACATATTGTTTGGAGTAAGGATCACAAGGTGATTCTTCTAGGAGCCAAGGGAGTCTTTTTATATCCTCCAAATGGATTGAGAAAAATCTATAATTATTTATGAGAAATAAAGTTGAAGAATACCACTTTAATTTTTTGTTTGGAAACATTTAATACTTCATCACTGGAACCTACTCGATGCCATTGGATACCTGGTAATCTTCACCAGTTATCCAGTGGGATGGTAAGATCCTAAAGCTACCAGAGAAGCACCCCGAGAAACTATTTACTATATAGTGGATAGCTGGTAGACTTTAGGTAGAATTCTTCTTCGATGGATGAGCCACTGACTAGTCGTTGCACCTCCACCAGGTAGTCAATGGTCTTTTTGTGCATTTTGTCTACTAACATCATAGTAGCAGGTATCCGGTACCCTACACCGAGTAGTCAATTTATTCTAAATAGGTCCATCTTAAACTGAGGCCACCTCACCTTTATAACAAGCCCTTATATGGATCTTCTGAGTTTATATTAAGTTCTTGATGAATAGAAATGAATATATTGAATCCTTTAACAATAATTCAAAATAACTTGAAGATGTCCGGAATTCCATAACTTTTAATTCAATAGAAATACTGAAAATCACTTAAATAAAAAAAAATATAAACATAGGTGAGTTTTTTTTATCATAAAAACACTATGAGAGATATGGGTACAGCTGGTAAGGGCCACTTCCCTTCCCCTCTATCATGACCCGTCCTCGGGACCCATGCCGTGACTACCCCAAGCCCTCCTTCCATAGGCTAGGGGCTGGCAACTAGCACCAAAGTCATAAATCCCTAAGTTGGGAAGGCATTACCTTTATAAAAAGTAAATACACACAATCAAAGTACATAGCTGGAAGAAAAGCACTAAGAAATATTGTATACAGAATAAGTGATGGAAAGTAAAAGGGACCAGAAATACAATCCCAATAGTAAAGTACAGGTACAACTGAAAAAAGGAACAAACAGCTGAAAGGTAAAGAGCAGCTCTTGGATCGTCCTTCGAGGTTCCTGCCTAAAGGGTCGGTGCAGATGGCCACCTCAGCACTCCATGTCCGTCAGACTCCTCTGTGTACCGACTCGTCAAAAGGTCCACCTCTGGGAACCGTACAGTCCTGACGCTCTCGGCTTCCATCAGCGTTGTTCATCATCTGCATCCAACACAACGAGGTGCGGGCATATCCCGTGCAAGAGTGAGTATAATGATACTCAGTAGGGACCCCGAGACCCTCAAGGTCTCACAGTATCCATCAAGGATAACCACAAAGTAAAGAAACAACAGATAACCCTTACTTAAGTATATTCCCATACATATACCTAAGTTATCTAGTAACCCATCTCAATCATGAGATAAACACAAAAGTCATTGACTCAGCTCAAACCAGGATTTTATTCTAGGGTGGTATCATGTAACACTCCCAGTCACACTGTCGAAACCTTGGCTGCTGGTGTACTCCTCTATAGAGTACTGTGGGCCTGCTGCGTCACACATATGTGCTCACCATTGTGGTTCTACCACGCTCACACAGAGGTGTTCCCCTACTGGGCTAGTCGAAACACTCCGAGTCGAAAGGTCGGTAGTCGTTAGGTCTCAGCCAGCTACTAGGTCTTTGTACTCCACATGATCGTCTCTGGGAGGATCCTCTCCATGAGCTACTATTCAATACTCTGACTGTCACAAAGTCCCACATATAAGTATCTCAAAGGTCCACCTTGTCATAGGGGTCTCAATGCAACAAACGGCGCGTCAATCGGACGCCCGGTCTGTGAGTTATTGGCATTTCCGTCCTAGGAGCCCGGTTGGTTTTTAGGTTCAAACCAACCCGAATATTCTCCAACTGCATCCAAACCTCAAGTGGGATATGCCAAAAGAACTGTCTCACTCTAATCTTTCTTTCTCCATAGACAGTTTGTCGATCGGACAAACATAGACCAAGATATGGGTGAAAAGGTGTAAACTGGCCAAACGGGCCCGGGTCCGGTCCGACCTAGTCGGACTGACCCGAACCGACCCAGGTCCGGACCGGGGTCTGACTCAATCCGCTAGTCTGACCCAGTCCGAGGGGGTGGCCCGACCCGAGTGGTCGGCCCGGCCCGAGTGGGCGGCCCGGCCCGAAGGAGGCTCAGCCAGATGGCGGCCCCGCCCGGATGGGTGGCCCGGCCTGAGGACGGCCCGGCCCGGATGGGCAGCCCGGCCTGATGGCTTCCCAGCAGCCCAGTTGGCCCGGTGGCCCAGTCGTCCTAGCGACCCGGTCAGCCTGGTGGCTCGGCGAGGGTCCGCCTTAGCCACGGCCAGGGGGGAAACCGCACGCCCCCTGGCTACCCAAATCGAAAAGTCGTTCGGGTGTGAGCCGAAACCAGTGCCAGGTGGCGCCGGTCCATCACACGCAGGACCTGACGGGGTCCCGCTCCTCCCGGCTGGCTATGTGGCCAGCCACTCCCCCTGCTCCACCGTGGCCCGCCCTGGCCACGGCTCCACTGCTCCGTGCGGTGCGACGACACCGCGCCGCCTTCGTCGCGGCCCCCTGGTGCCCTCTGCGCGGTGCGACGACACCGCGCGCCTCCACTGCGGCCCTCCATGGCCGTGGCTCTCCAACCGCACGACATGATGGTGTCTCACCATCTTGGAGACCCGGCGGCCTTGTGCTGCCAGTTTTCTCCGCAGTCGCCCCGACGTCGGCCGTCGTTGCTCCACCTCCATCGTCAATAAACAAGGATAATCAAAGGGAGAGGGTCGGGCCGTGTTCATGTGGTCTGATCCCTCCTCGTTATGGTGTTATCATTCGATTCTCAAACCATAAATTCAATGATGAAGATCGAGAATAAATTCAACTCAAATCCCCCAACCTCGTTTTTCAATCGTTGACGAAGTCGCGGGAAGGCGGCGTCAACTCATTGATGTTGGAAAAAGAAGTGGACAATCGTCGTTGGCGGATGAGCGTTCAGAGGGAACGAAGTCGAAGACGGTGTTATTCATGGTTGTCTCCTTCTCTTTTGGCACGGTTGAAGATCGATGAAGGAGTTCGACGATCTTCGGTGAACAATGAAAAGGCGTTCTTCACGTTCTTCATTGAGAGGATGAAGCGTTCTTCGTGGGCGAATTCTTTCTCTCCCCAAAGCTCCACCAAGATGCCAACCAAAAATAATAGATGAAGTTGTCTATTATTTGTTGGCACAACCATTTGAATTTTTTTGTTTAATTGAATGAGACATCTCATTTAATTAATAGGTGGTGTTAGCTCAAATAATTAATGGGGGAAGGTGAAGAGTTTTATCCTCCTTTATGGAGAGTTAAGGGGGGTTTAAAGCTCGTGTGTGTGCCACCAATGAAATAATCCCAAGGGAGGTTATGTGCAGGTGGGCCCCACCACCATAACCTCTCATGGGAGGTTATGGTGTGGTGGGCCCTACCACCTACCTCCTCTTGGACCTTTAACCACCAAAAACAAAAATAAATCTAACACTTTATTTTTATTCAATTTTAATTTAAAACCCAAAAAACTAACTTCCATTCTCGTTAGAATGCAACTGCGGTGAAGGTCTCACTAAGAAATCACTAATGCTATGAGTTTGATGGTGCCCTCGAATTTCAGTTCCAAGCACTGGTTCAAAAGTTATAAAAACCCGCTCATACGTTTACTGAACATAACCGAACAAAACTTTAGAAATTGATTCCACGCACACCGGGCCTCGGAATCAAGCGCCATAAATTTTCACAGACTCGTAAAAATACCATGAATTTAAGAAAAAAAAATCCACAGAATTTCCAGGTCTTTAAATTCTCCCCACCTCAGGGCTTTACATCTCTGTAAGCTACAACTCGAACTAAGGAAACAAATGGGAGTACTGAGCACTCATCTGAGACTCCCGCTCCCATGTTCTCTCCTGGAGGTTCTCGCGCTGCTAGAGAATGCCCACCAGAGGTATCAATCATCCACGTTGGACCCTATCCTGTCGATCCTCAATCTCCACTGGAACCTCCATGAAATTTTCCCCATCATTGATGTCCATCTCTCCATGGTCGATGATGTAGGAAGGGTCATGCACGTATCTCCTCAACTGAGATACGTGGAAGACTTTGTGAACCTAGTGCAACTGAGGTGGAAGAGCTAAGTGGTAAGCCACCTCGCCTACTCTGATGAGGACCTAGAAAGGTCTGATGAATCTCAAAGATAACTTGTCGCCTCATCCAAATCTACATAGAATTCGTCGATGTGAGACCCATAGAAAGACGTGGTCTCCATCCTCTAACTCCAAAGGCCTCCGTCTCCTACCAATATATGACTTCTGCCTGCTATGTGCAGTCTTCATCTGCTCCTGCATGATCTTCACTCTCTCTGTGGTAGCTCATACCATCTCTGGTCCAACTAGTGCTGACTCCCCTGGGTCTGTCCAGCACAGTGGTGATCTGCAAGGTCGACAATACAAGGCCTCAAAGGGTTCCATACCGATGGTGGAGTGATAGCTGTTGTTGTAGGCAAACTCCACTAAAGGAAACCGATCCTCCCAGTGGCGACCAAAGTCAATGACACATGCGCGGAGCATATCCTCGAGGGTCTGGATGGTCTGCTCAGTCTGACCATCTGTCTATGGATGGAAGGAAGTGCTCAAGCAAATATTTGTCCCAAAAGCCTCATGCAACCCCTTCCATAGCTGGGAAGTAAACCATGCGTAATGGTCAGAGACTATAGAATAAGGTACTCCATGTAAATGCACAATCTTCTGTATATAGAGGCATCTCATGATCTCTACTGATCCCTGCTCTCTGATCAGTAGGAAGTGGACTGACTTAGTGATTCGGTCAACTATCACCCAAATCGAATCGTGACTCCCGGATGTACGTGGAAGACCCATCACGAATTCCATGGATATCCCATCCAACTTTCACTCTGGGACCTCTAAGGGTTGAACCAAGCCTGCTGGTACCTAGTGCTCCACCTTCATTTGCTGACAAGTGAGGTATTGAGAGGCAAACTCAGCTACTGCCTTCTTCATACCTGGCCACCAGTGCTGTCATCTCAGGTCCTGATACATCTTTACCACTCCTGGATGTACCACTAAAGGGGAAGTGTGGAACTCCCTCAACACTTCCTCCTGAAGTGCAACTGGTACCATTGTACTTCCTCTGAAGAGGATGACGTGCTCCCAACCTTTACAAAATCCATCAGGTGCTTGCCCTGTGGATATCTGAGCACGTCGCATCTCACAGTCAGCGTCTCCACACTGTGCCTCCCTGACTCGCTGAAGAAATAGAGGAGTGACTGTGAGAGACTGTAGATAGGCTGCTTCATCCCTATCCACAAAGGATATCTGTATGGAAGCCAGCTGCTCTGTCGCCTATCCTAGCAGCTGAATACCAGATCTCCTACTGAGAGCATCTGCAACAACGTTCCCCTTCCCAAGAGTATTGACTATCTTGAAGTCATAGTGTTGGAGAAACTCAATACATTGTTGTTGTCTTAGGTTCAGGTCCTTCTGAGAGAAGATATACCTGAGACTCTTGTGATCAGAGTACCTGGTAAAACGTTCACCCATAAGATAGTGCTGCCACATCTTCAAGTCAAAGACCGATGCTGCTAACTCCAGGTCATGGGTAGCGTAGTTCTGCTCGTGTTGTCTCAACTTCCGAAAACCATATGCGATCACTACTCGTTCCTGCATCAGGACACACCCAAGTCTGGTCCCTGATGCATCGCAGTAAACTACATACCCTACGCCCTCCTCTAGAAGGCTCAAGATGGGGGCACTAGTCAGCCTCTGCCTCAGCTCTTGAAAGCTCTGATGGCATCTCTTCGACCACATGAAGGGTTTTCCCTTCTTTTTCAAGGCTGATAGTGGTGCTGCAACTCTATAGAAGTCTAGAACGAATCTCCGGTAGTATCCATCCAAGCCCAGGAAACTCCGTACCTCCGTCACTATAACGACCCAAAGTTTTTCAATGGAAATTCCCTTCTTATAAATATGTCATAAAATCACATGAAAACACAACATAATGAACTACTAATTGCTAAGTGACCACTAAACATAATTTTTTCACTTCTGTATTGGGAATTTTCAGAATCTGACATACATTGTTGTGTTCAAGATGATTTTTGGAGTCTAATGAAACAAAAAAAAATTGGTGAATAGTAACCTACCCTTATGAATAGTAACATACCCTTATGAATAGTAATATAACCATTATGAATAGTAAATCATCCAACATAAGAGTAAACTTACCTAGGAATAATTAAATAAAATTTATACATCTTAGAAAGTGACAATTTGAGCTTAGTAAACGTTTTGGTATTTTATAAGTCATAAATAAATAATTATAATTAATTAATTAATTTAAATGAAAATTTATTTTCTTAAAATGTGTTCATAAATTAACAAATCATTGTCTTATAGTTTTTAGATAATTTTATAAGACCCTACGTAATTTTTTAAAGCACTATAAAATCAGTTTTAATTTTAAAAACTGTTTTTTAAGTAAATTATGATTTTAACTAAATATTAAATTAATAATATTTAGAAAATTATTTTTGAAAAATGGAATTAAATTTTGGATTCTACACCTTGAAAAATGCTTGGGGTAAATTTTTGGGATTTTTCTGAAATACTTGAATTTTTTGTGAATAGTAAAATACATTAATTTACCGTATAAATACATTATAATTAAAACCCACTATTACTGACATCACAAGTGATGTAGGCACCCAAATATCGAACTCAAATGCCTTATTTATTATTATTGGTCATGTATTACTCACTATTACTTGTCTTAGGGTAAATTAATAAACTAATGAATTTTATATTAAGGAAACCCCTCTGCCCTCCAATATAAAAACCACCCTTCACACCCTCATTTCCTCACACCTCTAAAGCTCCAAGCCTTCTCTAAACCCTGCCCAAACATCCTCCCTAGCCCCTCTCCAACGTCCAAGAGCTTCTGGTCTCATCAAAAGACCAAGCCTAGCTTCCTCAAGGAGGATCTCAAGAGGAAGATTTAAGAGGTAATTTCTCTCCCTCTTCTTCTTTAATTTCCTTTCAAGTTCAAGTTCATTTCTTGATCTCTCCCCACCCATATTCATACAAATGGTATTGTGAATCCATTATTATACATTTACTATAATTTTATGATGCTAAGGAGATATTAAATCATCCAACCCCCTTTCCCTCTTCCTTTTATTTTATTAAAGAGAATGTTGTTCGTGAGGTGTTAATTTATCACCTTCAAGAATGACAAGTTTTCTTCTTCCATTTATACCTTCAGATCTGGTCATGAAACCATTTTAATGGTTGAACCAGAATATGTTATATGTATTATATCCTATTTAAAGTTCTGGAACTAACTTATGACCATATTTATATTGATAAAATAAAACAAGTTCATTATGATCGAAAAATCGCTCAAATTAACCCAAACAATCATCATTTAATTATTATCTAATGATACATACAAATGGATATAATATGATTAATTATAAGATCATTAAATATCCTGTAATTTCATTAATAACATGTAATATCAGTTCTGGATTTTTACCCATGTGCTACCCAAACATCAATTTAAGAATACAAGTGAACCACTCAAGAAAACCATAAAAACAAACATTCCCGAATAATGTTTTTAAACTCTATAACTCATCCAAAGGAACATAAAATCCCTTAATGAAACCATAATGAACCATATTAATGTACTCAAGGTTCTGTATTTATAATTAATTAATATAATGTCATTATACAGAACATTAAAGAGAAGAAAGCATTCGGATACAAGGTAAGGGGAAATTCTCAAACTCAACTCTCATCCTTCGGGTTCTCCCTCTTTCACTCCATTTTTGATATGGGTACTCCTTAAAGATCATTTTTTCATCATTTTATTTCATTTTCTAGGATATACATGTTTACCACTACTGTTTATGTCGAACAAAATGTCTTCCAAAAGAACTCTTCTTTTAAGAACTCACCTTTTACTTCTCATTCAAGGTTGATGGTTCTTGTATCAAGTATGTTATTCCCTCTGTGTTTTGGGAACCCAAAGTTTATGAATTTGTTCTTATGATATGTAACCAATTCCTTTATATTATTTTGTTATGTTCACTTTAGATATATTTTCCATGTGGAAAGCATGATGATGATAATGTTATGATGTGACGGGTGCGACCGGAATTATATAGCGCAATATGAATGACTGAATGTGATGGGTACGCCCAGAATTATACAGCGCTCCAATGCATTAGGTAAAGTGATGAATCTAATGAGTAAATGTGAATTGATGTGTGAACAAGATTCTAGATTTGTTCACAAGTATGTGTGGTATTTAACCACTAATACATTATGTTTCATTTTTTATGCTTTGACACATTTCAAGTCTTATATTTGTGCTTCCTCTCATGTTTCTGATCTTTTTCCCATGTTATGATTATACTCACCCCATGATATATTGTTCTTATCTATCCTCTTACTGGGCTTCTAGATCACCCCTTTTGATTCATATCCTCAAGTGTCTACATTTACTAAGGAGAAGACAAGTTCCAATAAGAATCTAGAGAAGAACAAATTAAATAAATGTTTATGCTTGATATAATAATTGTTATGTTTGGTCCTAGTTTTCCCAAGACACTAAACCTTTGGATCCTCTATGTGTAATACTATTATGTTTTTTATCTTTAAAATGATGTAATAGTAATGTAAGAAAAGGCAGGGTCTCTATAGTTGGTATCATAGGAAAGGTTTAGTTAATTTGGGAATTAGGATTAGTGAACCCTAGAGAAAACCTATAGCATGAGACTAAGTAAAAATATGCACACAAGAATATTTACATAGGGATACCATATGTTATGCTTTTAGTATAAATTTTTCAAATGAATAAGTTATGTATTCATGACTTTTTTACTTATGTTTTGTTCTAACCTTTTCTATTTTAGAAAATGGTGGGAACCAGGAGAAATCAGGCCAACAACTCATGTGAGGGCCAATGCAATGATTGGCCGAACAACATCCCCAATGATTTGGGAGGTGGAGTTAAAAACTTCATGGTGATGCTTACCCAATTTTCTTAGGTTATGAACAATAACCATAATAATGGGGAATTTCCTCCTTCACCAAAGAGGGAGCAACTGGATATCAAATGTTTTATACGGCAACGACCACCAACATTTAGTGGATCTTTTGATCCAGTAGTTGCAGAACAGTGGGTCAACTCCATAGAGAATATCTTTTCTGTGCTTCACTATTATGAGACGGAGAAGGTGACTCTATCCGTTTATTTTCTAGATGGAGAAGTTGATCAATGGTGGGATTTCATTAAGAACACCAATCCAAGGGGGTAAATTGAAGATATGGAATGGAAAGACTTTAAGATAATGTTTCTTAACATGTATTTCCCAAGAACTCTTCGCATGAAGATAGAGAGAGAATTCATAGAGATAAAGAAAAAAGAAGAAGAATCTGTCACAAGCAATGAAGAGAATTTCACAAGTCTTGCTAGGTACACTTCGGGTTTTGTTATCAACAATGGTAGAAAAATTGATAGATTCATTATTGGATTAAAACCAAACCTTCGAAAGTCTCTTTCAATTTGAGACTTTGGGAGTTATGAAGAAGTTTTTCGATGTTCCCTCAAAGTGGAGATGGAGTTTGTAGAATGGTCCCATGGCTATGGGGATAAGAAATGAAAGATGGAGTTTCAAGCTAGAGGATCTAATGACAAAAGTGGGAAGAAAACTCAACGACCCACATGCCAAAAATGTGGGAAGTTACACCATGGGAAGTGCCTCAAATGGATAGGGAAATGCTTCGAGTGTGGGAAAGAATGACACCATGCTCAAGAGTGTCGAAAAGACACAAAAAGGAAGGATAATGTAGCCGATGAAAGGAGAGAACCACTCATGGTTCAATGCTACAATTGTAGGGAGCTAGGGCACTATGCAAACCAGTGCACTAAACCTTGAGTTCTCGAGGGTAATCAGCGTCAGCATCCACTAAATCCAAAGGAAGAAAGGGAAGGTTTATGCCATCACTACTATAGAGGTGGAGCATGATAATGAAGTCGTACAAGTTACACTTCCTATTAACTCAAGAATGGAAAAATTCTTATTTGATTCGAGTTCTATGCATTACTTTATATCTTGAAAGTTTTCTAAAAATATAGAATCTAAGTCCCAAAGCCTTGAAGTAGAGATATCTGTAAAAACACTGAGTGGTGCAATCATTGAAACCCAAGTGTTTGACTCTTCTCCTGTTGGCGTATGTGGGAATATTCTTCCGAAAAATCTCATAATACTTCCCTTGGTGGAATTTGAGGATATAATGGTAATGTATTGTCTCTTTTTATATGGAGTAAATTTAAACTATCGGGAAAAAGAAATATCTTTTCATATTTTGAATCATCCCATGCTCCTCTACAAATGAAAAGAAGATCATGAATCTCCTTTGAAAAATCCTTCAATGGTGTGGGTGTTGATTCCCTATGAATAAGAAAACCTCGCCCAAATGGTTGAGTCGAAGGAAAGTGCCATCCTTGAGGAAATTCCCATTGTAAGGGAATACGGTGATGTATTTTCCTAAGAGTTACCCAGAATTCCCCCAGATCGTGAGGTTGAGTTCTCAATTGAACTCATACCAGGAGCTACTCCTATCTCTAAGTGTCCCTATGAGATGGATCCTATCGAACTGTAGGAGTTAAAGAAGCAACTGCAAGAGCATCTAGACAAAGGGTTCATACACCCTAGTGCATCACCTTGGGGTGCGCCAGTGCTCTTTGTGAAGAAACAAGTATAGCATCCCGCCTTTTTATCACATAAACTTTCATTACATTATACAGAACCGAGGATCTTTAAGGTTTAGTGTCTTGGAAACCAAGAACTTAAAAAATGAAAACATAAAAAAAACTCTTCTTAAACACTTGAAAGGATCCTCCTCATGTTAATCCCGGGTTCATTACTGCATCTCATAACCTGGGGACATACATCAAAAGAAAGGGTGAGCAGAAGGCCCAGTAAGGGAAACAAGTGGAAACATTTAACATGTGAACTTGGGATACATCAACAATGTCATGAAAAGAAATTTAAGGCATGAGAAAGAAATCATGAGATATATCATAATAAAAATAACATTTTTCATAACTTGAAGATGTGGCTACAACATTTAATATTGACAAACATTTCATTTCACCAAGGTCCATCCCCAAGGTGTCATTAAAAATTACCAAGGTTATTCACCAAGGTATGAGTCTAAAAAGTCATCTCTAGAGATTAAGTCTTTACCCAATGCATTGGAGCGCTATCTGGGCGCACCCTTGAAATGTCTTTATTATCATGTGAGCCACATATATCATCATCAATCATTTCATAAACAACCCATATAGTATAAAATAAATGGGTTTCATTTCATAATCATAACGTTTTAAAAAAAATTTAAGGACATGATCTTTATGTCACTTTAAACCCACAGAAAAGGGAAAGCGGGTTTCATGTATGTAAATCCTAGAATTTAAAATAGAAAATTTTGATATATATGTGAATACACCTGTAGAAATAAGAGCTTTGAGTATTCACTTAATAACATAAAATAATTTTGAGATAAAGAGGGGGGCATTTTGAGAAGAAAATTATGCAGCATAACGGCTACGTTACAGGGTTTTAGAAAACATTGAAAAGAGAGGGGACATGGTTCAAACATTCATAAATGACCCATAAAACAATAGGCGAACAGAATATATAGTATTTAAGAACATGGTAATGAAATTTTAATGATATACCATATGAAACGAAGAACTTGAAAGGAAGACAAAAATAAGATTTCTCTTATGAGAATTCGGCAGCCTAACGGCGTCACTTAAAACTTCCAAAAATGGATTAATGAGATCAAATAGGGTCTCTCATCATATGAACATAAATGATCAGTATTATATATATTGATATCATACCCAAACATAATATGAAAGAACTTGAAAGACTTGACCTGAAATTAGATCTTGAAAACGAGAAGGGTGAAAGAACCCCTTAGAAATTCGGCAGCCTAACGGCGCCACTTAAACTTCAACAAAAATGAATTGATGAGATCAAATAGGGTCTCTCATCATATGAACATAAAATATCAGTATGATATATTTAGAGATCATACCCCAAAATAATAAAAAAGGAACTTGCAAGACTTGACATGGAATTAGAACTTTGAAAAAGGAGAAAGGTGAAAGAACCACTTAAAAATTCGGCATCCTAACGGCGCCACTTAAAATTTAAAATACTAAATTGAAGAGATCAAATGGGGTATCTAATCATATGATAATAAAAGATCATTATGATAAATTTAGAGATCATACCCCAACATAATATAAAGAAACTTGAAATACTTTACATGAAAATAGATCTTGAAAAATGAGAAGGGAGAAAGAATCTGTTACAAAAATTTCGGCAGCCTAACGGCACCACTTAAAACTTCATAAAACGAAATAATGAGAGAAAGATGGGATCTCTCATTATATGAACATGAAAAGGGAAGTAAGATGAGTATAAAATAACATCCTTTAACATAAGAACATGGAGCATAAAAGAAATTAAATAAAAGAGATTTCTTGAAAAGAAAGAGAGAGGTCGGATCCCTTACCTTAAAACGTAACTCTTAAAACTAAATGGTTGGGACCTTGAGGGATTGGGGGCACCTTGGGAGGAATCCTTGGGAGGTAATGAGACTCTATCTTCGTTGGTGGAGAGTTTGGAGTCTAAAGGATGCGAGGATTGCTTGGTATTTATAGGGAAAATGAGGGGACAAGGCATTAATGGCCAAGGGACACCTCATTGGTGGGTTTCTCAAAACCATGTGCTCTCCCAAGATATTTCCCATGATGTTAGGCCACATGGGGCCCCCAATACAATAATTCATCACCTTTGGTCGGCCAACCCATAAAATATCTCATGACATCATCATGACACAGTTATGATGTCATTAAACATACCGAAACCCTAAAACTGTATTTTCACTTTTCACCGAAAATTCAACTTTCTCAGAAAAATCCCAAAATTTTACCTTAACCAAATATCAATGCTCTGATTTCAAAAATGAACTCCATTTTATAAAAATAAATTTCTAAATATTTTTAATTTATTTTTTAAATAAATACACTATTCACCGATCATTTTTTCAGAAAAATCCCCAAAAATTACCATAACATAATATCGATGCTCTGAGTTCAAAAATGAAATCCATTTTATAAAAATAATTTTCTAAATATTTTTAATTTAATTTTTAATTTAAAAACACTATTCATTCGAAAAAACTAATACTTGAATAATAATTTATGAAACTGTTTTTTAACCATTTTATTGAATCACATTACTTAATCAAGGTGCCTAGATTATATTAATACTTTCTTTAAGTGAGATTACTAATCCATTTGGTCACATTACTAATCCTAAGCATAAAATCACTATTCATAATTTACTATTCATCAAAAATTATGTTGATCTTATTAGACTCTAAATTTCATACTGAACATAATTGTAGAAGACCATTTTTTGAAAATCATTACACATTTTTAATTATTTATGGTTTAAATAAACATTTTTTAAAATATCCTTTTTCTAAAATTCATCAAAATATGCATACTGTATTTATCTGCACATTTGAAAATTCATAAACTTCATCATAAGAAGAAATAAAAATTTTTATTTAAAACAAAGGGTTACACAAGGCAGTTACGGTCTCCTTACATAGCCCCTTATCACACCAGCATAGGACCTAAGTGTAAGGTGTGCTAAGGTGAGAGAATCCGAGGGAGGCTCGGCCAACATCGCACAAGTAGTAATTTCTATCAGTTTGAACTTCTTGCGAAGTCAATTCCATTCTAGCTTCACACGATGAAGTTAGGCTTGGGTTTGGTCCAGAGTAAAGCCCAGTGGTGCTACCTCCTTCCCAAGTTCTGTTATATGGGCTTCGATCTGTCCAAGACTACTGGGTGAGGCCATCGAATCTTCTTTCTATATTAATTAACCAAGATTACTTGTATTTAGAGACAATAATCGAAACGTTTAGTTTCCAGTGGTCATATTGACCAATGGTCATATAACAGTCAAAACCCAATGGTCTCATTTTAATTATACTCATGTTATCAAATGAAACATTTTTTTTGAGTATAAAAATAAAATAAAATAACACACAAAATTAGGAAACAAGATTTATTCAAAATTTCGGGTCGTTACAATCTTCCCCCCTTAAAAAATTGCATCCTCACAATTTTTAAAATTGGGTTTTAAAATTTCATTGAAATTACCACATCGGAAAAAGAGTCATTAAAACTATTACTTTAAAAGAAAGAAAGAGAAGTACAAAGGTCACCCGAGTTAACCCACACTAGGATTCTATGTAGGAAAACATGGACATGGAGGAGAAAACAAAGGGTCAAGTTCTGAGGGAGAGTATTAGAAAACATGATTAGGAGAAATTTAACCATAAGAAAATCCCAAACTTATGATCTGTGTAAACGGTCTTTGATTACCTAGTAGGAAACGTAAACCAACAATGTTTTTGTTTTACATTCCTTTTCATAATTTTTAGGAATTCATTTACTACATAGAACAAAAACATAAGAAAATATACCTACCTTCATGTAGAGTTTCATCCTTTAATAAGTTTCTACCCAAAAATAATCCTTTCTCCAAATGATGAGCATTCAAAAACACTTGGTCTCATCAAAACACAAGAATCATCTTCTAGAGAATCACATAATCCACAAAAGATTAACTATCTATTTCTTCTATCTTTAAACATTATCCCAAAAACAAAAAGGGTAAGGTAAAACAACTCTTCAAAAAGAAAGAATCCCATAGGAATGGAAACTACTTTTAAATCTTCAAAGATCCAAGGTACGACCCAAAGTTCATCATAGACCATTCCATAAGTAACGGTCCTTAAAATTCCTCAAAATAAACCAAACTAAGATTGAAACCCAAATACAAGAAGGATTTGATAACATCGTCTTCCAAAATATACTTCATTGTTCATCTCCAAACAACATCAACCACTCCTAACATCTTATAACAAAAGTAGCTAACCTAAACATATTTTACCCAAGATAGGTTAATCATTCCCATAAGTAACCTAAATTATTATAAGTCCACCTTAAATTCATCGATTCTTCAAAATATAAGTCAACCTTACTCCTCAATGAAAATACTGTAGTAATCTATTTACCTCGACCATATAGTGTTCCTAAAATAGTGAACATCTTCCAAAATAATAATCATCTTTTAATCCCCTAATCATCTATGTCATATTAATACGGAAATCATCGCATTTCCTATCACATTGGTTGTTGGGACATGTTCTTCCATTTCCCACCATTAACTAAGAAGAGAAAGTATAATTAGGGGCTTAAATACTTAGCCAATAATCATGAAAAGGAACTTAAAGCATATAAGGATAACTTTTAGAAGAAAAGTATACCCTAAATTTTGATCCCCTAGGTCCCAATCTAGTTTATCCATGATCATATATTCTTATGTGAATCTTTATTTTATTTTATCTTTCTTCCATTAATAATGGTTCATACTAAGCTTATGAATTTACCAAAGCATATCCCCCGGGAGTTTCCTAACCAAGAGTGCAGCAAGGCCCATTTTCGTGTACTAGTTTCCATTCAAGTCTAGCTCAAAGTGGTGTTTTCGGGTTTTACCCCTATGTACATTTGTGCCAGAGCCACCTCTACCTGCTCGTATCCAGACAGGGATGTATTTTCTTGGCAACCCCTTACTCAATACTCACCAAAATACTAGGAATATTTCCTATATTTAAACTTTTCTATAGGGTTCTTCCAAGAGTTTTCATATCCTAATTTCCACAAATAACTAAACCATCCTTTGATAGCAACTATAGCATCCCGCATTTTTATCAGATAAACTTCCATTACATTATACAGAACCGATGATCTTTAAGGTTTAGTGTCTTGGAAACTAGGAACTTAAAACATGAAAACATAAAACACTCTTCTTAAACACTTGAAAGGATTGTCCTCATGTTCATCCTAGGTTCATTACTGCATCTCATAACCTGGGGACATACATCAAAAGAAAGGGTGAGCAGAAGGCCCAGTAAGGAAAACAAGGGGAAACATTTAACATGTGAACTTGGGATACATCAACAATGTCATGAAAAGAAATTTAAGGCATGAGAAAGAAATCATGAGATATATCATAATAAAAATAAAATTTTTCATAACTTGAAGATGTGGCTACAATATTTAATATTGACAATGATTTCATTTCACCAAGGTCCATCCCCAAGGTGTCATTAAAAATTACCAAGGTTATTCACCAAGGTATCAGTCTAAAAAGTCATATCTAGAGATTAAGTCTTTACCCAATGCATTGGAGCGCTATCTGGGCGCACCCTTGACATGTCTTTATTATCATGTGAGCCACATATATCATCATCAATTATTTCATAAAAAACCCATATAGTATAAAAGAAATGGGTTTCATTTCATAATCATAACATTTTAAAAACTGCTTTAAGGGCATGATCTTTATGTCACTTTAAACCCACAGAAAAGGGAAAGTGGGTTTCATGTATTTAAATCCCATAATTTAAAATAGAAAATTTTGATATATATGTGAATACCCCTATAGAAATAAGATCTTTGAGTATTCACTTAATAACATAAAATAATTTTGAGATAAAGAGGGAGGCATTTTGAGATGAAAATTATGCAGCATAACGGCTATGTTACAGGGTTTTAGAAAACATTGAAAAGAGAGAGGACATGGGTCAAACATTCATAAATGACCCATAAAATAGTAGGGGAACAGAATATATAGTATTTAAGAACATGGTAATGAAATTTTAATGATATACCATATGAAACTAAGAACTTGAAAGGAAGACAAAAATAAGATTTCTCTTATGAGAATTCGGCAGCCTAACGGCGTCACTTAAAACTTCCAAAAATGGATTGATGAGATCAAATAGGGTCTCTCGTCATATGAACATAAATGATAAGTATGATATATATAGAGATCATACCCAAAAATAATAGAAAGAAACTTGAAATACTTGACCTGAAAGTAGATCTTGAAAACGAGAAGGGTGAAAGAACCCCTTAGAAATTCGGCAGCCTAACGGCGCCACTTAAACTTCAAAAAAAATGAATTGATGAGATAAAATAGGGTATCTCATTATATGAACATAAAAGATAAGTATGATATATTTATAGATCATACCCCAAAATAATAAAAAAGGAACTTGCAAGACTTGACATGGAATTAGAACTTTGAAAAAGGAGAAAGGTGAAAGAACCACTTAAAAATTCGGCAGCCTAACGGCGCCACTTAAAACTTCAAAATACTGAATTGAAGAGATCAAATGGAGTCTCTCATAATATGATCATAAAAGATCAGTATGATAAATTTAGAGATCATACCCCAACATAATAAAAAGGAACTTGAAATACTTTACATGAAAATAGATCTTGAAAAATGAGAAGGGAGAAAGAATCTGTTACAAAAATTTCGGCAGCCTAACGGCACCACTTAAAACTTCATAAAACGAAATAATGAGAGAAAGAGGGGATATCTAATTATATGAACATGAAAAGGGAAGTAAGAGGAGTATAAAAGAACATCCATTAACATAAGAACATGGAGCATAAAAGAAATGAAATAAAAGAGATTTCTTGAAAAGAAAGAGAGAGGTCGGATCCCTTACCTTAAAACGTAACTCTTAAAACTAAATGGTTGGGACCTTGAGGGCTTGGTGGAACCTTGGGAGGACTCATTGGGAGGTAATGAGACCATAGCTTAGTTGGGGGAGAGTTGAGAGTCGAAAGGATGAGAGGATTGCTTGGTATTCATAGGGAAAGTGAGGGGACAAGGCATTAATGGCCAAGGGACACCTCATTGGTGGGTTTCTCAAAACCATGTGCTCTCCCAAGATATTTCCCATGAATTTAGGCCACATGGGGCCCCCAATACAATAATTCATCACCTTTGGTCGGCCAACCCATAAAATATCTCATGACATCATCATGACACAGTTATGATGTCATTAAACATACTGAAACCCTAAAACTGTATTTTCACTTTTCACCGAAAATTCAACTTTCTCAGAAAAATCCCAAAATTTTACCTTAACCAAATATCAATGCTCTGATTTCAAAAATGAACTCCATTTTATAAAAATAATTTTCTAAATATTTTTAATTTATTTTTTAAATAAATACACTATTCACCGAAAATTCATTTTTTCAGAAAAATCCCCAAAAATTACCATAACATAATATCGATGCTCTGAGTTCAAAAATGAAATCCATTTTATAAAAATAATTTTCTAAATATTTTTAATTTAATTTTTAATTAAAAAACACTATTCATCTGAAAAAAATAATACTTGAATAATAATTTATGAAACCATTTTTTAACCATTTTATTGAATCACATTACTTAATCAAGGTGCCTAGATTATATTAATACTTTATTTAAGTGAGATTCCTAATCCATTTGGTCACATTACTAATCCTAAGCAAAAAATCACTATTCATAATTTACTATTCATCAAAAATTAAGTTGATCTTATTAGACTCTAAATTTCGTACTGAACATAATTGTAGAAGACCATTTTTTGAAAATCATTACACATTTTTAATTTTTTATGGTTTACATAAGCATTTTTTAAAATATCCTTTTTCTAAAATTCATCAAAATATGCATACTGTATTTATCTGGACATTTGAAAATTCATAAACTTCATCATAAGAAGAAATCAAAATTTTTATTTAAAACAAAGGGTTACACAAGGCAGTTACGGTCTCCTTACATAGCCCCTTATCACACCAGCATAGGACCTAAGTGTAAGGTGTGCTAAGGTGAGAGAATCCGAGGGAGGATCGGCCAACATCGCACGAGTAGTAATTTCTATCAGTTTGAACTTCTTGTGAAGGCGATTCCATTCTAGCTTCACATGATGAAGTTCGTCTTGGGTTTGGTCCAGAGCAAAGCCCAGTGGTGCTACCTCCTTCCCAAGTTCTGTTAGATGGGCTTTGATCGGTCCAAGACTACTGGGTGAGGCCATCGAATCTTCTTTCTATATTAATTAACCAAGATTACTTGTATTTAGAGACAATAATCGAAAGGTTTAGTTTCCAGTGGTCATATTGACCAATGGTCACATAACAGTCAAAACCCAATGGTCTCATTTTAATTATACTCATGTTATCAAATGAAACATTTTTGTTGAGTATAAAAATAAAATAAAATAACACACAAAATTAGGAAACAAGATTTATTCAAAATTTCGGGTCGTTACAACAAGGATGGAACAATGTGGTTGTGTATCGATTATTGGGAACTCAACAAGATCGCCATAAAGAACAAGTATCATATCCCTAGGATTTATTACTTGTTCGATCAGTTAATAATAGATTAATACTTCTCAAAGGTGGATCTTCGTTCTAGATATCATCAGGTAAAGGTGAAGAAGGAAGATATTCAGAAGACTGCCTTCCGTACAAGGTATGGGCACTATGAGTTTCTATTGATTCCCTTCAGACTTACTAATACCCCTGAAATCTTCATGGATTTGATGAATAGAGTCTTTAGACATTACCTCGACAAATTTGTGGTAGTGTTTATTGATGATATTCTCATATACTCCAAGAGCAAGGAGGAACATGAAGAACATCTAAGACTTGTGTTGGAGACATTAAGGAAGGAAAAGTTGTACGCCTAGTTCAAAAAGTGTGAATTTTGGATGAAGCAAGTCACGTTCTTGGTACATGTGATCACAAGTGAGGGAATCTCCATGGATCCTTCAAAGACAAAGGTTATTGAGGAATGGACCAGGCCCTCTAGTGTCACAGAAATCCGTAGTTTTCTTGTATTAGCTGGGTACTATCGATGTTTTGTGAGAAACTTCTCATGATTGTCAAGCCTACTAACTAAGTTAACAAGGAAAGGCGTAAAGTATGTCTGGATGGAAGAATGTGAGGGAAGCTTCAAGGAGCTAAAGAGAAGGCTGATCACTGCACCTGTACTCATACTACCAAAAAGTGGAGAATGATTTGTGATATACAGTGATGCTTCAAAGAAAGTATTGGGTTGTGTACTCATGCAAAATGATAATGTGATAGCCTATGCCTCATGACAGTTGAAGATCCATGAGCAGAACTCCCCGACGCGTGATCTAGAGCTGGCAGCCGTAATTTTTGCCTTGAAAATCTGGCGACAGTACCTTTATGGTGAAAATTATGACATATACACCAACCACAAGAGCCTAAAGTATATATTCACACAAAAGGAGATCAACATGCATCAAAGGATATGGTTAGAGATAATCAAGGATTACGATTGCGCTATTCACTATCATCCTGGAAAGGTGAACAAGGTAGCTGATGCTCTAAGCAGAAAAGAACCTGCTACTCTATCCATGTTTCGGATTGATAAAGACCCTATCTTCTTGGATATGCAAATAATGGATTTGTAAATCATAAGGGTAGGGGATACATCCTACCTTTCCCAAATGATTGGTCAACCATCCATCCAGGAGAATATTAATGAAGCACAAAGGGATGATGTGGAGATACAAAAGAGGGTGAATGCAGTAAAGGAAGGGAAGCTACAGGAGTTCCATATCGATGATGATGGTGTGATTCAGTTTGGAACGCAGCTTTGTGTGCCTTCATCACCCGGGATAAAGAAGGAGCTATTGGACAATGAACATATATCAACATTCTCTATCCATCCTAGGAGTACCAAGATGTACTGTGATCTCTGAGAACACTTCTGGTGGGATAACATGAAGAAGGAGAATGCGGAATATCTATCAAGGTTCTTGGTATGTCAGCAAGTTAAAGTTGAGCGACAAATTTCCAAAGGTCTGATGCAACCATTGCCTATACCCATGTGGAAATGGGAAAATGTTACTATAGACTTTGTCATGGGTCTCACGAAGACGTCAAAGGGATATAATGCGATATGGGTTGTGGTTGACCGACTCGCCAAGACTGCCCATTTTTTTTATTCGATAAGATCTCTCGCTTGAACAACTTGCAAAGATATATGTGAAGGAAGTGGTGAGACTGCATGGTGTTCCACTCTCAATTGTCTCTGACCATGATCCAAGGTTCACATCTAAATTATGGAGGATCCTTGAACAAGCTTTGAGTACTCAATTAAATTTCAGCATGGCTTATCACCCCCAAACTAATGGCCAGTCTGAAAGAACTATTCAGACGCTTGAAGATATGCTAAGAGCATGCTCTCTAGAATTCAAAGGTGGATGGGATCAGCATCTCCCATTGGTTGAGTTCTCATACAAAAATAGCTTCCACTCGAGTATTCAGATGGCTCCATATGAATCTCTGTATGGAAATCGATGTAGAACTCCAACCTGTTGGGATGAAGTTGGAGAAAGAAAGCTACTTGGACATGATCTTGTGAAAGATATGACAGAGAAGGTTGAATTCATCTAGAAACACATCAAAGCTGCTCAAAGTCGTCAAAAGAGCTATGCTAACAATCATCTAAGGGACTTGGAGTTCGATGTTGGGGATAAAGTCTTCCTTCAAATATCTCCATGGAAGAGAGTCTTGCGATTTGGGAAGAAAGGGTAGTTAATCCCAAGGTACATTGGCCCCTTTGAGATCCTTGACCGCATAGGAGCCTTGGCCTATCGTCTTGAACTTCCACCGAATATGGCTCAAGTTCATGATTTGTTTCATGTATCACTACTGAAGAAGTACATACCAAACCCCTCACATGTACAAAACTAAAAGGTGGTGCAGCTGGAAGATGATCTCCCCTATGAGGAGCAACCAGTAAAGATTCTGGATCAGAGAGATAAGGTTTTACGCAACAAGACAACCTATCTTTTCAAATTGTTGTGGAGGAACCATAAGTTTGAGGAAGCAAATTGGGAACCAGAAGAGGCAATGAAGGATAAGTACCCACACCTTTTTGTGTAAAGTGAAATTTC
Organism: Viscum album; assembly: GCA_963277665.1. NCBI lineage: Eukaryota > Viridiplantae > Streptophyta > Magnoliopsida > Santalales > Viscaceae > Viscum > Viscum album. The sequence continues at coordinate 1,946,369,959 of OY728148.1, forward strand.
AGGGGTGAAATTTCTTAAGGGGGGAGAATGTAACGACCCAATGTTTTTCAATGGAAATTCCCTTCTTATAAATATGTCATAAAATCACATGAAAACACAACATAATGAACTACTAAGTGCTAAGTGACCATTAAACACAATTTTTTCACTTCTGTATTGGGAATTTTGAGAATCTGACATACACGGTTGTGTTCAAGATGATTTTTGGAGTCTAATGAAACAAAATTATTTTTTGGTGAATAGAAACCTACCCTTATGAATATTAATAAGACCCTTATGAATATTAAATCATCCAACATAAGAGTAACCTTACCCATGAATAATTAAATAAAATTTAGACATCTTAGAAAGTTACAATTTGACCTTAGTAAACGTTTTGGTATTTTGTAAGTCATAAATAATTAATTATAATTAATTAATTAATTTGAAAGAAAATTTATTTTCTTAAAATGTGTTCATAAATTAAAAAATCATTTTCTTATAGTTTTTATATAATTTTATAAGACCCTACGTAAGTTTTCAAAGCACTATAAAATCAGTTTTAATTTTAAAAATTGTTTTTAAGGAAATTATGGTTTTAATTAAATATTAAATTAATAATATATAGAAAATTATTTTTGAAAAATGGACTTAATTTTTGGATTCTACATGTCAAAAAATGGTAGGGGTAAATTTTTGGGATTTTTCTAAAATACTTGAATTTTTTGTGAATAGTAAAACACATTAATTTACAGTATAAATACATTATAATTAAAACCCACTATTACTGACATCACAAGTGATGTAAGCACCCAAATATCGGAATCACATGCCATATTTACTATTATTAGTCATGGATTTCTCACTATTCCTTGTCTTAGGGGAAATTAATAAACTAATGAATTTTATATTAAGGAAACCCCTCTCCCCTCCACTATAAAAACCACCCTTCACACCCTCATTTCCTCACACCTCTCAAGATCCAAGACTTCTTTAAACCCTTACCAAACATCCTCCCTATCCCCTCTATGATGTCCAAGATCTGTTGGTCTCATCAAAAGACCAAGCCTAGCTTCCTCAAGGAGGATCTCAAGAGGAAGATTTAAGAGGTAATTTATCTCCCTCTTCTTCTTTAATTTCCTTTCTTGTTCAAGTTCATTTCTTGATCTCTCCCCACCCATATTCATCCTAATGGTATTTTAACTCTAGTATTATAAATCTACTAGAATTTTATGATGATAATGAGATATTATATCATCCAACCCCCTTTCCCTCTTCCTTTAATTTTATTAAAGAGAACGTTGTTCGTGAGGTGTTAATTTATCACATTCAAGAATGACAAGTTTTCTTCTTCCATTTCTACCTTCAGATCTGGTCATGAAACCATTTTTATGGTTGAACCAGAATATTTTATATGTATTATATCCTATTTAAAGTTCTATAACAAACTTATGACCATATTTCAAGTGATAAAATAAAACAAGTTCATTATGATCGAAAAATTGCTCAAATTAACCCAAACAATCATCATTTAATTATTATCTAATGATACATCCACATGGATATAATATGATTCCTTATTAGATAATTCAATACCTTGTAATATCATTAATAACATGTAATATTAGTTCTGGATGTTTACCCATGTTCTACCCAAACATCAATTTAAGAATACAAGTGAACCACTCAAGAAAACCAAAAAAACAAACATTCCCGAATAATGTTTTTAAACTCTATAACTCATACAAAGGAACATAAAATAACTTAATGAAACCATTATGAACCATATTAATGTACACAAGGTTTTTTATTTCTAATTAATTAATATAATGTCATTATACATGACATGAAAGAGAAGAAAGCATTCTGATACAAGGTAAGGGGAAATTCTCGAACCCAACTTTCATCCTTCGGGTTCTCCCTCTTTCACTCCATTTTTGATATGGTTACTCCTTAAAAATAATTTGTTATTCATTGTCTTTCCTTTTATGGGATATACATGTTTACCACTACTATTTATGTCAAACAAAATGTTTTCCAAAAGAACTCTTCTTTTAAGAACTCACCTTTTACTTCTCATTCAAGGTTAATGGTTCTTGTATCAAGTATGTTATTCCCTCTCTATTTTGGGAACCCAAAGTTTATGAATGTGTTCTTATGAGATGTAACCAATTACTTTACATGGGTTAGTTATGTTCAATTTTGATATATTTTCCATGTGGCAATCATGATGATGATAATGTTATGATGTGACAGGTGCACCCAGAATTATATAGCGCAATATGAATGGCTGAATGTGACGGGTGCACCCAGAATTATATAGCGCTCCAATGAATTGGGTAAAGTGATGAATATCATGAGTAAATTTGAATTGATGTTTGAACAAGATTCTATCTTGGTTCACAAGTATGTGTGGTATTTAACCACTAAGACATGATGTTTCATTTTTTATGCATTGCCACATTTCAAGTCTTATATTTATGCTTCCTCTCATGTTCATAATCTTTTTCCCATGTTATGATTATACTCACCCCATGCTATATTGTTCTTATCTATCCTTTTACTGGGATTCTAGCTCACCCATTTTGATTTATATCCTTTTGTGGAAATATGTACTAAGGAGAGGACAAGTTCCAATAATAATCTATAGAAGAAGAAATTAAATAAATATTTATGCTTGATGTTGTAATTGTTATGTTTGGTCCTAGTTTTCCCAAGAAACTAAACCTTTGGATCCTCTATGTGTAATACTATTATGTTTTTTATCATTAAAATGATGTAATAGTAATGTAAGAAAAGGCAGGGTCGCTATAGTCACACTCCTGGGTGGCTCCCAAGCAAGTGTCGCCTCAATCTTCGCTTGATCTACTGAAAATCCAACCTATGAGATGACGTGTCCCAAGAAATGAACCTCTCGAATCCAGAACTGGCACTTTGAGAGCTTACCATAAAGTTGGTTCTCTCGGAGTGTGTCCAACACTACCTACAAATGGTAGGAATGTTCCTCCTCAGTAATCGAGTAGATTAGTATGTCGCCGATGAAGACTGAGAAAAAGAGATCATGGTATGGCTGGAAGATCCTGTTCATGAGACACATGAACACTTCCAGAGTGTTGGTTATGCCAAAGGGCATAACCAAGAACTCATAGTGGCTTTACCGACACCTGAAGTCCATCTTCTGCACATCCTCGTCTCGAACTCTGAGTTGGTGATAGCCTGATCAGAGGTCTATCTTCGAGAACCATCGTGGTCCCCTGAGCTGATCAAAGAGATCGTCAATCCTCAGGAGTGGGTACTTGTTCTTCACGGTCACCTGGTTCAGGAAACAGTAGTCAACACAAAGCCGCAAACTCCCATATGCCTTCTTGGTGAATAGAATTGTTGCTGCCCAGGGAGAAACACTGGGCCGAATGAATCTCTTCCCCTGCAAGTCCTCCAGTTGTACCCAAAGCTCATGAAGCTCAAAAGGAGCCATCCGATATGCTGGAGTAGATATCGGTATCGTCCCGGGGTATAGGTCAATGTAGAAATCCACCTATCTATGTGGAGGTAGTCCTGGGACATCTTCAGGAAAAACATCCACATACTGGTCCACCATTATAGGATAAGTCGGACTCTCCACATTTACTTCTCCAAGGGTATGGCAAGCCAACTGGTGAGTGATCAGCTATACCCTCCTTAGAGTAAATCTATCATATGCTGCAAAGGTTCCCTTCTCACTGGTGATGGTGAAACTGGACTCATCTGTGCGGACACACCACACTTTCCACCTAATACAGTCAATTTGAGCATGGAATTTAGATAATCAGTCCATACCCAAGATGATGTCGTAAGGCCTCGATGCCGCTACGAGGAGATCCTAGCCGAAGCTCTCGCCTCCTAGAGTAAGCTCACACTACCAGCACTAGTGCGTAATCATCAAGTCTACTCCTGTAAGAGTCTCTAGCCGTAAGGATTGAGCCAATGGCCCCGTCGAAATCTCCGAGCTCCGAACAAGGGTAGTGTCTATGAAAGAATGATTGGCACCTATGTCTATAAGAACTGCAACTAAGGTGGAGTAGACACAGATAGTACCTCAAATAATCTCTGGATCTCCGTGGTCATAAGCCTCAGCTACCTGAAGCTGAGCTCTCCCATGTCCACCTGCTCCCTGCAGTCAGGGCGGACCTCCTGGTGGTGGTGGTGGAAACACCTCGAAACGTCGTCCACCACCAGCTGCTCGACCAGCTCTTATGCCACATCCGCCTACGCCCTGCGGACCGCCTCGATCGAACCTCTGCCTCTACCTGGGAGGTCCCTCAACTGCCTGCTGATCATCTGAACGGTGGGTCGAACAGTCATGAACCATGTGACCATGCCCACCGCATGAGTAACACTGCCTGCTCCTAGCAGGTAAGTCACAACCCCGGGTTCCCCACACAACTGATCCTGAGTCCTGCGGTCATCCACCTATGGTTCTGGTCCTCTTGGACCTCTGTGTCATCTGTCTACTGCCAACTGCAGAAGACTCTGCTGCATGTCGACTAGTGGTGGGTCTCGCTGCTGGTGAGTGATCTGCAAGGAAACTCTCCACTAGGAGGGCTCGCTCCAACACTCCTACCTGCGTCAAAATTCTGAGGGAGATCATCGATGCCCTAATCTCTCACCTGATCCCCTGCTCGAAAGTCTGGGCCCTGAAGAATGGGTCTCGTACCATATCTGTGGAGTAGCGAGAGAGGTCATTGAACCTCGCTGAGTACTGCACCACTATCATGCTACCCTATTGTAGATGTAGTAGCTCTTGTATACGCACCGCACGAAGGGTGGCTGGAACAAACTCCACCTAGAACAGGCTCTCAAAGTCTGTCTAGAGTAATGTTGCCTCGACATGCACCTGGAGCATCAGGCTCCACCATCTGCCTGTTGCTGACTGAAGGAGACTGGCAGCAAGGATCACCATGTAGTCTGTTGGTGTCCCTCCTAGCCAGAAAACTCTCACCATAACCTCTATCCAATCCTCAGCCGCCTGTGGGTCTATCTCTCCCCGGAACCTGGGTGGACTCTGGTGCTAGAACTCATGCAATGTGCTCAAGCGGTGTGCATCGTCTGCTGCTGGGTCTGGTGGCATTGGTGACCCAACGGGTAGTAGTACCGCTGGTGCCTCCACTAGTAAAGGGCTCTGCACTGAGGCCTCATCACTCGGTGGGCTGTCAGAGTGTACGACTCTCGGGGCTCTAACTAGTCGTCTACGGGGAGGCATCCTAAAAGAAACAGATGCAACACGGTCAAAATTTTATACCTGGTGAGATAACCTGGTTGACCTGACTTAAGAAAACTTTTGAAAACACACACACAATCAGTATTTTCGTGAACTAAGTCGGAAATCAGTAGTCAGGGTCCTTGTGTATGGATACTTCAGTCATCGCACCAACACTGAACTCCCTAAACTAAAAACCACACTCAGTACCTTCAACACTATTGCTTCATAGAAAAGAATGATCTGAGTCCAAAGTTCTGCGGTAGAACCTCCCTCTGATACCAATTTTTCATGACCCGTCCTCGAGACCCATGTCGTGACTACCCCAAGCCCGCCTTCCATAGGCCAGGGGATGGCGACTAGAACCAAAGGCATAAATTCCAAAGCTAGGAAGGCATTGCCTTTATAAAAAGTAAACACACACAATCAGAGTACACAACTGGAAGCAAAGCACTAATAAATATTGTATACAGAAGAAGTGATGGAAAGTAAAAGGGGCCAGAAATACAATCCCAATAGTAAAGTATAGGTACAAATGAAAAAAAGGAACAAATAGCTGAAAGGTAAAGGGTAGTTCCTGGATCATCCTCTAGGGTTCCTACCTAAAGGGTAGGTACATATGGCCACCTCAGCACTCCACTTCTATCAGACTCCTCTATGTACCGACTCGTCGTAAGGTCTACCTCTGGGAACCATCCAGCCTTGGCGCTCTCGACCACTGTCAGCGTTGTCCGTCATCTGCATCCAACACAACGAGGTGCGGGCATAACCCATGTAGGGGTGAGTATAACGATACTCAGTAGGGACCCCGAGACCCTTGAGGTCTCACAATATCCAACAAGGATAACCACAAAGTAAAGAAACAACTGATAACCCTTACTTAGGTATATGCTCGTAAATATATCTAATATATATAGTAACCCATCTCAATTATGAGGTAAACACAAAAGTCATTGACTCATCTCAAACCAGGATTTTATTCTAGGGTGGTATCATGTAACACTCCCAGTCACACTGTCTAAACCTCAACTACTGGTGTAATCCTCCTCTATAAAGTACCGGGGGCCTGCTGCGTCACACATAGGCGCTTCCCACTATCCTGGACTACTGTGGTACTCCTCCTGTCGAGTACCGTGGGTCTGTTGCGTCACACAAAGGCACTCCACACTGTGGGTCTGTCGCGCTCACACAGAGGTGCTCCCCCTTGTAGCCTTCTGAGGTACTCCCCCTATCAAGTACCGTGGGTCTGCTGCGTCACACAGAGGCGCTTCCCACTTTGGTTCTACCATGCTCACACAGAGGTGCTCCCCTACTAGGCTAGTTGAAACACTCTAAGTCGAAAGGTCAGCAGTCGTCAGGTCTCAGCCAGCTACTAAGTCTCAATACTCCGCACGCTCGTCTCCGGGAGGATCCGCTCCATGAGCTACTAGTAGATACTCCAACTATCACAAAGTCCCATTTATAAGTATCTCAAAGGTCTTCCTCATCATAGGGGTCTCAACGCAACAGACGGCGCATCAATCAGATGCCCGGTCTATGAGTTATTGGCATTTCTGTCTCAAGGGCCCAGTTGATATTTAGGTTCAAACCAACACGAAAAAACTCCAACTATGTCTAAACCTCAAGTGGGATATGGAAAAAGAACCTTCTCTCTCTAATATTTCCATCACCACAGACGGTTCATCGATCGGACACTCGTAGCCCTAGATATTGGCGAAAAGGTGTAAACTGGCCAAATAGGTCCGGGTCCGGTCCGACCCAGTCCGACTGACCCGGGCCGACCCGGGTCCAGACCAGGTTCTGACTCGATCCGCGAGTCTGACTCGGTCAGAGGGGGCAGCCTGACCCGAGTGGTCAGCCTGGCCCGAGTGGGCGGCCTGGCCCGATGGCGGCCCGGCCCGGTGGTGGACTACCTTGGATGGGAGGCCCAGCCTGATGGCGGCCCGGCCCGGTGGCGGCCCGGCGGCCAGGGGGTCCGGTTGGCTCAGCGGCCCGGTTGGCCCGGCGACTCGGTCAGCCTGTCCGCCCGGCGGTCCAGCGGGGGTCCACCTTAGCCGCAGCTAGGGGGAAACCACGTGCCCCCTGGCTACCCGAACGGCTTTTCCGTTTGGGTGTGATCCGAAACCGGCACCAGGTGGCGCTGGTCTAGTGCACGTGGGACCCGATGAGGTCCCGCTCCTCCCGGATGGCCGAGCGGCCAGCCGCTCCCCCTTCTCCGTCACGGCCTACCTTGACTGTGGCTCCCCTGCTCCGCACGGCGTGACAGCGTCGCGCCTCCTCCGCCGCAACTCGGCCTGGTCGCGGCCTCCAGCTCCTCCGCGTGGCGCGACGGTGTCGTACCACCTCTGATGTGGCCCGGCATGGCCGCGGCCCCCTACTGCCCTTCGCGCGGGGTGACGGCACCACCCACCTCCGCCGCGGCCTGTCATGGCCGCGGCTCTCCTTCCACGCGGCACGACGGTGTCGCGCCCTCTTGGCGACCCGGCGACCTTGCGCTGCCGGTTTTCTTCGTGGTCGGCCTGACGCTAGCCGTCGTTGCTCCACCTCCATCGTCAATAAATAAGGATAATCAAAGGGGATGTGTTGGGCCTTGTTCGTGTGTCATGATCGCTCCTCGTTATGGTGTTATCATTCCGTTCTCAAACCATAAATTGAACAACGAATATCGGGAATAAATTCAACTCAAATCCCCCTACCTCATTTGTCAATCGTTGACGAAGTCACAGGAAGGCAGCGTCGACTTGTCGATGTCAGAAAAAGAAGTGGACAACCGTCGTTGGAAGATGAGCATTCATAGGGGAAGAAGTCGAAGATGGCGTTCTTCACGGTCGTCTCCTTCTCTTTTGGCAATGTTGAAGATCGATGAAGGAGTTAGACGATCTTCGGTGAATGATGAAGAGGCGTTCTTTACGTTCTTCATTGAGAGGATTAAGCATTCTTCCTGGGTGAATTCTTTCTCTCCCCAAAGCTCCACCAAGATGCCAACCAAAAATAATATATGAAGTTGTCTATTATTTGTTGGCACAACCATCCAAATTATTATGTTTAATTAAATGATACAACTCATTTAATTAATGGGTGGTGTTAGCTCAAATAATTAATGGGGGAAGGTGAAGAGTTTCATCCGCCTTTATGGGGAGTTAAGGGGGGTTTAAAGCTATTGTAGGCCCCACCAAGGACATCTTCCCAAGGTAGGTTATGTGCAGGTGGTCCCCACCACCATAACCTCTCATGGGAGGTTATGGTGTGGTGGCCCTCACCGCTAACCTCCTCCTGGAGCTTTAACCACCAAAAATAAAAATAAAGCTAACACTTTATTTTTATTCGATTTTAATATAAAACCCCAAAAAATAACTTCTATTCTCGTTAGAACGCAACTGCAGTGAAGGTCTCACTATGAAATTATCGACGTTGCGAGTTCAATGGTGCCCTCGGATTTCAGTTCTGAGCACCGATTCAAAAGTTATAAAAACCTGCTCATACGTTTACTGAACTTACCCGAACAAAACTTTAGAAATTGATTCTGTACACACCGGGCCTCAAAATCAAGAGCCTTAAATTTTCGCGGACTCGTAAAAATCCCATGAATTTAATAAAAAAAATTCCACAAAATTTCCGGGTCTTTACACCCTCCTCCTTCCTCTCCCTTCTTCTTACTCTTTCCTATTTCCCTCACAATGGTGTGAGGTGTACTAAACCCTAGGGTTTTCTTACAATATGATTTTTGGGTTTTCATTTTCACCTAAGGTTTCTCTTCATCTTTTATGGTTCATCGGACTTAATTAAAGTAGATTTGTTTCCCACACATCAAAGTTAGTGTTTTTTTCTCCAATTAAGGTAGGTTTTCCCTTATTTTAGGGATTTTAATTTATAAACCTTAATTGATTGTGTTTTTAATCCCTTATTTTGATATAAATTGATAATATTAAATATATCTAAAGATGATTGAATTTAGAAGCATGTTGTGCATGATTTTTATTTCAATTTAAAGGTTTTTCTAATAATTAAAACTTTCATAGAAATTTGTTTTAAATAAAATGTTCATACCTTGTGGTGTTAAAAGATTGAATAACACATGTAAATTATTTGTGTTGTTTTTTAAATTTGTTATGAATATTTAAAGTGGGAATTTAAATTAACTTTTTATTTTAATTGTAATTTCAAGTAATAATTGAAATTACAAATATCAATATATTATTTCAAGTATTTGTTTTAAATTAAAAATGTGTGGATTTTAAATATTTTTGACATGCTGGGTGGTTATACCCATATAAAAATTTATATATATATATATATTTATTTATTTATTTATATTTATATATAGATATATAAGTGTATATGAGTCTAACTATAAAAGGGGAAAATTGGGAATTTAAATGTTATACTCAAACTTTATTTTCAAATTGTTACTTAAGTAGATTTATAAAATAAACTATAAATCCAAGTTGGAACTTTTAAATAAATATTTAAAACCTTTGTATGATTTGAAAAAAAAACCTTGGTTGTTTTTTATCTTATTTGATTTGAAACTACCCTAGGTGGATTATTATTTTTATGTGATTATGGAACCTATGAAACTTATTTTTGATGTTTCACTATATTTCTTGTGGTTATTATTATTATATCTTCATGGGAAGCCCTATTTCTTAGGTAATAGAACCTATTTTGGTATGGGTTCCCTTACACTATCTATTCATAGTGAAGTAAATGTGATGTAATTTCCACTATATAGCACGTCATTCTATTCCAACTAATTGAGGTTTTCCCTATTTAGTTATGTTAGTTCTAGTTTTACCCTATCCTTAGTGAACCTTAGGGTGTTTATCCAATGATTCTTCTTCTAAAATAAATGCTTTCTTGAGTTCCTCTAAATCATGTTTCATTTTATACTATCAATTATTTGTATCGTCTTTAAAATTTATTTAGACTTATTCATTTATATCCAAAAATTATTTTATAATGTATCAAAAAGATCATTTCAAAATTGTTCTATTTATTTGATGGTGACTTGTAGAGTCACGGGAAGTTATGTTGTTGTTTGGTTTTGTTTTGTTTGGTTTTAGTTTCTTTTATTACATCGTCCATGTAAAAATTTTACTTATTTCTATGAATAGGGGATAATTATATATAAAAGAGTCCATAAGGGTAGTATAGGCGGCTATTGTTTTCTTCAAATGGGGTGGAGATTGAGGGTGAGTGGAGGGATTAGTTAATTTATATATATTGTGTGTATAATTTTGTTCTATAGCTTTTATTTTATTTGAATGTTTATTTGATTATAGTGTTTATTTTCAATGTATGGATGGGTCATACCCATTTTTTATTGTTTTTATTAAACTTTTTTATTGGGAAAAACCATTCCCGCTATCTAATCTTGATGCCAACAATGCTTGACACCACCCTCGGGTGATCAATAACGTGCCTCAGGAATGTTACAGGCTAACTCAGGTATCCGATAGAGGGATGTCTCGAGCTAGTCTATGAAAAATAGTATCATATCATAGGTTATTATGAGGGAATAGGTTTTAGAATTCCCGTTTTTATTTAGGTATTAATGATATATTGGAGTTAGTATCCTTGAAGCTTGGGTGGTTGGGTGGGTGACTGATCACCATTTCTTGTAATGAAACCTGAGTTACCATGGGATATCGAGATTTGAATTTTGATTTTGGATTTTAATTTTGATTATTTATTATCATTTTTGAATAATGTTGATGATTTTATTAATTAAGATGGTATTATATGGATTTCTTGAAAACTTTTTGTGTTTTGGGATGAAATGGGAGTTGAAATGGAGGTACCTAGTAAGATTTCATGGCCTAAAAAACCATGTGAATCCTGAGTACATGGTTCTGTTTGGTTTCATATAAATATAATAACACTTATTTAACACAACAAAATTAATTAGAAACTAAATATTAGGATCCCCATGAAAGATAATATGAAGCTTCATAAAATACTAAAATGAATAAATGTTATAAATTTGGCATACCTTACACAAAATAATCCACTACATCATATTTGAATTCCATTTCATGGGTTTAATAAAGATCAATAACTGGAAAAATATTCCCACCTCTAGTGAATATTCGTGGTATAATTTGAATCATAAGATGTTTGAATGGAATTCTCCTTTTCTCCATGATATTTTAGTACCTATATATGAAAAGTAGGATAATGAAAGAGAGTAATTGGTCAGGTATTATCGTCAAAGCATGAGGATCTAAATCCACACCCCCAGTTCCATTATATGTTAGTAGGGTTTATAAAACCTAAGGACTCTCCAAGTTGGTGTATTAATTATGCATCGTATGAATTTACTCCTTTTCTATTTCATATCAATATAAATAAATTTAATTTAATGGTATCTTACATCCAGAACACATGAAATAATATACCCAATGCATGAAAATAATAATTTACATGCAATTAGAAATATATCCCATAAATATATCATATATAAATATATATGCATATCTAATTTAATATCCCACTTACACTAAATCCTAATATATTTTGGTCCATTTCACCTTATATTGTACCATATAAATTAACTTGTGAAACCATATCCAAAACAACTTTTGGAAATCTTTCAAAACACTTTTGTAAATCTATCATTAACTTCACCTTGTATCACATCATATTCAATAGATTTTGAATACCTATATAAAACACTTGTGGATCAACTCTAAAACGTTTTTAAAGTATCTATATAAAGTAAAACTCAATCCGCATTCAATGAAACACAATGTGGGAACCCATGGGCCTTTATATCATTGAAAATAATATGAATATTTAGATCCATATATATAAGAAAAGAGTGACCTCTAGAAAAGTGTTAATGCTACTCAAACTATAAAGGGGTCTAGTATTATCTACATCAAACACAAGTATCTCTATACCTATTTCCACCAATCTAAATCACATAAAAATTTGAATTCTAATATTTTCCCTTTGTACAATACATTGAGTAATCATGAGGAATAGAGCATATCAATCCCATATATCCAACTATTCTATTCTTGATTCTAAGAGTGTAAACGAATTTTATTGATCAATACATCACATGTCATTGATTTTAATGAATAAGTACATCATATTTACCTTATCCCAATAGATATACAATATCTAGGTGTTTCCGAACACTCCCACAATCTGTATCAATTGAGGTCCCAGATGTCATACTTAGCAAATGTGGGGACAAATCCCATCTTGGTTAAGCTCCAACTGACTACATGCTCAAAAAAATACCCTAACACCCCCATATTAGATAAGTAAATGTGTATAATTATGTAATTAGGGTATCAAGGTATTAAATTTATCATGATAGGTATCTTTAAGATCCTGAGAGTTTTTTAAAAAAAATAGTACATTCGATAGCATACAAGATACGCCACATCGAGCTTTAACGAACAACTTAATATTATTTATTAAATGTAACCATTATAACCTATGAATTAAATTGGAGGGAATGTGTATTATTAACCACATTAAAAAATATATAATGGTCCTAATTATTTCTAATTTATTAATTATTTATTTTTAAATTCTTGGGACCACTTGGTGTATAAGTTGTGTTTGTTGTCAACAAGTGTCAATAATTGTCAAAATGAAGAAGTAACTCCAAATTGAATGAAGATTGATTGAAGTGAAGATTCCTAGAGAATTGTTATGGATTAATAGAATTGGATTCCACACTTGGGAAATTCTCCATGTTGATAATATCAGATGATTGATGCACTGATCTTAAAGTTCAATGAACTTGTATCAAAATGTGATACATGGTTTACAACATTTAATTATCATCCTATTTAGGATGATTTAATATTGAAATTTTTATCATGAAAAAGTTAGAATAATCATGTTCTTTACATGAAGTGGAGATCATGGAAAAGATGAGAGAATGAAGAGAAGAATAAGGTTAAAGAAGAGGTTTGGACTTTAAGGTAGCCATGCATGAGGTTGGTTTGTGTTTAATGATGGACATGCATTTTTGTGCATACTCAGTTTTCTACCAAGTATTTTTGTGTGTCTTACTTAAAAAATGGGTCCATCCCACGAGCTAGCTACCTAGCCTCAACTTGATGCACATGTGGGACCACAGGGGGTCGACCACACACATGGGGAAGCCAAGGCAAATCCAGTCTGAAAGAGGTGCATGGGGGCCATGTATAAGCCCCAAGGTGTGCATAGTGGGAGCTAGGTGAATTCCCAAGGAGGTAGAGTGGGATCTAAGAGCACGCCCATGGAGAACTGGTGTGGGTGGCATCAGAGGGGGGAGAGGAGAATTATGAGCAGTTGGTGGGGGGACTTGCTTGATAAACCATGGGAAACCCGCGACTCCAATTTGATGTGGGATGCGTTTTAAAAAAGGTGAATGTAATCTCTATCATCCATCCAATCACGCGTCTTTCTCTACCATCTGATCAGTTTTGGCATTTGATCATCCAAATCTCCACCGCTCATCTGATCCTACGCCCTGCGTGTTTGAGTTAAAGTCGGCAGATCCTCCCACAGTATTTGAAGAACCATTCCATTGTCTTCAACCTCCTGTGATATCTTTCACCACTGAATCTCTCTGAAGATAATGAATGATCACATCCGAACCACCATGCCTTATTATTTTGACACCATGAGGATCGTCAAATCAAACTGAGACCATTCATGCAATCTACGTCTTGCATTCATGTGATATATTGAAGAAGAATGATTGGCTGAGGTAAACAGAGTTGTTGAGGCCATGTAGATTTGAGTATAGAACTAAAACAAGATACTGATAATCTTAAATGCACATGATCTTTTTGAAGGGAGAAGGCCTTGTGTTCGGAAAAAGGAAACACGTTGTAAGTCCCGACATATCTTCACCCGTGGGTTTGAAGATTTCAAAACACTGGATATCCTGAGCATTCAAAGCTGTGGTCTCTAAGGATTTTCACACAGATCACGAACGTGGGAGAGGAGTTTCCCTCGCCTATAAAAGGGGGATCCCAAGATGAATAATTTTTCTACTCCCACTTAACATAGAGCTTCTTTTTCCAAAAAATATAGCATCTCCCATCACATCACTTCACAAAGAGCAAGCAGAACACTGCGAGTCTTCAAGGCTCTGCGAAGAAGAGATCATGCAAGCCTTGGATAGGTGCTACACACCCTCGAATAGATTTGTGAATAATTGGTTCCTGTGAACACGTGATTTATAACGACCCACACTTTACATACATTGTTAATACTTCAAAATTGAATCACACTTATTACAACATATGACAAAACCACAAAGGACCGTATAGGTATAGTGTCTTTAGAAACTGGGAAACATAAACAACTGGTTCATAAATCTTCTACAGTGTCTCCCATTTATTTCATCATATCTAGGGTCCCTTTTAGCATATTCTACTTAATATCCATCTTCCTGGCCTGGGGAAAAGAAAACATAAAAGGGTGAGCTCAAATGCTCAGCAAGGTTAAATAAAGGAAATAAAAATCATATCATATCTTTTTGAAAATTAAAACCTGCAAAAGAGATCATAATATCTTAACATGGAATATATCATAGAAGTGAAAATGATATCCCCATAATCATAACATAAAACTTGAATCTTTGTGGCATGCACACATAATCATGGAAATCATTTCTTGTTAGTCATGACTCATTGCCAAGACTATCTTAGTGGACAAAGTCCCTTTCTGAACCGAGTTCACTCCTCGTTTCAGTCCTGTATCACTGAACCGAAATAACCTTCCGTTCCAGCCATGTCTATCTCATGAGATATAAAATCATTACCCAATGCATTGGAGGGAGATATAGGTCCCACCCATCTTATAATGAATCCTTTCTTATGTGTGCCACATAATCATAAAACATACATCATCGCATAACAAAAATGGGATTCTTGAAACATCATAAATCAATTCATATAAGATAAAGGAATTCATAAACATAATTCCATCACAACATAGTCAAACCAATGTAAAAATATGGATAGAAACAGAACCCTTTATTATCTTAGATGGAAAATAATTTTGATAAAACACTTGAATTGAATTCTTGAGGAAAATATCCTTTCTTCTTCAAAAAACATTTTTCCTTTCATAACATGTCATACAACTTTAAAATAAAAGAAGTTGATTAAAAATAAACTTGAAAACTTGTAAAGGAAGCTTCTTTGAATTAATGTTTTAAAAATCCATTCATGCCGTATAAGTTAAAAAAAACATTCTTCGTACTTTTGTCGGAAAAGTCAAAAAGTACCTCGTACGGAAAAACGACAAAAGATTCCTTTCATATTCTTTACTAAAAACTCACCTAAGGGTAAAATTGGATTTAAACTATTTCAAGTGGATGGAAACAATATTACATATTGAGGGAACATGGATGTGGATGATAAAATACACCCCAGTAAATACTTACGAATAAACAATCTCGGATAAAAATGAGATTGTGATATTTCCCTTACCTTAGGTCCGATTTGCTTTGTTCGTGTCCGAAGCTCCTGTATAATGGTTTAAATAATGTTATTGACTTATTCCAGAATCATACATATTGATATGAGATCATATATGGTCATATTATTAGCTTCTTGTTAGTAATATTTCATTGTTACTTGTTACTCGGGTCTTTATAACTTTTTGTTCTTATGCGTGTTTTGTCGAATAAATTCTTATTCTTATCTTTAGGTTATAGATAATTCATTTCCAGAATGGTATTAGTGTAGTATATACCATATTCATTCATTCAATTCATTTATATAATCATTATGAAATGAAGATCATGTAGAACGAGTCGCATCACATCGTGGAGACGGTATTCCGTACGTACGCACGAGTGATGATATCGTTCCTATGATCGTGGAATTGTATTGGAGTATATATATATATTATTTCAGTATCAATATTACTTAATAATAATCATATATAGTTACTGATTACACCATTATACCCATCCTTGTAAGGTGATGGTGGAAAATAGATTACACCACGGCGTGGAGACGGTATTCCGTACGTACGCACGCGCGGTGATTTCATTTTTTCCGTAGGATGGATAGAAGGTGAATTAGGGTTGTTTCATATTTATAATAACATATCAGTATGTAAGTAATACTTATGTTATTACTTTATCATGAAACAACTAAAGAAGAAGATGTTGAAGAAGAAAGAAATTGAAAAGATCGGTAATGGATATTACCTCTTCTTTGGAACGCCTTTTTGAATCCTCCACTTAAGGAACTAAGATTGGTCTTTGGAGAAGACCAGGACCTCTAGGATTATTCTAGGGAAGTGGAGAAGGGAAAATGTCAGGGGTTGGCCGAGCTTGAGTGCTCAAATTGGTGTGAGGAGGAGGGGGAGGAGGTGCCCTTTTATAAGGGAGGAGAGGGGCACCTTAGGAATATCTCAAAATATTATTTTATATTAAAGTCAAAATCGGTTTATAATGGTTCCAAAGGGTCTTATTTCGAAGCTAAAGTGGGGATGGGTCGAAATCCTATCAACCAATAGGATTTAGACAAGTTTAGGGTATTATTTTAACCTTATCAATTAGATTTAACTCTAAGTTAATTAATTTAACTTTTACCGTGTCTTTTTGTTTTCTTTCACTATATGGTTAATACACTTACTATAACATGCCAAACGAACCCCAAATTGTTTATTATTAATATATATATCCTTATCTAAGTCATTTGGCCGAACCTTAGATTTTTAGGAATAAAATAACAATTAATAATATAATATTTGATTTAAAAACTATTTTGTGTCAATTTTGACACTATTTGATATATGATTTTTGTGAAAGTCATAACAGAATTATATGTTCGAACCAAGTTGATTAAATCAATACTAATATATCATAGTAACCTAGAAAATTAGTGTAATTCATAAAAAGTCTCAAATTACATTTATTTTGGTATTTATATTATCAATTTTGTCAATATTTCATTAATAAGATAATTACTGCATCATCTTTGTGTCATAAATAAATTAAATTATTTGATGTCTAAAAATTACAAATAAAATACCATAATGTAGGAAATCGTTTTAGCTTTCTAATGAATATTTACAATCGAATTTATCTTATGTATAACCCTATATTAAAAATGATTTACTTATTAAACTTTGATTTTAACTATTTTAACCCTTCTTTAAATAAATTAATAATAAATGTCCTAATCTAATCCAAGTGGGCCTAAATGGTCATATTTTATTCCTAAGTTTGTTTTTGGTCGAATTACACTTGTCCAATAGAATTAGGACATGTTTTAGGGTAATATTAATATCATATTTACCCTTAGTTACCCTATTTACTATTAACCGCGGTAAAAATAGTAAAAAGTTACTATTCACCAAAAAATTATTTTCATCTCATTGAACCACATTTTAGTCCTTGATATTAACCGTGTCTCTCGGAGTTTTGAAATTCCATTCACAGAAGCGGTAAAATTAAGTTTTATGCAAAATTCAGTTTTTAACCTACCACTTAGTGGTTTCACTATTCATCAAAAATTGAAAGTTTTCAGAAAAATACCAAAATTTCACCCTAGGATAATTTCGATATTCTGAGTCCAAAAATGAAGTCCATTTTGAAAAATAAAATTTATAAAATTTCAAAAAGTGGTTATTACTATTCATAACGGCTAGTTTTAATAGCATATTGTTGTTTAGTGAAACTCGGTATTGCGTACGACGCAAGCTATCGAGGAAGGTCGCGATTGCGTGTAAAGCAAGCCAAGCAAGTGTTGTGTAGAAAAAGATTCCTTTGATGATTTATATAACATAAAAGTCTCGGGTGTTACATGATTGGTTCCTCAAACCTTCATTGTTCTTTGTGAAGGTTGAATAACTTTGATCCAGTGGTCGCTCCTTAGACTCCCATTGTGCTTTGTGAAGTCCATCACACTCTATGTAAATACAAACCATGCATCCTCTGTGTGAAGTAAAAGATTCTTGGACACCCTGGTTTCATGAATAAAGGTTAGAAAACCCTTCTTATTTCATATTTATATCTCACTATTTGCAGGGGTTTGTGTTTTGGTGAATAAGATGCTTGCATAAAGAATTGGAAGCGAGTACATGCATGAACGCATGAGCATTTCTTGAAGAATATAGAGGCCTTTGTGAGGTTGTGAGGAGAAGAATTTTTCACCCATTCGGGTTTGAAGAAACATACACATATAAACCTAAACAAACACTCTAACCTAGTGCAAGAGGAATAAATAAAAGAAATAATAGGAAGAGTAGAATAGGTCGACTGTTTGGGTGCTTAAAAGAACTACACCTATTAGGGTTTAACACAATAGGAAGAATAAGTAAGTGCATGCATGCATTCATGAACATGAATATGTGAATAAACATAAATAAAAAAACTAAAATAATTGTGTGCATGTTTTTAAAGAAGAATGTGAAAGAAAGGGAAGAGAAGGTTCAACCTATATGCCATATGCATGATCACATGCATTCATGAGAAAGAGAGAATAATTGATTCAAATGATGCCAAGTGAACCGATCGTAATTTCTTGAATAATCATATTGATGTATGTGATTCTATCAAATAAGAGAGAAGGAGTTATAGTGCAGTTGGTTTTTTCACTAGAGAAGAAGAGAGAAGAAGAATAGTGTAGTTGGTTTTTGCGATAAAAAGAAGAAAGAAAAAGAACTAGTGTAGTTGTTTTTACACTAGGTAAGAAAAGAATGAAGGGATAATTGATTGACTAATGCATAGCAAGTAATCAAGTGAAGAGAAATAAAGAAGATCAAGAGCAGAACCTGCCTTTTGAAGAAGGAAGAAGACTGTCTCCACAGGCAGTGTAAAGAACTAGTTAAAGTCTGCAAGTTGGACTAGGCTATTACTATTCTAGGGAAGAGGATGGTTTCCCACCCCCCTTAAAAGTGTAGGGACCCACAATGACTAGAAGATTGTTTTCCTAGTCAACCACTATAAAATAATATTAATTTATATTGGAGAATCCATGTACTGGTCATCAATATACATGGAAAGGACGTAGCTTCTCTTATTGAGTGGTGAACCTTGTAAAAATAATGTGTGCATATTTTTACATCTTTCTATTATTTCATGAAATAGAAAAATAGAATAAAATAATAAAGATCCTAATATTTCAAGAGGTATAGGTATAGAAAGTTGGAATTGGTTTAAAAAATCCCCAACACCGATTTATCCCCCCCCCCCCTCAGTGTTAGGTATATCCCAAATTGGTCCTCTCAATTGGTATCAGAGGGACAGGTTCACCTCTATTGGATTCTCTACAGTAATGTTATTCTCTTTTTAAGACCTGATTTTCTTTCCTGAGTTATCAATGAAGTGCACTTTCAATGAAGATTTAGTTATCTTTGAACAGAAGGCTATATCTACCAAGACCATGATGAACAGGAAAACGAAGGAGAAGAGAAAGTTGAAGAAGAAGTCCCTATTATCTAAAGAAGAGAAAGCATGTGGTTCTCCATATCTATATAACATTGAAGACACACCAGACTTAGAAAGTAATGAGAAGGTGGCTCAATACCCCACCAAGAATATGGACAACCTTCATACCTCAACTGATTAAGAGGTATGTGTTAGTACATCTAGAGTTTATTCTCATGATAAAAATGCTATCACAAGTGGTCATGATCAGTCTAAAACATCTCAAGAAATATAATCTGATAGATTAAGAATGATTCTTCATGGTATTCTGGAAGAAATTACATCCCTGGTTTGTGGAGTATTTCAATGTATGCAGGAAAATATCACTCATCTGGAAGAAAAAACTGATGTTTTGGAGAAAGGTTTACAAGAAAAAAAATTTGAATGTTTAAAGCCTCCTAACAGGTTGGAGCCTTTGAATCAACAAAGAGGATATTCGAAGTAAGTTCTTCAAAGTGGCTCAAATATGTTGAAGAAAATGAGGGATTAAACAAGATTCTAGAAGAAAATATACATTCACTTGAATATGAACTTTAAAAGAGAAGTTAAATCAAGAAGTTATATTTGTAAATAGACTCCAAGAATATCAAAAAAAATTAATATTTGTTACAAAACAAAGTAAAGATGAAAGAAGATGAAGTTGAAAGATTAAAGAAGGATTGTTAAGAGAATATGACTATGATTGAAGACCAGGAAGTCATCCTCAATATGAGATTTCTAAAATTGGAAGCTGAGCTGACCAATCTTGAGAAGACGCATATTGAGTCTCCACAAAAGAAGGAAACAGTTTCCGTCAATACTATATGCACACTGGAGGATTATACTGTCAAAATACCACCAACATGTGATAATAAGATCATGGATTCACTCATTGATCTATTACAAGTAGATAATAAGAAGGTACCATCCATACTAACTTGTACTAATGTTTCTAAAAAATTCTAAAAAAACTGCAAGTTGGAAGAAAAATTATAAACAAGTATGGATGAAGAAAAGTGAGGAGATACCTACCACTATGACTAGGGTGGATAAAAAGAAGAATTTGGAAGATAATTCCCCACAGAGAGCACAAAAATCATAAATAATGCTCAACAACCTTATAAATAAGATATCAAGAAGACAAGGTTTGTTAGTCAATGTTGGTGCTACAATAGATTTGGGAATTGTGTATTGGATTGTTGGTATAATACCTTAAATGTAAAAGTAAAAAGAAATCCCATATCAGGGGGGAGAAATCCAAATAAGAAGAAGAAACATCCACATATCCAAAAGCATTTGTATACTGAAAACAGATTTGGAATGTTAAATAATATATGTGATGTATGAAATAGGAGTGGTCACATGAATAGTGCATGTTGATTTCAACAGGTACCCAAAGATGATAAGAAAAGAAGATCACAGAAGCTGGCTAAGAAAGAAAAGGCATACTTAGGAAGTAGTCCAATGAATATTGGAAAAGAAAACACTCCCAAGAAGACTCTAAGGAGTAAAGTTGAGAATACCTTGGATTGTAAATCCAAGAAGTTGAAGGGTAGTGCATCCAAAAGAACTACTATGAAGGATGACACTCAGGAGATGCCACATAGAAGATTCAATCTTAATGCATCATCCCCAAATGATATATTGGTGTTTTGTATAGAAGATTTGGAAATAATGAGAAAGATGGAATATGCACAGGCTTAGGCTAGTGCTAAAAACAAAAAGAAGATTCTACATGAAGACAAAGAAGTTATTTTTGTGATGTGCATCAAGGTTGGTCACACTGTTAGAAGATTCTTTGAATTTACTCCATCCCAACAAGAATTCCTATGAAAGTTGCACTAGGAGATTACAATTCTTTGAAAGCTCTTAAAGAAAGAAGACTCAAACACAAAGAGATGAAAGAAATATTGAGAACCACACAATCATAATCATCATTAAATATCAATTGTGAAAGTGTAAATAATGGAGCATCTTGGTTGAGGAGATCATCTCAACCTTTTTGTTCACATTGATGGATCAAAGAGGATACACCTTATTCCCTTAAATTTTTGTGTATTGTATTTGTTATTATCATACAAGTAATTGAATGTGAAGCAAGATATCAGGGTTAGAACCAGAGATTCAGTGATGATAAGTGTTCCCATGAGGGGGAGACACATAAAGATGCTGCCAAAATCATTATCTCAATAAATACTAACATAATTTGGTATAAAATTCAATTACTCTGAATATTTTCTGAATATCATTTCATTTGAAAAGGTATGTTATTTCTAAATCTATCATTCTTGGTTACTCAAAATAAAGATCATTCTACAAAGGGGGGGTAACAAAGTTAATCAGTGGAATAAGAAGATTGAAAGTGACCCAAGACCACTAATCCTTCCAATTTCACTTGAATGGTTTTGATCCATTTTTTGGAGAGATTTCAGGAGTTTCAGGTTCATTATTTCATATTACACTTATTAACCTAACCCTAGAATGAAAGTGGAAATCCATTTAAGACAAGTACATGAGTTCTCATCTCATGAGGTGTCATATTTAGTGGGTAATGGACAAATTTGTTGTCTAAATCAAATCCTATTGTTTTCTATATTGAGCATTGATCAAGTGGACTTAGAGTGAAATGATTAATGTCACATTGCTTAAGTATGGAATGATACCCTTCTTACCATGAACTTTGTATTTCTTTTCAATAAGGGGGAGAGAAGTGAAATGAAATTCTAAAGGAGAGAAATAAGTAAGGGGAGAGAGAAGATTCTCATTTTGACATTGACACATTAATTTCAGGAGAAGTTTTAAGGTATTTACAACAAAATAAAAAGGGGGAGATTATTGGGACCACTTTGTGTATAAGTTATATTTTTTGTCAACAAGTGTAAATAGTTGTCAAAATGAATAAGTAACTCCAAAGTGAATAGATATTTATTGAATTGAAGATTCCTGGAGAATTATTATGGATTCATAGCATTGGATTCCAAACTTGGGAAATTCTCCATGTTGATAATATCAGACGATTGATGCACTGATCTTAAAGTTCAATGAACTTGTATCAAAATGTGATACATGGTTTACAACATTTAAGTAGCATCCTATTTAGGATTACTGAAGATTGAAATTGTGATCATGAAAAAAGTAGAAGAATCATGTGCTTTTCATGAAGTGGAGATCATGGAGATAATGAGAGAATGAAGAGAAGAAGAAGGTTAAAGAAGAGGTTTGGACTTTAAAGTGGCCATGCATAAGGTTGGTTTGTGTTTAATGATGTCCATACCTTTTTGTGCATACTTGTTTTTATACCAAGTATTTTTATGCGACTTACATAAAAAATGGGTCCATCCCAGGAGATAGCTACCCAGCCTCAACCCGAGGCACATGTGGGACCATAGGGGGTCGATCAGGCCCATGGGGAAGCCAAGGCAGATCCATCCCACAAGAGGCGCATGGGGGCCATGTATAAGCCCCCAAGGTGTGCATACTGGGATCTAGGTGCGTGCTTGAGGAGGTAGAGTGGGCGCTAAGAGCACGCCCATAGAGAACTGGTGCGGGGCGGCACCGAAGGGGGGAGAGGAAAATTATGAGTGGTTGGTGGAGGGAGTTGATTGATAAACCACGGGAAACCTGCATCTCCAATTCGATGTGGGATGAGTTTTAAAAAAAACAGATGTAATCTCCGTCGTCCATCCAATCATGCATATCGCTCTACCATTCGATTAGTCACGATAGTCGATCATCCAAATCTTTGTTGGTCATCTGATCTCATGCCTTTCACGTTTGATTTAGAGTCGTCCAATCCTCCCATGGTATTTGAAGAACCGCATCGTTGTCTTCAACTTCCTGCGATGTTCGGCACCACTACATCTCACCGGAGCTAATGGATGATCACATCTGAACCACCATGACTTATTATTTTGACACCATGAGGATCATTAGATCAAACTAAGACCATTCATTCAATCTACGTCTTGCATGCATGTGATATATCTAAGAAGAAGGATCGGCCGAGGAAAAGGGAGTTGTCAAGGCCACATAGATTTTAGTGTAGAACTAAAACGAGATACTAGCAATCTTAAATTCACAAGATATATTTGAAGGCAGAAGTCCCCGCATTTGGAAAAAGTAAACACACCGCAAGTCTCAGAATATCTTAACCCATGGGTTTGAATAATTCAAAACATCAGATATCCCAAGCATTTAAAGTTGTGATCTCTATGTCTTTTCACATATATCTCGAACAAAGAATAGGATTTTCCCTTTACTATAAAAGGAGGAGCTCGAGATGAATAATGGTGTTGTTCCCACATACCCAAGAGATTCTGTTTTATAAAAATAGAGCATCTCCCTTTGCATCACTTCACGAAGTGAAAGCAGAGCACCGAGAGTATTCAAGCCTTCACAAAGAATATATCATGCAAGCCTTCGATAGGTGATACGCACCCTCGAATAGCTTCATGAATAAACAGTTCCCATGAACACGCGATTGGTTCCTCAAAACTTCATTGTGCTTTGCAAAGGAATAATAACCATGATTCAGTGGTTGAGCCTTAGACTCCCACTGTGCTTCGTGGAGTCCAGCACACTATGTGTAAAGACAAAACACGCATCCTCTATGTGAAGGAGAATATATATGGCCACCCTGGTTTCTTGAATAAAGGTGAGAACACCCTCCTATTTTCATGTTTATATCCTACTATTTATAGGGGTTTGTGTTTTGGCGAAGAAGAATCTTGCACAAAGAAGTGGCAGCACGTACATGCATGCACGCATGAGCATTTCTTAAAGAAGCTTGAGGCCTTTGTGAGGTTGTTAAGAGAAGAAGTTTTCACCCATTTGGGTTTGAATAAACATACACATATAAACCTAAACAAACACTCTAACCTAGTTCAAGAGGAAGAAATAAAATAAAGAAGAGGAAGAATAGAAGATGTCGAGTGTGTCTGTGCTTAAAATAACTACACCTATTAGGGTTTCACACAAGAGGAAGAAGAAGTAAGTGAATGCATGCATGAATGCAAATGCATATGTGAAGATACATAAATAAAAGAACCAAAATAAATATGTGCACATGTGTAAAGAAGAAGGAGAAATAAAGGGAATAGAAGGTTCAACCTATATTCCATATGCATGATCACATGCATTCATGAATAAGAGAAGATGATGCCAAGTGAACCGATCTTCATTGCCTGAATAATCACATTGGTATATTTGATTCTAGACAAGAAGAGACAAGAATTTATAGTGCAGTTGGTTGTTTCACTAGAGAATAAGAGAGAAGAAGAATAGGGTAGTTGGTTGTTGCACTAATAATAATAAAAAATAAGAACTGGTGGAGTTGGTTTTGCACTAGGGAAGAAAAGAATGAAGGGAGAATTGCTTGCCTACTACTTTGCAAGTAATCAAGTGAAGAGCACTAATGAAGATAAAGAGCAAGCCTTACCTTTTGAATAAGGAAGAATAATGTCTCCACATGCAGTATAAAGAACCATCTATAGGCTTCAAGTTGGACCAGGCTATCAGCAGTCTAGGGAAGAGGATTTTTTCCCACCCCCTCCAAAGTGTAAGGACCCACACAAACTAGTGGATTATTTTCCAAGTCAACCACTATAAAAGAATATCACCTTATAGTGGATAATCCATGTACTCATCATCACCATACATGGAAAGGATGTAGATTCCCTTATTGATTGGTGAACCTTGTAAAAATAACATCTGTATATTTTAACTACTTTATATTATTGCATGCGACAGAGAAAAGAGAATAAGAGAATCAAGATCCTAATAGGTCAAGAGGTATAGGGATAGAAAGTTGTAATTGGTATAAAAAGTCACCAACACTGATTAATCCCCCCACCCTCTTAGTGTTAGGTATATCCCAAACTGGTTCTCTCATAAATAAGTAACATATTTTTAATAAATTTATTTTATTCTTTAAATGTACTTTCTTTAAAAAGGATTTTATTGGTTTTGTGAGAAAATAATATAAATAATTTCTATAAATTTTAAAAAAAAATTATTAAATTAAAATCATTTTTTGAATCATCATATCAAAATTATCCTACAGTGAAATTTTATTATATTTCTAAAAAGTTTGATTTTTCTGTGAATAGTGAAAAAAACTGATTTGTATGGGAAACTATATTTTCTTTTAAAGCATTTATAAATTAAAATTCTATTTTGGATTATTTTTTAATTTTAATTAGAAAATTTTTTATTTAAAATAATCCAATTCTTATTTTAAAATGGATTTTATACTTAAATTTAGAAAAAAACATTTTATATTTAAAAATTACATTTTTTCAAAAAAAAAATGTTTCTTGATGCGTTTTATCAATTTAATATTAAATTAAATAATTAAAATACTATTTTTTGAATTTTTAAAAATGGATTTTTAATTTTAATAGGGTGGTACAAATTTATTAAATAGTTCACTTTTATATTTGGATAATATGAATAGTAACCTTAGTAATTTTTGTTACCACGATAAATGGTAAATTAGGTTATTAAGGGTAAAAATAAAATGATAAGGACTATAAAATGACCTTAAAACTTGAACTAGTTTTATTTTATGAGTAATATTTTCCCATAATCATTCAAGTTTTAGTTATAAGACCATTTATGGCCACTTTGATTAGATAATGACCTTTATAATATTTTATTTAAAGAAAATTCAAACATGTCACACTCTTATTTTTAATAAGTATAATATTTTTAATATGGTTTTATCTATAAGATATGTTCGATTATAAATATTATTTGAAAATATAACATACTCATGTTCAACATGGTAATTTATATTTAATTTTTAGTAAATAAATGATTACCTTAAATGCTTGTACGACATTGATGCAGTAATTATATAATTAATGGAAAAATCAAATAAATGATATTAAAAATATTAAAATAAATATAATATGAGATAATTAATTTAATATACTAATTTTATAGATTAATTTTACATTTTTTTGATATATTAAAAAAAATTCAAATTTATATTGTTGTATTGATATTTTTAAAATTCAATGTAATGAATAGTGTCAAAATTACCAATGATGGTATTTTAAAATAAATAATATTTTATTAAATGATATGAAATTTCTAAAAATCTTAAATTATGAAATTGATTAGTATAAAGTTTATAATTTCAACCATGATCCAATTATGGGTCTTTTTTCATTTTATTTTAATAATATTGACCCTCAAAGAGTAAAAATAAATGTTGTCACAGTAAGAGTTAGAGGGGTTAAATAAGGGTTAAATTAAATGATGTGGGTGAGAAAGTGACCTACACTTGTCCAAAAATTATTGTATGAGATTATTTAGAAACATAATCATATTATATGCTATATAACTCTGTTTTTATTCCTTTTTAATTGAAAATTAATTTATATTAATTTAATATTTTGATAATTTCCAAGAGATCCACTCCCATCTCCTATAAAAGGACACATCTTCTTCACATTTATTCAGACTTAAAAAACATTTTAGATAAAAACATATCTACCAAAATACCTTCCTATAATCACTAACCTCATTATAGGGTCTTTATTTTAGACATAATCTTAACCTTAGTGGTCTTAAGGTGTTAAGAAAAAGTGGTTATCTAGAGAAAGGGTATCGATTTTAATCAAGCACTTATATTTTATTTCTTCTTCCACCTCCTCCAAATATTTTTAAACAATTTTAAAATAATAAATAAATTTTAATAAATATACTGATATGTTATTATGTTATTGTAATTACCCATATCCATCTCAACTTCAATCAAATAGAAAAATAATTCATCATTCATGCGTACGGTGGACTACCGCCTCGCGAACTGATGTAATTCATTTTCCATAACCATCTATCATGATTGTTTATAATTATGGAATTAATGTTTATAAATTAAATTCATGAAATATTTTATCATTATTAAAGGATAACTTATCATTTACCTTCTTACCATTCCAAGTGATGAAAAATGATAATCTCGTTTGTGTGTACGTGTTAATTATCACCTCCACGAAGCGATGTGATTAGTTTTTCATCACCACATCACATAGATGATATATATAAGTATATTTAAATAAATAATATTATATTATTATATTATTATTATTATTTACATATAAAATTATTCTTACCTTCTTTCCATAAAGATCATTGAAAAATAAAAATGTTACTCATGCGTGCGTACAGCCTACCGTCTCTATGATTGTAACGTAATTCATTTTTCAAAACCATGTTTCACGGTTGAATTTAAAGTATAATTAATGTAAAAAACTGATAATTATGTCATTAATATTATTCTTGAGATGATTTAATTCTGATCTCTTTGACCACAGTCAACCTACCAAAGTCATTATAGACTTATGAATTGAATATCGTCAAATCATTCAATGTGAACTTAATAATTAAGTAATTTTTATAAAATGGTAATAAGTGATATAAAAGGAATAATAAAGTTAAAAAATGTTCTTGAGAAATTATATATTAAGAAATTTTTATTATTTAGGAAGATAAATATTTGTACATGGCGAGTCAGACTCAAGGTAAGGGACACTAAATAAAAAACCACATTTTAAATGTTTTAAAGATTTATTTTCTAAATATTTCTATTTAATGTTCATGTTATTAAAATTATTTTTATGTATTTATTTATATGGACATGAATGTTTTTAAAAAAATAATATTCAATTTTATTTAAAAAAAATTAAAAATGAATCTTTTTAAGGTTTTGTGTAAGGGACTTTCTTTTAAAAATCCAATTTTCAAGTTCCTCTTTCAACTCCTTTTCCAAAAGTCAAAAGGAATGTTTTTTAACTTATATAGGATGAGTTAATGTTGTGAAGAATCCTTTATAATATTACATGGTTATTTTTAAATAAAATGTATTCATTTATAAGTTCACATCTTTTTAAAAAAAATAATTGTTCTCAAAATGGAAATTTTATTTTCATCAAAAATGTTTTTAATGATATTTTCTTCAATGAAAAACCATCTTTACCTTGTTCTGGTTATTTATTTATTAAGAATGTATTTTTAAATAAAATGGTATTTTGATATCTAAAATTATTTTTATATGGGTTTTATGATGAAAATTTCAAGTATAAAATGTTTTATTCGTGATATGGTACTTAAGCATTATATGTGAAGTGGGTGAGCCTGATATATCTTATATAAAGGGTTGAGCCCCATTATAGCTCATGGGTGTGCTTTTTATATCTTATATGATAGATGTGTCGAGATAGAACTGGGTGAGACTATTATAGCTTATATAATGGGTGTGCCCAGATAGCACCAGGTGAGTCTATTATAGATTATATGATGGGTGGACCCAGATAGTGCTCCAATGCCTTGGGTAATGATTACGTTCTCAAAAGAATTATATTGGAAGTTTTTCATCCAGTTATTCAAATTTTTAAGGGTTTTGTAATGGTTCAATGATGATGATTCCCCAGGTCACCAACATGACTTTTATATGCTTTCTAATTATATTTCATGTAAATCATTTGATTTTAAAAAGTTAAGATAGTGATTTTTTTTAAAGATGGTTCATTTTTCAAGGTGAAGAGGTATGTTTTTAAGAAACTATTTTTATTGGTTTTCACTGGAATAATAGTTTTCTTTCTTTTATGTCCCTTACTGAGATTTGTTTGCTCATCCCATGTTTTAAAATGTTTTTCATGGGATTTTAAGGAAGATTAGGGATGAGGATGACTTCAATATCAAAATTGTGAAGATGAGTCAATGAAAAGAAAACATGATTTATTTTAAAAAATATATATTTAGTGGTAAAAATGGATATTGAGTAAAAGTATTCACTTGTAATGTATGGGTTTATTATGTATGATTTATGACCTAATTCTCTAAAACTCTAAACCTAAAATAGCTTTGGGGAAAGAAATTGATTTAGAATGTGTATTATTTCAGGTCAGGTCCTTACAGTTAGTATCAGAGAACGGTTTAGATAACATTAGAGATTAGGATAATGTTAATAGAATTTCCTTAAAATATTTTACTTTATGTTTAATTTTTAATGGTATATCATTTTAAAATTATCATTTTGCTTCATCTAAACTATGTCTATTCCAAATGGTTTACTATAGAGAAAACAGGGAAGCTAAAGTTGGAAGGTACCAAAAGGATGATATACTAACAAATCAGTAACCTAGAATGGTCTAAATCAGAACTGAATAGTTTTTTGTTGTGATGGATCAGTTTACACAAGCTATAAATGGTGGTGGTATCCATGAAAGGGAGCATCTGGATCTACCACAAAGGAATATGTCAGTAGTAGAGCATCTCATGAGAGAACATCCCCCATGATTTAGTGGATTATCTGATCCTATGGTAGATTAAGGGTGGATTAATTCTCTAGAGAAGTTATTTAAAGTAATTTGATGTTCAAAAAATCAAAAGGTAACCCTTTCCATTTATCATTTTAAAGGTAAACCTGATTGATGGTGGTATTTAGTTAATAATACTAGAGAAAATATTATCTTTATTCCATGCAATTGGAAACATTTAAGAATATTTTTCTTGATAATATTTTACTAAGGTTGTTTGGCTTAGGATGGAGAAACAATTATGGGAATTGAAGTAAAAAAAGATAACTATTTTGTAACTGTATATAAAGAAAACTTCACAATATTGGCTAGGTATGTGCCAGATTATGTTCAGGACACTGATGGTAAAATTAATATATTTTACTCTAGGTTGAAACAAAGTTTATGAATAGATTTTTGTGAGTGAGAATTTACAAGTTATTAGAAAGAGGTTTGTTGTGATAAGAAATCTGAGATAGAGTTTCTTGACATGTATGTTCCTTGAGATGAAAATAGTAATAAAAGGTCAAGGTGGAAGTAAATAAAGAAGAAACTAGTTAAGAAGTTTGGAGTTAAGCCCCTAAAATGTTGTAAGTGTTTTAAATGAAATTCCAAGGAATGATTAACTAAATCTGGAAAGTGTTTCTAGTGTGGTCAGTTCAGTCACATGGCTCATGAATATAAATAAAAGAATTCAGAACAAAAAAATAATGGGGTAATTATAGTCATCCAAAGGTGAGGTATTTTAGTTGAAATGAGTTGGTACATTATGCTAACAAGTGTCTGGAGTTAGTTACTTGGGTTGTAAATCATAATGATCAGAAACAGAAAGGTATAGAAAAGTCAGTTTCAACTACTATAGTTGATGTTGGGCCATCTAGAGAAATTATGATAGCTCTAGGGAGCCTAATATTTCTCAAAGGATAGTCATATGTTAAAAGTCTTAGGCACCCTTATTTTGATGTTTTAATTAATGGATATACTTTAGGAGACATTTATTGAGTTTTGATAAATTTTTGAGGTATATGTAACCCTTAAGTTTCTGCTATGAAAAAATTTATTTTAGGAACAATTACTTTATTTTGTGACATAATTTTAAAATTTATGAATAACCTATGGGGTTTCATGATTTTTTCTTTTGAGAAAATTATGAGATACAAAATAAAAGTTATGAGATAAACAATGAGGTTAAAAGTTTCTTTCATGTTGAGTATATTAGTGATATTTTGGAGAATTTTTATAATATTTCAATGAATTCTATAAAGAAAATATAAATATAAAAAATGTACAACCCACAGTTTGCTTGACAACCTATTGAGTTTGTAAAGGTTTCGGGGCTTGAACCCACAACTGAAGCGTCAGAAGGGTGTAGTGCCTAACACTGGCCTACATAAAGTCCTAGTTAGTATGACTTTTTTATTTTTTATTAAATGAATTATGGATGATGAATAAGTTTATTTTTGTAACATATTTTTTTTATCAAATATATTTCCATGGGATTGGAAAATGTTTTGGTGATTAAGTGATTAATGTTATTTTGGAATACGTTCACTATTTTGGGAATCTTATAAGATTAAGGAAAAAATAATATTATTTGGAATAAAGGTTAAATTGTATTTTGCAGGTGAATATGATTTTATTATGGCTTTATAATGATTTAAGTTATTTATATAAATGACTATCTTATCTTGGAGATTATGTGATTTGGGCATATACATTGTGGAGTGAGAAATTAAGACTCATTGATGTTATTTGGTGATAGATGATAAATTTTATCTTTAAATATTATGTAATAAAGTACATATGATTTTTGGGTTTTAATATTATTGTAGAATATTTTTGAGTAATTTTAAGAACAATTTATTATCGAATGATATAAGTTGAACTTTGGATATTACTGCTGAATTCTGGATATTAAGGTAATTTTTCTTTGATTAAATGTTCATTCTTTTTGGGAAATTATCTTATCTTATCATAACCATTTTATTTAATGTTTAATGATAGGAGGAATATATTATTATCTTTTTTTGGATTTAGTGATCCATAGAAGTTGATTCTAATGCTTCAATCAAGAAATTTTACCTTGAATACTTATTAATTGGAGAAAAAGATGAGTTTGTGGTGGAAATTTATTAAAGGGTGAAATTATTCTTTTCAAGTAAGTATATTTCCTTATATTATTAGACTAGAATATAAATCAAATTCTCAACTCAAGGAAAGGTATTTTTTTAAAAAAATATAATTTTAATTTTCTTATAGAGAAATCAATAGCCTTTTAACCCATCACAAAGTTATAGTTTTTTATGGTTAACTTTCTCATGACCATGTTCTATATCACTCTCTATCGGTACTTAGAAGTTATCTTTTCTATACCATGTATATTTTACCTTACATGGAAACTGAGTATGTTTTATTTCAAATAACCTTCAAACTTCCCTTTCTTTCTTTTTAAGTAGAAGTTTTATCAATCCATTTTACGATGTGGGATTTAAATAAAAATGTTCTGAAAAGGCCAAACTCTTATTATTGAGACTAAGTTTAAAATTTCAAGGACTCAATTCCAAAAGATTGGTAGAATGAAATAACCAAATATTTTTTAAAAAAAGAAACACTATGTTTGATAGCGTACAATATACGCCACATCAAGCTTTAATAAACAACTAAATATTATTTTTTAAATGTAACCGTTATAACCTAGTCGTTAAATTGGAGGGAATGAATAGTATTAACCATATTATAAAATATATAATGGTACTAATTATTTATAATTTATTAATTGATGGTTTTTAATAAAG
The DNA here is from genome assembly GCA_963277665.1 of Viscum album. Lineage (NCBI taxonomy): Eukaryota > Viridiplantae > Streptophyta > Magnoliopsida > Santalales > Viscaceae > Viscum > Viscum album. The sequence continues at coordinate 1,946,402,665 of OY728148.1, forward strand.
TAATATATTTTTAGTAAAGTCATTTTATTCTTTAAATATACTTTCCTCAAAAATGATTTTACTGATTTTGTGAGTGAATAATATAATTAATTTATATAAATTTAAAAAATATATATTTTATTAAATAAATATAATTTTTGGAATCATCATTTAAAAATTATCCTATGGTGAAATTTTGATATTTTTCTAAAAAGTTTTATTTTACGGTGAATAGTAACAAATATGGATTTTTATTGAAAACTGTATTTTATTTTAAAGTATTTATAAATGAAAATTAGAATTTTATTATATTTAAATTTTAATTAGTTAATTTTGATTTAAAATAATCCAATTATTTTTTGTGAAATTGATTTTATAATTGAATTTAGCATAAAAATGCTCTATATTTAAAAAGGGTCATTTTTTTGAAAAAAACTCTTTTTCATTGCATTTTATCAGTTTAATTTTAAATTAAATGTTAAAACTATTATATTTTGAATTTTGAAAAATTAATTACATATTTTTAATAAATAGGTCTAAATTTATTAAATATTTCAATTTTATTTTTGGATAATATGAATAGTACCCTTAGTAATTTTTGTTACCACGGTAAAAGGGTAAATCAAGTAATTAAGTGTACAAATAAAATGATAAGGACTATAAAATTACCATAACACTTGAAATAATTTTATTTTTTGAGTAATATTCATCCATAATCAATAAATTTTAGGTTATATGACCATTTATGGACACTAGGGTTAGATTATGACCTTTATAATATTTTATTTAAAGAAAAGTCAAACATGTCACTATCTTGATTTTAATGAGTATAATATTTCTAATATGGTATTATCCAGAATATATGTTCAGATATAATTATTTTTTTGAAATATAATAGATTTATCTTCAAAATGGTAATTTATTTTAAATTTTTAGTGAATAAAAACTACCTTAAATGCTTGCACGACACTAATAGAGTAATTATTTGATTAATGGAAAAATCAAATAAATGATGTTAAAAATATTAAAATAAATATAATCTGAGATAATTAATGTAATAAAAAAAATTATAGTTTAATATTACATGTTAGGTATGTATTATAATATTTGGTTTGAATTTATCTTATTTTATTGATATTTTTAAAAGTCAATGTAATGAACAGTGTCAAATTAACAATAATGATATTTTAAAATAAATAAAATTTTATTAAATGATTTAAAATCCATAAAATATTAATTTCATAAAAATTATTATTATAGGGTTTAAAATATCAACCATGATCCAATTATGAGTTGTTTTTTATTTTATAGTAACAATATTGATGCTCAAGGAGTGAAAATCAATGTTCTTGTGGTAAGAGTTGAAAGGTTTAAATAAGGGTTAAAGAAAAATGATAAGAATAACAAAGTGTCCTAAACTTTTTAAAAGATTATTTTATAAAATTATTTCAACCCATAATCATATTATATTATAAATAACTCACTTTGGAGCCATTTATAATTGAAAATTCATTTATATTAATTTAATATTTTGAGAAATTCAAAGAGTGCTCCTCCACTCTCCTATAAAAGGACACATCTTATTCTCATTTCTTCACACTTAATAACAATTTTTATTGAACCAAGATATACTCAAATACATTCCTATAATACCTATCCTCATTATAGATTCCATATTTTATCTATAACACCAACCAAATTGGTAATAATGTGGATGAGGTTGTCTGAAGAAGAGGTGCCGCTTTTAATCAAGTGTTTCTATTTTATTTCTTCCTTCACCTCATCCAAATATTCTTCAACCATGATAAAATAATAAATATAGTATTAAAAATATAATTATATGTTATTATGTTAATGTAATTACTCATATCTATCCCTACTTCCATCAAATGGTAAAAGAATTCATCATTCATGTGTACGGCGGACTACCACCTCGCGAACTGATGTAATTCATTTTCCATAACCATCTCTCATGATTGGTTATAATGATGGAATTAATGTTTATACATTAAATTAATGAAATATTTATCATTATGAAAAGATAATATATCATTTAAACCTTTTTACCAATCCATGAATTAAAAATGATAATATCATTCGTGCGTATGTGTAAACTATCACCTTCACAAAGCAATGTGATTATTTTCTTCACCACATCACATGGATTGTATATAAAAGTATATTTAAAGAAATAACATGTTATATATGATATTATGATCATTATATAAATATAAAATTATATGTATCTTCTTTCTATAATGATCATTGAAAAATTAAGATGTTACTCATGCGTACATATATCCTACCATCTCTATGATTATAATGTTGTTCGTTTTCATAAACATGTTTCATGGTTAGATTTAAAAGTATGATTAATGTATAAAAGTGGTAATTATGTCATGAATATTATTATGGATGTGATTTAATCTTGAACTCTTTGACTACAGTCAACATACCAAAGTCATTCTAGACTTATGAACCGAATATCATCAAAACATCTGATGTGAACTTAAATAATTAAGTAATTTTTATAACATGGTAATAAGTGATATAAAAAGAATAATAAACATTAAAAAAATTTTATTGATAAATTATAAATTAACATAATTTTAATATTCATAAAGATAAATATTGTATGTGATGATTCAAACTCAAGGTAAGGGACTAACTAAAAAAACTTCATTTTAATTGTTTTAAAGATTTATTTTCTAAATATTTCTATTTCACGTCCATGTTTTTAAAATTATTTTTACATATTTATTTATATGGAATTATTTATTTAAAAAATAATAATTTTTTAATTTATCTCACATTATTTCAAAAATGAATCTTTTTAAGGTTTCATGTAAGGGACTTTCTTTTAAAAAATCCTCTTTTAAAGTTCTTCTTTCAGCTCTTTTTATAAAAGTAAAAAAAATGAATGTTTTTTAACTTATAAAACATTAGACTATTTTTTCACAATCATGAATCTTTAATTTTTTGAATATTCCTTTATAATATTAAATGGTTATTTTCAAATAAAATGTTTTCATTTATAAGGGAACATCTTTTTTAAAAAAAATAAGTGTTTTTAAAATGGGAATTTAATTTTCCTCAAAAATGTTTTTAATGATATTTTCCTCAATGAAAAAACATATTTACCCTATTTTGGGTATTTTGGTATTGAGAATGGGTTTTTAAAGAAAATGGTATTTTGATATCTGGATGTGTTTTCATATGGTTTTTGTGATAAAAAGTGAAAGCATGAAATATTTTATTCATGATATGTTACATGAGCATTATATGTGAAATGGTAGAGCCCGTTAGAGCTTATATGAAGGGTTGATCCCCATTTAAGCTCACGGGTGATCCCATTACAGCTTATAAGATGGGTTTACCTAGATAGAATTGGGTGAGGCTATTATATCTTATACGATGAGTGCACCCATATAGCGATGGGTGAGCCCATAGTAGCTTATATGATGGGTGCACCCTGTCACGAACCAAGTTGGGTCGCCATCTGAACCGACACCCAACCCGTCCCATGACAAGGCTCAAAGGGCGTTTCCAATCCCCATGGTCTGGCACAAGTGACTAGGTATCACAATAAAACTTGGGAAGGATTTACCTGAATAAACAATATAAAACAACCAGAAAAATAAACCAAACCAAAAGTAAAAGTCGCAGCCAAACAAGCTTTTAACCAAAACCAAATTTTGATTCACATGTAAAACCAAAACCCAAACAACACTAAAATATATGGTGACCAAAAACCAACCCAAAAATTGCTTCCTAACAAGAGGACACCACCCTTAAGCCATCACCACAACTCAACGTTAAGAGGTCTGCTAACAACCTAAACCACCACTCCCAAATGCTATACCATTACCTGTATCAGACATAAACAAATATACTTACATCCAAAGGTGTAAGTATGGTGTGAGAAATCTCCCAGTAGAAGAACACCAAGAAAATATTTCATGCCCAAGCATTAAAATACAATTACATTCACAATGATAAATAAAGGAAATTAAGAAATGCTTAACTACATTAATGAAAAAAGTTTTCATGAAACGACCTTAAAGAAAAATAGTTTAAATAAAACACATGTTTGTGTAGTAACTCAAGTGACGTATCATGTATCATTGGTGTGCATAGAGTAACTGATATAACCAAAGGATAGGAGAGGCCCTATGGGTACTAGTAATAGGTGGGACCCTAGAACGTCGTGTCTCGGTGAAATGTGGCTTAGAAACCATGACCCTAAAAAACCGTGTCTTAGAAACCACGACCATCAGAAAACATGTCTTAGAAACCATGACCCTCAGAAACCATATGTTTAGTTAGTGTTGCAAATGTAAATCCTTTCATTGAAACAAGACTAAGTAATCTACGAAACACGAGCTCACTAGTCACAGTTCCCCCACCTAATACCCCAGGCTTCCCTCTTTATGCTCATCTAAAATCTAAGTTCACATCACATGTCACATTAACACTTAAAATCCAAATAAGGTCCTTACACACAAAAACATGTTATTCACACACTGATACCCTCTTTTAAAACCATACGCACACCAAAAAATTTTTAGAACTTAACCTGTGCCACTTTCATATTAAATTAAACTAGATCCATAGTTTTATAAAAACACTTTTTATAATTAATAAAACCAATAAGAAAATTTTTTAAACAGTTTAAAAACATGTCGAAAAATTTTTAAAGGAAAAAAGTCACTCAAAACCCTTTTCAAAGAAAAACATATTCTAACACCACGCCAAAACATAAACCGCATCATCTGCACTTCCTAACTCACACGCTCCACATTTTAAGAAACAATAATAAACATTTCAAACTGGGTTTTCACAATAAAAATGGACTAAAATCACTTAAAAATACTTATAAAAAATTAAATACATGATAGAACTTAGTCAAAAATAATTCTACAGCATGTAAACAAATATAAAAATGTGCCAAACCAATTAAATAAACAAGAAAATGATCATCAGTTAATATTTGTGCACAGAATCACCTACCGGTGTGAAGCAACTTTGGGAAATAATTCACAACCTTCCACCGCACACGATACGCACTGCAAGCAGACCAAAAAGAAACCCTAAAAACAAATCAATGTGCAAATGCATCAAAATTAAACCAATATCAAACTAAGACCTATCCACAACATCAACAATAATAAAATTATGAACAACGAGGGACTCCGCACCTATAGAAAGGAGTTCGAGAGGTCGACCGGAGGTCGAAGAGGGCTGTCTGGGCTTGCAGCGCTAGAAAAAAATGGAAAACTACTGAAAAGAGGCACGGTAAAGGGAAGGGAGCCACCGGAGCTTCAGCCGGAAAAGAAAAAGGGTGTGAATCTAAAGGTGGGTTGTCAGATCTCTTGCTGAAATAAGGAGGGGTGGCATGCGATCCCTGGATAGGAGAGGGGATGGACCTTCAGTGCGTGATTCAACCAAGGAGGAGTTGGCTGGTCTAGTGAGGAGGTTGTGTGGCAGGGTGTAGCTGGGAAAAGTGGGAGGGTAGAGAGAGATGTGGCCTAGCGCGGTGGAGGGGGAAGGAGGGAGGTGTAGTTGTGCAAAGCAGGAGGGCAGCAGGGGTAGGAGGGTGCAGCGCCGGGAGGTAGCAGGGCCGGCCGGGCTGGGGTGAGTGGGGGGTAGCAGGAGTAGACAGCGTGACCTAGGGTGAGGAAGCAGGGCAGTGTGAGGTAGTAGGGAAGATGGAGGTGTGTGGCTGGGTGAAAGGCAAGTCCGATGAGAGGCTATGCGGGGCAGGGTGTGAGGCCGTAAGGAGGGCAGCTAGGGTTCGTGCAGGCCAGGGAATGCTGTGACAGGGAGGGAGAGATTGAGGGAGAGGAAATGAAAAAAAATAAGAAAAATAAAATATAAAAATAAATTTAAATAAAAACATAAAATAAGATAATTAAACTAACCTAGAATAAAAATAATATTTTAAACTATTCTAAAATAATAATAAATATGTAATAGCAATATTAATAAGAAAAGTTAATAATGTTAGAATTTTAATGTTAACCAAATTAAAATATTAATTACAAATAGTGTTAATAATAAAAATAATAATAAAGACAATAAAAATTATAATTATAATAATTTTATTTTTGTTAGGTTAATTAACCAATTGCGCACTGGGCAGGCCACCCGTTAAACTGGCGAATCCACATGGATTTTTCGGTGCCCTGCCTGTGCATCGAGCATTGTCAAATTGACACTGAATTATCAGTGAAAAAGCAAAAAATTTAATTCAGGCTCAGCTCTCATTTCAGCTAAATAATTATTAAAAATGAAAATAAAATTTTAAGATGAAAATAAAAATCAGAAACATACCGAAGTGCAAAGTCTGGGTGTGACAATTCTCCCAACCATGAAAACTTTCTACCCTCAGAAATTCAATTTGAAGTCTGATCAGAGAATAGAAATGGGCACTCCTGCTCAACCCATGACTTCTGCTCCCAAGTCTCATGTTCTTCATTCCCATGCTGCCAAAGAATGCGAACCAAAGGAATGGACTTTCCACAAAGAACCTTTTCCTGAGAATCCACTATCTTCACTGGCCGCTCAAAAACTAATAAATCGGGATCTATCCTCAACTCTTCCCAATTCAACACATGTGACAAATCAGTATTATACTTTTTTAGTTGGGAGACATGAAATACATCATGAATCGGCGTTAACTGTGATGGAAAATCTAACTTATATGCCACCTTGTCAATCCGCTCAGTAATCTCAAAAGGTCCAAAATACCTCGGTGTTAGCTTCCTCTACTTTCCCAAGAGATGGTGACCCAAGCGAGGGGAATCTTCAAGAATACTTTTCCCCCACTGAAAAATCAAGATCCCGAAACCTCTGATCTGCATAAGATTTGTGGAAACTCTGAGCTGTAAACAACTGTTGTCTAATCAACTTGACCTTCTCAGACGTCTCTTGAACTAGGCTCGGCCCCAAAAGTGAGGTATTGCCTACCTCGGTCCAACACAAAGGAGTCCAACAAGGCTGACCGTAGAGCACCTCAAAGTGTGCCATTCTAATAGATGATTGGTAGCTGTTATTATAAGAAAACTCAAACAATCCTAAATGGCTACCCCATGAAGCTCCAAAATCCATTACACATGTGCGAAGCATGTCCTCTAGAATCTAATTTTCCCACTTCATATGGCCATCCGTCTAAGGATGGTATGTCATTATCATCTTAATCTGCGACCCCAAAGCCTTCTGGAGGCCTCCCCAAAACTGATAGGTAAAGTGGGGGTCCCTGTCAGAAACAATTGCTGACGGCACACCATGAATTCTAACCACCTCCTGAACAAAAAAACGGCCCAACTCATCCACCTTCATTGTATCTCTGATCGGGATAAAGTTAGCTGACTTGGTAAAATGATCAATCACTACCCAAATATCATTCCTCCCCCGAGGTGTACGAGGCAAGCCAAAAATGAAGTCGATGGCGACCTCGTCCCAATTCTAGGTAGGAATGGGTAATATATGAAGTAGTCCAGATGGTCGCCGATGCTCTGCTTTCACTTTCTGACAAGTGTAGCATCTTGATACAAAGTCGTCTATGTCCCATATCATACCTGGACACCAGAACTAACGAAAAACATCATAATACATCTTGGTAGTACCAGGATAGACAACCCACTGAGACTGGTGGCTATTATGCATCACCACCTTCCTCAGAGACAACAACAGCACTACATGGCCCTTGAAGCGAAAAATCCTCTCAGGAGACAAAGACCAATTAGAAGGAGTCTCCCCACCATGAAGAAAATGCATAGATCACTAATACAGCTGATCACTAGGCTTCTCCCTCTAAATCAACTCCAGAAGTGCAGGAATAAATTGAATGCTAGCCAATAAAGTACCTCAGATGTGATCCCTACTATCCAAGTGAATTTGGGTGAAGATCCCCATCAAATTCCACTCATCATTGGACTTCCTAAATGCCTGCACTATTACTTTCCTTCTCAAAGCATCAGCCACCACATTACCCTTGCCTGGGGTATAGACAATGTCAAAATCAAATCCCTATAGATACTCGATCCAACGGCACTGACTCTGATTGATATACTTCTGAGATTAGGCTCTTATGGTCAGAATAGACCAAAAATTTCTCCCCAAACAGGTAGTGATGCCAAGTCTTCAGGGTGTGAATCACTGCTTCTAGCTCCAAGTCGTGAGTCAGATAATTCTTCTCATGTGGACAGAGCTGGCGAGAACCATAATCCACCACATGATTATCCTTCATGAGTACACACCCAAGACCCGTACCTGAAGCATCACAATAAACCACATAGCACTTCCTAGACTCTAGTAATAACAACACTGGTACGGTGGTCAACCATTAATTCAACTCCTCAAAGGATGCCTGGCACTGAGGGCTCTATTCAAACTTCACCCCTTTCCAGGTGATTGTAGTCATGGAGGAGGAAGGCTTTGAGAAATCCTAAACAAAATGCATGTAACAACATTCCAGGCCAAGAAAACACCTGATCTCAGACACATTCCTCATTTGTTCCCACTACATCACTGCGCTGATCTTATCAGGATCCACTGAAACCCATTGTTCTGAGACGACATACCCCAGAAACTTCACTTCCCTGATCCAGAATGTGCACTTCGAAATTTTGGCATACAAGAGATGATTCCGCAAAGTTCCCAAAACAGTCTTCATGTGATGCTCATGCTCCTCCTTAGATCCAGAATAAACCAGGATTTCATCCACAAATACCATGAAAAAGGAGTCGATATATTTGTGGAACACTTTATTTATGATTACCATGAAAACCACTAGATAATTTTCCAAACTAAAAGGCATGACCAAGTACTTGAAGTGACCATACCTGCTCCAGAAGGCCATCTTTGGAATGTCTGCTTCTCTCACCCTGAGCTGGTGGTATCCCAAACATGCAAGTCAATTTTGGAGAACCACTTTTCCCCTTTCATCTGGTTGAAAAAATATTCAATATGGGGAAAACGGTATTTATACTTGATGGTCACCTTATTCAATTTCTGATAATCAATGCACAACTGGAGGTTTCCATTTTCCTTCTTCACGAATAAAACTGGGGTGACCTAAGGAGTTATGCTCAGGTGAATGAAGCCTTTGGATTCCAAATTGTCCAGTTGTATCTTTAATTCCCTCAATTCGGTGGGGGTCATGTGATATGAGGGAAGAGATATAGGTTGTGTTCCCAGCGCCAACTCAATTGAGAACTCCATATCCCTCTCTAGGGGTAAGCCTGAAAAATCATCTATAAATACCTCTGGAAACTCATCCACAATAGGAGGTAACCCACTCTAATAAGTGTCACTATATTTGTCTAGTGCGAGTGACGATAACTGAAAATAAAGATTCCCCAACTCAGGATGTGGAGGTCCCATGCGACCCAACCGAGGATCTCATTCCCCAAGAAATACCTGGGGCATCCCATCAAGTGCCATAAAACTAACCCCTTGTCAATAGCAGTCAATATGTGCTTGAAAGAGAACCATCAATTCAATGCCAAGGATCACATCAAACATGTACATATCAAAGACCAAGAAATCCCACTCCATCTCGACTCCTGACACAGAGAACACGCATGACAGACACTTAAAGCCCTGCTCCCTATTTTTCCCCAACGGTGTTACCAACTCCATGGAAAAAGATAACAGTTCAGCTGTTAGGTTCACAATATGGGAAGATATAAAAGAAACAGAATCACCGATATCAAATAAAACTGCAGTAATATAAGATGAAATCAAAATGGTACCTTGAACAGTCGAAGGTCTGACATCAGATCCCACTGTTGTCTGATCCACAGCATGCAAATGCTTGGTCCCTGCCTGAGAACGACCACTCACCTAAGGATCTACCCTGATCTTGCTCTGCCTGGAAGATGACCCGGTTCTACCACCACGGCCACCAAACCGAGATCTTGTCATCCTGGTCGTCTCTGACTGAATTGATACCCCTCTAGAAGCCACAGATCCAGTCCCACTCTGGTAAGGGCGTACAGTCCTACATAAGTGTTGTAGATGTCCCACAACTTCACACCCATGGAAAGGTCTGGGAGGGTATGGACATGCAGGTCGGATGTTCCCTACCCTTCCGCACTAATGGAACACAATGGACCTTGTATCAGAATCAATAGATGAGGTCTGCCTGAAAGGATGGTCTAAGATGCCACCCACCTTCTTCCATTTTTTATCACACTTCCTCTTCTTCTCAGATGAACTACCACTTCCAAACCCTAACACTGATCCAGAAAACCCAAACTTTCTTATCTGGTAAATCTCAACCATGAAAGCATGATCGACTACCTCGTCATAAGTTCCCAACTTGAACAAGAAAACCTGAGAGTAAATTTCTGGTCGAAGGCCCTTCTCGAACTTCCAAGCTTTCAATTATTCATTTGAAACAATCTCAGGCATGTACCGCAATAGCTCAGCAAAGTGGTTTTCATACTCTATCACTATCTGATACCCTTGTAAAAAATCCATGAACTCCCGAGATCTGGCATAGGCTAGGAACTCGGGATAGTGCTGCTCATTAAAGATAGCTTTGAAATCCTTCCAACTCATCTGCTCATGCTTCCCATCCTGAATCATTGATTCCCACCACTTGTGACTGGAACCTTCTAGCTTGAATGAGGAACACTTTATCCTGACCTCCTCAGGCATGTCAAGGAATTAGAACATACGCTCTATATTTTCAAGCCATTCATATGCCTCTTGAGGTTCTGAAATACCTCAGAATGAACGAGATTTATTCTTTAGAAACTCCTGAGCTTTATCCTTCTTGGATCCAGACTCAACTCCTCTATCTAGAATAGGGGTCGGGGTAGGAGTCACCCCTTTTCTGAAGCCTGAATAGCTCGGACCACAACTTCTACCAATATCTGATCAAGCGATGAGGGAGAACTCTCTCCGGCTTCCTCCCGTGGGTGCGTGTAAGCTCTCCGGGGAGGCATCTTGCTGCAAAGAGAAACAATCATAAAATAACATCATCAATATATCACACCTAAAGAAAAATCAAATTTTCAACAAGATAAGTAATCATTAGTAAACCAAACATGCAAAAGTAACATCGTGTCCAAACTCTTCTTCCCTACCTGATGTCCATGAACAGTCTGCAGCCTATACATCCAACTAGGAAGAGAATTCAAACAAGCATCCTGACACCCCATGGCGACTCAGGGTCTATCAAGAGGTGTGTTGGCCAGGCACCCTACTCGCAACCAGAATTCTTAGCCCTGACAATCCTATCTCCTGTCTAACCAGACTCGTCCCAAATAAAATAACTCAGACAACAAAACACTAATTGATACCATTTTTTCACGAACCAAGTCAGGTCGTCATCCAAACCGACACTCGACCCGGTCGGTGGCAAGGCTTGAATGGAATTCCCAATCCCTAGAGGTTGTCACAAGTGCCTGGGTATCATAATAAAACTTGGGAACGATTTACCCGAATAAACAATATAAACCAACTAGTAAAATAAACCAAACCAAAAGTAAAAGTCCTAGCCAAACAAGCCTTTCACTAAAACAAGATTTTGAGTCACATGTAAAACCAAAACACAAACAACACTAAAAAGTATGGTGACCAAAAACCAACCCAAAAACTGCCACCCAGTGAGAGGACACCACCCTCAAGCCATCACCACAACGCCATGTCAAGAGGTAAGCTAACAACCTGAACCACCACTCCCAAAAGATGGACCCTTACCAATATCAGACATAAAAAATCTACTTACACCCAAAGGTGTAAGTAGGGTGTGATCAATCGCCTTAAATGAGGCCACCAAGAAAAGATTCCACACATGAGCATTAAAATACAATTACATTTTCAATAATAAATAAAGGAAATTAAGAAATTCTTAACAACATTAATGAAAACACTTTTCATGAAACGACCGTAAATAAAAATAGTTTAAATCAAACACATGTTTGTATAGTAACTCAAGTGAAATATCATGTATCATTGGTGTGCACAGAGTAACCAATAGTACCAAAAGATGGGAGAGGCCCTATGGGTACTAGTAATAGGTGGGACCCTAGAACGGCATGTGTCGGTGAAACGTGGCTTAGAAACCATGACCCTCCGAAACTATGTCTTAGGAACCATGACCCTTAGAAAATGTGTCTTAGAAACCACGACCCTCAAAACCCATATGTTTTGTTAGTGTTGAAAATGTCAATACTACCAATTCAACCGGTCCAAGACATCTCTGGAACACTAGCACACTAGTCATAGTTCCCCCACCTAATACCCCAGGCTTCCCTCTTTGTGCTCATCTAAAATCTAAGTTCACATCACATGTCACATTAACACTTAAAATCCAAACAAGGTTCTTACACACAAAAACACATCATTCTCACACTGATACCCTCTTTAAAACCATATGCATTCCAAAAAAAATTAGAACTTAACATGCACCGCTTTCACAATAAATTAAACCAACTGTATAGTTTTATAAAAACACTTTTTATAATTAAGAAAACCACTAAGAAATTTTATTAAACAGTTTCCTAACATGTCGCTAAATTTTTAAAGGCAAAAAGTCACTCAAAACCATTTTCAAAGAAAAACATATTTTGACACCATGCCAAAACATAAACCGCATCATTCGTACTTCCTAACTCACACACTGCATAGTTTACAAAACAATAATAAACAGTTCAAAGTGGGTTTTCACAATAAAAATGGACTAACATCACTTAAACATGCTTCTAACAAATTAAATGCACGATATAACTTAGTCAAAAATAATTATGTAGTATGTAAACAAATAGAAAAATGCGCTAAACCAATTAAATAAACAAGCAAATGACCATCAGTTAATATTTGTGCGCTGAATCACCTATCGGTGCATAGAAACTTTGCATAACAATTTGTAACCTTCCACCGCACGTGACACACACCGCAAGCAGACAAAAAAGAAACCCTAAAAACAAATCAACAAATAAACACATCAAAATTAAACCAATCACAAACTAAACCCTATCAGCAACATCACCAAAAATAAAAGTATGAATAAAGAGGGACTCCGCACCTACGGTTAGGAGTCTGATAGGTCCTACAGAGGTTGATGGGGGTTGTCCGGGCTTACAGCGCCAAAAAAATGGAAAACTACCGAAAAGAGGCACAGTCAAGGGGTAGGGATCCACTTAAGCTTCGAATGGAAAAGAAAAAGGGTGTGCGGCTAAAGGTGGGCTATCAGAACTCCAGCCGAAACAAGGAGGGATGGCACGCGATCACTGTACGAAAGAGGGGACAGACCTCCGGTGCATGATTCAACTGAGGAGGAACCAGTTGGTTTTATGAGGAGGCTATGCAGCAGGGTACATCTAGGAAAATTGGGAGGGCAGAGGGAGATGTGTCCTGGCACGGTGGAGGAGGAAGGAGGGAGGTGAGGTTGTGCAAAGCAGGAGGGTCGTAGGGATAGGAGGGTGTAGAGCTGGGAGGTAGCAGGGATGGCCGGGCAGGGTGAGCGAGATGTAGTAGGAGGAAGGGGGCGGCCTGGGGTGAGGAATCAGGGCGGTGCCAGGTAGCAGGGAAGGGTGTGTGGCTGGGTGCAAGGTAGGTACAGTGAGAGGTTGTGCGGGGCAGGGTGTGAGGCCGAAAGGAGAGAGGCTAGGGTTTGCGCAGGACAGGGAATTCCACGAAGGAGAGGGAGATATTGAGGGAGAGGAAATGAAAAAAAATAATAAAAATAAAAGATAAAAATAAAGTGGAAGAAAAAAATAAAAAAAAAGAATTAAACTGACCTAGAATAAAAATAATATTTAAACTAATCTAAAATAATAATAAAGATATAATAGCAATATTAATAATAAAAGTTAATAATATTAGAATTTTAATGTTAACCAAATTAAAATATTAATTACAATAGTGTTAATAATAATAATAATAAAGACAATAAAAATTATAATTATAATAATTTTATTTCTATTAGGTTAATTAACCAACTGCGCACCAGGAAAGCCACCCTTTAAACTGGTGAAGCCACATGGTTGTGCCAGTGTCCTGCCCACGCATCGAGCATTGTTAAATCGATGCTCAATTATCAGTGAAAAAGTGAAAAATTTAAGTCATAATCGACTTGCATTTCATATAAACAATTATTAAAAAGGAAAATAAAATTTTAAGATGAAAATAAAAATTAAAAACATACCGTAGTGCAAAGTTCGGGTGTGACAGACCCATATAGCACTCCAATTCATTGAGTTCTACAAAAAATTATATTGTAATTTGGACATATGGTTATTCTAATTTTTAAGGGTTTTGTAAGGGTTCTATGATGATGATTTCCTAAAGAACCTACATGAATTTTATATACTTTCTAATGAGTTTTCATGGAAATTTTTTGATTTTTAAAAGGTAAGATAATGATCTTTTTGAAAAGATGATTCCTTTTTTGGGGTAGAAATGTATGTTTTTAAGAAAAATATTTATGGGTTTTCACTATATTAAAAATTTTATTTCTTTTATGTCCCTTAATGAGATTTTTCTGCTCATCCCACATTTTAAAATTATTTTCACAATACTTTAATGAAGAGTAGGGACAAGGATGATGTCAAGATCAAATTTAATAAGATGAATCAATGAAAATATGACATGTTTTATTTTAAAAAAATTGTGGGAAAATGGATACGTAGTAAAATTATTCAATTGTAATGTATGGGTTTGTATTGTATCAGTTATGACCTAATTCTATAAAACTCTAAAAGTAAAAGATATTTGGGAAAAGAAAGTGATTTATAGTTTTAAAATAACTAGAATATGTATTATTTAAGTCTGGGTCCTTACAGCATCTCACAAACCTCAAGTAGTGGGGACTCAAATATGATCCATGCACCCCAAGTATACCAAATACATTTGTATGACACTTCATGTTGTATACTTAGTGGGTCATCCAGCGCACACAAAGAATCTTATTCTTTATATTGTGCCTCATGAGCATATTCTTTATCTCTATGCAAGAATCCTACTCACTCTAACCTTAACATTTCTTCCTAACCTATAATTCTCCATGATGAACATCGGTTACGGATAAACTCAAAGTCATTATTTGAGAGGTCAATTATCATTTTACTTCATGAAATGTATAAATTTATGTAGACAATGTGAAATAATGATAAAATGGAGTTTTACTTTAATATAATACTTTTTTATATTCTTAAACTCTTTAAAAATATTTAACAAACCCAACATAAGCACCAATTTAACATATCATAGATGATAAACTTTAAAATGAGCCTTATGTTTTCTATACTTTATAAAAAAATTTAGTACATTACATCATATGTAATCACTATCACATATCTATGTGAACATATTATAAAACACTCCCACTAAATCTTTAGTCAGAAACATCTATAAAGAAATCTATTTTGAATAATGGGGAGATTTAGGAGTCATATTCCTAACTATTCAACTTCTTAAACATGTTCAAACTTCTTAAATTCACAACATCAAATGTTATCATGTTAATTTTTGTTGACTAATTATAACTCTTTCAAAGTTCATCATCATCATACTTATAACCCTATTCCATCAAACTTTTCCCTTTAAATAACATAACTACTTACAATATTGTTTACCATTCCTCCTAAACTCTTTTAGGAAAAATTTATAATCACTTTAATACAGTAACTAAATGTAACTCATACATGTCTATTTAGTGCTACATCATAAACACTTTTAGGATAAATTGATAACACTTTTTATGGTAACTAATTTAACTATTTTTATCTCTCTTTACTAGTATACCCAAAACACTTTTAGGATATCAAGTGTAATTCAATATTAAACTTATATTGGTGTAATTATTTATTTATTAACTTTGAACTTTTCTAATTCTAAACATACTTCCATTATCCTCTTAAACACTATATTCATTTCATAATATCTTAATAAGATGAAAAACCCATTTTGTGTTAGGAAATAATATTTATTTTCTTTCCGTAGTAATATTAATCAAATAAACTATTTTTTTCATATCATATATGGTATTATATGTGTTTGGAATCTTTCCTTTTTGAAAATAAGATTTTATTAAAATTTATTACTGATTGGTGGTAGAAACACATTCACACATATTTTAATAAATATTTAGATAACCACTTTTATCCATATCTTATTTTCATAACCTGTTATGGAAATTGATCAATCATAAACCATGTGTATACACATAGTCATAAAAACTCTTTATTATCAAGCATATTCTCTTATCACATAAGTGAAATGTGATGAAGGTATGCATATTTTTTTAGATTCATTTGGGATTTATAAACTCTTTTCTATTCAAATACTTGATGTAATAACTATTTACTACATCTCACAAATATAATCTGAAAGCTCGATAAATTATTTATTTGTGTATTTAAAATCTTATATATTTACATCACTTTATAAAATATACATTCATTTCACATACCTTTCAAAATTGATGAATTAATTTCTATAATATCCATACCTGACATGGAAATTCCATAGAGTTTCACAAAATCCTTCATGAATGTTTTGGATAATGTAGATATATTTAAATATTATTATTCTAACATATATAATTTTCCTTAAGAAAATTTCTTAAATCACCAATATTTCTTAAAAACGTTTCTTAAGTTAGCAGTCTTGTGATCTACTTACATTAATCTTCTCTTAATCAAAGATTGGTCATAATATTTAAATTAATGATGATGATGGTGGTGGTATTTTTCTGTAACCAAAGATTTTATCATATGAGTATCATGTGTTATTAACAATTTAATATGTACTTTTATTAAATAGTCTCCCTCTAAAATGATGAACCCATTTAAATACCTACTATATCCATTAGTGGTTCAAGATCCATATTTTATTAAGCAGTGAGTCCGTGTTAGCGTTCATCTCACCACTTAATTATTTAGTTAGGGAATCATCCTAATAATATCATATATAGTTCTAGGATATCTGATCAGAAAACCCTTTATCCAATCCATCATATAGATAAACTCAACTCTACTACTCTAGTATCCTAACTTTTAGGTCTTCCTAGCTAAATGTTACCCAATGTAAACACTTAAAACAAGTTAACTAAGGAAAATTTAGGGGCACTTGGATTTGGAACAAAACTACCTGATAAGTCAATCAAGAGTCGCTTATTACTTTTTTACCTTACGCAAGATAATCCAGGTACACACTACTTTGGCATGAAACTACCCAGTTGGATGATCGAGGTCTTGACAAGTGTTATTTTGGAAGGAATATTGCACTTAGTATTTGAATGGAATTTTAATCTCACTATTTTATCTCACATTATTTGCTTTATATATTCATGATTCTAGTAATTTAGTTTGGAATACTATTCCCTCTACTTAGTCAATATGTTCAAACCATATTCATGTGTAACTCTTTACACATCCCATAAGTTTGTGTTACTTACCAAAAAATATAATTCAAACATTTTCATACATATCTAGATACATCATATGCATAAGGTGTATGAACAGTTCATGTAAAGGCATAGAGTTATTTGATATTGAAAATATATGCATGAGTAAGCCCGGATCAACAAATATCAAACCCCATTCACCTGCCTAGATAAGGAAAAAGTCTCCAGATAGGTAGGTATTCTGACTCCAAGTCAATCTACCTAGGGATACTTTACTCAAGAGAGAATCCAATTCATCATAACTCTAACACCTAATATATAAAAACTATATTCAACAACTAAATTCAAGTTCATAACTTCAATTAAAAATTGAGTTTAAGGTTTATGAAAAACTATATTCATTATAGAGTCATATATAACATGTAATGAAAGGATTTATCCAATAAGTAGTTTAACATTTTAAACTAAATAATGCATATTATTTACATTTCTTAAACAATTTTCTAAACATAAATAAAACAGGGAATAAACTTTTAAATAAATTAACAATTCAAATATTTAAACATGAGATAAACATTTATAAACAATTCATAAATCAAATATAATTATAAAACCTTTTATAATTTTCATCTTTAACATTATGGAAATTCCATATTTTTTAATATAAACATTTTATATTCATTCAAAAATGAACTCTTTGATATTAATCATTATATGGAACTTCCATTTTAAATATATGATATTATATAAATTATAAACAATTTATAATCCAATTTCAATTATGTAAATATTTTACATAATATAAATATCATATACTTAATTACTTTTTAACCATTGATCATATCAATCATCATAACATTTTTTATGTGGTTTAAATAATATCCAAATAACTCCCACTTTTATTTTGAACAATTCAAAAATAATTGATTATGAACAATTCATAATTTAAATATAAAAAATTTTATATTTTATAATTATTTCATAATTTATAACCCCTTATAAATAATTTATTATGATTTCTAAATAAATACTTTTATTTCTATGTCATAAGATTTTACATATAATTTTTTAAAAGGTATTTTAAATAATAACATTTAATATTTGGGAAAAATAAACATTTATTTAATTAATTGTAAACCATTTATAATTAATTAATTAATATATAAACCCTTTATAAATTAAATATTCCCAAAAATACCTTTTATAATGATTTATAAACATTTTATAAACCATTAAAAATGTTTTAGAATTTAAAAAATGAAATAAATACTTTCCTTTTTAACCTTACACAGGAACCCATTCCTGTATGATGGTAGGATTTCTCTGCCCCTATACAGACACTTTATGTAATGGTAATCTGATTCCGGAGCCTCTACATAAAGTTAAGTCACTTCTTACCATTATGTAGATTAAATTCAATATGCTACATAAGGGTACAAAGGATACTAACTTTACTTGAACACTTCACATAAGGGTATGTATTGATCTACCTTTACACTGCCTTCGAGCACCACTGTGCAAGGGTACTGCCTTTATGTAACTAGCTCAGGTAAGGGTATGAATTTTACATAGCCCTTTTAAATCCACAATTACCTTTTCACAAGATCTCGCTTAGAGGTAATACATTGTCTACCTTTATGAAAAAAGCATTCTGTGTAAGGGTAAGTTGAAACATACATATATACAGCCTTAGGAAAACCATGTTTACCCTTACATGAACCCCTTCACGTAAAGGTAAGTCATGGATAACTTTTACAAGACCATTCATATATAAGTATCTCCATAATTACCCTTACACAATTGATCTTCATAAGGGTAATTACTTTATTACCTTTACACAACCCATTTGTGTAAAGGTGACACCTTAGTTACCTTTATATAGTCCTACTATATAAAAGTAAACCATTTTGAAAGCTGAATTTATAGAAACCTAAAACACTTATCTATTTTTAGTTTCTTCTTCTTTTCATCACAAGATTTCATAAAATTAAATCATGGACCTCCCTCTAATACCACTATTATGTTTCATAAAAATATAATAACACTTTTTAGACACATTGGAAGTAATTAGAAACCAAATATGAGGATCCCCATTCAAGATAATATGAAACTGTGTAAAATACTGAAATAAAAAAAATACTATAAATCTAGTGTACCATACACCGAAGAAGCCACTCCATCGTCTTCAAACTTCATAGAATGAGTTTGATAAATATCATTGAATTCAAAAAGAATCCCACCTACATGGTGTATCCATGGGCTAACCTGAATCATTCAACATTCAGATGGGATTGACCTTTTCTCACCAGTATTCTAGTACCTCTATATGAAAAGAAGGAAGTTGAAAGAGAACAATGGGTCGAGGATTATCATCCAAGAATAAGGATTTGAATCCATTCCTTCAATGCCATCATATGGTAGTAGGGTTTATATAGAAGCCGAGGATGCTCCTGGGTGGTGTATACATTAACTTGTATGTTAAAATGAAAGTATAAATGCCATGTTTGGTTCGTGTATCATATACATTTACTCCATGTACATTACATATAAATATGAAATGGTTTAATTTAATGATAGATTACATGGGGAAATAGTTTGTGTGTTTAGCACACAGAAAAAAATATACCCAATGCTTGAAAATCATAATTTGAATGCAGTATGAAATATAGCCAATAAATATATCATATATAAATATGAATTTAGATAATACCTCCTTCAAGTTTTATATAACTCTCCATGGAAATAGTATGACTGGCACATGGCCCTCCAATCCATTCATCCAAGTCATTAATGACCACTATCCCTTTTTAAAAATGATATGTCGAGCTCTATTTGTTCCAAAATCTTTTGGGTTATGTGTGGGTGTTATTTAGGTTAGTTTTGATGATATTTCACAATGGAAGTGTAATTTTTAAAAGGTGGGTGTTAGTTTTGAAATAAAAAAAATAATAAAGTGGTTTTCTTTAAATGAATAAAATTTTGTTTGGAGTTTAGAAATATGATTTTAAGGGTAAAAAGAGTGGAGTTTTGGAAATTTAAAAGGGGTTTTCATAAAAATAATTAAAGTATACTTGATGTTTAAAACTGGATAAATGTTTTTAGAAAAGAACTTGTGATGTTATAAGTTAGTTTTTTAAGTATAACTTTAATATTTAAATACAAAATTATATGAGTTTTGACTAGTTTTAGAAAATAAACTTTTGATTTCATTTGGTGTTATGACCTTTGGGTGGTTATTGGGGACTATTTATCTTGAGCATTTCTTGGAAAGTGAATTGTTTTTTGGAAATGGTTTTTTGAAAAAAAAAATGGAAAATGTTTTATGAGTGATGACATTGGGTTTAAATCCTCTCTATGGGATTTTGAAATTATTTTTTTATGAATGACATGAAATTTCAAAGTTAAAAGAGTTAAATTTAAAAAAAAAGTTTAGAAAGAGGAAGTTTTATTCTTATTCAGTGTTTATGGCTATCTCTCTAGATTTTAGTTTTTTGGTTGAGACCTATTTTTGGTTGATTTATTTGGATATGGTTTGTATTGATTATGATTTTATTTAAAATTTTATTTAGATTATTCCCCATAGAAAAGTTTCGAGTGTCATCATATCTAAGATATCCTCCCTAGTGAGTTTTAGATGGGTTGGGTCTTGGTGTGATTTTGGTGGGGTATTCATCTTTAGGTATTTTCTCATTTCATTCGTGGGTTTTGGAACTTTATGTTTCTTTTGTTCCTTGTTCTTGTGGATAGGTTTTTTGAGGGTTTTGTTTGGTAATGATTACAGTGAGATTTATTTCGAGTTTTTTGATAATAGGTTATCCTTGGGTGAGTCCCTTAGCTAACTAGAATGGACGTTGGACCAGTCTAGTTCATTCCCTAACTAGGGTCGATTTGATTTTTTGGGTTCACTATGAGTGGTTCCCCAGGTATCTAGTCCTAGGTTACCATTGTTCTTGAACCAAGGCTAGAGATCAGGATGTTTAATGGGGTATACTCATGATTGATGCCTTCTCCCCTTATCATTTTATGTTTGGAGGGTTTTGGTGAGTGGTTTGAGTTTCCTAGTCTATTTGATTACTTATAAGTCTATATTTATTTTTTTGTTCTCTATACCATGTGTTCATTTGGAGATTGATTGGTTTTTTTTAGAAAATTATGAGCATAAGTCTGATTGGAGTTTCCATTTGATTCTCTTTAGTTGGAGGTTTGGGTTTTAGTTTAATAATGCTTTTGGAGTGTATATCTCCTTTCAAACCCCCTAGATAGAGAGTTCTAAAATGGTGAGGAGACCACTATGTTCAGTTTGATCTCATTTTCTTAGATTATTTGGTTTAAGTTCCCTTGTGTATAGTCATTTGGGTGAGGGAGTGTTTGAGTCTTGAATTTAGAGGTTCTTCAGGAGATGAGTTGAGTTTGGGAGGTCAACATATTTTTGTTTTGGGTAGTGTTACAGGACTTCTATTTGGGTGATCATAGTGTTCCTTGTTTATATAACTGTGCATTCACATATGTAACTAGGAAGATCTTGTGGGAATAGTTGGTACACAGTTTTTTTTACTATGTTTCCTACTCGTACGGCATACCCCAATCCTTTCATTAGGGTGTAGATAGTTGGTGCACAGTCTGGAAAATTTTTCATCCAAACTATGTGTGATAACCAGATTATTTTTAAAAATATATATATTATAAAAATATAAGAAAATAAATAAATAGCTACCCCCCCCCCACCCCACCCTTATGTGACACACCCCAACCCTCTCCCCCTCCCCATTTTTCTCAAAACATGGCCCGATGAATTTTTCAAATGAATCCAACTTATACCTCATTAAGTAGACATATCCATATCTACTAAAATAATTAGTAAAATTTATCAAGTATGAGTACCCACACCTTGCTTCAACATAAAATGGTTCACACACATCATTCTGAACTAATTCAAGAAGATCTTTATCCCTTTCACCTTTCCCAATAAGTGGATATTTAGTCATTTTTACTTTTAAAAATGAGTGACATACACCAAGTGGTTTTAGTTCAAAAGACTCTAAATATCCATCTTGATGTAATTTATTCAAGTGCTTTTCATTTACATGACATAGCCGGTGATGCTAAAGTTGGGCGTGGTATGAATCATGTGAAGTAAATTCATTATCTATTTCCATTATTTGGTTCATGTAATCTAACACATAAATATTGTTATTTAAATGTTCCTTAACATAAAAATGATATCTTTATAAAATAAGAAACATTTATTCCCAAATTTGAAAATAAATCCATCTATATCAAGTCTCAATACTGATGTAATGTTTTTGGTAACTGAAGTCACATAATAACAACCCTTAAAAAACAAGATCATTCTGGTTAGAAACGTAAGGTGGTAGTCCCTGATAGCTACACAACAAGTTTATCTTTGTTGGATGCTTGAATATCTACCTCTCCTCAGTCGATATTTTTTAATCTACTTGGTACCTATATTTGAATACATATGTGAGGACCAAAAGTTATATCTAATACCCAATTTTTAAAAATAGATAAATTGAACTCGATAACAAATGCATCTGAATCTTCCCCTTGCTTCTTTGGTTGGGTGCAGTTTTTCTTTCACTGGCCCTTCTTGCCACATGTGAAGTAGATAGCATCTTGTTCCCTTTCTATCCCCTTGATATTCCTCTTCTTGGAAGGGTGTTCAGAAGCTTTGGTCTTAAAGATCTTCACTTTCCCTTTCCCTTTGTTCACCATAAGGATGAAAGGTTTTTCACACTTCATATCCTTATCTACTTTGAAAATAAGAGTAAGAAGATCTGGAAGATACTTCTCAATGTTGTTCATATTAAAATTCACTACAAAGCTAGAGAATCTCTAAGGGAGTGATGCTAGAATGAGGTCAGTTCCCAATTCTTCAGGAAGTTTAAACCTTATAACCTATAAGTGCTCAATGTCGACAATAAGCTTGACTACATTATTCCTAGATAGGGCACCCTCTCCAAGATTACTTTAAAAGAGTTCCTTGGAAATATCAAACCGTTCTTGTCTATATCTCTCCTGGTAAATACCATAGAGGTACTCAAGCATGATATATGTATCCATGTTTTTGTGAGACTTCATTAGTTCACTAGACATTGATAAAAGTATCAAACATTGAACGTCAACCAGATCGCTCAAATATTTTTCATAGAAAAGAAACTCTTCATCACTCGCCTCTTTAGTAGGAGGATCAGGCATTAAGGATTCCAACACATAATATTTCCATTCATGAGGTAGCACAGCTCGAAGGCATAAAAACCACTACTGGGAGTTACTGATAGTTAAGAGGTTACCTTCCTCCAATATTGATCGTAGGGATATTATGGATAATGATCATTTAATTTTATTCTATAATTAGAAAGAGTGGATTATTATTACTTTTCTTGATTACAAAATATGTGAGATATAATAAATTAAATGTTTTTATTTATTTATTTATTAAATATTCCACTATTTTATCAAGTCTCGATAGCCCTAACCATTGAACATGGAATGTCTAGTTTCTTTAACATTATATTGGAAAGGATATCCATTTCTTTTAGTAATGATCCATACTTTTTCCATGAAAACCATAATAAAGTAATTAGGTAGGTAGTCTAGCTAACTATGGACTTACAGATCCTTGATCCATTGAGTGGATTCCCCTATCTTAAAATCCTGACTTGGATTTCCTCGACACTTGCCTCCAAATTTGTATTGAATAGGCTTTGTCCATTAAACTTAATACAGTTTTAGTTAAGTCAACCCAAAACTCTCATAAGAACTCCCTAATAAAAGTAAGTGTCCAGATTTTGGACATGTACAACACTTAGTTCTATGGTTTCATTCTCAATTAAGCAATGGAAGGCTTAGTCTGACTTAATATTTAATTGAGGGATTTTAATTTATTATGCATAAATTTTATCTTGTTTTATCCTTTAAATGTCTTGTTAATATTAAGTGGGTGTCACTTAACTAATTAACCTTGTTAGATAAAACATCTATGCATAAATTTTTTATTTAATTTCCATCTTTGAACATTAATTCATTTATTTATGTGATCGTGACCTTGAATATATAAAATAAATATTTGCATAGATAGAAATAATTAATTAATTAAATTAACCATTCATGAGTTTTATCAAATTTTTGATTTAATGAGAAGACACTAAATCAACCATTGATTGAGGAGAAATAACTCATATTGTTGATCTTGGCATGTTTTAAGGCATTCCACTTGTCCACCTGTGTATCACCAGGGTTGGCATCATTATGGTTTCATCTTGAACCGCCTCCACATTCCTTGGAGATGCTCCATTAATTAAAAATATTTATTACTCGCACATAGGTGAGGGGAACCAAAGGATTGTTTAAAGTATATTACATAAATATCTTTGGACACATAGGTCATACATAATAATGGAGGGAGGGATAACTCATAGGCCATCATTTAATTTAATATTAAATAATTCTAAACTAATGTAATAAATTAAATTAAAACATCCA
The DNA here is from genome assembly GCA_963277665.1 of Viscum album. Classification (NCBI taxonomy): domain Eukaryota; kingdom Viridiplantae; phylum Streptophyta; class Magnoliopsida; order Santalales; family Viscaceae; genus Viscum; species Viscum album. The sequence goes on from OY728148.1 coordinate 1,946,427,512, forward strand.
ACACATATACAGGTCTTGGTCAAACTCATGAACGATCATACATGCAATGAATACGCAAAATTAAACAGCTATCATTCATTTCTTTATTCGTTATTTTATTATTTAAGACAAGCATGCTTGCATTAATTAATTAATTAATTAATTCAATTTCATCTTAATGATCATTTGATCTTATTTGGAGATACCCATCATTAATGAAATTCATGTAAATAAATGGCAGAACCAATAATGGCATATTAATTACAATAAATTAATTTAGTATTTAAAATTCTTTAGAACCATTATTAAATTGTCTAACACACAATGGTGTTCCAATCAATAAAATAAAGTTTTAATGATTCAATTTCAAATATAATTTAGTTTTAATTTTTTATATTAATGGGAGACTACGTGGAATGTACATGAATATGCATGCCATGTACCTCAGTTTCCATATATCTAAGTCACGCACCTGCGGCTTCAGCATGTTGACTCGGTCGGACTACATGGTGTGTAAATACAAGTTACACACCTTGAATCCACTTTCTGTGTGTCGGGTTGTCCTGGTCAACACGTAGTGTGCAATAAAAGTACCATGTATAATTAATTGATTAGTCCATCTAGATATAATGCACTTGAGTATACGGTGTGCCCTCCGGCTGCATGTCGTGTAACCTGTAATGCCATAAACCTAGTTACCTAGAGTTGGTGCATTATTATATAACATTAGCCTGATCCCAAGATATCAAGTCTCAAAAGAACGATTAGTTTATTAGCCTTGGAAGTACTAGATACATACATAAATTTTACATTACATCATGAAATAAATAAAAACAATATTGTACCCCCTTTGAACACACTCATATCAATTACCCTATCCCTATAGGTTAAACATAATATACTTCTTTACATCCTGGGAAAAGAAAACATAAGAAAGGGGTGATCTCAGATACTCAGTAGGGATAACAATATAGAGGGAACTATCATAAATAATAATAAACATTTAAGGCAATGTATAAGACTAAAACACAAGCCTTTTAAACATAAACTTCCACATAATATGGCAAAGATAAATCGAATAATCCCATTTACTTATTCACATGGATATTCTACTAGTCGAATAATCATATGCAATATCAATAGCTAATTTCATAATGATGGAATGCATAATGTCGAACATCATAACCACACAGTCAAGGCCTCGTGCCAAGACTACAAATAAGATTTATCAAGGCCTTGTGCCAAGATACTAGTTTATCTCAGGAGACATACTGATGCATCAAAGAGCTATAGTAGGATCCACCTATCACTTACTAATTCCAATGTATTCCTCATATGAAAAGTTTGAAACATAATCTAAACATTCTTATTAAAACTAGCGTACAAAATGACAATATTTTAACCATAACCCATGAATGGTATAAAAATAGCACATCCACAGTTAAACATAACTCATTCAATACAATATGGAATATTGTATCAATATCAATCAAGAATAATGAAGGATATTGACATAGATGAAAATAATCAGTAAAACTATTTGAGAGAAATATCCCATTTTTCTTGAAAACATTTAAAATTGTCACTATTTATCAAGAAGCTGTTAAAAATAGATTTTTGAATCAAAGTGTCCCATACCAATTTGAAACTTTTAAAAGTAATTTTAATTTTAAAACATTAATTTCCATATAAATAAATCTTTAAAACCATTTTTAAAACATGTACATTAATGATAATGATTTAAAAGAATAAATCTTTAAAACATTTAAAATGATATTTCAGTTGGAGTTCCTAACCAAATGAGAGATGATTGAATACAAATAATTAAGTAATAAAAACTTTATAATATCATGATAATAAAGTGATTGATGATATACTATGTCAAAGTACATTATATACACCATATAAAAGTGAATTGGGACATAACAACAAAGAAGTCTCAATAGAATGTAAGTTGAGATGAAATCCCTTATAAAGATAGTATCCTTAGGTTAAGGATAAATCAATGACATAATTATGTGTGACAAATATAAATACACTAAATATGATTTTATATTCAATGCAAATCAATCAAAGTACGTTCACACATATTCTTGTGAAAACAACACCAATGACTTGGATGTTTAACTCAATGAATAGAAATTGAGTTAAAATTACTCTTATCAAGTTCAAATTGATGGCTTGAGAATTTATCAATGGAGTGATTATGTGTATAGAAAGTATATCCACACAAATGGGAGTTTAAATTACTATATAAGTAAATAAATAGTTATTTCACACATAATCTTGGAGTAAAATAATCAATGAAGTTTGCGTAAAACTGAATGAGAGGAAATTGAAATTTGAAATTTCCTTACCGATTTGGTAGCTTATGAAACATACACCCCATGAAATAAGGATCATACAATGATGATATAAATACCCATTAATTTATGTATATTACACAAATAATAAAATCATGGGAAGTATATACACCACACAAAAGGCAATAGTGGAAAATATAGCATGAATCTCACAGGAATAAAAGTGAGATGAAAACTCCTTACCTTGTACTTTTCCTTAGTATAGGGTAGGTTAAACTCTTTTATAATGGTGAAATAATTGTTATTAAATTATAAAAGAACCACATATAGAAATATTATATCATATATGATCTTTTAATATTGATTTTTTAATGATATTTCAGTAGTATAATTGTTTTGGGTGTTAACAGATTCGTTTTCCTTTATATGTTTTGTTATGTAAGTCATGTTTTTTATGCATAGGATGTATTTGATTCATATTCAGAATGATATTATGTTTTTAAACATTATTTTTAAATCATCAAATTAAAATTATTCTTGAATGGTCACGAAGGGGAATGAATCTTATCGTGTTTGTGGAGACGGTAATCCGTACGTACGTATGAGCGACAATATCATTAAATTGATGGTAAAATCATATGTAATTGGATGTTATATCATATATAAATAATCATTAACATGTTTTATTTATTATTTATATCAATTTTACTCATTATTATACCCATACAAATAATTAAGTGTTGAATAACAAACTACACCATGACGTGGAGACTGTAAGTTGTACGTACGCACGTATGGTGACTTTGTCATTTATAGAATGGATAGAATAATGAAAATAATTTTACCATATTTATAATAAAATAACAGTATGTAGAAGTTACTGGAGTTATTATTTTGATATAGAAACAACAAATAAAGAGGAAGTGGAAGAAGAAAATAACTTTGAAAGAGGTGGTGAAATTATTACCTCTTCTTCGGATGCTTCCTTTTGATTTGATCAAAAGGGCACCTTAGGTTGTCTTTCTGATCAATGTAAGCCTCTAGGTTGAAGTGAGGGTAGCTGGAAGGATATTTTATCAGGTTTTAGTGGAGTCAGATGGCTTTGGAAGTGTGAAATTAAGAGAAGGGGAAGTACCCTTTTATAAGAGAGGTGAGGGACACTTTTGGAAAAGCTTGAAATATTATTTTATTATATAATCATTTTCTATTTAAAATGGATCAAAATGGATTAATTTAGAGGATAATGTGGGTATGGGTCTAAATCCCTTTAACCAATAGGTTTTATACAAGTTTAGGTCACCATATTAACCTTATCCTTTATATTTAACACTTAGTTAATTAGTTTAACTTTTATCATGTCTTCTTGTATTCTTACACTATATAGTTAATAAACTTACTATAAACTACCAAGATAATCTCAAGTGGTTCATTAATGATACATATATCATTATATAATTCCTTTTTCTGAACCTTATATTTTTAGGAATATTATATCATTTAATAATATAATTTTTGTTTTAAAAACTCTTTTATGTCAATTTTAACATAATTTAGTATTTGGTTTTTGTGAAAGTCATAACAGCATGATTACTTCGAAAAAAATTAATTGAATAAACCCTAACATGTAATATTAATCTATAAAATTCTTGGGATTCATAAAAAGTGTCAATTTACATTTATTTTGATATTTATAATATCAATTATTTTAATATTTCATTAATAAGGTAATTACTGCATCATCATTGTGTCATAAATAAATTTAATTATTTAATGTCTAAAAATTATAAATAAAATACCATGATGTGGGAAATATTTTATCTTTATAATTCATATTTATAGTTGAATTTATATTATGTTGAACCCTATATTAAAAAAATTAGTTATGAAAATTTGAATTTAACACTTTTAACTCTCCTTTAAATAAAATAATAATAAATGTCATAATCTAATCCAAGTGGACCAAAGAGGATAATATTTTATTTATAAGGTTTATTTTGGTCGAAAAAAACTTATCCAATAGAATTGGGACATGTGTTATGGTAATTATAATATCATTTTTACCTTTAACTACCCTATTTACTTTTAATCGTGGTAAATAAAAGCCAAAAGTTTACTATTCACCAAAAATTATTTTCATCATATTGAACCAAATTTTACTTAATGATATCAACTGTGTCTCTTGGATTTTTTAAAATCAATTCAAAGAAGCGATAAAATTACATTTTATGCAAATTTGCTAACGTGCCTAGAAGGTGGGTAAAAAACGTTAAAAAAAATCAATAAAATTTTATACATATAATTTTATTATAAAATGACTCCAATGAATTAAATTGAACTGATATAGGTATTATGTATCTATTTTGACTTAAAATTAATTTAAATAAAATAAATAATTATTTAAATAAAAAGTTTGTTTTTAAACAATAACGCAGTGTTTTTCACTATTCATCAAAAATTGAAAGTTTTCAGAAAAATACCAAAAATTCACTCTAAGATAATTTTGATATTTTGAATCAAAAAATTATGTCTATTTTACCAACTTAAATACATATAAGTTATATTAATTAATTTAAAATTAATTCCCATTTTCAAAACCAGAAAGCGGGTTTTTTAGAAGTAAAAACTATCAAAAGATTGATATGTGTTTATGTCCAATTTAAAAGTAAAATTACTTCCAATGAACAATATTGGATTAAATTATAAAAATATAATCTAATTATACTTAAAAACCATTCAAATTTATAATTTAACACTATAAATTATTTTGATTAAAAAAGTTGTTTTCAATTAAAATTTAGTATCTTTCATTATTCATCAAAATATGAAAATTATCAGAAAAACACCAAAACTTTATCCAAACTAAATTTTTGTGTCCTAGTTCTAAATAAGAATTTAATTTCATCAAAATGAATATATAATTGTCAAATACTGGATTAGAAAGGGTTTTCCATTAAAAGGCGGAAAAACCGCATTTTTGAAAAATACTTCTTTTATCTAAAAAATTGAATTTGTCCTTATATTATGTCTAAGAAACAAAAAACTTGAATGTTAAAATTATATGGGATATATATAAAATTAAAAATGTGGTTATTATTTTTCATAACCGCTTTTTAAACAGCTGGTTTGATAGGTCGTCGTGCGCTTAAACTCAGTGTTGTGTACATCGCACGCTATTATATTATTCAAAGAGAAGTGTACCATGGAAGCTTGGGGTGTTACATTCTTCCCTGCTTCAATAAATTTTATCCTCATAATTTAAAATTATTCTTCCAAAATAAAAGGTAAAAAAATAGAAAATACCTTTATGGAAAACCCACATCGAAAATAGGGTTAATAAATTTTAGTCTTAATAAGAGGGAAAGGGAAATAAAAAAGTCACCACCAAATTAGGATTTCAAATAGGAGAACATTTTTGGAAATTATAATTGGAGTAAAAATGTAAATATTTATAAGGATCGATTGAGGTCATCAATAACAAACAAGTGAATGGAAAATTAAGGGCCTCAAATCCATAAATTTATGATGAATGGCGTAAGGTATTAGGATAACACATTTTGGGGTTTAAGATCATTTCCTTAAATTTTAAGAATTAATTTGTTTATAGAATAAGAGAAAAAAATAGTTGATAAGTAGAGTTCCATCCTTTAACTAATTTCTACCACAAACTCATCTTTCACTCCAAATTATGAGTATTCAAGATGACATAGTCACACCTCAAGTGCTAGAATCAACTTACAGAGAATCACATAATCCACAAAGGATGAACTATATATTTCCCCATACTTTAGAGATTAACCAAAACCAAAATGGTTAGTACAAGATCAGATGATCCCTAAAAAGGATAATCCTTTAAGGAAAGAAATACTAATCTTAATTTCTAAAATTAAACCAACAATACCCAAAAATAAATAAATAACATTCAATAAACAATTGTCCTTAAAATCCTTTAACATAATCCAAACTAAGATTGAAACCCAAAACTCAGAAGAATTTGATTACATAGTCTTCCACGTTAAATTGTATCTCCAAATAACATCGACTGCTCTTAAAGTCACATACTTAAAAGTAATTAACCAAATCACATATTCTCTGTGATAGGTTGATAATTTCTATAAATAACTTAAATCTATATAGGTCCACAATAAAAACATAGATAAAAACCTACCATTACTCCTCAAATGAAATCTAAAAGTATTCTATTTTCCTTAGGCATATAGTCTTCCCAGCATAGCGAACATCTTCCAAAATAACATTTATCACTTAATCACCAAATCATTTTCCTATACTGAGGATATCCATTTTATATACATAAGATCCAAAATCAACTTATTATGGATCAATAAAATCATTTAACTAAAAATAATTAGTCACACTAACAAGGGACTTCACATAGTCTAGTGGTAGGTGATAAATCCTAGTCACGCTTTGGTTGTGGGTTCGATTCCCGCAGCTTTGTTCAATGCGATAGGTTGTCACATGGTCTACATGTTGTCCTTTTTCAAAAACTCTATTTTATAACATTCTCAAAATGAGATAAATTACTCAAAATAAACATAACATAATTTTACCACAAATGTTATCTCATACCTCATATTTTCATCCCAAAATTTAATAACTTGTAATTGTCTCAAATTCAAGGATAATATAAACCCAAATGGTTATTTATAACTATATCCACAATAGAAAATATATTTCATCCTCAAATAGAATTTTCACATAACAGACTGTAGGGTTACGCATACAATCGAAAAGTCTTCCAAAGTAATCCCATCAATAAAGAGCACTAATACTTTTTAACATTTCACCATCCATTTATTTCCACATAGGTTATTCCTTGACCAAGAGGTTATCTTATAGAATAGGGCATTCAATCGAGTAATGCCCAAGTCCCCTATATTTACAAAAAATGACTGTAAATTTATTCTTGGGATTATTTTTATTTTCTTCCATAGTACTCTTCATTTTTCCTCGACAATTATTTACTTTATGTCCTTCTTTCCCACACATAGAGCATTTATTTGTTCCATTGAGACACTTTCCTAGGTGTCTCCTTCCACATTTCCTTCATGATAGAAATTGAGCTTTCTTTTCTCCATGGTATCCTCTGCTGCAGCTCTTATCATTCACCGCCTTTCTCTTCTTTGTTGAGTTGGGGAGTTGGTTAATATATATTTTGTTGATCATATTTTTGGAAAATTGATTTGGAATGAACACGATATCTTTTACACCTATAAACATTCCATTTCATTTCTCATTTCCACCACTATTCCCACCTTGTACATCATGTTCAATGTTACTATGACTTTCTTGGAATCTATCCATTGACTAAAACTAGAAAGAATTTTGTGAGTAACAATAGTCATAAAATCATTTAGAGAATATCATGACACATTATTTTTAATCTAAAATACCTTAGGATTAACCAAGATTATTTATTCTCATCATATATTAAAATCTTTCAAATAAGTTTGTAAAGCAAATGTGAATTATCCTAAGCATATCCCATGGGAGTGTCATAACCAAGAGTGCAACAAGGCCCGTTGTCATGCACTAGTTCCTGTTCGAGTCTAGATCAAAGCAGTGTTTTTGGGTTTTACCCCTAGATAAATCTATGCCAGAGCTACCTCTACCTTCTCTTATCCAGACAGGGATGTACTGCTTGGAAAATATACATAATATTTACATTACTAAAAATTCTATATGTTCTTCTATACTAATCCCCAAATTCTATCTTAGAGTAATGTTCTCTAATCAGAGTTTTTCTAAATCTAGTTTCCAAGGTTTGTACTAAAATTTCTCTGATACCAATTGTAACACCCCGACCCTAATTACCCAGAGTCGGTGCATTATTACATAACATTTACATGATCTCAAGAGATCAAGTTTGGAAAGACCGATTAGTTTAGTATCCTTGGAAGTAGTAGATACATACATAAATTTTACATTACATCGTGAAATAAATAAAAACAAAATTGTGCCCCCTCTGAACACACTCATATTAGTTGGCCTATCCCTGTAGGTTAAACATAATATACTTCTTCATATCCTAGTAAAATAAAATATAAGGGGTGAGCTCATATTCTCACTAGGGATAACAATATAGAGGGAACTATCATAAATAGTCATAAATATTTAAGGAAATGTATAAGACTAAAACACAAGCCTTTTAAACAAAAACTTCAGCATAATGTGGCAAAGATAAATCTAATAATTCCATTTATTTATTCACATGGATATTCTACTAGTAGAATAATCACATGCAATATCAATAGCTAATTTTATAATGATGGAATTCATAATGTCGGACATCATAAGCACATAGTTAAGGCCTCGTGCCAAGACTACAAATAATATTTTGTCAAGGCCTTATGCCAAGACACTAGTTTGTCTCATGAGACCTACTGATGCATCGAGGAGATAAAGTGGGCTCCACCCGTCACTTACTAAGTCCAATGCATTCCTCATATGAAAAGGTTGAAACATAATCTAAACAATCGCATTAAAACTAGCATATGAAATGTCAATATTTTAACCACAAACCATGAATGGTATAAAAATAGCACATACACAGTCAAACATGACTCATTTAATACAATATGGAATATTTTATCAATATCAATCAAGAATAATGAAGGATACTAACATATATGAAAATAATCAGTAAAACTATTTGAGAGAAATATCCCCTTTTTCTTGAAAACATTTAAAAGTATCACTATTTATCAAGAAGCTATTAAAAATAGATTTTTGAATCAAAGTGACCCATACAACTTTGAAACTTTTAAAATGAATTTTAATTTTAAAACACTAATGTCTATAAAAATAAATCTATAAAACTATTTTTAAAACATGGACATTAATGAGAAAGATTTGGAAGAATAAATCTTTAAAACATTTAAAATGATATTTTAGTTAGAGTTCCTAACCAAATGAGAGACACTTGAATAAAAATAATTGAGGTAATAAAATCTTTATAATATCATGAGAATAAAGGGATTCATGATATACTATGTCAAAGTACAGTATATACACCATATGAAAGTGAATTGGCGCATAACAACAAAGAAGTCTCAATGGAATGTAAGTTGAAGTGAAATCCCTTATAAAGACCATATCCTTAGATTAAGGATAAATCAATGAAATAATTATGTGTGAAAAATAAAAATATACACAATATTATTGGATATTCATTGTAAATCAATCAAAGGAAATTCACACATAGTCTTGTAAAAACAACACTAATGACTTGGATGTTTAACTCAATAAATAGAAATTGAGTTAAAATTACTCTTATCAAGTTCAAATCGATGACTTGAGAATTTATCAATGGAGTTATTATGTGTATCAAAAGTATATCCACACAAATGGGGGTTTAAATTACTACATAAGTAAATAAATAGTGATTTCACTCATAATCTTGGAGTAAAATAATCAATGAAGTTTGCATAAAACTGAATGAGTGGAAATGGAAATTTGAAATTCATTTACTGATTTAGAAACTTATGAAACATACACCCCGTGAAATAATGATAGTATAATTATTATGTAAATACCCATAAATTTAAGTATATTACACAAAGAATACAATCATGGGCAGTACATACATCACACAAAAGGTAATAGTGGCAAATATAGCATGAATCTCACGGGAATAAAAGTGAGATGAAAACCCATTACCTTGTAATTTTCCTTAATATAGGGTAAGTTAAAATAATGTATAATGTTGAAATAATTGTTATTAAATTATAATATAACAAAATACATAAATATGATATCATATATGATCTTCTAATATTGCTTTGTTGGTGATATTTCACTAGTATCATTGTTTTGGGTGTTAACTAATTCGTTTTACTTTATATGTTTTGTTACATAAGTCAGGTTTGTTATATATAAAATTTATTTTATTCATATCCAGAATGATATTATGTTCTTAAAAATTATTTTTAAATCATTAAATGAAAATTATTCTGGAATGGCTACGATGGTGAATGATTCTTATCACGTTTGTGTAGACGGTAATCTGTACGTATGCACGAGCAAAAATATCATTCAATTGATGGTAAAATCATATGTAGATGGATGGTATATCATATATACAGAATAATTAACATGTTTTATTTATTATTTACATCAATTTTACACATTATTATAACCATCCAAATAATGAAGTGTTGAATAACAAACTACACCACGACGTGGAGACTGTAAGCCGTACGTATGCATGTATGGTGACTTTGTCATCCATAGGATGGATAGAATAATGAATATGGTTGTATAATATTTATAATAACATCACATTATTTATAAGGTACTGGATTTATTATTTTGGTATGTAAACATCAAAGAAAGAGGTAGTGGAAGAAGAAAAGAACTTTGAAAGATGTGGTGAAATTATTAACTCTTCTTCGAGTGCTTCCTTTTGATTTGATCAAAAGGGCTCATTAGGTTGGATTTCTGATCAAAGTAAGGCCTATATGTTGAAGTGAGGTTATTTGGGAGGATATTTGATCAGTTTTTATCCAATACAAATGGATTTGGAGGTGTGAAATTAAGAGAAGGGTAATTACCCTTTTATAAGAGAGGTGAGGGACACTTTAGGAAAAGCTTGAAATATTTTTTTATTATATAATCATTTTTGGTTTAAAATGGTTCCAAATGGATTTATTTAGAGGATAATGTGGTTTTGGGTCTAAATAACTTCAACCAATATGTTTTAGACAAGTTAAGTCATCATATTAACCTTATCTTTTAGATTTTACTCTTAGTTAATTAGTTTAACTTTTACCGTGTTTTCTTGTATTCTTACACTATATGGTTAATAAACTTACTATAAACTGCCAAGAGAAGATAAAATGGTTTATTAATAATATATCTATCATTATATAAGTCCTTTTGCCGAACCTTAGATTTTTATAAATATTATATCATTTAATAATATAATATTTTTTTTAAAAACTCATTTATGTCAATTTTGACACTATTTAGTATTTGGTTTTTTTGAAAGTCATAACAACATGATTACTTAGAAAAAAATTAATTGGATCAACCCTAACATGTCATAATAATCTATAAAATTTGTGGAATGCATCAAAATTGTCAATTTACATTTATTTTGATATTTGTAATATCAATTATTTTAATATTTCATTAATAAGGTAATTACTGTATCAACATTGTGTCATAAATGAATTTAATTATTTAATTTCTAAAAATTATAAATAAAATACCATCATGTAGGAAATATTTTTATCTTTATAATAAATATTTATAGTTGAATTTATCTTATGTATAACTGTATATTAAAAATGTTTTAGATATGAAAATTTGAATTTAACACTTTTAACTCTTCTTTAAATAAAATAATAATAAATGTCATAATCTAATCCAAGTGGACCAAAGATGATCATATTCTATTCCTAAGGTTTATTTTGGTCAAAAAAACACTTATCCAATAGAATTAGGACATGTGTTAGGGTAATTATAATATCATTTTTACCTTTAATTACCTTATTTACTTTTAACTATGGTAAATAAAAGTCAAAAGTTTACTATTCACCAAAAATTATTTTCATTTTTTTGAACCACATTTTACTTGCTGATGTCAACCGAGTCTCTAAGATTTTTTAAATTAAATTCACAGACGCGGTAAAATTACATTTTATGCAAATTTGCTAACGTGCCTAGAAGGTGGGTAAAAAACGTTAAAAATCAATAAAATTTTATACATCTGGTTTTATTATAAAATGACTCCAATGAATTACATTAAAAAAATATAGGTATTATATATATATTTTGACTTAAAATTAATTTAAATAAAATAAAAATTTATTTAAATAAAAAATTTGGTTTTTAAACAATAACGCAGTGTTTTTCACTATTCATCAAAAATTGAAAGTTTTTAGAAAAATACCAAAAGTTCACCCTAATATAATTTTGATATTCCAAATCAAAAAATGATTTCTATTTTACCAAATTCAAAACATAGAAGTTTCATTAATTAATTTAAAATTAATTCCCATTGTCAAAACCAGAAAGCGGGTTTTTGAGAAGTAAAAACTATCAAAAGATTGCTATGTGTTTATGTCCAATTGAAAAGTGAAATTACTTTCAATGAAAAACATTATATTAAATGATAAAAATATAATATAATTATACTTAAAAACCATTCAAATGTATAATTTAACACTATAAATTATTTTGATTAAAAAATTTTCAATTAAAATTTAGTATCTTTCACTATTCATTAAAATATGAAAGTTATCAGAAAAACACCAAAAATTTATCCAAACTGAATTTTTGTGTCCCAATTATAAATAAGAATTTAATTTCATCAAATTGAATATATAAAAGTGTCAAATATTGTATTAGAAATGGTTCGCCATTAAAAGGCGAAAAAACTACATTTTTGAAAAATACATCTTTTATCTGAAAAATTGAATTTGTCCTTATATTATGTCTAAAAACACAAAATATGAATGTTAAAATTATATGAGATATATATAAAATTCATAATGTGGTTATTACTATTTATAACCGCTTTTAAACGGCTGGTTTGATATGTCATAGTGCGCTTGAACTCGGTGTTGCGTACATCGCATGTTATTGTATTATTCAAAGATAAGTGTATTGTGGAAGCTTAGGGTGTTACATAACCTAGATTTATCGACCAATGATTTGGCACTTACCGATGGCATCTCCGGCTGTTCTTCATTTGTTCTTTAACCATTAAGAAAATGAAATATTGAATGAATATGATTAATATATTGATAACATGTTAATTCAAATCAGATTAAAGAATGAATAACATGAAATGAAAATCTAACCACAATTATGCACAGATCAAAAATCAAATAAATAATTATAAATTTAAATGTGACTGATCTGATTCCACTTGATGGTTCTGAGTGCAGCGGAAGCGTATGGAGGTGGGCGATAAATTAAAATTTCTTTTAATAATCATTTCCCAAAACCAAGAGTGAGGATCTTGTACATCAAATTTATAATTAATTTATTTATTATTTGAAGAAATAAATACCTGGTTTTAGGAACTTTTTTCATTGGTGAATATTAATCATTCAAAAAGACCTTTTTGATTACCTTTGTTGTGCTATAAGGATCCAATGATAGAATCCCTCTAGCGGTGATCTACACATGCTTCTATGATCTCTGAGTAAAACCACTCGATCTCTAAGTGTTAGCATGGAAATTTGAATGTTTTGTGTTGTTCGTTCTTGATCTCTTGTTCTTCGGTCTTGAAGAAATATCTCTTTCACTTCTCATTCTTGAGTGGGAGAGAGGAGGAGGAGTTGAGGGAGAATTCATTGTGCGCAAAAAAATCTCTATTCTCAATTTTGGATGCTCTACACAACAGACATAGCCGTATATTTATAGAGTTAGGATTTGAGTTAAAATATTATTTAATTTCATAACGAACATTAAATATCATTTATGACCTTTAATAAATCTCATGTCGCATAATAATAATTATATAATTATAATTTTGTGGTGCGTTCCAGCTAGCGCAATAACAAATATTATGTAATGGTATTGTTAATTAATATTTGTTACCGGACTTGGTCTTGGTCCATTTGAACTCCTCTAGATTTTATTGAATAACTAAATAAATATTTTCTTCATAAATAAATATTTTATTCACAATCTAGTGAATAGATATTTATTAAAATATTCAATAAATAAAATAAATATTTTATTCACAAGTCAGTGAATAAATATTTATTTAATTTATGCGATTAATATAACTTAAATAAAATTATTCCTCAAACTTTAGAATAATATTTATTCCATTAATTAAAAGAAAATAGAATATAATCGAGATCACTGGAAACACTTAGTGTGTAACCCTCTAGGATTCTTTCTCATTGGCATTAGGTAGACTTACTTAAAGTCCAAGATTGCTCTCTAGCAATGGGTCAAGGAACCCAAGAGAAAGAACTTAATGTCGCAATGTCTAAAACCACATACGAATGCTCACTGTATAATATAATCTCTTTGTCACAATATCTCATCAAGTAGGTTTCACATCTATGTCACCAAACTATATGCTCGATATGTCTTCTTTGACTATCTGAAATAAACACCTTGTTGCACCATGGCCATAGAATTTAAAGCGATGGTTATATTCCAATCAAATGGTCAAGATATCAGTTTCCATAAAGATGGAAGGGACAAATCCTTCCTCAACTTATTCACTAATGACATGTAACTTGTGACACACCCAACGTATCCAGCTTCACCATGAACTATTATTGTCATGGTTTACAAAATACGTCTAAGTATGCTCATTGTAACATGAATTAATATATTAAAGTCTAAGGATCATCAAACACACTTTTAGATAGGAATATCTAATGACACCAAAACATGCGAAATTCTTACTGGTGGTTCTGTTCTCATAATCTCTCACCATGGATATTACCAAGTACGAACTTCATGAGAAGAAGCTTTATCTTCTTATGAGTACTCACACCTAAAATTCTATATATTATGTGTCCCTTTATAGTATGTTATCCAATCATAGAACATTATTTGAGAATATCATCACAGCACATCAAGGTTCTCATTATCAAGAGGAACTGCTATGACCTTATCAATGCAACATATGCTCTAAGACATTATTACATTAGAGTCATATAGAACAACAAACAATATGTAATAATAAGTTTTATTAATATTAAATCATCGAATATTTATGTAATCAAAGTACAAATAGTTGGTCTTATGACACTAACTCCAATGGTTCTTAAGGTCCAATTTTATGTTTTTCTTTATACCCATGGTTTCTCTTGATCTTGCGGGGTTCTTCATACTCAATTAAGGCATAGTTGGGTCTTGCACGTCAAAGGCAGTGAGTTCTTCTCTGATTAAGGTAGGTTGTCCCTTGTTTTAGGGATTTAAATTTAGGAACCTTAATTGTTTGTATTTTTAATCCATTATTTTGATATAAATTCATAGTATTAAATATATCTAAAGATACTTGAAAGGATAATCATGTTATGCGTGATTTTGTTTCAATTTAAAGGTGTTTCCCCTAATTGTAATTTTGTTAAAAATATATTTTAAATAAATTGTTC
This sequence comes from Viscum album, assembly GCA_963277665.1. Lineage (NCBI taxonomy): Eukaryota > Viridiplantae > Streptophyta > Magnoliopsida > Santalales > Viscaceae > Viscum > Viscum album. The sequence goes on from OY728148.1 coordinate 1,946,442,888, forward strand.
TTGTATTGTCATGATAAATTCTGAAATGGCCCCTGTAAATGATTTATGTTGTTTTTCTAAAGTTGTTTTCAATCATTAAAGTGGGAATTTAAATGATAATTTTATTTTACTTGACATTTCAAGTAATACTAGAAATGAAAAGTATTAATGGATTATTTCAAGGATTGGTTTTAAATTAAAAATGTGAGGCTTGAAAATATTTTTGATTCACTAAGCAGTTATACCCATATATGTGAGTGTGTGTGTGTGTGCGCGTGCATGAGTAAATTCATATGGGAATATATGAATTCATGTGTGTGAGATAGAGAGGGAGTGTGTGTGTGTTCGTCACTACCACAGATTCGGGTAAGGGATGCGCCGACTTTTATCAGCGCTAAATAGAAAGCATTGATAAAAGGGGGGGCTTTATCAGTGCTAGCTAAAAGCGCTAACAAATCCACCATTTATCAGTGCTAAAAATAGCATTGATAAAGGTGTACCCTTTATCAACACTTTTTAGCACTGATAAAAGTTTTTAATAAAAAATATTATTAATTTATATAAAATTATTATATTTATATTCAAAAATAATGTTTATCTCTATACATTAAATAAAAAATACATGTTTATAATTAATATATATTTTTTAATAATTCAAATATATATATATAATGATTTAAAAAATTATTTCTAAGAATATAATTATATATATATATATTTAAATAATTATAATATTATAATAAATTTCATTAAATAATAATTATTTTTATTATTTTTATTATTATTATTATTTTTATTATTTTTATTATTTTTATTATTTTTATTATTTTTATTATTTTTATTATTTTTATTATTTTTATTATTTTTATTATTTTTATTATTTTTGTTATTTTTGTTATTTTTGTTTTTTAATTATTTTTATTATTTTTATTATTTTTATTATTTTTATTATTTTTATTATTTTTATTATTTTTATTATATTTTTTATATTTTTTATATTTGTAATTATATATAAATACTTTTTAAATTTATATATTTATAATTATAATTATATATATATATATATATTTCTAATGAATTTGGTCAATAAATATATTGATGTCTGAGTATAATTGATGTTCATATATGTTATATATTCATCATGAATGTTCATTTATACATTACACCCTTCTTGTTATTCATGTTGTCCATATGTGATGACTCATTTTTTATTATTTATACTTTACCAAATATATGATTCATTCAAGTTATACCCATGAATCCATTATGTTCTCAAAAATACTTATAAAATTACAATAAATATATTTATTACATTTATAATTATAAATTTTTAATTATATATATATATATACTTTTTAAATATATTTATTTGTAATTATAATTATAACTATATATATAATTATAAAATTATAATAAATACATCTTTTATAATTATATATATTTATTTATAATTATATACAAATATTTATAAATATATTTATTTATAGTTATAATTATAAATATATATATATATAATTATAAAATTATAATAACTATATTTATTATAATTATAAAGTTATAAATATATATAATTAAATAAATATATACAAATATATATAAATAACTACAAATAGTTATAATTATAAATCTAAATAAATATAGATATATTTAAATAATTCTAAAATTATAATAAATATATTAATTATATATATTTATATACAAATATTTATAAATAAATACAAATAGTTATAATTTTAATTCTAAATAAACATTGATATATTAAAATCTTTGGCCTAAACTGGCTGATATGGAATCTGAGGATTCTTTTTGACATCGCACTCATGATTGGGGTCCCAATAAAATTAGAAAAAGAAACCAAGCTTGCACGGTTTGGTCATTACGCCCAATTTCTAGTGGAAGTTGACCTTGGGTCCACCATGGTTGATATGGTCTTCCTCTCCACTGATTCTGATGAGTTAGAATTGAATGTTGAGTATGAGAAGGTTCCAAAATTCTGTTCGGACTGCTGGTTAATTAAACATGAGCGATCGAACTGCAGAAGATATGATTCTTCTTCCTTTTGCTCGGCTCGGGAGCATGATGCAGTCCACTACAAAAAAATCAATCTGTAAGGCTTCCTGATACAAGTACTATATTTTATATTCTAGTAGGAACAAATCCGACTTGCATTGGGAATGCAGATGGTGTTACCGATGCAGGGTCACTCTTGGAGTGTCTTGTTTAGGTGCTAAGGACATGGTCGATGGCATATGAAGCACTATACATGTAGTGGATGTACAGTATAATACTCTAAAGACTAGGAAGTTGGAGGTTGATGTCAGAAATGTTTCTAGCCAATCTGAATAGTTGACTTACATAATTGGGCAAGTGGATGTAGAGGGCATACAATAGTTGGATACTCTTGTACATGGCTCTGGTAAGCAGCGGCTTTGGTCTGATATTGTTGTTGAGGATCCTTGAACTCGTTATAATGATACGCATTGTGCAATGGTGACCAGAAGAGCTCCCCTTGCAATGGTGGATTGATTGGAATCCCTTGGTGAGTAGGGCAATAAATAGATTGATGTGCAAGCTACATATGATGATCAAATTATGCATGAGCAAATGGTTGTTTCAATCATTAAAGGTAAACAAAAAACTAGTGATATTATGGATGCTTCTGCTTTGTCAGACAGATTGGAGTTCATCGAGAAGAAAGTGGTTATGCATGCCACAGAAGATATACATGAGGAAATGATCTCAAGAAGTAATAAAATAAGTGGAATGTCGATAATGAAGGTTTTCAAATGGTCCCAAGGAAAACTAGCTTTTCTAAGTCACCTAAAGTTTTTGATCATAAATATGATAAGTCAAAGAATTTCACATAGGTTAACAGTTTTGAGGCTCTTTCTAGATACATGCTTGATGGGCGTGATGTAATGTTGCATCAAAAAACTTGGAGACAGGGCAGGCATCAGAAAGGCCGAGGTCGGGGTGGTCGAGATGATGCAACTCAAGGGCAAGGGAGAAGTATGTCTTCTAGATCAGATCAAATAACTCTAGAGCAGGTGAATATTAAGTAAAATTACATTTCACTCTTTAATTGGAGGAATTAAAAGTCATAATGGGAGTCTACTAATAATGTTGAATATTCTATTCATGACTTTGATCATGATTATGGTGATACTTGAGCGCAAATTATTGAATATGGGGATTCCACTAAGGATCTAGTTTCAGGGGACCCGAGAATGAGCATGAATTCCCTTGTTGTGTAGGGTATGATGGGTAGTCATCCCATGGATTCAATTCAGGGTGAGGGGGAAAATATACCCTCATGAAAAGAATTGAATTCCTCCAACAGTAAAGGTAAAAACAAGCTAGTCTTGGCTTCGATGAATGTGAGTACCACTACCCCGGATCCTAGGTAGCCCCCTCCACTTAGTTTGGAAAGGGAAGAGTTGGGAGGGGCTTGGAATCATGATAAAACTTGGCAGCGGGGTCGTCATCCAAAAATTTGTGGTCGAGGACATGGTTGTGATGATTGGGCTGGTATACATGGGCATGGTCGAATGTCCACCAGTTCTTCTTCCAAGGAGCTTACCCTAGCGCAGTAAAATCTCAGAGAGAAGTACTATGTGCTCTTCAATTAGAAGATGCCACAGTCTGAGTGGGAACTGATGATGTTGCTGAGGACTCTGAGTTTGAACGTGGTGATGACCCTGATCCTTTTGATCCTTAGTGCTTTTCCTTAATGGAAGGCAATAATGCTTGTCTGTCTTCATCCTTTGTCTTGTCATTAACTTTTCTTTAATAAATTTGATGGGTATGGGTTGGTTTTCCAACTTGTACTCAGACCTGTTTCGTATATATATATATATATATTATAATTTTTAATTACAAATAAATATATATTTATTTCTAGTTATAATTATAAATAAATATATATTTAATTAAGTAATTATAAATTTAGAAAAAATATGTTTATTATTCTTATAATGTTATATATAATTAAATAAATATATTTATAAATATATATAAATATTGATAAAAATTAAAGATATTTATAATTATAATTATAAAAAAATAGATATATTTAAATAATTATAAAATTATAATAAATATATTAATTATATATATTAATAAAATTATATATAATTAAATAAAAATATTTAAAAATATATACAAATATTGATAAATAAATAAAAATATTTATAATTATAACTATAAATAATATTTATTTATTTATAGTATAATTATAAATAATTATGTATATTTATCATATATATAATTTTATGAATATATATAATAATATAAATAAATTATTAACATTATATCTTTGTCAACACTTTTTTAGCGTTGATATAGACTCCTTTTATCAGCGGTTTTTGGCACTGATAAATTCCTATCTTTATTGGTGCTAAAAAAGTGATGATAAAGACATATTTTATCAATTATTTCTAATTTATCACTGATAAAACATCCCTTTATCAGTGTTTTTTAACAAGCACTGATAAAAGGTTCACCCGATTTTGTAAATGAACCCTAACAGTCAGTTTCTTCTCTCACACACCTCAAACTCTCACAAAAGTGGACCCCTATGTCGTCGACCCCTCATCTCCCCTACCCTCACCTCTACTACCACAAACCCCTCCTCTGCCGTTGAACCCTCCTCTTCCACCGTGAATCCCCCCTCCGCTGTCGTGAACCCCCACTACTGGAAATCCATCCTTTCCCAATGGTTCTGAACCGTTGGGAAAGGCTGCAGAACCGTTGGTATATGTTATACCAACGGTTCTGCCAACCGTGGGGAAGTAAGCCGCTGGGAAAGGCTTTTCCCAACGGTTTACAAGGAACCGTTGGGATAGGTTAGAAAAAATCAACCTACCCCAACGGTTTGGCCCATTGGAGTCCCATGAATATTTTCTTTCCCAACGGTTATACCAACCGTTGGTAAAAACACCAATTCCAAAAGCTATCCCAACGGTTTGAACCGTTGGGATAGTCTGTTTTTACCAACGGTTTAATGAACCGTTGGTAAAAACAGCTCCATATGGGCTATGCCAACGGTTTGAAACCATTGGCATAGGCTTTGTTGTGCAAATTGCACAGCAGCCTGCAATTTGCACAGCAGTTCTGTTTTGGGCTCATTTTGGCACAGTAGGTCTGTTTTGGGCTCATTTTCAATTCAATTTTCATTTTCAATTCAATTTTCAATCCAATTATTGTAACTGTAACACATATATAATGCATACATATAGAGAACAAACCAACACATTTAAATAATGCAAACCAACCAACCAACACATATAATGCATCCTGGAAATATACTCATCCATAATTAAATTAGAATTCATAACATAATTATAAACATACATAATTCATTTAGAATTCAATTTAAAATTTAGATGACAATCATATGTGGAATCCGGAATTCAATTCATAATTTGATTGGTTTTTTGTACACCATATATTTTTACTCGAAATCATATACATTTTAAACAAAATACATACACCTGGAATGATACCGGTCACACCGTGCCTCAGATTGAGGCAAGGTTAACTCGTACACGTCACAAATGACTCATTGATCATTGTCCTAAAGTATCAACATATTCTGAAATCGTTTGGTCAGTTTTCCGTATGCCAGTTGTTGTTTTCACTTAAAATGAAGTGTTTTTTAAATAAAAGAGAGACACTTTGAATGGTTCCGGCCACACCGCGCCTCGGATTGATGCGGGGTTGACTCGTACACATCACACATTACCCATGCATTGTTGTGCTAAAATATAAACACAATCAGAATGCGTTTGGTTGGTTTTCCGTATGTATTTAAAATGTAGTCCAATTTAAAGAAAATAGATACACTTAGAGTGGTCTTGGCCAAACCGTGACTCATATTGAGGCGCGGTTGACTCATACACATAACATATGACCCATGGATCGTTGTCCTAAAATTTCAATAGATTCCGAATGCGTTTGGTCGGTTTTTCGTATGTCAGTTGTTTATTTCACTTATAATCTTGTCCCTTTTAAACAATAGAGACGCAGTTAGAGTGGGACCGGCCACATCACGTTTCGGATTTAGACTAAGTTGACTCGTACACGTCTCAAATGACCCATGAATCTTTTTCCTAAAGTATCAACACAATCCGAATGCGTTTGGTCAGTTTTCCGTATGTTAGTTGATGTTTTTCACTTAAAATGACGTCCTTTTGAAACAAAAGACATACACTTTGAGTTGTTCCGGCCACACCGCGCCTCAAATTGAGGTGGGGTTGACTCGTACACGTCACATATGACCCATGTATAATTTTTCTAAAGTATCAACACAATCAGAATCCGTTCGGTCGGTTTTCCGTATGTCATTTGTTGTTTTCACTAAAAATGAAGTCCATTTTAAACAAAATCGAGACACTTTGAGTGGCGTCGGCCACACCGCATCTCGGATTGAGGTGTTGTTGACTCGTACACGTCACATATGACCCATGGATTGTTCTCCTAAAGTTTCAACAGAAACCGAATGCGTTTGGTTGGTTTTCCGTATGTACTTAAAATACTGTCCATTTTAAACAAAAGAAAGTCACTTAGAGTGGTACTAACCACACCGTGACTCGAATTGAGCCTGGGTTGGCTCGTACACGTCACATATGACCCATGGATCGTTGTCCTAAAATTTCAACAGATTCTGAATGCGTTTGGTCGGTTTTTCGTCTGTCAGTTGTTTATTTCACTTATAATTTTTTCCGTTTTAAACAAAAGAGACGCATTTATAGTGGTACCGGCCACACCGCGTCTCGGATTTAGGTAGGGTTGACTTGTACACGTCTCAAATGAACCATGGATCGTTTTCCTAAAGTATCAACACAATCCGAATGCGTTTGGACAGTTTTCCGTATGTCAGTTGATGTTTTTCACTTAAAATGACGTCCTTTTGAAACAAAAGACATACACTTTGAGTTGTGCCGGCCACACCGCGCCTCGGATTGAGGCGGGGTTGACTCGTACACGTCACATATGACTCATGGATAATTGTGCTAAAGTATCAACACAATCAGAATCCGTTCGGTCGGTTTTCCGTATGTCATTTGTTGTTTTCACTAAAAATGAAGTCCATTTTAAACAAAATAGAGACACTTTGAGTGGTGTTGGCCACACCACGCCTCGGATTGAGGTGGCGTTGACTCATACACGTCACATATGACCAATGGATCGTTCTCCTAAAGTTTCAACAGAAATCAAATGCGTTTGGTCAGTTTTCCGTATGCCAGTTGATGTTTTTCACTTAAAATGATGTCCTTTTGAAACAAAAGACATACACTTTGAGTTGTTCCGGCCACATCGCGCCTCAGATTGAGGCGGGGTTGACTAGTACACGTCACATATGACCCATGGATCATTGTGCTAAAGTATCAACATAATCAGAATCTGTTTGGTCGGTTTTCCGTATGTCATTTGTTGTTTTCACTAAAAATGAAGTCCATTTTAAACAAAATAGAGACACTTTGAGTGGTGTTGGTCACACCGTGCCTCAGATTGAGGTGGCGTTGACTCGTACACGTCACATATGACCCATGGATCGTTCTCCTAAAGTTTCAACAGAAACCGAATGTGTTTGGTTGGTTTTCCGTATGTACTTAAAATACTGTCCATTTTAAACAAAAGAAAGTCACTTAGAGTGGTCCCGACCACACCACATCTCATATTTAGGCGGGGTTGACTCGTATATGTCTCAAATGACCCATGGATCGTTGTCTTAAAGTATCAACACAATCTGAATGCGTTTGGCCGGTTTTCCGTATGCCAGTTGATGTTTTTCACTTAAAATGATGTCCTTTTGAAACAAAAGACATACACTTTGAGTTGTTCCGGCCACACCGCGCCTCGGATTGAGGCGGGGTTGATTCTTACACGTCACATATGACCCATGGATCATTGTCCTAAAGCATCAACACATTTAGAATGCGTTTGGTCAGTTTTTCGTATGTCACTTTTTGTTTTCACTTAAAATCTTATGGAAATTCATATAGAATATTTTTTATATCATATTTAGTATGGATTAGATTTTAGTTGATTGTGCTATGAAACATTTCAGAGCTAATGAAATTAAGGAAGGTGGAGGGGCTGTCCGGGGGGGCTGTCCGGTGGGTGTCTGGGGGGCTGTCTGGGGACCAAGGAGGAGGGTGGGGGGGCTGTGCGGGGTCTGTCCGGGGGGTGTTTGGGGGTTGTTCAGGGGGCTGTCCGGGGTTGTTCAGGGGGCTATCCAGGGGTTGTTCAGGGGGTTGTTCAGGGGTTGTTCAGGGGTTGTTCAGGGGTTGTTCAGGGGGTTGTCCGGGGTTGTTCAGGGGGCTGTCCGGGGGGCTGTCCGGGGGGTGTTTGGGGTTTGTCCGGGGTCCAAGGGGGAGGGTGGGGGGTTGTCCGGGGGGCTGTCCAGGGGGCTATCCGGGGTCCAGGGTGGAGGGTGGGGGGATGTACGGGGGGCTGTCCGCGGGGCTGTCCGCGGGGTGTTTGGGGGGTGTTCGGGGTCCAAGGGGGAGGTGGGTTGTCCAGGGTCCAAGAATGAGGGGGGTTGTCCAGGGATTTCTCAAACACACAACCACTAAAAGACAACAACATCCATAAAAACAGAAAATATATAAAAATAACTCAATTCCAATACTATACTATGAGTCTAGATATAACCAACAACTAGAATAGATTAAACATCAAATCTCAGTAATATAAGTCAAAAATGTAACGGATCAATATGTCCTACATCAGCATCACCATCACCATCATCATCATCATCATCACTCTCGTCATTGTCCTCCTCATCGTCCTCACCCTCCACAGCGCCCTCCTCCTCGCCTTCGCCCTCCTCCTCACCCTCCTCATCTCCCTCCTCTTCCGCATCAGACTCCTCGCCATCATCATCTTCAAGCTGGACATCGGCCTGACCACCACTGGAACTGTCACCTGGTGCACCATATATAGAATGTATCGACGACATGTATTCATCAATCGCTGGGTTGGCCTCTGCTGGAAGTGTTGGACGTAGAACTTCAATAAATTTCATAAATGCACTGTTTTCCCTAGCAGATTGTTCTGCCGTCTTTGTGGCCCTTTTGTCAGCCTGTTCTACCTGTGCCCTAACTTGCTGCAGCTCGGTGGCACTACAACTCATACCTAAGGCAGGCCAATACCTCGTTGGGGCTATCCTAGGTCGGCAGCGTACTCTGCCAGAATGATCCTCTCCCAACACCTAATGTAAGTGATCAGATGGACCAAAATTGTCTGCTTCTTGGGCATCGAGGGCCTCTAAAGCATCCTGTTACAAATATAAATATATTATTAAGTTACAAAATAGATATTAAAATATAAAATCAACAGATTAAAACTTACAATCTGCTGCTGAGTCGCTTCGTTGACAGCACTTCCATCCTTTTTTCGTCTACTCGAGCAAAACAGTTTTGCTCGAGGCACACGTCCTTAAATATTTTTTACTTTCCTCTACAATGACATTGAAAACAAAAGTTATATAAAAATGTTAGCAAATGATTAAATAATTGAGGAAACAAAAGAAAATGTAAGTCGTAAAAAAACTTATAAACAATTGTCATACCTGCTGCCTCTCATGATCTGGCATCGTCGTGCGTCCTAGTGTATGGAGGTATTTTTTTGCATCAATGTTTTTTTTATTTTTTCCAGATGATTCCTAAATAAAATTCGATAATGAAAAGGATAATATTAATGCAAAACTTGAAAGTTATTATTTAAATACCACAAATGTAATTCATACCTTAAACTGGGTACTCGTCCAATGAGTAATCATCTGACGATACTGCTCTATAGGAAAATCATCCACGACTGATACCGCCTCTAACTCAGTGCCAACTCTAGCATGCCAGCCAATATATAGATCATGCTTGTAGGATCTCCAAAGCTCGCCTAAATCCTTTAGACGTTCCAGTCGTGCACCCTCACCATCAGGAAAATTAAATCGAAGCTGAAATAAAAATATTAATTCATATAAATACAAAAATAATTCATGGCATTAAATACAACAGATTTTTTTACCCATATCTCTGCCCAAGCTCTATCTTTGACCTCATATGGAAAATGTCTCCACGACAGCGGGCTGACGGGAATGATGTCAGAGTATTTGGCAAGCGTCACCAGAAAACTCCGACATTACTGCCCTGTTTTCTCAACCATCTGATTGTCTTCATTATATTCCACCATAACCTGTGTGCGACGGTTCCACACCGAACGCATGCGTGTACGGCCCCGTCCCCACCTCCTGTCAGTAGATGTATCTGTCATGAAAGAAAAACAAATATTTTATCAAAACATGTTATAATGAAAATAAATATTGCTATAAAAATTTGTTAGGGTTTTATAAATATACCTGCGCTAGTCTGATCAATGAGTGGCGCCGGATCCACAGAACCTGATGGAACACCCTCTGGTGGAACAGGAGTCGAAGACGATGGAATATAAAAGCTTTGAGAGACAGAAGTAGAAGGAAAAGAAGATGGAACAACTGTATGACCTGATGCTGACTGGGGAGTGGGAATCATCATGGGATGTGAAAATGATGGGGCAGAAGATGCAGAATGTAGCGAAAAAATGGGAGGCCTAAATACCCCGTGTGTCCCTAACGACACACCGGGATCAGAATGTGGGAAGGCTGAAATGTCAGTGGGAGGGGCAGGGTCTAGTCGGGCATGCGCAGCTCTACATCCACCTCTGGTACGAACCCTCCTCGTACCACCGGCCTGAGTACTAGGACCAGTACTAGACTCCTCGTCGAATAACTGTCGACATAATGGTGGATCCTACAAAAAAGTTTACAAAAAAATTAATCACATGACATTATATATTCTGTAAATATATATATATATATATATATATATATATATATATGAAATAAAGTACTCACTGTAGGCACTAATGGTGGAATGCCCAGCTCCTCCATCCGACGATTGTTCTCCGCCATTTTTTTTCTTCGTCTCTCTTCAATTAGCTGCATTTCCTGCATTTGAAAACAAATATGTAATTAATTAGAAAAAGGAAATTAATGTGTAAAACAAAAAACTAAATATATGAGGGAATGAGGGGATTCATTGGTAATTTAGCTATCAATTGTTTTAGAAGAGCTTGAATGAATTTAATAAAACATACAAGTTGTAATGTTCACCAAGTTAGAAATATTGTTTGATTTGGTTTGAACACAGTTCAATTCCAAATTAGAAAATGCAATTCAAATAAAACAGCAACCAATAAACATTGAAAATTCACATAACGGTCAAGTCAGCTAAAACATATTTGTGATCAATACTAAATAAATATGAATATTACCAACCTTAACAACCCAACTCGAGGTAAACCAAAAGAATTGAGAACATGGATGAATGATTCTGTATATTTCCAACCACAACTTCAGGTTCACAATCAACTCTAACAATTGAGCTATTGGAGTCATCAAAAGAAATAAATGGATTGGTTCCAATGGCAATAGGGACAGTGTCAATTCCATCATCAGCATCATCAAAAATATGTCTTGGAATTACTTCAACTATGACACCAAATTCAGGTTGAATTTGATCTTTGACATAAAAAACTTGTTTAGCCATTGATGCCAACACATATGGTTCTTCGGTAGCAAGAGTGCGGGTCATATTAATTACTCGAAATCCACAATCATCAATAAATGTGCCATGTCTCGTCATCGAATCAAACCAATGGCATTTCATCATTGTGACTCATCCATGAGAGTAATAATCCAATATTATTATTTTCTCAACGAATCCATAATAACCCACATTTTCAAGTCGCGGTCTACTATCTGATGCACTGGCATAACAATCTGTTGTGGTAGTAACCATAATACCATCATGTTTTGTTCTCATGTTTTTGGATCGTTCAGTGACAATAAATCTGTACCCATTGATAACAATTGATTTACAGTCACGAACCATGGTATTAGGACCAAAATCCAAAGCTCTTATTTCCTCAGAGACAGAGTCAGCAAACAAACTCAATACCTGCAATATAAATGACAGTTAAACTTAAGTAAATATTGAAATAATTAATTTAAACAGTAATATTTTTACCTTCAATTTTAACCAAGCAGAAAACTCTTTGCTATGAAAAGTCTCTCTCCTTCTCAAAGATAAAGAACGATGCTTCCTATTTATCATTGTTTTATGTTCCCTATAGATAAAAAAATACGAATAGTTTAACAGATATATATGTAAGATATACATATTCAATTTTGTTACCTGATATAGTCATCGAACAAATCACAGTTGAACAAAATTGTGCGATGTGTCATCTCCCGCTCTTCATGGCTTAATGTCTTCAATGTATATGATCCAGGAATTCCTCCTGTTTGAGGAAGTGATGGAAAACTGGGTTCAATTTGCTCATATTGTTCTTCTTCATTTCTCATTGGTCTGTTCATTCTTGTAGTAAGATCAGACAAATACATCGAACAGAAATCCATACATTCTTGAGCTAAGTAACCGTTCACGATAGAACCTTCAGGATGATTCTTGTTTCGAACATAAGACTTTAATGTGAACATATTTCTTTCAGTTGGATACATCCAACGAAAAGAAACAGGTCCTCCGAGAAGTATTTCAGTTGGAATATGGACAGTCATATGCAGCATGCATGTGAAAAATGATGGGGGAAATATTTTCTCCAACTCACACAAAATTAATGGGGCATCTGTCAACATTTTTTTCAAGAAATACTTGGACAACTTCTTAGCACAAAGATATCTAAACAAATGGCACAACCGAATAACACCCACCCTTACATTATTGGACAAAAGATGATGGATTTCTATTAGAAGTAACTCATGCAGTAGAACGTGATAATCATGAGTCTTCAAAGATTTTAGCTTCAACTCTCTTCTGTTGACCCGTTTAGATATGTTGCTTGAATAGCCATCAGGAAATCTAATAGTCTATAATACTTCCAGAAATGTTTTTTTTCAGTAGGTGTTATCACATAAGAAGCACATGGAAGTTGCCATTTATTTTCACTGATACGCACAGGATGCAATTCTGGTCTGATGCCCCAATCCACCAAGTCACGTCGAGATCGTAAATCATCTTTTGTCTTCCCCTTGACATTTAGAAGAACTGAAAGCAACATTTCACATATATTCTTTTCAATATGAATTACTTCTAAGCAATGACGTAGCAAATTGGTTGACCAATAAGGAAAATCAAAAAAGATACTCCTCTTCCTCCAATTGTAACAAGTTTCTGTGGAAACATTCTTTCTCTTTCCAGATTTCATTTGACCCTTCCCGAACGAAAAACTGAAATCTTTCAATTCATTAAGCACATCAGTTCCAGACATACGCTGAGGTGGATCATCGGTCTCTATAGTATTATTAAATCTTCGACGATTCATTCTATATGGATGATCCTTTGGAAAAAATCGTCGATGTCCCATAAAACTGAAACTACAATGATGTTTCAGTCTTTTGGATCGTGTATTCTTCATAAAAACTGGACATGACAGTTTTCCCTTCGTGCTCCATCCAGACATCATTGCATAAGCCGGAAAATCATTGATCGTCCACATAAGCGCAGCACGCATCTGAAATATGTCTTTCGAACATGCATCGTATGTGCGCACACCCACATCCCAAAGAAGCTTCAACTCTTTTATTAAAGGTTGCATGTATACATCAATATCAATGCCGGGATCATAAGGACCAGATATGAGTATACTCATGAAAGTGAAATATTTTTTCATACACAACCATGGGGGAAGATTATAAATGTGTATAAAAACTAGTCATGTGTTGTGCGAAGTAAGCATCTGCCCAAACGGATTAAAACCGTCGCATTAAAGACTCAGACTCACATTATGCACGTCAGCTGCAAAATCAGGATGTCGAGCATCAAATCTCTGCCATGAAAATCCATCTGCAGGATGAACCAACTCATCATTAGTCTTCTTTCTCTCGATATCATGCCATCTCATTTTTATTGATATTTCATCAGACATAAAAATATTCTGGAGTCTGGGGATCAATGGAAAGTGCCACATTACTTTCTGTGGAAAGCGGGATGGTGTTCCATCAGATTTTGACTTCCAGTGGGATGTGCCACATTTTATACATTCATTTCATTCAGCGGTTTCTTCCCAGAATAAACTGCAATCTTTCGGGCAAGCATGAATTTTGTTTCTGGAAAATCCAAGTTCTTCAACTAACTTCCATGCCATATAGTGGTTTGAGGGAATATCTGCATCATCTGGAAGTAAATCCTTCAAGAGGGTAAGAATTTAATCGATTGCTGTATTAGAAATCCCATACATAGTTTTTCCATGAAACAATCGGATTAAAAATTCCACCTTTTTCATTTTATCGCATTGTCGATATACTGGAGTCGTGGCAGCATCATTCAATTTTTTCACCCTATCAATATCATCATTTTCACTAGATTCATCAGTTGTCCTCATATCAACGTCTTCTTGAGTCGAAATCCTTTCTTTTTCATGATGACGAATAAACGAAAACCGATCATCTAACAAATTCTCCATTCCAGTCCTTTCATTTCGATCATCAACAATTTGAGATTTCATTTTCTCCCCATTGTGATACCACACAAAGTAGTTTGCTTGAAACCCATTTTTGGTTATGTGGTAGCTGACTTCTTCACGACTCAACCAAGGTCTACCAACACAATTGGAACATGGGAAGTGTATGCGACCACTATCTGAAGCATTGTGAAATGAAAAATCTATAAAGCTCTCCAAATTGTTTTGAAAATCGCTTGAGATACGATCGGTTTCATACATCCAACTTCTGTCCATTCTGTAAAAAGAATTCATATAAGTCATTTTGTCATAAACAATTCAATAGGATTGAACTTTAATAGAAAATACATTTAAGTAAACGATAAAGGAAGAAAATAATCATGGTATCAACTACACATGTGAAAAAAACATACTAATGTGTTATTGAAAAAATGTAAAACCAACAAGAACTTAATGTGTTATCACATCAGAGCATGCCTCATCCCATAACCATATTAGTAGGGTATCCTCATATGCGATTTACCTTTTTGAATTAATATGCACTTCCTCACCAAGTACCTGAGTAGATTTCATAGATATAATCATCTCACATCCTGTAAGGCTTCCATTATGTATGATCTGCATAATAATTTGAGTGATCATGAATCATGCATGGGATCTTCCCATGATCACTATAGATTATGATAAGGAATTATGATAGGTCACGTGAAGAACATCAAACACATATTTTAGATAATTTGAGACATAATATAATAAAATAATGTATAAATCTATGGAATTTGGGATAAAATGATGGATGAAATACTAAAATATGGGAGACTAAGGTGAAGGAAATATATGTTGAACCTAATGTTCATAACATGCATCACCTATGAAATTTTATTGCACTAGGAAATTTCATCCTGTTCACAATACATTCCATTGGAAACCTATTTTGATCATTTGATGTCCCCCTGACATGTCAAATAAAATCAGATGGCACCCATGAATATGCCACCCTTGTAATGAAAAGCCTTTAATTCTCACCATACAGACTACATGTTTTCCAATAGATATGTATCTCCTTCTATATAGGGGAATCAATACATATTATCTCAGTCTCATATTAAATGTCAGGAATGTTATATGGCTCCCTTAACACCCTCCAGGCACACCAACTAGGTCATGTGATGTCCTCAAATCATGTCACTATGGACATAAATCACCCTTCAAGACATGTCACACTGACTCTAGAGTTTCCCTCCTAGTGTGTCAAACATGTCTTTTGATGAAAATGGAGAAGATCACCAAAATCAAGAGATTACCTATAGGCATTACATCCATTATCATGAAATTGCTTCTAGGATCAACTAGTCAGGACTTGTGATGTCCTCCAAACATTCCGTCCTTGATCATTAGAGAAACATTAGACAATCCATCTAGGTTAGGAAAATTCATCAAAATGTTTATAGGATCATGTAATTTCCATTGGAAATTTCCAAAAGAAACCCTCTATCATGCTAAGTATATAGTCAAGGCATTCCATGTGGAAAACCGACACATATCCATAAGAGAAGAAATCTAAAAATAATAGAATCTATATGCATTATAAAATTGTCCACCATTGGCATGTAAGCTTATATAAAAATTGAACCATAGTGTTTATGTTTTAATTAATGGAAAAATCAATTCATTAAAACAACTACAACAACTTGATTGAGATCAATTTTTACCTGTTCGGATGGGGGGTGTACCTATTCGGACGGGGGTCGATGATGTTCGGACGGGGGGTTTGCGAGAGCACGGGAGCAGAGGATAATTAGGGCTCTGTCTCAAATGAGGGAGAGCAGATCGGGGTTGCTATTTGGGAAAAACCTTTGCCAACGGTTTTTAAAAACCGTTGGGAAAGGGATAAGTTTAGCACCCCTTTCCCAACGGTTCTATAGAACCGTTGGGAAATGGGTCACTGGAATGCCCTTTGCCAACGGTTTCAGTAAACCGTTGGCAAAGGCTGAGTATACCAACGGTTTAATTGAACCGTTGGTATACTGCCGTTGGGAAAAACCCAAATTCCAGTAGTGCCCTCCTTCGTCGTGAACTCACCTCCATCGTGATCCCTCGTTTGCCGCAAACCCACCTCCTCCGCGAACCCACCTCCATCGTGCACCTAACTCCACCTCCTACTGAGAACCCCTCCTCTATTGTGAACCCTCCTCTACCACAAACCCTTCTCCACCGTGAACCCACCTCCATCACAACCCCCACCTCACTGTGAACCCCTCTGCAGCCTATGCTGCCATTGTCACTGTCGCTGCCTACCCCTACTCTGCTATCGTCAAACCCTACTGCTGCTTCTGGAGGGGTATTCCATTTTTTTCACATTATTATGAATTCCTAATATATAGATATATTTTGGATTGGTTTTTGTCTATTATTACATTACATTTAATATGAAAGAAACTCATTTGAATACCTTAAAATGGAGTGTCATTGATTCATAAACCCTAGTAGAATCATATAAATATTTTAAAACATATATATATTCTATATTTTCCACATTAACATCGTTGTAATGATTTCCCAAACAAATAGGGAAGTAAAAAAACATTCACTTTAATGTTCTGATGTGTTCGTTAAGATGAGTGCATGTTTATGAACTATCTTTGAATTTTATTTTTAAATCCCCAAAACAGTTGAATTCCAAAATTAGTATAACATTGAGAAATGTTAATAGAAAAATATGTTGTTGTTGTAAAACAAATCTTTTTTTTATAATTGGTTATCCCACATAGACTTAGAGATTACTTACCCATAGATCATTGTAAATAAACTTGTTGTTCCACTCCTCTCTCATGTAATTATTTGAGTTAAATGAAAGTGGAAGAACAAAAGAGGAGAATAATTTTCCTTAATTATAATGAAAAGGGGAAATAATAATTTTTCCCTTGGAATACATTCCCATTTATTTATGGAATGAACATGTGGAAAAAAAATCCACTCAATTTTATTTATTATCATTAAGAGGGTGTGGAAAAGTGAATTTTTTTTACATGATTAATGAGTAAATCATTTCAATGGAATTGAAAATAAATATAAAGGGGGTGATTGAAGCTCCCAGAGTTATGTTTTATTATATATTTTTTCAATATTTATCAATGAACATTTCAATATTAATGTGGATAATTTTAGTGATGGATTGATTATCCAACCAATTACATGTATATTAGAGGTGCTTCCCCTGAACAATGGTTATGCAGATAGATGGAAGTTTCTACTACCTAAAAATATATGTCTAGATAGATTATAGTTTGATGATATAAGATTAAATTATTAAATGTTCTAATCTTCATGATAAAAAATGACAAGTAGTAAAGGAAATGTTACAGTGTTGTCTACAATAGTTTAGAAATAAGTTCCAAAGAATCCAACTACTTAGAGAGATTAAAAATGCCTAAGTGGATCTTTCAAAATTATTTAAGTGTTTTGAAATTTTTCTTAAAAAATTATATGTGTTCAACATAACCTTTTTGGGTTTAAATATCTTTAAAATGATTTAAACACTTGGCATGGACTTAGGTTTCGTGCTAGGTGTTTTTCAACTCACCCGATTGGCTTTCATAAAGGGATATGAATGTTTGAAAGCGTATTTAATATTGGTTTCATTTTAACAAGGGGTGTGTAAAGTTTTAAATGAAAATTTGTAAAATATAGATGGTTGTTTCTCATTTTAAATGATTAATACTGTTGGGTCATGAATTTTTCTTGAATGATTTAAAAAAAGTAATTGTGGTTTTGTAAAAGAGTACTTGGAATTTATTAGTTTATTTTAAAAAGGGTGTGTTATTTTAAAGAGTAATTTATGTAAATGGTTGGGTTTTTTAATGGTATTTCAAATGTGATTTTATAAATAGTTTTCAAATGACATCTGAAATTTATTTTTTCCATAATATTTTAAGTTTATATTTTTATAGAATTAGGAAAAACAATACATTATATAGGGAAGACAAGTAGAATGATTATAACTATAATGAACCAAAGTTTCATTAATGGAAATCCCTCTTGATCTAATTAAATGTCTTTTTTTGCAAAACATTTATATAAAATGTCAACTTCATTGTTTTTATTTTAAGATTTTTGACCGTTGATAATATATCCATTGAACAGTGATCACATGATTAGTATAAATACAGGGATTTAACAAATCCAATTTACTCAGACAAAAGAATCGATGGCCTCATCCAGTAGAATTGCTCCATATGAAGCCCATTTGTCGGAGCTCGGAAAAGAGGTGGCATCCTTGGGCTTCACTCTTGACCAAACCCAAGCTGAGCTTCACCATGTCAATCTCGAACGGGACCGTCTACGGGAAAAGTGGAAGTTTATAGAGATTATCACTCGAGCAATGTTATCCAAGCCACCCCAAGAGTCTGTCACCATCGCACACCTTACCCTTAGGTCTTATGCGGATATTTTAAGGGGTTATGTAACTAATCGATAGTACTATGTTCATGTACATTATTTTGTTTTGTATATAATAATGTATATACCTTCTTTTCATTATTGATACATTGTAAATAGTTTTTAAAGTACAAATAGTGTTTTTAGTTATTATTTAATTAAGAATTATATTTTATTAAATTAAGGTATTTTTTAATTAAATAATATTTTAATAAATTATTATTATTATTATTAAATTAATTTTTATTATATATAAATTATCATACAATTTTATGAATGCAATTTTAATTTTTATTAAGGTTTGAAAGCCATTTCTGTCAAAACCCGTGAATTTTCGATAAATGTCGGTTTTTATTTTAAAAGTGAAAATTAACATATTTAGAAAATTATTTAGATAAAATAAATTTTATTTATTTAATCAGGACATTGAAATTATCCAATGGTGAATTTTTCATAATTTTCTGAGACAGTCAAATTTTTGGGTAAAAATTAAATACCGTTTAAATATATAATGTGTTTTATGACATCATAATGACCCAATAGTGATGTAATAAAATACCATAATCTTTATGTTAGGCCAATATATGTTTTAAAATTAAAATAATGTGATTTTGGGTTTGTTTGACTTAATTTTCAAAGCATTAATGGACCCCTCAAGACTTATTAAACACCTTGTCTTTTTAAATTGTTTTCCATGGGAGTGTGACTCACCTCCACATAATCCACCCTATTATTTTAATAAGTTCGGACTTTGGCATTATAAAATATTTTTTTCCTATTACCTTTTCCAAAAACCATGGGCAAAAACCATGGGATGGTTTTTGTTTTGGATTAATTTAATGTAAGGGGACCCAAACCTAAATAATAAAGAATTCCCTCACCTTTCCTATATAAACCCACCCAAGCTCCCACTTCCTCATCACTCAAAGCCTTTGAAGTTCGTCCAACCTCTTCCATACTCTCTCTAGAATCCTCCCAAGTTTCCCCAAGCTCCCAATAATCCTCTCACAAGCCTCTCTCTAGCCTTTGGAAGCACACTTTCAAGTAAGGGTTTTTTCTTCCTTTCTCTTTTTTGTCCAATTTTCTTTAAGTTGTTTTTTCCTTTTAATTTCAATTATGAATGTTGGGGTATGGTTTCTCACCTCCCTCATACTGACCTATTTATGTTTGAATTATGGGATACCAATTTCTCTCTCATTAAATGCCTCCCATGTACACCCGTTACTATGCCGAAATTCCGAAAGGAACTTCTCTCTCCTCATATACATTCAAGCAATACTTTTGTATCATGAATCTAAATTCCATTAAAATTGTTGGGAAATGTATCTATATGTCCTCCTTACTATCCATTACATGTAAATATGATGAGTAACCCCTTTCTCTCTCATCAACCATTTTTATGAATTCTTATGTCACGCTGTTACGCTGCCGAAATTGCACCGATTTTCTAAGCCAATGTCATTGTGTATACCATGCCCATTTATCCATCAAGGGTATTCACCTTTATGCACATTTAATTATTGATTATAAATTTTCATTTATGAATTCCACATTCTTTTATCATGGAATAAATGATTATGTTTTATGAATCCATGTTTTATGATCCATGTGGCACACTTATGCATGAAATGAAATGTTTAAGAAGGGTGATCCCTTATAGCGCTCCAATGCAATGGGTAAAGTATAGTATCATGATACGTCATGTGCAATGAGTGTTGACTCATGATAATTCAAGTGCAATGAGGGTTTACTCGTGCTTTATGTGCAATGAGGATTTACTCATGATCCATGTGCAATGAGCCTTGGCTCATGATAATTCCATGTTAAGTGTTGTTGCCACATTTCCTTGTTATGATTATCATGCTTTATCATGCCTTTATGTTCATGTTTCTCTTGGGCTCTATTTATATGCCTAATTTCTAACATTTATTGTACTCCTCATGTTATTCCATGTGTATTCCCTTACTGGGCTTTATAGCTCACCCTTTTCTTATGCATGTCCTCAGGTTATCCCATGCAATGCTAAGTACGAGGGAATATAGTGGTCATGTAAAGGAAGTTTTCAATAAAGATGTTGTATTTAATGTTTCAAGTATTTATGTAATGATCCTAATCCCCAAAGACACTAAACCTCTCGATCTTCTTTGTTGTATCAAGTGAAGTTTTATGTAATAAATCATGTTTAAGTCTGTAATAAAAGCAGGGTTGTCATAATAACACCATGGAAAGGGCATGTCACTAACTCTATCCAACCCATATGATGTCCATCATGACCTCAATCCTGCAGAAGGTGTATTAATTTTTAATCCCATTGCAACTCTTAATCCTACTTTGCATCCAACATCACCTGTATGGTTTAAATTAGGGGGCCCCTTATTTGATATGTCTATTTAGGCCTTTTACCTCATAGTGATGTGATTGATTATTAATATGAAATTCTTGATGCTTATTCATGGATGTGAAAATGGTCTCTTTCTTGTAAGGGTGTTAGAGTTGACATGTGATTTACTACTTAGATTATATTTTTTCATGTGATGGTCATTGGCTTGTTGTTTCTCACTTCCATGTGTTTGGCTGTATGCTAACCCTATGAATTAATAAATAAGTCCATATATATACTTCACTAGTTATCTCACACACTAGATAGTTTCCCCTAGTTGTATGGTTTTCTTAGTCTATAGGAGTGTCCCTAATAAGGAATGTGTGGATAAGTTATATGGATTTTCTATTTTTTTAGGATTCAACATAGGCCGACTATTGTCCTCATTGTAGTGTGAGTACAAAATGAAGGAATAATTGAATTCCCTCTATGATTTTGATGCATTGTAGATAATAGAATTAGAACAATGAAAGAGGGATCTATAGAAAAATTAGATTTATCATCTAAAGGAAAAAGTGGATGATAGGAAATAGTGTAAGGTGTCTCTTTTTGTAAAAGTATTTCAATAATTAGAAGTATTAGATTTCAGTTATATTTTCTCTCTTGCTATAAAGAATATAATAATTCATATGGTTCTTGGCTTGGTTTCTATTGAAGGTTTATTTTTAAAAAAATGGATGTCATGATTATATTTCTTCATGGAGATTTTTAGGAAGATATCTACATAGATCAACTGGAAGGTTTCATGCTAAATGGAAAAGGTTTAGTTCTAGTATCAAATGGAGTTTTTATGGGCTTAAGTAGGCATAGAAATAGTGTAACTAGAATTTCAATGCTTTCATGGTAGAATTAATATTCATATAGTGTCATGTAAATAATTACTACTATATTAAGGTGTATTGTGATGAGAGTTTTGTCATTTTACTTTTTTATGTGGATGAATTTATCTTATTTGGACCAATGAAGGAAAGGGTATAAGAGCTAAAGATTGATTTATCTAGAAGATCCCAAATGAAGGACCTTGGTTCTGGAAAGTGGATATTGGGGATAAATATTGAAATAGACTTAAAGTCTATAAATTTTTTTATCCTTGGTTAATTTTTATATCAATGTTTTATGTATTTATTATGTTAAATATTAATATTAACGAATCAAATAGGATGGATATGAATAAAGAATCGATGGATTCCAATCGTCAGACAAAAGAGTATAAAGATGGAGTGAAAGAGTTCATCAATTTAGCAAAAGATCATGCATATAACCCTTATCAAATAATTTGTGTGTGTTTAAACTATTTTTATTCAAGAAAAATTAGTTCAAAGGAGTTGGAAGAATACTTGATCTGTCATGGAATATATCAAAGTTATAAATGTTGCAATAAACATAGGGAAAAAGTGAATGTAGCTAGTGGTTGGGATAGCACTATGTTTTATGGATCATCTGATATGATTACTAGTGTTGAAAATAAAGAATATTTTATCAAGGATTTGATTACATATGTGAATTGTGATAAAGATCGTATTGAGTAAATAAAAAGGATAGTTGAATATAAACTTTTTGATTTCCCAAAATTGTTTGAGAAGTTAAAGAGTTGTTAAAAGACACTATTTTATGCTAGTTTCACTAAATATACAGCATTTTCATCCATACTAAAGTTGTATAATTTGAAATTAGGCAACAGATTGAGTGATGCCAATTTTATGAAATTAATTGCTCTCTTGAATGACATGCTCCCAGAAGATAATGAGATCCTGAGCTGAACATATGACATCAAATGAAAGTTACACTCGATGGGTATGATCTCTGAAAGAATACATGTCTGCTCGAATGACTGTATACTATTTTTCAAGGACCAAAAATCACTTACAGAATTCCCAAAGTGTGGTGCTTCTCGATACAAGAAAGATGGATCTGATCCTGCAAAAGTTTTATGGTAATTTCCAATCATTCCAAGGTTTAGACACCTATATGGAAGTGAGGAGACTATAGAGAAATTGATCTGGCATGCAGATACAAGAATTAAATATGGAAAACTATGTCACACGGCAGACTCTCCTCAGTGGAATATAATTGATCATGATTATCCTGAATTTGGAAATGAGCTGAGAAACCTTTGTCTTGTGTTATCTATAGATGAAGTGAATCCTTTTGGTTTTCAAACCAGTACTCACAATACATGGCCAGTTATGTTGGTAAATTATAACTTTCCACTGTGGTTATTCATGAGATGAAAATATATCATGTTATTTATACTTATATCAGGACCAAAAAAGCTGGGTAATGATATTGATGTTTATTTGGATCCATTGATCAAGGATTTGAAATTATTATGGGATTCAGGTTTTATGTTGTATGATGCTTACAGAAATGAAGATTTCACATTGAGATTCATGTTGTATGGGATGATTAATGAATTTCCAACTTATTGAAATTTTTCAGGATATAACATTAAAGGAACTCGAGGGTGCCCCATTTTCGAACAAGGTACATAGTCAATTAGGTTGAAACATTCATTGAAAACCGTGTTTCTAGGACATCACAGATTTATACCCTGACAGTGTAAGTATCGATCTTGGATGAAATCATTTGATGGAAGTTCAGAAGAACGTACAACGCCACCTCTACTAATAGGTGATCAACTATTTGAAAAAGTAAAAGATGTGGATGCTGCTTTTGGTAAACCATTTTTGAAAAACCTTACGAAAACCGGTTGGAAAACAAGATCAGTTTTTTTTTAATTACTATAGTAGAATTGCCTGTACATCAAACTTTTCTCAATGTTATGCATGTTAGAAAAAATGTATGTGATATTTTCATCAGCACATTGATAAATTCACCTGAAAAAAAGGATGGAATTAAGGCTAGGTTGGACATGGTTGACATGGGAATATGAGAAGATTTAGCGCCAGTGAAGGGTGAAAAATAAACTTTTCGTCCTCCAGCTACTTACACTCTTTCCAAGTATAAGAGATATTGGTTTTGAAACATCTTGAATGACGTAAAGGTTCCAAAGGGGTATTCATAGAATATCAAGAACATCGTGTTAATGATTGATTTAAATTTAAACAGTCTGAAATCACACGAATACCATGTTTTTATGAAATATCTAATTCCTATAGATTTACATTTCATTTTTTTCAAGAATGTTCATTATACATTAACCAAGATTTGTTTCATCTCCAAAGCTATATGCAGCAAAGTTATAAACCCAATGAAATTTCTGACTATGGAAAGAGAAATTGATGTCATATTATGTGAATTAGAAATGTTCTTCCCGCCAACATTCTTTGATATGATGTTTCATTTGATGATTCACTTGGTGAGAGAGATTTGACTATGTGGTCTTGTACACTATAGATGGATGTACCCCATTGAATGGTATATGAAAATTTTAAAAGGGTATGTCAAAAATCAAAGTCATCCAAATGGTTGTATTATGGAGTGATATATTATTGAGTAATCCATTGAATTCTGCACCGAATACCTGTCTGATGTGGAAAGTATTGGTCTACCGAAATCTCATCACACTAGCCAGCTTACGGGTGAAGGAATTTTTGGAAGAGATGTTGTCACAATCAATATCACATATCAGGAGCAATACCACATTTACATTTTTCATAACATTTTGGAGTTTCCCCATATTTTGAAACCCAAAAATAAATTCTTAGGCATTTGAATCCATCAAGGGGTGAAATATGGATATCAAATACACATAATCAATAGTTTATAGGATGGTTTTGGGACCATATTTTTAAAAAGTAAGATAAAAATCCAGATTCAATTTCAGAATGACATCGATGGCTAGTCGGAGGACCTGTTTTGTATATATTATATTATAATGGTTATGTAATTAATGGTTATATGTTCTATAAAAATGAACTTGATGAAGATAGTACCATGAAAAATAGTGGAGTTATATTTGTGGTTGAATCAATGCATGTTTCTGGTACTAAGGATAGAAATCCAATTTATGTGAATATGTTATACTTTAGAATCATCAAACAAATATGGGAGTTGAATTATACAATATTTCAAGTTTCGATTTTTCAATGCATGTAGGTTGATAATAGGAGTGTTATTAAAATAGATGAACTGGGATTTGTGAAAGTTTATTTTAGTAAGGAATGGTACAAATACTAACTATTTATAATGGCATCACAGACAGTATAAGTATTTTATGTTCCAGATCCTGTAAACCAAAAGTGGTCAATTATTCTATTATCAACCAAAACCACTGAAGGGTTGGATGAAAATTCAACTGAGGGTGACCCTTTCATTGGGACGTCACAATCACTTGACAACGGTCCCAATGTAGATGGTGTTTTTCATGTCATAGGAGACCATAATGAAGGAATTTGGATAGTTGATATAGGGGTCAAATACCATCAGCCTTTAAAAAAAGAGAGTTCAATAATCAGGTAACATTTTTTTGTAATATAAATCTTGTTACCTCATGTTATTATCCATTTTCTACAACATTTATGTACTCTAAATTAAATGTTAAACCAATTTTACAGATAATGACTTCCGCACATGCTAGTGCTCCCAATCCTAAGTAACAATAGGTCTCTCAACCTTTTGCTTCATGCAGTGCAGAGGAATAATGAACCTCTGCACATTTCGGTGCCCCCAATCCCAAGACATAATAAGTCTATCAACCTGTTGTTCCTCACATTGCAGAGGAACAACAACCTTTTTCACGTGCTAGTGCTCTCATTCCTAAGTAACAATAGGTTTATCAACCAATTTCTACTCCTAATGTAGATAGATGTACAACAACTATCTGCACATGCCAATTCTATCAATTCATAGGAACATATTGATGATGTTGAATTTGAGGAAATGGTAAGTGATGAAGGACCAACGATTCATAAGAAATAAGAGTTTCTTAGTTTGACAATGTTAGAAAAAATCATTAAGGCAAAAGTCAAAGGCATCAAATATGAGGTCAGATGGAATGCATGGGGCCAGCATATTAACCCCAACAAGGTCATGTTTAGTAGTTACATTAGAATCGTCAATCGACAACGTGTACCTATTGATATAGATTCATGGCACCATGTTGTGTCTGTTCTTAAGACACTGATGTGGGAATAAATTATGGTAACATTGTGATATCATTTCTTTATTTTAATAAAAAAATAAAATAATGAAACATTGAATTACTCTTCATCATCCATTATAGAGTGAATTTATAGTAGATGACTCCCACAAGAAATATGTATTAATTTTTTCTAGAAGGATTCAGAGAGGATTTCACACAATTATAACAAGGCATAATCTTAAAGATGTTGAAGGTAAAATAAACCTACACCCACCGCTTATCTATGCACACCAGATAACCCAAGAAGCGTGGGATTCATTTACTGTTCATCATGAAGATGTGTCTTTTAAGGTACATTGTGTCTAACAATACATTGTTTGAAAATATGTGTATTCATCACTTTGATTGACATTTTTTATTTATGAAATAGAAAGTTAGTATTGTAAATAAGGAATGAGTAGAAAAATCAACATACCCATACCATAAAGCAAGGATGGGGTATGCTTCACTTGAAAAGAATGTACGTATTTTAAATCTACCGTGATACTTTTATGTGACATGAAACAACACCATAATTATGTTCCTCTATTTATATACAGATTGATGACTCCAAATCCAAATTCATATCCATCCCACGCCATGTGCTATGGAAGGAGACACATGTAAATAAATACAAGATTCTAATAGATGAAAACACACAAAAAGTGTGGGAAACATGTGTAAGTATTACATAATAAAAAAAAATTCTTTAAATCACTATTATATGATAATGATCACTTATTTTTCTATATTTTCTATCTGACATAGTCATAGGAATTAGAAACAACTATACCGGAGTAACACATACTATCGGTGGCCTTGAAGAGGAAAGAACAATATGGCCACGTCAGAGGTGTGGGTTTTGGGGTGAAACCCCAAACATATTTTGAGAAAAAATAAGAGGAGGATCAAAGTGAATTAATGAAATAGATGAGAGAAAGAATAGCTACCCTTGAAGAATAATTCAAATGGTAAACATAGTTGATGGAAAATTTTATGGGGGGAATAAAAGAGAAGAAACAACTCAATAAAAACCATTACGTGAAGATCTCTCCCACCCCCCCCCAGCTTTGAGGTGAGCCATTCCCCTAAAAAATTGTCTTAGCTGAGTTAATCAATGTTCTAATAATTGATTCTATGAAATTTGAATTAGATAGACACTAATACCTTTCCTGTACTAATATTATATTGGATGATAATAACTGTGATTTATATCTATCAACACCCACTCATCACCTTGTAGCAAGGGCTATGGTGTTGAATATCCAAAATGACATGCTATAAAATAGACCACTTCCAACAGGTTGTGTGAGAGTTTCGATTAGCATAGACCATGATCTAAGCATTAATCTTCCTGTTCCAATTAATGAGTAAGATATTCATAAGGTCGAACAAGTTGTTGGAACATTCATCTCATGGTCATAACATCTTGTAAAAAAACTTGTCGACAATGAGTTATTAATTTACAATTTATTTTTCAAGCTAAACCTTTAACAATTGATGAAAAAATGTCTGAACATATGTATGTTATTAAAAACAGACAAAGGTAAGGGTTTAAATGAAATAGAATATCAAAACCATCTAAAGTATTTACCAATTGATTGAAAATATCTTTTGAAATCACCTTTACCCTGCCAATTCTATATCTGAATTTACTATAACTGAAGGTTTATGTGGATACAAAGTTAAAAAATGGTTGTACTCACATAGTGGATTTTGAAAAAAAAAATAGGTATAAAGAGAAATTTCAAGACTTTATTATTGTTTATAATGTAAGTCAAATCCTTGACTAAGATTGTCTACGTGGATCAATTGTAAATGTATACATGAGTTATGTTTTTATGATTTTATTTTCAAAAAGCTGATATACTATGTTAATTATGACTAAATATATTTCATATCTTTTGTAGGAATATATATGAAATACAATTGAAGGGATTTCCCGATGAAAAAAATTGTAACTCATTAGTCCTCACACCACCTCTACAGAACAACCAAAAATAGATTCCAAAAAATATGATGAAATAGTGGAAGGCCTAGTCAAATCATTTGAAAGAAAACTTTCAGATGACATACTCTTCTTAATACCAATGATGCAGGGGTAAAACTATACAATTTAATCATATCAAATAGAATTTCATTTATTTCATTACTTATTCCTCTTTGTGTTTTTAAGAAACATTGGATGCTCATTGCAGTCAATTTAGATACTCTAAAGATTTATTTTTTGGATTCAATGCATAGATACCCAACAAACTAACCACACATGATGGTATTTTTTAATAATTAATACACTACATATAATTTTTTAGAACTAAACATCAAGTTATATAATTTATATTATCTTTTAATGAGGTTTATGTTATGATAGGACGGTGTATGATTATCGTGAAAAACAAGAAATGAGGCTAGGGGCTAAGCACAAGAAAGATGAAAAGTTATAGGACTGGACAAGTATTAGGGTATATATAATAATATTTCACTATCCAAACATATATCAAAACAAATTACTTATTTTTATCAATGTTTCTACAGTGTCCAAAACAAACAAATGGAAAAGATTGTGGCTATTATGTTTGTAAATTTATGAGAGAGATCATATTCCATGAACAAACTCACATATCTGAAGAGGTATTTTAGAAGATAATTACTATTTAATTTAAAATATTTATTAATACTTTGTGTATTTATATTTTTTCAGTACTACTATGACTATCGAAAAGACTCATATTCACAAGATGATATATATTTACTTAGAAATGAATAAGCAGCATACCTAATGGAAGAATTTACAAAAATAGCATGAAGATGTGACTTCCATAGAAGTAGGGAATTGTTTCTTATTTATATTTAATTTACTTCTTTTTAGTATTACTCACATAAGAATTTTTTTTCTTATACAGGTGGATTACTTTGCTCGAGTTAGGGCGGTTTTTTCAAAACTGATCATGCTCGTGAGAGATTGGACTTCAAGGCTCCAACTGAGATAATGACAACAAGGAAATAGGTCAAGAATGTATAAAGGTTAATTCCTACTAATTATGTAATTAATTAATTTTATAATCATTTTATCTACTATTTTTAAGTTAATTTCCTTATCATTTTTATCTGATACTTATTTAGTTTTTTAAAAGAACTTTGGGAAGTTATACTTTCCTTTCAACTATCTACAGCATGATAGAAAAGGGAGAACATGTTTCTTTAGGGTGGAAGAGGAAACCCCATGTTTCATGAAATGTGAAGTGAATCTTAAGGATGCATCTACCAAGGGATTTCTTAGTATTTGAATGAAAATTATAACTTCCCAAAAAATCTATCATGAACATTTTTCTAAACAGTGTAGTAATCAGTTGCATCTCAATTAGCCACACCTTAATCCAATACAAAGTGTGATTGGTATGACTCGAAGTGTATGTTTTTAGTTTATAATATTCTTTGATCCTTTAAGATTCATTTCTTCTAAACTACCATGCTTTAATCCATGACTCGTGATTATGATCTATGATATACAGGGTGTGAATTTTTAATGTTAATATCACCTTCTAACATCTTTATGCTCATGTTATCCTTATATGATCATTGATATCTCCCTTTTTTACACTTATTGAGCATCTATTATCACCATTTCTTATGTTTCATATCCTTAGGTTATGAAGAATGGTTTTAGAAATGATATGTCTAAGAAGGTTTCTAGTAAAGAATAACTTAATGAGAGATTCTTATGACCTAGTTCGTTATGTTTCTATGTTTCCAAAATCACTATACCTAAACTATTCTAGCATGGATCATTATGTTATGTAAGGAATAGTAATCTACTAATATGTGATATCTATGTATGAAATTTTTTGGTCAATATAGTTGGTATCAGAGAAATTGACCTACTCAAAACTGATAAAATGCATTCATTTGTTTTTATCCTTTAGATAATTGATAAATAATTCATTTGAGATGTGTAGGAATCAACTCCACCTCAATAAGATGCACAATGTGACCGGTATGACTCAAATTGTCTCTTTTTATTTAAAATTGACATTATTTTTAGTAAAAAGAACAAGTGACATAATGAAAACTAAGAAAATGAATTCGGATTTTTTTGATACATTAGAACAATGATCCATAAGTCGTTTTTGATGTGTAGGAATCAACCGCACCTCAATCTGACACATAGTGTGAACGATATGACTTTAAGTGTGTATTTTTATATTAAATTGACATTAAATTTAGCAAAAAAGAACAAGTGACATTGTGAAAACTGAGAAAACACATTTGGATTGTTTTTATACTTTAAAATATGATCCATCAGCCATTTATGATGTGTAGGAATCAACCACACCTCAATCCAATGCACAGTGTGACCGGTATGACTAAAAGTGTCTGTTATCAGTTTAAAATTGACATTTTAGCTCAAAATATTTCATTCACTAAAACCCAAGAAAACATACTCCAATTGTATTCATAATTTAGGATATATATTAATAAGTCATTTGTGATGTGTATGAAGCAGTCTCATGTCAAACCAATGCACGATGTGGCCGGTATGACTCAAAATGCGTGTTTCCAATTTGAAATGACATTTTTGTAAAAAAACACAACTGGCATAATGAAAACTGAGAAAACACATTCAGACTATTTTGATACTTTATAAAAATGGTTTATAAGCCGTTTTTGATGTGTAAGAATCAACTGCACCTCAATATGATGCACAGTGTGGCCAGTATGACTCAAAGTGTCTCTTTTTATTTATAATTGACATTAATTTTAGTAACAAGAACAAGTGACTTACTGAAAACTAATAAAATGCATTCAGATTGTTTTTATACTTTAGTAAAATAATCTATGAGTCATTTTTGATTTGTAGTAATCAACCATACCTTAATCCAGTGCATAGTGTGAACGATATGACTTTAAGTGTGTATTTTTATATTAAATTGACATTAAATTTAGCAAAAATAATAAGTGACATATTGAAAACCAAGAAAATGAATTCTAATTGTTTTGATACTTTAAGAAAAAGATAAATCAGTCATTTTTAACATGTAGGGATCAACTAAACCTCAATCTGATGCACGATGTGACCGGTATGACTAAAAGTGTCTGTTATTAGTTTAAAATTGATATTTTAGCTCAAAAAGTGTCACTCATTAAAACCCAAGAAAATAGGATCTGGTTATCTTCATAATTTAAGATAGTGATTCATATATCATTTTTGACGTGTATGAAGTAGTTTCATGTTAAACCGATGCACGATGTAACTATTATGACTCAAAATGTGTGTTTCTGATTTGAAATGACATTTTAGTGGGAAAAAATTGGCATACTAAAAACCGAGAAAATGCAGTTGGATTATTTTGATACTTTATAAAAATGATCAATAAGTCATTTTTTGATATGTAGGAATCAAACTCACCTCAATATGATGCATGATGTGGCCAAAATAACTCAAAGTGTCTCTTTTTATTTAAAATTGACATTAATTTTAGTAAAAATAACAAATGACTTACTGAAAAACGAGAAAACAAGTTTATATTGTTTTAATAATTTATTAAAATGATCCATGAGTCACTTTGGACATGTAAGAATAAACTCCAACTCAATACGACACATGTTGTGGCCGATATGACTTTAAGTGTGTATTTTTATATTAAATTGACATTAAATTTAGCAAAAAGAACAAGTGGCATGCTGAAAACTAAAAAAATTCATTCTAATTGTTTTGATAATTTATAAAAACAATCCATGAGTCATTTTTGATGTATAGAAATCAACCACACCTCAATCTGATGCACGGTATGACTGGTATGACTAAAATTGTTTGCTATCAGTTTAAAATTGACATTTTAGCTCAAAACGTGTCACTCACTGAAAATCAAGAAAATGTGATCTGATTATCTTCATAATTTAGGACAGTAATTCATAAGTTATTTTTGACATGTATGAAGTAGTCTCATATAAAACGGATGCATGATGTGACTGGTATGACTCAAAATGTGTGTTTCTAGTTTGAAATGACATTTTAGTAAGAAAACACAAATGACATACTAAAAACTGAGCAAATGCATTCAGATTGTTTTGATACTTTAGAAAAAAGATCTATAAGTCATTTTTTACATTTATGAATCAATCGCACCTCAATATGATGCACGGTGTGGCTGGTATAACCCAAAGTTTCTCTTTTTATTTAAAATTGACATTAATGTTAGTAAAAAGAACAAGTGACATACTCGAAACTGAGAAAACGCATTCGTATTGTTTTGGTAATTTAGAAAAATGATCCATGAGTCATTTGTGACATATAGGAATTAACTCCAACTCAATACGATGCACAGTGTGACCGATATAACTACAAATGTGTTTTTTTATTTAAAATTGACATTAATTTAAGTTAAAAGAACAAGTGATATACTGAAAACCGAGAAAACGCGTTTAGATTGATTTGATACATTAGAAAAATGATCCATCAGTATTTTTGATGTGTAGGAATCAACCACACCCCAATCTGATGCATGGTGTGACTGGTATGACTAAAGGTGACTATTATCTATTTAAAATTGACATTTTAACTCAAAACATGTCACTCACTGAAAACCAAGAAAATGCACTCCGATTCTCTTCATAATTTAGGACATTGATTCATAAGTCTTTTTTGACATGTATGAAACACTCTCACATCAAACTGATGCATGATGCCACCAATATGACTCAAAATGCATGTTTCCAGTTTGAAATGACGTTTTAGTAAAAAAACAAAACTCACATACAGAAAACTAAACAAACGCATTTGGATTGTTTTGATACTTTAGGACAACAATCCATCAGTAATTTGTGACCAGTAAGAATCAGGCGCACCTCAATCCGATGCATGGTGTGACCAGTATAAATCCAAATGTTTCATTTTTTAAATTTGATATTAATTTTAGTAAAAGAACAAGTGATATACTCAAAACTGAGCAAACACGTTTGGATTATTTTGATATTTTAGGACAACAATCCATAACTCATTTGTAACATGTAGGAATCAATCCCACCTCAATACAATGCATGATGTGACCGGTAAAACTCAAAATGTGTGTTTTTTATTAAAAATTTACATTTTATTAATGTATTCATTCATATTAATGTTTTAATTTATTTCTTTATAGTATTAATAACAAAATATTTTTTTCTTATATGGGTGGAATCTTTTGCTTGAGTTGAGATGATTTGTTTGGAAAATGATACCATGGGCGGACATTTTTTAGAGGGGATCACGGGCATCAAAAGATGAAACATTAATGTTTTTAACTGTTTGTTTAATAATTGTAAATGTAATTATATAAAACATTGTTTAAAATGTATATAGCAGTGTTTTTTTGTATATATCATGGGTGGATATTTTTGTATTCATGATGTCAATTAAATGTATATAGAATTGTTGGTTGGGTGTGTTGTATATACCTGAAGGTTTTTGTTGGGTGTGCTGTTATATTAACAGCACATTGCAGCTAGCTAGGCCTATATTAGGGCTATTTTGAGCACTGATAAAGGGGACCCCCTATCATATATGCGATTAACATCGCTTTTCTAGCGTTGTTAAAATCCATTTTGCACTCTGCTAATATAGCGACCCAACCTTTTCTTACATTACTATTACATCATTTCAAATATAAACAACATAATAGTATTACACATAGAGGAAACAAAGGTTTAGTGTCTTGGGCAAACTAGGACCATACATAACAAATACACAACAAGCATGAACATTTATTTAATTTCTTATTCTCTAGCTTCTTATTGGCACTTGTCCTCTCCTTAGTAAATGTAGCCACCTAAGGATATACATCAAAAGGGGTGATCTAGAAGCCCAATAAGATCATAGATAAGAATAATATATCATGGGGTGAGCATAATCATAACATAGTCAAAAGATCATGAACATGAGAGGAGCATAAATAAAAGACTTGAAATGTGGCAATGCATAAAAATAAAACATCATGTCTTAGTGGTTAACTACCACACATACTTGTGAACAAAGATAGAATCATGTTCACACATCATTTCACATTTACTAATGAGGTTCATCACTTTACCCAATTCATTGGAGCACTATATAATTCTGGGCGCACCCGTCACTTTTAAACATTCATATTGCGCTATATAATTCAGGCGCACCCGTCACATCATAACATTATCATTATCATGTTTGCCACATGGAACATAAATAAAAAGTGAACATAACTAACCCATGGTAAGGAATGGTTTTCATCTCATAATAATACATTCATAAGCTTTGGGTTCCCCAAATAAAGATGGAACAACATACTTGATACAAGAACCATCAATCATGAATGAGAGGTAAAAGTTGAGTTCTTAAAAGAAGAGTTCTTTTGCGAAAAATTTAGATTGACATAAACTTCGTTAGAAAACATTTATATCCCAGAAAAGTAAATACAATGATGAACAAATTATCTTTAAGGATTAACCATATCAAAAATGGAGTGAAATAGGGAGAACACGAAGGATGAAAGTTGGGTTCGAGAATTTCCCCTTACCTTGTACCCGAATGCTTCCTTCTCTTTAATGTCCTATATAATGGCATTATATTCATTAATTAAAAATCCAGAACCATGTGTACATTAATAGGGTTTATTCTGGTTTCATTATGTCATATTATGTTCCTTTGGATGACTTATAGAGTTTAAAAACATTGTTCGGGGATGTTCGTTTTTATGGTTTTTCTTGGGTGGTTCACTTGTATTCTTAAATTTGGGTAGAACATGAGTAAACATCCAGAAATGATATTACATTCAATTAATGATATTACATGAGTTTTAATGATCTTATAATGAATTATATTAGATCCATTTGGACGAATCATTAGATAATAATTAAATGATGGTTATTTGGGTCAATTTGGGCGGTTTTTGGATCACAACGAACTTGTTTTAACTTATCACTTAGTAATATGCCCATTGGTTATTTACAGTACTTTAAATTGAACATAATACATATAAAATATTCTTTTTCAACCATAAAAATGGTTTCATGACCAGATCTGAAGGTAGAAATGGAAGAAGAAATCATGTTGTTCTTGAAGGTGAAAAATTAACACCTCACAAACAACATTCTCTTTAATAAAATAAAAGGAAGAGGGAAAGGGGGTTGGATGATATAATCCCATTATAATAATAAAATAAAATTATATGTATAATATTGGAGTTAAAATACAATTTGGATGAAGATATGTGGGGAGAGATCGAGAAATGAACTTGAACTTGAAAGGAAATTAAAGGAGAAGATGGAGGGAAATTACCTCTTGAATCCTTCGCTTGAGAACCTCCTTAAGGGCCTAATCTTGGTCTTTTGATGAGACCAGAAGCTATTTGATGTGGGGGAGGGGATAGGGAAGGTGTTTGGGCAGAGTTTAGAGAAGGCTTGGAGCTTGAGAGGTGTGAGGAAATGAGGGTGTGAAGGGTGGCTTTTATAGTGGAGGGGAGAGGGATTTCCTTAATATAAAATTCATTAGTTTATTAATTTCCCCTAAGACAAGGAATAGTGAATCTTGAATGACCAAGAATAGTAATTTTATAATGTAATCCCAAAACAAGTGGGATTACATCAGCAGAACATCACATATGACCATATAATTAGCTTATTTAGCTTATTTTGTAAATTACGGTATTTCACTATTCATCAAAAATTCAAGTATCTCAGAAAAATCCCAAAAATTTACCCCAACCCTTTTTCAATGTGTAGAATCCAAAAATTAAGTCCATTTTTCAAAAATAATTTTCTAAATACTATTAATTTAATATTTAATTAAAATCATAATTTACTTAAAAAAACAGTTTTTTAAATTAAAACTGATTTATAGTGCTTTCAAAAATTATGTAGGGTCTTATAAAATTATCTAAAAACTATAAGACATTGATTCAATAAATTTTAGGGAATAAATATTTTTGTAAATTAATTAATTAACTATAATTAATTATTTATGACTTACAAAATACCAAAACGTTTACTAAGGTCAAATTGTCACTTTCTAAGATGTCTAAATTTTATTTAATTATTCATAGGTAATGTTACTCTTATTTTGGATGATTCACTATTCATAAGGGTCATATTACTATTCATAAGGGTATGTTACTATTCATAAGGGTAGGTCACTATTCACCAAAAATTATTTTTGTTTCATTAGACTCCAAAAAACATCTTGAACACAACCGTGTATGTCGGATTTTCAAAATTCAAAACATATAAGTGACAAATTTATGTTTAGAGGTCACTTAGCACTTAGTAGTTTATTATTTTTCATTTTCATGTGATTTTATGACATGATTATAAGAAGGTAATTTCAATTGAAAAACTTTGGGTCGTTACATTCTTTTCCCCTTGAGAAATTTCACCCCCGAAATTTCACTTTACACAAACAGGTGAGGGTGTTTCTCCTTCATTGCCTCTTATGGTTCCCAAGTTGCTTCCTCAAACTTATGGTTCCTCCACAACACTTTGACAAGATGGATTGTCTTGTTGCGTAGAACCTTATCTCTCTGATCCATAATCTTTACTAGCTGCTCCTCATAGGAGAGATCATCTTTCAGCTGCACCACCTCTGAGTTTATTACATGTGAGGGTTCTGGTATGTACTTCCTTAGTAGTGATACATGAAACACATCATGAACTTGAGCCATATTCGGTGGAAGTGCAAGACTATTGGCCACAGCTCCTATGTAGTCAAGGATCTCAAAGGGGCCAATATACCTTGGGCTTAGTTTCCCTTTCTTCCCGAATCTCATGACTCTCTTCCATGAAGATATTCGAAGGAATACTTTATCCCCAACGTCGAACTCCAAGTCCCTTCGATGGTTGTCAGCATAGCTCTTTTTCCTACTTTGAGTAGCTTTGATGTGTTTCTAGATGACTTGAACCTTCTCTATCATCTCTTGAACCAGATCAGGCCCAAGTAGCTTTATTTCTCCAACTTCATCCCAACAGGTTGGAGTTCTACATCGCTTCCCATAAAGAGCTTCATATGGAGCCATATGAATACTTGAGTGGAAGATATTTTTGTATGAGAACTCAACCAATGGGAGATGCTGATCCCAACCACCTTTGAATTCAAGAGAGCAAGCTCTTAGCATATCTTCAAGCATCTGAATAGTTCTTTCAGACTGGCCATCGGTTTGGGGGTGATAGGTCATGCTGAAATTTAATTCAGTACTCAAAGAATGTTGAAGGCTCCTCCAGAATTTAGATGTGAACCTTGGATCACAGTCAGAGACAATTGAGAGTGGAAAATCGTGCAGTCTCACCACTTCCTTCACATATATCTTTGCAATTTGTTCAAGCTAGAGGTCTTCCTAAATAGCGATAAAATGGGCAGTCTTGGTGAGTCAGTCAACCACAACCCATATCGCATTATTTCCCTTTGACGTCTTCGGGAGACCCGTGACAAAGTCCATAGTAACATTTTCCCATTTCCACATAGGTATAGGCAATGGCTACATCATACCCTTGTACTTTTGTTGCTCAACTTTAACTTGCTGACATACCCAGCACCTGGATATATATTCCGAAATCTCCTTATTCATGTTATCCCACCAGAAGTGTTCTCAGAGATCACGATACATCTTGGTACTCCCAGGATGGATAGAGAAAGTTAAGATATGCCCATTATCCAATAGCTCCTTCTTTATCCCAGGTGATGAAGGCACACAAAGCCGTGTTCCAAACCGAATCACACCATCATTGTCGATATGGAACCCTTTCAGCTTCCCTTCCTTTACTGCATTCACCCTCTTTTGTAACTCCACATCATCCCTTTTTTGCTTCCTTAATCTTCTCCTGGATGGATGGTTGCACAATCATTTGGGAAAGGTAGGATGTATCCCCTGCCCTTATGATTTCCAAATCCATTCTTTGCATATCCATGAAGATAGGGTGTTTCTTAATCTGTAACATGGATAGAGTAGCGGGTTCTTTTCTGCTTAGAGCATCAGTTACCTTGTTCGACTTTCCAGGATGATAGTGAATAGAGCAATCGTAATCCTTGATTATCTCTAACCATCTCCTTTGATTCATGTTGATCTCCTTTTGTGTGAATATATACTTTAGGCTCTTGTGGTCGGTGTATATGTCACACTTCTCGCCATAAAGGTAGTGCTGCCAGATTTTCAAGGCAAAAAATCACGGCTGCTAACTCTAGATCATGTGTTGGGTAGTTCTGCTCATGGATCTTCAACTGTCGTGAAGCGTAGGCTATCACATTATCATTTTGCATGAGTACACAACCCAAGCCTTTCTTTAAAGCATCACTGTATATCACAAAAATTTATCCACTTTTTGGTAGTGTGAGTACAGGTGAAGTGATCAGTCTTCTCTTTAGCTCCTTGAAGCTTCCCTCACATTCTTCCGTCCAGAAATACTTTACCCCTTTCCTTGTTAACTTAGTTAGCAGTCTTGAAAATCATGAGAAGTTTCTCACAAAATGTCGGTAGTAACCATCTAATCCAAGAAAACTACGGATTTCTGTGACACTAAAGGGCCTGGTCCATTCCTCAATCGCCTTTGTCTTTGAAGGATCCACATAAATTCCCTCACTTGTGATCACATGTCCCAAGAACGTGACTTGATTCATCCAAAAGTCACACTTGCTGAACTTGGCGTACAACTTCTCCTTTCTTAATGTCACCAACACAAGTCTTAGATGTTCTTAATGTTCCTCCTTGCTCTTGGAGTAGATGAGAATATCATCGATAAACACTACCACAAATCTGTTGAGGTAATGTCTAAAGACTCTATTCATCAATTCCATGAAGATTGCAGGGGCATTAGTAAGTCCAAAGGGCATCACCAAAAACTCATAGTTCCCATACCTTGTACGGAAGGCAATCTTCTGAATATCTTCCTTCTTCAACTTTACCTGATGATATCGAGAATAAAGATCCACCTTTGAGAAGTATTGAGCTCCTCTTAACTGGTCGAACAATTCATCAATCCTTGGGAGAGGATACTTGTTCTTTATGGTGATCTTGTTGAGTTCCCAATAATCGATACACAGTCGTATGGTTCCATCCTTCTTCTTCACAAAGAGCACTAGCGCACCCCAAGGTGATGCACTAGGGCGTATGAACCCTTTGTCCAGATGCTCTTGCAGCTGCTTCTTTAACTCCTCCAGTTCGATAGGAGCTATCCTATAGGGGAACTTTGAGATAGGAGTAGCTCCGAGTATGAGTTCAATTGAGAACTCTACCTCACGATTCGGGGGAATTTCGGGTAACTCTTAGGGAAATACATCGCCATATTCCCTTACGATGGGAATTTCCTCAAGGTTGGAACTTTCCTTCGACTCAACCATTTGGGAGAGGTATGCTTCTTCATAGGGAATCAACACCCACACCATTGAAGGATTTTTTAAAGGATATTCATGATCTTCCTTGCATTTGTAGAAGAGCATGGTATGGTTCGGAATATGAAAAGATATTTCCTTTTCCTAACAGTTGATATGTGCTCTATATAACGAGAGCCAATCCATTCCCATTATAGCATCGAATTCCACCAAGGTAAGTATTATGAGATTTTCCGGAAGAATCTTCCCACATACACCAATAGGAGAAGAGTCAAACACTTGGGTTGCAATGATTTCACCACTTGGTGTTTTTACAGATATCTCTACTTCAAGGTTTTGGGGCTTTGATTCTATAGTTCTAGCAAACTTGCAAGATATAAAGGAATGCGTAGAACCAGAATCAAATAAGACTTTTTCCATTCTTGAGTGAATAGGAAGTGTACCTTGTACGACTTCATTATCATGATCCACCTCCTCAGTAGTGATGACATAAGTCTTCCCTTGTTCCTTTGGCTTTGGTGGCTGCTGATGCTGATTACCCTTGAGAACTCAAGGTTTAGTTCATTGGTTTTCATAGTGCCCTAGCTCCTTACAGTTGTAGCATTGGACCATGAGTGGTTCTCTCCTTTCATCGGCTACATTATACTTCCTTTTAGTGTCTTTTCGACACTCTTGATCACGGTGTCCTTCTTTCACACACTTGAAGCATTTCCCCATCCCTTTGAGGCAGTTCTCATTGTTCAACTTCCCACATTTTTGGCATGTGGGTTGTTGATTTTTCTTCCCACCTTTATCATTAGATCCACCGGCTTGAAACTCCATTTTTCTTTTCTTATCACCATAGCCATGGGACTATTCTCCAAA
Source organism: Viscum album (assembly GCA_963277665.1). Taxonomy (NCBI): domain Eukaryota; kingdom Viridiplantae; phylum Streptophyta; class Magnoliopsida; order Santalales; family Viscaceae; genus Viscum; species Viscum album. Next base: position 1,946,483,478 of record OY728148.1, read on the forward strand.
CTCCATTTCCACTTTTAGAGCACACCGAACAACTTCTTCATAACTCCCAAAGTCTCGAATTGCAAGAGCCTTTTGAATATGTGGTTTTAATCCACTAAAGAATCTATCAATTTTGCTATCATTGTTGATAAAAAAACTCGAATATTACCTTGCAAGCCTTGTGAAATTTGCTTCATAGGTTGTGACAGATTCTCCTTATTTTTTCTTGAGCTCTATAAATTCTCTCTCCATCTTCGTGCGAAGAGTTCATGGGAAGTACTTATTAAGAAACATTATCTTAAAGTCTTCCCATTCCATCTCTTCAATTTCCTCCCTTGGCTTGGTGTTCTTAATCAAATCTCGCCATTGATCGGCTTCTCCATCTAGACGATAAACGGATAGTGCCACCTTCTCCATCTCAGAACAGTGAAGAACAGAAAAGATCTTTTCCATGGAGTTGACCCACTGTTCCGTAACTAGTAGATCGGAAGATCCACTAAACGTCGGTGGTTGTTTCCGCATAAAACATTCGATAACCAGTTGCTACATCTTTGGTGAAGGAGGACGTTCCCCATTATTATAGTTATTATTCATAACCTGAGATAATTGGAAAAGCATATCCATGAAGTTTTGAACTCCACCTCCCAAATCATTGGGGATGTCGTTCGGGCAATCGTTGCATTGGCCCTCACATGAGTTGTTGGCCTGATTTCTCCTGGTTCCCACCATTTTCTAAAATAGAAAAGGTTAGAACAAAACATAAGTAAACAAGTCATGAATAAAATATTCATTTAAACAATTTATTCGAAAAACATAACATATGGGATCCCTATGTAAATACTCTTGTGTGCATATTTGTACTTAATCTCATACTACAGGTTTTCTCTAGGATTCACTAATCCTAATTCCCAAATTAACTAAACCTCCCTCTGATACCAACTATAGCGACCCAACCTTTTCTTACATTACTATTACATCATTTCAAAGATAAAAAACATAATAGTATTACACATAGAGGATCCAAAGGTTTAGTGTCTTGGGAAAACTAGGACCATACATAACAAATACACAACAAGCATGAACATTTATTTAATTTCTTCTTCTCTAGCTTCTTATTGGCACTTATCCTCTACTTAGTAAATGTAGCCACCTGAGGATATACATCAAAAGGGGTGAGCTAGAAGCCCAGTAAGAGTATAGATAAGAACAATATATCATGGGGTGAGCATAATCATAACATAGGCAAAAGATTATGAACATGAGAGGAGCATAAATAAAAGACTTGAAATGTGGCAATGCATAAAAATGAAACATCATGTCTTAGTGGTTAACTACCACACATACTTGTGAACCAAGCTAGCATCTTTTTCACACATCATTTAACATTTACTCGTGAGGTTCATCACTTTACCCAATGCATTGGAGCGCTGTATAATTTCGGGTGCACCCGTCACTTTGAAACATTCATATTGCGCTATATAATTCTGGGCGCACTCATCACATCATAACATTATCATTATCATGATTGACACATGGAAAATACATCAAAAGCGAACATAACTAACCCATGGTAAGGAATGGGATTCATCTCATAAGAATACATTCATAATCTTTGGGTTCTTAAAAGAAAGAGGGAACAACATACTTGATACAAGAACCATCAACCATGAATGAGAGGTAAAAGTTGAGTTCTTAAAAGAAGAGTTCTTTTGGAAAACATTTAGACTGACATAATCTTAATTGGAAAACATGTATATCCCAGAAAATTAAATAAAATGATGAAAAAATGATCTTTAAGGAGTAACCATATCAAAAATGGAGTGAAAGAGGGAGAACTCGAAGGATGAAAGTTGGGTTCGAGAATTTCCCCTTACCTTGTACCTGAATGCTTCCTTCTCTTTAATGTCCTGTATAATGGAATTATATTCATTAATTATAAATCCATAACCATGTGTACATTAATAGGGTTCATTCTGGTTTCATTATTTCATATTATGTTCCTTTGGATGACTTATAGAGTTTAAAAACATTGTTCGGGGGTGTTCGTTTTTATGGTTTTTCTTGGGTGGTTCACTTGTATTCTTAAATTTGGGTAGAACATGAGTAAACATCCAGAAATGATATTACATGTCATTAATGATATTACAGGAGTTTTAATGATCTTATAATGAATTATATTGGATCCATGTGGATGAATCATTAGATAATAATTAAATGATGGTTATTTGGGTCAATTTGGGCGGTTTTTGGATCACAATGAACTTGTTTTAACTTATCACTTAGTAATATGGACATTGGTTATTTCCAAAACTTTAAATAGAACATAATACATATAACATATTCTTGTTCAACCATAAAAATGGTTTCATGTCCAGATCCGAAGGTAGAAATGGAAGAAGAAAGCATGTCGTTCTTGAAGGTGAAAAATTAACACCTCACGAACAACGTTCTCTTTAATAAAATAAAAGGAAGAGGGAAAGGGGGTTGGATGATATAATATCCCATTAGAATCATAAAATTACAGTATATGTATAATACTGGAGTTACAATACAATTTGGATGAAGATAGGTGGGGAGAGATCAATAAATGAACTTGAACTTGAAAGGAAATTAAAGGAGAAGAGGGAGGGAAATTACCTCTTGAATCCTTCTCTTGAGAACCTCCTTAAGGGTCTAAGCTTTGTCTTTTGATGAGACCAGCAGCTCTTGGACGTGGGGGAGGGGCTAGGGAAGGTGTTTGGGCAGAGTTTATAAGTCTTGGAGCTTGAGAGGTGTGAGGAAATGAGGGTGTGAAGGGTGGCTTTTATAGTGGAAGGGAGAGGGGTTTCCATAATATAAAATTCATTAGTTTATTAATTTCCCCTAAGACAAGGAATAGTGAGTCTTTAACGACCAAGAATAGTAATTTTATAATATAATCCCGAACCAAGTGGGATTACATCAACAGAACATCACATATGACCCTATAATTAGCTTATTTAGCTTATTTTGTAAATTACGGTATTTCACTATTCATCAAAAATTCAAGTATCTCAGAAAAATCCCAAAAATTTACCCCAACCCTTTTTCGACGTGTAGGATCCAAAAATGAAGTCCATTTTTCAAAAATAATTTTCTAAATACTATTAATTTAATATTTAATTAAAATCATAATTTACTTAAAAAATAGTTTTTAAGATTAAAACTGATTTATAGTGCTTTCAAAAATTACGTAGGGTCTTATAAAATTATCTAAAAACTATAAGACATTGATTCAATACATTTTAGGGAAGAAATATTCTTTTAAATTAATTAATTAATTATAATTATTTATTTATGACTTACAAAATACCAAAACGTTTACTAAGGTCAAATTGTCACTTTCTAAGATGTCTAAATTTTATTTAATTATTCATAGGTAATGTTACTCTTATGTTGGATGGTTTACTATTCATAAGGGTCATATTACTATTCATAAGGGTATGTTACTATTCATAAGGGTAGGTCAATATTCACCAAAAATTATTTTTGATTCATTAGACTCCAAAAAACATCTTGAACACAACCGTGTATGTCGGAGTTTCAAAATTCAAAACATATAAGTGACAAAATTATGTTTAGAGGTCACTTAGCACTTAGTAGTTCATTATGTTGCGTTTTCATGTGATTTTATGACATAATTATAAGAAGGGAATTTCCATTGAAAAACTTTGGGTCGTTACAATTAAAGGGCATATGTGTAGTAGTGTGTATACGGGTCTAACAATAAATGGGGAACCATGGGAATTTAATTGTGATACTCAAGCTTGATTTTCAAATTGGTATTTAAGTGGAATTCTAAAATAAACTATAAATCTCGGTTGGCACTTTTTAAAATAAATATTTAAAACTTTTATTCGATTTGACAAAAAACCATTGGTTGTTATCGAGCTTGTGTGATTTGAAACTACCTTGGGTGGCTTATTATTTTATGTAATTATGGAACTTGTGAAATTGCTTAGTGATGTTTCACTCTATTGCTTGTGCTTCTTATTATTCATTCATCATGGGAAGCCCGAGTGCTTGGGTAGGAGGACCTAGTTTGGGACGGGTTCTCTTCCATTAGTTATTCCTCGTGAAGTAAATGTGATGCTCTTTCCACTGGTCAGTGACGTTATACTCTTTCCACTAATTGAGGGTTTCCCTAATCAGTGACATTAGTTCTAGGTTTCCCCTGACCTTAGTGACCCGTAGGGTGTTTATCTCATGATGTTTCTTTTAAAATACATGCTTTCTTGAGTTCATCTTATTCTTGTTTCATTTTATATTGTCCATGATTGTAGCTTCTTTACCGTTTCTTGAGCCTTATTCTTCTATTTCCAAAAAGGTATTTTATAATGTATCAAAAATCTCATTTCAAAGGTGTTTTTAATTGATGTTTTATAAAAAGAGGTTTGGGCTCTGTTGAATGTTTTCCAAATTCATTATTTTCATTTAAAGGAATGTTTATAAATGTTTTACAATCTTTATGTTGGGTTTTATGAAAAATGAAATAAGAAATCTATTTTAATAATATATTTTCAAACTATCATAATAAGGATCATCTATTTAAAACCTTTACTTGGGGTGTGGTTCACATGGCATGCTTACTAAAGCTTAATCACCCACATCTACCATCATTTTCAGTTTCAGGTTTTAGCTTATATATTCTCATCCATAGGGTGTTGAGGTTTTATTTGTTTGATAGTGACTTGTAAAGTCACAGACAGCTATGTTGTTGATGTTGTTTTGTTTTTTTTAGTTTCTTTTATCGCATTGGTCAAATCGACTTTTTACCACTTTCTACGGACAAAGGGTAATTGTATCTACGAGAGGCCATGTAGGCACTGGAGGTGGCTACGCTTTTCTTTGCAGGGAGGGACGCCTAGTGTGAGCAAAGAGATTCGTTAGTTTATTTTTGTTGTGTGTTCAATTTTGTTTTACTCGCTTCATTTTATTTAAATGCTTATTTGATTCTAGCTAATTCTCATGCCCGCGACACCTTATGCAACCTCGAGGTGATCAAGAACACGTACCTGGGGATGTCACGAGTCAGCTCAAGCGTCTGATGGAGGGACGACTTAGGTTTGTTTATGCAATGTGGTTTTTATTAGCGTTTTTTTAGCGATGATAAAGGTGCACTTTATCATAGTTTGTGATAAAGGATGCATGCTTTTAAGAGCGTTAAGCCTATCGACATTTTTTAGCGCTGACAAAACCCATTTTGAGCGTTACCTATTGCCCGATCTGTAGTAGTGAATTTTGGAAAGACGTATCTTATCCATATTAACAATCTATTAGATCGCACCAAATTTAATATGTGGTCCATATGATACCGACTAGTGAACGAATGTGTATGTTAAATCATGTTTGATTAGATTGACGGTGCAGATCGTACTCATTTGCCAAACACGGTTGACCCACATAGAGTACCGGTTCAGGCCCAAACCTGAACCTGTACAACCTACCGATCCATCTGACAAAAACAAAGACACCTCTAAACACCACATTACATACTGGATTTTTCCTTCACACTATCATTTTAAATATTGATAAAATTGTTCTACTTATAAAAGATACATCACTCCAACCCAAAGTATTTCTATTTTAAAACAAAGATAGAAACATATTTTTAATATTTTCAAAACAAAGATAAAATCCATCAATATATTAGGTGACGTCGATCCCTGACATATTGGGAACAATCTTGTAATAGTCCTAGGGATATAAAGCCCTTTGGCTTCGATGGAGTGGGACCCAACAATCCCTTAAGCGGCTCCAATAATTGAAAAATCGGGTAAAGGGTTAACTTTCTATATTCCATGAATGGGGGCGGAGCGTGAGCGACGGGCGAGGGATCCCCATGGCCTGTAGCCAAATGCGTTGAATCGGACGTCACGCTCATACCATTGATAGTGTTTTATTTAAATACGCTGAAGATGTTATAAAAGATTATGGACGTCGTTTGAATAATGTCTATATTAGTTTTTTTTTAATAATTAATAATTTACTTTTTTATTTATGGAAACTGTGTTAATATTATTATTTATATCAGTATCAATAATTGTAAAATTGCATTTAATATTTTATAAAAATCGTCATAAAATCATTTATATTATAAAAAAATGAAAAAAATGAAAAAAATAATGTTTCTAATAATTTTCTATAGTTTTTTTTATAAATTTTATTAACTAAATTTCAATTTTATAAAATTGATCGTGATTAGGTATAAGTTTGTTTTTTTTGAAAAATATAAATTTTTATTTGTTTATTGGAAGGAATTAACATGAACCTATTATGTACAAAATTTTTGTAAATCTATAAACAATAATATTTTTGTTTAAAATTTTTATATTCTGTCACATTTTTAATCAGGTTATATATTTTTTTTAAGATTTTTTTTATTCTGTGTTGGCTATTATATAGATAGTATGTGATTTAATTTTCAAAAATATTACAATTATAATTTTTGATTTGTGTGTTTAAATTTGTTGAGTTATAACAAAACACATTAGGAGTGATTTAGACACAATGTATTATGGGACAATTTTCATGTTCTGACCATAACTAGTACCCAACTCCTGCATTTATATGGTATGATCATTTAATTACACATTCACCTGCACATAATTTGGATGTTTTCCAATATGCATTCTGGAAAACAAGTGCATACAGGAATGCACTTATATTCTATATAAATGCATACTGGTAATGCATAGCGAAAAAACAGTGCATATAGGAATGCGTACTGTAGTCATGTCACACATATTTTCTATATAAGTGCAAACTAGTAATGCATACCGAAAAATAAACGCATATTTGAATATGTATACTAAAAAATAAATACAAATATGAAGCTATATAGAGAATAAGTGGGGATTACATGTATAAGGAGAAAACACATCCTTTAGTAATATAACTCAAAAATTCACTAAGAGAGAAAACAAATAAATAGGACATAACTCAAAAAAATCACTAAGAGAAACTATACATAGACCCATCAACAACTATTTTCATGTGGGGACCCCGACTTCCACAACTATGTTTTTGGTCTCATTCAAGCATACATGCATGGAATTTTCACCTTAATCAATCAATTAATTAGAAATTGTTTATTATTATTCCATTTATATTTCACTGATAAATACATTAATCCTTCAAATCATGTGTTAATACGGACTTGGTTTTTAAAATATGTCATATCCGGTCCATTTATCATTTATTATTTTTCCATCCAAAACCGAAGTCATGTTTGTAACAGTTGGGGCCTCTAACAACATAGAATTCTTGTGGTCTATAGTGATATTTTCCCTCCTGCTCGTGGATAAAAATAAAATTGATGGAATCACATAAATCTTTTGTGTTATGCTGTTACTTTTGCGTGATTGTTTCATCAACAATGATTCAACAACCAGCACTTAGGTATCATGATCATCAGACAATTTAAGTTCTCAATCAATGAATATCATCTAATTAATGAACTAAATGTTTACCCAATAATAAACCAAACAAAAACACAATTGCAGTTACTAATTTTTTTTTAAAAAAAAATCAAAGCTTAGGTATATTATTTTTTTAATACGGTGATTTAAAAACACAATTGAATCACCTTGAGATAAGTGTTATCTCATACAACATTTATGGTGTAGAATAAGCAGAAATGGGAAAGAGAAAATCAATTAGATTGATCGCAACGATATTTTAATGTTGATGGTAATCATTGGTACAATTTTTTGCTATGCTATGGGAAGTACCAGCTTTTGCGTTAGTGTAATCAATGTGATTGGATTGCCATGGTCGAGCGGCATCCTGTAAGGATGCTGACATTTCACCTCCCCGCATCAGTGTAGGTTGAACTGCCAGCGATGCATGAAGAGGATGAGAGAACCTCTCAAGGCACCCCCTTCTTTCTCTCTCCGATCAACCTTTTCGCCCTTCTCCTTACGAACAAAGGCATCAAGGCATTGAAATCTTCCATATTAAGGATGAGATCATTCAGCACAAATTATTCATAAAAAAACTATTATAATGCCTATTTTGAAATAACCAGTTTATTTTACTTCGGTTTTGTTGGAGTTGGTGGCTTAAAACCAACTTCTGTGTACTTTATGATAACATGTATTCATTGTTTTGAATATTAATAAACTAATTATCATATCATGATTGTTCTTCTGCGTGACATAGTATGTGACAATGTCCAAAGAACAGCTGTCACACTAAAATGTCACAGTAGTTCCCCGTTATGATGAAAATCTGAAAGTGCAACGACACTATTCTTGAATATATTTTCTATATCCAGATGATATCATTTGAGGGACAAATGGTACAAACTATTAGGGGTGGGGACTCATATGACTTTGAGACACTTTCTCATGTTGTACGCCCTTGGTAATATCCAGTAAGATATTTTGAGAACGAGACCTGCCGGCAGGAAATGCACATGTCTATGTGTCATTGGATATTTCTATTTGTAGACGTGTGTATTGATCCTTAGACTTTAAGATTATTATTAATGAATATCATGAGTTGCATACTTTGATATATTGACGAAAACCATGACGACATATGTTCGTGGCAATGTAGGATACGTTGAGTGCGTCACGAGTAATATTGCATTAATGAATAACGCGATAAAGGATTTGTCCATTCTATTTTAACATAAGTTGATATCTCAAACCCTTTGATGAAAATAATATAGCCTAAATAAATCTATGACCATGAGGTTCGATAGGAAAGTTCATTTTTTGGGAAATCAAAGAAAGAGACATCAAACACTTTGGTTGATGACACCGGCATGCAACCTACATGATTAGAGATATCGCGATAAAGAGATTATATTACACGGTGAACGTCCGTATGAGGTAACTGAAGGTTCCGGGCGTAGCGGAAGCGCGTGTGTGGATGTGCCCACTTGGCCTTTTGTCATTAGCAATGATCAATCCGGAATCAATACGATAATAAATGTCAGTCTCCACGGATCGATTCACAGAAATAGACAAAGAAGAAGAAAGGTCCCGGAACCACAAAAGTGGATCATCACAGGTTGATTATAATTAATTTAATTAATTGACAAGAAGTACCTTTTGGGTGTTCTTTCTTCGTTGATATTCTTGATCACATTCTGATGTGACTCGTCGTTGCGTCGTAGAAGACAAGTGTAGATTTCCTCTAGCGGTGATCCACACGTGCACCTCGTATCTCTGGACGTCGCCAAAGGAGTCTCCGAGTGCTAGCGTGGAGAAACCTTTGCTTGCATTATCCGTCTTAGATCGTCTTGATCTGATGGAAGATGATCTCTCTCGGTCTTGAGAGCGTTCTTAGAGGAAGAAGTTCTTTCGGCCTTGAAAGAATTCTTCAGAATTGTTGTGCACAACGATTCTCTTGTAGGAAAAGAGTTGGGGTTGTGAGGATATTTATAATCGGGTTTGAGATTGTAGAGTTATGACAATAAATAAACGCGTTACGCGTTTTATTTATTTCATTAACTCTTTTGAAAACCCCATGTCGAGTCATTAATTCCTTGACATGCGCCCACACTGATTATAATAAATATAATTTAATAAAACGATATTTCCTCAAAATCCCGACTGGAAAAACTACACGGCATGTAATAATAAATACACGGCCTGTACTTGTTTTTCATTGAAAACTACACGGTGTGTACATTCAATGTACACGACGTGTATATCTTGTTTTCATTTATTCATTTCTTTTTCAAAATGAAAACTACACGTTGTGTAATCATTAATACACGACGTTTACTTGTTTTCCATGAAAAACTACACGACATGTAATCATTAATACACGACGTGTATATCTTGTTTTTAATTTCCTTCTTCCTTAATCATTAAAACGATTTAGGCTTCCTTGAATAATTATTAAACCACGTACGAGAATAATCTTTATTTTACTTGATACTTGGATACACTTAGTGTGTGACCCTCTAGGCCTCTTTCTCGTTGGCATTAGGCGAGCTTGCCTAAAGTCCAAGATTACTGTCTAGCAACGGGTCATGGCACCCAAGAGAAAGAAGTTGACGCCGCATTGACGTATCACCTCATACGAACGCTTACTGTGTAATTTAATACCTTTGTCTCAATATCTCATCAAGCAGGTTTCATGGCAGTGTCATAAACCTATATGCTTGATCTGTCATTCTTTGACTTCCAGAAATAAACTCGTCATGTCACCATGGCCATGGAATTTGTTCGACAGTTCTTTTTCAATCAAAGGGCCCGAGATATCTGCTTCCATAAATATGGAAGGGACAAATCCTTCCTCGACTTATCCATTAACAACATGTCATTCCTGACGCACCCAACGTACCCTACTTCCCTCCAACTGTCTTCGTGACGGTTTTCGTCAGCAAATCTAAGTGTGTGAGTCATGACATGAGTTAATGACAATCTTCCAATCTAAGGACCATTACACACGCTCGTAGATAGTAACGTTTGCTGACACCAAAACATGCAGAATTACTACTGGCAGGTCTGTTCTCATAATCTCCCATCTTGGAGATTACCAAGTGGGAACTCCATGAGAGAGAGTCTTGTCTTCTTATGAGTACTCACACATGACGGTTTGTATACTGTGTGTCTTATCATATTATGTCATCCAACTGTAAAACTTTATTTAAGAATATTGTTATAGCATTTCAAGGTTCTCATCATAGCGGGGATCTGCCATGACCTTATCAATGCAACAAATATTCCAGGACATTATTATATTATAGTTATGCAGAACAATGAACAATATATAATAAGTGAACATTCATGTAATCAAAGTACAAAATAGTTGGTTCTCAGGACACCAACCCTAATAGTAACATGTTGTTGCGACATCAACTTCTTTCTCTATGAGTGTCTTGGCATGTTGTTAGACGCTAACCTTGGACTTTAGGATGCTTCGCCTAATGTCACTGAGAAAGAAGCCTAAAGGGTCACACACTAAGTGTATCCAAAATCCCAGTTAAAAAATATATTATTATTTATTATTTAACAAGTTGAATAAATATTATTTATGCACGTTGTTTAATAATTATTGAATCATGCTTAATCCCATATAAATATTTATTTTCTATTTAGTAAATATAATATTTATTTATTTATAAGTGAATAATGCAGTGATTTTTATTTAATAAATAAATATACATTATTCAATATCCAATAAATATTATTGAGGAATGATGGATCAAGATTTTAGGTTCGGTGAGAAAATAATAAATATTGAATATTATTTGATTTAATAATATTTTATTTTAATTCGCAAGTTAAGCGCATGTCAAGAAATAATAATAATAATATTATTATTTGACATGGGGTTTTCGCTAGGATTAAATAAATAATTAAGGGCACCAACACAATTATTTTATTTTAACCCCAATCATATATAAACTCAGTTATGTTATTTTCTCAAGAGAACAATTCATTTGTTTGGGTTGTGCACAACGAAATTGGAGAACTTTTTCAAGCCTTAGAGATCTCCCTTCTCTAAGATCGCTCCTAAGAACAGAGAGCAATATTCCTCCACTAGATCAAGGAGAACGCTTTGGAAGCAATTCTTGTAGTGATCAAAGGCGGACGACACAAGCACAAGGATCTGTCATGCTAGTACTTAGAGATTCTTTCGGTGATATCTAGAGATTCGTGGAACACATGTGGATCAATGCTAAAGGGAATATGCATTTGATTCCTACAATAAAACGATGGTGCATCACAAATCTGTTACCAGATCCATCAATGAAGAAAGAATCCATCAAGGTAATTCTTATTAAATTAAATTAATTATAAATAATATGTGATGGTTCTCTCTCTCTGGTTCCGATGTGATTCATGTTGTTTGCCTTCTTTGATTCAATTCTGTTAAACACGACGTTTATCATTGTGTAGATCTTGGATTGATCATTGAACATAACAAAAAGCAATGTTGGGCACCGCCCATCACATGCTTCCACTACACCCAGAACCTACAAGTGGTATCAGAGTAGTCACATAATTATTTATAAAGATCATTGGTAATTTACGCATTTTAATTTAGTTTTTCAATTCAAGTTTAATCATTCTTTTAATCTAATTTGCGAGATTCACTTCCTCCTCCTTTGTTTCTCATAGATCTAATCAAAATGATTACTTTTATGATTAAAATAAAATCAAGGAACTCATCTGGAGGTGCCAAAGAATCTGGATGGATTACACAGGAGTACACGTTATGTAGCCAGAGTTAAATCTTGTGTCCTTGTGTTCAATGCATCAGGAATTAATTTGGAAATTAATTCATATCGTGTGCACTGATGACACATGGTGCATTTATTATTTACACTTCATGTTGACCGGCTAGGGTGGTGCACGGTCAACCGGACTATACACCGTGTAGGCCATGTACACAATGTGTAGTCCCTTTGAGTCAAATATGAGCTATGCATTTCAATACACGGCCTACCTGACTGGTGACCCTGTAATTTGAAGATCACACGGTGTGTAGCCCATTGGACATGCCATGTACTCTAGGTTCTAAGGAATGATTTATATGTTGAGTCCCTAGGCATGTACCTCAGATAGACGGTGAGAGATGTACACGTTATGTAGCTCGCATATACACGCTGTGTACTCATACCAAATTACACAGATTTAAAATTTATTTATTATATTATGTCAATCTTGAGACATGTTCTTGTGTGTGGTCATTAAGTTGATAGGACACATCATATGATAAGTTTTAATATATATATATATATATAAATGTTTAATTAATATCTGCGTAATGTTCAGATATACATATCATGTACGAGTCGTATTACAGTTATTACTCTACGTGCATTGAAACATAACACATTACCAAAAAAATCATGTAATTCATGTAATAATACACATCATGAAAGTACGTGATAATTCGTGTATGCCATATGTCACAAAAGTAAAACTATATATGAGTATAATACATGTTGGGTAGATTCAGATGGGTATTCACCGTGTTTCCTCCAAGGTACATTTATGTACATAGTTAATTTTAAATAATTTTATTTAATTTGTTTAAAATTATAATGAATGAGAATTTCAAAGAAATTCAAATAAGAATTAAGATAAAATAATTGATTAAATAAAGATAATAATTAATTGATTCGAGCGTGATTTATCTTAAATAAGAATGATTAATAATTGAATGCTAGTTTTATTAAATGCGTAATTCGTTGCATACATGTGGATCATCATGAACTAGAACATACATTTTTATGTGATTGGTTTTATTTAATTTATTATTAAATTAAATTTTTGTCCTGTGTGCCTTCTCTCCTCTTATTATGTAGGGCATGCGTGCCCATGGTTTCTTTTATGTAAGCCATTTTCTCTTACCTGCGTATGAGTAAAAATATATGTAATGGATGAAGCTCTCAAGCTAGTGGAGGCGGTTCATGTTCAGAGCTGAGGTGAAACCGATCTAAGAAGATACATAGGTAGACATGTGGAAAGCTGCAACACGAACCTTAATTGGATCAAGGTGTTTTCCCCTAGGTCAATAGTTAGTTTATCAACCGCTAGATAAATTAATCCTTAGTAAAATATCATTATCATACCACTTTATTATTTTATTTTTGTCAAGTTTCATGGTTATTTCATTATGCATGTTTTGTTGCAATCACATGAATTAATGAAATTAACGAGCATGCAAGATAGAACTAAAATAAATTGTCTTATGCGTAAACATTATCTAAGACATGGTTAATCACTTAAGTAAATCCACTTAATATTAACAAGAATGTAATAAAGATAATAATTGGAAATTTATGCATAAAAAAGGATAAAATCCCTCAATTATATATATTAAGTCGGTATAGCCTTCCACTACCTTAGTTAAAATCGAACCATAGTTCAAAGTACTTGACCATCCAAAGTTGGGGTGCTTTCAATTATCGAGAAATTATGACTTGAGGTTTTGGGTTGACTTAGCTTAGTTCACATCAAGGGTTGACTGCCAAAGAAGGACTTGGTGTAACTAAGAGGCAATTGTTGAGGAAATCCAATTTAAGGATTTCAGGATTGGGGAGTCCACTCAGTGGATCAAGGAACTGCGAGTTAATGCAGTTGACCTTTAGAATGCTTACCTAAAACCATTCAAGTTTCTTGACCAACCAAATTTTGGGTAATGAGAAGGGGAATATGGATTCTTTCCACTAGGATGTCCAAGCAATAAGATATTCTAAATACAATGGTGAGGGATTGGGTTTCAATAAAATAGCGAGAGACTAATAAATATAATATTATTTATTTGTCTAAATTTTATTGGATAAAGTGATAAAATTATGCTCATCTTATTTTGTAGAAACAACATTAAAATGGCATCAAACATATCACTGTGATCCATACTTGAGAAGGAAAACCTTCTCACTGACACAAATTTCCAAGAGTGGAAAGGGAACCTACATGTGATCCTTTTCCATGAAATGAAATTATATGTGTAGGAAGAACCTTTTCCTAAGGTACTTAGTAATGAGGCTAGTGATGAAGAGTTAAAACTCTATGAGAAACAATTGAACGATTCTATAGATGTTCAATGTTTCATGCTATCATCCATGTTCAATGAGATTTTGAAGCAACATTAGGATATAGATGCTTATAACACAATGTCTCATCTTCAGGATATTTATCAAGAGAAGGCGAGACAAGATAGGTAGAAGATCTCCAATGATTTTTTTACAACTAAGCTTGGTGAGTCTGCGCCAGCTGAGCCTCATGTAGTCAAGCTTATTGGATACATTTAATGCCTGAACATCTTAGGGATTAAATTCCCATATGATTTGTGTGTGTGTGTGTGTGTGTATATATATATATATCATATTTTCATTATTACCCAATACCTTTTTCAGATTTATTGTTAATTACAATATGAGAAATAATGAAATGAGTCTTTCAGAACTTCTTACTTTGATTCGTTAAGTGGATAATGACATGGGGCATGATAAAATCGTAGTCCTTATGGTGAATAGAAAAAGTAAGAACAAGGAAAAAGTCCCCAAAAATTATTAATAGTATAAATCTCCTGAGCACCGACCGTCCAAGAAGAAGAAGATCCATAGGCAGAGAAATGAAAAGGAGGTAGTATGTTTTTCATGTGGCAAGCCAGGCCACTAGAAGAGGAACTGCACTAAGAAGTTAGGGGAAGCTAAAGGTGCATTTGTTATCGAGTGTAATATTTCCATATCTACACATTGGGTATTAGATACATCTTTTGGTGCTCACATCTATATCCAAATACAGGAACCAAGTAGAATTTGAAATATTTCTAGAGGATAGGTGAATCTGAGATCCGCTAATCGAGTGAGGCTGGCTACCCCATCCATTGGTGGATACCACCTTTCATTGCCAACGAGAATGATTTTGGTTTTAAAATATTGTTATTATGTACGTACGGTTACCAAGAACATAATTTTTGTATCATGCCTAGATGCAGATGGGTTTATTTTTAAGTTTGGAAATAAAACTTTATTTTATAAGGACAACATATGTGATGGTATGACACATTTAAATAATTCTCTATATGTATTAAATTACAAAAACCAAGTGTTGGAAATTAATAATGAATCATGTTCACACAACTCATATAACACCCAGCTTTGGAATCACCTTCTTGGTCATGTAAACGAGAAGCATCTGACAAAGCTCTGTCAAGATGGTTATTTAGACTCATCTAATCTAAAACCACTTGAAATATGTCATGCCTGTTTATAAGAAAAAATGACCAAACCACCATTTGGTGGATAGGGTGAAAGGGACATAGAAATTATAGGATTGGTACACACTAATGTGTGTGGACCATTTCTAGTAGAAGCTAGAGGTGTATATTCTTACTGGCGACTTGAGTAGATATGGATATGTCTACTTGATGTGGTATAGTTTTGAGTCCTTTGAGAAATTTAAGGAATTTAAGAATGAAGTAGAGAATCAACTTGCTAAGAAGATAAAGTATAGCATCCCGCCTCTTTATCACATAAACTTTCATTACATTTTACAAAACCGAGGATCTTTAAGGTTTAGTGTCTTGGAAACCAGGAACTTTAAACATGAAAACATAAAACATTCTTATAAAACACTTGAAAGGATTCTCCTCATGTTCATACTAGGTTCATTACTGCATCACATAACCTGGGGACATACATCAAAAGAAAGGGTGAGCAAAAATCCCAGTAAGGGAAACAAGAGAAACATTTTACATGTGAATTTGAGATACTTCAATAAGGTCATGAAAAGAAATTTAAGGCATGAGAATGAAATCATGAGGCATATCATAATAAAAATAACATTTTCATAACTTGAAGATGTGACTACATCATTCAACATAGACAATCATGAACATATCACCAAGGTCCATCCCCAAGGTGTCATTTGAAAATTACCAAGGTTATTCACCAAGGTATTGTGAAAATTGTAATCTCTAGTGGTTACATCATTACCCAATGCATTGGAGTGCTATCAGGGCACACCCTTAAATTTGAATTTATTATCATGTGATCCACATATATCATCATCAAACATTACATAAATAACCCATATAGCAAAAAAATAAATGGGTTTCATTTCATAATCATAACGTTTTAAAAACTGCTTTAAAGACATGATCTTTACGTCACTTTAAACCCACGGAAGGGGAGAGCGGGTTTCATGTATGTAAATCCCAGAATTTAAAATAGAAATTTTTTGAATATATGTGAATAAACCTGTAGAAATAAGATCTTTGAGTATTCACTTAATAACATGAAGTAATTTTGAGAAAAAGAGAGAGGCATTTTGAGACGAAAATTCTGCAGCACAACGACTACGTTACATGGTTTTAGAAAACGTTGAAAAGAGAGGGGACATGGGTCAAACAATCATAAATGACCCATAAAACAGTAGAGGGACAGAATATAAGGGATTTAAGAACATGGTAATGAAATTTGAAAATATACCATATGAAATGAAGAACATGAAAGGAAGACAAAAATAATATTTCTATTATGAAAATTCGGCAGCCTAACAGCGTTACATAAACTTCAACCAAAAATGAATTGATGATGTCAAATAGGGTATATCATCATATGAACATAAAATATCAGTATGATAGATACAAAGATCATACCCCAACATAATAAAAAGGAACTTGCAAGACTTGACATGGAATTAGAACTTTGAAAAGGAGAAGGGTGAAAGAATCCCTTAAAAATTCGGCAGCCTAACGACGTCACTTAAACTTCAACAAAAAATGAATTGATGAGATCAAATAGTGTATCTAATCATATAAACATAAGAGTCCAGTATGATAGATATATAGATAATACCACAACATAAAAAAAGGAACTTGAAAGAATTGACATGAAAGTAGAACTTCAAAACGAGAAGGGTGAAGAACCACTTAAAAATTCGGCAGCCTAACGACGCCACTTAAAACATCAAAAATACTAAATTGAAGAGATCAAATGGGGTCTCTCATCATATGATCATAAAAGATCAGTATGATAAATTTAGATATCATACCCCAACATAATAAAAAGTAACTTGAAATACTTTACATGATAATAGATCTTGAAAAATGTGAAGGGAGAAAGAATCCGTTACAAAAATTTCGGCAGCCTAACGGTGCCACTTAAAACTTCATAAAAAGAAATAATGAGAGTAAGAGGGGATCTCTCATTATGTGAACATGAAAAGGGCAGTAAGAGGAGTATAAAAGAACACCCTTTAACATAAGAACATGGAGCATAAAAGAAATTACATAAAAGAGATTTCTTGAAAAGAAAGAGAGAGATCAGATCCCTTACCTTAAAACGTAACTCTTAAAACTCAAAGGTTGGGACCTTGAGGGCTTGGGGGCACCTTGGGAGGACTCCCTGGGAGGTAATGAGACCAGAACTTCATTGGGGGAGAGTGGGGAGTCGAATGGATGAGAGGATGGCTTGGTATTTATAGGGAAAGTGAGGGGACAAGGCATTAATGGCCAAAGGACACCTCATTAGTGGTTTTGGAAAAACCATGGGCTTGCCCATGGTATTTGCCCATGGTATTGGCCACTTGGTACACCTCATACCTTATCTTACTATTCATAAGTCGAATATAGTGATTACAAACTTAATACATCATTTAATGATGTCATTAAACACCCGTAACTTAAAAACTGTATTTTCATTATTCATCGAAAATTCAACTTTCTCAGAATAATCCCAAAATTTCACCTTAACCAAATATCAATGCTCTGATTTAAAAAATGAACTCCATTTTATAAAAATAATTTTCTAAATATTTTTAATTTATTTTTTAAATAAATACACTATTCACCAAAAATTCATTTTTTCAGAAAAAACCCCAAAAATTACCATAACATAATATCGGTGCTCTGAGTTCAAAAATGAAATCCATTTTATAAAAATAATTTTTTTAAATTTTTTTAATTTAATTTTTAATTAAAAAACACTATTCACTCGAAAAAACTAATAATTGAATAATAATTTATGAAACCGTTATTTAACCATTTTATTGAATCACATTACTTAATCAAGGTGCCTAGATTATATTAATACTTTCTTTAAGTGAGATTACTAATTCATTTGGACACATTACTAATCCTAATCATAAAATCACTATTCATAATTTACTATTCATCAAAAATCAAGTTGATCTTATTAGACTCTAAATTTCGTACTGAACATAATTGTAGAAGACCATTTTTTGACAATCATTACACATTTTTAATTATTTAAGGTTTACATAAACATTTTTAAAATATCCTTTTTCTAAAATTCATCAAAAATATGCATACTAAATTTATCCGGTCATTTAAAAATTCATAAAATTCATCATAAGAAGAAATCTCAATTTTTATTTAAAACAAAGGATTACACAAGGCAGTTACGGTCTCCTTACATATCCCTTTATCACACCAGCATAGGACCTAAGTGTAAGGTGTGCTAAGGTGAGAGAATCTGAGGGAGGCTCGGACAACATCGCACGAGTAGTAATTTCTATCAGTTTGAACTTCTCGCGAAGGCGATCCCGTTCTAGCTTCACACGATGAAGTTCAGCTTGGGTTTGGTCCAGAGCAAAGCCCAGTGATGCTGCCTCCTTCCCAAGTTCTATTAGATGGGCTTCGATTGGTCCAAGACTACTGGGTGAGGCCATCGAATCTTCTTTCTATATTAATTAACCAAGATTTCTTGTATTTAAAGACAATAATCAAAACGTTTAGTTTCCAGCGGTCATATTGACCAATGGTCAAATAACAGTCAAAACCCAACAGTCTCATTTTAATTATACTCATGTTATCAAATGAAACATTTTTGTTGAGTATAAAAATAAAATAAAATAACACATAAAATTAGGAAACAAGATTTATTCAAAATTTCGGGTCGTTACAATCTTCCCCCCTTAAGAAATTGCATCCTCGCAATTTTTAAAATTGGGTTTTGAAATTTCATTAAAAGTCCCACATCGGAAAAGGAGTCAGTAAAACTATTAATTTAAAAGAAAGAAAGGGAAGTACAAAGGTCACCCGAGTTAACTCACACTAGGATTCCATGTAGGAAAACATGGACATGGAGAAGAAAACAAAGGGTCAAGTTCTGAGGGAGAGTGATAGAGAACATGATTAGGAGAAAGTTAACCATAAGAAAATCCCAAACTTATGATGTGTGTAAACAGTCTTTGATTACCTAGTAGGAAATGTAAACCAACAACATTTTTGTTTTACGTTTCTTTTCATAATTTTGAGGAATTCATTTACTACATAAAACAAAAACATAAGAAAATATACCTATCTTCCTGTAGAGTTTCATCCTTTAATAAGTTTATACCCAAAACTAATCTTTTCTCCAAAATATGAGCATTCAAAACTACTTGGTCTCATCAAAACACAAGAATCATATTCATAATCCACAAAAGATTAACTATCTATTTCTTCTATCTTTAAACATTATCCCAAAAACAGAAAGGGTAAGGTAAAACACCTCTTCAAAAAGAAAGAATCCCATAGGAATGGAAACTACTTTTAAATCTTCAAAGTTCCATGGTACTACCCATAGTTCATCATTGACCATTCCATAAATAACGATCATTAAGATTCCTCAAAATAAACCAAGCTAATATTGAAACCCAAATACAAGAAGGATTTGATAACATAGTCTTCCAAAATAAACTTCATTGTTCATCTCCAAACAACATCAACCACTCCTAACATCTTATAACAAAATTAAATAACCTAAACATATTTTACCCAAGATAGGTTAATCATTTCCATAAGTAACCTAAATTACTATAAGTCCACCTTAAATTCATCAATTATTCAAAATATAAGTCAACCTTACCCCTCAATGAAAATACCGTAGTAATCTATTTACGTCGATCATATAGGGTCCCCAAAATAGTGAACGTCTTCCAAAATAATAATCATATTTTAATCCCCTAATCATCCCTGTCATATTAATACGACAATCGTCTCATTTCCTATAACATTGGTTGTTGGGACACGTTCTTCCATTTCCCACCATTAACAAGAAAAGAAACCATAATTAGGGGCTTAAGTACTTAGCCAATAATCATGAAAAGGAACCAAAAGCATATAAAGATAACTTGTAGAAGAAAAGTATACCCTAACTTGTGATCCCATAGGTTCCCATATAGGTTATCCATGATCATATATTCTTATGTGAATCTTTATTTTATTTTATCTTTGTTCCTTTAACAATGGTTCATACTAAGCTTATGAATTTACCAAAGCATATCCCCCGGGAGTGTCGTAACCAAGAGTGCAGCAAGGCCCGTTGTCATGTACCAGTTCCCGTTCGAGTCTAGCTCAAAGTAGTGTTTTCGGGTTTTACCCCTACGTACATCTGTGCCAGAGCCACCTCTACATGCTCGTATCCAGACAGTGACGTATTTTCTTGGCAACCCCTTACTCAATACTCACCAAAATACCAGGAAGATTTCCTATTTTTTAACTTTTCTGTAGGCTTCTTCCTAAAGTTTTCATATCCTAATTTCCACAAATAACTAAACCATCCTTTGATACCAACTATATCATCCTGCCTCTTTATCACATAAACTTTCATTACATTTTACAAAACCGAGGATCTTTAAGGTTTAGTGTCTTGGAAACCAGGAACTTTAAACATGAAAACATAAAACATTCTTCTAAAACACTTGAAAGGCTTCTCCTCATGTTCGTCGTAGGTTCATTACTGCATCACATAACCTGGGGACATACATCAAAAGAAAGGGTGAGCAAAAATCCCAGTAAGGGAAATAAGAGAAACATTTTACATGTGAACTTGAGATACTTCAATAAGGTCATGAAAAGAACTTTAAGGCATGAGAATGAAATCATGAGGCATATCATAATAAAAATAAAATTTTCATAACTTGAAGATGTGGCTACATCATTTAACATAGACAATCATGAACATATCACCAAGGTCCATCCCCAAGGTGTCATTTGAAAATTACCAAGGTTATTCACCAAGGTATCGTGAAAATTGTAATCTCTAGTGGTTACATCATTACCCAATGCATTGGAGCGCTATCAGGGCTCACCCTTAAATTTGCCTTTATTATCATGTGAGCCACATATATCATCATCAAACATTTCATAAATAACCCATATAGCAAAAAAATAAATGGGTTTCATTTCATAATCATAACGTTTTAAGAACTGCTTTAAAGACAAGATCTTTACGTCACTTTAAACCCACGAAAGGGGAGAGCGGGTTTCATGTATGTAAATCCCAGAATTTAAAATAGAACATTTTTGAATATATGTGAATAACCCTGTAGAAATAAGAGCTTTGAGTATTCACTTAATAACATGAAGTAATTTTGAGAAAAAGAGAGGCATTTTGAGATGAAAATTCTGCAGCACAACGGCTACGTTACAGGGTTTTAGAAAATGTTGAAAAGAGACGGGACATGGGTCAAACAATCATAAATGACCCATAAAACAGTAGAGGGACAGAATATAAGGGATTTAAGAACATGGTAATGAAATTTGAAAATATACCATATGAAATGAAGAACATGAAAGGAAGACAAAAATAAGATTTCTCTTATGAAAATTCGGCAGCCTAACAGCGTTACATAAACTTCAACAAAAAATGAATTGATGATGTCAAATAGGGTCTGTCATCATATGAAAATAAAATATCAGTATGATAGATACAGATATCATACCCCAACATAATAAAAAGGAACTTTCAAGACTTGACATGGAATTAGAACTTTGAAAAGGAGAAGGGTGAAAGAATCCCTTAAAAATTCGGCAGCCTAACGACGTCACTTAAACTTCAACAAAAGATGAATTGATGAGATCAAATAGTGTCTCTCATCATATGAACATAAGATTACAGTATGATAGATATAGAGATAATAACCCAACATAAAAAAAAGGAACTTAAAATAATTGACATGAAAGTAGAACTTCAAAACGAGAAGGGTGAAACCACTTAAAAATTCGGCAGCCTAACGGCGCCACTTAAAACATCAAAATACTGAATTGAAGAGATCAAATGGGGTATCTAATAATATGATCATAAAAGGTCAGTATGATAAATTTATATATCATAACCCAACATAATAAAAAGGAACTTGAAATACTTTACATGATAATAGATCTTGAAAAATGAGAAGGGAGAAAGAATCCGTTACAAAAATTTCGGCAGCCTAACGGCGCCACTTAAAACTTCATAAAACGAAATAATGAGAGTAAGAGGGGATCTATCATTATGTGAACATGAAAAGGTAAGTAATATGAGTATAAAAGAACACCCTTTAACATAATAACATGGAGCATAATAGAAATTACATAAAAGAGATTGTTTGAAAAGAAAGAGAGAGATCGGATCCCTTACCTTAAAACGTAACTCTTAAAACTCAAAGGTTGGGACCTTGAGGGATTGGGGGAACCTTGGGAGGACTACTTGGGAGGTAATGAAACCAGAACTTTGTTGGGGGAGAGTGGGGAGTCGAATGGATGAGAGGATGGCTTGGTATTTATAGGGAAAGTGAGGGGACAAGGCATTAATGGCCAAGGGACACCTCATTAGTGGTTTTGGAAAAACCATGGGATTGCCCATGGTATTTGCCCATGGTATTGGCCACTTGGGACACCTCATACCTTATATTACTATTCATAAGTCGAACATAGTGATTAAAAACTTAATACATCATTTAATGATGTCATTAAACACCCGTAACTTAAAAACTGTATTTTCATTATTCATCGAAAATTCAACTTTCTCAAAATAATCCCAAAATTTCACCTTAACCAAATATCAATGCTCTGATTTCAAAAATGAACTCCATTTTATAAAAATAATTTTCTAAATATTTTTAATTTATTTTTTAAATAAATACACTATTCACCGAAAATTCATTTTTTCAGAAAAAACCCCAAAAATTACCATAACATAATATCGGTGCTCTGAGTTCAAAAATGAAATCCATTTTATAAAAACAATTTTTTTTAAATATTTTTAATTTAATTTTTAATTAAAAAACACTATTCACTCGAAAAAACTAATACTTGAATAATAATTTATGAAACCGTTATTTAACCATTTTATTGAATCACATTACTTAATCAAGGTGCCTAGATTATATTAATACTTTCTTTAAGTGAGATTACTAATCCATTTGGACACATTACTACTCCTAATCATAAAATCACTATTCATAATTTACTATTCATCAAAAATCAAGTTGATCTTATTAGACTCTAAATTTCGTACTGAACATAATTGTAGAAGACCATTTTTTGAAAATCATTACACATTTTTAATTATTTAAGGTTTACATAAACATTTTTAAAATATCCTTTTTCTAAAATTCATCAAAAATATGCATACTATATTTATCCGGTCATTTAAAAATTCATAAAATTCATCATAAGAAGAAATCTCAATTTTTATTTAAAACAAAGGATTACACAAGGCAGTTACGGTCTCCTTACATAGCCCCTTATCACACCAGCATAAGACCTAAGTGTAAGGTGTGCTAAGGTGAGAGAATCCGAGGGAGGCTCGGCCAACATCGCACGAGTAGTAATTTATACCAGTTTGAACTTCTCGCGAAGGCGATCCCGTTCTAGCTTCACACGATGAAGTTCAGCTTGGGTTTGGTCCAGAGCAAAGCCCAGTGGTGCTACCTCCTTCCCAAGTTCTGTTAGATGGGTTTCGATCGGTCCAAGACTACTGGGTGAGGCCATCAAATCTTCTTTCTATATTAATTAACCAAGATTGCTTGTATTTAGAGACAATAATGAAAACGTTTAGTTTCTAGCGGTCATATTGACCAATGGTCAAATAACAGTCAAAACCCAACAGTCTCATTTTAATTATACTCATGTTATCAAATGAAACATTTTTGTTGAGTATAAAAATAAAATAAAATAACACATAAAATTAGGAAACAAGATTTATTCAAAATTTCGGGTCGTTACAATCTTCCCCCCTTAAGAAATTGCATCCTCGCAATTTTTAAAATTGGGTTTTGAAATTTCATTAAAAGTCCCACATCAGAAAAGGAGTCAGTAAAACTATTACTTTAAAAGAAAGAAAGGGAAGTACAATGGTCACCCGAGTTAACCCACACTAGGATTCCATGTAGGAAAACATGGACATGGAGGAGAAAACAAAGGGTCAAGTTCTGAGGGAGAGTGATAGAGAACATGATTAGGAGAAAGTTAACCATAAGAAAATCCCAAACTTATGATGTGTGTAAACGGTCTTTGATTACCTAGTAGGAAACGTAAACCAACAACATTTTTGTTTTACGTTTCTTTTCAGAATTTTGAGGAATTCATTTACTACATAAAACAAAAACATAAGAAAATATACCTATCTTCATGTAGAGTTTCATCCTTTAATAAGTTTCTACCCAAAACTAATCTTTTCTCCAAACTATGATCATTCAAAACTACTTGGTCTCATCAAAACACAAGAATCATCTTCATAATCCACAAAAGATTAACTATCTATTTCTTTTATCTTTAAACATTATCCCAAAAACAGAAAGGGTAAGGTAAAACACCTCTTCAAAAAGAAAGAATCCCATAGGAATGGAAACTACTTTTAAATCTTCAAAGTTCCATGGTACTACCCATATTTCATCATTGACCATTCCATAAATAAGGGTCATTAAGATTCCTCAAAATAAACCAAGCTAATATTGAAACCCAAATACAAGAAGGATTTGATAACATAGTCTTCCAAAATAAACTTCATTGTTCATCTCCAAACAACATCAACCACTCCTAACATCTTATAACAAAATTAGATAACCTAAACATATTTTACCCAAGATAGGTTAATCATTTCTATAAGTAACCTAAATTACTATAAGTCCACCTTAAATTCATCGATTCTTCAAAATATAAGTCAACCTTACCCCTTAATGAAAATACCGTAGTAATATATTTACGTCGATCATATAGGGTCCCCAAAATAGTGAACTTATTCCAAAATAATAATCATATTTTAATCCCCTAATCATCCCTGTCATATTAATACGATAATCGTCTCATTTCCTATCACATTGGTTGTTGGGACACGTTCTTCCATTTCCTGCCATTAACTAAGAAAAGAAACCATAATTAGGGGCTTAAATACTTAGCCAATAATCATGAAAAGGAACCGAAAGCATATAAGGATAACTTGTAGAAGTATACCCTAACTTGTGATCCCCTAGGTTCCCATCTAGGTTATCCATGATCATATATTCTTATGTGAATATTTATTTTATTTTATCTTTGTTCCTTTAACAATGGTTCATACTAAGCTTATGAATTTACCAAATCATATCCCCCGGGAGTGTCGTAACCAAGAGTGCAGCAAGGCCCGTTGTCATGTACCAGTTCTCATTCGAGTCTTGCTCAAAGCGGTGTTTTCGGGTTTTACCCTTATGTACATCTGTGCTAGAGCCACCTCTACCTGCTCGTATCTAGACAGGGACGTATTTGCTTGGAAACCCCTTACTCAATACTCACCAAAATACCAGGAAGATTTCTTATTTTTTAACTTTTCTATAGGATTCTTCCTAAAGTTTTCATATCCTAATTTCCACAAATAACTAAACCATCCTCTGATACCAACTATAGCATCCCACCTCTTTATCACATAAACTTTCATTACATTTTACAAAACTGAGGATCTTTAAGGTTTAGTGTCTTGGAAACCAGGAACTTTAAACATGAAAACATAAAACATTCTTCTAAAACACTTGAAAGGCTTCTCCTCATGTTCATACTAGGTTCATTACTGCATCACATAACCTGGTGATATACATCAAAAGAAAGGGTGAGCAAAAATCCCAGTAAGGGAAACAAGAGAAACATTTTACATGTGAACTTGAGATACTTCAATAAGGTCATGAAAAGAACTTTAAGGCATGAGAATGAAATCATGAGGCATATCATAATAAAAATAACATTTTCATAACTTGAAGATGTGGCTAAATCATTTAACATATACAATCATGAACATATCACCAAGGTCCATCCCCAAGGTGTCATTTGAAAATTACCAAGGTTATTCACCAAGGTATTGTGAAAATTGTAATCTCTAGTGGTTACATCATTACCCAATGCATTGGAGCGCTATCAGGGCGCACCCTTAAATTTGCATTTATTATCATGTGAGACACATATATCATCATAAAAAATTTCATAAATAACCCATATAGAAAAAAATAAATGGGTTTCATTTCATAATCATAACGTTTTAAAAATGGCTTTAAAGACATGATCTTTACGTCACTTTAAACCCACGGAAGGGGAGAGCGGGTTTCATGTATGTAAATCCCAGAATTTAAAATAGAACATTTTTGAATATATGTGAATAACCCTGTAGAAATAAGAGCTTTGAGTATTCACTTAATAACATGATGTAATTTTGAGAAAAAGAGAGAGGCATTTTGAGACAAAAATTCTGCAGCACAATGGCTACGTTACAGGGTTTTAGAAAACGTTGAAAAGAGAGGGGACATGGGTCAAACAATCATAAATGACCCATAAAACAGTAGAGGGAGAGAATATAAGGGATTTAAGAACATGGTAATGAAATTTGAAAATATACCATATGAAATGAAGAACATGAAAGGAAGACAAAAATAAGATTTCTCTTATGAAAATTCGGCAGCCTAACAGCATTACATAAACTTCAACCAAAAATGAATTGATGATGTCAAATAGGGTCTGTCATCATATAGACATAAAATATCAGTATTATAGATACATAGATCATACCCCAATATAAAAAAATGGAACTTGCAAGACTTGACATGGAATTAGAACTTTGAAAAGGAGAAGGGTGAAAGAATCCCTTAAAAATTCGGCAGCCGAACGACGTCACTTAAACTTCAACAAAAATTGAATTGATGAGATCAAATAGTGTCTCTAATCATATGAACATAAGAGTCCAGTATGATAGATATAGAGATAATACCCCAAAATAACAAAAAGTAACTTGAAAGAATTGACATGAAAGTAGAACTTCAAAACGAGAAGGGTGAAGAACCACTTAAAAATTCGGCAGCCTAACGACGCCACTTAAAACATCAATATACTGAATTGAAGAGATCAAATGGGGTATCTCATCATATGATCATAAAAGATCAGTATGATAAATTTAGAGATCATAACCCAACATAATAAAAAGGAACTTGAAATACTTTACATGATAATAGATCTTGAAAAATGAGAAGGGAGAAAGAATCCATTACACAAATTTCGGCAGCCTAACGACGCCACTTAAAACTTCATAAAACGAAATAATGAGAGTAATAGGGGATCTCTCATTATGTGAACATGAAAAGTGCAGTAAGAGGAGTATAAAAGAACACCCCTTAACATAAGAACATGGAGCATAAAAGAAA
Organism: Viscum album; assembly: GCA_963277665.1. Classification (NCBI taxonomy): domain Eukaryota; kingdom Viridiplantae; phylum Streptophyta; class Magnoliopsida; order Santalales; family Viscaceae; genus Viscum; species Viscum album. The sequence continues at coordinate 1,946,511,332 of OY728148.1, forward strand.
TTACATAAAAGAGATTTCTTGAAAAGAAAGAGAGAGATCAGACCCCTTACCTTAAAACGTAACTCTTAAAACTCAAAGGTTGGGACCTTGAGGGCTTGGGGGAACCTTGGGAGGACTCCTTGGGAGGTAATGAGACCAGAACTTCGTTGGGGGAGAGTGGGGAGTCGAATGGATGAGAGGATGGATTGGTATTTATAGGGAAAGTGAGGGGATAATGCATTAATGGCCATGGGACACCTCATTAGTGGTTTTGGAAAAACCATGGGCTTGCCCATGGTATTTGCCCATGGTATTGTACACTTGGGACACCTCATACCTTATCTTACTATTCATAAGTCGAACATAGTGATTAAAAACTTAATACATCATTTAATGATGTCATTAAACACCCGTAACTTAAAAACTGTATTTTCATTATTCATCGAAAATTCAACTTTCTCAGAATAATCCCAAAATTTCACCTTAACCAAATATCAATGCTCTGATTTCAAAAATGAACTCCATTTTATAAAAATAATTTTCTAAATATTTTTAATTTATTTTTTAAATAAATACACTATTCACCGAAAATTCATTTTTTTTTTCAGAAAAAACCCCAAAAATTACCATAACATAATATCGGTGCTCTGAGTTCAAAAATGAAATCCATTTTATAAAAATAAATTTTTAAATATTTTTAATTTAATTTTTAATTAAAAAACACTATTCACTCGAAAAAACTAATACTTGAATAATAATTTATGAAACCGTTATTTAACCATTTTATTGAATCACATTACTTAATCAAGGTTCCTAGATTATATTAATACTTTCTTTAAGTGAGATCACTAATCCATTTGGACACATTACTAATCCTAATCATAAAATCACTATTCATAATTTACTATTCATCAAAAATCAAGTTGATCTTATTAGACTCTAAATTTCGTACTAAACATAATTGTAGAAGACCATTTTTCGAAAATCATTACACATTTTTAATTATTTAAGGTTTACATAAACATTTTTAAAATATCCTTTTTCTAAAATTCATCAAAAATATGCATACTATATTTATCCGGTCATTTAAAAATTCATAAAATTCCTCATAAGAAGATATCTCAATTTTTATTTAAAACAAAGGATTACACAAGGCAGTTACAATCTCCTTACATAGCCCCTTATCACACCAGCATAGGACCTAAGTGTAAGGTGTGCTAAGGTGAGAGAATCCGAGGGAGGCTCGGCCAACATCGCACGAGTAGTAATTTCTATCAGTTTGAACTTCTCGCGAAGGCGATCCCGTTCTAGCTTCACACAATGAAGTTCATCTTGGGTTTGGTCCAGAGCAAAGCCCAGTGGTGCTACCTTCTTCCCAAGTTCTGTTAGATGGGCTTCGATCGGTCCAAGACTACTGGGTGAGGCCATCAAATCTTCTTTCTATATTAATTAACGAAGATTGATTGTATTTAGAGACAATAATCAAAACGTTTAGTTTCCAGTGGTCATATTGACCAATGGTCAAATAACAGTCAAAACCCAACAGTCTCATTTTAATTATACTCATGTTATCAAATGAAACATTTTTGTTGAGTATAAAAATAAAATAAAATAACACATAAAATTAGGAAACAAGATTTATTCAAAATTTCGGGTCGTTACATAAAGAATCTTTGATCGGATCGAGGTGGTGAATATCTTAACCAAGATTTCATCGGCATTATACAGGATTTTGGGATTCTATCACAACTCACTCCACCATATAGACTGTAGTGGAATGGTATTAGTGAAAGGAGGAACCATACCTCATTAGACATGGTAAGGTCTATGATGAGTCATGAAAATCTTCAATTATCCTTTTTGGGGATATGCATTATAAACTGTGACATAGACATTAAACCGAGTTCTAACTAAAGCAGAAAATAGAATTCCCTTTGAGTTATAGAGTGGAAAGAAACCCTTTTTGTCACATACACATGTATGGGGTTGAGAGTCATTTGTTAAGGCCATCTCAGGCAACAAACTAGCACCCTAGGGAACAAAGTATGTATTTACATGATATCATATTGAAACAAAGGGATACTACCTATACAAACCCTTAGACAAGAAAGTTATTGTTTCCAAAAGCCATATTTCTTGAGAGGGAGCACATCCTCAAAAAGGATAGTGGGAGAAATATTGAATTCGATGAAGTTGATGCTCAAGATACACAAGAGTTGGAGAAAAAACAGATTACATAGGTCGTCGTGGAAGAAGTAGTTCCTAAAACATAAGTACTGTGTAGGAGTGTAAGAGAGGAAATAGAAATAGAGAGATATGGTTTTCTAGTCATCGAAGACGGTGTCTCATTATTGATTGACAATGATGAACCTCAATCCTACAAGGAGGTAGTAAAGATCTCAGATGAATTCTAAAATGGATTCTATATATCAAAACCAAGTTTGGGTTCTAGTCAATGTGCTAGTTAATGTAAAAACTGTTGGCTGAAAATGGGTATTTAAGAGAAAAATGGAGATGGAAGTTAAAGTAAATACATATAAAGCAAGGCTAGTGACTAAAGGTTTTAAACTGCGTCAAGTAATTGACTACGATGAAACCTTTTCAATAGTTTCCATGTTTAAATCCATCATAATTATTCTTACTATAACATCCTACAATGACTATGAGATTTGGAAGATGGATGTAAAAACTAAATTCCTTAATGGGAGCCTCCATGAAGATGTCTATATGACACAACCATAAGGGTTTGAGACTCCAGATGATTCCAAAAGGATTTTCAAGTTGCAGAGATCCATTTATGGATTAAAGAACCTATCTAGGTCATGGAACATTTGATTTGATGAATCCATAAAATAATTTTGTTTCATTAAGAATGAATGTGATCCATGTGTTTACAAATGTTAATGATATATTACTTATTGTAAATGACATACCAGTCTTACAATATATTAAGGGCTAGTTAAAAAAAAGTTTCTCCATGAAGGAATTAGGTTAAGCATCCTATATTCTAGGGATCAATATTATTCGTGATAGATCCAAGAGGATTTTTAGACTAAGTCAAAGTACATATATTGACTAGATATTAAAGAGATTTAGTATGGAACATTCCAAGAGTGGATTGGTTCCAGTGTCACGTGGTTTGTATCTTTCTAAGAAAATGTGACCTCAAACACAACAAAATAAAGATAGAATGAGTAAGATCCCATGTGCTTTAGTGATAGGATCAATCATGTATGTTATGTTATGTATTTTAGGTCCACAAGGCTGGATACCTTGAGGGGGGGGGGTGAATCAGGGTATGACTAATTTAAAATTAAATCCCGTTCTGATCTTGTTTCTCTATTAAGAAAAACACTCTTCTCTCTCTTTACCATTGCACAATATAAGCAGAAAGTAAAGAATGCATAGGACACAACAATTTTTACTTGGTTCACCCTCACTGGGCTATGTCCAAGGAGCACACACTGGCAATGTGCCGATGTACCAAATTTACTATAAGCACACTACTGTTTACAAGGTTTGGGATAGATCACTTCTATTCCCAAGATCACTGACTTTACAATGTTTATGGTTAGCTCACTACTCTCCCAAGGGTCACTCCCTGTTTCTCTCTCTCTGGCTCACTGCCGATGGAGAAGATCACCTTATTCCTCTTCCTTTGCTCACTACTATAGAAAGGATCCACTCATAGTTTATAGACATGTAGGTCTCTTCATTATCACCAATGAATACATCCTCTGTTGTATTTGGATGCTCTATTGAAGTTCAACTTTCACCCATAGATGAATCTCACTTTGCACCGAAGGTATCGGGCAATCTTCCAGCTTTCATAGAGCCTTGAATCTCTATCGTGAATCAACCTTACTTGGAACCCTTCTCTAAGACGACACACAAGTCTTGGCATGCAATTAAAAACTGGCACGCAAGTCCACCTCAACCACTTGCGCAACACAAGCTTCTGCTACTCCAAACTTGCACGATGCACAACCTTTTACACCCAATCCAATTTTGGCGCGCAACCAAAAAATTTCACGCTTCTTCAACACTTGGTGTGCAAGTGTCACCAAACCAATTGCGTGACACTTCCTTATTCAACTCAGAACCTGCGCGACACTCTTCCTTCCTCGCCCATACCACCTTGGACGTGCAACTATCACCTGGCGCACAAACTCTACTTGCGCAACCACACACCACTTGCGCGACCACCACACCTACGTGACGGGAGCTCTGATTTTCTCCAAGTGTTGAGCACGTACCGAATGAGGAGGGGTCGGCCTGTATTTATAGACATTTGAACACCCTGTGCGACGGCGCGCAAGTCTCCCTTCGGCACGCAAGTTTTAGCACGCAAGTCTCTGCCGCGCAAGTCACTTGCGCGACCAACTCCAAAACTTGCGTGACCCTTATCCATTTGCCATATTTTGATGCTTTGATCTTGAAAAACATATGGCGCGCAAGTTTCCTCTCTTTCAAGTACACGACGTTCAAGTCCCTTTTCCAAAAACCACTTTTCCCCATTTGTCGATTTTTAGGCCCAAAACATTTGGCAAACACTGGAAAAAGACATCACCTTATATCTGTTCTTTTTGTACCGCCTCCAGATCATCCATTACTTTGTCGACGTTCTTGAATCAAGCATGGATCATTAACCACAACCCTTGAACTCGACATGCCACCATGAAATCCCCTTTGTCAACAAATTTTTATGTCATGGTTTTTGTCAACAATCTCGAAACAGATGCCCACTTTGTCAACAAACACAATCACCTCAAAAATGCTTCAATGATGCCTTGAGGGATTTTTTCCCAAAAATGTACTAGATTAGATATTTCCTATGCATTGATAATGGTAGGAAGATATCAAGAAGATCCATGAGAACAACATTGGTCAGCTATTAAGGCCATCCTTAAGTATTTGAGAAGAAATAAGGATATGTTCCTGGTGTATGGAAGAGATGAAGAGCTGGTCATTAGGGGTTATACTGATGCTGGTTTTCTAATAGATCAGAATGATCTGAAGTCACAATTAGGATATGTTTTCTGTCTCAACAGAGGAGCTGTGATCTGGAAGATTTAAAATATGCTATTTTTCCCTGATTCTATAGTGGAGTCCGAGTATATAGAAGCTTATGATGCAGCCAAGGAAGTTGTTTGGATTTGGAAATTTTTCCAAGATATTGATGGTCTACCTAGCAGTAAATATCCCATCACACTATATTGTGATAATACTAAAGTAGTGGCTCTTGAAAAAGAGACAAGGTCACACCAATAGACCATGTATATACTCCTAAAGTATCACCTCTTAAGGTATTTTTATCATAGGGGTGAAGTTGTAGTAAGAATAGTACCCAAAAAAGAGAAAGTGGAAAACCCATTGACTAAAGTCCTATCTCAATAGAAGCATGAGTATCATGTGAGAGCTAGAGGACTGAAGGTTGTTAGCAGTTGAATCTTGTGCAATTGGGAGTCTGTTGGAGTTGGTGCCCTAGAACTAACTTCTGTATACTTTATGATAACATGTATTAATTGTTTTGAATATTAATAAACTATTTATCATATCATGATTGTTCTTCTGCATGGCATAGTATGTGATAATTTTCTAAGAGTAGCTGTCGCACTAAAAGGTCATATCAGTTCCCCGTTATGATGAGAACCTGAAAGTGCTACGAAACTATTCTTGAATAAATGTTCTATAGATGGATGATATCATTTGAGGTACATAAATGATATAAGATATCAGGTTTGGAGACTCATAGGACATTTAGGCACCTTCTCATGGTGTATTCCCTTGGTAATATTCAGCAGGATATTATGAGAATAAGACTCATGAGTAGAAAATACACATTTCTATGTGTCATTGGATATTCCTATCCACGGATGTGTGTATTGATCATTAGACTTTAATATTATTATTAATGAATATTATGATTTATGCACTTTGATGTATTGATGAAAACCATGATGACATATATTCATGGTGAGGTAGGATATGTTGGGTGCATCATAAGTAATACTGCATTAATGAATAACGCGAGAAAGGATTTTCCCTTCTGTTTTAATGGAAGTGGATATCTCAGGACCTTTGATGGAAATAATATATCCTAAATAAATCCATGGCCATGGGGTTCAATAGACAAGTTCATTTTCCAGTAAATCAAAGAAAGAGACATCAAGCACTTTAGTTGATGACACCGACATGCAACCTGCTTGATTAGAGATATCACGATAGAGGGATTATATTACACAGTAAGCATCTATATGAGGTAAAATGTATTTGTGAAATTAAATTCTTTCTCTATGGGTTCCTTGGCATGTTTCTAGACACTAACCTTGGACTTTAGGATACTTTTCCTAATACTACTGAGAAAGAGGCCTAGAGGCTCACAGACTAAGTGTATCCAGAATCTCAATTAAATAATATATTATTATTTATTATTTAACAAGTTGAATAAATATTATCCCCACACATGGTTTAATAATTATTAATGTATTCTTGATCACATATAAATATTTATTTTCTATTTAGTAAATATAATAATTATTTATTTATTGGAAAATAATGCAATGATATTTATTTAATAAATAAATAGGCATTATTCAAGGTCCAATAAATATTATGGATTAATGAAATATCAATATTTTAGGTCTGGTGAGAAAATAATAAATAATAAATAATATTTGATTTAATAATATTTAATTTTAATTCACAAGTCAAAAGAATGCGGAGAAATAATAATAATAATAATATTATTCAACATGGGGGTTTTTAGGATTAAATAAATAATTAAGGGAACTTGTACAATTATTTTATTTTAACCTAGTGATATATAATCCTAGTTATGTTATTTTCTCTAGAGAACAATTCATTTGTTTGGGTTGTGTACAACAAAATTGGATAGTTCTCTCAAGCCCTAAAAATCTCTCTTCTCTAGGATCAGTCCCAAGAATGGATAGAAATATTCCTCCAATAGATCATGGAAAAATATTTGGAAGCAACTATCATAGCTATCAAAGGCGAACAATGCAACCACAATGATTTTCCATGCCAGCACCCGAAGATTCTTTCAGCGACATCGGGAGATTCATGGAACACATGTGGATCACCACTAGAGGGAATATGCACTTGATTCACACAACATAATTATGGTGCATCACATATCTATTACCAAATCCATCAATGAAGAAAGAATTCCATCAAGGTAATTTTTATTAAATTAAATTAATTATAAATGATATGTGATGATCCCCTATCTCTGGTTCCAGTGTGATTCATATTATCTACCTTCTTTGATTCAATTATATTGAACACTTCATTTATCATCATGTAGATATCAGATTGATAATTGAACATGAAAAAAGAAATGTTGGGTACATCTCATCACACGTTTCCACTACACTTGGAACCTACAGGTTTTACATATAGAGAATAAAATATGCAGTAGTTAAAAATAGAAAGAATCAATAGAAACACGATCTAATAATTATTCATATAACACTATAAACTCTTATAAGAACATTAATAGGTTGACATGGATTTTCTATATATATAAAATCATCAAGTTTACATTGTTTAACAATGCTATGAATTTGAAAAAATCTAATAAATCCCAAACATACAATATATAGTAGTCATGTCACACTTATTTTCTAATCATATTATCCAGTTTAATTCCTCTCCACATATCAATGTTCACAGATTGTAATCATAATATCAAGTTCACAGACTGTTATTAGAGTAATTTCATTGAAGGTACTGAGTAATGAAATTACTTTAATTCATACCCCCTGAGTTATATAATATGATTATAGTATCTTATCATTTGAAAGTACTGTAATTCAACATTTTATGTCATTCAGTATGTGAACTTGATATAATATTACCCCTAGAAAACCATATGTTTTGTTGGGAAAAAATCCCTCAAGGTATCATTGTAGTATTTTTGGGTTGATTGTGTTTGTTGACAAAGAAGGTTTCCATGGTGAATTGTCGAGTTCCAGAGATGTTGTTTACAATTCATGTTGACAAAGAACCATGACAAAGGAATGGAAGATCTGGAGGCAGTACAAAAAGAGCAGTTCAAGGTGGTTCTATTTTCTAGTGTTTGCCAAATTTTTTGGGGTCCAAAATTTGGAGGTTGGTGAGCATTGTGAAAAGTGTATATCCTTGAAGATCTTATTTAAATATGGCAAATGCATGAGTTTCACTAATATAGGCTTCATGGATTAAATTTCACAAAGACAAGAAGAATTTTGGTAGTGTTATTCATGATTACGTCAACCTTCATGAACGGCAGAGGTTGAAGCGCATTGCGGTGGTGAAGGGATTTGTGAGGGAGCTTTATAGAGAAGGCATGAAGGGATTAACGGTGATGCTTCGCGATTACAACAAAACTCCGCGATCGGAAAATTGCCGTGGTGCTTCGCGAGATTGAGATAATTTTGGCAGAATCTTCGGAGCTTCGCGATTTGTGATGATGTGGCGTTGACTTTGTGCGGAAGGATTGAGGGTCGGTGGAATTGCCTATAAATAGAGGTCGACCCCCTTATGAGAAGTAGAGATTTTTCAAAGGAAAATATTTTTCTCTCGGTTCGCGAAGGTGGTTCGCAAAGGTAGTGTTCTTCGCGAAAAAGAGGTGCTTCGCGGCGGCTAATCTAGCTCCGCGAAGGAAGTGCGCTTCATGAGGCCGCATGCTTTAAGGAGTGTGCTTCGCGAAGAGGAAGGAGCTTCGCGAAGGACTAATCTTTGCAAAGTATTGAGCTTCACAAAAAGGCAGGATCTTCACGAAGGCTTGTTTGAGCTTCACAAAATTGGGAGCTTCGCGAAGTAGGGTGCTTTGAGAAGGTATTTCCAAAGGAATTGCTCAGTGTTTAGGGGAAAATGGGTATTCATCAGTGGATGAACTTTGAACTTAAATAGAGCATATATCAACAGTTGAGGATGCATTCTTTCATGAAAATAAAGAGACCTACAGGTCTATAAACTGTGAGTGGATCTTCTGAAGAAGCAGTGAGCTCACTTCAGTTGAGAGAGCAGTGAGTTCTCAAATTGTGAGTGGTTGTAAACCAGGAGGGATAGTGAGTCCACTTCAAACTTTTAGACAACAGTGTGCTTATAGTGGAATTGGTACATCAGCACACTACTGGTGTATGCTCATTGGACGTAGCCCAGTGAGGGTGAACCAAGTAAAAATCGCTGAGTCCTGTGCATGCTTTAAGGTTTGTTTATACTCTGTATCGGGAAGGAGAGAGAAGAGGGTTTTGTCTAACAGAAAAACAAGATCAAAAGGGGTAGTCATTTTAATCTATCATACCCTGACTCACCCCCCTCTCAGGGTATCTAGACTAATGGACCTAATAATTGGTATCAGAGGTAAAGGTTAATATCAATGTTTCTCTCTCAAATGGAGGTCACTAATCATAAAGGGATTCCGATCTTCGACGGGAACAATTTTCAACTATATAAGAATCAGATGCAACACTACTTTAGATCATTAGTAATGGATGTGTTCATAGCAGAAATGCATGTTATAACAGCTGATATTAATAGTGGTGCATCATCAGAAGCTGAGCGTAGAGAGTTGGATGATGATGCCAAAAGAATCAATGCCTTAGGGGGAGCCCTATCCAATCCTATATATACAAAGGTGATGTCATAAAAAATGTCACATGCCATGTGGGAAAAGCTATTGAATATATATGAAGGGGATACAAAGGTCAGAGAGGAAAAGCTGCAAGTGTTGTAGAACAAGTATACAGATCTGAGAATGAACCCGAATGAGTCTGTTGATTCATTCTTCGATAGGGTAAATGTTGTAGTGGAAGAAATGCGAGGTCTTGGAGAATTTATTGAATACATAAATATTGTGAAGCACATCTTGAGGAAACTTCCACCTCAGTTCAATCCGAAAGTTTCAGTTTTGGAAGATAAAGACCCGAAAGAGCTGATGTTGGATAACCTGCACAACACCCTTGTTGCATATGAAATGATAAATGATGATAACAATGCTGTGGAAAAGGGAAATACAAGGAGGTGGCATTCAAGTCCATGAAGAAGCTCACTATTGAAGACTCTCAGGAAGAATAAGAGATAGATGAGCTGATGCCATTCCTCTCCTCAAACCTTCAAAGAGGAAAAGGAAAGTTTAAAGGGAAGCTTCCACTTGCTTGTTTTCGATGTGGAAAGGTTGTACATCTTGAGGAAAGGTGCCCCAAAAAGATTCAAGAGGATGATGATGCTGATGAAATTGAAATTCCCAAGAAGAAGTCTCCAGCCTATGGGAAAGGTAAGAAATAGTTCAAGAGAAATTTCTTTAAGTAGAAGAACCTTCTTTCAAAAGAATATGACAGTTCAGATGATTCTGAGGTTGAGGAGGTTGAAGAGATAGAGAACTGAAAATATCATGGAGAAAATGATATGGTGGTAGTTATCGGTAGTTCTCAGAATTAGAATGAAACTGAATCTGATGAAGAAGAAGAAGAATTTGAGGGAAGAGTCGATATGCAAGCTGAGTTAGAGGCTAATCTAGAGGAGATAGATGTTTGAAGAGCCAAAACAAAGAAAGCCAACAAAGTTGTTCGTGATGCCAAACTCTATATGTAGCAGCAAGAAGAAGAGAAGTCTGAGTTTATGGAAGAAATTGAGAAACTCAAGTCATCAACACCAGAGGACTCAGAATCAGTTAGTGAGTGTAAAATAAAAATTGAAGAACAGAAAAGGGAGATCGATAGCTTGAAAAACACAAGGAATGATCACATCAAGCATATAAAAGAGATTGAAGAGGAATTTTTCGGTCTGCGGAGAAAGGTTAAAGACCAAGAAAAACCTTTGATTCCCAACACATTCTTGGGAAAACAGTTCATTCCAAAGACTGAAAAGATGAAATAGGAGCTTAGTTGTTGAGCAAGAAAGAAGAAACAATTAAGCTCAGACGTTAAGGTTGATTCAGGGCTTGACCAAAAACAAAAAGCTGTAAAAATTGAGGTCAGACCACAAGAACCCACTTCGAGATTGAAGGTTGATTTGGGAACAAGGCAGAATCAGAATATTCAGAGATCCCAAGGGGAAAATCATAGCGTAGAATTCACTCAAAGGTATGCACCTCATATAAGGTGTTATTGTTGTGGAAATATGGGACATTCACAGTATGTGTGTTCTATAGCCAAGAGATAACGAAGGGCACAAGAATAAAGGTGGAATCCAAACAGAGAACAGTTCTCCAGAACATATTTCGAAGGACACTGTTTTTGGTGCAGAGAATTTGGGCACATGGCTAGGTATTGTACTTTGACCATACAGAGGAATATGCCAAAGGGGAATCAAAATGTTCTCAAGCAGCAGATCAATGAATCAATAGGTGTGTTAAAAATGAAAAATATATTTGCAGCTTTGCAAGATGAAGCTGATCCATCATACTCTGAAAAAGATCAGAAGTCTCAATCCATCTCAAGTATGAAGGAAAAAATATGGACCAGGAAGAAAAAGGATGAGAAGGTAGTGGTGGAATAAATTTTCCTTAAAGCATCAAATTTCTCTGGTGTGTGGATCCTTGACAGCGGTTGCACATCTCACATGACAGGTAATAAAGATCTCGTTACAGGCGTAAAATATGACAAAGAAGGAGTTGTCAAGTTTGGAAACGATGAAGGCCTGAAGAAAATTGGCTTAGGAAAGGCCATGTTTGGGGGAAAAGAGATGAGACATGATGATGTCTTAGTAGTAGAAGGCCTCAGTCACAATTTGCTTAGCGTCAGTCAACTATATGACTCAGAACATTCTATAAGGTTAACTAAGAAGGTGTGTATCGTCAAAGGAAGAGACAAGACAATGGTTCTATAGGAAAAAAGGACAAAGGGAAATCTCTACCTGGTAAGTGGAGAAGAAGATATGTGCTTCCTGTTTAGAGAATAAGAAAACAAGTTGTGGAATAAATGAATTTGTCATCTATGCCAACCATCTCTAGAAGATCTGGTAAAGTGTGATGCAGCAAGATACCTCCCTAAGCTATCACATGATCGTACTCACACGTGTGATGTGTTCCAACAAGGGAAGCTCCTCAGAAAGACGTATAAGGAAAAATAAAAGAAGTCAATAAGAGTGCTCGAATTGGTGCATGCTGACGTTTCTGGGCCTATCACACCAAGAGAAATTGATGGAAATAGGCACTACATTCTTTTCATTGATGAGTATAACAGAATGGCATGGGTATTTTTTATTTCCGATAAGTCCAAAGTGTTCAGCTGCTTAAAACAGTACCGAAGGGAGTGTGAAAGGATGCTTGGACAGAAAATCCTGAAGTTTTGTACTGACAATGGTACAGAATTCACAAACAGTCAAGTGAAAGACTATCTCGAGAAACACGGGATAAGGCATCAAGTTTCTTCAGTATGAACTCCCCAAAAGAATGGAGTGGTTGAAATGAGAAATAGTATCATCAACAACATGTCCAGAATGATGCTCATTGAAAAAGACCTACCAGAGAAATTTTGGAAGGAAGTGGTTTTGACATCGGTCTACATTTCTAATAGGACTCTGTTGTGTCTGAAGTAAGGAAAGACTCCATATGAGATGTGGTATGGAAAGAAGCCAATAGTGAAATACTTTCGAATATTTGGAAGTAAGTGTTTTATCCTCAACAAGGAAAAACATAGGAAATATGAATCACAAGGAGATGAGGGGATATTCCTTGGATACTCAGGAAAAAACAAGGCATATAAATTCTTTAACAAAAGGCTAGGAAAAGTAATTGAGAGCAATGATGTCACTATAGTAGAGAATGAGGAGATCATTCAACAACACAGTGAATAATTTTCTGACGAGAGTGATGAGGAAGAAAGCAATGCAGGGGAAACATAAGTGGATGATGTTGATTCAGAAGAAGATACTGATGATAAGCATGAGAAAGTAAAATCTGTATCTGCATAAAAGCCAAGGAGTCAAGATAAAATTGACAGGTAGAATATCATTGGTGATCAGTCAGCTCCAGTTCAGATAAGAAGAATGAAGTCACTACAGCAGAAATCTTTCCTATCTCTGGTTGAGCTGAAATGCTTTGCTAATTCAGCTGAAGATGAAAAATGGATCCAGACAATGAATAAAGAGCTAGATCAGATTGAGAAGAATCAGACATGAGAGATTGTTTCAAGGCCAGCAGATAAGAATGTCATCAGGACTAAATGGGTCTATCGCAACAAGATGAATGAAGATGACATAATGATTTGGAACAAAGCACGACTAGTGTGCAAGGGGTACTCCCCGATCGAGGGAATAAATGTTGATGAGACATTTGCATTGGTTGCAAGGCTGGAGACAATCAGATTATTCCTAGCCATCGCAGTGAAACGAAAGTTCAAAGTGTTCCAGTTGGACGTCAAATCTGAATTTTTGAATGGGGTTCTGGAGGAAGAGGTGTATATTGAGCAGCCATATGGTTTTCTCATTCACGAGGATGATAACATGTTTTGCAGACTAAAGAAGGTGTTGTATGGGCTAAAACAAGCACCAAGAGCATGGTACTCAAGGCTTGATCAGTACTTGAAGAAGATTGGTTTCCAGCGTGGGGGAGTTGATTACAATCACTATTTCAACGACAAAAGTAATCAAAGTATGATGGTCTTGGTTTATATTGATGACATAATATTTGGCGGATCAGATGAAGCTCAGTGTAGACAGTTTTCCGAATTCATGAAAAGTGAGTTCGAAATGTCAATGATTGGAGAGCTAACATTTTTTCTTGGTCTACAGGTGACATAAGGAAATAATGGAATATTCATTTCACAATCCAAATATGCCAAGGAGGTTTTGAAAAGATTTGGAATGGAAAATTCCAAGAAGATGAAGACTCCGTTAGCTACCCGGATGAAATTGTCCAAAGATGAGGATGGAAAGGTAGTTAATATCATAGAATACATGAAAATCATTGGAAGTTTTCTACACTTGACTACAACAAGGCCTGATATTGTATTCGCCACATGCCAAGTAGTGAGATATCACAGTAATCCAAAGGAAAGACACATTCTTATAGTGAAAAGAATACTTCAGTATATCAAGGGCACAATGGACTTCAGCTTGATGTATAATGGAAAACCTCAGTCAGAATTATTGGGATATACTGATGCAGATTGGGCCGGTTCAGTAGATGACAGGAAGTCAATGTCAGGAGGCGCTTTCTATCTTGGCGGATTGTGAGTTTCTTGGATAAGCAAGAAGCAAGATTTCATTTCATTGAGCACCGCAGAAGCTGAGTACATTGCTGCCACTCAAGCTTGCACACAGTTATTGTGGATGAAACAACAACTTGATGATATGGGCATTGAAGTGAAGTCTCCAATCGAAATCCAATGCGATAACTCAAGTGCTATAAATCTCAGCAAAAATCCCGTTCATCACTCAAGGACAAAGAATATTGAGATAAAGTATCATTTTATCAAGGAGAAGGTTGAGCAAGGAATTATGAAGTTGAAGTATGTGCCTATAGAAATACAGGTTGCAGACATTCTGACAAAGGCCTTACCCAAGGAAGCGTTTGAAAGGCATCGACTGGCTCTGGGAGTTCAGTCGACTCACCGCACTTAAAAGAGTGTGGATGTGGACCGACCCCCTCTCCCCGAGGTATGGTGTGTTTTTCTCTAATGTTCTAATATGTGTTTTTACCCTGTTACATACTACAAAGAAGTTCCCTTTGGGTTCGTTGAAAAAGGAGGAGAAAACTGTAATTGTTCAAGGGGGAGAAAATGTGGAGAAGCTGACAGGTGGAGCAGCAAGATAGAGGGAGAACATTGAGATAGGGGAAGCATTTTCAATATGACGATGCTATAAGTGATTAGTCAAAGAATAGATATCACGACAGCTAAGGATCGTGATAAAAGTAGAAGAGTGGTGTTGGAATGCGGTAAAAATATTTCCAACAAATTGGTATCAATTTGGTGTCAATAGTGGGTGTCAGAGTTGAAGTGATTCATTGATGAAAATTTTCATACTACTATTATTTCTCACACTGAGTATTGCTCATGTGGTCTTAGAGTACGTGTTAAGTGAATCCTTGAATGCTATCATAATTTCAAGAGGAAAATGGTGGTAGCGGCTAGAAGTAGCTTCAGATAGGTATCAAAGTACAAAAAATAATTATGAGAAGAGTTGTCAACAAACCCAAAGGGGGAGATTGTTGGGAAAAAATCCATCAAGGTATCATTGCAGTATTTTTGGGTTGATTGTGTTTGTTGAAAAAGCAGGTTTCCATGGTGAATAGTTGAGTTCCAGAGATGTTGTTGATAATCAATGTTGAAAAAGAACCATGAAAAAGGAATGGACGATCTGGAGGCGGTAAAAAAAGAGTAGTTCAAGGTGGCGCCATTTTCCAGTGTTTGCCAAATTTTTTGGGGTCCAAAATTTGGAGGTTGGTGAGCATCACGAAAAGTGGATATCCTTGAAGATATTATTTAAATATGGCAAAAGCATGAGTTTCACAAAGATAGGCTTCATGGATTGAATTTCGCAAAGACAAGAATAATGTTGACGGTGTTCTTCGCGATTACGTCAACCTTCGCGAACGACAGAGGTTGAAGCGCATCGTGGCGGTGAAGGGATTTGTGAGGGAGCTTCGCGGCGAAGGCATGGAGGGATTGATGATGATGCTCCGTGATTACGTCAAAACTCCGCGATCAGAAAATTATCGTGGTACTTCGTGAGATTGAGAGAATTTCGGAAGAATCTTTGGAGCTTCGCGATTTGTGATGATGTGGCGTTGAATTCACGCATAAGGATCGAGGGTCTGTGGAATCGCATATAAATAGAGGTCAACCCCCTCGAGATAAGTAGAGAGTTTTCAAAGGAAAATATTTTGCTCTCGGTTCGCGAAGGTGGTTCGCGAAGGTAGTGTTCTTCGCGAAAGAGAGGTGCTTCGCGACGGCTAATATAGCTATACGAAGGAAGAGCGCTTTGTGAGGCCGCGTGATCTAAGGAGTGTGCTTCACGAAGAGGTAGGAGCTTTGTGACAGCCTAAGCTTTGCAAAGGCTTGAGCTTCGCGAAAAGGCAGAAGCTTTGCGAAGACTTGTTTGAGCTTCGCGAAATTGGGATCCTCACGAAGTAGGGTGCTTTGCGAAGGTATTTACAAAGGAATTGCTCAGTGTTCAGAGGAAAAGGTGTATTCATTAGTGGATTAACTTTGAACATAAATAGAGCATCTATAAATAGTTGAGGATGCATTCTTTCATGAAAATGAAGAGACCTATAGGTCTATAAACAGTGAGTGGATATTCTGAATAAGCATTGAGCTCACTTCAGTTGAGAGAGTAGTGAGTTCTCAAATTGTGAGTGGTTTTAAACCAGGAGGGACAGTGAGTCCGCTTCGAACTTGTAGAAAACAGTGTGCTTATAGTGGAATTGGTACATCAGCACACTACCGATGTATACTCCTTGGACGTAGCCCAGTGAGGGTGAACCAAGTAAAAATTGCTGAGTCTTGTGCATTCTTTAAGGTTTATTCATACTCTACATCAGAAAGGAGAGAGAAGTGGGTTTTGTTTAACAGCAAAACAAGATAAAAAAGGACAGTCGTTTTAATCTATCATACCCTGAATCACCCCCCTCTCAGGGTATCTATCCTAGTGGACCTAACATGTTTATATAAGTGATGGCATACTAAAAAGTTATACATTCTTCAATTTAAAATTTATAATGTATGGAATTATATATAAAAAATCCATCTATCTAATCCAAGTAATTAGAAACACTAGGATATTTGAAAAAATATAGAGGCATCAAAATAGAAAACTGAAATACGATGGAACAAAATATTGCATACAACCTGATTTGGTGCACTCATGGGTGTAGTCTAGTGCTGATAAGTGAATTTACAGACCCATAATTTTGATAAGTTTCACTTCTAAATTCATATTTTCTAGAAAAAATTGATGGCAGTGACTCTCCCACTGCCTATAATAAAATGAGGATATTATACCTGAAATAGTATCATCAACATTAATTCCAAGGCGAGAAAAATAATGTAAACCATGTACTTCACAAAAAAATACATGGGATTTAGACTATGTTAGTAACATTGCACTGAGAGTGACAATGTATCAAGTTATAATAGTTCAGAAATTTCTATCCTTATAGTTTTCCAAAAATTTATTTACATGATATATGTTTATAAATGGGTAACTCAAATAAGAATGATGTCTATGTCAAGTGAGAAATATGCATCTATACATGATAAAAGATTCTAATATAACAAACTTCCCTTCAATGATTTCACCTTTGATTTAAATAAATTGTAAATATAGTAGGATTAAATGTAATAAAATGAAACATGTTTTGAAAAAATAAAATTCAATATGTCCAAGGAATATCAATCCATCAAGGAATAACATATTGTGTGCATAAGGAGTTGGTGATTGTACTTGGTTTCTTATTAAATGATGAAACCATTAAGGGGATCCCCTATACCATGAATGTAAATTATTCATCACATTTCCATCATACAAGACCATAAATTGTTTTAAAACAATGTACCTAAAATCAAAAATAGGAAGATACAAAGAATGAGATGTCAATGGATAGTTGGAGAGGACAAGTTTTGTGTGACATCAATCCTAAAAAGGGCATAAATAATATTGGATGGGCCGACCCATATGAACTTGTTTTTAGTCCTCCTAGACAAGAATGAACTAATAAGAAACCCAATGATTATTCTTGAAAACCACACATCCAAAAATCAAATGAGAGCATAAAACTAAAAATAAAATTTTGAGTATATTGGTTGCAGTTAACGTTGAAAGAAAAATATGTGACAATTATCTAGTTTTATAAAAGGATCAATACTTCCTCATCAAAATCTCTAGAAACATTTTCCTTTATTCCGTAGCCCCCTAAAAAATCCTATCACAACAAATTTAAATTTGGAAACTATATAAAATCAAGTGGAATAAGGTTTCTATTATGAGTGTTTAGCAATTGACAATTTTTTTGAATTAATATCTTTTTTAAAATGCACTAGATGTATACTAAAGGATAAGACACAGATTAATGATAAATTCCATCACCTTGTATAGATAAGGGGCCATGTACTCTACCTCATGAAAGTATAAGTCTTTGAGAGAGTTTAAGGTTCCAATGGATGGGGAGAATGTTCATAACCATATGGGTACTTCTTAGATCTAGCACTTATAATCTTATAGGGTTAGGGAGTCAGAGAATAGAATCACCCAAAATAAATCTCATTTTTAAAACTCACATGCTCTTCTTCCATGGTATATCAACTAAACCCGCATTTTGAAAATTAGTGCATGAATATGATTAAATTTGGAGTGCTAAACATGATTCAAGTAAAGCATGGGATTCATAATAACATGTTTCACAATATGAAGAGATAAAGAGAGTAATATTCATGTAGATGGATAATAGATCAATAACTCACAAATCATAGGAGGAAATGATGAAGGATATGTTGAGGAACCATTCCCTGCACTCATCCCTAGTGTCATTCATCCATGTTAAGCTATATACCTACAAATCCATTTATTTTTCATTTTATTATTTCTATTTGCATATTTTTTGGCTGACTTTATTGACTAAGGAATTTATTTATGAACTCATTATTTTAAAGTTTTCTCATACTTTCCATATCAAATAATCAAAATAAATTCCATAACAGAGAAATTTTTAGGTATAAAAGTGAATACTAGTAAAAATAAATTCATATCATAGTAGAATAGATGTTAATTTAGTGGAACTTATTTGAAGAAAAAATAATTATAAATGAGTAAACATACCGAAATATTATTTTTCTCAATGATCAATTGGTGTGAGGGGAAATTAGAGCATACAAAATTTATATGAAAAAAAGTGAAACCTGACATAATTTACAAAATATAATAAATTCACACCATATAATTTTTGTTCACTCTATTAAGAGAACTTACTAAACAATTCCTAGTAAAAAACATCTATAATGAAATAAGATTCAAATAATTAAAATTACAGGAAAAAAATTCACATCATATCAGAAAAGAAAACATTTTAGAATAGTTTTTGAAAAAAGAAACATGAATGAGAAATATGTAAAATTACTTAAATATCAGGATTCTCAATGAATAATTGATAATCAGAGTAATTAGGTCACAATAAATGTGAAGGAAAAATAGTGAAGAGAAAAACAATTTAGGGAGTTTTGGAAAGTGACCATGAATATCCTGAAATCCATTGATATTGATTCATAATTCTTGTTGGTTGAAGATGAAGAGAGAATCAAAATATGAGAAGATATATGATGGAAATAATTGGGAGGGATTCACGAGTCTTTAATGGCGATGAGCTTAGATGTAAGAGGTGATAAGAGTAGTTTGTGAGTCTTGATGTCTGACATTGACTGAAATTTACTAATGATGGAATGTTACAAATGATGAACTGAGCAAATGTGGTGGTTATATGGTGGGGGAAATTGATAGGAAAGAGGAATTTGGGAAGAATAGAAGATGTTTGGGGGAATAATAAAATTAAAAATAAGAGTTAGTGGTTGTGGTTGGTTTCTTGTTTAATGATGAATCCCTTAAGGAGATCCCCTACCATGAATTATTTATCTTAATCACATTTCCATCATATAGAACCAGAACATGTTTGAAAGCTATGTACCAAAAATAAAAAATGGGAAGAGACAAAGAATGACATTTCAATGGCAAGGAATATCAATGATGGTTGGAGAGGATAAGTTTTGAGTGACATCAAACCTGAAAAGGTCTTAAATAAAATTGGATGGGTCGAAAATATGATCTGTTTTGGTCTTCTTATCCAATAATGAACTAATAGACAACTTAATGATTAGTCTTGAAAACCACACATCCAACAATCAAATGAGAGTAAAAAATTGGAAATAAAATATTATAGGGTATGTTAGTGATGAAGACCGACCGAGTGATAGATCATTCTTCATAGCAAGGATACAAGATCTATACCCATCCCCAAAATGCCAAATAACTAACAGTATGGGAACCTGATTGATAAAAACCCACTAATTTTGAATAATGAAATAATGGTATTAGGTTGAATAAAGAAGATGATGAATGTGGTAAGGTCAAATTCTTTTAAAAATGTAAAAAAAATACTGCATGTAGGAAAGTTATATTAATTTCAATAAGGATTACCTCCAAAAGAAGTCATTTCACAACATCAATAAAGAAAATTTACCCAATTTTGACAGATTTGAATTGGAAAAATAGAAGAAAAAAAAAGGATCAATAATTTATAGGGAAAACCCAAAGAATGTGGTAAGTTTGATTATTTTTAATAAATTTCAAAATCATACAGGCAAGTTTGATTAATTTAAACAATTATTATCTTCACAGGAAGTCGTTGCATAGAACCAACAAAGAAATATGGCTATGCTATGATGGATTTTAAAAGGAAAATAAGTGAATAATGGGGAAAAGATGATGAATAATTTACGGGGAGGGTGGGATTAACATAATCTAAGATGAAAAAATATAATAAAAATAGTTTTATTATGTTAAAACAATATTTTATATATACAAGTTTGATTAATTTCAATAAATATTACCTCCATAGGAAGTCATTGTACATCTACAATAAAGAAATTCAACCCTGCTATGAGTGAAAGTGTGGGAACCTGATTGAAAAACACACACTAATTTTGAAGAATGAAAAAGTGGTATTAGGTTGAATGAAGAAGATGACAAATGTGGAAAGGTAAAATAATTTTAATAATTGAAAAAATAATATTACATGAAGGAAAGTTATATTAATTTTAATAAATCTTACCTCTAAAAGAAGTCATCACACAACACCAACAAAGAAATTCGACCCTGCTATGACAGATTAAAATAAGAAAAATAAAAGGAAAATAGGGAAAAAAGGATCAATGATTTACAGGGAAAACCCGACGAATGTGGGAAGTTAAATTATTTTCAATAAATTTAAAAATGATACAGTAAAGTTTAATTAATTTCAATAATGCTTACCTTTATAAAAAGTCATCACACAGAACTAACAAAGAAATATGGCTATGATATGATAGATTTGAAAAGGAAAATAATAACAAAATGGGGAAAAGATGATGAATAATTTATGGGGAGGGTGGGATTGACATACTCAAAGATAAAAAAACATAAGAAAATAGGTTATATTTTATCAAAAAAATATTGCATACATAATAGTTTGATTAATTTTAATAAAGATTAACTCCACAGGAATTTTCCACGCATATATAATAAATAAATTCAACCCTTCTATGAAATATTAAAATAAGTACACTAAGAAAAAGAGAAGCGTTAATTTATGAAGGAAAAAATAATATACCCAAACTAAGAAAAACATAGAAAAACATGCCAAAACATCTATTAAAATATATTTATAAAATAAAAAAAGGAAAAAATAGAAAGAATCATATAATATAACATAGATTATTTTTAAATTAATATTAAGAAGACATTAACAATGACTATAATAACTTACAATTAAAAATTTCCTAAGTCACTATGAACAATTAAAATTTATATCATAATTGTTTACAATGATATCATAAGGATAAATTTAAATCTAGCATATATAAATTAATATATTGCAACAAATAGTCCAATAACATCTTTCTACACTATGTATCTCATGATAGAGAAAATAACATTTTTAATTGTAAAATAAAATAAATATATGATATAATGAATACAACACCCCAAATAAAGGTCATGTTGGAATACTACAAATCGGAAATGATAAATAAATTAATAAATATAATATATGAAATCAAAAAATGTTGTGAAAGAAATTTTTTCATAATTTCTATGTTATGATATTTATATGGATGGTGATTGGAAGAAAATATACCTCAAAAGGTCTATCGCATTGTAGAGATTTGATTGTTAAATAGAATTACATAACATGGAATCTAGAAAAGGTCTTATTGAAAACACTATTATAACATAGAGCATTATTGAATTTACATTCAAAAAGACATTAACAATGACTAAATAACTCATAATTGTAGATTTTTTAAGTCAACATAAACAATTAAAATTCATATCATAATTTTTTACAAAGATTTCATAATGATAATTTTAAATCTATAATATATACATTTCTACATTGAAAAAAATAGTCCAATAACATCTATATGGACTATGTATCTCATGATAGAGAAATTAACATTTTTGACACTAAAATAAACAAATGTATGGTGTATTGAATACAATACCACCAATTAAGGTATTGTTGGAACACTGAAAATATGAAATGATAAATAAATTAATAAATATAATATATGAAATCTAACAATTCCGTGAAAGAAAATATATCATTGTTTCTAAATTATAGTATTTATATGGATGATTATTGGAAGAAAACATACCTTAGTAGGCCTATTACACTGTAGATATTCAGTTGTTAAATGGAATAACAGAACATGGAATCCACATAAGGTCTGGTTTAAAATGCTATGGGAAGTAGAGTGTAGATATAATATTTATAATCATGGGGTTCATGGATAGGGAAAGGGTTGGGATTCATAGAGATGACCTAGATATGATGCTTGATCACATGGAAACTAGAAAAAGAGAATGAAATACTACCAAAGGTGTTCAATTTCTATGAAATACACTATAGGATGATTGGAGTATAATGATTTGATAACCAAATCCAATAAATATGGAAAATAATAGAGATTTTATGGAAAATTCATGGGAGAAATGTGATTTATTATTGTGAATTGATAATGATAAAAATGTAGTAACTGATCTAGAATGTTAATTTACACAAGCATGTAGGTAATTAATTGAAAATTTTTAATAATGAAAATTGACTTCAGAGTTAAAAAACCCGATAGTTCATTAAAACATAAAATTTTTAGATCCCACAAGTGGGTAAAATTATATACAACATAAATTTAAAAATAATAAACATTTTATTAAAAAACAATTGAAAAATATAGGGTACTTTTGATTTATTATTCGAAATGTTTTATCACTACAGTAGATGAATAAAACTTATAAAAGCTATTAAATTAAAAATTATAAAAAAATAACATACATTAAAAAAGTAATATACCTATTGGGGATGCCACCAATTATAAAATTATATTAGTTTCACTTTGCAGTGATCACTATGATCAAGTGAAAGAAACAATTAGATTATTATATCCATTAATAAAAAAATGAATTTATGAAGTGATAAGAAAAATAGAAGTAGAATTAAAGTTGAAATGTCTATCCTCAAACTAACATCAATACAAGATTATTTCATAACTAGCATGGAAAACCATGAATGATATGTAAATGAATATATCCACACAACGATGACATGTATAGAAGGAATTGACTTACAGTGATTTATAAATAAAGTCTTCTATAGGGTTTTAGAAAATTTTCACCAATGACTGATAGGGAGTCATTACGATGAATTATGAAGGGTTCTAGAAATTTATGTGGATGATAAGTTGGAAATTTTGTGGTCTTTCAATGATACCTTGAGATATTTGCCGGGTTTTGGGAATTTTCTAGGAGGATAGATTCAAGATATGATAGAAAGATTCTTAAGAGTAAATAATATATTAATTAAAACACATACACACAAAATGGAAATAGAAAATTATTATTGTGTGCAAATAATTAATGGAGGTTTTAGTAGTTTAAACATAAATCAGTTCAAGAGAAAAAAAATAGAAATAAAAAATTACATGAATGAAATTTGAAAAAAATATATTTTTTGGTTTCTTACGTGTAAAATATGGTTCATATCCAGTAAAAGGGGACAAATATGATTTGAGGAAGGGGACCGATCTGATTACTCCATATAGCTAGAAATCAAGAGACACTTTCTGGAGAAGAAATGAGAGAAAGTCCAGGAAAGAGATAAAAGTGAGGGGAAGCGGTGAAAAATATGATATGATGGAAGTTGTGGTGGATGGGGTGGGGTTAGGGTTGTGAGAAAACTGATGGAGGAGGGGATATGAAGTGAAAAAAATCTTAGTGATGATTCAGAGTTGGAGGTAGAGGTGGAGGCGGGAAAGAGATTAAGATGGGGGGAAAGAGGCAAGAGGGATGAATAGGAGGCAGAGTTGGGAGGAGGAGATGAGGTGGAGGATGAAACAAGGAGGTGGTGGAGGAGGAGGATATGAGGTGGAGTCAGAGGCAGAAGTAGAGGCGGAGGTGAAGTCATAGGAAGACTCAGAGTTAGATGCAAAGGCATAGTCGGAGACCGAGGAATAGGAGGAGGCAGAGGCGACAAACGATGCTGAGGAGATGAAGTAGGGGATGTAAGAGAGGATATAGATTTTGAGGAATCATGTATTTGGAGAGAATCGATTACCTAAGAATTATTTTGGTGGGTATCGAGAAACACGGGGAGGGGGGAATGATTGTAGAATCAACATGGTGGTAACATGTGGCGGGAGATGGAAAATCCTTTAGTATATATAATATAATTAAATATATTTTTATTTACTATTTTGAAATTGAATGAAATTTAAAAATAAAATTCTATACAATTTAATATAAAATAATGAAAAAATTACAAGGGCATGCGTACATATGAAAATAAACATAACATAAGTGATGAAATTGTGTGTGCAAATGACCACCAGCCTCAAGCCATGTCCTTTTAATAGGATGTCCATAATGTCTAATCCATTATGTTGGATAAGGAGTTTGATCAACCAAAGGTGTAAGTGAGATATAATCAACAGTCGGTCTAACAACATCATTTAAAGAAACATCCCATCTAGTAGGTGGATGAAGGGGAATCTATCAAGCATCTGGGTTAAGAATGATGGAATCATCATGTGGAATCTTCCAATTGGTTCCCCAATCTAAGGAAGGAGGAATTATATCAGAGGAATAACTAGTATTACAAGTGGTGCCCAAATTTGAGGAAGAAAATGCCACATGAATAAAAGAACTAGCCTATTATCTAATACCCCAATCAAAGGAAAGTGACGTAACAACCCCCATTGTTACGTGTAAAAATTCCCAGATAAATTTGAGATTTTTATCCTTTTTTTGGAGTCTTGGTTATTAGGGTGAAGTTCCAAGAAGTTTTCAAGTAAATTTGAGAGTTTGGGGAGCCTTTTAGGGGTGAATGGTTAGGCCGCATAGTTTGGTTAAGTGTGCATCCTTTCCCTAGTGACCATGCGGCCTGTGAATGGTTAGGCCACATAGTTTTTTAAGTGTGAAACCTTTCCTAGGTAACCATGTGGCCTTTGCATCATTCGGCCACACAATTTTTTTAAGTGTGAAAACTTTCCCAGGTAACCATGCTATCTATGCATGGGTAGGATGCATGGTTTTTTAAGTGTCAAACCTTTTTCAAGAAACCATGTGACCCGAGTCATAGGTGATTACATGGTTAACACATGGTTTGACAAACTGAGTAACCAAATCGTGCATCCACGAATTTAATGATCAAAATCCCTCTTTAAGGTTTGAAACCCCTCCATTTTATCTTATTATTCTCCCAAAACATAGGAATTTCAAACCCTTGGAATACAAGGGTTTATAAAGAAAATTCTTCCCCCTTCCCAGTGCATTCGTTTTAAAACACGTGCTTCAATTATAGTAATCTTTTCTTTATATAAAAACAATAGCACAATACACAAGTTTTATTTAATAATTATATTTAATCATAAATTCTAAAATTTTATAAATTGAATTTTATTAAATTAATTTAATTTTTAAAATCATTATATCAAAAAAAAAACTTATATAAACATTTCATGATTTTTCTGAAATGATTGATTTTTCAGTGAATAGTAAAAAATACCGATTATCAAATGTTGTCATTTATTTTTGTTAGATTTAAAAGCACCATTATATTTTGTATTTGGTATTAAAGTTAAATATGATCCATTTAATTTATAATAATATAATTAATTCCATAAATTTTCATTATTTTGATATAATTTGATTTTTTATTCATAAAAACACATTTTTCTAAAAAATGTTTTTCCTTGCCTTTTATGCATTTATATTAAAATTAATTTATGAATCTTATAGAAATTTAATCTTGAAAAAAACCATATTTGGAATTAGGAGTCTCAAATTTGGTAAATAGGTCCCTTTTATTTTTAGTCATTGTGAATAAAAATCATAATAAATGTTTGTCACATCGGTAAGGGTAAAACGAGTTAAACACGGTTAAAGGCATGAAATAAAGTATCGAAATAAACTCAAAACTTTCCTTAATTTCATTTTATGGGATAAATTATACCATATACATCCTAAATTCAAATATGTGACATTTTGGTGCCATTTTTCATTTGATAATATCATTTATCTTATTTTAAGTAAATAAAATTAAAAAATATCCATCTCTTGATTTTAATATCTCTAAAATATTTACATAAGGATAAAAGGAGGATAAGTTTGGTTATAAATATTTATTTGAAATCTGGAGTAATTATTTTTATCATTTTAATATATTTCTAATTTTTAGTGTTGGAATAATTACTTTAAATTCTTACACAACGTTGACACATCACTTGTACAAGTAGTGGAAGAATCATATAAATAATTTTAAAATCACTAAAAATAATATTGTTTGAATGAGTTATAGTTACCCATGAATTTTATAGATTAATATAACATATTAGGGATGCGTGAAAGTATTATATTAAAATTTCATGCCTATCTTGATGTATTTAATGTCAAATTAAATGAACAGTGTCAAAAAATGACATTAATGATATTTTATGAAAAATAATATTTTATTAAATTATTTAAAAATAATTAAAATCTTGAAATAGGAAAAGTAGGATTATAAATGGTTTAATTTTCATCCTATAGACATTTATGAGCCAAATGTTACCTTATATGTAAAATTATAATCCTTTAATATTGAAAAAGTTGTTACAACATTTAAGGTCAAAATGGGTTTATCGAAGGGTTAATCTAAAAAGATAAGGGTTAAAATGACCTAAAAACTTTTTTTAACCACATTTTTTGGTGTTATTTAGAACTTAATATTATCATATTTTTATACGAGTCATTTTGGGTCTATTAATCCAAGAAAGGTACTTAATAATATTTTAGAGCTTTGAAAAATTACAAGTGTGTCACTCACCTCATTTATAAAAGGGCACCTCATACCCTCACTTATTAACACTTATTGAGACATTTATATCAAAAAAATCCTACCAAAATATCTTTAAAATATCCTTATACATGTTATAGAGGTGTTGTTCTTCCCCAAATACCAACCCTAGGGTCCTTAAGAAGATATCCAAATGTGGTTTATCTAAAAGAAAGTAATCGTTTTAACCAAGCTCTTTCTTTTTAACTTATTCTTTTACCAACTTAAATTATGTCCTAAAAATTTCAATATAACAACACTAGTATCTAACATATAGTTATATTTTATTATTTTTATGAAATAATATGTATCTATCTCCTTCTCCCTCAAATGATAAGTGAAAGTATCGCTCGTGTGTACGCGTGAACTACCTCCTCTATGCAGTGATACAATTCATTTTCCATCATCAACTTTCATAGATGGTTATTATAATGAGTTTAAAGCTTATATATAATATTTATGATATAATTATTTTTTGGAATTATAATATCATACCTATCTTCTAACCTCCAAAGTCGTTGGAAAACTATCACGTCTTTCATGCATACATGTGGATTACCACCTCCATGAAGCGATGTGATTTGTTTTTCATTTTTGATTTACATTTATAATAATGAGGATATATTTAATAAATAAATATGATAAATATGATATAATAATGATTCTATGAAGGTGAATTATTATTTACCTTTATTTTATTTCATTAGTCAAAAAGTGAAAACAATGTTCATGCATACGCACGACCTACCATCTCTATGAAAGGTGTAATTCATTTTTATATCTATATCTTTCATGGATGAATAAAAAACATGTATATAATGAATATATATGATATTTATATATGTTGGAACCTAAAAAAGTTTCTCCCCCCAAAACAATTAGTTTTGGATGAACCGAACTTGTGACCTACCCCGGAGGAACATTCTGAGGCCAAGGAGCAGGATGTCTGCAAGTTTAAACGATTGCGCACAAAGTGGTGGTTCCACATGAAAAGGACTTGTGCACCAAATGTGATGCTAATTTCCACAAATCCTATCAGTCTAAAATTCTTCCCAAGGACCATGAGCTCAAAAAAGGAAGCTTGCATGGAAGAATTCCATTTTCACAACAAAAAAGTTTCATGCGAAAGGTGATGTCGGAGTGCATATGTTGTGTGGTCAAGCCCCTAACACCCAAGACATGTACACACAAAAATAGAACTTTATGCGTAACTAATTGTGAAACTATCCAATTGTGCGCGAAAGGAGATGTCAAACCAACATCGTTGCATAGATAAGTCCCATCGGTAAAGGACTGAGAAGTGTGTAACCCTATTCCATGCCCAGTGAATTTTCAAACCATTGGACGAATATTTCAGATATAAATAGAACCACACCCCCACCTTCCAAGAGGCTCTCGAGAAGATGAAATGATGCTATCATGCACACAAATACCTCTCTTCTATGACAATGTAAAATACCAAAAACAACGGTCCCTCAAAAGTAGAAAACTTTCATGACATACCTCCCATGGGCCCAAACTTGACTTATAATATGGTTGAGTGATCCTCATAAAACACGTCATAATGGATGATCGGGTTCTTACAAGTGAAGCTGCCTTCACGCAACCTGATTTTTACACAACTCCAAATCTTGTGTGCACTGATTCCCTTAGAATCTATATGTTGTACTTGTGCTAAATCTCTTTTCTCATGTAACTCCACTTGCACACAATACAATAAATTTTCATACAATAACTTTATGTTCCCCGAACTAACGTTCCTTATGATTCTAGTACAGCCATTGCCCTAACTTTTTCTCCTAATCATAGGTACCATAATAACCATTTCCCCTAAGCATAGGCACCCTAACATTAGGCCTCCTAATTTCCACTCCTCCATGGTAGTTCTAACATCATGTCCCACCCAGAGGAGCATGAGCAGTGGTCATGTAATCCCCATCGACATGTCTTGGTAGAGGTTCATTATGTAGGATCTTCCTCTCAATTTGACATGATCCCCCACTGGGTATAATATCCAACAACGTCTGAGCTTAAAAATGTAAAATTGCCCAGCTCTATGTCTTAGTCGTATGATATTGAACTACATAAAAAAATCCAAGGTAAAAGACTTACAACTGACTATCTCCACATCCCAATCATACAACGCTAAACTGCATGACAACATCCTCAACACATGACAGAAAACTGCAGCCTTACCTTATGTGATAAACATAGTATTCCCCATGTACCATCATCATGGGATTCCACCTCCTCCACCTTCACCCCAAGGAGTGATCCTCCTATATTAGGAAACTTCGAAGTGTAATCCCCGCACCATCTCACCAAGGAGTGATCCTCATGAATCAGGAAACTTCCATACATAATACCCACACTATCTCCCTAAGGAGTGATTCTTCCTAAGGAGTGATCCTCCCATATTGGGCAACTTTTATTCATAACACCCACACCATCTCACCAAGGAGTGATCCTCCTACATCGATCAACTTCTATTCGTAAGCCCCACACCATCTCACCAAGGAGTTATCCTATTACATTAGTCAACTTCCACTCATAATCCCCACACCACCCTCATTAATGATCCTTCCATGAAACTAGCATCTTTAACACATGAAGTTAAATTGCATGGGGTGATCTCGTCACACGACCTTAAATTAAAACATCAAACTATGTGAGTTTTGATCCCTGTCTCTCAAATAGGGTACATAGGGACACCTCCTCGAGGTCTAATCCTAACATCATTAAGTGTGAAATTATCCACCTTTGGGGAAAAAACTCTACCATCTAGTGTGAAATCATCCTCCCGAGGGACACACTCACAAATCATCTCCTACAAGGAATCCTGATTTGTCGCCACAATATGTTAAACTAATGCCCCAATCTGCCCCTACAAGCCATCCTAAATTTTTTCCACAAGATGTTATACTCGTACCCCAATCCACCCCTACAAGGAGTCCTAATCAGTCTCTAAAAGATGTTAAAATTGTACCCTAATATTCCCCTATAAGGTGTGTTGATCCATCTCCACAAGGCATTAAACTCATGCCCCGCCCCGCCCCTAAAAGGTATCCTGATCCATCTCCAAAAGACATTAAGATCATGCCCCGATCCTCCCCCTACAAGGTGTTTTGATCCATCTCCACAAGACATTAAACTCATTCCCTAGCCATAAAACCTACCCCATGAAATAAATGTGGGATGCATGAGGTAAAAAGCCTCAGAATACTTACGCCCATGGCATCAATTACCTTGTGGACAATATAGTAAGTCTTGGGTTCCATGTATAGGATGCCTCATATGAGATGCCTCTTAAAAGGAGAAGACATTATAAGTGTCCAATATACCCAATATACAGACATTCCCAAACACGACCAATGTGACTACTCACCCGAACTGAAGGTTTATTCCCTATAAATATAGAAATAGTTGTTGGAACCCTGGTAATATATGCATGAATTGGATTATGGTTTGTGTTTGTTTTCAATCCTCAGAGGAAGTTCAGAATGTGTGCCAACAAAGTACTCATACAGGTCAAGCAGATAATAGTATTGAAGGTGGCACCGTTTTCCAGTGTTTGCCAAATTTCTGGACCTCAAAATTGATAAAAGGGGAAAACAATGCTTTTTGGGAAAGGGACTTATGCGCTGGATATGTGTCGCGCAAGTGACTTGCGCTCCGAGAAAGGACTTGCGCACCGGTGCCTAGGAGGATTGGAAAGTTGCACGCCATATGTTTTTCAAGATCAGAACTTCAAAATATGGAAAAGGAAAGAGGGTCGTGCAAGTATTGGTTCGGTTGCACAAGTGAGTAGCGCGAAAGAGGATATGGAAGTTGGAGTTGCGCTCCGGAACTTGTGCACCGAGAGAAGTCTTGCGCGCCACTGTGTAGGGTGTCCAGTTTTCCTATAAATAGAGGACCACCCCTCCTCTTTGTGGATGGATTTCAAGACTTATAGATTTTCTGATCTCCCATCGTGCAAGTGTTGTAGTCACTCAAGTGGTAGTTTGGTCGCGCAAGTAGAAGTTGCACACTAGTTGTTGGCTGCGCGTCCAAGGTGGTTTGGACGCAAAAGACGGTGAGTCGCACAAGTTTGGAGTTGAAGAAGGAGGTGTCACACAAGTGGTTTGGTGACACTTGCAGGCCAAATTTGTGCCGCACAAGTGACTTGCGCGCCAGGAAGTAAAGAAGCGCGACAATGTTTTTGAGCAGCAAGGAAGTTGGGAGATTTCCCGGTATCCTTGGTGCAAAGTGAGATTCGTCTATGAGTGAAATTTGGACTTCAACAGAGCATCTTCACACAACAGAGGATGTACTCATTAGCGATGATGAAGATACCTTCATGTCTATAAACTGAGTGTGTCTTCACCAAAGGCAGTGAGCCAGGGGGAGTCAACAAGAGTGACCCGAGGGATGTAGTGAGCTACCCCTGATCTTTTGTAAAGGAAGTGAGCCTGGGATAGAATTATTGTGCCCAAACCTTTGTAATCCACATCTAGTGAAGAATAGTAAAATTTGGTACGACCGACAACTTTTTGGCGTATGCTCCTTGGATATAGCCCTTAGCAGTGAACCAAGTAAAAATTGATGTGTCATCTCTTTGAATGTGAATGTTTCATTGCTGATCAATTCCATCATACAGGTTTAACTAGTCCCTACCAACGTGGGAATAAGATCCTTGTTTTTTAAAAGAAAAATTTGTCACCCTCATTCACCCTCCCCTCTCAGGGTGTCCCGGGGTCCTACAAGTGGTATCAGAGCCTGGTTGCTAGTGTTAGATCTGTCCTTTGCTGTTATGGAAAATTCAGCCAGTGTTAGGGGATTCCCCCTCTTTAATGGAAGTAATTTTCAGATTTGGAAGAACAGAATGAGATCCCATATAATATCCCTTGGAATGGAAGTTTTGTTTTCCACTGTGAAAGGTATTAATGTTTTTGATCTAACAGGATTGGCTATGACTGATACAGATAGGAAAATTCTCGATGTAGATACTAAAGCACAGAATGCTCTCACCGTAGCCCTTTCTGATCAGATCTATCTAAAAGTGATGAGTTGCACCTCAGAAAAGTCCATGTGGGATAAACTTGAAAATATTTATGAAGGAGATAACAAAGTGATG
The DNA here is from genome assembly GCA_963277665.1 of Viscum album. Taxonomy (NCBI): domain Eukaryota; kingdom Viridiplantae; phylum Streptophyta; class Magnoliopsida; order Santalales; family Viscaceae; genus Viscum; species Viscum album. Next base: position 1,946,543,488 of record OY728148.1, read on the forward strand.
GAGGAGAAACTACAAGTGCTGCACAATAGATTCGATGATCTGAAGATGCACCCTGATGAGAATGCAGACTCCTTCTTCAATCGAATTACTAAGTGGTTGGAGAAATTCGGGGCCTAGGAGAGGAAATCAAAGACGTTGAAATTGTGAAGAAAATACTAAGAAGACTTCCACCCCTGTACAATGAAAAAGTGTTAGCCCTTGAGGAAAGAGATCTTTCCAAACTTTCTCTGGATGATCTGATGACCAGCCTGGTGGAATATGAAATGAGAGTCAAACCAGAAGATACTACGACTTGAGTGAGCAAGGAAATGGCATTCAAATCCATTGAGAAACTGAAAATATCAAAAGATAGTAGTGTTGAAGATTATGAGGAAAAATAAATTCTTTCTCTCATTGCAAATAAGTTCTAGAATGGAAAAGGTAAATTCAAAGGGAAGTTACCTCTATCTTTCTTTTGTTGTGGAAAAGTTGGTAACATTTCCTCTCAGTGCTTAAGAAAGTTTGATGATGAGAATAACAATGATGAAAACATTGAGAAGCCTCAGAAAAGGTTTTTCAAAGAAGGAGACTTCAATCAAGAAGGAAAGTAACAAAGAAGAGCTTTTTTTGTGAAGAGGAAGATGATGATAATGAATTCTGTGATAAAGAAGAACCATAATTTAAAACTGGAAACCATGATTCCATGATGGCTACTATTGAAAAATTAGAAGATATTGGTGGAGAAAATCAGTTGAAAACTCGTGCAGATCCAAAGTTGCAACTTAAGGATGCTGTTAGTAATCTTAAGATTAAATGTAAGAGTTTCAATAATTGGAAATCAATTGTAGAAGAATCAACTGAATATGTTGATCAACTTGATGCTGAAATTGAACGACTGGAAGAATTGGTGAAAGTACAGTCTAAAATTCTTGAAATCAATGATGATGTAGTGGATCTGAAGCTGAAAATTGAAGAGCAGGAAAAGGTCATCAATGACCTCACCTCCAGACTAGAGGAAAAGTCCAAGACTCCTAAGAGTCTTAAGGAGGAAGTTGTTACTATTATGAGTAAACTTAAAAAAGATCTAGTTTCAAAAGAATCAAGGAAGAAAATATAGTTTGGAAGGTTCTCAGATGCTGAGCTGTTGGAGAGAGAAAAACATGGCTCTAATGGAGTTGAAAAGATTTTAAATGATCAAAGACCAGCCTGCATGGGAAATAGTGGAATTGGTTGTGAGGCAGAATCGTCAAATGTTGCAAATAAAAGTGACCAAAATAAAGGCAAGATGAAAGTGGGTAGTGTGGGAAAGTCTATTGAAGTAATGAAACAAAAAACCCCAATTCAATCTGAAAGAATAAAAGAAGATTATCCTCAAGCCTCATGGAAAAATGAGCCCTCATATCATTATCCCACAGAAGAAGGAATGAGGAAAAATAGAAGTGAAAAGACATTTCCTCTCATGAAGTGTCAGTTCTGTGGATATTTGGGCCATAACATGTCTTATTGCGAAGAGGAAAGAAGCTATCTGAATAGAGAAGATATAGGAGTTCAACAGAGGAGAAAAAATTCATATCCTAATTCTTTTATAATAAACAATTTCTATGGATATTGTATTCGTTGTTCTAACTTTGGTCATAAGGCTGTTAATTGTAGGCAGAGAAGGGACATGGACACCTCATACCGAAGTTTGAGACAAGTGAAGTCTCGTCAGTAAGATAATGTTTCTCTTTCAAACAGGTTTTCTCCTCTCAAAGAATATTTTGACTATGATGAACCTAGGTACACAGAAGAGATAATTGAAAAGCCATCAGTTCTATATACTCAATCCAATGTCTCATGGAAATAAAGGAAGAAAATTGAGAAATCCAACCTTGCAGAGGTGGCCCTAAAAGCTATAAAAAGCAACAATACCTAGATTTTGGATAGCGGTTGTTCATCTCATTTGACAGGTAATGCCAGCCTGTTAACAGATATTGAAAGGAAGGTTTATGTTAAAGTATGATTTGGTAATTATGGAGCTCTGAAAATCAAAGGCAGTGGAAGTACTGAATTAACTAATGGATATCTAAAGAAGACTGAAGTCCTTTTTGTAGATGGCCTACGTCATAATCTACTCAGCGTAAGTCAACTCTGTGACTCAGGACTTATAGTTACTTTTAATCAGAAAGGCTTCACTATCAAGGGAAAGACAGGAAATTCCCTTATGAAGGGATGCAGAATAGAAGGAAACTTGTATCAGGTTGATAGTAAAGAAAATGTTTGTTACATGACTATTGAAGAAGAGAACAATTTTTGGCATCGGAGACTGGGACACATCAATCAACAAGACATGGAGAAAATATCAAAATTGAGGATTGCCATGGACATTCCCAACCTGAATCGTGAGCGTGAAAAGTCTTTGGATGCTTGCATTCGTGGGAAGCTAGTCTGCAGTTCATATCGGCCAAAGAAGAAAAGGGCATCCCATCTTCTTGATCTAATTCATACAGATGTATGCATGATGACAAATGTTGCTGGAACTCATGGAGAAAGGTACTTTATCCTTTTCATTGATGATTATAATAGAATGGCTTGTGTAATGGTGATTCATAGGAAGAGAAAAGTACTTGATTGCATGAAAAATTATCACCGGATTGCCGAGAATGATACTGGACGAACAATAAATGTCCCGCGATCTGACAATGGAGGGGAATACACATCCATTGAGTTTGAGAATTACCTAGAAAAACATGGAATACATCATGAGGTAGCTGCTGTGAGAACTCCATAGCAAAATGAGGTTGTTGGGTGCCAGAATCGACAGGTCAACAATATGGCCAGGACTATACTGATTGAGAGTGGTATCTCTCGCCATTACTGGAAGGAATCTGTTGAAGTTATAGTGCACATTCAGAATCAAACAGGGCTTTATATGGGAGAAACGAAGATACCATATAGATTGTGGCATGGAAGGAAAAGTTCATTGAAATACTTTCATGTTTTTGGAAGCAAATGTTTCATCTGGACTAAAGAAGGAAATCAAGGGAAGTTTGGTGACAATGCTGATGAAGGAATTTTTCTTGGGTATCCAATGAACAGAAAATCCTACAAGTGTTTCAACAAGCGATTAGGAAAGATTGTGGAAAGCAGTGATGTTAAGATAATCGAAGATAAAACAAAAAATTCTTCAAGGACTTCATATGCTGATGTGATAGAAAGTGGGGAAGAAAGTGAATGTGAAGAAAATACAAATACAGAAATAGAGGAATCTGTACAAAACACTCAGCAGTCACATCATGATGTTGACTCAGAAGAAGAATCTGAAGAAGAAACTGTGGCTAGAGAGAATGCAACTGAACCGCACAGGAGAAATCGTAGAGCTGAGATTGATCCATCTAACATAATTGTGGACAAGAGTGCACCCACTCAAACAAGGAGGATGAGACATAACACACAATCTGCATTTCTGTCAGTTGTGGAGCCATCCTCATTCGAAGAAGCTACAAAGGATTAATCTTGGGTGAAATCCATGAATGAAGAGTTAGATCATATTGACAAGAATCAGACATGGGATCTTTTCCAGAGACCCGAAGGTCACAATGTGATTGGTACAAAATGGATCTTCAAGAACAAGTTTGATGAGAATGGAAGTGTTATTAGAAACAAGGCTCAACTGGTATGTAAGGGATATTCCCAGATTGAAGGTGTTGATGTTGAAGAAACCTTTGCTCTAGTGGCTAGACTGGAGTCAATCAGGCTGTTCCTTTCCATGGATCTCCAAAGAGGATATAAAGTATATCAAATGGATGTCAAAATATCATTCTTAAATGGTGTACTCTAAGAAGAAGTCTACATTGAACAACCAGTGGGTTTTCTTCTTGGTACTGATGAAACAAAGGTCTACAAACTAAAGAAAGCATTTTATGGCTTGAAACAGGCACCACGGGCGTGGTACTCCCGGCTGGATTATTATCTCAATAAGCTAGAATTGAAAAGAGGTGGAGTAGATCACAATATATATGTGAAGAATTCTCCAAAAGATCAATTCATGGTTCTAGTCTACGTTGATGATATCATATTTGGTGGCAGCAGGAAGAAATCAGTGGATGGATTTGCGAATCACATGAAATTAGAATTTGAAATGTCTATGATTGGGGAGCTCACATATTTCTTGGGGCTGTAGGTGATTCAAAAGAAGGATTATACTTTCATTTCTCATGAAAATTTTGCAAGCGAGCTGCTGAAGAAGTTTAATATGCAAGACTCTAAACCAATGTCAACTCTGATTGCAGTTGGAACTAAACATGGAAAGCATGAAGATAGGACCTCTGTAGATCCCACCATGTACAGTAGGATCATTAGGAGACTACTGTACCTAATAGAGACAAGGCCAGATATTGTCTTTGCCACATGTCTTGCAGCCCGCTTTCAGAGTAATCCAAATGAGGAACATATGAAAGCAGTAAAAAGAATCATGAGGTATATTCAAGGTACTCACAATTGTGAATTATACTTTATTGCAGGAAGGAACAATGAATTATCAACATTTTTTGATGCTGACTGGGCTGGTGATGTTGTGGACAGAAAGTCCACCAGTGGTGGAGCATTCTATATTGGGAATAAATGTGTTGGATGGTTGAGCAAGAAACAAGAAATAACTTCTCTTAGTACTGCTGAAGCTGAGTATATCTCCACCCCAAAGGCATGCACTCAACTGCTATGGATAAAGCAACAATTAACATATATTTTTGATGAGGTGAAGCAACCAATGGTGATTTACTGTGATAACATGAGTGCAATTGATCTTATGAAGAATCTGGTACATCATTCTCATACAAAACATATTTAAATTAGGTATCATTTTATCAAAGAGAAAGTTGAACAATGCATGATTAGAATGGATCATGTGGGAACTAATGAGAAAGTGGATGATATCCTGACCAAGCCACTGTCAACGGCTGTGTTTGAGAAGCATCGGTTGAACCTCGGTGTTCAGCCACCTCCCAGTGCATAAGGAGGTTACGAAAATCCCCTCTCCCTAGTTATGTTAATTGTTTTTAATCTGTTTATGGATGAGATGCAAGTTTGTGGGGGAGATACTATCTAGGGGGAGTGTGGTTTGATCTGAACAATGAACAATTACCAGTCTTTGGGTTTATTGTCAATGGGGGATAAAGGAATAAATTCAGGCATGTAATGATTTTGTGACACATTTAGAATTCAGTGTAGGTGATAGGATGGGAAGTAATTCTTTGGACGGGAACCCAATTCAAGCTTTATCTCTTGTTTTCTACACCGAGCATTGCTTACAAGACTTAGAGTATTGGCTGAGTTGATTATTGCGTTTTTAGTTTGCATGTGGATGGTGATCTATTGAATTTATTTACTGATTTCCAACAAACCCAAAGGGAGAGATTGTTGGAACCATGGTCATTTATGCATGAATTGGAGTAGGTTTGTGTTTGTTGTTAATCCTCATAGGAAGTTCAGAATGTGTTCTAGAAAATTATTCATACTGTTCATGTTGATAATAGTATTGAAGGTGGAACCATTTCCCAGTGTTTGCCAAATTTCTGGACCTCAAAATTGACAAAAGGGGAAAAGAATGCTTTTTGGGAAAGGTACTTGAGCACCAAATATGTGTTGTGCAAGTGAATTACGCACTGAGAAGGACTTGCATGCCGATGCCTAGGAGGATTGGAAAGTTTCACACCATATGTTTTTTAAGATCATAACTTCAAAATATGACAAAGGAAAGAGGGTCGCGCAAGTATTGGTTTGGTCGCGCAAGTGAGTAGCGCGACAGAGTCTAGGGCGGTTGGAGTTGCATGCCAGAACTTGAACACTGAGAGGAGGCTTGCATGCCACCACGCAGGGTGTGCAGTTTGCCTATAAATAGAGGACCACCCATCCTCTTTTTGTATGGAGTTCAAGAGTTAGAGATTTTCCAAGCTCCCATCACGCAAGTGTTGTAGTCACGCAGGTGGAAGTTTGGTCACGCAAGTAAAAGTTGTGCGCCGGTTGATGGCTGTGCGTCCAAGGTGGTTTGGACGCAAAATACGGTGAGTCGCACAAGTTTGGAGTTGAATAAGGAGGTGTCGCACAAGTGGTTTGGTGACACTTCCACGCCAAATTTGTGCCACATAGGTGACTTGCGCGCCAGGCAGTAAAGAAGCGCAACAATGCTTTTGAGTTGCGAGAAAGTTGGGAGATTGCCCGGTACCCTCTGTGCAAAGTGAGATTCATCTATGGGTGAAAGTTGGACTTCAAAAGAGCATCTACATACAACAGAGTATGTACTCATTAGTGATGATAAAGAGACCTTCATGTCTATAAAATGAGTGTGTCTTCACCAAAGGCAGTGAGCCAGGGGGAGTCAATGGGAGTGACCCGAGGGACGTAGTGAGCTACCCCTGATCTTTTGTAAAGGTAGTGAGCCTGGGATAGAGTGACTGTGACCGAACCTTTGTAATCCACATCTAGTGAATAATAGTGGAATTTGGTATGACCAAAAACTTGTCGGTGTATGCTCTTTGGACTTATCCCTTAGCGGTGAACCAAGTAAAAATTGCTGTGTCATCTCTTTGCATGTGAATGTTTCATTGCTGATCATTTCCATCATACAGGTTTAACTAGTTCCTACCAACGTGGGAATATGATCCTTGTTTTTTAAAAGAAAATTTTGTCACCCTGATTCACCCCTCCCCTCTCAGGGTGTCCCGGGGTCCTACAATAGTGCAATTAACCATAATCCACCACAAGATGGCATTGGGAACACATTCCAATAAATTGACTTAAATATACGAGGGAGACCCAGACTAGGTGATGAACTCCAAGGAGAAATCCATGGAAGGAGGAATAGATTTATCATAATCCCGTTTCAATCAAGTAGTAGACATCACTAATGAAAGTGATGAAAGTCACCCATCTTTGGAAAGCGGGAATACATGGACACATAAAAGCAGTGCGTTGCTGCTTGGTGGAGGGACGACGCTGCGCCCCAATGAAAGCATCAAAAATAGAAATGGTGAACCTAATGTGAAACTCTTCTCCTCAACATGGGGACTAGTACTATTTGGGGGGGTATTGATAGATTTTCATGTCACTGGATCCAGATATTTGGTGATAGGTTCCACCAAGAAAATGGTGGACCCAACATGAAACTCACCTATGACTTGGGGTAGATAACGTTGGGAATCCTCGGTCCATGACATCTTCAGTGTGGATCCTTCCCTACTTTAGGAATAAAGGATGACATTTGGGAATTTAGAATCGATGGAGTTCTTGAGTATTAGAACCTAAACTTATCCCTTTTACTTTCTTTCTAGGAACATAGATTTCAATTTCAGTCTTAGGAATTAGTACATCATGCATCCCCACCCCCTATATCATTTTGATCTTTAATGACCTAATCATTGTGCTTAATTGAGTAATTTTCATTGATAGGTTCATGATGGAAAAAGGCACCCCTAAAATATCCAAGGATAAAAGAGGACTAAACTTCATGGGAAAGTTATTTCACTTTTAATGTTTATGTTAAAAGTCTCTATATTTTTATCCAACAACATATTTTAAGCTTTAAACTAGAAATTGGATGCCCATTATTTAATTATTAATTTACTATACTTATCTAGGAGACATTAGTTTCTTAGGAGTCCTATGATTACATGTTTTAGATTTCAATATTAATGTGTTTGAATTAGTAAAATGGATAATTTAATGAAAAGTGAAGCATGAATATTCAAATGAGGACTCATGATTTAAGGGAATTAGTTAATTCATTCAAATGAAATTTCCCTATCATTTTTCATACTTTTAATTTCTGAAATTCATGTGAATTTATTTTTTATTACTAGTCATGCCTTGAGTGATTTTCAAAAATCATATGTTCCATTCTTGAGAGGATTTCTAGACCAAGTACTTCCTATTTATTCTTGAGAACATTTCTTGAGTGATCTTAGTAAATGTCACCTACTAGAACATTAATTTGAACTTTTCAAAGATGCGACTATGAAAAAACACATTTAAAATAATTAAGGAATCTTTTGATAAACCACTTATCCTTAAAATACTACCTTTACATTAATCCTCATTTAGCCCATAGAAACCTTGAATGACCTTGTTAGGGATGATACATGTTTCAAGCCATATTTATCCATTCCTACCCTCCTCTTAGTATTTGTATGAAATTTTAATGTTAAAGTGTGGGAGTTAAGGGATTCATAAAGAAGGGATGATTTACATTATAAGGAGAAAGTGTGGGGGTGATAAATGAGGGAATAAAGAAAAAACATTTTTGATTTATTCATTTTACTCTTTATTGTTTTTATCCTCTTGATAAAAAAGAGAGAAAATAAAAAAAGAACCAAAAAATGGAAAGAATTGCTTGTGACATAGAAGAATAAAAAATAACTATTACTATACTAATGATTTTTATCATATGTGGGTGGTGTATGTGTGTTTTATTTTAATCATAACATTCGAAAAAGAAAAAAATTGAAAAAATTATTTGAAAAAAAGTATAAAATTTGAGGAAAATTGAAGAGGGTTCACAAATCGTTCATTACACTTTACTTTTATCATGAACTTAATTTGATCATGGGAAGTGGGAGTTGTTATAATTTTAAGGGGACAATTTCATTAAGCTCTTACTTTTTATATCATGCATTATACTTAAGATACAAACCTCATCCTTGAGCCTTAATTTTAAAAAACATGACTTCCTACCAACCTTAAGTCTCAGAGACATTTGATCCTTGATTAAAAAGTACTCATGATTTTATGTGACTTTTTTTTACAAAGTGGAGAAAGTAGTTCCTTTATAAGCATATATATAAGGATCATGTTCTCATGATATGAGTATAACTCTACTTGAATTAATATCATCAGTGATGAGTGAAAATATTTAAAAGAGCAGTAGAACATTATTGGAATGTTTAATAATAATAAATTAAGAAGAATGAATAAAAGAAATAAGAAGTTCCACCATTTTTTTTTTCAAAAGGTAGAAAGTAAAATACTTGAGTATATTGTTTCTTTGAATATTAAGAAATTGAACTAATATTTTATGTGAATTTTAAAATTTTTACTTAAAATTGATTACCATTAAATTTCATTTCTTTGGAATTTGAATATTTTTAACATTGGTGCCCTCTAAATTCTATGTTTAGATTTTATGTTTGAGGAAAATATTGGTTTAAGTGTGGTGGTATTTGACACACTCAATTTTCATGCATATTTTTAAATAATTTTCAATGGTTTTAAATGGATTTTTGATCTAAATACCCATGTATTTCAATGTTTTATTAAATTTTTGGAAATCATTAAAGTGAAATTAAAATTTATTTATTTGAATAAAAATGGTGTTTTTAAGTTTAATTTTATTTTTTATTTATTTGGTTGGAACTTGATAAGTGTTATAATTTTTATAAGTGTTAAATATTTTCTTTCAGGTACCAAAAAAATGGGCAAGACTTAGCTATACCTCAAACAAGTGGGTCCAACCCACTTAGCCATCCTCAAGGGATGAAAAACCATGGAAACCACTGGTAGATCCCACATGGTCCATGGAGAGGGAGGCCGTAGAGAATTTGACAGAGTAGAGTAAGCCCAAAAGGCTGTGTTGTCCAGGTGGTGCGGCCTGGAACATATGGGTGTGTGCATGTGTTTCTAGGATCCTACCTTGGTGTGAGATTCTGAGAGGTGTAACCCATTATTTGGATTATATGTGATCACCCACTATGTTTTTGGTTTCAATATGGGATGATGAGAATTAAGTTACTGTTCATCCATTTAAAACTCAGCTCACTCATGCTCGGAAAGATCCTACCATCATTCACCGTCGCTACCGCTGACTTTTTCCTTGCCTACCATTGCAACACCACTAGAGAACCACCATAGATAATGATGGATGAGATTTATATCGATCCATCTCCCATTACCATGACTCCACACCACCATGGACCACTTCCGATGCCTCGAACGATCATCATGAATCCATTTTGAGCCTCATCCGGTCACAATTAAGGACAAATGAGAGGAATTGGAGGCTTCCACCATCAAATATCTCTCATCGCTGTCATTCTTTGTGAATAACACATCCCTCCATGAATGGTATTATCCTTGCAACCCCCCGAAGCTACCCCTGTGGATCTATGTCCATGATTTATAATTTAAAACACCTAAAATCATGGGGTGTTTCATTTTCATTCACTCTGTATCTCGCAGCCCTAATATCAAAGATCTCTCTTTAATATTTGAGGGAGGTCGAGGATGATCCCTTTGGCTTATATAAGGAGGATTTTACCGTACCAAAAAGGAGAGTATCCACCAATGGGATAATATTTTATGAAGGTGGATGCTCTATTGCATCCATTTTTTCTCTTTCTTTTTATTTTTTTCATTTCATTTTTAGTTTTAATTACTTTATAATTTAGTATTATTTTATTAAAATAAAAATTCATGCATTATTTTTTTCACCACACCCTAATTATTCTTTTTTCTTCTTATTCTCATCCTCCACATCTTCCTTCTTATTTTATTTATTCTTCTTTTATTCTTTTAACATTCTCTATATATATTATATATTTATATTTTATTTTATTCTTCTCTCTGTCTATATCTCTTATATTATTTTTATTTAATTTTTATTATTTTTCTCTTCTTTATTTCCACCATTGCAATATTTTATTTCTAATAATGGGTGGATGACCCAAGGCTTGGCCCAAGGGAGGTTAAGGTATTCTTGAATTATTTTTTAATGTTTATTTTTTTTGTGGTAGATATGAGTGACATGCATGGGTGTGGAGATTATCTCCCATGACATGCAAATCAAATATATTTTTATTATTTTATTTCATTTATTTTACCTCTCTTCATTTGTTATCTCCTCACATGATGGAGTTGATACAATCAATGGTTGAAATGAAATTCGATTGAGCTGGGTCCTGGAATATGTCACACCCTCGACTAAGGTGTTCCATCCACCTTGATTATAGGAGGATGTGTAATTTAGATTAATTAAAGGCATTTGAGATTTCAAAATTTCTAAATAAAGGACAGTAATTCATCATGATATTTCATGATTGGATTATCAAACTAAAATTAAACAAATAAAGAAGAATAATTATGGAACCCAAAACCAAACTTAGAACCAATTTATTTCTTTCTAATTTCATTATTTTTAGAATTTCATTTTAGTTTAAGTTTAAATTATCAATTTTCACATCATTTAATTATATTATAAAATAAAAAAACTAAAATTTATCATTGTTTTCATAAAATAATGAAAACAAAAAAAAATTTAAACTTATGTGATTTAGAATAAGTGAGTGAGAAAAATGAGAAGGTCCTCAAGTGAGACGAACCTAGTCAAACACTATGCTAGACTCAGAAAAAATTTAGAAATTTTCTTTTTCCACACCCTACAACATGTGTGAATTTAGTTTACTATCTTGGAAGCTAAGGTCCACAATATCCCCATATTCCTTCACTGATACCTACTGGTGGAGGATGTTTGGGCTTCCTTCCGAGGGATTGTAGTGAAACCATCTTCATCACTATCAGTTTCCCTCCTCTATATCGCAACACAAGAAGTTGGAGATGTGTCAGGGTCTGGGTTAATGCCCTCAAATGAAAGTGAGTGATTTTTTGAGACTAAAATGGATGTTTCTTCCCTCACATATGATGTAGTGGTGAACACACCATCCTATATAGACATGATCTTGAAGCTGTCACCACCTCCAAGAGATGTCCCAACTTATAACGAATATTTGAATCGCGTGACACCCACTCTTTGGATAGAGTATCCAAAAAGTAGGAATGCATCAGTGTCACCACCCTTATCCTAGAATTCACTGATTAGGTCTTGGGATAACCAAGTGTAGGACTCTTCCTCTGAGCAAAAGGACTTGTGGGAGGTTCTGGCCACCGACCAACTATCGATTGTATTTTGGTATCCCATGGCACTATATTTTGTCATCCTGGAGTCCCCCATTGAGGTCAAGGTATTGTGTTTCTACTATATAATTTGGGAGATGTATCATATCCTATGTGATTGGTAATTGACCTATCCCGGGATCCACAAGCACCTCAACACCATCAACTAGAAGTACATGAATGTTGAAATCACAATGATCCCGATAGCTCGACACTCTGAGTTGTATGGATATCACACGAATCTATAGAAGACATATATTATGAGCCTCAATGTGATATACTGGGTCATGGAAGAGGAATCTCCACATGTACATATCAAAGGATGGAGGAAGTATGCTTCCCTCCACTTCATCCCTATCATACAATGACAAATGGACCGAAAACCAGGCTTATCCACTAGTGATGGAAGTTATCCTCTGACTACTACCACTGTAACTATATTTATCAATGAATCACTAGAGGATCAGAGTAACAGGTCCACTAACATAGGGCATGACCGAGAGGAACAACCTCAAGGGGTGATGTAGTACCAGGCAGACCCTTCGGAAGGTGTCCTCACTCACCATAAAAGGTAGGCCCTGGGAATTAGGAGTCCCCCAAATGAGAGGTCATAGACCACCCATCAGTACATTGAAAAGGGAAAGGGACATGTATAACCCTATGACCCATCTGAGGTTGCACCAAATGTAGAGTCAGAACCCATGGTAGCTTCCTTTCTCCAGCAGATCGAGGAATACAAAAGGCTCACCACTAATCTCATCGTTGAATAATGCTCAGATTATGAAAATATCATAAGAGACCCTATCTCTCCTCCAGTGGTGCACCCCATCCTCCTTGATCAAACACGCCTATTTGAACATGGTTCCCCATGCACCCATCTAGGGTAAAAGCTAGGGGATTTAGAAAGCAACCATGGTATGAGCCACCCACTTCGCCAAAGTAGTGTGATTATCCACATGAAGATCAATTTTGCACCTCTCCCTAAGTTGATGAGTCTATCAATGCATTGGCAGTCATAAACCCTCACTAGGACAACGTGATAGCTGCTATCATTTCCCATATTGAGGCTCTGAAAACATGATAGGTGGCGATCCCACCTAAAGGAATGTCATACCCAACATGGGTAGATAGTGTTCAATCACCCATGGAGTCTGGAAATCCCAGATTCACCTCATTTAATGGGATGGGTAATCTACCACAACATCTATCTCACTTCACCTCGAGGTGTGACCCAATGTTGGGGGCTCCAAAATAGTAAGAGGCTTACAAGATCTAATTTTTTTTACACACACTAGAAGGGGGAACTTTTTTCTAGTACAAATAACTACCCATAGGATGTATTTCTAGTTGGGATGATCACTGGTGGTAGTTCCTTTACCAGTTTAGCTCCACCATTCAAAAAATAAACATCATCAACCTATTCTAATGAAAGTATAGGCCTGATGAATGAGTCGCTGAATTTTTCACCCAATGGAAGGGACTCACGTACTTTCTTGACATGCTACTATCCTAGGAACAACTGCTTATAATGTGCATGGGGAACATTAAGAATGAGTTAGTCCTTTAAATCATCACCCCAAACCACTTAGTTGTATTTATATATTTCATTGAAAATTATCAGTGTCTAGAGGAAGTCTTATAACAGAAAATAAAATAGTCATGCCTATGGACCTTTCTAGCTCATGTGATAAGACCTGTAAAGCTAGAGATATCCACTGCTGTTCATGTACAGGTTCCAGAGCTAGTACACCTATTACCCCCTTTTTAGTATGATCCTCATCGATTTTATCCTCATCTAGCATAACCCCACCAGGAAAAACCTCAATAAATGACACCACCTTAATGATATAAAGTGTCTTCATCCCCTCTTTAGGGATAGACTCCTAGGGTGACTTTCCCAGATATAAGAAACATTATATATTCCTTCTAAGATTCAGAGGTCCCATGATAATTCATCTACACCTTAGAGAAGGGAGTTATGGAATTATCAGAGAGATAGAGACCTCAAGTAGCCAGACTCACTGGTCGCACTGATCACTTCTCATATCACATGATCCGCAAAAACACCATAAAAAATGTTTTGTATTAAAAGACTGGATTTGAGACCATGTGGATCGTGGCCTCATCAAGTTGGGTGATGTTCCATCATAAGTATGACATGTCTCTGATGACCCTGATAGTGATAGTTAAGGCTCCGATGAGTGTTAATAGTCCACCAATCATGGGACACAAAAAATATGATGAATTATTGGATTGAAAGTTAGTTTCCCACACCCATGGTATTATTCATGTCACTTGATCAATACAGAACCTCCTATGGTTGCCGAACCTCCTCCAACTACTACCCCCACATCTATATCATACCCTTCCAAGTCTCAGAAGAATAGGTGACAAAAACATAAAGGAAATCATATTCCACAATGGTGCCGAAGAAAACATGAACCATTAACGATTTCATGCCTCCCAGATTAGGAGATGAAACTAGGGTCCACCCAAATATAGACTAATCCACTAATGATGAGTAAGAGTATGTCTCTATGAATTCCTTCAAGCTAGTAGTGTAATGACCCAAACTTTCATTAATGAAAATTCCGCTTGATCTAATTAAATTTCTTATTATGGTTATATAAAATGTGAACTTCATTGGTTTTATGTTTATGTATTTTAAAATACTGTTAAGAATTGTGACCGTTGCTAATATAGTCGTTGAACAATGATCACATGATCAGTATAGATATAGGGTTTTAACAAACCCAATTTACTCAAACAAAGGAAGTGATGGACTCATCCAGTAGAATTTCACCGTATGAAGCCCATTTTTTGGACCTTGGAAAGGAGGTGGAATCATTGGGCTTTGCCTTTGACCAAGCCCAAACTGATCTTGAACAGATTAAGCTTGAGCGGAACTGACTACGAAATAAATGGAAGTTAATAGAGATTACCACCCGAGCGATGTTATCCAAGCCACCCCAAGAGTTTTTCACCATCACACACCTTACCCTTAGGTCTTATGTGGGTGTTATAAGGGGTTATGTAATGAGACCCTATCACTATGACTATGTACATTATTCTTGTATAGAGAATATACTTTCTTTTTATTGTTACTTTGTAAATAGTTTTTAAAGCACAAATAATATTTTTAGTTAATATTCTACTAAGAAATCTATTTTGATGAATTAATGGATTTTTTAATTAAAATATAGTTTAATAAAATATTATTATTAAAATACTAAATATAAATTATCTTATAATTTTATGAATGCAATTGTAATTTTTATTAAGGTTTGAAAGCTGTTTTTTTCAAAACCCATGAATTTTCGATAAATGACAGTTTTTATTTTAAAAGTAAAAATTCACATATTTATAAAATTATTTAGATAAAATGAATATTATTTTTTTTAATTAGGACATCGAAATTATCCAATGGTGAATTTTTCATAATTTTCTGAGACAGTCAAATTTTTGGGTAAAAATTAAATACCGTTTAAATATATAATGTGTTTTATGACATCATAATGACCCAATAGTGATGTAATAAAATACTATAAAAATTATGTTCGTCCAATATATGTTTTAATATTAAAATAATGTGATTTTGGGTTTGTTTTATTTATTTTACAAAGCTTTAGTGGACCCTTCAAGGCTTATAAAACATTTTGTCTTTTTAAATGGTTTTCCTTGAGAGTGTGACTCACCTCCACATAAGTAGCCCTATTATTTTAAACTTTTAGGCCATAGGACTTATAAAATATTGTTTTCCACTCCAATTTGGAAAAAACCGTGGGCTGGTTTGTGGTTTTTATTAGTTTAATGTGAGGTGTCCCAAACCTAAATAATAAAGAATTCCCTCTCCTTTCCTATATAAACCCACACAAGCTCCCACTTCATCTTCACTCAAATCCTTTGTAGTTTGAAAAAACCCTACCCTCCTCTTTCTATAATCCTCACAAGGTTCCCCAAGCACCCAAGAAGCCTCTCTCAAGCCTCTCTCAAGCTTTTTGGATCACACTTCCAAGTAAGGGATTTCTTCATTTCTCATTTTTTCCCAATTTTATTTAAGTTGTTATGACATTGTTTTCAATTAAAAATGTTGGGATATGATTTATCACCTCCCCCATACTTACCTCTTTATTTTTGGATTATGTTATACCCATTTATCTCTCATTAATTCCTCCCATGTACACCCGTTACCATGCCAAAATTCCGTGAGGGATTTCTCTCTCCTCTTTTGCATCCAAGTAATTATTTTGTATTTTGCATCTAAATTCCATAAATTTTGTTGGGACATGTATCTATATGACTCCAAAACTGTCCATTTCACGTTCATATGATGATACACCCATTTATCTCTCATCAACCATTTTCATGAATCCTTATGTCACACCGTTATGCTGCTGAAATTGCACCGCATTTTTCCAAGCCAAGATCATTGTGTAGTGAATACCATACCAATGTCTCTATCAAGGGTATTAACCTATATAAACATATACATATTTAATGGTACTTTCATGTATTTATTAAAAATTACTTAATCGTGGAATAACTTATGATGTTGATTGATTCAATTTTATATGATCAATGTGGCACACTTATGCATGAAATAAAATGTTTAAGAAGGGTGAACCCTGATAGCACTCCAATGCATTGGGTAAAGTATAGTATCATGATACGTCATGTGAAATGAGTGTTGAATAATTATAATTCAAGTAAAATTAGTGTTTAATCGTGCTTCATTTTCAATGAGGGTTTAATCATGCTTCATGTTCAATGAGCCTTGGCTCATGCTAATTCCATGTTAAGTGTTGTTGCCACATTTCCATGTTATGATTATCATGCTTTATCATGCCTTTATGTTCATGTTTATCTTATGATCCATTTATATGCCTATTGTCTTACATGTACTCTATTCCTCATGTCATTCCATTTTTATTCCCTTATTAGGCTTTATAGCTAACCCTTTTCTTATGCATGTCCTCAGGTTATCCCATGCAAATCTAAGTACGAGGGAATGTAGTGGTCATGTAAAGGAAGTTTTCAATAAAGATGTTGTGTTTCATGTTTTAAGTGGTTATGTAATAAACCTAATCCACAAAGTCACTATACATCTCTATCTTCCATGTTGTATCAAGTGAAGAGTTTATGTAATAAATCATGTTTAAGTGCGTAATAAAGAGAAGGGTTGCTATAATTGGTATTAAAGGATAAGTTTAGTTATTTTTGGGATTAGGATTAGAAAACCCTAGTTAATAATTAGAGACAAGAATAAGTATAATAAAAACATCCCTAAGTATTGGTGAGTATTGAGTAAGTGGTTTATCAAGCAAATACATCTCTGTCTGGATATGAGCAGGTAGAGGCGGCTCTGGCACATATGTATCCTAGGGGTAAAACCCGAAAACACTACTTTGAGCTAGACTTGAACGTGAACTGGTGCACGAAAATAGGCCTTGCAGCACTCTTGGTTACAAAACTCTTGGGAGATATGCTTTGGTAAATTCATAGGCTTAGTATGAACCCATATTAAGGGAATTAAAAAAAATACCCCTAAGAAAATATGTTAGAAAGTAGATCATGAATAGCATAGATTGAAGCCTATGGATTCATAAGTTAAGAAAATAAAAGTTATTTATAAGTCATTAGTTTTTTCCTTGGATTAACCTTTATGTGTTACCCCTAACTTTCCTTTTATTCCAGCCAATGGCCAGTAATAGGAGGACTCAGGCTAACAACCGATGTGAAGATCAATTTGATGATTGTGCTAATGAGATGCCCAATCCGATGGGAGTAGAAATCGTGAACTTTTTCATGATACTCTCTTAGTTAACTCAAGATTTGAATAGAAACATGGGTCAAAAGAAACGTTAAACCCCCCTAAGAAAGAACAAGTCGCTATCAAGAGCTTCATGAGACAAAGGCCTCCTACTTTTAATGGATCATCTGATCCCTCAATCGCCGAACAATGGATCAACTCCATTGAAAAGATCTTCTCCATACTTAAATGTTCCAAAAAAGAGAAGGTTCTTCTGGATACTTATTGTATGGAGGGTGAAGCTGATCAATGGTGGACATTGATAAAAAATATGAAGCCTGAGGAGGATATCGAGGCGTTGGAATGGAAGGATTTTCAGAAGATGTTTTTTGAGAAATATTTTCCGCACACCCTCCGACTTAATATGGAAAGGGACTTCCTTGACCTCAAGAAAAAAGATGAGGAATCTGTCAGAGCGTATGAGACAAACTTCACAAGGCTTGCATGATACACTTCCGTCTTTGTCATTACCCCCAAATGCAAGGTTGACCGCTTCTTTAGTGGGCTAATACCTAGCCTGCGGAAATCCCTGGAGATCCACGACTTCGACAACTATGGGGAAATTGTTCGATGTGCCATCAAGGTTGAAATAGAGGTCGGAGAACCTCAGGGGTGTCATGGGGATAAGAAGCATAAGGTGGACTTCAATTCTGGCGTTCTGATGGATAAATACAATGGTGCTAAGAAAATCCAGTACCCCACTTGCCAAATGTGCGGAAAGAAGTACCCCAGAAATTGCCTAAAGGGGATGAGGAAATGCTTTAGGTGTGGAAGATAAGGGAACCTAGCTATTAACTGCCAACAAGAAAAACCCGAGGATGCAACAGATGAGAGGAACACTCCATTAAAACCTCAACGCATTGTTAATTACTACAACTACAAAGAACCAGTGCACCTTGCAAATCAGTTCCCTTAGCCAAGGGTTTTCAGAGGCAACCAATAACCTCTAAGGCAGCAAGGGAGAGCTTTTTTCCATCACTACTACAAAAGTGAACCCCGAAAATGAAGTAGTGATAGGTACGCTAGTTATTCATTCAAGAATAGAAAAATTACTTTTTGATTAAGGTTATAAACATTTTTTATATCCCGAAAGCTTAGTAGAACAATCCTAGCACCACCACAAATCATGGAAGTAAAGATGTTGGTGAGTACGTCAAGTGGGGAAATCATTGCATCCCATAAATATAACTCATCCCCTGTTATAATCTGTGGATTGAACTTCCCCGTAAACCACGTCATACTCCCTCTGGTGGAATTTGGTGCAATTATTAGCATGGATTGGCTTTCCTTATATAGAGCTAACATAAATTGACGTGAGAGGGAAATCACCCTCCATGTGGAGAATCGATCCCCGATTCTGTACAAGTGCAAGGAGGAAGACGAATCTTCTTTAGCTCCATAATCTAAAGCATGGATATTACTGCCCTATGAGCATGTGTATCTGGATAATATGATTGAGTCTAAGGAGGCAACCATCCTTGAAGACATGCCTATTGTGAATAAATTAGCTGAAGTGTTTCCCGAGTAATTGCCCGGTCTTCCTCTTAGAAGAGATGTTGAATTATCAATTGACCTTATACCTGGGGAGTTTCCAATATCAAATAATCCATATAGAATGGATGTTGTGGATCTTGAGGAGATGAATAAACAACTACAAGAGAATATGGATAAAGGGTTTATACACCCAAGTGCTTCACCATGGGGTGCACCAGTCCACTTCATCAGGAAGAAGGATGGGTAAATGCGCCTTTGCATCGATTATCATGAGCTTAAAAAAATCACGATAAAGAACAAGTACCCTCTCCCATGAATTGATGACTTGTTTGATCAGCTACGTGGATCAAAATACTTTTCCAAGGTAGATTTGAAGTCGGGGTATTATCAAGTAAGGGTGAAGAAGGAAGATATTTACAATACTGCTTTTCGTACAAGGTACGGGCACTATGAATTCATAATAATGCCTTTTAGACTTAATAATGCTCCAGCAATCTTCATGGACTTGATGAATAGAGTCTTTAGATATTACCTTGAATTTGTTTTGGAAGTCTTTATAGATGATATTCTAATATAATCCAAAACCAAGGAGGATCATGAGGAGCATCTAAGAACTGCACTAGAGACCTTGCGAAAGGAGAAGCTCTATGAAAAATACAAAAAGTGTGAGTTATGGTTGAAGGAGGTATTATTCTTGGGCCATATCATCACAAGGAATGAAATATCTATGGATCCCTCCAAGACAGCTGCAATGGAGGGTTGGCTGAGGCCAACATCAATAACAGATATCCGTAGCTTCTTGGGGGTTAACTGGATATTATTGACGATTTGTGAGAAATTTATCACGATTGTCCAACCATATTACCAAGCTAACTCGGAAGGGAGTAAAATTTTCTTAAAGTGATGAATGTGAAGAAAGCTTCAAGGAGTTAAAAATGAGGCTTATCACTACACCCATGCTCACTTTACCCACAAGTGGAAATTTTTTTTTGGTATTCAGTGATGCTTCTAAGAAAGTCCTGGGATGTGTGTTGATGCAAAATGAAAAATTCATTACCTATACTTCAATGCAATTGAAATTTCATGAGCAGAATTATCCAAAACATGATCTGGAGTTAGCTACGGTGGTCTTCATTTTAAAAATTTGGTGGCATTATCTCTTTGGGGAGAAGTGTGAAATATATACAAACCAAAAAATCCTTAAGTATATATTCACACAGAAAGAGTTGATCATGCACCAACGAAGATGGTTAGAGCTGATCAAAGACTATGACTGCTCAATCCATTACCACCCTAGGAAAGCGAACAAGGTGGAAGATGATCTAAGTAGAAAGGACCCATCAATTCTATCATTGACGAGAATTGAGAAGGATCTAATATTATTAGATTTGATGAAGATGGACATGAGAATCATAAAGAAGGGAACATAATCAATCCATTCACAAATGATTGCTCAACCGTCTCTTTTGTAAAAGTTAAAGGATGTTCAAAAGGATGATGTGAGAATTCAGAAGAAAATAGAAGCTATCAGAAAAGGTAAATCATCAGAGTTCAATGTTAATGAAGAAGGAATTGTGAGATTTGGGAAAATAATATGTGTTCCATCAAGTCCAGAGCTGAAGAAGGAACTTTTGGATGATGCACATAGTTTAAATTTCTCTATTCACCCAGGAAACAAAAAGATGTATCGAGATCTCCAAGATCATTATTGGTGGGATAATATGAAGAAGGAGATTGCTGAGTATACATCAAAGTGCTTGGTGTCTCAGCAAGTGAAAGTAGAGAGGCCAAAGTTTAAGGGGATGATGCAACCATTGCCCATACAAGCATGGAATTGGGAGAACATAACCATGGACTTTGTCACCGGACTTCCGAAGACATACAAAGGCAAAAATGAAATCTAGGTTGTTGTGGATCATCTTACAAAATCTTCACACTTTATTGCAATTTGGGAGGATTTCTCATTGAATCAACTAGAACAAATATACATCAGAGAAGTGGTAAGACTGCATGGAGTACCACTATCTATTATATCCAATCGAGATCCAATATTCACCTTTAAGTTTTGGAAGAGTCTTCAAAATGATATGGATACTGAATTGAACTTTAGTACGAACAATCATCCTCAAAATGATGGAAAATCTGAGCAAACTATTCAAAAACTGGAAGGTATGTTAAGATCATGTTCAATGGATTTTAAAGAAGTATGGGATCAATATCTACCTCTGGTTGAATTCTCCTACAATAACAGTTTCCACTCGAGCATCCGAATGAAACCTTATGAAGCCCTATATGGTAAGAGGTGCATAACACTGGCATTTTGGGAAGAAGGTGGTGAGAATAAGCTGCTAGGACTAGAAATGGTCGAAGAAATGGCGGAGAAGGTAAAAACCATTCAGCAGGATATTAAGGTAGCCCAGAGTTGATAGAAGAGTTATGAAAATAACTGTTGACAAGACCTTGAGTTTAAAGTTGGATACATGGTATTTCATTGTATATCTCCATTAAAGAAGGTCATGGGGTTTGGAAAGAAAGGGAAGTTAAGTCCTAGGTACATTGGCCTCTTCGAGATTCTTGATCATGTTGGGGCTGTGTCCTATCAACTAGTACTTCCACCTACCATGGTGAAAGTACATGATGCCTTTCATGTATCCCTCTTAAGGAAGTATATACTAGACCCTTCACATATACTCTTTTCATAGGTAGTATATCTAGAGGATGATCTTTCTTATGAGGAGCAACCAGTGAAGATCTTAGATTATAGAGAAAAAGTTCTACGAAATAAGACAATTCCCCTCGTCAAGGTGTTGTGGCGAAACCACAAGTTTGAAGAAGCGACGTGGGAATCAGAAGAAGTGATGAAGCAGAGTTACCCAAATCTGTTTCAGTGTGGGAAAAGGAAATTCCAAGGGAAAAATTTCTTAAGTGGGGAAGATTGTAATGACCCAAATTTTCATTAATGAAAATTCTTCTTGATCTAATTAAATGACTTATTATGGTTATATAAAATGTGAAAATCATTGGTTTTATGTGTCTAGATTTTAAAATATAGTTAAGAATTTTGACTTTTTCTAATATATCTGTTGAACAATGATCACTTCTGTGGCATCCCACATTTTTAATACATAACTTTTCATTACATTTTACATACAAAGGATCTTTAAAGTCTAGTGTCTTAGAAATAAGGAACAATAAAACTTGAATACACCAAAAAAAATTCTTCTAATCCAATTTTGAGGCTCCATCATAAGATCATCCTAAGTAAAATTTCTTCCTTTCATATCCTGGAGACATACATCAAAGGAAAGGGTGAGCAGAAGGCCCAGTAAGGGTAAACAAGGGAATCAATGTACTTGCGATATCAATAAGAACTTGAATAACAACATAAAGATATGAACAATAGAAGTATAGGCATATCATAATGAAAATAACTTGAAAAATAAATTGAATATGTGGATACAACATTTCATTTAGACATTCATGAACATATCACCAAGGTCTATCCCCAAGGTGTCATAAAAATTACCAATGTTATTCACCAAGGTATCGTGAAACTTGTCATCTTTAGAGATTAAATATTATCCCAATGAATTGGAGTGCCATCAAGGAGCACCCTTAATATGTATTTACTTACATGTGATCCACATAGATCATAATCAAACATTTCATAGACAACCCATAGAGAATAAAAGAAATGGGTTTCATTTCAAAATCGCGACGTTTTAAAAGCTCTTAAAAATAAGATCATTATATCATTTATAAACCATGGAAAAGGAGTGAGAGTTATATGTATGTCAATTAAAAAATCAAATATATCATATTTATATATTTATGAAAACCCATAGAAACGAAATAGTTTTGGGTATTCACATAAATAAACAAGGTAATTTCTTGAGAGAAAGAGATGTAAGTTTTGAGACAAAATTTCTGCAGCATAACAGCTATATAACATGGTTTTAGAAAACATTGAAAAGAGAGGGGAAAATGGTCACCCACTCATAAATAATTCATAATATAGTATGGGTACTGAATAATATCATGGTATGGATATTTTAATGACATACCACATGAAAAGGAAACATGAAAGAAAAGAGAAGATGTGATTTCTTTTACGAGAAATCCGGCAGCCTAACGACGTCACTTAAAATTTCAGAAAACAAATTGATGAGAGAATAAAGGGTATCTAAACAATTATAAATGAAATGGATAGTAAGGAGAAAATATAAGAACATACCCTCAACAAAAAGATATGGAAACTAGAAGACACAATATAAAGGAAGTCATGGCTTAAAAGAAGAGGGTGAAAGAATCCCTTACCCTGAAGAGAAACTTTGAAAGCTTGAAGGTCGGGACCTTGGGAGGCTTGAGGGAACCTTGGGAGAACTCCTTGGGAGGTAAGGATACCAGAACTTCGTTGAGGATGATTTGTAAATGAAAAGGATGAGGGAAAGGATTGGTATTTATAGGAGAAGTGAGGGGACACGTCATTAATGGCCAAGGGACACCTCATCGGTGGTATTGGAAAAATCATGGGCTTGCCCATGGTATTTTCCCATGGTATTGGCCACTTGGGACACCTAATACCTTATCATAATCTTAATAGGTCTACCAGAATGATTAAATAATTATTACATCCTTAATGATGCCATTAAACACCCGAAACTAAAAACTGTATTTTCACTATTCACCGAAAATTCATTTTTTTCAAAAAAATCCCCAAAAATCACCTTAACCTAATATTGATTCTATGAATTAAAAAATTAACTCCATTTTATAAAAATAATTTTCTAAATATTTTTAATTTAATTTTTAATTAAAAACACTATTCACCTGAAAAAACTAATACTTGACTAATAATTTCTGAAACAGTAATTTACCTATTTTATTGAATCACATTACTTAATAAAGGTGCCTAAATTATATTAATACTTTATTTAAGTGAGATCACTAATCCATTTAGTCACATTACTAATCCTAAGCGTAAAATCACAATTCATAATTTACTATTCACAAAAAATTAAGTTGATCTTATTAGATTCTAAATTTCTTACTGAACACATTTCCAGAAGAAATTTTTTTTTGAAAATCATTGCACATCATTAATTTTTTAAGGTTTACATAAATATTTTAAAATATCCCCTTTTTCCAAAATTCATCAATAATATAAACCCTATATTTATCTGGACATTTGAAAAAAAACACAAACTCCACCATAGGAAGAAATCACAATTTTATTTACCTGAAAGGATTACACAAGGTAGCTACGGTCTCATTACATAGACCCTTATAACCCCAACATAGGACCTAATTGTAAGTTGTGATAAGGTGATAGAATATTGGGGCGGCACAACCAACATTTCCAGAGTGGTGATTTCTATCAGCTTGAACTTCTCACAAAGGCGATTCCGTTCCAGTTTCACACGATGAAGTTCGGCTTGGGTTTGGTCCAGAGAAAATCCCAGTGGTGCTACATCCTTCCCAAGTTTCGTCAGATGGGCTTCGATCGGCCCGAGACTACTGGATGAGGCCATCGGATCTTCTTTCTGTATTAATTAACTAAGATCACTTGTATTTAGAGACAACAATCGCAACATTTAGTTTCCAATAGTCAGATTGACCAACGGTCATATAACAGTCGAAACCCAATGATCTCATTTTAATTATACTCACATAATTAAGTAAGTAATATAGTTTTGTTGAGTATAAACTAAAATAACACACAAAATTAGGAAACAAAAATTCATTAAAAATTTCGAGTCGTTACAACATGATTAGTATAAATATAGGGCTTTAACAAATCCAATTTACTCAGAAAAAGGAAGTGATGGACTCATCCAGTAGAATTTCCCCATATGAAGCCCATTTTTCAGAGCTCGGAAAGGAGGTGGCATCATTGGGCTTCCCTCTTGACCAATCCCAAACTGAGCTTGAACACGTTAAGCTTGAGCAGAATCAGCTACGGGAGAAGTGGAAGTTAATAGAGATTACCACCCGAGTGATGTTATCCGAGCCACCCCAAGAGTTTTTCACCATCACACACCTTACCCTTTGGTCTTATGTGGGTATCGTAAGGGTTATGTAACGATAAACTGGAACTATGACTATGTACATTTTTCTTGTATAGAGAATATACATTCTTTTTATTGTTACTTTGTAAATAGTTTTTAAAGAACAAATAGTATTTTTAGTTAATATTAAACTAAGAAATTTATTTTGATGAATTAAATAATATTTTAATAAAAAATTATTATTAAATTACTAAATATAAATTATCGTATAATTTTATAAATGCAACTGTAATTTTTATTAAGGTTTGAAAGCTGTTTTTTGTCAAAACCCATGAATTTTCAATAAATGTCGGTTTTTATTTAAAAAGTAAAAATTCACATATTTAGAAAATTATTTAGATAAAATGAATATTATTTTTTAAATCAGGACGTTGAAATTATCCAATGGTGATTTTTTCATAATTTTCTGAGATAGTCGAATTTTTGGGTAAAAATTAAATACCGTTTAAATATATAATGTGTTTTATGACATCATAATGACCCAATAGTGATGTAATAAAATACTATAAATATTATGTTCGGAAAATATATGTTTTAATATTAAAATAATGTGATTTTGGGTTTGTTTGTTTTATTTTACAAAGATTTAGTGGACCCTTCAAGGCTTATAAAACATTTTGTCCTTTTAAATTGTTTTCCTTGAGATTGTAACTCACCTCCACATAAGAAACCCTATTATTTTAAGAAGTTAGGCCATTGGACTTATAAAATATTTTTTCCACTCCCCTTTTGAAAAAACCATGGGCAAAAAACATGGTCTGGTTTTTGATTTTGATTAGTTTAATGTGAGGTGTCCCAAACCTAAATATTAAGGAATTCCCTCTACTTTCCTATATAAAACCACCCAATCTACCACTTAATCTTCACTCAAAGCATTTGGAGTTCAACCAACCCCTTCAATACTCTCTCTAGAATCCTCCCAATGTTCCCCAAGATCCCAATAATCCTCTCTCAAGCCTTTACCAAGCTTTTGGGATCGCACTTCCAAGTAAGGGATTTCTTCCTTTCTCATTTTGTCCAATTTTCTTTAAGTTGTTATGACATTTTTTTTTCAATTAAAAATGTTCTGGTATGATTTCAAACCTCCCCCATAATTACCTATTTATGTTTGGATTATGGGAGACCCATTTATATATCCTTAATTCCTCCCATGTACACGTGTTATCATGCCGAAATTCCGTGAGGGATTTCTCTCTCCTCTTTTACATCCAAGTAATTCTTTTGTATTATACATCTAAATTCCATTACGTTTGTTGGGAAATGTATTTATATAACCCCCATAATGTCCATTTTATGTTCATATGATTAGATACCCATTTCTATCTCATCAACCATTTTCATGAATCCTTATGTCATGCCGTTATGCTACCGAAATTGCACCACATTTTTCCAAGCCAAGATCATTGTGTAGTGAATACCATACCCATGTCTCTATCAAGGGTATTCAACTTTATACACATATAAATATTTAATGGTACTTTCATGTATTTATTCCAAATTACTTAATCATGGAATAACTTATGATATTGATCGATTCCATGTTATATGATCCATGTGGCACACTTTTGCATGAGATGAAATGTTTAAGAAGGGTGTTCCCTGATAGTGCTCCAATGCATTGGGTAAAGTATAGTATCATGATACATCATGTGAAATGAGTGTTGAGTCATGCTAATTATTGTACAACAAGGGTTTAATCATGCTTCATTTTCAATGAGGGTTTACTCATGCTCCATGTGCAATGAGCCTTGGCTCATGCTAATTCCATGTTAAGTGTTGTTGCCATATTTCCATGTTATGATTATCATGCTTTATCGTGCCTTAATGTTCATATTTTTATTATGCTCCATTGGTATGATTATTTTCTAACATGTACTATATTCCTCATGTTATTACATGTTTATTCCTTTATTGGGCTTTATTGCTCACCCTTTTCTTATGCATGTCCTCAGGTTATCCCATGAAAAGCTAAGTACGAGGGAATGTAGTGGTCATGTAAAGGAAGTTTTCAATAAAGATGTTGTGTTTCATGTTTTAAGTGGTTATGTAATGTTCCTTAGACCCAAAGACACTAGACCTCTTGATCTTCCATGTTTTATCAAGTGAAGATTTTATTTAATAAATTATGTTTAAGTGTGTAATAAAGAGCAGGGCTTCTATGGGTAGACCACTTCACAATTCCTGATGGTGAGGAATGCTGGGCAAACCCCTTAGGTTCCTCTTACTGACTTCCTCAAATGAGTGGTAGAGGACATGAGAGCTATCAGAATGCTCAATCTTGGGATTCAAACCAGGATTTTCATGCTACTAAGACCAGGAAGTAGACCTTGCATCGATATCAAAAAGAAAAACCCTCTTAGTCTTCTTCGTTAGGTACACCTCAATAGCTGACTGTATTAGTTGACTACGCCACTCAGCCATGAAAATGTTGTGATCAACCATACCCCACAAAAGCCCAACCTTAGCTAATCGATATTCAACTATTAATTACTTAGATTATACTAGCTAGTTAGTAGAATAATTTTGTTAGTAATATCCAAGCCCTAGTGGTTCATTTAGCAGCATCATCTATGCCCCCCACCAAGGAATGACCTGCCACAGGCAAGAATATGCCCCTAGAACAAATATATGATGTGTTAAAGAACCTCACCGACATACCCACAAGGATTTCGATCCTTGAGGCTCTCTGATTATCAAGGGAAGTTCAATTTTCCCTTATTAAAAATTTTAAAACCCCCTCTAGTTCAAAGATGAGGTAGCTGCCGCTAAGACCTGATATAAAGAAGAAGTTGAGCTAGAAGTGTATTGGGTGATCATCTTGTTTTCTAGAGAATATGAAGGTGTCATCATGCGTGGGAACATACACTCATTTCATATCATAGGCTAGTCTAATGGCATGGAGATCCACCACAGATTAGTAGATACTGGCTCTGAGATCAACCTCATCTTAACCTAGATTCTCTATAAGCCGTACTGATAGAAGCATATATGACTCCCTCCGACATGACAATTCAGTCTTATGATAAGAGAGAGAAGAAAAAACATGAAAAAATTCACTTGAAGACTCACTTTGGTGGTCTAGTATCAAACACTAAATTCATGGTAGTCTCACAAGATATTGATTATAGTGAACTAACAAGAAGGCCTTAACTTCATTTGTATGTAGCGGTCCCCTCTTCATACCACCAATGTCTCAAATACCCCCTCAACGGCTGGCTAGGGGTGTTCAAAGCTAGTGAATCCCCCTTTGACTCCTGTAATGACTTTTATCTAGATTTTGGGTACTACAAAAGGGAAGAGAAGAAGATTTAGATTGATGGGGATGAGCGCATCAATACTCCCAAAGATCTAAAATCCACTACAAATAGTTCATGGATATACTTGAATGAAAGTTTAATTCTCCCGATTCATTGGTTAAAGACTATAACGAGAGAATTGGGGGGTTGTTTTGGTGTCTTTGCGGAAAAGGGTTTTGGTTTCTCCAAGAAAAAGGATCACCCATAGATTACCTCATACTTATACACCAGACAGGCATGGCTGATACTGAAAGACCCTTTTCTATTGAAGTGCCAGTTCTTCTTATGACCACCAATCTCAGACATTCCTGTATGTTCTACAAAGTAGGGATGACACACCGAAGGTTGAATCATTTTCATTACTTTGACATCAAGAGTGGACCTTTTGGATAGAAAATAGATATATTTGAGTCAAAAACTTCTTTTTCTATAGTCTCTATGGTACAAGAACCCCTATCGAGGATTCCAAACCTATTAGGGTAAAAAAAAGTTCTTCTAATAGATCTAATAGATTGGAAGAGACACTTACTCCCTCTGATCCCATTATCTTATATGACAAAAAATAATTTGGAAGATGCCCCTCCTACATTTGAAGAGAGTGTATCCACCACTATCGATGAGTTAACCCAGGTAAACCTTAGTACTGAGGGAGATCTGAGGCTAACCCTGATCAGTTCATCCATGCCTCTAGGGGAGAAAAAATAGTATGTGGCTTTCTGAAAGTAGAACCATGATGTGTTTTCTTGGAACTATGAAGAAATACCAGGGCTATAACCTCAGGTTTCCATTCACCATCTTAGTCTCCCAGTAATCCATCACAGGATTAAATGTCCTCCCTGGATGATACACCCCTCTCATAGTTCTATGGGTGAGGCCGAAGTTGAAAAGATGATCAAATACAACTTCATTTGGGAATTCCAGTACACCCGATGGCTATCCAACATTATCCCAGTCAGGAAGAGGAATGGGTAGATCAGGGTGTGTATTGAATTTCAAGAACTTAACCACCATTATCCAAAGGATTATTTTACCCTTCCAGTGACAAAGTTATTGATCGATGCTATGGATGGGTTCCATAATCCTCCTTCATGGATGGATATTTTGAGTACAACCAGATCCAGATGGCCCCTAAGGATGAGTATTCTAATACCTTTAGGGTTCCCTAAGGTACTTTATTCTATCACGTGATTCAATTCGTCTTAAAAAATTCTAGATCCACTTACTAGTGATCCATGCACCACATATTCAAGGAAATTATTGAGATATTGGTGGAGTGATATGTTGATGATATGATGGTTAAATACCATCAGTATCAGGACCATATCAAAGATATTGAGAAGGTGTTCGGTTTCCTCCAATCTCATCACTTATAGATGAACCCCCTGAAGTGTGAATTCAGGGTTAGCGATAGAAACTTTCTTGGATTCATTGTAAGATACAGAGGCATCAAGAATTATATAGAAAATATCAAGGCCATCAACAAAATTCCTCCTCTGAGAAATATTTAGGATTTGCGGGTCCTCCAAGGCCACTTAACTTACATACACTGATTTATTGCAAATTTGGCCAATAAGTGTAATCCCTTTTCAAGGCTCATGAAGAAGGGAACCATTTAACAGTGGGATGAGGAGTGACATAATGCCTTTGAGGATATCAATTAGTACCTAATTCAGCCTTCAGTTCTAATGACACATATATCTAGGAAGCCTTTGGTCCTCTATGTGACCACCTTAGAATGGTCAATCTACACCCTCGTAGCTATAGAAACAACTATGATAGGGAAAAAACCTATATTATCTCAGCCGCATGGTCCTCAGCACATAGAATAGATAACCCCACCCCATCAAGAAGACTTTCATCACAATGGTGTTTACAGTACATAAGTTACAACATTATTTATAGCATCATGAGATAGAGTTGGTGTCATTGGTGGACCAGATAAAGTATATCCTCAATCACCCCTGCTGATAGGAAAATTTGTGCATTGGGTAGTGATACTTTAGAAGTTCAACATCAGGTTTGTCCTACATAAGGCCAAGAATGGCCAGACCTTGGAAGAATTCATGACCACACATCCATACACTAAAGAAATTACCCTAAATTTTGATTTACCAGATAAATCTACTCTCTCAATGTATCAGGTTGTACCATGTTAGAAGATTCATTTCAATGGTACCTCCCAAAGCTTGACTGGTAGGAAGCTCAATGACCCTAAGCTCAATAGGGTAATCTTGGGGATCTTCTTCATCTCCCCATCACAAGATGTATTTCCATACTCATTTTTATTATCATAAGGTTGCACCAACAATGTGGAAGAGTATCAGGATGTTATTACTAATCTCGAGCTGACCCTAAAGATTTATATCCCCTACCTACACACAAAGGGAGACTCTGATTTAGTCATCAAATAGATCAAGGATGACTACATTGTCAAACAGAAAGAACTTGTGCCCCTAATTAGAATGTACTCCTTAGTTGAAGAACTAGTTTCCTTACAAACCAAAGGTGACCCATGCCCCTCAATCACAGAATGATAGATCCAATTCCTTGGAAAGTATAGCTACATACCTCACAAAACCTGACCAGGATGACATGGTCATTCATATGGCACACCGAAGGGTCATCACCTCCGCCACTTCATATGATGGAAACCAATAGGTGAATCAATTAGATTATACTACCTCTATTATAGGACCTTCATTTCCCCCTTCCATTGAGGAAAAATATGAGTGGATGAATCCATTTTTCAAGCACCTCCAGCATGGAATCCTTTTTCTAGACCGAGCAGAGTGTGAGCGAATCCGACGACGTGCATCACAGTTCGCATTGTAAGGTGGGACTAACCTTTAACAAACCCCCTACAAACATGGGTTTGATGGAATTATCTTCTATTAAATACAAAGATAAAAGACACCTTAGGTTATGAAAGAGGTCCATGCTGGGTCCTGTGGCACCCATCCAGTGGTATCAAATCTCTCCCACTAAATATAGAGATTGACCTACTTTTATCCAACCATGGTCTATGACTGCATTGAGTTTTCCAAGAGGTGTCACGCATTCTGGATCCATAAAAAATTTGTTAATTGACCACTAGAGCTTCTCCACACCACCAAGTATTTATTTCCATTTGTATTAAGGGGACTTGATGATGTGGAGTCATACCCACCAGTGACATCTCGACAATATAGGTTTATCTTGATCATAAATGATTTTTTCTCCAAATGGGAAGAAGCGGTTTCCACCAAGGAAGTCAAAAAACGATCCATGATCGAGTTCATGAGATCCCAGATCATCCATATATTTGGATTTCGTCTCTCTATTCTCACAAAAAATGGCACTAACTTTAGGGATTCCAAGTTGAATAAATTGTATTCCAAGTACAACATTCAGTCCGAACATACTTCTTTCTACCACACGTAGAAAAAATGGTAGATTGAGGAATTAAACAAAACCCTCTCCAACATCATGTAGAAAATGGTGGTCCAAAATAAGAATATTTTTCCAAACATTATCCCCAATTACCTATGGGAATATCATATGATGAATCAAACTTCTACCCAGATGACCCCATACTCCTTGGTGTAAGTACTACCCATTGAGGTTTAATTGTCGTCTCTTGAAACAATTGTTTGTGACTAGTAGATGCTAGATATAATGAAATAAGTCTATCTATATGAGTTGAAATCCATTGAGGAAAATAGGATTCAGGTGTTTCATAACTTGTAGAGGTAGAAAAATAGGATGGAGAGAACGTTCAACAAAAAGGTTCACCTCTACTTCTTCCTCTAGGGTGACATGGTACTAGCTCTTAGAACGTCGATGATACCCAGAAAAAATACTCCAAAGTTTGAGCCCAAATTGGAAGGACCTTACATTATCCGTAAGTTATATTCCAATGGATCACACTCTTTGATCATCATTGATGGTGAACATATCACACCTCTCACCAACACCAAGTTTCTCAAGCAATACTTCATGTGAGGAGCCTTACAGTTTAGGAGGTATAAAATTAAACTACTTGAAATTGGTTTGAGCTCTATGACCTTAAACTAGGCATCCTGGTCTAATAATTATGACCTTAAAATACTTAAAACCCTTACATTCCAAGATCAATGACCTTAAACCAGTAGTAATCATGGTTCAAGATTTATAAACTTAAACTAATAGTTTCCCCGTGGTTGAATTATTATGAACTTAAACTATTTTCAAATGGTTTGAGCTCCATGAACCTAAAATGGTTGTAACTATAGTTTGACTAGTATTAATTTAAACTAAAAATCTTAAAATCCTTAGTGCATGATGCTAAACTGAAATACTACCATGTGCAATGCACACAAAATGCCTTACACAACAAATAAAAGGTGATCTAAAAGTGAACGTCCTCATCACATGATGTTAAACTATAGCCTTACCCCATGTAATAAGCACAAGATACAATAAAAAAAATCATGGGATGCCTTAATTACCTAGCCAGAGTAGGTTTCCCCCACATTAGGAATCTTTCTCCTACCACTCCATATTTTAGAACAACATGTGGATTGATTTACATTCCCAAGGGATACATAGTGAGGCCTAGACATCCTGTATTCATGCCTAGACACAAATTCACCAACATTCGGCCCTTTGGACCCACTTATGGTCCAATTAGTATGAACTTAAACTATGTGCTATTTGTTTCAAGGTATTTATATGGAACATGGACCTAAATTCCCTCTTTTCATGTTAGGTTCTACCTCTTTCATCATGAAAATACCCTTGAAACAAACACCCCCAATCTAAGCATCACAAATTTAAACTATTTTCCCCTATTCCAAGCATCATGACTTTAAATGATTTTCTAAAAATTCCAAGCATCATGAATTTCAACTATTTTCCATGGTCCATGATTTATGACCCTAAACTATATGAAACTAGCTTTAGGATCGCATTGTATGGAAAAAATCCTTCTTGGCTCATTTCACATTGGGTTTAACTTCTTGATTCCACCCAAACATCCTTAAAGCACTCATATTGTCCAAGATCTATGACCTTAAACTAGGAGTCATTGTCTAAGCATTATAACCTTAAAATATGTGAATCCTGCCTCTTTGGACCCTCACTCTCATGGTTTGATTCATCCCTTATATTTCAATAAGCATATTCCCCCACCTCTTTCTTGAACTATGTGTGGAT
Organism: Viscum album; assembly: GCA_963277665.1. Classification (NCBI taxonomy): domain Eukaryota; kingdom Viridiplantae; phylum Streptophyta; class Magnoliopsida; order Santalales; family Viscaceae; genus Viscum; species Viscum album. The sequence continues at coordinate 1,946,577,222 of OY728148.1, forward strand.
TGATTCCCATTCCCATGGGATACGTAGTGACATCCATAGCACCTATGTTTGGGCCCAACTACAAATTAACCACAAAACCATCCCTTACCCATGGTGCTGTCATCCCAAAATTCCCTTGGGCCTCCTCTTTAGATATAATCCATAATCATATTCCTTGACCAATCAACGATTCAAGATTCCTTCATGACCCAATATGAGGAAGAAAGGAATGGGAAACTCAATGCATACGCCCCTCCAACATCCTCAACACATGATGTTAAATTGTAGCCTTACCCCATTTTAAATCAAGATTCCCTATGCAACAAGTGTGGGATGAACAAAAATCAATGTCCTCAACAAAAAATGTTAAATTGTATCCTTACCCCATACATGTTTGGGATGCCTCATATCATAATATGATATGATTTAGTATCCTTATTTGAGAGGACATCCCCTACCATCATTGGTATTCTACTATGCCAGCCTCTAGAATATGTGTGGATTGATTCCCATCCTTATGAGATACATAGTGAAACCCAAATATCTCGTCATTGGACCATACCCTTCATCAAATCATTATGGGATCTTTCCTCCATTAATATCATGATATCAACTAGGGGTATGATTTTTCGAGTTTTTGTGGTAGATGGTCCTTTTTAACTGCATTTTAAATTAGTTTATCACTCTTTCATTCCAGAAAAGCCTCATTAGGAAACTCATTCTCCCTTATGGTCAAATATATGTAAACTTAAACCAAAAACTTCACCTACAGTCTGAGTAATCAGACGTTAAAAAAGAAGCAAACCTAGTTCAAGTTGTATGGCTTTAAACTGAAAAACCTAACTTCCCTAGCTCATGATGTTAAACTGGGACCTTACCCCATATTGAACCGAAATGCCTCATATGTTAAGTATGGGTTGAAAAAATACCATGTATAAAACTAGGATGCATCAGGTAATAAATACAAGATGAACCCAAACAACTTCCTCAACACATGATGGTAAACTACAGACTTACCCCATATAAAATCTGTATGCCTCATAATATGAGATTGTTTTATGTCCTTAACATAGAAGACGTCACCCCTCTAGTGTTGGTCTCCAACCATTCCATGTTCCATAACTACGTGTGGATTGATTACCACCATCATGTTATATATAGTTATACCCGGATATATTATCCAAGGACCAACCCCACCACTGAATCATTTCAGGGTATTTTACCTCCATACCTGGCTTGATTCTCACATACTGACATGGTCATGTAGTGTGTTTGGTTGCATGGTAGAATATCTCATAGGGAACTCAATATTCCCTCTAGGAAATTCCCTATTTCCACTTATGTGCTCCTCACTTCCTTAATTTGATTAATCACCATCCTCCTAATCTAAATGGGATCTCTAACAAAAATGGTCTTATGCCACACTGGCTCACCCACCATCCTGAGATCATTCCTCAAAGGATCATTGGTAACAAATATTGGTTCTTGTGTTTCAAACTTGGTTAATAGTATATTCCACATTTTTTATCTCAATACTAAACCGACGTGGTTATAGAACTTGTGTTCTGAATATGGTCAATAATTGTTCCCTACTCTTTAGTCTAACCATTTTTAATATCCAGTTCTTGAAAGTCGCAATACCCCTCATGGGATTTGTCGGTCACTTTAACAATCTCATTTTTATCTCCACTGCAAGAAACAGGAACTCCACACTACTCATTGTTTCTCAAATCGATCATAGATAACTTGGAATTAAGATTTGGGGAAATGTTTCCTTTAATAACTTTTGAGATTCCTGAATTCCCCATGGTCTAATCTCTATGACCTTAAACAAGGATCCCCAATCCAAGCATCTTGAACTTAAACTGTTTGAAACCCACCCGTTGTGTTTCACGCGGTGAAAGTTTTCACTTGTCTCTCCTTTCATGTCAGGTTATTACTCCTTTGTTCCACACCAAACACTTTAGGGCACCTATGGTCCAAACTCCATGACTTTAAACTATGATCCCATGGTCTAAAATCTTCAAATTTAAACTAAAAGACCATGTTAAGAACTCTATGACTTTAAATTAAGAGCCTATGGTCCAAACTCTATGACTTTAAACTAGGATACCATGGTCTAGAATCTATGAATTTAAAATTAGATCCCATGTTATGAAATTTATGGACTAAAACTTAGATCCCAAGTCTAAGTATCATGACTTTAAACTGTGTGAAAGTCAACCAAGAATGTGTTGTGTGGCATCTAGCCTTATTAGACCCTCAATTCACATTGGGTTTGTCACTTCAACATGTTACATAGGTCCATTTTGATATTTCTATCCCTAGGTACAAGAAATCATGACCTTAAACTATGTGAAAGTTGTTTTAGAGAAGTATTGTGCGACATCGGGTGTCCTCATATCCCCCTCTCTTCACATTGGGAAATCTTCCTTCGATACTGTGCATATTCCCTCAATACACACAACAATGTGGTCCAGGTAGTATTGGCTTAAACTATTTACAATTGGTCTAAGCATCATGAACTTAAACTATATTCTTGTTGTATCAAGGACGTTTTTTGTGGTATAGGGTGGCCTCCTAGGACCCATCCTTTCATGTCGGGTTAACTCTCATATATGATGTACAAATTACCCCTAAGACACACATCCCCATGATCCAAGTATCATGACCTTAAAATATGTAAAATTGTACCTATATTCTTATTTGGTGCATGGACCCCCTATTCATGCCATTCCCACCGATTTTGAATCCCCCAGTGTCATAAGAATATTTTTGGGAGCGAGTACCCTTACGTTCAAGTATTATGAACTTAAATAGTTTGTAGCATCATGGTCCAAGATCTATGACCTTAATCTAAGAGTTATGTTTTGATCATTATGACCCTAAACTACTCACAACGTCTTGGTATGAATGGTATAGCCTTAAACTAAAAAAAACAAGAGGCACAAATATCTATTAGGTTGAAAAATATGAAATGGAAACCTAAGAAAGAGTCCTAATTTCCCCCATTAGGTCACTCCCATGACTTGGATAGAAATATGAGGACCAAAAGAAATAGGTACAAAGCCAAAATGGAACCACTATAGACCCTAGAAAAAACCTGATTGTGCTTGCTGGACCAATAGTTCTGGAATATTTTTGATCCAAATCTTAAGATCCCTTTTCCTCCTGACCTCCTCTAGGGAGTACCCCATTATGATACACTCTTACACCCCTTCCACCTTCATTAGGTATCCTCATTCACATCGGTTCACACTTCCTGGACACATGGCACTAAGCTGTGTCATGAACATCCCAATCACATGATGTTAAGATGCATGATACATAATCCTCACTGTATGATGTTAAACTATATTTATATCATCCTCACCATATGATGTTAAACTATGTGTCCATTATCCTTACCACATGATGTTAAATTGTGTGTCTACTATCCCTATTGCATGATGTAAAACTATGGAGCACCTTAAGACCTTTCCTGAGAAGCCAATTTCTTCTTCAAGTGTTATTCATATAATGCATCGTTCATGTTCTTCAACCATCACTCAACCCCCAAGATGACACTCCTCTTGGAAGATGAGTCCAACCTTTGTTCATATCGATACTCCCACCCAATGTTCTCAAAATAAATAATGGTGTAATTTCGAGTGTGTTGAACTTTATTCAATCATTACATCAATTAATCTCTATGCTTGAAATATCCCTTAACTTGGATCCCTAATATCCTCCACATCCGAATGGAAACCCCTTTAAGTCATGGTCACATGCCAAAACTATCTCACATATCATCTTGGAAACATAACTTGAAATTCTTATAACAAAATTTTGAGATAGGTCGCATGTTTCAAACATGGTCAGTAGTTAACCCTCATTATTTTCCCATACTTGTAAAAGTGATAATGGTTGTTGTGTTTCAAACATTTTCAACAATTATCCTCCACTATCACACCACCCCTTGTGTTCTAGATCTTAGGCATCTCAGTTCATGCTCTTCATTCCCCTTTGTTTGAGTATAATTCAAAACCCCTGGTGTTACCCCATCTATGTACTAGTGTGCATTGAAAGTAAGTCATATGTTTGGTGAATATAATACTACAACTGAAGCTCCTATTTTGCAGGAAACTCTTGGCGGTCAACCAAAAAATTTAGACCCAAAGTGTTCAGAAATTTCCTAACACTCTCATATGAATGAGAAATCACATAGCCATACATTTTTTCTTACACGATCAAGAATCATGTGGTCTTAGGGATTGATCATTGGTTTTATCATGAGTATGATTAATGTATGATGGTAAAAAGTGTGACAAAAGAAATATCTCCATGCATGAAAGTTAAAAACAAATAAACTTCATTAGTTTGTGAGGGTCATCCACTCACTAAAGTCTCTGCTATTCCCCAGAAAAATGCCCTTATAGATCCAACCTAGTGATCGAACAATCCAACATAGCTAGCCTTTATCACATGGCCTCAAGGATCCACTATACCCTAACAAGATCTACCTCCTCCTCCTTAGCCATAGGATGAAGCTCATCAGCCCTAATCCACACCTAGTCCTACTCATCTTAGTACCTAGCTATCTGAGATATCACCTCTCCTTCTCGATCCTCATCCACTACCATATGATTCTTCAACTAAATAATGACATCTTCTTGGGAATTTATGAAGTTAATACACCCATTCACATTCTTATCAGGATATTGATGATCTTGATCAGCCTCATAGAACTTTCTGTTGCCATTAGATTTCTATTTGTACCAAGCAACATCAAATTGTTGACTCTTTACATGAACCTACTCATCAAGGAATCATGAAACAACATAAGGAGAGTGAAATCTAGTAGTTAAGGGAACCCATATGGCTCACCTGGTATGGATATAGAGTGTGGGTGATGAAATTTTATTCAATCCTCCATGCCCTTCATCATAAGATACGTTTCTATCCAGCTACATCAAACCTAGAGTCGTCTAATTCCTCAGGTGTCATAAGTTTATACTCTAGGAAGACTATGAGGATAACAACATAAGGTTCCTCCTCCAGGATCCTCTCAGATGGGTCAGGCTTTATGTCAAGAGGAGGGTCATCTTCATCTGACCCTTTGTTGGAAACACCACTAATGCCAGCCTCAAGCTCCGCCCCTTCAGAGGCATCACCTATGTCCGTGATAGGCTTCCCTCCTTGGATCATGGATGGATCCTCTTGGATGGTCGGTTCCCCAAGAGTTGGCATAACTATCAAGGGAGGCTCCCTAGGTTCCCCCACCATGGACGCTTATTGGGATCACACCTTCTAGAGAACTTATTGAAACAAAAACATGCAAGTTATCTTGATCAGGGATGAAAATTTGGTAAAACATGAATTATGTAAGGAAAAAAGACTTATAGAGGGTGAGCATTTGTGAAATACATGGTTCCAAAGTTTTGATTGGGAGTTCCATCATATTAGAACCCTCGATTCCAGTTGATAATTAGATTTCTAGAAAATGGCCCTTCAATGCTAGTTAGGTAAGAAATGTATAATAATAGGAAAACATGTCAATGATTTAAACTCAATAGATCCATGGAATTTTAATAAAGACCATGTGGATTGAGATCCAGTCTTACCTCGAGGTAGAGGGATCACAATAATGAGTCACCTCAGGTGATTTGTCTCACCAGTAGTAGACGTCGCTGTCAGGATGCAAAGACATGGTCCTCTATAGATGATTAGTAAGACCGGGGGTTCTAAAGATTCTACTCAGACCTCCTTGTTGGGCCATCCAATTGTAACATCACTGGGTGAAGATTATGAGGCATTCCCACTAGTACCAGTTGGAGCACCCTCATCCCCTATGACTAGGACCCCTTGTTCACCCTTAGATTTTTGTTACATGAGGTAAAACCTGGTTAGAGCCTCTAAAGAAAATAAAAGGTGAAGCATTGAAAGTGATATATGAGTTAAAAAACCAAGATTACCTCACCAAATAGGAGATCATTTAGGACATCATCCTCAGGGGTGACCTGACCACTCTCTTATGGGCCTGACCAGTGGATAACCCCCACGATTTTTCATCATTGGAACCCTATGTATCACCACAAACTAACACCTATTGCATGGATTATTTGGAAGATGTGGTCTCCATAGGATCAGGCTCTCCACTGAACATCACACTCACTAGGATAGAGGGAAGATCAGGTTGTGTATATTGGCATGAACATAAATCCATGGTTACCAGGCATACAAACTCATCATGGAAGTGCACTTTGGTAGTGATCCCAGTGAGCCCCACCTTCTAAATCTTGATCCATTCCTAAGTCAGCCTCCTCCGTAGCTATTTTTCCATCAGGTTCATTCATAGCATCCCCCAAGCCACCCAGATCATGGGGAAAGAATCATTAGAGGTTGGACATAGTAGGTACCACAACTTCTTTCTGGGGGACTCCCTATATTTTCTCATCCTAGACTAAGAGACCTATGCCTGCTCTTACAACCGCTTCGGAGGAAGGAACTCCCATACAAGAGGGGGAGGTGCAACAACACCTTTCATCAAACTCTCTCTAGCCTCAGTTGGATCCCATGATGTCTGGACAACACCTTAAAGAGTATCTCGCCTGCCACTATGCTAATCGTACACCTCGCTTACCAGCGTGATTACCCTTACGCATTGAAACATGATCGTGCTTGGGTATGCCACAACCCAATTGCTCGAATAGGTATAAGATAGGATGACATTGATGTTGTTATACAATCTCATGATGAAATACCTTAATATTTTACTCACGAACATCCACTATAGCTAAAAAAGGATACTAAGAGGTATTTAATAATATATCCCCATGTAAACTATCTTTTTCAGCTGCTAGATGCATCTGAACTGTTGGGCGAATCGAGATGTAGTATATGGATCACAATAGATGTTTTCTTATATCATAGCCACTTGTAATCCACCTTGAAAGTACTTTAGGTACTCCAGCTACTCTAGAATCCCAACAGATTATCCATCATCTAGTTAAACAGTGTTAAGAATGGGAGGGAGTTGAAGTTCATGAAATTTCAAATGCTGATCGTGACCCTGAGTTCACTGAGTGCCACCGGTTGAACCCCGAAAATGTTAAGCAGTGAAAACCGTAGACCAGAATTCAGGTAGGTGATGGTGTTTGGGAATTCATAGCCTCCAAAGTGCACTGCGATCTACCATTCATGAATTTAAATATACCATAGATCCACTGGGGAATTCTACCCATGTGACCCAACGAGTAATAGAGCCATGTCAAAATTGATACCCCAAGGTTTACCTAATTACCATATTCCCTGATTTACACCATCAAAAGAATCCTTGTATGCAAGAACATACATACATACCTCACTAGAAGTATACAAACACTAATAAAGGTGGATATAAATACATTATAGAAGATTTCCAACTCTCATTGCACTACCATGTTGTATCCCCACACTAAAAATTTCCCTCCTCTAAGATCAGCCAGTATGATCCCAATTTCCTACTCTTCTACACTTCAAAGAACTACCTCAATCATCCGAGCATTTTCATGGTTGGATTTTTCTTTAGGAACATCCCCTACCATGTATTGAATGGAATGTGTTGGTGGAAGGGGGGATGCCGCTTCAACACATTGGTCAATGAATCCAGAAGGTGATGTGCTAGAAGGTGGTATTATCCCTATCACCCTAAGCATTTGGTGCTGTAAGGAACTCATAATACTAGAATCTAATTATTAAGATACCATTTATGTAGTTTAGGTTTGATAGGATGACACCCACCTCCCCATGATAGAGGAGGAAGGTATTGGTGTTTGGGGTCCATCAGCTAAGGAGCTCCAACAGCAGCTCCTATTGGCGATACACATGAATCTGGGATGTCCAAACCACCTCATATAGTTCTATGTGGTATAGATTAACCTCGTACTTCTAGAAGGTGAATCATACCCAATATGGCCAAAACCACTCATTAGTAAATTTCCCCCACCTCGCAAATCGCAGTCCTTGTACCAGAACTTGTTGTTTTCCTAGATACTAGTATGGAAGATGCTTCCATAATGATCTAGTAACTCCTCATTCTCTAATTTCTCCCCAGTGACCATTATTTTCCATCCACTTAGAGTGTTGATGGTATTTTCCTCATTCTTTTGATCAGGGTGACCCAAAGTTGTTATATTCTAGTGGGAAAGATCATTGTGCCAGCTAAACTAGAAACACACCATGCTCACTTAAATGGATATAATAGCCACCTCATCCATCAGCCTGAATTTGTATAGTGGTATGTAGTTTCTTAGAAGATAACCTCTCTAGGATTTGGCTAGAAATCCTATGAGTGTATGGTTGTCAGAAATGACCATTCTGGCCTGAGGAATTTCTGGGTTCCTCTCCTTCTCATCCCTCTGGGTGGTGGTAGTAGCATCAATCTTAGATTGGTTTTCTTGGATGGATATTTCCTAAAGATTTTTGGGTTATTAGACTAGATCATGAAAATATTGGATTTGGTTGTGAAAAGTATACCGTGTCTTGAAACTTTGGAAAAGTTCACACAAAAGTCTTTCTGAGTCGCACAAGTTGTTTCATGAAAGTTAGAGTTGCGTGAAATTTTTGTCAAAATCCTAGATTTCATTTAAATTTGAGAGTTCTATGCACTATAGAAGTATTATCATGCACAAAAATTAGAGTACTATACAAATCCTCTCCCCTTATTTATAGGCTTAGGCCCACCTACTTATGCGAATCATGCAACACAGTTATGCAACCCAAGGCGTAACTTTCACGCACACTCATAACTCAACCACTCTCTTCATTATTTACCTCAAAACCTGACCTTTTGGTTCCCTACCAACTTTTATTCTGAGGGGGGGGGGGTTTATTATCACTAAAAAAGGTTTATACCTCCCCCCCAAACAATCAGTTTTGGATGAACAAAACTTGCGACCTGCCCCAAAGGAACATTCTATTTTTTTCGGGCACAATGGAAGCATTTGGTGGTGGGTGATATATTCAAATTTATTTTAAAAAACATTTTCTAAAACCATGAGATAGGTATTTTCATGTGAAATTTATAAATAATTTATTTAATATATGAAGAAATAAATACCCGGGCTTAGAAAATGTCATCGTTGGTAATTATTGATCACCCAAAAGACCCTTTCATATTTCCTTCATTACGCTGTGAGGATCTAATGATATAATACCTCTAGCGGTGATCCACATGTGATCTAATGATCTCTGAGAAACTCCACTTGATCTCCAGGTGCTAGAGCGGAAAATCGAATGTCTTACATTATTGGTTCTTGATTGCTCGTTCTTCAGTATTGAAGAAATGTCTCTTTCACTTCTTGTTCTTGAGAGGGAGTGAAATGGAGGAGTCTAGAGAAAATTAATTGTGCAAAGAAATTATCTATTATCAATTTTTGAATGCAATATATGATAGACATAACCATCTATTTATAGAATTGGGGTTTAGGTTAAAATATTATTTAATTGCATGCTGACCATTAAAATACATTTAAAACCTTTAATAAACCCCATGCTACATAATAATAATATCATTATTATTATTTTTTGTCATGTATCAACTTGCGCAATAAAAATTATTATTTAACAGTCTTGTTAATTAATATTTGTCACCAGATTTGGTCTTGGTCCATTCAAACTCCTCTATCATTTATTAAACAACTGAATAAATATTTTATTCCTAAATAAATATTTTATTCACAATCTAGAGGATAAATATTTATTAAAATATTCAATAAATAAAATAATTATTTTATTCACAATCCATAAAATAAATATTTTTTATATATTCAAGTAATCAAATGAATTATTTATTAATAAAAAATAATTATTTATTACCTTGTGAATATTCGTGATCAATAAAACTTGAATAAAATTATTCCTTGTTCTTAAGAATAATATTTATTCAAATAATTAAATTCAAATAGAATTTAATCAAGATCAGTTAAAACACTTAGCATGTGACCCTCTAGGATTATTTCTTATTGACATTAGGTGGGATTTCCAAAAGTCTAAGATTACTATTTAGCAATGGGTCAAGGAACCCAAGAGAAATAACTTAATGTCGTAATGAAGATGACCACATAAGAATGATCACTGTGTAATATAATCCCTTTGTATCAATATCTCATCAATTAGGTTTCACATCTATGTCACCAACATATATGCTCGATACATATTTTTTTGACTATCTTAAATAAACATGTCGTTACACCATGACCATGGAATTTAGGGTGACTGTTCTATTCCAATCAAAGGGATGCGATGTCAGCTTCTATAAAGATGGAAGGAACAAATCCTTCCTTGACTTATCCATTAATGAAATGTCACTCATGATGCAACTGACATATACAAATTCTCCATTAACTGTTATCATCATAGTTTATGAAATACATATACATACTCAAGTTGTAACATGCATTAATAATAATTTTAAAGTCTAAGGACCATAAAATATGCTCATATATAGGAATATTTGATGACACCAAAACATGCAGAATTCCTTATGGAGGGTTTGTTCTCATAATATCCCATCTTGGAGATTACCAAGTGAAAAATTCATGAGAATAGACTTCATATTCTTATGAGTACTCACACTTTACAGTCTATGTACACCATCATAGTATGTTATCTAAACACAGAAAATTATTTATGAATATAATCATATCACATCAAGGTTATCATCATAATAGGAAAATTCTATGACCTTATCAATGAGACGTATACTCTAGGATATTATTACATTAGATTAAATCATAAAAATGATTAATATATAATAATAATTTTTATTAATATTAAATACACCAAATATACATGGAATAAATATAAAAACATGCAGTCCTAGGACATAAAATTTGACACATTTTGGGGCCATGGAGTAGGGTGAGTGAAATTTTAAAAGGTTTTGTGCAAAGTTGTGGTTCCACGTCCAAAGGACTTGCATGCCAAAGGCAACACTGGGTTCTTCAGATCCTCCAAGTACAAAATTCTTCCCAAGGCACATGCACACAAAAAAGGAATTTTATTTAGAAGACTCCAATTTGAATGACCAAAAAGTTTTTCATGAAAGGAAACATTAGAGCACATAGGTTTCATGGTCAAGCCCTTAGCACCCAAGGCATGTGTGAGAAAAAAAATAAAAATTTGCGCGAAACCCATCACACAACCATTTACTTGTGTGTGAAAGTAAAATTTGAACCAATACCATTGCTTCATGATGTCCTAGAAGCAATGTAATGAGAAGTGCACAACCCTATTCTACACCTAGTGAAGTTGCGTGGCATTGGTCGATTATTTCAACTATAAATAAATCCTCAACCCCACCTTTGAGGAGGCTCTTCGGAAGATGAAGTGAAACTATTGTGTGTGAAAATACATCTTTTCTAAGATAATTCACTACACTAGAAAAAATATACCCTCAAAGGTAGATAACTTGTGTGATAAACCTCCTATGGGACCAAACTTAACTTGGCTGGCAGTTGAGAGATCCTCACGCAAAACCTCCTAATAGATGATCGAGTTTGTGCAAGTGAATCTACCTTTTCACAACCCTAATTTTCATGCAAATAAAAATATTGTGTGCACCGATGTACTCAAAATATATGTCTTTCACTTGTGATATATCCCCTTTCTCATTAAATTTAACTTTTACACAATACAATAAAGTTGCATGCACCAACTTTCTGGTCCCCAACCTGATGTTCCCTATGATTGTAGTGCAACTATTACCCTACATTTTTCTTCTAAGAATAGGTACCCTAATTCATATTACTCTTAAGAATAGGTACAATAATTTTGGGGTTTTTGATTGAAAATCCTCAATGATAGTTCTAATTTCATGTCCCACCTAGAGGCGCATAAGCAATGGTTACATAAGCCCTAAAGGTGGCATCATCATGGGAAACCATCGAATTGTATCTTTAGAAGGTCCTTATGTTGAATCTTACTATCAACTTGAAATGGTCCCCCACTGTGTATAATCCATGAAAATTTCTAATATATATGACATAAAACTTCCTAGCTCTACATCATAGTTATACAACGTTAAACTATATGAAAACATCTGAGATGAAATATGTAAAACTACCCAACTACACGTCCGAGTCATATGAAGTTAAACTACATGACAACATCAGAGATGTAAGATGTAAAACTTCCCAACTCCCTATATTAGTCATATGAAATTAAACTACATGAAAATTTCCAAGATGAAAGATGTAAAACTGCCAAACTCCACATCCTAGTCCTACAACATTAAATTGAAAAACAACATCCTCATCACCGAAGTAAACCATAGACTTACCATATGCGATGAACACAAGATGACCTATTTATAATCATCTTGGGATGACACCTCCTCCACCATAACCCCAAGGATCAATCCTCCTACATCATGTGGCTTATACACATAATCCACACACCATCTCACCAAGGAGCGATCCTCCTATATCATCCAACTTCTATACGTAATCCCTACACCATATCACCAAGGAGTGGTCCTCTTGCATCAGGAAGCTTCAATGTGTAAGACCCACATGATCTCACCAAGGAGTGATCCTCCAACATCAGGTAGTTTCCAAGAATAAATCCCACGTCATCTCTCCTTGACATTCCTTCCATGAAACGAGCATCCTTACCACATGACGCTAAACTATATGGGCTAGCCCTGTCACATGACCTTAAACTGAGGCATCAAACTATATGGGTTTTGATACTTGTCTCTGAAACAGGGTATGTTAGACACCTCCCTAAGGTTCAATCCTGACATAATTAACCATGAAATTATCCCCCTTGGTGGGACACACCAGATCATCTGTTGAGAAATCATCCCTTTTAGGGACACACTCCCCTATCCTCCCCTACAAGGTGTCCTGATCCATATCCACAAGACATTAAACTCATGCCCCGATCCTCACCTAAAGGGTGTCATGATTCATCTCCAAAATACATTAAACTTGTTCCTTGATATTCCTCTATAATGCATCCTAATTTTTCTCCAAAATAATTTAAACTCATCCCCCAATCCACCCCTAGAAGGCATCCTGAGGCATATCTACAAGACATTAATCTCATGCCCTAATCCTCCCCTACAAGGAATCTGGATCCATCTCTACAATATGTTAAGATCATTCCCCGATTCTCCCCCTAAAATGTGTTATGATTCATCTCTATATTATTTTAAACTCATTCCCTATCCATAATACCTACCCCATTCAATTAATGTGGGATGCCTGAGGTAAAAAGCCTCAGAAGACTTATGCCCATGGCATCAATTATCTCACGGATAACACAAGATTACTTGGGATCTATAACTAAGATGCCTCATATGAGATGCCTCTTAAAAGGAGATGAATTTATAGTTTCTCAATATACCAAATGTCTAGACATTCCTACTCACCCTAACCAAAGGCTACTACCCTATTAAGACAAAAATAATGTAATTAACCAACGTCCACCTCAAGATGGCATCGAGAACGAGTTCCAAGAACATGAATTAAACCTATGAAGGAGAACCAGACTAGAAGACAAGATCCAAGGATAAATCCATGGAATGAGGAACCAATATCCCATCACCCCGTTTCAATCAAGGACATCACCGATGAAAGTGTTGAAAGCCACCCGCCTTTGGAAAGCAGGTATGTGGGGCCATAGAAAAGAAGTGTGTCACCACCTGGTGGAGGGATGATGCTAAACCCTAAAAAAGCCTTGGAATTAATATAATGATTAAAATCCTAGGTATAATATAACCATGAGTAATATGAAAGGACCAAAACCACCGAATCAAAACTTTTATGAAAAATGAAACAAATAACACTTAGAAATGATGATTTAAAAAAATAATTATTAATAAACGGGTATTGAAATGTTATTAGTGGACTATATATGATATTATAAGTATTTATATGGTTATGGTATAGAATTATGATAAATTTAAATTTATTATACAGGAGGATAAAATCACTTACAAAGAAATTCAAACATAAAGTAAGAGTTTATTTCCCAATCTCATTTTTATTCGGGATTGTTTATGTTTAAGTCTCTATTGGGGGAATTATATGATCTTTCTATCCAAAACACAATCTAATTTCTTCTCCCATAGTTATTTATTAAAACTATAAGTTTTCCTTTTGTTTTCCTCTTTTAAGTACTGAATATACTAAAAGAATGTTTTAATGGAAAACCAACATTGTTTTCTATTCAGTCGAGAATATTTTTCTTCAATGTCCAAATTTTTATTAAAATGTTTACAATAATGTTTTTAGTATTCTAATTTTATTTTTAAAGTCATTTTACCCATATTTGAATTTATATAATATTTTTTCAAATGAATCTTGTCATTTTTCAAAAGAGGTATTTTTTGATTTTTTACGAAAAATGTGAAAGGAATATTTGCTTTTACATGCATGACATAAATAGAAATTTCCACTATCATGACCACTAAATTATTTGAAGCTTCTATTATAATTTCTCAATATTATTTTCATATAAATTTTTTTCCTTAATATTTTGTAAATTTTTAGATTTTGGAAAAGTGATTTCAAAATGAAAAGGGTATTTTCATCCCAAAATATTCTAAAAATATTTTAAAAGTATTTTCAACTATATAAACATTATTTAGTGAATATTATGATTTAACATGGATTTAATATTTTAACACCATTCAAAATATTACTCTAGATGGATTATGATTATTTTTATATTTATTGATTTAGGTAAATATTAACATTTTGTATACTAGTTTTTCAATATGAATGTTTATATTGATTATGTTTCACCCATTTAATATGATGAATGAATTGGAATTAATAAGTGACGGGAAGGTCCTATTATAGCCCCTCGATGTATCAGTATGTCTCACAAGACAAACTATTTTGGGTATTTGGCATATGCCTTACTTGTTTATATATATATATTTTGAAACATGGACTTGATGGTAAGATTATGATGTCTGATATTATGCATTCTATCACTATGAAACTAGTTGTTTTTTCCATGTGATTATTTATATTTTTATGTTATCCACAAATTTTTTTCCCCTTTATGGTATTAGTTATATGAATATTTGATATTTTTTCTCAGACATATTATTAATGTTTTATTTATTCTATAATGAATTCTAATGTATGCATTCCCATAATGAGCATCTGAGCACACCCTTTTCTTATGATTCCTTTTCCCTAGGATCACATGATGTTTAATATAAATGATATGCAAGGACATGCTAGAGAGAATAATTATGTTCTCAAAGTAAATTCAATTTTGTATTTTATGTTTTCAAAAGTAATGTGGGATTTATGTATGTATATAGTCTCACAATACTACTAAACTATTCATTCCTTTGGTATGCGATCACTTATATCTTGTAATAATGTAGTAAAATAACCACCAACTGTAAGATACTAGACATGGAGTGTTACATTCTTTATTTATATTAGGAGAACAGATCATGGAAATTCTAGATTGGGGATTGTTTTCCTCATATTCTTCTAGTTATTGTTATATATTCTCTTTTTTCTTGGAAAATATCCTTAAACTTGAGATATAGTGGTCAATAATGATGAGGTGTTTTTGGATTAGTGTTATATTGGAACAAGATCTATCTCTATTAGAAAATATGAGTGATATCCTTTGTTCTTCATCAATCATGATATCATTCTTCCTCGGGTGGTGATGGATCGCTGTTTCATTCATCATGAATGAATCCTCTTGATACCGATTAAATAATTGGATTAAAATTCCACTAGTTCTTAATGAAATTGTATGAGATTGATAGGGATTTGGATCAACATTGCTATGGGATGTCTTTTGATAATGAATGTTTGTCGTTGATGGGAATTACAACTAAGGTACATATCTTTGTTGGTTTCTTCTAAGGTTCCAGTTTAATTATATTAATATTTCCTTTGCCTTATTTTGGAATGATAGATATTTTTCCTATAATAAAGTCTAAAGTGTGAGGATAAGCCTCTCTAGGTGGTTGTAGAATGTTTCGACTAGGCTAGGATATTCGACAAGACCTTCGGTTGGTATGCCTTTCAAATTTGGTTTTAAGTATACTTGTGTTTATTTATTTGATTATAATTAAGTTATAATTAATTAATTAAAAATACTTGAGCATGGTTGGAACCTTGTGGTGAAATATGGAGGTCTAATGGTCTTGTATTGACTCAGAAAAGCTGTTGAACTTTCCTTGGATGGATTTGACTCTATTTGAGGTAGGAGGTCATGTGTAATATAACTTATAGTATTATGAATGTTTATTGGCATGTGTTATGAGGTTAAATAACTTGGATGATCAAAATTTGAAATCATAATGTTTTATTAATAATAGTTAGTGCTTAATTAATTAAAAATTCTTAAGTATTAATTAATTAAAGGAACCATGATTAATGTAATTGTAAAAGGTGCCAAGGGCCATGATGGTACCTTGTTTAATGGTTTGATGTTGGCTGCCGAAGGATGATGCTTTACCATTAATCTTTTCCTAGGATGCATCAACCCTCTTGATATATGGTTGTTCTACATGAGACCTAGAGTCTATAGGACCATGTTTGATGTTTTGATCACATGCGTGTTGTAACGACCCAATCTTTTTGAGTAGTATATTAACTTACTCTTATTGTTTTAATAAGATGTTAATGGTTAATGCAGAAAGAGGAGTCGATGGCTTCATCCAGTAGACTCAACCCTTATGAAGCCCACTTATCAGAGCTTGGGAAGGAGGTAGCATCAGTGGGATTCGCTTTGGACCAAGCCCAAGCCGAACTCCAGCGTGTCAAGCTTGAACGGAAACGCCTGCGAGAGAAGTTCAAGTTAGTAGAGATTACTACTAGGGCAATGTTATCTGAGCCTCCCTCAGATTCTCTCACCATAGCACACCTTACACTCAGGTCTTATGCCGGTGTTATAAGGGGCTATGTGACGGGACCCTAGATTCCTTGTGTAGTCCTTTCAGGTGAATAAATTGAGATTTCTTCCTTTAGTGATGTTTGTGAAATTTCAAATGTACAGATAATTTTAGAATGTAATTTATTGATAAATTTTGAAAAAGGGATATTTTGAAATATTTATGTAAACCCTAAATAACTAATTATGTGTAATGATTTTCAAAAAATGGTCTTCTACAAAAGTGTTCATTAAGGAATTTGGAGTCTAATAAGATCAACTTAATTTTTGATGAATAGTAAATTATGAATAGTGATTTTATGCTTAGGATTAGTAATGTGACCAAATGGATTAGTAATTTCACTCAAAGAAAGTTTTAATATATTTTAGACACCTAGATTAAGTAATGTGATTCAATAAAATGGGTAAATACCGGTTTCATAAATTATTATTCAAGTATTAGTTTTTTCGGATGAATAGTGTTTTTTAATTAAAAATTTAATTAAAAATAATTAGAAAATTATTTTTATAAAAATGACTTTATTTTTGAACTCAGAGCATCGATATTATGTTATGGTAATTTTTGGGGTTTTTTATGAAAAAATGAATTTTCAGTGAATAGTGTATTTATTTAAAAATAAAATTAAAAATATTTAGAAAATTATTTTTATAAAATGGAGTTCATTTTTGAAATCATAGCATTGATATTTGGTTAATGTGAAATTTTGGGATTTTTCTGAGAAAGTTGAATTTTCAGTGAATAGTAAAAATACAGTTTTAGGGTTTCGGTATGTTTAATGACATCATAACGGTGTCATGATGATGTCATGAGATCTTTTGAGGGTTGGCCGGCCAAGGGTGATGAAATATTGTTTTTGGGGCCCCATGTGGCCTAACTCCATGATAAATGCCAAGGGAGAGCACATGGGTTTGAGAAAAGCACATGTGAGGTGTCCCTTGGCCATTAATGCTTTGTCCCCTCACTTTCCCTATAAATACCCACACTTTCCTCCTTTAGTTTTCACTCCTAACTCTCCCCCAATGAAGTTCCGGTCTTCTTACCTTCCAAAGAGTCCTCCCAAGGTGCCCCCAATCCCTCAAGGTCCAATCCTTTGAGTTTCAAGAGTCACGTTTTAAGGTAAGGGATCCGACCCCTCTCTTTCTTTTCATGTAATCTCTTTTATGTCATTCCTTTTATGCTCCATGTTTTTATGTGAGAGGATGTTATTTTATATTCCTCTTACTTCCCTTTCATGTTTATATGATGAGATATCCCCTCTTAATCTCATCATTTCATTTTATGAAAGTTTAAGTGACGCCGTTAGGCTGCCGAAATTTTAAGGGATTCTTTCACCCTTCTCATTTTTCAAGTTCGATTTTCATGTCAAGTCTTTCAAGTTCCTTTTTATTATGTTGGGGTATGATCTCTATATCTATCATACTGATCTCTTATGATCATATGATGAGGGACCCTATTTGATCTTGTCAATTCTTTTTATTGAAGTTTAAGTGATGCCGTTAGGCTGCCGAATTTTCATAAGAGAAATCTAATTTTTGTCTTCCTTCCATGTTTTTCATTTCAAATGGTATGTCCTTCAAAATTCATTACCATGTCCATATATCCTTCTATTTCTTTCCCCTACTGTTTTATGGATCATTTATGAGTGGGTGACCCATGTCCCCTCTCTTTTCAATGTTTTCTAAAACCTTGTAACATAGCCGTTATGCTGCAGAATTTTCATCTCAAAATGCCTCTCTCTTTTCTCAAAGTTATTTTATGTTATAAAGTGAATACTCAAAGCTCTTATTTCTACAAGGGTATTCACATATATATCAAAATTTTCTATTTTGAATTCTGGGATTTACATACATGATACCCACTTTCCCTTTTCGTGGGTTTAAAGTGACGTAAAGATCATGTCTTTAAAGCAGTTTTTAAAACGTTATGATTATGAAATGAAACCCATTTATTTTATGCTATGTGGGTTATTTATGAAATGTTTGATGATGGTATATGTGGCTCACATGATAATAAAGGCAAATTTAAGGGTGCGCCCTGATAGCGCTCCAATGCATTGGGTAATGATGTAACCACTAGAGATTACAATTTTCACGATACCTTGGTGAATAACCTTGGTAATTTTCAAATGACACCTTGGGGATGGACCTTGGTGATATGTTCATGATTGTCTATGTTAAATGATGTAGCCACATCTTCAAGTTATAAAAAATGTTATTTTTATTATGAAATACCTCATGATTTCTTTCTCATGCCTTAAAGTTCATTTCATGTCCTTATTGAAGTATCTCAAGTTCACATGTAAAATGTTCCTCTTGTTTCCCTTACTGGACCTTCTGCTCACCCTTTATTTTGATGTATGTCCCCAGGTTATGAGATGCAGTAATGAACCTAGAATGAAATTAAGGAGATGCCTTTCAAGTGTTTAAGAAGAATGTTTTATGTTGTTTTCATGTATTATGTTCCTGGTTTCCAAGACACTAGACCTTAAAGATCATCAGTTTTGTGTAATGTAATGAAAGTTTATGTTATAAAATGGCGGGATGCTATAGTTGGTATCAAAGGAAGGTTTAGTTATTTGTGGAAATTAGGATATAAAAACTTTAGGAAGAACCCTATAGAAAAGTTTAAATATAGGAAAACTTCCTGGTATTTTGGTAAGTATTGAGTAAGTGGTCTATCAAACAAATACATCCCTGTCTGGATACGAGCAGGTAGAGGCGGCTCTGGCAGAGATGTACATAGGGGTAAAACCCGAAAACACCGCTTTGATCTAGACTCGAACGGGAACTGGTGCACGATAACGGGCCTTGCTGCACTCTTGGTTACGACACTCCCGGGGGATATGTTTGGTCAATCACATGCTTTTTATGAATCATTATGAAGGAATTATAGAGAACTATAATTGTCTAAGCACGAAGTCTTAGTTAAAAGATTCATAAATGAAATAAGTTTCTCACTAAGGTTTTATTCTTTTAGAAAATGGCGGGCAATAGAAGAAACCGTGCAGATGATGACCGCAACGCACCATGTGATGACGACCCTCCGATGGAAGCCGGAATGGAAACATTCATGCGAATGATGAACCAACTGACTCAAGTTATGAGTAATAACTTGAATCAAGCTAAGAGGCCGACCTCACCACGAAGGGAACAACTTTCTGTTGAGTCCTTCATGCGTCAACGACCGCCAACATTCAGTGGATCTACTGACCCATTGGTTGCGGAACAATGGATAAGCTCCATTGAAAAGATCTTTTCTGTACTTCATTGTTCGGAACAAGAAAAAGTCACCCTTGCTGTTTACCGCCTAGAGGGAGAAGCTGATCAGTGGTGGTCACTGATCAAAAACACGAAGCCACGAGGAGAGATGGAAGCTATGGGGTGGGAAGAATTTCGGGGTATTTTCTTTAACAAGTATTTCCCTCGTTCCATGAGAACGAAAATGGAGAAAGAGTTTCTCGAGCTGAAGCAGAAGGAGAACAAATCTGTCGGAAGCTATGAGATGAACTTCACAAGGCTTTCCCGTTATACCTCAAGCTTTGTCATGGACCCTAATGGGAAGGTTGATAGATTCTTTGGCGGACTACGACCACATCTGCGGAAGAATCTAGCCAACAGGGACTATGATAGCTATGAAGAAATAGTCCAAAGTGCTATGAAATTTGAACTAGAGTTTGGGGAGACACAATGGTCTCACAAATCTAATGAGAAGAAGAGAACTCTAGAAACAAGCCTGGGAAGAAGTTTTGATCAAGAAAGAGGTGGAAAGCATATGCAACATGCCACATGCAATAAATGTGGGAATAAGCATCCGGGGAACTGCTTGATCAGAAGTGGCAAGTGCTATAGGTGTGGAAAAGAAGGCCATATTTCTCAGAATTGTCGTGGTGATGTGAAGCTTCAACTTCCCAACACTAACGACAGAGGAAAGATGGTTCTAGCCCTACCCGAAGTCACATGCTTCAAGTGTGGACAGCTTGGGCACTTTTCTAATCAATGTCCAAATCCGAGGGCGGTGGAGGGGAATCACCATCAACCTCAGCAGAGGCCAAGGGAGAAAGGTCGTGCTTTCGCTATCACAACAACTGAAGTTGAAGTTCCGAACGATGTGGTAGCAGGTACTCTTGTTGTCCTCTAAAAACTAGAAAGTGATTTATTTGATTCTGGTTCTACACATTCCTTTATTTCTTCCAAGTTTGAAAAGAATATAGAATCAATCCCCGAATTGCTTGAGGTAGAGTTGTCAGTCAAGACTCCAAGTGGGATTATCCATGCATCAACAGTGTTTAGAGACTCTAGTGTTTACTTTGGTGAGCACAATCTTATCGCAAATCTAGTAGTCATTCCCATGATGGAATTCGACGTTATACTAGGGATGGACTGGCTGTCAAAGTATAATGCTAAGATCAAATGCAGAAGTAAGGAAATCTCAGTAGTCTTGAATGAACGACCTACAGTTATCTTCCGAGGAGAGATATCCCGAACTGATCCCTATCTAGAAGCACCTCCTATAGCTTTCTTTATGGAGTTAATCGGTGATGAGGAAGAAGGGAAAGGGAGCATACAAATTGAAGATGTTCCGATTGTTCAGGAATACATGGATGTATTTCCTGAGGAGTTGCCTGGACCTCCCCCAGAAAGAGAGGTAGAGTTCTCCATTGAACTCGTACCTGGGTCTCAACCGATATCAAAGACTCCGTATAGAATGGCAAATGTGGAGCTAGAGGAGCTAAAGAAACAACTCCAAGACTTGTTGGAGAAGGGGTTTATCTGACCGAGTGTGTCTCCTTGGGGAGCACCAATTCTCTTTGTGAAGAAGAAGGATGGATCAATGCGGCTATGCATTGATTATAGAGAACTGAACGGGATCACAGTGAAGAACAGATACCCTCTTCCAAGAATTGATGATTTATTTGACCAACTTCGTGGGGCTCAATTCTTCTCTAAGATTGACCTTCGATCTGGTTATCATCAACTGAGGGTGAAGAAGGAAGATATTCCAAAGACTGCCTTCCGATCAAGATATGGGCATTATGAGTTTACTATTATGCCCTTTGGCTTGACTAATTCTCCTGCTATTTTCATGGATTTGATGAATAGAGTCTTTAAGGACTACCTTGATAACTTTGTGGTAGTTTTTATTGATGATATTTTGATATATTCAAAAAGTCGTGAGGAGCATGAAGATCATCTGAGGGTTATTTTGAAAACTCTACGGAAGGAGAGGATCTTTGGGAAGTTCAGCAAGTGTGAGTTTTGGTTACAACAAGTGGCTTTCTTGGGGCACATCGTAACCAATGAAGGAATCTCGGTTGACCCTGCAAAGACAATGGTTGTGGAGGAGTGGCCTCAACCCACAACAGTAACTGAGATTCGTAGTTTCCTTGGTTAGCGGGATATTATAGGAGGTTTGTGAAAAACTTTTCACGGCTTTCTAATCCACTAACCAAGTTGACTCAAAAAGGGGTTAAGTTCATATGGACAAAGGAATGTGAGGAAAGTTTCCAAGAGCTGAAGAAGAGATTGGTTACTGCACCTGTGTTAACACTACCCTCTATCGGAGAAGGATTCGTTATTTTTAGCGATGCATCTATGAAAGGGCTTGGGTGCGTCCTCATGAAAAATGACAAAGTAATTGCTTATGCATCTCGACAGTTGAAGATTCATGAGCAGAATTATCCTACACATGATCTAGAGCTGGCGGCAGTTGTTTTTGCTCTAAATATATGGAGGCACTATCTTTATGGGGAGAAATGTGATATATACATTGACCAACAAAGTCTAAAGTATATTTTCACAAAGAAAGAATTGAACATGAGACAAAGGATATGGTTGGAGCTTATTAAAGACTATGATTGTTCAATACACTATCACCCTGGAAGAGCAAACAAAGTCGCGGATGCATTAAGCAGGAAAGATCCTGTTGTCCTGGAAACAATGAGGATCTTAGGAGATCCCTTGATTAAAGATCTAGTAAAACTGGACATGGGAATTATGAGGAAAGGGACATCATCAACCCTATCCCAAATGATTTCCCAACCTTCATTACTAGAGAAGATCAAGAAGGCTCAAAAAGAAGATCCTTTGCTGCAGGAGAAGTTCGAGGCTGTAAAGGATGGGAAGTTCCCTGATTTCAATATTGATCAAGAAGGTGTATTGAAATTTCGTACAAGACTATGTGTTCCATCTATTCTGGAGATAAAGAAAGAACTGATGGATGAAGCTCATAGCTCTACTTTCTCTATACATCCGAGAAGCACTAAGATGTATAGAGACCTTCGTGATCATTATTGGTGGGATAATATGAAGATGGAGATTGCCGATTACACTACAAGGTGCCTAGTGTGTCAGCAAGTAAAGGCAGAAAGACAACTTCCTAAGGGGATATTACAACCGCTACCCATACCAGTATGGAAGTGGGATAATATCACCATGGACTTTGTAACTGGTCTCCCGAAAACATCCAAAGGAAACAATGCGATATGGGTTATTGTGGACCGTCTCACCAAGACAGCCCATTTTATCTCTATTCGGGAAGATTTCTCTCTGGATCAGCTCGCCAAGATATACGTGAAGTAAGTGGTAAGGCTGCATGGGGTACCACTATCCATCGTATCTGATCGTGACCCAAGATTCACATCAAAATTCTGGAGAAGTCTTCAACATGCTCTGAATACTGAATTGAATTTTAGTATGGCCTATCATCCTCAAACTGATGGCCAATCTGAAAGGACTATTCAGACACTCGAAGACATGTTGAGATTATTCTCAATGGAATTTAAAGGTGGATGGGATCAACACCTCCCATTAGTGGAGTTCTCCTATAACAACAGCTTCCATGCGAGTATTCAGATGGCACCCTATGAAGCTCTGATTGGAAAGCGGTGTAGAACTCCTACTTGTTGGGATGAAACTGGTGAGAGGAAGCTTCTTGGGCCTGATCTTGTGCAAGAAATGACAGAACAGGTTCATGCCATCCAACAACACATAAAAGATGCTCAGAGTCGGCAGAAGAGCTATGCTGACAATCGACGAAGAAACTTGGAGTTTGGTGTTGGTGACAAAGTCTTCCTTCGAATCTCTCCATGGAAGAGAGTCATGCGGTTTGGGAAGAAAGGGAAGCTCAGCCCTAGGTACATTGGCCCCTATGAAATCCTTGATCGCATAGGAGCAGTGGCCTATCGTCTAGCACTTCCACCGAACCTAGCTCAAGTTCACAATGTCTTCCATGTATCTCTCTTGAGGAAGTACATACCCGACCCTTCGCATGTACTGAACCCAGGGGTGGTACAACTATAACATGACCTCTCTTATGAGGAGCAGCCAGTGGAGATCTTGGACCGTAGAGACAAGGTCCTACGAAACAAGACTACCCACCTTGTGAAAGTGTTGTGGAGGAATCCTAAATATGAAGAAGCGACTTGGGAGCCTGAGGAAACGATGAAGCAAAAGTACCCTCACCTTTTCGACTAGGCCTCAATATAAATTTCGGGGACGAAATTTCTTAAGGGGGGAAGAATGTAACGACCCAATCTTTTTGAGTAGTATATTAAGTTACTCTTATTGTTTTAATAAGATGTTAATGGTTAATGCAGAAAGAGGAGTCGATGGCTTCATCCAGTAGACTCAACCCTTATGAAGCCCACTTATCAGAGCTTGGGAAGGAGGTAGCATCTGTGGGATTCTCTTTGGACCAAGCCCAAGCCGAACTCCAGCGTGTCAAGCTTGAACGGAAATGCCTGCGGGAGAAGTTCAAGTTAGTAGAGATTACTACTAGGGCAATGTTATCTGAGCCTCCCTCAGATTCTCTCACCATAGCACACCTTACACTCAGGTCTTATGCCGGTGTTATAAGGGGCTATGTGACGGGACCCTAGCTTCCTTGTGTAGTCCTTTCGGGTGAATAAATTGAGATTTCTTCCTTTAGTGATGTTTGTGAAATTTCAAATGTCCAGATAATTTTAGAATGTAATTTATTGATAAATTTTGAAAAAGGGATATTTTGAAATATTTATGTGAACCCTAAATAACTAATGATGTGTAATGATTTTCAAAAAATGGTCTTCTACAAAAGTGTTCATTAAGGAATTTGGAGTCTAATAAGATCAACTTAATTTTTTATGAATAGTAAATTATGAATAGTGATTTTACGCTTAGGATTAGTAATGTGACCAAATGGATTAGTAATTTTGCTAAAAGAAAGTTTTAATATATTTTAGACACCTAGATTAAGTAATGTGATTCAATAAAATGGGTAAATAACGGTTTCATAAATTATTATTCAAGTATTAGTTTTTTCGGATGAATAGTGTTTTTTAATTAAAAATTTAATTAAAAATAATTAGAAAATTATTTTTATAAAAATGACTTTATTTTTGAACTCAGAGCATCGATATTATGTTATGGTAATTTTTGGGGTTTTTTCTGAGAAAATGAATTTTCGGTGAATAGTGTATTTATTTAAAAATAAAATTAAAAATATTTAGAAAATTATTTTTATAAAATGGAGTTCATTTTTGAAATCATAGCATTGATATTTGGTTAATGTGAAATTTAGGGATTTTTCTGAGAAAGTTGAATTTTCAGTGAATAGTAAAAATACAGTTTTAGGGTTTCGGTATGTTTAATGACATCATAACGGTATCATGATGATGTCATGAGATCTTTTGAGGGTTGGCCGGCCAAGGGTGATGAATTATTGTTTTGGGGGCCCCATGTGGCCTAACTCCATGATAAATGCCAAGGGAGAGTACACGGGTTTGAGAAAAGCACATGTGAGGTGTCCCTTGGCCATTAATGCTTTGTCCCCTCACTTTCCCTATAAATACCCACCCTTTCCTCCTTTAGTTTTCACTCCCAACTCTCCCCCAACGAATTTCTGGTCTTCTTACCTTCCAAAGAGTCCTCCCAAGGTGCCCCCAATCCCTCAAGGTCCAATCCTTTGAGTTTCAAGAGTCACGTTTTAAGGTAAGGGATCTGACCCCTCTCTTTCTTTTCATGTAATCTCTTTTATGTCATTCCTTTTATGCTCCATGTTTTTATGTGAGAGGATGTTCTTTTATATTCCTCTTACTGCACTTTCATGTTTATATGATGAGATATCCCCTCTTAATCTCATCATTTCATTTTATGAAAGTTTAAGTGACGCCGTTAGGCTGTCGAAATTTTAAGGGATTCTTTCACCCTTCTCATTTTTCAAGTTCAATTTTCATGTCAAGTCTTTCAAGTTCCTTTTTATTATGTTGGGGTATGATCTCTATATCTATCATACTGATCTCTTATGATCATATGATGAGGGACCCTATTTGATCTTGTCAATTCTTTTTATTGAATTTTAAGTGACGCCGTTAGGCTGCCGAATTTTCATAAGAGAAATCTAATTTTTGTCTTCCTTCCATGTTTTTCATTTCAAATGGTATGTCCTTCAAACTTCATTACCATGTCCATATATCCTTCTCTTTCTGTCCCCTACTGTTTTATGGATCATTTATGAGTGGGTGACCCATGTCCCCTCTCTTTTCAATGTTTTCTAAAACCTTGTAACATAGCCGTTATGCTGCAGAATTTTCATCTCAAAATGACTCTCTCTTTTCTCAAAGTTATTTTATGTTATAAAGTGAATACTCAAAGCTCTTATTTCTACAAGGGTATTCACATATATATCAAAATTTTCTATTTTTAATTCTGGGATTTACATATATGAGACCCACTTTCCCTTTTCGTGGGTTTAAAGTGACATAAAGATCATGTCTTTAAAGCAGTTTTTAAAACGTTATGATTATGAAATGAAACCCATTTATTTTATGCTATGTGGGTTATTTATTAAATGTTTGATGATGATATATGTGGCTCACATGATAATAAAGGAAAATTTAAGGGTGCGCCCTGATAGCGCTCCAATGCATTGGGTAATGATGTAACCACTAGAGATTACAATTTTCACGATACCTTGGTGAATAACCTTGGTAATTTTCAAATGACACCTTGGGGATGGACCTTGGTGATATGTTCATGATTGTCTATGTTAAATGATGTAGCCACATCTTCAAGTTATGAAAAATGTTATTTTTATTATGAAATACCTCATGATTTCTTTCTCATGCCTTAAAGTTCATTTCATGTCCTTATTGAAGTATCTCAAGTTCACATGTAAAATGATCCTCTTGTTTCCCTTACTGGGCCTTCTGCTCACCCTTTCTTTTGATGTATGTCCCCAGGTTATGAGATGCAATAATGAACCTAGAATGAACTTAAGGAGACGCCTTTCAAGTGTTTAAGAAGAATGTTTTATGTTGTTTTCATGTATTATGTTCCTGGTTTCCAAGACACTAGACCTTAAAGATCCTCAGTTTTGTGTAATGTAATGAAAGTTTATGTTATAAAATGGCGGGATGCTATACGTGTGCATGCGTAGCCCATGGGACCATGTGTGATGATTTTATTCCACAAGTTTACTTAGGTATCCTAATAGATCATGTAGCTACTATGACTCTTGATGACATTCCTTACTCTTGTTTTATTGAGTGTAATTATGTATCATGTTATATGATGTTTGATGATGATCACATGTTATGTTTGATGCTAAAAATATCTCATGATGACATACTATTCTATGACTTGTATTATATACCATATCATTAATGTTTCCTTGGACTTTTGAGGCATTTATTTGGAACTCTGGATAGGTGGATCATCTTGAAATGGTTATCCCCTAAAGTGGTAGTATACACAGTTTGCAATGATGGAGGTGATGAACCTGTGCACAGGGTTGGGGAATGATGGCTTGGGGTCCTAACTTGAGGTAGCGACATTAAGGGAATGATGGCCTAGAGGCCTGAACCGAGTCATAAACAGAGTACGATGACCTAGATGATTAACCAGTGATGGGTTCAAGGTATGATGGTCTAGAGGCCTAGACCGTGATGGAGCTAGGGTATGACAGTCGGGAGGCCTAACCTATAATGGACCTGGGATATGATGGTCTGGAGGCCTAACCTAACTCAATGCCTTAATAATGATGATGTCACATACATGACTTATTTTAAAGTTAAATTTCATTTAATTTTCATTTATGATTTGTTTTTGGGGTTTGTCAAGCTTTTATGGTGGAATTGGTGAGTTTTTATGAATTGGGCCAAACCGTGAGTCCAATTCCAGATTTAAAAATAAATTTTGTTTCTTTTATAACTTTTTCAATTTTTAATATTTTTCACCCATTCAAGTTCCTAAATGTTCTACCCTGATATAGAAACACCACCATTGTAGTTTGGAGCCTTTAGAAAACCATAAACAAGTTGTATATGGGTTTTTATTTAAGGGATTGGGCCTGCCCGAAAGCCCCATTCCAGTTTTAAAAATAAATTTTGTTTAATTAATAACTTATCCAATATTAAGTCTTTTTCGGTGATTCCAAGCCCCAAACACTCCCCTTGAACCCCGTCCCGTGTCCCATATCCTCCCACCCTCTTTGCAGATCATTTGCATCTCGGTTTAGGTCGAAACTTTTGAAGCACTCACATTTCGGGCAGATTAATAAAGGTAATTTGTTTCCTTCATAAATCCTTCAATTATCACTCTTTTTTCCCCATTAAAATTCCTACATGGTCTCATAATCCTTGTTCTAACATCCCGGGAATGGTTGGATGATTTTAGATTCAGATTCTGGTGGATTTTGGGTCGTTTTATTCATGATTGTTTTGAGTAATTGTTTCTCTCTTCAATTTTTCATTCTCCTTAGGGTTTCCTCCCTCTTTCATTATATTCTAAAATGTCCAGAAGTTAGGGTTCAATCCTAAGGTCTGATTTGGTATCTTTTGGGTCAATATTTGGTGGTCTAGGTGTGGATTTATATTCCTTGTGGTGCGGCGGTGGTGCGCTTAAGGTTTCGCACCAAGTTTTGAGGGTTTCGACTCAAAAGGTAGGTGATTCCATGTGTAGCCATTTTATGATGAGTTAGCTTGCATGAATTATTAATTTAGCATGTTTATAATCTGTTTTATGTGCTGTGAAAACAGTTTTGATGGATTTGGTTAAACATTTAATTTTTTAGTTGCATTATAGCTTGAAATTGGGTACTTTTCATGTGTGACTCTTGGGGTAATGTTTGGGTTTAGTTTATAACATATGAAAGTGATTTATTAGTCTTGAAAGGGGATGCCAATTCTGGTTTGTTAATTCATTATTGTCATGTTGGCCTTGAAAGTAGGTTTTTTTAATGTGTTTAAGGTGTAAAAACCTGTTGTACTTCTTGAAGATGATTTATGAAAATGTGTGTTTTTCATGTGTATCTTTGTGGTATTATTTGATGTATTTTTATAACATTTGGGGGTGGTTTAATAATTGTTTTAGGGCTGAAAAATTATGTTTTGGATTGGTATTGGTATGATTTTGCTTTTAAATCAGGGTTTTGAAATGGGTTTAGTGTGCAAACAATGGTTATACCTCTTGGGTTTGTTTTATAAAAATTGCAAATGTTTTATTTGGTTAAACCAAGTTGGGAAATGGTGTATATGTACTGTTTGGGTGAGTGTGTTCACCTAATGTGGGTTTTTTAATGGTAAAGTGGTGATTTGAGATGTTAAACATTTTTAGAATTTTTTATAAATTGTCGAAATGTTTTACTAAATTGTGTTTTGTGTGCGAAACACAGGTGTGGGATATTTCATTTGAGTTTATTTATAAATTGAATTGTGAAGGTGAGAAGGGTATTGTGTGACATGTGTGTGGTCTGTTATGTGAGTTTAATATCTTGTAATGGTTTTATAAATTTTTTTAATGGATTTGTGGAAGTGTTAAAGAAATGTGAAAAGTGTTGTAGGCAATTTGGAGTGAGTTTGATTTCAAAATGCATTTGAATGAAAAGTGGAATTTTTGACTTGCATGATGTACATGGGGCTGTTTGGTTAATTTGTTATGTGGAAGTGATATTTGCATGTGAAAACTATACTTCTTGGATTGCTGAACTTGTTTGAGCACAAAGGGAAAACCCGGGTATCTAGGTGGGTGGACGTGTACTAGTATGCTAGTGAATCCGTGGGGTTTGGCCTCAGTTTCACTTAGCAATATTGATGCTTAAAACTATAACTAAACTATGATGATGATGACTGGGGACCACTAGGTTATGGGTATGTTCCCTACTAGTGGCTCGTGCACGAGAATGAATATTTTTGATGGTTACTCTCACCGAGATATGGGGTACCTGGGACCCACAGCTAGCTAGTGCCTAGGGGTTATTTCCCATTGATTGTGCTCACTGGATACATTGTTCTTACCGTCAGTATATGGTATGAGAGGCTGGAAAATTCAATAGTTATGGTATTTATTTTAAATGTTTTTATTCTTTAAATTATCCCACCTGAAAACTGTTTTTATTTAATGTTGCATCTTTTAGAAATTTTAACTAGCAACTCATGTCTTTGAAAACTTGCATGCTTTTCGCCATTAAATGTTTATCACATGGAATCTATTAGTGGTGGTATCCTACTGGGCCTTCGCTCACACCCTACTTACACCTTTGGGTGTAAGTAGATTTGCTTATTTTATGTCACAGGTTTGGGTACAAGATTTATGCCATTGATTCAGGTTTTTAGTTGTCCATTGGGATACAGTGTCGTGGAGATAGCTTGAGGGCGATGCCTCTTTCCTTGTGGAGGTTATTGGGCTGTACTTATTTGGTTATGTACCATTGTAATTTTATTTAAACATAGTTTTAACTTATGTATTTCAGTTCTGAAATTTCGTAAAAGACAGTTTTAGTAAAAAAAAATCCAGATTTGTTCTATTGAGTTTGTTTGTTGTTTAATGTTTATAAAATCGGGTAAATCGTTCCCAATCATCATGATATGATACCCGGGCACTTGTGCCAGCCCGTGGGGATCGGGAACACTCCTCGGGTCATGTCACAGGATGGGTTTGGTTCCAGTTTTGGCGGTGACCAGATTCGGTTCGTGACAGATGAGATACATCATATGATTATCCTTACATCATGAATCTAAAGCAGGTACTATCAGGGGTTTGGGGTGGCTTAGTAAGTGCATGACCACTCATCAATTGGGTGTTTATTACTTACTTGAGGTTCAGTTATTTATTTTATTCTTGTGTAGTTTTTATATTTCATGTTTAATTTTTTTTGATATTATCACATGCATGAACACTGCATATTACTGGTTGGGTACAAGACTGTGTGGGTGGTACCCTACTTAGTTTATTCACACCTTTCTCAGGAGGCCATGTAACTTTGGTACTCGAGTAGCCCTCACTTATTGTAGGAATAGGTTGGGCTAAGTCCCAAGTTGATAATTGAGAGGTATAGATCACTACAATCATGGAGACTAATATGAAGAAAGGCTAGGTGTTTTAGATACCCTTTTTACTTTTGTAATTTTCTATTTTGTACCTGTAATTGGTCTGTTGGGCGATCCGCATTCTGTTTTTAGTTATAACTATTTGAGTTTGTTGTTTAGGAATCCATTCATGATTTATTATATGATATTAGTATCTTCATAGTTTAACTATTTATTTACATATTTGTTTCTTTATCTGTTATTGTGCACTTATATGG
Source organism: Viscum album (assembly GCA_963277665.1). Classification (NCBI taxonomy): domain Eukaryota; kingdom Viridiplantae; phylum Streptophyta; class Magnoliopsida; order Santalales; family Viscaceae; genus Viscum; species Viscum album. The sequence goes on from OY728148.1 coordinate 1,946,608,666, forward strand.
AGGATATACTCTCCCCATGATCCAACTTAGCTCCTTTCTACTAGTAGGAATCTTCTGGTATACAAGAAGGTGCACCTAAGTTCATGTTACATTCCATCTTAGACCTGGTGATTTATGTTAGGATGTTATAGGTGACACTAAATTTTAGAAAGAAAAATATTCTAAACCAATATCCCAATCTGAAGAAGGAAACACTATATGCGAGGAAGGTGGAAGTTACCAATTGGTGCCCCAACCCATACCCCAATCTGATGAAGGTGGAATGTGGATAGTGGTGGGTGGTATTGAATATAATAATGGAGTCCATCAGTGGACTATGTGATAATATATACAATGTATAATGTTTCCTAAACAGTGGAAATAAATTAATGATGTAACTTGTTGACCTTATTAATAATCCACCCACTCTATCCAAAACACTATATGAACTCAAAAAAACCTCCCCATATTTCAAAGGATTTCATGTAAGGCCCCAAACTTAAACATTACATAATCTTGAGTTTCAGTCATGAATTTACTTTAATTCACTTTTAGTATATTTTTAGGTTTATAGTTTTAGAGAATTATATCACAACTCATACATTACAAAATGGACACTTCTGATTAGTATTCATTTTTTCCATAATATAAAACATTTAAAATAAATAATGACTTATTTTCAGGGAAAATATTCATGAATTTCAACTTGAATTATTACTTTAACTTACCTATCCTTAAATCTTATGAAAAACATTTAAAACATGGTATGAGCACAAAAATCTCAGTAAGGGATACACAAAAAAGGAAAACTGTTAGTCCTTTGAAAAAAATGAAACCTCATACAATTTTTAACTTTATCTTTAAATTTATTTGATCATATGAAATAAAAAAATTTCATATGAAAAGAACACACACTATTTTACTCAAAGAATATAGGTGTATAAAATCAAGATATACCTCAATGAAAGGAGATTGAGATGAAGTCCCTTACCTTTAGTTTGATTCATCACCCATGTCTTCATATTACTAAATAATAAACTTATATTAATTATTTACCTAATTTTGAACCTTTTTTCAGGTTTATTATTACTTTCATTTCACTTATTACAATGTTATTTACAATTACTTAATCAATTAAGTTTAAGTTGGATGTTTTGACCATATTCGGTTTATGTTTCAAAAACTTCTTTGGAAGGTAAAATATTGTCAAAGTGGTAATTATTTAGAAATACACAGAATAATAATCATGAAATAATTATCATATTTATAAATAAATTATAATTTTAAAACCTATACTGGAATATGGTTATGAAAAATGAACTAACATTATGATCATGGAGACGATAGGCCGAACGTACGCATGAGTAACATTTCCATTTTTCAATGATCATTATAGAAAAAAGGTAAGTAAAATTTATCTTTCCATAATCAACATTATATAATAAATTCCATAATATTAAACTATATATAATTATATATATCATTCTTGTAATTTGGTGATGAAAAAAGTAATCATATCTCTTTGAGGAAGCCCTCAAGTCCATGATCGACGTTATCATTTTTTCCAGTTAGTGAAAAGGAAAAAAGAAAAAGATATATTATAATAAAATAATGAAAAATATGAAATTAGTATCATAATATTTCATTTATATCACAGATATTCTACATCTATACCCTTATAACCTTCCATATAACGAGTTAGTGAAAACTAATCACATCGCTTCACAAGGTGGTAGTTCACCGTACACATGAACAACATTATCGTATCCCTTACTTATTGGAATATAAAAATGGTATATAAAATATAAAGACTTTAGAGGTATAATTATGTTATAAATATAATATATAAACTTTATATCCATCATTATACCCAACCGTGAGATGTGGTAATGGAAAAATGAATGACATTGTTTCACGAGCTGGTAGTTCGCCATAAACACTAATAGTGATTTCACAACCCATTTGATGGAAGTGTGTGTGGGTGTAGGTACAAACCTTAACATAACAAAATATTAGTATATTTAATATAATTATGTTATTAATAATCATGGTATAATAATAATTGGATATGTATGAGTATGAAATAAAATAAAAATGCTCGTTGATAAACATTACCTCTTCTTTAGGGATCTCCCTTTGGTTTTCACTAAAAGCCTTAATTGGTTAGATTTATACCAAAATTAATGATTATAGTTTAGGGAAGGGTATTTGGGAAGTTATTTTTCTTTGTATTTTCTAAACCAATTGGTTTTAAATGTGTAAAGAGAGGGGAATAGGGGGTGGCCTTTTATAAGTGAGATGAGTGGCACACTTGTAATTTTTATGAAAGAGTGAATTCGAACTGTAGTTTTTTCATGTCAATAGGCCACCATAATGAACAAAAATAGATACTAGATGGGATAAGGTCTAAATATTTCCATAAAATGGGTGTTGGACATGTTTATAAGTCATTTTCCACTTAATATTAAAGTTTAACCAATACGTAAACTCATTTTTACCTTAGTCGCCGCAATTAATTTTAATTTACTTCACTAATATATTTTGTAAAAAATTAAGTTAAAAATATTAGAAATTTTAAATTATTATGATTAAAAATATAGAATTATTTTTTCCAAATTCAATACGCATAATTTAAAAAATTTAATTTAATATTAATCTCGCAAACACGGTGAGAAAACTGATTTTTGTAGAGATTATTTTTTAGGAAAAGATGATTCTATATTAAATCTATGACAAGTAATAATCATTACATGATAATAAATTAACATTTATTAATATATAATCAATAAAATTAATTTATTACATTCTTAATTAGGTATTATTTTAATTAATTAAAAAGGAGAAACATTATGTATTTTAAAATAGTTTTTAGAAAAACTTGTTTTAAAATCCCAAAAAACTTTATACTAAAAACCAATATAAAGTTGATTCAAAATTAATTAATTTGATTAAATATAACTAAATAATACTTAATTCACTTTAAATCATATTAAAAACATATTGGGTCCATTAAATTACTTAATTTATTTGAAGTAAAAGAATTATAAAAATTGGTATTTTTCTCTATTTACTAAAAAATAAATATTTTTTGAAAAATAAAAAAATTCACCCAAATTAAATTTTTATTTTATTATTTTGAAGATTATATTCATTTTTTAAAATTAAAATTTTAAAATTTTGAGATTAATCTTTTAAATAAAACCTTATAATAAAATTTTTTATTCAAACTATTTCCTTTTTTGATTAAAAATTACTTAATATGTTTACAAATAATATAACTATTTAATTAATATTAATAAATATGAAAATGATTTATTCTATAATTAACTAGGTTGTTACATCCTTCAACCCTTTTATAAATTTTACCCTCAAAATTTTATTCAAATTTTAAACAAGTGGGGATATCCTTCTCTCATAGCATTTTTAGATTCCCATGTTGCCTCTTCCACCATATGATTTTTCCATAAAACCTTAACATGGAAAATCAACTTATTATAAAATAATTTCTCTCTAAAGTCAATAATATAATTATTTTATTTATCATAATATAATTTATCTTCCAAATTAACTACTTTTGCGCTCAAAATATGAGATGAATCTGACATATGTTTTCCTTAACATTGAAACATAAAATACCTTGTGCGAATAAGATAAAATTAGGGGAAAAATCACTATGTATGAAACTAACCCAAATTTATATAGGATTTAAAATGGTCTAATTAACCACAAACATAGCTTTCCATTTTTACCAAAACACAGAACACTTTTCTATGGAGGAACTTTGAGAAAGATGTGATCACCTACCTCGAAAGAAAGATCTTTCCACCAATTATCTACAAATTTTTTGCCTATTTTAAGATGTCCTCATATGTTTCTGAATAAACTAAACATTCTCAACCATTTACTATACCAACTCTAGCCCCATTAAATTACTTTCTCCTACTACATCCCAAAAATCTAGTGTCCAACATATCTTTCAATATAATTCCTCAAATGGTACCCTTTTTTTACTGGAATAAAAACTATTATTATAAGAAAAATATACCAAATAAAGATGTTGATCTCAAATTCCATGGTAATAAATTGAACTTTAACTAATCATATCTTCCATTTTATAAATCTTTCACTCATATTTTCCATCAAACTGAGGATGAAAATATGCACTAAAATTTAATTTAGCACCCAATGAATTTTGAAGATTTTTCCAAAAATTGGATGTGAACCTAGTATCATGGTCTGATATAATGGAGAGAGTCACTCCATGTAACATGAATATTTCCTTTAGATATAGCCGATAAATATGATCTAAGTAAATTGTATCACTAATGAGAAAAAAATGTTCTGATTAAGTTAATTTATCAATAATAACACAAATCGCATTGATACCTCATGATGTCTTTAGAAATCCCACCATAAACTCCATGGATATATTTTCTCATTTCTACTCTAGAAATAGAAAAGTTTGAAGAATCCCCTTAGGTAATTTTAATTCTAATTTAATCTACTAACAAGTCAAAAAATTCATTGTAAATTAAAAAATATCTCTTTTTATTCCATCCAACTAGTAGTACCCTAGAAGATCTCCATACATATTAGTGTTGCCCATATGAATGGAAAATCAATAACTATGTGCTTCAATCAACAGCTCATTCCTCAAATAGAAATCCCAAGGCCCCCATAATATTTTTCCAAATCAGAAAATACCTTCTTCATCAATATTAAAATTAGGAAACTTACCCTTCTTAACAAATCCCACCTTTTCCTACAAAGATTGATCATCCTTCTGATCCCTCTTAGTTCTTTCTGACAATGTCGACTGTACTGAAACCTGAAATAAAACAGAGGATATCCCTATATCAACAACTTCTATTCCAAAATTCATCAAATCATCAACCAAAGTTTCATGTTCCAAACACAACATGGTTAATGTATAATTATTTTTTTCTACTAAAATAATGATCCACTTTTTTTCTTTTCTTGGATGGTAATGAATATCAAAATCATAATACGTGATTAGTTCTATCCATATTATCTATCTCAAAACAAATTCTTTCTGAGTGAATATATACTTAAAATTTTTGTGATCAGTATATATTTCACACTTTAATCGATACAAATGATACCGCCAAATTTTTAATACAGAAACCACAGTATCTAATTCTAAATCATGTTTTAGGTAATTTAACTCATAAGGTTTCAACTAATTTGAAGAATAAGTAATTACCTGATCATTCTACATTAAAAAAAATTCATTTTAATTAATAATAACTATAGATAACAAATTAACCATTTTTGGAAGGTAGGGCCAAAATTATAGCATTCACAAATCTAATTTTTTTATTTCCTAAAAAAATCATCACATTATTTTTTCCAAGTAAACTTATTTCCTTTTCGAGTTAAGTTAGTTAGTGGGATAGAAAACCATGCAAAGTTTTAAACAAACCACTGGTAGAAACTTGATAATCCAAGAAAACTATGAATCTATGTGATATTTGTGGATCTTGGACATTATTCAACAACACTTATTTTTGTAGGGTCAATAGTTATTCCATCATTAGAAACGATATTTTTAAGGAAAGAGTTTTTTTGAAACCAAAATTCACACATGATAAATTTTCTATATAGTTTCTTTTCTTTTACGGTTTGCAAAAAACCATTAGGTGTCTTTCACACTCCTCTTTAATTTTAGAATATATGAAAATATCATCAATAAACACAACCAAAAACTTGTCCAAGAACTCATGAAAAATTATATTCATAAGGTTTAAAAATATAGTAGGTTAATTAGATATCCCAAATGGCATAACTATAAATTCATAGTGCCCATATCTAGTCTAAAATGTAGTATTTAGAATGTATACTTCCTTTACTTTCAACTGATGGTACCCCACCCTTAGGTAAAACTTTGAAAAATATTGATCTCAGTAGAGCTAATCAAACAAATCATTAATATGTGGAAAATTATACTTGTTATTAACAGTGATGTTATTAAAAGTTCCATAATCAATGAAAAGTCTCATTGAACCTTCTTAATTTTAAAAAACAAGATTGGATCACCCCATGGTTAAGTGCTAGGTCGAATGAAACCTTTATCTAAAAATTAAATAATTTCTTTTTCAATTTTTAAAGTTTGACTTATGCCATTTGATAAGGGGGTTTAGAAATAGAATTATAATCAGGAACCAAATCATTAGTAAACTCAACCTCCTGATCAGAAATAACACCATAAAAATTATCAGGAAATACATCCATGTATTCATTTACCACTGAAACATCACTAATTTGAACTGTTTTATTCTTTTTGATGACCTGATCAAGGTAACTTTTGCTGCCACATCTAATCAATTAATGATGTTATTGGTAAGTTATTAAAGTCATAAAATCATTGAATACAACTTTCTTAGAACTAAAATCTATCTTATTATGATAAACCGAAATCCAATGCATACCAAGAATGATATAAAACTCTAATATGGACAGTTAAACAAGATTTTATAGAAAGACCATCCCACTAATAATAATAGGAAGATTCATATAAATCTTGGTTTCTTTAATACTTCCACCTTGAGTTTTCACCAAAAGTTTTATCATACTTTAATGAGGTGATATTCCCAATTTACATGAAAATTTATCCAAAATAAATGAATACAAATTTCCATAGTCAAATAGGGTATTAGACACAACATCAATTATAGTAGTAGAAAATGACTTTGATACACCTTTATATTTCCGATCATGATGATTTCAATCCAACGCAATTAGCATAATGAACCAACTCATTGAAACTTAAACACCTCACCTTTGGATGGCTATTAGTTACCCCATTATTTTTTTGTTCATGACTCTTTTCTTTATAGTCACAATCCCTGCGACTAAACTGACCACACCAAAAACACTTCCCAAATCCTATAAAACATCCCTTGAAATGTAATTTTCCACACTTGGATCATTTTGGAGGCTTACCTCTAGACTTATTAACTGGTTGTTTCCCTATTTACTGTCATCTCGGCCTTTTATTACTGTTTTTATCTCAAGGAACATACATGTCAACAAAATCCATCTCAAATTTCTTAGTACAACAAACCAATTTCTTGTAAATTTTAAGTTATTGTGTGGAAAATGATCTTTGTGAAATTTGTTTCAACCCTGAGTAAAATCTATTAATTTTAGTATCAGTTTCTTGAATAAAGTCCAACACATACCTATAAAATTTTGTAAAAATTTATTCATATGAAGCTACAAAATCTTCATCTTTTTGCCTTAATTCTAGGAATTATTTTTCTATCCAGATCTGAAAAAACATATAGAAATATTTCACGATTAAAATATCCTTGAATGTTTCCCATTCCATGGAATCAAGATCATCTTTTTCTATGGTATCTTAACTAAATGGCACCATTGATCGGTTTCACCTTAAAAATGATAAATGACAAGAGTTACCCTTTGAAATTCTGAATATCCCATGACTTCAAATATATTTTCAAGAGAATTGATCCATCCTTCAGATATCACAGGTTCAGATGATCCACTGAAGTATATAGGATGTTACCTCATGAAATTCTCTATAATAGACAATTTCCTTCATAGTAATTCTGGTTCCTCTTTGACATGGTTACCGGCACCATTTATATCTTGTGTCAATTGATCCATCATTCAAACAAACTATTATTTTTTGATTTCAACTATCTCAGGATGCTAATTTGGAAGAATATTTTCCTCTCAGTGCCTTCCCAAAACAACTTCCATGTTTCCTTTATGGAAAACCATTATAAACAGAAGGAATTTAGATGAATCAATATAGTAATCACTAAATGATATATCATTTTATATTAACCATAAGGTAAAATATTTCAAGGTAAAGTTATTAGCACTATCATAAAATTTAAATTTATCTAAATCTTTCCTTTAATACCAACTATAAGGCCCTAACCTTAAACATTACATAATATTGAGTTTATTCAAGAATTTAATTTCTTTCAATTTGAAGATCTCTTTAGTTTTATAGTTTTATAAATTATTTTCATAACTCATACATTAAAAAACTATATAATATAAAGTGAAAACTTATTATTAATATCAATTTTCCCATAATATAAAATATTTAAAATAAAGTATGATTTCTTTTCATGGAAAATCTAAATAACTTTCATGTTGAATTCTTTCTTTCCCTTACCCATCCTTAAATACTATGAAAAAAATTTAAAATTGTGGGATGAGAAAACAAATATTAGTAATGGATACATAAAGAAGGAAAACTTCTAGCCCTATGAAAACATGAAAACTTATATAACTTTTACATTTATCTTTAAATTCCTTTGAGCTTATGAAAAAACAAACACTATTTTACTAAAATAAAATCAATAAAACCCATATAAAGAAATTTAAAACCCTTCTCAGTAACTTAGATAATAACATTCATAATCCATTATATACCCATGTTAGAAGTAACTAGACCCCAGTTAAATCTATAGGAGAAACCCTTGGGTAACTCCCTCCATATTTGCTGTTAAGAAAAGAAAAATTACCTAATTCATTAGAGCACTATCTGGGTGCACCAATTTTTTAATATATAATGGAATCAACTGGTTATATCTAGGAAACCCTATCATATAAGCTAAAATAGGCTCACTTGATTCTATCTAGGACACTATATCAAATAAGCTACAACAGGCTCACCAGATGTTATCTAGGCTACCCCATCATATAATTCTAAAGTATTGTAACATGAATAAAAACATTTTTACGCTTTCAATTTTTAAAAAATCTTTTAAACTCATAAACAAACCACTTTTTGATATCAAAATACCCTTCTCTTTTAAAAACTAATTTTCAATATAAAAATAAAATTTTCTTTTAAAAAACCATTTTTAATAAAAAAATACCCTCCCCAAAAGGGAAAATATTTTTTATTTGAAGAAAACCTGAAATATTTTAAATGATTATAAAAATTACATAATGGTTATGATAGTGAAAAAGTAATTGTCATCATTTATGTTAATAATTTCTTTTGTTGTTTTTAAAATAATTTCGTATAAAACATGTAAAAATATTAATTTTGAAAACATTTGATAATAAAGTATAAAATTTACATTATAAATATTTTATGTTCATATAAAAATATTTCAAAAATAATTTTAAAAACATGAACATGAAATAGAAATAGAGTTTGAAGGAAGACTTTAAGAAATGATTTATTTAGAAGAAAAGTCCTTTATCAATTTGTAAATTTTAAATCATAAACTCCATGAAGGAATAAAATTAAAAAAAATATTAAATACCATTATAATAGATAAATTAATGATATATAATTTTAAAGGGGATGTATTTAAACCTTATAAAGTAATATAGGTGTATAAAATCAATATATGACTCAGAGAAAAGAGATTGAGATGAAGTCCCTTACCTTGAGTCTGATTTGTCACATTTGTATTTATCTTCCTAAATAATAAATTATGATAATTATTTACTTTCTTAAGAAAATTTTCAAGTTTATTATTACTTTTATTTAACTTATTATAAAGTTATTTACAATTACTTAATCAATTAAGTTTAAGTCATATGTTTTGACCATATTTGGTTTATGTTTTGAAAATGACTTTGGTAGGTCAACTATTGCCAAAGGGGTCATTATTTAAACACATCCAAAATAATATTCTGGAAATAATTTTCATATTTATATATAAATTATACTTTTAAAACCAATAATAGAATATGTTTATTTAAAATGAACTAACATTACAATTATGGTGATGGTAGGATATACATATGCATGAGTAATATTTCCATTTTTCAATGATCATTATGTAGAGAAGGAAAGTAAAAGTTAACTTTATAGAATGATAAATATATCATAAATAGCATAATATTAAATTATATATACTTATATATATATATATATATCATTATTGTTATGTGGTGATGGAGAAAATGAATCACATCAATTCAAGGAGGCAGTAGTCCACACGTCCACGATCAACATTATCATTTTTTTCAGTGAGTGAAATAGTTAAAAGAAAATGATATATTATATTTATAGAATGATAAATATATCATTAATATAATAATATGACATTTATTTAAGATATATTCATCATATTTACCCTTCTTTTCTTCTATGTAACATGTTTGTGAAAATGAATAAAATTGCTTCGCGATGCGGTAGTCCACCGTACACACGAATAACATTATCATATCCATTATGTATTGGAATATAAAATGGGTATATATATGATATAATGACTCAATAGGTATAATTATGTAATAAATATCATATATAAACTTTATATCCACCATTATACCCAAATTTTAATTGTGGTAATGGAATAATTAAAGACATCCTTTCACGAAGCGGTAGTCCACCGTACAAAGGAATGGTGATTTTATAAAACATTTGATGAAAGTGTGTGTGGGTGTTGTTTAAAATACTAATATAAAAATATCTCAGTTTATGAAATATAATTATTTTATTATATCATAATGGTATAATAAAAATTTTTGGGGGTGGAGGAGTAAATAAAATAAAAACACTCGTTGATGAACGTTACCTCTTCTTCGGGTACATCCCATTGGTTTTTACCAAAGGCCTTCCTTGGTTGTATTTATTACCAAATTAAGGATTATAGTATGAGGTTAGGGAAGAAGGTAAGTAATTTTTTCAGGTATTTTTTGAACCAGTTGGGTTTTAAGGTGTGAATATAGGGGGAGAGGGGGTGGTCTTTTGTAAGTGAGGTGAGTGGTACACTTGTATTTTTTTTGAAATAGTGAATTTCACCCATGTTTTTTTCATTTCACCAGGCCCTAATAATAAAAATATATATATTATAAGGTATAATGTCAAACTATTTCCATACAATTGGTTTTTTTACAAGTTTCTAGGTCATTTTTCTCTTTAATTTTAAAGTTGAACCATTAAGTATTGTCATTTTCACCTTAATCACTGCAATTAATTTTAATTTTCCATACTAATCTATTTTGTAAAAAATTGAGATAAACCTATTAGAACTTATAAATTATGATGATTCCAAATATAGAAACTATTTTTACAAATTAAATTTACATAAGTGAAAAAATTTAATTTAATATTATTCCCGCAGATGTGGTGAGACATCGGGTTTTTAAGTAGAGTATTTTTTTAGAAAAATATGGTTCTATATTAACTCCATGAATAATAATAATAATTACATGAAAATAAATTAATATTTAGGGATATATAATCTATAAATTTAATTAAAAAAATCCCCCAATAGGGATTATTTTAATTAATTAAAAAGGTGATATTTTATGCATTTTAAAACAGTTTTTAAAAAAACCTATTTTTAAACCCAAGAATAAAACTATACTAAAAAGATATAAAGTTAATTAAAAATTAATTAAGTGGATTAAATATGACTAAATAATAAATCAGTTACTTGAAATCATATTCAAAACATATTAGGATTCTGTAATTAATTAATTTATTAAAAAGTAAATACTTTTGATAAAAATTGGTATTTTTCTCTATTCACTAAAAAATCAATATTTTCCAAAAAATCCCAAAATTTCACCCAAGGTAAATTTTTATATGTTGATTTAAAAATTATATTCATTTTATCAAATTAAAATTCTAAAATTTATAAAGTAATCTTTTAAATAAAACCTTTTAAGAAAAAAGTTTAGTTAAACTATTTCCTTTTTTGATTAAAAATTACGTGATATTTTTATAACTAATATAAGAATCTAATTCATATTAATAAATATGAAAATGATTTATTCTTTCATTCTCTGGGTTGTTACATTTTTTCCATTGTCTTGGTTTGATAATATTTCATGGGGAGACCAAACTCTTAGTATCATCACATAAAATAAGAGATAAATAACAAAACATATATAAACTAGTATGATATAAGAGTATAACATATGGAATGAAAGTGGGAGGCCAACCATAAAAAACATGCACTCTGTTTTAACAAATGAAACCATTCTATAATATATGATTCATACGTGACCAAGGATTTTTCCCAATGGATGATCATATATAGTGTATAAGAATAATAGAAAAAAACAGTAAAAGAGACACTAATACTAATACTTAGTCTCACTTAGGAAATATCTGATCATTATCACTGATCTAACCCAACTCACCCACCAATTCCCAGTCCTGTTCCCTAACCTCTATGGAAAACACTGATATACACATTCATTTATATTCACTTACAGGGTGTGAGAATAAAACTCAGTAGGCGACCACCCATGTTTTTCCTAATATAAACCAGTATATATGTGAATGCATGTGCTGCATGAAAAAAGTAGAAAAAACCACATGTACAACACCAGTCATAAGTGTCGGGGAATCCACCTTGATGGTCGACTCATGTACACTTTGGATAGTGTAGAAATATGGGATGGAATTTTACATGGTTCGATCACATATCATGCCATGACTACCATATCATGACCACCCTTCAGGTGGGGAAAAGTTTCCTAAATAGAGTTTGAAAAGTGCCACCAAATATCATGATAAGGTAGGCTTGGGTATAGACTCATTCAACATACTATGCATGGAAAATTGTAGGAATATAGCCTTAGGTATGGCCTTAGATATCTGGGAGATATATTTTTCACTAAAATTTAATAAAATAGGCTTAGGATTAGATTCTGGATACTATGAGACATAGATTCTATCCATACAAATTATAGTTGCCCCATGAATAGACTTATGATCCTATAATATTATCAATATTAATAGTCTTGGGAATAACCTTGGAATATTTGGTTGTCCTTGAGTCTAACCTAAAAGATCTCATAATATGATAGGCTTGGATATAGCCTCTATAGCATCCCTCTTTTTTATCACATAAACATTCATTACATTATACAAAACTGAGGATCTTTAAGGTTTAGTGTCTTGGAAACCAGGAACTTAATACATGAAAACATAAAAAAAATATTCTTAAACACTTGAAAGGCTTCTTCATTTTTTCATCCTAAGTTCAATATTGCATCTCATAACCTGGGAACATACATCAAAGAAAAGGGTGAGTAGAAGGCCCAGTAAGAAAAACAAGGGAAACATTTTACATGTGAACTTGAGATACATCAATAAATTCATGATAAATAACTTTAAGGCTTGAGAAAGAGACCATGGGGAATATAATAATAAAAATAATGTGTTTCATAACTTGAAGATGTGGATACAACATTTAAATTAGAAAATCATTTCCGTATCACCAAGGTCCATCCCCAAGGTGTCATAAAAAAACTTACCAAGGTTATTCACCAAGGTATCGTTAAAATGTTCATCTCTAGAGATCAAGTCTTTACCCAATGAATTGGAGGGATATCAGGGATCACCCTTAATTTGTCTTTATTATCATGTGATACAAATATACCATCATCAATAATTTCATAAACAACCCATATATCATAAAATAAATGGGTTTCATTTCATAGTCATAACATTTTAAAAACTGCTTTTAAGACGTGATCTTTATGTCACTTTAATCCCACAGAAATGGAAAGGGGGTCTCATGTATGTAAATATAAGAATTTAAAATAGAAAATTTATATATATATGTGAATACCCCTGTATAATAAACAGTTTTGAGTATTCTCTTAATAAAATAAAAGAATTTGATAAAAAAAGAGAGACATTTTAAGATGAAAATTCAGCAGCATAACAACTATGTTGCAGGGTTTTAAAAAACATTGAAAAGAGAGGGGACATAGGTCACCCACTCATAAATGATCCATAAAATAGTATAGGGACAGAATATAAAGGATATAAGAACATGTTAATGAAATTTTAAGTACATACCATATGAAATTAAAAACTTGAAAGGAAGACAAGAATAAGATTTCTCTTATGAAGAATTCAGCAGCCTAACAACGTCACACAAAACTTCAAAAAAATGAATTGATGAGATTAAATAGGGTCTCTAATAACGTGAACATAAAAGGACAGTATGATTAATATAGATATCATACCCCTACATGGAAAAAAGGAACTTGAAAGACTTGACATGAAAGTAGAACTTTGAAAATGAGAAGAGTGAAATAATCCCTTACAAAAATTCGGCAGTCTAACGACGCCACTTAAACATTCATAAAATGAAATGATAAGAGAAAGAGGCAGTCTCTCATCCTATTAACATGAAAATTAAAGTAATATAAATACAAAATAATACCCCCAAAATAAGAACATGGGGCTTAAAAGAAATGACATAAACAATAGTACTTGAAAATAAAGAGAGAGGTAGGATCCCTTACCTTGAAGAGTAACTTTGAAATATTGAAGTTTGGAACCTTGGGATGATTGAGGGAACCTTGGGAGGGATCCTTTGGAGGTAAGGATACCAGAAATTCGTTTAGGAGGATTTTGGAATGGAAAGGATGAGAGAATGGTTTGATATTTATAGGGAAGTGAGGGGACGAGGCATTAATGGCCAAGGGACACCTCATTGGTTGTATTGTCAAAACCATGGGCTTTCCCATGGTATTTTCCCATGGTATTGGATAATTAGGACACATAATACCTTATCTTACTATTAATAAGTCTACCAGAATTATTACATAATTATTACATCCTTAATGATGTCATTAAACACCCGAAACTCTAAACTGAAAATTCACTATTCACCGAAAAGTCAACTTTTTCAGAAAAAATCCCAAAAATTCACCTTAACATAATATCAATTATCTGAATTAAAAAATGAACTCCATTTTATATAAATAATTTTCTAACTAATTTTAATTTAATTTTTAAATAAAAAACACTATTCACCTGAAAAAACTAATACTTAACTAATAATTTCTGAAACAGTTATTTACCTATTTTATTGAATCACATTACTTAATAAAGGTGCCTAAATTATATTAATACTTTCTTTAAGTGAGATTACTAACCCATTTGGCCACATTAATAATCCTAAGCATAAAATCACTATTCATAATTTATTATTCACCAAAAATTAAGTCGATCTTTTTAGACTCTAAATTTCTTACTGAGCATAACTGTAGAAGACCATTTTTTGAAAATCATTACAAATTATTAATTATTTAAGGTTTACATAAATATTATTAAAATATCCTTTTTCTAAAATTCATCAATAATATGCATACTATATTTATCCAGACATTTGAAAACTCACAAACTTCGCCATAAGAAGAAATCACATTTTTTATTTAAATCAAAGGATTACACAAGGCAGTTACGGTCTCGTTACATAGCCCCTTATAACACCAGCATAGGACCTAAGAGTAAGGTTTGTTAGGGTGATATAATCTTGGGGAAGCTCGACCAACATTGCCCGAGTAGTGATTTCTATCAGTTTTAACTTCTCGCGAAGGCTATTCCATTCTAGCTTCACACGATGAAGTTCAGCTTGGGTTTGGTCCAGAGAAAAGCCCAAAGGTGCTACCTCCTTTTCGAGCTCCATCAGATGGGATTCGATCGGCCTGAGACTTCTGGATGGGGCCATCAAATCTTATTTCTATATTAATTAATCATGATTAATTCTATTTATAGACAATAATTGCAACATTTAGTTTCCAACAGTCATATTGACCAATAGTCAAATAACACTCGAAAACCAATGACCTTATTTTTAATTATACTCATTTTATTAAATGAAATATATTTTTTGATTATAAAATAAAATAACACAAAAAGTTTAGGAAAAAAAATTTATTCAAAATTCCGGGTCGTTACAATCTTCCCCCCTTAAGAAATTGCATCATCGCAATTTTAAAATTGGGCTTGGATGTTTCGTTGAAAGTCCCACATCAAAAAAAAGATCAGTAAAACTATTACTTTAAAATAAGGAAAGGGAAGTACAAAAGTCACCCGAGTTTACCCATACTAGGATTCCATGTAGGAAAACATGGATATGGCAGAGAAAACAAAAGGTCAAGTTCTGATGGAGAGTGATAGAATACATGATTAGGAGAAAATTTATAACCATCGAGCCATAAATCTGCGATAATCTAAGGGACCATTTGATTTATTTGAAACAATTACTAGGTAGTACTTTATTATTATTATTATTATAATACTTTTTTTTCAAGATCCTTTCCCTGGAGTTAAAAAAATATAAGTTACTTTATATACTAAGAACATAATGAAACATGCTTAATTTCATAACATGTAGAGTTTCTATCTTTAATAAATTCCACTACAAACTCATATTTTCCTCCAAATGATGAGTGTTCAAGATGAATTTTGTTATTTGTACATAAATCACTAGAATCAACTTTTAGACATATTCTAGAGAATCACATAATCCACAAAAGATTAACTATCTATTTCTTCTATATTTAAACATTATCCCAAAAATAGAAAGGGTAAGATAAAACAACTCTTCAAAAGGAAAGAACCCCATAGGAAGGGAAACTACTTTTAATTTTCAAAATTCCACAGTACTACCCAATGTTTATCATAGACCATTCCATAAATAACTGTCCTTAAAATTCCTCAAAATAAACCAAACTAAGATTAAAACCCAAATATAATAAGGATTTGATAATATAGTCTTCCGAGATAAACTTTATCGTTCATCTCCAAACAACATCAACCACTCTTAACGTCTTATAACAAAAGTAACTAACCTAATCACATTTTTCCCGAGATAGGTTAATAATTTTCATAAGTAACCTAAATTACCATAAGTTCACCTCAAATTCATCGATTCTTCAAATATAAGTAAACCTTTACTTCTCAAAGAAAATACCGTAGTAATCTATTTACCTTGATTATATAGGGTTCCCAAATTAGTGAACGTCTTCCAAATTAATATTCATCTTTTAATCTCCTAATCATTTTTTTCAAGAAGAACAGCTTCACAACATCAACATGTGATACATAACAATTGATGTTTTCCTTAATGATATAAAACCATCTCAGGTAGTGACTCGATGTTCTTAGAAAACATTAAAGCTATGATCATAGAGCATGAACTAAAATACAACATGACATAGACAATTATTGAGAAGAATTCACATGTACTTTAGTCATCATGATCTATCTCAGCATAGGACTTGCATTGTTCCCTTATCCTTGAAGATTGTTGATGCTCATCATGCTTCTCATCCCTTCCAAGAGAGAATTGCCTTGGATAATGTCCAAATTCTCCACATTTATGACATTGAATAGTATAAGGTACATTAGGTTGAACCTTATCTCCATTCATCACATAATCCATTTTTTTTAAAGTAATTGGCTACTTTATTCCATATCATCCCACACTTAAAACATCTCCCAGTTCCTTTGTGACTTTTTCCTTGGTGCCTCTTTCCAAACTTTTTGCACAAAGGAAATCGGGTCTTCTTTACCTTATCACCTTTATCAGATGAACATCCTTGAGACTTCATCTTCCTCTTCCTGGATGAATTTGGGAATTCAACTAGGTACCAATTATTAATTGTGATTTTTGATAGCTGGTTTGGCATAATCACAATATGTTCAACTTGATCTCTCATCATCTCTATCATATTAATAGGGCAATCGTCACATTTCCTATCACATTAGTTTTTGTGACATGTTCTTCTATCTCCCTCCATTATCTAAGAAAAGAAAGTATAATTAGGGGGCTTAAATACTTATCTAATAATCATGAAAAGGAAACTTCAAGCATAGAAGGATAAACTTGTAGAAGAAAAGTATATCCTAACTTGTTATCCCCTAGGTTCCAATCTAGTTTATCCATGATCATATATTCTTATGTGAACATTTATTTTATTTTATCTTTGTTCCTTTAATAATGGTTCATACTAAGCTTATGAATTTACCAAAGCATATCCCCCAGAAGTGTCAAATGAAGAGTGCAGCATGGCCCGTTGTTGTGGACCAGGTTACACTGGGTTAAGCCCGAAACACTTTGTCAGATTTTTCACTACTAGGTACATATGTGCTAGAGCCACCTCTACTTGTTCGTATCCAGATAGGGATTTATTTGTTTGGAAACCACTTACTCAATACTTCACCAAAATACCAGGATGTTTTCATATATATAATATTTTCATTAAGAAACCTTTCAAAGATTTAAAATCCTAATTTACAAAAATAACTAAACCATCATTTGATACCAAATATAGAATCCCGCTTTTTTATCACATAAAAATTCATTACATTATACAAAACTGAGGATCTTTAAGGTTTAGTGTCTTGGAAACCAGTAACTTAATACATGAAAACATAAAAAAAATTCTTCTTAAAAACTTGAAAGGATTCTTAATTTTTTCATCCTAAGTTCAATACTGTATCTCATAACCTGGGACTATACATCAAAGGAAAGGGTGAGAATAAGGCCCTATAAGGAAAACAAGGGAAACATTTTACATGTGAACTTGAGATACATCAATAAAGTCATGATAAATAACTTTAAGGCTTGAGAAAGAGATCATGAAGCATATCATAATAAAAATAATGTTTTTCATAACTTGAAGATGTGGCTACAACATTTAACTTAGAAAATAATTTTCGTATCACCAAGGTACATCCCCAAGGTGTCATAAAAAAAATTACCAAGGTTATGCACCAAGGTATTGTTAAAATGGTCAACTCTAGAGATTAAGTCTTTACCCAATGAATTGGATAGCTATCAGGGCGCCCCATTAATTTGTCTTTATTATAATGTGAGACACATATAACATCATCAATAATTTCATAAACAACCCATATAATATAAAATAAGTGGGTTTCATTTCATAGTCATAACATTTTAAAAACTGCTTTAAAGACGTGATCTTTATGTCACTTTAATCCCACCGAAAAGGAAAGCGGGTATCATGTATATAAATATCAGAATTTAAAATAGAAAGTTTTGATATATATGTGAATAACCCTATAGAATAAAGAGTTTTGATTATTCTGTTAATAAAATAAAATAATTTTAGAAAAAGAGAGATACATTTTGAGACGAAAATTCAGCAGCATAACGGCTATGTTGCAGGGTTTTAGAAAACATTAAAAAGAGAGGGGACATGAGTCAACCACTCATAAATGATCCATAAAATAGTATAGGGATATAATATAGATGATATAAGATCATGGTAATGAAATTTTAAGTACATACCATATGAAATGAAAAAGTTGAAAGGAAGACAAGAATAAGATTTCTTTTATGAAGAATTCAGCAGCCTAACGACGTCACATAAAACTTCAAAAAAATGAATTGATGAGATTAAATAGGGCCTCTAATAATGTGAACATAAAAGGACAGTATTATGAATATAGAGATAATACCACAACATGGAAAAAAGGAACTTGAAAGACTTGACATGAAAGTAGAACTTTGAAAATGGGAAGAGTGAAAGAATCCCTTACAAAAAATTCAGTAGCCTAACGACGCCACTTAAACAATCATAAAATGAAATGATGAGAGCAAGAGGCAGTATCTCATCATATGAACATGAAATGGAAAGTAATATAAATATAAAAAAACGCCCCCAACATAAGAACATGGGGCTTAAACGAAATTACATAAATGAGAGTACTTGAAAAGAAAGAGAGAGGTAGGATCCCTTACCTTGAAGAGTTACTTCAAAATCTTGAAGTTTGGGACATTCAGAGGCTTGAGGGAACCTTGGGAGGGATCCATGGGAGGTACGTAGAGCAGAACTTCGTTGAGGAGGATTTTGTAATGGAAAGGATGAGATAATGTCTTGGTATTTATAGGGGAAATGAGGGGACATGACATTAACGGCCAAGGGACACCTCATTGGTGGTATTGTCAAAACCATGGGCTTGCCCATGGTATTTTCCCATGGTATTGGATACTTGGGACACCTCATAACTTATATTAATATTAATAAGTCAACCAGAATTATTACATAATTATTACATCTTTAATGATGTCATTAAACACCCGAAACTCAAAAATGAAAATTCACTATTCACCGAAAATTCAACTTTTTTAGAAAAAATCCCAAAAATTCGCCTTAACATAATATCGATGCTATGAATTCAAAAATGAACTCCATTTTATAAAAATAATTTTCTAAATAATTTTGATTTAATTTTTAAATAAAAAACACTATTCACCTGAAAAAACTAATACTTAACTAATAATTTCTGAAACAATTATTTACCTATTTTATTGAATCACATTATTTAATCAAGGTGCATAAATTATATTAATACTTTATTTAAGTGAGATTAATAATCCATTTGGTCACATTAATAATCCTAAGCGTGAAATCACTATTCATAATTTACTATTCACCAAAAATTAAGTTGATCTTATTAGACTCTAAATTTCTTACTGAACGTAACTGTAGAAGACCATTTTTTGAAAATAATTACACATTATTAATTATTTAAGGTTTACATAAATATTTTTAAAATATCCTTTTTCTAAAATTCATCAATAATATGCATACTATATTTATCCAGACATTTGAAAACTCACAAACTTCTCCATAAGAAGAAATCACAATTTTTATTTAAATCAAAGGATTACACAAGGTAGTTACAGTCTAATTACATATCCCCTTATAAAACCAGCACAGGACCTTAGAGTAAGGTGTGATAGGGTGATAGAATCTAGGGGCGGCTCGACCAACATTGCCCGAGTATTGATTTCTATCATTTTGAACTTCTCGTGAAGGCTATTCCATTCCAACTTCACACGATGAATTTCAGCTTGGGTTTGGTCCAGAGAAAATCCCAAAGGTGCTACCTCCTTCCCGAGCTCCGTTAGATGGGCTTCGATCGGCCCGAGACTACTGGATGGGGCCATCAAATCTTCTTTCTATTTTAATTAATCAAGATCACTTGTATTTTTAGACAATAATCGCAACATTTAGTTTCCAATGGTCATATTGACCAAAAATAATATAACATTCAAAACCCAATGGTCTTATTTTTAATTATACTTATTTTATTAAATGTAATATTTTTTTTGAGTATAAAATAAAATAATGCACAAAGTTTTGGAAACAAAATTTATTCAAAAATTTCGGGTCGTTACAGCCTCAGTAAACTGAGAACTAATACAAGGACATAAAGATCATTGAAGTCTCAAGGATAGCCTCATACCATCTAGAAACATCCTCCTAATTTAAGGTTTTTGATGTGAAACATAAGTTTCAGGTGGAGGCCTATTTGTTTTTCATCGATATCAATATGTAAAACCCAAAGAACTTGACAAATCTCCCCTGAATCTTCTATAGAGGACCATACACATTTAATTTATAAATAATTTGAAACTATAATTACCTCAAATGTGATAATAATATTGATTAATCCCCTTTGCCTCTCTCATTTCATTTTCATTTCAGTATTGAATCCAAGTGAGGATTTCTCTAGATGCATCCAAAAGTGTTTCAATAATCTCTTGATGATGTTTTTAAAACTCTATTGAGTAGATTCACCAATCATAAAAATTATATAACCATGAATTTATACTTCAGGATAAATATTCAATATTTTCAAAATGGTCCTTGTCAAAATATTAAATCTAAGTAAAACTACAAGTCAGATAATAATAATAATATTATTATCATAACATGTGTTTATTTAAAGATCATTTTTTAAATAAATAAATAAATATTTATTTTAATTATATTAAATATATATATCATTTCCATTTAGTCATTACTTGACTCATTTGTACTTCCGCTAAAT
This sequence comes from Viscum album, assembly GCA_963277665.1. NCBI lineage: Eukaryota > Viridiplantae > Streptophyta > Magnoliopsida > Santalales > Viscaceae > Viscum > Viscum album. The sequence goes on from OY728148.1 coordinate 1,946,630,243, forward strand.
TTATCGTACCTTGAATAATAATTTTTTTATTCATTTTAAAAAATAAATATTATTCACTCATTGAAATATATAAATATTATATTTACTATACTCATGATTAAATATTTATTTTAATAATCAATTAACTTAAATAATTATTTATTATATTTTACTCACTAAACTCATGAATAAATGAATATTAATTTATTACCTTGTGAATAATTAAATTAGAGATAAAATTTAACTCACATATTTTAAACCCGAATATCTGGTGATTGAATTTATATGATAAAAAGTACATGAATAATTATTATTCCACATCACGCTAATAATATTTATTCTTTAATATTAAAACCTAAATAATTTAATGAGTTTCTGGATACACTTAGTGTATGAACAACTAGGCCCTTTTCTTTGTGGTCTTAGGTAAACTTACATGAAATCTATGATCAGTTTCTAGCAACATATCTAGGAACCGATAAATAAAGAAGTTAATATAGAAACCACAACCATTTTCCTCTGAATGCTACTATGCAGTATAATCCATTTTCCTTGATATCTCATAAAGAAGTATTCATACTTGTGACATCATCCTATACACTATATTTATCTTTCTTTGACTTTCTAAAATGAACTCATCTAAAAAAATACCATGGATATAGATTTAGTCAGACAATTTCATTTCAATCAAAGAACCCAAGATATCTTCTTTTATTAACCTAGAAGGGGTAAATCATTTCCTTATTCAATTAATTCCATGCCACTTATAACACACCCAATATATTTTACCTCATATTGATAATATGTCATTATGATTTTCATTCACACATCAAAGTACACAATTAATGATATGCATTAATAATAATCACGAGTCTAAGGCCCAATACACACTTTTATAGATAAGAATATCCAATGATACATAACACATGTAGAATCCCTATTGGTGGGTCTATCCTCATTAATTACCTTCTTGGAGATCACAAATTGTGAACTTTATGATGAGAAGTCTTAATGTCTTATGAGTCTCCAACACTCGATACTCATACATCATCTATGTCCCACCATATTTTTGTATCTAGACTATAAAACTATTTTAAGAATATTGATATAGAAGGGAAATGCTATAACCATTTAATAAAACAAATACTCTAAGTACATTATCATATTAATGTTACTAATAAGAATAATAATTATGTGATAAGGTATTTATTAATGTTATGGTAATCAAAAGTAAAAATTCCATTAATTTTAAAACACAAACCCCAATGGAATCCCACTTAAACTAGATCCAACTACTAATGTTTCTCAATTTGTTATCTATCACATGATATTCATGTTTTTGGTGAGGTATGTATATAGTAAATGGATCTTCCATGTTTCTCTTTATTGTTACTATATTTATCATGACTTAAATTATTTGAGTAAAAATCATAAGAAGTGATATCTCTAATTTTTTTTACCTATTTTCCTTTGTCATAAACTAAAAATCATGGCCAGTAATTATCATAAGATTATATATGGTTATAATACTTTAAATTCTTGGTATAATTCAAAAAATATAGAACATATCATTTCATATTTAAAACAACTTATTTAGTTGGATCATAATCCATAAGATACTCAATATTTTTAGATGTGCCTACCTCTAACTTAAATAAGATTCTCTTATCATATGCCTTTCCTTACTTTAACAAGATTAAATGGACTTTTAGGAATACTAGGTTTTTTATACACTTGATAAATAACATTCTTACTTATCAATGTAACAAGAAACTATGATTTATACGTTCTTAAGTACTGTTAGAAATTTATGATTACTGTATTATGTAATTTTACTAGTTTTGTTTGATATTATCCCATTATTATTTATGCTTATGAAATATCAACTCTCAGTAAATATCATGACGTATGTGATAGATCCAATCACTCAAGAGTGTAAAGATTAACTCATCATAAGAATCTTCTCATGTGACTTAACATATCATATTTTAGAGCTTTATGTTATGTGAAATTGGTAGCAATTCACTCTTGAATTTTTCCTTTTTTTAATACCTCTTCAATGTATTTGTTTTGACTTTATCTAAGAAACCATATAAATCTATCTTAATAGATATAGTTTTCTAGATCTTGGTTTGCTACTTTAAGTCATTAATTAGAGAAATATTTTTCAACTTAGTTTTATTAATTGTAAGATTAATTATTTTTCTTCCACATGATATAAACATATTTGAATTGGAAAACCATGGAACTCCTACCAACCTATTTTATAAATAAGATAAACATTAATTCTTAATAAAATAAACCTCTTTTATGGTTTTAACAAAATTAATATTCTGTTATTTTGATGCTTTCTTCAACACATAAAGGGATCTATATAACTTGCATATATTATTCTCATACTTTGGAATTAGAAACCCTTTGGGTTGTGTCATATAAATACCTTCCACAAGGTATCCATCAAGGAAAGTGGTCTTGACATCCATTTTAAAATTTTTATAATCATGGAAGGCCACTATGGAAAGTATAATTATATTATATTTTAGCATAGTGATTGGTGGAAAGATATTTTATCATAGTCTATGAATTAATGTTTCTTAAATCCTTTATCCACCAATCACTCATTTATAGGTACTCAATTTACCATATATGCCTAGTTTCTTCTTGAATACCCACCAATTAGCTTTATATCAATAGAATAAACATCCAAAATCCAAATATAGATTTTGGTACATGGAATCTTTTTTTGAGTTCATATGAACTTTTCAATTTAAGCTAGTTTCCATTTATTTCTTTCTTATAGGATAAGTGTTCATTATTATCTTGTAATAATATATCACCTAACTTGATAAAGATAAAACCATTTACTTTTATTTTTTATTTACTTTATAATAAGTGTCTCTATAATTACTCCTCCCACTAAATCTCATTGAGTTTATGTTTATATACCAACCCATGTGTATATTGATCCTCGATTTCATTAGAGTCTAGATTTATACCAATATCTCAAATGAAGATGTGTTTCCCTCTTATAAATATATATCCATTAAATTTACTAATAATACTTTATCTTAAGGATAGTTATATCCTTAGTAACTTAGGATAATTAACCATGATGCACTTTTTATTTTTTAATGTAATTTTATTTCGGCTGGATTTCGTCGCTTCAGTCCGGAGAGCCCGTGGCGTGCGGTGTCTCTCCAGTGGCGGCATGTTATTGAGGACTCATTCATATTATCTCCATTTTTTGGTTTTTCCCCACTCTGTCCTATAATCTGGATAGAGATTCACATGGAGGAATGGTTAGGGTCTAACGTTCGAGCTTCCTACTGCTACGGTGAAGGTTTATGCTACATGTCAGAGTCAGTTGTTGGCCTATATGGCGGATCTGGACTCCGTGCGCGGTCTCAAAGGCGATGACGGAATTTATGGTTCTATCTTGTGGCGGCCTTCTTTTTCTTCCCTCATAGGTTCAGATCCGGAGGTCTTTGCAGTAAGGTGTTTTATTTTTAAGGATTTGATGTTCAAAGTACATCTAGATTTGTGTGGCGTCGCCATCGTTGGAGGCTTCCCGATTCTCCTCTCACTTCCTGTGCATGATTCAGACTCCGTTGAGGCTTCCTTCCTCTGGCGTCCGTGGATGGTTGGGGATGGGATGGTGGTGGGATTCTAGCCTCATTTCTAGTGATTGATGAAGGTTTCATGATGGAGAGGTTCTTCTTTCAGGCTAAGTTGTGGCTCTTGGGACTGTATCGCGATGTTTTCATTTACATGTTCTGTTCTTGTTTTGGTTCGGAGGCATCATCAGTATCGCAGTGGAAATGCAGAATTTTTGCATTGGGAACTCCTCATGACATTCTTTTTTCTTGCATTTTTCTGTGTTTCTGTTCTGTGGTGTTCCATTTTGGTGGATCTGAATTCAGTGAAGGAGTGAACAAATTCATAGTGGAGATGTAACTTTGATTTCCTTCAAATTGATAAAGGTTGGTTTGTTCTTTATTGTTGTGCATTGAGGAGGATTCTGTGGTTTGTATTTTGTGAATTTGATTGTGGCACTATGGAATTTTCCCATGAGACACTACATCTTGGTTTTTTGCAAGGGACTGCCCAGATAAGGTTCAGAGCAGGGAACATCCTCCTTATCCTCACTACTCAGAATTGGAAGTTTTGAGAGGGTATGACATTTTCCATCGATAATGTGCTCATTCTTCTTTGCATAGGACAACTAGCCATGCAATGATGGGAAGGTGGATGCTGATCATATTGATTTTTTGCTGAGGTGGGGATTTTCCTTTCTCTTAAATTGGACTGTCTTTTGTCTTGATGAACTTGGCCCATGGAGGCATGGTTGTGTTTTAAGTCATTGATGTCTTTTCGTTTCCCACTTTTTCCTCAAAAGTGATTTTGAAATAAAAAATTTAATTTTCAGTTAGTCGGTCACATCAAAACAATTGAGTTCATGACATAAGGGACTTATTTAATATTATAACAGATATGATATATATTTAACATTATAGTTTCCTTACGGTTAAGTGTTTACACCACTATTTGTGAAACATTTCTTGAAAGGAGTAATAGAAAACTTATATTACTTATAAGGCCTGACATATATCCTCCTTTAATAACACCACCACTCTAATGTTTATAAGGTAATATGAGTTTAGGAATAACTGCACTCTATATTTTAATGATTCATGAATTATTTTTTAAGATATTATCTAACTAGCCCACATAGAGAACCTCTTTATATTTTTCTAGGCATATTCTCAACTTCAATTTTCATTCCTAAAATTTCATAAAGGAATCATATTAAGTGTATAGATTTAATTAAATATTATTCTTAGAATAGTTGACACATGTATTTATAATCTGATTCTAAAATCTTTATGGAAATAAAACCTTTAATTTTTAAAGAATTATTTGTCTTAAAACCTTTAAAGGAATATTTCCAAAATACCTAAAAGTATTAGTATTTTATGTTCCCAAAAATAATATATATGTGATACATATACATTTTACCCAATATAAAGCAGGATGAGTGCATTAATATACCAACTCATAGGTTGGGTGCATGCATCTTCCACCTAATTCCCACACAGTTTCTTTTAGTTACTAATCCATTATGAATGGATTAATTATAGATTGTTTTTCTATTGAATAATTTTAATGGATTCATCCAATAGGAAGAAAAGTACACACTTGATGTGTTGAATATGGATGAAGTGTTTCATTAAATGAAACTTGTTAAGAATGACCCTATTATTGGATGAGTTCCTTTTAGTTGGAAACAATATATTATATGTAAGCCTCCCAAACACTCTCTTTCACTTGAGATGTAGTTTTTCACACAATGAAGGAAATAGTACCCATTTCTATTTAGGGACCCTCAAAACACATTATGGGATCCAAATGTTGAAGAAATTCCCTCAGAGGTTAGAATATTTAGTCTACTCCTTCGATGATCATCATCAATCATTCTTCATAAAAGAAATCCAAAAAATAAAATAACTAAGTACACTTTGTTCTTTGGGTATTTTTCATTTTATTTGCATGTTACTTCCCGTCGAGGATAGATCCTACATGTTTTGGGTTTTTTTTTCTTATTATGATTATATGATGATACTCAAAAGATCTAATAGTGGTATCAAAGACACTCTCCTCAACAAACCAACGTCCATATTTCACTGATTTATGGAAAAAATGATATATACATCATTATTGGTTCATTTTTTATTAGAATTTCTTTATATTATAAATAAATAATATATTTTTTACTATATAAATTTATATAATGTTAATATATTAACGTTTCTAGGAGGGAAAATGGAGAAAGTGTTATCAGATAACACTATTTGAATTATGGGTCATAGAAAAATAGAGTATCTAATTTTTCTCTTAGCTTTGTTGAATATCAACATAGAGTTAGTATTGGGATTGACATTACATTTTATGACAAAATAATGTCAATTAATATATGTAGATGAAATAAAATCATTCTATATACATAGTATGAAAGTTTTGAATGAGGTATATAGAATTTGGGTTTGGGAACATAGTGTTGTGGATATGCTCAAGTTTGACATGTAGATTTCAGGCATGATATGCAGTGATCATATAATGCGCTACAAGTGGATGTAGTGTATGCATCAAGATTACATAAACCCATGCAAGCGAGCTCACCCTAGCATCGACCCATTCACCCTCTACCGACCTAATATTTATGAGTAATTAAGTAATATATATATATATATATAATGATTATAAGTTTATAAATTAATTATAAATAATAAGTGATAGGTCTAATAAAATTTGTTTTTACCATCCTATATATAAATTACATATGAAATTGTTCAAATTTATTTTCATAATAAATAAAGTTTTTATTAATTAATTCAATTTAGAATTTAATTATATTTTTTATATTTTTATAAAAAATGAAATGATATTTTGGAATATTTATAATTTTTTTATGGTTAATTAATTTGAATTTTTGAAATATTAATTGTAAATATTCTATTAATATAAAAATTTAATATTAAGAATATCTTTTTCAAATTTATATGGTTTATAAAATGTTTATAAATCATTGTAAAAGTTATTTTGAGAGTATTATAATTTTTAATAAGTGTATAAATTAAATAATTATAAAAAAGTTTATAAATAATATTTATGAAACATTTGTTAATAAAATATTCAAAAATACTAAATTTTTGATATTTGAAAAAACCTTTTACCAATTATATGATATACCTTGTGATATATATATAAAAGTTGTTATTTAGAGATCATAATAATTAGTTCTAAATATTTTTGAAATTATATAAATAAGGCCAAAGTATAAAGGATTTTGTATTTATAATTAATAATTTTCAAAAATTAATTAATTTGAATTGTTCGAATACAAATAGTGGACCATATTTAAGATATTATTTAAAGTACATCAATTTTTTTTGTTAATTTATTTGATCCAAGGTTTAAATAATGTAAAGTATATGATATTTAGATTATGTAAAATGTTTACATAATAGTGATTGAATTATAAAAATGTTTATAATTCATAAAATATCATTGAAATACCATATAATATATAATATAAAGGAGTTAATTTTAAAAACTGAATATAAAATGTTAATATTCATGTTTATGGAATATCTATAAGATTATATAAATTATAGAATTGTTTACAGTTATCTTTAATTCATGAATAATTCATAAATGATTATCTAATGTTTAAAAATTTGAAATGTTCATTTATTTTAAAAAATGTTCCTTTCTTTATTCATATTTATAAATCGTTATTAGAATGATAATATGGTGTATTATTTATTTATATGTTGAATTTATTCTAGGAGATAAATACAAGCATTAGATGCTAGATGTGTCTCCATAAAATTTAGTTTTTTATGTACTTTGACCTCAGTTTATTTTTTATAGTTATAAGATTAAGATTATTTATTGAATATAGTTTTTTTATATTAGGTATTAGAGATATCATGAATTGAATTATATCTTGAGAAGAGTCTACTTAGGGAGAGGTACTTGGGGCCAGACTACCCACCGGCCTAGACTCTTTTACCTTGTTCTAGAAAGGTGAGGGGTTGGCTATTTGTCACTCTAGTCTTACTCATGTGGAGTTTTTCAATCTTATATATCTCTATGACTTTACATTAATTGTCTATATACCTTATGCATATGATGCATGAAGATATGTATGAATATACTTTTCTTATTTTTTTGGGTGAATAACACAAACTTGTGGGTTGTGTAAATGGTTACACATTAATATAGCATGATCACATTAATTTGGTGGATTGAATAGGGATTTTAAAACTAAATGATTAAAATCATGCATATATAGAGGAATAAAACATGTAGAGATTATGATTTCATATGATGAAATAGTTATGAATTTATTATGCATATGATTTATATTCAATTTGCGAGACATTGAACCCCCCCTCAAAATATAAGTGTGAGATTCCATCCAAAGAAACACTTTTCAAGACCTCAATCATCCAACTGAGTATTTTTGTGCTAAATTTGGATTCCTCTCGATTATCTTTTATAAGGAAATCAAGTAAAAAAGTCACTCTCGATTGCACTATTGGGTAGTTTCCAACCAAATATGGGTTCCCCTGGATTAATATATTATTATCTTGTTTTTATCATCTTATTTAGGTTACACTAGCTATGAAACCCTAATGGTTTGGATACCATAGGAATAGAGTTGAGTATATCCTTATGTTTGATTTGGATAAAGAATCATTTGATCAAATATCCAAGAATCAAAGCTGTTTTGATTGAGATGATTCCCAAACTAAATGACTAAGTGGGGAGATGAATACTAAAATAGACTCATTAATTAGTGAAATATGGATCTTAGATCATTAAATGGATATTTTTTAAGGGGTTATCAATTTTATTGGGATTAATTTCATTAAAAATAATTGATGAAAATATATAAAACATGATACTCATTTGAATAATTTTTTATTTTCATAGATAATGGAATCATCATTATTCAGTTTGACCATGAGATCTATTATAGATAAATAGAAGAAAAATAGAACTAATTTTATTTACTTGTACCAAAAATTGATAATCATTCTCAAATAGGATGGTAAATTATATGTATTATAAAAACCACATCCAAAGACACTAACTGGTGAATCTATTCCACAAAAGGAGTTATATGCCTATCATTTTAACAGAAAGGACACACTATAGGTTTGAAAATTTATGTTTTTTATTTTAGAATAAATGTTATAAAAGAAACATATAATTATAGATTTCTAAAATATGATATAAAACCAAAATAGTCTCTATTAGAAATAAGTTATAACTGAAAATATGAAGTCTCAAATTTTTTTTGATGTCAAATGGAGAAAAGAACCTCAGTTTCAACTCATGTGATTGATATTATTGGGTATATTAATGGCTTAAGAGGATGGGTTCACCTCTTAAACTTTCAATCACTATATAATTTATTCAAAACTCACTACTGGAACATTTCTAGTAGTTTTTGGTTAATTACAATATTAATTAATTCTATAAACCCTTACCCGATCACCTCAATATGTTAAGGATAGCTAACCAGGACATAGGTGGTCCAAGATTGAGTTCTATATTGACATTGTAAAACAATAAGGGTAAATTTTATGGAAGAAAAATATCCCATCAAACAAAATTTTTTGGGTTATAAGAAGCCAAGGATAGTGCTATCATTATTACTAGATTGACCATTGGAGAGAAAATTGTCTAAAACCCCTTTAAGGTCATAAGAAGCCAAGTGGTGAGTCCACTCTAGGTATAAATAATATATATATATATATATATGTATATATATATTTCATACACATACGATTCCTCTAATTTCTATAACATTCTTTAAAAAGGAAACAAAGATTAAAATAGTTTTATTAGGAACAAAGTTTTTATCCCGATATTTGATAAACTCTGGAAAATGTTATTTCCACCCATCAATGGTGTATTTTAATGAGTAAAGTATAATTTTATAAGGAACCAATTTAAACACATGGAATACCATATATGATATATAAATTATTCCTATTAAAAGGAAATAAGTGTTATTTTGTAACACAAATTAGTTCTGTGTTGAATATTAGCAAGATATTCTGACAATAGTACAGTGTCTAGGAGACTAGTTGGAGTATGCTTGGACTTAATAAGTTCAAATATAACAACTAAAGGATTATAACTATCTTAAATTAAAGTGATTATTTACTTAATATCATAAATATTTTAGAATATGTGATGGTAATGAAAAATATAAAGAGTTGCATTGAGTTACCATGAGAAAGTGAATATCACTATTTTTTAAAGGATAACACCAAACAATTTACAAATTAAATCACATATAAAATCCTAAAATTATTTTAGTACATGATAATAAATACAAATTTAAAAAAGTCACATTTAGTTTCTATATTAAAGTTAATGTAAATTTACCCTAACTGAAATTTAGGATGTACTGGTTTGTGAAAATGTAAAAAATTTCATTGAAAAAAATAAAGTTTGATAGAATTGGTTACAAGAAAATGAAGTTAAACATATAAACAGTTCCAGGTAGATAGAAGAAGATAAAATTATAACATTTGATGTAATAAAGATAAGGAGTTTGAATATGTTCAAAGAGTATAACATTCGTAATATGATTCCTAAGTCTCACTATTATTCAAATTATATTACTTCATATATGTTACTAAATAAAGGTTTTAGTGGGATAATTTTTATCACGTGTTCATATAAATATGTGGAAAGAATTACATATAGATGTAATAAGTTATTAAAACCATTACCACATCAAAAATTTGAGGGTCGTGTAGAATATCTGGGTGTTATAAACATGAGAGTTTATTTGTAATGATTGTTAATATATCATGTTATTATAATAAAATAAATCTCTATTTATCATTCATTCATGTGTGTCAATTTTTTTCTAACATGAATGATCAAATGAAAATGTCTCATCAAAGTGAGACTTTGAGTTCTCACTAATCGAAGATCATCACAGAGTATTATTGGTTGTGATGATATGATAATATTAGATTGAATAGATTCATATAATCATTAAAAAGAGTTTTATATGAGATAATAAGAATATATTCCTGAGGTAATAAGTAGAGACTTATTACTTGGATTGACCTACCAAATTATATCTCATGGAATGTCATATTATCATTGATATACTTAGGGTACATGACTATAATAAATCCTTCTTACATAAGGTTGGAGATATACCTAACCTGATAACCTTTATACTTTGATTCCCTACATATATAAGTCAAAAGTGAAATTAACTAATTGGGGGGTGGTTGGGTATGTTGATGATCATTTCACCAGTTGAAGCACAACCTAGATGATATTTATCCACTTGTATGATGAGTAAATACTTCCATACCTTGATTTAATGAGGCTTATAAAATGAATGTACATGCTTACTTGAGTCACATATGATGTTTCTAGATTCTAATATGAGGTTCATGTGATGTAATCATCTATAAGATGAATTACATGTTATGTATTCATCTACATGGTCAGTCTTTTTTGGAGAATCAAGAAAATATGACATGGCCTATACTATATTGAAATGTTACATGTCTAGAAGTCACTTTATTTTATGGAAAAGGGATTATATATGTGTATATATGATTTATATTAAATAATTTTTTTGTGGAAATGTACTTATAAAGATATGAGTATGTTTGATGGAGATCAAACCAGACCCATTAGTAATTTGAGTAGCATTAATTCTTTGCCAGAGGCCACTATTTTCATACATTTATGAAATATTGAACTTGTATTTTTTGTCAATATTTCTAAGGAATGAAGGATCATATATTTAGAAATTTGATAATGATTGAGATTTAGACAAAATGTTTGTTTCAAAATGAAGTGAGTCTGGTAAAACAGTATCCAAAAGGAGTTTTGGATGGATTTATAAAGGGTTGTGAATTTTGGCATAATTTACTTTATAATTTTAGTGGAAGTGGGAGATTATTGGATGCTCACTAAAATAATATGTTTATGATACATATACATTATACCCAACATAATGTAGGCTCACTTCATGCATCTAAAATCTATTTCACATGTGGTTTCTTTTAGTTACTAATCCATTATGAATGGATTATTTATAGATTTCATGCCCATTTAATATGTTCAATGGATTCCTCTAATAGGAAGCAACATACTCACTAGACACATTTACTATGGATGATGCATTTCATTAAATAAATCATATCAATGATGGATATATAAATGGATTATATCCATCATATTGGAAATTACTGATTATATGGAAGCCTCTAAACTACCCCTAAATTTAGTTTATCACATTCTAATGGATATGTCACCCATTCTATGTTCATGGATCTTTAAGAAATTTATTGAAATCTAAAGTCTAGTGTATTCCCCTTAGATACAGAAGCATTTAGTTGATTGCTTTGGGGATCATCATAAAGAATTATTCGAAGAATAAATCTATCATACAAAATAACCAAGTGCACTCTATTCTTTAGGTTTTTTAATTTCATTTACATGTTGCTTCATATCGAGGATAAATTCTTCCTATTTTAGGTTTGTTTCCATTAAATAGGATAATATTATGATCCTATAAATCCATATCACTTAGATTCAAAGAGTATAAAAACTATTTAGGGTATATACTTTATTTTTAATTATATTTTTACTTGACCAAGAAATAACTTTTCACAACTGGGTATTATTTGAGTCTTATATTTTACATTTATTATTGATTACTGATACTGGACATCTACGATTAATGTATAATAAAATTATTAATTTGATATAATATACCTTTATAAAATTAATTTCACACATAAAATAATGCCTCATTGTGTTTAAAACTAGACACTATGATAAATGTTTTAGTAATATTCAATAAAAAAACAATAGTTTTACAAGAACTAATCTACTTGGATATCTGAAGTTGTGATCTTCAAATAGCTCCATCAACTACTTAAAGACTCAAATTTACTTCTTGTAATATTTTTTATCATCCTTAGTTCCCATATTTGGATACAAACATTAGAGTCACATATTTATTTAATACACAAGAATATAAATAGATAATTTCATACTATTATGAATGTACCTAAAGTAAAATATTATGCATGCTTCTTCTCCAATTAATTTTAATTCCCCTTCTAGTGACCTTTATGGCCACATGTGAAGTAGAAGATTCATTTACATTGATCTCTATTTGAATCTTTTCTTTCTTTGATGGATATTGAAAAGGTACCTTTTAATTTGAACATTTCATAAGGTTTTTTACATTTTCTTTCACTTCATTCACCATAAGGACTAAAGAACCAAATTCTCACCAATATGTATCAACATGGTGAATTGAATCCATAATGATTCTTGAAATAATTCTCCATACTGTACATTTTATAATTTTTCATAAACTTAGATAATAAAGATAATAAGTATGACATTGTTATATTAAGGGATAATCTATTATCCATGTGGAAACCCAACTTCTATAACTGATCAATATAGTTCATCATTTTGAGTATGTTATCACTAGAAAAGTATCCATTTTTTAGTTTATAATTATATAGTGCATTGAAAATATTATTTATCTTTTCCCTCTATTTCTCATTTTAATGTTCTTGAAGATGAGTCAACATGGTATATGCATCCATTTTCTAATGTTTTATCTTTAACTCTATATACATAGCATGAAACATGATGCAACAAAAATCTAATGAATCCTTCATATGCCTCCTATAGGCATATTTTTCACCCTCACTCACTCCTTAAAGTGAATAACGAGGTGAAGGGTATTAAAAAACATAAAACATATTTTCCTATAGTATTACAATATACAAGTTACTGTACCACTCTTATAAATTTATAACAGTGAGGATAATTTATTTACCTAGGAATGATCATAGTGATTCAATGGTTTTATATTCCATTTTCTAGAAAAAATAAAATCATATTTTATTAATTTATCTTGATTATCAGTTATGAAATAATTAGTGATTTAATTAAGTCTCCCACTATTTTATAAAATTACAACTTACCTAACCATTGTATTCATAATATCTAGTTACTTAGATATTATAATGGAAAGGATCTGTATTTCCCTTTCAAATAATCTATATAGAGGCCTTATCTAATTATTAGAAGGTATTTAGGTTTTATTTTCTTTATAATTGTATTCACTCATGGCTATTTGATATGTTTAGTGGATTCCCCAATATTGAAATCATATACTAGGATTTCTAGAGTTGGTTCCCTAGAGCCACCTTCCATATACCTTTGATTACATCTATATTCATGGTTTTTGAATATTAATGAAATATTTGTTCACATCATGATTGCTCTTCTATGTGATATACTATGTGATAATTTCCTTTGAGTAATTTTCACATAGAAAGGATATAATAGTTCCCCACTATGATGATATCCTTGAAGTGCTATGATGATATTTCAAAATATATGTTCTATAGATGAAAGATATCGGCTGAAGAGCCATAGATGATACAACATATCAGGGGTAGGAGGATTATAATATATCGAGACTACTTCTCATGCAGTTCTCCCTTGGTAATATCTAAGAGAGTAGGTTATAATAATAGAAATTCCCATATAAATTACTTATGTTATATGTGTCAATGGATATTCATATATGTGAGTTTTTTTTTCATTAGACATGAGATTATTATTAATTATGTCGTGATTTGTGTATTTTGATGAATTGTAAAACACTAGGATGCCATATGTTCATCGAAAAGTAGGATATGTTGGATGAAATGATTGATATGGGATTAATGAATAAGTTAATAAAGTATTTTTCTGTTTCTATTTGATGTAAGTTTATATCCCATACCTTTGGAGGAATTGTAACTAGATGATCAAGTCCATGTCCATAGTGGTTTTATCAGAAAGTTCAATTTCTATAAAATCCAAGAAAGGTATATCTATCACATAGGTTGATTAAAAAATTAATGAAACATTCTTGAAGAGATATTGATATAAATAAATTATATTATACACTAATCTTTTTTAAGAATTTGATTGTCATTATTGAGACACAACTCTTTTCTATATGTGTGTCATGACGTGTTGCTTAATGTTAATCTTGGAATTTAGGAAAGTTTGGAATAATGATACTAAGAAATGGGCCTTGAGGGTTACACAAAAATCCTATCTTGAACATCAGTTACATTATATATGAATTTAATATTTTTCTAGAATATTATTTTTAGGTTATGTGATTAGTATTTATTTGGGTTATGGTGATTTTTAAGTAAATATTTATTCTCATGTTTGGTTAATATAATATTTATTATTTATATATTAGTGAATAGTAAAATGATATTTATTTATTTAAATAAATAGTCATTATTCATGGTCTGATAAATATCAAGGAGGAATCACATGCCGATTTAAGTATCTAGGTGGAAATGATACATTAAATATCATTTATATAAATATTAATTAATTTATTTAAGAAATGATATTTATTTTATCTACAGGTAGTGCACATGTCCGAGAAATAATAATATTATTTATATTATTATTCAACATGGGGTTACCTGAGGATTAAAAGAATAATTAGTGGCCTCAATGAAATTATGATTTTAACCTAGCTCTATATAAACCTGATTAAATCATTTTCTAACCCCAAGCCATTCATGGTGTATATTGGCTCCCGAAGACAATTCCCTAAACCCTAGAGGAAATATATCAAGAAAACTCTCATGTTCCAAGAGCTAGATTTTACTCCTCTATATCTAGTATTGATATAACTTGAAGAATCCATCAAATCCTGAAGGAGTTATTACTATGATCAATGGAGGATGAAACGATCATTCAAGATTAACCGTACTAGAACTTAGTGATTCTATGGAGACATCCAAAGGTTTTAGATCATGTGTGGATCACTACTAGAGAGATTCTTTGTTGGATCTTTGATTCAATGAAAACATAAAAAAATCATAATTAGAATAATCAACTAAGAAAAAATTCAAGAAAAGTTAATTTTTTTCTTAATAAATTACTTATAAATTATATGTGAATGATCATATTTTCTTGGTTTTGGGGTTATTTCTTTAAGTTTATTTGGGTAACTTTTTGAGAAATGTCAATTCTTTGTCATGTTTTATGGGAAATTCATTAAATTAGAAGAAAATACATCATTGGGCCTAGGCTTGATTGAAATTCATTTTTCCTGAAACCTTTAACTGGTATTGAAGCTATCACATATAAATTATAAATTACTTATTAAATTTTGACTGAAAATTTTCATTTTGTAAGTTTTTTATTTATAGTTTTTTATTTATTTAATCTAGAAATAAACTTAATCACTCCATTCACCTTCATATGATTAAGTACATATCAATAATAGGTGAATAAGATTGTAAGAACACCATCCGAAAGTTCCATATATCATAGAAGAAAGACATGGTTAGATGATGATTAAATATAATATACACACTATGTATAGAGGTTCACCACATTAGTACAAGCTGATGGATACACTACTCACTAAATTATAAATGAAACATGGTAAGTAATTACACATTGTGTGTTAACCATCCTAATGGAATTATAATTTCAGGATTACAAGATGTTTAGTTGGCATACATTCTTTATAGTCATGCATAGTTCACCTAATGAATTTAAAAAAAATTGTATGGTCAAAGTACACATCATTCACTAATTATACGTCACATAAGAACTTAAAACTGTTGAACATGACCAGTTGTGATTACATGGAATATATATGGCATACACACCATTTATCATGACAATGTCTGCATAAATCACACATTGAGTCCCTGTATGTGTTTTCTGAATGACTATAGAGTGGGTTACATGATGTATAACAAGCTATACATATCGCATACTCATTCACATGGGGTAGATACTGATCCAAGATGTACACTATGTGTATTAATTATACAGACTAAAAATTAATTGTAGCATTGAACCAAACTACATGCAGTATATCTAGTGTACATGCTTTAGGATAGTGTTTGAAGAATAATAAATTCTCAGTTAATTACCAAGTAAATTCTGAATTACACACCATGTTTGATGATCTTACATAGAGTTTACTTTATGACCATTAAAAGTAGTACACATCATCAATATTAAATGCACTACCCATGTCTTAAATATGTAATTTTTTACTCAATTTGGAACATTACATGCCGTATAAATACATGAAATTTAATTTATGCTTATATTCCATGTAAGTACACTATATATGACCAAGAACATACAATACTATGAGTAACATGTACACACCTAGTTCACTTTAAAGTGCATGTTGTATACTTTTTTAATTTAAATATATTTTTTAAAATAATTGTGGATTGATAAATTCAGGATTGTTTGGATGGTCATTAAGATAAAATGAATTAATTAATTAACTAGATAATTAATTGAATTAATTAAAGTGTTTTATCTTAATTAAATAATAGAAGTGAAATGAATACTATATATTATTATGAATGTGTAGTTGTTGCATGTGTGGAAGATCATGAGTTTAGATTGACCTATGTATGTGTTGGATTAATTTAATTTAATTTTTATTTCATGGGGTCTGTAATAATAATAATTTGATTAAAATGATGGAATGTGTTTCATCCCCTCCTCTTTATTATATGAAAGTCTACATGTCCATGATTTATTTTATAAAACCCCTAACCAATATATTGCTTCTCCTCACCTGCATGCTAGTAATACATCTGTAAAGGAAGGAGCTCCCAAGAGAGTGGTGATAAATTATGTTCATACCCAAGGTGAAACCAAATAAAGAGATACATAGCTGGATAGGTGGAATACTATAACATGATCCAGGTTCATTCTCAAGGATTTATTCCCCTAGGTCCAAGGGTTTATTTTTTTCTGCTCAATAAACCATCCATTTGAAAAAAAGCAATTATGATACCACTTAATTTATTTTATTTCTATCAGTTTCATAGTTAATTATTTATTTTTACTAAATAATTATCATGATCATATAAAAAATTAATTAAAAAGAATGTAATATGGAATAAAATAAATGGATTATGCATAAAGTTTTTAGTTTAGTCCTCCGTTATATGACTTAATAAGGAACCATGGATAAAGTGTTGGCAAGTCCATATGTAAATCTCTATGGATTTTCAGGTCGTTACATTTAGGTGGAGTTGTAATTTTTAATTGGTGGATGATTTGTTTTAATAAATGAGTTTTGGTTTGTAATTTCAGGCTTTTGAACACCTATAGGAGGTGGTTTTGGACATAGAAGGAGCCTTAGAAGGAAGATTGAGATATTGAGAGAGTTTGGGAGAGGTGACTGGGGTGATCAAGTCTACACTTTAGTCACCGACCAACTAGTATTAGATGATGTTATTAATATTTTCACAACTTTTCATATACTCCCTTTACTAATTTTATATGAAATAAGCATAATTTGTGTGAAATATTAATGTTTTAATACTAAATATAATTTGTGAGCATTTTTAGAAGTAGTGCAATTGAGTCAGTTTACTATTTTATTTACAACTATCACCCAACTGATCCAAATTGTGTTATTCTTGTTTTTTAGGCTTCCAATTTCAATATAAAACATTTCATTAGAAGGAATCTTGGTCCAATTATTCGATTTTAAGGGTCATATGGATCACACAAGAAGGCCCACAGAATCTGTGAAGAAACTGGACCATCCATAAATATTGAATTACTGGGATCAATACATAAATGAAAATTAATTCATTGTCCTCCAACGTTCAAGAGAAAATGTAAGGAATATTTTATAAACATTTCAATGCCCAAATCCAAAGACAAGGGGCCCAACCGATTCATTTAAACTCAACCCACCATTCTGGATAGGAATTAAAATTAGTACACTATTCATGACATATCTCATGATGTAATCATCCAATCAAGATGAGATTTTTCAGTTTGAAATTGGAGATATGGGAAGCCTACTTTTTTGAATAAATCATTCATATTTTAAGGCATCTTACTATTCAAAAATCCATTCACATTTCAGCTATTGAAAAAGAATGGATAAGAATGGATAGTTTAACTTTATTTAATCAAACCACCATGACTTTGGCTCCATAAGTCCAAATGTATCCAAATTTTGAGATTAGTCAGAAACCATTATTATCTACAACTTTGAAGAAATATATATCTCGATATTCATCTGTCTGAATGTCCAAATCGTTGATCCAAGTGGAGTGTTAGTTTTGGAATTCAAACAGCCCCCCTTCTTGGGCTATAAATACATCCCCTCCTCTCCTTTCAAAAGGGTTGGAATTTTAGAATAGAGGACCACATATTGGCATGATCAAAGCCTTGAAAAGGGCTTGGTAGGACCTTCCATACTAAAGTTTTAAATTGAGAGACCCTTCCTAATCTCTTTTTTTTCATTTACTTTTGTGTTCTTCATTGTTGTAATCTTGTAAGTCTTTTTTTTGTAATTCAGTTTCAATACAAGTTTCTTCTTCAATATCTCTTATTCTCATAAAAATTCTATAGTTTAATATTAATTTTACTAAAATATTTTAAATCAAGTTAAAACCCCTTCTCTTATTTTGCTTTCTCATTCAATCTAAAGTCAGTATTTAATTCCCTTCATCATTTGTGTGTGTGTTCGACACACCACTCTTTTCTTATCCCTTTTTTTCTTATCTTATTAATTTATCATCATAATAATTATAAATAGATTAATAATCATTTCAATGGATGATTAAATATTTCATTGGAGTGAGTTATAATTTAGGGATGTTAAGCTATTGAGAGCATTTTCTCAATGAGTATTTTTTGAATTAACATTGTGTATGTTGGACTTAACATTTCATGGATTAATGACTTATTTTGTTTAATGAGTGGTTTACATGGATTATTGGAACCATAAATATACTACCATAAATAATCTCTGATTGGGATTAGAACCCTAAGATAATTTAAGGCTTGGATTAAAGCCTTAACACTTAGGAATTCCAATCAACGTTATCTTGTGAAGTGGGTGTTAATTTAAATGAAATATAAAGCAAAGCTCAAGGATATCACAAGCTTAACTCACTAATAATGAACTCACCCCAATATTTATAAATTTTTAAATCAATATTAATCAATCAATATTTTCATAAGCTCTTCAAACAAACCCCCCAATCAGAATACAATCAACTAAAAATAATCGACTATTAAAAAGTATCATCACCAAGGATTCAACCCGAGTGATGCTATACACATTAGCAGAGCACCAAAACCTTGACCAGTCAATAGGCGATAATCGGCCGTGCTTTCAGTATCCTAGGAGCCCTACTGGGATTATCAGCTAGCCAGTGAGCCCACTAGATAGCCACCAGGGCTAGTTTGGGGGAATTTTGGTCTTTTTTTATATTGGGGGCCTTTGAGGTTTAGGGGGTTTGTGGCATTATAAGAGGCTATTTTTAGCTATAACTCTCCATCCACTTCCTCCCTTTGAATACTATTCCAAGGGATGGATTTTGGTGATGTAAAATAGGGATTTTAGGAAACATTCATCTTTCGTTCTTTGTTTTGGACTCATCCTTTAACTTTTTATAATTTGGATTAGTTTGGGTTGGGTTTTGGGTGTTGATTCCACCAAAGTATAGTGTCTTATCAACCAAGGGTGATGAGGATTTTTCTCTTCTCATGAAGAGGACTTCCCAATACGTTTTCTACATGTCATAAAAAGTTGATTTGGTGAAGGTATTCTATTTGAATGATTTATTTATAGTTTTTGGATAAATTAAATTAAATTTATAGTGGAATTGAAATTGTTTGGAATGGATTCTATAATGGTTGGTTTTGTGGGAGTGCCGTAGAACTTCTATAAGAGGTTGGTCATGGGTTCAGAGCGATGGTAATGCCCAATGAGTTTTCTAGTGATTATAACACCTTGATTTTAATTATTAATTAATTATAAATGGTTTATAATTAATTTTTGAAGTTTTCTGTAAAGTGATAGATGTTTGGGATCATGGATAGTGCTCAGTTGTCTTGGAAAAGATTTTCAGAGGTATGTGCGGGTTTGGTGGGTTCTTGGATGAAACTCAGTGGATCCCCACAAGGGTTTAACTCCATATTTGATCAAGGTGGTCCCTTTTTATAAAATCTCACATGCCAATTATGTATGATTTTCCTACTTCATTCATGTTTCATGGGTTCACATAGATGGATAGGGAATGGGGGTGCCTTGTATAAGGGGTTATAATATGACGTTTGACCTTCTATGATTGTGTTGACTACCGTTTATCACTTGGGATGACTGAGATCTCCTAATAACTATGTTTCCAAGGGGAGAGAGTAGTTTTGAGATTTTAGAAGGCCTTAAAAATGTCTCTTGGTATGTGATGTTTTGTGGGTGGCCTAGGATTGGTTCCCTAGGACTATTTAGTCAGGATGAGAGGACTTTGACCGACTTATAATGAAATATATGGTGACACATCATGTGTGAGATGGGAAACACCCCTTGAGAGTGTATCAAGATCTTGGACAGTGATGTGAGAAAGACAATTCCTTATGGATTAGATTTTTATGATGAGTGGGTTACCTCTAGGTGTTAGCAAAGACACTTCCTTTGGGAGATGTGAGACATGACCTAGAAACGGGTCGTAATAATTGATCAATGACTTGGAATGAGGTTTCCAAGGGGGATTTGAGTGAGTTGGATTGGGATAGTCCCAGAGTAGTGGGAATAAGAGAGATGTGGGATTTAAATGAGTATATACTAGACCTTTTGGTCTAGGTTGGAGGAACTTGTGGGCTATAAATCACTCTTGAGTGATGATCATGAGATGGTATTAGTGATGTGAGAATGAGCTAGGTCTGGAGGACACAGTGGATTCCTTGATGGGTGAGGTGTGACTTATTCAAGATGAAGGGATTGGTATTGAGTGACTAGAACTATGGGATCAATTAATGAACTGGTGTGATGGGTTGTGGCCCTATGTGATACTGTAAGTGCTGATGGACCTTTCCTTAGAGGCTTAGGTCAGGGTATCTGATGAAACTTTCCTTGAGGAGGTATATGTTTTTGTACTTAATGTGACCTACCTAGTGTCTATGAGAATGATTCAATGTGATGGACATGACCTATTCCTTTAGGTATCATGTTAAGGATCATTCAATGTGTGGATTGGGTTAGTGGATGGCCATTCTCTAATGCTCAGGTATCAAGTCAAGGACCATGCCAGATGTGGCTTGGTTCGATGTGCATGCGTTGGATGTTTCCATGATTGACTTGGACCGAGGACCACCCTGGGGGATAGGTCATGGGATAAAATGAGATGAGATGGATGGACCTCCCTTGAGGGAGAATGTATGGGTTGTGGCCTTTATATGTATCACTGTTCTTAATGTCTATTTATAGTGGGTCTAATTTTTAAATGACACCCTAACCATATTTCCTGGTATGGGTCAGGCAACGTTACAATGGTGGGAAATACATGAATAGGTAGATTTTGGCATGGCATAAAACTAGGTTTAATCAGGTGTTGTGGTGTCCTAGTTAACACATGGAGACCTAACATACAGGGAGTCACGGTGGATTGGTTAGCACACGACGTCCAAGGAACATGTGTGAAATTTTTATTTATTTCCTAACGCATACACATATACGACGTTGTATACTAGGTGAAATTAGTGAGGCCATAATGATATGTATTTATCTCAACTTTCATGAGAACCTAAGTGTGTTTTTAGACCTTATGTCTACTTTCTACAGCATGCGATGTGCGGTGGATCAAGCTGGTGTAGTTCGATGGGTTTTAGAGATAGGGTTTGTGAGGATTGGGGATGGTAGTAGAACAAGTGTGAGTGCATTATATTATGGTTTATTTTGTATATGGGATAAAACTGTGGGAAATCAAATTTTATATGACTATATTCTACCACATGGTACATTTGATATATCATCATGTTTATTTATTTATGCGTACTCTGATTATGTGATGTGGAATTTTTAGTTATTTTTCTTCTACTATATGCATTTGATTCGAGGACATAGTCTCCCAATTTTATGGACTAGTCCCTCACCACTAGTTGGAAACCTTTTGTATATGGGGAGGCATTCTTGAGTCCATGTGATGACCCTAGATTTGGTCACTATTAAGTGGCCCTCGGGTGGGCTGTTAGAAAGTGGTATTAGAGGGTTTATTTTTAGATTTATTACTATTTTGGGAGATTTTAGAAAGGTGGTATTGGGATATGTCAAATCCTGTGATGGATATAGGACTAGTGATTCAGGAACACCATTCATATAGGAATTCCTAGTTACCAGGGGTACAAGATTGTTATTCTTGGTTTGTGTTATTTTAGATGAGGTGCTTATAGAATATTATTTCACCAGATATGTGATTTATGGTTTTGAATCTTGTTCTATTAGAAATAGATTTTCACTTACATGAATCATGATAGGCATATAGGACTCACATGAAATGTGTTTACTTATGTATGGTTGGATTTGTTATGATGAGGGTTTAGTTGATTAAAGTGTCTATAACAACTTATATGGTGTTTTCCCATATAACTTGGAATGAAATTTTAATCAACCGGACCTCAAGAATTTTCATTGATGATAGGTCATATGGATCCTGGTGCAGGATGTTCTACAGTGGAGATTATGTAGTCCCTTCATCAAGGGATGCATTAGTATCCTTAGATGGTCTATATAAGAGTTGGATTGTAACATCCTAACCCGATGTCCACTTAATTGGGGCCCCGAGCTAATTGGTCACATGGCCTCAAGCACACCTCCCCATATGCTAGAGTCTTACAACTAGAAATGAGGGTCTAAGGTGATATAGTGAGGAGAACATACCCATATATCAAAGTGGCACATTGGATATAACAAATAATAAGATAAAAACAGAATCAGATATATAAACAAACACTATAATGATAGGACCAGTAACCTATTGTAGAAGAAGAATATATAACAAAAATGATAAAAAACTATGGAAGCATAAATAACCAACAACTATAATAACAATAAAAATCCAAGTGGCTGAGTCATATACATGATGATGTCATGTCATTCTTATTTTAAAAATGAAAAATAGGGAACATGCATATACAACATTCTATGAAAAAAATAAAAAAAGGAAAAAAGGCTGATCCATTAGAATCTTGAGAATATGCTCATTCCTCTACTCCCATGATTCTTACTATAAGAAAGATAAATAAAACATATGTAGTAGGGATATTTCCCTTATCCATACCTACTAAAAATTCATCTACTTAGGTACCAAAGGTGGCCCTGAGTAGGGTGTGAGATAAAATCCTAACAGGCCACCACCGATGGTTTATAGAGTAATCCAAGTAGTGTAAACAAAAATGAAAATTTTTAAGTAATAATAATAATAAAAAATGTTGAAAAAATAAATACAAGCTAGCTCAGGTTCCTATAGGACACATGGAATCTCTACCTGTATGGGCATAGGCTGGAATGAGAGTCTGATCAATATCTATATATATTAATAATATATATATATATAGTATAGTTATATACCACATCCACCTATATTTACTATTTATGTGAGTATGTAAGTAATCATATACCTAGATATTCAGTGTTGGCTGAACCTGAGGTGTAACACATGCATCAATGACTTTTTTAATGAGTGGGTAGGCTCAAGCAGAGGGTACATGCCCTGAATCTCATAATGAATGTGAGTCATCATTCCCAAAATTTGATATATGTGGGGTTAGACATCATTTAAAAAACCATAATCAAGGAATGTGGACCTTCATTCCCATCATCCAGATAAAAGTATAACGGTGAGTGAAATCGTTCTCAATACCCGATTTAAGGGAGCAGGAAACATCATGCTCAACAAAACCCCTAACCACCATTCCATAAAAAATATCAATGGCATGATCATAATAATAATAATATCACCATGGGTCACCTATTTATCACAATTATTATCAATAACCAATATATAAATGGGCGTCACAGTTCAAATAATCCATATTTAAAAGAAAGCAACAATCGGTGTGGCCTTGCCACCCATTAGTATTCACTATAATTAATCCATTTAATCCATTAAGTGAAGGGATTCATTTCAATTTAATTAAATCAAGACATATAATTAATCAATTCATGGAAATTCTATTTCATATAATCCATGCACTTAGAAGGTGTCTTGGTCATCTAAAAAGTTATATAAAAGTGGGAGAATCCATTTACAGGAAAATCCAAATGGTTATATTGTGTTTGTTCCATAAAAAATTTATAAAATTGAAGAAAAATTGTTTAGAACACTCAAAGGGGTATCCATGAATGAGTTCAACATCCTCTAATTACCTATCAAGGATCAATGAGAGTATAACAATATACACATTCCAATTTAAAATCAAAGTAACCATTTTAAGGAAATGCGTGACAACAGCTAGTGTGATGCAGAATGGGGGCTCTATAAAAACATCGCAACTTTTAGGGAAAACAATTAAAACACCTACCTTTGGTTTTTAGATAACACCTCATCCAATATTAGCTTTATATCTGAAGTATATTGGGAGAAATCAGAGAAATGGTCCAACACCTTGAAAATAGGGCAATTGAGATCGCACCAAAATAGCACAATATATACAAATAAAAATGAAGAAAAAATGCAATAGGAATTAAGATCTCACCTCAAGATATCCAATTATTTATACAAAACCTGATCTAGAGTCTGAATCTAAGAGATATCAAAGATCCTAGAAGGAGGGGAATCAATCTTATAGGAGAGGGAGAGGGGTGCTCATCGACTGGAGAAGAAAGGAAGAAAATGTGGTTTAATTTAAAAAAATTTAAAGTGTGAAAATGTAATTTCACCCACATAGAAAAGGTTTCACAATTGGGATTCATGGTTTGGAAAACTATGCACTAACCATGTACACCTCATAGTCTTAGGATGGCCCCCACACGGGCTAGGTGCATGGTTTGTATAACAATGCACCAGCCTTGCGAAGCTCACTATAACAAAATCCTCTATAAACCACATGATCATGATTCTAGGGTCACACAGTTGTAAACAAACCATGCGGCCTCCTAGTGCACAAAAATTTCCCCACATGGTTACCCTACACGATTAGTTATAGCCATGCGATAACCATGCAACCTACCCTATTAGCTCAATTATCAGAGCTCCAGGATTTTAACATGACCCAAACATTCCCAAAACAATTATTAGGACATAAATCATGTTTAATAAGATTAAAAAAGGATTGAACCTAAAAAATTAGTCGTACCTTGGGAAAAGGACTAGTCATTACAACCTACCCTCCTTAAAGAAACTCATCCCTAATTTGGACTTCTGAGTGTAAAGAGGTATCATCAGAGAAAATATATAGCCACTAAGCTCATATACCATATTCCTTCTCCTAGGTCTCTTCCTATACTTAGTCGTGCTTCCATAACACCTGTATTAAAGGAATTGACTTGCATTAGAGTGTCTTCACACTCTGATCAAAGAAACACATTAAATATTCTTCAGAAGAAGCATCCATATCTAGCTAAGCTTCATTAGGTTGGAATAAATGAGATGGGTTTGGATAACACCAGAAAAGTTGAGATATGTGAATTACATCATGCATAGACTGGTACCTATAAGGAAGTAATATTTTGTAAGACACTTCTCCGATCCATTTCAGAACCGCAAATGGACCAATGAATCGAGGAAAAATATTACCCTACCTTATGATACATTAATGGATTAACGAGGATGAGACTCGCAAGAAAACCCGATCTATGATCCCAAACTCAAGAGGTCATCAGCTTTGATTAACATATGAATTATGTCTAGACTGATCTATCATCATGATATTTCTGATCAAATGGACCTACTTTGTAGTTTCCTAAATGATACATAGTCTAAGTATCTCTGCCTCCCTTACCTCCAACCAGCATAAAGGTGAATGGAAAGGCCTACCATATAAGGATTTGTAATGATCCATCTCAATGGTAGATTGAAATATGTTATTGTAAGAAAAATTAATAAGGGGTATGTGTTTCTACTAATAACCCTCAAAGTAAATGAATCATTCATAGAGCATGTCCTCTAACACTTGAATTGTACAATCTATCTTTCCATCAGTCTAAGGGTTATAGGACATGCGAAAAATCACCTATGTACCCAATTACTTATGAAAACCCTTCCAAAATCAAGATGTGAAGTGAGTGTCTCTATCTGATATGATAGATCACAGAGCTCTATGAAGACGTATGACCTCCCTTATGTATATCCTCCATAGATCATCTACTAAAAAGGTCTCTTTAACAGTTAATAAATGTGAAACCTTTTTCAGATGATAAAAAAACCCATACTGTATCATATCCATGAGGTGATCTGGGCAAATCAGTCATGAAATTCATAGAAAAATCATCCCATTTCTACTTGGGAATGGACAATGGCTATAAAATCCCTGTCAAATTCTGATGTTATGCCTTCACCCTATGAAAGGTGAAACATTGAGTGATAAATCTTAAGATCTCCCATTTCATGGAAATACACCAATACTAGTGACGTAAGTCTCAATACATCTTGGTGACACCAGGATGTGCTGCCCAAACCAAGGCATGAAATTATTATATATTCTCCTCTCTGATGTATTCCATGACCCATACACACCCATGAAATAACAAGGTCTCATCCTCATCCATGGTATAACTTGAAGATAAATTCTTATATGAGATACTCTCCCTTATAACTAAGCCCCTAGAATCAGATAGTTTCCTTATTTTTACCAACTCTATAAGGGTAGAGGTATTGACTAAGTTTGAGAGGATAGTCTACCCATGATCCTCCTAAACCTCAATATACATATCTAAAAATGAATCCATGAGCTTCCACTCACCACTGGCCTCCTAAAATTCATATGTATGATTCTTCTATCTAAGAGCATTGGATATAACATTTCCTTCCCCTAGCATATAAGAAAGCTCTAAATTGAACGATTGCAGGTACTCAACCCATCTACACTACCCGAGATTAAGTTCACACCATGTAAAGATTTACTTGAGGATTTTGTGATTAGTTAATACCACATAATGATCTCCAACTAAATAGTGACTCCAACAATGTAAATCATGAACTATAGTAATAATGCTCGAGGTAGTGCGTTGGGTAATTCTTCTCCTGAGGCCTCAACTGATGAGACTCGTATGTGATGACTCGCTCATCATACATCAGAAAAATTACTAGCCCGATACCTGATGCATCACAAAAGACTGTATTGTTCCTACCTGGATATGACTGAATCATTATTGGTGCTAAATTCAAATGACCCTTCAACTCCTGAAAGGATGCATCATAAGCTTCTAACCATATGAAATTCACACCCTTTTTAGTGAGAATATTAGGAGGCATTTCATGGAGTAATAAATCCTAGATGAAGAATTTGTAATATTAGGATTTCCCAAAGAAACTATGGATGTCAAAAATGTAATTGAGATACTCTTTAGAAACTACAGTTCTCACTTTATTATGGTTTATTGATACTATTAACTCTGAGATAATATTACCCATGAAGAGGAATATGTCTATCCAAAAGTGAAGTTTACTAATATTTGCATAAATTTGATAATCTCTTAGTGTATTCAGAATGATATCAAGGTGGTTGACATGGTATTATCGAGAATGAGAATACACTAATATGTCATCAAAAAATACTACCCTGAAAGAATCTTGGTATGGGTGGAAAACTAGATTCATTAGATCCATAAAGAGTAAAGGAAAATTCCTGAGACCGAACGACATAACCGGGTACTCATAAAGACCATACCTACTCTCTGTGAAAGGTATATCTGATGGCCTGAAATGTGCATAATGATATCCCAACCTCCATTAAATATGTGAAAACACTCTCTATCCTCATAGTGAATCCAATAGGTTGTCTATTAAAGGCAGTAAATACCAGTTCCATATCATGATCTAGTTCAATCGATGTTAATCCACACAAATCCTGAGGGTACCATACTCCTTAAAAAAAGGACCAGTGAACCCCAAAGAGAAGTTTTAGGGAGTATAAATCATTTATCCTCTAGATCCTCCAACTGTTTCATAAGCTCTAGATGCTCCATAGATTCCATCCTGTAAGGATAAATGGTCACTGGTGCTACTCCTGGGACTAGCTCAATAGTTAATTATTCCTCTCTCACTAGAGGCATCCTAGAAAAGTAACCAAGGAAGAAGTTTCTAAAATAATCCACCACAAGAGGGAAAATAGTGTTTTGTAACCTCTAATCATCCAAGAAGAGACTGAAAATATGGGATGTCACACTACCCAACCCCTAATGCTCAGTTCATGATCCCGTAGCTTAGATATCCCATTCTCTCTTATGGATGTGCTCACCACCCTCTGGTGATGTAAACATCACCCTTTGATGATATCAGTCAATATGGTCTTGATAGGTTACTAACCGGTCCATCCTGATAATTACATAAAACCCTATCATGTTGAGGATGAAAATATTCCATATGAAGATATATCTACCTATGTCAAGGGAAAACACTTAAAATATTGTACGATATTTGATTAGATACCTAATGGGGTATTTAGCATCATCACACCATAGAAGTGTTCTATCTCAATGTCCAAAATCTCCACGATTTCCTATGATATTAAAGAAGGAGACAAGCTTGTGTCAAATAAATCATACACTAAAGTATAGGATACTAGAATAGTACCTCAAACAGTAGAAGGTTTGGTGCTCTTTCCCTCTGGAATAGGTTGCACAACATGTAACTAGCCTATAATGACCCTAAGTCATATCCTAACTTCCTTGAGCAAGACCGCTCTGCTGGTGATGAGAATCATGTGTCTGCCTACCTCTACCTTAACCACTACCTCTACCTAAGCGGCTGGTGGTATTCCAGCTGCTTTCCTGATGGGATACCCCTGGCCTCACTCCGAAATGGGGGGTAGGTGTAGATCCATGCTCTCTAAGCACTAAAGAAATGGTCCTATAAAAGAAATGTATATGCACCCTCCCATCATAACCTCTACATTACACTAGATCCTATAAACATTGGGATTTTGTATTCCCTAGTTTCCTGTACTAGAGAAAGATAAGAAAGTAGTCAGTCCGGGATTCCTGACTGCTACTTCCCCCACGGGAAACCTCAAATTGAGACTTTCAATCACTAAAATAACCGCTAATAGGGCTAGGTTCTAAACCTCCCTAGTTTTGACCATCAAACTCTTAAATTTATCTCAGTAATAAGGACTTTTTTGACTATCTCAAAAATTATAGTCAGCCTGGAGACATTGACCTGTGATCGGATGGCATATACTAGCCCATCCACAAATCTCCTAGTAGTCATGGGATCATCACTTGTTAGAGTTGGTGTGAACTATTGTAGCTCAATAAAGTGAGTAGAATAATCCATGACAAAAATAACACCCTTCTATAGGTTTATAAACTCTCTATCCCGATCATCCTTGGGAGTATGTGGAAAGAAATAGTCATAGAAGATCAATTGTAATACCACCTAGATCATATCACAATGTTAATTTTCCTAGGTAATAACATCCCACAATCTCTTGGAAGAATCATGTAGCATTTAGGCTGTGAACTTGACCCTCCTCTCTAGAGGTGTCTCTAAGTGCTAAAAAATAGAAAGCATGGACTCTATCCATGACTCTACAACATGTGGTCTACCTTCCCCTGAAAAGGTGGGAGGATTATACTATTGAAACTCCCGAGTCAACTTTTCTATAGTCGGAGTAGGTCAAGTGACACCTTGCATACATTTCATTATGTTAAAGAAACCCTATTGGAACTGGCCTTCAGTGCGCATATTAGGAATAGAAATAGGTACCAAAGGTGGCACTACAGGAGGAATCATTGGTGGCTTAGTGGACACCACCTCTAGTGCATGGTCTTCACCGCCCTCAGGGTGTATGACTTGAGGCTATTGTGGTGGCATGATTATATAATTAAAAACTCACACCTCTGAAGAGATTTAATAGTTGAAATAGTTTACAAATAGATAATTTGGATAGGTATATAGACGTCCTATGAAAAGGTCACACCTCTCTACCTACTCTAAAATTCAGGTCTAGGTGAAATAAAAAGACCATACTAGGCTATTAGAATGTAAGAGACTCCTATATACCCACTACTAAGGCTAATTATGGGTCTAGGTCTCATAAAACACAATAGATTTTATGGTATATGGAGTCTCAATTGCAAGGTATAGAGGCAACAACCCTTGACTTTGCAATTGAAATCCCCATTTAGCAGTAACCAGTTAAATTTTAAAGTTTAAATTTCATTGAGTTCATAATCTATTTTATATAACATATAACATATATATATATATATATATATATATATATATATATATATATATATATATATCTTAGTTTAGATCTAGTAGGTCCAGAACCCACATTATGATATAATTGGATAATTAAAGTTTCATCAGTAATCTATTTGGGAAAATACCATTTAGATTAATGTGGGAACATTAATCAATCCAACTATATTCTTAATATAATAAATGTTATCACATTTAAATATATAATAACCAGGAACTAATAATATGTAGAAAGAAAATGAAGACTGAAAATAGGCATGGCATGAAAAAATGCGTGGTATATTAATTCTATTGTGCCTATAATGATGCATGAAATGAACGGACACACCCTTATTTCATTGGGAGTAGGTGAATAAAATATCATTTCAATAACACTAATAATAATAACATCATAATATGTGTTCATCACCCAATGGTGAATTCTTATCAACTATAACAGGCATAATCAATAATAGCAATTACCCATCCTAGTTAATTTGGGTTTCCCCTATATGCGGGTTAACTACTCCTATACATATTATCATTACCAAATTCTACTAACTCATAGTCTTCTATTTAATACCCAAATAGTAATAAAAAAGGAAAGGAATACTCTGATACCACTTTGTAATGCCCTGACCCAACATCCACTTAACTAGGGCCCCAAGTCGATGGGTTACATGGCCTCAAGAATTCCTCTCCATACACCAGAGGATTTTGACTAGTAGTGAGGGTCTAAGGTGATATGGTGGGGAGACTATACCCTTATATCGGAGTGGAACAATAGATCTAGGAAATAAGAATAAAATAATGGAGGTATATATATAAATAGACACTATAATAATAGGATGAGTAACCCACTGTAGTAGAATCATATATATCAGTAATGATAAACAATTTCATAAGCATAAATAACAAAAAACTATAATAAAAATCAGAATCCAAGAGGTTGAGTCATATACATGATGATTTCATGACATGATTATATAAAAAAGGGGAAAAATGAACAAGAAAACACAACATTCTATACAAAAATAAAAAAAGGAAAAAGGTTGATTCACTACCATCTCAAGCATATATTTGGTCCTCTACTCCCATTATTTATACTATAATTAAGATAAACCAAACATTTATATCTAGGAAGTTTCCCTTATCCATACATAAAGACACGTAATCTACTAAGGTACTAAAGGCTTCCTGAGTATGGTGTGAGATAAAATCCTAGTTAGTCATCACCAATGGTGTCTATAGTAATCCAAGTAGTGTACATATCAATGATAGTGTAGAGGTAACTAGAATAATAAAAAAAGCTAAAATAATAATTACCATCCAACTCAGGTTCCTGTTGGACACTTGATAAATCTACCTTCTTCAGCATAGGCTGGAATGAGAGTCTGATATATAACTATATACATATAGTAATAATAATATATATATAGTGTAGTTACATATTGTATCTTCCCATATGCACTAATTAAATTAGGATGTAATTATCCATATACCAAGATAATAGGTGATAGATAGACTTGAGGCATAACACAGGCATCTATGACCAATCTAACGAGCTGGTAGGGTCAAGTAGAGGTTACATGAACTGAATCTCATAATGGATGCGAGTCACCATGCCCAAAATTCAAGATAGGTGGGGAAAGACATCATTACCAACACCCTATTCAAGGAATGTGGAATGTCATTCCCATCATCAAAATATATGTATAATAGTGATAAACATCGTGATCAACACCTGTTGTATGAGAGTGAGAAATGTCATGATCAACAGAACACTTAACCATCATTCCACAACCAATATAAATGGAATGATAATAATAATAGTAATAATAGTAATAATAATATCATTATGGGTCACCTCTTTATCACATTTATTACCAATCCCCAATATATTAATGGGCGTCACAATTTAGATAATCCATATTTAAAAGCAAGAAACAATCAGTGTGACCTTAACACCCATTATTATTCACTATAATTAATCCATATAATACATTTAATCAAGGGGATTAATTTACATTTAATTTAATCAATCCATCTAATTAATCAATGCATGGAAATTCTAGTTCATATAATCCAATAATTTAGAAGTTTCCTTGTACATCTAAACAATTATATAAAAGTGGGTGAATCCATTTGTAAGAGAAGTTAAATTATTAGATGGTGTTTGGTATATTAAAATTTATACAATTGAGGGTAAATTTTTTAGAACACCCAAATGGATATCTATGAATGAGGTCAACATCCTCTAATTACCTATTAAGGATCAAAGGGAGTATAAAAACATGCACATATCAATTTAAAATCAAATAACTCATTTTAAGGAATGGCGCGACAACAACCGACATGCGACCCAACAATGGGGATATGGAAACATAATAAATTTTAGGGAAAACAATTTTACTACATACATTAGTTCCATATATGGATCCTCATCCAATATTAGCTTAATATTTGAGGTAGATTGGAAGAAATCAGAGAAATGGTCCAATGCACTGTAAATAGAGAGAATGATCTTACACCAAGATAGTGTAATAGATGCTAAAAAGAATGAATAATGGACGAAAGAGGAATCGAGAGCTTACCTTAAGCTAACCAATGATTCCTATGACACCTGATTGGGAGTCCGAATCTATGAGATATTAAAGAACCTAGAATGAGGATGAGGTGAGCTTATAAGAGAGGGAGAAGTGTGCTATTCCACTGAAGAAGAAAAGAGGAAAATGAGATTTAATTTAAAAACATTTCAGGGTTGAAAATGTAATTTCACCTACATAGACAGGGTCACACGATTTTTCCACATGGTTAACCAAACTATGCGCCAACTGTGAAAACCTCACTGTCTAATAAGGGACCCACATGGGCTAGGTGCATGGTTTGTCTAACTGTGTGCAATCTGTGTGATGCTTTGATAAGTGTATTTCATGATAACATTTTAGAGTGTTTTATTTTATCGATTTATGTAATTAAAATAATCATTCCAATTTTGGAACATATTGACTTTTTTTATGATTTTTGGTATAAAAAAATGAATTTATGAAAAATAAATGAAAATAGAAAAATACCGGATCTAAAGGATACTTCGCACCGTGAGGGAAGTGAAGCGGCATGACACTAGATTTTTGAGGATGAACATGGAGTACTTATAAGGTACAAAAATAAATAATTGAGGAAAAATGAGACTTTTAAAGCAAAAAAATGGAATTAAACATCGTGAAACATCATTACATGATGTGTAGTATCATTTCACGGCATTCCAGAAACCGTTAGGCAAAGTCGTGAATAATCTCAACTCGTGAGGCCATTACATGATGTGATTCGCCATTACACATCATGTAACCTTTTAATTCAATTACTTCTACTATAACAATTCATGACAATGTTACATGCTGTGAAATTTAGTTACACATTGTGGGTCCCAATTACACATCGTGAAAAGGAGTCAAAGTTTCAGATCTCTAAATGAGATTCACGTGAGATTCACGCAGATTCAAAAATCACAAAGCTTAACTCGGATCAAAATTACATGATGTAAAATGCCATTAAAAATCATGTAAATTATCAAGATAAATTTTAAGTGAGCCACTCTAGTGCCAATAAATGGAGGGTTAGGCTACTTTAGTTTAGGAAATCAGATCCGAAGACCAAATCTTGGAGCCAAAAGTTGTAGGGCCCTTTATGAGTTCTTCTTCATTTATGTTTTTTTTATTTTCTCCTTCCATATTATTCTATGATCACTAGGATTCTGGGGTAAACCCTCCATGTTCTAGGGTAGTGTAATTGAAGGGGGAATGTGTGTTGAATTTATTTCATTTATTTTTATTCATGTAATTGGTTTGTGTGATTTCTATATTCGACTTCCAATCCCTTTATTTTTCTTTTTTCATGACCGTTGATAATTGATACTAAAAGGAACCTTAAAATTGTGAAATAACATCCCTAAATAAGGAATTAATACTTTCAACTTTAGGGGAAATCATGTTTAAATATGGTATCGAGACAAAATTGATTTGGTATCATCCTAAATTACCAGACCAAGGGAAATAGTGTATTATCGCATTGAGGGGGTGATACCATGACCATTGGATATTCCTTGTCTTGACTCTGACACAAATAATGAATCAAACTATTTTCTAAAATCTAGTTTCACCTAAACCCTAATATTAAAAAACCTTGGCATACTTTCTAAATCTGAGCACAAAACAATAAATCTTCTCTACTTTCGTCTTTTTTTTTCAAAATTGAATCAAACCCAATTTTTCTCACATATTTCATAAAAATTAATAAAACTAAATCTTTTGATATCCTAATCAAAATAATTTCAATGTCTCTTTGTATAAATCTCAAACTTTCCTAATACTACATTTTAATTAATTAAGTATCATAGTTTGAGTTTTATAATTTTTTTTCATAGACACATAGGGAATTAACGACACCCTCAAGGCCTATCAAGTTCACTATCCCAAAATCCTATACAAACCACCCAAGTGTGAACCTGGGTTCATATGTTTTTATATAAATTTTTTAGGCTCTTACTATATAAAAAATTCCCCCACACGGTTAGTACTAATCGTGCTGTAACCATGCAACCTACCATGTTTTCCCAATTCTTTGACCTCCATGCTCCAAAAATTCCTCAAACACTCCCAAAAGCTTCCTTAGCTCGTAATGTATGTTTTCTAATATTAAAAAAAGGATTAAACTAGGAAAAAATGATCAATACCTTTTGAAAAAGGATAGTTTGTTACAAGGATTCAACAACAATGGAACCTTGTAAGGTTTGGTACAAGAATGTGATGCTTGAGGAATGATCTAAGGATGAAAACATGTTATCCATATGATGTGGAAACCCCGAGGGGTTTTGGATCATGGCATTAGTGATATGACTTGGCTTGATATTTGAGACTCTTGAAGAGTTTATGGTATAAAATTAGGGTTATTGGGAAGGAATTATTGGATTTTGGCCTGTTTGGTTCTCAAGATGTGCTTTCGGTAGCGTGGTGGGAGTGTGGGAAGATGATCTTGATTGTAAAATGATATATTTGTGTTAGTTGGTCATGTTTTTTTGGATTTTAATAGGATATAACTTGTTCTATTAGATGCTAATGACATGTATATAGAGCATGGTCAATGGATTAGGCATGTGATCTTAGGTTAGATGGCATGAGAATCATAGGATTGTGAGATTGGTGGTGTGATTGGGTTTTGTGAGAGCATGAAACCAGTGGGTTTAAATGAGATCAAGAAAGATCATGGGTGAGGACCTATGAGTCGGTTCTCGATGGGACACTCTTCTCTTCTAGGAGAGAGGATGTTGATAAACATTTGGGAAAGTCTTGTGGTGTGAAGATAGTGTTTGATTGGTATGTGTGATGCCTATTTGGGTTGAGGATAAGTGAAAAATTTCATGTGTGGGTCTATTGAAAATTGTTCAAGTTATAGAGGAAACTAAGTGGTGTTATAGAAGTACTTCTATGTTTGATTTGGTTTATATTCACTCTCAGAGTGAGGTTAATGATGTGTTCGGTGAGGCAATCATGGGTGTGGTGGCCCAGATTTTGGTGTATATGAGATGTCACTCGATGATAAATGGTGAAATTAGAAATGGATTAGGGTACCATGCGATGGTCGATCGCATATTTTGACCCATATCAGGGATTGGAAGGATGGATGTAGATTAGGAGGAGTGAGATGTGTGTGGTGATGGATGTAATGATTTAAGCACTCATGGAGTTTTTTGAGAGAATCCATATGGTGGAGAGACAAGCATTGGTTGTCGGTGGATAATAAGAATGATGTTATTAGTGATATGAGGATTGGAAGTGGTTGGTATTTTGGTTTTTTTCTTGAGTATGAATAGGCTGGAAATGCTCAGTCATTTCATGAAGTGATGGATAGAACGTGTGTCATGGGGATTAGTGTTTGGTTCGATGGGTGATGATAATGGTACTCCTATAGTGGTGAGAAATGTATCTGTCGTGGATGGGTGAACCTCATGTTGGAAGGTTCATGGAGTTAGTGAATGAATGGTTGATGGATAGTCATAAAGACACAAGTATGCTAGTGTTTGGTAAGATTTGATGTGATTTGGTTCCTCAGTAAATACCAGAATTAGTATTTGGTTACTTTTTTGGGAAGAGTTAGTGCGTCGGTATCAAGATCAAGGTAATTTGAGGTGATCTAGGTCTGATTCAAATTATTGGTACTTCGGTGCTCGACATGATAAAATGATGATCAGAGAAAGTGGTTTCTTGTCCAACCTTGGAAACACATAAAGAGTTATACTCAAACTTCAATGTTGATGTTTGGATTATGTCAATATGACTTAGGTTGTTAATGAATTATGATTAGATGTTACTTTTTAAGGATGTTATAGAATTTTAGCTTTTGAATTTTGATAAAAGTCACCCATAGGAGGTCTGAATGGTGATTTCATGAGATATCAGATGTAGAGGAATTGGAAATGCATCGAGGGTGATGTTCGAGATGAAGAAAAACGAGGCATAGGGGAAGCATGAAACAGATGTAATTTAAAATTTTGGATTTGGATTCATGTTAAATAACTGAATCCACAAAACACCTTTCCCATATTTCTCAATGGATCAAGTGAAATTAAATTTAAGCATGAAAAATAAAATCAAACAAAAGCATAAATGGTACCTAGTTCGTTTGAAGTTTCTGATTTGATTTATCTCCATTGGTTCATTGTAGATCAAAGGCGCAAAGCTAGGAAACCTCTATATCATCCACACATGCACCAACGATTTTTTATTTTTGATATAAAATTTATAGGTTCTAGCATAGGTAATCAAAGATCTTTACAACATCCCTTTGACCATGTGAAGAATGAAGATTCGATTGAGAAGATGAGGTTGATCCAACCTTGTTCTTCTTCCAAAATCTCTCTTAATAGCTTGAGAGGAGAGGATATATTCTATCTCTAAATTATTCCAATTGGTGTATCTCACTATTCAAAAGGCTAAAATGTGTTTTTATACCTAGTTATACTTTCCAAAATTTCACTTTGGTCCCTATAAAGTAATAACCTTCATTTTAGACATTTTTGAATACTTATGACTTAATAAACTTGTCATAAATGTTCCAAATATTTTATCACTAACTTTTAACACTTCAACATGTTACATAATAAAATAAAAAACATTTTATTATCCCATAAGCTCCCAAAATAATTTAACAAACCTTGGACATTCTGTGTTATTTCAAACATTTATATTTTTCTCACATTCACATTTATGATCGAACAACTTGTGAATACCATGAGAAATAAATTCAATCATCATTATTCTAAACATAAATAATATAATATAA
Source organism: Viscum album (assembly GCA_963277665.1). Classification (NCBI taxonomy): domain Eukaryota; kingdom Viridiplantae; phylum Streptophyta; class Magnoliopsida; order Santalales; family Viscaceae; genus Viscum; species Viscum album. Next base: position 1,946,668,372 of record OY728148.1, read on the forward strand.
TTGTTTTACTTATGATCGATCACCCTTGTTTGTTCACCGACCCCCACATAAGGGTACCATTTCATCCTAAACTATTATTCATAAATAATTGGAACTTGTGCATACATTAAGTGTGTGACCCTCTAGGTCATTATCTCGATAGTAGTGAGTCTAACCTAAAGACCAAGAGTTGAGACTATCAACCCATCATGGATCCTAAGGAGATAAAGAATCTCATAACTATGAATACCACCTATGAGCATGTTCTATGTAATATAATCTCTTTATCTCACAATATCTCATAAATAAAGATGAACAATTATGTCATCATACTTTTGATGATTTATATATTTCATGAATTTACTGGACAAACTTACCATTTTGTACCATGTCCATGAATTCAATGAAGGTACTACCATCCTGGTCAATCTGGGAACATGAGTTATCTCTTCCGCAACTCTGAAGTGACAAATTCTATCTTTATCATTCAACCAATACCATACCACCAAAGATGTACCCAACACAAGCTACCTCACCATGAATTTAGTGTCGTGGTTTTTTCCTTACATTAAAGTATGAAATAAAATGGTACACATTGATAATGATCTCAATTCTGGATACAAATACACATTTTTGTAGATGAGAACAAACAATAACACCCGAAAAATGTGGTGTTCCTATTAGTGGGAAATTCCTCATGATCTCATGTACTCCAGATAACCAAGTGAGAAATTAATGTGGAGAAGTCTCTATGCTTATGATCTCATGTCATCTGATATTCAGACATCTTCTGCATCCTATCAGTATGATGTATCTAAACCATATGATATATATTTAAGATTACTGTTATAATATCTTGAGGTTCTCATTATATCTGGGAACTGCTATAACCTTATTTATATGACACGTAATCTAAGGAAATTACCTTGTAAATAGTGGATGTAGAAGTATCAACACTATTATAGTAAGAATAAACACAAGTATATATCAAAATGTATAAATGTAATGGAAATTAAAGTACATGAAGAATTTGGTTCTAGGGTACCCACTCACAACACGGGACATGGTTGGCAGGTCGACAGAATACTGAGAGGTGCATTTTCGATAGTCCATTCCTATAGCGGGGAGAACCATAACTTGCATTTTTCCACTATGAGTGTAGATTTATAGTGAGTAGAACCATAATATTTATAACAAGCTATATGGAGACACTGAGGTATGACAAGAGAGATGGGTTTGATGCACATCGTTTTGGTGTTGTGATGGCAATGAGTGGGAGGCTAAAATTCTAATGAATAGTTTATAGTGTTTATTTTCATGAAATAGAAGCGTTGTTGTATTTTAAGAATAGAACATAGTGAGTTCTTGGTGATTCAAACACCGAGATGGGTTGGGTGATGTGGTTTGAGGTTTTCCATGGATTCTAAAGGATGATAAGCATTATGGTGAGGAGTTTATAATGAACCATGTATTTTCAAGTTTTTATATTGAGGAAGAGTTATATTTTTTTTTATTGTTGGCTGACTTTTTTTAATAAATGAGGTTCGATCTAGAATTTTGAGATTTAGGATATGGTTTTTACTTGGAAGAAGAATTGGGAGGCAACTCAGGATCTCAAGAGATCACCATAGAGGTGGTTGGGGTGACCCCCCGTTGTCCAATAGCTTAGGAAGTAGCCTAGGGTGGCTAGTAGGTGGTTCCACCAGCTAGTCGATGAGGCTGGTCCATGGGCATTTTAAAGGGGGAATTTTGGCCTCTATGCTATCAGAAGAATTTGGGTATTAGGGGGTTTAGAGAATTAGGAGAGGCTATTTCCATCCATAACATTCTCCCATTTCCTCCCATCAAATCTCTATGTAAAGGGATGGATTTTGTTGATTTACTATAATGATTTGAGGTATTTTTATCCTGTTATCTTAATTTTGGACTCATCCTTTCATTTTATTATGATTTGGATTGGTCTATTCTAGGTTTTGGTTGTTGTTTCCACCAGATCATGGTATAATAAACCGATGTTGATGGGGTTTTTGCTCTGCTTGCAAAGAGGACATCCTAAGATGTAGTCTTAACACTATCAGAATTCAATTTGGTGAAGGTATTATTTCTAAAGAATTTATTTCTGGTTTTTAGAAAAATTAAATTAATTTTTTGGGGGAATCATTGTTTTATGATAGGGATTTCATGCAGGTTGGGGTCGGGGTGTGTTTTAGACCTTCTCTAGGCAGTTGTTCACGAGTGACGGTGATGTATGGTGAGTTGTTTGGAGATTATTATACATTGTTTTTAATTATTAATTAATTATTATTTTTATAATTAATTATGGACATCTTGTGGAATGGGATAAAATCCCATGAGTATAGATGGTTCTCGGTTGTCTTGGACGAGTTTGGTGAAGGAATGCATGAGCTTAGTGGGTGCATGGATGAAGCTCGGTGGAGGTATATGAGGGGTTAAATTCATGTTCGAGGTAGGTAGTCACTTTTAATACATGCTCATAAACCTGTTATGCTTGAGTTTCTTATTGAATATATGTTGAATGGGTTTGGGTAGATGGTTGTGGATCTTGGGTTCCTTGGACAAGGTGAGATAGGATGGTTTTCAACCTCCTATGTTTGGGTTGAGCTCTCTTTAACACTTGGGATGACTAAGACAACATGATGATTGGGTATCCAAGGGTAGAGAGTGGAATTCATATCATCCGAGGCCTTTGGAAGGTCTTGATGTGACGTGGGTGGCCTACGAAGGGTTACCTAGGGCTAATTAGTTAGTTTGAGAAGGTTTCATCCCTCTGATAATGAATGATATGGTGACATGTCTCGTGTGATATGGGCGACACTCCCATTTTATCATGAAAATTTTAAACATATTCCAATGGTTTTAAATTGTTTTTAATGAATAACACCATTTAACTCAGTGTTTTATTCAAAAGTGGGAATTTTCTATTAAAGAATTAAAATTGATTTGTATGAGTAAAAAATGTTGAATCTTGGATTTTAATTATATATATGAATTTTGGTTTTATTTTTTAAGATATTTGAAAATTTTAAGTATTTTCTAATGTATTCAGGTGTTCACCAAAAAATTGGGCCAACTTGTCCAACCCTCAACCTCAAGGTCCTAGAATCTACGTAGCCAGACTGAGTGGGCCAACAATCCAATCAGGTCCTGAGGAAGAGCTGACCAAGTGGTAAGAGTGATCCCATAAGAATGAATACAAGAATATGTGGGCCAAAGGCCCGCACAGTCCCGCACAGGACTCACTGTGCGTCCTTTCCCATGTATGTTTTCAATGTGATACAAGATATCATCCCCATTGCAAGATTCTAATGAGATTATGGGAGGAATTTAAATTTAAAATCTCTTGGATATGTTCCTCTATTACAATGTGGGATGAGTGTTATATGGGTTACTATTATTTTTTAGTGATAATGTGTCATTGCATGCCGACTGCACCTTGTTCGTGCTTGGACACCCAACTCCAATATCCTCCTCCATTGAAATCACATTATGATGTTTTATGACCAATAATATCATCGATAAAACACCATTAAATCCAACAAGAAAATTGGGTATAAGATCTCCCACCACTTCCAAAGCCCAAGAGCACCTAGGATCAACTCCTGTAAACTTTTCAGACCACCACGAAGCCATTTTGAAACTTCATCTAGGCACTTTGAAAGATGGACAAAGGAGGAGAGCACCTCTTCATCACCTCAAGCACCTGTCACATATCCTACCTCACATTCCATAGAAACCCATGCATGGAGCTTCACTGTTGGTCCATGTTGTCCACACCCATGTCCTTGTTAGACCCAATCCATGCTAAAATATCCAAACACCAAAAATCATTGGGTGGTCCAATTCTTTTTACCTTGGGTCTCATGAGTTTGAATTTGAAGGGATATCCCCTAGATTTGGGAAAATCACCTTGACCATCGAAGGATGAGGCACTCCCTACCTATAAAAGGAGGAGGAGGCCAAACTTATAAGAGTTATACATCGTAGGGTAGAGGCTACTGAAGGATGTTCTAGGCTTGTCACTACATCACATTCCTTTTTTAGCACCTTTTTATTTTTTCTTCAATATTCTTTTTAAATTTTTATTTCCTTTTTTAAATAACACATGAATTTTTCTTATTTAGTTTTCCACTGAATTATTATTATTCTTATTTCATTCTATTTATTTTTAATTTCTTAATTTATTTATTCTATTTATATTTTATTTTAAGTGTTCTTATTTGATTTTAATTTTTTATTTTATCTTATTCTCTCTATCTCCATATATCTCTCTTCTATTCTTTTAATTTTAATTTTATTTTCTATTTTTCTCTTCTATATTTCCACCAAGTGGTCGCTTACCCTTGACAATAAGGGGATGCCCAAAGATTTTCCCAGGAGAGGTTAGGTGTTCCTGAATTATTTCTTAAATTTTATTCTATTTTTGTGATATATGTGATCATCATGAATGAGTGTGGTGATTTTCAACCACGACATAAAAATAAAATATGTTTCTATGATTTTATTTAAATATTTTCCCTCCCTTATATTGGATATTATATCATTATATGATGGACTTGAGACATTTAGTGGATAAAATGGAATATAATGGATCTAGGTCTAAGAAGATGTCACACTTTCTATTGAGGTGTTCCATAAAACATGATTGTAGGAGTAGGTCGAATTTAGTTTTATAAAGGTATTCAATATTTTACACCACTAAATAAAATAATAGTAATTCATGAATGATATCTCATAAATGAATTATCAAACTTAATTTAAATAAATAAAGGAGAATGTCTATAAAATTCAAAACCAATCTCAGGACCTAGTTCGTTCTTTATAATTTCATTCTATTTAAAATTTAATAGTAAAATATATTTACTTTTATTTTCATTATATTAGAAAATAAAAAAACCCAAATATTTATCATTTCTTTCATTGAATAATAATAATAATAAAATAGTTTATGACAATTAGATTAAGTAAATAAACAAGCTATAAGGATCCTAAAGTGATATCATCCTAGTCAGCCACTATTATTTAATAGGAAAATATTTATAAGTTTTCTTTTTCCACACCCTGTGATAGGCCTGCATCAAAATTGCTGCCATTACTGGGGAGCTAATCATTAGTTTATTCACGTTTTATTTTTCACACAGTAGATAGTTTTCCTTATTTAGAAATATCAATATTTTTTCCCTTATTATATTTTTAAATTTATATTATTATACATGGGTAGACTACTTATAGGTGTAGAAGAAACAATAATAAAATTATGGTTATGATAAATCCTGGGTGAAATAACTCAGAAAAATCATAGAACAACAAAAGAGAAAAGTAGAAATAGAATTTGAGTATCTTCACACACTGATGGAGAAACTAAAACCTAAGAAAAAACATGAGGATGATAAGGATAAAGTGCTTCTAGTATTTCCTTATATTTTTTAGGGAATATGAGAATTTGAGGCCAAATTCAAGGAATATCAATAGCACGACCATATGAAGAACCAAATCCAATATGACCATGATGAGATACAGCGGATTCATGATGATGAAGACTTTTTTACTGAGCTACATGTGAGAGATTTAAAAAATTTGGATAAATTCTGAAATTATTGTTTGACACAAATGTATCTCCATAGTCCCTAAAAAATATTAGATCCAACACCATTTGATATATCTCTAGGTATGGAAGAAGTCACAACCCAAGTGATGGAATTTAAAGAAAATATAATGGTGATGGACTACCGACCTCCACTTGAAACCATAAAACTTCAAGAGGCACTTAACCTTGAAGAAGATATTGAATATAGAAAAAAATAAAGGAGTTGATATTATCTCAAACTCTATTTCATTTGATTTTTTTTCAATATTAATTGATTATTAATTCCCATTGCTTTAAATTTTCAGATTCAGAAAATCTTTGTTATACCTTAGAGGAATATGAATAAACAATACCTGCACTTGATGAGGAACACATGGATCTACCTGATTTTGATGTACATGTATTTTATGAATCTCATGAAGAAGACCAATTAGACGATCCTAAGGAAATCTAGATAGAGGCTGATTATATTGAAAGGTAGAATATTTCTGATTATTCTTGTTTAAATTTTATTCAAGTAAAATTAGCTTCTTGATTTACCTTTGATCATTCAATTCAGGAATCCCCTATTTAGAAAGCACTGTACAAGAATGAGGAGGTCACACAAGTGGAAACCAAGAAAGAGGATGATCCAAACTTCATCCCACCCTTCCATGCATGATATACCTAATTAAGAATGGGATGTATCTAGTATACCCCATCCATAGATCATTCCTCACTAATAAAGAAGAAGTGGAATTTGGGAAAAGCCACATGTGGTGGTTCAAGTCTAAAAATATCCACTCACCATCAGACTATGGATAATAGTTGGTACTACCCTCTGAAGGTAGTAAAAATATAGGGCCCACTTGGAGGATCATACCAATATTTATATTTAATTTATTTCTATAAATTTTAATTTTATTATTAGGATTAATCCAGCATGAAGCCCCACTCCCTCTATCATATTAATCTTATATGACTTGATCCTTATGATTAATTGATTGATTTACTTTTTAGGAACATTATGGAATAATTCAGCCCCCAAATAGTGAAGGAAGAAGATCAAAATCTTTATTTTAATAGGGATTACATTCTTACATTCTTTATATTTAATTTATCAACATTTTTTGTCTAAAAACCTATTTTTCTCTTTAAACTAGAAATTTTATTCCCATATTTGAATTATTACTTCACTTGACTTATCTAGAAGACATGAATTTCTTAGTAATCCTATGATTCAATGTTTTAGATTTCAAGTTTAATGTAATTGAATGAGTAAAATGGACAATTTAATGATGAGAGTGAAGCATGGATATTCAAAGAAGGACTCATGATTTGATGGAATTAGTTGATTCATGTAAATGAAATTTCCCTATCATTTTTCACACTTCAAATTTATGAAATTCATATAAATTTATTTTTCATTATTAGTCATTCCATGAGTGATTTTCCCAAATAAAATGTCCCATTACTGAGAGGGTTTCTAGACTAATTACTTCTTATTTAATCATTACCATATTTCTTAAGTGATCTTGGGACATGCCACCTACCATAACTTGCATTGAAACTTTTCAAAGCTAATGAATGTATAATAATACATTTAAAATGATTGATGCATCTATTGAAAATAACTTATTCATAAGGACCACATTTACATTAATCCTTGTTTAGCCCATAGAGACCCTAAATGGCCTTTTTGGGATGAGCCATGTTTCAATACATTTTATCCATTCCTACCCTCTTCTTTTTATTTTGCGTTATATTTTAAAGTTGAAGTATTGGGGATAGTAAGTTAATGGTATAAGGGATGAAATTAATTGTAAGTAAAAAGTCTGGGGTCACTATTTTTGGGTTTTGAGAATGGTTTTTTAATCATTCATTATACTTTATTATTTTTATTTCTTTAAAAATTGAAAAAATAATAGTAGGTTATGACTTGGGAATATCAAAAACCCCCATTGTAACACCCCAGGTAAATAAAGAATAATACATTTTCATACTTATTAATATTTATGAATTAAATATTAATTTTACTTTAAAGGGGTTTCTATGTTCGATAGCGTACCCGATACACAACAAATAGTTTCTTTGAAATCTTACGTTGCACACTAGTAATAAAGTAATATTATTTTAAATGGTAGTTAACACGTAGCCAATGTATTGGAGGGAACGGATATAAATAACTAAAATATGATTATATATGTTTGTTAAATGTTTTTACATTTATCCAATAAAATATTAAGGCTTAAAATAAGAAAAGAATTCAATTTTAGGCATAGATACTCTAATATTCACTAAAAGGTCGAACTATCGCCTTTTGATGGTGAAACCTCTTTAAATATAGTTTTGGTCACTCTTATACATTATATTGGACCAAATAAAATTATTCTTTACAATTGGGACATCAAAATTTACTTTGTGTAAATTTTTGGTATTTTTCCGATAAAGTTCATTTTTTAATGAATAGTGAAAAATGTTGTATTTTAATTCAAAACCTCTTTTTAATCTAATTTATTTGTATGATTAAATGATCTTTTGAATTGGTTTTAAAGTGAAATTAGAAAATATTTTTACCATTTAATCCAATGGTGGTCATTGGAATTAATTTCACTTTGAAATTGGACTTAAACCAGTGTCAATCTTTTGATATATATTGTTTCATAAAAACACGCTATTTGTTCTGATAGCAGGAATTAATTATTAAATTAATTAATGTAACTTATATGTTTTTAATTTTGTGAAATCGAAATCATTTTTGAATTCGGAATATCCAATATAGCTTAGGGTGATGTTTTGGTATTTTTCTGAAAAACTTCAATTTTTGATGAATAGTGAAACCACTAAGTGGTACTTAAAAAAACTGATTTTTCATTTAAATGAAATTTTACCACCTCTGTGTTTTGAATTTCAAAAATCCGACATACATGGTTGTCATTAGGAAGTAAAATGTGGTTCAATGGGATTAAAATAATTTTTTGGTGAATAGTAACTTTTATGTTTTTAATCGCGATTAGAGGTAATTAATGTAATTTAAGGTAAAAATAATGTTTTAATAATATTAAATGACCATGAAACATGTGCTACCCTTATTGGATGTGTAATGGACGACCAAGAAAATCCATGTGTCAACTTGTGGACCCCATGAAGCCACTTTGGTAGGAAAATGACATTAATAACTTTTTATTTAATGTTAAAATAAAAATGTCACAAACATGTGTTGTTTTACTAATTTTTTTTACATAGGGTATACAAGTCATATTTTTGACAATAAATATTCATTATGAAGATAAAAATATTTCCTACATCATGATAGTTTTTTTATAATTTTTAGACTTTAAATAAATTAAATTATTTATGACACCATGATGATTCAGCGATTACCTCATTATTTAACGATTTAAATAAAATGAAAAAATAATATAAAATATAAGACCTACACTTGTAAAAAACATATTGGATTGGTAGATTTAGAACTCTTATCACCATATCCTAGAAATATATAATTTTGGGACCTTTAAAATCCGAAAAGCATTTTATAATAAAGTAACCTTTTATAACTTTCCAAGAGTGCCCCTCCTCTCCTCTTATAAAAGGCCCCCACCTCTACCACCTTACCCACACCTCTCAAGCCTTTGGCTCGGCCAAACCCTGCCCATTTTGTCTCTCCAAATCCCTCTATTACTCCTAAAATCCTCACTTTGGGTTAAAGTCTTTCCAAGGAAGCCTTTGAGCTCAAATCAAAAAGAGTTACCCTTTTTAAAGGTAGTGTCTTCTCTTGTATTCTTATGTTTTATTTTGCTTCTCCAACCCACTAAACTCTTTTTATTCCTTTATTTTGTAACAACACTAGTACCTTAAATATACTAGGATATTTTTATGAGAAGTATTAGATCTACACCTACACACAGCTTCATCTAATGGTTAAAGAACATAATGTTTCTGTGGATGGAGAATTTCTGCCTCACGAAACGATGATTGTTCAATATTCTTTTAACACCTTTCATGGTGGCCATTAAGATGTCACTCTATTTATATATGATATATATTATTTTTATATTTTCCTTATTCTTCTGTATTTTTCATTTGTGGCATACCTTTATGGTTTCCATTGTGGGTAAACACGATAATTTCATTTTAGGAAGTGCGGACTACTGCCCCCTCAAAGTGATTTGATTCATTAATGCCATATGTGGGAAGTATAAAGGATGTAGTTAATGTTATTATATATGATGTTATATTGGAATTATAATATACCCTTATATCATTATGATTTCACTCCATTAAATACGAAATAGAAATGAAAGTAGCGTTCATGCGTACGTACGGCTTACCGTCTCCATGAACGGTGTATTTCATTTCTTACATCTAAATGTTATGTACTATTATAAATACATGTATATGCTGGATATATATGATATATATGATATACAAATCGTGAATATAATTCTGGATATAATGAACCTTTGACCACATAAACAACATGTAATTGTAAGAAGTTCATTTTTGACTTAAGTACCAAATATCGACAAAAAGAACATTAATAAATTAAATGATTAAATAACGTTTATAACATGGAAATAAGTTATATAAAAGGAATAAAAAACTTGAAAAAGGTTCTTAAGCAAGTAGAAATTAACTTTAGTTTATTATTTAGGAGATTAAAGAGAAATCGAGTCACGTCGGACACGAGGTAAGGGACATCGTCTCAATCTCCTTTCATTGAGGCATATTTCGTTTTATACACAACTTTATTTTATATGGTGTATAAACCCTTTTGACTTTTAATTTTGTACAAAAGGGATATTTTTCTACGAAGCATTTTACTAAACGAAAAAAAGGAATGTTTATTTTAACGTACACGGTGACAACGACCATTTTCTGCCACTGCGAGCATTATATGGTCTTTGGCTTCCTCAACAAGCCGTAATGTTTTTAACATGAAATAAATACCATATACTCTTTTATTTATTTTGGTATTGAAAATTGATTTTATTATTAACTTTTTATATCAATATATTTAACTGATATATTGTGATCGAAATGTGTAAATGTTTTCTTTATATTATATTTGTTTTATGGCTTATGATTTTATAATGGTACTTAGACATTTGACGGGTAGTTACGTGATAAACCATATGATGAGTGGTTCCGTGAATACCAGGATGGGTGGTTACATTATAACCTCCAATGCATTGGGTATGGAAGTCGGTCGTATGGCTATTCCATTAAGTGATATGTGTGGAAGTCGACCGTATGGTTATTCCATTTAAATATTATTATGTCCCAATTTACCTTTATATCTTATGTGTTATTTATATGGGTTTTATGGTAATATTTTGGTTACAAAAGGGTAAGTAATAATATTTTATTCATTGAAGAGTATTTACTACTCCATAAAGGTGAAAAGTATTACTTTGATAAAGTATTCATGGTTTACTTATTGTTTTGAAAAACTAACAGTTTTATTTCTTTGTGTATCCCTTACTGAGCTTTTTATGATCACCCCAAGTTTTTTTTGAAATGTTTTTCACAGGACATAATTTGGAATAGGGTCAAGGATGGGATCAAGTAAAATTCAAGCTTTCTTAAACGTGGAACTAGAAATGAATTTTTTTTTGAGTTCATGTTTTGAAAAAAAGGAAACTTTGTAGAAGTGTCTACTGTGTAATCTTTTGAGATGTAATAGTTATGGTCTAATTCTATAAAAATATAAACCTGAAAAGATCCTCAATGGGAATTATTCATTTAATTCAATATTAAGTAATGTTTAAGGCTGGGGCCTTATTGTTGGTATTAGAGGTCAGTTTAGATAACTTTAAGAGTTAGAATTCTATTAAATTATTATCCAAAAATATTTTTTTAATGGTCAAATTGAAATGATATAGAATTTGAAGATTACCATGTTGCTTCACCTAAGATATTTTTGTGTTAAGAATGGTTTTTCATAGAGGAAACAAAACAGCTTTTCTGGGAAGGCATACAGAGGGAAATGACCTTTCAAATCAGTATCCAGAGATGGTCATAATCAGAACTAAACAGTTTGTTGCAGTGATGGCTCAGTTGACTCAGGTGAAAAATGTTGGTTGTTTTTATTGATGATATTTTGTTTTTTTCTAAAAGTAAAGAGGAGAATGAAAGTCATTTAAAGGTTATTTTTCAAACCTTACAAGAAAAGAAATTGTATGAGAAATTCAAAAAGTGTGAGTTTTGGTTGCAACAAATTTCTTTCCTTGGTCACATTGTTTCTAAAGATGGAATAACTGTTGATCCTGAAAAAAACAAAAGTTGTTGAAGAATGTACAAGAACCACAAATGTAACCGAGATCCATAGTTTTCTTGGTTTGGCAGGTTACTACCGAAGGTTTGTTGAAATTTTTTCACGGTTATCTAGTCCAATGACTAAGCTTACTCGGAAGGGTGTTAAGTTTATCTGGACAAAAGAATGTGATGATTGTTTTCAGGAGTTGAAAAGAAGATTGGTGAATGCTTCAGTTTTGGCACTTCCTTCCAGGAATGGTGAGTTTGTTATATACAGTGATTCTTCGTTGGAGGGACTTGGTTGTGTCCTTATGCAGAATGATTAGGTAATTGCATATTCTTCACGTCAGTTGAAAACCCATGAGGTAAATTACCCTACACATGACTTGGAATTAGCTGCTGTTATTTTTGCTCTAAAAATTTGGAGGCATCATTTGTATGGAGTAAAGTGTGAAATATATACTGATTACAAAAGTTTAAAGTATATATTCACTCAGAAAGAATTGAACATGAGACAGAGGATATGACTAGAATTAATCAAGGATTATTATTGTACAATTCATTACCATCCGGGAAAAGCAAATAAAGTGGTTGATGCTTTGAGTCGAAAAAGTAATGCTTCATTAACCATGATACATTTAGAACGAGATCCTTTGGTTTTTGATTTGATGAACTTTGGCATAGAAGTTGTTGGTGCAAGAAGTTATTCTATTTTGTTTCAGGTATCAGTAATATCATCCCTATCAGACAGAATTAAGCAAGCGCAGAGGAAAGACAATGGGTTACAGAAAAAGGTAGAGCTGGTTCAAAAGGGTAAGTTGCCTGAATTTAATATTGATAATGATTGTGTTTTGAGGTTTGGAAAGAGATTATGTGTGCCTGGTGATTCACAGTTGAAGAATGAGTTTTTATGTGAGGCTCATAGTTCCCCTTTTTCAGTTCATCCTGGTAGTACTAAGATGTACAGAGATCTACGAGAGTATTACTGGTGGGATGGAATGAAAAGAGATATTGCTGATGTTACTGTGAAGGGTTTGACTTGTCAGCAGGTTAAAGCAGGGCGACAGTTACCGAAAGGGATACTTCAGCCTTTACCAGTGCTAGAGTGTAAATGGGAAAATATATCCATGGACTTTGTTGTGGGATTACCGAAGACATCTTGAGGTAATAATGCAATCTGGGTTATTGTTGATTGCTTGACTAAATCTGCTCATTTCCTTCCTATTCGAGATACTTTATCTCTAGATCAACTTTATCGATTGTATCTTAAAGAGATAGTCAGGTTGCATGGAGTTCCCCTATCCATTGTATCTGATCGTGATCCCAGGTTTACTTCTAACTTTTGGAAAGGCCTTCAGAAGTCGTTGGGTACTGAATTAAATTTTAGTATAGCTTTTCATCCTCAATCAGATGGGCAGTCAGAATGAAAAATTCAGACTTTGGAGGATATGATACGTGCTTGTTCGATGGATTACCAGGGAAGTTGGGACCAACATCTTTATTTGGTTTAATTTTCATATAATAACAGTTTTCATTCCAGTATACAGATGGCTCCGTTTGAGGCATTATATGGGTAGCGGTGTCGAACTCCATATTTTTGGGATGAAGTAGGTGAAAGGAAGCTGATGGGACCAGAATTGGTAAAAGAGATGGCAGAAAAAGTTCAGTTGATTCAGAAACACATGAGAACAGCTCAGAGCAGGCAGAAGAGTTATGCGGATAACCGGAGGAAGGATCTATCTTTCGAGGTAGGTGATCATGTTTTTCTCAAAGTTTCACCATGGAAAAGTGTGATGTGATTCTGTAAAAAGGGAAAGTTGAGTCCAAGGTTTATTGGACCATATGAAATTCTGGAGAAAGTTGGATTAGTTTCTTACTGAGTGGCTTTAACTCCGAGTTTATGTCAGGTACACAATGTTTTTCATGTTTTGATGTTGAGGAAGTATATGCTAGATCCATCTCATGTTTTGAGCCCATAGGTAGTTCAGTTGGAAGAGAATCTCTCTTATGAAGAACAACCGGTCCAGATTCTTGACCATAGGGAGCAAGTGTTACGGAATAAGGTAATTCACTAGGTAAAGGTTTTGTGGAAAAACCATATGGTTGAAGAGGCAACGTGGGAATCTGGAAATGCTATGAGGGATAAATACCCACACTTATTTTGATAAGTGAATAAAATTGCGAGGGCACAATTCCCAAAAGGGGGGAAGGATGTAACATCCCAGGTAAATAAAGAATAATAAATTTTCATACTTATTAATATTTACGAATTAAATATTAATTTTATTTTAAAGGGGTTTCTATGTTCGATAGTGTACCCGATACGCAACAAAGAGTTTCTTTGAAATCTTACGTTGCACACTAGTAATAAAATAATATTATTTTAAATGGTAGTTAACACGTAGCCATTGTATTGGAGGGAAAGAATAGAAATAACTAAAATATGATTATATATGTTTGTTAAATGTTTTTACATTTATCCAATAAAATATTAAGGCTTAAAATACGAAAAGAATTCAATTTTAGGCATAGATACTCTAATATTCACTAAAAGGCCGAACTATCACCTTTTGATGGAGAACCCTCTTTAAATATAGTTTTGGTCACTCTTATACATTATATTGGACCAAATGAAATTATTCTTTACAATTGGGAAATCAGAATTTATTTTGTGTAAATTTTTGGTATTTTTCCGATAAAGTTCATTTTTTAATGAATAGTGAAAAATGTTGTATTTTAATTCAAAACCTCTTTTTAATCTAATTTATTTTTATGATTAGATTATCTTTTGAATTGGTTTTAAAGTGAAATTATAAAATATTTTTACCATTTAATCCAATGGTGGTCATTGGAATTAATTTCACTCTGAAATTGGACTTAAACTAGTGTCAATCTTTTGATATATATTGTTTCATAAAAACACGCTATTTGTTCTGACAGCGGGAATTAATTATTAAATTAATTAATGTAACTTATATGTTTTTAATTTTTTGAAATAGACATCATTTTTGAAGTCGGAATATCAAATATAGCTTAGGGTGAACTTTTGGTATTTTTCTGAAAAACTTCAATTTTTGATGAATAGTGAAACCACTAAGTGGTACTTACAAAAACTGATTTTTCATTTAAATGAAATTTTACCACCTCTGTGTTTTGAATTTCAAAAATACTACATACATGGTTGTCATTAGGAAGTAAAATTTGGTTCAATGGGATTAAAATAATTTTTTGATGAATAGTAACTTTTAAGTTTTTAATCGCGATTAGAGGTAATTAGTGTAATTTAAGGTAAAAATTATGTTTTAATAATATGAAATGACCTTGACACATGTACTACCCTTATTGGATGTTTAATGGCCGACCAATACAATCCATGGGTAATCTTGGGGACCCCATGGAGCCACTTTGGTAGGAAAATGACATTAATAACTTTTTATTTAATGTTAAAATAAAAATGTCACAAACATGTGTTATTTTACTAAAACAATTTTTACATGGGGATATAAAAGTAATATTTTTGACTATAAATATTAATTATAAATATAAAAATATTTCCTATATCATGATATTTTTTTTATAATTTTTAGACTTTAAATAAATTAAATTATTTATGACACCATGATGATGCATCGATTACCTCATTATTTAAAGATTTAAATAAAATGAAAAGATAATGTAAAATATAAAACCTACACTTGTCAAAAGCCTATTGGATGGGTGGATTTAGAAATCTTATCACCTTATACTCAAAATATATAATTTTGGGACCATTAAAATTCTAAAAGCATTTTATAATAAAGTAACCTTTTATAACTTTCCAAGAGTGCCCCTCCTCTTCACTTATAAAAGGCCCCCACCTCTACCACCTTACCCACACCTCTCAAGCCTTTAGCTCAGCCAAACCCTGCCCATTTTGTCTCTCCACATCCCTCTATTACTCCTAGAAGCCTCACTTTGGGTAGAAGTCTTTCCAAGAAGCCTTTGAGCTCAAATCAAAAAGAGTTACCCGTTTTTAAGGTAGTGTCTTCTCTTGTGTTCTTATGTTTTATTTTGCTTCTCCAACCCCCTAAACTATTTTTATTCCTTTATTTTGTAACAATACCAGTATCTTAAATATAATAGGATGTTTTTATGAGAAGTATTAGAGCTACACCTACACACACCTTCATCTAATGGTTAAAGAACATAATGTTTCTGTGGATGGCGAATTTCTGCCTCATGAAACGATGATTGTCAATATTCTTTTAACACCTTTCATGGTGGACATTAAGATGTCACTATATTTATATATGATATATATTATGTTTATTTTTTCCTTATGCTTCTGTATTTTTCATTTGTGGCATACCTTTATGGTTTCCATTGTGGGTAAACACGATAATTTCATTTTAGGAAGTGCGGACTACCGCCCCCTCAAAGTGATTTGATTCATTAATGACATATGTGGGGCTTATAAAGGATGGAGTTAATGTTATTATATATGATTTTATACTGGAATTATAATATACCCTTATATCATTATGATTTCAATCCATTAAATACGAAATAGAAATGAAAGGAGCGTTCATGCGTACGTACGACTTACCGTCTCAATGAACGGTGCATTTCATTTCTTACATCTAAATGTTATGTACTATTATATATACATGTATATGCTGGATATATATGATATATATGATATCCAAATCATGAATATCATTCTATATATAATTAACCTTTGACCACATAAACAACAAGTAATTGTAAGAAGTTCATTTTTGACTTAAGTACCAAATATCAACAAAATGAACTTTATTAAATTAAATGATTACATAAAGTTTATAACATGAAAATAAGTTATATAAAAGGAATAATAAACTTGAAAAAGGTTCTTAAGCAAGTACAAATTAACTTTAGTTTATTATTCAGGAGATTAAAGAGCAATCGAGTCACGTCGGACACGAGGTAAGAGACTTCATCTCAATCTCCTTTCATTGAGGCATATTTCGTTTTATACACAACTTTCTTTTATACGGTGTATAAACCCATTTGAATTTTACTTTTATACAAATAAATCTTTTTCTACAAAGAGTTTTACTAAATGACAAAAAGGAATGTTTCTATTAACTTACGCGGTGACAACGACCCTTTTCCGCCGCTGCGAGTATTATTTGGTCTTTGGATTCTTCAATAAGCCGTAATGTTTTTAAAATGAAATAAATACCATATACTCTTTTATGTATTTTTGTATTGAAAATGGTTTTTATGATGAACTTGTTATGTCAATATATTTAAGTGATATATTGTGATCGAAATGTGGAAATATTTTCTTTCCATTATATTTGTTTTATGGCTTTTGATTTTATAATGGTACTTGGACATTTGACGGGTGGTTACGTGATAAACCATATGACGGGTGGTGCCGTGAATACCAAGATGGGTGGTTACGTTATAACCTCTAATGCATTAGGTATGGAAGTCAGCCGTATGACTATTCCATTAAGTGATATGTTTGGAAGTTGACCGTATGGTTATTCCATTTAAGTATGTTTATGTCCCAAGTTTCCTTTATATGTTATGTGTTCTTTATATGGGTTTTATGGTAATATTTTGGTTACAAAAGGGTAAGTAATGATATTTTATTCATTGAAGATTATTTACTACTCCATAAAGGTGAAAAGTATTACTTTGATAAAGTATTCATGGTTTACTTATTGTTTTGAAAAACTAACAGTTTTCCTTCTTTGAGTATCCCTTACTGAGCCTTTTTATGATCACTCCAAGTTTTTTTTGAAATTATTTTCACAGGACATAATGTGGAATATGGTCAAGGATGGGATCAAGGAAAAGTCATGCTTTATTAAACATGGAACTAGAAATGACCTTTTTTTGAGTTTATGTTTTGAAAAAAGGAAACTTTGTAGAAGTGTCTACTGTGTAGTCTTTTGAGATGTAATAGTTATGGTCTAATTCTCTAAAACTCTAAACCTGAAAAGATCCTCAATGGTAATTATTCATTTAATTCAATATTAAGTAATGTTTAAGGCCGGGGCCTTATACCCATCACTAGATAGATGGTTTTTATCATATGTGGTTAGGTGCTATATGCGAGGTTTATTCCAATAATAAATTTCATAAAAGAAAAAAAAAATTAAAATTACATTTGAGAAAAAAGTATAAAAAATTAAAGAAGGTTCACACCATTCATTATGATTTCATTATTAATGACCTTACTTTGAGACTAAGAAGTGTGAGTTTTTATTTTAAAGGGATTAATTTCATTGAAATTTTACTTTTGATATCATGAATTATACTTTAGTGAGAAACCTCTTACTTGGGAATTAATTTTTAGAACATCAAATCCTACCAACCTAAACCCTCAGATTCATATACACCTTGATTGAAAAGTAATCATGATTTTATGTTCATTTTGTCATTAAAAAGTAGATAAAAGATTTCCTTTACAAGTCTATGGGTAAGGAGCATGTTCTCGTGATATGATCATAAATCTATTTTAATTGTATCTTGAGTGATGAGTGAACAATTTTAAAGGATAGTTAAATCATTATTTGGAATGTTTAGTGATAGTAAATTAAAGAGATTGAATGGATGAAAGAAGAAGTTTCGTCATTTTTTAAATAAATAAAGTAAAGTGCTTGAATTGATTGTTTATTTTAAAAATTTTAAATTGAATTGATATTTTATGTGGAACTTGAAAATTTGATTTAAAATTGATAATATTTTTATTTTATTACTTTAGAATTTTAATAATGGTAACATTGGTACCCTTTTAATTCAATTTTGAGATTTTATGCTTGAGGACAATTATAGCTGAAGTGTGTGGGTATTTGATAAAATCATTATATCATGAAAATTTTGAACTTATTCCAATGGATTTGAATGGTTTTTTAATGAATAATCCCATATAACTCAGTATTTTATTAAAAATTGGGAATTTATGATTAAAAAATTAAAATTGATTTATATGAGTAAAATAATTTTGAATCTTGGATTTTAATTTTATATATGAATTCTGGTTGTTATTTTATGATATTTTAATTTTTTTAATATTTTCTATTGTATTTAGGTGTTCACCAAAAAATTAGGCTAACTTGGCCAGCCCACAACATCAAGGTCCACAAAGATACCTAGCTAGCCTGAGTGGGATGATCGGCCAAGAATGGCCTGAGGGAGAGACATACAAGAGGCAGGGGTGAGCCCACATGAATGACTGTGAGCATAGGTGGGTTTAAGGCCCATGTGAGCCAGGCGGTGTCTCTTGACCCATGTATGTGTGTGATGTGATATGGGTTTATATCCTCATTGTGAGCTTATAATGAGATGATGGGAGGCGTTTCAATTTAAAGGCTCATGGAGACACTCTTCAGTCTCGATGTGGTACACATGTTATATGGGTTACTGTTCATTTTTAGCTATATGGTTTCACTTCACCCCAGTTGTGCCTCACTCACACTCGAACACCCCACTCCACTGTGTCCCTCCACTAGAGCCACATGATGACACCGGTATTCCACTGCTCTCATTGGAAAACACCATTGAATCCAATAGGAAGATGGGTTTCCAGATCTCTATCCACTGTTAAAGCTCGAGAGTACCTTGGATCAAATCCTAGACCCTGTTCTAACAACCATAATTCTTTTAAAAGCTTCATTTGGACACTTTGAAGGCCAGATGAAGGAGGATACCACTGCGGCTGCACCTCAAGCACCTTCCAAGTCACCTACCTTGCATCCCATGAAAATCCATATAGGAATATTCACCACTAATCCATGTTGTTCAGACCCAGTTCCATGCTAGACCCAGTCCATGCTAAAACATTTGAACACCCAAAATCATTGGGTTTTCACATTACTTTTTCCCCTGGGTCTCACAGGTGTGAGTTTGAAGGGGGATCCTAGAGATTTGGGAAGATTACCTTGATCACTGAATACCGAGGCACTCCCTACCTATAAAACGAGGAGAAGGCCATGCTACTAAGAGTTATAAATCGTAAGGGATAGGATTCTAAAGGAAGGTTGAGGCTCACTGCTTCTTCTCATTCATTTTGTTTTAGTTTCTTTTTATTTTTGTTTCAATATTCTTTTGTAAATTTTATTTCCTTAGTTAAATAACACATGAATTTTGCTTATTTATCATTCCACTCAATTCTTATTATTATTATTCTTCTTCCTTTTCTTCTTCTTCTTTTATTATCTTTATTTTAAATTTCTTAATTTCTTAATTTTTTTATATTTATTTTATGTGTTATTATTTTATTTTAATTTTACAATTTATATTATTTTAAATTTATAATTTTTTTATCTCTCTCTATTTTTATATTTTATATTTTATCTTATTCTATTATCTCATTCCACCAAGGGATCTCTTACCCTCAAGAATGATGGTATGATAGAAGGCTTGGTCTAGGGGATGTTATGTTTTCTTGAATTATTTCTCAATGTTTATTTTATTTTTGTGATAGATGTGAGTAGCCTGCACGAGTGTGGTGATATCACACCATGACATGCAACTCAAATATATTTATCTTATTTTATTTAAATCTTTTACCTCATTTATACTTGATACAAGATCTTCATATGATAGATTTCAGACATTCAGTAAATGAAATGATATACGATTGATCTAGGTCCTAGAAGATGTTTCACTCTCAATTGAGGTTTTCCATCGACCTCTATTATATAAGGAGGTGTAATTTAGATTTATAAAGGCATTTAGGATTTCAAAATACTAAATAAAGGAATATTAAATCATTCAGGAGATCTCATAAATGAATTATCAAACATAAATTTAAAAAATAAAGGAGGATAATGATATAATTCAAAACCAAACTCATGACCTAGTTATTTCTTTGTAATTTCATTCTATTTATCATTGAATGGTAAAATATATTTACATGTCTTCTCACTATCTTATAAAATAAAAAAAACCAACAAATTTATCATTTATTTCATAGAATAATAAAATTTTTAGGTCCACTAGGCTAGATACCCTCGGGGGGGGGGGGGGGGGTGAATAAGGTATGTAAAATTAAAACAACTACCCCTTTTGATATTGTTTTGTTGTTAGACAAAATTCTCTTCTTTCTATCCTTCCCATTATAGAGTATGAATGAATGTTAAAGCATGAACATGGCACAACAATTTTACTTGGTTCACCAAAACTAGGATACGTACAAGTAGCATACACAAGTAATGTGCCGATGTACCTAATCCACTATAAGCGCACTGCTGTTTACAAGTTTGAAGTGGACTCACTATACCTACTGGTTTACAACCAATCGCAATTTGAGAACTCACTACTCTCTCAACTGAAGTGAGATCTCTACTTCTTCAAAAGATCCACTAATAGTTTAAAGACTTGTAGGTCCTTTTATTATCTCTAATGAGTTCATCCTTCACTGTATGTAGATGCTCTATTGAAGTCCTAATTTCATTCACTAATGAGTAAACCCTTTCTAGTGTTTACTGGGAAACAAAATTTGGAAATAATTTTGTGAAGCATCCTACTTTGCAAAGCTCCCAATATCTCAAAGCTCCAACAAGCCTTCACGAAGTCCCTGCCTCTCACATAGCTTAGACTATTTCAAAGCTCAAGTCATCTTAGAGAAACTTTCTTCATGAATCTCATTTATCCAATGCAGGACACACCACTTTCGTAGATCTATATTAGCCACTGCGAAGATCATATCTTTCACGAAGCCCATTACCTTTGCGAACCACATTTACGATTTGAGAGATACAAATTTTTCTTAGGAAAACTCTCTACTTATCTTGAGGGGGTCGTGGCCTATTTATAGGTGATTCCATCAAATCGATAACCTTTCGCATGAAGTCAGCACTACATCAGCTCAGATCGCAATGCTCCTAAAATCCCACTGAAAATATATCTATATCGTGAAGCACCACGAAAATTTTCTGATTGCAGAGCCTGTCGAAATTGAGTAACGTTCCATTAATCCATTTATGCCACCACTTCAAAGCTTCACTGCAATGATCTTCACCTATGATTTTTACGAACTCGTCATAATCGCGTAGAACACCATCATCATTCTTCATGTCTTCACGAAATCCACATCAAGAATTCCATCTTCGCAAAAACCTTTATTATCAACAAACACAACCAACCCAAAAAATATATAATTTTACCTTGAGGGATTTTTCCCAACAAAAAACAAGAAAAATAAATATTTTAGGTGTATTATATTAAGTAAGTAAAAAAAATTGTGAATATCCTCAAGTGAGATGACCCTGGTCAGCCACTATGCTACACTAGGAAAATATTTAGATTTTTTTCCATGCCTCAGGACAGGAATGAATCAATGGTAAACACCCATTGGGGGATGAGTGGCTCTTGGCTAGTGATGTGATTATGTTGAGTGCTCAAGTACTAGACAAGGTATGATATGAGGGTTACCTTTGGGTTTCTCTAAGAAACCTCCTTTGGGAGATATGAGATTGGAAATGGGAATTGGTCATGGGAATTTCTCAATAATATAGAATGAGGTTTCTGAGGGAGATTAAATTGGGTTAGCTTAGGATGATCCTTTTGTAGTGGTTCTAGGAGAAATTATGGATTTCAATGAGTAGAGATCAGACATTGGGGTATGGATTAGAGGAACCTGTGGGCTGCGTCATCACTGTTGTGTCCTAAGAATGAGATTGTATTAGAAAGGTGAGACCGAGCTTGGTATGGTGGTCCTAGTGGATTCCCTAAGGGTTGAGGTGTGATTTTTTTAAGATGATGGTCTAGGTCCTAAGTGACTAGCACCTTGATATTAGCTGATGATCTAGTGTGATGGGTTGTGGCCCTAGGTGATGATGCAGGTGCTGATGGACCTTTCCTTAGAGGCTTAGGTCGGGGTGACTGGTTGAAATTTCTTTGAGGAGAGTTAGTTTAGTGTACCTGAGGTGGCCTCCACAGATTCTATGGGGTTGGGTCAACATGATGGCCATGCCTTGATCCTTCATGTATCGGTTCAAGGACCTTTCCATTCTTGGCTTGGGTCAGTGGGTGATTAAGCCTTGGTACTCAAGTATTGGCGGTGAGGAATTTTCCTGATATGGCTTGGTTTGGTGTGCATGCATTGGACCTTGTCATGAGAAACTTGGTTCTAGGACTTCCCTAGGGGCTAGGTCATGGGATGACATGAGAGGAGACTAATGGACCTCCCTAGTGTGAGAAGAGATGTTTCGTGGCCTTTGAAAGCATGATTGTGCCCAATGTCTACGGGTAGTGGGTCAATGTTTTGGACACCTCCCTACCCAAGTTTCAAGGTATGGTTTAGGAATCTTTATGATGATAGGAGGTATGTGATAAGGTGGATTATTCCATGGAAATGAAGAAAGTCTCATCAGGTTCCATGGTGACCATGTTAGAACATAGTGACTAGATGCACATGGAGTCATGGTGTCCTGGTTAACACATGAATTCTAAGGAGCATGTGTGAAAAGTATATTTATTTATTCATGAATACATTTGTAAGATTGGGTATACTAGTGGTTCTTGGTGAGATCATACTGAGATATATTTCTCCCAACTTACATGGGAACCTTGGTTCACATGCAGACCATATGACTCCTTTTAGGTTCAACATGGGACGTGTGGTGGATCAGGTTGGTACAACTCGATGGGTTGTGGATATTGCGTGTATGTGGCCTATGAATGGTAGTAGGATTTATTTTCATGCATTATTATTGGTGTTCACTTTGGATGAAACATATTACATCTAAAATTAAAACATTTCAAACATACGAGGAAGGAGTAGGAAAAAGGAAGATGAAATACACATCTATGAAACTATTGAAGTG
Source organism: Viscum album (assembly GCA_963277665.1). Classification (NCBI taxonomy): domain Eukaryota; kingdom Viridiplantae; phylum Streptophyta; class Magnoliopsida; order Santalales; family Viscaceae; genus Viscum; species Viscum album. The sequence continues at coordinate 1,946,692,003 of OY728148.1, forward strand.
AATACAAGTGGAACTTAGGAGACCCACATATACAGATATATGCCTAGAAAAAGTCTTGTTTGGGTGATGTAATTACATGAAAATATTCCTCATGTAGGTCAAGTCTGTGTGGTCTATTTGCGTGAGAAACTTTCATGAGTCCACTCCTTTTCCTAGGGTCTCAGATGTTCCTATAAATTGAACCTTTAGGATCCCCATTTGGCACTACTAGAGGACCAAGAGATTTATCTAATCTCTAATCACCTAAGTTTCTAAACCAAGTCTCTTAAATTCTTTGTTATCTTTTCAATATTTCAAAATAAGAGGTAATTAACAAAAGGAGTGAGGTATTAGTGTTCCCCAAAGGTCTAAAACACCAAATAACTACATAAGGAACCACTTACCCCTTAGTCTAAACACACTAGGGAGAAGGAACTCTCTATAATTCAAAACTCACACACCACCCTTCCAAGAGAATCTAAAGATACCCTTAGTGATCAAAGTGAAGTCCCACCAAAGTAGTGTCACCTGAGTTATGATAAATCCCTCACATCATTAGGATCTTGGGAAGTTAAGGCCAGTAATACATGATGTATTATCATTGAAAAGTGATATTTTTTATCAATTGGAACATAGCATGAGGAAATGGTCATTCTCAGAATCACCCTTGGATTTACTACCTTCCAAAATAGTGGAGAATATTCCTACCAATCTCACCACTTCTGATAAGGCAACTGGGAAACATACACTTTGGTCAGATAAAGTGAAAGAATACCCCATAGAAGATGAAGAGAACGTGTCTCTCATGAGGAAACAACTATCCAAATATGATGCATCAGTCATGTTTTGGCACATGACCACTCCTCAGTATGATATTCTAAAAACATTATTAGAAGGATGCGTAAACGATATTCATATGAACCTATGGATGAATCTTCTCCATTTAAAAAAAATATTTCTATACAAAGGATATAGTGACCATGTTAAGGAAGTTGAATAAATTCTTCATCAGACTGACTCAATATCCCTTTAAACTGCACAACACTAAAAATTGTAAAATTAGACTGATAACCTATAATGTGCTAGTTTTAATGCTTTATTCATACTATGTTTATTGATTTCTAATACCCCATATAATATCTGTATGAGAGGATGGGGTGATCATGAAGTGTTTCATTTCACTTTGATCTCAGGTCAACAAATCCCACTAGAAGTGGATTCATGTAATTTCATTTCTTTGAATTGACTATTAGAAGTAGAATCATACTAAAACTGAGGGAATTCTCAATAGGGGTCATCCATGAAAAAATCTCATAAGCATTAGTCTCAGTGATAGAAGGTCATCAAAATACTCTTTTGTAAGGCATTTGAAATGATTGACCAAGCCTCTTGCTTGATAAAATCCAATAATTGTGCAGCAATGACGTCTTTAGAAACAAGTATATTACATGAAAATATTACATTGCACCAAAATCATGCTTGGATAAAGGTTCTTAAAATCAAGAGAGCAGTTGAGATAGTCGTACCCATGATAATATATGAATATCCCCAGCCCACAGGGCTGGGTGCATTTTTAGATTAATATCCTCTTTTAAGATCTCCAAATACACTTTGATATGTCCCAAAACTAGATTAGGGGAAACCCTAGACCAATGGGATGGGGGAGTTTTTATCTTAATAGCCTCCCCTATGGAGGTCAGTCTTCTCCCAGCTAGGGTGTGTGTCACAAACAAAATCATCACATTATGAATCATATCATCACACCTTCCTATGAGAGAATGAATACAAATATGTTCTATGGGGACTCACATAGAGTTTCCATATACAATAAAGCTTCATTATAATCCTAAATAAAAAGGATGAGGCCCTGAAAAGGATGCAATCTAAAGTGATATGCCCAGGGTGTAACCATCTTAGAAGACTTTGGCCTCTCTTATGGATACCTTGAAGGAAATCAACCATTTTATTATCCCAATAGTGATGTAATACCATCAATTAATTATGTGTTGGTAAAGTTTATTAGCACTAACCTTGTAGACACTAATAAACATGAAAACAATAAAGGATAGTGGGAGTAGGATGTTTCTATTTGAAAAATTGTCCACATCGATTTTCTCAAGGAAGGTGTGCGTACCATAAATCAAAGTATTAAAAAAATCCTTGTGTGATACTAAAAATGCCTTAATACCACTCCCTCATTATTATTAATCCAAGTAAAAGGGTAAGGGTGTGAACAAAACCCACCTTTTTCCTAAAAAAGTTTAATTAATTACGATTTTGGAAAAATTTTCTCAGTATGAGGTTGAGATGAAGGAGTTGAAGTGACTCAACATGGAACTACTCCAAGGAAATATCCATATTTGGCATTTTATTCAAGTAGAGACTCAAGTCACTCTCCTAACTGATTCCCCTCAACAATAAGGTCTCATCGTTCCAAAGAAAGTAGATACAGAATATTTACTCAACCAGGGACCCAAAAATCAAATATACTTGGATCCAATGGTGGAATAATGTCATGAATTCCCTCTATTGGTGAAGAAAATATACTTGTGCTAGATTATCTATAATAATAAAACCCACGTAGGTTATCAACCACAAGTATAGGTAGAACCACCACATCTAGATCAACCCATTATTCCCCTTTTTTAAGATCCATCTCCACTCACCTTCTCCCTAGAGCTCGTTGATACTATTGAGTCACTAACAGCCATGTTGAAATCTATGGATGGAAATAATGCACAGGTATAATTATAGAGGAAGCCTTAACTTGAATTATTAGATGTGACTCTTACCTATCATAATTTCATAAATACTATGTTTTCAACATTCAATGATTCGAGGGATTTGGAACAACATCAGACAAACTTTGTGTCCTTCTGCGGTCCCATGATGGGGACCCATGAACAGTAAAAAGTGGATAAACATAGGTGCTTCATAAAAACTTTGGAATGAATATATTTCATATGGTATACTAGTTTTACAGTCATATCTATTAAAGTATGGGATGATATTTACCAATAGTTCCATTACCAATTTATCTCAACGTTGCGTAAGATGATGATCCTGGACCTCCCTAATTGAAAACAATGAAAAAACAAGAGGGTATCATATTTCATTACTAGGTGGAAGGGTATAACTTATTCCCTAAAACTAAATATTCCTAAGGAGGATTTTATATGCCTTTCCATAGTGAACCTCCATGATGAGTAGCAGACACCACTCATTCTTATTAAATATATGAGTGGGTTTTGGGACCTCTCTATAGTTTCCCAAATACTGGAAGACTCCATACTATGAACCAAATCCAAGTCTTGATCAATCCAAGTAGCTCAAGGAAAGAAAATGGGTAATATGGAAACTATAACCATCACTATTAATCTAGCTCTTACACTGACTCTTTTTCCAAAGCCTAAATCCTATCACGTGACATACCCATTAGGATGAGAAAATGGATTTCACCCACTCAAAATTACAAGATAAGAATAATTAAGTTTATTCCTTGCAATATGAAAAGGTTCCCATTTAATTTTTAGTAGATATAAAAAATAACTTGTTAAAATTACTAGAGCCTAAGAGGCTTGATCAAGTTATCCTCGACGACCACCCAAATTATTTCCCCTTTCACTGAAAATTGGGCCATACCATCCAAGATCGATTTGTTTTAAAAGAAATCCTATAATATATTATTGATTATAGATAGATAAAATTAGGAAATACACCTATAAAAGTGTTACATTTCCACTACTAGTCTATATGAAGAAGTTGAGTGGAAAGAATTTTCAAGAAAGGGTGTATAAAATTTCAGTGATTGGATGACTAGAAAGGAAATCAACAAGAATCACACTACATCATTGTATAGTTAAGTCAACCAATTTCACCGACAATTTATTCTTCCATGGTGAAAATAACTTCATCAGTGTCACAACCCACTAATAGAAGATATTCCAAGAAATATAATAATTGAAAAAGAAAAAATCATGTACAAAAAATGAGCATGTACCGATTTTAAATCCAATCTCGACCCTTGCAAACTTCATGCCTTTAGTTCCACCACCTTGTTCACCACTGCATTAAATGAAATTGTAATTATATGAGGAATTAACCTTTAGTTACATTAATATCATTTATTTAATGGACCCATTTCTTGATGAAAATTATATTTACAAACCTGAGTTCCCTATGCATGATTTGGAAACCTGAGATAAAGGCTATAAGATCCAAGTAAATAGGAGAAGGAACTATCGTGGCTAAACCCAATATCTCATATAAATCCCCACAAGAGTTATTTATGATACTTAAACCTTGTAAAATACACTCATAAAGTTTAGAATGATTTTGAAAATGAACCCACATTCACTAAAAATCCTCCAGACTTGATTCTATAGGAAGATTGGTTAGAGGGGGTGCAACAGTCCCATCAGCCCCAACAACTAGCAATCTTGTCTAATTTACTAGTGATTGGGGTTCCTTAAAATTCAGTTCATGATCACAACCTACCTGCCTAAATTACTTTATACCATAAGGCTCCTAATAAAGAATAGCCTCATACTAGGAAATGCATACCTTTGAATAAAAATTATGACATCTTGAGGAAATTGGCCTTGGTTCCAACCATGTCATGAATCTTGGATGCTCTCAATTTATTGAATGACATCTAGGAATCCCTCATAGAGGCCTTACCAAGTACTCAAGAGTTCAAAGAGAATTTTACCACTGATGAAGTGTATCATGCAGAGACTGATCTTATGGAATACCACCTGATCATCTCCTTCACAGAGCTTGAAAAGGATGCTATTATACATGGTAATATCAGACCCTTGTATGTGTATGGAAATATAGAAGACATTGAAATACATTTAAATTTAATTAATAATATCTTGAGATTCAACCTCATTCCATATAAATAGTTTTTCAATTGGACTATAGTGAAGTCAACTTTTTTCCTTCTCCTTTGACGCTTTAGGCATATAATAAGAGCGACAAAAGTACCTTGATTGATTCAAGCTCAGAACTCAATCCGAGGACCTTGTATCAAACTATAAAGTCTTAGTATTATGGTAGGATATAGCTTTCAACAACCTACTAGGAAGGATTTTGTTACATAAACATGCAGTAATCCCTTCATCATAATAACAATGTACCAAGTATTCTGTCAATGGGAATATTAGGACATTGCATAGTGAAAACTCTCTATTTGAATCTTGATAATATCAATATATCGATGTAGTATTTTACTATAGGGAAGTAAAATAATCCATAAATAATGATATTGTTTGAGTCACCACTCTAATCGATATAGGAATGACCCCGACCAACACATTCAAGGTGCTTGGAAATGGATATGTGTTACCCATTAACCAAAAAAATATAATTTTAGATTTGGACCTATACTTGTAACACCCCAAGTTTTTAAAAATGAATTGAACTGTATGAAACTTTGTTTTAAGTAGATATTTATAACTAGATTTTAAACATAATTTTTCCACTTCTATGTTTTGAATTTCGAAAAATAGTCATCTACAATTGTGTTCAGTAAGTTATTTGGAGTCTAATGAAACCAACTTATTTTTTGGTGATTAGTAACATACCATTATGAATAGTAATATGAATAGTAATACGAACCTAATGAATAGTAAATTTTATTATTATTTTATTTTCTCAATTCTTGAAGATAATGACCTATTGGTTAATTTTTTAGTGTCATATAAAAGCAGTTATAGAATTAAAAATTTTAATTTTAAATAAAGTATGATTTTATTTAAAAATTAAATTAATAATATTTAGAAAATTATTTTCAAAAAATGGAGTTCATTTTTTAATTCTAGACATTTAAAATTTTTTAGGGTGAATTTTTGGGAATTTTCTGAAATTCTTAAATTTTTGAGGAATTGTGAAATACGTTAAAATACCGTATATTCAAATTATTAGTTAAATACACTATTTATGACATCATAAGTGATGCAAGACTACTTTTTTCTAGCTAAAATTCGATTATTAAAATTTAAGGTCACATGAATTAAGAATATTCATAGTCTTGAGCAAAAATATTATAATAATGGTTAAAATAATGTAAAATACCTCCTCTCCTCCACTATAAATACCATCCTCATTTCCCTCTTCCTACCACACCTATCAAGCCTTGAGACTTACCTAAGTTATACCCAGTACTCATCATAAGGCTCTACCCTACGTCCTAGAGCTTATGGTCTCACGAAAAGGCCAAAACCAAAGTCCTTAAGAAGGATCTCTAGGGGAAGAGATCAAGAGGTAAACATTCTCTTTTGTTTTCTTTTTTTTTCTTTTCTACTATTCTTCTTTCTCAACTCCCCTTATCCAAGAGGCATGAATGATACATTATATTACATATTATGGATTTCATCATGTTTTTTAATACACTCCATTATACTTCTTCTCCTCTCCCACTTATTCAAGAAATTAAAAAACTGTCTGTGACGTGTCGATTTACCGACATCGTGGACGATGTGATTTCAATTTAATTTAATTTCTTAAAAACAGGTCATAAAACCATTATTATGGTTGAAAATGATTATAATTTATTTATTATATCTTATATATGGTTTTGGAATCATTTTTCACACATGTTATTGGTTTATAAAACAAAATGAGTTCATTACGATCGAAGAATCGCCAAAATGACCTAAAAAATATCAATAATGTTTTAACATATGAATCATCCTCCTATCAGAGTTCAAAATGATAAATGGTATAATTTATGGCTATGTATTTGTTTAAATACCATTCCATTCCAATTCTGGAGTTTCACTTCCAATCAATAAGAATACCCATCATGAACCGATCATGGAAATCATGTAAAGAACACACCCAAAAAAATGGAAGGAACAAAATAATAATACTTTAAGGGTGAAATGATGTAATAAAATGGTCATAAAAGGTATTATAAACATGAATATGTTTCTTTAAGATATTAATAAAACTATTTTAACCATTATAAAAGAGGTTTAAATGATGTTTAAGTAAGACAAACCCGAGGTAAGGGAATTCTTAATCCAATATCCATTCTTTGGATTAACCTTCTTCTTTATTCATTATGTGTTATTAAGATTATTGGTGTGATGATTTTTTGTTTATATTAAGTTTCACTATGCTTATTTACAGTGTATACACATATCCATTCCATTCTATTAATTCTTACTCCAATTATATTTTAAGGGACTTTCTTTTTAAAATCCTTTTAAAATTCTCTTTAATATATTTCAAAATGATTGTTTTTATATATATATGTCATGAGTGGTTTCTTCTTATTTTAAAGATACTTTATTATAATGATATTTTCCTTTTAAATTATTTATGTTGGGTTTATCCCATTATATATCAATATATGTTGGTTTTGGCCCATTATATCTCATGATATGATGGGTGATCCCAATTATAGCTCTCCAATGCATTGGGTATGTGTAAGTTGGATGTCAGCCGTATGGTTACTCCAAGCGTAACTACGATGGTTACAAAAACTGTAAGGTATCCATGATGGTTAAAAATTTTAAGGTATCCATGAGGGATACAAGATTATCTAATTAATTCCCCAAGATACCTTTATGGTTATATTTATGTTCTTATGTTTTTTGGGGATCTTGTAGAAATATCATGTTTCACAAAGTAAGTATATATGGGAGACAAGTATGTCTTTTAAAAATGATTTCATTTGTTACAAGTATTCATGGAATAATATGTTCTTTATTTATTTTCGTATCCCTTACTAATATTTTTGTGCTCATACCAAGTTAGAAAATGATTTCATAGGTTATAAGGATGTGTAAAACAAATAAAGAATCCACGTTAAATGATTGAAGAATTGTCAAGAAAATAACGTTATATTAGAAAAGTTTTATATTTTGAAGAAAAAAATATTATTTTATGGTATACACCATGTATTAATGTATATTTTTATGATTTTTTATGTCCCAATTATCTAAATCTATAAACTTGAAAAGATCCTCAATGTGAAGGGTAGTGATTTCCTGACTAAATTCAAGATTATGTAATGTAATAAGGTCTGCTCCTTATAGTTGGTATCAGAGGATGGTTTAGATAACTTTAGGGGTTAGGATGATGGTAATATAATACCATATTTTTTTATCTATGGTAAATTTGAAATATCATAGCATTTAAAGATTACCATGTTGCTTTAACTAATATATGTTCATTCAGAATGGTTGTTTGCAGAAGAAATGGAGAAGCTGAAGAGGAGAGGCACTGACAGAATGATATCCTTCTGAATCTGCAGCCTGTAATGGTAGGGATTGGAACCGAGAAGTTTGTGACAGTAATGGATAAGCTGACGTATGAAATAAATTGTGGTGGAATCCATGCAGGAGAACAACCAGATGTACCACAACGAATCCTGAAAATTGTGGAACATTTTATGAGGCAACACCCTCCTGCTTTCAATGGATCTTCTGACCTAGTAGCGGAATAAGGATGGATTAAAGCCCTTGAAAATATATTTGATGTTATGGGATGTTCAAATAATCAAAAGGAAAGTCTTTCCATATATCATTTTGATGGTGGAGCTAATTATTGGTGGTTAATGGTAAAGAATATTAGGGATAGAGAGGATATTGATGCATTAGAGTGGAATGAATTTAAAAGTCTTTTCCTTGAAAAATATTTTCCTAAGGTGGTGAAACTTAGGATGGAGAAGAAATTCCTTGAATTGAAGAAAAATTAGGAAGATTCAGTGGATGTGTATGAAGCGAACTTTACCTGGCTGGAAAGGTATGCTCCATATCTTATTTTGGATCTTGATAGAAAAATCAACCGATTTTACTTAGGATTGAAGCCAAGGTATCTAAGGTAATTGGCCTCCTGTGATTTCAAAAGTAATGAGAAAATTGTACGATATATTGAGAGGGTAGATATGGAGTTTTCTAATGATCATGTGCACTTTTAAAACAAATAGAATAATAGGACCAGATGATAAGAGATGAGTAAGAATCAACCAAAGAAATATGATGGTAAGACAATTCAGTTTTCAGTTTGTGAAAAGTGTGGCAAGAAGAACCCTGAGGAATGTCTTACTAAAACTGGGAAGTTTTTTTGATTTGGTAAGTTTGGAAACATGGACCGATATTGTAATGAAAATGATCCAAAGACTAATCTGGATAAGAAAACTGTAAATTGTTTTAAATGTGGTGAGATGGGTCATTATGAAAATGCCTTCCCAAAGAGAGATCCGAATGATGAAAAGAAGCCATACTATAAGCAGAAAGGTGTAGTGAGATCCTTTTCAACTACATCAGTAGATGCCAAGCCATCCAACGAAGTCGTATCAGGTACATTATTTGTTTACTCATATTTAGCTAATGTTTTGTTCAATATGGGGTCTACACTTTCTTTTATTTATGAGAAATGTTCAGGTAAATTGGAAATATCATCTCAACAAATGAGACCAGAACTTATTTTTAAAACACCAGGGGAAATATTATATCAAAGGGAAATTATAAATTTTTTTATATTGTGGTCTGTAGAAAGACTTTACCTAAAAAACCTATTGTTTTTCCCTTTTCTAAGTTTGATGTTATTCTAGGAATGGATTGGATTTCTGTTTATCTTGCTAAGATTGAATTTAGAGCTAAATAAGTTGTTTTTCAAAAAGAGTTTCAGTTTGTATATAAGAAAAAACCCATACAATTGATAACATATTAGGAAGATGAGAAACTATTGAAAGATGTAAATGAATGTTATCTTGCTCATATTGTTGAAAATAAGGGAACTTTTTAGATTAATGATATGCCAGTGGTAAATGAACACCTTGATGTTTTTCTAGATGAGTTACCCAGTGTTATACTTGATCGAGAAGTAGAATTCAAAATTTACTAAGTTTCTGATGCTAAGACAATTTCAAAACCCCCATATCCTATAGCTCAAAAAGAACTTCTTGAATAGAAAAATCAGTTTCAGGATTTTCTTGAAAAAGGATTCATTCGCCCTAGCACTTCACCATGGGGTGATCCTATTTTTTTTAAAAGGAAAGATGGTTCCATGAGACTTGACATTGATTATAGATCATTGAATAACATATCTGTTAAAAAAAGTACCCTTTGCCTCATTTCAATGACTTGTTTCATCAGCTCCAGGGAGCTCAATACTTTTCCAAGATTGACATGAGATCTGGATACCATCTGCTGAAGGTGAAGGAGGATGACATTCCGAAAACATCTTTTCATACTAGATATGGGCATTATGAATTTTTTGTTATTCCATTTGGGTTAACTAATTCACCTTATGTATTGATGAATCTTATGAATAGAATATTTCATGAGTTGTTGGATAAGTTTTTGGTTGTGTTTATTGATGAAATTCTAGTATTTTCTATGAGTAAAGAAGAGCATGAAAAACATCTAAGGTTTCTTTTACAAACATTAACAGAAAATAAACTATATGGAAAGTTCAGCAAGTGTGATTTTTGGTTACAACAGATTTATTTTCTTTGGAACATTTTAAATAATAAAGGAATAATATTTTATCCTACCAAAACAAAAGTGGTTGATGAATGACCAAGAATGTTTCATAGTTCCTTGAAATGTGGGTTCTAGTTTTAAAAATCACTATTTCTAGGAAGTTTCCATTGGATTTATTAATGGAACTGAAGACATCCAACATTTCTTTATCCAAAGGGGACCTGATTTCCAAAGGCAGGTGTTCATTAAGTTTGAACTTCACGATACTTAAGAATGTGTATTGGTCGAGAGGATGAGAGGTTAGAATCATCACACCCTTTTGGGGGGAATTATTGTCTACTCCAAGACTCTCTTTGTAAATTTAAGATATTTTCATGAATCCTTATTAATTTACCAAGTATGTCATAAGTATCCCTTGGAATTCGCAATCACTTATTAACATGTGTAAAATTTTTAATCATCAGTATGTATTCAAGGTTCTCCATTAATGGAAATATCTGTCGGTATTTGAGGTTTCCCATCAATGGTATGCTCGAATATACTGTTTAAAGATTATTTTACTCATCATTTGTGATGATACTATTTTTTAATCCACTTAATGGGGAACTCTAGAATTTTATTGTTACCCAGGGAGACGAAGGTTTGGTTTTGATTTTAGGATTGTGCCTATAAGATAGGCTACATATGTATCCTTGTGAATGGAATCAGAACCCTCATTGTTTGATTCCAATGAATGGGACACATCATACCTTTTAAGGTCACGTGATAAGTACCTCTAAGCAGAAGGTGCTTAGTTGAAACTTAGTGTGGGACTTATGCTGAAGCAGCCCGAGAAACTTGGAAAGGATACGGGTTTCCATGTAAAATCAGACCCTGTTGGGAATATGGCCCAAGGAGAACAGGGTTGATTTGAAGTGTTGGGTTTGAACCTCAGGAAGACTTCATACGTATCCCATATTAATGGGAATCAAATCTCACATAGTTTGATAAGTCTCATAGGAGAGTATGGTTCTTTGAGAGAGATGAGTTTGGGCTTACTTTCTTAAAAAGAATGCCCTAATGACTTGGGGGTTTAAGTTGGGGCTTATTCCTAAGGAGGATGTATGGATTAAGGGAATTAGTGTTGGATTCTTGAGGAGGATGTCCAATGAGCTCGGTCCATGAGACGACTTCCTACGTATCCCGGTTATTGTGGGAATTAGAGTTCTCGTAGTTCCTTCCAATGAGTGTTTGCGCACATGTTGTAACCATCATGTATCTCTAAGATCATGTGAGTCATGATCAGTGTGAGAAAAAAGAGGATGTGAAAGTTTCAACAATGAAACTTCACACATTTCCTCCTCCATTAATGGAAGAGGGTGCGTCGACCGTGGAAGAGGGTGAGGCAACGAGCCTTCCCTCTATTCTATTTACATTGGAAAAGGGTCCAATGTAAGGAGGAAGGGATGATGGTGAGAGGCTTATACTAGGATGGCTGCCCATTTGAGGTTTCTTGGGGATTACACCTAAGGAGGATTCCCATGTGAGATTTGGTTGGGGATTACTCATAAGGAGGATGACCATTTGAGATTTCATGGGGCTTACTCCTAAAGAGGATGCCCATTTGAGGTTCCATGGGGATTACACCTAAGAAGGATACCCATTTGAGGTTTAACCTGGCATAGGAGTAAGGTGATGAGGTTTGAGGAGTTTTCTGAGGATTGTATCAACTCAAGGTACTCGAGGAATCCATAAGGAGAGTCCATACTCATAACATGTGAAAGGAACCAAGAGGAGTAAGTCAACTCAAGGCACTTCATTGAGTGTGATGGAGTGTCTCGGATCATGGTATTCCAAGGTTGGATGTTGGGCCACATAAAGGGCACAATGGAAAATGTTGTTGACCAGATCCAAAAATTTCGCGATGAGACTCTCAATTTTTCTTGGGGGTGAGTGGCGAAAGCAAAGGGACCGACCCAAAGGGTTGGGACCATAGCCCGACACAGAACCTGAGCAGGGGTGTGGGGATGCAACCCCCACGACATAGACCAGTAGGGCTATGCAGGATCTTCACCACAGTGCATCGTGCAGGTGCTCCGCCAAGGTGCATCGCGCAGGTGCTCCGCGCAGGTGCTCTGCCAAGGTGCGTTGCGTAGGTGCTCCATGAAGGTACTGTGCGCAGGTGCATCACACAAGTGCTTCATGAAGGTGGTCCACGAAGGTGCTCTGCACAAGTGTTGCGCACAGGTGCATCACGCAGGTGCTCCACACAGCTCCATGTGTTCTAGACCATGATGGGATTTTGAACCATGTTTCCCCATTTAATTATCTCTTCTCTCATGTTTTAGAGAGATACCTGAGAAAATTTGGGGGATCTTGGCGAAAGAGCTACGCAATGGGAGGTTTGGGATGTCTTCCAACTTTTTCTGTCTTTGAAATGGGGAGCTCAAGGGTATTATTTATAGTCATGGAGGGGAGATGGTCGAAGGGAAGTTGTCTGTGTAGGTCCTCTTCATAGTCCCTTCATGTAGGTCTTCCTATTAGGGGTGTTAAAATCATTTTCCATGTAATTCTTCCACATAGGTCCACCGCGTAGGTCCTTTTTTGAAATTTATCCGTCTTTCGAGCACCATAACTTTTGATCCGTAAGTCCGTTTAGGCTTCATGACCAGTCAAATCACATCTCTCGAAGAGATCTATACTTCTGGAGATGGGTAATACACCAAGTATCCTCAGATGTATTACTGAAATTGAATTTAATCAATCAACACCTTTTCATCATCAATCTTGGAAATCCACTGCCAACTCTTGGATGGGGAATCATTCCACTTATCCATCGGTATGGAGTATTATTTTGGCACATAGAAATCAAGAATGAATCTTCTTCCCTTATGGTGAAAACATCATCACACTTACTTGAAATTTTTTGTCTATGTGATAATCATATCATCGCTCTATGGAAAAGTTCATGGAACACATTTTATGGTGTCTACAAGGACCTACAAATGTTACAAAGATTCATAGTTTTCTTGGATTAGCGGGTTATTACCGATGGTTTGTTAAGAACTTTATACAGTTATCTAGATTTCTAACCAAGTTAACACAAAAAAGGTTAAATTTATTTGTACATAAGACTGTGATGTTTGTTTTCTAGAACTGAATAAGATATTGGTGAATGCTCCGATTTTGGCCTTTCCTTCCCAAAATGGTGAGTTTTTCATCTACCGTGATGCTTCTTTAAAGGGACTTGGTTGTGTTTTGTAGCAGAATGATCAGGTAATTTCTTATACTTCAAGACATCTAAAACCCCATGAGTTAAATTATCTCACACAAGACTTGGAATTGGTAGCTGTGTTTTTTTGCTTCGAAAATTTAAAGGCATCATTTATACAGATCCAAATGTCAAATTTATACTAACCAAAAAAGTCTAAAGTATATATTCACTCATAAGGAATGAAACATGAGGCATATAATATGGCTTGAAATAATAAAGTATTATGATTATATAATCAATTACCATCTAGGAAAAGCAAACAAAGTGGAAGATTCCTTGAGTTGAAAAAATCATGGATTATTAAATATGTTACATTTGGAACATGATCCATTGATTAATGATTTAATGAATTATAGCTTAGAAGTTGTTGGTGCAGGAAATACCTCTATTTTGTTTCAGGTTTTAGTGCAGTCATCATTTTCATCTAGAATTAAGAAAGCATAGAAGGAAGACTTTGGGCTACAGAAAAAGGTAGAATTGGTTAAAATGAGTAAGTTGATAGAATTTAACCATGTTAAAGATTGTGTGTTAACATTTGGAAAAAGTTTATGTGTTCCTTGTAATTCTCAATTGAAGAAATATTTTTTGTGCGAAGCTCATAGTTCTTCATTTTCAGTTCTTCATGGAAGTACTAAGATGTACAAAGACCTTTGAAAGTATTACTGGTGGGGTGGAATGAAAAGGGATATTGCTAATTTTACCATGAAATGTTTCACATTTCAACAGGTTAAAGAAGAGTGACAGTTACCGAAGGGGATGATTTAGCCTTTTACAGTGACATAGTGGGAATGGGAGAATGTATCCATGGACTTTGTGGTGGGACTACCTAATACTTCTCGAGGTAACCATGAGATTTGGGTTGTTTTTTATCAGAAGACTAAATCTTCACATTTTTTTTCTATTCAAGATACAATGTCTTTGGATCATCTTTCTCGACCATACCTCAAAGATATTGTAAGGTTACATGGAGTTCATCTTTCCATTATATCTGACCAGGATCCCAGGTTCACTTATAACTTTTGAAAGGTCCTTCAAAAGTCATTGGGCACAAAATTAAATTTCAGTAGAGATTTTCATCCTCAATCAGATGGGTAGTCAGAACGAATGATTTAGAATTTGGAGGATATTCTTAGAGCTTGTTCAATGGACTACCAGGGAAGTTGGGATCAACATCCTTCTTTAGTTGAGTTTTCTTATAATAAAAAATTTCATTCCAGTATACAGATGGCAACTTTTGAGGCATTGTTAGGGAAGCGGTGTTGGACTCCAGGGTTTTAGGATAAAGTTGGTGAAAGAAAGTTGATGAGACCAGAATTAGTAGAGTAAGTGGATGAGAAAGTGAAGATGATCCAGCATCACATGAGGATAACTTAGAGCAGTCAGAAAAGTTATGCATATAATAGAAGGAAAGAATTCTCTTTCGAGGTAGGTGACCATGTTTTCTTTAAAATATATCTTTGGAAAATTGTGATGTGTTTTGATAAGAAAGGAAAGCTAAGTCTACGGTACATCAATACTTTTGAAACCCTAGAGAAAGTCAGACCAGCTGCATACCAATTAGCTTTGCCTCCAATTTTATCTCAGGTACATAATTTTTTTCATGTTTCGATGTTGAGAAAGTATGCGCTAGATTCAACTCTTGCCTTGATATCAGAATAAGTTTAGATGGAAGAGAACCCTTCTTATGAAGAGAAACCAATTCAGATTCTTGAACTAAGGGAATAGGTATTGAGGAATAAGGTAATACACCAGGTAAAAGTTTTGTAGAGAAACCACATGGTTGAAGAAGAAACATGGGAGTCTGAAAATGCTATGAGGGAAAGGTACACTCACTTGTTTAATAAGTAAATAAAATTTCGAGGACAAAATTTATAGAAGGTGGGGATAATGTAACACCCCAAGTTTTTAAAAATAAATTGAAATGCATGAAAATTTTCTTTAAGTAGATATTTATAACTATCCTTTAAACATAATTTTTCCACTTCTATTTTTTAATTTTGAAACCTATTCATCTATAATTGTGTTCAGTAAGTTATTTGGAGTCTAATGGAACCAACTTATTTTTTGGTTAACAGTAACATACCCTTATAAATAGTAATATAAATAGTAATATGAACCTAATAAATAGTAAATTGTATTATTATTTTATTTTATTAATGCTTCAAGATAATGACATCTTGGTTAATTTTTCAGTGAGATATAAAAGTAGTTATAGAATTAAAATTGTAAATATTTGAATAAAGTATGATTTTATTTAAAAATTAAATTAATAATATTTAGGAAATTATTTTAAAAAAATGGAGTTCATTTTTGAATTCTTGAATTCGAAAAATGGTTAGGGAAGATTTTTGATATTTTTCTGAAATTCTTGAATTTTTGATGAATAGTGAAATACAGTAAAATATTGTATATTCAAATTATCAGTTAAATACACTATTTATGACATAATAAGTGATGTAAGACCACTTGGTTCGAGATAAAATGCCATTATTACTATTTTGGGTCACATAAATTAAGTCTATTCATAGTCTTGAGCAAAAATATTATAATAATGATTAAAATAATGTAAAATACCACCTCTCCTCCACTATAAATACCACCCAAATTTACCTCTTCCTACCACACCTATAAAACCTTGTGTCTTACCTAAGTTCTGCCCAATACTCCTCCCAATTCTCTTCCCCACTTCTTAGAGCTTCTGGTCTAACCAAAAGGCCAAAACCAAAGGCCTTAAGAAGGATCTCATGGAGAATAGATCAAGAGGTAAACATCATCTTTTGATTTCTTTATTTTCTTTATTTTATTTTCTATTCTTCTTATTTTCTCACATCCCCTTATCCAAGAGGAATTAATGATCTAGTATCATACATATTCTGGATTTCATTATGTTTTTAGAATGCTCTCCATTATACTTATTCTCCTCTCCCACTTATTCATGAAATTAAAACACTGTCCGTGATGTGTCGATTTACCGACATCGTGGACGATGTGATTTCAATTTCATTTAATTTCTTTAAAACTGGTCATGAAACCATTATTTTGGTTTAACCTGATTATAATTTATTTATTATATCTTATATAAGTTTTTCGAATCATTTTTCGCACATGTTATTAATTTTTAAAACCAAATGAGTTCATTATGATAGAAGAATCGCCAAAATGACCTAAACAAATATTAATAATGTTTTAACTTATGAATCATCCTCATGTCAGAGTTAAAAATTATAAATGGTTTAATTTATGGTTCTAGAATTATTTAAATACCATTCCATTCCAATTAGGGAGTTTCACTTTCAATCGAAAAGAATATCCATCATGAACCGATTATGGAAATCATGTAAAGAACACACCCAAAAGAATGGAAGGGACAAAATACTAATAATTAAAGGGTAAAATGTTGTAATAAAATGGTCATACAAGGTTTTATAAAAATTAATATGTTTATGTAAGATATTAATAACACTCTTTTAACCATTATATAGGAGGTTTAAATGAGTTTTAAGTAAGAAAAACCTGAGGTAAGGGAATTCTTAATCCAATATCCATTCTTTGGGTTAACCTTCTTCTTTAATCATTATGTGGTATTAAGATTATTGTTGTGATGATTTTTTTTATATTAAGTTTAACTATGTGTATTTACATTGTATACACATATCCATTCCATTCTATTAATTCTCACTCCAATTATATTTTAAGGGACTTTCTTTTTAAAATCCTTTTAAAACTCTCTTTAATAAATTTCAAAAGGATTGTTTTTTATATATATGGAATGAGTGATTTCTTCTGATTTTCAAGATACTTTATTACCATGATATATTCCTTTGACATTATTTATGTTGGGTTGATCCCATTATATCTAAACATATGTTTGTTTGAGCTCATTATAGATCAAGATATAATGGGTGAGCCCCATTATAGCTCTACAATGCATTGGGTATGTGTAAGTTGGAGGTCGATCGTATGGTTACTCCAAGTGTAACTGTGATGGTTAAAAAAGTTTTAAGGTTTCCATGGGGGTTACAAATTATAAGGTAGGCATGATAGATACATTATTATGTAAGTAATTCCCCAATATACCTTTATAGTTCTATTTATGTTCTCATGTTTTGTGGGGATCTTGTGGAAATATCATGTTTCACAAAGTAAATATATATGGGTGACAAGTATGCCTTTTGAAAATGATTTCATATGTTAAAATCATTCGTGGAATAATATGTTCTTTCCTTCTTTTTATAACCCTTAATGATATTTCTATGCTCAACCTAGGTTTTAAAATTATTTTCTTATGCTATAAGGATGTGTGGGACAAAAAATGAATCCAAGTTAAATGATTGAAGATTTTCGAGAAAATATTGTTATATTTGAAAAGTTTTATATTTTGGAATAAACTAATATTGTTTTATGGTATCAAATTTGTATTAATGTGTAATGTTATGAATTTTTTTGTCCCAATTCTCTAAAGATCTAAACTTGAAAAGATCCTCATTGTGAAGGGAAGTGATTTCTTTACTAAATTGAAGATTATGTAACGTAATAAGGTCATGCACTTATAATAATAATCAACTATCATGATATCAATCATCTTATTTGAACTAAAAAGTGCTAAAATAGACTCTCATTCTTCCATAAGTGGAGAAAATTCAGGTGAAAATACCAATACTTTTTCTCTAGAGATTCAAAAATCCCCTCTATTAAATGGTGAGTCATGAAGAACTCTATCCCCACCCATGGGTGGTATGAAAACCCCTATTATATCATTAAAACATCGATACTTTGACACTTAATCTACCTTATAAAATGACTCATCATAACTTACTCCCTATAAGGATGAGGTAAAAGAAGAAGAGGAAGAGGAAGAGAAAGAGAAAGGGGAATATGATCTCAAAGAAACTCCTCCAGTATTCAAGGAACGTGTCTCAAATACTATTGATGAACTTGGGTAGATAAAATTGGGTACAGAAGAAGCTACTTGAACTATGTTGATTAGTGCGACCATGCATTATAAAGAGAAAGGGGCATACACCTCTTTTCTAAAATAATATCGAGATTTGTTCACATAGAAATACATGCACTACTAAAAATATGGCCTTTATCAGTGCTAAAAAGTCCATTTACAGTGCTAAAAAGTATTTTTAATCTCATTAAAGATAGGGGGGGGGGGTCCCTTTTATTAGTGCTCAGAAAAGCGCTAATAAAGGCCCCCTTTTATAAGCACTAATAAAAGTTAAAAAACATTAAAAAAATAAAAATATATTATTTCAATTTAGGGAGGGGCTTCAACAGCATTTGAATCCACCTTTAATAGCGCCCCCACCCCACCCTGCATGACCCAACTACCCCTGCAGACTTTAAGAAAACCCCCACCCCCTTTAACAACACCCCACCCCCTTTAACAGTGCTAGGTCTTATTCTCCACCCACGCCTGCGACCTGCCTCCCCTTAGATTCATGCACGAGACCTGTTTCCTGCGCGCCTAAGCCTTTACCACTCCACCATATTGCTTTTCTCTTCATTTATTAATATATCTATTTATTTTTATATATATTTAGTTATATTTACTCATATATTAATATTTATTTATATTAACATATATATATTTATATTAACATATGTATATTTATATTAATATATATATATAGTTATATTAATATATATATATATATGTTTAGTTATTTTAATATATATATATATCTTTACTTATATTAATATATATATATATATATATGTATATTAATATATATATAGTTATATTTATATATTAATATATTTATTCGTATATTAATATATATTTATAAGATTAGTTTTAATACATTTATAAAATATGATTTTTTGTGTGTGTTTATAAATAAATAAATACATATATACAACATAAACACACACACACACACACACACATATATATATGTCATACATGTATATGTAAGTATAATTATACATATTTATATATATTTACAAATATTATATATTAATATGTATATACATATGTTTAGAATGTATGAATAATATATATCAGTTTGTCAATACAAACACACATAAATACATATATATACACGTACACATTATATAGGTTTATAAATATTAATATATTTGTATTTTAAATAAAATGGACATTAGTTTTTTATTTAGATAAGGCTTATATATTGAGAAATATATTTTATGTGAAAATATGTTTAATTATTTATTTATAAAATTAAATTTTTACGTGTGAATATATATATAAAAATATGTATATATTACTATATATTTAATTATAAATAACAGTAAATTATGAAAAATGATAGCAATCCCTGAAAACATGAAAAATAGGTAAAAAATGGAGAAACACTCAAAATCCGTAAATACAGTCAGAAAGTTAAATAAACCCTAAACTCAGGGTAACGACGAAAACCTTTGACCCGAGAGTCTATTCTAGCTCTGTGATCAGTCAAATCGAATATCATAAAACTAGATTTGATATGATAGGTGGTGGAGGCCGAACTGATAGGCAGGTCATAAGTTAAAGATTTTGAAAAAATAGTATATATGACAAAAGTCCTAGAAATGGGGGCTTGAAAAACCTAACCATAGAGTCACTAAACTGGGAAAAACTTATTATACAAATGTATATTTCAGCTTGATGACCAGTAAAACCGAAGATCATGGAACTAACTACAATATAACAGGTGGAAGAGGTCAAATAGACACTTGGATCAGGAATTATTCTCATTTTTAGAAAAATTTGACAGGGCACCAGACACAAAAATGGATTTTTGGAGGCCTTTTGATGGTTTTTTTGGGTTCTAGGGTCAAATATATGACTATAAATATGTTAGAGTCATCCTTATACATATATCTCTTCTCCACCATCGATTTGATATGTGGTATATCCCAAATGGACACCCGGAGCGAAAGTTATGGTCGTTTGAAGTTGGAGTTTTTTTACAGTGGTATAACTGATATATCTTCCATTTCTTTGATCTTATCATGGTTTATATTAGAAATGGTCCTCAATTGTATCACGAGATTTTATTTAACTGGTCACGACACTCAAATGGACACCCAGAACAGAAGTTATGCCTGTTTTAGTGTGTTGTGGGTTTCATAGGTTTTTAGGCGCTATGAGGGCTGCTCAATTTCAAACGATAATAACTTATTCTCCGAGTGTCCGTTTTGGATCTAACATATATAAAATTGAAACTTGTAAAAGGATACACACTCTGGTGACCACTAAAACCCCTTCTCACATTCTTTAAGGCTCAAAAAGATCAAAAATACCTTCGGACGGTTATAAGTTTGGCTCCAGGTGTCTCTTTTGCCGCTACACATATATATCAAATCGAATCCTGCAACAAGAACTACACTTCGGTGACCACAGGAACACATTATAATATTCTTCAATGCATGAAAAGGTCCTTAATCCCTCCAAAGAGCCATAAATTCTGCTCCGGGGGTTCGTTTTTCATCTACCACATATCAAATCGATCTAAAACATATTTAAAAAATATATTTTATATTTATATCAATATAAATATACCTATATATAAATTTATTTTTTTTTTCTGATTTTTTTTTGAAATATACACGTTATTAGCACTAGGAAAAAAGCGCTGATAAATCCACCCTTTATCAGCGCCACTAAAAAAAGCGCTGATAAAGGTTTCCCCTTTAATAGCGCTAACAAAGTGCTGATAAAGGGGCTGCCTTTATGAGCGCTTTTTAGTGCTATTAAAGGGTGGTGCTGCGAAAACCCAATTTTGTGATAGTGATGAAAATATTCTACCCGGATTTCTTTATAGCCACCCACCACCTAGGTCTACTGGAAGACCTCCATGGTTACAAGAAGTCTGCTAGAAGAACACATCCTACTCACACTATCAAAGTTGAAGTTGAATCTGATAAGATCATCAAGGAAAACATCATTTGGGAGGTCTATTATTAGAAGTGGATCACTAATATCATCCCATTCAGGTATAATAATAAGTAAATTAGTATTTTCATTGATTTTTAGGATCTTAACCACTATTTACCAATAGATAATTTCAAATTTCTGATTACAGAACTTCTAATAGATGAAACTATTAGTTATCAAGCCCTCTTCTTCATGGATTGCTATTCCGGGTATAACAAAATTTGGATGGCCCCTAAAGATGAGGAATCCACTACTTTCAGGGAACCCCAAGGGACATACTATTATTGGGTAATGAATTTTGGTTGGAATAATGCTAGTTCCACATACCAACATTCTAGACATTGTGTTTTCAAACCCCTATTGGGAAAGGCCATCGAATGTTACATCAGTGATTTAGTAGGGAAATATTAGTTCTACTCTAATTATCTCGACAGTCTTAAGATCATTTTAAAATATATACGAGTTCATAAATTAAAAATGAATCTTCTAAAATTTGATTTTATTATTACCTCAATAATTTGTCTTAGCTTCATGGTATGCCATAACGACATCAAAGTTGATCCTGATAATACCACATATTTCTTTTATATGTTACATCCTTAAAACCTAAAATAGTTGAGAGGATTTCTGGGGTACCTAGATTACATCTGAAATTTATAGAAAACATGATAGGAAAAAATATACCTTTCAACAAATTAATGAAGAAAGGATTCCCTTATCAATGGAATGAATAATGTTAAGAAGTAATTCATATTCTCAATACGTATCTTGTAAAATCCTGAGTTTTTAAAAGGAGAAAATATGTTTGATAGCATACATAATACCGGACATCGAACTTAAGGAAACAATTAAATATTATTATCTTACCTAATAACCTAGTTGTTAAAATGGATGGAATTAACAATAGTAATTAATTTATGAAGATATTGTTTATACAAGTATTTAATTAATTATTTTGTGAACAATTACTTATAAATGAAAAAACCCTTTTTAATTAAAAGGGAATATTTTTCAGAAAAACTATTTAAGGGAAAATAAGTGAGTTTATATAATAATAAAATCACTTTTTATGGATTTTATTAATTTAATATATAATTAATATATTCAATGTAATGTTTAAAATTCATCTTATATGTTTTCTATACATGATATAATAAAAAATTCAATATTTTAGATAAAAGAAGTATTTTTCAAAAAAATATAGTTTTACCACCTTTTGATGGAGAACCCATTTTAAATATAGTTTTTGACACTTTTATAAGATATATAGGAAAACATAAATTTCTTCTTTGGAAGAGGGACATTAAAATTTTATTTTGTTGAAATTTTAATATTTTTTCTGATAAAATTCAAATTTTAATGAATAGTATAAAATACTGCATTTAAATTCAAAAATGCGTTTTCATCTAAGTTATTTATATTGTTATAATATCTTTTTATTTGGTTTTAAAGTGTAACTAGATTATGTTTTTATCATTTAATTAAATTTTTGTCATTGTAAGTAATTTCACATTGAAATTAGATATAAACACACGCCAATCTTTTGATAGTTTTTACTTTTAAAAAACCCATTTTCTCATTTTGACAGCAAGGATTAATTTTAAATTAATTACTGTGACATATTTGTCTTGAATTTGGAAAAATGGATTCCTTATTTGGAATAATAAGGTATAAATTATGTAAATAGGTCCTTTTTATTTTTTGGACATTATGAATAATAATTTTAGTAATTATTTTAATTACTATAGTTAATGGTAAATCTGATTGTTAAACGTAAAAATAATATTATAATACTATGAAAGTACCATAAAACTTGTCCTAATTTAATTAAATGAGTGTATCCTGACCATGATCATTCTTGGGTCAATTTTAGGACAAATTGGAGTCACTAGGATGACTTCAATGCATTTATAATATTATATTCAATGAACTGTCATTTTTGTTACACTTTTGTTTTCAAAAAGTAAAGTATATTAATATGGTGTTTTATCAAGGATCTCTTAGACTATAAATATTCATTGGAAATATAAAAATATTACCTACATAATCTTAATTTATTTATAATTTTTTTAATTTAAATAATTAAATTTAATTATGACACAATAATGATGTAATAATTTCTTAATTTATAAAATAATCAAATAAATGATATTATAAATATTAAAATAAATATTATTTGACATAATTTATGCCATAAAAGAATTTTATATATAATTTTGACATTTTTTTGATGATTTAAAGGAGTTGGTTTGAACTTAATTCCTTTTATGATATTTTTTAAAAGTCAACTAATGAATAGTATCAAAATTGACACTATTTGTATTTAAAAATATAAAATATTTTCTTAAATAATATTAAAATTCAAAAAATATAATATTTGTCCAAATGGTTAGGATAATTCCAAATATTTTATAAATGACACTTTTTTGGGTCATTTGATATGTTATGGTAATTACATTAACCCTACAAAGTGTAAATAACATAATATCACGGTAAGATTAAAAAGGGTTAAACCCAAAATATAAGGATTAAAAAATATTCAAAACTTGTATAATTTTAATTTTATGATGGGTATTTGAAGAAAAATCATCTTATCTTCTAAATAAATGATTTTGGGACCATTTTTAACCGAAATTGAATTTATATTAATTTAATATTTTAAGAGTTTCCAAGGCATCCCTTCCGCTCTCCTATAAAAAGGTACCCACTCTTCCATAATAATAACACTTCCACAACCTTTTGTTTCAGACAATATATTCTAAAACCTATTCTTATAATACATTACCATGTTCTTGAGGCCCTAATTTAGGCATAAAACCCTTCATAGAAGTGTTAATGTGTTCTTCAAAGGTGACCAACCAAAGAAGATGTATCATTTTTTAAGTGTTTCTATTTTATTTCTTCTTCCACTTCCTCTAAATTTTGTTCTTATAATATGAATTAATAACTCCAATATTATAAATACATTGATATGTTATTATGATAATATCTTCACCTAAATCAATCTCCAATTTCATTAAATGGGAAATGAACATTTCGTTTGTGTGCACAGCGGACCACCGCCTCAAGAATCAATATAGTTCATTTTTCATTACTGTCTGCCAAGATTGGTTATAATGATGGAATCAAGGTTTATATATTATATTTATGACATATTTATCATTTAAAATAATAATATTTCGATTATGTTCTTACCTTCCATGCACATAAAAATGATAACATCGTTCATGCGTACGAGTGAACTATGACCTCCGTGAAGCGATGTGAATCATTTTTATTCACCACATAACTTGTATGATATATATAGGTATATTTAAATTATTTTTATGATATTTATAATATTATGATAATTATTGAAAGGTAAAATAATAATTACCTTATTTCCATAATGATAAATGAAAAATAGAGGTGTTACTCATGCATACGTATGGCTTATAGTCGCCATGATTGTAACATTGTTCATTTTTCATATCCATATTTAATGAATGGATTTAAAAGTTTAATTGATATATAAAAGTGATTATTATGTCATTAATATTATTCTATAGATGACACACTTATGAAAACATGGAATATTGACATTTAGCCAAGTTCATTTTTGACTCAAGTACCGAATATGCAAAAAAGTTCTGAGATGAACTTAAATAATTATTTAATTTTTATCACATGGTAATAAGTGATCTAAAAGGAATAATAAAATTTAAAAAGGTTATCAATAAATTATAAATTAACCTAAGTTTATTATTTAGGAATATAATGATTGTATGTGACGAGTCAGACTCATGGTAAGGGATTTCATCTCAATCTTCTTTTATTGAGGCATTTCTTGATAACATGGGCCTTTATTCTTTTATAAGGTGTATATAAAACTACTATGAAATTTTATATCCATATTTTATATATGATAATTTTATTTATTATGTTGGTAAATTTATTAATTCATGGATATTAAGACTTAAATTTTCAAAGCGGCATGGGACACTTTGAATGTTTAAAGATTTAATTATCTAATATTTTCTTCATGATATTAATTTACATATTTATTTGTATAGATATAAAAAGATTATACATGATATTTTATGTCTATATTTAATTTCATTCAAAGTTTTCAAAATGGAATCTTTTTATACAAAGCGTTTTACTTTCTTTACAAAATGATAAATGGAATGTTTTTTGTTTTAACGTATATGACGACAACGACTTCCCTGTCGCTATAATAATTATTTTATACTTGAATTAATATATAATCATTAATGTTTTTAAATGGAAAAGAAATCCCTAATTCCTTTATTTTGGTATATTGGTATTGAAAAGTGGTTCTTAAATGAAAATGGTATTTTTATATGAAAAGGTTTTTCATATGGGATTAGAAAAAGTTTTCAGAAGGGTTTTGTGATTCATGAAATGGTACTTAAGAATTATATGAAATGGGTGAGCCCGATATAGCCTATACGAAGGGTTAAGCCCCATTATAGCTCACAGGTGTGCCCTAAATAGCTTATAGGAATGGTTGATCCCCATTCTAGCTCACAGGTGAGCCCATTATAGCTTATATGAAGGGTTGATCCCCATTATAGCTCACAACTGCACCTGATATAGCTTATACGAAGGGTGATCCCCATTATAGAACTCCAATTTGTGAGCTGATCATATGGTTATTCTAATTGGAAGAGGTTTGAAAGGGTTTTATGCATATGATTCTCTAAGTCACCTAAATGAGTTTTAATTGCTTTTTATTGGTTTTAATGTTTTTATTTGATCAAAAATTATGAGTGTTATTCATGTGAAAATGTTTTGTTTCATTCTCTCAAATAATGTTAAATGAGTTACAATATTTTAATTAGACTAATGGTTTCTTTATTTTTCTGTCCCTTATTGAGATTTTGTGCTCATCTGAAGTTTTAAAATGTTTTTCATAGGTCTTAAGAATGGTAAGGACAAAGAATATTCCATGATAAAAGTATTAAATATATTTATTGAAAAGAAATCATGTTTTATTTTAAATGGGTTTCCTTTGGTGGAAAAAATGGATACTGAGTGTAAATGTCCATTTGTAATGTATGAGTTTACTAGGTAATGTTTTTCCTAGTTATCTAAAACTCTAAACTTAAAAGATCCTAAAATGAAAACTCTTGTTAAAAAACACTAAAATAAGATATTTTTAAAGATAGATCCTTATAATTGGTATCAGAGGATTGTTTAGACAACTTTAGAGATTAAGATGTCTTTTTAAGAGATAAGGATATCATATGAGTTTATAATTTTTTGGTTGATCAAAAGTTCAATGTCTTAGAAATACCTTTTGAGGATTTATGTACCAAAATTTTAAGGCGATTAATGATATTTTTGGAGACATTTATTTTTGAGGTAATTATGGGTTATGACTTTTTCGGGATGCAAAATTAATGGCATGAGATAAAATTTGAGGTTAAAATATGTCATGGTTATTCTTGAGTATTTTATCTCATTTTTGAGAATGTTATAAAATTAAATAGTTTTTCAAAAAGAAAAACACACAGACCATGTGACAACCCATCATGTCGGACAAGGATGTAGGAATAAAACCCAAAAATGTAGTGTGAATTTTTCTTTTTAGTGAAACGGGTTTATGGAATAATAAGAAGTTGATTTTGGTAACTTATGTTTTATCAAATAGATATGCTTAGTAAAGGAAACTGGTTTAGGGATTAAGTGAGAAATGTAATTTTGGAATACGTTCACTATTTTGGGAACCTTATATGCCTAATGAAAATAGAATATTGTGGGATTTTATTTGAGGAGTAATGTTTGAATTTTATTTTGGAAGAATATATGTTTTTATTGGGGGCTTATGGATAATTTTTTATTTATGGAAATTATTAACCTATATTAGAGAATATGTGATTAAATTGATTACTTTTTGGTATAGGGCATTAAGAGTGGATGATGTTATTTGGAGATAAATGTCAAAATTTATCTTGTAAGATTAGGTCGTCAAATTTGTTTGAATTTTGGGCTTTAATCTTAGTTTGGACTATTTTGAGTAATTTTAAGGAATGTTATTTGTTTAATGGTCCTTGTTTTAATTTTGATATTACTTTTGAATTTTTGAGATTAAAATAAGTCCTTATCATTATAAAAGATTATTATTTTTAGGGGATATTATATGATCTTGTACTAATAATTTTGGTTTTATTTAATTTTTAAAGGTAGAGGAAACAAATAGTTAACATTTTGTGGTTGATGTGAATTTTTATAATTTGATTATAGTGATTTAGGTGTGAAAAATTCATCTTAAATACTCATCATTTGGAGAAAAAGATGAGTTTGTGGGGGAATTAGATTAATGGATGAATCTCTACTTGTCAAGTAAGTATATTTCCTTATGTTCTTATTCTAATTATTAAAATAATTTGTCAACTTTATAAAAAAGATCTTAAAATAAAAATGTTTTCTATTTACTTTTCCTACCATGAAATCAAAGATCGTTTAACCCATCACAAGTTTGTGGTATTTTTATTATTAAATTTATCTTGATCATGTTTTCTATCACTCTCCATTAGAGAATTCTGGTTAGTGTTTCTTCCATATCCATGTTTTCTTACATGGAATCCCAGTACATGTTATCCTAGGTGACCTTCGTATGACCCTTTATTTATTTTAAAGTTGAAGTTTTATTAATCCTTTTTCTGATGTGGGAATGAAATAAAGGTATTTTTAAGATCCATACCTTAGTTAGCGAACATAAATTCAAATTTCAAGGACTAGTTTCAAAAAGGGGTGGGGAATGTAACATCCCATGTTTTTAAAAGGAGACATTATGTTCGATAGTGCCACATCGAACTTAAGCGAACAACTAAATATTATTATGTTACCTTATAACCTAGCTGTTAAAATGGATGGAATAAAAATTATTAATTTATTTTTGAAAATATTGTTTACACATATATTTAATTAATTCTTTTTTGAATAATTATTTATAAAATAAAATAAAACCCTTTTTAATTAAAAGGAAATGTTTTTTTGAAAAACTATTTAAATGAAAATAACCGAGTTTATAAAATAATAAAATCACTCTTTATGGATTTTATTAATGAAATATATATTTAATATATTCAATTTAATGTTTAAAATTAATCTTATATATTTTATAGACATGATATAAGAACCAATTCATTTTTTCTAATAAAAGAAGTATTAAAAAAAATAGTTTTTCCGCCTTTTGATGGAGAACCCATTTTAAATTTTTTTGACATTTTTATAATTTATATTTTATAAAATAAACATATTATTTGGATTTGGGACATAAAAATTTACTTTGGTTGAAATTTTGGTTTTTTTCTGATAAAATTCATATTTTAATAAATAGTAAAAAATACTACTTTTTAATTCAAAACTGTTTTTTGTCTAAGTTATTTATATTGTTAGATTATATTTTTAATTGTTTTTAATGTATAATTATAATATTTTTTTATCATTTAATCCAATTTTTTTCATTGGAAGTAATTTTACATTGAAATTAGATATAAACACATGTCAATCTTTTTATGGTTTTTACTTTTAAAAAACCCCATTTTCCCATTTTTATAATAGGGATTAATTTTAAATTAATTACTGAAACTTATGTGTTTTGAATTTGGAAAAATGGATTCCCTAATTGGAATCATAAGGTTAAAATTATTTAAATAGGGCCTTTTTATTTTCTGGGCATTATGAATAGTAACTTTAATAATTATTTTAATTACCACAGTTAATGGTAAATCAGGTAATTAAAGGAAAAAATATTATTATAATAATATAAAACTACCCTAACACTTATCCTAATTTAATTGTATGAGTGTGTCCTAACCATGAGCATCCTTTGGTTGATTTTAGGACCACCTGGAGGCACTTGGATGACTTTAATGCATTTATAATATCATATTCAATGAAGAGTCATTTTTGTTACACTTTTCTTTTTAAAAAGTAAAGTATTTCAATTTGGAGTTATATAAGGGATCTATTCAACTATAAATAGTATTTAAAAATCTAAAACAATTACCTACATAATGTTAATTTATTTATAAATTTTTAAAATTAAATAATTTAATTTAATTATGACACAATGATGATGTAGTAATTTCTTAAATAATGAAAGAATAAAACAAATGATATTATAAATATTAAAATAAATATTATATTACACAATTTACGACATCCATGATTTTTTTGGATAATTTTGATATTTGTTTCTGTTGATTTAAAGGAGTTGGTTTGAACTTATGTTCCTGTTATGACCTTTTTTAAAAGTCAACGAGTGAATTGTGTCAAAATTGACACTATTAGTTTTTTGAAATATAATATATTTTATTAGATGATATTAAATTCATAATATATAATATTCTTACAAATGGTTAGGATAAGTCCAAATATATCATCAATGGAACTTTTGTGGGTCGTTTGACATGTTATGGTAATTACATTAACCCACAAAGTGTAAATGACATAATATCATGGTAATATTAAAAAGGGTAAAATAAAGGTTAAATAAAAAATATAAGGATTAAATAAAAAATATAAGGATTAAAAAATATTTAAAACTTTTATAATTTTAATTGGATGATGGAGATTCTAGGATAAATCATATTATATTTAAAATAAATGATTTTAGGACCATTTGGAACCAAAATTTAATTTATATTAATTTGATATTTTAAGAGTTTCTAAGGGTGCCTCTCCCATATCCAATAAAAAGGTACCCACTATTCTTAATATTCACACTTCCAAAGCCTTTTGGTTAGGCCAAGATCTTCATGAACCTAATCCTAGAATCCTTCCCCACATTCTTGAGGCATTATTTTAGACAGAACTATTGGAACCATGGTTGTTCTTTATTGCCAATCCTTACATGAAGACTGTGACAATGTGATCTATGGTTACAAGAATTTGAGCTTTGTCAAATATATTCTTATAGAATCAAAATTTCATAAATCTAGAGAATGAATGGATTTCACAAACACTGGCTTGATGATTTTAAAGAAATGAAGCATTGTGACCCGAGATACTGTTACTCTGCGATTACAATAATTAGATCATTATAGTAGTGAAATTTTTTGATAGAAGTATTTTCAAATAGAGTATTGTGGCAGTGCAAAGAGATTTGATGGAGAGCTCTGTGGTTATGACGAGCATTGAAAAGGGGGAATTTACATAGAGATTTGAAAATGGAGATGTTCCACAAAGATATTTTTGACCGATTCAAAAATTTCACCTGAAGAAGTGGAGCTCCACATTCGATCGTGCCTATAAATAAGAGGTCACCCATCTTCATTCCATGCAAAATTTTCAGAGAAAATCCAGAATCTCTCTAATTTCATGGAGCAAGGGGTGCTATGTGAAACTAATTTATTATGTGAGATTGAAATTTTTGAAAATATTATTCTAGTCTTGATCGAATTCAATGATTCTAAGTATTGAGTGATTCATCATGAAGAGACGTTCCATGTTGGATCAGTGAGCTTTGTAAATGAAGGTTGTTCTGTGAAGGTTATTTTATTCACAAAGGTAGGGTGTTCCATGAAGGCAGTGTTATTTACGATGGAAGGTTGTTTCATAAAGGCAGGGTTCCTTTGTGAAGTAGTGATCATTGCAATGTAGTGATCATTGAGAAGTGGTGAGCTTTGAAATATAGTGATCATTTCCAAGAAGTGATATTTTCAAAGGATCGTTGGGATATGCAGTTTTTGAATACCAGTTTTAAGTGAATTTGGTTTTTTGTGTGCATCAACTCAGATCTATGATGCAAGAAGTATATTGTACTAATTCAGGGACAAATTATTTAATTACAAATCATTTAAATGACCTTTAATTCAATAAGAAAAGTTTATTTTCTCTCAGAGTAGTGTGCTAGGGGGAGTCAGCGGAAGTGTTCTGAGGGATGTTGTGAGTGATCAGAGAATTATTGTAAAGGCAGTGAACTTGAAATAGAGTGACTATAAAAAAACCTTTGTAATCCAAAAATAGTGAATATTATTGGAATTTGGTATGACTGATTCCCTGTTGGCGTATGCACCTTGGACGTAGCCCTTTGTGGTGAACCAAGTAAAATTGTTCTGTCCTCTCTTTGCATGCATTTTTCTGACTTTTTTAACATGTTCCTACAAATGTGGGAATAAGATCCATCAGTTTAAAAATAATACATCGACACCTTGATTCACCCCTCCCCTCTCTGGGTGTTATGAGGTCTATCAAGAACACCCTTCTTATAGGTGTTAAGGTGTTCTTCAAAGGTGATGAATCGAAGAAGAGGTATCATTTTTCAAGTGTTTCTATTTTATTTTTTCTTACACTTCCTATAAATATTATTCATCTAAAATGAAATAATAACTCTAGTGTCCTCAATATACTAAGATGTTATTATGGTAATATCATCACCTACATCCATCTCTAATTTCATTAGATGTGAAATGAAAATTGTATTCGTGTGTATGGCGGACTACCGCCTCACGAAACGATATAGTTCATTTTTCATTACCATCTATCATGACTGGTTATAATGATGGAATAAATGTTTATATTTTATATTAATGAAATATTTATCATTTTAAGAGAATAATATTTCAATTATTTTCTTACCTTCTATGCACATAAAAATGATAACGTCGTTCATGCGTATGTGTGAACTATCACCTCCACGAAGTGATATGAATTGTTTTTATTCACCACATCACCTGTATTATATATATAAGTATATTTATATGATTATTATGATTTTAATAACATTATTATAAATTTTTAAAGTTGAAATAACAATCACCTTATTTCCATAATGATAAATTAAAAATGGAAATTTTACTTATGAGTACATACGACTTACCGTCTCCATGATTGTAACACTGTTCATTTTTCATATCCATATTTAATGAATGGATTTAAAAGTATAATTGATATATAAAAGTGATTATTATTTCATGAATATTATTTTGGAGATGATTTAATTAGGACCACATGGACTATTGACATCAATGCAAGTTCCTTTTCGACTCAAGTACTGAATATCGATAAAACATCCAATATGAACTCAAATAATTATGTAATTTTTATAACATGTAAATAAGTGATATAAAAGGAATAGTAAAATTGAAAAAAGTTTTAAAGAAAGTATAAATTAACCGAAGTTTATTATTTAGGAATATAACTATTGTATATGATGAGTCAGATTCAAGGTGAGAGATTTCATCTCAATCTCCTTTCATTGAGGCATTTCTTGATAATATGCACCTTTATTATTTTATAAGGTGTATATACTGCTATCATGACATTTCATATCCATATTTTATATATGATAATGTTATTTATTGTTTTGTTAAATGTATTAATTCATGGATATTATGATTTAAATGTTCAAAGTGGTATGGGACACCTTGAACGTTTAAACATTTAATTATCTAATATTTTCTTCATGATATTAATTTACACATTTATTTATATGGATATAAAAGTATTATACATGTTATTTTATGTATATATTTAATTTGATTAAAAATTTTAAAAATGGAATCTTTTTATACAAATCGTTTTACTTTCTTTACAAAATGACAAAAGGAATATTTTTTTGTTTTAATGTATCTGGAAACAAGAACATCTCCACCACTGTAACCGTTATTTGATACTTGGATTCATATATAAGCATTAATTTTTTTAAAATGAAAAGAACTCCCTTATTACATTTTTTGTGTATCTTGGTATTAAAAATAGTTTCTTAAATGAAAATGTTATTTTTATATGGAAATTTGTATCATATGGTATTAGAAGAAGTTTTCAAAAGGGTTTTTTGATTCATGAAATAGTACTTGAGCATTATATGAAACTAGTGAGCCCGATATAGCTTGTACAAAGGGTTGAGCCCCATTATTGATCACAGGTGAGTCCTACACAACTTATATGAAAGGTTTATCCCCATTGTAGCTCTCAAGTGATCTCTTTATTGCTAATATGAAGGGTTGAGTCATATTATACCTCACAGGTTAGCCTAATTTGGCTTATACGAAGGGTGATCCCCATTATTGATCTCTAACTTGGAAGTAGACCATATGGTTATTAAAATTGTAAGAGTTTTGAAAGGGTTTTATGTATATGATGCTCTAATTAACCTAAATGAGTTCTAATTTCTTTCTATTGGTTTTAATGATTTTATTTGATAAAAAAGTATGAGTGTTATTCATGTGAATTGTTTTTGTTTCATTCACTCAAAGAACGCTAAATGGGTTACCATGTTTTAACTAGACTAATGGGTTCTTTCATTTTATGTCCATTACTGAGATTTTGTTCTCATACCAAGTTATTAAATGTTTTCATAGGTCTTAATATTGGTAAGGAAAAAGAATATTCCATGATGAAAGTATTGAATATGTGTCTTGAAAAGAAATCATGTTTTATTTTAAAAGGTTTTTCTTTGGTGAAAAAAAGGATACTGAGTACAAGTGTCCACTTGTAATGTATGAGTTTACTATGTAATATTTTGTCCTAATTATCTAAAACTCTTAACTTAAAAGATCCTTGAATGTGAATTATAGTTCAAAAACACTAGAATAGTATATGTTTAAGGCTGGGTTCATATATATGTTTTGTGTCCACCGGCGTGAATACCCCCTATTGAAGGAAATCCACTCATTTTGTATGTAAAAGCCTTAGATAAATCACTGACCACTTTCCTTATGCATAATATTTAAATAGAAAGAGAGAATAACCTCTATTATCTCAGTATAAACATTCTCAGTATTGAGAATTTATATTTAGACATCAAGAAGTGTTTCCTTGTACTAATTTTCATAGTTATACAACTAATAAACTACCTAAAACATCATTAAATAAACTTTCTCTCCTGTAATGAACCTCTCAAATATATACTCAAAAACCCTCTGTTGACTATTATCACCTTCTTATTTTAATTTTCATCAATCATGTTTTTTATTATTTTAACAAAATCACTATTTTATGATTGTAAATAATTTTCTAAGTAACTTTGTGAACAAAATTGGTTAAGTTATGATCTATCTTTAGTTAAATGAATCTATCATTAGTTCAACCAGATCTACTAGTGGACCACATCTACCACTGATATATCTAATACTAATAAATCCACCACTAAATAGATCTACCACTAAAGATATCTACAATTAGATAAATCTACTGCAAGTTGAATATAATTTTAGTGCATCTACCGTCAGAACTAATCTATCATTGGGCTATGATACTATGAGTCTATACTACCATTCCCTAATGATAATTCTAAGATGACCTACCTCAAAAACTCATCTACTTATTGTGAGAATATACTACTATAATATATCTACCATTCAAAGTTCAACCACCAGAATTCTACCATTGTTGTCCACAATCTTATTCAAAATTAATTCCTTTATTGGATAATTTAGGGAATTAAACTTGGTTATCCATACATGGATTTAATAATAATTATTCTTAAACTAATCCATGGATGCATTTATGAAAAAGTCATACTTTACAATTTTTTTGCTCAGTAAAATGATTCAATTTATTTTATCATTATTCTTCAATGGATAATTGGACCTGGAGTGATATAAAATCAGCAAAACTCTCTCATAAACATGAGTATCCAAAAGTAGTGATAAAATTATTGAGAATACAAACCTTAATACACCGAATCAATAAAAATATCTAATAAAATTGTGTGTGGAAGGATTCTGTAAATCTATAGACTACAAATAGGGGGATTTTCCAGACCTTCACGACACTTTGTTTTTAAGTACATCTTTTGGAACCTATTTGAGATACTTTCAAATACAAATTGATGGACCTTTGAACATATAAATTTATTTAAGTCAATAATTTTCACTTTTTTCCATATCTAATCATATTTTAGGTTTATGAAATATATTTAAGTTTTTTTATCTATAAAACACATTCTCTTGTATTTAAATATAGAGTGATAGACACACTCTCTCAAATTTCTTCATTTCTATACCCACAAAGACTTTTGAGGAGGTTGTGTGTGACCTGTACTTGTTTTATCCCACTTATAACCACAAAAGAGGGTTTTTGACTTGATATCCCTATGTGATGTTGTTTTTAAAACCTGATCCATGTTTGGGATCAATTTTATTATTTAATAAAATTCTTGGTAGTGGGTGATTTCCAAGTGGTGGGTATTAAGTCTCAACTTGAGACCAAACCCCTTGTTTTAATATCGAGGTGTGTTTTATTAGTTTTTTTCCTATATTTCAATGTTCAAAATTATATCAAATTTAAAATATGTATAAAAACTTTACTCTAATATTTAATCATAATTTGTGTTATGTATAGAGTACTTGATCAATTAATTTAGTTTGAAAAGTTAAAGTGACTTCAAATATTATTTTAACTGATAATTGACCCCCTTTTGAGATATGATTTGAAAAATAAAATTATATATTTATACTTTTTTGATCAAATGGGTGGTTTTATTAAATTATGGGATTTATGCTTTAGATTATATTTAAATATAAATTTTTATGGGGAACTCAATTCACCCGCATATTGAGTTACTCACTCTGACTAAAATTTGGTGTCAGATGTGTTTACAAAATATCTTTTAATATGATCTAGTTTAAATTTTAATATATTAAATTTCTATATATTATAAATTATATCATTATGGATAATAATAGATAAGATGGAATTTCCACTAATTGGGATCCTTATTTTAATGGTACCACTTATTTTCAACTGAAGATTAAAATGAAAATTCATATTGAAAATATGGGTTTTGAAATTTAGACTATCATTAAGGATAAATATGAATTACCCAAAACAAATAGAGCTGAATGAAGAAATCCTAATAAGTAATCTTATAAAAATAACTGTAAAGACATGAATGATTTGCACTATACTTTGGGAGTTGAATATCCTAATATAATATCCTCATGTACCACTGTATTTGAGATTTGGGATACCTTTGATGTTTCTCCTAAAGGAACTACTAATGTAAAATAAATTAGTTTGAATAACTATAATTTTAAATATTATAACTTTATGATGAAACCTGATGAATCAATTTCTGATATATATCCTAGGTTCAATGAGATTTTGATCATGATTCATTCACTCCAAAAACCAATTATTGACAGTAATCAAGTGATGCACCTCCAAAGATTTTTATCAGACATATGGAGAGGAGCATTAATTTCAATTCAAAAGTCACGTGATATAAGTAAGTTTAATATTAAAAAGCTAATAGAAAATATCATGATGTATGAAGAGGAACTTAAATTGAACAAATAAGAAGAATATTAACCAAATAGGAAGTTATTAGCCTTCAATACTTCCGACTCAAAGAAAAAAGGGAAGATTAAAGAACACAACTCATGTTATAGAGAATCATCTTCTAATAGTGATGGAGAAATGCCTCACTTATCCAGATGATTCAAGAAATTTTATAAAAGTAATTAATTATTTAATAATCCAAACTAAAAACATAAGTATGAGAATAGAGGTAAATTGATAAATTAATGGAAAAATGATGACTCTAAAAATGAAATATTCTACTATGAATGCAAGATAAAAGGTCACATATAAGTATACTATCCAAAGATAAAGTTCAATTAAAAGTGTGAGGACATAAATAAGAGGTATAAGAAGGATATGAAAGCAACTTGGAGTGCTTTATAAAATATTTCAATTTATTTATACTCATGAAAATAGGAAAGTCATGATAAAGCCAATATGAGTTTTATGACAAACACATATGAGGTATCTAATATTTTTTTTGCATCATCTATTCATAAGTCCAATTTTTATAAAAATGAAAATAGTTGAGAAAAAATTTCCAATAAATAAATTCTTTAATATTGTAATATGTTTTGAGGAATCTTCTATGGAATCAAAGATAAATATAAAAGTTTAAAGAACTATCATGCCTTGTCTAGTCACTTTAAAATAAATCTAAGTATAGAAAATGATAAGATACCTCAACTGATAAAACAAAAGGATGAGATAAAATTATCCAATGAACAATTAAAAAGGGATCTCGAGAAATTCAAAAATGGAAGAAATAATTTAACCTATATTCTTGGAAATAAAACTGCACCTAAGTACACCATATGAATTGGATACCAGCCTTTATAGAGAAAGACCAATAAGACAATTTTTTCATTTATAGTTCTATCAATTATGTTAATATTTATTATTCTTATAGAACTAAAAAAGTTTTATTTTTGAAATTCTTATATCAACCTAAAATAATCCTATTAGATAGTTATGGATTCCAAAATCCCTTATTACTAACATCTCTAAACTTATAAAAATATGGGTACCATAGCCATTTTTGGTTTAAATCTATTTTTTTAGGAAACTAGCCTGAAAGGATCTATTAAAAACTTATGGTATCTTGATAGTGGATGCTCCATACACACAATTGGACTCAATTTTCAAGAACTTAATCAAGGTTGATGGTTGAAAAGTCCCATTTGGTGACAAGTCCAATGAAAAATTAGTCAGTATTGTTCAAATCAGTTACTCTAATATAGTTTTAATTTTAAAAGTTTTATTTATAGATGGATTAAATTATAATTTGTTTTTCATATCACAATTATGTGGTGATGGTTTCCATGTTATGTTTAAAAATAATTCTTGAAAAGTTTTTAATTCTGAAAATGTTTTAGTTTTCACTACTTTGAGAAATGTTAACGTATATGATGTTAATTTAGATTCCTTATTTTCTCAAAACACTTCCTATATAGGTGTATTTCACAAACAACCTTGGATTTTTTATTGGAGACTAGTCTATTGAAACAGAAAATCACTTACAAGGCTAACAAGGAAAGGGTCAGTTAAAGACCCACCAAAACTAGATTTCCGAAATGAAAATTTTTATAACCCATGTCAAAATAGAAAACAACACAAACTAAATTTCAAATCAAAGAAGGATTTTTTAACTTCTCAACCCCTAGAGTTGGTTCACATGGATTGTTTTAGAACCTTTATAGTTTTCAACTTAAATGGGATGCACTATGTTTATTTTCTATCATATTAATTTTCTAGATACACTTGGGTATTCTTTCTAGTTCAAAAAATTAAAACTTGTACTTATTTTTCTAAGTATGATAAATCTGTAGAAAATATTTGTGGAATTAGAATTAATAACTTAAGAAGTGATCATGGTCATGAGTTTTGAAATCAAGATTTTGAATTATTGTATTCAGAGCATGTCTATAATCATAAATTTTCTACTCCTATAACCCCACAACAAAATAGTTTAATAGAAAGAAGAAATAGAAACCTTCAAGAAACTTCTTGAACCATGATTAATGAGTATAATTTACCTTTTTTGGGTAGTATCTATGAATAAATCCTTCTAAATAATCAATAGAGTTATTATTAGACCAATTTTAAAGAAAAACCCACATGAACTATTGAATGAAAGAAAGCCAAAGGTTAATTATTTTAGATTTTTTTAATGTATTTATTCTCAATACAAAGGATAATATTGAAAAATTTGAATCCAAGATAAATGAAGGAGTTATACTTGGTTATTATACAACTAGTAAGTTATACAAGGTCTTTAATAAAAGGACTAAGATTGTGGAGAAATATGTGCATTTAAAATTTTATGAAAAAAAATCCAAAAGGGTCTAAAACTTATTTATAATACCTTGAATATGATCTGTATTATATGAATGTAAATGCTAAAACTTCTGGAATTTCTATGAAACATGTAGAAACATCTTCCAATTATGATGAAATACATGAACCCAAATCTCTAGAGGATAATGAAATACACAACAATTATTTTCCTAGAACCATTAGGACTCATAGATATCATCTCTTAGATCATGTATTTGGAGACCTAGATAGAGGAATACAAACTGTATCTTCTCTTAGAAATCAAGTTGAACATCAAGCTTTTTTATCACATATTAAACCTAAGAACATGAATGATGCAATTAATGATGAATTCTAAGTAATATAAATGAAAGAAGAAATCAATAAATTTGAAATAAATAAATTTTGGGAACTAGTGAATAGACCTAAATACATTCTGACCATTAACACTAAATGGGTATTTTGAAATAAATTTTATAAAGCATGAACTATAGTTAGAAACAAATCTATATTGGTTTCACACATATATAGTCAATAAGAGGGTATTTATTATGATGAAAACTTTACACTGGTAGCTAGACTTGAATCCATTAGAATTCTATTTTCATATAAAACATGTTTTAATTTCAATCTGTATTATATGTATGTTAAGAGTGCATTCCTTTATAGTGTAATAGTTGATGAGGTTTTTATTGAACAAACTACTGGATTTAAAAACACTCATTTTAAAAATCAAAATTTTAAATTTAAAAAATATTTATATATTTTAAAACAATATCCTAGAGCTTGGTATTATAGGCTCAAATCATTTCTGAATTCAAAAGGTTTTTATAAAGGAAAATCTAAGACTACATTATTTAAAAAAATAATCTCAAAATATTTTTTAGTAGTATACATTTTTTATGATGATATAATTTTTCAATCTTCTAGAAATTATTTGTGTACTGTTTTTTCAAAAATAATGAAAAGTGAATTTGAAATGATTTTAATGGGTGAGTTAAAATTCTTTTCATTGTTTTCATATTTTTCAAAATAAATATATAAATTTTTTAAATTAATGTAATTACACCAAAGACCTTTTAAAATGTATGGATAACACAGGGAGTAATGATAATCCCATGAGTACAACCAATAAATTGGATCATGATGAAACTATAAAATTATTTTATTAAATAAATTACAGTGGTATATTTAACTACTAGTCAAGAGGATATTTTTTAGTGAATTTATGTGTTCTCATTTTCAAGAAAATTATAAAGATTCACATTTAGTTACTATCCAAATAATTTTTAAATACCTCAAGTATAAAACCAACTTATGTTGGTTTTATCCTTGAGGATAACCATTTGATTTAGTAAGTTATTCAAATATAGATTTTTTGGTTGTAATTTAGATAGAAAAATTAGTTGTGGAACATGCAACCTTTTGGGAAACTCACTAGTTTCATGGTGTAGTGAAAAGTAAAATTCCATCGTACTTTCTACTACTGAAGATGAGTACATAGTTGTATGCAGTTCCTATGCACATATTTTGTGGATGAAACACACTTTATAAGACTACGGTTATAAAATTTTGAAATTTACCTATAAATTGTGATAATAAAAAGGAGATAAATATCACTAAGAATCCTTTATCTTATTATAGAACAAAAAATATTGATATAAGACATTGATTTTTGATAGATCATTTCCAAAAAAGGTTATATAACTGTTGGATTCATTGGGAATGAACATCATCTTCAAAACATATTTAAAAATCCTTTGAGTTTTGAGAGATTAAGTTATATCAGACATGAACTAGGAATGATAAATTTTGATTGGTTCTTTATCATAAGATTTTATTTTAATAAAAATTATATAATCAGAGATCCACCACAAGTGATATACTACTAGTGATCCACCATTGGTGATCCACCATTGGTGATCCACCATTGGTGATCCACCATTGGTGATCCACCATTGTTGATCCACCATTGGTGTTCCCCCATTTGTGATGCACTATTGGTGATCCACCAATGGTGATAAACCATTTTGTGATCTACCATTGGTGATCTACCATTGGTCATATACCATTGGAGATCTACCGTTTGAGTGTTTCTGATTATATGCTACTGCTCCTATTTTATATGATTAAATTTTTATTGAGTTTTTTATTTATATTTTATTATATTTTTCATTTCTAAATCCATAAACGATAAAATCATCTTAAAATCAGAATTTGAGATTCCTCTATCCTGCATATCCTTCAAACCTTTGCTTCTCATTTCTCTCTCAACCTATAACCCTCCTTGAATTCTCCCTTATTCCTTCAAACCAATGTGAAGATGGTGAGATTCAAATGTGAAGCTATTTTGTCTCTTAAAAGATCACATCTCTCAAAGAAATCATGTGGTAAATCTAGTTGGTATGTTGTTTTTAAACCAAAGAACACCAACTCTAATGCCAAGTTGTTACTGAAAATGAAATAGATTCTGAATGGTTAGTTTTGATCAAGTTACTAGTGATGAATGTGATATAGAACCAAGGATGGATCTAATGTTTTTAGAGGAATAAATGACCATTATATCCTAGGTTGGTTCACCACTTATTTTAATATATAGAGTATGATTTTGGTGAAAAGAAAGATGTTATGAGGAATCCGATTGATTTAAAATGGTTATATTTTCATTGAAAAATGGTCTAGATGTATCAATGTACCTCATAAAGGTATATTTTATTATTTTCATGGATCCATTCCCAGTAAAAATGAGTTTTTAGTGTATAAGGATTCCCTATTGGAGTTTACATGTATTGATGTTGTGTAAATGCCTACAACTATAGTGTTTAATTGAGATTATATATTTTTGTTTAAATTTATCCAACATATGCTTTGTTCTTGGAAGTGAGACTTTATCACAATAATGCACCAACATTTTTTTCTTATTTCTTATGAAAAGAGGAGATAAGATAAACTTGTGAAAATACTTGACGGTCCATATGATTGAAATGAGAAAGTCCTAATCAAGATCTAATTCCTCAATCCATCCTAAGTTTATTTAATTCATGCTGGAATACAAAGGTATACTTCCTGAAGATAAAGAGGTTGTAATTAATTGTCGAGGTTTCTACTTAAGTAAATTTACCAATAAAAGAATGAAGGTTAATTGGAACCCTTGGATTAATAAAAGGGTAGCTGGTAATTATAATATTTTTGAGAATTTTAACCCTACGTAGAACACTTATATACCTAGAGAACTGGTTGATCTGATCTTGGAGATAGATGAAGTTTTAATTTAATCCCTTGATGAGGAATTTGAGGAAGAACATAATAAAGCTGAAGAAGGAGAGTTAGTGGCTATTTTACTAGAGGAAGGAAGTGACCCTAATATGGTCAGATGCACAAATGTTTCATATGGACCTACCAATCCATATCTTCCTCTTACTTATAAAGTAATCCTACTAAGTGAAGGTGGAGAATCTATGGAGACAAATGTATCAGGTGAAGAATAGTCTAAGGGTTATTCCAAGATCTTATGTGAATTTGTTGAAGTATCTAATAGATCTAATGGATATGAGAATGGTGATGGTGATGATGATAAATAAGAGAAATCACATCACTCTCCTAGTTATTATACTTCAAGAAAGTTTAGTGAAGACGGTCAAGATTATGGAAGTTAGAGAGTTGATATAGAAGTTACTTATAGAACTAAGGATAGTGAACCTATTAAGGGGGAGAAATCCCCAGGATTTTCTCTACTTCAAATTAACTATCAAGATTCAGAGTTAGATAATGGTGATGATGGTGATGATTAAAGAAGTCCTCCTAGTCATGGTGGACATTCTATCTCTATTGATGAAAAATATTCCAAGAGATATCTAGTTGAAGAGATAGGTTAAGTAAGTCAATTGGAAGATTTTTCCTATGGTGATCATGAAGCTGAATATGGAAATATAGAGGTTAACTTACCTAGTAAATAGAGGATTCCATATCCTCAACCTTATGTTCCTCTACATTCTAGTTATGTAACTAAAGATGATCATGATACTTTTAGAGTGAGGATGCTATTAGATATTAGTAGGATCCTTAGATCCACCCATACTCAAGAAACCAAAATAAGTGAAGCTAATACAAGGGGGATATTTAAATTAGTGTCTCACATATCCATGATAAAGTTATCTTTAAAATTAAAGAACTATAAATTGAGAACAAGAAGTTGGCTGATCAGATGGAGGATACTAGATTCATTATGCTCATGATGATTGGAATATTTGCTGAAGGGTAGTTATAACTTCTAGATAGATTGTAGTCTTGCCTATAGATGGTGCTTCCACTTCTAGTTCTCCAACTCTTACTCCTTCAATTGATGTAGATGAGATTCATTACATTATTTTATAAGAATTTAATGCTATATTGGGTAATATTTCTACATATCATCAAGATAAACTAT
The DNA here is from genome assembly GCA_963277665.1 of Viscum album. Lineage (NCBI taxonomy): Eukaryota > Viridiplantae > Streptophyta > Magnoliopsida > Santalales > Viscaceae > Viscum > Viscum album. Next base: position 1,946,735,568 of record OY728148.1, read on the forward strand.
GTTAAATAAAGACCCATGATGATCATATTTATAACCTGGTTAGGGACTCATTGAACCAGGCTAGGAGTGATAGAGAGACTATCACAAACGAAATTAAGTATTACCTTTCCCAAATTTATACAAATCATGAGACAAATTGTCACTTTTAAGTTTATTTCTAAGAATCTAAGAATGAATCCTATGACTAGAAATTTCAAGGAGCAAGTGAATCAACTCAAGGATTTAGATGCTTTTCTCAAGATTTTCATGGAAGATAAGAATGATTTGATCAAAGAAATAGAGAATGGTGCAAACATTATAATTTTTTTCTTAATTTGATGAAACTATTTTTGTATGCCTATGGGACTGTAATAGTGGAACCTTAGGCTATTCCTTTCTCTTCCATCACTTTTGAAACTTATTCAACACCTCTTACTCTAAAATTTCCCTATTTTGGCATGAATCTAGTTGAAGCCATTCAACATCTTAGGACTATCATGATCAGGGGGTCTCCTCCACCTAATCCTACACCCTTTTCCTCTAACTCTTCACCTCCTATCGCTAGAAAATGAATTGATCGCATGATCCCTTCATATCATTAAGATGAGAGTGGTTCAGAATCTAATTAGTCTTTAACAATGGATGCATTTTCCTTTTATTACTTTTTGGGATGTAATATTTGAAAATTTATATCCAATTCCAGTTGTCTATTATTTATTTCTAAATATTTAATTCTTATTTTATTTCTTATTTATAATCCTAAAAGGATTATTATAATTGAATGTAATTTAAGATGGAAATAATAACATTCATACTTTGAAATGTTAAGAAAAACATTCTTCATATTCATCCATTCAAATCTATGTATTTTTTTATATACATGGTTATAAATACCATGATTTTAAATCATAAAATGGGGGATATTGTTAGAACCTACTTATTTTAATGATAAAAAATATTTTTTGTTATGTTTTTGAAAATCTCACTATTTTATGATAGTAGATAATTTTCTAATAAACATTGTGAACAAACTTGGTTAAGTATTGATCTATCGACAGTTCAAAAAATACACCACTATTTCAACTAGATCAATTGGTGGAATACATCTACCACTGATAGATCTACCATTAATAGATCTACCACTGAATAGATATACTACCTAAGAGATATACCATTAGATAGATCTACCTCCATTCGAATATACCATTAGCACATCTACTATCAGAACTGATGTACCATTATACTATGATACCACCAGTCTATGATACCTTTCACTGATCCTACCAATAGGATTAGATACCCCTTGAACACATCTTTCACCAGTTAGAATACACTGCCAGAATAGATCTACCTTTAAAATATCTACCACCCAAATTCTACCATTACTGTTCAGACTCTTGTTTTAAATTTATTCCTCCAACAACTAATTTAAAAAATTAAACGATTTAAGAATAATTATTTTGAAACTAATTTAGGGACTCGTTTAATAAAACCCCACACTTTCCTCATTTTTTGCTCAGTACAAGGATTCAGGTTATTTTATCGTTACTCCCCAATGGATAATTGGACTTGGATCAATATAAAATTAGAAAAACCATTTTATGTTCACGAGTTGTCAAAAGTAGTGATACAAGTATAGAGAATATATAACTTCGTATGATGAATCCAGAAGAATCTATTATAAACTTGTGTGTGGAAGTATTTTAGAAATCTGAAGACTTCAAACAGAAGTATTTTCTAGACCTTCACGACACTCTATTTTTCTATATATTTTGTAAAACCTATTTAAGCTCCTTTTAAAGTCAAATTTTCAGGACTTTAAACATTTGAAATTCTTCAGATTGAGAAGCATCACTTTTTTCCATCTCTAATCATTTTCAATTTCTTTTTATGATTTATATTTGAGTTTTGTTTTGTTTTTCTCTATTTATCTATAAAACATTGTCTCATTTACCTAATTGGGGAGTGCTGAACACTCCCTCTAAAATTTCTTTATTTTTTACCCTTGAAAAGTTTGGAAGAGGTTGTAAGTTACCTGTACTTTTTTAACCCATGTATAACTATGGAAGAGGATTTTTTTTGGAAATCCCTATGTGTTGTTGTTTGTAAAACCCAGTCTAGGTTTTGGATCAAGTTTATTGTTTAATAAATTTCTTAGAAGAGGGTGATTATCAAGAAGAGGGGATTAAGTCTTGGATTGATATTTAACCCCTTGTTTTAATTCCTCCATGTGTTTTATTTGTTTTGATTTATTTATTTCAATGTTCAAAACTATTTTTATTTTAAAATCTTTATCAAAAATTTACTATTGATAGTTAAGGTTAATTTGTATTTTATATAGTGTCAAATCAAATAATTTAGCCTCAAAAGTTAAAGTTATTTCAAGTATTATTTTAATTGAGAATTTATCATACTTTGATAATATATTTGAAAAATAAAATTATATATTGTTAAAATTTTTATTAATTTGGTATTTTTAGTAAATTTTTAGAATAATGTTTTAAATTTTATTTAAATAGAAATATTTATTGGGAACTCAATTCACCCCCATCTTGAGTTACTCATTCCGAAAAAAATTAATTAGTTTTTGGCATAGTGGGAAGTCATATTTTAGTATTTTGAAATTCATTTCATACCACAAAATGCTGTAAAAGGTAATACATTAGCAAATTTTCTTATAGAGCATCCTTTTGTAGAAAAAACACTGTTGAATACCGAATTGCTTGAAAAATAGATCTTTTCTCGTTAAAATGGATCCCCTATAAATGAGATATATATTTTTAAATATCTTACATAATACCAGTAGGATATATAATGGAAGACCCTAGGCTCAATAAACTCAGTTTTAAAGTCATTCTTATCTCTCCCAAAAAGGAAATTCTACCCTACTGCTTTCTGTTCTCAGAAGGCTTCACCAACAATGAGACAGAATATCAAGACCTCATTGAATTCTTAGAACTAAAACTAAAAATAATAATTACACACTAAATTTAAAAGGTGATTTAGATTTTTTAATAAAGAAAATAAATGGTGATTACACCATTTGAAAAAAGATTTAATACCGATGCTTGACTATGTTCAAGAGTTTGTGGAAGAATTTCCCTCAGTTCTAATGTTTGCTCACATACCACATTCATAGAATTCCTGGGATGATGACTTAGAAAATGTGGCTATATATTTGGTAGATCTATATAGGGATGAAATAATCATCAGCATTTTTCACCGTAGAATAGTATTTCCATTTTTTTGTGATAAAATAGAAGAGATATTTGAGTAAAATTCCATCCCCAAATCAGATAGTCCTACAAATGGTTGGATGATTCCCATATCTAACTATCTTCAAAATAGATCTCTTCTATTAAGAAGATAAATAAAAGAGTAAATATAATGAATGGTATTCATCTTCATCCTTTATTTCTGCATGACTCACCAAAAAGTCCTCTATGAATGATGGTTCAATGGAGTCCTCCTCAGATTCATCGACGAAGAAGATACTATTGTCATTATTCAAGAAGTAAATATTAGAACCTATGGTTCCCTTTTAGTTTGGGATCAAGATTTCTCATCAAATATGAAGTCTTGGATTTTTATGGCCATTAATGAAACCAGATTACACCCGATTCAGTAAAAATCATTATTCCTATCAAGTGGAATTCCAACTTCATCCATCAACCCCTTGAGTTGTTGCACATTACCAACTACTTTTATTCATTTACCGTATGAGAGATAGATGTTGTGGGGATATATCCTCCCTCTATAGTTAAGCAGTTCAAGTATGTCCTTATTGATACCAAATTCGTTTCTAAATGGGCCATGGTAATACCCCTCAAGGAATTCAGGACAAAAATATCATCAATTTTGTGAAGTACAACATCATCAACATAGTTGGTGTCCCTTACATAATACTGATGAAAAATGACACTAATATTTTCTCTTCCAAATTTAAATGGTTATAATAGGAGTATAACCATAAGTCTAACCATTCATCCTACTATCATGTAGTTTTGAATGGAAAAATAGATTCTTTCAACAAAACTTTATCAAATATACTCCATAAAATGGTGGAAAAAGAAAATTAACCTTGGATAGATAAAATTCTACATGCTTTGATGTAACATCCCAGGTAAATAATGAATAATACATTTTCATATTTGTGAATTAAAAATTAATTTTTACTTTAAAGGGGATTATATGTTCGATGGTGTACTCGATACGCAACAACGGGTTTTTTTGAAATCTTACGTTGCACACAATGTTGGGTCATACTGAAAAATAATAATATAAGATTATTCTAAATGGTAGTTAACGCCTAGCCATTGTATTGAAGAGAATGAATAGAACTAACTACAATATAATTATAAATGTTTGTTAAACGTTTTTACATTTATCCAAAAAAATTTAGAGGCTTAAAATAAGAAAGAATCCATATTTTAAGCATAAATACTCTAATATCCTTTAAAAGGGTTGATTTAACGCCTTTTGATGGAGACCCCTCTTTAAATATAGTTTTTTTCACTTTTATATGTTCTATTTAAAAAAATAAAATTCTTCTTTAGAATCAGGACATCAAAATTTACTTTGGGTAAATTTTTAGTATTTTTCTGATAAAATTCATTTTTTAATGAATATTGAAAAATACTGTATTTTAATTCCAAACTGCCTTTTAATATAATTTATTTATATTGTTATATTATCTTTTTAATTGGTTTTAAAGTGTAATTAGATTATATTTTTACCATTTAATCCAATGTTGGTCATTGGAAGTAACTTTACTTTGAAATTGGACATAAACAAGTGTCAATCTTTTGATAGTTATTATTTCGTAAAAACGCGGTTTTTATTTTGACAACATGAATTAATTTTAAATTAATTAATGCAAATTATATGTTTTGAATTTGGTAAAATAGAAATCATTTTTGAATTTGTAATATCAAATATATCTTAGGATGATTGTTTTTTGTATTTTTATGAAAACCATCAATTTTTGATGAATAATGAAAACACTGAGTAGTAGATAAAAAAATGACTTTTTCATTTAAATAAAATTTTACCACTTCTGTAAATTGAATTTTGAAAATATGACATACATGGTTGTTTTTATTAAGTAATATATGGTTCAATTATATGAAAATAATTTTTGGGGAATAGTAACTTTTGACTTTTATTTACCGCAGATAAAGGTAAATAAGGTAATTCAAGGTAAAAAGAAGATTATAATAAAACAAAATTACCTTAACACTTGTCCTATACCTATTGGATGAGTAATGTCTGACCATGGTCATCATTGAGTCGATTTTGGGACCACATGGATCCACTTAAGAGTGATAATGACACTATATATTAATTGATTTAAATTAAAGACAAAAGTGACTTAAGCATATATCTTTTAGTAAATCAATTATTACATGGGGTTATATAAGTTATCTCTTAGACTATAAATATTATTTTTAAAGATAAAAATATTTTCTACATCATGGATATTTTTTATAATATTTAGACATAAAATAAATAAAATTATTTATGACAAAATAGTGATGCAGTTTTTTACCTCGTTAATGAATGATTTAAATAAATAAGATTATAAAAATTAAAACAATATCCCAAACCTGCCCAATTTTTATTGGATGATTTTATTTCAAACAAGATACATATTATATTATACTTTAATAAGTTTTGGACCATTAGAATCCGAGAATCATTATATAATAAAATAATATTTTTAAACTTTCTTAAAGAGCCCCTCCTCCCCCTTATAAAAAGCCCTCACCTCTAACCCAATACTCACACCTATCAAGTCCTTTGGCTCATCCGAACTCTACCCAAATAAAATCTCAAGATCCCTCTCTTATACCTCGAAGCCTTGCCTTAGGTAGAAGGCACTTCAAGAAATCCTTTTGGTTCAAACCAAAGGGAGTTACTCGATTTAAAGGTAACATCTTCTCTTAAGTTATTTTCTTTTATTTTACTTCTATAACCCCCTAAAATATTTTTATTTGTTTCTTTTATAACAACACCTATATACTCAATATACTATGTTGTTTTTATGATAATTATTCAAACTAAACTTACACACACATCTATCTAATGGATGAAGAACATAGTGTTTCTGTGGATGACAAACTAACACCTCACGAAACAATGATTGTTCAATTATCTCCTACCACCTCTCATGGTGACCATTATGATGGAACTGTATTTATATGTGATATATATTATATTTATATTGTCTCTATGCTTCTGTATTTTTCATTTATATAATAACTTTATGGTTTCTATAGTGGGTAAATACGATAATTTTATTTGAGGAAGTGCAGACTACCGCCCCCTCAAAGTGATATGACTCATTCATGCCATATGTGGAACGTATAAAGGATAGAGTTACTGAAATTATATATGATATTATATTGGAATTATAATATACCTATGTATAATTAATTTTTCATTCCATTAAATACGAAATAGAAATGAAAGTATCATTCATGCGTACGTACGACTTACCGTCTCAATGAATGGTGAATTTAATTTACTATCTCCAAATGTTATGTACTATTATAAATACCAAAATATACTAGATATATATGATATATAAATCATTAATATTATTCTGGAGATAATGGAATTTTTACCACATGAACAACTTTTAATTATATTAAGTTCATTTTTGACTCAAGTACCAAATATCGACAAAATGACCATTATTAACTTAAATGATTACATAATGTTTATAACGTGGTAATAAGTGATATAAAAGGAATAATAAACTTAGAAAAGGTTCTTAAGAAAGTAGGATTTAACTTTAGTTTATTATTCAGGAGATTAAAGAACAAACGGGTCAAGTCAAACACGAGGTAAGAGACTTCATCTCAATCTCCTTTCATTGAGGCATCATTTGATTTATACATGAAGTTATTTTATATAGATTATAAACCCTTTTGAATTTTACTTTTATTCAAAAGGAATATTTCCTCTATGAATAGTTTTACTAAATGAAAAAAATAATGTCTCTTTTAACGTAAGCAATGACAATGACCTTTTCCACTGCCGTGAGTGTTATTTGATATTTGGCTTCCTTAACAAGTCGTAATGTTTTTAAAAAGAAAATAAATTCCATTTACTCTTTTTTTGTATTTTGGTTTTGAAAATTGTTTTGATAGTGGATTGATTATGTCAATATATTTAAATGATATATTGTGATTGCAATATGGAAATGTTATCTTTCCTTTATGTTTGTTTTATGTGTTATGAATATGTTATGGTTCTTGGGAATTGTTTACATATATGGGTGGTTCCGTGATAAAACTAGGGCAGGTGAGCCTAAGATAACTCTCCAATGAATTAGGTAACGTGATAGAGGTAAACTATAATGTTTCTCCTAATAGATTTAGGGAATATACTGTGATGTGTATTCCAAATTTAACTCCCTACGTAGCTGTGAAAGCTATAACGTAAGTATGTTATGGATGCCATAAGTTACCTTTATGATTTTTGATTACTATGTGTTATTCATAAATATTATGATTTCATGAGGTATGTTAAAAAGCTTATGTTTTTAGGGACTAATGTTTTCTTTCATTATTCTCTAACCCTTACTGAGCTTTTTATGCTCATCCCAAGTTTTGAAATGTTTTTCCCAGGATTTAAAGATGAATAGGGTCAAGGATGGGATCAAGGAAAAGGCATGCTCTCTAAAACATGGTACTATACATGACTCTTTTTTTTCAAGAGTTTTTTTATGAAAAAAAGGAAAGTGACTAAAAGTGTCTACTTTGTAATTTTTGAGATGTAATGTAATAGTTATAGCCTAATTCTCTAAAACTCTAAACCTAAAAATATCCTCAATGTGAATTATTCATTTAATTCAAGATTATGTAATGTTTTAAGGATGTGTCCTTATAGTTGGTATCAGAGGTCAGTTTGGACAACTTTAGCAGTTAGAATATAGTTAAATTAATGTCTATAAATTAATTTATGGTAAGATTGAAATGCTATATCATTTACATATTACCATGTTTCTTCACCTAATATATTTCTATGTTCAGAATGGTTTTCCTTAGAGGGAACAAGGAAACTTTGATGGGACGACATCAAGAAGGAGTAAACCATCTAAATCAGCAACCTGAGATGGTTGGAATCGGAATTGAACCGTTTGTTGCAGTGATGGAACAATTGACTCAGGCTATAAATGGTGGCGGTATAGATGCACGATATCATCCAGATCAACCACAAAGAAACATATTAGTAGTGGATCATTTCATGAGGAAACATCCCCCATCATTCAGAGGATCATCTAACCGAAGAAGGGTGGATTAAAGCACTAAAATGATTTTTGATGACATGGGGTGTTCAAAACAACAAAAGGTTAGTCTTTCTATTTACCGTTTTGAAGGTGAAGCTGATCAGTGGTGGTCAATGGTGAAAAATATCAAGGATAGTGAGGATATTAATGCTCTTTATTGAGATGAATTCAAAGGTATGTTTCTTAAAAAATATTTTCCTAAGGTGGTCTGTATTAGGATGGAAAACAAATTCTTGGAATTGAGGTAGGAAGATGACTTAGTGGATACTTATTGAAGGGCTTTAGCTTCTCATGATTTCAAAATTTATGAAAAACTTGTTAGATGTGCGGAGAAGGTAGAAATGTAGTTTGCTGACGATCAAATGTTTTTTTGACAAAAAACAGAAAAAGAGGTCGAGGTGGCATAAGAAAGAGAAGAAATCTTCCAAAAAGTATGATGGTAAGAAACTTAAGTTTACAGTTTGTGAAAATTGCGGTAAAAATCAAGCTGGGGAATATCTTTTGAATTCTAGTATGTGCTACCGATGTGGTAAAATGGGACATAATGCTCGTAATTGCACAGAAAAAGATCAGGTTAATGGTAAGAAAAAAAATCTAATTTTCAGTCTGTAAAATGTTTTGAGTGCAATGAAATGGGTCATTATGAAAATGAGTGTCCAATGAAGAACTAAACTGAGGGAAAACATTTTGACTACAAGATGAAAGGGGTGGTGAAATCCTCTGCAACTACTTCAGCAAATGTTGGGCCACCAAATTAAGTAGTATCAGGTACACTGTTTGTTTGTTCAGATTATTCCAATGTGTTTTTTTATTCAAGGTCAACACATTCATTCATTTATGAGAATTTTTATTGTAAATTGGGAATTCCATATCAAGATATGAATCCAGAACTTATGGTAAAAACACTATGGGGAAATGTTGAGACAAAAATAAATTATAAGAACCTTACTGTCCTTGTGTGTGGAAAGAATCTACCTGAAAACCTTATTGTTTTGACCCTATTAGAGTTAGATATTATTTTGGGTATGAATTGGATTTCTGTTTATCATGCTAAAATTGACTGTAGAGATAAAGAGGTTTCTTTTCAGAAAGATATTTAGTTTGTGTACAATAATGAACCCTTACTTTTGATAACATATTAGGATGATGAGAAACTAGTAAAAGATGTAAATGAATGTTACCTTGCACTTATTGTTGAAAATAAATGAATTATTTAGATTAATCATGTGCTAGTGGTAATTGAGTACCTTGATGTTTTTCTTGATGATTTTACTGATATTATACCTGATCAGAAAGTTGAATTTACTGTTGACATAGTTCCTGATGCTAATCCAATTTCAAAACCCCCTTATCGAATGGCTCAAATTTAACTTTTAGAGTTAAAGAATCAATTTCAAGATTTATTAGATAAAGGTTTTATTAGACCTATCACATCACCATGGGTTTCTTCTGTCTTATTTGTTAAAAAGAAATATGGTTCAATGAGACTTTGCATTGATTATAGAGCATTGAATAACATCACTATTAAGAACAAGTATCCTTTCCCTCATATCGATGATTTGTTTGATCGTCTCTAGGGAGCCCAGTATGTTTCGAAGATTGATTTGTGTTCGGGGTACCATCAGTTGAAAGTAAAGGAAGCAGACATCCAAAGACCACGTTTCATACTATATATGTCCATTATGAATTTTTAGTTATCCATTTTGGGTTAACCAATGCACCTGTTGTATTCATGGATCTTATAAATAGAATTTTTTGTGAGTTCTTGGATAAGTTTGTGGTTGTGTTCATTGATTATATTTTGGTTTATTTGAAAAGTAAAGAGGAACATAAAAGTCATTTAAGGGTTTTCTTGTAAATCTTAAAATGAAGGAATCTTTTTTGGAAATTTAGCAAGTGTGAGTTTTGGTTACAAAAAATTTAATTCCTTGGTCACATTGTTTCAAAAAATGGCATAATTATTGATCTTGCTAAAATAAAAGTTGTTGAAGAATGGCCAAGACCCACAAATATAACCGAGATCTAAAGTTTTCATGGTTTGGTAGGTTATTATGGGAGGTTTGTTGAAAATTTTTCATGGTTATCTTTCCCACTGACTAAGTTAACTCAAAAAGGTGTTAAGTTCATTTGGACAAAAGAATGTGATGACTGTTTTCAGGAATTGAAAATAAGATTGGAAAATGATCCTGTTTTGGATTTACCTTCCAGAAATGGTGAGTTTGTTATCTATAGTGATGATTTGTTGAAAGGACTTTTCTATGTCCTTAGGCATAATGATCAAATAATTTCTTATGCTTCAAATCAGTTGAAACCTCATGAGATAAATTAACCTACACATGATTTGGAATTAGATGCTGTTGTTTTTTCTTTAAAAATTTGGAGACATTATTTTTATGGAGTAAAGTGTGAAATATATAATGACCACAATAGTTTGAAGTATTTATTCAGTCAAAAATAATTGATCATGAGACAGAGGATATGGATGGAATTAATCAAGGATTATGATTGAATGATCCATTACCATCTGGGAAAATCAAATAAAGTGGACGATGCTTTGAGTCAAAAAATTAATGTTTCATTAACCATGCTATGTTTGAAACGAGATCCTTTGGTTTTTGATGTAATGAACTTTGGCATAGAAGTTGTTGGTGCAGGGAATTCCTATGTTTTGTTTTAGGTGTCTGTGAAATCAACTATATCATACAGAATTAAGAAAGTATAGAAGGAAGATAGTGATTTGCAGAAAAAGGTAGAGTTGTTTCAAATCGGTAATTTTCCTGATTTTAACATTGATAATGATTTTATTTTGAGATTTGGAAATATATTTTTCATTCCTTGTGATTCAAAATTTAAGAATGAGTTGTTATGTGAATCTCATAGTTCTCTATTTTTAGTTCATCTTGGATGTACGAAGATGTACAGAGATCTTCGGAAGTATTACTGGTGGGATTGAATAAAAAGTGATATTGCTGATTTTACTGTGAAGTGTTAGACTTTTCAACAGGTTAAAGTAGAGCAGTTGTTAACAAAAGGGTTACTTCATCTTTTATTGGTGTCAGAGTGGAAATGTGAAAATATATCCATGGACTTCATTATGGGATTACAAAAAAACATCTCGTGTTAATAATGCAATCTGGGTTATTGTTGATCGATTGACAAAATCTACTCATTTTCTTCTTATTCGAGATACTTTGTCAATAGATCAACTTTCTCAGTTGTATGTTAAAGAGATAGTCATGTTTCATGGATTTCCCCACTCCATTTTATCTGAAGATGATCCCATGTTTACTTATAACTTTTGGAATAGCCTTCAGAAGTCATTGTGTACTGTATTAAATTTTAGTACAACTTTTCATCCTCTATTAGATGGGTAGTTAGAATGAACAATTCAGACCTTGGAAGATATTCTACGTGCTTGTTCACTGGATTACTAGGGAAGTTGGGACCAACATCATTCTTTGGTTGAATTTTCATATAATAACTGTTTTCATTCCAGTATATAGATGGATCCATTTGAGGCATTATATGGGAAGCGGTGTCAAACTCCAGCTTTTTGGGATAAACTAGATGAAAGGAAGTTTATGGGACCAAAAATGGTAGAAGAGATGGTAGAAAAATTTTAGATGATTCAGAAGCACATGAGAATAGCTCATAGTAGGCAGAAAAGTTATGCGGATAACCGGATGAAGGATCTTTATTTTGAGGTAGGTGATCATGTCTTTCTCAAAGTTTCTCCATGAAAAAGTGTGATGTGTTTTGGTAAGAAGGGAAAGTTGAGTATGAGGTTCATTGGACCTTATAAATCCTGAGTAAAGTTGGATCAGTTGCATACAGAGTGGATTTAGCTCCATGTTTATCCCAAGTACACAATGTTTTTCATGTTTCAATGTTGAGAAAGAATATTCCGGATCCACCTCATGTTTTGAGCCCATAGGTAGTTCAGTTGGAAGAGAATCTCTCTTAAGAGGAAAAACCAGTCCAGATTCTTGACTGAAGAGAGAAAGTGTTGCGGAATAAGGTAATTCATCAAGTAAAGGTTTTGTGAAAAAACCATATGGTTGAAGAGGCAACACGAGAATCTGAAAATTCTATGATGGATAAATACCCCCATTTATTTGATAAGTGAATAAAATTGCGAGGACCCAATTTCCAACAGGGTGGAGGGATGTAACATCCTAGGTAAATAAAGAATAATACATTTTCATATTTGTGAATTAAAAATTAATTTTACTTTAAAGGGGATTCTATGTTCGATGGCATACCCGATACACAACAACGATTTTTTATGAAATCTTATGTTGCACACAACATTGAGTGATACTGAAAAATAATAATATAATATTATTTTAAATGGTAGTTAACGCCTAGCCGTTGAATTGGTAGGAATGAATATAAATGACTACAATATAATTATAGATGTTTTTTAAATGTTTTTACAATTATCCAATATATTTTAGAGGATTAAAATATTAAATAATCCAAATTTTACGCACAAATACTCCAATATCGTTTAAAAGGGTCGATTTACCACCTTTTGATGGAAAAACCTCTTTAAAACTAGTTTTGGTCAATTTCATATGTTATATTTGGAAAAATAAAATTCTTCTTTAGAATCGAGTCATCAAAATTTACTTTGGGTAAATTTTTGGTATTTTTCTGATAAAATTCATTTTTAAATGAATAGTGAAAAATACTGTATTTTAATTCAGAACTACCTTTTAATATAATTTATTTATATGGTTAGATTATATTTTTAATTGGTTTTAAATTTTAATTATATTATATTTTTACCATTTAATCCAATGTTGGTCATTGTAAGTAATTTCACTTTGAAATTGGACATAAACAAGTGTCAATCTTTTGATAGTTATTATTTCTTAAAAACACACTTTTTGTTTTGACAATGAGAATTAATTTTTAATTAATTAATGAAACTTATATGTTTTTAATTATTTAAAATAGACAAAATTTTTGAATTTGGAATATCAAATATAGCTTAGGCTGAATTTTTGGTATTTTTTTAAAAACCTTCAATTTTTGATGAATAGAGAAAACACTGAGTAGTAGTTAAAAAACCGACGTTTTCATTTAAATGAAATTTTACTACTTCTATGAATTGAATTTCAAAAATCCGACGTATATAGTTGTTATTATTAAGTAAAATGTAATTCAATAAGATGAAAATATATTTTTTGAATAGTAACTTTTGACTTTTATTTACCGCGGTAAAAGGTAAATAGGGTAATTCAAGGTAAAAAGAATATTATAATAACAAAAAATTAACTTAACAATTGTCATAACCTTATTGGACAAGTCATGTCCAACCATGTACATCCTTGGGTCAATTTTGGGACCCCATGGAGCCACTTAAGAGTGATAATGACACTTATATTAATTAATTTAAATTAAAGACAAAAATGACATAAACATATATCTTTTAGTAAATCAATTCTTACATGAGGGTATCTAAGTTATCTCTTAAACTATAAATATTATTTTTAAATATAAAAAATTTTCTACATCATGGTATTTTTTTTAAAAATTTAGACAACAAATAAATAAAATTATTTACGACACAATAATGATGCAGTATTTACCTCATTAATGAATGATTTAAATAAATGAGATTATAAATATTAAAACAATATCCAAAACCTATAATATTCTTATTATATTATTTTATTTCAAACAATATTCATATTATATTTGACTTTAATAAGTTTTGGATCTTTAGAAACTGATAATCTTTATATAATATAATAATATTGTTAAACTTTCCTAAAGAGCCCCTCGTCCCCCTTATAAAAATCCCTCACCTGTAACCCATTACTTACACCTCTCAAGACCCTTGGATCGTCCAAACTCTGCCCAAATAATCTCTCAATATTCCTCTATTCCACCTATAATCCTTACCTTAGGCAGAAGGCACTTCAAGAAATCTTTTTGATTCAAACCAAAGGGAGTTACCCGATTTAAATGTAACATCTTCTCTTAGGTTCTTTTCTTTTATTTTTCTTATCCACCCACTAAACTATTTTTTCCTTTATTTTATAACAAAACCAGTATCCTCAATATACTAGGTTGTTTTCATAATAATTATTCAAACTAAAATTACACACACCTCCATCTAATGGGTAAAGAACATATTGTTTCTGTGGAAGCCAAACTAACGCCTCACAAAAAGATGATTGTTCAATTATCTCTTACCGCCTCTCATGGTGGCCATTATGATGGAAATATATTTATATGTGATATATATTATATTTATATTGTCTCTATGATTCTGTATTTTTCATTTATATCATGCCTTTATGGTTTCCATAGTGGGTAAATATGATAATTTCATTTGAGGAAGTGCAGACTACCGCCCCCTCAAAGTGATATGACTCGTTCATTCCATACATGGAAAGTATAAAGGATTGAGTTACTGAAATTATAAATGATATTATACTAGAATTATAATATACCTATGTATCCTTAATTTTTCATTCCATTAAATATGAAATAGAAATGAAAGTAGCATTCATGCATACGTACGACTTACCGTCTCCATGAAAGGTGCATTTCATTTCTTATATCCAAATGTTATGTACTATTACAAATAAATAAATATACTAGATATATTTGATATAAATAATATCTAAATCATGAATATAATTCCGGATATAATGTAATTTTGACCACATGAACAACTTGTAATTATAATAAGTTCATTTTTGACTCAAGTACCAAATATCGACAAAACGACCTTTATTAACTTAAATGATTACATAATGTTTATAACATTGTAATAAGTGTTATAAAAGGAATAATAAAATTAAAAAATGCTCTTAATGAAGTATAAATTAACTTTAGTTTATTATTCAGGATATTAAAGAATGAACGGGTCAAGTCGGACACGAGGTAAGGGACTTAGTCTCAATCTCCTTTCATTGAGGCATCCTTTGATTTATACATGACGTTATTTTATTCAGTGTATACTTTTACTTTTATTAAAAATGAATCTTTTATCTATGAATTTTTTTACTAAATGACAAAAATTAATGTCTCTTTTAATGTAAGTGGTGACAAATACCTTTTCCTCCGCCGCAAGCATTATTTGTTATTTGGATTCCTTAACAATCCATAACGTTTTTAAAAGGAAAATAAATACCATTTACTGTTTTTATGTATTTTTTCATTGAAAATGGTTTTGATAATGGATTGATTATGTCAATATATTTAAATGATATATTGTGATTGCAATGTGGAAATTTTATCTTTCCTTTATGTTTGTTTTATTTGTTATGAATATGTTATGGTTCTTGGGAATTGTTTATGTATATGGGTGGTTTCATGATAAACCTAGGGTGGGTGAGCCCGAGATAGTTCTCCAATGCATTGGGTAACATGATGGAGGTAAATGATAATGTTTCTTTTAAGATATTTAGGGAATATACTGTGATGAGTATTCTAAATGTAACTCCCTACGTAGCTGTGAATGCTACAACGTAAGTATGTTATGGATGCTACAAGTTACTTTATGATTTGTGATTACAATGTGTTATTCATAAATCTTATGATTTCATGAGGTGTGTTAAAATTCTTATGTTTTTATGTACTAATGTTTTCTTCCTTTATTTTATAACCCTTACTGAGATTTTTATAATAATCCCAAGTTTTGAAATGTTTTTCACAGGATTTAATGATGAAAAGGGTCAAGGACGAGATCAAGAAAAAGTCAAGTTTTTTAAAACATGGAACTGGACATGACTCTTTTTTTCAAGAGTTTTTATTTTATGGAAAAATTTAAACTAAGTATAAGTGTCTACTTTGTAATTTTTGTGATGTAATGTAATAGTTATGGCCGAATTCTCTAAAACTCTAAACCTGAAAAGATCCTCAATGTGAATTATTCATTTAATTCAAAATTATGTAATGTTTTAAGGTCGGGTCATTATACTTATGGTAATATCATACTACAACCTATACTTCCAAACAAGTGGACTTGTATTCACTGTTATATGGTACAAAATAAATCATTCCCATTGAGTTCTAGTTTCATTCACATCACATTGCCATTTGAAACTTGATATCCATAGAAGAGAAATAACATAAGAGACTAAAATAATTAGAATGACTAGATGAGAAAATATTATGCACCTTGCATCATTTACATGTCCATAAAAATTAAACAAAATGAGATTTTAAAAATAATGTTCACCTCTATTAATTACACCAAGGATAATTGGTTTTGGATCTTAAGACCCTAATGAAACTTGAGAAGAAACCTACAAAGATTGAACTAAAATGGGGGGGACCTTTTTTATCCATAAATTCTACTAAAATGGTTGATATTCATTGACTACAATTGATAGTGAGCATATCATTCCCTCTAACAATGAAAGGTTTCTCAAGAAATATTTCATGTGACTAAGCTACTCACCAGTGGTCCTTACCATAAGACCTAAACAGGCATAACAAATCCTATATCCTAGTCACATAATGTTAAATTATAGGAAAACAACCATGTTAGAAGATGTCAAACCCTACGAATTTTTTCCTTACTATAAGATGTTAAACTATATGTTTGACATTCGATTTTAATGTCATAAAACCACAAATTATTGTGGCCGTAACTTGAGAGGAACCCTTCTCTTAGTGCCAGTCTCTCACTTCATTTAATTTTCATCTCGGAACTATGTGTGTCTTAATTTACACTCAAATGAGATATGTAGTAATGCTTGGATCCTACATCCTACCCTAGTTGCAATATGATAAAAAATATCCCCTCTTCTATATATGAACTTGATCCATGTCAGAGATTCCAACATAGGTTCCCTCATTCACAAACTCATGCTTGAGAAAAATTCCCCCTACATACGAGTTAGATCTAAGCGGGTATTATAGCAGAATGTACACTGTGCGGGTACTGTAGTAGACTGTAAACTGTATAGGTACTGTAGAAGAACTGTACACTGTGCGGGTACTGTAGAAGGAATTGTAGCATGTACTATTCGGTACTGTAACACTTGGAACTATTCACCTTGGTCCATTGGTTTGGGCTTGGAGTCCTTAAGGCTTTCGGACCACCCATGCCTTCAGGTCAGTAGGGATTTTGGGCCACATTTAAGGCCTTCAGGCCACCTCAAGGCATTTGGGCGACTTGTAGTTTCCCCAGACACACTACAAAAAAAGAGAAAACCTAGAAGAGGATTCAGATTAGGTGCACTCACCAGAGCAGAGCCAAATGGATTTGTCCGAATGAGAGGGTATGGCTATGCCCTCAGGGCCAGCTTGTACTTGCATGAGAAGCCTAGCCAGACGGACATGCGAAGGTGGAGAGCTACTATCATGATGCAAATACTGGGGAGGGGTAGTTCCTTGTAGATAGTCTGGTTGAATTCCTTAAGACCTTCAGGTCATGTAATATCCTAAGCCTATGGGCCAAGTAATATCTGGTCCTACGAGACTTGTAAGGGTTCCCCCGCATCCCTTGAAAGGGGTAGTATCAAAAAATAAATAAAAATTAAGGCCTTCAGGCCATTCGGGCTAGTCTAAATGATCCCTTAATATTTACACATCTCTTTTTCATGAATCAAACTCCATGTCTTGGGAAATTTCAATCCTCATAAGATATCCTTGGCTATTGGTAACAAAGGTATCCAACTCTGAAGGATACCTATACTTTAAATATGCACACCATGCTAAATATGTCTATGTATAAAGTTTTACACCCATGTGTCTTGTCATCTAGAGGCACCTTCATCCTCAGTAGAAAGCCCTCTAGTCCCTATATTCCCTGAAAACATCATTAGAGAAACCTCCTTCCGAACGTGGTCATGGTAATTATTTATGTATTTGTCCCATATCATTTTTTAGATTCGAGATCCCCAAGATCATCATTTAAAACTTCCCCTATTAATTCCTAGATAATTCCATAGCATTCTTGGATGAATCTCCTTGAAATATAACATTAAGTGGTATGCACCAGAAACATAGTCATTTTTGTAGGACCTAAAAATACATGACAAATGTTACATCCTAGTCACATGATGTTAAACTATATGAAAACTTACATATCATAAGATGTTAAACTATAAGAAACCCTACCCTTGAGGTTAGATGTTAAACTACTTGGTTAATTCCCCTTTCACCCAATGTAAAATTACATGTTGTTGTGGACCTCACTTGAGGTGACCCCTACTCCTAGTGATAGTCACTCACTGTTCTGCATTTTGATCTCTAAACTATGTGTGGATTAATTATCACTCTTATGAGACCCGTAGTGATTCTTGGATCCTACATCCTTTCCCAGTCATAATATGATAAAAATTTCTCCTCTATTGCATATGACCAAGATCCATGTGGGAGATTTCAACATTGGTTCCCTCATTCCCAAATTAGTTGTTGATTCAAAGTATTCCCCTCCTTACATACAAGTCAAATATGTGTAAGGAACATTCCACCCTTTCATGGTCAATTATAGTCTAAATTCTCCATTCACATTCAAATATCTACCTTTCACAAATCACACTCCATGTCTTAGTAAAAATGGATCCTCATAAACCTTCCCTGGATATCAGTGAGAAAAGTATCCAAATCTGAATGAAAAATCTATTTTGACTATTCATACCATGCCAAAATATTTTCTATATAAAGTTTTCCCCCAATGTGTCATGTCAACTAGAGACACCTTTATCCTTAGGAGAAAGTCCTATTGTCTCTATAATTCATGAAAACATCATAAAAGAAACCACATTTCAAACATGGTTAGTGGTCATAATTTATATATTTGTCCTATATCATTTTTTTAAAATTTTAGATCCCTGATATCATATATTTTATATTTTCTTCTTCACACCCAGATAATTCCATATCATTCTTGGTCAGA
Source organism: Viscum album (assembly GCA_963277665.1). NCBI lineage: Eukaryota > Viridiplantae > Streptophyta > Magnoliopsida > Santalales > Viscaceae > Viscum > Viscum album. The sequence continues at coordinate 1,946,754,716 of OY728148.1, forward strand.
TTACCATGAAATGTAAAATCAAGTGGTACACACTGAAAACAACCCTTGATTAGCATTTTTTAGCATAATTTGGATAACTCTATGAATTATATTATTTCTAAAATCAATCATAACTCATGCGAGATTACATATTTTGGATGATTATTCCGATTTACATGGTTTAGTCATAGACAAAATACCTTAAAAGGAACATCATTGGTCAATGTTGTGTGAATTTAAACTATATCCACCCATTTTTCCAAGTACTCCTCTATTAAACTAAGTGTATATATCTACGGGATATTTTATAATATAATTGTTTCTCTATTTTCACATCAAGTATTCTCTTTTCCCTTATTGTATAGACTATCTCACCAACCAGATTTTTAAATGATAAATGATCATAAATTACAATAATCATACATTCTAGTTTCACAACATTAACTTGTAGGGAAACATCCCTATCAAAAGACAATAAACCATGTGACACCTCATCCTCACCATAAAATGTTAAAATATGTTTCCAAAATCCTTACCATATGACATTAAACTTCATGGCTTTAATCCCTTTCACATGATATAAAACTATCCATTGTTGTGGCCCTCGCCTTGGAGGGCCACCATTCCTAGTGTCAGTATCCTACTACACCTCTACCTCAGAACTACGTGTGGCTTGATTCTCTCTATGATGATGACATAGTAATGTATAGATATCATGTCCCATTCCATCCACAATATGATAAAAATTCCCTCTCCCTCTATAGTAACTTCATCATTGTGGAGAGACCTTACCCTAAAAACTCTATGTGTCTTGATTCTCAACTTTGTGGGATATGTAGTGATGCCTGGATTATTAATTCTAGTCCTATCCATGAAAAAAAAACAAGATTATCTCTATCCTATACATTACCCATATTCAGGTAGGAAGTTTCAACATGGGTCCCCTCTTGTACAAACTCATGGTTGAATCAAAATACCTACTTTTCTATATATGATTCAAATTTATGTAGGGAATTTATAATCCATGGAAAATATCAATCTAAATTATTCCTTTATACTTGGATATATTCCTTTCATACATCACACTCTTGTACTTGGGGAACTTTTATCATCACAAACCACCCTTAGCTATTAGTGACAAGAGAATTTGACTCCAAAGTACCCCTTTGTTTTGAATATTCATAATATACCCAAAATATATCTTTGCACATGTACCCCAAATATGGCCTGTAAATTGGAGGCATCTTCATCCTCAAGAGAAAATCTTTTTTATCTCTGCATGCCCTGATATGATCATAACAAAATCTACTCTTCAAACATGGTCTATAAACACTCCTTATATAATTTTCTAATTTAATTCCTCCTATTTGAACCCCCCATGACCATAAATTATTTTTTTCTCCTCATTCCTATTTTTTTGGAAAATATTGGCCCATAATCCCTTTTTTGGTTTATTATTATTAGAACCATTAGTCAAAGCTGCTCAACCAAAAATATCAGCTACATTTGTCTATCTTTAAAGAACCTAAACTTACAATGGAATGAGGCACAAAACATGTAAGAAAAAAACTCATAAAGGGATACATAATAAAAATCCAAGTCTTTCTTGATAAGTCTTATTTACATCAGACTTAGAAAAAATTTAGGCCAATGAAAAAAATGTATAAATTTTTTAGGTTTTGTTATGTGACTCTGGTAATAGTCTAATTATTATTACTATTCCCCATGACCTAGAAAAAATTAGAGTGCTCTCCTATTATTATAATTATAATTCGAATATGTTGAAAAAATATTGTTCATCTATAAAAGACAACCCTAGAAATACTGTTGAGGGTACTAACACTAAAATCTTCCCTAATATGTTCCAAAATAGAATAGTCAGACTCGGATGATTGAGAACCACAATTATTCTTACAAGTGGATGCAGGGAGAAAGAAATAGATTGCTGAGAACAAAATTATTTTTATTTATATATTAAAAAATATGAGGAGAATTCAAAAGTTGTAGTCTCTATTCACTATAGTCATGGATTACGACATTCCATTAATATAATTTTTTATTTTTTAGATTGATACCCAAGATTCCTCAACACTTTTATTAAACTCATATTATTCTTTGGCATCATATTTCTCAAAAATATAGAAGTTTTATACTATAGTGGTGATATCCTCTTTCCCGTTATATTTAACATCCTCCAAAGACTGGTGAAGCTATAGAAGTTCTCTATTGGTAGCATCCAATTATTACTAGAGACGTATTGTTTAAATAGTTTTCTCATCCACTCACCATTGGTAATATACTAGATCTTTGGCATGGTCTGGATCTTCCTGGGATAATGCGGCCCAGATATCATCATATTTAGGAAGAAAATTCTCTTTGGTAATAAATTTTTTGTGACTTTTACTTATTATCCCACTGGTGAATGACCACCTTTATGACATAATGGACCTCATGATAGTCATACCCAACATATCCCATTGTAGTGAACATGACCTAGAGTTACTAGAGTTGCGAGGGTAAATCTTCCAAGGATTTCTCCAAAAATAGCCTCTATATGTCTTGAAAAATAAAATAGTTGGAGACATGGAAGGCATTCTATGATCCCAAAATTTCCTCAAAACCACTCTTAGGTGGGGAGACATACCCTGGAATTGATTCACTTAGAGAAGTACCTTGTTTCATTATTTTTAGAGTAACATCATCCCCACCTTGACCCATTGGTTGAATCAGAATGGATATTTCCTCTTCAAGATCAAATATTTATGTTTATGTTACTGAAGAACACATGGAATTTGTCATAAATATTTTAAGACAATAAAGGGAAGGATGAAGAGACAATCAAATCATCTGGAAATAATCACCAATTGACTAATCAACAACTCAGTTAGAGTCTCTCCCAAAATCCCAATCATCATCAACTTGAATGAGGATCTCCTATGAAAGATAACCTTATAGAGTTTTCCCGGTCCATGGGGAAGAAAGATCATGGGAATCACTCACACCAATATCCTAAGATTTAATTTTCTCTATCATAGAAGTATAATGGGTTTTAGCACCATATTTGTTAGATTTACTTGGAAATATTATATGTGGATAAAGTAACATGAATTAAGAGTTTTGATTAATACATTAGGCATAAGTGTAATATCTATTTATTAATTAAGACTCACATCCACCCAACTCTTCATTAATGTTCTTGAACTTTTCTAGAGAGTTGGGAATATCAACTTTTTCTTGAGGATGTTATCCATTACCATTTCCATTATATCATTAATTAACATTTGAAGGCTCACATCATACTCACCATTATGGAAATTTGAGACACATGGTTTTGGACCCAATAAGTCCACATCCACTTTGGTTTGACTCCCCCTCCTACACATAATTCCCAATATTTCTTATAAACCTTCAATTATTCCATAGTGGAATGGTGGAAAATGGATGAGTAACAGTGCAGTTTCTATTTTAGATTATGTGGCTTTAAATACAGGGTAATTTTATTGTGATGTATGAGACACATGGAGGATTTCATACCCTTATTAATATATGATCCCTTATAGGAAATATTGAAATTAGTGAGGTTTTTGTATTCCTTGAACCAAGGGCATGGAAAGTAATTCTTCAAATTTGGGATTAGAAAATTATATAGAAGTATATGGTAATAAAATTTTAATTATTATCTCTCCAGATAATCAAAATGATACTTATTCAAATACTTCACATGGTTCACCAGGGCAGGGTTATATAATCCGTAGTATCATGGACTGATAATGTCTAGCATCTCCTTAATGTGATTAGAATCTTGTTCATCAGAAATGGGAATCATATGAAAAACCATTGAAAGTCTGAAAAAAGAGATATATAATTTCATTAATACTAAGACTATTAACATTATATAAGAATATAATTCAGGGTGGTATATTTTTAAACTCTTTCAAAAGTGGTTCCTCCTTACTTTGGAGAGTATTCCTTAAAGTTGATGATTTTCTCACCCAACGCATTACCCAAGTAACTTCGTGCGGTTCACCATGTAGAGGTCACCTCATGTAGTTCACATCAGACGAGTCATATCATGTATACCACCTCACACTGGTCATCACATGCATGATAAATAAAGAATTTGACACATACCAAGAGTTTTATGGGAATACCTACATGATTAGAGCATTTATTCACATGGAGAGTGGAATAGTGTAAATAACGGGGGATAATATTTGGTGAGAGATTATATTTTTAGACGTACGTTCACCTACATAGTCAACATGTGAGGTTCACCTGTGTGGTTCATCTGCACGTTCAACATGTGTGGCCTACCTGTACACTTTCCCTTTGGACATGAAAAATGCATGGAAATGTTATTCTAAGTCCAAAATATGAATGGTGTGTATGAATACATGGTTTCCATTTAATCAAGGGTCTATCCATTCTTAAGTTCCTCTCAAACACAATATTAAATCAACTTATTCCAATTAGATCCAATCCTGAGGTGTTAAGGGCATTTTCTTATGGTCACTTTGGAGGAAAAACATTAATTCTAAAATTAAAAATTTCAAACATACTAGTAATGAAAAGGAAAAAGGAAGAAGGAACACACACCCAAAAAACTATATAAGCACGTGAAAGTGGGATTTAAGTGACCCACCTACATGAAAATCCACCATGCACAAGTCATTACTGAGTGGTCTACTTGCATGAAAAGCCTCCTCAAACAGGTTAAGTTTGTGCATTCTAGATGCACAAGACACTTGAACGAGCCCATTCCTTCACCAAAGTTCTAGTATTTTCTTATAAATAGACCATTTTGGCTCATTGTTTGGTACTCTCGGAGGAACTCAATATAGCTCTAATATCCTCTCACCTAAGTCTTTGAAACCCTCAGGCAGCTTTTCAAATTTACAAAATAAGAGATAATTAACAAAAATAGTGAGGTAGTAGAGTTCCACAAAGGTCTAAAACACTAAATACCTATGCAAGGAACCACTTCCCCTTACTACAAAAAAACTAGGGTGAATGACCCCTCCCTAACTCAAAACTCATGCGATATTCTACCTAGTGTATTCTTGGATATCCTTAGTGATCAGAGTGAGGTATCTCCCAAGTTGTGTCACATGGGTTACTCAAAACCCAAGAAACTTATTTGATCTTCCCAAGTAAAACTTTAATTAGATATTGACCAAATCACCCTAACATCACTTGGGTGAGGTCCAACCTAGCTCGCCTAAGTATCACTTGGGTGAAGTCCAACATAGCTCACCCAAGTATCATGTGGGAGAGGTCCCACCTAGATTACGTAGGTATCAATTGGGAGAGGTAGAACCTAGCTCTCCCATGTATCAGATGGGAGAGAACCAAGTCATCTCTCCCAAGTACCACTAGGGTGAAGTACCTTCTGAACCCCAAGTCATTTTAATACTCATGTTACAAATGATAGGGTAGACCTTTACCTAGGTCTCTTATCTAAAGGATACTAGATCAAGACCTCCTTCTAGGTATCTAGATGTGTATGTTTAAAGTATGGAACACACCAACATATCTGATCAATTATAAATTCTTATGGTAAATGAAGTCCCTCATTTAACCTACCTTGTAGGTAGGATCCTCATAATGTTCACAATCATGCATTATTGGGGTAATGAAGATCCTAGACTCAACAACAATGGCTAGTAATATTTCAATTTATGACGAGACATCAGCTTCCTGAAACATAAAAAAAATAGTGAATTATTTATAAATTCAGTAGATGTTTCAACCAAAATCCGAGGTTTAGAAACATTTAGGAAGATGATAATGGGTAAACCCCACCTTTATTTTTAAATACCCTGCCATGTCCCAACCATCACCCACTAGTATAAGAGGATAAATTATGGGAATACCTCATGTAGTAATCCCCTAGAATTTCTTACAAGATGAGATACGTATCCTTAATTCCATTCCATGCCCTTGTCTAACTGTGGTTAATGAAGAAAAGCAGAAATGGTATTTCAATTCCAATGTAAGTTCCTTAATAGACATGCTCATGTGGAATGAATACCATTTACTATCTATTGTTTCTCACACTGAGAATGAATCACATGATATAGATATCGGTTGTGATTGTATCATGAGTACAATCAAAGTATTTGGAAATGGGACTCCCTCATAGGTGTAAGCAACAACATTTTTGAACTATATGGGATTTGATTTCCATCTCAATGGGATATGTAGGAAGCCTCTCCATGGCCTAAGACCAACACCATCAATCCAACATCCTTCTCACCAGTCCATGTTTATAGTAGAAAAAAGTCCTCACCTGGAGGCCCATATCACTTCCAGGACCAATCATCTCATCCTCTTCCATGAATATTCCCATTGAGAGCTGTATTCATAGGGACACATTCCAGGAAAGATCAATTAATTCCCATCAGGCCATATTAACTATATCGTAAACCATCAATGTATTATCATGCATAATACTCAAAAAAAAAATTCTAGGAATATTTCATCTAGATTTCCTTTCCACATGATTTTAATTATCATGGTTTTTCCTCTATCACATGAGATTAAAAGGTAAAATGTGTCCTATTAAGTGGTACTGAACAATGTGTGTTCTGATTCCTTTCAAAATGACATATAGGAATCCATTATCATGGGCCCGATCAAAACATTAAAACTCTAAACATATCCCTGGATGAAAATAAATTCTAGAGTTCCCAATTATAAGGATTTAAATCATAATTATTTAAAATAAGGAAGCAACAAGTAAATAAAAAGATGAGACATAGAACCTATGATACATACAGATGGATCTCTCAATGGATAACCTCAAATACATACAAATGGTTCCATTAATGAAGAACCACTAATGCATATAGATGGTTACTCCCACATGTATACATGACTGATTATAAATGTGAAGGGTGACCATCCTTATATTAGTGTTTCTAAGGGATTCATGAATATGAATTAAATCTACAAGATAGCCCTAGAGTAGGTAAAAATTCAACCTAAAAAGGGTGAGATGAGCCTGACCTCTCATCCTATCAACCAATGTGAGTTCCCAAGTGACATCTGTAAAGTTCACAACTATCACCTACCTTTTGAAATTAGGTCTATACCATGGATATGTGAATCATCGTGTGTTTCTAATTCTATGAAAAAACCCCATTAGAAACCACCCAAAAAAGTATGTGAAATAGTTGTATTTTTGTTTCTTTTTTGTTTGGGATCAACCCACTGGGCATTCTGTTTATACATGTTTGTATTCTCCCACATGTTAATTTTTATATAACACTATGATTATTTATTTTTTCATACTCTAATTATGTGATGTGGATGTTTTAGTTATTTGTTTATACTATATGGCTTTTATTAAAGGTAATTTTCTCCCCTATAGATTAGTTTATCACTGTTAGTCAGTAGCCTCTAGCATATAGAGAGGCATATTAGAGACCACATGATTACCCTAGATCTAGGCACTATTGAGTACCCTTAGGGTGGGATAATACACCATAGTCAGAGACATTTTCAATTATCCAGTATTATAAACAAATATAGTGAGTTGAATTATCCAAATTTATATTGGTTGAAATTGTCTACAAAATATTATTTTGCAGGAAATAGTTGAGGAAATCTAAGTCTAAGATTCCATTATTGGGGAGTCCACTTAATGGATCAAGGTGCTACATGGTAATTTAGTTGGAAATTTATACCTACCTAAAAACATTTGAATAATTTTCATGGCCATATTATGGGTTAAGAGAAGAGAAATATGGATCCTTTCCACTAGAATATCCACATTACATGATATTTCAAATCCAATAGTGGGGTCTGTTAGGGTATGATAAAATAGTGGGCGAATAATAAATATAATATCATTTGGTATAAAATATTTTGGTAATAATGGAAAGTACTAAAATATTTTTTTATTCTATAAAATTGAAAGTAACACGATGATGAATTTTTTGATGTGATACATTCAAGATAATGAAAACCTTCTCACCAGCATAAAATTCTAGGAGTGTAAAAAGTGCTTATAAATTATATTTCTATAGGATAGGAAGCTTTATGTGTTGGAGTCCCTAGTTCCCATGGATACTTCTAAGGTTTCTAGTGAGGAAGAAATAACTCTATTATTGAAAAGCATGAATGATATGCTAGACATCCAATGTTTGATATTATATTCCATGACCAGTGAGATCTTGAATTTTCCCGAGGATATGGATGAAAACTTGATGTTGTCTCATCTCCATAATTTATATCAAGAGAGGGTGAGAAAATTATATTATGAGATATAAAATTCACATTCACATGAAAACATGGGGAGGGGTGTTAGGTGATAATCATGTAGAAAAGATAACGAGCTACAGTGAAAATTTTGGACATCTTGTGATTTATTTTCCCAGATGAGTTACAAACATATCTCATTCTTTCCCCATTTCCTCATAGCTTCTCAATGTATATTATTAATTAAAATATGAATAGTATCACGAATTATTTTTCAAAACTCTTCATAATTATTCAAAAAGTTTAAAAGGATATGAAGGGTGAAAAACTTACAGTCTATATAGTGAACAAGAAGAATATTAAGTTGAAGGTCCTAAATACACACTCCAAGTTTAAGGCCTCTATTGACGCTCCTTTCCGTCATAGATTCTAAACAAATGAAAAGGGAAATAGCTTGAACCCAAGTGATTCATCTTTTGAAGAAACCTAAAAAATTTACAAAGTCATGAATAAAGATTCATTTGAACTTGGGCCACGCAAGTTTCACCAAGTTCGTTCAAGTATACTTGCACGCCCCCTAGTGGTCATGCAAGTGACTTGCGCACCCTCTTTTGATTCTCACCCCGGGTCTTCAGCAGCCTATAAATACCTATGGTGGGCCCCCCATTTCATGAAGGAAAAAAATTCCAAAACTCATATTCGAGCTCTGGTCTCCCAAGTCTCTTCTGGAAGTCTTCCGAACACTTATAAGGTAATTTCTTACCTAGAATGGAAGGTCGAAACAGGGGAAACAAGGACTAAGTGTTGCAACTCATCAACACTTGCGCGCCTAAGTGGCCAAACCTTAAGAGAAATGGCCACACTTGCGCGCCACCTTATCCCTTCAACAAAACTTGTGTGCCTCTATTTTCAAAGCCTTTAGGGATAATACTAAGGGATTGAGCCAAGTCTCGTCCAAGTATTACCCTATGGTTTGACCATCATGCAAGTACCCATGTGTCGCGCAAGTATACTTGCACGACCCAGACCTGCGCGCCTATGCAAGACTTGTGCGCCTCTCTCTTTTTGGGTGCCCCTCCTGCCTATTCACTTAATTTCTTCAAATCCACCTATCCTCTTCAATATTAAGCCTTCAGAGCCATCTTCAAAGCCATTCATGGCATGGTTCCTTTGTTAGTTTCATTATCTGAAAGGAATTCTTTGGAACATCTCTCAAAACATAGTGATTTATATATCTCTATATCACTAAAGTGATAGATTTCATTCATTCAACCTCATCCTTTAAAGATGAGAGGATCTTTAACCTAGGCCCCCATTTCAAGAGTAATCCCCAGTAAATATTTCTATAAATTGGGAATCTTGCTTAGGAGTAATCCCCACTCATAAATTCCATTAAATTAGGCTTCCTTCTCAGGAATAAGTCCTAAGTCTCAAGTCTCCTTAAAAAATGGGCCTCCTTCTCAGGAGAAAGTCCTAATATCAAATTCCCAATATATGGGCATCCTCCTTAGGAGTAAGCCCCAAATCTCCTAAACCCGGGCCTCCTTTTTACGAGTAATCCCCTGTCTTCAAGTTCCCAAATATGGGAATCCTCCTTAGGAGTTAGCCCCAAATTCCAAAGTCTTTTAACTTGGGCCTCCTCCTTAGGAGTAAGCCCCAGTAATAATTTCCCTTAAACCCGAGATTCCTTCTCAAGAATAAATCCCAGTTCACAAATACCTTAACAAAGGCATCCTTCTCAGGAGTAAGACCCAATCATAATTACCCTTAACCTGGGCATCCTTCTCAGGAGTAAGACCCAGTTTTAAATTTCTATTAACCAGTCCTAATTTACTTTTGATTTGGGCTTCCTTCTCAGGAATAAAACCCAATCATAAGTCCCCTCTAATTTGGGCATCCTTCTCAGGATTAAGTCCTATGTTAAGTATCCAAATCTCCATAAAGAACATATACCTTTATGGACCTCGTTCTTGGGTTTCTTCCCTGAAGTAAATCCTAATATTCATCCATCTAGGAAGTCATACATACATAAGCCCCACATAATTTCTTATAATTGCATCTTTCATGGAACAATTGTCTGGTTTTACCAATACCTCTTGTTTCTCACACTGATCATGACTCACGTGAGCTTAGAGTGTAAAAGTAATTATGAAATCTTTCTTTGAGCCATCAATCATGCATAAACCTCATACTTCTTTACTCAAAATACATGTGTTCTGATTACTTTTCCAAAATAAAGGATATGTAGGTAGAACATCTATGGTTACAATCCCAACTCTGAAATAATCCATGTCCTTCTGAATGAAAATAAACTTCAAGTGCCCCGCTGAGTGGCTTTAAAACCAGTATGGTTATCATAATGACCAAGAGATTTCTATTTAATGTGTCAAAGGATACCGTTGAACAAGAATATCTAACAATACAGATGATTATCTATCGATTAAGAACCTCTAATACTTATAAAAGATTCTCTAAATCTCATACATACTAATCATTGATTGTTAGATCTAAAAGAAAGATCATTTTCATACTTGGTAATTTAATAAGGATTCACGAACATAACTTAAATCTATAAAGAGAGTCCCGGAGTAGGAAATAATTCCCCTAAAAAAGGTGCGATGAGTCCGTCCTCCCATCCTCTCAACCAATGAAAATTCTTAAGCCTCATCAGTTCACAACTAATGAGCACCTACCTTTGAAAAGTAGGTCTAAATGGATATGGAATCATTGGACGTTTCCAGTTCTATGAACAAACCCATTAGAAATTGCTTGAAATGTTTGAACCTTAAATCAACGAGGTCATCCCAAATTCTAGAGGAAACAACCTCTAAGATCCATCCTTCAAGGAAGAGTAAAATATAAAGGAAAGGTAAGGAACAAGATACATAATGTTTTTCATGTGGAAAGATATCACATTGTATGAATAACCACATGATTATGATGAATCACAGTGAAGCTTTAGGTGAATTTTTTATCAAGCATAACCTTACCATTTCTTCTAATAGAGTATTAGATATAACTGTTGGTTCTCACATATGTATGAAAATATAGGAACCAAATAGATTCTAGAAGGTTTTATGAAGAGAGGTGGATTTATGTATTTCAAATCGAATGAGGCATACTACTATAGAAATTGAATATTAACACCTCACATATCTAATGTTATTGATCTTGGTTTTGAATAACTATTATTATGTGACTAGTGTTTCAAAGAACATCATATCCATGTCAAATTTAAACACAAATAGTTCTTTATTAAAAATTATAAATAAAACATGATACATTTAAAAATATAATATATGTTATTGTTTTACAAATTTTAATAATGGTCTTTTTATACTAGATTATGAAATCCAAGTGATTGAAATTGAAAATGAATTATGTTTTCATGACTCATATCACACCTAGTTATGGAATCACCACATTGGTCATGTAAATGAGAAGTTCTTGAAAAATATTTATCAAGATTGATATTTAGATTCATTCAAACTAAAACCACTTGATAGATGTCATGGTTGTTTCCAAGAAAAAATAACCAAACCACATTTTGGTGGATTGGTTGAAAGGGCTACAGATCTTATAGAATTGACACATACTGATGTATGCAGAACTTTTCTAGAAGAAGCTAGATATGGATTCTCTTACTTCACTACTTTTTTTGATGACTTGATTAGATATGGTTATGTCTAATTAATGAGTTATAAGTAATAATCCTTTGATAAATTAAGGGAATTAAAGAATGAATTTGGAAATAATATTGGTAATAAGATAAAGAAGTTTTTATTGAATCGAGGTATATAATATATTAACCAAGATCACATCGGCTATTTATAGGATTTTAAGATTCTATTCCAACTTAATCCTACTTATACACCATTGTGTACTGGTGTTAGTGAAAGGAGAAACCAAAACTTGTTTGACATGGTGAGATTTATGATGAGTCATGAAAGATTTTCATTATCCTTTTAGAGATATTTACTATAGAATATTTAATACACACTAAAATATATAAAAAATAAGGAGGAAAATGGGATTCCATATCATATTTGGTATGTGAGGAAACCACTTTTGTCATATATTCATGTATAGTTATGTGAGGTGTTTGTTAGGTAAAGTTCATACAATAAACTAGAACCCAGGGACATGTTCTGTGTATTTATAGGATATCCTAAGGTAACTGAAAGATATTACCTATAAAAACTTCAAATAAAATTAACATGGTTAATAGATTAACTAATTTTCTAGAGGGGGGACATATCTTGAAAAATAATAGTGGCAATAAGATTAACTTAACTTAAGTTAATTCTCAAGAGACACATGGGTTGGAATAGAAATAGATTCCATAGGACCCCATAGAGGAGGATGTTACATAAGTAATATAACTATGTTAGAGTGTAAGGTATATTGAAGAACTAGAAAGATGTGGTTTTATGGCCATAAGGGATAATGACTCGTTATTAGTTGATAATAATGAACCTAGGTTATAAAAGGAATCAATAAGTGGCTCGGATGAAACAACATATAAAGGATCCATGATTTATGAGAGGTATTCCATATATTAGAACCATGTTTGGGTTTTGGTCGATCCACCAATTGATGTAAAATTTCATAGGTTTTAATTGGTATTCAAGAGAAAACTGTAAATTTGAGGTCAAATTTTCACATATAGGGACCAACTAGTTGCTAAAGTGTTTAAGAAACATTTGGGCATTTACTATGAAAAAACTTTTCTCTAGTTTTCATTCTCAAATCCATCAAAAGTTTTATTACTATAGCAGCTTAACCAGAATATGATAACCATGATATGGATGTAAAAATAATTTTCATTAATGGTAACATTTTAAAATATGTCTATATGACACAACTAGATGGATTTGTGACACTAGGAGATTTAAAAAAGGTATGAAAGATCCAGAGATCCATTTATCAATTGGAATAGGTATCTGGGTCTTGGAACATTTTTTTGATGAATCCATAAGTGAATTTGGTTTTATAAACAAAAAAATTGAGTTTTGAATCTTTAAGAGGTTTAGTGATAGTGTATTCATTTTTTTGGTCATATTTGTTTATGACATATTACTTATTGGAAATGAGATTCTAGTCTTATAGTCAATTAAGAAATGGTTGAATTTGTGCTTCTCCACGGAGGACTTAAGTAAGGTAACTTACATCCAAAAGATCAAGATCATCTGTGATATATCAGAGAGAATGGTTGGACTATGTTAGGGTATATAAATTAAATAGATACTGAAACGATTCATTATGGAAAAATCCAAAAGGATATTGGTTCCATTGTTATATAATATTCACCTCTATAAGAAAATATTTGCTCAATAACTATAGGATAAATAGAGGAAAAAAGAGTATCATATGATTTTTTAATGAATCCATTATATATTCTATGTTATATACCAGGATTAATCATTCTTATTCTTCAAGAATGATAGAAAGATATCAAGAAGATATAGGATACTAATATTAGATGGAAGTCAAGACTATCCTTAAGTATATAATGTGTATTAAGGACATGTTCCTCATTTATAGTGAAGATAAAGATATATTCATTAGTAGATATACAAATTCTATCATTGAAATAGATTAAGATGATCTGAAATCATAGTTAGGATATTTATTCTATCTCAACAGAGGAGATGTGAGTTGGAAGAGCTCAAAGCAACTATTTGTGGATGAATATAAAGTGAGGTAAGAGTATATTATGGCTTATGATGTAGCTATAGAATAAGTATGGATATATAACTCATCCAAGATTTTTATGTGGTTCTTATCAATAGAGACTCTATGAAATTATACTATGATAATACTGAAACAATGGATTTATTCAAGGATCCATGCTCTTATAAAATAAATAATGATATACTATAGAAGTATCACCTCTTGAGGGAATTTTATTAAAGGGGAGAGGTCAAAGTGAGTAGATTATTCATATATTAAAACGTGGTAGACCCCTTGAATAAAGTCTTATCTCATAAGAAGTATGAATATAGTGTTAGGGATATCAGACTGAAAGTTATTAGTAGTTTTCTCAAGTGAAAGTAGGAGTCTGTTGGAGTTAGTGCCTTAGAACGAACTGCCTTGTACATTTGATTTAATATATATTCTTGGTTTTTTAATGTTAATAAAATATCTTATCATGTCATTATGGTTATTTTTAATGAAATTATATATTTTAATGTCTTTAGAGTACATTTTTTCTGGAAAGGATATACCAATTCCCCACTATGATGATATCCTTGAAGTGCAATGAATATATTATTAAATATATGTTTTTTGGATAGAAGAAATTTTCTAACATGACACAAATGATATATGTTATTAGGGTAGTAGTATCATAATACATTGAGACTACTTCTCATGTAGTTTACCCTTTGTAATCCCAAATAGAAAAGGATATGACCCGCCTATAGGAATTTCACATGTTATATGTGTCATTGGATATTCCTATGTATGAGTGTGTTTATTGGTCTTTAGACTGGATAGTATTATTAATCCATATCAAGAGATACATACTTTGACATATTATCAAACACTGTGATTCCATATATTCATGGTGAAATAAGATATGTTGGGTGCATCATGATTGATATGAGATTAATGAGCAAGTCAATAAAGGATTTTTCCTTTCTTATTTTATAGAAGTTGATATATGATCCATTTGATGGAATTGGAATTTATAGATTAATTCTATGGACATGGTAGTTTTTTCAGCAAATCCAATTTATGAAAAGTCATAGAATGATATATAAAGCACATAGGTTGATGCCATAAGTAATGAAACCTTATTGTAGAGATATCAAGACAAAAGGATTATATTACACATTAAGTGTTCATAAGAAGTTTGTTTTTCATTGTTTCAACACAAATATTTTCTCTATTGGTCCTTTGATGTGTTACTAGATGGTGATATTAGAATTCAGGCAAGTTTGGCCTAATTACATAAAGAAGGGGGCCTAGAGGGTCACCCACTATGCACATATCTAAATTCAATAAAATTCAATATGTATTTAATTTTAGAGAAAAATATTATTATTTGGTTCAGAGATCAATATTTATTTGGTTTATACTGATCTCTAAATAAATATATATTTTCAAGTTTATTGAATATGATATTTATTATTTATTTGTGATTGAATGGTGCAATGAAATTTATTTACTTAAATAGATATTCATTATTCAAGGTTTAGTAAATATTGAGGAGGAATCAGGGACCAAGTTAAGGGTCTAGGTGGAAATAATATATAAAATACAATTGAATAAATATTAATCTATTAATTTAAGAAATTATATTTATTTTATTCATTGGTTTTGTACACATTAAAGAAATAATAGTATTAATTATATTATTATTTGATGTGGGGTTTTCTGAGGATTAAAAGAATATTTTCGTGCATGTGTGAAATTATTCTTTTAATATAGCTACATATAAACCTAATTATATCATTTTTATCCCCTAGGATGTAATTTGAGTACAACATATCCTGAATATAATTCCCACAACACTAAGTAAATCTTCTAATAATGCTCTCATGTTTCGAGTGCTCGATCAGCCTCCTCCCTCTCCAGGGATTCAGGATAAAAAATGCTAGCCCTCGGGGATTCAACGATGATAACCTGAGGTTTTGGAGAACATGTAGATCAATGCTATAGGGATTCTATGTTGGATCCTTAACACAATGATAACAGGATAAGAACCATCATTATAATTATCAAGAGACAACTAATTAAAGGGAATTTAATTCTTTTATCAATATATTAACTATAAAAGGGGGATGTATGATTTATAAATCACCATATTTAATTTAATAACACACACACATATATATATATCATATTAAATCATTCAATAAATAAATAAATTAAATAGAAAAATCCAAAACATATACAGGTTGGTCAGGCTCATGATCAATCACAGAAAATAATGACAAACACAAATAGCATTGCTTGCAATAATTTTGAACTTTATATTAAAGATAAATTTACATGAATTAATAAATTAATAAACCAATTAAATATATTAATTTTTTTCAAACTTACAGTCCATGATTATTAATAATAATAATTTCATCCAATTTGTTTTAAATAAATTAAGTATTTTATTTATTTTAAATTATTTAATTTCATGATTTTTACTTAGGAGTCCACATGGTGTGTCTCTACTACATTATATTAAAATCACATTTCTATAATTTAAAAGTTACACAACATGCATTTTTACTTAATATATCATGATACACGCACTATGGATGGTCCTTACCATGTATCATATACTTACATGACATGTATTCCCACACGACATGTCATGATATATGTGGCGTGTAGTTATGTGGGTTAAACGGTGTCTGTGTGGAGTGTGTGACAAAACATCAAACCATAAATATACACAAAATGTATCTTTGGATATTCATGTGTTAGTACATGATGTGTATGAAGACCAATACACATCGTGTAATATAATATTTTACGTGATGTGTAGTTTTAAGCATTTAGACCATCAAAACATGACAAAAAACCACTTAACATATACCTGGTGTGGAAAAATCATAACACATGGTGTTTATATCCACCTATAAATTATGTATTAATGTCTCTCGTAAATTATATTTCATTTAAACCACATGAAATTCATAAAATCTCAGTATGTACCTTGGGTGTGGTGACACATGTTATACT
This sequence comes from Viscum album, assembly GCA_963277665.1. NCBI lineage: Eukaryota > Viridiplantae > Streptophyta > Magnoliopsida > Santalales > Viscaceae > Viscum > Viscum album. Next base: position 1,946,771,585 of record OY728148.1, read on the forward strand.
CTGTGTACATGCCAGCTACAATTTGTGTACACAAAGACATTCCACATTTCTCGGTTGTAATCAATACATGATATGTAATGATGTTGTGTACTAACCTACACGAATCACCATGAATTAAACAGTGTTTTTGATCATATAGGGCTGCATGATGTGTAAATTCTAGCTATAAACTGTACACTGTCTATCAAATCATGTTCCACACTATCGAAAAATACACATCATATAATTACATCACATACTAAACCACATGGCGTGTATATATTTATGTGGAATGTACCTTGGATGGTTGAATAATGTTATATAGTATGAAATTTACCATTACACGTCATGAAACCGTGTCATTAAACATGTGACCTTAGAACCTCTAAATGCATCCTTTGAGTTTTATTTGCATGTTTTGGATTTTTATTGTCATTACACACTTAGATTAACAATCCCTCTTCATCATTGGACTTATAATTAATACATGAGTATGAAAACTAGAAAAATATTGAATTAAATTGAGCGAATAAGTTTTAAATAATTATAAATTGGAATGCGACTGCTTTGATACCACATGAAGATTCTAGGGAATAGCAGAAGCATCAGGTTGAGGCAAACTTTCTATTATTCATCGATATCAACAAGTAAAAAAATAATATAATATACACACCATAAGAAAATTCTAGGGAGGATCATAATTTAAAACTATAATTACCTCTAACATGATAATCCTCTTGATCAATTTCCATTATCGCTCTTGTTGCATTTTATTTTTGGAATAGAATCCAAGTGAGGATTCCTCTAGATGTTTCCATAAGTTCCTTATGAGTATCTAAAATATATTCCATAATTTCCACATGTTATCATTAAAGAGACAAGATCTTGAAGTCATTTTTCATTAATGAAAATAATATCTATTGTTCTATTTATATTCATGAGTGGGAGGAAGGGAGGATGAATCTCTCTGGGTCTTGAGAGAATTATGGAAATAATGTATCCATTTTTTAGATCCAATAGTTATAAAATGATATAACTTGGAATTTATGCATAGGGTTAATCATTTTACAATGTCACAATTTACCATCAAAAAATATTTAATCTAAGTAAAACCCCATGTCAATTAATAATAATAATCTTATTATTCTTATGACATGTGTTTATTTTTAAAAAATCTTAAATAAATTAATTATTTTTTATTTAAATAATATCAAATATATATCAATTCTATGGAGCCATTGGGTCAGATCATTTATCTTCCCATGTAATTTACCAATCCTCGAATAATATTTTTTATAGTCACATAAATAAATATTTTTCATTCAATAAAATAAATAAATATTATATTCACTAAACTCATGAATAAATATTTATTTTAGTATTCATATGATTTAAATAAGTATTTATTCTATTATATTCATAAAACACATCAAATAATAATTATTTTTTTATTACAAGAGATAAAAATAAATTAACATATTCCATACCTAAATATATCATGAATAAATTTATATGATAAAAATTACTTGAATAATTATTATTCCACAAGACCAGAAAAATATTTATTCTTTAATATTAAATTCAATATAATTTAATTAGATTCTAGATACACTAAGTATGTGGCCCTCTTGGCCGCTTTCCTAGTGGAATTAGGTGGACTTTCTTAAGTTCCAAGAACAATGTCTAGAGACACGTTAAGAAGCCTATAGGGAGAGAAGTTAATATAACAACTACAATTGCCTTCTTATAAAGACTACTGTGTAATATAATCCATTTTTTTCAATATCTAATCAAGTGGGATTCATATTTTTTCATATTCTTATATGCTTTATTTATCTTTATTTGAATTTTAAAAATGAACTCATCTAGAAAAATACCATGGCCATTTATTTTATCAGAGTGTTCTAATTCAATCAAAGGTTTGGTGATATCTTCTTCAATTAACTTATAAGGAACACATCCTTAAAAATAACCTAAAGCCTAAGGACCAATACTTTCATTTATAGATAGGGATATCCAATGGTATATAAAACGTGTGGAATATATATTTTTGAGTCTATTATTAGGAACTCCCTTCTTGTATATCACTATGTGTGAAATTTATGAGAAGAAGTCTCAATATATTATGAGCCTCTAACTTTCGATATTCAAACACCATATATGTCTTATTAGATTGATTTATATAGAACATATTAATTATATAAGAATATCATCAAATAATCTCCAAATTCTCATTATAGTAGGAAACTATTATAACCCTTTAATGCAAAAAATACTCTGAGGACATTATCAAATTAATGTTATTTAAAAGAGAAATCATTATGTGATAAAATATTTGTAATGTTCTGGTAATTGAAATTAAAAAGTTAGTTGTTTCAAGGACACAAAATCCAAAATTTATAGTAGTAACATAAACATATCCACCCCAAGTAGTGAAAGGGGTAACACCACATCAATATAGTAGTTATGATAAAAATAATAATCGTGGGAAAATGATTTACACCAGCCCTAGCCTTCAGATACTAACCCATCACAGCTCTTGCAAAAAATATCTTGGATTATATATCTCACAAACCTCAATTATCACCAATGATTTCACCATGTGCATTAACAAAGTGATACACTTGGTGGAATAGACCATCTCAGACTTGACCCATATCTCTCGACACTCACCTGTCTAGCAATTCAGACCATAGTCCTTTTTACCATAATTCCTATATGCCAAGGTCCTGTAATAGACCTATCATCTAACAATCACACTAACACCCTGATATTTATAGACTATCACTCATTATTATATTAAATCATAATTAGTGTATAGAATTTGTCACATTTCCATATCACAGTCAACTCTCACCCAGTGACTTAGCCCTAAGGTTCATCTCTAACTCATGCCAAATACTTACTTGCAAGGAAAATCATTCTCTAGGTGGATAAATCAGTATTCAACCCTAGGAAGAACCTATTCCATGATTAAATTGGGAACTTATTGACCTCAATCAGTATATCTGGTTCAATTCTAAAGGTAACTCATCTTAGAGAATGAAAATATTTCATGTTTTCTCAAGAAACCACTCCCTTGACTCACCATTATCCTATAGATCTATGGTAATATCAAATAGTAAGAACATAAGACCTCCCATGGTCACCAGATCCATCACTCTTGGTTGATCACCCTCTGTGGGTTCCTAGAAAATTAGACCAAGCATCTTACCCAACCAAGGTTAAAAATGATGTAATTTCTATGGTAATTCATGGGGGAGAACCACCATGATTCTAATAAGTCACACATATATTGAGATTTCCCTTTAACCCTCATTATCTCTCACTCAATTTAGTCTCACCTTCTTACCCCCATTTTGATATCACACAACACATGAAATGGTATACAAAGTGGTAAAATTAGGGACCACCTTCATGATCATGAAGTTCTTCACTTTAATTATGTGTTTTTCATACTTGATCAAGCCTTCATCATTCATACTCATTCCCTTGATCCCGTATCTCATTCAAGAGGTTGATAAATTAATTATAAAATATTTATAATTAATTTCTATAATTGATTCCTATATCAACATAAAATATTAATGGTTACAAAGTAGTTCAAACTTTCTATAATCCTATAAAAAGGAGTATGTACAACACTTAGATGACCCTGGATCCCCCTATGAGAAAAATATATAATTTTCAATGATTTATCTAATAAATTTACCCATAATTGAATAAAATTGATAAATAATAACAATAGAAACTTATCTATAAAAAATAGTACAAAACCCCTTTTATTCATCACTCTCAAACCTCCTCAATAAAAAATGCACAAAAGACTAATTGATATGATATGATTCCACTAAGATTTGGTGGGACCACAATATATATACTTAAGTCTACATGAATTGAGTTAGAAGAACTACATGAGAAGAAAATAGAAGTATAGGAGGAGGAATTTCATCCCACACTACCATGGAATGCCTTTGGATTGACTTAGATTGAGCAATAAGATGGATTGAGAATAGATAGAGAGGATTACAGCCTCTTGGCTAGTTCATTAACCACTAAGTGATGTACCCCATGTGAGTTATTTATTTACGAATGAAAAAATCCCAAAACCAACATCCTTAAAAAACTATCATGGTCGCCATCGAGAACCTGATGGATAGCCCTCATGTACACAATATCCATCTTTATAATTTTCTCTAACCATTTGGAATATTATCAAGTAATAAGTAAGTTTCCATTAGGTACTTAGTGTTATCTTCTATATTAGGTAGCATACCACACATCATAATAGGTACCCAGTATACCTCCACATGATAATCTATTTTATTAATTTATTTTTTCAATAATACCACCCTTCCTCCCTTTACCCAAACTTCTTAATTTCCATAAAGCCTCTAAAATCAAGTAAAAACACCCATAACTAAATATTTAATTACAAAAAATTAATTTAAATAAAAAATTTTAAAATCACACTAGCACCAAATACACTAGTGTCCATCTATTCTCTAGTTCTCGAGACACCTAATGGCCTTGGTTACTACAGAATCCCTATTATACCATTTTTCATCCTTGAGAAGTGCACCCATGAGTCTATAATAAACCAAATTAGTTATAGTGATCTAATACATACTCTTTATCCATATATTTCATGGGTTAGAAAATAGATTTTTCCCATAGCCCAAGCCAAAAAAATCATGGCGGTATGCCAACAAGAATCTATTTACCTATATTCCCCATATGAAAAGGGAATCAAATGGTAATTTTCCCTTTTTTGTTTAGGAAACCCACTCACAGGTTCCAATTTTTCCAGCCACACAAAGGAGGGTGATTTGTCCCTTTGATCTCCCTTTATCCACCTTTGGCTCCCCTAGATCTAGATGATTTATGGTCATTTTATCCCATCGATCTAAGGTGGTTTGTTATCCTTATACTTAGGTTGATATTTTTATTATTGTTATATATCATATATTTTTTCTACATCTATTTAGAAATTGAATGCATGATTTTACTCGAACATGGTGGAATCACATTAGAAATATAGTGCCTAATATGGGTTTCATAGGGTAGGTTTGAGAATGATAACTTCTCTCCATCACAATCCAATTTGGTTGAGGTATTTCACCCATTGATTTTATTTAGTAAAATCACCAATTTTTGGGATAAATTGGACATCAATTTGGGTTTTATAATTATGGATTTGGTAAGTCATAGTTTTGGGTGTGCATTGAGAGATAATTGCACCCCATTTTATGTGGTTTTGGTGTCTTATAATTACTCGATGAGTTTTACCCATATTATTAAATTATGTTATTTTTATATAAATGGTTTGGAGATTAATTAAATGGTTTTCATTGATGATATAAGTTCTTATTTCCTCAGTGGTCAATGTTATCTTGGATTAAATAAATGGGAATGCGAATGAGGTAGGTAACCTTTATTTTTTTGAATATTTGTATAATATATCTTATAAATACTTTATTATTTATTTTATGTTTGTGTACTATTATTATCATTATATTAATGATGATATATAATGGTGTTGAATCACTCTATAAGTGGGATAGGTTAAAATCTTCTTAATAGTCAATAATGACTATTAGAAGTGTTGTCAAATCAGAATGATTGTGTTCTCTCTTGGAATCCTCTCTGATACTTTCCCATCAACATGCTATCATTCTTTCCTTATGTGTTAATCTCCCTTATCCTATCAATTTTTGATCATTTTCTTTCCCTTCCTTGTATTCCTTCTCCTCAACCAGATAGTCCCTTTCCCCTTCAAAAGATTTTTCTTATCACTTGGTATTTTCCTTTGTGTGTTACTATGGTTTCTAGGGGAACACTTGGCCTTAAAATTTATCCTTATTTTTATACCTTTCATGTGATACCCAACTTTTTTTGTAAAAAAGGTTCTCCGGTGGTTTGGGATGATGATGGTGGAATGTTCAATATTATATACCTTATTGATGCCTTATTCTTTTAATTTTATCTTTCCTAAAACATCAAGAGTTTGTGGATGAATATTTTAGTATATCTCACTATCCCTTTATTTATGGAACCCTTATCTACCCTTTCTACCCTCCTGATCATTTTATTCCACACTTTTTTCTAGTTTAATGGTTATTTTTTATGGCTTTGTAATGCGATGGGGGTGGATTTCGATGGTGGTGGATTGGTCTTATCTCTTTCTACGAAGCATTATGGTTTTTGATTTTGTACTGTATTTGTTGATGAAATCCATAGAGTTTTGGTTTCTAGAATGTTTTTAGATGTTTTTTTCTTCAGTTGGTAGGTTCTGTTACAATATAGTGTTGGTGTGATGGCCTTTCAGGTTTGTTTGGAAGAAGGGTTTAAGATATTATGAAGGTTGTGACTCATTGGCCCATGACCACTTTAAAATCTTCCCTTTAATCTCTGTTCATAAAGCCTTACCTAGTCTTGTATGGTGTAATAGTTTTTAAGAAGGTTTTGGGAGGTTCTGTTCAATTGTATTGATGGTGTTTCAAGAGGCTCAAATGGAAGAGATTTATCTTTCTTTGGGACTTTGATGTTGTTCCTTCATGATAATTTTTTGATGGAATTGGTTATCCAGAATATATTATTATATTTTATGGTTGCTTGATCTGATGATTGTTTGATATTTTAGTAGTGAATATGGTTTGGTCCACATATTTGGAAGTTATCAGTGGTTATCTTCTTGTTTTATTCAACAATGAAAATGGGATATTTTCTGAAAAGTCTCACCAGAACTATGGGATTGAAGATAGTGTGCACTTATCATTTGGTATCATATCATAGTGGGTCATGTTTCTGGATTTTCTTATGGTTTGTGGTGATTATATGGTGCAAGGATCAAAGCACTACTATGGTTGAATGATATTTAATTTTAAAAATTTGAATCATTGGTTTTTTTGTTTTCATTTTTCATTTGTGGTATTTTGGTTGTGGTTGTTAATATATGGTCTATTTTTTTGTTCCCACTAAATTATATAGCGTTTTTTCAAAATTACAAAAAATGGAAGGAATATAGACTAATAATTTTTTAAATCGTACAATAGTGGTTCCTTGATAAAACTAAAATTAGATTCATCATTTTATTAAATTTTTAGTGGTGTAAATTAGTTTTGGACTTATTTTTCTAAAATAAAATGTTCTTTTCTTTTAAAAATTTATTTTAAAATGAAATTATTTTGAATTTAATTTCTAAATGAAATGGTGTATTGTAACCTTGATAATAGTGAGGCCAATGGAGGATCCATTTTGGGTTCCTGGGATCATCATTTTTTGTTTTTTTCATTCATTTACTTTGGCGGTCAATGAACATGTTGATAACCTTTTTCATTTTTACACACTCTTTTTTTTCTTGATACACCATGTTAAACTCAATTTTGGTTAGTATGATAGTGTATATGGTGGTTTGGTATTGTGTTAGTGGATTTCCTAATGGTAAATCTTGTAGATCAACCCTCATTAGCATTGATTTACTCCTTTACTACTTTTGGGAAAATCCCAATTTATGGGTTTTATTTATTCTCTCTTGTATTGAAAATGCTATACTGGGTAGTGATGGGTTTGGGTGTGGTATATATGACACCCATGGTCACTGGTACATGTTATTTATAGTTTTATTTTTTCCTGAGAACATTCTTGGAGTTCTTGGGTGTCGGAGGTTGAAACCTAGAGTTTTGGGGGTGACAGACCAGGGTGCACAGTTAGTACATGGTCTATCAAAAACATATAGAAACTATGTGAGTGGTGCTAAAATTTTAACAATGTGGTTTATCATGGTTTTTCAAACCACATGACACTCGTAAGAAAATTAGGTAGCCTATTTTGGGTGGAAAGTGGCACCTGCACAGTTAGCGCATAGTTTTCCTAACCATGCATCCATACCATATGACCCTGTCTAGATCATTAAAATATGGGAATTTACTATTTTTACCCTATATATTTCTCAAGGTTTTGATTTTATGTTTTATTCCCCCATATTTTTATCTCTTCTCCCTTGGTTTTGGAGATCTTACCCTCCTTCCTTTGTGGATTAACTCTTTTTTTCATGGTGGTTTGGTTTGAGTTTAGTCAATTTATCTTTGATCTATTCTTCCTTTTCCATAATTATTCCTTATTATTCTATTTTTATGGAGTTTTGGAACACTAGGAGTGGTTTTAGAAGGGGTTTTATGGTTATTTTGGTTTTATTTATTTTGGATTAGGTGTGTGAGGCCTTATTCTACCACTTTTGGGTGGTCTTCATCAAAGGTGATGAGCTTTAGGCAAAATCTGAGGTAGTTGAATCAATTTAGGGGAATTTTACATGATAAACCTTTAAAATTATAATCTATTTTGGGTTTTAATGTTTAAATTTCCATTTAAATGATTTATTCTTGGTGCATATTCCATGTGTGATGTGTTCCATGGATTAGTTTGGAAATTTGGTATTAAAAGAGGGGTTTCTAAATGGGTGAGGCTAAGTGTTTGATAAAATAGATCAAAGAGGTTTTTGTGATTTTAAATGGATTTATAAAGTGGTTTCAGAAATGTTATACCTTGTAAAGGTTTTTTTAATTGGTCATGTTTGGTTTAAAAAATGGATTGTGTTATAAATTGATTGATTTGGGAACTTGTTTGTGATGTGTTGGCATGGATTATCATGTTGTCTAACCAAGGTGTGAATGAGTGGTTCTATAAATGACTGTGTGATATTCTTAGGTAGGACCATGTGAGCCTCTATTTTTTTCCAAGGGACCATGATATCCTCGGCGTAGGAAGGCCATGTGAGATTGCATGTTGGTTTCTAATAGATTTTGTAAGCTCTTGGAATTGGGATCAAGGAAGACTACATGATCTTCCATTGCTTACCTAGTTGGAACACTTATTTACTCACTCAGGTTAGACCTAATGGTTATATCCCCTAGGTTCACATTACTTATACAAGTTTGTTTTATGTGCTTTATGAATTTTCTTAGTTCCATTTCATATGATGACATGTATGATGACCATTTTTTTGTTTTCCATTTATATGATGTTGACACTATACTCAATTTGATTATGAATTTTTTATTATGTTTGATTATTTTTTATGGGTGGATTTTTTTATTTAGTTGATCCATGTTTGAAACTTGTTTTGGAAACCCATGTTTTTTAAAAGGTAAACCAAATGGATTTTTAATGTTTACTTGAAAATTGGTTATTTTCAGTGGTTTTTAGTTTTAAATTTTTTTTAATATAATTTATTAGTTTCATGGGTGAAATCCTTAAATATATTCATAGTGGTATCCTAATAGTATTTATACCTCACACCCTTTTTAGTCCATTTTTATGGCATTTTCAAAATTCATTTCATTGGACATAGGGAAATATAAGGGAACCATGTTACAGGGTGGATCTTATTGATTTCCTCTATCTTGTGTTTTGTGGATGGGACATGGTCTCACAATGATGGGATCATGTGGAGTCATTTTTTTATTTTGTACCTGATGGTTTATACTTGGTACTTGTTTGTCACTGCACCCTTTTCTTTTCAATTGGATTATTTATTTTGAGATACCATGTATATATCCTATTATGGAAGGCTATGTTCTTGATGTATTTCATTGTTTATGGTATCTTATTATCTTACTTTTTTGACTCTAATAATATTGGTTTGGCCATCCTGTTTTAATGGATGGTTCATGCGAGTTTAACTATGGTGAAATTATTCTAAGTGATATTTTTTTGTTCCTGGTGCTTGTCATCTTCCCGTGGTGATTGGGAACATGCTTCCGACAGTGTGGTGGGATGGCTTAGGTGATTAGTTAGGATGACCCGGTTTTTTTCATTACATAATGGTATCAATGGGTTTTTATTTCTGAGTCACTAGTATTTGGAGATAGGATCTTGGATACTCAGAAGGTAGGAATGTGGGAGTTCCTAAACAACTCTTCTTCGTATTGAACCTTAAGTTTCCATATATGGTTTGAGATTGTGGATATGTTTTTAGGCTAATTTTGGGTTGTTTTATGAATATTCCCCTTCTTGTTGAAGTTTATTGGATTCACGGGGGAGTGGTGCCGGCTCTATTTTCATGAAGGGATCTCAGGTGCAATCATAGGATTACAAAGTTGGAGGATCTCATCCTTATATAAAGGGGGATTCACACAAGGGTAAGAAGACTTATATTAGGTCAAAGCTAGGTAAAATCCATGAAGTGGAGTTAATTCTAGAGGACTCAATATTTGTGCCATACACCATTCAAGGTATGGTGTTTATTTCTTCTTTTGTGGAATCAGATTTATTTTACATAGTCACATCCCATTATTTCATTTCAATTAAGCTAATTGATGCCTTGGGTTTGAACGATGAGTTAATTCCTTATGTCATGGATTTTATAATCTAGTTGGGTAATAATATGGAGTAAGGTTTTAAGTTCCCTGAGTGTCTTGTTTTGGTATCTTTCATGGAGCTCATTTGAGATATTCTTGTTTTGGACTTGGATGTGTTCGACCTCATTATTAGAATGGATAGGTTTATTATCTTTAAGGTGTTAGTTGACTGTTATCACCGTAGGGTACAATTATTTACTCCTAACAGGAGCACCGACATCTTCTAGAGCGAGTGGTATCTATGATTGGGGAGGGAAGGACCAATTGCTTATCAGTTAGGGTTTATCTTACACCAGTTTTCTGGGTTGTTATTTGAGGCTGTTGAGAATCATTCCTTAGGTAAACTTCTAGTGGTCATGGAAAATTACACATATGTGTTTCCAGAGGATTTAACAAGACTTTCAAACTAGTGATAGGTCGAGTTTACTATCAATCTACTCCTTGGGATGAGCTCGATTTCTATGTTGTCTTATCAGATGAATCTGGACAAGCTGAAGGAGATTAAATTTCATCTAGAAGATCTTGAGGGAAAGTGTTTTATTCACCCCAACATGTCACTATGAGATTTTATAGTGATACTTGAAAAGAAGTAGGATGGTATCCTTCAAACTTGTATAGACCACTTTAATATTAACCAAGTGATGGTAAAGAATGAAAACTCATTGTCCAAAATTAATGATCTATTTGATCAACTCAGAGGAGATCGTTGGTTTTCAAAAATCTACTTGAGATTTTGGTACCATCAGATGAGGGTTCAGAAATAGGATGTTCCAAATACCTCCTTTTGAAATTCTTAAAGACATTTTTAGTATTTGGTTATTCTATTTGGTCTTACCAATGCTCCAAATGTTTTCATGTCACCAATGAACTGAATCCTTCATTGAATTTTGTTATCCTTAGTGGTTGTGTTTGTAGATGACATATTGGAGTATTCCAAGACAGAGGAGGAGTATAAAAACTACATGGATGTTGTTTTGGTTGTTTTTAGAGAGAATCATCTATATAAAAAGTTTTAAAAGTGCTATTTTTGGATTTGGGAAGTGAATTTTTAGGGTCATGTGTTTTCTGAGGAAGGAGTTTCAATAGACCTAGAGAATGTTCGAGCGATCATGTCTTGGTAGCATCCCAATAATTTTTTTAATATCCAAAACATTCTGGGATTTTTTGGGTATTATAGGTTTTTTTCTAGGACTTCTACAGGATATCTTATCCCTTGAAGTCTCTAACTAGAAAATGAGTGAGGTTTAAGTGGCATAAGAAGTTCTAGATCACTTGTTATCATTTTTTGACCCATTTTACACCTAATATAGTTTTGATTCTAGAGGATCCTATGAGAGTTTTTATAGTGTACTATGATGCTTCCGGTGTGGGTTTAGGGTGTGTGTTGACGAAGAATGACTATTTGGTGGCCTATAGATCATGGAAGCTATGCCCACATGAGTGGAATTTCCCCACCCATGGCCTGGATTTGTAAATTCTAATGCATACACTAAATACCTGGTGTCATTTCCTCTTTGGGGAATGTTTCAAAATGTATTTGGATCATAAGATCCTAAAGTACATTTCGACATAGAGGGACCCTAATCTATAGAAGAGATGTCAGATAGAGTATCTTCAAACTTTTGATTTTGTTATTACACATAAACATAGGAAGGGGACTATGGTTACTAATTCCTTGAGGATGAAGTTTCCTGTGAAGTCAGTTTAGGAATAAAATGATGAGGGGGGGTCCGATGATCTTCTTTGCTGATCTGAGACTAGAGGTGCAAGTGGATTTAGGTAATTTATTATTATCCAGTGAATAGATTACACCCTCTCTCATTTAGCAGGTTGGGACCAATTATGTGTCTAACCCTGATTCCCAGTATATTAGTAGTGCTTTAAATGGTGGGGAGACATTGACTGATTTGCCTTAGTCTCCCAATGCCTATCTTCATTTATGGAAGTGTATGGTTTCTCTATTGAGATTGAAAAAGTAGGTGATGCATGAGGTGTATCATTATAGTTAGTCCATTCACCCAAGGGTGACCAAGATATTTTATACCTTGAGAGGTTGGTATTGGTGGCCTAGGATGAGACGTCCCAATGAGGGATTTGTTTCCTGATGCTTCTTAGCAAGGGGATCCAAGAAGAACATCATAGACTAGTCGGGTTGTTGTAGCCACTTCCCATGCCTATGTGGAAGTGGGAAGAGATATATATGAATTTTTTGATTGGGAAACCTCATACTGAGAGTGAGAAAGATTCCATGTGGGTGATTTTTGATCATTTTAAAAAATCAACCCATCAGAGAATCAAAGAAGGTAGAGTGCCACATACATCTATATGATCAAGATGTTTTTTAGATTCATGGAGTGACCTAGATGATAGTGTAATATTGGGATTCCCATTTTACATCTTGATTTTGGAAGGGACTCTTGGAGGCTTTGGGAACCCAGTTGAGGTTGAGCACCGCATATCACCCACAGACAGATAACCAATTTGAGCGGACCATCAGACTCTCCATGAAATATAGTTGGTATGTGTTCTTTATTTTAGTGGTTAATGGGAAAGGAACTATCCATTTTCCATGTTTTCATATAATAATATCCATCAAGCCTTAATCAATATATCCCCATTTCAGTAATTATATAAGAATTCATGATAATACCCTTTGTGTTCAGACAAGGTGGGAGAGAATTCTTTGGTTTGACTAAGCTTCATCCTAGGGACGACTGAGATAGTACAACTGATTCAAAAATAGATACCAATATCTCATAGATTATAGAAGACATATGTTGACCATCATAATTATCCATTGGAGTTTCAGGTTGTTGATTAGGTGTTTCCCCAATAATTAGTTCATTTCAATTTCCATCTCTTGGGAAAGAAGTGTAAGTTGGCATTATATTATGTCAAGTTGTTTCATGTTATGGATCATATTAGTAAGGTATCCTATAGGTTGGATCTACCACCATGTATGAACTTGATTCATGACCTCTTCCACGTCTCCCATATGAAGATATTCCATCTAGACCCATCTCATGTGTTGGAGTGGGAATATTTGGAGTTAGAGACTAATGCCATCGTAGTGGAGCAGTCTATTCATATAATGGATGGTTAGAACATGATTATACATGGTAAGGTTACCCCATTGGTCCGTGTACTCTAGAATCATAGAGGAAATATACATGATAAATGGGAGTGGGAATGTTGGGTGATGGGGAAGTGGCCTCACATATTTTCTTATAGTGAAGACTGAAGAATTTCTGGGGGAATAAAGTGGTATGGTGGGGTGTTTGCAACACCCACTATGTCACTAGTATGTCTTATTTTTATTTTTATTTATAATTGAGTGTGTTATTGGTGTTCCTGGGTTCCATAGGATGAAACTGTGACTTTTTGGGGTGATAGACCAAGGCGTATAGTTAGTGAACGATTTTTCCAAACCAAGAAAAAGCCATGTGAGGGGTGTTGTAGTTTTGATAGTGTGATTTTTCATGATTTCGGAATGGTTTTTCAAACTATGCTACATCTTTGAGAAAATCATGCAACCTATTTTGGGTGTATAGTGGAGACTACACAATTGGAACATGGTTTTCCTAACTATGTGACCATGTCTAGATCATTAAAAATCTAAGAATTTATCATTTTACCCCTATAGATTTCTTAAGGTTTAGGGGTTCTTTTTTATTCCCCCATGTTTGAAGATTTTATCCCTTAGCTAGGGTGATCTTCCCCTTCTTCCTTAGTGGATTTAATCTTAATTTATTTGTGTATTGGCTTGAGGTAAGTTGATTTATCTTTGATTTCTTCCTTGTTTTCCCTTTTCATACCTTGTTCTTTCATTTTTATCGAGTTTTAGAACACTAGAGGTGGTGTTGGAAGAATATAGGGTTGTTTTGGAGATTTTGGTTTTATTTATTGTGTATTATGTGTGTAAGTCTTTATTTTAGCTCTTTCTATTGGCCTTCATCAAAGGATACGAGCTTGGATCGAATCCAAGTAAGGTGCCTCTATTTAAGGGCATTTTCCATGACATGAATTTAAATTTATAATTAAATTTGTTTTTTATTATTTAAATTTTCCTTAAAATTATTTATTATTGATTTGTATTCCATGTTCAATGTGTTCCATTGATTATTTTGAAAATTTGATATTAAAAGAAAGGTTTTCCAAATGGGTGTGTCTTTTATTCCCACCAAGTGTTTTATAAAATGGATCAAACAGGTTTTTGTTATTTCAAAGGGATTTATAAAGTGGTTTTAGAGGTGTTTCACCATTGAAAGTTTCTTTTTTTAATTGGTAATGTTTTTGGATCAAGGTTCTTTTTATAATGGATTGGTTTCATAACTTTCTTGGGATGTGTTGGAATGAAGTAGCATGTGGTCTAACCAGGATGTGAGAGAGGGGTTGTATGAGTTACCATGTGATACTTTGAGGGAGGACTTTGCGATCCTCCTTTTGTTTCCAAGAGATCATGTGATCCTTTGGGTATGAATATCATGTGGGCTAACATGTTGTTTTCCGAGAGACTTTGTGACCTCTTAGAATTAGTCCCATAGAATACTATGTGAGCTTCCATTTCCTATAATGCTATCACACTTGTTTAATCACTAACATTTGACCTAATGGTTAGATCCCCTAGGTTCACATTACTCATAACCATTTGGTTTATATGATTTATACATTTTATTAGTTCCATTTCATGTAATGATTTGTATTATTCCCATTTATTCATTTTCTATTTATGTGGATTTATGTTGTTGATGATATTCTCACCCTAATTATGACCTTTTTCTTCTAGTTGAGCATGTTTTTCCTAGTATTTTGTTTTATTTACTTGATCCATGTATGATATTGTTTTTGGAAAACCATATTTGTTTTGAAAAGGAAAAATAAAGGGATTTTTAAATACTTAGAAATTGTGTATTTTCAAAGTGGTTTTCAATTTTGAAATTGTTTTAAAACTTGTTTATTGGCCTCATGGGTAAAAAGATTACATATATTAATGGAGGTATCTTACTCGGATTTGCACCTAACACCCTTTTTGGGACCTTTTTGAGTGTTAACAGATTTTATTTTGTAGGACAGAGTTTAAGTCATGGGTTCCATGTTCCTTATTGGATATTTTTTATTACCACCTTCTGGTGTTTTGTGTAGGAAACATAGTCTCATATGGATGGACTAATGAGGAGTTTTTTTGGTATTCTGTACCAGATGGGTTGTACTTGGGCCTTATTTCGCATTGTACTCTTTTATTTTCAGTTGGATTGTGTATTTTGAGATACTATGTATATGTACTATTATAGAATGATTGTTTATTGATGTATGTCACTATTTATGGTATCTTTATATCTTATTTTGTTGACTCTGATAATATTGGTTTGGCCACCATATTTTAAGGGATGGTTCATGTTGGTTTAACAATGGTCAAAATCATTCCCAGAAGATAGTTGTTTATGATAGTTCTTGTTTCTAGCCTATGAGGATTGGAAACCTAATTTAGGCCATGTGACGGGATAACTCGGGTGATGGGTTAAGTCAACCCAGGTTGTTTCATTACAGTGGATCTATTTTAACAACTAGATTTTTTGGGGGGAATCTATCTCATTTTTTGTAGTGGAATGGTTTTTCTTAGGGTTTTGTTTCTCTTTCATTTTTTATTTAATCTGTAGTTGATGTTTTCTTCCCTCTCATTAGTGGTTCTTTGTGGTTTCATATTTCATGAATTTTGGATGTGATTCATGGTATATGTTCCATTTGATAATTCCTTAAATATGGATTCAATTTCTAGTTTCATTTCATTGTAATGAAAGTATTTATGACAGTAATTTGGGCATGTTGTGTTTTTTAATCACACTAGAGTATGTTTTTTTGCTAGAGTTGGTTCAGTTCAATGTGGTGGTGGAATGTTAATTTATATTATTTTGTTTTTTGTGAAGTTTCACTTTACTTCAATATTTCTTCTAGTATATAACAATGGGGTTTTTATGAATATGTAGTATTTATGGTGAAAATAAAGCGTGTTATGTTGATGGTGAGTAGATTTAGGTGATTGTGTGGCTTATGTTGGGAAATAGAGGCAATGTTATGCTCGAGGCATTTACCCCTACACTTGAGTTTATTAAATTTCCTTTCAAATCATCACTAGTGTTTTAAAAATTTTAATTTTAAATTTAAAATATGGCTTTGTTTCTAAATTTAAATTAATTATTTTTTGGTTGATTCCCTTGTGTGGGTTCCCAATTGATCTATAAAACTAGTTTTTTTAAAAGACTCAAAAAAGGATTGATGGATGACTCTTAATTCAAGGATATTCAAGGGACCAAGGGAGGTACCCATTTTTAATTGTAATTAAGTGTAAGGCTTTTTTATAATCTTGACTCCTGGGTGTGATCTATGTGTTTTAGTGAGTTTGTTTGAGTAATCATAAACATGTTCTGATTAGAGATGATGATACCCATAGAATTAGTGTAAAACATTGATATTTATTGAGTTATGGGTGAGACCATTCACCATTATCATTTGGCCATTTTTTGATATTATTTTTGTATTTTTTGGCATCTTTAAATCCTATAAGCGTGCCTTATTGATTGAACAAAGTAGATAAGATGGGTGAAAGTCCTAGTGATATTTCAATCAATGGATAAGGATAGAATTAGGGTAATAGTATCTGTGTTATGATGATCTATGGTTGGGATGTAGATCATGGCATAGGAACAATGTGGGTTACCATCCTCTTTCAAAGTTTTTTTCTTTTGTGGGATAGAACTGTAATGACCAAAAGTTTCATTAATGAAAAATCCCTCTTGATCTTATTAAATGTCTCTTTATATAAAATGTTTTTATAAGATGTCAAATTCTTTGGTTTTATGTTAATATTTTTGACCGTTGTTAATATATCTGTTGAACAGTGATCACATGATTAGAATAAATATAGGACCTTAACAAATCCAATTTACTCAGACAAAAGAAGTGAGGGTCTCATCCAGTAGAATTGCCCCAAACAAAGCCCATTTTTTGGAGCTCAGAAAAGAGGTGGCATCCTTGGGCTTCTCCCTTTACCAAGCCCAATCTGAGCTTCACCATGTCAAGCTCGAACGGGGCCGTCTACGGGAAAAGTGGAAGTTGATAGAGATTACCACTCGAGCGATGTTATCCGAGCCACCCCAAGAGTCTATCACCATCTCACACCTTACCCTTAGGTCTTATGCGGCTGTTTTAAGGGGTTATGTAACAAATAAGTAGTACTATGTTCATGTACATTATTTTTTTATATAATAATGAATGTAATTTCTAGTCATTTTTGATACATTGTAAATAGTTGTTAAAGTACAAATGGTGTTTTTAGATATTATTTAATTAAGAAGTCTATTTTATTAAATTAAGGGACATTTGAATTAAATAATATTTTAATAAAATAATAATAATATTATTAAATTAATTTTTATTAAATATAAATGGTCTTATAATTTTATGAATGAAATTAAAATTTTATATTAAGGTTTGAAATCCATTTCTGTCAAAACCCGTGAATTTTCGATAAATGTTGGTTTTTATTTTAAAAGTGAAAATTAACATATTTAGAAATTTTTTTTAGATAAAATAAATGTCATTTATGGAATCAGGATGTCGAAATTATCCAACGGTGAATTTTTCATAATTTTCTGAGACAATCAAATTTTTGGGTAAAAATTAAATACCATTTAAATATATAATGTCTTTTATGACATCAAAATGACCCAATGGTGATGTAATAAAATACCATGATCCTTATGTTAGGACAATATATGTTTTATCATTAAAATAATGTGATTTTGGGGTTTTTTGAATTACTTTTCAAAGCATTAATGGACCCCTCAAGACATATTCAGCACTTTGCCATTTTAAATTAATTTCCATGGGAGTGTGACTCACCTCCACATAAGAAACCTTATTATTTTAAGAAGTTAGGAATTGGGACTTATAAAATATTGTTTTCATCTTCCCTTTTCCAAAAACCATGGGCAAAAACCATGTGATGGTTTGTGGTTTGGATTAATTTAATGTAAGGGGACCCAAACCTAAATAATAAAGAATTCCCTCACCTTTCCTATATAAACCCAACCAAGATCCCACTTAATCCCCACTAAAATCCATTGGAGTTCGTCCAAACTCTGACCTAATCTATCTAGAATCCTCCCAAGGTGCCCCAAGCTCCCAAGAAGCCTCTCACAAGCCTCTCTCTAGCCTTTGGAATCACACTTCCATGTAAGGGTTTTTTCTTCCTTTCTCATTTTTGTCAATTTTCTTTAAGTTGTATTGATCTTTTAATTTAAATTATGAATTTTGGGGTATGGTTTCACACCTCCCCCATAATTCCCTCTTATTGTTTTAATGATGGGATACCCCTTTCTCTCTCACTAAATTCCTAACATGTACACCCGTTACTATGCTGAAATTCCGAAAGGAACTTCTCTCTCTTCTTTTACATTCAAGCAATAATTTTGTATCATGAATATAAATTCCGTTACAATTGTTGGTAAATGTATCTATATGACCTCATTACTGTCCATTACATGTAAATATGACAAGGAACCCATTTATCTCTCATCAACCACTTTTTATGAATTCTTATGTCACGCCGTTACGCTGCCGAAATCGCACTAATTTTCTAAGCCAATGCCATTGTGTAGTGGACACCATGCCCATTTCTCCATCAAGGGTATCCACCTTTATGCACCTTTAATAATTGATTACAAAGTTTCATGTATGAATTACACATTCCATTATCGTGGAATAAATGTTTATGTTTTATGAATCCATGTTTTATGATCCATGTGACACACTTATGCATGAAATGAAATGTTTAAGAAGGGTGCGCCCTTATAGCGCTCCAATGCATTGGGTAAAGTATAGTATCATGATACATCATGTGAAATGAGTGTTTACTCATGATAATTCAAGTGCAACGAGGTTTTACTCGTGCTTCATGTGCAATGAGGGTTTACTCATGCTTTATGTGCAATGAGCCTTGGCTCATGCAAATTCCATCTTAAGTGTTGTTTCCACATTTCCATGTTATGATTATCATGCTTTACCATGCCTTTATGTTCATGTTTCTTTTATGCTATATTGATATGACTATTGTCTAACATGTATTGTACTCCTCATGTTATTCCATGTGTACTCCCTTACTGGGCTTTATAGCTCACCCTTTTCTTATGCATGTCCTCAGGTTATCCCATGCAATGCTAAGTACGAGGGAATGTAGTGGTCATGTAAAGGAAGTTTTCAATAAAGATGTTGTATTTCATGGTTTAAGTTTTTATGTAATGATCCTAAGCCCCAAAGACACTAAACCTCTAGATCTTATTTGTTGTATCAATTGAATTTTTATGTAATAAATCATGTTTAAGTTGTAATAAAAAGCAGGGTTGTCATAAGAAACACCAGTTATATTTCCTATGAGAGAAGGTTTTATTTAACAGTGAACCAATAACACAGATTTAACATCTAAGATAGCCTTAAGTATCTATATATGACCCATATGGGGAGGATAAATTAGATGGAACCCCCATTGATCATGATTTCACTTGTTCTTTCTGAAATATATTTTAATGTGTTCTTGTACATAGATATTATGGAGAACTAATGGTAGTTCAATTCCAAGTATTTCTCTTCCTTCTACATGTCTAGATGTAGTGAAAAGTTATATTTTCATCTTGAATGAAAGGATGACTTGATTTATAGAAGTGGTGGTACCTACCTTAGAGTAGGTTTATCTTCTATCAATATTCACCTAGTAAGACCATGGAGGTGGTATATAAAATGTTTATGATGAAGTCAATATTTCATATGAAAGATCAGTGTGCAATCATTGTATTGTAAGACCATGTAGTGGGATTCATCCCCTGTGATGACTTTTGATACATGGTAAAGATCTTGAGGTACTCTATGGGTAGTCTAGTTGATAGTTCAAATAAGGACTAGATAGATGACATGGGGAAGAGTGTGTGTGATAGGAATTTCTTTTTTGTTTGTTTGGTTACTATTAATTATTTTTCCATTTGATTTATCATGGGATTATTGTTATATTGGTATTTTTTCTTCAGTTCCTCTTTGAGTTACCTTTTTATTTTTCATTTGATTTTGATATTTTTAATTGATGGTTGACCCTATTTTATTTCATATTGTTGGTATTCTTGATATAATCATTTTTTCCTATGATATTTTTGGATTTTGTTTCTTGACAGGATATGAAAGGACTAATAGTTTATGTGGGAATATTATAAGTGATTCATTATGGATTTTGGTGAGAACGTTTTATGGCAATGTTTATTGATAAAAGAGAGACCATGTAGTATATGTAAATACCCAGGTTTTCCCTTGGTTATAAATTAATTCATTCTTGTGTTTTATATTCACATTCATTAAAAAGGTTAGAATGATAAATCTATCATAGTAAATTATCTTCGAAAAAATTTATGACTATTATATTGATATAGGTACATTGTGTTTGAAGGATATATACCATAAAACCTTTAACTCATATGATGAGTTTTTGTCTATATAGTTATATATGATTGGTGTAAGTCATAAGGTAAGACATGAATAAATAAATGGAATATCATATGCCTTAAAAAAGGGATATCTTAAATCATATTATAAATGATAATATACTACTTCTTAATGATAAGTGTTATCATTTAAATCTTTATACATTGGAAATTATAAATGAACTATTTATTAAAATGAAACACATCAATTTCCCATGGATGAAGGTTGTCTTTGATGTAACAACATGCACTAACTCTTAATATATGAGTTAATGTATGAACACTTAAGAAGAATACTTTAGGTCTCTATATAAATAGATAATACCGATTCAATGGGTATATGATACTCTTTTAATAAGCTACCTGAAATAACCTCATCATGTAACTCTCTTCCACTTCACTAATAGCTTTTATGAGGAACTAGCATGTTGTGGGGGGGAAATTGAATTCTACTCGAGAATCAAATGATTTAACATAACACATGGAAACCTCTAAAGGGTAGATGTATTTCTAATGTGTCTCATGTGATCTTTATTAAGTACACAAGATTAAGATAGATATAGAGATCATATTTCTTGAAAGGTACACAGTTTCACCATTTTATAGTATGCATGATTTATTTTTATTAAATGTAAGGTATTGGATTTATATATTTTTTCCCTATGTGTTTAATGGGTGTCATTATGTCTTTTAAATCTAAATAGTGGTATCAAATCCTTGCCATACTTTTTTATTTGTAAAATCATGTTACCCCTGGCCTCAAGGACTTTATATTTTTATTATTATCAGGATAAAAAATCTTTTTAATCGGGTTGAGAGGGAACCATTACATTACATGTGGGCACAAAGGCATAATGGAAAAGAATATTACTTTTCCTAAAGGCACAAATGGACCAATTGTCCAAACTATAATTACTCCTTCCACCTTCTTGTTATTATTCTTTTCCAAATCATCACTCATGATGTTGTGCCTTCTGTTCTTCATTTCCACTCCACACAATGGCCTTTGTTAACATGCTTTTAAGTTGATCATTGCTACTAGTGACTGATCTCTACCAAGATTACCTACCTGCATCCATCTGACCCTACCAGTGACTATATTTGCAACATATTGCCTTATATAAGTGATAAGATATGTGTGTGGCCCAAAGGCCCAATAATGACGGCATGGAGGCCAAGTGGCTCAAAGACTTTTTTAAATGGACCAAAATCCCAATTTAGAAAAATAGTATTACTACTATAGTACCCCTTATAATACATGCTATAGTACTTGGATTAGTTCTACATAACTGCTATACAATAATATAAATCATTTTCCCATATTTGAAATCATAATACCTATCTTTTTATCTATCATGAAATATGATTGATAATTTTGTTCCACCAAATTGAGTATAAATATAATGACTCATTATAAATTCCTTGAGTTTGTATTAGTTATAGCATACAATATTGGGATATTG
The DNA here is from genome assembly GCA_963277665.1 of Viscum album. Lineage (NCBI taxonomy): Eukaryota > Viridiplantae > Streptophyta > Magnoliopsida > Santalales > Viscaceae > Viscum > Viscum album. The sequence continues at coordinate 1,946,793,905 of OY728148.1, forward strand.
AATTCAATGATGACAATGTGTTATGGTTTCAAAATAGATCTTTGTATCACCTTAGTGATATCAATGTGGATCATAAAATTTGATTAACACATAAGGATTACACTACAGATATGTAAGGGTTACACTATTTATATTCATGGGTTAAGATATTTAAGGTTATTTCATTTTCTCTATAAGAGGAAAATCCTTACATTAACCACTTATCATAAGTGATGAGAGGATTATCAATCCTAAAATACGACTGATAGCACTTAAATGGATTAAGTGCCATAGCCTATCAATTGTGGTTTATGATTCCTAATATATTATTAAATACATTTTCAAAAGAAAATATGGGTTTTCTTAAAATTCAATTATGAATTTAATTATATAATTTATAAATTTCATATAAACTATAGTAAAACATATTTTTGGATTTTTAATAATTTTTTAAAAAATTAAGTCGCTTAATTATAAATTGTTTATAATTAATTAATTAATTGTTTATAAAACATTTATTAACAAATATTATATAATATTAAATATTAATGATGAAAATCCCTTTTCAAACTTACATGGAATAAAAATTTAGTTATAAATTATTTATATGGAATTTGTAAGTGTAATTTATAAAGAGTTAATTAATTAAAAAATTAGGCTATATATAAATGAATTTATATATAAAATTATGAATTAATGAAAATGTTAAATTTGAACTGTTCAAATCAAAGGTTATTTATTTAAATAAATTATTTAAACCATAAAAAAATATTTTTGATAAATTATTTGATCAAAAATTTAAATAATATTGAATATGTAATATTTAGATTTTGTAAAATGATTACATAATAAAAATTGAAATATAAAATGTTTATATTTCATTAAATATCATATATTTAAAGTAAATGAAATATAATGAAAAATAAGAAGGAGTTTATATTATGTAATAAATATAAATTATTTATATTATGTAATAAATATAAATTATTTATATTTAACTAATTATATAACATCATAATGAGTGGATAATTAATATTTTTTATTTATAATTAGTATTATTTCAGAATTATTCATAAATGTTTATCTCATGATTAAAAATGTGAATTGTTCATTCATTTAAAAGGAATTATCTACTTTATTCAAATATATTATTTTAATATTATGAATGTTTAAATTATTTAGTTTAAATTGTTAAAAAATCTCTAGTTATTAGAATACAAGCATATATGTATTTACATTCTAGTTATGCCAATGGATATAGTTTTCTTTTTCCATGACTTTATATTGTATTATTTTATTAACTTTAAATAAGTATTTAATTTTTATTTATACATATTAGGTGCTAGGATTATAACATAATTAAGATATCTATTTAGTAAAATATCCCTTGGTAGAGGGAATTCGGGTCAGACTTCTCACTGTTCAACAAGCTTATTCCTTATTCTATAAAATCAAGGTTTTACTATCTATGACTGCATGATTACTCATGTAGAGATTATCGATTTTATATAATTATAATAATTTACATGAAATGGTTTTATGTAACATATTCATGGGATTCATTTGGATTTGTATGAATATATTTGGAGTTCTATTTGGTTTAGTAACACATGCTTGTGTAAATTGTTACACATTAACATGGTTTAAACATAATGATTTGGTAGAAAGAATAGTATTTCAAAATAAATCACTAGAAATGTGTATACGTGTAAATTTAATAACATGAGATAAGATGATGATTTTAAATCCTTGAAAATAATAATTGTTGGATTCCTTCCAAAGCAAACCTTTTAAAAACCACGATCATTCAATATAGGTGACCCTTACCATTAGGTGCTCATGGATTATCATGTGTATGGAATTCAAGCAATAAGGTGACCCTAACCAGTAGGTGGATTATTATTGGTATTATCATTGGGTTACACTTACTAAGAAATTCTAAAAATAGAATAAGCGAGGAATCATATAGAGTGAATCCACATAATGTATTTGGGTAAAGAGTTTTCCACTTAGCTATCCATGATTAATATATAGTATAATTGAAAATAGTTTTCTACAAGACATATTCATGGATTATTTATGTGATACCAAATGGTATCCATGATGAAATAGGGGTCTTGGACCGATAATGGGTATGATGAGTTCAAAATGGGTCATTATTTTAGTGGGAGCACATTTAATAGAATAAATTATTAAATGAATGTAAAACATGATACTCATATGGTAACATATTTGGTTACAGATAAATTTTATCATCATCATAATCATTAAAATTAACTTTGAGATCAAAACTATCAAAGGATATGCTTAAATTAAACAATTCCTAATACTAGTAACTTAGGAAATGTTCTTAAGGAAAACTTTTATATGTCCGAGAAACCCCTTACTGAGTAACCAAGTGTTTAATTTGTTCAAAAAGTGAATCTAGATGATTTTGAGATGAATATAATCATTCAATTTAGGTATCAATGAATTTTTTTCATGGTGTCCTAAGTAATTTTAGCCTCCACTCATATTCTAAATATGATTGAGTGTTATAAAGACTTTGAGAGATTAAATATTTCTTATAAGGATCGATTTGGTTAAAGAATTAATCCAATTTTCATAGAAGGAAAAGTTCTAAAATTTATAACAAGTTTAATAAAATTTTACCTAATATTCTCAAAGTGTTGAGAATATATTAACTAACCATTCTATTTCTAGGTTTTGGTGCTGCGTTGATAGTACCGATAGGTAAAAGTCCAAACTAAAATAAGAAAATTTAGTTGGAAAGTCCAACAACATTTCTTCAAGTAGCCAATATAGGTAATTGGAACCTATATGTGTTACCAGTGAGGAGGGGTAATGATTCCATAGTATATTATTATACATAATACCTTAAGGAGTTTAGGAAACTCCATGTAATATACATGCGATGTACCAGTGTTATAGAAATTGATTCTTTACTTCCAAAGGGTATATGTTACTAAATGTATAATTTACAAGTTATGTAAATATATAGGATTTCTAAATCATTATAATAATTGATAATTCTTTTAGTTTTAATTCAAGTGATAGAGAAAAGAGTTGTTACGTGAATTATTTGAATATAGAAAAGTTTATCAAGCTCAAATGGATCTAAGTAAAGGATGTGTATAGTTATATCATTTCACTTATATGATAACAGATGTTTTTTTATTAATTTTTTATAAAAAATATGAGATAATTAATTCAATACATATGGTATATGATTCATATGATTCTATAACTTGTTTTCAAAATGAGATAAGTATAAAAAAATCATCTAAATGTTTGTTAAAATGTGATGGATTCATATTTGACCACCATAAGAGGAATATTTTAAAAAACAATATTATTTTCATGAAATTTGTACATACACTTAGAATACCATATATGATATTGAAATAATAGTTTGTTTGTTAAATATTATTATTATCAGAAAACAAGAGTTATTTTCATAACACAAAGTAGTTTTTGTATCTTATAATGATATTCTTAAGACAATATAATGTCTAAGAGACTAGTGGGAGTATGATTGTAATTAAATAAGTTAAATTTTAACCAATAAAAGGTAATTACTATCAAAATTAAAATTAAATTTAACTTAATATCTTGTAATATTTTAGGTTATGTAGAGAAATAGAAATGAAAAGAATTAAATTTAGTTTCCATAGTAAAATGAATGTCACATTATCCTAAAAGATTTTAGGATGTGCTGGTAAGTAATAATTTAAATAGTTAGATTATCTATAAAAATATTTAAAGTAAATTTTTAATAGAATTATTTCCTAATAATGATTATGATATTTTTAGAAAGTGTTATATATACAATAGAAGTTAACATTACAACATGTGAAGTTATATAGGTACTTTTAATTCATTATTGGAGTTAAAGATTAGGAATATGATTTTGAAATCTCACCATTATTCAAATTGGATTACTTCCTTAATGTTACCCACAAAATCATTTAGTGGGAGAGTTTTATCAAATGGTTACATTAAGATGTGATAATAATTACATATAGAATTTATAAGTTTAAAAAAGCCCTTAAAAGTTAAGTAAACATAAGTATACTCTAATAGTCTATCATATGTGATATATTATATAGATTATTATGTATGGTTTGGTTAATTATTCTTAATGTATTTTGAGAATATTAAATGTATCATGTTGTATAAAATGAGATCCCCACTTTATCATTCTTTCAAATTGTGTGAATATATGTATATATTGATATATATCGCGTGAAGTGTAATGATAATTAGACTCTCAAAGTATTATTTTGAGTTCTACCTAACTAATTTTCATCATGTAGTACTATAGTTTATAATGAAATGTTAATTTTAGTGTGATTACAATTCTTATATCATAATACAAAATATGATCATGATGTATAAAATGGGTTTTTTGTGCTGGATGACCCACAGTGTATACCACATCGAGTTCTAAATACTATTTCTTTGGTATACCAGGTTTGTATGGGTCATATTTTGAGTAACCGGTACTTGAGGTTAGTGATATACCTAACATGAAATATTTCATGAATTAAAACGTTTCTTATGAAATATTATGTATTTTCTAATCCGGGGGTGTTTGGGTATGTTGTTGATCATGTAATTTGTTGGATATTAACTAAGATGGGATTTTTTCTCTCCTATGATGAGTATAACATCTAATACCTTGATTGAGATATATTTAGGAAGTGTAAAAATACAACTAGATAATACATATTATATGCTTATCTATTTGGGTGAGGGACATGTGACGTGATCAACCATAAAGCTGAATGATATGTGAAGTATTTATCAACAAAGTCAACTATACTTAGAGAATCAATAATATATGACTAGTTCATATGGGATTTATATACTTTTTTCACATGGTTTCTCAGTGACTTGGATAAAGGGACCACATGAGAATGCATGCTTACATATGATGCAACTATTGGACACTGATATAGAGATACATGTGTTTGATGGAGATCATGATAAATACCTTTGTAAATTTAAGAGAACTAATGCTTTGATAGAGGCTTATATTTTCTTCAATTTATAGATATTATGATTCATATTGATTGTCAATGCTACAAAGTCCCATGGGGTCACACTTTTTGCTTGTCTTAATGGAGATTGGGCTTGAGTCATAGAGCTATTTTAATTTTTTAGAGTTAAAACAAAAGAGTTTTAGAGGTGTATAAGGTGTTATATACGATATGATACATGGGGAAGTTAATGATATATTTTCAAAAGTGTTATAAAAGGAATATTAAAGTATTTTTAGATATGTATTGACACATTATTATATAATACATAGTATAATGAAAGATAGCATAAAGACTATGTGGATTAAGTGCAAGTGGTATATTGTAGGAGATATTCCTTAAATCCTTTAACTTGTATGATATGATTTTTTTCCATAGCACTTCATATGATTGGTGAAAGTCATAAGGTAGGACATGCATAAAAAATGCATATTGTATGCCTTTATAAAGTAATTTTATAAAGCATATAATAAGTAACAATATACCACTTCCAAATGATAGGTGTTATCGTTTGAATCTTCTTATATTGGATATCATAAATAAACCATTTCTAAAGAAAAAATTAATCGGGTTAGCATGGAAAAGGGTTTAATCTAATGTAATTTCATGAATTATCTTGTAACTTCTGAGTTAATGCATGTTCACTCAAGGAGATTCCATAATGGATCTATATTATTATATAATACCCTTTCTATGGGTATGTGAGACTCTTATAAGTAGCTAGATGAAACTCACTAATCCCATATCACTCTTCTTATCTACCTTTAGCCTTTATGAGGAATTATCATTCCTTGGGTGATTATAAGACCCCACTCAGTCATTGATTAATTTAACACAACCATTAGATACCTCCAAAGGTGGGATATATTTCAACTACCTCTTATGTGATCTTCATAAAGTAAATGGGATGAAGATAAATGTAGTGTACATAATTGGTGAATGGTATATAGTTTAATAATTTTATAGTATATATTATTAGAATTTAATACATGTTAGATCTTTGATTTGGGTTTCTATATTTATTTTACTGTATTTAATGAGTTTTGTTAGATCCTTTGAAACCCAACAATGTTTACCCTCAAGATAAATTTTAGTGAGATTCAAAGATTGCTAAATTTTAGGGAATAATTTTTATATATTTATTAAATAAATATTTTTATTGTATATGAGAATATTTCTATCACCTTCCCAAAAGGAATTTTTTACACCACATATGTTTCTAAAACAAGGGGTTCCACCTACAAGAGGTATAAATCTTGATCGTAGGTTTCAGGTCATGAATTGATCAATTTCGGGTCTTTAATTAAAATACATATTTGACCAAGTAGAATGCTATATATTCCACATTTGATTCTATTACCATGGTTATCCACTACTGAATAAAATGTAACCCTATATATTTAGAGATATTTGAGAGGATATATCTTGTTATTTAAAGAGATTATGTTATATTTCTAGAGAATAGACAAATTCTTGAGATGATAATGAACGGAATTTGAAGTGTTGATGATCCACCATCAAGGTAGGGAATCGATATTTTATGTTTTCTCAATTATTCATGATAATTTATTTTTATATTATCTCTTAAATTTCTATTTTGTTATTTTGATCTCCTCACATGAACTACCCTAAATATTTCATTATTGAATTTTTGTGGAATCTCTATTCTCATACTCGATCTTACCTAAAAGTAAAAATTCAGTTCTTTGATTATGGAATATTTTTGAAATTCAAGTTATTTCAGGATGTTCTAAATGATTTAATTCTTGATTAAATAATTGAGGGATAATTAGAACACAGAAAACCATTTCATTTCTTCTTTTCTCTCCCCCAATACGGTCTTCATTAACACCTTCTTCCACCGATGATGAATAGTTTCCACGCAAAATCATATTGGTTGATAGTTTGATGATGATGGAATCCTAGTATTGAATATCGATTGAAAATATGGAAAGTTCGATATTAGTGAGGTGTAGTAATATAAAATGTCTTGTCATCAGAGTGGAAAGGTGAAAGATAGTGCATGAAAGAGTGACCCAATGGGTGGCTTCTCATGTGTAGCTTTAATGGGGAATAACGATAATCGACGGTGGAATCTATAGTGAGAAGTGAAAGTATTTTAGTTAGTTTAAATTTCCAAGATCGATAAATAGACCAAGAAAAAAAATAGTAGTAGAGAAATTGGTGAATAAATTGGATCCATAAAATAAAACTTGATCCCACAATGTGTAGTTATTAATGGTCATATCATGTTTCATTTCCATGCAGTGGCTAGGGTTTATATAGGGTATTAAATGTCACAAAATGTGTATAATTTTTGAATAAACCATGTATAATATTGGTTGTGTCTACAATTTATATGGTTAAGTTAAATATCACATGGTGTGTAGTTACGAGACCCATGTTATGTATGGTTGGGTCACACAACCAAGGTTTTGGAAGAGTGCATGGCCAACCGACCCATTTAACATGCATGGTGTGTTGTTTGAAGCACACACCTTATTCAATTACATGAAACTACATGGGTTTTAGTACACACCTAGTTAATTCCCCAAGTTTCGTATATTGTGTACATAAATGGACAAGTCATGTTGTTTAGGACCACATGACTTAGAGTATCAGTAGTACACAACAGATAACTATTGAGCTTCACGCATCATATCAGTGAGAGTTACATTCCATGTATCTATAAATGACATGACTTGGTGAATTATTACATTCCTAGTTGATCCTATGTGTTTCAAACACCATATAGGGTGAAAGTATATTCCTTGTACCATCTATTCTCTAGTGCATTTTTATATCTTCTCATTGGGTGTCAAAATTAGACAAACACATAATCTATTTTGATTGTTTTTTCACATAAAACACATTATTCGGGAAATCATAAATGTAAAAGGGTATTAGTGAGTCATTTTTATATAAATTATTTTTATAACTTCTTAGAGATGTTAATACATCAAGGATGAGGTGTTCAAACCAGGCATATGGTCAACAACCCCCTTTAGTGATATGCTAACACTAGGGAATCAATCACCTTAAAACATTACAAGGTTCATTATGGGAATTTTAGTCATGGATTAAGTACCCCCTTAGTACTTAATAGGTGTGGGTCCTCCATAAATTTTGTTAATACCCTCGTTTGATATACATTTTATATCAATAAGGAGAGGTTCTGTTGTAGGATAGATGGATTTGTTAATACCCTTATAAGATAGGGTAAGGGTTCTTCATCAGTGGAACTAGTGAGGCTCCCCATATCTCCACTCTTGATTCTAGTTTTAAAAAGAATTTATGTAAACATGGATTTTTATATAAAGTTAATAACTAAGATAACCATAACTTTATTTTACATCATTTATATAAATCAAACATTACATCTCACAAATTTCCACACAATCCAAATAATGGAAGGTTTAGTGTATTTGAGGTCTATAATTCTAGAAAACTTATTTTAAAATATTTTTGAACATTTCAATATAATTTATCCACACTAGACTCCCTACTAAATTTTCTATAAGTTATACTCATCTTCATAATCATAGGAATAGATACATAAAAAAGGGATGATCTCAAACGCTCAGTAAGGGAAAACTAATCAAAATTTCCCCAAGGTTTATATCATAAAAATATATTAAAACATGATTAGGGGAGAAATATGTTATTAAAAGGATCAAAGAATAAAATATATGTACATATGTCATGATAATAGGTTGATTTATAAATCTCAGTAAGTGAATAATCGGAGTAAAGAATGGTGGTGAAACAACATAAATGATATTGGGGGAATAAAATGATATCATAAAGAGAATGGAAAAAATCTTGGAAACATGGAAAAAGTTAATGATATAAAAAGTTCATGGAATCATAAATATGTGTCAAAAATATAAAATCTTATATTATAATCCTAAATTAATGTTCACCACAAATATAATATACCATAGTGTGTTTGGGCTCACTGCTCGTGCACCATACCAGGTATATTACCAAATGCATTGGAGTGATATCAGGGTTCCCCCTTTATATTAATAAAATGTAAATTAATATGTGTGACACATAAGGAAAATTAACCATGCACAAAACATAACCATGAAAAAATCCATGAGAAATAAATGGGGTTCAAAATCTTATCTCAAAACATAATTGAAGTCCATATGAAAAGGATTACAAAGAGAAGAAAAAATTAACTCATTTTGGGTGTTCATATTTGACTATAGAAATATAGGCCTTGAAATTTGTATTCTGATATAGAAATAATTTTGAGAATTATTGGAGAAGTAATAATAAAAATAATCCAATTAAGGGATGCTTTATTAAATGTGTAAAGGGTATTTTAATTAAGAAAAGGGGTTATTATTTTCAATTTAACCCAAATTGAACTTGGAGGGTTTTTAATAAAATAATTAGTGTTTTCAAATTCTATTCATTCTTAAAAAAAATTATGGGGATGGTATATGACATGATATAAGAAATTGGGAAGTTCCCTTAAATCAAGTTTACTTAAAAGAGAGAACCATGAAGGGAACTTAAAACATGTATTATCCATAAATGGGGAAGGTAAATTAAAATAGGAATATATGTAAGTAATATATATATATAAATAATATATGAATTAAATGTGAATAATATATAGTAATAGGGTAAAAAATAAAGAGAACACATAACCAAAATGTAATGAGGGAGGTTTGGAAGATCCCCTTTAAGTTTTAAAATACCTTTATTAAAATACACATCATTAAAAAGGTTAATAAAAAATTATTTTAAGAAAGGGAAAATATAAATTTAATGATTATCAAGGATAAAACATATTTGGGTTCTTAGATAGGAACAAAGAACATTGGAGGGAAGGTAAAATATTGACATGGGGGAGAAAATTCTATGAGAAATAATGGGTATCAATCCTAACAATGTCATAAATTTTAGGAAGAAATCAACCAATAGAAATTTTTTCGACTTAAATAAGTAATTTCACACATTAGAAAAAAAGATAAGTTACCATATAGGGTATATAAAGGTCAGAATAAGAGAATTTACAAAATAATTGTCAAGAAAGATATCTCAAGATCTAAAGGGAAAAAAAGTAGTCCACAAAGCACTTATGAATTAGTAATCTATCAAATCAGAACCCCATAAAGTTAGAAAATAATATGATTTTAAAATCCATTATATTTTAATTAAATTATTTTTAAAATAAATTTAATTTAAATATTCACATTATAATAATGGAACAAGCGTTGAATAAATATAATATCTCAATTTATCAAAATTAATATGAGAAAACCATTATGTTATGTCCTAATTCTATTATTTAATGCACAAAATTACTAAATAATCAAACTATGTTTATTAAAAAATTTATTTACAATATTTTCATCTATATTTAATTTTTTATGTGCTATTTATTATCTTGTGTTATTAATTTGTTAAGAAGTTTTCGCTTATGTAGGTTACTCGTGGTGGTTTGGTCAATTTCTATGATATTTCCTCATTATATTGACTCTAGTAAAATTTTTGGTAAAATAACTTCATAATATATATAATTTTAGAGTTTTATACCTTTTATTATTCCATATTTACAAAATTTATATAGTTTCATTTGTTTTCCCCAAATGGACTCAAATTAAGAATGGTTCCTTGATATGTTCATTTAAGGCGGTTAAGTTTACTATAACTATTTACTATTAGTATAACTTATATAATATCTAATATTATATTTCTAGAATATTATTTATATCTTAAATATCATTTTTACAAATTAAATAAAATTTTAAATTCATCTATGTTTAGCGGTAATGGAAAAAAATGCATCATTCTATGAAGGCGGTAGTCCACACGTTCAAACAGAAAATGATCTCATTTTTCAAAGAATGGCGGGGAGGTTGAATATAAAAGAATTTATCATTTTATAATTTTAATCAAGTTATAAATATTATATTTTTTCTTTAAATAACCATTATATCCTGGATTTTGGGAATCCAACCCTTTTTTTCTGAGTGTTGGAGGTCTTTTATAGGTAAGGGTGAGGTTTTTTTCATTCAAGAGTATACCAACTCATGGTTTTGGGTTTGGTGGAGTCCATGGCCTTGCTAGAAATTTTGGATTCTAGGTTTGTGGTGATCATTAGAAGAAGGTCATTGAAATGGATTTACAATCCATTTAAAATGGTTTTTTGGGTTGGATCCCATTCTATGAGAAATAGGCAGCTTAAAAATACTCACTAGAGGGTGTGGTTATAACTATTTTGGAATTGGGTGCTTGGAGGTTGGCCATGTTGTCTTTGTATGATCCAAAACAAAGTAAATGTATTTTCTGAACATTTTTTTTGTATTTTGGTTTGGAGTTCCCACTGTGATAAACAAGAATGGGGAAAATAGATTGGGAGGCCGTTTTGAGGAAGGTCGGCTGGGCGTGCTTCTTGATGAGCCCCTCTATTAGAAATAATAAGTGTATAGGTCACCATAGCATGGTGTTAGGATTTGTGGGTAAAAAAACTTGTTTTTATTCAACACCATGGTTTAGGCCATGGAGAAATTCAGAATTATAATATCCAATCTTTTATGGAATGTGATTCTCAGGGATTTTAATTCCTTAACATCCTAATATCTTAGGTTCATTTCCTTATATCCTTCCTTAACCCAATTTAAAGTATTATACTCTCACTTCTTTCAATATGCACCTCTTAAGATCCTAAAACCGAATTCTTCTTGATTAAAGCTTTTATATCAAGGTAATCTCCCTTTATTATCCTCTTCTCTTTGTTCCACTTACTTCCCTCTATTTTGGTTGAGTTTTGAGTGTGGTTTATGGTGTATTATTGGTGATAGGTTTAAAAAAATACTACTTTAGTTTCTTTGGTGGTAGATATTAGATAATCCATACTTTCTCAGAGAATATTGAACTTTTAAATCAAGGTAGGGTTTTTGTTTCTTCTCTTGGTTTAAGTGCAATTTTATTGGCTATCATGCTTTATCTCATTAGATAATGGCGGAATTAACCTTAATTAAGATTAAACTATAATTAAATGAGGAGTAAGTTTTGGGTTTTATTAATCACATGTGTTAATTTTGTGTTAATGATTTACATCTTTATTTTATATATAATGTGATATATCTTCTTATTTTTATGGTTTAGTATGTTTTTCATGCTTGTAAATTGTATAAATTATGTAATAATGGTAATTCCTGATGAATAAATAATAAGGAGGTATAATTAAGTTTCTGTTCTTCCTTGTGATTGATGGAATTGGAATTTATACTAATATATTGATAAATAACTTATATTGATTGATAAATGATTCTATATGTTTCATGTGGTTCTAACCTATGATAAATGAATCTATTAATTCAAGATGTTAAATAATTGGTTGTTTGGTAACGATAATTGTTTTTGGTCAAGTGACCCTGTTTTCTTATGAATGTTAGATTCCTTGGTTATAGGTACTAGATGCACTGTTTACTGTTTGATGTTTACTTACTACCTTGTGTGACTTCTCTGGATGAGAAGACTTGATATGCGACCTGATGTGAGCTTAGGATGGATGATGGTTTGGTGAGACATAGATGGGGATTCTTGAGTTTGTGGTAGTATTTGGAACCTATGATGGTGGTATGAATGGTGGTATTCATAGTAGTTTCAGGAGGCCATTGAGATTCATGGAATGGGTTGAATATGGGATGGACTAGTTTTTGTGTGTCAAAATATAGTTTTACTATTTTTTATGAATTTTTGTTGGTGGAAAAGTGTCTAGGTTTCTTGTTCCTTCATTTATTTTCCCTATTTCTTAACAAAATTGGTTGTGTATGGTCTATGCATGATTTATGGTAGTTTAGGATGAGTCCTAGAGTACATGGAATTATGGAATTGTATTGTTAAATAATTTAACTAATGGGGTTGGAGGTTAAGAGAATCCTAAAATGATGATAATTATTGAGAAACATTGTACACTGTTTTATTATTCATATATTACATATAATCCAAGTAGTATTATGTGCTTGTTTACATGGTAGTTTCCTTTCCCATATATGTGTGTAGAGGGATGTAATAGATTGCATTTATTTTATACACATGTATCTCCAGATATATTATCCTAAGGATAATTATAGATATGTTGTGTATGGGATATGATGGCTTGAGGTATAATGCATGAAGTATAGGTTGTGGTGGCTCTTAGAAACTACTTGGTTACTATCTAGAGATATGTATGTAAATGATGAGATTATATAACTCACAGGGAATGGGTTTTTATATATTTTATTTTGATTCATGTGGCTTATTTGGAGAGAGATGACTCGGGACGTGTGATGTTAGGGAAAGATTAGAAAACAAGTGAGGTAGTGGTTGTGGGGTACCTTTATATTATATGAAGTTGGATATTATATTATTTATTGTATGTGATAATGTTTGAGAGTAATGGTGGGGATATGAACTTATTATACTTGATTAAGTGACAATTTGGTTTCACATATTTATTTACTGGGATTTAGTATGCTTTATTTATCTTCTTCATAAGAGGCTCTGAGGATGATGCTACTAAGGATACCTGTTATGTTCATAAAATATATATAAAAACTATTTTTAGGACTTTAGTAACTGGTTGGTGATCAGGCTGTACACTACTAGTTCATGGAGTTATTGAGGATCTATTTTATATTTGAGTTCATTTTCTAATGCCCTAACCCCAGAATCCTAGAGTTGGTGCCTTACTTTATTACATTAGCATGATTACAAGGAATTAAATACCGAAACACTTATTAGTTTAGATGTTTTGAATAACCAAATTACGTACATGAAACCAAATTTACATTGTGGATATAAAATAATGTTTAAAAAAGTAAAAGATCAGCATCCTTGAAACTCATTCCAATAATTCATCTTCATATCATGGGGAAAGGAAACAAAATAAGGGTGAACTCAAATGCTTGGTAAGGGTTAAATATAATATAAGTAATAATGAATCAATGAGAATAATAAATATGTAATGGTAAATAACTGAACACCTATTCCATTGTATCAATTAACTGGGAATGAAATGTATCCATATATTTTTCATAGTAAAAATCCTATAGACAATAATAACTGAAATGAAGGCAATTATTAATTATTAGACATCACATTTACTAGGAACATGAAACCTTTACCATCAAGACCTTTCAAAATATGGTTTAAAACATACAGGGTGAAAACCGATTTGGTTTGTCCAACCATAACTCTACTATCAATGCCTTTCATAAGACAATTTAAAACAATATGGTTACAAATGTATTGTCCCACATGATTTTATCTCATGAGACAATTGATTCATCAAGGTAATTGAATTGACCAGTCCCCAACCTATTTTATACTAGTCCAAAGAATTTCTTATATATCTAATAATCAATTTAATTCATGAACAATATGCCTTATCCAATAGTCATTTATATTCAAATATACAGATTTATCAAAATTTCCCTAGTTAATCAAATAACATTAAAAGTAAAAAATCATATGTAAAAATGGTATGTGGTTTAGGAATTAATAATATAAATCATACAAGAATATTTATTTTTGATATAAATCTAATTTTCAATTAAATATTATCACAATAAAGTGATTGTTTCAAGATAAAGTAAACAATCACAAAAGAAAGTGACATTGCAAAGATAATTTTTACCACTTGGTAATTTTCATTTCAAAACCACTCAGGTGAGATAATTCAAATTTAAAATTAAAATACCATAAATAATTAATTATTTAGGATATTACAAGTAAAATGGTAATTATATACACCACATAGAAATTAATTGGTTCATAATATCAAATAAGTCTCAATGGAATGTAAATTGAGATGAAATCACTTACCTTGAGTACGACTTGTCACATGTGTATCTATATTCCTAAATAATAAAATTATGTTAATTATGTTAATTTTTTTAGATCATTTTCAAGTTTTTTTCTTTTATTTCACCTATTAATAAGTTACATACAATTACTTAATCAATCATGTTTAAGTTGGATGTCTTGACCATATTCGATTTATGTGTCAAAAAATGACTTTGGTAGGTAGACTATGGTCAAAGGGGTAATTATTTAAAAATATATTGAATAGTAATAATATAATAATTATTAAATTCATACATAAATTATACTTTTAAAACCAATCATGGAATATTTTCATGAAAAATGTACTCATGTTATGATCATGGAGATAGTAGGTCGTATGTACGCATGAGTAACGTTTCAATTTTTCAATGATCTTTATAGAAAGAAGAAAATTAAAATTTATCTTTAAATAATGATAATTATATCTTAAATACCATATTATTTAATCATATATAAGTTTATATAGAATTATTGGGATGAAGAAGGAATCAAATCACTTTGAGGAGGCGACAAACCTCACATCCATGAACGACATTATCACTATTTCGGTGTGTGAAAGGGTAATAAGTAAAATGGTATATTATGTTATCATAAAGGTGATTATTTCATCAATATAATAATTATTTAATGTATATCATTTATATTTAATATATATGTATTTATATTAATCCATAATATTTAGTGATATGAAATGGAATACACCATTCCTGGAGACGGTTGGTTGTACGTACGTATGAATGTTGTTTACATTTTATTATCTTATTAAAAGAAAGAAAAGTAAATGGTATGAATATATATATATATTACAATTATATTATAATTTTTATGTCATATATATCACATATTATTATAAAATCCATCCTTAATACACTCCATGTAAAGCGTGAATTAATCACATCACTTTGGGGAGGCGGTAGTCCACACGTCCACAAATGATGTTATCGTATTCTTACAAAATGGAAATAATAAATGTATATGTAATAAAATAGTTTGAAAAGTATAAATGAATTATAAATATAGTATATAAAATATATACACTATAAATACATCATTATTTTACACCTTGAAATGTGGTAATAGAAGAACGAACAACATCGTTTCGCGAGGCGTAGTCCACCATACACACGAATGATGATTGCGTACCTCATTTGATGGAAGTGGGTGTGAGTATAGGTAATAATATTAGAATAACAAAATTTTATTATATTACGGATACTAAGGTTCTTATATAATCATTATATAATAATAATTTAAGGGTTTTATAAATAAATAAAACAAAAGTGCTCATTGAAGAATGTTACGTCTTTTTCAGGTAAGTCCTTTTTGTTTATACCAAAAGAGTTCCTTGGTTGAATTTATGCACAAATAGAGGCTTCTTGTATGAATTTAGGGATGTTTTTAGTTTATTTTTTTTAGTATTTGTATAAAAAAATTCTTTATATTAGTGAATAAGTGAGGGTTGGGTATCTTTTTATAGTGGTAGAGTGACATTATTGTAAATATGAAAATTTAAACACTATTAAGAGGTCTCCCTTACACCATGTGCCTTCAATAATGATATATATTCAATAAAATTTGGTTTATGGTCCAAATATTTCTATCCAATGGGTTTTGGACATGTTTCTAGGTCATTTTTACCCGTAAGAGTAATGTTTGACCGCTAAGTAAACTCATTTTTATCTTAATCACTGTAATAAATTTTAATTGCTTTCACTAATATTTTTGGTAAAACGTAAGTTGAAAATAATGGAAATTATAAATTATTGTGATTCCAAATATTTAATCTATTTTTTATAAATTAAAATCACATAATTTTAAGAAACTAATTTAAAATTAATCCCACAGGCGAGATGAAACAACGAGTTTTTCAAAAGTGAAAATGTTCAAAAGTTTAAAATGTTTTTATATCACAATTCATTATAAAATTGACCCTACTGACTTAAATTGAATTAATATATGTAAAATGTATCTAATTATACCTTAAAACCAATTTAAAATATAATTTAACACTATAAATTATTTAGATGAAACGTCTATTTTTAATTAAAATTTAGTATTTGTAACTATTCATAAAAAAAATGAAACTTTACAGAAAAATATCAAAAGTTCACCATAAGTTAATTTTTATGTTCCTATTTCAAAAATGTATTTTATTTTTTTGAATAAAAATTATTAAAGTGTGGAAATTTAGATTTTAAATGGTTGCACCATTAAAAGATGGAAAAAAGGCCTTTAGAAAAATATTGTTTTTTATGTATAAATTTGGATGTGTTCTTATATTATACTTATAAAACATATTAGATGAATGAAAAAAACAATTTATTTAGTATATAATATATATATTTAATTAATATAGTTCAATAAAAGAAATTAATTTTATTCATTGAGAAAAAATCCCTTTGGATGTATAAAATAGTTTTCATATAAAAACATTTCCATTATATTAAATTGGATTATATATTCATTTATAAGAAAAAAGGATTATATAAACATTTGTAAAAAATATTTTACAAATTTAGTTAATCCATTTCATATATTTCATTACAATGAGAATTTTATAACTATCATATTAAATAAAAAAATTAATAGTATATTGTAGTTTGGTAAAACTCAGTCTTTCATGTAACGCAAGCTATCAAAGGAACTCAAAATTGTGTGTAACACAAGAAAAATTAGTTTTGTATGTACTATAAGATAATCAAAATGTTGTGTTTAGTGTAATATTAACATGGAATTGTGTATAAATCATGATAGAAACAAAATTAAATTTATTATAAAAGGAAAATATTGTAAAGCCTTAGGGTGTTATAGGTTGCAGATAATTTTTATTTTTGTAATTATAGTTTACTTTACAGTTATTCTGGTTGTATGAAATTACATGTATATTTTGCGATATATCTTTTTATTTTTTTATCAACATGTGATAATTTCTCTCTCCCATATTATCACTCCTTCCTTATTCATTTTTGTGGGTAATTCCCACTACTGGAAACTCATGTTTTCCCAACGCTTCTTTACCAACTGTTTAAAAAAACCATTGGTAAATAAGATCTTTCCCAACGGTTTACTAAAACCATTGGGAAAGGGGTGTCCAAGGCACCCTTTCCCAACGGTTCTCTTAAACCATTGGGAAAGGGGTGTCCAAGACACCATTTCCCAACGATTCTACAAGAACCGTTGGGAAATGGTCACCCTTTACCAACGGTTTGTTTAAATTGTTGGTAAATGGTCTCTTGGACACCCCTTTCACAATGATTTTTAAAAACTGTTGGGAAATATTTCCCCCAAATACTCAATTGGCCGCTCTCTCCCCCATTCACGATAGAACCCTAATCCTGTCCAGGGCTCCACTGCTCTCGCGACTTCCCCCATCTGAACCTGTCAAACTATATCCAAATCGTCTCAAATCAGGTATTCTATTCTTCATACACATTAAATATTTAAGTGATACCTTGTTTTTATTGTTATTCATATCATATTTTAGTTTTAAGTTTTGATTTTTATGTGTATATCATTTTTTTGTGTTTTTATTTAATCTAGACTTTATCCATTCCAATCCATTTAATTAATTAAATCATTAACCCTCCATCGAAGAATAAGCATCTCAAATTCATTGCCGTTGTATTCTAGATTTCCTAAGTATGTGTTTTTATTATTTTTTTCCATCATGTAATTAATTGTTACTTGGAAATTTATTTATATGTGTTTAATAATTTTTAGGAAAGTTTTTATGAATGTTTTCCTGAAAATTCCATGAGGAAAGTGTTTTATTAAAATGAATTTTTTTTAATAAGGCTTGTGTAATGTAATTTGTTGACTATGTTTGGTATTTAGTAACACATGAGATAACTGGTGTGTGAGAATGTTTTTTGAAAGAGATTCCATGGTTGGTTCAAGATTATATTTACGTTTTGAGGCTATTAATGAGTTGTTTTAAAGATATTTTGAGATATTTACCTTATTTTTATTGGTGAAAACTGGGAGCTGTAGAGGTGGTTCTTGATTAAGTCATATAATTACTGCTAAACATATGGATAAACCTTGCATAGTAGTGAATTCTTGAAATGTTTGATGTTTTTAGTCCTTTTTTATTTGGAGTTTCTTTTGATGGCGATGTTTCTTATTGTTACCTATGATGGGAATTTATTTTAGTTTCTAAATCGGCTGAGACTCCCCCACCATGCATAGTGTATTCAACCTCTACCCTTATTTAATCATTCAGTTCACACAACGTATGCAACCTATACCCTCATTTAATCATTGAACTCAAGTCATTAATTCAAGCCTTCATTCTCACTAGCATGTAAGAAATTGAATGATGTAAACCCATAATCACATGATTTCTTACCTTAGATAGTGTCTAACATATGAAATACAAGCTTTTGAATTCATCAGTTAACCAGGATCATATATTCCATTTCCCCCAAGATGACTATACTAATATAACTTTAGGGTCAATTAAATATTGTTCTCATTGTACGATGTATATTATGTGTCCTTCTTGTCCAATACTCACTTTTATGAGGGTGGGGTGCTTTTCACTACCCATTCTGGCATGTGTAGACATCCATAAAAATGTTAGATAAGTCACAAGTTTAATTCAATAATTTTGTTATCATTGACATACTTTATTATTAATCTCAAATTTAAAAATAAATGTTTTTGTCTATACTTAATGAAACAAAATATTTTTACAATCCATGAACAACCTATTAGTGTAGAATCCTAAAATTTATTCACCCATGGGGTGCGCTTGACTTGGGTAAGTAATTGGGTAATTAAATGTATGGCCATAGAGGTTCCAATAATGAGTTATTGAACATGAGTGAATGATTTGGGATGCCTATAACACATGATGGGACCTGAGGCATGTGCCTCTTATAGACCTAATGAAAATGAATATAAATAAATTTTAATTTAATTTATGAGTACTTGTTCTTTACATTATTTTAATAGTTCACTACATCGACTAGAAACTTCTTCCTTTATCATTTACTTAAATATATTTTCTATTACAGTTCAATCCTATTGAATGGTTTATGCAAAATGACTTATATAAATTCTTTTTATACAATAGACAGAAGTTGGATGTATGAAACTGATTGGATCTCAAGCGATTTTCAAAAAAAATTGGAGAGCTTTATATATTTTTCATTTTACAATGCTTTAGATAGTGGTCGCATACACTGCCCATGTTCCAATTATTTTGGTAGACCTTGGTTGAGCCATGAAGAAGTCAGCTACCACATAATCAAACATGGTTTTCAAGAAAACTACTTTTTGTGGTATCACAATGGGGAGAAAATGAAATCTCAAATTGGTGATGATCGTAATGAAAGGACCGGAATGGAGAATTTGTTAGATGATCAGTTTTTTTTTATTCATCATCATGAAAAATAAAGGATTTCAACTCAAGAAGACTTCGATATGAGGATAGATGATGCTTCTAGTGAAAATGATGATATTGATAGGGTGAAAAAATTGAATGATTCTTCCATGACTCCAGTATATCGACAATTCGATAAAATGAAAAGGTTGGAATTTTTAATCCAATTGTTTAATGGGAAAACTATGTATGGGATTTCTAATACATCAATTGATTAAATTATTACCCTCTTGAATGATTTACTTCCAGAT
Source organism: Viscum album (assembly GCA_963277665.1). Classification (NCBI taxonomy): domain Eukaryota; kingdom Viridiplantae; phylum Streptophyta; class Magnoliopsida; order Santalales; family Viscaceae; genus Viscum; species Viscum album. Next base: position 1,946,814,421 of record OY728148.1, read on the forward strand.
GAAGCAGATATTCCCTCAAACCACTATATGGCATGGAAGTTAGTTGAGGAACTTGGATTTTTAAGAAACAAAATTCATGTTTGCCTGAAAGAATGCAGTTTATTCTGGGAGGAACCCGCTGAACGAAATGATTGTATAAAATGTGGCACATCCTGCTGGAAGTCAAAATCTAATGGAACACCATCCCACATTCCACAGAAAGTAATGTGGCACTTTCTATTGATCCCCATACTCCAGAATCTTTTTATGTCTGATGACATATCAATAAAAATGAGATGGCATGATACCGAGATAAAGAAGACTAATGATGAGTTGGTTCATCCTACAGATGGATTTGCATGGAAGAGATTTGATGCTCGACATCCTGATTTTGCAGTTGACATGCATAATGTGCGGTTGGGTCTTTCATGTGATGGTTTTAATCCGTTTGGGCAGATGCTTACTTCGCACAGCACATGGCCAGTTTTTATACACATTTATAATCTTCCCCCATGGTTGTGTATGAAAAAACCTTTCACTTTCATGAGTATACTCATATCTGGTCCTTCTGATCCTGGCATTGATATTGATGTATACATGCAACCTTTAATAAAAGAGTTGAAACTTCTTTGGGATGTGGCTGTGCGCACATACGATGCATGTTCGAAAGACATATTTCATATGCATGTTGTGCTTATGTGGACAATCAATGATTTTTCAGCTTATTCAATGATGTATGGATATTTCATGAAGGGAAAACTATCATGTTCTGTTCGTATGAAGAATATACGATCTAGAAGACTGAAACATCACCGTAGTTTTAGTTTTATGGGACATTGACGATTCTTGCCAATGGATCATCCATATAGAATGAATTGTCAAAGATTTGATAATACCATAGAGACCGATGATCCACCATAGCGTATGTCTGGAACTGATATGCTTAATGAATTGAAAGATTTCAGTTTTTCGTTCAGGAAGGGTCAAATGAAATATGGAAAGAGAAAGAATGTTTCCACTAAAAACTATTACAATTGGAGGAAGAGGAGTATCTTTTTTGATTTTCCTTATTAGTCAACAAATTTTTTACGTCATTGCTTAGACGTAATGTATATTGAAAATAATATATGTGAAATGTTGCTTTCAGTTCTTCTAAATGTTAAGGGGAAGACAAAAGATGATTTACGATCTCGGCGTGACTTGGTGGATTGGGGCATCAGACCAAAATTACATGATGTGCTTATCAGTGAAAATAAATGGCAACTTTCATGTGCTTCTTATGTGATGACACCTACGAAAAAAACAATTTCTAGAAGTATTAGAGACTATTAGAGTTCCTGATGTCTATTCAAGCAACATATCTAAACGGGTCAACAGAAGAGAGTTGAAGCTAAAATCTTTGAAGACTCATGATTATCACGTTGTACTGCATGAGTTGCTTCCAATAGAAATCTGTCATCTTTTTTCCAATAATGTAAGGGTGGCTGTTATTCAGTTGTGCCATTTGTTTAGAGAACTTTGTGCTAAGAATTTTTCCAAGTCTTTCTTGCAAAAAATGTTGACAGATGCCCCATTAATTTTGTGTGAGTTGGAGAAATTATTTCCTCCTTCATTTTTCACATGCATGCTGCATCTGACTGTCCATATTCCCACTGAAATACTTCTCGAAGGACCTGTTATTTTCTTTGGATGTATCCAAATGAAAGAAATATGTTCACATTAAAGTCTTATGTTTGAAACAAAAATCATTTCAAAGGTTCTATCGTGAACAGTTACTTGGCTCAAGAATGTATGGATTTCTGCTCGATGTATTTGTTTGATCTTACTAAAAGATTGAACATACCAATGAGAAATGAAGAAGAACAATATGAGAAAATTGAACCCTGTTTTCCATCACTTCCTTAAACAGGAGGAATTCCTGTATCATATACGTTGAAGAAATTAATCCATGAAGAGCGGGAGATGGCACATTGCACAGTTTGGTTCAATTGTGATTTGTTCGATGACTATATCTGGTAACTAAATTTATTATGTATACCTTACATATATATCTATTAAACTATTCATATTTTTTATCTACAGGGAACATAAAACAATGATAAATAGGAAGCATCGTTCTTTATCTTTAAGAAGGAGAGAGACTTTGCATAGCAAATAGTTTTCTGCTTGGTTAAAATTGAAGGTAAAAAAATTAATGTTTAAAATAATTATATCAATATTTAATTAAGATTAATAGTCATTTATATTGCAGGTATTGAGTTTTTCTACGGAATTTGTCTCTGAGGAAATAAGAGCTTTGGCTTTTGGTCCTAATATCGTGGTTCGTGACTGTAAATCAATTGTTATCAATGGGTACAAATTTATTGTCACTAAACGAGCAAATTACATGAGAACACAACATAATGATGTTATGGTTACTTCCACAACAGATTGTTATGTCAGTGCATCAGATAATAGACCGCGATTTGAAAATGTGGGTTATTATGGAGTTGTTGAGAAAATAATAATATTGGATTATTGCTCTCATGGACGAGTCACAATGATGAAATTCCATTGGTTTGATTCGATGACAAGACATGGAATATTTATTGATGATTGTGGATTTCGAGTAATTAATATAACTCTCACTCTTTCTACCGAAGAACCATATGTGTTGGCATCAATGGCTAAACAAGTTTTTTATGACAAAGACCAACTTCGACCTGAATTTGGTGTCATAGTTGAATTAATTCCAAGACATATTTTTTATGATGGTGATGATGGAATTGACACTGTCCCTAGTGCCATTGGAACCAATCCATTTATTTCTTTTGATGACTCCAATAGATCAATTGTCAGAGTTGATTGTGAACCTAAAGTTGTGGTTGAAAGTATATAGAATCATTCATCCTTGTTCTCAATTATTTTGGTTTACCTCGAGTTGGGTTGTTAAGGTTGGTAATATTCAAATTGATTTAGTATTGATCACAAATATGTTTTAGCTGACTTGACCATTATGTGAATTTTCAATGTTTATTGCTTGCAGTTTTATTTGAATTGCATTTTCAAATTTGGAATTGAACTGTATTCAAACATAGTCAAACAATATTTCTAACTTGGTGAACATTACAACTTGTATGATTTATTAAATCCATTCAAGCTCTTCTAAAACAATTGATAGTTAATTACCAATGAATCCCCCTATTCCCCCATATATTTAGTTTTTTGGGTTTTACATTAGTTTCCTTTTTCTAATTAATTGCATATTTGTTTTCAAAAGAAGGAAATGAATCCAATTGAAGAGAAACGAAGGAAAAAAATGATGGAAAACAATCATCGAATGACGGAGTTGGGAATTCCATCATTGGTTCCTGTAGTGAGTACTTTATTTCAAATTGATATATTTAAAGAATATATAATGTCATGTGATTAATTTTTTTGTAAACATTTTTGTAGGATCCACCTATACGTCGACAGTTATTCAACGAGGAGCCTAGTACTTGTCCTAGTACTCAGGCCAGTGGTATGAGGAGGGTTCATACCAGAGGAGGATGAGCAGCTGCGCGTACCTTACTAGACCCTGCCCCTCCCACTGACATGTCATCCTTCCCATATTCTGATCCCGGTGTGTCATTAGGGACACATGGGATATTTAGGCCTCCCATGTTTTTGCTACCTTCTGCATCTTCTGGCCCATCATTTTCACATCCCATGATGATTCTCACTCCCCAGTCAGAATCTGGTCAGACAGATATCCCATCTTCATTCCCTTCTACTTCTGTCTCTCTGAGCTTCTATATTTCATTGTCTTTGACTCATGTTCCACCACAGGGTGTTCCATCAGTTTCTGTGGATCCAGCGGTGCTCAACGATCAGACCGGCATAGGTATATTTATAGAACCCTAACAAATTTTTATAGCAATATTTATTTTCATTATAACATGTTTTGATAAAATATTTGTTTTCCTTTCATGACAGATACATCTACTGATAGGAGTCATGGGTGGGGGCGTACACGCATGCGTTCGGTGTTGAACCGCCGCACACAGGTTATGGTGGATTATAATGAAGACAACCAAATGGTTGAGAAAACAAGGCAGCAATGTCATATTTGTTTGGCGATGCTTGCCAAATACTCTGACATCATTCCCATCAGCCCGCTATCATGGAGACATTTTCCACATGAGGTCAAGGATAGAGCTTGGATAGAGATATGGGAAAAAAAATCTGTTCTATTTAATGCCATGAATTATTTTTGTATTTATATGAATTAATATTTTGATGTCAGCTTCGATTTAATTTTCCCGATGGTGAGGGTGCACGAATGGAAAGTCTAAAGGATTTAGGCGAGCTTTGGAGAGACTACAAGCATGAGTTGTATATTGGCTGGGTTGCTAGAGTTGGCACTGAGTTAGAGGCGGTACCAGTGGTGGATGATTGTCCTATAGAGCAGTATCGTCAAATGATTACTCATTGGATGAGTACCCAGTTTAAGGTATTAATAACATTTGAGGTATTTAAATATTAAATTTCATGTTTTTCATTAATACTATCTGTTGAATTTTCAAATTTTATTTATGAATCATTTAGAAAAACTAAAAAGAACATTGATGCAAAATAATACCTCCACACACTGGGACGCACTACGATGCCTGATCATGAGAGGAAGCAGGTATGACAATTGTTTATAAGTTTTCGTTACGAATTATACTTTCTTTTTTTTCCTAAAATATTTAATAGTTTTCTAAATTTTTCATATAACTTTATTTTTCAATGTCATTGTAGACGCAAATACAAAATATTGAAGGACGTGTGCCTCGAGCAACACTGTTTTGCTCGAGTAGATGGAAAAAGGATGGAAGTGTTGTCAACGAAGCGACTCAGCAGCAGATTGTAAGTTTTAATCTATTGAATTTATATTTTAATATATATTTAGATAAATAATGATATATTTATGTTTTTAACAGGATTCTTTAGAGGCCCTCGATGTCCAAGAACCAAACAATTTTTGGACGACAGATCACCTACATCAGGTGTTGGGAGAGGAGCATTCTGGCAGAGTATGCTGCCGTCCTAGGGTAGGCCCGATGAGGTATTGGCCCTCCTCAGGAATGAGCTGTAGCGCCACCGAGCTGCAGAAAGTTAGGGCACAGGTAGAAAAGGCTGAGAAAAGGGCCACAGAGACGGCAGAACAGTCTGCTAGGGAAAACAGTGCATTTATGAAATTTATTGAAGTTCTACGTCCAACACTTCCAGTAGAGGCCAACCCAGCTTTTGATGAATATATGTCGTCGATACGTTCTATATATGGTGCATGAGGTGGTGGTTCTAGTGGTGATCAGGACGATGTACAGCTTGATGATGATGATGGTGAGGAGTCTGATGCGGAAGAGGAGGGAGAGGAGGAGGGCGAGGCGGGTGGCGAGGGCGAGGAGGAGGGCGAGGGCGAGGAGGAGGGCGCTGAGGAGGGAGAGGACGATGATGGGGACGAGGACGAGGGTGATGATGATGGTGATGATTGTGATTGTCACGACCCGTCCTCGGGGCCCGTGCCGTAACTACCCCAAGCCCGCCTTCCATAGGCCAGGGGTTGGCGACTAGCACCAAAGGCGTAAAATCCCGATAACTGGGAAGGCATTGCCTTTATAAAGAAAACAAGCACCACAGAGTACAAGCAGAAGTAAAACACTAAGTACAAAAAGAAGAGCTGAAAAGTAAAAGGGGCCGGAAATACAAGCCCAACTGTAAAGTACAACTCGAAAGGGAAAACAGCGACTGAAAAGTAAAGCTGCTACGCTGAGATGTCCACTGGAAATCCCACCTGAAGGGTGGGTACAGATAGCTCCTCTGCTCCTCGGGTCCCGCCATCCGCTCCGAGTATGTCTCGCCCAGTGGTCCTCCTCCGGGTACCGCCTCGTCGTATAGTCCACCTCCAGGTACCGTCCAGTCCTTGAACCTTCGGCTTCTGTCAGCACTGTCCGTCGTCTGCAACCAACACAACGAGGTGCGGGCATAGCCCGTGCAGGGGTGAGTATAACGATACTCAGTAGGGACCCCGAGACCCTCAAGGTCTCACTAAAACCAACAAGGATAAACACAAGAAGATCTCAACAGATAAACTCTACTTAGGTGTATGCCCATACATATACCTAAGTTATCAAGTAACCCATCTCAATCATGAGGAAACACAAGGATTGTGAAAACGACGGATAACCACTACCCGGGTATATGCCCATACATATACCAAAGTTAGCAAGTGACCCATCTCAATCATGAAGTAAACACAAGGTCAAAAGTCTCAGCTCAAACCAGGATTTTCATTATCGAAACCGTAACTGCTGAAGAGCTCCGTCTCTAGAGTGTACAGTGGTCCTGTCACGACTCCGAGGCTGCCGCTCACTAACCTAGGACTGCTGAAGTACTCCTCCTGTCGAGTACTGCGGGTTTGCGGCCAACTACCTGGCGCTCCGTCCGCTGAGGGTCTGTCGCCAAATACCGGGCGCTACCCAGATAGCCTACTGAGGTACTCCTCCTGTCGAGTACCGCGGGTTTGTGGCCAACTACCTGGCGCTCCGTCCGCCGTGGGTCTGCTACCAACTACTGGGCGCTCCGTCCACTGGGCTAGTCGACTCACTCCAAGTCAAGTCGGTCAAGCAGTCGTCAGGTCTCAGCCGGCTACACGGTCTCCGTACTCTGCACGCTCGTCTCCGGGAGGATCCGCTCCACGAGCTACTGGTCGATACTCTAAGTATCTCAAAGTCCCACGAAGAAGTATCTCGAAAGTCCGTCTCGTCATAGGGGTCTCAACGCAACAGACGGCACGTCGATCGGACGCCCGGTCTGTGAGTTAATAGTCTTTTCGTCCCAGGGGCCCGGTTGGTTTCGAGTGCGAACCAATCCCGGCCGTATCTCAACTGTACCCCGAACTTCCATAGGGTAAACTCAAAGGGACCGTTACTCAACGTAACCACCAACGCCGCTGACGGCTCGTCAAGCGGACGTCCTGTCTGAAAGATATCAGCTTTCCCGTTCCAGGGGCCCGGTTGGATTTCGGGAACAATCCAACCCGGCCATACTCCGACTGCATCCAAAACTCGGGCGGAGTATGTCAAAAGTTCCGTCTCATCAAGAGGAAGTCAACGAAACAGACGGCGCGTCAATCGGACGCCCGGTCTGTGAGTTATTGGCATTTTCGTCTCCGGGGCCCGGTTGGTTTTTAAGGAAAAACCAACCCGACCGTACTCCACCTGCGTCCAAACCTCGGGCGGAGTATGCCAAAAGATCCGATTCACTAAGAGGAACACAACGCGACTGACGGCGCGTCAATCGGACGTTCGTGGCTCAAGATATGAGCGTTTCCGCTCCGAAGGCCCGGTTGGTTTCGTGAACGAACCAACCCGGCCGAACTCAAAGTAACCCGAAACCTTGAGTGCGATATACCGAAACGACCGTCTCGATCCAAGGATCGCGTTGCCGCAGACGGTTCGTCATTCGGAGATCCGAGGCTCAAGTTATGAGCCAAAAACCGAATCTTGTTCGAAACGGGGGGGTCCGGGTCCGGGCCGACCCGGCCCGACCCCCCCCCCCCCCCCGGGTGGCGCGGGGGCCGGCGGCGGCTGCCGGCGGCGGCGGTGCGGCGGCGGTGCGGCGGCCGGTGGCGGCGCGCGGCGGCGCACGGTGCGGCGGCGGCGGGCCGCGGTGGCGGCGGCGGCGGGCCGCGTTGGCGGCGGCGGGCGCTGGTGCCGCACGGGGAGCCGCACGCGGGGGAATTTTATCCCCTGCTGAAAGGAAAGGCGGCGCGGCCTTGTGCCGCGCCAATTTCATGAACCCCCCCCCCCCCCCCCCCCCCCGCACGTGGGGGAGCCTGCTGGCGCCGAACCAAAGGGGGCGCTGCCCCCTTTCCTCAAGAACCGCCCCCCTCATTAAGAGGGGGGTTTTAATGGACCGGCCGGGGAATTTAATTCCCCGGTTTTGTGACATCCGGCCGGCCCGCTGGCCGGCCGGTTTTTACCAACGGGACCGGAAATTCCGGTCCCGCCCTCGACTTCCGACGCCGGCGGCCCGGCCGCCGGTCTTTCCTTCCGCCGCGGCCCGGAACCGGCCGCGGTCTCCTCGTCCCGCCGCGGCCCGGAACCGGCCGCGGTCTTCTCGTCCCGCCGCGGCCCGGAACCGGCCGCGGTCTTCTCGTCCCGCCGCGGCCCGGAACCGGCCGCGGTCTTCTCGTCCCGCCGCGGCCCGGAACCGGCCGCGGCGTTCGTCATCCGGCGCGGTGCGTCGGCACCGCGCCCCTTCGCCGTGCTTCGATTCTTTTCAACGTGGCGCGACGGCGTCGCGTTCTTGAAGATTTTTCCTCGGCGTGGCGCGACGGCGCCGCGTAAATTAAACGCACGGCAAACCGCGTGGTGCGACGGCACCACGCCACTTTGCTTCCATCGCAAGAATTAAACAAGAACGTTGGAGGGGGGGGTTCGGCCGTGTTCGTGCGGTCCGGCCCCCCTCGCGTTAATAATAATAACGCAACTTAAAGAAAATCATGTCACACGTTAATCTTGCTAATAGCACGATCAAGAATAAAATGAGGAATCCAAAAGAAATTCGACAACCCCTACCTCGGGTTTAGGATTCAAAGGTTCTGCTACGCTCCGCGGAAGACGGCGTCGCGGAGGTCGGGTGTCGCGGTCGTCGTTCGTCAAATCCGTTGACGAAGTGCTATACCCGAAGAGACACGACGTTGGCGGATCTTCGTTTGCCGACGAAGGTTGTCCGAAGAAGAGATGGTGTCCCCTTCGTTGTCACGGTGAACGAGGAAAGGAGTTGCGGCGTTCTCGATAGTCACACGTGACGGAGTCGTGGAATATCGGTGTCGATTCCTTTGACGTCGGAGGAAGAGTCGTCGTCGAAGGCGTTCGTCGCGGAAAACCGTCGCGGAAGGGATGACGCGGAAGAAGAACGTCGCGTCGCGGATACGGCGTCGCGGATGGATCGTGTTCTTCGGCGGAGAAGTTCTTCGTTGAAGAACGACGTTCTTCGCGTTCTTCGTTGAGGTTGAAGAAGAAGAAGAGGAGCTCTCCACCTCTCAAGAAGACAAACGATCAACCCAAAATGAAATAAGATAACATATTATTTTATTATTACAAAACATAAAAGAATTTCAAAAGTTTGAAATTCAAAATGGCTAACCCCAAAATTAACTCACTTATTTAATATACAAGAGTTGTATAATTAAAAAGAACTTAAGTTATCAAGCCATTAAGAGGGAGAGTGGGGAGTTGAAAAGGTGTGGGTTCGTGTGGGCCCCACCACACTTAATCCTCCCAAGGGAGGTTAAGTGGGTGTGGGTCCCACTCCCAACCTCCTTAGATAGGTTTTAACAAGTTAAAAATAAAATTGTTCTACACAATTTTATTTAACTCAAACTAAAAACCCCAAAACGAAACTCTCAACCCGCAACAAACGCAACTTCCGAAAGGGACTCTTTAAGCGAATATCGGCGCTGCGAGTTCATCGGTGCCCTCGGATTTCAATTCCGAGCACTGGATCAAAAGTTAGGAATTCCCGCTCGTTCGTTCACTGAACGTACCCGAGCCAAACTTCGGAAATTAATTCCGGGCACTCCGGGCCTCGGAATCAGGTGCCGTCAGAAACCGCATTCTTGTAAAATTCTAAAGAAAATTAAGAAAAAATTTCCCTTGAATTTTACGGGTCTTTACATTACTCCCACCTCAGGGCTTTACGTCCCCGTAAAGCTACATCAAAAACTAGGGAAACAAAAGAGGATACTGAGCACGCATCTGAGCCTCCCGCTCCCAAGTGCTCTCCTGGAGATTCCCGTGCCGCCATCTGTTGCGCACAAGAGGAATCGATCGTCCATGTAGGACCCTCTCCTGGATGACATGGACCTCTTTTGACGTGGCCCGGACCATCTCTGGTCCCACAAGAGCTGCAAGATTTCTTCTTTGCCGAAAAGAGAAACCTGGTCTCATCCCCTGGATGAACCACATTCTTTGCCTAAAACAGTCAATCCTAACATGGATGATATTAATCCATACCAAGGATGACGTCGTAAGGCCTCGACGCTACTACTAAGAGATCCAACCGTTACTCTCGCCTCCAAGGGTTGAGTCACACTGTCGGCATCAGTGTGTGGTAACTGGTCTCCTCCAGTAGATGTCTCACAAGTGAGGGTCAAGTCAACAGTCAACTGGAACCTCTTAGTAACATCACAAAAGAGGACAGGAAAGAAAACATCACAAAAGAATGCGTCTTTTTATTATTGCAGCTCATAATACAAGACGCTACACAAAAGCAACATCAACATGGAACTAGAAGTACAAAAGACGTAACCACAAGTTCCTCCCCTGTCCACCTGCTCCCAGAGCTCCAGCATTTGTCGCTGCCTCAACCTCGGTGGCTCCTCAAAAGCCTATGGATCAACTGTACGAGGAGTCGGACAGTCACGTGCCAGGTGCCCCTTTCCACCGCACGAGTAACAATGTCCGTTTCTGGCACGCCTGGCTCTGACCCCACCTCGGGTGCCCCGCACCACTGGTCCTAAAACCCGAGATCGCCCAACTGCTCGTCTGGTCCTCCTGGACCTCTGCATCATCTGTCTACTGCCCACAGATGACTCGGCTTCTGATCGAAAAACACGCGGCAAAGGCAGAATCTCCTGTACACGCTCGGGGTGTAGAGATACTGGCACAAACTCCACCCTGAAGAAGGTCTCGAAGTCTTCCCATGCGAAGTTCATCTCATCGCAAAACTGAAACAAGTGGCTCCACCACCTACCTGCTGCTGCCTGAAGGAGGCTGGTAGCAAAGATCACCATGAAGTCTGCCGGCGTCCCCACTAGCCTGAAGACTCTCACCACAGCCTCCAGCCAAACCTCAGCCGCCTGCGGGTCCGTCTCTCCCCGGAACCTGGGTGGCCTCTGGCGCTGGAACTCGTGCAGCGCGCTCAAGCGTCGTGCATCGCCTACTGCTGGGGCTGGTGGCATCGGTGGCCCAACGTATGGTAGTACCGCTGGTGCCTCAACTGCAAGAGGGCCCTGTACCGAAGCCTCGCCGCTCGACAGACTGTCAGCACGCTCATCCTTCCGGGCTCTAGCTGGTCGTCTGAGAAAAGACATCCTGAAAGAAACAACGTAACACGATCAAACGATTATACCTGGTGAGCTGACCTGGTTTGAGCTGTTTTAAGGGGAAAAACTTTTGAAAACATACACGCAATCAGTGTTTTCGTGCACAAAGTCGGAAATCAGTTGTCAGGGTCCTGGTGTATGGATACGTCGGCCGCCCGCACCAACACTGGACTCCCTGAACTAAAAACCACACTCGGTACTCTCAACACTATTGCTTCACAGAAAGAAACATCAGAGTTATAAGTTCTGCGGTAGAACCGAACTCCTCTGATACCAATTTGTCACGACCCGTCCTCGGGGCCCGTGCCGTAACTACCCCAAGCCCGCCTTCCATAGGCCAGGGGTTGGCGACTAGCACCAAAGGCGTAAAATCCCGATAACTGGGAAGGCATTGCCTTTATAAAGAAAACAAGCACCACAGAGTACAAGCGGAAGTAAAACACTAAGTACAAAAAGAAGAGCTGAAAAGTAAAAGGGGTCGGAAATACAAGCCCAACTGTAAAGTACAACTCGAAAGGGAAAACAGCGACTGAAAAGTAAAGCTGCTACGCTGAGATGTCCACTGGAAATCCCACCTGAAGGGTGGGTACAGATAGCTCCTCTGCTCCTCGGGTCCCGCCATCCGCTCCGAGTATGTCTCGCCCAGTGGTCCTCCTCCGGGTACCGCCTCGTCGTATAGTCCACCTCCAGGTACCGTCCAGTCCTTGAACCTTCGGCTTCTGTCAGCACTGTCCGTCGTCTGCAACCAACACAACGAGGTGCGGGCATAGCCCGTGCAGGGGTGAGTATAACGATACTCAGTAGGGACCCCGAGACCCTCAAGGTCTCACTAAAACCAACAAGGATAAACACAAGAAGATCTCAACAGATAAACTCTACTTAGGTGTATGCCCATACATATACCTAAGTTATCAAGTAACCCATCTCAATCATGAGGAAACACAAGGATTGTGAAAACGACGGATAACCACTACCCGGGTATATGCCCATACATATACCAAAGTTAGCAAGTGACCCATCTCAATCATGAAGTAAACACAAGGTCAAAAGTCTCAGCTCAAACCAGGATTTTCATTATCGAAACCGTAACTGCTGAAGAGCTCCGTCTCTAGAGTGTACAGTGGTCCTGTCACGACTCCGAGGCTGCCTCTCACTAACCTAGGACTGCTGAAGTACTCCTCCTGTCGAGTACTGCGGGTTTGCGGCCAACTACCTGGCGCTCCGTCCGCTGAGGGTCTGTCGCCAAATACCGGGCGCTACCCAGATAGCCTACTGAGGTACTCCTCCTGTCGAGTACCGCGGGTTTGCGGCCAACTACCTGGCGCTCCGTCCGCCGTGGGTCTGCTACCAACTACTGGGCGCTCCGTCCACTGGGCTAGTCGACTCACTCCAAGTCGAGTCGGTCAAGCAGTCGTCAGGTCTCAGCCGGCTACACGGTCTCCGTACTCTGCACGCTCGTCTCCGGGAGGATCCGCTCCACGAGCTACTGGTCGATACTCTAAGTATCTCAAAGTCCCACGAAGAAGTATCTCGAAAGTCCGTCTCGTCATAGGGGTCTCAACGCAACAGACGGCGCGTCGATCGGACGCCCGGTCTGTGAGTTAATAGTCTTTTCGTCCCAGGGGCCCGGTTGGTTTCGAGTGCGAACCAATCCCGGCCGTATCTCAACTGTACCCCGAACTTCCATAGGGTAAACTCAAAGGGACCGTTACTCAACGTAACCACCAACGCCGCTGACGGCTCGTCAAGCGGACGTCCTGTCTGAAAGATATCAGCTTTCCCGTTCCAGGGGCCCGGTTGGATTTCGGGAACAATCCAACCCGGCCATACTCCGACTGCATCCAAAACTCGGGCGGAGTATGTCAAAAGTTCCGTCTCATCAAGAGGAAGTCAACGAAACAGACAGCGCATCAATCGGACGCCCGGTCTGTGAGTTATTGGCATTTTCGTCTCCGGGGCCCGGTTGGTTTTTAAGGAAAAACCAACCCGACCGTACTCCACCTGCGTCCAAACCTCGGGCGGAGTATGCCAAAAGATCCGATTCACTAAGAGGAACACAACGCGACTGACGGCGCGTCAATCGGACGTTCGTGGCTCAAGATATGAGCGTTTCCGCTCCGAAGGCCCGGTTGGTTTCGTGAACGAACCAACCCGGCCGAACTCAAAGTAACCCGAAACCTTGAGTGCGATATACCGAAACGACCGTCTCGATCCAAGGATCGTGTTGCCGCAGACGGTTCGTCATTCGGAGATCCGAGGCTCAAGTTATGAGCCAAAAACCGAATCTGGTTCGAAACGGGGGGGTCCGGGTCCGGGCCGACCCGGCCCGACCCCCCCCGGGTGGCGCGGTGGCCGGCGGCGGCTGCCGGCGGCGGCGGTGCGGCGGCGGTGCGGCGGCCGGTGGCGGCGCGCGGCGGCGCGCGGTGCGGCGGCGGCGGGCCGCGGTGGCGGCGGCGGCGGGCCGCGTTGGCGGCGGCGGCGGCGGGCGCTGGTGCCGCACGGGGAGCCGCACGCGGGGGAATTTTATCCCCTGCTGAAAGGAAAGGCGGCGCGGCCTTGTGCCGCGCCAATTTCATGAAACGCCCCCCCCCCCCCCCCCCCCGCACGTGGGGGAGCCTGCTGGCGCCGAACCAAAGGGGGCGCTGCCCCCTTTCCTCAAGAACCGCCCCCCTCATTAAGAGGGGGGTTTTAATGGACCGGCCGGGGAATTTAATTCCCCGGTTTTGTGACATCCGGCCGGCCCGCTGGCCGGCCGGTTTTTACCAACGGGACCGGAAATTCCGGTCCCGCCCTCGACTTCCGACGCCGGCGGCCCGGCCGCCGGTCTTTCCTTCCGCCGTGGCCCGGAACCGGCCGCGGTCTCCTCGTCCCGCCGCGGCCCGGAACCGGCCGCGGTCTTCTCGTCCCGCCGCGGCCCGGAACCGGCCGCGGTCTTCTCGTCCCGCCGCGGCCCGGAACCGGCCGCGACGTTCGTCATCCGGCGCGGTGCGTCGGCACCGCGCCCCTTCGCCGTGCTTCGATTCTTTTCAACGTGGCGCGACGGCGTCGCGTTCTTGAAGATTTTTCCTCGGCGTGGCGCGACGGCGCCGCGTAAATTAAACGCACGGCAAACCGCGTGGTGCGACGGCACCACGCCACTTTGCTTCCATCGCAAGAATTAAACAAGAACGTTGGAGGGGGGGGTTCGGCCGTGTTCGTGCGGTCCGGCCCCCCTCGCGTTAATAATAATAACGCAACTTAAAGAAAATCATGTCACACGTTAATCTTGCTAATAGCACGATCAAGAATAAAATGAGGAATCCAAAAGAAATTCGACAACCCCTACCTCGGGTTTAGGATTCAAAGGTTCTGCTACGCTCCGCGGAAGACGGCGTCGCGGAGGTCGGGTGTCGCGGTCGTCGTTCGTCAAATCCGTTGACGAAGTGCTATACCCGAAGAGACACGACGTTGGCGGATCTTCGTTTGCCGACGAAGGTTGTCCGAAGAAGAGATGGCGTCCCCTTCGTTGTCACGGTGAACGAGGAAAGGAGTTGCGGCGTTCTCGATAGTCGCACGTGACGGAGTCGTGGAATATCGGTGTCGATTCCTTTGACGTCGGAGGAAGAGTCGTCGTCGAAGGCGTTCGTCGCGGAAAACCGTCGCGGAAGGGATGACGCGGAAGAAGAACGTCGCGTCGCGGATACGGCGTCGCGGATGGATCGTGTTCTTCGGCGGAGAAGTTCTTCGTTGAAGAACGACGTTCTTCGCGTTCTTCGTTGAGGTTGAAGAAGAAGAAGAGGAGCTCTCCACCTCTCAAGAAGACAAACGATCAACCCAAAATGAAATAAGATAACATCTTATTTTATTATTACAAAACATAAAAGAATTTCAAAAGTTTGAAATTCAAAATGGCTAACCCCAAAATTAACTCACTTATTTAATATACAAGAGTTGTATAATTAAAAAGAACTTAAGTTATCAAGCCATTAAGAGGGAGAGTGGGGAGTTGAAAAGGTGTGGGTTCGTGTGGGCCCCACCACACTTAATCCTCCCAAGGGAGGTTAAGTGGGTGTGGGTCCCACTCCCAACCTCCTTAGATAGGTTTTATCAAGTTAAAAATAAAATTGTTCTACACAATTTTATTTAACTCAAACTAAAAACCCCAAAACGAAACTCTCAACCCGCAACAAACGCAACTTCCGAAAGGGACTCTTTAAGCGAATATCGGCGCTGCGAGTTCATCGGTGCCCTCGGATTTCAATTCCGAGCACTGGATCAAAAGTTAGGAATTCCCGCTCGTTCGTTCACTGAACGTACCCGAGCCAAACTTCGGAAATTAATTCCGGGCACTCCGGGCCTCGGAATCAGGTGCCGTCAGAAACCGCATTCTTGTAAAATTCTAAAGAAAATTAAGAAAAAATTTCCCTTGAATTTTACGGGTCTTTACAGTGATGGTGATGTGGGAAAAATTGATCCATTACATTTTTGACTAATATTACTGAGATTTGATATTTAATCTATTCTGGTTGTTGGTTTTATCTAGACTCATAGTATAGTATTGGAGTTGAGTTATTTTTATGTATTATCTATTTTTATGGATGTTGTTGTCTTTTAGTGGTTGGGTGTTTGGGAACCCCCATCCTTCCTGGACCCTGGACAACCCTCCACCATCCTCCTTGGACCCCGAATAACCCTCCGAACAGCCCCCCGGACATCCCCCCCCCACCATCCTCCTTGGTCCCTGGACAGCCCCCCGGACAGCCCCTGGAAAACCCCCCAAATAGACCCCCGGACAGCCCCCCGGTCAGCCCCCCAGAAAGCCCCCCGGACAGGCCCCCCCCACCCTCCTCATTGGACCCCAAACAACCCCCCGAACACCCCCCAGATAGCCCCCCGCACATCCCCCCCCACCCTCCTTGGTCCCCAGACAGCCCCCCGGACACCCACCGGACAACCCCCGGACAGCACCCCCACCCTCCTTGATTTCATTTACTACTAGAAAATCTATAATATATATTTTATTTATTTTCATAATGATAATCAATGTAAATCACATTTACACATCTAATGAATATCACAGATTCTTGGTATGTTATACAAGGGATGTATTCATTGGGTATGACATTGTTAGCTCTAAAATGTTTCATAGCATGATAAACTAAAATCTATTTCATACTAATAATGATATATAAATATTCTATATAAATGTCCACAAGATTTTAAGTAAATACCATTCCACTAATAGACACATGAGGATTCTTATAAATCATGATTACCTTAATATTTCCACAAGGATTTTTAGTAAATGTTTTATATTCTATTAATTTTCTGATATTCTCATTTTAAATGTAAATTTTTCATAAATAAATTAATTTAAAGACCCATATCCAAATAGTGTATTTGAATAATGTGAATAAACAACTGACATACCACTCAAAGTGTCTGTCTTTTGTTTCAAAAGGACATCATTTTCAGTGAAAAAAATCAACTGGCATACAAAAAACTGACCAAATGCATTCAGATTGTGTTGATACTTTAGGACAATGATTCATGGGTCATTTGAGACATGTATGAGTCAACCCTATTTAAATCCGAGACGTGGTGTGGCCGACACCACTCTAACTGTGTCTCTTCTGTTTAAAATGGACAGGATTATAAGTGAAAAGAAGAAATGGCATACAAAAAACTGACCAAACGCATTAGGAATCTGTTGATAATTTATCACAACGATCCATGAGTCATATGTGACGTGTACGGGCCAACCCGGGCTCATTCCGAGTCACGGTTTGGCCGGGAGCAGTCTAAGTGTCTCTCTTTTGTTTAAAATGGACAACATTTTAAGTACATATGGAAAACCGACCAAACACATTAAGTTTCCATTGGAACTTTAGGAGAAAGAACCATGGGTCATATGTGAGATGTACGAGTCAAACTCGCCTCAATACGAGGTGCGGTGTGGCTGAAACCACTCAAAGTGTCTCTCTTTTGTTTAAAATTGACTTCATTTTAAGTGAAAACAACAACTAGCTTACGGTTTACCGACCAACGGATTCTGATTGTGTCGATACTCTAGAAAAACGATCCATAGGTCATATGTGATATGTACGAGCCAACCCCGCCTCAATCTGAGAGGCGGTGTGGCCGACACCATTCATAGTGTCTCTCTTTTGTTTAAAATGGACATCATTTTAAGTGAAAACAACAACTGACATACGAAAAACTGACCAAATGAATTCAAAATGTGTTGATGCTTTAGGACAATGATCCATGGGTCATATGTGACGTGTATGGGCCAAACCGAGCTCAATACGAGTCGCAGTGTGTCCGGGATCAGTCTAAGTGTATCTCTTTTGTTTAAAATGGACAACATTTTAAGTACATACGGAAAACCGACCAAACGCATTCGGTTTATGTTGAAACTTTAGGAGAACGATCCATGGGCCATATGTGATGTGTACGAATAAACCCCGACTCAATCTGAGGCGCGGTGTGGCCAGAACCACACAAAGTGTCTGTCTTTTGTTTAAAATTGACTTCATTTTAAGTGAAAACAACAACTAGCATACGAAAAACTGACCCAACGGATTCTGATTGTGTCGATACTCTAGAACAATTATCCATGGGTCATATGTGACATTTAAGAGTCAACCCCGCCTCAATCCGAGATGCAGTGTGGCCGACACCATTCATAGTGTCTCTCTTTTGTTTAAAATGGATATCATTTTAAGTGAAAACAACAACTGACATACAAAAAATTGACCAAATGCATTCGAAATGTGTTTATGCTTTAGGAAAACAATCCATGGGTCATATGTGACATGTACGAGTCAACCCCGCCTTAATCCGAGGCATGGTGTGGCTGGGATCACTCTAAGTGTCTCTCTTTTGTGTAAAATGGACAACATTTTAAGTACATACGGAAACTGACCAAACACATTCAGTTTCAATTGAAACTTTAGGATAACGATCCATGGGTCATATGTGAAATTTAAAAATCAACCCTACCTCAATCTGAGATGCGGTGTGGTCGGCACCACTCAAAGTGTCTGTCTTTTGTTTCAAAAGGACATCATTTTAAGTGAAAAACATCAACTGGAATATAGAAAACTGAACAAATGCATTCGGATTGTGTTGATACTTTAGGAAAATGATTCATGGTTCATTTAAGACGTGTACAAGTCAACCCCATTTAAATCCGAGATGCGGTGTGGCCGACACCACTTTAATTGTGTCTCTTTTGTTTAAAATTGACAGGATTATAAGTGAAAACAACAACTGACATACGAAAAACCGACCAAACGCATTCGGAATCTGTTGATAATTTATCACAACGATCTATGAGTCATATGTGACGTGTACGGGAAAACCCGGGCTCAATCCGAGTCTCGGTGTGGCCGGGATCAGTCTAAGTGTTTCTCTTTGGTTTAAAATGGACAACATTTTAAGTACATACGGAAAACCGACCAAACGAATTCGGTTTCCATTGAAACTTTAGGAGAAAAATCCAAGGATCGTATGTGACCTGTAAAAATCAACCCCACCTCAATCTGAGATGTGGTGTGTCCATCACCACTCAAAGTATCTATCTTTTTTTAAAAATTGTCTTCATTTTAAGTGAAAACAACAACTAGCATACAGAAAAATGACCAAACGGATTCTGATTGTTTCGATACTCTAGATAAAGGATCCATGGGTCATATGTGATGTGTACAAGTCAACCCTACCTCAATCCGAGATGCGTTGTGGCCAACACCATTCATAGTGTCTCTCTTTTGTTTAAAATGGACATCATTTTAAGTGAAAACAACAACTGACATACAAAAAACTGACCAAATGAATTCAAAATATGTTGATTCTTTAGGAAAACAATCCATGGGTCATATGTGACGTTTAAGAGTCAAACCCACCTTAATATGAGGCACAGTGTGGTCGGGATCACTCTAAGTAGCTCTATTTTGTGTAAAATGGACAACATTTTAAGTACATACGGAAAAACTGACCAAACGCATTCGGTTTACATTGAAACTTTTAGAGGATGATCCATGGGTCATATGTGACATGTAAAAATCAACCCCGACTCAATATGAGATGCGGTGTGGCCGATACCACTCAAAGTGTCTGTCTTTTGTTTCAAAAGGACATCATTTTAAGTGAAAAACATCAATTGACATACAGAAAACTGACCAAATGCATTCGGATTGTGTTGATACTTTAGGAAAATGATTCATGGGTCATTTGAGATGTGTATGATTGAACCCCATTTAAATCTGAGACGCGGTGTTGCCGTCACCACTCTAACTGTGTCTCTTTTGTTTAAAATGGACCAGATTATAAGTGAAAACAACAACTGACATACGAAAAACTGACCAAACGCATTCAGAATTTGTGTATAAATTATCACAACGATCCATGAGTCATATGTGACGTGTACAGGCCAACCTGGGCTCAATATGAGTCACTGTGTGGCAGTGATCAGTCTAAGTGTCTCTATTTTGTTTTAAATGGACAACATTTTAAGTACATATATAAAACTAACCAAACGCATTCGATTTCCATTGAAACTTTATTAGAATGATCCATGGGTCATATGTGATGTGTACGAATCAACCTCGCCTCAATATAAGATGCGGTGTGGACAACACCACTCAAAGTTTATGTCTTCTGTTTAAAATTGACTTCATTTTAAGTGAAAACAACAACTAGCATACGGAAAACCAACCAAATGGATTCTGATTGTGTCGATACTCTATAACAACGATCCATGGGTCATATGTGATGTGTAAAAGTCAACCCCGCCTCAATCCGAGACGCGGTGTGGCCAAAAAAATTCATAGTGTCTCTCTTTTGTTTAAAATGGACATCATTTTATGTGAAAACAACAACTGACATACGAAAAACTGACTAAATGCATTAGAAATGTGTTGATGCTTTAGGAAAACGATCCATGGGTCATATGTGACATGTATGAGTCAACCCCGCCTTAATCCGAGGCATGGTGTGGCTGAGATCACTCTAAGTGTCTCTCTTTTTTGTAAAATGGACAACATTTAAAGTACGTATGGAAAACCGACCAAACGCATTCGGTTTCCATTGAAACTTTAGGAGAACGATCCATGGGTCATATTTGATGTGTACGAATCAACCCCTCCTCAATCTAAGATGCGGTGTGGTTGGAACCACTCAATGTTTCTGTCTTTTGTGTTAAAAGGACATCATTTCAAGTGAAAAACATCAACTGGCATACAGAAAACCGACCAAACGCATTCAGATTGTGTTGATATTTTAAGACAATGATTCATTGGTCATTTGAGATGTGTATGAGTCAAACCCATTTAAATCCAAGATGCGGTGTGGCCAGCACCAATCTAATTGTGTCTCTTTTGCTTAAAATGGACAGGATTATAAGTGAAAACAAAAACTGACATACGAAAAACTGACCAAACACATTCAGAATCTATTGATAATTTATCACAACGATCCATGAGTCATATGTGATGTGTACGGGCCAACCCAGGAACAATCTGAGTCGTGGTGTCGCCGGGATCAGTCTACGTGTCTCTCTTTTGTTTAAAATGGACAACATTTTAAGTCATACGGAAAACCAAACAAACGCATTCAGTTTCTATTGAAACATTAGGAGAATGATCTATGGGTCATATGTGACATGTACGAATCAACCTCGCCTCAATCTGAGATGTGGTGTGGACGGCACCACTCAAAGTGTCTGTCTTTTGTTTAAAATTGACTTCATTTTAAGTGAAAACAACAACTAGTATACGAAAATACAAACAAACGTATTCGGATTCTGTTGATAGTTATTTAGTTTTTTATGCATTTTATTGATAATTGATAATTAAATTATGTATGTATTCAATTATGAATTGAATTCTGGATTCCACATATAATTGTCATCTAAATTTTAAATTGAATTCTAAATCAATTATGTATGTTTATAATTACGTAATGAATTTTGATTTAATTCTGGATGTGTATAGTTCAAGAATGCATAATATGTTAAATATGTATGAATTTGTTCTCTATATGTATGTATTAGTTTGTTATTGTAGGTATAGGAATTGCAAAGGAGTAGAATGGAGGTTGGTGTGAAAAATTGGAGGTTGGTGTGCCAAATTAGAGTCTACAGTGCAAATTGCAGGCTGCTGTGCAATTTTCACAGCAAGCCTATGCCAATGGTTTGAAACTGTTGGCATAGGCTTGTAATAAGCCTTTACCAATGGTTTAAAAACCCTTGGTAAAGATTACTATGGATTTTTTTTCCAATGGTTCTCTTTGAACTGTTGGAAAAAACCATTCCAAATGGTTCTAAACCGTTGGGAAAGAGTTTATTTTCACCACTTTTACCAACAGTTTAGTGTAAACCATTGGTAAAACTTATGCCAACATTTTGTTTAAACTATTGGCATAGGTTAATTTTACTAAACTATACCAACGGTTCTTTGTAAACCGTTAGGATAGTTTTTCCCAATAGCTTACTTCCCCACGGTTTGCAGAACTGTAGTTATATGTTATACCAACGGTTCTATGGCCTTTCCCAACGGTTCTGAACCGTTGGGAAAGTCCCCATTTCCACTAGTGTCCTACCATTCATCAATTTGATATAACCTCGAAGCTAGTTTCCAACCCATGACCTATTAGAGGTGGGATTAAGTTTTCTTCATCCTTATACCTTCATTTATAGACCATGAGGGGTACCATTAAGAGGAATTGGTCATGAAAGAGTTGTATCAATGTTCATGTTGAGGGATAGGATGATGTTTAGAGGTAGGAATAGGTGAGGACCGCATGGGTTGGTAGGGAAATGGTACCAGTTGATAATCATATGTGATATAAAAATGGGTGAATATGTTATACATGGGTATTTATCCACCACTGTGATCTGAAGAAAGGACCTTTAAATTTAATGAGCCTACATAGGGATGTGATACATGTTTATAGCTAGATACCAAGGAATGGATCATTCATCATTCTTATTTGCACCTTTTTATGAATTTGGTAGACCTTAGGGATAGGATGAACCTTAATTAATTAATATTAAATATTCTATATTCTAGGTTTATTAGTCCACAACTAGTTTTTCTTTTATTGGAATGGATCTAGATCGACATCCTCGTCAGGTTAACGCTGAATATTTTCAACAGGATGTTCAAGTAGATCACTTCATGACTGAGGTAAATTGTAATGACACTTGGATGAGAAAAATCTAAGATTATCAGTGCTAGAGTTTGTAGAAGTATGAGATCTCCATTTAAAATTCAATGATAATAGACCTATTTAAGGATATATCGATAGCATTTGGTTTCATCTATTCTAAGAAGAAGAATTGGTGTTCATTGATGGTGATGATGATGCATGGAGAAACCAAGAAATTGTGGTTCTTGTTACTTATGGATCATAAGGATTTAACTATTTCATAGATGAATTTTTTAGATTTGTTTCATGATGAGTTTCTTTCTTCGATCGTTAAGGTATCAATATATAAAGATCTTTTTAACCTTTAATAGGGGATCTCTAACATGTGATAGTTAAAGCTCCATTTTCGGAACCTTCTATGATATTCTTTTAACCTGCTACTAGATGAGGAGGCTAGAGAAAGTCATTTTGAGAAGTCTTTATATCCAAACACAACAGGAAATTCGGGCTATAGTCACGGTTCTAAACCATGGCTATAGGCCCTCAAACCGTGGCTATAGGTAATAGCCACGATTCCTCAAAACGTGTCTAAGTTTGGCGTGGCTATAGGCCTAGACCTATAGCCACGGTTCCAAACCGTGGCTTTAAATCTATAGCCATGGTTGAAACCGTGGCTATACTAAAGGCCGGACAGAATATATTGCCACGGTTTAAAACCGTGGAATTATGTCTATAGCAACGGTTAACAACCATGGCAATAAACCAATAGCCATGGTTTAGAACCGTGGCTATAGGGTGTCCAAATCCATAAAAAAATACCCCTTGGACACCCCCCTGGACACCCCCTGGACACGCCCCTGGACACGCCCCTGGACACCCCCTGGACACCCCCTGGACACCCCCTAGACACGCCCTTGGACACGCCCCTGGACACCCCCTGGACACCCCCTGGACACCCCCTGGACACCCCCGGGACACCCCCTGGACACACCCTGGACAGACCCTAGATACCCCCTGGACACACCCTGGACACCCCCCAGACACCCCCCTAGACACCTCCTGCAGACCCCCCCCCCCCCCCCCCCCCGCAGCAGCCCCCCCTGCCCCAGAACACCCCCTACCCCCCCCCCCCCCCCCACATGCACACCCCCTCCCTGCCCCCCACAAAATTTAATTCAGTTAGCATGCTTGCAATACAAATGAAACCTACTAAATTAACTGTAAAAGTAGTTTAATTCATAAATTTTTCTTATGCTCAATTCATGATTACAATAAATCTTTATTTTTATAGTAATCCAACTAAAATATACAGTTTGTTTTTAACTTCTAAATATTTAGTTAATGAGGAAATATGAACTCATAATTATACTACATGATATAGAACTAAAATTTAAGAATGATATGTAAGTAAGTTAGTCTAAACCCCGGGACACCCCCCCCCCACCTGCACGCACCCCTTGGACACCCTTTAAACCCTGGGACACCCCCTGGAACCCACCCCAGGACAGACCCCCCCCCCCCCCCCCAGACCCTGGACACCCCTACCAGTCTGCCCCCCCCCCAGACCCTGGACACCTCCCCAGACCATGGACACCCCCCCCAGAACCTGCCCCCCCAAACACAGACCTCCCCCAGAACCTGCCCCCACCTGCACACCCCCTCACTGGATAGACCCCGTATAGCTCCTCCTTTCCCCCTTGGATAGACCCCCCCTAGAACATCCCCCACCCCTTTACACCCCACCACTCTCCCCTCTAGATATAACCCCTTAGAACCCCCCCCCCTGACACACCTGGACACCCCCCTGCACCCCCAGTACCACATGCACCCATCCCCCCTACACCCAGCCCTATATCCAGCCCCCACCCCCTACACCCAGCCCCCTCACTACCGCTTTCACCCAGGTCCCCCTCCCCCCCCCCCCACTGCACCACCACTATCCACCCCACCCGAACCCCCACTGCCCCCATGCACCCAGGCCCCCAGCCCCCCCCCCCCCCAGCCCCCCCCCCCCATCCCCCCTGCACCCAGCCCTATATCCATCCCCCACCCCCTACACCCAGCCCCTTCACTACCCCTTGCACCTAGGTCCCCCTCCCCCCCACTGCACCCCCACTGCCCCCCTGCGCCCAGGCCCCCATCCCGCCCCCCCATCCCCCCTGCACCCAGCCCTATATCCACCCCCACCCCCCTACACCCAGCCCCCTCACTACCCCTTGCACCCAGGTCCCCCTCCCCCCCCCACTGCATAATCTGTTGAAGTCCAAAAAAGAATACCAATAATAGACACCACTGCTGGACACCCCTCCCCCTGGACCACCACCCCTGGACCACCCCCCTGGACACCCCTCCCCCATGCTGGACACCCCTCCCCCCTGCCTGGACAACCCCTCCCCCTGCTAGACACCCCTCCCCCTGCTGGACACCCCTGTCCCCTGCCCCCTACCCCCCTGCCCCCTAACCCTGGACACCCCAGGATAGACCCCACCCCAGGACAGACCCCCCCTAGACCCTGGACACCCCAGGACAGACCCCCCCCCCCAGAACCTGGACAGCCCCCCAGACCATGGACACCCCCCCCAGAACCTACCCCCCCCCACCCACCCCAAACCTAGACCCCCCAGGACAGACCCCCCCAGACCCTGGACACCCCAGGACAGACCCCCCAGGACAGCCCCCCCCCCAGACCCTGGACACCCCATGACAGACCCCCCCCCCCCACTGGACCCCCTAGACAACGGATGGATGTCATGGGCTATTGCTAAAAGACCGAATCCGGCTGCTAAAATCAGCAGTAAGTAAGAAGAGGTAAATGAAAAAAAATGAATAAAATTTTCCCAATATACTTGGGGAATTTTATTCATCAGCAGGAAGAAGAACAGAAGAACGGTAGCTGAGAGTTCCTTCCCCGGAGGTGGAGAATGGTTTTTTTACATAGGATCTGTCTAATATTTAATAGAAGAAAGAGGGAGAGGAAATTAAGTACCTCATTACAAGTGGCAGCATCCAACAAATTCTCTTCCAATGGAATAAAATATTACAAAAAAAATCTATAAACCTTCTCTCTCCTCTTGTGGCTTCCAGTTGTCCAGGTGGTTAATAATTTGGTTGAGGTGAGGCTGTGGACTCATGGGGGAAAGCATGAAGGAAACTAATTTGGACTGGATTTTAAGTAGTATGCTCTTGTTTTTCTAAAGTGGCAGGGCTGATTGGGTCTAAAATAAGTGATTTGGAACAAGAATTTAGATGAGGGCTTCAAATGTTAAGGGGTCTGGTTTAATTGGTCATAATTGGGTGAGGTTTGGAATGGTTTTAAAGTGGGATGCCTGGTGGAAAATGTAGGGTTGGTGGATTAGAAGTTGAGAGGTGGGTAGGCTTGAATGGTGGTCAAGTTGTGGATGGTTTGCCTAGGTGGATTGAAAAATGGTGGGGGACTGGGAAGGAGTTCATAGTGGCTAAATTGAAGTGGGAGATTGGAATTGTAGTAGGGCTTGAGTTTGGATTTTTTAGTGAGAGTGGAAATGGCCCTGGAATAGCTGGTTTGATTTTGGTGGGTTGGCCATGGAATTTTTATAGTGCATCGAAAAATAGTCACTAGCAGGGCTTGGTTTGGTGTGAAATTCAGTCAAACGGTTTTGGGAACCATCATGGAAGCAACTACCAAATACAGACCAGAGCTAGTCTCCTCTACAGTGAAGACCCTTCATGGAAACTCTTCAAGAAAACCGGGTCTCCAGTTACATCTTTGTTCATAACAAACAAGCCCTGTTTTCATAGGCCCAAACAGACCTCCCTTTTCCAGCTTGTGGGGGAAATGTGGGAACTCTAGCATGAAATAGTCCCTCAGAATAGAACATCCTCTTTGGAATTGCATCAAACAGATTGTGTGCAGCCTTTAAAACTCAACTTTGCAGTGATCATCCTCCTCCAATGAGTGCTACATGAGATGAGGGAATTATGGAAGGAATTTCATCTAAAACAGCCAAAAGCAGGCATTGAATTTCCATCACAATAGGCTGATCCGGTTCAGACGACATGTGTAGAGGATGAGGATGATCTGGTTCGGACAACATGTGAATAGGATGAGGAAAAAGAAGAATTACCGAACAAATATTATGTGATACATGTACAATAAAATATGCCATACAATTCCAAACCAATGTTTTCAGTTGAATTGAGCCTTTGTACCACATGCTATGCACGTTTTGTGGAAATATGGATGAGAGGAAGCGCTGAGAGGAGATATAGTTTAGGAATGAAGAAATACGAAAAATTATAGAGCTAACCATTCAATGTTTCTCTAAGGAGGAGTAACCCCCACAGGGTGTCATCCTAAAGAAGGGCCAAATCACGGCATGACCGCGGCGTGACTGCGGTGTGACTGCGGCGTGACCGCGGCGTGACCGCCGCAGGGTGTCGTTCGGGAGGAGTAACCGCCGCAGGGTGTCACCCTGGAGCAGGGCCAAATCACGGCGTGACCGCGGCGTGACCGCCGTAAGGTGTTGTCCTGGAGCAGGGCCAAATCACGGCGTGACCGCGGCATGATCGCGGCATGACCGCGGCATGACCGCAGCGTGACCGCCGCAGGGTGTTGTCCTGGATGAGTAACCGCCGCAGGGTGTCTTCCTGGAGCAGGGCCAAATCACGGCGTGACCGCCGCAGGGTGTCGTCCTAGAAGAGTAACCTCCGCAGGGTGTCGTCCTGGAGTAGGGCCAAATCACGGCGTGACCGCGGCGTGACCGCGGCGTGACCGCGGCGTGACCGCGGCGTGACCGCGGCGTGACCGCGGCGTGACCGCGGCGTGACCGCGGCGTGACCGCGGCATGACCGCGGCGTGACCACGGCGTGACCGCAGCGTGACCACAACGTGTTGGCCCGATCCAGTGACATCCGCGGGGAAACATCTTCCACTTAGTTTCAAATAGGATGATATGGATGGCATGAGAGGATGTTTTCTCATAAGATTTAAAGAAATGAATGCTAATCTATGATGACTAGAGGATTGGATGACCCCTGATATACCTAATTCGGTGAGGGTTGGAGATCTAGAAATGTGTAGGAATGCCTAGAGGAATACCCCATGGGATCAGACAATTCCAAACCAATTTTTTCAGTTGAATTGAGCCTTTGTACCACCTTCTATGCACGTTTTGTGGAAAGATGGATGAGAGGTAGCGCTGGGGGGAGATATAGTTTAGGAATGAGGAAATACGAAAAATTATAGAGCTAACCATTAAATGTTTCTCTAAGGAGGAGTAACTGCCGCAGGGTGCCGTCTTGGAGCAGGGCCAAATCACGGCGTGACCGCGGCGTGACCGCCGCAGGGTGTTGTCCTGGAGGAGTAACCGCCACAGGGTGTCGTCCTAGAGCAGGGCCAAATCATGGTGTGACAGCGGCGTGACCGCGGTGTGACCGCGGCGTGACCGCCGTAGGGTGTCGTCCTGGAGGAGTAACCGCCACAGGTTGTCATCCTGGAGCAGGGCCAAATCACGGTGTGACCGCGGCGTGACTGCCGCAGGGTGTCGTCCTGGAGGAGTAACCGCCGCAGGGTGTCGTCCTGGAGCAGGGCCAAATCACGGCTTGACCGCGGCATGACCGCCTCAGGGTGTTGTCCTGGAGGAGTAACTACTGCATGGTGTCGTCCTGGAGCAGGGCCAAATCACGGCGTGACCGCGGCGTGACTGTCACAGGGTGTCGTCCTGGAGGAGTAACCGCCGCAGGGCATCGTCCTGGAGCAGGGCCAAATCACGGCGTGACCGCGGCGTGACCGCGGCGTAACCGCGGCGTGACCGCCGCAGGGTGTCGTCTTGGATGAGTAACCGCCACAGGGTGTCATCCTGGAGCAGGGCCAAATCACGGCGTGACTGTGGCGTGACCGTGGCGTGACCGCGGCGTGACCGCAGCGTGACCGCTGCGTGACCGCAGTGTGACTGCGGCGTGACCGTGGCGTGACCACGGCGTGACCGCAGCGTGACCACAACGTGTTGGCCCGGTCCAGCGACATCCGCGGGGCAACATCTTCCACTTAGTTTCAAATAGGATGATATAGATGGCATGAGAGGATGTTTTCTCAGAAGATTTAAAGAAATGAATGCTAATCTATGATGACTAGAGGATTGGATGACCCCTGATATACCTAATTCGGTGAGGTTTGGAGATCTAGAAATGTGTAGGAATACCTAGAGGAATACCCCATGGGATCAGGAAAATCACAGGTTACATAACATGTAATCTGACATTACTGGTACTGTGGGACCCCTAGGCTGTGGAACCGGGATTTTGGTTGGATTTAAATATCACATGCCATGTGACATGGTCACACAACATGGGACCCATCTTAAAAGTCTAACGGCACTTAAAGATTGTCTTGGTTCAAACAATTGTTTTAATAAAAAGAGGGAAAACCCCTACAGGGATATAAAAAGGGTCAAGTACGATGTGTGCTTTATGACTAACAATGTCTGGGACCATAATTACAGACCTCACCCTAGAGGTTACACATGAAATATACTAATAGGGCTGCCACATTTTACTCTACCTGTTGTTACACCTATTCATGCTCCTTCTCAGCTAGACATTCCTCAAGGACAGCCCCTCCCCCCTGCTGGACAGCCCATCCCCCTGCCTGGACACCCCTCCCCCCTGCGGGACAACCCCTCCCCCCTGCTGGACAGCCCCGCCCCCTGCCTGGACAGCCCCTCCCCCTGCCTGGACAGCCCCTCCCCCCTGCTGGACA
This sequence comes from Viscum album, assembly GCA_963277665.1. Taxonomy (NCBI): domain Eukaryota; kingdom Viridiplantae; phylum Streptophyta; class Magnoliopsida; order Santalales; family Viscaceae; genus Viscum; species Viscum album. The sequence continues at coordinate 1,946,843,385 of OY728148.1, forward strand.
GCCCCTCCCCCTGCCTGGACAACCCCTCCCCCTGCCTGGACAGCCCCTCCCCCTGCTGGACAGCCCTCCCCCTACCGGACACCCCTCCCCCCTGCTGGACAGACCTCCCCTGCTGGACAGCCCTCCCCCCTTGCTGGACAACCCTCCCCCCTTGCTGGACAGCCCTCCCCCCTGCTGGACAGCCCTCCCCCCTTCCGGACACCCCTCCCCCTGCCGAACAGACCCTCCCCCTGCTGGACACCCCCTCCCCCCTACTGGACACCCCTCCCCTCTGCCGGACACCCCTCCCCCCTGCCGGATAGCCCGCCCCCTTGCCTGACAGCCCGCCCCCCTGCCAGATAGCCCACCCCCCTGCTAGACAGCCCCGCCCCCTGCCTGGACACCCCTCCCCATGCTTGACACCCCTCCCCCTGCTGGATATCCCCCCCCCCCTGCTGGACATCCCTCCCCCTACTGGAAAACCCTCCCCCCTGCTGGACAGCCCTCCCCACCCTGTGGGACAGCCCCGCCCCCTGCTGGACAGCCCGCCCCCCCTACCGGACACCCCTACCCCCTGCTGGACACCCCTCCCCCCTGCTGGACAGCCCTCCCCCTGCTGGACAGCCCCTCCCCCTGCCTGGAGACCCCTCTCTCATACTGGACAGCCCCTCCCCCTGCCTGGACACCCCTCCCCCCAGCTGGACACCCCTCCCCCTGCTGGACACCCCTCCCCCTGCTGGACACCCCTCCTCCTGCCTGGACAGCCCATCCCCCCTTCCGGACACCCCTCCCCCCTGCCGGACACCCCTCCCCCCCTGCTGGGCATCCCCCCCTGCTGGACATCCCTCCCCCCTGCTGGACAGCCCCTCCCCCTGCCTGGACACCCCTCCCCCCTGCTGGACACCCCTCCCCCTGCTGGACACCCCTCCCCCTGCCTGGACAACCCATCCCCCCTGCTGGACACCCCTCCCCCCTGTCGGACACCCCTCCCCCTTCCGGACACCCCTCCCCCTGCCTGGATAGCTCTATTGGTACTCACACAATTTTTGGGAAATTTTCTCTGTCGTGGGGAACTCAATTTGGTTGGATATACATACCGATAACCCAAGGTTTGGACATTATGTGATAACCCATGTGAATGTGGACATATATATAATGATTCTAGAAGAAGTATTCTTAACTAAATATATGAATGTATAGAATTTCTGATCCAATACGAAAGGAAACCACAGTTCTACATGAATTATATGTTTTTTCTATCATTCTCCAGAATGTAATAGGGACAAGGAGGGTTCTTTTTACAATATTAAGGGGAATGATGTCTCTAACTATGAAATTTGGAATGGTAAGATGAATATTCCAATCTATGACTTGGAGAGAAAATACATTACTGTCCATTATAATGTGGATAAGATAGGGGTTATATCAGTGTAGAAGGATACTGGGAAAACTACAGACTTAATCACTTCAACATCACCTTAGGATGGTCCTTCTAATGAAAAAAACATGGATTATTCTCAGTGTGTTGTATTTACTCTAGAGGGCCCACCCCCGGGAAAATCCTTGAATGAGGAAAATGTACCCCTTCCTGATAGAGAGATAAACATTGGATAGAACATCCAGTTCGTGGGGCATGTATTTTGGGGGAACCTTTCCCTGATGTTTTGTACAGATCCAAGGGACTGTAGTTATTTGCAACTTTGTAGGAAAGCCTAATGTAAATACTCACGAATGGGAAAAATAGGCAGAAATTCAATGTGGACCTCTATACAAATGTAGCTGGTCTTGAAGAGAGTACTTCAAACGAGGCAACATTTGATGGCATGACTACATAGAGGTGTTGCTTTTAGGATGCCTTACCTAACCTGATTGCATCTCATGGTTCTCAAGTGGTGAAAATGGGAAAAAATTCTTGCAGGTTCCTACCTATCATTAATTTTTGATGACACATTTTGAGGGACCCCTCATGCATGTTTCATACATAGCTATCTAGGAACAATCCAGGAAGGAAACCTCACCAGGTTCGCTGAATATGAGTACACCCAAGGATCATCAAAATAAGTTGCAGCAGAATCCCTTACTTACTAAAAATAATGATTAGTATGGGGTTTCACGAAAGTACCTGCTGCAATGATTACTAAGAATAAGGCCTCCATAGAGTCACAATCTTATCCTAGATAGTATATGGATAAATTTACACACTTAATTCGTGTATTATGGTATGATGATGATGAGTAAATTTCAATAAGTTAGAAGGTTATCATCACCTCCAATATGGTAAATGAAGATGAATATCCAAAAGCTAAATACATGTATTATAAAGGCATGGGTAGTGACCCAAAATTAAAGAATAAGAAAAATAAATGGAGTAATGGTATAGAGAAACCGCCCCCTGCCCCCCTCCCCCCTGCCCCCTCCCCCCCTCCATCCTGCACCCTACCCCCTGCCCCCTGCCCCCCTCCACCCTCCCCCCTGCCCCTACCCCCTGCCCCCTGCCCCCTGCCCCCTGCCCCCTACCCCCCTCCACCCTGCCCCCCATGCACCCCTCCACCCTGCCCCCTACCCCCCTCCACCCAGCCCCCCATCATACTTCAATACATCCCGAAGGTATTATCAAAAACACTTCAAGACATAAAATGACTATTTTCAACAAATATAACAAAAGACCAAAATATATGATGCAAGAACCACAAATCAAAGGCCCCTCTCAACATACATGATGTAGTATGGTAAAAAGAAATAAATTAACTTACCAAAATGTTACCATCATACAAAATGGTGCCTTAAGAGTACTTTGCGTGCATATTTCTTTTTCACCCTAAGCCTATATTTTACCTACAAGAAATAAAGAAAAAAAGATCAAAATAAATCAGAAGTAATTATGTAGAGAATAAATAATTGATAAGAAATATATTTTTGTTTATGTGCCTGAATACAAACATGTATCCTGCAAAAATAGTAGATGCAAGAACCACAAATCAAAGCTTACTTGAGAGGAAAATTTTTTGTTTTGAAAAGTTCAACTATTAGAAATTAGAGCTTCAAAAATTTCATCACCAGTTGCACCCTATCTTAATCAAACTGTAAAAGGTTTATGGAAGAAAGAAGGTGATACAATCATATCGAGCACAACAATTGAGTACCGTAGAATTCAGCTCATAAAAAAGATTTTAGAATTGGAACCATAAAACTATGATTAAATTTCTATTTTATGTTTGTAAAACTACATGGGAACAAAATAATATGTTAATATCACTCTAATCAAAACCAATAACTGAGAAGTGAAGTTCACATAGATTCCCATTACCAAGAATGGATGTTCCCCCTTGCTTGTCGGTTTCTTGCCAACGTGCCCACATTTGAACCAACACCAACCACCTCATCCTATGGTAGAAATGATTAATTAGATATATGCATCAATTTGTAACAATAAAGAATTTTTTATCTAATTGCAAACAAAGCATATAACTAATATATTAAAAACAAAATAAATGAAGAACATAGAGTTCAAACAATCACACAAAATGCATGAATGATACCCACTAGTTACTATATTAACAACTTCAACACATATTCATGGATTTTAATGTAGATGCATGTTAACATTTGAAGTTCAAAAATAATTTTTAGTAAAACATTAAAATAAGGATACACACCCGAATTTCAATAAAAAAAGTAGAAAAAAAGGAAGAAACAACCAACAGATTTAACAAGATGATTTCAGCATACAAAATTTATTAAAAGGCAACTTCCAACCATTTATTTCAACTAAAAAAAAGAATTGAATTTTCAAGTTTAAGTAGAAAAATCACAGAATTTAAACTATTACTCCCATGGTGTAGATTCTCTATTCATTTGAGATCATTGGAAAAATTTCCCTTCTTTTCTTGTTGAATAAATACCTTTTGTTTCCAAAATTTCATCTCCTATAAGTGTAAACATATACATTAATTTATAAAATTTAAAGTTCAAAACAGAACAAAAATATAGTAAAAACTAAGGTAGATTGGTTCAATGTTACTATGAAATATAACTTCTCTAGATCTATAAAAATCGTTGAATCTATACTTCAATAGGATGTGAAATTATGCTCACCAAAGTACTAAAAAAAATAGAAATTATAACGTACATTCACTTATTCTATGTGAATAACATAATTTTTTTTAATAAAAAACAATAAAAAGGAATGTTTAAACAATGATTTAGAATTATAAAATTTAGGATTAGAAAAAAATTGTGTACCCTTACCTCACACTTAATTTGAAGTATATAATAAGAATTTAAACTCTTAAAAATTTAAGGGTGGAAGGAAACAACCTGAAAATTTTCTTAGAGTGAAAGAAGTTACTCAAAATGGGCTGCCATGTGAAGTGACCCACCTAAATTCCTACAAAAAAAGACCTCAATCAAAAAAACTTTATTAAAGAAGGTCAAATAAAAAAACTAAAAAACGTAACAAGATAATCTTGGGTTTATCCCCCAGGGGGTTCTATATTTAGATTGATCACAGTTGAAAAATCATTGATTCAACCCCAATTAGATGTAGGATGTGTCTTCTTACTTAAGAACTAGTATAAAATCTTCTTTCTAGCTATAGTAATCAACTCAAATAGTTTTTTAACACCCCATTTTCATATACTTTTAATTTCACCACTTTGAAATTATAACTTCCTAGGAGTAGTGGAAAGGGGGAAAAGGGGGTATATTCCCTCTTCTTCAACTTGAGGAGTGATGTGCATAAATACTAAAAATTCAATTCTTGGATGTGATTTTTCAACCGATTCAATATCCTATATAAATTCATTATTAAAAACCACATATGTATCAATATCCACTTTTTCATTAGTGCGAAACTTCAAAATATCCTCTTGCTCTTCGACCACTCCCAAACTTTGAATTACAATTAGATTTTTTGAGTTTCAAAAGTTTCTCATCAGGTTTATTAATAACCTTCTCATGTACCTCTAGTAAATCATGAAGTTCACTTGAATCTACACAATATACATAGGGAGAAGAGAAATCAAAATCATACAAAAAAATAACAATAATATAAAAGAAAATCTTGTTCAATTAAATAAAAAACATCATTAATTTGGTCATCTTACTCTTTTTAAAGAAAAAACGGTGATCCTAGGAGTGTTTCTAAGTTAGAAGTGATTTATTAAACCTCCTCCAACCTCTTATCAAAACAAAAATCCTCAATTTTATAATTTTTCAAAGTAAAGGAAAGGGTATCATTAATTGGTTCATCATCTTATGATTTCACAAGAATTTTTAAAGGATTATCAGGAATACCCCACTACTAAAAGACCACCTTGGAGAGGTGGGTTACATTCCTTCTATTTGTCCTTTGACATATTCATAGACCTAGTCCCCATTGGTAGAGAAAAATATGAGCAATCCCTTTTATCTTTCTAGTTGACCCTCCTTATCTTACTCTTCTCATACATGGATACATTTAATCATGAACCTCATCCTCTAAATCACCTAAAAAGTGGAAAGAACATTCATCACATGACCAATTTTCAGGGACCTTCTCCTCTCCAACGGTTCTGACCAGGTATTGTTCAAAATTCTGGACTAGTTCATCATATGACAAAAGATCAAAATGGTTATCCATCACAATACCTCCCACTTCTGTAGAACTCTTCATGAATGTGGAATCACTCCCTTAAACCTATTCTGATACATTGCTGCTTGTTAAAAATTAGAAAACGGAGGGATTCTTGGGACCACCCTTATCCATATTCTTCAGTTCCATAACCGAGTAATGCTCACTGACACCATGGAGAGGAGGGCGCGGCGAGGAGGGCGCGGTGAGGAGGGCGCGACATGGAGGAGGCGTCAGCGAGGAGGCGTCAGGGAGGAGGGCGCAGCGAGGAGGCGTTGGGGAGGAGGGCGCGGCAAGGAGGAGGGTGCGGCATGGAGGGCGCGACGAGGAGAGTGCGGCGAGGAGGGCACGGCGCGGAGGAGGCGTCGGCGTGGAGGCGTCGGGGAGGGGGAGGGCGCGGTGAGGAGGAGGAATCACGAGGGGGAGGAGAAGGAGCCCGATGGGTTTGGAAAAAAAAACGGGGCTGCTGGATATAGCCACGGATGAAATAATTAACCATGGCAGTATAAAAGATATAGCCACAGACCTATAAAACCATGGCTATAGGTCCGTGGCTATAGCTCAGATTTGTAGTAGTGATGGGATACGTTGTAATTCCTATACCTCTCATTTATAGGTCTAGATAAATATATTTCAACCCTACATCCACTTAGTCCCATTTACACACACAACATTATGACTTTAACTTGTGTGTAGTCCATCTCAAGGTGTGAACATGGTATATAAGACTATTTGGGTCCATTTACAGTAGGTTTTACCACTTCTGTGACACATATATTACTGTGAAACCAAATTACACATATTCCAAGCATCATGAATTTAAAATATCATATACATTTATCTCGGTCTGATCATTATAACATTATACGATATGGAATTTTTTTCTGAGGTATTTGTGTGATGCGTTAGATGTCCTGCCCTCAATTCAAATCAAATTCAACCTCATTCATGAATTGATTTTTTTTCAAAATATACCTGTTTCAGTAGCCCATGAATCATGAATGTAAATTGTTTTCTGTCATCCAAGAGGTATGACATTAAACATTGATCAACCATCTTCAGGATCACTTCATTTGTTATAGGACATCCTGGTATCCGTTCACATGGGTGTTAAGCATTTTTCACGGCATTATCGTCCTTAAAGATCCTCTGTATACTCAAATCATCAAGAATATAAACTATTTTCATTTTCACTATGCTCCATGAACTCAAACAAGAAGACTAGATCAAGGCATTGTGAACCTAAACTATATGCATGTACCCATTATTCACATGGTTTTCACCATCTCTGGTGTTGCATAAATCTAACAGCTCTACCATACAAAACTATATAATGCTTGATTCCTATCCTTATCGGATGTGCAATAATGGATAGACCATCTATCTCTAGGAACAACCATAGATTAATTGTAAAATCATATGTTACATATGGTTATATCACCATGATATTCTCATATTTTCCTCCTTTTTGGGAATAAGCCCCATTAATTTCGATTGAACAACTATAAATCTAGTATTCCCTAAAAAATAGATATATATGGTAGAAAATAATTGGAAGGTGAAGGCATATCCTACACTAATGTTCCTAGTTCTTGATGTTAATATACAGTATTACCCTATACAAAACCACGATGCCTCATACGATATTTAAGGGATGGAAATCAAACCAAAATCCATGGAACACAATTCTAAAATGTTGACATACCCTATATAATTTCTGGATGCCTCAGATTCGAAAATGGTATGATTTAGTATCCTTATTCATGAGGATCGACCCGAGCAGCAGAAATATCTTACCTAAAAGAGTGGAAATATTCTTGAGAAGGATCTAATTACTACTGATATGGATTTTGAAAAAACTATTGTTAAAGATAAAGATACTGGAAATGATAAAAAATGGAATGATAAAGATACCGGCAATGAGGTCGTCCGAAGGAGGTCGTCGGGAGGAGGAGAGTTCGTCGGAGGAGGAGATTCTGTCGGGAGCAGGGGAGTTGTGGTCGTCCGGAGGAGGGGAGTCCGTCAGGAGGAGGGGAGTTCGTCGGGGGAGGAGGGGAGTCCGTCGGGGGAGGAGGGGAGTTCGTCGGGGTCGTCCGAAGGAGGGGAGTCCGTCGGGGGAGGCGCGGTCGTCCGGGGAGGAGAGGTCGTCGGGAGGAGGGGAGTGCGTCGAGGGAGGAGGGGAGTCCGTCGGCGTCGGGGGAGGCGCTGTCGTCCGGGGAGGGGGGAGGCGCGGTCGTCCGGGGAGGGGAGTGCGTCAGGGGAGGGGAGTGAGTCGGGGAGGGTTCCGTAGGAGGAGCCCGAGAGAATATTGGCCAAATCTCACATATATCCACGGATGAATTTTCATCCGTTGGTATAACCATGATATAGCCACGGACTTATAAAACTGTGGCTATAGGTCCGTGGCTATAGCTTCATTTTGTAGTAGTGAAAGATAGCACCATATTACTCTATTTTTTGTTGATATATCTCAAGTTAATAGGGAGAGAATAGGTTATTTAGAGGATTATATCCAAGACCATATCAACATGATAGGGTAGTCATCAAGATTCTCCATGTAGTAGAGTTTTGGTTTGGGAATTCTAGTTTTCTGAAAAGAAGGTCAAATAATTGGGGGGTCAATCTCATCTCTCTTCATCTCATTTCACCAGGGTTGGTAGATATCATTCCCCTTGAAAGGATCATAAATATTTTTTATTATGGAGGAAAGGGTTATCATTTATGGGAGTTCCCAGACTTTTTGAGAACACATTGCGTTGCTGGATGCCCGTTTTCAATTCCACCATTGCAGTAGTATCAGACGAGGCAGCAACAAGAGGGTGCTCTAACCAATGATCAATATATGGGTGGTGGAGTAGAAAAGGATAGACCTTTGATTATACTCATACTTAGAGATCTGAGCATGACCATTGAAGTGGTTTTCATTAGGTTCAAAGATTCTGAAGAGCAGGTCATAGTTAGATGATTGATCTAGAGTTTTCATCTTCAAGTGATAAAAACCTCATTTGAGATGCCCTTGTATTATTTTATAATTGGGTGAGTTCCTTGTTTGATTCAAGATCCTTTTAATCCTTCATTTCACCTATCCTAGTTCATGATTTGAGACTTGAGGTGTAGAGGATTCTAGTTCCCTTGGTATTGACTACGCCAGTTGGAGGTTGAGATAATCTGTTAGAAGTATTTTGAGAGAATGATTTATTATTGGACCAACACCATTCATGGAGATGATGCCTATGATTAAATATAAATCCATATAAAATCATACTTACCATATAATTTTTGTATTTAGTTAATGCTATCATGGATTTATTCATGAGGAAAATTGAGTTCTATGATGTTGTTAAAGAGTATGTCAAGTTTTCTGGAAAGTGATAACATCAAATGGGTTGAAGGAATGTTACACCCTTATATTCCTTGATAGATGAGTTAATTTTGAGTCTGTCACATGATCGGTAGGCAGTTCTTCCCATGTTTGTGGAAGAATACCCTACTTTTTTCTTGATGTGGCTTTGGTTCTACCCACTGGACTAGAGATCATGTTTGGGATAGAACTATAGATAGGAACTTATCCAATGTCAATGTCTCCAAATAGGATGATTCGTTATGAGTTGTAGGAGATATGAATAATGACCAATGATATCTTATATAGAGGTTCTATTCAGTAGAGCATGTCTCATGGGGGTGCTTCGATTCTGTTCAAAAGTAAGGATGATGAAAGTATACAACTATATATTGAATATCATCAATTGAATTAGGTGAGATCGAAGAATTATTAACCACTTTTAATGATTGATGATTTATTTGATCAGCTAAAGGAAGCTAGTTGGTTCTCAAAGATTGATCAATGGTTGAGATGTCATGAGATATGGGTAATGGATGAAGATATTATGAAGAATTTTTTCTAATGTCGTTATGGGAAATATGAGTTCATTGTTATATTATTCAGCTTGATGAACACTCCATCTATATTCATGGGATTAATTTATGAAGTGTTTAGAGAGTTTCTGGAATGGTTTTTAATCATTTTCACCAATGAAATAATTACGTACTCTATGTTTGAGGAGTATCAAGAAAAGAATTTGTTGGAAATTTTTGGAGTTATTTATTGTTAGAATCTATTATAGAAGTTATCAAAGTTTTTGTTCTAGGATATTGAATTTTTTTATTAGGGAATTTTGTATCCTTGTGTGGAGTATTCATGGATCCTTCATAGATTGAGGTGGTCATTTCTTGGTCAAACCCAAAGAATGTTGCATAGGTGAAAACTTTTATCAATAAAATAGAATATTATATGAGGTTAATACCTAATTTGTCTCATATTTGAACTCATATAAAATCCTTTACTAGAAAGGATTATTAATTATTATAGAATGAATAGATTCATGCTACTCTTGAGAATCTGAAGAAGAAGGTGGTATGTGCCCCAATTATTCATTTTCTAGAAGACGGAGTCTAGTTTGAGGAATTTTGTGATGTTTCACACATTAGATTTGATAGATTCCATATGTAGTAGGGAGTGGTTTTTTATTATGGGTCTTGGAATTTATGACCCTCTGAATATAAATATTCCACCCATGAGCATAAGTTAAAAGTGGTCATATTTTCCTTAATGTTCTCGTGATGCTATCTCATTGATTAATGCTTTCAGTTTTCACTGATCACAAGTGCATGTGGTATGTTCTCTCTCAACATGGTTCGAACTCACGATGTGATAATGGATAAAATTTTTACAATAAAATGACTTTGATATTTTTTTATTCATCATGAAAGGGTATTGTTGTAGTTGATGTGCTAACCATAAATTCATGTAATAATTTCATGTGTGAGTTTGGAGATTATAGAAGAGTTATGGAATATATATTTATGATGAATCTTGATATTATAGAGGTCGGGGTGCAAAGGATTCCTTCTTCAGATGATGGTGCAGTCATCTATAGTGTAGAAGGTGTAGGATTCCCAGCTAGAGGATTCCAAGGTGGAGGTTTTGTAGGATCAAGTTGTCTGTGGTGATTCCCCTGATGGATGATATGAGAATGATCAAACTTTTATGTTGTTCTAGATAAGGCTATTCATTCATTCAGTATTGTGTGAGGTGGATCACCATGAGTTCCATGGATTTCCTTGGTTTTACATCTAGACATGAAAAAGATATACCTGCTTTGAGATGTGATTTTTTTGTCCTAGGGTGAAGAATTCTATTGCAGAGTTCATGTATTGATGATCAGTCTACTAGAAGTTCAAGGCGGAACACCATGTTCCTTGTGGTTTTTCCAGCCATTAAATATTCGTTGATGTAAGTGGGATGAAATTTTAATTGACTTAATAATTGGTTTACCTCGAAATTAGGGTTTCTATGATCTTATATGAGTAATCATGGACCTCTTAACAAAATCAGCTCACTTCTTAGAAATTAGAGAGTTGATCTTAGTGTAATTTTTGTCGAAGAAGTATCTGGAGGAGGTATTGAGGATTCATGGATTCCCAAGGATGATCATCTCTGATCAATATCCTCATTTTAACTCTAGGGTTTGGAGAGGTATTCAACATTATTTTTTCTCCCAATTGTTCCACAACACTTATTTTCATCTGTATAAGGATTTCTAGACCGAGATGACCATCCAAAATCTTGAATAAATGTTGTGCACTTGTGTCTTGGATTTTAAAGGTTCATGGGTGAATCACTTATCCTTGGAAGATTTTTCTTCCAAAAATAGTTTCACCCCACTATTCGTATGGGTTTTTTGAATATTTGTATGGATAACCTTTACACTCTACATTGTACTGGAATAAGGTTATATAGTAAGAAATTATCAGGCTGGAAATAGTATAGAGCATGACAGAAATGGTCCAATTGATTTGAAACTAGATAAAGGAATCCATACACTATTATAAGTCCTATGTAGACCATAGTAGGAGTCCTCTATAGTTTGATGTTGGAGATCTTGTTTTCTTGAAGGTGAATCTCAATCATCACCAATGAAGGTCTTGTCTTGTGAGAAATATTTCTCCCCAGTTTGTTGGGCCTTTCAAGGTGTTATCATATGTCGGAGTTGTTCCATACTAGGTAGTACTTCCCCTACAGATATACTATATTCATGATGTCTTAATATGTTATATATTCTCCTCTATCTAAATGATGATTCTCACATCATATATTGAAGTGATAAAAACATTTTTGGTGATGAAACCTTTGAGGAGTAGCTAGTGGATATCAAGGACCACCAGGAGAAGGTGTCGAACAAGATTTATATTCCTTTAGTTTATGTCCAGTGGAAACTTTTTGGAATAGAGGATAGGACTTAGGAACATGAGTTTTATATACACACTGAATAACCTATTTTTTTATGCCTAATCATATTTTGAAACGATTTTTTGATAATGTTTGTATTTAATTGTATTATGATATGTTTATCTCTTCCTTGATGTCTTTATTAATGGAATTTATCCTATTTGAGATTTATATCCCTTGAGAGAGTGTTTTTTTTGTTTTTTCATCATTTCTCTAAGTGAGGTGTTTGTGCTCCAGTGATGGTGAGGTCCTTGAGGGGTATCTTATAGGGTGGTTGTTAGAAATACTCTTTTTTATTCCCTTATCTTAGTGTTAAGTTTTAATTATTAAAAGCAATAATTTTTTGAGAGGTATCTGACATAAGTACACGAATTTAAATTACATTAATTTTTGAGTTTTTTTAGTGTTAGAGGAGTTCTAGAGTAAATAGTGAAGTTTTCGCTATTCATGTGAGCACTACACTGTGGTTCTTGGTATGGTGGAGGTTTTGTCCCTATTAGCCATTTTGGAGACTGGGTGTGTGGTTCTAGGTGAACCATGTCTAGTGAAATAGATTCACAATTCATTTTTAAGGGTCTTTCAGTTTAGATCCCATTCTATGTGGAATATTAAGCTTATAAATACTCAGTGGAGCGTGTTGTTCTAACCATTTTGTCATTGGGTTCTTGGAGTCTGGATGTGTAGGGTTAGGATGTTACACAGTGATAGAAATAGATTATACGACCATCTTGTTAGGAATTTCAGTTTGGAGTTCCACATATGAGAAACCTGGATAGGAACTATCTTGGGAGACCATTTTGTGGAAGGATGATTGGGAATGGTACTTGATGAGACCTTATATCAGAAATAGGTAGTGTGGATGTCACTAGACTGTGGTATTCGATGTGTTGGTTGAAAATTTTTTGTGTTATTACACCACTTTTTTGTGAAATCCATGGAGATTGTTTAAATATCCAGAACCAATATTTAATAGTGTGTTATTATCAGTGATTCAAACACCATAACATTCAGATCACTTACCTTCATTTATAAATCTTCTCCCTTAACCCCAATTTATGCCTTTACCTCACACCTCCCTCCTGCCACACACATTGATTTTCTGAACCTTGAATCATCTACATCAAATATTTTGGATCAATGTACTCTCCCTTTATTGACCTCTTATCTTCATTCCCATTTCTTCCATTTATTTTTATCTATGTTCTATATATGTTTGATTGTGGATTGAAGGGGATATGTTCTAGTGAATCTTCCTTCGGTTTTGATGGTGGTTGATCCTTGACCATTTGTTCTTGCTCAAAGAACATTTAGCTTATAAATCAATATAGGGGATTCATTTATTCTCATGGTTTAAGTTCAATTATGGGTTTATCATGATTTATCTCATTAGATAATAGTGTATTTAACCATAAAGAATATTAAACTACAATTAAAGGTGTATTGTTTTAGTGTTGTAGCAATCACATTTTATTATGATGTGTTGATGGTTTTCCTTTTGATTTTCTAGAAAGTTTCCTATATATTTTTCTTTTTATGATTTATCATGTTTTCTATACTTTAAAATTTTATAAAAAAATATTAATATTGTAATTATTGACAACTAAATAATAATGATCCAGAATTAATTGTTTGTTATTCCTTATGATTGAGGTAAAAGTAATTCATTCTTGAAGCATGTTGAAATAACTTATAGATGTTGATAGATAATGAATTAGGTTTCCTATTTTTTAACCTATGATGAATAAATTGGTTAATTCAAGACTGTAAATTATTTTTTGTTTGATATAGATAATTGATTGAGGCTATGTGAGCCTATTTTATTTTGAAGGATATATTGCTTGGTTATAGGGCATAGATAACCTATTTATTTTTTCATTGCTTTCTACCTTGTTTGATTTCTCTAGATGAGGTTCTTAGATATGAAACATGATGTGATCCAAGAAAGATTGATGATTTAGAGAAACATGGGTGAGGATAACTTAGTTTTTGGTAGCAGTTGGCACTAGTGATGATAGGATGGATATTGACATGCATAATGGTCTTGGGGATGGCATCAGAACTGATGGATTAGCTTGAATCTTGGATTTTCCATTGTTTTTTTGTGTCAAAATCTAGTTTTCATGTTTTTTATTAATCCTCTTTGGAGGAAAGATGGATAGGTTGTTTGTTTCTGAATTTATTTTACCCACTGCTTAATGTAGATGGATGTGAATGGTATCTGTATCATCTATGGTAGTTTTGGATGAGTCCAAGAGTACCAATAATTTTGGAATGGTAATATTAAATAATTTAACCCATGGGTTTAATAGATTAAGAGAATTCTGAAATGGAAATAATTCTTGAGGAAACCTGTAAGAGTTTGGTTCATTTCTATAGGGATAGAATTTAGTTGATAATTATGTAAAATGAAATATTAAACTCAATAATTAATTAAAATACTGTTGAAATGTTTTCATACTTACAAGATATATAGAATTTAGTGGTGGTAGTTGGGTGTATGATAGATGATCAAAATAGTTGTGGTTAAGGCTAGGTAATTTCCCTTAGTATGTTAGAAATTTAAACATATATATATATTCTACATGTTATGTGATTTCATATGCTACCCCACCCATGTTGGTAGGGTAACCAACACTCGGGGGACTCTAGAGGGTGTTTTCCCAAACATATTAGCTGCTAAGGAAGAAAGCATGACTACTCCATCATCCATGCTCTCATCTCTTGTTAGTATTATGTGCTAGTATGAAAAGTTGTTACCATTCCCATATATGTGTGTAGAGGGTTGTAATGGATTATGGTTATTTCACACACATGTATCTTTGAATATAGTTTCTTAAGGATTATTAAAGGTATGTTGTGTATGTTGGGACAACTTTAGTGTATTGAGTTGTATTTGTTTTCAAATATTTCAATGATGATCAATCTAAAGAATGGACCAATAAGAAAATTGATGCACTGATCTTAAAGTTCAAAGAACGTGTATCAAATTTCATAGATTGTCTACAACAACACAGAAGAAAGGTTTCCATGAAAGGGTTGGTTTGTTCTTAAAGGTGGCCATGCATTTTTGTACATACTTATTTTTCTACTGAGTATATTTATTTGGCCTTAATAGAAAATAGTAACCTAAATCCTTCCAACTAACCAACTGGCTAGGGAAGCGGCTCACACCACAATGTGTAAGACTGAGCTTGACCCCAACCAGCCAGCCCACATGGATAGGCCAAGGTCAAGGGGAACATGGTAGAGCATGGGCATAGAGAGAACCCATTGAGTTCATTCTACCATGCGGGGTTGCATAGAGACAAGGATGGAGAGGGTGGGGATATAGTGAACCCGTGGTGAACACGATACAGGTCGGTACCGTGGAGAGAGGAGGAGAATTCTAAACCAAGGATAGAGCGAGTTGATACTTAAATTGTGGTGTTTCTAAATCTGTGTTTCGATGTGGTATGAAGTTTTTAATGACCAAACTAATCTCATATGTCTATCATATCCTTCGCGTGATCTTGGCCAAACGCCTCATCCCATATCCTATGATCTAATCGCCCCTGTCTGCGCCTGATCTGAGTTGATCCAAAGACCAAGGAGAACCTGTACTATCATCTTCAACTTCCAAACCCTTAAAAGGCTCTTGATTCCACAGTCTTCCGAAGATGCAATCGTACATCCTTGAACAACCATCCAACAATGGTTGATGATTGAAACCACTATATAATGGTTATAGTTAATCCATGATATCATGCATGCAATTTCATTTGCAAGAATGCAATGAAATAATCATGTTGGAAAATGGCCAAAGAAAGAGAAGTTGTGAGGACACATCATGGGAGCTTGGGTGTTCATTATTAATACTTTCATACGATTCTCAGGGCATGCATGAGATGTTTTCACATGAAAGGATAAGGTCACATACATGAAAAGGAATCAAATGAGAATCCAGGCGTATCTCATACTTGTGGTTTGAATATTTTAAAACCACAATCTTCATGGAATATATAGAAGAATTTAAATGCGGAAAAGATTTGATATCTTCTTATAAAAAGGGAACCATCAATCCAAGAAGTGGTTGCTACTCCCAAGATTTCAAGATCTCTTGTTTTAAGAAATAGAGTCTCCCCGATATTCTAGTTCGTGAGGGGAAAACATGATCCATGAACTGTTTTGGGTTTGTGAAGATTGAACAATGTACCTCTTGGGTTCACGAAGCAAGAGAGCCACGAAACACTCTTGGTTCATGAAGATATGTCACACGAACTATTTAGGTTTCATGAAGCAACTATTTTGTGAGTCGTTCTGGTTCTGTAAAGTAAAGGTCCTGCGAACCAGCTCTAGTCCAACGAAGGAGAACTGCATACCACTTGGTTCGGGAAGTTGAACTTCATGTCGTCCGGTTCTGTAACAATGAACTACGCACCACTCAAGACAGTAGTATACCACTTGGTACACAAAGGATTTCTGCACTCTATGTGTGTAGGAGATCCATGCATCCCTTATGCGAGGAGGATTCACGAACCTTTCTGGTATGAAAATAAAATAACATCAAACCCTTGGAAGATTTTGTGAAGGATATCTAGTGAACAAATAACTACACTCATTAGGGTTCAAAGAAGAACACATCTAAAACCTAAAAGCATCCAAATCAAGTGAAATCCAAAGAAGAAAAAAATCATAAAATAAGAAAGTATGTGCAAAAATATAAAACATATGGTTGATGTTCATGCATACATAATCATGATTTGAGATAATCGATTGTATGTTTATGCAAAGAGGAGGATAGAAGAAGAAAAAGGAAAGAATAATAATTTAAAGGTGGAGATAATTTTCATGCTTACATACATACGTGAAGTAATTTAAATAAAAAACACAATTTTGGGTTCAGGTGTGTGAAGAAGAAGAAGTAACAGAAATGGAGGAGTTCATTTAAATACTACATGAATGATCTCAATCATACATGTGGAGAAGAAAGATGAAGATGATGATTCTGAGGATTCTCAGTGAGATGATCTTCATTGCTTGAACAATCACAAAGGAACTTGTGATTTTGTCCAAAAAGAAGAATAATTCTTAGTGCATTTTGTAATTTTACTAAAAGAGAGAGCTGGCTATGAAAGAGAATCAATTTGGGAATTCGATTTAGATAGCGTCTCGTGCTGAATAGAGACAAAGACTTCCATGGAAATATATTTAAGAGACCTTCAAGTAGATAAACTGAGTGAGACTTCACCCATGGTAGTGAGCTAGGTGGAGTCAACAGAAGTGATCTAAGGAAACCAATGAGTTGTCCCTAAAACTTTTTAAAGGTAGTGTCCCTAGGATAGAGGGATTGTGCCTGGTCCTTTTTAATCCAAATCTAGTGATGATTAGTGGAATTTGGTATGACTAGAAATCGTCAGCATATTCTCCTTGGAGATAGCCCTTAGTGGTGAACCAAGTAAAAGTGTTGTGTTGTCCTTCTTCATGTGAATGTTTTAGTTGTTATATATATCCATAATATAGAGTTAAATAAGTTCATACTAACATGGGAACAAGATCCATTAGTTTAATGAGAAAAAGGAGACACCCTGATTCACCCCCTCCCTCTCAGGGTGGTCTGAGGTGCTTAAATTGGTATCAGAGCCAGGTTCACTTATATTGGATACTCTATAAAAAATTTATTCAGAATAGGATTTTAGTTTCTTTCCTAAAGTCAACAATGAAGTACAATTTTTATGAAGATTCAGTCAACTCTGAGTAGAAGTCTATATGTATCATGACCTTAAAAAATATTAAAAACAAAGAGAAGACGTGGTTGAAGAAGTAAATCCTGTCCAAAAAAGATGCAGTGTATGGTTCTACATGCCCTTCCAATAATTAAGTAATATTAGTCTTGGAAAATAAAGAGCATGTGGTTCAAGTTTCTACTAGAGGAATGGAAGATACTTCTATCTCATTTTCAAGTGATTAGGAGAAATTAAGAACCTATCTGTGTAATATTACTGAAGAAAGATAAACTACTGTTTGTAGAATATTTCAATGTATGAAGGTTGAGATCACCTGACTTGAAGGAGAAGATAATAATGTTGAAAAGGGGTTGGAAGAAAAAATTATTGAATGTTTAAAGCTCTCTAGACGAATTGGAGCCTTTGAAGAGAAATATGGGGTCAATAAAAATATGGAAGAAAAGATCCATGCATTTAAATATGAGATGAAAAAATCATTGAATCCATGGTTTTAAATTTTGAAGAAACTTTCAATAAGAACAAAGATCTTGACCATTTATTACAAATAAAAATTAATATGCATGAGGATGGGGTTGAAAGATTGAAATAGTATTGTGAAGAGAATATGATCATGATTGAGGATCAGAAGATTATCCTCAATATAGAATGTCTAAAATTGGAATCCTAGTTGACCAATCTTGAGAAGACACATATTGAGCCTTCAAAACAGAAGGAATCAATTGCTTCTAGTATTAAATGTACAATTGAGGATTCTACTTTCAAAAGAACTCCAACATGTGATAATAATATCATGAATTCCCTCATTGATCTATTACAAGTAGCTAATAAAGTAAAGGTTCCATCCATACCAACTTGTACTATTATTTCTAAATATGTTTCTACAAAAAAGTTCATGTTAGAATAAAAATAATAAAAAAGTATGGATGAGGAAAGGTGATGAGAAGAAACCTACCACCATGGTTAGGGTGTATAGGAAGAAAAAGTTGGAAGATAATTCCCCAGATATAGCACAACACATTAAAAAGAAGGCCCAATAACCTTATATAGAATATATCAAGAAAACAAGATTTGTGGGTCAATGTTGGTGCTACAAATAGATTTGGAATGATAGACAACATCTGTGTTTTATGCAGTGGGAGTGTTCACAAGAATGGTGCATGATTATCTCAACATATATCTAGAGATAATAATAATAGAAGACCACACAAGCTATATAAGAAAGAAGAATATACCTAGGGACGAAATCAGAATATTGTTGCAAAATAAAGTTCTCTAAAAAACACTCCATGAAGGAAAGGTGAGAAGTCCTTGGATTCAAAATCCAAGAAGTTAAAGAGTGGTAAATCC
Organism: Viscum album; assembly: GCA_963277665.1. Lineage (NCBI taxonomy): Eukaryota > Viridiplantae > Streptophyta > Magnoliopsida > Santalales > Viscaceae > Viscum > Viscum album. The sequence goes on from OY728148.1 coordinate 1,946,862,334, forward strand.
AAAAGAACTCCTAAAAAGAATGACACTCTAAAGAAGCCATGTGAAAAGTCCAAACTTTCTTCCATAGTTCTTAAATACATGTTGGTTATCTCGACTAAAGATTTGGAAAGAATGAGAATGAAAGAAGATGTACAGAATATGGCTAGTGGAATAGGAAATAAGAAGATTCCACATGAAGATAGAGAAGTCCTATGTTTGAGGTTCAACAAGTATGGCCACACTGTTAGGAATTGTAATGAATTTATTCCATCTCAAGAATAATTCATCAAGAAGATGAAAGTTGCACCAAGAGATTCTAGTTCTTTTAAAGCTCTTGAAGAAATAAGATTCACACACAAACATATGGATGAAATATTGAGATCTACACAACCACAATTATAATTGAATATCAAATTTAAAACTGTGAGGAGTAGAGAAAATGGAGAATCTTGGTTGAGAAAATCATTTTAGCCTTCCTGCTCACATTGAAGAAGTTAGTATGATCCACCTTATTCCCTTAAATATTTGTGTATTATATTTGTTCTTATCATATAGGGAATTTAAGGTGAAGAAAGATCCCAGGGGAAGAACCTGAGAATCAGTGGTGAGAAGTGTTCCCTTGTGGGGGAGACACATAAAGAAGCTGTTAGAGTTATTAGGTCAACTTGTATCAACTTTATTTGGTATGAAATTCAGTTACTATGAATATTGTTTGAAAGTTATGTCATTTGAAAATGAGTTTCAGATTGATTATCTCATATCATACTTATTATCCTCATATTGTAATGAAAGTGGAAGACCCTAGAAGAAAATTACATGAGTTCTCATCTCATGAGGTATCCTGATCAGTGGATAATGGATAACTTTGTTGTCTAAATAAAATCCTCTTGTTTTCTACACTAATCATTGTTTAAGAAGACTTAGAGTGAACTGATTGAGGTCACACTGCTTAAGTATGGACTGATACCCTCTCTACCATGAAATTTTTATTTCTTGTCAATAAGGGGGAGATAAAGTGAAATGTAAGAGAGAGACAATGAAAATTAAGGGGAGAGAGAAGAATCTCATTTTAACATTGACACATTCTTTTGAAAGAAAAATTTAGAGGTATATTTGGAGGTATTAACAACAAAATAAAAAGGGGATATTTTTGGGACCACCTTAGTGTATTGAGTTGTATTTGTTTAAAAAGATTTTAATGATGATCAATCTAAAGAATGGATGAATCAGATGATTGATGCACTGATCTTAATTTTTAAAGAACTTTTATCATAGTTGATACATTGTATACAAAAAAATATAAGAAATGTGGACATGTAAGTGTTGGTTTGTTCTTAAAGGTGGCAATTCATTTTAGTACAGAATTAGTTTTCTACAAAGTATATTTTATTGTTCTTAACAAAAATAGGGACCTACAGCCATCCAACTAGCCAGCCAGCCAGGGAAGCGGCTCGCACAATAGTGTGGGCAGTTGAGCATGACCCCAGCTTGCCAGCCAACATTGATAGGACAAGGTTTTGGGGTGCATGTAAGATCATGGACATAGAGATAACCCATAGAGAACATTCCACTTGGTTCGTGAAGGTGAACCACGTTCCATCCGGTTCTGTAACAAAGAACCACACACCAATCAAGACAGTCGCATAACACTTGGTACGCAAAGGAGGTCCACACTCTATGTGTGTAGGAGATCCATTCATCCCTTGAGTTAGGAGGATCTGCGAACCTTTCTGGTACGTGAAGGACATAATTTCAAACCCTTGGAATATTTTTTGAAAGAGATCCAGTAGACAAAGAACTACACTCATTCGAGTTCAAAGAAGAGCACATCTAAAACCTAAAAGCAACCAAATCAAGTGAAATCCTAAGAAGGAAAAGAAACATAAAATAAGAAAGTATGTGCACAAATAGAGGATAACATATTCTTGTTGTACATGCATTCATATGCATGAGTTGAGAGAAAGTATTGCATGTGCATGAAAAGAGGAGGAGATAAGAAGACAAAGGAAAGAAGAGTAATTTAAAGTTGGAGAGAATTTTCATGATCTCATGAATACGTGAATATATTTAAAAAAAAATCCACAAATGTTGGTGTAGGTGTGTGAAAAAGAAGAAGAATAAGTAATAGAAAGAGATGAGTTCATTTAAATGCTACATGCATGATCTCATGAATACCTATGGAGAAGAAAGAAGAAGAATCTAATTTTGATCATGCCCAGTGAGATGATCTTCATTTCTTGAACAATCATAAAGGCACTTGTGATTCTGGCTGAAAAGTAGAATAAGTCTTGGTACATTCATTAATTTTATTAAAGGAGAGAACTTAATATAAAAAAGAATCAATTTGGGACTTCGATGCAGACATTGTCTTGTGCTGAATAGAAACAAAGACTTCCATGCCAATCTGTTGAGGAGACCATAAAGTTGATAAACTGAGTAAGACTTCACCCAAGGCAGTGAGCCTGGGGGAGTCAATGGAAGTGATCAGAGGAAAGCAGTGAGCTATACCTGAACCTTTATAAAGGAATTGTTCCTAGGATAGAGTGATCGTTCATGAACCTTTGTAATCCATAGCTAGTGAAGATTAGTGGAATTTGTTATGATCGGAAACATGTCGGTGTATGATCATTAGACGTAGCCCTTAGTGGCGAACCATGTAAAAGTATTGCATTTTCCTTCTGCATGTGAATGTTTTAGTTACTACACATACCCATCATATAGATTTAAATAAGTTACAACATAGGAACACGATCCATTAGTTTAATGAGAATAAGGTGACAACCTGATTCACCACCCTCTCAGGGTGGTATGGGTTCCTTCAGTGTATGGGTTGTGATGGATTGAGGTATAATACATAATGTATGGGCTATGGTAGATCCTAAAAACTACATGGTTATTATCTTGAGATATGGTTGTAAATGACGAGATTATGTGATTTTGGAGTTGTGGGTTGTTATTAATTTTCCTTTGACGCATGTGGATTATTTGGAGAGATATGGCTTATAATGCATGACATTGGGGAGAGAGTGGAAGAATAGTGGGGAAGTTGTATTAGGGTACCTTAATATTATATTATATTTGATATTATATTGTTACTTTGATGTGATACTTGGTGAGAGATCCATGGTGAGGTTGGGAACATAGTATACCTGATTATGTGACAAGTTAGGGTCACTGGCTTAATCACTGGGCTTTAGTATGATTTATTTATCTTTTTTCATGATAGTATTAAAGGATTATCTTATTGAGTATGGTTTTTATGCTCACCCTATATCTATATAAACTGCTTTTCTATCCCGTAGGATCTAATTGGAAATCGGTATAAACATTACTATATTTAGGAGTTGTTCAATAGTTTTTTAGCTTTCAAGGTCATCGTTGAGGATTTTTATTTTGGTACTTTCAGTTTACTTTACAATTTTTCCTATTATATGACATTACATGTATGTTTTAGGATGTGTATTTTTTTATTATCAAGATTTTTTTTATTCTCATCTTATCTCTTAATCCTTATTCTTTATAGTGGGTAATTCCTGTCATTCATGTGTATGATATACCCTCCGTGGAAGTTTTCAAACCATATCTTATTGGAGGTAGGATTTGGGAATCATCATCTCTATACCTTCATTTCCAATCTAAGAGTGGTAACTTTGCGAGGATGGGGTCATGAAAATTAATATTTTTGACCAATCATGTAATGTGGTCAAGAAAAATAGATCACACCATTCATGGAGACGGTAGTCCACAAGTACACATGACGATATATTCATTTTTTGAATGGTTTTAGAGGAAGGTGGAAGAATGATATTACCTTATTATAATATTATTTTATAATATTAATAATAATAATGTTATCATACTTTCATGGATATGATATATTTGAGATGGTAGAAGAAGAAAATAATTACGAGAGTTCGATTGAAAACATTACCTCTCCTATTGGATGTTCTCCCTTGGTAACATCTTAATACTCCTTAGCTTAGTATTTTAGAAATAATAAGGCTTATAGGATGTGGTAGGATCATATAGGAGAGACTAAAGGAGAGTTTTTTTTATATAATTCTTTATAAAGGTTGAAAAAATATAGTGGTGAAGGGGGGTATTTATAATTGAAAGGAGTTTAATTTTTGTACTAATATTAAAGGTAAGGTCACTATGAAAGTGTAAAAGGATTTAATAATGAACTGTAATGTTGACAATATGAGGTAAGGTTGATCCACCTATCATACACTCATTTAAAGACATGTTTTTATAATTATTTAGGTTTCTTACCCTTGGTTAAACACTTAAAATTAATGCTCCTTTACAGCGATAACTAATTTTTACCTAAGTGATTTACTTTTAGTATATAAAAAATGGCACTTATTACATAATTTATACCTAATGATTCCAAAAATGATTTTTAAAAAAAATATAAGTTTTAGAAAAATTAATTTTAATGTTAACACAGATAACATGTAAAAAATATTGTTTATAAAAAATGTATTTTTTACATAAATATTATATTTAGTAAAATTTGTCTTTATGACTCTTCACCTAAAAGTATATTATTTTAGGAAAATCCCAAAAAATTATACTAGGACCATATTATTATTATAAATATAAAAATAAAGTTAATTTTTTTAAATTAATATTTTAAAATTTTAATTTTTAATAAAAACATCAAAATGTAATTAAAACATTTTTCATGAAAAAATTACATTTTAAAAAATATAAATTATTCTTACTCTTACTTGCTATCATATAAATATTACAAAAGTTTTATATTATCCAAATCAAAAATATATTTATTTTATTTATTTTATTTAAATAAATAACATAAAAATCTAATTTTAGAATAAATAATTTTTTTAAGAATAAAATAATGTCATTAATTTTATCAATAAACATTATTTTTCTTTAAAATTAAAAATGTGAATTGTCTAGGATGCATGTCATAAATAACTTATTACATTAATATTTGAAATTTTATATCTTCCAAATTTCTAGTTACATATCCAATCAATATCTCTACATAAGGTCTAAGCGTAAGGTAAGCTCTTGTTGCAGTCGTATGTGGGGATTTCGTGAGTAAGGATCTCATGGAATTTTCCATGAGCTTGAACTTCTATCATATAAGATTTCACTCATACTGTAATTATTCAAGTTTGGATTGGGAAAATTCATGTTAAAACTATATCAAATTTACCTCCTTTCTATGAACATACAAATGAGCTTCATAAGGGAGAATTTTATTGCGCAATGCTATTTCTTTCCTTTTTGTTTGTAGATTTTGTAATATGGTTAGTTCCTTTTATACATGATAATTTAACAGGTATATTATAGTGGTCAAATATAATTATTTTATATTAACATATCTTTGTTTCATTTTATATTGGTGTTGTGTGTGAAATAATTTATTTAATGCATTAAGTTTTAATGGAAAAAATACAATAAAAATTGTGTGCCGAACATTCTCCACTGTTAAATAAATTGTATCCTCAAAATTTTAATTAACACTCCCTAATGAAAATGTTAAGGATGTCCTTAAGATATAAATGACTTGGGATTTGGTCTCTAATGTGGTTCCAACCTTAGTTACTAGGGTATGTCTAGGAAACTCATCAATTCCTTTATAATAAAAATATCACAATATAGATCTTATTCCTAACTATTTAAGATAAAAACTCCTCATTAATGGGGTTAAGGCCTATATAATGGAATAACGTTTCCTAGAGATTTCATTATCAACTTTTCAGTGATAAGTGATTATAAGTTGGTTTGAGATGTGAAATATGATCTCTCTATTTTGTTAACATGGAATATGTTTAGAGATATCCAATCCTTTTCTAAAAACACATAAAATTACTCTAAAGTAAGGATAATAATATGGTTACATGGAACTTTCCCATAAAATTAAACTTGGGATACAATAATAATATCACTATAAGTTTTTTTATAAATAAATCAACATCAAGTCATCTATGTTACAATTTTGTGTTCTTAGAAAACATACTAGGTGTAAAGGAGTCGGTTAAAAAAGATAAAAATACAACAATCACAGCTCCTAAGATGATGATTGGTGTTCCTTACTCTATATCATCTTTAGATCCCACTTAAATACTTGTGGTTTCATAGGATTTCCATTTTCCTCTTGTTCTTGGGAATTTCTTACACTTATCATAATTTTTATCCATTAGATAATGGAATTTATTTGGGTAATGATCAAGTTTACCACATTTAAGAAATTAAATTTTCAGGGGTACCTCAGGATGAACGTTTTTACATTCATGGTTTAGACTGAATGCTTTATTTTTCCTTAGTAATTAGTTGCTTTATTCACTCCTTTAACATGGATAAAACATCTTACGGTTCCTTTGAGACATTATTTTAGGTCTCACTTCCAACATTTTTGACATAAAGGAAATTGAATATTCCTTAATTCATTATCTTCGCCATGTTAACTTCAATAATATTCCATAATTTCCTTCTTTAGTGTTTTTTTAAACTAAATTATGTTCACATTATTACTTCTAATTCTTGATAGTTGGTTTAGCATAATCAAAATATTTATAACTCTAGATCTTGTCCTGTTAGGTTTCTTATGGGGAAAATCTATGTATTGTTAATGTAATCCATTATTAACTTGGTTCCTTTAGGCTTAAACCATTATTAAAAATAAAAGGTATTATGTGAGTGACAAAAATTAACATCATAAGATAATTACCATAAATGGCCTCTTGAAAAACTCAAGCTTGAACTATCTTACTCTTTGATCCATCACATTTTTTTCAATTCAACCTAAATTACACTCAGTTTAGTCTAGTTTTCTTTGGGATAGGTTCTATCATACTCCATAACCTAATTCAATAACGTAATAAATCCTTTATATTTTATTTTAAAGAGAATGTGAATGACCAAATAATATCCCCATGGAATTTCTATCCAGGTGTGTTGTATTAGGCCCACCCATCATTCATCGAGGGAAGATCATATCAATACTCAGCCAAACTTTTTTAGGGTTATTACCCCAAGGGGAATATATTCTATTTCTACACTCACTTGCTAGTATCCAAATAGGGATTCAATTTTTAGGAAAACCCAAAACTCAAAACTTCACCAAAATTTTAGGATTTTATCCTAAACTAAGATTTATCCCTTAGAAATGTCCAATTTTTTTTAATAAAGTTATCTCACTATAATCCCCAAAATAAATAAACTAATCCTCAAAAATAATAAAACCCTACTCTGATACGAACTAAGGTGCCTCGAGCTGCACTCCTGGGTCCAGTGCTAAAAACACTTTCTTTAAACACTATCCTTGATACAATTTGATATGAACTGAGAAAAAATATCTTTATTTTATATAATTTTAATAAGTTAAAAATTAAATCTCACAAATATTTACAAAATAACAAGAATGTAATGTTTAGTTCCTTTGAGGAATAAAAACCTATGAAACTTATCTTACAACACTTTTGAACATTTATCTATAATTTATCCACACTATAATCCCTTTTTGAATTTTCATAAGTTATGATCATCTTCATAACTTAAGGAATAGAAACATAATAAAGGGGTGAGATCATACACTAAATAAGGGAAACTTTATCAACATGTCATAAATGGTAAGATCATAAGAATATTTGAAAACATGACCAGGTTATAAATATATTATTAAAAATTACATGGAAACAAATAATTTTCCATAATTCATGATAAAATGTTAGATATAAATCCCAGTAAGTAAAAAATAAGAGTAAAACATGATGGTGAGACAACACATTTAAAAAAATTGGTATAACATGTCATCATAAATACAATGATCATAATCATATAAAAATTTCTTATTGGAATGATGTAAAAAGATCATGAAATTATAAATATGTTTAACCAACATAAAACATGTAATCATAAGCATAAGTCAAGGCTCACCACCAAGACAACATAACATAGTATGCCCAGGCTCACTGCTCATGAAATAAACATGGTATCTCATGAGATGAAAACATTACTCAATCCATTTTATTATAATATAGGTGAACCCTTTTTATTCATAACATATACATGCATATGTGTTCCACATGAGGAAATGAAACCTTACATAAAGAATATTAATGATAAAACCTATAATAAAGAAGTGGGTTTCATATTATTATCTCAATTCATAGCTAAAGGATTTATCATAATTATTTCCAATATAATAATGCATTAAATAATTTTTGATTATCATATTTGAATTATAATCATATGACTTGAAAAATGGGTTCCTATTTAGAAAAATTCATGATAATTATTAGATAAGTGAGAATAAGAATGAGCCACTTTGGTGATGCATTATTAAATGAGTAAAAGATATTTTATATAGGGAATGTGGTTATTATTTTAAATTACATTAGAATTGAATAAGGATTATTTTATATAAAAATAAAGAGGGTTTTTAAAATCTATTTATGGTTAAAAATATGGGAATGGCACATAAAATGAAATAAGAAATTCAAAAGTTCCTTTAACTCAAATTTATATAAAATAGAGAATCATAATGGGAACTTAAAAAATGCATTATACCTAAAAAAATCAAGTAGAATTAAACTAGGCATATTTTTCAGGAATATATATAAATATTATGAATTAATTACATGAAAATAATATAGTGTAATAGATAGAAAACGTAAGATAACATATTACCCAAAATCAATGAGGGGGTTTTGAAGATCACTTTTTTTGTTTTAAAATACCTTTTTTGAAACAAACATCATAAATAAAATTTATTGTAAATTTATTTTAAAAAGGGTTAAGGAGAAATTTTAGGATAATAAGTGATAAAAATATATGGGTTCCTAAATAGGATAGTAGAACATTGATAGGAAAGTAAAATATGGTCATGGAAGAGAAACTTCTAATAGAAAGGATGTGCATTAATCCTACCAATGTCATAAATTTTAATAAAAAATAAAACAATGAAGAAGTTTTTAAATTAAATAAATAATTTCCCATATTTTAAAAAGATAATTCACATTATACAATAGATAAATGAAAAAATAAGGCAACTTATAAAATAATAGTCAAGAAAGATGGCTCAGGACTCAAATGGAAATAAAATTGAGTCAACAAAACACTTATGACTTATTAATCATTATAATAAAAACCACATAAAGTTGGGACATGAAATTGATTTTTAAATACCTTATATTTCAATAAAATTATGATAAAATAAATCTAATGGAAATATTCACATCACAAAAAATGTAAAATGTGGTGAATAAAAAACATTTCTCAATAAATCAAAATTGAGATATGAAAACCCTTAACATAGGTCCTAATTAACATTATACATGAATCTAATTTCTTAAACAATAAAATTATTTTTATTAAAAACATTATCAAGAAAGTTTTTCAAATATATTTAATTTTTTCAGGTTTATTTTTTATCAGGGGTTATTTATTTACTAAATTACATTCACTTATGTCGGTTACTTGAGGTAGTTCATTCAATTTCTCAGAAACTTCCATTGTATATTAAATATTGTTAAATAAATTATAAAGTATCTTCTTAATATCTATAATTATAGAGTTTTATTACTTTTATTATTCTATGAAATTAAAATTTATACAGTTCTATAGGTTTTCCAAAAATTGGTTGAAATTAATAAGGGTTCCTCAATATGTTTATTTAAGGAAGTTATATTTACTTTGGTCATTTATTATTAATATCACTTATAAAATGTCCAATATTATATTTATATAATATTAATAAGGTTATAAATATCACTTAATTACATGAAATAAATTTTTTAATTTATTTAGGTTATGTGGTAAAGGAAAATGAAACACATCATTTTGTGGTAGTGATCGTTCTCGTGTACATGCAGAAGACACTCTCAATTTTCATAAAATGAGAGAGAGGTATAAAATAAAATAATATATCAATTACAAATATTAATAATTTTAGAAATATTATATTTTTTTATTAAATAACTATTTTGAACCATTAATTTAAGTAGTTTATGAGAAATAGAACACGTCGTTCATAATTGTAGTGGTCCTCACATACAAATTTACAATGTCTTCATTTTCCAAATGGTTTTGGGGGAAGGTAGTAAAGTGATATTAAATTATTATAATAATATTTATGAATATTAATAATACTGATGATATCATAATTCATGGATGGGATATATTTTAGACTTTACAAGAAGAAAATAATTAAGAGAGCTCGGTCAAGAAACATACCTCCCCCTTTGGATGTTCTCTCTCGGGTAATATCTTAAGGCTCCTAAGATTAGTATATTTTTAAGACCAAGTATTCTTTAATGTGGGGAGAGGTATGAAAAGAGACTAGGGAATAATTTTTTTGAATTTAATTATTTATAATTGGTGGATAAATGGGGTGGTGAATGGTGGTATTTATAAGTGAGAGGAAAGACATTTTTTTAATAATATAAAAATAAAATTCAATTTTCAAGGGTCAAAAGGAACCAATAATGAAAAATAATGGAGTTTGGATGAGTTATGGAAAGTAAAACTCTCATCCAATCATTTTAAAAAAAGTAACATGGTTTGTGCTTCTTACCCTTTTCTAAACACTTTTTAACTTAATTTACCTTTACCACGATAACTAATTTTTTCCAAAGTAAATTAATTTTAATGCCTAAAAATAAAATAGTATTTATTACATAATTTGGGCCAATTTATGAAAAATATTTAATTCATTTTTTCAAATAAAATTTATAAGTGTGTGAAAAATTAATTTTAATGATAGCACATAAAACATATAAAACCCCATTTTTAGAAAATTGTATTTTTAAGAATATATGTCATGTTTAAAGAAAAATCACAAAAATTGTTAATTTTAATGAAAATAATTGGTTTATTATTAACCAAATGAGAGTTATGCGACATTAAGATAAATATAGAACCAAATTTCACCAATAGTTGTTATTATAAAATTATTGCTTAATTTTAAAAATGTTCAACATGAGTTTTCTAAATTTAACATAGTATTTTCAAATTCACAATTTCACTTAATAAATACATTTTTAATAAATAATTTTTTTATTATTTTTTAATTTATATTTACTCCTTTATATAGTCATAAATTCTAATATTTTAGTAACAACTAAAATTTTCACTTTTCACCTAAAAATCAATAATTTTGAGAATTATAAAAATTTATAATTGGATAATATTGATATTATAAATACAAAAAGTGGGGTAATTTTGTCAAATTTGAGTTATAAATTTTTAATTTTAAATAAAAATATAACATTAAAATGAAAACTATTTTCATAAAAAAAATAGATTTTTTAAAATACAAATTGTTCTTACTGTTATTTACTATCAATTACTAATTAGATTGGTATAATATTATCCTTGTCAAAAATATATATAATATATATAGTTTCTTTAAATAAATTTCCTAAAAATCAAATTTAATAAAAAATATTTTTTTAAGAATAAAAAGTTCTCGTTAATTTTATCAATAAGCTTTATTTTTCTTTAAAGGTCAAAAAAATGTTTAAAGTGCATATGATAAAAAATATTGTGAAATTCATAGTTACATTTTTATATCATCCTAATTTATATTTATATTTCCTCTCAATATTTTCACATAAGGTCTAAGCATAAGGTCAGTTATGTTTGCAGTCGTGGGTGGTGACTCTGCTAGCATGGGTCTATTGAAAATTTCCACAAGCTTGTACTTGTCCCACAAATGATTTATTTTGTGATGTAATTATTGGATTCAGTATTGGTCTTGGTTTAGGGAAAATCCTAATGAATTTATCACCTTTCCAATCATAGATAGATGAGATTTATAATGGATACTTCTACTACTCATTTTCATTTATTTCATTTTTGTTCATATATTTTGTAATATGGTTACTTCCTTTTCTACCAACTAATTTAATGGCCATATTATAATGGTTAAATTTATTAATTTTGTTTTAAATTTTCTTGATCTCATTTTAGTTTGGTGTTGTGTGTGAAACAATATATTAAACATATTTGGTATTAGTTGAAACAAATATATTAAAATATTAGGGTGTTGCAATTGGTAACCCCATTTATGATATATATTTTCCATGATAAGGTTTGGATACTCTATAAGGGTGATCAACCCCTCCCTCAACCATCATTTATACATCGGTGAGGTGTGGACCAAGCACTACAGATCCATAGAGATAAAATAGTAGTTATACTTATGGTGTAGTTCAATTATAATGGGTCATATGATGTACGTGAATTGATGGTTTCCTTCATGTTATGACTGAAAACTCATTCATTAACTTTAGACATTATGGATCCTCCAACTTCTAGGTCATATCTAGTTTTGTTTGATGTAAAATATTTTGTGGAGTAGATTTTTGATAAGTACGATTTTTTATCCTTGGGATTTCTATTTTTGATGCATATTTGTATTTTCATCAATGATTCCATTTATTTCACCTCAGTTTCATTTTATTTTTTATATTATTTATTGATTATGTCTTCCCTTTTCTATTTCCAAGGAATTCACTGGGTATTTTTATACTCACCCTTGTATGGGCCTTTGGGTCCACACAAGGTGGGTTACTACAGATGATAAAAAAATTTGAGGTGACTTTAACGGAGTTAGGGGAGTTATTAGATATAGTGGATGTTTTTATTAGTGGTTTTTGGTACTGATGGATATTATATGAGGTTTTATATAAATTTAGTATAGTGTGGAGGTGTTTTCCCTCTTTGGCATATAGTTTTTCAAACTCTAACATATTTTTCACATGAATATTTTTTCTATTTCGGGTTTTCCTATATAGTTTTGTGTGGGATATTTTGAAATGGCCCGAACCTCTCTGATCCATTCCTTTGCTGATGTCTTTTGTCTGAGTTGTTCTGGGAGGTCTAGGTGACTTATCCCCAACAATTTCTAAATTTCTAGTTCTGTGAACAGTGTTTCCATTTTTTTGAATAGTTTCATTGGTGTCGGTGAGTCATTTTGTGAATAGTGTCATCGATGTCGTTCAACCATTTTGTGAACAGTTTCATCAGTGTCGGTGAGTCATTTTATGAATAGTGTCATCAGTGTTGGTGATTCACTTTGTGAACAGTGTCATCGGTATCGGTGACTCGTTTTTTGAACAATGTCATAAGTGTCAGTGAGTCATTTTGTGAACAGTGTCATTAGTGTCGGTGAGTCATTTTGTGAACAGTTTCATCAGTGTCAGTGAGTTATTTTGTGAACTGTTTCATCGGTGTTGGTGAGTCATTTTTTGAAAATTTTCATCAGTGTTGGTGAGTAATTTTGTGAACGGTGTCATCGGTGTCGATGGGTCATTTTGTGAACAGTTTCATTAGTTCCCATGAGTCATTTTATGAATGGTTTCATCGGTTTTAGTGAGTAATTTTTGTGAATAGTTTCATCGGTGTTGGTGATTCATTTTCTGAACTGTGTCATTGGTGTTGGTGAGTCATTTTTTGAAATGTGTCATCGGTGTCGGTCAGTCATTTGTGAACGTCATTTCCAAAATCGGTAGTTGTAAAATGTTTCTAGCTTCCTACCTTTTTTCCCATTTAACATTTTATTCGACTCATTTCCCCTATTTTCTCTTTTCCATGTTATGACATGTGATATCCATGCATCTAATGGATTTTTCTTGGGTTTCGGTTGGTGCTATCGTCTCGCGGCGTCCTCGGGTGGATGCAGGTTTCCTGGGGGAGCAGATCATAATCTTTTGTGTGGATTGTTCTTGTAAAATGTACGTCAATAACCTTTTGAGGTAGGAGATTCATTTATTCTCCATTATTTTACGTGCAGCTGTAGAGTTAACATGTTTTATCCCACTAGATATCAATGTAATTGACATAATAAATATTTGACCCAGATAAATAAATTGATATTGATCGTATGTTGTTGCCTTTTGTTTTTATAGATAGTGTGATATCTATGCTTGCTTTGTTTATCTTTTCATTCTTGATGGAAACTGGTAAAGAACGTAAAGTAGTATTAATTTTAAATTAATTATCAAAGATAAGGATGCATGAAAATGAATCTGGTTCTTCTCGTTGTAATTTGATGTTAATTTAATTTATACAGTAAGCATGTTTAATTGATTTTTGATAGTTATGATAGCTTACTATTTAGGTTACCCATAGTTGGAACCTTCAAATAATAAATCAGTTAATTACAGATGGATTAAAGAACTGATTGTTTGATAAAAAGATAATTCCTAGTATGGTTCTGAGTTATCCTCTTGGTTCTTTAAGGGCCAAGAGCCCAGTTGATTTGATGTTTGTTTTTTTTCTACTTATTGTGTTGTGATGTGATCTTGGATGGTTTTTGTGATATGTGGGGAAAGAGATACCCATTGGTTGTGGTAGTAGTTAACGCCTAAAGTGGAAATATGCATCAGTTTATGCATGTGGGTGTCAAGTAGGACACTAAAGATGATGAAACAGGTTGGATGTGAATGTTTGTATGTTTACTAAATCTTGTTGATTGTTTATCTTCTTTACTTACCCCACTGATCAATGTAGATGGTCTTTCTTACCCTCCTTCTAAAAGGGGGAATGACGTGTGGGTTAGGCCACATGCTTTTTGTGTTTAGCTTCTCAAGGTAGGATGGGTCTACGCTCTTGCTATAGGTGGAAAAGACTCAGTGGGCAGTTCACCTTCTCACCATATTGATCCCCTTATGTCTAGTAGCTTAAATTTTTTTTCTAGAATTCTTGGGAATATGGGAAAGTAATAATAATGTTAATAAATGATTGAATAAATTATTTTTACCCATGGGGTTGGAGCTTGCTGGGACGTAATGATGAGGTTACATTTTAAAGAACAGTGGACTTTGGGTGGGATTCTAATCAAATATAATGTGCAATTATTAATGGTTAATTAATTTTTAAAGAATAAATTAACACAAAGTGAAACTAATAAAAAGGGAATGAAGTAATGTAATAAATCTATTTAAATGGTTTTGTGATTAAAGGATACATAGATTTAGAAGTGGTAGTTGGGAGTCCGAGAGATGTTAGCTATAGTTGAGTCTAATACTAGGTTATGCACATAGTATGGTTATGAGCTATAGTATATTCTATACATTTTGTGTTTCTATACGCTACTCCACCTCATCAGTTAGGGCGACCGGCACTTCAGGGATTCTGAGCCCTGGTGGGGTGTTTTCCCCAACATTCTGGCAGGATGATGGATGGCTGACTACCAACTTTGGCCCCACTCTCTTCTCTAGGTAGTTACTTGTGCTGGTAGGCACATCAGTCAGTTTTCCCCATATATGTGTATAGAGGTATGTAATGTTTTGTGGTTATTCAGACACATATATTTTGTATATAGTTTCCTATGGACTACTATAGGTGTAACGTGTATAGATTGTGATGTCTTGAGGATCCTTACTCGGTGTATGGGCTATAACAGATTGAGTTTTAATACCCGACATATGATGCATGTTATGAGAGTTATGGTGGATCCTGGAAACTACTTGGTTACTTTTATTACATAGATGTGGTGGTTTTGTTGCATGATTTTCATGTTGTGGTGTTATTCCCAATTATCTTTGGGAAAGCCTTTTTGGAGAGAGATGCTTAGGACGTACGACATTGGGGTAAAGTAGGAAACCGTTGGGGAAGTAGTAGTGGGGTACCCTTGATATTATTTATTATATAATATTCCCTTGTATGAGATACTTGGTGAGATTATCCATGGTGAAGCTGGAAACATAGTATAACTATTTAGGAAATGTGTTAGTTCACATGTTTTTCCCTGTGCTTTAGCATGATTTCTTTACTTTTGAACGAGAGGCTTCAAGGAGAATCCTATTGAGTATACTGTTATACTCAACCTATGTATATATCAACTATTTTTCAGGTCACTTGGAGAAAGTTGGAGATCAGGCTGGTTACTTCTAGCTTGGGGTTACAGGAGTTGTTCGGGCTTCATGGTTGCTTCTGTTTTTTCGTTCCTTTGGTACTTGAAGTTTTTCCTTTCAGTTATAGTAGTTTTTCTTGACATTACATAGGTGTACTTAGAAATTATTTTATATTGCAGTCTGAGTTGGAGTTGATTGGTGTCTATCTTATATCTCTCTTTCTCATGTGTTCTCCTAGAGGGTAATGCCTCCCAGTTGTGTGTTTACCATACCCTAGGTGCTAGTCACCTACCTAGGGCCTACTGGAGGCGGGACTCGGGGATCATTATCTCCCATCTCACATTACTGGTCCATGAGGGGTACACCTTGTGGGGAGGGGGTCGTGACATATTTAATGTACCATAGATAAATTCGACACAATATTTTGGTTATTTATAAGTATTTATATTATTAGTTATGTTTCATTACATTAAAAATAAGTGGTTTTTTATATTTTATCATTAGGATAAGGCCACCCTTATGTGTGATATGCTTTATTGGTGATAATCACCAACCATTTTTCTATTGGAGGAGGTATTGGTGTGGAATAATCAACTAAAATTCCAACCCAAGTGGGGTATAGGTAGGTTGGTTCATGTCAAAGTGATATCAAATTAGTTATTTTTAGGGATGGAGTTTGGAGTTATGAGTCATGTGAGGATTGGTTTGGGAATCTTAGAGAAATAGTCTCATATGGGATTGTATTATATTAATTGATTAAAGTAGCTATCATATGTGTAGTGTATGATGTATAAATTCCTCAAAACTTTGATAAACAATTAGTCAAATCTAGATGGTAGGACATATTTTTCAAGACAAAAAAAAGATGGTATATGTATCATATAGAATCTCAGTTGTGTATTTTTATATTAAAGTTTTGAGTAAAATTAACTAGATATTATTTAAATGACCATGGGTTTATTATATTTACTATATTATTTCATCCCATAGATATAAAACTGAGATTTTGAGGTATGGTTATGATGATTTTTTTCTATTGTTAAAGCCTCTAGTCACTGATCAGATAAGTGATGAGGGATGAATTCAGAGACTTGATCAAGTGGTATCTATATTCCATAAGTATAAGGATTATCCTAACCTTATTTTTTAGAGATTATATCTTCCACCAATGGAGAAGATGGATATTTCTATTAGAAAATATGTGAATACTCCTAATTTGAGTGTGTTGTATGAGTCTCAATGATAGATTTCTCATGCGATTCAAGGAAAAATTTATCCTTATGCAATATAAGTTTTATTTCAGTTTGTGTATTATATGTTCCATCAGATTTTTACACCCATTTTCCAGATGGTTATTCTAACAAATAGTCCCTTCTATGACCTGATGATTCATTTTTTGGCTTTGTTTACACAATTACACAAAGATGTTTCCTTATTATAGTCAGTGTTCACGTGTCTTTTCAAGGAGTAGTACCATCTAGTGATGTTGAGTATGGTGTGAATGTGATATTTTTTAGATATTTATTAGGGAATTGTGACCATCACCAATTATGAATCGAGGTTCATCAATCTCATGAGGTAGTCCCTAAAAATGGTGCATGATTGATTCATGTGAGGCTGAAGTTTCTAACAAGGACATCAG
Source organism: Viscum album (assembly GCA_963277665.1). NCBI lineage: Eukaryota > Viridiplantae > Streptophyta > Magnoliopsida > Santalales > Viscaceae > Viscum > Viscum album. The sequence goes on from OY728148.1 coordinate 1,946,879,794, forward strand.
GGAAGGATTTGAACTAGAGTTGTACCGCTATGAATCCCTAACTTATCTAGATTCTTAATATTTTTTTTGTTTATTTAGAGTACCTTGGAAGAGATGTTGTCTCATATTAGAGTAGGTTTTGGTTTCCTTACTAAAGATAAATTAGTAGTAGTGAGTCAATGACAGTCATCTAGGTACCACTATCAAAGGCATATGCATGTGTAATCCTGGTCTCGAATATCAGTGGTAGAGGGGTCTTGTGGAGGATCCACCGTCTTGAAGGAAAGGAATTTATATTCTTGTGGAATCTTTGTATATCTATATTATGTTTTCTTAACTAAAAATAAGTCTTATACAAAAAGGGTTGTACAATATATGAACATCCATGTCAGAGATAGTGTCAAGATCAACGAGCCTTACTAGTAGAGACAAGGTATCACTATAGAAGGAAGAATTGGAAGATGAATTAGTGTCCCAACAGGGGGAGTTGTAGGTGGATGATTATTTCACCCAATTCTATCACCATCACCTCTGGGTGTTTCATTCCAGGCACTGGCCACTAGTGGTCAAGTTTTTGGCCTAATACATGTGATGTAAATATTTGATTAGGTGGAACCAAATATATTTTGAGGTATGATGTATGTATTTTGTACTTTGGAATACATACTTATTGAATCTATTTTTATCCATTTATTTATTATTTCATCATTAGTCCAAGATTTAGGAATACCAGTAGAGCCATTAATCTAATCTCTTTGATTATAGACTCTTGTTGGAGGCATCACCCACTCTTCCAGATCTACCAATAGTGCGATCTAACACTAGGAAGAGATAAACTTTCTTGGGAAGTCACCATGGTGGATATCAAATCTTATTATGTAATAATTTGTATGTAATAGTTATCTGTAGTCCTGGATTAGTTGGTTTTTAATCATCACATGGTGACATGAAACTGAGCAGATGGTTCAATTTCACTATTTCTAGTGAGTGGCACCCTCAAGTGGGATAAGAAATGTCAAATATCATGATATTGTAATCAAGTCACCACTAGTTATAAAATTTGGTTCTATGTTTTGGATATGCATATAAGTATCAATTATCCACTATTATACTATATTATATAGAAGTTTTCTAGTGCATGAAATGGAGATGGTGTTCAAGTGTCACTACAGACATTAAAAATTCCTAGGGGAATTTTTCAGTGTGATGAGTGACCTTATGGGATTCATGGACCTCATGAAATGATTATTTTAGACATTTAAGGACCAGTTCATTGTACTCTTTATTGATGAAATTCCCAAGTTTTCCGCATAGAAGGAGTATCTTGTTGATCATCTGAAAAATTTTCTTATATTTTATTAGAGAGAACCAGTAATATAGTAAACTCTATACATACAGTTTTGGATTCATGAAATCTATTTCTTGGGGTGTGTTATATCTAATTGTTGAGTAGTAGTTTTCTAATGATGATTGTCAATGTGTAGGTTTTGGATCCACCTAAGGATGTGTTCGGAGTGTGCATCCGAGGTTTTCTGGATGATTCTATTCATAAGAATGATAATAATGATTGCTAAAAAAGGAATCTATGGAGTGTTTTATGATGTATTATTTATCATATATTCAATTATACTTAGTGTAGGAGGGATAATCTTCTATTAATTGGATTGTGGTGTTTATTTGAGGTTTTTTTTGGGCACTGTGGATGATTTTTTTGAATAGGGTTGTTATAGTGGATCAGGAGTCCTTGGTGGTTTGTGAAAAACTGATAATTAAATTTTTTTTATCATACAAAATCCATTTCTATATGGTGGGAGATGTTTCACCATTGGATATAGTTTCAATATCTTTAGTTCTAGTAGGTTTTACCCAAGTTCAGGATTTAAAAAAGAATGTTCGTATGAATGGATTAAGATTTCATGCTTTAGATTGTGTAAGAATGGTACATTGATGATCTAATTTTTGATTTATTAGTGGATTGAGGATGATAATATAGTTTCTTAATGATATCATTATTAATTTTCATGAAGTAGAAACAACTACCCAACCTATTCATTTATGTTAGTGGATGAAACATTGGAAATATCTGTAGGATCGAAATATAATATGAGATGCTCAATATACAAGAGGGGGGGTGAATTGTATACTTTAAAAATTCCTTTGGAACCTTTAAAGTTAGTTATGAATAACTAGAGTTTCCTTAAGAAAAGGAAAGGACTAAGTTTAACAAAGTTAAACTAAGTAAATTCACAACACCTCTAACACCGAACTGAACTTGGAAAGGGATTCCAAAAGTAGGTTCTGGAAATATGATTCCGGAAATTGAAACTTAACAAAAGTTACAATATGAGATTCTACCTTAAAGAGTATAGAATCTAAACTAATCAGAGTAAGTAAGGAAGTATAAGAAAGTTATACTTTCCTTAAGATACAAATTACAGCGGAATAAAGAAAAGTGGTAAAACTACTAGTAACAAGATAATAGTCTTTTAACCCAAAGAGAAGGGTATCCAACAACCTTGGATAAAGGTCCCTTGATTTATACTTTCAAGCAAGTCTGTCTTACCCACACCAGGGTAAGCCCTCGATACGAAGATCGGTGTCTCTGTCTTGCTATCCCCGCAAGCTCTCAACTTCAAGGTAGTTGGCAACCTCTGTCTTTCTCAGCAAGAAAGCCCTCGATCTTTAATGTAGTCGGCACCTCTGTCTTTCTCAGCAAGAAAGCCCTCGATCTTTAAGGTAGTCGGCACCTCTGTCTTCCTATCCCCGGAAGCCCTCGAATGTAATCACCAACATTTGGAGTCGCACGAAGCTTTGAGAGTTAATAAAAGACTCTCTCTCTAGAAATCACTTCAACAGCATGTAGGCACAAAACTCAGTTGTTTTTCCAACAGCACCGAGCTCTTTCAAATGAGCTCCTATTTATAGGTAAGGTCGGCTCCTTCTCCAACGGTCATATTTTCCTTAAAGTTCGGAGGGACCTGTACACGTGTCACTTAGACAACGGTTAGTTTATAACAAAATGGACGACATCGTTTTATAACAAAACAAGTGTAACAGAAAGTACGACATCGTTTTAAACTCTAACATAAAGGTTCGGAATAGAAACTTCGGAGTGAAAGTTCGGAGTGAATAAATTCAGAGTGTATAAAACAAAGATAATCAGATTCTGTTTAATAGGTGAATTCGGAATGAGAATTCGGAATAGGAATTCGTCATCAGAAATCGTAATGAGAATTCATCATCAGAATTCGTAATGAGAATTCATCATCAGAATTCGTAATGAGAATTTATCATCAGAATTCGTAATGAGAATTTATCATCAGAATTCGTAATGAGAATTCATCATCAGAATTCGTAATGAGAATTCTTCATCAGAATTCGTAATGAGAAATTCGGAATGGGATTTCTTCATTAGAATTCGTAATGAGAATTCTTCTTCAGAATTCGTATCCTGAATCTGGAATAGAACTTATTCAGAATTCATATCCGGAATTCGGAATGAAACTTCCTTATAGTTCTTGTCCAGAACTGAATCCTAAAACAGAATGCTTTTATATCTAAGTTTTAATGACTCCGAGAAAATGAATCCGAATCTTATACTTAAGAAAAATATGAATGAAAATATGATAAGGATAATTTTTCTTATAAAAGCGATTTTCCTTAAGAAAGCAATTTTCCTTATAAAAGCGATTTTCCTTAAGAAAGTATTTTCCTTATAAAAGCAATTTTCCTTAAAGATAAGGTGTTTGTGATTTTCAAAACAAGAAGGAATGGAAAAGTCATAAGGAAAACCTTATTGACTCAACAATCTCCCCCTTTTTGGAAAGCACAAACATCCTTACGAAAAAACTATTCTAAGAAGAAAGAAACACATTAAAGCTTATCTCCCTTGGTTTAAGAATATAGATGAATACGACTAACTCCCCCTTAGGCTTTGAAACTCTAAGGATCGTATTCATATTTCCGGAGTGATGTTTCTTTAAGAAAACCCCCCCCCCTTAAACAAACTCTTATTAGAGTTCTTTTTCCTTGGGTATTTTTCCTTTCTCCCCCTTTGATAAGCACTTATTAGATTTCCTCTTTTTCTTAAGGATCTTTTCCTTCTCCCCCTTTGTGATTTTCAAAAAGAATTGGAGGGAATGGAAAAACTTAACAAAGTACCTGAAAAATTAGTACAAACGAAACAACAAACACAATTCTCATTATATTTGAAATGTCAGCAACAAAAACAGATTACAACAAAAAGATCGGATTGGTCATTTCGGATCTTTCTCCTTCGACATGAGCCCCTTAAGAATTGTCTTGATCTTTTTGAGGTCCTTATGATCTTCCTCTGCTTGCTTCTCTAAGACGACTGTTCTTGCTGACTGAGCTTCAATGATTTCTTCCTGAGCCTTCAACTTTTCTTCCTGAACTTTCATCTTCTCTTCCTGAGCCTTCATCCTTTCTAGAAAATCAATCCGATGATCCCTTTCAAATTTCCAACTCTGATTAACGGAGTTGAAATTTCCATTCAGATCTCTCACTTCCTGAATCCGAATGTTCTTTTCCTCTATCAATTTCTCATCGAATGATGCAGTCATCTCATGAAACTTCTTGTCCTCGGTTTGAAATGCATCCTTAACATTTTCCTGAAACTCATCCAGCAACCTCATCTCTTCCACATTCTTCTTCGACCAGCTTGTCATCCTCTTGCAAGATCTTTTATGTGCTTCGTAACCAATGAAGAAAGTTTTGAACTGAGCTTCAATCTCAACACACTTATCCATTACCATGGATACGGAGTCGGTTTTCTGATTCAGCGCATGTTGAAGCATCTGGCATCTAGAGTCAATACTGGAGAAGGTTGGAATGGTTCCCACCAACTTCTTCAAGGACTGAACAACAAAATCGTGCCCCAACGATGATGACTCCGAATCTGAAATCTTACTAGGAGAATTTTCTTCCTCAATAAGCTCCAACTTCCTCTTAGAAGAACTACCAGCTTCCTTCCTCATACTCTTTTCTGAACTCGGGGTATCAGCAAGAATTCGTTTCCCCTTATCTTTTTCCGGAATAGAAACCTGTTCCGGAGATTTCTTCTCGCTATCAGACACTTGAACAACCAAATCTTCCTCATCAGCAACTTCTACATTTTCCTTCTGAGCAGCATCAAGTAAAAGATGTTCTTCTTCTCTCAGACAAGAAACTTCTTCTTCGCCTTTCTCTTCTTCCAAATCAGGAGTAACAAGCTTTGAAGATTGAGCTTCAGATGTTCGGAGCGACAGGTGTTCCGAAGGAGTTCCCTTATATTCATCTACTTGTTTGAGCACATCTCCTGTCTCACCACTTCCTTCAGCAGCTTCTTCAACTTGTTCCACTTGCTCTACTTCCTCAGTAGCAACAGCCTTTTTCGGAGTAACAAGATTTCTTCCTGGAGTCTCAGGTAGAGATTCTAGAGAGAAAGATCTCGGAACAGGAATGGTTGCTGAAACCATTTCGTTGAACTTTAACAAGGCCTGAGCTACCTCAGCCTCAGACATTTTCTTCTTCAGTTTCTTCTCATTTGCTTCCTTCTCAAGCTCATCAGCGGCCTTTTCTTTCAGAGCTTTAGCCTCTGCAGGATCCAATCCAAACTGCGGATCTCCTTCCTTCCTCTTCTCTTTATCAGCTCTCCACTTTGCTGCAACCTCATCAGTATAGGTTTTCTTCTTCTTAGACTTAGGAGGTGCGGAGTGGACTTCCTTAGACTTGGGTTCCTCAGCTTCGATAACCACTTCTTTCAGCTTCCTCTTCCTTACCGGCTTGGATGATTCCGGATCAGTCACTTTCGGAGTCACTTCTACTTGTGGAGGTAGATCAATAAACTTCCCTGACTTCTTGTCAAAAGCTATATTCATCCTTTTAAGAGTGGCATCACTGAGCAACATGATCTTGCAAACTTTCGGCTTAGAACTACAAGCTACCTTTAAGGACTCAAGGCACCGAACTATGAGCTTTGACAATATTGCTGGGTACATCACGATCTGAGATCTCAGATTCCCCTTCTTCAAGTTCTCAATATTAAGAAGAATATGCTTCATCAAGTTGAACTTTCTTAGATTTATCAGGAAATCTAAGATATATATCTCACTTTTTTTAGACTATCCTTATCTCCTTTTCTCGGAACAATAAGCCCTTGCACCCATAACTCCAGAATCCGGAAGTTTGTAGAAAGGCTTGCTATTTTCGGAGCCTTGTCATCATCCAATCCGAGAATCTCTAATGCCTTTTCCTTGTTGAAACTACCCAAAGAGTCTGGCAATACGTGGGAAATAAACTCAGCTTCCCCTTCATAACTTAGCCCTACCAAGCTTGCAGCCTTGGTGTAAGAAAGCTTATATGTCTTGCCATACGATTTGAAAGAAAATTTTTCTCTATTATCTTCCTCGAAGAAAGCAACTGACTCATAAAACTCGACAAGCAATTCAGAGTACACTTCATCTTGGTTGCCGGTTTTTGATACCGCAACACCTTCCCAGCCATTCAGCTTGATATTCTTTGAAATAATAGAATCGTAGTTGCTGAAGAAATTCGGATGAACTAACCTCTCTCTGTAGACTAACCACTGAGAAATGGGCTTGGTTGAAGACATTTCTTGAGAAGCTAACTCTGCAGACATTTGGATTAGAAGTCCTCTGAGATATTCGGAACAGAGAAGACCGAAGTTCAGAACTGAGAAAACTGTGGTTCGGAACGGCCTTAAATCGGAGAGTCAGAGCTTCAGCACGCAAAAGCTTGAAATCGATGTGGGACGAGAAAATAGGGTCCCCTTTATATAGGCAATGGAATGACGGTTCAACTTCCTCGGTTGATCTAACAGTTTAGAACGATCTGAGATCAGATCTAATGGTTGAAAGCTTGAATCCGATCTTTTTGAGGTTTTATTAAAGTAAAGAATTAAGAAATTCAAAAACCGAAAACAAACTATAAGAAATTGCCAGCAAGTAAAATATGATTACGAAAACTTCAGTAAGGAAATCATACCTTTCGGATTAGCTTAGAAAAGTTATTCGTAATGGGTAATATAAAGACGACTACGAAAAACTCAATACGAAAAAACTCAATATGAAAAAGTAAATATGAAAAACTCAATACGAAAAACTCAATACGAAAAAAAACTTAATACGAAAAACTTAATATGGTACGAAAATTTGGTTATGAAAGTCCCAGTACGAAAGTTGTCCATTCCGGAAATTTTCAATACGAATACTTTCATTCCAGAAGTATTCTGTACGAAAATATGTATTCTGGAAAATGGTAGTTCCGGAAGTTCCATTCCGGAAATTTTCATTCCGAAAAGTTTGAAAACAAATTTTGAAAAACTTTGATAAATAAACAATCAAATGTACTCCCCCTATGAAAAGGAGTTTATTACTGTAAGGAGATTTTTTCAACAGAAAGTTAATTAAGGAAGATTACCTTACGGTTATCATTCCTAACTTTTTTTTAATATATTCAAATCTATCATAAGGAATGGATTTTGTGAAAATGTCAGCAAGTTGATCTTGCGTTCCGATAAACTGAAGAATAATATCTCCTTTAAGTGTGTGATCCCTAAGAAAGTGATGCCTAATATCTATGTGTTTTGCACGGGAGTGATGCGCAGGGTTTTTACTTAGGGAAATGGCACTTGTGTTATCACACAAAATTTGAGTTTTAGTAAAACTTAAGCCATAGTCTGTGAGTGTGTGTTGCATCCACAACACTTGTGCACAACAACTTCCAGCTGCTACATATTCAGCTTCAGCAGTGGAGAGTGCTACAGAATGTTGCTTCTTGCATGACCAAGAAACTAATGAATCTCCTAAGAAATGACAAGTTCCGGATGTACTTTTCCTATCCATTCTACATCCACCAAAGTCAGCATCAGAAAAGCTTTTTAGAACAAAATCATTTCCAGAAGTATAAAATAATCCTAGATCCATGGTTCCCTTAAGGTAGCGAAAAATTCTTTTTACTGCCTTTAAGTGAGATTCCTTAGGATTGGATTGATATCTTGCACATAAGCATACAGAAAACATTAAGTCTGGTCGACTAGCTGTTAAGTAAAGTAGACTTCCAATCATACCTCTAAAAGATGTTTGATCTACTGGTTTCCCAGCTTCATCAAGATCTAGAGAGTTTGAGGTACCAATAGGAGTACTTATACTCTTAGTGTTGTCATAACCATACTTTTTAAGAAGATATTTAATATACTTATGTTGAGATATGTAGGTTCCTTCTGGTTTTTGAGAAATTTGAAAACCAAGAAAAAATGTTAACTCACCCATCATACTCATTTCAAACTCAGATTTCATTAGACTAGCAAAATAGTCAGTCAAAGATTGCTGAGTTGAACCAAATATAATGTCATCAACATAAATTTGAACAATCAAAACATTTTTCTTATCTTTCTTTATAAAAAGGGTTGGATCTGCATTTCCCTTAACATAGTTATTTTGAAGCAAAAATCCAGTAAGTCTATCATACCATGCTCGTGGGGCTTGTTTAAGGCCATACAAAGCTTTGGTAAGTCTAAAAACATGATATGGATGTTTTGTATCTTCAAAGCCAGGAGGTTGTTCAACAAAAACTTCCTCTTGAACATAACCGTTAAGAAAAGCACATTTCACATCCATTTGGAAAAGTTTGAAATTAAAGAATGCTGCAAAGGCAAGTAGAATGCGGATAGATTCAAGTCTAGCTACTGGAGCATAGGTTTCTTCATAGTCTATTCCTTCTTGCTGATTATAGCCTTTAGCAACAAGTCTAGATTTATTTCTAACAATGACTCCATTTTCATCACATTTATTTCTGAAAACCCATTTTACTCCAATAACAGAAGTTTCCTTAGGTCTTTCAACCAAGGTCCAGACTTTATTCCTTTCGAATTCATTTAGTTCATCTTGCATTGCTTTGATCCAATCATCATCACCTAAAGCTTCATCAGTGCTTTTAGGCTCTAATTGGGAAAGAAATGCTAGATGTTCTACTTCATTTCTTAAGGAAATTCTAGTCCTTACAGGTTGATTTACATCACCAATGATACTATCACTGGGATGATTCTTAAGAAACACCTGATTTGGGTTTTGTAAAACCTGTTCATCAACATAGGGTAGAAAGTCTTCTGGGGTAAATGTTTCAGAAGTATTTTCTAGAACAATTTCCTTATCAGAAGGTTCTTCTATCAAAGGTTGACAATCAGTTTTTGAAAACACATCCGAGGATGTAGGTTGGGAGGTTTTAAAAACAAAAGGGTATGATTCATCAAATTTTACATGTACTGTTTCCTCAACAGTACAAGTATTTTTATTAAAAACTCTATAAGCCTTAGAGGTTGTGGAATAACCTAAGAAAATTCCTTCATCAGACTTTGGTGCGAATTTATGTAAGTTATCTTTAGTATTGAAAATGAATACTTTGCAACCAAAAACCTTGAAGTAGGAAAGTCTTGGTTTTCTACCATTCCATAACTCATAAGGAGTTTTATTAAGAAAAGGTCTAATCAAAACTCGATTTATAGTATAACAAGCAGTACTTACAGATTCAGCCCAGAAATGTCTAGCAATAGAATATTCACTCAACATGGTTCTAGTTATCTCTTGAAGAATTCTATTTCTTCTTTCAACTACACCATTCTGTTGAGGAGTTCTAGGTGCTGAAAAGTTGTGAGTAATACCTTTCTTACTACAAAAAGTTTCAAAATCAGAATTTTGAAATTCTCCTCCATGATCACTATGAATAGTTTTCAATGGAAGGTTTTTCTCATTTTTCACTTGAGCTCTAAAACTTTTAAAATAAGAAAAAGCTTCAGATTTCCTTGCTAGAAAATAGACCCAAGTAAATCTAGTGTAATCATCAACTAGAACAAACACATAGTATTTTCCTCCAATGCTTCCAGTTTGTGTTGGACCAAAAAGATCCATGTGCACTAACTGTAATGCATCGGTTGTTGAGACCTCACCGATTGACTTAAAACTAGATTTATGTTGCTTGCCATATTGACAAGGATCACAAACTTTAGAAGAATCAAATCTAAGCTCCGGTAGATCCTTAACTAGTTTCTTCTTAGAGAGTTTACATAGGTTCCTAAGATTACAGTGTCCTAATCTTCTATTCCATAACCAAGAATGATCTTCCATTGCACTTAGGCAAGGTAAATCTTGGCTTCTTAAGTCTTCTAAGTTTAAGGTGTAAACATTCTCTTGCCTGTTGGCTGAGAGAATAAATTCTTCCTTGGAATTGTGAACTAAGCATTTATCATTCCTAAAATTCACAAGGTAACCTTCATCACATAACTGACTTATGCTAATGAGGTTGTGCTTAAGACCTTTAACAAAAAGAACATTTGAAATCAAAGTTTTACCCAAAAGAACTATATTACCAATACCAACAATCTCTCCCTTAGCATTGTCTCCGAAAGTTACCTTTCCTCCTTTCGTTTTGATAATCTTTTCAAAAAAGCTTTTGTTACCAGTCATGTGCCGGGAACATCCACTATCCATGTACCAAATATTGTTGCTGGAACTTTCTTTATTTTCCTGAAATTAAGAACAAAGTTAGACTTTCGGAATCCAAACTTGTTTGGATCCGAGATTTCCAGACAATAAAATTTTAGGTATCCACATTTTCTTAGAAAAGTAAGCTTTATGAAAACATAAGGATTGGGTTTTGTTTAAGGAACAATTTTTTGCCCAGTGACCACCACATTGACATTTAGTGCAAAATGGGGCACTTTGAGGAAAAAAATAATTGTTACTGAAAACTGGTTTTGCATGGGTATAACCAAATCCGGATTTATTTCTTAAAGGTCGTATTTGAGAATACATCTTATCAAAATTTTCCTTACCATGGGTAAAGTTTGATAAACACTTCTTTAAGGAAAAAATTTTGGACTTGAGTTTTACAACCAAGTTTTTATCCTCAAAATCATTAGTTTTGGAACTAGAGTTAGGCTCGAAAACATTTTTCTTAGAAATTACTTTTTCTAACTCTTTAGAAAGTTTATTCTTCTCAGAACTTACTTCCTCAAGATTTTTTGAAATATTTTCAAAATCAGCATTTTTCTTATCAAGATCTTTAGAAAGATCTGATATATCTTTAGTAAGAATAGAATTCCTAGAATTTGCCTTATCAAGTTTCTTGTTGAGTTTGGAATTCTCAATCTCAAGAAGTTCAACAAATCTAGAGACTTCTTCATAAGTAGGTAAAGTATTTTCCTCATCAGAAGATGATTCTTCATCAGAAGAGTTATAATACTTACTATCATTAGGATTTAAGGAAACATTGGTCAAAGATTCAGCATTTCGTACCTTAGCCATAAGACAATGATTATCAATAGGTAATCTGGCTATAAGACCAAGATTCTTCTGTCCTGAAGATTCATATTCAGAAGATTCATCTGAAGAGTCACCACCACTGGCACTCCAGGTGTCATTAGCTTTCAAAACTTTCTTATCTTTAGCTTTGTAATATTTCTTCCTGTTCCTGTCTGAATGTCTTTCCTTTCTTTCTTTCTTTTTGAGCATAGGACAATCTGGTCTAATATGTCCAGCTCTTTTACATTCATAACAAGTAACTTCTCCATCTTTCTTATCTTTCATGTCCTTCTTCTTATACTTGGATTGAAAGTTTCTCTGTCCAGCTATCTTGTTCATCCTTCGAGCAAGATTGGCTAATTCATTTTCTGAAACTTCACTTTCACTAGATTCGGATTGGAAAATGACTTTCTTTGATTTGGATCTGGTTACTCTCTCAGGAGTCTTAGCTTTCATCTGATTTGAAGTTGTAGTAAAAGCAACAGTACCATTTCCATTCTTCTTCTTGATGTTTTCAGCATCTCTCTTCATTCTAGTTTCATGTTGTAGAAGAGTTCTGAATAATTCATCAAGAGTAATTTGAGTAACCTTCCTGTTCTCATCTATAGCTGTTCTCTTGGATTCCCACTCATTGGGCATAATGTCAATTATCTTGTCCACAAGAGCTTCATCATCTAATCCTTTCTCTCCCATAGATTGTAGACTGTTGACGATTGTCATAAATCTTTGTTGAACTTTACAGATAGGTTCTCCATAAGGAAAATTGAAGCCATGATATTCAGCTCTAAGTATAGCTCTTCTAGTCTCAATCACCTTAGAAGTCCCAAAGTGTGTAACTTCTAACTTCTTCCATATACAATTAGCTGCTTCACAAGAAGAAATTTGGCTATATATATTTCTGGTCATTGAACATAATAAAGTATTGCGTACCTTATAGTTGAGTTGATATTCTTGCTTTTCCTGGTTAGTAAAGGTTCTGACTTCCTTGTCAGGAATTTTATAATCACCAGTAAGCATCACAAAGTTATCTACTCCAGTATTGATAACAAAAGTCTTCATACGATCTCTCCAGTATTCATAGTCATTACCATCAAAGATTGGTGGCCTTGTAGGATTCAGATTGTCAATCGAACCAACATTAATTCCTGCCATACTAAATAATAACTTGGATACAAACTTGTTAGTAGCTTAGAATCGAAATCACAAAGTTCGGAATGGGAAAAGTTCGGAATGGATAAACCGGAATGACAAAGTTCAGAATAGAAAAGTGAGAAAGAAAAACTTGTATGTGAGTACAAGGGTTTCAGTAACCTTGGCTCTGATACCAAATGTAAGAATGGTATAGAGTAAGAGGTTTCCAACCTCTGATACCAATTGTAGGATCGAAATATAATATGAGATGCTCAATATACAAGAGGGGGGGTGAATTGTATACTTTAAAAATTCCTTTGGAACCTTTAAAGTTAGTTATGAATAACTAGAGTTTCCTTAAGAAAAGGAAAGGACTAAGTTTAACAAAGTTAAACTAAGTAAATTCACAACACCTCTAACACCGAACTGAACTTGGAAAGGGATTCCAAAAGTAGGTTCCGGAAATATGATTCCGGAAATTGAAACTTAACAAAAGTTACAATATGAGATTCTACCTTAAAGTGTATAGAATCTAAACTAATCAGAGTAAGTAAGGAAGTATAAGAAAGTTATACTTTCCTTAAGATAAAAATTACAGCGGAATAAAGACAAGTGGTAAAACTACTAGTAACAAGATAATAGTCTTTTAACCCAAAGAGAAGGGTATCCAACAACCTTGGATAAAGGTCCCTTGATTTATACTTTCAAGCAAGTCTGTCTTACCCACACCAGGGTAAGCCCTCGATACGAAGATCGGTGTCTCTGTCTTGCTATCCCCGCAAGCTCTCAACTTCAAGGTAGTTGGAAACCTCTGTCTTTCTCAGCAAGAAAGCCCTCGATATTTAAGGTAGTCGGCACCTCTGTCTTTCTCAGCAAGAAAGCCCTCGATCTTTAAGGTAGTCGGCACCTCTGTCTTCCTATCCCCGGAAGCCCTCGAATGTAATCACCAACATTCGGAGTCGCACGAAGCTTTGAGAGTTAATAAAAGACTCTCTCTCTAGAAATCACTTCAACAGCATGTAGGCACAAAACTCAGTTGTTTTTCCAACAGCACCGAGCTCTTTCAAATGAGCTCCTATTTATAGGTAAGGTCGGCTCCTTCTCCAATGGTCATATTTTCCTTAAAGTTCGGAGGGACCTGTACACGTGTCACTTAGACAACGGTTAGTTTATAACAAAATGGACGACATCGTTTTATAACAAAACAAGTGTAACATAAAGTACGACATCGTTTTAAACTCTAACATAAAGGTTCGGAATAGAAACTTCGGAGTGAAAGTTCGGAGTGAATAAATTCAGAGTGTATATAACAAAGATAATCAGATTCTGTTTAATAGGTGAATTCGGAATGAGAATTCGGAATAGGAATTCGGAATAGGAATTCGTCATCAGAAATCGTAATGAGAATTCGTCATCAGAATTCGTAATGAGAATTCATCATCAGAATTCATAATGAGAATTTATCATCAGAATTCGTAATGAGAATTTATCATCAGAATTCGTAATGAGAATTCATCATCAGAATTCGTAATGAGAATTCTTCATCAGAATTCGTAATGAGAAATTCGGAATGGGATTTCTTCATTAGAATTCGTAATGAGAATTCTTCTTCAGAATTCGTATCCTGAATCTGGAATAGAACTTAGTCAGAATTCATATCCGGAATTCGGAATGAAACTTCCTTATAGTTCTTGTCCAGAACCGAATCCTAAAACAGAATGCTTTTATATCTAAGTTTTAATGACTCCGAGAAAATGAATCCTAATCTTATACTTAAGAAAAATATGAATGAAAATATGATAAGGATAATTTTTCTTATAAAAGCGATTTTCCTTAAGAAAGCAATTTTCCTTATAAAAGCGATTTTCCTTAAGAAAGTATTTTCCTTATAAAAGCAATTTTCCTTAAAGATAAGGTGTTTGTGATTTTCAAAACAAGAAGGAATGGAAAAGTCATAAGGAAAACCTTATTGACTCAATAATATCGAAAGGTATAAGGGTAAATCTTCATAAATATTGGAGAAATAATTATACAAAGAATTATTTTTATTCATATGTCCTTAAGCTAGAAACATTAGTATGTGTGACTTATAGGGATATGATAGGAAGCATAATCAGACCTAGAGGAACATTTTATATTGGAGATAATGTGGGTTTATGAAAAATGTTTTATAGATACACTTGGTAGAATGGTTTTATATGAATATATATCCCTTGTATGATAGCCTCCTAGGATTCTCATTAAATTTTGGGAGCATAATGCTATAATATGTTTTATCCCAATTAAAAAATATTTTCAAAGAATATTTTGGTGGTTTTCAGTTTCACTTCATGATATGAATATGTATGATCAATCGATAGATTTTTTTTTTGTGAATACTTATAGAAATTTTTGAAATAAGAACTTATGCTTGTATTTAGGTGTTACACTTGATATAGAATAAATTGATCATACTTTTGAATAGGTGGAATTTCAAGGAAATAAGTTCATATGATTGTGATGTAAGAGAATATTTTTTCGCATATTTTTTGTGTTCTGGTTCCATACACTACTACAAAATAGGCCTTTAACAGTGCTTAAATGGCCTTTATCAGTGCTATATAAGTGCTGACTCCTACAGCGAGATTAAAATCCCAAGACTTTTATCACCACTAATAAAGGGGAATACTATAGTGTGTTATTACAGAACACTGCCCCACTAGTGCATTGTGCTATAATAGAACACCACAAAACTAAAATCACTACAAAATAATAAAAATAATGTATGAATTCAGAATTTAAATGAATAAAAATCAATCTAGGCTCGTTTGCTCAGTTTTGGCGATGTGATGCGCTTTTAAAAATAAAATGATACATATATATTGAAAAAATGAACTCAATGTCATATTTATATAAGGATTATTATTACACATATCAAATTACTTATGGATCATCTTCCTAAAGTATCAAAATAATATGAATGTGTTTTCTCAGCTTTGAGTACGTCGCTTTTCTTTTTTACTAAAATTTCATTTTAAACTAAAAAACATTCTTTGACTTATACCAGTCATATTGTGTGTAGGTTTGACATGATACTAATTCCTACACATCAAAAATGACTTATTAATCATTTTCCTAATTTATAAAGACGATATGAGTGTGTTTTCTCAGTTTTTAGTGAGTGAAAATTTTGAACTAAAATTTTGAATTTAAATTGATAATAGGCACATTGAGTCATACTAGACACATCATGTATCATATTGATTTTTAGATGATTCCTACATGTCAAAAATGACTTATGGATCATTTTTCTAAAGTATCAAAACAATATGAATCTATTTTTTCAGTTTCGAGTAGGTGAGTTTTCCTTTTTACTAAAATTGATGTATATTTTAAATAAAAAGACACAATTTGAGTCATATCGGTCATACCATATGTTATATTGAGGTGTGAATAATTATTACACATTCCAAATAGATAATATATTGTTTTCATAAAGTATCAAAACAATATTAATGTGTTTACTTGGTTTTGAGTACGTCACTTGTCTTTTTTACTAAATAATTATTTTAAAATGGAAATGTAAACTTTGACACATACCGATCATATCGTGTGTCGGTTTTATATGATACCTATTCCTATATGTTAAAAATGAATTATGAATCATTTTTCTAAATTATGGATCAAATATTTTGGTGTTTTATTGGTTTTCTATGAGTGAATTTTTTTGAGTATGTCACTTTTTTTTCTACTAAAATGTCATTTTAAAGTGGAAACACACACTTTTGATCTATACTGATTACATCGTGTATCAATTTAGAATGAGACTAATTCCTATATGTTACAAAGTAATTATGAATAGATTTCCTACATTACCAAGAAAATATGAGTGAGTTTTATTTTTTTTATTGAGTGAAATTTTTTAAACTAAACTCTCAATTTTAAATCGATAACGGACACATTGAGTCATAGCGGTCACACCATGTGTTGAATTGAGGTGCGGATGATTCCTACAGGTATCAAATGAATTATAAATCATTTCCCTATGTTTTAAAATAGTAAAAACCTCCATCTAACTCTTTTCTAAATCATATAAAACCATATCATTTTTTAATAAAATAAAACAAATTAAAAAACCAAGTTTTATTGAAAAAACATTTTTAAAAAATCATTGACCAAATATTTTATTAATGTTTTATTTAGATCCTTGTGAATAAATTCAATGATAAAAATTAAATTAATTCATCATTAAATCTGCCTATAAATAAAATAAAATAAATTAATTTCAGTAGCATACACTCGTCAGTAGAAATCACATTGTAGCAAAAGAAGACCCCCAGGATGCGCATCACTGGAGTTGCGTGATCTAATTATTATGTATCCTCCCTCTCTATTTCTTGCTCTCCCTTCACTGTATCATTTATTTGGTTGTGTTGATTTGTGATATAGAATGAGTTGGTGCAAATGGAGTTATCTTGTTAATAACTAGTGTTAATGGTGTAATTCTCAAAAAAGGAAGGCATTTCCCCTTTTAGAGAATAAAATGAAGTTCAATTGTCATCCTCAACATCTCATATCCTAAACATTTATCATTGCATTTTGTTGTTTGACACACATCCTCCATCTCTTGTCGACATGCACATATGTTGTTTGAAATACTCTAAGCAGTAGTCATCCATGGGATGACTAAAGCTTAGAGTAGTACAAGAAACATCAAAGAGGCGAGGGATGAGTCTCAAGGTAACAAAATACAATAACAACTGTTCGGGAGATAAAGCTAATGAGGATGACAATTTTACTTCATTGTGTTCTCTAAAAGATTAAATGACTCCCACTTGCAAGAATTACATGATTGGAACTTGTTATTAACTTGATGCCTCCATTACCACCAAATCCTTCCATAGAAAATCACCACATAACCAGAGAAATGATAGAGTGAAGGGAGGGAATGAAATAGAGAAGGTGGAGATAGAAGAATTAGAATATGCAACAGCAGTGATGCGTAGCTTGAGGGTCTTGGGTTTTTATAGAGTAATTTTAACTTGCGAGTGTATGTTACTGAAATTAATTTATTTGATTTGATGTGGAAGCAGAGTTAATGATGAATTTCTTTAATTTATCCTTGAATTTATCCACAAGGATGTGAATAAAACTTTAATAAATTATTTGCTTGATGATTTTTTATATATATTTTTGGACAAAACATGTTTTTTTAATAGGTTTTATTTAATTAAAAAGTGATAGGGTTCCATATGATAAGAAAAAGGGTTCCATGTAGGCATGCACTTTGTATAAACTTGCCTCAATAGGAAATAAACCTGAATAGGGTTCATGCCTTCCAGCATAAAAAACTATAAAACGGAGGCCACTCATTATTCGATACATTGATAAATAAAGTGAATCTACCTAAATATTTTATATATGTGATATATATATACGTGTGTGTTTGTATTATATTAGAAACTTTATTTAAATATAATTATCTATAAGTATATCATTTATCATATTTTAATTTATTTAAATATACAATATATTATTCGATTTGTGCATGTATATATAAAATTATTTTTTCTAATAAAATTAAAAAATACTATTAATAATATTTTTTAAATTATATTAATTATAAATAATTGTTATTTCGGTTAATTTTGTATAAAATATAATTATTTAAATTTTGGAAAGTTTAATTATTTAAAAAAATGTATATATAATTATCTTATTTTATTATTTGTTAAATTATCCTGAGTTTACAAAAATTTATTAGTTATTTAAGTATAAATTATATTATTTTTAATTAAATGTATATATATAGACCTAAAATTTATATATATACCTAAAATGATTAATACCTAAAAATAATTTCTAATATATAGAATTTGATAACTTCCATTTTATTTTTGGGAAAAAATGATATAGAAACCTAAGGATTCTTGGGAGGCCATTTAATATGCACTGACCCATCCTTGCGATTCTAGGGAGATCCATAAAAAAGTTTGCATAACATAATAATACACATCAATAAGATATATCATAAATAAAGGAGAAAAACACACCAACACTTGCAACATCTATCCCATAAACATTTAAACATATATATATATAACATGGAATTTATAATACACATTATTAAAAAATGCACATTTCAACCATATTTTTAATTAAAATGAGAATAATCCTTGCATAATTTGGAAGCCTAGAACCATAATTTGGGAATAAATAATTATAAAATAACCCTTCCATTATAAGTTCTAAAAAGGCATATAAATCGGTATAAAATATATATTTACATATATATGTATATGTATATATATCTTTATAAAATTAAACTAAATTAATAAAAAAATACGTAACCCTTACAGCAGAATATCACAACATAGTAAAATAAATACAACACCATACTAATTTCGAAAATAGGGACCCATTGAAAATAAATAAATATGGTATCACCCTTACTAATTTTTCTCTTAAAATAAAACAACACAATTATGAGAAATATTTTTTTAAGGAAAACCCCTTACACCAAAATATTAAAACAGAATATAAACAAATAAATTCCTTTACAATAATTACAAAAATTCATCATTTTTTGCTACTTAGAACCATCATAAGTCTAAGAATTGGTTTTCTAAATCAATTTTCTCAGAAACTAAAAAGTAAATTGATTCAAAAAAGTGAAGAAAAGTACGGTACAGATGTAGGAATCAAAGAAAATTGATATAAAAAACAATTTTAAAAGACCAAAAAATGATATCCAAAATTGTAGTCAAGAAAACAATAGATCATAAACAAAATAAAAATAGTATACAACAACAAGAGCATAAATACGTAATTAAAATCCGAACATGTAAAGGAAAATTTGAAACTCTCATATCCAAATCTCGAAATGATCAATACAGAAATAAAATTGAAATCTACAAAGGAAAACATTGGCCTACCTCCCTAGGTTAAAGAAAATATGAGACCATCATATCTAGATCTAGTTGTTTTCTTGCGAAACCCTATTTGAAATAGAAGACCAGATGGCAGATGATGTTTAAGAAACTAGAGACTGTGGGGTTATGTTATTCAAGTGGGTTTGTGTGATTCGATCTTCGATTCATAGTGGAGGAGCACCGGTAATGGTTGGCTTCCACAAAAATCTTTTGATGTCATGATGGGTTCACAACATGTTATGTTATTTTAATTATATCGGGAAACTTTTATGAGCACTTTTTTAAAAGCACTGATAAAGAGTCCTTTTATCAGCACTTATTATTTATGCACTGATAAAAGGCATATTTATCAGTACTTTTTAGTACTGATATTGGTAGGTCTTTATTAGTGCTAAAAAAGAGCTAATAAAATCCATATTTATCAGCACTAAAGTTATATAAATGATAAATATGACTTTTATCTGTGCTTTTTTAAGTACTGATAAAGATTCATATTTGCACTTATTACTTAAGCGCTGATAGAGGATTTATAATTATAATTATAAATAAATAAATTTGTAAATATATATATATATATATACTTAATCAATATATATAAATATAAATATAGTAAATATATTCCTTATTTAAATATAGTTATTAAAATTTTATAATTATTTAAATATATAATTATTTATTTATAATTATATAAATAATTTTAAAAAATAATATTCATATCATATATATATTTATGTAATTATATATATATATGTAATTAATATATATAAATAAAAATATTTTAAATATAATCATTTTTTAAGTAAATTTATTATAAATTTAATAATTATTTAAATATATATATATTTATTTATTTATAATTATATAGATACTTTTAAAAAAAAAATATTTATTTATAATTATAAATATA
Organism: Viscum album; assembly: GCA_963277665.1. Lineage (NCBI taxonomy): Eukaryota > Viridiplantae > Streptophyta > Magnoliopsida > Santalales > Viscaceae > Viscum > Viscum album. The sequence continues at coordinate 1,946,900,040 of OY728148.1, forward strand.
TAATTTTATAAATATAATATGGGTATTTTTAAATATATTTATGGATAAATATTTTATTAAAAATATTTTTTTAACATTATTATTGAATATCTAATTTTAAGTTCAAGAGTGTTAAAAATGAGAGAAATTGAATAAATTAAAAATAAGTACACTTTAATAATATTGAAAAATGGATTAGTTTTGTTTGTGTACATTGTATATACATATTCATTAATTACGTATATGTGAAATCAATATAACACACATTTGATCTATGTTAAATTGAAAAATCAAACGATATTCAATTATATGTCCATTACACCATAAAAATAGTTATTATTTTTAATTCATATTAATTTTTAATTATATTCCATTATTCACTAAATATAGCGTATAAATATTTTATTAGTATCTATAATTTATATATATTTTAATCAATTTAATAATATTTATCAAAAATAATTTAATTAATCGAATTTGTAATATTTTTTTAATAAACTCATTTTTTATTTTTTATTTATTTAGTTATTTCATTTTATTTATTCAGACCTTTATCATTGCTAAAAAACACTAATAAATGACTCATTTATGAGTGCAAAAAATATAGTACTGATAAAGGGTATCCTTTATCCGTGCTAAAAATGAAGTGATGATAAAGGGTACACTTTTATAGCACTAAAAATAAAGTGCTGAGATAGGGTAACCTTTATCAACACTAAAAATAAAACACTAATAAAGTGTTAAATTTATCAACGTTTTCTTTAGCGCTGATAAAGTTGTCATTTATCAGTACCTTTTTCTAGCACTGATAAATACCAGCACTATTAAATGTTGTTTTTGTAGTAGTGATGTCGAATTTGGACCATAGAGGTGGAATAGTTTTTCATGAGTAGTGTATGTTATCCATTCACAAGGATTTTTTATTATATTCCAAATTTATTAACTTTAGTTGTTTCATTTTCAAATAAAAAACGTTTAATAGTTGGGAAAATAAAAAAAACTAGGTTTTCCCTTAGGTAATACTTGTTCATTTTTTAGCTTGAGATCCCCATCCATTAAAATGGGTAGAATGGTAAATTCACTATAGTGATTGATCTTTGAAAAAATTATGATTGTTTTATTGATCTTAGGATGCTTTTTTACCCTTATCATTAGTTTTTTTGAGATTCCAATTTTTTTTAAATGTTAATGGTTTATCAAATATTATTTAATAAATAAATATTTTATCCTATGTTTGAGAATATTGATATCTCATAAATAAAGTTTTTAAAATAAATGATAATTTTGTGGTTGTTTATTGAATGAGGGAGTTTACCTAATAGAGGTGTACATTTTGATTCTGAGCTTCAAGTTACAGACCAGTCAATTTAGGGTCTTCAATTAAGAAACCCAATTAACCTAATTGAGAAATATAATTTCCCCTTTTAATACTCTTCCTAGGGTTATCCATCACCAACATTAACATAACCCAATATAGTTAAAGATATTTTTGAGAAGATAACTTTTTCTTTGAGTAGATGATGTTGAATTTTCAGAGTGCAGGTGAGTTCATGAGACGATGAAGCATGTATCTTGAATCATTTGGCATCTACTACCATGGTAGGGATTGTTATTTTTTATTTTCTATATTATTCATTAAAATAATTTTCAATTTTCACCATTGAATTTCCATGTTATTATAATGATAAACACATATGAAATTCCCTAAAAATTTCATTACATGAATTTCAGTGGAATTTAGTTATCATACTTGATCATGCCTCAAAATTTCAATTCAATTGTTTGATTACATAATATTATTGGAATACAAGTTTTTAAATGTTTTTTATGTGATTGAATTCATGATCAAATAACTGAGGGTCATTTGGAACCCTCATCTCTATTTCATTTATTATTTTCTCTCCTTTTTGATATGCATTTGTTGCCACTTTCTACCCATGAAGAACAACTGACACCAAAATTTTCAATAGATAGAATTTTTATGATGATGGAAACTCAAGATGGAAGCTTGATTAGTGTCATGGGGAGGGACACAATAGTGAAGTGCAATAGCGTTGAAGGATGTGTCACTGGATATGAAAGTCAATGGACAGTGCATGATGAAGGGACACATGGGAGGCAGCTCCAAAAAAATCAATGGGGAATGAAAAAAAGATTCAATGTAGGGATTATAGTTGAGTGGTGTAGGATGGTAAGAAAGCAGTGGATGATGAGATCCATAGTAGATCCAAAAAATGTGATGGTATCATAGAAATCTATGATGAAACTTGACCTAGTAAAGAAACCCCAATCATATTGTGTGTTTTCCATTAGGAACACATAATATTTCATTTTCATATGGTGGTTAGGGTTTCTATATGGGGTTAAATATCAAACAGTTTTTATCCTTTGGGAAAATGTTGTGTCTTTTATTAGTTATGGCTATGGTTTATCCAATTGAGTTGAATATCATGTGGTGCCTAGTTTTAAGACACACTCCTTATATAGTAGAGTCACATTACCCGATTTATAGAAGAGTACACTCTCAAATACCCTATTTAGTATACATGAAATGTATTTTGAGGAACATTTCATGTTTAATTATATGAAATTATAGAGAACATAGTACACACCTAAGGAATTCCATGGGTTCTATATGCAATGTGTACAAGGAGACATGTCATGTAGTCCAGAGGAAAATGATTTAGAATATTGATAGTTAACATTAACTAACTCTCAATAATCTAACACACTATATCTTGAAAATTACATGAATTACTAGATATGTACATTCTCAGTTGATCTTGTTTCCTGCACACTCCATGTTGTGTGGAGGTACATGACATGCACCATCCATCCTATAGTACTTTTTCATATCTTATTAATGGGTGTTTGATTTAGACAAACTATTCTGAGTGTTTTTTCACATAGATTTAATTAATTTGAACCACATCACTATTAGATTCATTTATTAGTACATTTAAAGATAATTAAGTTCCATATCCTTATAGAGATGATGACAGTGTATGGGTGAGACATTCAGAGTAGTCATAGGGTTAACAACCCCCTAGCGATATGACAGCACTAGGGCATGGGTTACCTACACATTTTACAAAGTTATTTATGAGTATTTTGGGAATATATTAAGTACCCACTAGTTCCCAAAAATTTTGGGGGTCCTCCATAATTTTTAGTAATCCCTTTTTCAATATACAATTTCCCTTAATGATGTTAGGGTCCCCTCTATGAAAAATGATGTAGGTAAAACCCCTTAGAGATAAAGTGAAAATCTTTCATCTAGTGATTCTATAACTCACTAAATCAATGTACAATTAAAAAAATAAGGTAAATATACTCCTTAATGATGGGTAAACCCTCCCTTGTCTGACATTTATACTTCAATGAGGTAAGAGTCACCCACTGCTAATTTTGAGAGATGGTGCGGTAGTTATGCATGATAATTAGTTTTTCTATTATGTATCTAATAAGGGATGGGTATCCATAGTAACCTTTGAGTTAAAACTTATAGTAAGGATATAAAATTCTAACATTATTAGACATTCACCTTTTAGGTCCTCTCTGGTTTCAAAAGAGATGTGATCTTTTTTGGATCTGAGCTGTGATGAATGGGACTTTTCTTTATACTTTTTCTTTCTATCTATGATTCATATCTAGGTTTTTCTTTTATATTCCACTAATTTTCCCTCTATTGTTTTAGATTTTGGAATGACTTATTGATTATATCATCCTTCTTCTATTTTTAATAAATCTTATTGATTTTTTATACTCACCTCGAATGGTCTTTATTTTTATACATGTTGTGTATTTGAAATTAATGTATAGTTTGAAGATGAATATAGCAGATTTAGTAGATCAACTGAAGATGAAGATTAGTGGTGATTAATTAGGAAAATTACAATAAGAGTTTTTACCAAGAGATAGTACAGTGTGGAGGTGTTTCCCTTTATTAATGTAAGGTTTATGATACTCTAGAATATGGATCCCATGTATTTGGTTTTTTCCCCTTTAGGGTTTCCTTATGTGGTATTGTGTTGGATAGTTGATGTATCACGCATGCAATATATACTATAGTTTGTTTATTTATATGCCCTTTGATATTTGGTTAGGTTGTTTTGATTTGGAGATAAGTGGTTTTTTATAGGTTATTATTAGGATAATGTCTCCCATATGTGTGATATTCCTTATTAGTGAAAGTCACTAGAAGATGGTCTATTAGAGGTGGGATTAGCGTGAAACAATTATCCTATCCACCAACCTAGGTGGGGTATCTGTAGGTCGGGTTGTTTCAATATACCTCTTTGGTTGTTGAGGTGTTAGGAATGTTAATTCATATTTAAAGTGTTTATTAAAACAAGAAAAATTAAAATATCTAAAAGTTAGATTAAGGTAGATGGTATAGAAAAGAGATATTAGGGAACTCTAGTAGTGTAAGGTTGATCAGAAGATATGATATCTTCTGATACCAGTGATTTTCAGGTGGTTTGGTGTCTGTAAGAAAGTTAGACAGTAGTTGCACACGATTAGGGGGTCTTCTACTAGAATATAACCCATTCATGGATTTTTCATAAATGGTGAAATATATGAGTCTTTAAATGTTTCATAAGAGTGAAATGACTAAACAACAAAAAGTTTTCATCCAATCTGGTGAATACTATAGGCAATCATAGGCCACTGATGTAAACAATGGGTCCCCTATGAATATCATAAGGTGGTATAACTAGTTGATTGGATGGGACCCATGATAAAGGTGGGGTGGGAACACTTGTACATGTGGGTTGTGACTTGGAGAGAGGTTGATATTACAATAGTTAGAATTTCTGTTTGTGGCTATAAAACCTTGTATCTTATCATGATAATGAAAAGTACAACATTGTTCTCCTATGAATGTGGGATGTATTTCTTAACCACATACTCCTTTTGTTTACATTTCACCATATTTTTTGTTTTCTTATTTTATGTTCAAAGTGTTTTTGAGGTTTTCTTCAGTGTGTGAGAGGGTCAACATGGTGGAATGATTTAGGGTGAAAAGTATTTTCATGTTAAAGTATATCAAGTTTATGGGGAGAAACTAGTCCTTTAATTTAGAGGAATATATTCTACCAAACCTTAGTTCATATGGGTTAACTTATAGTGGATCAGTGTCATGCCCTACCAATAAGTGATATCAGGTATTGTGGTTCCAGACCACTCAACAAAAAATACTTTTGAAAAATTAGGTTACACTCTCTTTTTTAATGTTATTTCTATTTTATTGGGGGTTTAATTTCATCATAAGGTGTGGATTCTGAAGATTTTAAGGTCTGGGGAAGTTGTGTTAATGGTATAGACTTTATATTATATAGGATATAGATAGAAGAGAATCTAATTTAAAAGGACCTAGAAGTTCTTTTGATTGGAGTCATGCTGGATAAGATGGGAAAAGCATAATGGGAATAATTGGATCTAAAATTTATCATATTGATCTGGATGTTATTGGATCAAAATTTAGCCTTTAACATATAGGAGGTGAAGACCATGGTTAATTTGATGAAATCATTATTAGATAAGTATGAGAATCTAGAATCCCTGAATAAAGTGTCCATGATTTAGAGGTTATTTGGTATGAGACTATCCTAAGGTTGGCTTATGGAAGATCATTTTAATGAATTTAAAATGATTCAAGGTTAGCTCAAATAAGTAAATATTAAATTCCTAGATTATTTATGGTATTTGATACTACTTTAATCCTTACCAAAATCATGGGATATGATGGTAACATCGGTGAGAAACTCTTATAGAAAAATTCAATTTGGTGTTTAATAATTTCAAGAATATTATCTAGAATAAATATTTTAGATTTAGGTAATTCCAAGAACCTTTAGGAAACATGATAAATGTTGAAGGAATATGATGGTCACCTTAGCAGATAAGTCGAATAAAATTAGGAGATTAGTCAAGAGAGATAATTTGAGGCAAATAAATTGGCCCTGGCCCTACATGTTGGAATTATGGGAAGAGATGGGATCTTAAGAAATATTATATATATATATATCAAAAGATAATATAGGATGTTTACTTCTATAACTTCAAGTTTAATGAATTCAACTGAAATGAATATCGATTTGTTTTTTAGTGTCAACATACCAACAAAATAAGGGTTAATTGATTCTGGTGTTTTGTTACATTCAATGATGGAGCACGGGATCATGGAGAATTATGTACTTGGAATATTCGATAAGGTTTTCTTGGACAATGAAGAGTTTCTAGAAGTTATTGGAAAGGGTGATGTTTACATTGGATTATTAAAAGAATATTCTTGAAGATAAAATAAGTCATACACTTCTCAGGTTTACAGAAAAACTTAATTACTCTAGGGTGGCTGGATGAGGTAGGATTTGGATCAAGGTTTTATAATAGAGTGTGAAATATCACTCATGGATCCATGGTAGTGGAATGAGGTGTAAAGGTAGGAACCCTATATCTAACTGGATTATTAGATGGAGATTCAATTACCAAAGTAATAACTTTTGAGAGTATAGAGTTTTGTCATTGTCATCTTGGTTAAATTAGTGAAAATAAAATGAAAGGTCTAAAAATAAAGGGGATATTGATCACCCTGAATTTGAAAAAAAAAATCTATATACTCATGAAATGTAGAAGGGTATAGTTCAATTTGGATGCTAGGAAACCCAAATCATGATAGGATTCCCAAGTCCAATATCACATATGGTCACTATACTTCATAAAATCCATTAATAATGAAACAAGATAATTATAGGTTTACTTTCTAAAATAAAATCATGAGGTGTTCAAAATGTTTGTTCAATGTAATTCCTAATAAAATAGTTAAACTTGATAGAAGATAAATTATTTAAGGTTCAACAATTGATGTGAGAACAACATAAGGAATTTCTAGAAATTCTATCAAAATAATGGGATCAAGATGGAGATGAATTTACTCATTTAACCAAAATTAAATGATGTTATAAATCATATGAATTAGAAATTAATAGATATTATTTAGAATATGAGGTTACACTTAGGAGGGACCAAGCCAATTTTGGTGTAAAAATAAAATTGTGTGGAATACTTAATTAACAAGATTCCATTAGCATCAATGGGATTAGAAATTCATTGAATCTATGGTCTAGAAAACAAATGGGATATAACCACCTAATTTTTTTTCTACAGTATCACTTATTCCCATATTGATGTAAATGATAAGGATAAACTCAAAGTTAAGTCCCATATATTTTTCTTTATGGTATATGGTGATGAAAAAAATAGATTATGGATTTAAGATGATGACTCCAAGAATTTTATTAGAGTGAGGAATGTTATATTCAATGAGAAGGTATTATATAAATACTAGAAATTTTTGGAATCATACAATGAGAAAAAGGAATCAATTTTCCAAATATAAGTTGATTTGAGTAGGTGTATTAGAAGGACATAAGTTCTAGAGAGTTTAGATTGTGGTCCTGGAAGTCTGGAAGTTTGAATAGTGAAAGATGTACCTAAAAGTTCAAGGGATACAAATTATTGAAGCAAAGTTTCAGAAGTTAGTACTATGAGAGACATAGAATCAGAATTTTTTTATACAATAGAGAGATGATTATCAAGTTGAATTGTGGAGATATATAGGAGTTAGTAAATAATTTCAAAGGTTTGGAGATGATATGAATATATTACTTATAATGGATGGTGGAGAGAGAGAAATCCTATATGAAGAGGTTACCCTTAGTTAATCTTGAAAGTCGATGTTATCCAGGAAAGAAGAAATCTATTCATTGGAATATAACAAAACATGGGAGCTAACTAGGTTACCGTAGGGAGAGAAAGCAAAAGATAAAAAAATGGGTCTTCAATTTCAAGGAAGAAGCTGTTATTAGAAGAAGGTATAAGGCATAGTTGGTGGTCAAAAGATTTTAGCATAAGGAAGGTATTTAATTCTATAAAATATTCTCATTGGTACTAAAACATGCTACCAACTAGAAAGAATTAATAAAAGTTTATAACGATGATTTTCTACTTGATCAAATAGATATAAAGATGGAATTACTTCATGTTGATCTAGAGGAGGAAATTTATATAAATAAATCAACTGGTTTTTAGGACACTCAGAACATAGGCTCGGTGTACATGCTGAAGAGGAGTCTCTAGGTTTTAAATTAGGAACCAATACAGTGGAATCAAAAAATTTATTCTTTCATGGATGAGGAAGGTTTCACATTGAGAATAACAAATCATTGTTATTATTGAAAGGAATTTGAGGATGGGAATTTCATTATCCATATTTTATATGTTGATGAAATACTTATGATGGGTTTGAAGATTATAAGTATTCAAAAGTTGAAGGATAAGTTTTTTTAAATAGTCAAGTTTGATGATTTTAGTGTGGATAATAAAACCTGGGAATGTATATTGAGAGATATAAGGGAGTTGGGAGTTTGGTTTTATCTAAGTGCGACTACATCTAGAAGGTGATAGATAGATTAGATATGTCCGAGCATAAGATGGTCTCAACTCAATTGACCAAAAACATCAAATTTTCAAAGAATAAATAAAATAAAATGTAATATGAGATTTATTACATTGAGAAGGTTTTTTTAATTAGTGGTATAAATCTTTATTCATGCTATGATTTTTACTAGATTGGATATTACCTTTATAGTGGGAGTTGTGATTGGTTTCCTATCAAATCCATAGAAAGGAAAATTAAAAGTTGTGAAGTAGATCCTTTGATATCTTAAATTATTAGAATGTAACGCTCCAAATTTTCAAAAGAGAAAACTTTGTTCAATATCCTATGTGATATGTAACACCGAACCCAAATAAACAATGAATATTTAAATATGACCATTTTAATCATTCTATTAAATTTATAGATATTTGAGGATTAAATGATTTTTGAAATATATATATATATATATATATATATATATATTCCCTAAATATATTTATACAGGATTAGAAATTTATCAATCAATTTTTGATAATGTCTTTTTGTATGTTTTCTTTAAAAAAATTATTTCTTTTTATGAAAAATTTATTATAATTATTTTCTATAAAATTTAGAAATTCTATTTTATAAAATAAACACCATTTTTTATTTCATCATAAAATAATTAACTAAAGGTGAAAATTTGGAACTTTTTAGAAAATATAGATATCTTAGTGAATAGTGAAAAAAATCATTCTTTATGTAAAATTGTATTTTATATTGATAAATAAATTAATTAAAAAGTATAATTATCCTTTTAATTTTATTTAAATGTAGAATAAATATTTTTTTAATTTTATTCAATTAATTACATTTTAAATCATCTTTATATTGGTTATTAGTATAAGTTTATTTTAAAGCTTGAAATACATTTGTTTAGAAAACTATTTTAAAATGATAAATGTTTCTCGATTATAATTAATTAAAATAGTCCATGATGCGAAATGATTTAAAATAAATGTTTAGATTACACACATATATATATTTATAAATTTAAATCTGTATAATGAATATTACTAGTCATATAGTTAAAGAGAAATCAGCTTTTCCTTTAAAATGGATTTTTCAGAAAATTGCTTTCCATTATGCTTGAGTATTTTATTTTCAATCAAATTATTCAATGTGAATTGATTTTTTATAAAATTGATTCCATATCTAGAATCCTATTAATTAATATTAGGTAATAATTTTTACTTATTTTTTTTAGAATATGAATAGTAATTTTAGTAAATATTAATTACCATGGTAAAAGAAAAATAGGTTAATTAAACGTAAAAATAATTTAACAAAGACTAAAAACAAAGTATATATAATAGTATTAATATTTATAGTTCCATTTCATTAAAATAGTGATTATATTTATTCCTTATTTTTTTACTTTATAAATGATTTTGTAACAAGTTTGATAAAAAAATTATATGATAAAAAAAAAATTGTATTTTTAAGTAATATGAAATTCCAATTAAGAAATTTAGTTTGATGGATTTATTTATTTTTTAAATAAATATTATTTTAATTAAATATTATTATTATATAAATTTTATTAAATATAAATGATCATTTAATTTTTATGAATTCAAATGTAATTTTTATAAGGGTTCGGAAACAGTTTTTATTGAAAACCCATCATTTTGAATAAATGTCAGTTATTATTTAAAAAATGAAAATTAAAATATTTTGAAAATTATTTTTATTAATGAATATTATTTTTGGAATCTGAATGTTAAAATTATCCAATGGTGATTTTTTCATAATTTTCTGAGATAGTATAATTTTTGGGTAAAATTTAAATACCATATAAAAATACTTTGCGTATTGTGAAATAATAATTAAACAAATGTGACATAATAAATACTATATATGGTACCCATGACCAAATAAATGTTTTAAATTTAAAATAATATTATTTTAAGTTTATTTGATTTATTTTATAAATCCATTATGAATGATCCAAGACATGTAATATATTTTAAGGTATTAAAATCCTTTCTTTAAGAGTATGACTCACCTCCACATAAGGAATTCCATTATTTTATTAGGTTTAGAAATTTTCTTAACAAAATAAAAAAATCCAATTTTTTAGAAACCATGGGCAAAAACCATGGGATGATTTTTGGTTTTGAATATTTTATTATGTAGAGTCTAAAACCTAAATAATAAAGAAATCCCACTTTTCCTTTATAAACAAACCCAATATCTCATATATATTCACTAAAACTCCTTGGATCAAGTACATAATCTTACATAAACTCTCTAGAGTCCTACCATAGTGCCCCCAAGCTCTTAAGAAATCCCTCTGAAGCATTTGGAGACACACACTCAATTAAGGGATCCTCACCTTCCTCTCCTCCTTTCAATTCAACAACATTATTTTAAATTAGTCTTCTTAATTTCAATTTTTATGTCTTAATTCATTTATAATCATTCACTTACTGTAAAAATTATTTTAATTTAATGATAGATCATTTATCCTCTCTTCTTTTGACCCTTACCTAAGTCTTTACTATGACGAAATATCGTAAGGGATCTTCCACTCTCCTCTTTTTATCAATAACTTTCTTCCTATTAAGTCATTTAATTTCCATTTTCCTATATTGGTGAATGTTCTTCAATATACCAAATACCTTAAATTTTGTTTATAAATTATTATATCCCATTTTACTCTCGTTAATCCCCCATGAAACTTTATGTACACCTGTTACCATGCCAAATTTTCGTAAGGGATTCCTCTCTTCTGATATCCTTTTAAGCACTAATTTTATACAATGTATCTTAAATTCCATTTTATGATCATATATGATATTTAAAATTCCCATTACATTACATTTAATATATAAATTATGATATCCCCCTTTCACTCTCATTTATCCTCCCTCGATTCTTTATGTACACTTGTTACCATGCTAAAATATAGTTAGGATTATTTTCTTTATTCAAGTTTCTTCATTACCTTATGCCTTCTATTTTCAAAATTATAATGTTGAGATATGATTTTATATGTCCCTATTACTACCCATCTGATTACTTTTCCATTAGATACACCTTTCTCTCTCATAAACCAATTTTTATGAATCCTTAAGTGACGTTGTTATGCTGCCGAAATTTCACCATGTCTTTCCATGCCAAAATGATTATGTAGTGAATACCATACACATTTCATGTCAAGGGTATTCACATTTACGAACATATAGTTTTTTATTTTGGACTTACATATATTTAATCCACACTCTTTATTATTGTAATAAATTATAATGATGAATGAATCTATGTCGTATGATCTATGTGTCACACTTAAGCATGGGAATTAAATGATTATGATGGGTGTGCCCAGATAGCACTCCAATGCATTGGGTAATGTTTAGTATCATTAAAAGTCATGTTGGGATAAGGATTGAACCTGATTCTTTTATAGTACTCTCTATACCATGAATTATTAGTGGTTTATCCTTGACCTATGTTTATGATTCAATGTTTTAAGTTATTTCCGTATTTCCCATGTTATTATTATCATGATATATCATGCCTTATTATTCATGTTCATTTTATTCCCCATTGATATGACTATTTTCTAAAATGTATTATCTTATTCATTTAATTCATTGTTTATTTCCTTACTGGTCTTTTCATCTTACCCCCGTCTTATGTTTTTTCCTAGGTTATCCCATGCAGTTTTAAAAGCCATGTAAATTTTAGAATCATGTTAGGGAAGTTTTCAATAGTGTTGTTGTGTCCCATGTTCAAGATGTTATTCTATGTACCTAATTCCCAAATACACTAGACTTATTGATATTTCGGTTTGTATTTTTTGTAATTTTATGTAATAAATCATGAATTAATGTGTAATAAAGAGAATAATTGTCATAGTTAGTATCGAAGTAAAAGTTTAGTTATTTTTTGGATTAGGATTATAAAACTTAAAAAAATAATTCGGGATAAGACTATGTATAAGAAAAAATCCATAAATTTTTGTATGTATAAAGTAAGTGTTTTATCAATAAAATACATTCATTTCAGGATACTAAAAGTGGACATTTTTATGGAACAAATTTACCTAGGAGTAACAAAACTGATATGGTGTCCTGAACCTAACTTAGGGTAACCTGGTACATGAAAACCTGACTTACTATGCACCTGGTTTGACACTCATGGGGGATATGTTTGGTAAATTCAAAATCTCATTACTAACCATTATTAAGGGATAAAAAATCACACAAGTGTTATTATTAGAAAATATATCATGGATAACATATATTGGAGCCTAGAAATTCATAAGTTAAGGAAATATATTTCATTTATAAGTTATCACTTTAATGTAATTGTATTACCATTTATGTGTTTAAAAACAATCATCTTTAAATCCCCCCCCCAATTCTAAAAAGTGGATGGAAATAGGATTAACTAAGTAAAAAACCAATGTGAATGAAAATTTCACAATTTTCCAATAGTGATTACCAATTGGATATGAGATCAAGTAGAACATATTGTGTTATTCCAAACCGGCTATCAAATATCACAACTAACAAATGGAACTATGTTAAATTCCCAAATATTTCAATAAATAGGAATAATACATATCAAGGAAGTTCATATGATAAAGGTGATAATGGAAAGAGGAACCAATGGAAATGTCACAAAGGGTATAGGAAAAGTTTTAAGTGTGTGAAGATGGGGTATAAGGTATCCAATTTCCATGGAAAATGGATAATGTGATGGATGGAAATAAAAATAAATATAAATTGCCTTATAAAATACTATTTAATAAATGTGGTGAAGTTGGGAATTATATATTCTAATTCTTTATTCGAAGGGTTGAGAAGCATGATGACCATCAACAATATCTAGGAACAAAGGAAGAAAGAAAGTCCAATGTTGAGATGAATCATGATAACCGATGTACATGTAACCATCACTCCAACATAGTGTATTCTATTTTTTATTTCAATTCATTCCCTACTAGAATTGTTGTATGTTTTATAATAATATCAAGTCACTTCCAAAAATGATTTTACATAATAAAAAACTATGTATACCGTGGTGATGTTAGTGGGAATGTTCTTCTGGAAAATATTATCAGTCGTCCTTCAGTGTATTTTGTTGTTATCCTAGTTACATAATGGTTTTCCTCTTATAAATAAAATATAAATTATTGGGATAATTAATTCACCATTCATACCATGAATAACCTTTAGATTATATAAAGGTAAAATGAGGAGGATGAATATTCTATATTATGGATTTTATTGCACTATAAGAAAGCATGTATATCTCAAATATTTGGGACTAAGGAAGGACCTATATTATGGAAATTATTGTACTGTAAAGATTAATGTATTTATGCATGGGTATTTTTTATTTATGTTGTAAAATTAGTATATCAATGATATTATGGATATAAGAATTGGGAAATATCTAAGGATTTTTCCATAGTGTTTTTTCAATAAGGACTTGAAATTTATTTTGAATTGTACCGATAACTTATAAAAGTGATTTTGTGATAATGTGATATTTTATAAAATTCATTATTAAGGTATTGATGATCCTTATTAGGTGATTGATTATGAGACAAACCTAAAGATTCTTAGGATGATATTTGTAAGGCTAAACTTATGTTTAAAAGCATTGATATACATTTTTAATATTTATGTGTTGGAAGTTTAGTATGATATTTTCAAAAACATATTATATGAAAAAATATTTTATTTTTATGTTATCAACCATATTTTGTGATATGTTTTATTTGGGTGAAGGAATATATACCTATTAGGATTATCTGAGTCGAATGCTCTTCAATTCTTGGACGTGTAAGAAGAATGGTATGAGACATACATTAAGGTTATAACACTCATTAATTTTGAGGTTAATAGTGTTATATATGGGTATTTATTTAAGGAATGATCTATATTAAACCTTTGGGTTTTTTGTAGAATTTTTTAGACTAGTGTGTTAAGGTATTATCTCACTTTATTCTAACCATTTTGGATTTAGTAAATATGGGAGGGGTAGATTTTTATTCTTTTGTGTATTATGTGATCCGTTAAAAGTTTATTCTAGTGCTTCGGGTATAAAAAAATCATCTTGAGTTCTCATAATTGGGTGGAAAATATGATATTGTAGTGTAAATTAATTTTACATATCAAGAAATAATATTTCCTCATGTTCTTAGTTTATATGATAAAGTAATTTCTTAAATCTAAATAAATAATATTGAATAAAAATGTTTCATATTATAATGAATTAATGGTCATTAAATCCATCATAGATTTATGGTTTTTTGGTCATTAACTTTATCTTGACCATGATCTTTATCACACTCAACTAGTTATTTGGTTTTATTTTCCTCTTCTATGTCTATGTTTTCACTTCCCATTAATATTATCCTTTTTAGAAACCTAGTTATGCGATGACCTTTGTACTTCCCTCTCTCTATTTTCAAGAGAATTTTTTATTAAACACTTACGATTTTAAATTTCAATAAATATATTTACAAGCATAAAAACTTCTCTTACCAATTTCACGTTTAAATTGTGAGGATGAAATTTATTAAAGGGTGGAGAATGAAACGCCCTGAGTTTTAAAATGAGAAATCTTTGTTCGATAGCCTATGTGATATGCAACACTGAAACCAAATAAAAAATGATTATTTAAATATGACATTTTTAACCTATCTATTAAATTTATAGATAAGAGTAGGATTAACTAATTTATGAAATATATATTCCCTAAATATATTGATAAATGATTATAAAACAATCAATCAATTTTTTTAATTTCTTTTTGTATGTTTTCTTAAAAAATTATTTTT
This sequence comes from Viscum album, assembly GCA_963277665.1. Taxonomy (NCBI): domain Eukaryota; kingdom Viridiplantae; phylum Streptophyta; class Magnoliopsida; order Santalales; family Viscaceae; genus Viscum; species Viscum album. The sequence continues at coordinate 1,946,915,303 of OY728148.1, forward strand.
ATTTCTTTTTAAGAAAAATATATTACAATAATTTTCTATAACATTTAGAAAATTTGTTTCATAAAATGAAATCAATTTTTGATATCATCATATCATAATTAAGTGAGGGTGAAATTTTTTAATTTTTTGGAAAATATAGATTTTTCAGTGAATATTGAAAATATATTTTTTATATAAAATTGTATTTTATGTTGATAAATAAATTAATTTAAAAGTATAATCATCATTTTAATTTTATATCAAGTTAACATAAATATTTTTTTAAATTAAATTCAATTAATTACATTGTAAATCATCTTTATACTGTATTTTAGTATAAGTTTATTTTTAAGCTTCAAATGCATTTGTCTTAAAAATTGTTTTAAAATTAAAAATATCTCTCGATAATAATTAATTAAAATAACCCATGATGAAAAAATATTTAAATTAATTTTTTAGATTAAAAATATATATTATTTACTTAAAATCAATATAATAAATATTACTAATTATATAGTTAAATCGAACAAATCTTTTCCTTGAAAAAAAGATTTTTCAAAAAACAGATTTCCATCGTGCTTATCTGTTTTATTTTAAATTAAACTCCTCCACCTATGTGAATTTATTTTTCATAAAATTTATTCCATATTTTGAATCATCTTAATTAATATTAGGTAATAATTTCAACTTTATTTTTTGACAACATGAATAGTAATTGTAGTAAATATTAATTACCATGGTAAAAGGAAAAAAGGTTAATTAATAGTAAAAATAATTTAACAAAGACTATGAACAAAGAAACTCTAATAGTAAGAATATTTCTATTTCTATTTCATTAAAATGGTTATTATATTTATTCCTTGATATTTTTACTTTATAAATGATTTTGTAATAAGTTTGGAAAAAACAATATATGAAAAAATAAAAATTGTATTTTTAAGTAATATGGAATTTCAATTAAGAAATTTTTTTTAAGGAATTAATTTATTTTTTAAATAAATAATATTTTAATAAAATATTATTATTGAATAATTTTTATTAGATATAAATGATCATATAATTTTTATTAATTCAAATGTAATTTTTATAAGGTTTCGAAAACTATTATTCCAAATTTTAGACCGCTCTTTGTATATCCTAGGGTTTTCATAATACTCTCTCCTTATCTCATTAAGCTCACTAAACTCAAGAAATCTCCTCTCTCTAGCACTTTTAAAGTCAAAATTTAAGGCCTTAACTACCCAAAACAACTTGTGTTGCAACTCCATAAGAAAATGAAATCATTTTCCAAAGAATATCTTGTATCGAGACATACCTATCGAGGTATTAAAAGCAATTCTATATTCCCAAAAAGATTTATCTAACTTAAGAGACCTTTCCTTCCAATAATTTGAAACAGTTTTCTCTAGAATTTTTTTCAGTTCCCTATTTTATATTTCTACCTATCCATTAGATTGTGGATGGTAAGCAGTACCAATTTTATGAGTGAAACCATATTTCTCCATTAAAGACTTAAACTTATCGTTTTTAAAGTGTGTTCCAATATTAGTTATAAAGGATTTTGTCACTACAAATATTGAAAAGATATTTTTTTTTTAAATGTTATATTGTTGGCCTGATTTGTTGGGTAGAGCTACTGCCTCTACCCACTTAGAAACATAATATAATGTCACTAGAATGTGTTGATTCCCATGAGATGACAGAAATGGACCAATGAAGTCTAAACCCTAAACATAAAAAATTTAAACTTCTGGAATACACTTTTGAGTTAATGCCTACTTCCTCCCAACATTTCCCAACATCTAGCATCTATCATATCCTACAACAATGATCCTAGCATCCTTGAATAAGGCGGGCTAATAAAAACCCATTAAAGGAATTTTTGAGATGTCCTCTCACCACCATGATGTCCTCCCCATGGTAGAAAGTTAAAACTTTAAAAAATGGAAGCATCTCTTCCTCTGTAACAAACCTACTAAGTATTCAATTATCACACCTCCTAAACAACAACGGATTATACCAAACGTAATACTTAAGCTCTGAAATGAATTTCTTACTTTGGTTATTAGAAAAATCGTTTGGAATGACACCTTCTACCAAAAAATTATTATAGTATGCAAACCATCCAGACTTCCTTGTTGAAACAGTGAGAAGTTTTTAATCAAGAAAGGAAGAGTTAAAATCCATTGTATCTTCACAATGAGTATGAGGAAGCATAGAAATATGGTATACAACTAAGTTTTCAGCTCCATTCTTATCTCTTATTTCCAAATCAAATTATTTTATCAATAGAATCCATCTAATAATCCTGGGTTTGGCTTCCTTCTTATAAAAAACAATTTGAGGAAGAATGGTGAGTGATTATGATAAATATATATCCTAAAAGATACTTCATAAACTTATCAAGATAAAACACAACAGCTAAAAATTCCTTTTTAGTAGTGTTGTAATTATTCTGAGCCTCATCTACAATCATGTTATCATGATATAACACATATAACCTATTATCTATCCTTTGTCCTAAGATATCACCAACAACTATATTACTTCCATCACACATTTGTCCAAAGTGTAATTTCTAATCAGGTGCAGTGATGATAGGTGTTGTAGTGATTTTATCCTTAATAAGATTAAATGATTTTAGACAATTTTCATAAAATTGGAAAGGGTAATCCTAAATAGAAATAGAACCCAAGGTCTTAGTGATTTTTGAGAAATATGTTTCAAGCCTCCCGTAGAAACCAGCATGATCTAGGAAACTTATAACTCCCTTAACATTTTCTGGAAGTGGAAATTTTTGAATAACTTAAATTTTAGCAGTGTCAACCTTGAAACCCCTATTGATCGCTTTATATCCGATCAAAATCCATTATGTTATCATGAATTGACATTTTTTCTAATTAAGAACTAGGTTGGTCCATATGCATCTCTCTAACACTAATTCTATATTTTTCAAGAAAATATCAAAAGTGGTACATAAAACAGAGAATCTATCCATGAAAACCTCTATGATCCTATCAATAATATCAGAAAAAATATCTATCATGAATCTTTAAAAGATAGTAGGGGATCCGCACAACCCTAAAGGAATCTGTTGGTGGGAAAATGTACTAAATAGAAATGTAAAGGTAGTTTTCTCCTGATCCTCTAGATTTACTGGAATTTGGTTGTAACCAGAATACCTGTCCAAAAAACAGAAAAATTCATTTCCACCAAGCCTCTTGATAATTTGATCAAGTAGTGGAATTGTAAAATGTTCCTTCCTAGTGTAATAATGGATCATCCTATAGTCTATATAGACTCTTCATTTGTGGCTTTTCTAACATGAATTTCTTAATTTTCTCATTTGTTATAATAGTGAAACCTCCTTACTTAGGGACTATATGGAATGGACTGACCCAAGTTCTATCATAGATAGGATAGATGATACCAGTGTCTAGTAGTTTGATTACTTCCTATCTCACAACCTCTTTCATGTTGGGGTTTAACCTTATTTGGCACTCCACTCTAGGATTATGGTCCAGATCCATAGGGATCTTATAAATGTATAATGAAGGAATAATGCCCATAATATCATCTATAGTCTAGCCTATAGAAGATTTGAATTTCATCAAAATATTTATCAATGTTTCCGCTAGGTTATCTTTTAGCTCAAGAGAAATGATAACAAGAAGTGTTGAATTATCTCCTAAAAATGAATATTTCAAATGATATGGACATAGTTTAAGTTAAAGAATAGGTGATTTTTACTTTATGGATGAATCTTGGGCCTAGGAGGTACAAGGTAATCAAAATATCTCTTATATAGAGTTTAAAAAGATGAAAGACTTTGAATTTCCAGATCATTTTTAGGATTCATAGAACTGCTATCCAAAGTGGATACCTCACTATCGATATTTTCTATATTTGTGTTTAAAATATTAATTAAAGAAGTATCATCAAGTTGTTTAATAAGATATACCTCTAATTCATCAATATTTTCAATAGTGTTTTTATACTCAAAATCACCATCAAGTTCACTCAGAAATTTCATAAGTTTAGAAATAGATGAAACATCTCTAGAAGAAGCAGAAACTAGACAGTTTTCCAGTTCTCTAAAATTTTACAAATTCTCTATATGAGCAGATTCTAAAACATGTGAAACCAAAAAATCAATATTTTGAGTTCTCAATTTAATTTCTTCAATAGAGTATTTATTTTTAGATTCCTCAAGATTTTAAAATTTATTATAAGCTTCCAAGGACTCTACCATTGAAAATTTTTTAGAGGAAGTCGTTCCTTTAATATTCATAAAAACATTAAATTCCACTTATTATTCTCCAATTTTAAATATTAGTTGACCATTAGACACATCAATTATTAATCCACCAATGGCCAATAAGGGCCTAACTAGAATGATGTGCACCTCTTGATCACCCTCCATATCAAGGACTAAAAAGTCAGTAGGTAGAATCAGCTTCCCAACTCCAACTTTCAGGTCATCTACCCTTCCCACAAGATGGGTGAAATAACGATTAGCTAATTATAGGATGAGTGTGATGGGTTGAAGATCACGCAATCTCAACTATTGAAAAAGTGATTATTTAAGTAGGTTAATACTAGGACATAAGTCACATAGTCAGATGAGTTGACTAGAATTTTCTAAGGTTTATAGTATGAAACAAACTACCTAGATCTTTGAAATTGTGTGGGATTTTATTTTGGAGAATAGAACTTCACTCTTCAGTGAGGCTATAGGTTGCAAATTCATCTATTTTTTTGTTATAAATAATTTTTAAGTGATTTAAAGTAATATGGAAATTGGATTAAATATTGAATGAATGGTATATTCACTTGGAGTTTGGTTAAAATTTCCAATAACTGAAGAATTTTATCCTTTGTATCACTTTTTGGTTTCAAATTTTCTAAAAAGGGAATGGGTGGGAAAATTCTCTCAAATAGTAGGTATGTCCCTAAATTCTTCAATAAATTTCAATTTTCCTTTATTATTATTTTTTTAGAATAATTTTCAGCTTGATATTCAGGTGAAAAATTACGATTTGGTTCCTTTTTTATCACGTTTCTCTTGATTTCCATATTCTTTATAGAGTACATTTTTGTTTCCAGATTCATTCAGTTTTTTAGTTTTGGAATTTTCAAAGTCTTTTTCAAGAAAATTTTGAGGTTTGATACCACTTATCATTACAAAATCCATAAAATTATCTCTAGGGTTAATTTTAGTTATGCTAGACAGTATAACATTATCCCTATAAGTCAAGTCTCTAACAAGTTGGCCCATTGGAGTTTCCATGTTTTTCATTCTTGAATCATTTTGAATTTTATAAGAGTTGTATTAAGGTTGTTTTTATCCAATTTAGTCTTGAATTTTTTATCTTGGGCATCTATTATATTTTGAATTTGATCCAATTTTGAAGACACTTGACCCTCATAATTTTCTTGAGAATTATATGACTCTTCCCTCTGTTGGTTTTGATATTTTTGTCTAGGTTGGTTTTGGCAGGTAGGGGTAGTGAGTTTTTTTATCATTCATTGGTCCTTAAATGATAGATTGTAATGGTCCCTATATCCTTGATTATATTTGTTTGAAAATTGGAAATCCTTTTTAGGTATCCACGGACCACAGTTAACAAATTTTTAATTTTCTTATTGAGAAGGCATGTCCAAGTTGGGACAGAAATTTTCAGATTTCCAAAACATTCCACACTGGGAAAATTATTCCCCAAGTGATTGGTTTGTGTTTTGATAGCCCAATTAATTTAGAGATTATTTGGAATTATGGTTCATTAATGTTTGAAGTTGATTAGTGATTTCAGTAAGTTGGGGTTGAATATCATTTCCAGTTACAGTGTTGTTAACATTTCTATTCACTCTTTTCCTTCTTTATTTTTTATGTTGGGAATTAAGGGAAATATTGTTAAAAAACTTTCTTAACTCTTGATCAGTTTTAAAATTGTAATTACCCCCACATATTGGTCAACAAGGTTTGTACCATAGGAGGAAAACCCTTAATAGAAGGTTTCCATGAAAATATGGGATGGGAGTTGATGATTGGGAAAATTCCTAATCAAATCCCTAAATATATCCCAAGTGTCATGAAAGGATTCTCCATCCTATTGGTAAAAACATATTATCTTTGTTCTAAGTTCTACTTTAAGTATTTGAGGGTAAAATTTCATTATGAAAGAGTTATAAACCTCATCCCAGTTCACAAAAATATTCTCATCTAGACTGAAGAACCAATTCCTAGCATTCCCTTTAAGGACAAAGGGAAACACTCTCATTATTAGATTATTTTCTGTGAGTCCTAGAACTAATAATTGTTGAGCTGTACTATAGAAGTTTCTGATAAAGGCTAGAGAGTCCTCATTAGATATCCCATTGAAAGGTGGTAACAGTGAAAGGTGGAATTGTTTCAATTCAAAGTTTTTAGCCTTAGGTGAAAGTGTAATGGATGAAGGGTTTCTTGAAACTTGAGGGAGTTGGAACTCCCTCATCCTAGTCCTCTCAATTGCTTCATTAATTTTAGGATGGAAGTTTTTTTTATTGTTAGGTACAAAAACCCTGTCTTCAAAATTTTATATTTCCATTTTTTTTCTTTTTTAAAGTGGTTAAGTGTTTATCTATTTCAAGGTTCAAGGGTTTTATTATATAAGTAATTGATCTAGTGCTCATGAAATAGATAATTATAGAATAATTTCAACATAGACAATAGTACATAGTAGTAAAAGAGTAATAATAGTACAAACAGTGGGTAAAAATAATAGATAATCATAGAAGATTTTTTTTGCAGAAATTTTTAGATTTTTCAATTTTTTTAATGAAACATTATGTGATTTTTTTTGAATTTTTTTTAGTATAGTTGTTGCTCGTGCCTTCCCGATAAATGGATCTAAAAACTTGACCTGATTGTCATTGAAATCGAGTAAAAGTTTAAAAATTTATTTTCCTATAAACTACTGTATAGTGGTTTGTAGGTTCGAACCCAAGAGGAGGCTAATAGTGAGATAAGTGGCCAAATTTCAAGACAAACCCCCACTGTAGTCATAAATGGGTTAACTTTTCCTTTTAATTATTCTATATTTTGATATAAGTACAAATGAAACATAGTTTTTTTTTGTTTTTTTGTTTAAAATCTTAGATGATAAGGAGAAATTATAGCAAACAATGAGGAACATAAAGTAAGATGAACAATCAAGAATATATGCCTTCGAAATTCTATATTTACTTGTCTTTAAAAATAACTCCTTCACTAAAACATTATTATTTCACAAACTCAGAAAAAGATGAGTTTTATCTTCCTCTCCAAAATTTCAAACATCCAGAATATGAAATCTTAGAGTTTGTGATTCCAAGATTCATAAACTGTGATGAGAATTTAAAACATTTCAAGGAATAAACTCACCATATTATACCAAGATTTAACATTTAATCTTTTAAGAAATAAATTCAATATCAATTTCACTGATTGATCTTGATGTTTTTTAATTGCGAAAAGATTCGTGAAAAAATATTAATGAATTTATAACCGATATCACCGATCAATTTTGAATTCATTTTAAAAGGAATAACGCAAAGAGAGAAAAAGTTAAGAACAATAGGTTTAAAATTACCCAAATAATATTTTAGCCTATAATCATATTCATTACCGGTATTGTAATCATTCGATTACAAATTTCAGAAATTTAAAACAAAGAGGAATTAAGAACTCCCCTTCTGCTGCTGCTCTCGAGCTGATGCTCTATTTCCCCCTAAGTGAGGTATGCTAGTCTCCTCACTCAAGGGCCGCCTTGATATGCTCTCTATGTCTCATGAGAAGTTTTGAATGATATGGGTATTAAATCCCCTCCCTCAAATTTCCCAGTGCTGGGCTATATTTAAAATCCTCTATCATCAGCTAGTTGCTCACAACTTTCCTGCACCGACTCAGATTGGTCTTTCACAACGTCACCACACATTTTCGCTTTTTTCTCTACACCACTCATGACTTTAGCAACTCCCTCGTAACTGAATTTCAAGCGGTTGTTGGGATGCACCTGCATGGTATTTTGACTCCTGAATGTATCTGCAAAAGAAAACAAAGAATGTTTAATACAATTTTTAACGTAATAAGAAGATTAAATAAAATTTTAATTACATAATTAATTATTATTGTTTTTAGATTAATGTTAAATTACTATTTGATATTATTTATAGTTTAGTTGTTATTAAATTATTAATAAATATTTCAATTTATTTATTTATTTATTTTATTATTAATAATTTTAAAATTTATTTAACTAACATTGATAGAGTTAAAATTTTAATAACTTAATAAAATAGAATTATTATTTTAAGATTGAAAGTGATTATTTTATTAATTTTTTATTTATTCTATGTTATTATTATTAAAGTTATAAATTAAGTTCATTTATAAGTATAATTTTTTAAAATTATTAAACATAAAATTTAAATTATATATCTAGATTTATTTATTTTTTATTAATTTTCAATTATTATATATTAATTATTTTTATTTTTATTTTAGTTTTATTTATTATATTATATTTAGTTATTTATTTAATTAGGTTTTAATTTTATTTAATTTATATATATATTTTTAATCAATCCCCCCCTCCAAATTTTTCTTCAAGCACGCAGGGGGGTGTCGGCTTCTTCCCGAAACCTCCGGCTCAGCTCCTCTCTAAGCGTCGCTGCAACGATCTCAAATTCCCACAGTGGATAATCCTTTTCGACTGGCGGTGACATCAATAAGCTACAATGGTAGGGAAACTCTCTTCCACAACCCGGCCATGGAAATACTCCAGTGGTTCACAGACGGCTTGGTTTTCAGCGTTGGCTTCAGTTCTTTGTGATACAAGATCTTCAATGACACAATGGTTCTACATGGATCTTGGATCAGCTGTGTCGACTGAGTGAATTTCAGGTGCTGATCCGTGATAGAGTTTTTATTTATGGCTGAATCGAACGGTGGTTTCAAAATATATAAATATGAGAAAAATGGGTAATTTTGGGTATCATATTTGATTCTGGTTGGTTGGTTCGAGCAGAGAGGTAATGGTGGAAGTAGAATTGATCTGTTGGTGATGGTGAATCGAGCAGTGCCACCATTTTGCAACGATGTTGGTGGGATGAGGAATGAATAATGAAGCGATGATAGTGACTAGAACAGTTAGTCACATTGTGCGACAGTGGGAGAACCATCAGTAAGTGGGATTCATCAGTGAGACATTTTAAATTGGAATGGTGTCGGTTGGTGATATGATCGGAGACTCAATTCACTGATGGAAGAGGTGAGGAGTTAGTTTTTTTGGGTGATATTAGTGTGCAATGGTGTGTGGAAACAGTGTTGGTGACTCCTAAAAAATGGAAAAGGAAAAAATGTGTCACCATTGGGTTCCCAATGGTGACATAGTTATCTAATGGTGAAAAAATCTATAAAAACTTAAAAAAATCTAATTAACATAATTAAAAATTAAAAATTAAAAACTTAATTCAATTAATCTAATGAATAGAAATTAACGAAAATAAATAAAATTCTCTAATTAATAAATTCCCAAAAAAATTAAAAACTAATATTAAACTTAAATTAAAAGATAACTAAAATTAAAAAGACAAAAAGTTAACAAATTTGAAAATGGAATTATAAATTGATTTAAAACATTAAATTGAAAAGATTTAATTTAATCTGTGAAAAGAGATTGATTACTTAAAATTAATTAATATTAATAATAAAAAAACAAATATAACAACATAAATTAAAGTTTAAGTTAATAAAATGAGAATAAATTGATTAATTTATTAATAAAAAATGACCTAAAACTGTTATAACATGCAGGAAACAAATTTAAAGAGTAAAAATAAAGAAAAAAAATAAGTAACTAGAAGTAAAATAATAGTTCAAGACAAAAAAATAAAAAATTAATTAAAAAATGATTAAATAATAAATTTAATTATAAGAATACAAAAGTGAAAATATTTAACAAAAATTGCAATATTAATTAATTAAATGGATATAAATCAAATAAAAATATGTGGAAAACTAAGTAAAATTAAGGTCATATCAATATCTAACATCTACATAATGATATTAATGTTATAAATATCACATTTAATATCCATTCTTGAATGTTGGATGTGGAAAATGAATCGCTTCACATCATGGAGATGGTAGGTTGTACGTACGCACGAGCAACGATATCATTCCCTTAATAAGTGAGAGGATAAGGAAGTTTATGATATATTAATTTTTAAAAGATTAATATCATTTCATAATTATAATATATTTACATTATTTCCACCATTATACCCATCTAAGTAAAGTGGTGATGAAAAACATATTGCACCACGACGTGGAGCCAGTAAGTCATACGTACGCTTGTGTGGTGAGTTTTCTTCCCATAGGATGGATAAAACATAGAATATGGTTTTACCATAACCATAATAACATCTAAACATATATATTATACTGTATTTATCACTTTATCATGAAAAAAACACATAAAGAGGAAGTAGAAAAAGAAATGAACTTAAATGAGTTAGTAAAAATGATTTCCTCTTCTTTAGTGGAATTCATTTAGTTCTCTTCTTAATGGAACTATGTTAGGTTTTTTGGGAGAACAAAAACCTCCATAACTTGTCAAAGTATGTTTTAAAGATAAATTTTTAGGGTTTGGTCAAGATATAAGGATCAAAGTGGTGTAAAAAAGTGAGGTTGTAGGATCTCTTTTATAATTGAGGTGAGGGTCACTTCTAGAAACTCTCAAAATATTAAATTAATATAAATTAATTTAAATTTTAAAATGACTCAAAAGTGATTTATTTATAACATAATATGAGGACATATCTAATTCCTCTCAACCCATAAATTTTTAGGCCTGTTTAGGTCACATTCTTACCCTTATCTTTTGGCATTAATTTACACTTTAAGGGTTAATATAATTAATCTAAAATTATAAAGTAATATTAATTGAGTAATTTATGAAATTATAAGACTTACCTAATAATTTTTGAAAATTTTATATTTTTTATAAATTTTATATCTTTTAATTAAATATTATTTATTTTAAAATATTAATAATGTCATTTTTGACATTATTCATTGCTTGACTATTTAAAAATATCATAATAAGAAGATAAAATAGAAAAAATACTCTTAAAACACCTCTATAATTTAAAATTAATCTAAAAATTGTTGATGATATTAATAATATCTATGATTATTTTAGTATTTTTAATGTCATTTATTTGATATTTCCTTTAATTAAACAATTACTGCATCATCATTGTGTACACCTTTAATTTAATTATTTATTCTCTAAAAATTACAAATAAATTATCATGATAAATATTCGAATATTATATTTCATAATAATATTTATAGTTGAACGTATCCCCTATATAACCCCATATTAAAAATACTTCGCTTGTTAAAAAAAAGTGTGACAAAATTGACTTTTCTTTGAATATAATATTATAAATTTCATACTCTCGTCCAAGTGGCTTCCAAAGGCCAAACATTCAGAACAAGGTTGATTTTGGTCAAAACACACTCATCAAATGAAATTATAAAAATATTTAGGGTGATTTTATAGTCTTTATAATAATATTTTTACCCAAAATTACCTGATTTACCATCAACTGAGATAATTAAAATATTACTAAATTTACCATTCTTATGCCCCAAAATAAAAAAACTAATTATATAATTTGAACCCAATAATTTAAAATATAGAATCCATTTTTTAAAATTCAGAACATAAAAGATTCAGTAAATAATTTAAAATTAATCTTTTTGATGGAACTAGAAAATGGGTTTTTTTAAAGTGAAAATGTACAAAAGATTGTATTGTTTTTATTTTCATATTCAATTTAAAATTGATTACAATGAACAATATTGTATTAAATTATATAAAATTAATATAATTATACTTTAAAACTAATTAAAAATATAATTCAACACTATAAATTATTTATATGGAAAAGTTGTTTTAAATTAAAATACAATATTTTATCATTATTCATCAAAACATGAAACTTATTAAAAAAACCCAAACATTCAATCAAAATAAATTTTTTATTATTATTTAAAATAATAATTTTATTTTTTCAAATATAATATATAAAATTGTCAAAAATTGGATTTAAAATATATTCTCCATTAAAAGCCAGTAAAACTACTTTTATAAAAATATAGGTTTTTATGGGAATTATTGGTTTTATCCTTATATTATACCTATAAAATATATTTGATTAATGTAAAAATGTTTTATTGGATATATAACATATAAATTTTCTATATAAATTCTCTAAAAGTGTTATAATTTAATTGACTGTGCAAAATGTGACTAAATTGTGTTTTGTTCAAACTCGTTGTTATGTGCATTGCAAGCTATCAAAAAATTAAATTTTTTATAAAATGAAAATATATTAAAGTATTGGGCTGATAAATTATTCCCTCCTAAAAAAATTCATCCTTAAAATTTTAGGGGTGTTACCTTCTAAAAATATGTGGTTAGTTCTTCTTTATAGAATCCTCTGGTTTAAATGTTGCTTCTTCCATTTTGTGATTTCTCTATAATACCTTTACCAGATGAGTCATCTGATTCCTCAATAATTTCTCTCTAGTATCAATAATTTGTATGGGTTATTCATAGTATGAAGGCTTAGGTTCCAACAATATTTAATCATAGGTGAGAACATGTGTTGGTTTAGGGATGTACTTCCTTAGTAGAGATATATGAAACACATCATGTACCTTTGAGATAATTGGCAGCATTGCAAAATGATAAAAAAAAATCCAACACTTTTAGGAATATCAAAGGGTCCAATGTACTTGGGACTTAGTTTCCCTTTCTTACCAAACCTTATAACACCCTTCTATAGAACTACTTTCAAGAAAACATGATCTCCAACTTGGAACTCTAAATATTTCCTCTGATTATTGGCCTAACTCTTTTGACTACTTTGAGCTGTTTTAAAATGTTCCTAAATAGCCTTTACTTTTTTTCATATCCTCAACTTGTTCTAGGCCTATGATTTTCCTTTCACCAACTTCAACCTAATAACTTGGAGTATGAAACATCTTTCCATATAGCACTTCATACGGCATCATTTGAATACTTGAATGGAAACTGTTATTGTAGGAAAACTCTACCAACGATAGGTACTGATCCCACATACCTTAAAAGATCAGTGAACATGATCTCAACATCTCTTCCACTATTTGAATTATTATTTCATATTGCCCATCAGTTTGAGTATGGTATGAAATACTCAAATTAAGCTCAGTATTTAGAGCCTTATAAAGACTCTTCAATAATTTTGATGTAAAACAGAGATCTTGATCAGACATAATTGATATAGGTGCATCATGAAGTCTTAAAACATCATTAATATAGATTCTTACTTGTAATTAAAGAGTTAAATCTTCTCTTACAGTAATAAAATGTTCTGATTTAGTAAGGCGATCAACAAAAACCTTATCACATCATTCCTTCTAAGAGTTCTTGGTAGTCCCGTGACAAATTCCATAGTAATTTCATCCCATTTACACATAGGAATAGGAAGAGGTTATTATAATCCTTTAGGATGATACCTCATAGAGTTCACATTTTTACAAACCAAACTTCTGGACACATAATCAACAATTTTCCACTTTATGTTATCCCAAAAAAACTTTTCCTTCAAGCCCATGTACATCTTTGTGATAATTGGGTGTATAGAAAAATTTGATGTATGGGCGTCATCCAACAATCCCATTTTTAGTTCATGTATAGATGGAACACATAGACTCTTTCTGAATTTTTGAACACTGTCTTCACAAGAAAATTATGTTAATTTTCCTTCATTCACACCATTAATTTTCTTCTAAAGGTTCTCATCATTAGATTGAGAATTATTTATCTTATCTAATAAATATGGGTTTTCAATCATTTGAAAAATGATTCATTTCTATCCTTCCTTATAAATCACCATATCCATAGTTACTAGATCTATGAACATAGAATCCTTTTCAATACTTATTTGGTTTAGAACTCCATGATCCATCTTACTAAATGAATCTTCTACCTTATTTGTTTTCCTTGGCAGGTAGTTTATAGAGAAATCATAATAATTGAGTAGCTCAGGCCATAATCTTTGTCTCATGTTGATATTTTTCTATGATAAGATGTATTTCATAATTTTATGATATGTGTATATCTCATATAATTCACCATAGAGATAATGTAACCATATTTTCAAAGTGATTATTACTGCTACTAGCTCAAGATCATGGGTTGGATAGTTCTATTTTTGAGTTTTCAATAACCTTGATGAATATGTGATAACTTTATCATTTTTCATTTGGACATAACCAAGTCTCTTCTTTGATACATAACTATATATGAAAAAACATCAATTCTAGATGATAAAGTCAAAATCAGAGTATTAACTAATATTATCTTTATCACTTCAAAACATTATTCAAATTCCCTTATCCAAACAAACATAACCCCTTTAAATGTAATCTTGGTTAATAGGTTATACAATCAAGAAATTATTTGAATGAACTGCCGATATAACTTTCCAAGCCAATGAAAATACATACCTTGATTATGTTTGTTGGCTTAGGCCATTCTCTGACTACCTTTTTATTTGTAGGATCAATTGATATTCCATCCTTAGAGACAATATATCCAATAAAAAAACTTCTTGAATCTAGAAATCGGACTCATGAAATTTATCATATAACTCTTCCCTTATAAGATTTTTAAGAATGATCCACAGGTGATTATCATGATCCTCATATATTTTAGAATATACCAAAATATCATCAATGAATACCACAAAAAAATCATCAAGATATTCCTTGAATAATTTTTTCATTAGGTCCATAAACATAGGGTGCATCATTCAATCCAATTGGCATTACTGTAAACTCGTAATGTCCATACCTTGTTTGAAAATCTATATTCGGAATGTCATCCTTATTTACTCACAATTTGGGATACCCAAAATAAAAATAAATCTTTGAAACATATTAGGCTCCATAAATTTGATCAAACATGTCATTTGTGTGGTAGAGGATACTTTTTATTTATAATAATAGCATTTATTTCCCTATAATTAATGTAAATATTCATGGACCCATCTTTCTTCTTAATGAAGAGTACATGCCCCCCCCATGGTGAAATTCTAGGGAAAATTAATCCATTATTACTCAAATCATTTATTTTTTATTCAACTCCACTAAATCCATAGTCGTTATTATATGAGGATTCTTTGATATTGGTCATGCATCGGGGGCTAAGTCAATGTAAAATTAAACTTCATGCTCGAAGGGATTTCCGGGTAATTCCTTAGGAAATACATCAATGTATTCCTACAAAATAGGTACATCCTCAATTTGAAGATTACCTTATCCATCACTTGTTGTTGTTTTCTCTTATTTTCCATGAATTTCATTCAGTAGATCTATTGGGGGTGGATTAAGATAAGAATCGGGTGAGGAATCTTCTACTCTAAATATAATGAATTCTTCATCTTCATCACAAATCATAATTTACTTCTTGTAATAAAATTTTTCATCATATCTTGAGAGTCATTCCAAACTAAGGATTATATCAAAGTCAACCAAAGGTATGATAAAAAGTTCAACAATTAAAGTACATTTATGTTTCATAATTGGGACTACCCATCACATCTTTGTAACAATGATACTTCCCTTAGTATTTTTGACTCATGACTCTCTTATTAAATAAAAAATAAAATTTCTAATTTTCTTACCAAACTGGGTAGATATAAAAGAGATAGATGATCCAAAATCAAATAAAGTATTGCCTTGATTTGAACATAGGATTAATGTACCTTCCACTACTTCAATGGATACTTCTACCTTAGCTGTAATGATTTCATAATATTTTCCATCTCCCCTTGGACTTTTTTTGGAAGATTCCCTTGATTCTTGGGAAATTCATTTTCATAGTTCCCTATCTCCTTGCAGTTGTAACACTAAATAGAAGTGCTTTCCTTCTTCCATTATCATTCCTTTAAAATGATGACCCATTTCCCCACACTTATAACAAACTCCCATGCCTTTCAAGCATTTCCCTAGGTGACTCTTTCTACAGTTGTCACATGATGGAAATTTACTTATATTATTATTTAACACATTCCATTTTTCATGGTGTTCAGAACACCTCTTCTTTCCTTGGTTTCCTTTGAATATATAGGATCTTGATAATTCCTTCATTGTTTTGATGGAAGATAAAACTATCTCTTCATATGATGAAAATGTAGGACAAACTAGCTCCTGCTGGATATTTGGATTAATAACATAAAATAAGTTTTCAATATTCCACTTCATGTTGTGTATATAATCTTTAGCATACCTGGATAACCTTGTAAAGGTATCTTCATAATCTACATCACTTTGTTATTCCTTTTTTTTAATCCAAGGAACTTTCTATTTATCTCAAATTTTTTATCACGAGGGAAGTATTTATTGAATAATGTCTCCTTAAAATGTCTCTATTCCATGAGTTCTGTTTCTTCTTCCTCTCTGGTATTTTGGGTCAAGGACCACTATTGATCATCATCAACTTTGAGAAAAATACATTACAAGTGTAACCTTTTCTATTTCACTACATTCCAAGGCTATAAATATATTCTCCAGATACATAATACATTTCTCAACTACAATTTTATTAGTAGTCCCACTAAATGATGAGGGATTTTATCGTATAAATCAATCCAAAATGGGAGATTCTCTATGTAGAATAGGTTGATCCAATCCCGAAAGGTTATTTGTCATAACCTAATTAAGTTTCCCTTGTATAATAATAACTTTGTCCATACCAATACAATTTGTATTGGATTACTTAGTGGGGAAACCTCTATGATTTCTATGATAATTGATCCCATTCGTCCGTCCAGGTGCCATTTTTAAATATTGGCATATACTGGATAAGCTTATAAAATCATGAATTTAAAATATTGTATTGTTGGGAAAAAATCCCTCAAGGCATTATTTTTGGGTTTATTATGTTTGTTGACAAAGTAGGTTTCCATGGTGAATTGTTGAGTTCCAGAGATTTTGTTGACAATCCATGTTGAAAAAGAACCGTGACAAAGGAACAGATGATCTGGAGGTGGTACAAAATAATAGTAAAAGGTGGAACTGTTTTCCAGTGTTTGCCAAATTTTTGGGGTCTAAAATTTGGAGGATGGTGAGCATCGCGAAAAGTGTATATCCTTGATGATCTTATTTAAATATGGAAAAGGCATGAGTTTTGTGAAGATAGGCTTCATGTATTGGATTTAGTGAAGACTAGAAAAATTATGGTGGTGATTCTTCTCGATTACGTCAAGATTCGCGAATGACATAGGTTTAAGTGCATCGTAGCGGTGAAGGGATTTGCGATGGAGCTTCATGGCGAAGGCATGAAAAAATTGACAGTGATACTCCGTGATTACTTCAAGCTCCGCGATCAGAAAATTTCAGTGGTGTTTCATGATTTTGAGGGAATTTCGGCGGGGACTTTGGAGATTTTTGATTTGAGATGACGTGGCATTTACTTCGCATGGAAAGTTTGAGGGTTGGTGGAATCTTCTATAAATAGGCCTCGACCCTATCAAGAGAAGTAGAGAGAAAGAAAGAATTTTCAGAGAAAATATTTTTCACTCGGTTCGCAAAGGTGGTTCGTGAAGGTAGTGTGCTTTGCGAAAGAAGAGATTTGCAGTGGCTAATCTAGCTCCGCAAAAGTTGTGAGCTCCATGTTGGCTCAGTGAGTTTCGTGAGGGAAGTTGCTCTACGACGACTTGAGCTTCGTGAGAGTGCTTTGAGATAGTGATTCGCGAAAAGGAAGGTGTTTCACGAAAGCCTATTTGATCTTCGCAAAATTGGAAGCCTCGCAAAGCAGGGTGCTTTGCGAAGGTAATTCGAAAGGAATGGCCCAGTGTTCAGTGTTAAAGGGGTATTAATTAGTGGATGAAAGTGGGAATTTAACAGATCATCTATCAATAGTTGAGTATTCATGTATTAATGAAAATTAAGAGACCTATAGGTCTATAAAATATGAGTGGATCTTCTGAAGAACCAGTAAGCTCACTTCAGTTGAGAGAGCAGTGAGTTCTCAAATTGTTAGTGGTTGTAAACCCGGAGGGACATTGAGTCCACTTAGAACTTATAAACAGTAGTGCGCTTATAGTGGAATTGGTACATCGGCACACTTCCAGTGTATTCTCCTTGGACATAGCCCAGTGAGGGTGAACCAAGTAAATATCACTGTGTCCTATGCATTCTCTAAGGTTTGTTCATACTCTGCATCGGGAATGAGAGAGAAGAGGGTCTCGTCTAACAGCAAAACAAGATCAAAATGGGCAGTTGTTTTAATCTTTCATACCTTGATTCACCCCCCCCCCTAAGGGTATATAGACTAGTGGACCTAACAATTGGTATCAGAGGGAGGTTAATATCAGTTTTTCTCTCTCAAATGGAGGTCAATAATCATATAGGGATTCTGATCTTCAACGGGAAAAATTTCCATCTATTGAAGAATCAGATGCAACACTACTTCCGATCATTAGGAATGGATGTGTTCACAGCAACAATGCATGGCATAACAGCTGATATTAATAGTGGTGCTTTATCATAAGCTGAGCGTAAAGAGTTGGATGATGATTCCAAAGGAATTAATGCCTTAGGGGGGAGGCATATCCAATCCTATCTATACAAAGGTGATTTCATGAAAAACGTCACATGCCATGTGGGAAAAGCTATTGAATATATATGAAGGGGATACAAAGGTCAGAGAGGCAAATCTGCAAGTGTTGTGGAACAAGTATGAAGATCTAAGAATGAACCCGAATGAGTCTATGGATGCATTCTTCGACAGGGTAAATATTGTAGTGGAAGACATGCGAGGCCTTGGAGAAGTTATTAAAGACATAAAGATTGTGAAGCGCATCTTGAGAAAACTTCCACCTATGTTCAATCCAAAAGTTTCGGTTTTGGAAGATAAAGACCCGAAAGAGCTGACATTGGATAACCTGTACAACACTCTTGTTTCATATGAAATGAGAAATGATGAAAACGATGCTCTGGAAAAGGGGAAATCCAAAGAGGTGGCATTCAAGTCCATGAATAAGCTAACCATTGAAGACTCTCAGGAAGAAGAAGAGACAGATGAGTTGATGTCATTCTTCTCTTCAAACCTTTAAATAGGAAAAGGAAAGTTTAAAGTGAAGCTTCCACTTTCTTGTTTTCGATGTGGAAAGGTTTCACATCTTGCGGAAAGGTGCCCCAAAAAGTTCCTAGTGGATGATGATGTCGATGAAATCGAAATTCCCAAGAAGAAGTCTTCATCCTATGGTAAAGGAAAGAGATAGTTCAAGAGAAATTTCTTTAATAATAAGAACCTTATTTCAAAAGAATATGACAGTTCAGACGAGTCTGAGGTTGAGGAGGTTGAAGAGATAGAGAACTACCGAGATCGTGGAGAAAATGCTATAGTGACAGTTGTTGGTAGTTCTCAGAATAAGAATGAAACCAAAGCAGATGAAGAATAATAAGAAGTTGAGGGAAGAGTTGATATGCAAGCTGAGTTAGAGGCTTCTATTGAGAAGATAGATGTTTGGAGATCCAAAACAAAGAAAGCCAACAAAGATGTTCATGATACCAAACTCTATATGCAGCATCAGGATGAGGAGAATTCTGAGTTGATGGAAGAAAATGAGAAACTCAAGTCATCAACACCAGAGGACTCAGAATCAGTTAGTGAGTATAAAATAAAAATTGAAGAATAAAAAAAGGATATCAATAGCTTGAATAACACAAGGAAATATCAAATCAAGCGTATTGAAGAACTTAAAGGAGAATTTGTCGGTTTACGTAAAAAGGTTAAAGATCAAGATAAACTCTTGACTCCTACTGAGTCATCAAGAAATCAGATCACTCAGAAAACCGAGAAGTTGAAAGTGGAGAATAGTGGTTCAGAAGAAAATAATAAATTTCCATGTTCAGATGATAAGACCGATGGAGGGCTTGATCAGAAACCAAAAGTTGTGAAAAATGAGGTCAAATCGCAATCACACACTCTGAGATTGAAGGTTGATTTGGGCATAAGGAAGAATCAGAATATCTAGAGATCTCAAGGGGAAACTCACAGTGCAAAAGTCACACAAAGGATTTCACTTCATATTAGGTGTTATTATTGTGGAAATATGGGACATTCACAATATGTGTGTTCCATATCCAAGATATATCGATGGGAACAAGAACAAAGGTGGCAGCCAAACAGAGAATGGTTCTCCAGAACATATTTAGAAGGACACTATTTTTGGTTCGGAGGATTTGGGCACATGGCTAGGTATTTTACTTCAACCATGTAGAGGAACATGCCAAAGGAGAAGCAAAATATTCACAAGTTGTATATCAATGAACCAACAGGTGAGTTAAACATGAAAAACATATTTGAAGCTTTGCAAGATGAAGATGGTCTATCATACTCTGAGAAAGATCAGAAGTCTAAATCCATGTCAGGTATGAAGGCAAAAATATGGACCAAGAAGAAAAATGATGAGAAGGCAGTGGTGGCATAAATTCCCCTTAAATCATCAGATCGCTCTGGTGTGTGGATCATTGATAGTGGTTGCACATCTCACATGACATGTAATAAGGATCTTGTTACAAGCATAAAATATGACAAAGAAGGAGCCATAAAGTTTGGAAACGATGAAAGCCTAAAGATAATTGGCTTAGGAAAGACAAAGTTTGGGGGAAAAGAGATGAGACGTGCTGATGTCTTAGTAGTAGAAGGCCTCAGTCACAATTTGCTCAGTGTCAGTCAACTATGTGACTCAGGACACTCTATAAGGTTTACTAAGAAGGTGTTTGTTGTCGAAGGAAGAGACGGAGTAGTGGTTCTATAGGGAAAAATAAAAAAGGGGAATCTCTACCCAGTAAGTAGAGAAGAAGATATGTGCTTTCTATCCATAGAGGAAGAAAACAAGTTGTGGCATAAATGGCTTGGTCATCTATGCCAACCATTCCAAGAAAATATAGTAAGTGTGATGTAGGAAGAGACCTCCCTAAGCTATCACGTGATCGTACTCACACATGAGATGCATGCCAAAAAGGAAAGATCATCAGAAATACATATAAGGCAAAGTAAAAGAAATCAATAAGAGTGCTCGAATTGGTGCATACTGATGTTTGTGGGCCTATCACACCATGAGAAATTGACATAAAGAGGTACTACATTCTTTTTATTGATTATTATAGTAGAATGGCATGGGTATTTGTTATTTCCCATAAGTTTGATGTGTTCTGCTACTTAAAATATTACCCGATAGAGTGAAAATGGATGCTTGGATAGAAAATTATGAAGTTTCGTACTGATAATGGTACGGAATTTACAAATAGTTAGGTGGAAGACTATCTCAAGAAACACGGGATAAGGCATCAAGTTTACTCAGTGAGAACTCCCCAACAGAATGGAGTGTTCGAAAGGAGAAATCGAATCATCAAAAACTTGGCAAGAATGATGCTCATATAAAAAGATCTACAAGAGAAATTTTGGAAAGAGGCAATATTAACATCGGTCTACATTTCTAACAAGGCTCTGTTGTGTCTGAAAGAAGGAAAGACTCCATATGAAATGTGGTATGGAAATAATCCAATAGTGTAATACTTTAGAATATTTGGAAGTAAGTTCTTTATCCTCAATAAGGAAAAACATAGGAAATATGAGTCATGAGGAGATGACAGGAATTCCTAGGCTACTCAAGAAAAAGAAAAGCATACAAATGCTTTAACAAAAGGCTGGGAAAAGTAGTTGAGAGCAATGATGTCACTATAGTGGAGAACAAGGATATCATTCAATAGATCAATGAACAATTTCCTGATGAGAGTGAGGAGGATGAAAGCAACACATGGGGAGCAGAAGTGGATGATGTTGATTCAGAAGAAGATACCGATGATGAGCATGAGGAAGTAAAGTCTGTATCTGCACAAAATCCAAGGAGTCGAGATGAAATTTACAGGTAGAATATTATTGGTGATCAGTCAACTCCGGTTTAGACAAGGAGAATGAAATCTATGCAGCAGAGATCGTTTCTATCTCAGGTTGAGCCTAAGTGCTTCACTGATGCAGCTGTAGATGAAAACTGGCTTCAGGCAATGAATGAAGAGCTTGATTAAATAGAGAAAAATCAGAAGTGGGAGATTGTTTTGAGGCTAGAAGATAAGAATGTCATCAGAACTAAATGGGTTTATCACAACAAGATGAATGAAGATGTCATAGTGATTCGGAACAAAGCGCGATTAGTGTGCAAAGGATACTCCCATATAGAGGGAATAGATATTTATGAGACATTTTCACCAGTTGAGAGACTAGAGATAATCAAATTATTCCTAGCCATTGCGGTGCAACAGAAATTAAAATTCTTCTAGATGGATGTCAATTCTGCATTTCTAAAAGGGGTTCTAGGAGAAGAAGTTTATATCGAGAAGCCAGATGGTTTTCTCATTCATGAGGATGAGAACAAGATATGCAGACTAAAAAAGGCGATGTATGGACTGAAACAAGCACCAAGAGCATGGTACTCAAGACTTGATCAGTACTTGAAGAATCTTGGCTTCCAACAATGGGGAGTTGATTACAATCTTTATGTCATCAACAAAAGTAATTAAAGGATGATGTTCCTGGTTTATGTTGATGACATAATATTTGGTGGATCAGATGAAGCTCAATGCAGACAGTTTTCCAAATTCATGAAAAGTGAGTTTGAAATGTCAATTATTGGAGAACTAACATTTTCCCTTGGTCTACAAGGGACACAAGGAATGGATGGAACATTTATTTATCAGTCCAAATATTCCAAGGAGGTTTTGAGAAGATTTGGAATGTAAAATTCCAAGGAGATGAAGACTTTGGTTGCTACCCGGATGAGATTGTCCAAAGATGAGGATGGAAAGGCGGTTAATATCACAGAATATAGGCAAATCATTGGAAGTCTATTGCACTTAACTGCGACAAGGCCTGACATTGTTTTCTCCACATTCCAAGCAGCAAGATATCAGAGTAATCGTAATGAAATCCACATGCTTTCAGTGAAAATAATACTTCGTTATATCAAGGGCACGGTGGACTTTGGCTTGATGTATAATAGAAAATCTCAGACATAGTTATTGGGATATACTGATACAGATTGGACCGGTTCAGCGGATGACGGGAAAACAATGTCATGAGGTGAATTTTATCTTGGTAGACTATGTATTTTGTTGGTAAATCAAGAAGCAAAATTTCATTTCATTAAGCACCATAGAAGCTGAGTATATTGTGGCCACTCAAGCATGCACGCAATTATTGTGGATGAAGTAGCATCTTGATGATATGGGAGTTGAAGTGACATCCCCAATCAGAATCCAATGTGATAACTCAAGGGCTATAAATCTCAGCAAAAATCTCATCCATCACTCAAAGACAAAGCACATTGAGATAAATTATCATTTTATCAAGGAGAAGGTTGAAAAGGGAATCGTGAAGTTGGAGTATGTGCCTATAGAACTACAGGTTGCAGACATTCTGATAAAGGCTTTACCCAAGGAAGAATTCTAAAGGCATCAACTGGCTCTAGGAGTCCAGTCGACTCCCCGCCCTTGAAAAAGTGTGGTTGTGGGACCACCCCCCTCTTCTAGAGGTATTGCGTGTTTTTCTCTAATGTGATAATATGTGTTCTTTCCAATGTTGCAGACCGCAAATGGGTGACCTTTGGGTTCGTTGACAAAGGGGGAGAAATAGTGACTCCTCAAAGGGGAGAAACTGTGGCTAAGGAAGGGAGAAAATGTCTTAGTAGAAGACATGGGGAGAAGCTGACTGGTGGATCAGAGAGATACGGGAGAGCAATGAGATAGGGGGATAGTATTAAATCTGATGATGCTAGAAGTTATCGATCAAATATTAGATATCACGACAGTTGAGGATCATGATAAAAGCAGAAGAGTGATGTTGGAATGGTGTGAGAAGGTTTCCAGCTGTCACCAATTGGTATTAGTGTGGTTCAACAATTGGTATCAATTTAGCAATTGGTATCAGTTTGGAATTGACAATTGGTGTCTAACATGAAGTGATTCATTGATGAACTTTTCATACTACTCTTGTTTCTCATGTCGAGCATTGGTCATGTGGGCTTAGAGTACGTGTTAAGTGAATCCATGAATGTTATCAGAATCACAAGAGGAAAATTGTGGTAGAATCTAGAAGGAGCTTCAAAGAGGTATCAAAATGCAGAGAATCATTATGAGAAGAGTTGTCAAAAAACCCAAAGGGAAATATTGTTGGGAGAAATCCCTCAATGTATCATTTCAGTATTTTTGGGTTGATTGTGTTTGTTGACAAAGAAGGTTTCCATGGTGAATTGTTGAGTTCTAGAGATTTTGTTGACAATCCATGTTGACAAAGAACCCTGACAAAGTAATGGATGATCTGGAGGTAGTACAAAAGAGCAGTACAAGGTGGCGCCATTTTCTAGTGTCGGCCAAATTTTTGGGGTCCAAAATTTGGAGGTTAGTGAGCATCTCTAAAAGTGGATATCCTTGATGATCTTATTTAAATATGGAAAATTCATGAGTTTCACAAAGATAGGATTCATGGATTGGATTTCGCGAAGACTAGAAAAATGACGGCGGGGATTCTTTACGATTACGTCAATCTTCACAAATGGCAGAGGATGAAGTGCATCATGGCGGTGAAGGGATTTGTAAGGAAGCTTTGAAAAAAAGGCATGAAGGGATTTATGGTGATGCTCCATGATTATGTCAAGCTCTGTGATTGGAAAATTGTCATGGTGCTTCGGGATTTTGAGGGAATTTCAGCGGGAACTTTGGAGCTTCACGATTTGAGATGACGTGGCATTGACTTCGCATGGAAAGTTCCAAGGTCGGTGGAATTTCCTATAAATAGGCCTTGACCCCTTCAAGAGAAGTAGAGAGAAAGAGATAATTTTCAGAGAAAATATTTTTCTCTCAGTTCGCGAAGATGGTTCGTGAAGGCCATGTGCTTTGCGAAAGAAGAGCTTTGCGGCGGCTAATATAGCTCCACGAAATTTGCGAGCTCCGCATTGGCTGAGTGAGCTTCATGAGGGAAGTCACTCTGCGACGACTTGAGCTTGATGAGAGTGCTTCGTGAAAAGGAAGGTTCTTCGCGAAGGCCTGTTTGAGCTTCACGAAATTGGTAGCCTTGCGAAGTAGGGTGCTTTGTGATGGTAATTACAAAGGAATAGCCCAGTGTTCAGTGGAAAAGGGGTATTCATCAGTGGATGAAAGTGGGAATTTAATAGAGCATAAATCAAAAGTTTAGGATACATGTATTAATGAAAATGAAGATACCTACAGGTCTATAAACTGTGAGTGGATCTTCTGAAGAAGCAGTGATCTCACTTCAGTTGAGAGAGCAGTGAGTTCTCAAATTGTGAGTGGTTGTAAACTAGGAGGGACAGTGAGTCTGCTTCAAACTTTTAAATAGCAGTGCACTTATAGTTGAATTGGTATATCGGAACACTACCGGTGTATGCTCCTTGGACGTATCCCAGTGAGGGTTATCCAAGTAAAAATCAATGTGTCATGTGCATGATTTAAGTTTTGTTTATACTCTGCATCGGGAAGGAGAGATAAGAGGGTTTTGTCTAACAGCAAAACAAGATCAAAAAGGGTAGTTGTTTTAATATATCATACCCTGATTCACCCCCCCCCCCTCTCATGGTATCTAGCCTAGTGGACCTAATAGGTATAACAATAATCACAAATTAAAATTTATTCATCATAAATCATAAACTTTTGTTACATTAGGGACATCTCTAATTTTAAATCCTTCATAATAGTAGGTAAAGAAAATGTGAATTATCCTAAGAATATCTTCAGAGAGTGTGAAAACTAGGTGTGTGGTATGGATCATTGTTGTGTACCAGTTTACACTGAGTTGGGCCTAACACAACTTGTCAGAATTGTAACCCTTAGGTGAATCTATGCCAGAATCATGTCCAATTTTAGTATCCATATGGGTCTTATTGCAAGGAAGTCCCACATAATATCTACCTTACCAAAATTATAGGATGTTCTTCTATACTTATCCTAAAATTATATCATAGGGTTTTGTTTCCTAATCT
The DNA here is from genome assembly GCA_963277665.1 of Viscum album. Lineage (NCBI taxonomy): Eukaryota > Viridiplantae > Streptophyta > Magnoliopsida > Santalales > Viscaceae > Viscum > Viscum album. The sequence goes on from OY728148.1 coordinate 1,946,941,427, forward strand.
AAGTTTTCTAAATCTAGTTTCTAAGTAAGATGATAAACTTCCTATGGTTCCAATTGTAACACCCCGACCCCAGAAGCCCAGAGATGGTTCGTTATTTTATTACTTTGGAATAGATACAAGATTCAAATCCCAAGGAACTGAATGGTTTAATAGTTTTGGAAAAAAAATATTAGATACATGATATCCATATTATATTGGGAAAGTAAATAAAGCATAATAAAAATAAAAGTTCAAAATCCTTGAAACTCTTTCAAAGGATTCCTCTTCATAACCCAAGGAAAGGAAACATAATAAGGATGATCTAAAATGATCAGTAAGGGTAAGTACAGTTGAAGAAATAATGAATCAATGAAAACAAATCTATATAGAAATTTCAATAATTGAGAACACATACCATTTAAGTAACAGGTTAAGGCATAATCAATATGGCATGGTAAATAACTGAAACACATGAAATTTAATAAATAATACAAGAATTAAATGTATCCATATATAATTTTAAATCAATAATCTCCTTGATAAAAATAATACTAACTGAATTGTCAATAGAGAAAATTATTAATTATTAGAAACCATATTTCCTAGGTATATGATACATTTACCATCATTACCTTTCACAAGATGTTTTAGCATATTAGGTAGAAACCCTCCTGATTTGGCCAATTGATTATTCTCATGAGACAACTGATGCATTGATGGGATTACTTTAAATGGTCCCCAACCCATGTCGTACCAGTCCAAAGCATTCTTCATATATCTAATAATATATTTAAAAAATGATTTTAAATAAAAGATTCCCATACCACATTGAAACATTTTAATACCATTAATATAATGAGATTTATGATATGTTATATCAAAGGGTAGTATACATACACCACATGCAAGAAATAAGTGGTGAATAAGGCTTATATCTCATAAAAGCAAAATTACGATGAGAAAGTCCTTACCTCACACTTATTTTTATTTGTACGTGATTTAACATCCTTAATAATTTTAAAAAAGATGTTATTAAATTATATCCTAACATTATTCATATTTATGATATCATATGATAACTTCTTATATTATTTTATCACATGTTTGTTGATAATATTTTGTTGATACCCCTGTTCCGGGTGATAATTGCTTCATTTTCCTATGCATGTTTTATCATAAAAGTATCGGTTCTTTTTTATAAAATATATACCTAACATATCCAGAATGAAATTAATATTATAAATTTTATTTTAATCATTAAATAAAATTTTAGATCCATTCTCGAATATTGGATACAGAAAATTAATCACATCATAACGTGGAGACGATGGGTCGTACTTACACACGAGCGACAGTATAATTCCCTTAATAAGTGAAAGGATAAGGATGATTATGATATATTAGTTTTTAAAGGATTAAAATAATTTCACAATTATAATATATATCTATTATTTACACCATTATACCCATCCAAATAAAGTGATGATCAAAAACATATTACATCGTGGATGGTAAGTCATATGTACGCATGCGTAGTGATTTTGATTTCCATATGATGGATAAAACATGGAATATGGTTGTACCATAACCATAATAACATATTGGTATATATATGATACTGTATTTATTAATTTATCATGGAAAAAATTTATTAATATGATGTATAAGAAGAAATTAACTTGAATGAGTTTGTAAAAACAATCACTTCTTCTTCGGTGGAATTCCTTTAGATCTATTCTTAAGGGATCTATGGTAGATATTTTGGGAGAAAAAAACCATCAGAACTTGTATAACAATGTTTGTAAGATAAATGGGTATGGTCTGGTCAATATATAAGGCTCAAATTGGTGTGAGTAAGTGATGAAGGAGGCTCCCTTTTATAATTGAGGTGCGGGTCACTTTTGGAAACTCTCAAAATATTAAATCAATATAAAATAATTTACAATTAAAAATTGCTCAAAAGTGATTTATGTAGAGTATAATATGATTATGTTTTAAAATAATCTCATCAAATAATTTTTAGACAATTTTAGGTTACATTCTTACCCTTATCTTCTGGATTTAATCCTTAGTTAACCCTTTTAACTCTTACTGTGACATCTTGTAATTTAAACTTTGAGTGTTAATATAATTACTATAAAATAAAAAACGACCTATTAATGAGTCATTTATGACATTATAAGACCTATCCCAATAATGTTTCTGAAATTATGTTTTTTAGAATTTTTATATCTTTAATAAAATATTATTTATTTTAAAATATCAATAATTTCAATTTTGACACTATTCATTACTTGATATTTTAAAAATATCATAACAAAAAGATAAATTCAAACCAATACTTATAAAAAACACTATAATTTCAAAGTCCTATAAAAAATTTGTGGATGACAATAATCATCTCAAATTATATTTATTTTAGTATTTTTAATATCATTTATTTGATATTTACTTTAATTAAACAATTATTGCATCATCATTGTGAAGGTATTTAATTTAATTATTTATTCTATAAAAATTACATATAAATTATAATAATAAATATAAATATTTTCAATTTAAAAAAACTATTTATAGTCGAATATATTCCCTATATAACCCCATATTAAAAATACTTCCCTTGTTAAAAACAAAAGTGTGATAAAATTTACTTTTATTTGAATATAAAGTTATAAATGTCATACTCTCATCCAAGTGACTTAAAGAAGTTATAATTTTAGAAAAAGGATGTTTTTGGTCAAAATAAACTCATCCAATGAAATTATTAAAAGTGTAAAGTTAATTTTACAGTCTTTATAATATTATTTTTATCTATAATTACCTAACTCACCCTTAACTGTTTTAATTAAAATATTACAAAATTTACTATTCATATACCCAAAAATAAAAGAAACATATTTAAATAATTTACACAAAATTTTTTCAAATTTGTAATCCATTTTTTCAAAATTCAGAACATATAAGTTTTAGTAATTAATTTAAAATTAATCTCGTTGACGGAACGAGAAAACGGGTTTTTTTAAGTGAAAACATACAAAATATTGTAATGTTTTTATGTTCAAATTAAATGTAAAATTGATTCCAATGAATTATATTTCATTAAATGATATAAAATTAATATAATTATACATTAAAACAAATTAAAATATAATTTAAAACTATAAATTATTTAGATGAAAAAGTTGTTTTTAATTAATATGCAATATTTTATCATTATTCATCAAAACATGAAACTTATCAGAAAAATACCAAATAAACCAAAGTAAATTTTTATATTCATATTTTAAATAATAAGTTTATTTTTAAAAATATAATATATAAAATTTTCAAAATTATATTTAAAATAGGTTCTCCATTAAAAGGCGGTAAAAATGCTTTTATAAAAATATAGATTTTTATGTGTAATATTGGGTTTTTTCTTATATTATTCCAATAAAATATACTGAATGAATGTCAAAATATTTTATTGGTTATATATAATATAAATTTACTGTATAAGTTATATATAAGTGTTATAATTTGATTGACTATGAAAAACGTAAGTAAATAGTGTTTTGTTCAAACCTGTTGTTGTGTGCATTGTAAGCTATCAAAAAAATTAAATTTATTCTAAAAGGAAAATATAGTAATGTATTGGGGTGATAAATTATATTTATTATATTATTATAATTCTATAAATATAAAATATTACCTACCTTTTTCCACAATGTTCATTGAAAAATGGAAAAGTTACTCATGTGTACATACAACATACTGTGTCCATCATCGTAACATACTTCATTTTTCAAAATAATCTTTCATAATTGGTATTAAAAAGTATAATTGATGTGTAAATATTATAATTATTTCATTATTATTATTATTATGTAGATTATATAACTATATTATATGCTCATGAACCAAAACATTCATAACAAAACACGAATAAGAAAACATGACAATTAACACCCAAAAATAATGAAAATAATGAAATATTATTAATGAACAGTTTTTGATATGTTATAAAAAGATCATATATGATATTATAAAAATTAATATGATTATATAATAAGTTAATAACACATTTAAAACCAATATAAAATCTCATTCAACCAAAAGGAATCATGTGGTAAGGGATTTCTTAACTCAATTTCCATTCATTGGGTTAAACTTATACTTCACTGATTATGTCATGATAATATTATTTTTTAATGAAATTTGACTATTTTATATTGTATATAAAAAAAATTTATATAGATTAAAATTTTATACACATAATCAAATTATTGATTTATTCCCACTTCATCTATATGATATTTATAAGAGACTTTGTCCCAATTTATCTTCCTTAAGGCATATTGTAATGTTATGTAGATAATTTATTTTATATGGTTTATATAATTATCATTTGAGATGTAATTTTATGATTCCTTAATAATTTATGTTATTTTATATTTCAATTTTAATTAATTCTTCCAAGGGGATTTTACTTAGAAGTTATCATGTGATAAAGAATTTCATAACTCAACTTCTTTTCATTGGGTTATGTTACTTCTTCATCATATTAAATATTCTAAGATTATTTTTTAATTAAAATTTGATTATATTATGTTATATTTTAAATAGTTATATGATTATTTACATTTGATACACATAATCAATTCATTGATTAATCCTCACTTCAATGTTTTGATCATTGTAAGGGTTTATTTCACAATCTCATTCTAATTGAGATTATTTATCCTTGAATCATTATTGAAGGAAATTATTTTACCATTTCCTAATAAACCTATTTAATTTTATTATCCTATTTTTATCGATGATATTATCATGTAATAGTACCATTTTCCTTTCTTTGGTACTTAAAATAATTGAGAAAATGTTTTTAAGAAAATCCAACTTCATTTCTCTCTTCGATCGGAAATTTGTTTCCTTCCAAAACCATGTTTTCAAAAAATATTTTTAAAAATGGGTTTTACCTTTTCAAAATGATTTATTAATGAAATTTTTAGCCAATTTTTTATTTTTAAAAAATATTTTCAAAGGAATATATATGTATTTTCAAAAATAATTCTTGTTTAGATTTTTTCGAAAATAGTGAAAAGAATCTTTGTTTTAATGTGTACAACTTGAACAAAATTTCCAGCCATCAAGACCACTCAAATGTTTTAAAATTTTATTTCTAAGTTTTAAATATTATTTTCAAAGGAAATTATTTCTAAAACAATTTGTGAACTTTTAGTTTTAAAAAGTGATTTTCAAAATGAAAATAGTTTTTTCCTTAAGAATGTTTTTAAATATATCTTTATGGTATTTCTATTCATCAATGACAACATCCCTTTATTATAATCCAATCGGTATATGTTTTATTGATACCATCCTTATTTTTTCTCTATATGGATTATGATTATTTCAAATAGATTGTTATAGAACCTATTTATCATCCATGGTTTAATCATGTTTTAAAGATATTATTATGGAATCCATTTCTTTTCTACAGGTAAACCATGTTTCAAATAGATTGTTATGAAACCCATTTTTTCATGGGTTAAACATGTTCCAATGTTTTTTTATGGAACACATTTCTTTTCCATGGTTTAATCATCTTTTAATGAAATTAAAATGAAATTAAAATGAAATTAATTTATTTTTCAATGGTTATTCTAGTTATAAAATGAAGAATGGCTATTTCTATGAGTTATATGATGAAAGATCTATGTACTTTATTCGTGTTGGGATTATTGGGCATTATAAATTATGGGTGCACCTAGATAGTTACACTTGATCCCATTATAGATTATATGATGGGTGTGGCTAGACAGTACTAGGTGAGCCCATTATAGCTTGTATGATAGGTGCGCCCAGATAGTGTCAGGTGAGCCCAATATAGCTTATATGATGATTGAACCTAGATAACTCTCCAATGCATTGGGTAATTATTATGTTCTCTAAATAATTATATTATACTTTTATCATATGGATATTCCATTTTTAAGGGTTCTGTAAGTGTTCTATGAAAACGATGTCCCAAGATACCAACAAGTTTTGTCTATGATTTCTATGGGTTTATAGTGTTTCCTTTGATCAATATTAATATCATATAGATCATTATTATTGATTATAATGACTCTTGGTTTTTTTTAATCTTACTTACATGTTTCGTGATTGATTATTTAGGCATTGATGTGTATGTGTTCAATTAGGATTCACTAATGCACTCTAATTATGTCTCCATACCCTTATGCACTTCTTAGGTTCATTAATAAAATTCACTTGTTAACTCTTATGTTTACCCTTAATAAGTATTTGAGGTCACCCTTAATATGTTTCCTTTTCCCCAGTTTTTCAATAAGTGATGCTGAAAAAATTATATCTATAGTAGATTTTGTATGGATGATGTCGGTGACTTAATGTGAAAAAAGAAAAATAGGTTAAGTGAGATAAATGATCATTTAATGACATGGGTATTATTTAGGTCAGATTTTTTCCTAATTATCTAAAACTATAAACCTAAAATGTCCATGAAAATGTAAGTGATCCAATTTTTACTTTTGATGTTGTAAGGTTTTGATGGATAAAAATTTGGTCACCATTATCAGTATCAAAGCTAGAAATATAAAGTTTATGATTTCAGTACTAGAGCAGGAGTGCTGATTTCGGGTTGTTATAGTAATATAAATAAGTTTATATTAAAAATTATGAATAGTTCATATATAATTAATTTGAAAGTGTTAAAAATAAAAGGGGCCTTATTTTAAGTAATTATCAAAAATATTTTCATAAATAAATAAATAGTTTACTTATAAAGAAAATTCAATTAATAATTGGAGTATATTATTTATAATTTTTTTATAAAAAATAAAAATTGTTTTATGGAATTTTTATGACATTTATAAAATTTTGTTTTATAAAATAACTATCTTTAAAATGTTTATGGATAATGGATTTATTTTAAGATATTTATTAAAAATATTTTTTAAATATTAAATAATTAAAAATATACTTTCCACATTAATTTTATTTATAAATGTTAAAAATCATAATAAAGGGTATCAAAACCATTTTACCTAAAATTATATGGTATCATTGAAATTATTAAATAATGTTTTTATTTAAAGATTATAAAAAAATTTAATAAAAGAGTTTATAATTATCTTAAATAATGTCAAAGTATAAAAGTTTTTTATATTTATAATTATAAATTGTCCATAATTAATTAATTTTAAATTGTTCAAATTAAAAGGGACTTTATTTAAGGATATTATTTAAAGACATTATTTAAACTACATCAAAAAGGTTTTGATTGTTTATTTTATCAAAGGTTTAAATAATAAATTGAAACACCATAAAATAAATAATATGAAGGATTTCATAATGGATTTAGTATAAAGGATTTTATATTCAAAATTATGGAATGTCTATAATGTTAGATAATTTAAAAAAGGGGTTTATAGTTAGATTTTATTTTTTAATAGTTCATAAATGGTTATCTCATGTTTAAATATTTCAATTGTTAATTTATTTAATTTATATTTTCTATTCTATTCATATGTATAAATTTTTTTATATTATGAATTTTTATGATTTAGATTAATTGTTAAACTAATTATAGGAGATATATCCTTTAAATTCTATGCATGAATCTATAAAATTTAGTTTTCATCTACCTTGACCTTAGTTTCTAATTGAAGTTATTAGCATGAATTTAGTTGTTAGGTATAGTTTGTGCATATTATGTGTTAGAGATAACATGAAATAAATTCTCTATTTAGTAAAGTCTCCTCAGGTATAGGGACTTATTATAGGACCACCAACTGTCCTAGAGGCTTATGCTTTGTTTTAGAAAGAATAATGAAGGTGGATATCTATCTCTTTGCGCTTACTCATGCAGTGATTTTCAATTTCATATATTTGTATGTATTTACATGAAGAGTCAATGTACCTTATGAATATGATGAATTCAGATATGTATGAATATGTGTGACTTCTATTTTTGGATGAGTAACACGTATTGTATCTTGTGTAGAGATTAACACATTAATGTGATGGGAACATATTAATTAGGTGGTTATAATCTGGATTTCAAAACTAAATCATTAGAATCATTCATAAAAATAGAATAAAATATAAAAAGTTAATGATTACATAAGATATAATAATTAAGAATTTAATATGCATAATGTGCATAATAAATTTTTCAGACAGTAAAAAATAAATTCCTCAAATACTAAGTGTTATAATCCATCCAAAGTGGCACTTATCAAGACCTCGATCATCTAACTAGATAGTTTTTTCATTAATCGGGCACCTCTAGATTATCTTGTGTATGAAAAGAAAGTAATAAGTTACATTGGATTGTTCTTTTAGGTAGCTTCATGACTAAATGAGTTCCTCTAGATAATTCAATGTTAACTTTTTTTTGGCATTTGATTTGGGTAACAATAGATGGGAAACCTTAAGAGGTAGGATACAAGAGGAATATAGTTGAGTAAATATGTATGATGGATTTGAATAAAGACTAATCCACACAACTATCCAAGAATCACAACTATTGTGATTGGGATGATTCTCTACATAAATAACTAATTGGTGAGATAAATGTTAAATCAGACTCATTTCATAGTGAAATATGGATCTTGGATCACTAAATATAATTCGGTATGTCAATAAAAATCAATATGATTGAATATGATTATAGGGACTGAAGAATATTTATAAGGATTATTCTAATTAAGGAATTTATTCTATTTTCATTTATGGAAATGTTTCGGTGGGATGGATGAATTCAAGTCAAGGTTACCCAATATTCATAAATTATTGAAAATAAATGAACTAGGGATATAATATTTAGATTCTTGTATTGTGTTGGTAATGAAAATGAGTAAAAGTTAAAACTAGATGAGGAAAAGTAAGAAAGTATAATAATATTTATTCATGAAACCAGTTAAGGTTATTTGAAACCTGAATGTATTATCAAGAATGAGTAATGATTCCATATAATGAGATTATCTGAAATACCTAAAGGGATTTGTGAACTCCAGGGAATGTCTATTTCAGTTATAAATGTTATAGAAATTGATTCTTTGATTTTGAAGGGTATGTGATACCAATTGTATACTTTACAAGTGTTATAAGTATACAGGGGTTTAAAATCATGGGAAGAATTGATAAAACCTTTAATTTACATCTAATATATGAATCAAGAAGTCACTACATCAAGGATTTGAATGTAAAGGTATGTGTAAATCTCAAATGAATCTAAGTAAATGATGTATATATTTATCTCATTTCTATTATATGACAATTTTTTTTCATTAGTAAATAGTTTTTATAACAAAACATTAGATGATTAATTAGATACAAATGGTTTATGATTCATTGGATTCCATAACACATTTTGATAATAAGATATAAATGTTTTATCTAGGATAAATATTTTATCCAATTTGTAAAAAAAATAGGAGGTAATGTGCTCCTATAGGTTATGGGAATAGTGGAAGTGTGTGATGGGTAGTTCCTAACTTTTATTTATTCCATAATATATTATCAATATGAGATCTATGCGACGATGAATGTCATGATCAACATAATTGAATCAAAGAAATAAACAATGGGTAATTAATCTAGAACCAAGAGAGGGGATCATCACATATTATTTATAATTAATTTAAATAAATAATGAATTACATTTGTTGGAATTCTTTCTTCGTTGATGAATCTAGTGATAGACATGTGTTCCACCATAATTGGGTTGTAAAAACCAAGTGTATATTTCTTCTAGTGGTGATACACACATATTTCAATAATCTCCAGATATTGCCAAAGGAATATCTGGGTGCTAGCATGGAAGATCCTTGTGCTTATGTCGTCCACATTTGATCACATTGAGAACCACTTCCAAAGTGTTCTCCTTGATCCAATGGAGGAGGATTTATCTCATTTATTAGGAGCATTCTTAGAGAAGGTATCTCTCAAGGCTTGAAAGGATTCTCCAAATCCATTGTGCACAACCAAGACAAATGATTTTTCTCTCTTGAGAAAATAACATAATAGGGTATTTATATTTCTAGTGTTAAAATAAAATAATTACCCAAGTTCCATTAATTATTTATTTAACACTAGAAAATCCCTATGTCAAATTATTATTATTATTTATTGCCATGTGCTGAACTTGAAAACTATAATTAAATATTATTTAATTAAATAATATCCAATATTTATTATTTCTCATTAGACCATTAAACTTGATTTTCCATTCCTCCACAATATTTATTGGGAATTGAATAATTTATATTTATTTATTAAATAAATATCACTATATTATTATCAAATAAATAAATAAATATTATATTCACTAATTAGAAAATAAATATTTATTAAATATTATGCCCATAAAATATTCTCTTAAATAAATAGTGATGGAATAAATGTGATCAATAATACATGAATAATAATTAAACCATGTGTGGATATAATATTTATTCCACATATTAAATAATAAATAATAATATACTATTTAACTAAGATTCTAAATACACTTAGTGTGTGACTCTCTAGGCCTATTTCTTGGTGGAATTGGGTGAAGTAGCCTAAAGTCCAAGGTTAGCATCTATCAACACGCCAAGGCACCCATAGAGAAATAATTTATTGTTGAAATGAAATTCTACCTCATATGAATGCTTACTATGTAATATAATTCCTTTATCATAATATCTCAAATCGACTAGGTTTCATTCTAGTGCCATCAACCTATATTCTAGATTATCTATTTCTTTGACTTTTCAGAAATATAACTTGCATATAGAACACTATAGAACTAGTTTTATTTAAGCTATATCATTTCCATCAAAGGGAATTTGATATTAACTTCCATTAAATAATATAAGGGATAAATCCTTTCTTAGATTATTCATTAATGCAATATTACTCGAGATACACCCAACGTATCCTACCTCAAAACAAGCATCTGTCTTCAGGGTTTTCACCAATGCATCAAAGTACATGATTAATAATATTAATTAATAATAATCTTAAATTCTATGTTCTGATACACACGTCTTTAGATAGGAACATCCAAGGACACATATAAATGTGGATTTCCTACTGGTGGGTCTTTTTATCATAATATCCTACTGGATATTACCAAGGACAGACACCATGATAAGTTTCCTCAAATTCCTATGAGTCTCCACCAATAATAGCTTGTATCATTTGTGTAACTAAAATTATTTCACTGAGTAATAGAAATTACACTCAAGAATAGTGTCATAGCACTTTCTGATTCTCATCATAGTAGAGAACTGCTATGACCTTTTAGTGTGACAGCTACTCTTAGGACATTATCACATATTATGTCATGAAGAAGAATAATCATTATGTGATAAGTCGTTTATTAATATTCAAAACAATTAATACATTTTTATCATAAATCACATAGAATCTAGTTCTAGGAAACCGAATCTAATAGACTCCCACTTTCACTAGATCTAACTCCCAACAACCTTCAGTCCACTAGCTCTCACATGATACTCATGCTTTTTCTGAGATAGGAATTTATTCAAGGGGTCCACCACATTCTCTTATGTGTGTACTCTTCTCATTGCAACTTCACCCCTCTAATAGAAATCCCTCAAGTATATGCTTTGTCTATTGGCGTGACCTTGGATCTTTTGCAAGATCCACTATTTTAGTAATATCACAATATAATGTGATAGGGTCTTTATTTCTAGGCTCCACATCAATCTCCCGAACAAAGTTCTGAATCCTAATGGCTTACTTGGATTCATCATAACACGCTATATACTGAGACTCCACTATAGAATCAGCGACAGAAAGTTGCTCTAAACTCTTCCAACACACAACTCCTCCATTAATATATAAAAAATATCCTAATTGCAACTTTAGATCATTATGATCTATATAAAAATGAACATCAGTATAACCTCTGATGACTAGCTCCTCGTCTCCTCCATACACAATGAATATATCCTTAGTTATTATCATATACTTAAGGATAACCTTAACAGCGGTCCAATGTTTTTCCCCCAGATCTTCTTGATATCTTCCTACCATGCTCAATGCATAGGCAACATTAAGTCTATTACATAACATTTCATACATTATTAATCCTATTGCTGAAGTGTATAGGATCTTACTCATTCTCTCTTTCTCATATTGTGTCTGATGACACATTTTCTTAAAAAGATAGAAACCATGTGACATTGGAACCAATCCCCGCTTGGATTATTCTATACTAAATCTATTTAATATCTATACAACATATATACTTTGAATTAGTCAAATATGCCTCTTGGATCTATCCTGGATGATCTTGATCTCTAGAATATAAGCTACTTCGCCTAATTCCTTTATCCAGATACACTTTTTTAACCATTCCTTAACTGACTATAAGACTGGTATGTCATTGTGAATAAGTAATTTGTCATCAACATATGCTACTAGGATAATGACCACATTCCCACTAAACCTCTTGTAAACACATGGATCACATTAATTCATTTTAAAACCAAATTCTTTGATAGATTCATCAAATTGAATGTTCCATGACCTGGATGCTTTCTTCAATCCATAAATGGATCTCTATAATTTAAAAATTCATTTCACATCTCCTGGAGTCACAAACCATTCTAGTTATGTCACATAGACATTTCCCTGAAGGTTCCAATTAATTAATGCAGTTTTGACATCCATCTTTCAAATCTCATAGTCATGGTAAGTTGTTATAGCAAGTATAATTCTGATGGATTTAAATATGGAAACTGGTGAAAATGTTTCATCGTTTTCAATTCATTGATGTTGTTTAACCCATTTATCCACTAGCCTTTCTTTATAGGTATTTAATTTACCTTCCATGTGAAATTTCCTATTGAATGACCATTTTCGTCCAACAGGATTTACATAAACTAGCCATTGACCAGAACCCAAACTTGGTTCTGATACAAGGAATCCATTTCAAAATTCATGGATTCTTTCCATCTTGTAGCTTCAAATCTCTCTAATTCCTAATTATAGGAGAGTGGTTCATCATTTCCAATTAATAATGAATCACTATCTTTGGTGACTAGAAAACAATATCTCTCTGGTTCTCTTACCTCTCTTTCACTCCTACACAGAACTTGTGTTTCAAGAACTACTTCTTCCATGGGGAACTATGGAATCTGTTCATGTACCAACTCATGTGTATCTTGATCATTAACTTCATCAAAGTCAACCATTCTCCCACTATCCATTTTGAGTATGTTCTCACTTTCAATAAATAAATCTTTTTGGGGGACAATCACTTTCTTGCTTGAGGGGTTGTATATGTAGTATCCCTTTATTTCTTAGGGATACCCTATAAAGGTACACTTGATGCCCTGGTGTGCTATTTTGTTTCCAGATAAGGCCTTAACAAATTCCTCACAAACCAATAAACATATATGAAATAGAATGGGTTTCTTTACACTCTACAACTCGAATGGAATTCCATTTTTCACTGTAGTCGGTATTTGGCTTAATGTGTATACCACAGTTTGAAATGAATATCCCCAAAGTATAATGGAAGATCTACATGAATCGTCATCGACTATATCATTTCCAACAAGGTATGTTTCCCCCTTTCACTAACACCATTGCACTATGGTGTATAAGGTGAATTGAGTTGAGATAGAATCCCAAACTTCTATAAAAAGTCAATGAACTCTTGGTTAAGATATTCAACACCTTGATTTGATCAAAGATTCTTTATCTTCTTACCATTCTGATTATCTACTTCATTATTCAATTACTTAAATTTAGAAAACTATTTGGACTTATGCCTCATCAAATAGATATATACATATCTACTCAAGTCATTAGTAAAATTTATGAAGTAAGAATATCCACCTCTAACTTCTAGTGAAAATGGTCCACACACATCAGTGTGTACCAATCCTAGAAGTTCTCTATCCATTTCACCCTATCCACCAAATGCTGATTTGGTTATTTTTTCTTGTAATCAAGAATGAAATCTATCAAGTGGTTTTATCTCAGAAGAGTCTAAATAACCATCTTGATGGAACTTCTTCAAATGTTTATAATTTACATGGTCATGACAGTGATTCCACAGCTAGGTGTTATATGAGTTTTGTGAACATGATTCATTATCGGTTGTCAACAGTTGGTTTTTGTAATTTAATACATAAAGAACTTTATTTAAATGAATCATACCATAACATATTTTTTCCTTGTAAAAGAAAAAACTTTTATTTCCAAATTTAAAAATAAACCCATATATATCTAAAAATGACACAGAAATTATGTTCTTGGTAACTGTAGATACATAATAACAATCTCTTAAAAAATCATTCTCATTTGAAATGAAAGGTGGTAGTCACCAATGGCTAGAGCAGCCATCCTCACACTATTGGAAGCCTGCAGATCCACCAATCCTCTATAAATATTCTAGTATCTACTTGGTTCATGTATTTGGATATAGATGTGAGCACCACAAGCTTTATCTAATACCTAATGTGTATAAATGGAAATATTTACCTTTAGATTACCCTTTATTTTAAGTGTAGTTCCTCTTCCAGTGTCCTGGATTTCCATATGAAAAACATACTACCTCTTTTTCCTTGTCCTACCACTAGGTATTCTTCTTCTTGGAAAGGAAATGCTCGATATCTTTAGACTATTTATAAGTCTTGGGCCCCTTTTCCTTGTTTTTACTTTTATTTTTCACTATAAGGACCATGGTTTTATCATGCTCCACGCCCTTATCCACTTGGTGAATCAAGGTTAGAAGTTTTGAAAGGCTCTTATCATTACTTATCATATTATTATTCACAATAAAGTTAGATAAGGTATTTGGAAGTGATGAAAGTATGAGATCTGTATACAACTCATCTGGGAGTTTAATCCCTAAGATGTCTAGGCATTCAATGTATATGGTAAGTTTGACTATATGATCCATAGCTTTTGTAGACTCTCTAATCTTAGTTTTTAACAAAGAAAAGGTAATCTCGTACCTCTCTTGTCTCTCCTTCTCTTGATAGAGATCTTGGCGGTGAGATATCGTGCTATAGACATACATATCCTCATGTTGCTTCAAAATATCATTGGACATGGATGATATCATGAAGAACTTAACATATATAGTATAGTTTAGATGTTTATCATAGAGATATATCTCTTCATCACTTGCCTCATTACTATGAGTAATTGGTAAAGGTTCTTCCAGCACATACAATTTACTTTCATGGTGAAGGATGACATGTAGGAACCTTTTCCACTCTATGAAATTTGTGCAAGTGAGATGGTTTTCCTTCTCATTTATGGATCTCAATGATTTGTTTGATTTCATTTTATTACTGTTTCTACAAAATAAGATAAGAAAAATTGTAGTACTTTATCTGATAAAATTTAGTGAAATAAATAAATATTATATTTATCAGTCTCTCACTTTTTTATCAAAACCCAATATCCCTATCCTTTGGATTAGGAATATACTATTTATTGAATGTTCTAGTGGAAAGTATCCATATTCCCCTTCTCATAACCCCAAATTTTGTTGGTCAAGCAACTAAAATGGTTTTTGGTAGGCATTCCAAATGCCAACTGTATAAAATCATAGTTCCTTGATCTACTGAGTGGACTCCCCAATCCTAAAATCATTAATTTATATTTCCTCAACCTTTTCATGTCAGTTACACTAAGTCCTGCTTTGGAAGTCAACCCTTGATGTGATCCAAGTTAAGTCAACCCAAAATCACATGTTAGAATTCCCTGATAACTGAAAGCACACAAACTTTGGATGGTTAAGCACTTTGAAATATGGTTATATTTTTACTAAATTAATGGAAGTCTATACTGACATAATATTTTATTGATGGATTTTATCTTTTTATGTGTAAATTTCTAATTATTATCTTTATCACATGCTTGTTGATATTAAGTAGGATTACTAAATGATTAACCACGTCCTAGATAATATTTACTCATAAGACAGTTTATTTTAATTATATCTTGCATTCTATTTAATTCATTAAATATGTGATTATGACAAGAAATCCATAATGAAATAACCATGAAACTGATAGAGACAAAATAATAAAGTGGTATGATCATGAGATCTTACTAGTGGTCAGTTTATTTAGCGGTTGATAAACTAACAGTTGATAAACTAATAGTTGACCTAGGTGGAAAACTCCTTGAACCAATTAAGGTTCATGTTGCATCTCTCCACTTTCCCATCCATGTATCTCCTCAAATTTGTTTCTCCTTGTCTCCGAACTTGAACTGCATCCACTATCTTGGGTGCTTTATCCATTACATATGTCTTTTACTCACATGCAGGTTAGGGGAAAAGGGGGTTTACATAAAAGAAACCACGGGAACACAATCCCTACATAATGAAAAGAGATAAGGCATGTTGGCCAAAAAATTAATTTGATAATGAATTAAATGAAACAAATCGTATACAAAAGTTTTGGTCAAACTCATGATCATCCACATGCATGAAACAAATTACGCATTTAATAAAACTAGCATTCGATTATTAATCATTATTATTTAAGATAAATCATGCTCAAATCGATTAATTATTATCTTTAATTAATCAATCCTTTTATCTTAATTCTCATCCAAATTTCCCTGATATTCTCAACCATTATAAATTTAAAAAAAATAAATAAATAAATTTATTTAAAATTAACTTTGTACATAAATGTACCTTCGGGGAAACACTGTGAATACCAGTCTGATTTTTTCCAACATGTATTATACTCGTATACTATTTTAATCTTGTGACATATGTAATACATGACTTATCATGTACATTCACAATGTGTAATTCATGTATGATTACACGAATTACATGATTTTTCAATCACATGATAGGCTTAAATTCATGTAGAGTAACAACTTCTAATACAACTCATACATGATATGTAGATCTAAACATTACGTAGATATTAATTAAAAATTTAAATATTTATGTATATTAAAACATATCACATGGAATTTCTTATCTTTATGACCACACACAAGTACATGTCTCAAGGTTTACATAGTAAAATAAATAAATTTTAAATCTGCATAACTTAGTATAAGTACACGACATGTACATCCAATCTATATAGTGTGTACACCTCTCAACATCTATTCGAGACACACGCCTAAGGACTCGGTGTGTAAGATGTTCCTTGGAAAATTTAAAGTAAACAGCATGTACAATGGGAAACATGTTGTGTGAACTCCCAGTCACATAATCACTAGTCAAGTAGGTCGTGTATGGAATAAATGGCCCATATGTGACTCAAAGGGACTACACACTGTGTACGTGGGCTACACAGTGTATAGTCCAGATGACCATGCACTTTTAAATTCTGGTCCACACATAGTGAATTAACTATATAATTAATGTAATAATCAATATATAATCTTGAATTGATTGCTGAATCAATTCTAATGCATTGAATGTGATTACACGACGTGTAACACCGATTACATGACATGTAGTCTGGTGTTGTTTGGAGAGAAACCTTGGATCCTCTAGATGAATTCCTTAATTTTATTTTAATCATTAAATTAAATGTCTCGGTTATATATATTATAAATGAAGTAGTAATAAACAAATCAAAAAATTCTGATTAAAAGAACAATTAAAATTGAATTGAAAAACTAAATTAAAATTTATAAATCACCAATGATCTTAAAATAATTATAAATAATTATGTGACCAATTTGATACCACTTGTAGGTTCTAGGCATCATGGAAGCATGCGATGGGAAGTTCCCAACTTTACTTTTTTCCATAATTGATGATCAATATGAGATCTATGTGATAATGAATTTCGTGATCAATAAAATTGAATCAAATAAATAGATAATGGGTAATTTTTCCAGAACCAAGAGACAAGATCATCACAAATTATTTATGATTAATTTAATTATATAAATAATTACCTTTGTTATAATTCTTTCTTCATTGATGAATCCAGTAATAGATTTGAGGTCCACTATCGTTGCATTGTAGAAACCATGTATAGATTTCATCTAGCAGTGATCCACATCTATTCCATGAATCTCCAGACGTCACCGAAGGAATCTCCAGGTTCTAGCATGGCAGATCATTATGCTTGCATCATCCACCTTTTATTTTTTTGAGAACCACTTCCAAATTGTTCTCCTTGATCCAGTGGAGGATGATTACACTACGTTCTTAGGATAATTCTTGTAGAAGGGTGCTCTCTAAGCATGAGAGTATTATCCAAATCTATTGTGCACAAATAAAAAACTAATTATCTCTATTAAAAAAAATAACATAATAGGGTATTTATATTACTAGGGTTAAAATAATATAATTTCATAAGTTCCCTTAATTATTTATTTAATTCTAAAAAAATCCATTGTCAAATAAGAATAATTATTTCTCAACATGCACTAAACTTGGGAATTATAATTAAATATTATTTAATTAAATATTATTCAATATTTATTATTTCTCACCAGACCATTAAACTCAGTCCATCATTCCTCCAAAAAATTTATCAGGCATTGATTAATTTCTATTTATTTATTTAATAAATATCACTGCATTATTCACTAATAAATAAATAAATAATATATTCACTAAATAGAAATAATTATTTATTAAATATTCTACTCATAATATATTCTCTTAAATAACTTATAACAGAATAAATGTGATCAAGAATACATGAATAATTATTAAACCAAATTTCAGGATAATATTTATTCAACATATTAAATAATAAATAATAATATATTATTTAACTGAGATTATGTGTACACTTAGTGTGTGACCCTCTAGGCTAATTTCTTAGTGGCGTTAGGCGAAGCAGCCTAAAGTCCAAGGTTAGTGTCTAGAAACACACCAAGGTTCCCATAGATAAAGAAGTTAATGTTGCAATGACGTGTTACCTCATAATAATTCTTACTGGGTAATATAATCTTTTTGTCACAATATCTCAAATTGAGAAGGTTTCATGCTAGTGCCATTAACCTATATGTTTGATTATCTCTATCTTTGACTTTCTGGAAATAGAACTTGCTTATAGAACACAATGGCTATGAATTTATTTACGCTATATCATTTCCAACAAAGGGCTTGATATATTTACTTTTGTTAAAGAAAAATATGGATAAATTCTTTCTATCATTATTCATTAATGTGATATTACTTGTGATGCACCCAACATATCCTACCTCTCCATGAACATCTATCATCGTGGTTTACATCAATACATCAAAGTACATGACTCATAATATTCATTAATAATAATCTTAATGTTTAAGGACCAATACACACATCCATAGATAGGAACATCCAATGACACATATAAATGTGGATTTCCTACTGGCAGATCATGTTCTCAAAATATTCTTCTATATATTACCAAGGGAATACATCATAAGAAGGTGGCTCAAAGTCAAATGAGTCTCCACCCCTGATAGCCTGTATTATTTGTGTCTATCAAATGATATCATCAGGCTATAGAAAATATATTCAAGAATAGTGTCGTAGCACTTCTTGGTTCTCATCATAGTGGGGAACTACTATGACCTTTTAGTGTGAGAGATACTCTTAGTACATTATCACATATTATGTCACATATAAGAACAATCATGATGTGATAAGTGGTTTATTAATTTTTAAAACAATGAATACATGTTTATCAAAAAGTATATAGAAGATGGTTCTAGGGAAACAACTCCAATAGTTCCTACCATCCATATATAGTATATTTTACTATAGAATAATTTTCAAAATGGAAAACATTCCAAACATATATGATACCATATATGATATGGATATGAAATTTTATTGTTTAAATATTTTTACTAAGAGTAAATAAATGTTATTTCTTAAACACAAAGAAATTTGTGTATCCTAGTAGAATAGTTTCTAAGATACTATTGAGAGTATTTTTGGACTTAGAGAAGTTTAAATTTAACAAATAAATATTATTTGATTGTTTACATTATATCATAAAATTATTTAGTATAATTGGTTGTAATAAGGTAAAATGTTACATTGAGTTTCCATAACAAGTGAACATCACTATTATTTAAAGGTTTATATTAACAAATTCATGATGTGTATCAATTGGGATCCTAGAAGAGTTTATGTTGTGTCAGTAAGGATAAATGTAAAGTGTTACATTAGTTTTTATAATAAATTATATATCACTTCATGAGTTTAAGATGTGATGGTAAAGTTATAATGTAAATAGTTTCATTATTTTCAAAAGATTTTGAGGAAAATTTTGATATAATGGGTTAAAATAATGATGATGATATACATATAAAGAGTTATAAGTCAGAAAAAAAAAGTTAACATCATAAACGTTTATATTATAAAGTTTAGGAGTTTTAATATCTTTAATGTTTTGAACATTAGGAATATGATTCTGAGTCTCATCAATATTCAAAATATATTTCGTATAAATGTTACTCTCTAAGAGGTTAGTGGTATTATTTTCTTAGATATTCACATAGGGATATGATAGAAATTATATATGGATATAATTTTCCAAAATCGTTACTAAACAAAAAACATGAGATTCATATAGAATATCTAGATATTAAACACGTATGATATTGGTTAAAATGGTTGTAAACATATCATGTGATTATAATAAAGGAAATTTCTATTATTAATTAAATCATGTATATTGAAATTTATTTTATATGAATGGTTGAATGATAAATATAGCCTCAAAGTAAAAAAAACTTTGATTTTTCCCAAATCGATGATCATCATGGAGTATTATATGTTTTTATAATATGATAAGATTATATTAAATATATTATTTTACTCATAACAAAGGGTTGTATATGATATTTGAAGAATATATTCATGAGGTAATATGTAGAGACTTATTACTTAGACTAGATCTCTAAAGTATATCTCATAGAACGTCATACAATCAGAGATATACATAGGGTTTGATGCTTATTATCAATCCCTATTACCTAACGTTAGCGATATAATTTTCATGAGAACCATAATACTTTGATACCCTACTTACACAAGTCAAAATATGAACTTAGATGACTTTAGGGTGGTTGGTTATGTTGTTGATCATGTCATCAGTTGGAGTACAACCAAGATGGTATTTTTTCACTTTTATGACAAGTGAAGACATATGTCCCTTGATTGAAGAATACTAAGGGAATTTATGTCCCTTATTAGTTGATTAATATATGACACATTTAACTAATTTGATGAGGGGCATGTGATGAGTTCATTTTTTAGATTAATGACACAAGATGTATTCATCGATTTGGTTAGCCTTTTTGGAGTATCAAGAAAAGATAATCTGACTATACTAGATTGACATATTCTATGTCTAGTGGTCACTTTATGTCATGTAAAAAATGATTATACGGGTATATATATGATTAATAGGATATATATAGTGGTTGAAATGTCCATATAGAGATATGATTATGTTTGATGGAGATCACACAAACCCACTTAATCGATTGAGTGGAATTGATGCTTTTCTAGAGGGCACACTTTAATTATATCTATGAAATGTGGATTTTATATTTTTTTCAATGATACTAAGTCCCATAGGGTTATATAGTTAGGCCTCTGAATGAGCATAATGAAACTATATCCAAAATGAGATTTGGAATCATTAATAAAGAGTTTTGAAGTTTTTCACAAATTCCTTGTGGATTTTAGTTCATGTTGGAGATTTTTGAATATACACTAAAATATTTGATGTAATATTTAAATTGATGTGAATTTATCTTCCATGTGTTTTCATTGATAATAAACCATTATGAATGGTTTAAATGTATTGTAAATTTATTGAATGGATTCAATGAATTAATTAAAATGGGAATTTGCATATGTTGATACATTGAATATGGATGACGTGTTTCATTAAATGAAACAAATAAAGGATGGTTATGTAAAGGGATGTGATCCCTAATATTGTGAACCCTAATTGTATGAAAGACTCTCTAAGATCTATTCCTTCTCATAGCTTGTTCGTCACCCTTTTTGAAGAAGCTTTCATCTCTTCAGGTGTATGAGAGTCCTCTAATTGAGATTGGGATTCGTAGGTTGGTGTACCACCTTCGGAAGCATGAGGATTTTTATACTTATACTATGATATTCACCAGGAATATTCTATAAAATTTTGAATATGGATGTTTTTGTAATCTAGGTATACATTTTATTTTCTTTATTTACATTGCACATGTATTCTGTCTAAGATAGATCATATATATATATTTTCTTTCAAAGATAAAAACAACAAGAGAATGGATAAATGTCAATTGTATGTAAAAAAAGTGTGAGGATGGGGTTAAATATTTTATCAAGTTTTCAAAAGAGCATGTAAAATACTCTTCTTAATCATTTGTATGTGTTCATATTATTTTTATCCAATAAAAATTTATCCAAACAAGTTGAATGAACAATTGATTTTTCATGTAATAGATCAAAGTTATAAATATTGGATTAAACATGTGGAAAAAATAAATGTACCTAGTGAATGGGATAATAATAGACTTTATGGATTTTATGATATGATTAAAATAGTAAACAATGATGGAGGTCATATTGAAGAAATGATAATGGAAGTTGAATTTTAACTTCATGACTATAAAAAGTTATTTGAGAAGTTAAAGATTTTTGTAAAGATTCAACTGTATAGTGGTTCTACTAAAAAATAACTTCTTAAGTTGTATTAAAGCTATATAATTTGAAATGTGGAAATAGATATAGTGATTCAATCTTTACAAAACTATTTTCTAAATTTAATGATATGTTACCAGAAGATAATGAGCTTTTTTTTCAAACATATGATGCTAAATTAATGTTATGTTCAATGTGTATGATCACTAAAAGAATAAATTCTTATGAAAATGACCATATATTATTCCATAAGGACTATGAATAACCTAAAAAACTCCCTAAGAGTGGTGTAGATCGATATAATAAAGTTGAATCAAGTCCTTGAAAAGTTTTAAGGTACTTTCCATTCATTCTAATCTTAAGACAACTTTGTAGAAGTGAGGAGGATATAAGGGAATTGATGCGGCATTAAGATACAACAATTTAAGATGGGAAACTTCAACACCCAAAATACTCTCTTTAGTGGAATAATTTAACATCAAGAGTTTTAATAGAAGAATTATTTATTTAAATAATAATTTAATATTAGAAATAATATTTTTAATAAAAAAATTGTAATGAATAATAAATTATGAATTAATAAATTAAATAAATTAAACATCTATAGTTTTAAAAACTTATGTTATAATTATATTCAAGAAATAATATTTGATTAATATTCAAAATTATAAACAAATATATTTTTTCTATGAGGAATTATATTTAAGAGAATAATTTTAATATAAATATAATAAAAATATATTTTTTGAATAAAAAAATAAAAATTTTATTATAAAATTATTTCAAATAATTATATAGAATTACTTATTATGTTAAAAACTACTTTAATATAATATGTTTTTTTGGAACTAATTCATTTTTTATTAATAAATGTTGGTTATAAGTTAACATATAAATTTATAAAAAAAATAATGACAAAGTAATGTTATATATATATTATACTTATATATTTTTTTATGTAGTTGATTTCAAACTTTAAATAATATATAATTTATCTTATTATTATAGAATAAATATAAACTATTTTGTAAATAAAATTTATTTGTGAATATTTAAGTCAATATATTTTATGTATTATGAATATTAATTTCTTTTTAAAATATATATATACGATTTATAATACTAAAGTTCAAATGAATTAAATTAAATTTAAAATTATGAAATTCAATGTAATATATTTTATAAAATGTATGAAATCATAAATATATATGAATTATATTAATTATTATTAAAATTTTATTTGACCTAAATATGAATACAAATTTTATGAATAATAAATAAATTATTATAATAATAATAAATTTTTAAAAAATGAAATGAAAAATGGATAGAATAAAAAGAACGAAAGAAGACAAGAATAGGAAACTGAGAAACAAGTTTGGGGTAGAAATTGGATAAGGGGTTTGGGATCCAGTCGTCGAGCATAGAGGGAGAGGTCAAGCTGTTAGGACTCGAGTCAAGAGGTGCAACAAGGCTTTGGGAGGAATGTTCGGTCGTAGATGCAATGGTTGAGCTCGGGGTAGATATCGGCTACCGACAAGGGTGGATCGGGCATTGTTGAAGGGGTTTGAATTACGGTTAGGGTTTGACTGTGGGAGAGTTTTGGTTATTCTTCATCTTCCTTCTCCTACAAATTAATTTTAGATCTATGTGAGGTAGGCGTTTATCCTTTTTGGGCGACGGAATCTATTTTTTCCAATATATATTAGGTTAACAATGTTTTTCACATCATTTGATTCTTTTGTTCTTCAATCTCTTTATTCATCATTTACAGGTTTGTAGACCATTCAATTTTTATGCCTAATTTGAAAATTGTTCTGTATTAATAGTATTTTTGTCTTGTTTTTTATTCTTCATTTATACTTATTTTTAAAATAGATAAAGTTTGAAGCTTCTTGATGAAGCAAACACAGAACCAAATCTGAATGCATCATAATGTTTTTCAATCAATAATTACATCCGTTGTTTACATCCTATTTTCATTTTTTCTTTATTGTTTTCCTCCTCAATTCATCCTATAAACGTCAACACATATAAAAATATGTATGAATATCTATTGATTTTCATCCAATTATCACATTTGTAATATTTTCATCTGTTCATTTATTGGATTATGCAATTAAAAAACTCACTTGGTTCAGCTTTCTCAAAAAAACATTAAATTGAGACCACTTGGCCTCAATTCCCCTAACAATGTAAATTTATTTTTCTCTAATAGTGGAGTTGTCTATATAAAGCCTTGACTCCTAAACACTTCGAAGGGAAGGGTGCACTCTGCTTAAGGGGGCACTATCTTCTACACCCTTTCTCTTTTAATTTTGGTGTGTCCAGGTTATGGTAGTACTCTTTCTACTTTGCTTTTGGTGTGTCCAATTTATGGAAGTACTCTTTCTTATTTTCTTCTTGTGTGTCCAAGCTATAGTAGTAGTCAGTCCGAACTCATGGTAAGAGAAATTTTTCTTAAATATTTAAAATGTTTTATGCATTTAGAATTTTTATGCACAAAATAGATTTAGTATATATGTATTTTATTTTATAATGATATTTTGAATATTTTTATGTACTTATGATGGTAAGGGATTTTATATATTTTTATCAAAATTATGTTTAAATATTCTATCGTAAGGGATATATTTCAATTATTTTTTTCCAACTTACGATTTTTTATTCTTAAATTAGTAAGTAATTTTTATTTAGTTTGTTTAAAAATAGTTTACGAATGAAACCAAATATTTTTGGTATATGTAATTTCAAATTAGTAAGGGATTATGGAATCAAGAATCAATTATTATTTTATTTTTAAAAATTTTATGACTATGTTAGGGTTTTATTTTCATGGTTTATAATTTTAATTATTAAGAATTATGATTATGATATTCTATTTTTAGAAATCCCTTGGTAAGGGAATTATTATTCTTAAATATCTATATCGATGTTTTCATATTCAAATAGTTTTTTTAAGAAAATATTTTTAATGTTTAAATAATTTTAGTTTGATTCTATGTATGTAACAATATTTCTTTTTTTTACGTTGCTTCAATGTTTAAAGTAGATTATATGTTTAAAGTTTTATTATTGAAAATGACCGGTATATTTTTTTATTTTTTAAATAATTTTTAATCTAGTCTTTAATATGGTGAGGGAAGTGTTTTGAATTTAAATTATTTATATATATTCCAAGAATACCATTATATGTATTAAATTTTATTTAAAACCCTAAGTCGGGGGATTTTTATGAACATTATTCATTTAAAATTTTGTTTGAAAAGTATTTTACATCCAATTATATTAATTTTATTGATAAAAAAATTATTTTGATTGTGTATTTTGATAGTAAGGGTATTATTTTCTATAAAAAATTATAATTCTCTAAGGATATTATTTTATTACAATAGATCATATATTTTAATTTCAATTTGATTTTGAGGTTGTTTTATTTCAAAACTCTGGATTTTGTTAAATTTATTATCATAGACATGTTGCATTGAAATATATATATATATATATATATATATATATGTATATATGTATATATTTATATATGTATATATGTATATATGTATATATGTATATATGTATATATGTATATATGTATATATGTATATATGTATATATGTATATATGTATATATGTATATATGTATATATGTATATATATGTGCAACATTTCATGTTAAAAACCATTTTTTCTGTGGATTTATTTTATAAAATTATTTTGAACATTTAAAGAATATTAACTAGGCTTTTATAAATACAAGGGGTGTTATTAAATTTTCAAAATTATTGTTTTAATAAAAGATTCTTCAATTACAAATATATGTGTATATATAGATATGCATCATTTGTGTTAAAAAATCCTTTCTACATATGAATTTATTTTTATAAAATTATTTTGAATATTTAAAGAATCTTAATTAGGCTTCTATAAATTCCACAGGAGTTATGAAATTTTCAAAATTAAGGTTTAGGTAGTTTTATTTTTAAACAAGTATATTTATATATATATATACACAGATATAAAATTTCATATGAAATGATTTTATTTAAACATGTATGTGTCTATGTAAATATATATATATCACTTTAGGTAAAACTAATTTTATTCTAGTTTCAATAGATACATGTATGTAAATGTAATAATATATGTATCAATTTATGTAAAACTTTTTTTATTTATAATATATATATATGTAAATAAATGTGTGTGTGTTTTTGTTTCCATTTATATAAAATTATTTTTATTATTTATATATATTTTTATGAATAGTTAATCATGTTTTTATTATAATATCAATATATATATATGTATGTATGTATGTATGTATGTATGTAACTTTTTATAAAACTATTATATATATATATATATTTGTGTGTGCATAAGTGTATAAATACATAGATCATTTCATGTGAAATTACTTTTATCATGAAACTTAATTCCTTTTTATGAAAAGGGTATGAAAGTTCATGGTTTTAAAGAATCATTATGATTTTATGATATGAAATACAAGTTACCATGATTTTTAATCCAAGTAATTACACTTAGATGGGATTGGGGGAAAACCTAAACAATTATTGGACTTTGTAGAACTATTTGATGGATATTCCCATATAGCGTTGATTGATCTCATTATAGATTACACGATGGGTATGCCCAGATATCACCCCAATGCATTGGGTAATTTTATAAATCCCATAAGATGCCATGTATGGTTCATGAAAGGTTATCCTAAGAAGGTTATTGTATTAGTGAGTAAACCTAATCCATTGAGGGACTATTTCCACCATGTTATGTTGTATCGAGAGTAAAATGTGACTTTATGGTATGATCCAAGGTGTATTTGGTAATTATTTAGGGATTTTTGAGAGTTTTCAAGAGAAATATTTATTATTTTGTGAATAAAAGAAATGGATTTTCCAAAGGTTCTATATGTTGAAATCTACTAGAAAAAGTGTTTATTTTCAAAAGTACTCATGATTTATATAGTCTATATTATTTAAGTTATAACATGTCTTACTTTCATATTGAATTTCAAACTCTATTTAGCCTTCACATGTTTTTAAATCCATCATTGAGCTTTTATCTCTTATCCCAAGTTTTAAAATATTTTTCACATGTTAATTTCAAGTTCTAATATGGGAAACTTTTCTTGTGGAGTTAGCACGCATGAATCAATTTAATTATTTTATTTTATTTTTGTACATCTTTGATAAATTGTAATTTTTTTGTCTAATTATCCAAAACCTAGACCAGAAAATGTCTTAGAGTGTAAAACTATTTGTGTATTTTTCAGTTGCCTTTTGAAAAAAATAAATGGTGTTTTTATATACTTAATTTATAAGTACAGGTTTGGGGTTTTACAATTGGTATCAGAGCAACGGTCTTGATCATTTTAGAGATTATATGTTTTCATTTGAGAAAAATCTAAGTGGTAGAGTATAGAACTCTAGAAAATCTAGTTTTCCTAATTTTGAAGTTGGAAATTCATAATTTTTTTAAGTCCGACGAATAAATTATGAGGGTGAAATTCTTTTAAGGGGGAAAAATGTAACATCTTAACTTTTAATATATTAATTATTTATTTAAAAAATAATTCAGTATTATAAATAATATTTTTAATAAAAAATTGTAAGGAATAATAAATTATCAACTAAGAAATTAAATAAATTAAAATTTTATAGCTTTCAAATCTTATATTATAATCACTTTCAAGAAATAAGATTTGGTTAATATTTAAAAATTATAAAAAAAATTTATTGTTTTTCTATGTGGTATTATTTTTCAAAGAATAATTTTAATATAAATATATTAAAAATATATTTTTTTAATAGTAAAATCAAAATTTTATTATAAAATTAATTGAAATAATTATATTG
This sequence comes from Viscum album, assembly GCA_963277665.1. Taxonomy (NCBI): domain Eukaryota; kingdom Viridiplantae; phylum Streptophyta; class Magnoliopsida; order Santalales; family Viscaceae; genus Viscum; species Viscum album. The sequence goes on from OY728148.1 coordinate 1,946,969,918, forward strand.
AATTACATATTATGTTAAAAACTGCTTTAATATAATAATTTGTTTTTGGAATTAAATTGTTTTTCATTAATCAATGTTGGTTATAAGTTAACATATAAATTTATAATGATAAAGTTATGATAAATATATATATATACAAATAATATACTTACATATTTTGTTATGTAGCTGATTTCAAACTTTAAATAATATATAAAATATTCTATTGTTATAGAATAAACATAAACTATTTTGTAAATAAAATTTATTTGTGAATATTTAATTCATTATATTTTATGTATTTTGAATATTAATTTATTTTAAATATATATATATATATATATATGATTTATAATACTTAAATTCATAGGAATAAATTTACATTTAAAATTATGAAATTAAAGGTAATATATTTTATAAAATGTATGAATAATAAATATATATCTATTATGTTAATTATTATTAAACTTTTATTTAACCAAAATATGAATAAAAATCGTATGAATAAAAAAATTATCATACTAATAATAATATTTTTATAAAAATAAAATGAAAAAATGGATAAAATAAATAGAAATAAACGATATAAGAATAAAAAACAGAGAAAAACATTTTGGTGAAAAATCAGATAAGGGGTTTGGGATTCGGTTTTCAAGCATAAAGAGAGAGGCCAAGTAGTGATGGATTTAGTCAAGAGGCATAGCAAGGCTTTAGGAATAATGTTCGATTGCGACCACAATTTTCAAGCTCTGTGGAGAGATTTCCCACCGATGAGGGTGGACCGGGTGTTGTCGAAGGGGTTCGAAGCGTGGTTAGGGTTCGACTGCAGTAGAGGTGTGATTGTTCTTTGTCTTCCTACTCCAGAAAATCAATTTCATATCTATTTAAGGTAGGTGTTTGTCATTTTTTGGGGATTGATTTTTTTTTCCAAATCAATCTTGAGTTAACAATGTTTTACACGTTGTTTTTTCTTTTCTTCATCAATATTTCTATTCATAATTTACTTATTTTTGGATCGTTCAGTGTTTATTCCTGATTTGAAAATGGTTTTGGATTAATAGATTTTTTTTGCTTGTTTTTGACTCCTAGTTTATACTTATTTTTTAAATGGATGAAGTCTAGATCTTCTTGAGGAAGCATACATCGAACCAGATCTGAATGAAGTATAATATTTTTCAATCAATAATTACATTAGTTGTTTGCATCCGATTTTCATTTTTTTTCTTTATCATTTTCTTATATGAGTCAGCCTGTAATTGTTGATACATATAAAAATATATATGTATCTTTACTAGTTTTCATCCAATTATCAGTGTTTTAGGATTTTCATATCTTCATTAATGGGATCATGCAATTAAAAAACTCACCCGGTTTATCTTGCATGGCAATCTTTAAACTCAAAACACTTGGTCTCAATTATACTACTTGTATAAATTTATTTTTTTATAGTGAATTCAGTTATATAAATCCTTGATTCTCGAACACTTTAAATGGAAGGGTGCACTCTACATAATAGGGCACTATCTTCTACACCCTTTCTCATTTTCTTCTGGTGTGTCCAAGTTATGGATGTACTCTATATTCTTTTCTTCTGGTGTGTCCAGGTTATGGTAGTACTATTTTTTCTTTTCTTATGGTGTGTATAAGATATGGTAGTAGTCTGTCTAAATTTAAGGTAAGGTAAATTTTCCTTAAATATTTAAAAAAAATTCTGCATTTAAGATTTATATGCAAAAAATAGTTTATTCCATGTGTATTGTATTTTATAATGGTATTTTGATTATTATTATATACTTATGATGGTAAGGTATTGTGTTTATTTTTATAAAAATTATGTTTTAATATTTTGTTGTAAGAGATATATTTCAATTATTTATTTTCAATTTATGATTTTTGATTCTTAAATTATTAAGGGGTTTTTATTTAGTTTGTTTAACAATATTTTATGAATGAAACTAATATTTTTGGAATCTATAATTTCAAATTAGTAATGTATTATAGTATTGAGAATCAATAATGACTTTATTTTCAAAAAATCTATGATGGTGTAAGGGTTTTATTTTCATAGTTTAAAATTTTAATTCTTCATAATTATAATTATGTTATTCTGTTTTTAAGGAACCCTTAGTAATGGAATTATTATTATTAAATATCTACATAAATGTTTTCATATTCAAATAGTTGTTTTATGATATCATTTTTAATATGTAAAGAATTTTATTTCTACTTATATGTATGTAAGTTCATTTCTTTGTATACTTTGCTTCAATGTTTGAAGTGCATTCTATTTTTACAATTTTATTGAACATGGTCAGCATTATTTTTATTGTTTAAATAATTTTTAATTAAGTATTTAAGATGGTAATGAAAGTTTTTTAAATTTCAACTATTTATATATATTCCTATAATTCCAATATATGTATTAAATTTTAATTAGAACCCTTAGAAAGGTGATTTTTATTAACATTATGTATTTAAAATTTTGTATGCAATGTAGTTTCCATCCAACTATATTAATTTTATTAATAAAAAGATTATTTTGATTATTTCTTTTGATAGTAGGGGTTTAATTTTAAAAAAAATTAATTATAATTCTATAAAGGGATTATTTTATTATAATAGATTATATATTTTAATGTTCATATTATTTTGAGATTGATTTATTTCAAAACTATGGATTTTGTTTCATTTATTATTATAGATATGTTGCATTAAAAATATATGTATATATGAATGTATATATATATATATATATATATATATGCAACATTTCATGTTCAAAACAATTTTTGTCTATGGATTTATTTTTATAAAATTAGTTTGAACGTTTAAAGAATCTTAACTAGGCTTTTATAAATACAAGGGGAGTTATTAAATTTTCAAAATTATTATTTTAATAAAACATGTTGAAATTATGAATATATGTATATATATGTGCATCATTCATTTTAAAAAATCCTTTCTACTTATGAATTTTTTTTTATAAAATTATTTTGAATATTTAAATAATCTTAATTAGGATTCTATAAATTCAACAGAAGTTGTGAAAATTTCAATATTAATGTTTAAGTAGTTTTATTTTCAAACAAGTATATGTATATATATAAACACATAAATATAATATTTCCTATGAAATTATTTTATTCAAACAAATATTTGTGTCTCTATGCGTATATATATATCATTTTAGGTAAACCTGATTTTTTACTTTGGTTTTAATAAATACATGTATGTAAATGTAAGTATATATGTATCAATTTATGTAAAACGTTTTTTATTTTTGACCTATATGTATATATATAAATGTGTATATATACATGTCAATTTATGTAAAAGTATTTTTAATATCTATACATATGTCTATGAATATTTCATCATATTTTTATTTTAATATCATTATATATATAAATAATTATATATATATATATCTTCTTATAAAACAGATATATATATATATATATATGTGTGTGTGTATACGTGTATAAATACATATATCATTTCATGCCAAATTAATTTTATCATGACATAATTTCTTTTTATGAAAAGGGTATCAAAGTTTCGGGTTTTTATAACACCCCAAACATTTTATGGTATGTGTCTCTTAAATAATTTCAATTCATTAGATAGACTATATTTCATGAAGCATTGAGTCGCTGGGAAACAACACTTGGTTATTTTCATGAACCATCTCGGGTACCCTGCTAACCTGATAACCAAGCCAGTCCTAACATAACCCGAAGTGTGTTCCTGATCCCCATGGGTTGGAGACAGCACCAGGCATCATAAAACATATAAGTGGGAATGATTTTTTCTACAAGAATATAGAAGAAAAGATAAAATACAGTATTCATGTCAATAGGAAAACTCCACTAGGAATAAATGTACCATAATACAAAGAGGGGTAAAAGCAAAAGTACAACAACCCAAAGTACTAAACAGAAAAATATGCCAATTCCATTGAATTGGGGTGGGTTTATGGAAATTGTTTGATTTAAATTATTGATTTGATGGAAATTTTTTCAATTAAATTGTTTAATTTAATTGTTAAAAGAAATTATAGAAAGGATGGAATTTGTTTTGAATGAATTTAAAACTTGCGAATGTATTAAAATTATTTGATAGAAACCGAGTGGTTTTATCTTGTGAAAAAGGCATGTTTTAAAAAAAACATATTCTAGTTTTAAATGGAAATAAATAGGAATTTTTAAAATGGAATAATGAGATTGATCATATTTTTAAGCAATCTTAAAAGAGTTCTCCCATCATGTAAGAGCACATGCAACCCATAGGTAGTTTGTGAGTTATTTGTATACACTCTACGTTATGACAACATTTTAAAAACATACATGCATCAGGTCACATCTTTGACGGGTTGGTGATGATTATCCTTTGGCTAGTGTCATAGGGACGTTTGTATAAATATTTTTAGGAGTTCACATGGATAGTATGGAATCGTATATTTGGTTAATACTATCATAGCTTTTGGAAGATGACCACGTTGATTGCTTGTTTATTTATATTTGAGATATAAATGTATGCTAATATTTATTTGAACTACTTTGCATGCCTTCAGAATTTATATAAACTATTTGATATAAATATTTTACATAATTCATTGTTTTAGAAATTTTCCATCTCTTGTAAAGTGAAGCATATGCTTTGAATGTATTTTCCATCATTTTAAAAATGTATAGTATGTTTTTTCAAAATATGATTTTGAATTTCCAAACCTATTTATTTTGAAAATTGAAATATTTTATTTAGAAAAATATATATTTGGAATCTGTTATGAAATATTTGGTGGTATCTTACTAGGCTTAGGCTCATACCCTACTTTTTCCTTCGGGTGTTTGTAGATTTTCTTCTTAAAGTCTTGAGAAAAGGGAAGGGATCTCTTGGAGGTGGATCCAGTTATTGAGCTTTAGATGTGGTGAGTTGTGTCCTTAGGGACCTTGGGTATGTTTTCTTATTTATTACTTTGGGTTATAGTACTTTGGATTTAATTCCTCTTTGTATTATGGTACTTTTACCCCCAGTGGAGTTTTCCTATTGATATGAATACTGTCTTTTATCTTTTATTCTGCATTCTAGTGGTTGAAATCATTCCCATGTGTATGTTGTATGATTCATGGTTCTAGTCATCGACCAATGGAGATCAGGAATTCACTTAGGGTTATTTCAATACTAGCTCGGTTATCGGGTTACCAGGTTTCCCAAGTTGGTTTGTGAAAAATTTGTATCAGAGCTAGTTGTTTATCATTTTTCTTGAAGTCGGTATGCATTTTTGAAGTCTTTTCGGGACTTAAAAGGTAGTTACAATTTAGTGTTTGGCCAGCTCTCACTACAATGAACCTTAAGTTTCCATGGGTGGTTAGGGAAATACATCTTATGGATTAGTTCTTGTCTTCTCTCTATTGAGATTTGGATAGAGAGAAATCCAAATCTTTTTTGTCCCTTCTCTTGAGAATATATTCTCTTTCTACTCAGTTTGGGTGTCAAAATAATTTATTCTTTTATCTGATGATGTTGTGTAGCATCATGCCTCCAAGAAGACATGAGAATCATATACAAGAAAAGTCTATTGTTGAACCTCAGTAAGAAAATCATGTTGTTGATCTGAATATAGTTGTGGTGATTATGTACACTATCCAAGCTATGGGATAGGCACTACCTCCAGTTCCCACTCAGACTCCTACTTTGTATCCTCTGGGGGATGTTCTTCATAATCATTCTCAAGATTTACTTCACCAAAATCCACCAGTATTCAGAGGCTCCACTGATTCTCAACATGCTAAGGAATGATTGGGAAACATAGAACATCTTTTTGAGTTCATGGAGATACCAGAAATGATCAGGGTGAAGTGTTCCACCTTCGTGTTGGAGGAACTGAGAAGGAGATGGTGGGAAATGATGGTGATGGTAGGAAAAAACGAGGGCATACAGTGTAAAGACTTCAAGGTTTCTTCACCAATCAGTTCTATCCAGGGTCAATGGTGTTGGCCAAGGCTGTGGAGTTTTCCAAGCTTGATCTAGCTGAAAATATTGTGACCAAGTATTCAAATCTCTTTGTTAAGCTGGTACAGTTTTCACCTGACATAATATCTAATGAGGGGATGAAGGATCAACGGTTCAATTTGGGACTTCGATTAGATATCAATTCTCAGGTATTCTTGGTGAAGCTAACCACTTATGGTAATGTGCTGGATAGGGAGATGATGGCTGAGATGGATTTGGCTGGCAAGTCAGGGTTGAAGGGAGTTCCTTTTTCTCCTAGTGGCAGTGTGGGTTCCTTCAAAGTAAAATGGAAGCGTGATGATAAGCATAGTAGTTCTTGATGTCAGAGTAATTCCATACCTCCTACATCTCTAGTAGGAAGTTCATCAACTTACCATCAGTGTGGAAATCCAGGATATTCTAGGAGGATTTTCACTGAGTAACCTATGAACTATAGCTCTTGTGGATGTTCCAGACACTTATATAGGTTCTCCTATCACTTCTCTACTCCTCATAGTGAGACAAGATCTTCATCTCCTCCTATAACTATGGGGAAATAAAATGCTTCACTGAAAAAGGAGTTCTGGCCACAGGCATCTGGAAAAAATATTCTACAATGGAAGAGTCTCTAGAGGAAACAGAAACAGGTCCAGAAACTGTGAAAGGTACCATTACCATTTATTTATCATTATTTACAAATCTTTTTATATTGGTGCATCTCACTCTTTTATTTCAACCTGTATCGTTAATCTGCTAAATCTTTCTATAGAGAAACTATCTGGTGCAATGGATATTATTACACCCCTTAGAAGAGAGAACAGGGTCTTCATAGTCCTTCCTGTGTCTTCTCTCTATCATATGCCAAACTGGTATGGAGTTTTCTGGTTCTTGATATGAAATCTATTGTCATCATATTCGGGATGGATTCGATCATTTCCAACAAATCCTAAAGTGATTATTATCTTCGATGGGTCTACTTTACTACACCTAGTGGTGTGCCCCTTGTTTTTTAAGGATAATGGGACCCAAGGTCGAACAGAGCCAGACCTTCTTATCCTGAGTTGTAAAAAGTGATATCAGTGTTTTCATTTGACATGGAGTGAGATTCAATGGGTGGTGATCTTCCTCCAGTTGTCACCGAGTTTTCTGATGTGTTAGCTTTGGATTTCTCCGGTCTACCATCAGTGATAGATGTTGATTTTTCTATTTACTTAATTCCTGGTACTCAACAGGTCTTTATCCCCTCTTATCATATGGAACCATATGAGATAAAAGAAATAAAGTCTTGGTTGGGTTATCTTCTTGATAAAGGCTTTATTCGTCCAAGTGTTTCACCTTGGGCAGTGACAATTCTCTTTTCTAAAAAGGCTGATGGTTCTCTTTACCTCTGCGTTGATTGTCGAATGCTTAATTGAGTTATGGTAAAGAACAAATACTTATTTCCAAGGATTGATGATCTGTTTGATCATATGAAAGGGGGGAAGTGGTTTTCAAATATTGACCTTTGATCTAGTTACCATCAGTTGAGGATAAAAGAATATGACATTCAGAAGACTGCCTTTCGGAGCCAGTACGGGCACTTTGAGTACCTTATTATTCCCATTGTCCTAACAAATTCTCCTACAGTTTTCATGATTTCAGAGTGCGATTTATGGATTTTGGAAGTGAAATTCTTGGGACACATGGTGTCTTAACATGGTGTATCAGTTGATCCTGAGATGGTGAAGGTTGTTATGACGTGGGAGAAACCATGCAATGTATTCGATATCGGGAGCTTCTTGGGCTTAGCTAGATATTACCACAGGTTCTTGAAGGAATTATCAAAGTTGGGTTCACTGATGACTGCTCTAACTCAGAATGGGGTAAATTTTTTGTGGAATGATAAATGTTAGAGTTCTTTCATTGAGCTGAAATGTCTGTTGACTACTGTATCAGTGTAAAATCTTCCAGAATCTATGCAGGGCTATGTGGTTTTTCGTGATACATCAGGTTATGGCATGGGTTTTGTTCTTATGCAGGGTGATCATGTATTAGTATTGGATCTCATCTTATTAGAGAACATGAGAAGAATTATCCTACCCACGATCTAGAACTTGCAGTTGTGATGCATGCGCTTAAAATTTAGTGGAAATACCTTTTTGTAGAAAGGTTTACAATGTATTCAGACCACAAAATCCTGAGTTATATCTTCTCTCAAAGAGATTTGAACATTTGGAAGAGTAATTGGTTTGAGTACCTGTAGTCATTAGACTTTGACATCGCCTATACCCTGGGGAAAGGGAATGTCGTTGCTGATGCTTTCAGTAGGAAATTTCTGACCCAGATATTGAGGGAATATTTGGAAGAGTGGAACTTGATGGATCTCTTTTTACAAGTGTATATTAGAGTTTAGGAGGAATGGGACGATGTTTCTTTAGCTAGTGGTATCCTACGGGGCTTATGATAACACCTTAATTTTGCCTTCTGATGTTTGTAGACTTTCTTCTTCTAGGCTTGAGAAAAGGGAAGAGATCTCTTGGAGGTGGATCCAATTATTGAGCTTTGGACATGGTGAGTTATATCCGTAGGGACCTTGGGATTGTTTTACTATTTAGTACTTTGGGTTGTAGTAATTTAGATTTTATACCTATTTTTATTCTAGTACTTTTACTCCCAGTGGAGTTTTCCTATTGACATTTATACTATCTTTTATCTTTGCTTCAGTATTCCTGTGGTAGAAATTGTTCCCACTTGTATGTTGTATAATGTCAGGTGCTAGTCGTCAACCCGTGGGGATTGGAGACTCCCTTTGGGTTATGTGAGGATCGGATTCGTCATTGGGTTAACAGGGTATCTAGGATGGTTCGAGACAGTTATTTATCGGAGATAGTCACAACTTATCCATAAAACTTAAATTTTCCACTTTTTGATTTTGAATTTCGAAAAATGTACATACATGGTTTTGATCAAGGTAATATTTGGAGTCTAATAGAATCAACATAATTTTTGGTGAATAGAAACTTACCCTTATGAATATTAACTTACCCTTATGAATAGTAACCTACCCTTATGAATAGTACTATAACCCTTATAAATGGTAACATTACCCAAGAAAGTATAAATGAAATTTAGGCACCTTAAAAATGAAGGCGAATATTTTATGTGTTGGTATTTTTCGATTAAATGATGATTTTAATCAAAAATTAACTTTCACATATTTAGAAAATTATTTTCAAAAAATGGATTTCATTTTTAGATTTTACACGTCAAAAAATGGTTATGGTGAATTTTTGGGATTTTTCTGAAATACTATAATTTTTTATGAATATTAAAATATGATAATTTACTGTATATATGAATTTTAAGATAAATACGCTATTCATTGCATCATTGCTGATGTAAGAACACTTGGTTCAAACTCACATGAACTTATTACTACTTTTTTCAAGGAATCATCGCTATTTCTTGTCTTAGGGGAAAATAATAAGCTAATGATTAAAATATAAAGAAAACCCTCCTCCCCTCCACTATATAAACCACCCCTCACCCCCTCTTCCTATCACACCACTAAAGCATTAATCCTTGACTAAGTTCTTCCAAATACACTTCCCATGAACTCCCCCCATGTTCGAGACCTTCTGGTCTCACCAAAATGCTAAAAACAAAGGCCTTAAAGTGATTCTCAACGAGGAGTACTCAAGAGGTGAACCTCTCTTCCTTTTCTTTAAACTTCTTTTACAAGTTCCATTCTTTTGTTGCTTTCTCCTCACTTCCCATCATCCAAATTCTATGATAATTTTTGTATTGCACATGAACTAGAATTTTATTATGCTAATGTAATATTTCATCATCATCACTCCCTCCCCCTCCTCTTATACTAAAAATGAAAACACCGACCGATATGTGTTAATTTATCACATTCAAGGATGATGGGTTTTCAATATCTATTACCATCTTCAATTATGGTCATTAAACCACTTTTATGGCTTAAATATATCATTATATATGTAATATATCGTATTTAATGCTCTAGAATCATTTGGTACACTTGGTATTTAATTATAAAACAAAATGAGTTCATGGTGATCAAAAAACCATCAAAATAATCCAAGAATTTAACATTAAAATTTTGTATAATGATTCATCCAATCCCAAAATAAATAAAAAAGGATTTATATGATAATTTTTCCTTCTATATTATCATTAATAACTCATAACATTAATTCTAGATTTCAATTTATATTTTACATGAACTTCTATACTCTTATATAAGCAAACAAGTCATAAAAACTTAGAAAATGTGTACTCCCAAATGATGGAATTGAATCTTTTAACCCATCTAAAAGGACATAAATGAACTTAATAAGAAAATAATAAGTCAATTGAATTTATATAAAAAAATTAATCTGTAATTAATGAATCTAATTTGACTATCCAGGACATTAAGATCAAAGGAAGAACACATTCAGGCATAAGGTAAGGGGTTTCTTATCTCACTTTTATTTTTTGTGAAATTTCCATTTTTTGCACTTATTTATTGTATTTGGTTTATGTTTACTTCAATTTGATATATAATATCATTATTATATTTATATTTATAGTATTTATTATTCACTTTATGTTTATTAACTCGATTGATTACAATGTTGTAAGGGAGTTTGTTTCAATTTCCATTTCATTGTGATTTACTTGGTATTGTGCACCTAATCATGATTATGTGACGTAACTACTGCCCCTTTGAGATAATTTTTCATTTTAAATTATAAATAAATTATATATTCATATACTTGTTACATGGTTATGATTATTATCTTAGTCGTATACCATTTTACATACAGTGTTTATGTGGAATATTGCTTTAACTATGGAAATATTGATGAATCTGTATCCTCTACTCAAAATAGATATTGAAAAAGAATATTGTTCTTATATTAAATCTTCTTTTAAATAATTATTTGTATTTTAAGTGATGGGAGTGGACCGCTATAGCACCTCAATGCATTGACAGGTCTTGTGAGACAAATCAGTTGGCGACAAACCCTTCGAGTTTGTTTCCAAAAAATCACACGGGTTTCTACCCACAAACATAAACCGTCTCAATGGTATAATGGTTCATGTGCCAGATACATGGTGTAAAAATAATAATCATCCTCATTATTCATTATTTATTTATTTATTTCCATGAGATTTAACTATGACAAAATCTATGGATGCATTTTTATTCTCAATTTTTTAATGGTGTGTGTTTTCATCTATTCATCATGACTTATTAGTTGTGTCTAATTTATTATGTTTCACTTATTATTGATTCATGATTCAAATATGTGTATCCCTTATTGATCATTTTATCTCATCCTTATTATTTTTCCTTTCCCTCAATTATTAATAAAATAACCTTGAATAATCATTCAAAGAGGCAGTTTATTTCAGTTTATTATGTATCATGTTGTTTTCTATCTTTCCAATTGTACTATGGGTATCATGTATGTAATATAGTCTTCCAAAAATATTAAAATAATAGGTTCTTTAGGATTTATTTCTTATAATCATGCCAATATAATGAAATAATTAATCGGATCCAAGATTCTGGGTTCAGGGTGTTACAGTTGGTATCAAAGTATGTTTAGCAGCAACCATGGAAACTAGATTTAGGAAACATAGTTTAGAGGAAATGACCCTAAGATATACTTTGAGGATAATCATAGAGTAACATCCTATAATTTTGTTAAGGTAGAGACTATTTGGGTCATCCTAGAAAATACATCCATGTCTGGATACTACAAGTGGATGTTGTTCTGGAATAGATTGACCTAGGAGTAACAACTTTGATAAAGAGTTTCAGGCTTGACCCGGGGTATCCTGGTACATGATAACATGCCTTAATATGCACCTGGTTTGACACTCCCAGGGGATATTCTTAGGATAATTCACATTTTGTTTATAAACCATTATGAAGGATTTAAAAGTAAATAGAAACCATGTTTATGATTATGAGATTATATTTCCATAAATTTTAAAATTATGTTAAGTGTTTGATAGTTAGAAATTATGAACTATGACCTAATTTAGTATATTCCATTGTTTAGTGATGGAGGTAAATGGAATTAATACTCTTGGAAAATGTGGGTATTTCCCCTTAGATCATGTCAACACAGTCAGTGTTGGAGCGGATTAGATCATGACCATATTGGGACAACTTACTCAAGCTGTAACAAATAACCATGATACACCTATATTGAATCATCTCATGTGGCAGAAGACACCATATTTTAATGGGACTACTAATTCGTAGGTATCAGCGAAGTGGATCAAATCCCTTGAAAATATATTTCCAGCCTTAAGATGTAATGAAAATGAAAAGGTAGTATTGGTGATATATTTTATTAAGGGTGATGCTAATCAATGGTGGTCCTTGATCTAGAACACCACTATGGAAGAAGAAATAGAAGATATGGGATGTAGAACTTTTAAGGAAATATTCTTTGAAAAATATTTCCTTTGTGAACAACGAACTGAAATGAATAGTAAATTCCTTACCATAATGAAAATGGAAGAAGAGAGTGTTGCAGAGTATGAAGCCACCTTCACAAGACTAGCCGTATATTCAATAGATTACATACGTGCTTCAGAAGACAATATTGATCATTTATTTTAAGGTATTAAACCAAGTATTTGAAGGGCACTGGCTTCACAAACATTTTCATCATATGATGAAATCATATTAATTTCCATCAAAATAGAGAAGGAATTTTTTAGATCAAATTTGTTCAAGGGAAACCAAGATAAGAAGTGGTATTCTGATAACCATGGAAAAGGTGAAGTACCAAAGAAGAACAAGGGAACAAAGAAATTCCCATTATTCAAGAACTGTGGAAAGAATCATCCAATGAAATGATTGAAAGGAATGGGATTTTGTTATAAGTGTGGAGAAAAGGTTCATTGATCTAATGAATGTAAGGGGAATAAACAAGTCAATGAAGTTCAATGATATAATTGTAGAGATATGGGACACTATGAAAATGAGTGTCCTAAGCACCAAGGAAACTTTCCTTAGAAAAGGCTGCGAGAGCAAGGGAAAGCCTATGTGATTACAACCACATAGGTTGAAGTTTCTAATGATGTGGTGGGAGTTAGTTTAATTATTTTATCAAACTTATCTAATGATTTATTTTATTCTAGATCATCACATTCTTTTATATCTTCCTAGTTTTCCAAGAAAATTATACATTTCCAATTTGATTCAATAAAGGAGTTATTAGTGAAAACACCTAAGGTAAGTATCATTACAACAAAGATGTGTCAGTCAGTCCCATTTGTGATACACAAACGTACTTTAGTTTCTGACATTATCATCATGCCTATGATTGACTTTGATATAATTCTTGGTATGAATTAGATTTCAAATTATAATGTGAAAATATATTTAAAGAATAAATAAGTTATAATTTTTGAGAATTATGTAGAATCCTTTATATTTAGAGTAGAAACATCATCATCTAAATCTTATCCAGATCCACCTTCAGTATCTATTCTAAATGAAATTCTTGGTGAGGAATGGAAAATATCATCTATGGATATTCAAATTGAAGATGTACCAATTGTGCAAGAATACATTGATGTTTTTTCAGAGGATTTACTTGGACATCCTCTAGAGCGGGTACTTGAGTTCTCTATTGATTTAATTCGTAGTGCAAGATCTATATCAAATACTCCTTATAGAATGGCCACTTTGGAATTAGTACAACTCATGAAACAACTAGAGTAATTGAGTGATAAATGATTTATCTGCCCTAGTGTTTCTCCATGGGGAGCCCCTATTCTCTTTATTAAGAAGAAATATGGATCTATGAGGATGTGCATTGACTGTAGGGATATCAATTATATTACGATAAAGAACAAGTATCCTCTTCCTCGCACAGATGATTTATTTGATCAACTTCATAGGGCCCAATATTTTTCAAAGATTTACCTTCAATATATATATCATCAGTTGCGTGTGAGGAAGGAAGATATTACTAAGACAACATTTTGATCCAGGTATAGGCATTACGAGTTTACAGTAATTCCTTTTGTACTGATTATTTCACCTTCAGTTTTCATGGATCTAATGAATAGGGTTTTCAAGGAATATCTTGATGACTTTTTTGAGGTATTTATTGATGATATCATAGTATACTCCAAAAACTATAAATACCATAAGAATCACTTGCATATTGTTTTGAAAAATCTTAGAAGAAATGAATTATATGGGAATTTTATAAATTGTGAATTTTGGCTTCAATCAGTTTCTCTTCTTGTCCATATGGAATTTAGTTGATCCTGTGAAGACAAAGGCAATCAAAGAATGGCCCATGCTAAGGAACATAACCGAGGTATGTAGTTTTATTGGCTTATCAGGTTACTATCGGTGTTTTTTTTAGAATTTTTCCTGATTTTCTAACACGCTAACCAAGGTCACACATAATGGGGTTAAGTTTGTATGGATGAAAGAATGTAAAGAATGATTTGAATAATTGAAAATAATATTGATCAATGCTTCAATCTTGAATCTTTAATTTGGAAATGATGGATTTGTGATATAAAGTGACGCATCAAATAATATACTGGGTTGTTACCTTATAAAAATTGATAAATTTATTGCTTATGCATCCAGGCAGTTGAAGACTCGTGATCAAAATTATCCAACTCATGATGTTGAGTTATCAGCTGTAATATTTTCTCTAAAAATATGGATACACTATCTCTATGGTAGAATATGTGAGATATATATGGATCATAAGAGTTTAAAATAACTTTTTACACCGAAATAACTCAACATGATGCAAAAGAGATAGCTCGAGTTACTCAAAGATTATGATTATTCAATACACTACCACCTAGGAAGGAAAATATGGTGGTAGATTCATTAAATAGGAAAGATCAGGGACTTCTGACCCAAATGAGTATTGATAGAGATCCTATATTCATGGATCTATGAAATATGGATATGGAAATTTTTAAGGAAGGGGAAACATCGTTCCTCCATTAAATGATTGATAAACCATCTTTACTAGAGAAGATAAAAATATCTCAATCTCATTACAATAATCTATAAAAGAAAATTAAGGTAGTTAAGGATAGAAGATTGGAAGACTTCGGGTATGAGGATAGAGTTCTGAAATTTGGGAAGAGGTTATCTGTTCCATCAGTACCTGAGATAAAAAGGAAACTATTAGATAATTCTCAGATCAAATTTCTCTATACACCCTAGTAACACCAAAATGTATAGAGATCTGAAAAAAAATAGGTTGGATAACGTGAAGCGAGAAATTCCTGGATATGTGCCAAGGTGTCAAGTTTTTTAACAAGTAAAGGATGAGAGACAACATCTTAGAGCGGTCATGAAACCAATACCTATTTCTATGTGGAAGAAAAATGAAATTACAATGGAATTTGTCACAAGACTATCGAGGACACCTAGAAAAAATGATTCAATATGGATTATTGTTGATCATCTCACAAAATTGCCACATTTCCTTTCTAAAAGATAGGATTGACCACTTGAGCACCTGGAAAGACTTTATATTAATGAATTTGTGAGAGTTCATGGTGAAACTCTATTGATTTTTTCTGATCAAGATCCCTGATTTACATCAAAATTCTGGAAAAATCTCTAGAAGTCTTTGGATACTGAACTTCATATGAGTACTACTTATCACCCCAAAACTAACAGACAGTCTGAAAGGACTATTAAAACATTGAAAGACATGTTGATATCATTCTCTATTGACTTTCAAGGTATATAGGATCAATACTTGCCTTTGGTGGAATTTTCCTACAATAATAGTTTCCATTCTAGCATTCAAATGGCGCCATATGAAGTATTATATGGTAATAGGTTTCTATCTCCAACTTATTGGGATGAAGTTGGCGATATGAAACTTATAGTCCTAGAACTTATCGAAGAGACAGTTGCAAAGGTAAACAATATTCAGGCCCATATTAAAGTTTTTCAAAGTAGGTAAAATAGTTATGCTGAGAACCAAAGAAAGCATTTTTAATTTTAAGTAGAATATCGTATCTTTGTAAAAGTTTATCCGTGGAAGGGTGTCTTAAGGTTTGGTAAGAAAGGGAAATTGATCCCCAGGTATATCAGACCGTTCGAAATTCTAGAAAGAATTGGACTTGTAACTTACCATTTAGCAATGCCACCAAGTCTCTCCAAAGTTAATAATGTGTTCCACATGTAATTGTTAAAGAAATACATTCCAAACCCAATTCATGTACTCACATATGAATAAATAGATCTGGAATATGATTTTTCATACTGTGAAGAGCCTATCGAGATTCTTAATACAAGGAAGTAGGAATTGAGAAATTATACAACTCGACTAGAAAAGGTTCTTTAGAGAAACCATAAAATGGAGGAAGCAATGTGGGAACTTGATCATGTTATAAAGAAGAACCACCCATATCTTTTTAAATGGATTTATATGTGAAAAATTTCAAGGATAAAATTTCTGAAGGTGGGAAGAATATAACACCCCAAAAAATTTATAATATATATCTCTTAAATACTTTAAATTCATTAGATAGACCATATTAAATGAAGAACTTAGTCTCTGTTAAAAATACTTGGTTATTTGTAGGAGATATTCATAACCTAGACATTAAACTTAAATTTTCCACATCTGTGTTTTGAATTTTGAAAAACGGACATACACGGCTGTGATCAAGGTAATATTTGGAGTCTGGTAGAATCAACTTAATTTTTGGTGAACAGTAACTTACCCTTATCAATAGTATTGTGACCCCTATAAATGGTAACCTTACCCATGAAAGTATAAATAAAATTTAGGCACCTTAAAAATGAAGGTGAATATTTTAAGTGTTGGTATTTTTCGATTAAATGATGATTTTAAGAAAAAAATTAAATTTCTCATATTTAGAAAATTATTATCAAAAAATGGAGTTCATTTTTTAATTTAACACGTCGAAAAATGGTCACGGTGATTTTTTTGGATTTTTCTGAAATGCTAGAATTTTTTATGAATAGTAAAATATGATAATTTATCGTATATAAACATTTTAAGATAAATATACTATTCCTTGCATCATTTTTTATGTAAGAACATGTGTTTCAAACTCACATGCACTTATTACTATTTTTTGTTATGGAATAATCACTATTTCTTGTCTTAGGTAAAAATAATAAACGAATAATTAAAATATTAAGAAAACTCTTCACCCCTCCACTATATAAACCACCCCTCACCCACACTTCCTCTCACACCACTCAAGCTTTGAGCCTTGTATAAGTTCTATGAAATACAATTACCAATCCCTCCCCCCAAGTCCAAGACCTGACTGTCTAACAAAAATTCCAAAACCAAAGGCCTTAAGGAGATTATCAAGGTATAGTACTTAAGAGGTGAACCTCTCTTCCTTTTTCTATCAACTTCTTTTACAAGTTCCATTATTTAATTTCTCTCTCCTAACCTCCCCTCATCCAAATTATATGATAATTATAGTACCTTATATGAACTATAATTTTAATATTCTAATTGAATATTTCATCATCGCCACTCCCCCCCCCCCCCTCTTATACTAAAAACGAAAACACTGTTCGATATGTGTTAATTTATCACATTCAAGGTAAACGGGTTTTCAATTTCTATTACCATATTCAATTTTGGTCATGAAAAAAAATTTAAGGTTGAAAAAGATCATTATATATGTTATATATCCTATTTAATGTTATGGAATCATTTTTTACACATGGTATTTAATTATAAAACAAAATGAGTTCGGGGTGATCAAAAAACCATCAAAATAATCCAAGTGTTTATCATTAAAATTTTGTATAAGGATTCATCCTCACCCAAAATAACCAAATGATTTATATGATCATTTTACCTTATGTATGATCATTAATAACTCATAACTTCAATTATAGATTTTTATATCTATTTTACACGAACTTCTATACTCTTATACAAGAAAATTGATCATAAAAACTAAGAAAACATGTACTCTCAAATGATGAAATTGAATATCTTAACCCATATAAAAGTACATAAATGAACTTAATGAGTAAATAATAAGTCAATTACATTTATATAAGTTTATGTAATTTTTAATTAATGAATCTAATTTTAATATCTAGGATATTAAGATCAAAGGAAGAACACATCCAGGCATAAGGTAATGGGTTTCTTATCTCACTTTTATTTTCATAATATTTCCATTGTTCTCCACTTATTTCTTATATCTGGTGTATTTTTACTTCCATTTGATATATAATATCATGATTATATTTATATTTATGGTATTTAGTGGTTCACTTCATGATTATTAACTTTATTGATTACAATGTTGTAAGGGATTTTGTTTCAATTTCCATTTCATTGTGATTTACTTGGTATTGTGCACCTAATCATGCCTATGTGGTGTAAATACTACCCCTTTGAGATAATTTTAAATTTTAAATTTTAATTAAATTATATATCCATATACTTGTAACATGTATATTATTATTTTCTTAGTCGTATACCATTTTACATATGGTGTTTATGTGGAATGTTGCTTTAACTCTAGAAATATTGATGAATTTGTATCCTCTACTCAACACAAATATTGAAAAGGCATATTATTATTATATTAAATCCTTTTAAAAATAATTATTTAGATTTTTAGTGAGGGTCATGGCCCTCTATAGTCCCTATATGCGTCGATAGGTCTCATGAGACAAATCAGTTGGCGACAAACCCTTCAAGTTTATTTCCAAAAAATCAGACGGGTTTCTACCCCCAGACTTAAACTGTCCCAATAAAATAATGGTTCATGTTCCAGATACATTATGTCCAAATAATAATCATCATCTTTATTTAGTATTCGGGTATTTATTTCCACGAGGTTTTCACTATGAAAAAATCTATGGATGCATTTTTATTCTCAGCTTATTGATGGAATGTGTTTTCATTTATTCACCATGTCTTATTAGTAGTGTCTAATTGATTATGTTTCACTTATTATTGATTCATTATTCCACTATGTGTAATTCTTACTAAGAATTTAAGATCTCATTTATTATGTTTCCTTTACCCGGGTTATGAAGAAGACAACCTTGAATAAGCTTTCAAGGAGGCAGTTTATTTCAGTTTATTATGTATCATGTTGTTTTCAATCTTTACAAATGTATTATGGGTATCATGTATGTAATATATTCTTCTAAAACTGATAAACTAACCATTAATTTAGGATTTATTTCTTATAATCATGCCAATATAATGAAATAATGCACTGGCTCTGGGCTTTTGGGTTCGGGGTGTTACAGTTTTAAAAAATATTTATGGTTTTCTGATATGAAATACAAGTTACCATGTTTTTTAATCCAAATAATTTCACTTAGATGGGATGGAGAGTAAACCCAAACCCTTATAGGACTTTTTCAAACTATGTGATGGGTGCATCCAGATAGTGTTGAGTGATCCTATTATATCTTACATGATGGGTGCACCCAAATAGCACCCCAATGCATTTAGTAATGTTTTAAATCTCATGAGATGTCATGTATAGTGCATGGGAGGTTATCTTAAGCACATTATGGGATTAGGGAGTAAACATAATCCATCAAGGGACTATGTCCACCATTTCTTTTGTCTCTAAAGTAAACCATGACTCTATTTTATGATCCAAGGTGCCTTTAGTAATTATTTATGGAGGCTTGAGAGTTTTTAAGAAAAATATTTTTCATTTTTTGTCTTAATGAAATGGATTTTCCAAATGTTATATATGTTGAAATCCATTGGAAAAAGTATTTATTTTAAAAAATTACTCTTGATTTCTATGGTCTGTATTATCAAACTTATAATATGTTTTATTTTTATATTGAATTGAAATCTCCATTTAGTATTCACATGTTTTGAAACCTCTCACTGAGTTTTGTTAATTCACAAGTCAATTAGAAGTTCTAAGATGGGAAACTTCACTTGTAGAGTTATCACACATGAAGAGATTTAGTTATTTTATTTTATTTTATTTTCTATAGCATTTATAAATTGTAATGATTTTGTCTAATTATCCAAAACCTAGACTGAAAAAGGTCCTGGAGTGTAAAATTTTATATGTATTTTCTAGTTGTCTTTATAAAAAAATACACAACATTTTTATGTGCTGAATGATAATGCGTGAGTTTAAGGATTTAAAGTTGGTTTTAATGGGACATTTTAGAAAATTTTAGAGATTAGACAATGTCATTTGAGGGATATAAAATTGGAGAGTATATAAATCTATAAAAATAGTTTTTCCTAATTTTGAAGATGGAAATTTTGAATTTTCATAAGTTCAACGAATGAATTACGGGGGTGTAATTTTTTTAACTGGGGAAGTGTGACGTTTCATACCCGGATACCACTTAATAGGTGCCCGAATCCTAGTAGGCCACATGTCCTTAAGCGAATCTCCTCAATTTCTAGTAGCTGCAAACTAGTAACGAGGGCCTAGGGTGTGTCCGTGGGGAGACTATTACCTCATTACCAAAGTGTAGCATAGCGGATGAATATAAACAGAGGTAAATAGTGAAATAAATATAAGTAAATATAAGGTAGAATGGAAAATAGATACAACAAAAATGATAACTGAAATAACTAGAATGAAATACAAGCATAAAATAGTTTATGATGATATGCCATGTATCTAGAAAATAGGAAAACATGGATATAAGACAGCAGAAATAACATGTTTCACAAAGTATAAATGAAATCAAATACTATCAAAAGAATCCCAAGCTCTAGATTGGTCATTTTCTATCAAGATCCATCCTAAATAGTAAGAAATCAAGTTTTTGAAGTCATATGCTTCCCTTTGTCAACACATGAAACCATGTAATCTACTCTAGGTACCAAAGGGTGCCCAGATAGGGTGTGAAATAAATGTTAGTGGGCCACCACCAATGGTGTCTATAACATTCAACCCCTATAGTGTAAATGTAACAGTGTTCAATCATATATATATATAAATTAAATTAGTACAATGTAATTAAATACAAAATTACCTTCTTTATCCCTCATCTAGTGTCTGAACATGTAACCAATTCATTATTTAATTGTTACAAGATTATAATATGCCACATTATGAGAATAGTGTAGGTTATAAGTTGTAACAAGGAAACTAGTAAAGATATTTAATAATGAAGTTCCAAGGTAATAACCAAGGAAATGTAGACCTCAAGGGTTTCCAACTCAGTAATAATTATATCCTTGCATGGGGTAAGAGTGTAATCCAAGGAGCATAGATCAAGGAATTCCACAATGATATGTCTGCTCAGTCCAAGGAGTTATTCCAAGTTAAAATGTGGATAAGCAATGAGTGGACCCTTGGGCTTTAACTATGGAATCTACTTGTCAATTTTGGATCCAGGGAGTGTATGAAAGGCATCCTGTAATAATATTTAAGGGATCCTATGGTGTCATACCGGGCATCCAAGGAATAGACAAGGATTAGGATCTAGGTGGATCTCAACCTAAGAAAGTTATATCATTGAATTAGAATGGGTTTCCTAAGTTCTCAAGGAATTCCTCGATAAGAATTCAAGGTGATCTTGAGTCAGTCCATTCCTATTTAATTATTAATTTATGTAATATATCATTTGTTTCAATCCTTTCTTTTCATTAGTGTGATAAATTGAAGTAGTATACAACCTTTTAATCATGTCATAATTAATCAATAATTCCATTTGGTTCAAGCCTTGACTTTCATTAGTTTGATAAGGCCAAGTAGCATGAAACCTTTTTTAATTCCATTTAAATAATATTTAATAATTAAGGTTTATTCCACTATGTTCCATTAATGTGGTAAGGGGTGTTACAGACATGAAACCTATTAATCATTCCCATTTAATCTAGTCAAGTAATACACTTAATATACATGCCAATTTCCCTTTCATATTTAATTATCAATTTTAATCACTTAACTTAGGTGTGTTAAGTGGTGAGAATACATGGTACTTGACATTATGAAATTCACAATATAAATCAATCCATTTAATATAGAAAATATTTCCCTTAAAAGGGTAGAGACAAGTCACACCCGAATGGTGGCCCAAACATATCAAATACTAAAAACCCAATTATTCCATAACATCCAACATGGGATGGATGGAGTTGTAGGAATAACCACCAATAATTAATCACATATGTGGAAAGATAATAACTATATGGTTATAATGATAATAATCATGTCATATGAATTCTTTAAATGGCACACGTTGAAATCAGTGGGCCCCACACGACAATTCCAAAATCAATGAATGTGAGGGATGAGTTATATACCACCCACATTAGGGTTGAAAGACTATCCTCCTCTAGTATCAGTCCTTTATTTGGATTGTATTGGAATATATCTAAGAAAATAGGAAAAATGCTCACACCTCGATAACTAAGTCGAGAGAAAAAAGAGAAGAAAAAGGCTTAAACGGACTCAAGTACTTAATGTTGCGCATCCAATGTGATGAATGGAAGGTCGAACGGATCTCAGATGAAGTATCTATCTTGATTCCTATCTTAGGTATTCGAAAATATCCAATTTGAGAGAGAAATAGGTTAATCTTGTAAGAAATCATATTACAAGGAAGAAGGAGGGTTAATAGATCACTACGGGAAAATTTATAAAATTTCCCAGAAAAATAGCATGTGCACAGTTTTTCTTTATGGTTTGAAAAATCATGAACAACCCATATATGGTTACCTAGGAAGAAGGGGAACTTGCACGGTTAGGCTGCATGGTTGTGCGTAAACCGTGTGATATGGTTCTGTTCGAAAATTTCAATCTACACGGTTAGCTAAACCATGTGGTAACCATGCAACATGGCCAGTTTCCCCAAAAAGATGGTTTCCAGACTCTGAACTTGCCCCAGACACCCTTCATACATTTTCTAACTCATTAATAATCCATATTAGGTCCAAAGTAAATATTTAGACTGAAATTTAAAGGACCCATACCTGAGTAAAGAACTGGGTTCTTATAGTCTTCCCCCTTTAAAAGAACTTGTCCCCGACTTCACCTTCTAAGGGTGGAGAAACAATATTTGGGAAAAAATACACACATTGGGCAGGTACGTCAGCCTCCAACTCCCAAGTATCATCATGCATGCGGTCGTGCTACCATAGCACCCATACAAGAGGGAAATACCACCCTCGAAGAGCCTTTGTGCTCTGGTCAACAATGCATATTGGATACTCCTCAAAGGTAGCATCAGAATCTAACTCAACTTCCTCAGGATCAAAAGTATGAGATGAATCAGAATGATACTAGCAAAGTTGTGATATTTGGAAGACCTTGTGCATGGAACAGTACCTATGAGGTAGTGGAAACTGATAGGCTACCATCCCAACTCTCTCTAGATTCTCAAATGGCCCTACGTAATGAGGATACATCCTTCCCTACTTTCGTAACCATCTATGCCCTAGCCTGGGCGATACCCAAATAAAAACAAAATTCACGACCTTGAACTCAAGAGGTCGTCGATGGCGATCAATGTAAGATGTTTTCTAGACTGAGTAGCATTCATACACATTTCGATCAGCTAAACCTGCTCTGAAGTCTCCTAAACAAGACAAGGACCTAGAAGGGATGCCTCACCTACCTCTAGCCAGCATAGGGGTGAACTACATAGACAGTAATATAAGTCCTCAAACGGAGCCATATGAATTTTCTCCTGAAATATTTTATTATAGATTAACTCAATGAA
This sequence comes from Viscum album, assembly GCA_963277665.1. Lineage (NCBI taxonomy): Eukaryota > Viridiplantae > Streptophyta > Magnoliopsida > Santalales > Viscaceae > Viscum > Viscum album. The sequence goes on from OY728148.1 coordinate 1,946,993,598, forward strand.
AGGGATATGTTTTTTCCAAGAACCTCCAAAATCAAGGAGACATGCTCGGAGCATATCCTATAGAACCTATATTTTTTGTTTTGATTATCCATCGGTCTGAGGATGAAAATTTGTGCTGAAAAGCACATGTGTTCCCATAGCCTTTTTCAAAACCTTCCAGAACACTGAAGTGAAACGAGCATCCCTATCTGAAATGATAGTACGAGGGACCCTATGGAGTCATATGATTTCACGGACATACAATTTTCCCAGAACATCCACTGAGAAAGTCTCTCACATTAGAATGAAGTGGGATACTTTCATCATTTTTTCAGTTAAAACACATACAGCATCGCTACCTCTAGGTGACCGAGGTAAACTGACTAAAATTTTTATATCAACATCTTTCCATTTCTATTTCATGACTAAAAGCGGTTGTAACAAGACTACAGGTCTCTGGTGTTCTTCCTTCACCTGCTGATAGGAGGAACACATAGTGATAAAGCTTGATATCTAACATTTCATCCCAGTCTACCAATAATGATGTCTCATATCTCAATACATCTTGGAGATTCCTAGATGAACTACCCAATGAGAAGTATGGGAATCTTTTATCAAATCCTTTGTCATATTTTTAGGTACCCTCACACGTACAGGAATAAACAAGATTTCATCTCTATCTATTGACCAATCCGGAGGTAGGTTATCTCCTGATATACTCTAATAGAGAACCAAACCTTCAGGATCTAAAAATTGTATATCGTTCACCTTCTCAAGGAGGGAAGAGGTAACTATCAAGGATGGGAGGTAAGACTGCTCGTGAATGTCATGGAACTCTAGATGCATCTTAGAAAAGAGGGTCATTAACTTCCATTCATCACTGGTTTCCCATATGTTTTGTGTCGGAGTTTTTCAAATCAGTGCATCTGCAACTACATTTTCCTTCCCAGGCATATAGGCAAGCTCAAAATCAAAGGATTATAGATATTTGACCCAAATATGTTGTCTTAGGTTCAATTCATGCCAATAAAAGATATATTTTAGGATCTTGGGGTTCGTGTACACCACAAAGCGCTCACCCAAAAGATAGTGTCTCCAGTAATGTAAGGCATGTATAATTACTGCTATCTCAAGGTCATACATCGGGTAGTTTCTCTCATGAAGACTAAACTACCGAGATCCATATGTAATGACTCTATCTTTCGGCATCATCAGTGCTCCTAGGTCGATGCCTAATGTGTCATAGAAGATGGTATAACCTACACCTGTATTGGGAAGAATTATAATAAGTGTTGAGACAATCCCCCCTAACACCTTTAGGTCTTGAGAGGCTTTCTCACTTGTTTCTAACCAAAGTAACTTGACACCCTTCTTTGTAAGATCAGTAATAGGTTAAAAAAGGCAGGAAAAGTATGGTATGAAACACTTGTAATATCCATACAACTCCAAGAAAATATGTATATCAAACATGTTCTTGGGATTCTCCCAATAAAATATAACACTAACCTTTTATGGGTCAATAGATACTCCTGATCTGATATTATATAACCCAAGAAGTGGACTTTGTTGATCTAGAAGTGGCACTTAGTAATCATGTAATAAAAGTGATGTTCTCTCAGTGTACTCAGAATGATCTCAAGATGTTATGCATGGTCTCTATGAGTGTGAGAATACAGTAAGATGTCATCCACAAAGACCATGACAAAAGAATCCAAATAGGGGTGGAACACCCTATTCATCAGATCCATGAAAATAGAGGGTTCATCTGTAATACCGAACAACATAACAAGGTACTCATACAGACTATACCTGCTATGGAAAGTTGTATGAGGTATGTCTGATGGTCTGACTCGTACCAAATGATAACCAGGTCTCAGGTCAATCTTATAGAAGACCCTCTCTCCCCATAGATGGTCAAAGATATCATCTATTCAAGTTAGTGGATATTGGTTCTTGGTCGTAATCTAGTTCAACCTTCTATAATCCATGCATAGATGTAAGATTTCATCTTACTTATTTAAAAAAAGTATGGACGAACCCCAAGAGGATGTATTGGGTCATACCAAACATTCGACCTCTAAATACTCTAACTGTTTCTTGATCTCTTGAAGTTATATAAGTGTCATCCTGCACGGAGGGATGGACACTTGAGATACTCCCAAAACAAGCTTGATTGTGAACTCTACCTCTCTCTCAAGGGGTAAGCCAAAAAAATCATCAGTAAAGACATCCCTCAAATGATCCACTACTAGAGGGAAATCAACTATTCATAAACCCCGATTCTCCATGAAGATATTTATAATATGGGTGGTCACCCCACCTATCCCATGATGATCTAGTCTAGTTCTACCATCCTGTACATCCCACTCACCCTTATGAAGATAACGGTTGCCCTATGGTGACATAAACAGTACTTTGCGGTGATATAAGTCAAAAAAAGCATGATAGTGAACCAACCAGTACATCCCAAAAATGAAATTAAATCCTATAACCTTAATAATGAAGAGGTTTCATAAGAAAAGGTAACATCCTACCTCAAGGGGACAGTCCCTACACTAGCGTATACACTCTATTCATACACCTAAAGGCATATCTAGGGTCATTACACCATAGTGATATTGTGTCTTCAGTTCGAGACTCTCCATGATAGATACAGAGATAAAAGATTTTGAATCACCTATATCAAATAAAGAAGACTCTATTATTGATTCCAAAATAATTGTACCTTGTACTATAGATGGTCCTGCAACCTGATCCTTGGGTATTTGTTGTAATTCATGCAACTGGCTTGATCCATGACCCTGTGCAACAGTCGGACTACCACGATCATAACTTCTCTGTAGGCGTTGCTGGTGATCATGGTTCTAGCTACCACAACCATAAACTCATCCTCATCGAGTCCTACTAGTTTTATTCCAACTCCCTACCTAACGTAGTGTAAAAGAACTCTCTCCTGAAGGTGGATATGGTGTGGATCCATTTCCAATCAAAGATGTTGGAAAGGTCCTACATAAACACTGAAGATTCCCATACAACCATAATCCCAGTATTACATTGGGTCTCTATCACATTGAGGCTTCTTATGCCCCTATCATCCACACTGATGAAACTCTATAGAGCTATTGAAATAGGCACTCTATTTTTCATTTCCTTGACGAGAAACCTAGAGAGAACTTTTCCTGCCATCAGAAGAAATACTGGCCAAACGCAACATTGGTCCTTTATGCCTTGTATTATTTTCATCCCTCAAGTTATGCTTAGTGATAAGATCCTAATTGACTGTTGCAGAAAAGTTAGTTAGGTGAAAGACATCCACCTACCTACAGATGGTGTACTAGAGCCCATCCCCAAAGCATATAGCATGGGAAATCTCATCACTAGCTAGAAGCAGTGAAAAGCACTACAACTCTGTGAAACGCACTAAATATTCCATAATTGACATAAAACCCTATTCAAGATGAATAAACACTCTAACTCTGTTATCTCTCATCATCTGAGGAAATAACTGATCATAGAAGGTTTTAGTAAATCAACCCATAACATGCCCTGATGACTACCAGCTGGGGTAACCACATACCCCCAATGCTTGGACGTGTCCTGAAGCATGTAAGTTGGAAGTTTGACCCTCTTCTCTAGAGCCATCTCTAGATGCTCAAAGATAGATAGGGTGGATTCTATCCAAGTCTCATCCTGTGGACTGCCATCCCCTGAAAAAGTCAGAGGATGTTGCTGCTGGAACTCATGAGTCAGATCATCCATTGTAGGTGCAATCCAGGGAGAACCATGCATGGAATGAATTAGAAGTATGAAACTATCACGAACTTGAGAATCAATACCTAGATCAGGTATAACAAGTGGTTCCTCAAGTGTCACTCCTAGAGATAAGAGTTTCATCTCAAGGCCCACCACATTTGAAGAATGGTTGTCGCCACCCTCCTAGATTACGATACAAGGACGTCGTGGTGGCATTGGTCAACAAATTTTAAGCACACACCTCAGAACAAGATTAAGGAGAAAGATAGCATCACAAGAAAAATCTAAACATACGAAAACTCACTACCCAAGGCATACAACCCCAACTACCCACTAATATGGCCAGGTATCAGTAAGTGCTCAAGTATAAGTTTCATTTCATTTTTCAGTTAATTTCTAGGAACACTCCTTTACCTTTCATAAACATGAAAAGGTGGGATAAGAATGTGAAACCAATTTATTTTATATTTTATGATTCACTTTATAATGGATATCCTTTTCCGGTGAATCAGTTCCCATACACTTATCATTAGAAACGATACCCATTTATTTATAGCATAATGGCTCGACTCGATAAATTAATCATCCCAACACATGAGGGCCAATACACCTCATGAATTGAGACAGGAAATCAATCAATAACAACTAATATTAATACAATAATAAGATAACTATCACAACATCATTCAATAATCCCGAGAATATCAAGCAACGTAAAGCAGTGAAATACACCTATATGGCATGGAAATATTCATGAAATTAAAATTCTAGGTGCCTATAATGATGAATGAGTTATGCTCTTGCCCTCATATCATCGGGCCAAGGATAAAATAGATTCTCAATCAGAATAATAATCAAAAACACCCCACAGCATGTGCATCACCCAATGGTGAAATAATTTTAACGGTAATAGGCAAAAAACAATAATTATAATTTAGGTAACTCAACTTTTACCCTGAACATGGGTTTGCGACACCCAAGAACAGCTTATGACCAAGTCCCAAGAATTACAAATCTCCAATATATTGTCTCCAAATAGGAAATAAAAAAAGAGACTCCTCTGATATCACTTAGGGATATCTCCGACCCAGATGCCACTTAATAGGTGCCCCAAGCCCAGTGGGCCACATGGCCTCAAGAGAATCTCCCTGAATTCCAAAGGTTTCCAACTAGTAGTGAGGGCCTAGGGTGTGTCCATGGGGATACTATGCCCTCATTACCAAAGTGTTGCATAGTGGATGAATATAAATAGAGGTAAATAGTGTAATAAATATAATTAAATATAAATCACAGTGGAAAATAGAGAAAATAGTAACAATAACTGAAATAACTGGAATAATATACAATCATACAACAACTAATGATAATATGTCACGTATCTAGAAAAATGGAAAACATTGATACAAGATAGTAGTCGTAACATGTTTCACAAATTATAGAGGAAATCAAAGACTATTCCAAGAATCCAGAGTTTCGGCTCGGTCATCTACTATTAAGATCTATCATAAACAGTAAACAATAAAGTGTTTGAGGCTCTATGTTTCCATTTGTCAACACCTGCAGCCATGTAGTCTACTTTGAGTACCAAAGGGTGCCTAGATAGGGTGTGAGATAAATCTCAGTGGTCCATCACCGATGGTGTTTATAACATCTGGCATGTGTAATGGAAATGTAACAGTGCACAAGCATGCATTTATATAAAGTAAAGCAGTACAATGTAACTAAATCTCCAAGTACTTAATTCATCCCTCAACTAGTGTCTGAACATGTAACCAATTCATTATTTTCTTATTACAAGTTTATAATATGTCACATCATGATAATATCATAGGTTCCAAGTTGTAAAAAGGCAACCAGTAATGATATTTAATAATGAAGTTCCAAGGTAACAACTAAGGAAACTGAGACCTCATGGGTCGCCAAATTAGTAATAATTGTAGCCTGGCATGGGTTAAGAGTGTAATACAAGGAGAATAGCCCAAGTAATTCCACAATGAGATGCCTACCAAGTCTAATGAGTTCTTCCAAGGTAAATGGGGCTAAGAAATGACTGGGCCTGATGGGATTTAACCATGGCACCTACTTGTGAATACTGGATCCAAGGAGTGCATCCAAGGCATCCAGTAATAAAATTTAAGGGATCCTGTAGTGTAATGATGAGAATCCAAATAATATACAAGGATTAGGATTTATGTGGGTATCAAACTAAGAAAGTTGTATCCTTGAATCAGAATGGGGTTCCCGAGTGCTCAAGGCATTCCCTGATAAGAATCAAAAGCTAGATCGAGTCAGTCCATTCAGTTATACTTATGAATTCATGTAATATTTCATTTGGTTCAAGCCTTGCCTTTCATTTCATTGATAAGTTAAAGTAGTATAAAACCTTTTAATCAATTCATAATTAATCAATAAGTCCATCTGGTTCAAATATTTCTTTTCATTAGTGTGATAAGGCCAAGTATCATACAACCCTTATTAATTTCATTTAAATCATATTCAATAATTAAGGTTCATTATGTTACCTTCCATTAATATGGTAACATGTTCTATAACATGAAACCTAATAACATTCCCACTTAATCTAGTCAAGTCAGATTCTTAATATACTTTCCAATTTCCCTTTCACATTTAATTATCAATTTGAAGCACTTACCTTAGGCGGGTAAAGTGTTAAGAATACATGGTAATTTACATTATAAAATTCACAATATAAATCATGCCATTTAATATAGAAAAGTTTACCCTTAGAACAGTCAATCCAAGTCACACCCGAACGGTGGCACAAACATATCAAATACTAAAACCCCAATTATGGCATAACATCCTACATGGGATGGATGGAGTTGTAGGAATAACCACCAAAAATTAATCACATATATGGAAAGAGAATAATTATATGATTATAATCATGGCATATAAATTTTATAAACGGTACCTGGTGAAATTAGTGGGGCCCACAAGACAATTCCAAAATCAATAAACTTGAGGGATGATTTTTAGACCACCCACCTTAGGGTTTTACAACTCTCCTCCTCTGTTATCAGCCCTTGATATGGCTCAGATTAGATTATATCTAATGAAAGAAGAAAAACTCTCACACCTTGATAACATGGTCGAGAGAAAATGAGAAGGAGAAAGGATTAAACGGACTCAAGTACTTACCATTGTGCATCCAACTTGATGAACAGTGGCTCCAAAGGATCCCAGATGAAGGAGATATCTTGATTCCTACCTTAGGTTATCAAAAATCTCTAATTTGAGATAGAAATAGGTTAATCCCATAAGAATTCATATTAGAATAAATAAGGATAATTATTAGATCATTAAGGGGAAATTTGTAAAATTACCATGAAAAATAGACTATGCACAGTTTCTCTGTATGGTTTGACAAACCGTTTGAAAACAATGCATGGTTACCTAGGAAAAAGGGACGCATGAATGGTTAGGTTGCACGTCTGTGCGCAAAACTTGTGATATGGTTCTGTAAGAAAATTTCCATCTGCACTATTATACAAACTGTGCCCTAACCATGTGCTAACCGTGCGACAAAGCCAGTTTCCCCAAAAAGATGGGTTTCGGGCTCTGAACATGCCTCGGACACCCTTGAGACCTATTCTAATCCATTAGGAATCCATATTAGGTCCAAAGTAAATATTTATACTGAAATTTAAAGGATCTATACCTAAGAAAAAAACTGAGTTCTTACTGGAAGAATGTAACATCCTAAGATTTTATAGACGAATTATTTATTTAAACAATAATTCAATATTATAAATAATATTTTTAATAAATAAATTAATGAATAATAAATTATCAATTAAGAAATTAAATAAATTAAAAATCTATAATTTTAAAATCTTATGTTATAATTATTTTCAAGAAATAAGATGAGATTAATATTCAAAATTATAAATAAATATTGTTTTCTTATGTGGTATTATTTTCAAAAGAATAATTTTAATATAAATATATAAAAATATGTGTTTTGAATAAAAAAATCAATATTTTATTATAAAATTATTTCAAATAATTATATTAAATTACTTATTATGTTAAAAACTACTTTAATATAATAAGTTGTTTTTGGAATTAAATTATTTTTCATTAATCAATATTGGTTATAAGTTAACAAATAAATTTACAAGAAAAAATAATGATAAAGTTATGTTAAATATATATATATATAAAGAATATACTTACATATTTTTTATATAGTTGATTTCAAAATTTATATAATATATAAACTATTTTATTATTATAGAATAAATATAAAATATTTTGTAATTAAAATTTATTTTTAAATATTTATGTGCATATATTTTATGTATTTTAAATTTTAATTTATTTTAAAAATATATATATATATATAAATGATTTATAATACTTAAATTCATATAAATCAAATTACACTTAAAATTATGAAAATTAAAGATAATATATTTTATAAAATGTATGAAATTATAAATATATATGAATTATGTTAATTATTATTAAGATTTTTTTTAAGATAAATATGAATACAAATTTTATGAATAATAAAGAAATTAAGATAATTATAATAAATATTTTTAAAAAATGAAAAAAAAAATAGATAAAATAAAAATAATGAAATGAGATAAGAATTGGAAACCGAGAAACAAGTTTTGGGGGGAAATCAGATAAGGGGTTTGGGATTCGGCCGTTGAACGTACAGGGAGGGTTCAAGCAGTGAGGGATCGAGTCGAGAGGCATGACAAGGATTTGGGTCGAATTTTCAATTGTGATCGCAATGGTCAAGCTTGGTGGAGAGATCGGCCACCCATGAGGGTGGATCAGTCATTGTCGAAGTGGTTCAAAGTGCGGTTAGGGTTATAGCGTGAAAGAGGTTTCGTTGTTATTTATCTTTCTTCTACGATAAATTGATTTCAGATCTATGTGAGGTAGGTGTTTGTCCCTTTTGGGTGATTGAATCTTTTTTTTTCAAATTGATATCAGGCTAATAGGGTTTTTCACCTCGTTTTTTTCTTTTATTCATCAATATCTTTATTCATCGTTTACCTATTTGTGGACCATTCAATGATTATGCTCGATTTAAAAATGATTTTGGATTGATAGAATTTTTTTCATTGTTGCTGACTCTATTTATATTGATTTTTCAAATGGATGAAGAATGAAGCTTCTTGATGAAGCATACACTGAACCATATCTGAACGAATCATAATATTTTTCAATCAAAAATTACATCAGTTGTTTGCATTTGTTTTTCATTTTTTTCCTTCATAATTTTCCTCCTCGAGCTAACCTTTAAACATCAACACATATAAATATATGTATGTATATCTATCGGTTTTCATCAAATTATCAGTGTTTTAATATTTTCATATCTTTGTTTTTCTAATAGTGCAATTAAGAAAATTCACCCAATTCATCTTGCTCGGAAATCATTAAACCAAGACCACTTAGTCCCAATTCTCCTACCTATATACGTTTATTTTCTTCTAATAGGGGATTCGGCTATATAAATCATTGACTCTCGAGTACTTTAAAAGGAATGGTTCACTATGTGTAAGATACCAATGTCTTCTATACCCTTTCTACTTTTCTTCTAGTGTATCTAAGTAATGACAGTACTCTTTTTTCTTTGATTTTGGTGTGTCCATGTTATGGCGGTAGTCTTTATACTTTCCTTATGATATATCCAAGCTATGGTAGTGGTCAGTATGAATTTAAGGTAATGGATATTTTTCTTAAATATTTAAAATGTTTTATATATTTAATGTTTTTATACGCAAACTTGTTTTAGTCCATTTGTATTGTATTTTAAAATGGTATTTTTATTATTTTTGTATACTTTTGATGGTAAGGGATTGTGATTTTTTTTTATCAAAATCATATTTTAATATTCTATATTAATAGATATATTTAAATTATTTATTTTCAATTTATGATTTCCTATCCTTAAATTAGTAATGGATTTTTATTTAGTTTGTCTAAAAATATTATATGAATGAAAACTAATATTTTTGGTATATATAATTTCAAATTAGTAAGGGATTCTGGTATCAAGAATCAATTATGATCTAATTTTCAAAAACTCTATGATTGTGTAGGGGTTTTCTTTCATAGTTTATAATTTTAATTATTCAAAATTATAATTATGTTATTCTATTTTTAGAAAACCCTTAGAAAGGGATTTATTATTCTTAAATATCTATATCAATGTTTTCATATTCAAATAGTTGTTTTATGAAAATATTTTTAATGAATAATGAATTTTATTTATGCTTCAATTTATGTAAGGGTATTTATTTTTTTAAACTACTTCAATGTTTGAAGTAGATTCTATGTATAAAATTTTGTTATTGAAAATGATCAACATTTTTTATTGTTTAATTAATTTTTAATTAAGTCTTTAAGATGGTAAGGGAAGTGTTTTGAATTTAAATTATTTATATATATTCCAATAATAACACTATATTTATTAAATTTTATTTAAAACAATTATAAAGAGGATTTTTATTAACATTCTGCATTTAAAATTTTGTATGAAAAGTATTTTCCATCCAACTGTATTAATTTTATTGATAAAAAAATTATTTTTATTATGTATTTTGATAGTAAGGGTTTTATTTTCTAAAAATTTAGTTATAATTCTGTAAGGGGGTCATGTTATAGCATGGCCATCGATAGCCTTTGCAGAGGCATCATCTCTGCACGGGTTATCTGTGGTTTCTCATTTCGGTCATCGATGGCCTTCCCTTTATAGCTTTGATAGATTTGTTAATGGAATTTGGTACCTACAGGAAAGAGTTGTAGTTGGTCTTCTGGATCCACATCATTTTCTCTTACGCTATTCTTATAGTAAATAAATTGCTCTATCATGGTCTAAAGGGAGTCAATCTTGCAATGGTTTCCATTTTTTTACCTCTAAGATGGAGCTATGAGTTTCCCAAGAAGCGTGATATTCCATTGGAGGTGGTTTGGGTAAGTTTCATAGGCCTTCCTATTACTTTACAAAACCCTACTATCCTCTATATGTTAGGTAATCTTATTGGGAGATTCCTAGCCTTTGACGAGCCTTTGAGATCACCATGCCATCCAATTTCTCCCTGTATATGTGTGTAAGTGGACATCTCGGAACCTTTTGCTAAAGTTTTTTGGATTGAGGTAAGTGATGAATTGTGTTACCTTTAATCTATGGTTTTTATGAACTAGTTAGACTTGTTTTTTCCTTTTCATCATCTCAGACATGTGCATATGGATTTCCATACGTCTCACATCTTGATCCTGAATGTGACCTATTCTGAAGTTCTACCAATTCAAACTATTTGTGTTGAACCTCATCGATTAGAAGCAGGATCGTTTTCTCCAATTGTTCAGTCTTCCCCCACTGTAACAATAGAGTAGGTGGTGGATCATATGGATGACATCCAAAAAGAGTCTAGGATGGAGTGCTTGAATCCCCCATAGAAGTTTTCTATTTCGGTGTTTGTTGCACGAAAGGTGACTGACATCATTGCAAGATTGAATCGAGATTTAGGCATCACCATTTATCCATCATAGGTCTAGGGAGCTCTTGAATAAACCCTTGCATGGGCTTCTCCCTCTTTTTGGTAAGCGGTTAAGGTTGGGGGAGAGAGTATAAGGATTGATTCTAGCCATTATTCTCTGTCAAAGGTTCTGTCTGATCAGATTTTGGATTCTCTACTGCAAAGGTCTCATGTACAATAAGTTTCACTATCTTCTATACAGCTTAAAAATTATTTCAATTCTCTAAATAGGGATGAGAATGAGAACATTTATCCCAAAGGTTGTAAAATAGTTATCCCAAAATAGAAAAAGAAGCATAATGGTTCAAGGTCTATTAAGGATTCTGAATTGAGTGACCAAGATTCGGACTCGCAATAAGGATATGTGAGTGGAGGGTCTGTATCAATTAAGGGAAATAGAGGAATTATTATATCTAGTAATTTCTCATTTAAGGGGAAGAAACCAAATCCTTGTAAGGACTACTCCAACTTTCCAAAAACCATGAAAACAAGATCCGTAGTTAAATTAAAAAACACTGAAAAGGAGACAAGGTTTTCTAAAGACCTATAGGATAACATAGAGGTCAGAACAAGGTAGTATTCTTTTCTTAATGATGTGGAACCAGTTTATTTCATGGTGTGAAAGTTTTCCAACCCTGAGATATGAAAAAATACTACATATTGAGTTGAGGTGAAGGAGATTGAAACGTGTAGGGAGGAAGGGTAGTTGTTTGAGGGGAGGGGAGTGCTTGGAACCACCCAACGAAGGAATAGAAGGGATTCTTGGTGATGGTATGACCTCCTTGGATATCATGGCTATCACGCAGTAGGATGGAGAGGCTGAGGTCATGGAATCTTCATGGGAACTACTCATACAATCGAAGGAATGGATGTTGGAGAATGTTTTAATCATATATGATTCTGAAGAGGATTTGGAAATAATGAAGAGGATATCGATTCAAGAGGGAACAACTAAGGATCAGAGCAAGTAGATTGACAAGAAACACTTAATCTTGACTAGAGGCTTCAATAATAAGAAGATATCAGTGGAGGATTTTTTCATGCGTGGGACAAGTTGGTATCTCAATTCGAAGCTATTGTCATTGACAACCCAAACACAAAGGTATAATCTCTATCCTAGAAATTATATAAGGGGATTTCATCTCATAGTTTTAAGCTAATTTTTAATAATTATTTTAATTGTTATAGTGTTTTATGGTATGGTTAGATGTGAAAATTTCACACTTTTTCCATAAAAGTGTTTTTTAATAAAAATATATATTTTGTTATTATAGATATGTTTCATTACAAATATATTTATATATGAGTCTATATATGTGCAATATTTCAAGTTAAAACCCATTTTTGTCTATGCATTTATTTTTATAAAATTATTTTGAACATTTAAAGAATCTTTACAGGGCTTTTATAATTAAAACGGGTATTATTAAATTTTCAAAATTATTGTTTTAATAAAAGATGCTGCAATTATGAATATATGTATGTATGTATATATATACATCATTCATGTTAAATAATTATTTCTGTGTATGAATTTATTTTTATAATTTTTTTAAATATTTAAATAATCTTAAGTAGGCTTCCATGAATTCAACAAAAATTATGGAATTTTCAAAAAATAAATTTTAAGTAGTTTTATTTTCAAACAAGTATTTGTGTATATATATATATCTACACATAAATTTAACATTTCATATGAAAGGATTTTATTCAGACACATATGTGTCTATGTATATATATATCATTTTAGGTAAAATTGATTTTTTACTCTGTTTTTAATAGATATATGTATGAAAATGTAAGTATATATGTATCAATTTATATAAAATTATTTTAATTTCTGATATACACATATATATGTATGTATGTATGTATGTATGTATGTATGTATGTATGTATGTATGTATATATGTATATGTATGTGTATGTGTGAAAATAAATGTATATATATATATATATACTTGTCGATTTATGTAAAATTATTTTTATTATCTATACATATGTTTATGAATAGGTAATCATGTTTTGATTCTGTTATCAATAATATATATAAATATTTATATATATATATATTTATTTATTTATTTATTTATTTATTTATATGTATATTTTTATAAAAATATTATATATATATATATATATATCTGTGTGTTTATGTAAGTGTATAAATACATATATCATATCATGTGAAATTACTTTTATCATGACATATAATTCATTTTTATGAAAAGGGTATCAAAGTTCATAGTTTTAAAGAATCTTTATGGTATAACGATATAAAATGAAAGTCACCATTTTTTTAAATCCAAATAATTTCTCTTGGATTGGATGGAGATTAAACCCAAACCCTTATGAGACTTTGTCCAACTATGTGATGTGTGTGCCCAGATAACATCAGGCGAGCCCTTTAAAGCTTACACGATGGGTGCACCCAGATAGCGACCCAATGCACTAGGTAATGTTATAAATCTTATGTGATGTCATTTATGGTGTGCGGTAGTTTATCTTAATAACATTATGGGATTAAGGAGTAAACATAATCCATCAAGGAACTATTTACACCATGTTATGCTGTCTCGGGAGTAAACTGTGACTTTATGTTACGATCCAAGGTTCCTTTGCTAATTATTTATGGATACTTATGAGTTTTAAAGAGAAATATTTATTATTTTGTGAATGAATGAAATGGATTTTCCAAAGGTTCTATATGTAGATACACACTATCCAAAGTGTTTATTTTCAATATTAATCATGATTTCTATGGTCTGTATTATCAAAATTATAACATTTTTTACTTTTATATTGAATTAAAAACTCCATTTGGTCTCCACCTTTTTTGAAACCCCTCAATAAACTTTTTCCACCAATCCCAAGTTTTAAAATAATTTTCACATGTCAATTAGAAGTTCTAATAAGGTCAAATTCACTTTTTCATTTGGCACACATGAAGTGATTTAGTTATTTTTTTGTACAACTTTGATAAATTGTAATGTTTTTGTCTAATTCTCCAAAACCTACACCAGAGAAGGTCCTGAAGTGTAAAATGTTTTGTTCATTTTTTAGTTGTCTTTATAAAAAAATCATAGCATTTTTATGTACTGAATCTAGAATGTGGGGGGATTTACATTTGGTATCAGAGTGATGGTCTAGAACATTTTGGAGATTAGACATTTTCATTTGCGGAAAATCTAAGTGGTAAACTATATAAGTCTATAAAATCTATTTTTCCTAATTATAAAGATTGAAATTTAGAATTTTCTTAAGTTTGTCGAATGAATTGTGAGGGCGCAATTATTTCAAGGGGGAATAATATAACATCCTATGTTTTAATAGAAGAATTATTTATTTAAACAATAATTCATTATTAGAAATAATATTTTTTTATAAAAAAATTGTAATAAATAATAAATTATCAATTAAAAATGTAAATTAATTAAAATTTTATAGTTTTTAAATCTTATGTTATAATTATTTTCAAAAAATAATATTTAATTAACATTCAAAATTGTAAAAAAATATTTTTTTTCCAATGTGGTGTTATTTTTAAAAGAATAATCTTAATATAAATATATTAAAAACATATGTTTTGAATAAAAATATCAAAATTTATTTATAAATTTATTACATATAATTGTATTGAATTACTTATTATGTTAAAAACAACTTTAATACAATAAGGTTTTTTTGTAAGTAAACCATTTTTCATTAATCAATGTTGGTTATAAGTTAACATAAAAATTTATAAAATAATAATGATGATAATGTTATGTTAATACATATATATATATATATATAATATACTTATATATTTTGTTATGTAGTTGATTTCAAACTTTAAATAATATATATACTAATTATATTACATATAGATTAATTATAAACTATTTTGTAAATAAAATTTATTTGAGGATATTTAAGTCATTGTATTTTATGTATTATGAATATTAATTTATTTTAAATATATATATAGAAATGATTTATAATAATTAAATTCATATATATCAAATTAAATTTAAAATTATAAAATTAAAAGTAATATGTTTTATAAAATGTATGAAATTATAAATATATATGAATTATGTTAATTATTATTAAAATTTTATTTAACTTAAATATGAATACAAATTTGATGAATAATAAATAAATTATGGTAATAATAATAAATGTTTTAAAAAATAAAAAGAAACAATGGATAAAATAAAAAATAAATAAATGAGATAAGAATAGGATACTGAGAAACATGTTTTGGGTGAAAATTGGATAAGGGGTTTGGGATTCGGTCGTAGAGCATAGAGGGAGAGATCGAGCATTGAGGGGTCGAGTCGAGAGGCGGAGCAAGGCTTTTGGAGGAATGTTTGACCACAACAGCAATGGTCAAGCTTGGTGGAGAGATCGTCTACTGATGAGGGTGGACCAGGCATTATCCAATGGGTTTGAAGCACCGTTAGGGTTCGATCGCGAAAGAGTAGCGAATGTTCTTCATCTTACTTTTAATGTAAATAGATTTATGATATATGTGAGGTAGGTGTTTGTCCTTTTTTGGTGAATGAATCTTTTTTTCCAAAACGTTCTCATGTTAACAATTTTTTTCACATTGATTTCTTCTTTTCTTTATAAATCTCTATATTCATAGTTTACCTATTTGTTCATCGTTCAATGTTTATGCCAAATTTGAAAAAAAATGGATTAATAACATTTTCTTCTAATAGTTGACTCTTCGTTTATACTGATTATTCAAATGGATAATGTCTGAAGCTTTTTGATAAAGCATACACTGAACCAAATCCAAACGAATCATAATATTTTTCAATCAATAATAAGATAAGTTATTTTCATCGTATTTTCTTTTTATTTTTCTTCATCATTTTCTACCTCGATTAAGCCTATAAACATTAACACATATATAAGAATTTATGTATCTCTATCCGGTTGCATCCAATTATTAGTTCTGTAAGATTTTCATATCTTCATTTTCTGGATCGTGTAATTAAAACCTCACATGGTTCATCTTTCTCAATAAGATTTAAACTGAGACCACTTCATCTCAATTCTCTTTCCTGTATACATTTATTTTTTTCTAATAGTGGAGTTGGCTATATAAATCTATGACTCCTGAATAGTTCGAATGGAAGAGTGCACTCTATATGATAGGGCACTGTCTTCTGCACCCTTTCTTATTTTCTTCTGGTGTGTTCAAGTTATGGAATTACTCTTTTTGCTTTGCTAGTGTGTCTGGGTTATAAAAATACTATTTCTTCTTTTGTTCTAGTCTATCCAAGTTATGCTAGTATTCAGTCTAAGTTTTATTTAAGGAAAATTTTTCTTAAATATTTAAAACATTTTATGCCTTTAAGATTTTTATGCATAAATTAGTTTTAGTCCATATATATTGTATTTTATAATAGGATTTGGAATATTTTTATTTCCTTATAATGGTAAGGTATTTTATTTATTTTTATCAAAATTATGTTTTAATATTCTTCCATAAGGGAGATATTTCAATTATTTATTTTCAATTTATGATTTTCTATTCTTAAATTAGTAGGGGATTTTTATTTATTTTGTTTAAAAATATTTTATTAATAACAACTAATATTTTTTGTATATGTAATTTCAAATTAGTTATGGATTCTGGCATTGAGAATCAATTATGATTTTATTTTAAAAAATATATATGATTATTTAGGGTTTTATTTTCATCTCTGATAATTTTAATTATTCAAAATTATAATTAAGTTCTTTTGTTTTTAGAAAATCCTTATTAAGGGAATTATTATTCTAAAATCTCTATATAAATGTTTTTAGAATCAAATAGATGATTTATGAAAATATTTTTAATGTGTATAGAATTTTTGCGATACTTCTATGTATGTAATGGAATTTCCATTTTTACATTGTTTCAATGTTTGAAGTAGATTCTATGTTTAAAATTTTGTTATAGAAAATTATTAATATTAGTTTTATTGTTTAAATAATTTTTAATTGAGCCCTTAATATGGTAAGGGAAGTGTTTTGAATTTCAAATATTTATATATATTCCAAGAATACCACTATATGTATTAAATTTTATTTAAAACCCTTAGTTAGGATATTTTATTAACATTATGCATTTAAAATTTTGTATACAAAGTAGTTTCCATCAAACTATAATAATTTTATTGATAAAAAAATTGTTTTGATTATTTCTTTTGATAGTAAGGGTTTTATTTTCTAAAAAATTAGTTATAATTCAGTAACGGGGTTATGTTATTGCAATAGATCATATATTTTAATTTCTATATGATTTTGAGATTGATTTATTTCAAAACTATGGATTCTATTTCATTTATTATTATAGATATGTTGCATTACAAATATACGTGTGTGTGTGTGTGTGAAACATTTCATGCTAAAAACCATTTTTGTCTATCTATTTATTTTTATAAAATTATTTTGAACATTTAATGAATCTTAAATATGATTTTATAAATACAAGTAGTGTTATTAAATTTTCAAAATTATTTTTTTAATAAAGATGTTGCAATTATGAATATATGTGTATATATATATGACACATTGATGTTAAAAAATCCATTTTTGTGTATGAATTTATTTTTATAAAATTATTTTTAATATTTAATGAATCTTAATTAGACTTCTATAAATTCAATAGAAGTTATGAAATTTTTAGAATTAATGTTTAAGTAGTTTTATTTTCAAACAAGTATATGTATATATATAAATAAATATAACATTTCATATGAAAATATTTTTATGCAAACATGTATATTTCCATGTGTGTCTATATTTATATATATATATTATTTTAAGTAAAATAGATTTTTTACTTTGGTTTCAATAGATAAATGTATGTAAATGTAATTATATATGAATCATTTTTTGTAAAACTTTTTTTTATTTCTAATATGTGTGTGTGTGTGTGTGTAAATATATATATATATATATATATACATTTCAATTTATGTAAAAGTTTTTTTGTTATCTATACTTATGTATATGAATATGTAATCATGTTTTTATTATAATATCAATATATATATATAAATAAATATATGTATGTGTGTATCTTTTTATAAAACTATTATATATATATGTGTGTACATAATTGTATAAATACATATATCATTTCATGTGAAATTACTTTAATCTTGATATATAATTACTTTTTATGAAAAGTGTATCAAAGTTCATGGTTTTAAAGAATCTTTATGGTTTTATGATATGAAATACAAGTTACCATGTTTTAAAATCCAAATAATTTCAATTGGATGAGATGGGGAGTAAATCCAAACCCTTATGGGACATTGTCTAACTATGTGATGGGTGCGCCCAGATAGTTTAGGGTGATCTCGTCATAGATTACACGATGGATGATCCTAGATAGTGCCCCAATTCATTGGGTAATGTTATAAACCGAATGAAATTCCATGTATGGTGCACGATAGGTAATCATAAGAACATTATGGGATTAGGGAGTAAACCCAATCCATCAAGGAACTATGCCCACTATGTTATGCTGTTTGAGGAGTAAACTGTGAATTTATGTTATGATCTAATGTGGATTTAGTAATTATTTATAGATTCTTATTAGTTTTTATGATACATATTTATTATTATTTAAATGAATAAAATGGATTTTCTAAAGGTTCTATATGTTGAAATCCACTAGAAAAGGTTTTTATTTTCAAAATTACTCAGCATTTTTGTAATCTGCACTATCAAACTTATAACATGATTTAATTTTATATTGAATTGATAAATCAGTTTGTTCTTCACATGTTTTGAGACCCCTCACTAATCTTTTATTGCTCATTCTAATTTTTTAAATGTTTTTCATGGGTCAATTATAAGTTCCATGATGGGTGAATTCTCTTGTGGAGTTAGCACACATGAATCGATTTAGTTATTTTATTTTATTTTTGTAAATTTTTTATAAAATGTAATGTCTTTTTCTAATTCTCCAAAACCTAGACCAAAAAGGTCCTCCAGTATAAAATTTTATGTGTATTTTTCAGTTGTTTTCATAAAAACAATACACAACAATTTTATGTACTAAATATAGAAGTGCGGGTTCCAATATTTACAAATAAAATTGATTATGAGTATCATGAATTTAGAAACAATCCAAAAAAACTCCATCTTGTGATATCTATATATGGAATGAATCCTTTTGGTGTACAAAGTAGAACTAAAAGTATATGGACAGTTATATTGGTAAATTATAACTAGAAATCATGGTTATGCTTGAAGTGTAAGTAAATTATATTGTATATTCTTTTATCATGACCAAAACAACCAAGTAATCATATTGATGATTATTTGGATCCATTGATCAAATATTTGAAATTGATGTAGGATTGAGGTTTTATGTTGTATGATTCTTATATAAATGAAGATTTCATATTGAGATTTATGTTGTTTGGTATGATAAATGAATTTCCTGCTTATGGAAATGTGATAAGATATAACATTAAAATTGTTAAGGTGTCCCATTTGTGAATATGGTACACACTAAGTTACATTGAAACATTCCATGAAGATTGTGTTTCTAAGATATCATAAATTTTTACCCCGGTGACATAAATATTGATCCTTTACAAAATCATTTGATGATAATTCAAAATAAGGTAAAAAACCGTCTCCATTAACAGGTGATGAATAATTTGAGAAATTAAAAGATGTTTTCATCATTGTTGATAAACCCTTTTTTTAATTATAAAAATATGTTAGAAAAAAAAGATATTAGTCTTTTGGGTGAATTACAGTGTTAGAATTTTTTTTAAATCAAACATTTTCATTATTTCATGGACAGAAAAAAATATATGTGATAATGTCATTCTCACATCACTAAATTAAACTTCCAAAACAAAATATGGCATTAAGGATAGGTTTTACATGATTCGGATAGGGATAAGGGAAGGGTTGTTTCTAATTAAGGGTGAAAGATATACATTTCTTCCTCTAGAAACTTATACTCTTTTCAAGAAATAGAGATTTCATATTCACAACTTTCTTAATGGTGTAAGGGTTCTAAATGAGTTTTTATAAAATATTAAGAATATTGTTTCGGTGAGTAATTTGAAGTCCAAGGGATTAAAATCTCATGACTGGTATATTTTACTACAATATTTAAAGCATGTTTCCATACATTGCATTCTCCCTAAGAATATATAACACACATTAACTTGGACTTACTTCATTTTAAATGTTATATGTAGTAAAGTTATAGACCTCATGAAATTTCTAACTTTTTAAAAGTAAATTGTTTTCATATTATGTGAATTATATATTATTTTCCCACCACCATTCATTAATATAATGGTTCATTTTTTTAGAGATATATGACTATGTGGTCCTATACATTAATGATATATTTAGATTATTTAATGGTATATAAATATTTTTAAAGGGTATGTCAAAAATAAAGTTTCCAATAAATTTTTATTGTAGAAATACATATAGTTGAGGAATCCATTAAATTATTTACTAAATACATGTCCAATGTGGATAGAATTGGTCTCCCAAAATCACATCCCAACATGTGCCTTGTGGGTGAAGGAATTTCTAGAAGAGATGTTATCATAATTAGCATTACAAAGAGGGAGTATAATACCCTTTCATTTTATATAACATTATAAAGGTTTATCCTTATGTTGAAACTCACGAAGTAATTATTAGATATTTGAATCCATAAAGGGGTGAAATATGTATATGAAATACATATAATCAATAGTTTATAGGATGGTTTGGAGACTATATTTTTAAGGATTTATTTGAAAATATGAATTCAATTTAATAATGAATCTGATGGCCAGCCAGAGGACTAAGTTTTCATGTCTTATCTTATAATGGTTATGTGATTAAAAATTATATATTCTATATTAAGGAATGAAATGAATATATTATGATGAAAAATAGTAGAGTTACTTTAATGGTGGAATCGATTCACGTATATGGTACCAAGGTCATAAATCCAATTTATGTGAATATGTTATAATTTGGTATCATCAAAAAATTATGGGCGTTGGATTATAAAACATTCCATGTTTTTATTTTTAACAAAAATGGGTTAATAACATTAGTGCAGTTAAAATCAATGAATTGTGATTTATGAATGTGAATATTGGTAAGGAAGGGTGCAAGGATGAATCATTTATAATGGAATCATAGGCAGTATAAGTATTTCATTCTCCATATCCAACAAACACAATTAGTCAATTTTTCTGTTTTTAATAAAAATGACTATAGGGTTAAATGAAAATTACATTGAGTATAAACGTTTAATTAGGGTGTTTTATTAATTTTCTAGTGGTTATAATATATACAGTTTCTTATATGTCAAAGGGGACCATAATGAGGGGATTTGAATACTTGATAGAGGATCTAAATCAATTTAATAATTAAAGAAAATAAATATTTAAATGAATATTTCAAATAAATAATATTTTTTTATATGGAGTGTGTTTCCTCATAATAATATATGTTCACTACTAGATTTATATAATATAAATTAAATTTTTAACTAGTTGTGCAGATAATGTATTTTACACCTACTAATGTTACCAATCTTAAGGAACAAAAAAGTTGTGATGTTAAAATTGAGAAAATGATAGAATGTGAACAAAATTATAGAGGTGAGAAATAAAATTAAGGTGAGTAAGAGGTAAAACATGAT
Source organism: Viscum album (assembly GCA_963277665.1). Classification (NCBI taxonomy): domain Eukaryota; kingdom Viridiplantae; phylum Streptophyta; class Magnoliopsida; order Santalales; family Viscaceae; genus Viscum; species Viscum album. The sequence goes on from OY728148.1 coordinate 1,947,015,534, forward strand.
ATGGTTTAAAAAATATAGGAGTGACATAGCATGATAGTTTTAGTAAAAATTATTAAGGATAATAATAAAGGTTTACTCATCTTTACATTTTATATAAAAGTATAAAGGTTTATATATATGTTGAAACTCAAAAAGTAATTATTAGATATTTGAATATATCAAGGGGTAAAAGATTAATATGAAATAAACATAATAAATATTTTATAGGATGGTTTTGAGACTATGTTTTTAAGGAGTTATCTTTAAATACAAATTTAATTTTGGAATGAATTTGATGGATAGACAGAGGAATAAGTGTGCATGTTTTATCTTAAAATGGTTATGTAGTTAAAAATTACAAATTTTGTACATAGGAATAGAATGAATATAGTAAAATGAAAAATAATGGAGTAGAATTTATGGTGGAATTGATGCATGTATCTGGTAACAAGTACAGAAATCCAATTTATATGAATATGTTATAATTTTGCATCATCAAAAAATGTGGGAGTTGGATTATACAAAATTTAAAGTGTTTATTTTTTAATACAAATGGTTTGATAACATTAGTTCAGTTAAAATAAATTAATTATTATATGTGAAAGTGAATTTTACTAAGTAGGGGTACAAGGATGAACTATTCATAATGTAATCGCAATCAATATAATTATTTCATTCTCCATATCCAAAAAAAACAAATTGGTCAACAATTTAGTTTTAAATAAAAACAACTATAGGGTCAAATAAAAATTCCATTTAGGGTAGACCTTTCATTAGGAAACCATAGTCATTTTCTAGTGGGTCTAATATAGGCAGTGTCTTATATGTCAAAGGGTACTATAATGATGGGATTTGGATACTTTATATAGGGACATAATCCATTTAATGTTTAACAAAAATAAATATTTCAATAAACATTTAAAATGTATCTTATTACTTTTTTTATATATATTGTGTTTCCTTATAATAATATGCATTCTCTAATGCATTTTCATAATATAAATTAAATTTTTAACTGGTTTTGTAGATAATAGATTCTACACATGTTTATGTGACCAATCTCAAGGAACAATATAGTGTTGATGTTAAAATTAAGAAAATGAGAAATGTTTAACAACATTATAGAGGTATGAAATAGCATGAAGGTGAGTAAGAGGAAAAATTGATATGGTTTAAAAAATATTAGAGCAGTATAGAGTGAGTGTTATTAAAATCTATTAAGGTGAGTAGTAAAGGTTAACTCACCTTTACATCTTATATAATAGTATAAAGGTTCCCCATATGTGGAAAATCATAGAGTAATTATTAGATATTAGAATCCATAAAGGGGGAAAATATGGATACAAAATAAACATAATAAATAGTTTATAGGATATTTTTTAGACTATATCTTTAATGATTTATCTAGAAACAAAAATTCAATTTTGTAATGAATTTGATTGCTAGCTAGAGGAATTAGTGTTCATTTATTATCTTATAATGGTTATGTAATTAAAAATTAATCATTTTATATAATGTAACATAATGAATATAGTATGATAAAAATAGTGGAGGTACTTTTATTTTTTAATCAATGCATGTATTAGGTACCAAGGATGGAAATCTAATTTATGTGAATATGTTTTAATTTGGTATCATCAAAAAAATATGGGAGTAAGATTATGAAACATTCCAAGTGTTGATTTTCTAATACAAATGGGTCCATAACATTAGTGCAATTAAAATCAATGAATTATAATTTATGAAAGTGAATTTTAGTAAGAAAGGGTGAAAGGATTAATCATTCATAATGGCATTACATGAAGTATAAGTATTTCATGCTTCATGTCCAACAAAAAAATTTGTTCAATTGTTCTATTTTAAATAAAAATAACAACAGGTTCAAATGAAAATTACATTGAGGATAAACCTTTCATTAGGGTTCCATAGTCAATTTCCAATGGGTCCAATATAGACAGTGTATTATATGTTAAATGGGACCACAATGGGGATATTTTGATACCTGATAGAGGGGATAAATCCATTTAATATTTAAAGTAAATAAATATTTCAATGAACATTTAAAATGTATGTTAATAGCTCTTTTATATATAGTTTGTTTCCTCATAATAATATGTGTTCACTAATATATTTACATAATATAAATTAAAAGCTTAACTAGTTGTGTGGATAATGTTTTATATACCTATTGATGTTACCAATCTATAGGAACAACATAGTGGTGAAGTTGAAATTAAGAAAATGATAGAAGGTGAAAAACATTCTAGAGGTGAGAAATAACATGAAGGTTAGCAAGGGGAAAATTAATATGGTTTAAAAAGAAAGGATCAAAATATCATGAAAGTATTATAAAAATTTATTAAGGTTGGTAGTAAAGGTTGAAAATTTATGGTTTGATGGAATGCATGTGGTCAGCCTATTAACCCCAACAGGTCTATTTTCATTGGTTACATTGGGTTAAATACTTTAATGCATGTGAAAACTAATATAGATACATGGTATAATGTTGTTCTTTCCTTAAATAAAATTATTTGGTATGACATTTAAGAAAAATTATGATATATATTCTCTATTTTACCATAAAATAAAATAATGAAACTTTAATTTACTCTTAATTATACCATATAAAGTAAATTTATATTCTAATATTATCAGATGAAATTCATACTAATGGTTTCTAGAAAGGATCACATAGAATTTCATACACTTCTTATAAAACACCATCATACGGATGTTGAGGGGAAATTAAAACCTTACCCACTAGCTATATATGTACACATAATTAACCAAGAATCCTTATATACTTTCATTGTCACGAACCGAATCTGGGTGCCATCAAACTGGCACCAAACCCGGATCATGGAAATATCCGAAGGGCATTCCCTATCCCCACGGGCTGGCAAAAGTTCCCGGGTATCATAAAAATTCATTTGGGAACGATTTACCTGAGTTTGGGTTCATAAAATAATCAAAAACAGCCAACAAACCAAATCTGAAAAAATTATGCCAAGAAAGACTTAATAAAAATTCAGAACTGATTATATGGGTTTAAACAAGACACAAGAGGTCCAAAGGTACATTAAAGTAGCAGCAAACAGCCCATGAGACTCCACACGACAAGGGGTCATCACCCACAAGCCGTCTCCACAACACCGCACCATCGAGAGAAACTAGCAACCTGAACCGCCATCGCCCAAGGCCTTGCCTTTGCCTGTGTCAAACATGATCAAGTCTACTTACACCCAAATGTGTAAGTAGGGTGTGAGACAAATCCCAATAGGATATCACCCAAGGATTTCAAGTGATAGGCATTATAAAATAAAAGGCTTGCAAGAGTTATAAATAGATAAGGGTAGCATTTATTTCTAAAAGTGAAAATTTGAAAAGAAAATAAATTTCAATGGGGATAACATTAAAGAATGAGTTAATTTGAATAAAACATTCAAGCTACTGGTTTTCACATTACAAAATACCATAAAGAAAGTATAAATTCCAAAAAGGCCACGAGCACCAAGCATAGGAACACCCCTAGGTACTAGTTTGTTGTGAGTGCCAAGTACCTCGTACCTCGTTGAAAGTAACCATGATGAAATTCGTTCTCGTGCACGAGCCACTACAAGGGAGCATACCCATAACCTAGTGGTCTCCAATCATCTCCATTATAGTTTTGTTAGTTTTATCCATGTCAGACTTTCTAAGTGAACCATGGTCAAAACCCCTCTGTTCACTAGCGTACTAGTACACGTTAGCCCACCTAGATACCCGAGTTTCCCGTATTGTGATCAAATAGTCACCACATGCTAACAAAATCAATTTTTACATATAAATATCAGTTCTGGTCACACACATTCAAAACAGTAGCTACACCTTCTTTGCACCTTTCATATAACTCAATAAACCACTTATAATTTCAATAAAACAATTTCAGGAAAAGTAATCAAATTTTGCACATTAAATTCATCTAAAATACCACATTTAAAACCAAATGGAGACCAATATTATACCAAAACAGAAATTTCAGCATCAAAAATTTTTTATAAATCTAATCCCTAAATTATAAAACAACACCAAGCGGCACAACATGGGTTGCACATGTAAAACACCCATTTTCACACAAAATTGGCACTTAAAAATCAACCGCTTTTAAAATGCTACCCAAATAAATTTTTGCAATAAAAATACTGAATGAGGAACATAATAGAAACAGAAATACAGAAATCCAACTCATTCTACAATACCTACATATGAAATCACCTACCAAAAGAGTCAAAACCCCCAAATCCTTGTGCGTCACTTCAGCCACACCTCCGCCGCACCACAAAGGAGTAAGATTGAACCTAAAACCAGACGATTGGACCAAGAAAATCAAAACTAAAACCCTAGGTACGAAACCCCATCTTCTGGAAATTTGGGGATTCAATAAAAAAGGAAGAAACCCTAACAAGAAGGGAGGAATAAGGAAGAGAACCAACTTACTTGATAAATCTGGACGTTTTTTGGAGATTCCGAATTTTGGCCCTAAATCGAGATGCATTTGAGCTCCAAATAGGTAACAAGGAATATGGGGATTTGGCTGGGTTCAGTGGTAATGTGTGATAGGTGGAATCACCGAAAAAGGATAAAAAATAAATATTTTATGAAATAATTACAAAACAATTTTAAAACTGGAAATGGGCTTTCGGGTTGGCCCAATACCTAATTTGATCACCCAAATCCAAGATGCTAATGACTTTTTAAGGGGAAAAAAATTATTTTGTGGTTTTAATATTTAAATTAAGGTCATTTTTGAAGTTTAATGGGTGAAAAATGTTGAAAAAAGAAGGAGTTATTAAAGAAACAAAATTTACTTTCAAAACTGGAAACGGGCTCTCAGGTTGGCCCAAATTTTGGAAACCCACTATTTCCTTCAAAAATGCATGAAAAACCACCAAAACCAAGCAAGGGTGTAAATTAAATGAAAAATACCTTTAAAATATGTCATTTATGTGACAATTCTCCCCCCCCCCCCATGAAGGACTTTCCGCCCCGGAAAGTCAACATGAGGCTTGATTGGAAAACAAGAACGGGTACTCTTCCTCGACCCACGACTTTCGCTCCCATGTCTCATGTGTATAATTTACATGATTCCATAGAACCCGGACTAATGGAATAGACTTCTCTCGAAGTATCTTCTCTTGAGAGTCCACTATTTTCACTGGCCTCTCAACAATAGACAAGTCAGGCTCTATCTCCAGTTCTTCCCAACTCAACACATGGGACGAATCCGGGTAGTATTTCTTCAACTGAGAAACATGGAAGACATCATGGATGGACGTCAACTGAGAAGGTAAGGCCAACCTGTATGCCACCTTTCCAATACGCTCGATGATCTCAAATGGCCCGACATACTACAGAGTCATCTTACCTTGCTTCCCCAATCGACGATGGCCCAGACGAGGGGCCACCTTCAAAAATACTCTATCACCCACAGAAAACTCTAGGTCTCGACGCCTCTGGTCAGCATATGATTTATGATGACTCTGAGCTGTCAATAAACATTGCCTGATTAATTTTACCTTCTCATATGTCTCCTGCACCATACTCGGCCCCAGTAGTGAGGTCTCACCTACCTCATCCCAACACAGGGGGGACCGACAAGGCCGACCATAGAGCACCTCAAAAGGAGCCATTCAAATAGAGGATTGGTAACTGTTATTATAAGCAAACTCAACCAATCCCAAATGGGTATCCCAAGAACCACCAAAGTCTAGGACACATGCACGAAGCATGTCCTCCAAAATCTGATTCGCCCGCTCTGTCTGACCATCCGTCTGCGGATGGTATGCTGTGCTCATCTTAATCTGGGACCCCAAGGCCTTCTGAAGGCCTTACCAGAACTGAGATGTGAAATGAGGCTCTATATCTGATACAACTGTTGATCGCACACCATGGAGTCTCACCACCTCCTGAAGATACAAACGGCCCAACTCATCCACTTTAGATGTATCTATGATCGGAATAAAGTGGGCTGATTTGGTTAGACGATCAATCACCACCCAAATGGAATTCTTACCTCGAGTTGTATGAGGTAATCCAACAATCAAGTCCATGGAAACCTTGTCCCACTTCTAGGTAGGAATGGGTAGTGGTTGGAGCAAACCAGAGGGCCTTTGGTGCTCTGCTTTCACCTGCTGGCATGTGTAGCATCTCGACACAAAGTCCGCTATGTCCCGTCTCATACCAGACCACCAAAACTGCCGACGGACATCATAATACATCTTAGTGTCACCCGGATGGACAGCCCACTGAGACTGGTTGTAATCTTGCAACACCACCTTCCGTAGAGATAACGACACTACTGAACGGCCCTTGAAGCACAAGATGCCCTCGGGATATGATGACCAATCAGAGGATGTCTCCCCACCATGAAGAAACTGCTTCAACCGCTGACAAAGCTCATCACTGGGTTGTTCCCGCTGAATCGACTCCAATAGAGAATGAGTCAACTGGACGCTCACCAAGAATTCCCCTCCACCGTGTTCCTTGGTCTCCACATGCATTTGAGAAAAGATCCCCCTCAATTTCCACTCATCACTGGACTTCCTCAAAGCTTACACTGGAACCCTTCTGCTCAAGGCGTCGGCCACTACATTACCCTTACCTGGGGTATAGACAATTTCAAAGTCAAACCCCTGCAAGTACTCGATCCAGCGACGCTGCCTCAAGTTGAGGTCCTTCTGTGAGAAGATATAAGTCATGCTTTTGTGATCAGAATAGACCACAAACTTCTCCCCAAAGAGGTAGTGACGCCACGTCTTCAAATCATGCATCACTGCTGCCAACTTCAAGTCATGGGTTGGGTAGTTCTTTTCGTGTGGCCGGAGTTGGCGAGAGCCATACGCCACCACGTGATCATCCTGCATAAGCACGCACCCAAGACCCATACCTGAAGCATCACAATAGACCACATATCCCTTTCCAGCCTCTGGAAAAATCAGCATGGGGGCGGTAGTCAGCCGCCTATTCATCTCCTCGAACGACGCCTGACATTCTGGACCCCATAAAAACTTCACCCCTTTCCGAGTGAGGGAATTCATCGGTGAAGCAAGCCGAGAGAAATCCCGAACGAATCGCCTGTAATAACCAGCCAAGCCAAGAAAACTCCTGATCTTGAACACATTCTTCGGTTTCTCCCACGACATGACTGCACTAATTTTCTCAGGGTCCACTGAAACTCCATGATCTGAGATCACATGCCCCATAAATCTCACCTCTCTGATCCAGAAAGTGCACTTTGACAACTTTTCATAGAGGCGATGATCTCGTAATGTACCCAAAACGATCCTCAAGTGATGTTCGTGTTCCTCCTCAGAGCAAGATTATACCAGAATGTCATCCATGAATACCACAACAAAGGAATCGAGATACTGATAGAACACCCTATTCATAAGTGCCATAAATACCGTTGGAGCATTGGTCAATCCTAAGGGAATTACCAAATAATCAAAGTGGCCATACCTGCTTCGGAAGGCTGTCTTAGGGATATCTAACTCCTTCACCCTGATTTGATGATACCCTGAACGTAGGTCTATCTTTGAGAACCACTTTTACTGCTTCAACTGATCAAACAAATCATCTATTCTAGGAAAAGGGTATTTGTTTTTAATTGTTACCTTATTCAGCTTCCGGTAGTCAATGCACAACCGGAAGGATCCATCATCCTTTTTTGCAAACAACACAGAAGCGGCCCAAGGAGAGAAGCTCGGGTGAATGAATCCTTTGGATTCTAAGTTGTCCAGCTATATCTTTAATTACCTCAACTCGGTGGGGGCCATACGATAAGAGGGAAGAGATATCGGCTGTGTTCCCGGCACAAGATCAATAGAAAACTCCACATCCCGCTCCGGGGGCAAGCCTGAAAAATAATCTGGGAATACCTACAGAAACTCATTCACTACATGAGGTAGTGAACCTTCAGGGGAAAGACCATCCTCTACCATGAGAGAAGATAACTGGAAGATAACACTTCCCAACTCTGGGAGTGGAGGCACTGCGCGACCTGACCGAGGATCCCATTCTCCATGAAAAACCTACTGACTCCCATCAGGTGCCGTGAAACTCGCACGCCGTCTGTAGCAATTGATGTGTGCCTGGAAGTGTACTAGCCAATACATCCCGAGTATAACATCAAAAACGTTTATATCTAAGACCAAGAGGTCCCACTCCATCTCGACCCCTGACACAGAAAGCGCACATGATGGGCACCTGAGACCCTGCTCCTTCCTCTTTCCCAGCGGTGTCACTAACTCCATTGAGAATGACATCAAATCAGTTGGAAAATTCAGAATGTCAACAAAACGGGCAGAAATGAATGAAACAGATGCACCAGTATCAAAAAGAGAAGCAGCTATAGAAGATGAAATCAAAACGGTACCTCGAACAGTCGACGGTCCCGCCTCTGATCCTGCTGGTGCCTGATCCACCGCATTAAGATGTCCAGTATCTGCCTCAAGACGACCGCTAGTCTGTGGCTGTGCCCTAAACTGGATCTGCCCAGAAGATGACCCAGCCCTACCACCACGGCTACCAAATCGAGATCCCTCAGTCCTCGATGGCTCAGACTGTGCTGGCACTCCTCTGGGAGCCATGGATCCTGCCCCACTTTGAAGTGGACATGCTATCCCGCAAAAGCGTTGCACGTGTCCCATACCTCCACACTGGAAACAGGTCTTCGAAGGATGAGGTCATGCTGGACGGATGTGCCCAGGCTTCCCACACTGGTGGCACACGACCGATCTCGCATCAGAAACCGCTGATGAAAACTGCCTCGAAGAGTTCCCTGAACTGCCTCCTCCTTTCTTCACATGATCCTCCCGCTTCCTTTTCTATTCTGTGGAGATCCCACTTCCCACTGCGGATACAGAACCATATAAACCATCCCTGCCTTTTCTATCAATCTCCAATATGCACGCCCGATCAACGACCTCATCATAGTTCCTCAGCTTAAACAAGAACACCTGGGAGTATATCTCTGGTCTCAAGCCTTTCTCAAACCTTTGGGCCTTCGCTTGCTCATTAGAGACAATTTCTAGAGCATACCGAACCAACTTAGCGAAACGTTTGACATACTCCATCACAGATAGATTTCCCTGAACAAGTTCCATGAACTCTCTAGACCTGGCATAACCCAACACCTCATGGAAGTACTGTTCATTGAAGACAGCCTTGAAATATCCCCAGCGCATCTGCTCATTCTTCCCAGCCTGAAGCACTGACTCCCACCATTTACGGCTGGGACCCTCCAACATAAAGGAGGTACACTTCACCCTGATCTCCTCGGGTGTTTCCAGGAACTCAAACATATGCTCGATCTTCTCGATCCATTCCTCTGCTTCTTGGGGTTCTGAGCTGCCTCGGAAGGTTGGAGGCTTATTTTTCAGGAACTCCTGGGCCTTGTCTTTCTAGGACCAGTATCATCCTCTCTAATAGGAGATGGAAATAGAACTGGTCCATATCCTAGAGCCTGGACAGCCCATACCACAGCCTCGACTAGCCTCTGATCAATTGGTGTGGGAGAACTCTCTCCAGCTTCCTCTCGTGGGTGCGTGAGAGCTTTCCGGGGAGGCATGTTGCTACAAAATGTAACAGTCAAAAAATAATAATCAATACCACAATTCTGAAAATTTTAATCAAATACATCAAATATAAATATTCTAAACACATTTCGGTAATAAAATAAACAACTACAACACATCTGCATGATGTCCACATGTGGTCTGCAGCCCACACATCTCACCTGGAAGTGAAGTCAATCTTTAAATTCCAACATCCCCTGGTGACTCAGGGTCTGCCATGAGAGGTGCGGGCCAGACACCCTACTCACAACCAAAACCCCGAGACCCGACAGTCCTAGCTCATGTCTATCCCGACTCATCCCAAAATAACAATATAACCCAAAAACTTTAACCTGCCTCTGATACCATTTTGTCACGAACCGAATCTAGATGCCATCAAACCGGCACCAAACCCGGCTCATGGAAAGACCCGAAGGGCGTTCCCTATTTCCACGGGCTGGAACAAGTGCCTGGGTATCATAAAAATTCATTTGGGAATGATTTACCCAATTTTGGGTTCATAAAATAACCAAAAACAGCCAACAAACCAAATCTGAAAAAATTGTGCCAAGCAAGATTTAATAAAAATTCAGAACTGATTATATGGGTTTAAACAAGACACAAGAGGTCCAAAGGTACATAAAAGTAGCATCAAACATCCCATGAGACTCCACATGACAAGGGGTCATCACCCACAAGCCGTCTCCACAACACCGCACCATCGAGAGAAACTAGCAACCCGAACTGCCATCGCCCAAGGCCTTTCCTTTGCCTGTGTCAAACAAGATCAAGTATACTTACACCCAAAGGTGTAAGTAGGGTGTGAGACAAATCCCAATAGTATATTACCCAAGAATTTCAAGTGATAGGCATTATAAAATAAAATGCTTGTAAGATTTATAAATAGATAAGGGTAGCATTTATTTCTAAAAGTGAAACTTTGAAAAGAAAATAACTTTCAATGGGGATAACATTAAATAATGAGTGAATTTGAATAAAACATTAAAGATACTGGTTTTAACATTACAAAATACCATAAAGAAAGTATAAATGCCAAAAAGGCCACGAGCACCAAGCATAGGAACACCCCTAGGTACTAGTTTGTTGTGAGCCCCAAGTACCTCGTACCTCGGTGAAAGTAACCATGGTGAAATTCGTTCTCGTGCACGATCCACTAGTAGGGATAATACCCATAACCTAGTGGTATCCAATCATCTCCATTATAGTTTTGTTAGTGTTATCCATGTCAGACTTGCTAAGTAAACCATGGTCAAAACCCCTCCGTTCACTAGCGTACTAGTACACGTTTGCCCACCTAGATACCCGGGTTTCCCGTATTGTGCTCAAATAGTCACCACATGCTACCAAAATCAATTTTTATATATAAATATCAGTTATGGTCACACACATTCAAAAAAATATCTACACCTTCTTTGCACCTTTCGTATAACTCAATAAACCACTTATAATTTCCATAAAACAATTTCAAGAAAAGTAATCAAATTTTTCACATTAAATTCATCTAAAATCCCAAATTTAAAACCAAATGGAGACCAATATTATACCAAAACAGAAATTTCATAATCAAAACATTTTTATAAATCTAATCCCTGAATTATAAAACAACACCAAGAGGCACAACATGGGTTGCACATTTTAAACACCCATTTTCACACAAAATTGGCACTTAAAAATCAACCCCTTTTAAAATGCTACCCAAATAAATTTTTTCAATCCAAATACTGAATGAGTAACATAATAGAAACATAAATACTGAAATCCAACTCATTCTAAAATACCTACATATGAAATCACCTACCAAAAGAGTCAAAACCCCCAAATCCTTGTGCGTCACTTCAACCGCACCTCCGCCGCACCACAAATGAGTAAGATTGAACCTAAAACCAGACTATTGGACCAATAAACTCAAAACTAAAACCCTAGGTACGAAACCCCATCTTATGGACATTTTTGGATTCAATAAAAAAGGAATAAACCCTAACAAGAAGGGAGGAATAAGGAAGAGAACCAACTTACTTGAGAAATCTAGACGTTTTTTGGATATTCAGAAGTTCGGCCCTAAATCGTGATTAATCTGAGCTCCAAAGAGGGAAAAACTAATCTGGAGGTGCGGATGGGTTCCGTGGGAACATGTGAGAGGTGGAATCACCGAAAAAGGATAAAAAAATAAATATTTTATGAAATAATTACAAAACAATTTTAAAACTGGAAATGGGCTTTCAGGTTGGACCAATACCTAATTTGATCACCCAAATCCAAGATGCTAATGACTTTTAAGGGGAGAAATATTATTTTGTGGTTTTAATATTTAAATGAAGGTCATTTTGAAAGTTGAATGGGTGAAAAATGTTGAAAAAATAAGGAGTTATTAAAGAAACAAAATTTACTTTCAAAACTGGAAACGAGCTCTCAGGTTGGCCCAAAATTTGGAAACCCACTATTTCCTTAAAAAATGCATGAAAAACCACCAAAACCAAGCAAGGATGTAAATTAAATGAAAAATAACTTTAAAATATGTCATGTATGTTACATTAATTTTATTTCGGTAGGAGGAAACATTTAAGGTAGGTTGTAATTAGTATTTTTTATTTCAAACCACATGCATTACTCACTTGGATTCATAATTTTTAATTTATGAAATAGTAAAGGAGTGTAGAAAATAAACAACATGAATTGAAACTACCATACCCCAACTATAAAGAAAGGATGTGGTATGCTTCACTTGAAAAAAATGGTATGTATTTTAAATATAAGTAAAAAAAATTGTATATGAAAAAACTTCATAATTATGTCCCTTTTTTATATATATATTGATGAAACAAAATATCAATCTACTTCCATAAAAAATTATGTGATATGTAAATAATATCTTGTAAATAAAAAGAGACAAATTTTTTATCAAAACCCAAGTATGTGAATCATGTGTAAGTATTTAATTATATAAATTTAGTCTTAATTAAAATAGTACTACATAACAATAGTTACTTATTTTCCTATATTTTTTATCCAGTTTTGACACAAGAATCATTATATACTCTAGAAGATGAGTGACTTCTTTCCATAGTTTTTAAGAGTGATATTCCCAAAACATAACATATATACATATTAAATAAATTTATATGAATATATCATAATAATTCACACCCCAAAAAGTATATGTTTAGTGTATTTAGATAATATATACATAACCAACTTATTTTAAAAAAATTATTCAAAACAACCCATAAATAATATTCACATGTGATATTTCAAACAAAGATCATAAGTGAACATAATTCAAACATGTGGGTATAATGACATAATCAAGGTATATGAACATAACATAAAGAATTCATACCGAATAAAAATATATTATAAATCATGAATCACAACACAAGGATTCTATTATAACATAAGACAAGAGTCATAGGAGTGTGGGAACATGCATCCATAATCATGATCTAAGAAAATATAACATAGGAATGATTCATAATATATAGATATGGTAAAATACATTAAAATATACATAAACTTAGAAAATAATATTCTATATAAAATCCCATAGCTAATTCTATCATCACATAGTGGACAAAGTCCCATAGTGGATTGGGTTTACTTCCCTGGACCTAACATGTTTTCTCATGAGATATATGGCTTTACCCGATGTATTAGATTACTATATAATTCTATACTCACTTATCACTTAGTGAACAATCATGCATATATGTGACACGTGAACATGAAAATTTTCATAATTCCATCATACAATAATTAAATAGTGAGAAGGAAATGATTTTCATGAAGTTTTATATAATACATGATCATAATATATTTAATTAAAGTATATTGATGTTATCATTAAGGCATATTGAGGTTACCTGAGCATCAAATACATACATATTACATCATTTTAATTGAATATTCATTACATATCATAATAAATCACACCCTATAACCTATAGGTTTAGTGTCTTTAGATATTATATTCATAAAAAAACTTCCTTCACAATCATTATTCAATATCTCCCATAAATATTCTTCATGAATGAAACCCTTATAGACATATCACACATAATAATCTGCTTCATAACCTAGGGAATGAAAACATGAGGAGGGTTAGATCATATTCTCAGTAATGGTAAATATAATATTTATCAATAAAAGATCATAATTGAGTATAAGATAAATATGTGAGTATGAGAACATAATCAATGTGCATGGTAATAACATAATAGGATCATACTAAAGAAAACATAGATCATAAATCATGAGTTATGACATCAGGATTTTGTAATAAAATAAGACATGAGTTGTAGGAGATTCAATAATCTTGATCCATGAAAACATAACATAGAAATAATAAATTGGCATATATGTTAAGAATAGAAAAAGTCACTCCTTGTGTCAAGGAACACTACAAAGACTACCGTAACATGGTGTAAAAAGTTCCTTAATGGATTGGGTTTTCTCCAGTCCTTGGAATATAAACTCTTGAGATATAAGGGATTACCCAATGCATTGAAGGTATATATAATTATGATTCTACCCATCACTTAGTGGAAAACATATCCTACAGGTTTATGTCAACTCCCAATTCCGAATCATCTCATGAGGTAATACTTTACCCAATGCACCAGATGGATATAACTATCTCACTTATCTTATAATGATAAACCAAATATATATGTTCCATAAGAACATGGAAACATTCATAATTTCATTATTTCTTAATTAACCTGTGACAAAGAGAACAAGTGTCATAAATATTTCCTTATAACATTATCATCATCCATATAGAGAGTGAAGTTTGATGGTATTATTATAATATATCCTTGTTGACACATAAAAATCATCACAAGATGTTGATATAGTTGAAAAACACTCTATAAGATCTTTAGTTGAATTTCTTTGAAAAATTAGAAGAAATTACCTTTATTTTTTATAACATTTACTTAAAAGAAAATATTTTATAAAAAATAGGAATAATAATTACTTCTAAAAACCATGAAAACTTTTAAAAGGAATATTTTAATGAATATTAAGTTGGATGGATGGAAACATTTTGTGCATAAAGTGTAAAAAATAAATATTCCTTCTACACTTTTGTAAAGAGAGTCAAAATAAATAGAAAAATACTTATGCCGATAAAGTTAAAAACATTCCTTCCATACCATTATAAATAAAGATAAATACAATATAAAATGAACTAAAAAAATAATATAATTATATATAAGGACTTCAATAAAACAATATAAATAATATGAACATGGAATAGAAATATTACTCACTAAAAATAAGAGATAAGTTTGGATCCACTTACAAGAAACCTTTTGGTAGAATTATGAAACAAAGAGAGAAAATGGAAAGAAGGTGTGTAAATCTAAGAAATAAATTAATGAGAATATGTTTTTTGATAGAATGAACATAAAATTCCCATCAATAGAAATTTATACCTAAAAATCTCATATTTAATAACAAGATTAAAAATAAACTCATACCTTAGATTCCCGCTTAGTCACACACACTCTAACTCCAAATATAATAAATTTTGTTTTATTATTCATGTTAATAAGAAAATAATTAACAGTTATTTTACTTAATAACATTAATTTATAATTTATTATTACCCATATATTAATTATTTATAGTTAAAATAAATATTCTGGTATTAACTATTCTATTTTCTAAGTGTGTTTTGGTTGAGTGGTTCTCGTCCTTGATATTTGATCATGGGTACATCACCTACAGAATTATCATATAGATTTAGTATTTTTATTTGATATATTTATATATTACCATTTTTATTTCCTAAAACTTATGTTGATTTTACTTATGAAATGCTTAAAAATCAAATTATTTTTAATTTTTTGATTCTATACAAAGAATTGATTTTATTAATGAATATAAATATTATATATAAATTACTATTAAATAGTAATGAAAAAACCTTAAATTCAAAATTATTACAAAATATTACCAAAATTTAAGTTATCTTTATCATTCAATACATAAACATTATAACATCATTCATGTTGGTGGTAATACCAAACCAAATAAAAACATGTTATAATGATAAAATGAGTAATAAAATTATATAATATAATAATAATATCAATTTTAATGATTTAAAAATATTTTATTAAAGTGTAAAATAATATTTAAAAGGAACTGGTAGAAGAGGATATAGATAAATGATAATGGATATGGTAATACTTATGCTAAAGGCTTGAATATTCTCTTAAAGTACCTCTTGGAAATGATGGATTTGGGACTCCTTGTGACCAGAGGATCAAATATGTAAGATTGGATTGTGAGTGAGATAATTTGGGTAGATATTAAATATAAATTATAAGTAAATGTTTGGGATTAAGTGGGTATAAGAGGGGTGATTTTATAAGTGATAAGTGTGGAATTCTTTTGAATAGCAATTACTTAATATAAAAATAATGTCATTTTTAAAGAAAAGTGGATACAAAGTTCTCAAATACTAAAGATAAGATGAGGGGAGATTGAGAAATCCATCATAAACACATTTATAGATAATGTGTTTTATATTTAATGAATTTACCCCTTAATTTAACACTTTTACTTATTTTAGACTTTACTATAATGACTAAATTTTACCTTAGTAACTTATTTTTTATGAATAAAAATAAAATGGAATTTATTACCAAATTTGGACATGATAAAGACTCCCTGTAATCATGAATTAAAAATCAATTCAAATTTGGGTGGGAGAAAACTTTCACAATTATTGTATCACTATATCAGGAATTGTACAAGGGTATTATAGCAGTAGTACTATTCATCCTAAATGGGCTTTTATGCCATAAAAATGGCCTTTGGGCCATAAAGAAAGGTGAGCTCCAACAGCAAGATCAGGTGAAGGAAAGCATTATGGTGAGAAAATATGGTCATAGTTTCTTTGGACTGTGTAATTTGGCCTATTGATCATGGGCCTTCGGGTTATGTAATCGGTTCCCCTCAACCATGAAATTAAGTGGTTCCTTTATTTAATAATAAATATAGGCTTTGGCCCCAACTTAAAAAATATTCCATTAAAATAATTCTTCAATAGTGATCTATTTATATTGTTAGTAAATACCAAAAATAATGAAAATTTATTCATTAAAAATGTCATCCCTTTTTAAAAAAAAAATTAATCATCATTACTTATCTTCTAACCATTCAATTATTAGAAATACATCAAAATTATAATTAAATCATTATAATAAATAACTAATCAAAATATATTTTTAAAAAATATTTAAGTTAATTTACTTGTTTATTCCATTGGTATAATTTTTTATTACTTATGAATTATATTGTTTTTAATTTTCTACCAACTATAACAAAACTTAAATGTACCTATTAGATAAAAATATATCCAAGGACTGTATATCTAATGACTATATATATCCAACAACCAAATATCTAATGGTTATATGTCCAATGAATATATATATAAACCTCTTTTTATATTTCTATATATTTCTTTACAAAAATTCATTCATAATATTAATTTACTTCTCTATGAAAATATCTATTATATTTCTCATGTTTTTTATTTTTTCTATAGTTATAATCGAGGTAGTGATATTCATGGAAAACCATGAGGATAATGATTTCATGTTTATGGTCTTTATATTTACTTGTGGTTATATTCCTTTTCTAATTTTCTTAATGATTTTTAATATTATATTATCATAATGTATTAATTTTATCTTTCTTATAATGTTTTATCTCAATAAAGTGCATCATAGTTTGTTTTAATTCAATGTTTCATGTGAAATAATCTATTCAACGTAGTTTTTTAATAGAAATTACATATTAAAATCTTGGGGTGTCACACATATCATCATTGAAGAATAATAATATTTAAATAATGTTGACATTATTAAAAATCCTTTATTATATATTTAATTTGAAAAATAAGAAGAAATATCCTTTACTTTGAGATAAGGTCGGCTCCACTCACAGAAAAAATTTCAGTTGAGTTTTACACCAAAAAATATTGAAATAGTAAGAAGACATGTAAACCCCATGAATAACTAGAGGATAAAAAAATATATAGTTTTAGTTTCCTTGATGAAAATATAAATATAAAAATATTTATTTCATAGTGAGATTGGGAAATAAACCCTTATATTTTCTCCAGAATTCCATAAAAGCATTTTAATCTCTTGTATAATAAACATAAGCATAATATTAACTTATTTAATAACATTATTAATATTTATTTAAATTAATATAATTAAATTATAATTCTATATTACCCATATATTAATTCTTTATTGTTAAAATTTATATTTGGGTGTTAATTATTTTTTTTCCATGCATGCTTTAGTTTGACAGTTCCATTCCTTATTCCATGATCATGGATTCATAACTTCCATAATTTTCATTAAGTTTTATTATATTTTTTATATATATTTTAATTCCCGTGGTCATTTCATGGAACTTATGGTAATGTTTTGTAAAGAACACTTAAAAATATCTTTTTTAGTGATTAGTGAATTATTAAAATAATTGAATTTATTGCTGAATTTAATTTGGAACATGATTACTCTAGAAATATGAAAATATATTAAATCAATAATTATTAATTCATATTACTATTATTTAAGTTTTATTAGTTATTCATGATTTAAACCTTATAACATCATCCATATAGGTGGTAAACCTGGCCTAAATAAGAACAAGGTATAATGAGTGAATGAGTGAGAACATGCCCTTTCATAGTAATAATATCACTTTTATGGAAGATTAATGATTTAAAAACAAACTATTAAAGTATTAAATTGTATTAAATAATAGTTTTATGAATAATATAATTAATAATGATTAAATAGAGGATAATATTTACATTTAATACTTGAATCTTCTCTTAGAGATCCTCTTAGAAATGAGGGATTTAGGACTCCTTTTGACCGGAGGTTCAAAAATGGGGGATTAGATTATTAGGTAGAGAATTTGGATATGTATTTAGGAGTAAACTCAAGTTTAAAAAGTGGGTTTATGTGGTTATAGGAGGGTTCCTTTTATAGGTGAGCTCGAGTGACATTTTCACAAATAACCATTCCTTAATGAATAAGGAATGTAATTTCTCATGAAAAGAGGATCCAAAGTGGACATTTAACGGAGATAAGATAATATAAGGTTGTAAAATACCTTATCCAATCATTAATAGATAAAATTTTATGATATTTTAGGTCTTTAACCTTTAGTTAAACAATTTACCTAGTTTTACCTTTATCATGGTAACCCAATTTTTACCTCGTTGACTTATTTTTTTGATTGAAAATAAAAATGACCTTATTACCTAATTTTGAAATTATGATTCCAAATTTGGAATCTATTTAATATAATTAAATATTTAAATATCATAAATTTAATTTTTAAAATAAAACATAAAATATAGAAAATTTGTTTTTATAGAAAAATAAATTTTTAAAAATTAAGAGTTCTTAATATTATTTTCTATAAAATAATAATTAAATGAGCTTTTATATTTTTATACATTTAAATATTAAATTTTACTTTAATAGAAATTTAGAAGTTATGAATTTAATTTATTAAGATAAAAATATACAACACTTAGAGAGATAAAAAATTATTATTTTTAAAGGATTTTAATCAAATCCCATTAATTTTTTATCTTCTAACTAGTCAATATTATCTATATATGGGTATTTTAAGATTTATTTAAATTTTTATAAAAAAATAATTCTTTAAAAATATTAATAATAGTAGTTTCTAACACATAAAAATATATATTTATTTAATAAAATATTTTAATTAATTATTATCTTTTATTTCATTCTAAAATATTTTATTATTTATAAATTATATTTTTTAAAATTTTCTACTAACAAGCACACAACTTTGGTATATTTATTAGATAATAGTTTATCGAGTTACCATATACACATTAACCAAATATCCAACAACCATATTTCCAATGACCAAATGTGCATCACCTATATAGCAATCATGTTGTATTCCTATATATAGCCTTACATGTCACAAAATAGCCCAATTCACCCCTTCATCAGACACCCAAGTCTGTCTGCGACATCCCCAAGGCATGTTCCTGATTGCCCTAGAGTGGTGACAAGAATCATGGGCATCACAATTTGTCCGAGGGAACTTCCCCCACCCCCAGTAAAAATAGAGTAAAAGAATTAGAAAAAATCTAACAAAAAAATTGGCATGAACCATCCATATGTGAGATGTCCAAGATAAATAAAATATAAAGAAATAAATAGATAAATATTGGGATATAAAATCAGAAAAATAATTAAAAAAACAAATCCCTTCACTTACCCCAATCACCCTCCCCTATTAAGACTTCCTCCATTAGATGTCTATCCTCGACCACCACATTATAACTACAACTCCAACCATAGAAATAAATAAAAAACCTACATGAATGATGTAACAAAAGAGACAAAAATAAATAAACAACCGACATAGTTTCATGTGACCCCATAATTCACCATCCAACCACGCTAATCAATTCTCATATAATGGTAATCAAGGATCCAAAATCTAAGACTTAAGAAATATAGATATTCATGAGAAAAAATCTCAATATGAATGATAAGTAAACCACACCCCATGTATAATATTCAAATAGTATAATCTTTAAATAAAGGATCCATTACATGCTAGTTTGAAATATAATTATAAAATTATGTTTGTTTATAGTTTTTATATAGAAACCAAATGATGATTCTTATTAATTTAAAATGGAAATATATTTTTAAAACATGGATGGATGTGTATTTTTAATAAAACATTCATTTTAAAAATTAAATAGAAGGAAATTGATTTAAAGGAAACATTTCACCTAATAGAAATTAAAACAAATACTTTGAAAAGAAAGATGAAACATAAATAAATATATCATGAACCATGGGAAGCCATAAGACACTAAGTTTAGGCCTCATATTAGGATCCTCATACTCTGGGTGATCGAACCACACATAATTATTCCCATACATGAGTCACTGAGGAGGTTAAATCCAAATTCCTAGTGATAATCAATCCATATCATTATCATATAGATTATTTAGTGTTATATCACAACACAAAGGCTAAGGAGGACATACCTTTTTTAGCATACTTGTCTTAGTATATCCACTTAAGTACCTAGGGATCCCATGTGCCTAATTTTCCCCTTTGTATCAAATCACAATTCCAATTTCAATTTATCCATGATCAATTCATTCCAAAATAATCCATTTCCATTTCTCAGGTTAAGGGGAAAATTTTTAATATACCATATCGACATATAAATAATCATCAAGACCATCATGGACTGAGTTTAATAAAGTAAAACATCCTTTTAAAAACTTGAAAAGCTAGGTAAATCATGGAAACTAGGTCATTATAATTTATTTTGGAAATCCAATTTAAACCATGTTTGAAAATAGATTTTCAATATAAAACTTAAATTCTCAAGGTTTCACTATATCATTATGCTTATATAAATTTTCACACACACATAGATATATATAAATATATATTATTTCCAAATTTCACACACTCTCATATGAGTTTGTACACACACACACACACACATATATATATATATATTCAATTGTATATGCATATAACCCAAAATTATAAAAGGGAATTTTCAATTTTATTCAAAACCAATTTTAAATTAAATTATCAATAATTGTAATTTAAATTATTGCTTTAAATTATAGGTAAATATTAAGTTCAATTGATAATTTACATTAAAAAACATAATATCCCTTTAAAACACCAAAGCTCATGAGTAAAATCCATTTGATAATTTCATCGAACACTAGGAATTCATAGCAGTTTCCAAAAATAATAATCCTTTATTTTGAAGATTAAAGTTTATTTTATTCAATTTAAACCACGTGAAACTTGGTTTCCCTTCCATATAAATTCATTAATATATTTATTATTATCAATAAAAAAATAAAACATGAATTTATAGAAAAATTAACAATGGTTCTATAATTTTAAGCCTTAAACATGGGCAAACCTACCTTGGATTTAACATGGATGGTCTAAAGCTTCAATTATGGGTTGAATAAGACATGAAAATAAAATTTTATACCCTAAGAAACCAACTATTCAAGAAATAAAATACCCCTATGGTTTGTCCAGGGTGTTCCCTCATAAGGGAGGATGAAGAAAACATGAATAAGGGAGAAATAAAATAGAATATAGGGAAGTAAACCCGTACCAATGAATATTAAACTTGAAATTGAGTGATGAATTTCCCAAAAATAATGGTTGTGGGAGAGTGGGGGTCATGTGTCTCAACCTACATGGGTTGTGTTGAAAATAAATAAATTGAGGGTGTCTTTTGATGGGTATGTGGGAGAGGGGTATTAGTTTAGGTTTTTTTTCTAATTTAATATCTCTTTTTAAAAAAACTGGACAACCAGCACAATTTTCTCATGGTTTAACCAAACTGGGCATTAACCATATGCCCCTCACTAGGAACACTTGGTACATGCATGGGAAGATTCTATGGTTAGACTAACCATGCAAGGAAGGTATATTAAAAGTTGTAGGTCCCTCACATGTTTTCTACATGGTTAAACTAATAGTTTGGTCTAACTTTGTGTTCTGCTCTATAATTTAATAAAAATCAAATAACGAAAGGAATTGTGACCTAAAACTCAATGATCAGACTAAAAACATTTAATAAATAAATTAATAAAAATATTGAAGGTTGGTATGTGAAAATTCTCCCCACCATAATGTTATTTTTTCCCATAAACCTTCGACAGATTCCATTGGTTAGTATAAAGGATGGAACTTAATCTCCTAAAATAGGGTTCAAATACTAAAAACTAAGGAACACCACGACCTTGCTAAAACTAAACCCCCATAGTCAATTGAAATGATCGAAAATCACCCTTATAACTTAATTTTACTTTACAAAGAACACTAAAATTAACAACCATAATAAGATATCTTACCAATGGGACAATCATTGATCTTTCATCAAGTACTCAACATCACTAAACCTAAAGGGATGTAAAAGACACTAAATAGAATCATTAAAATCACTTAATATTAACCAACCATCAATTCAATTTTTCTATCAAAAATGAAAATAAAATGTTCAATTATTCCCATAGTTTTTGTCTACTCATCAAGTGAGAAACATCATCACAATGAAAAACAATCAAGGAACATAAACTATATCACCTAATGAATTAAGGTCAAGCAAGTTATGACAGACTCCCCATAATATTAAGAATTTAATAAGACAAAATTTCAACCAAGAATCAAAAAAATATAAAAACTATATATAAAAATATATCCTACACAAACTATAAGAATCAAGGGATACTTTAAATAGAAACTAAATCGGTTAAGGACTTTGTGAATTATTGACACCAATTCACAAAAAAAACTACAAGAGAAAAAATTAAAGGTTTAATGGAATCCCAAAGGCTCTAATCCAAAAAAACATTAACACTATCTTAAAAATAAAGGCTCAAAAATGATACTCTAATAATGAGAACCATGAAAGGCAGATAGGAAAAAAACACAATCAAGGATGCCTCAAAAGAAATATGCCTCATAAGAGAAACATGGGACAAAACTTTGGGTCAAGAGGGAGTAACCTGGGAAACACTCTTAAAACTATAGATCTTAGTGAATCCAATCAAAACAAATAGAGATCATCACATTTACCTTAACCAATCACCCAAGTATTCCTATGTATGACTCTTAAAGATCCATAAACTAATATAAAACTATAATCTCGTCAAAATAAGGAAAAGATGTTATTATGAGATATAAATAACTCTAAATAAATCCATAACTCATGAGTAATAACCAAGGTAAACCTAAAATAAATAGTATTAACAACAATGACACCATGGACTTTCTCCATTTCTTATGGATCGATACATTAAAACCCATAAAGAGTCCTACTAGACATAAGAAGGAATCATTATAGAGACTACCCCTAATGATAGTTCTTCCAATAGTTCATTGAAATTTTCCTGGGGGAATACATAAAATAAAAAAACATGAGCTGAATGATTAATAACTTCTAATCCAAATCAAAAAATTCCCCTCAAACCCATTATCTAAACCGAACATATAAATCCACCAAACTAGACATACCAAAAAAATCCATTTTATTTCAAGACTATCATGTTTAAATAAGTGTCTTAAAACTATTCTAATGAAAATAGTTATAATTAAAAATATTCCACCCCTTTTTAAAAAAAACAACCCAATGAATTTTTATACGAAAACTGATTAATTTTCACCTCAAAATATTCCCCCACATTTAAAAAAAGCATTATAAAATCCAAAGTACTTTTTATAAATGATTCATAAAAATTTAGTTTTCAAAATAAAAAACTATACAATAAAATCATAAAACATTTGAATCATTCCCTTTTAAAACATTTACCAAATTAATATTCTTATTTAATAAAACCACTAAACACAAAAAAAAACATTCATTTCATTTATAAAAAACCCTTGATTAATTTTCCAAAAATTAATTCTTTATTTCTAAATCTATATTTTCTACTAAAAAAGATTTTAAAAATATCATTTTAAAATGATACATGACCATTTTAACATTAAAATAATCTATATAAAATTAGTTTATTTGAAATCCAAACACTAAGCTCATTTTAAAAACACCTTAGAAAAAACATTTTCTATTTTCAAAACTCAAACCGTACCATTTAAAATTGAACCTTTAAAATATAAAAAAAATCACCCAAACAATATGAACATGTCATAATAAAAACATATAAAAATTGAATAAGTTCCAACACAAAATATAAATACCACTAGCATCTATGTGAAAATTGTTCACGTGGCCTAGAAGACCATGTGCCAACCACACAATAGTCATTAGGAGCCTCATCAAACCATGCACTCAAGATCAACATAGATTTCCAGGCCCTGCGAGCTCACTAGATACCACTAGTTCACTCCCTTATTTATCCCCAAAATAAGAAAAAAAATAACCCGCATATCATAAGTAAACAATAATACTTAAAAATATAAGTTTCAAAGCCTGACTTCCAATGGTGACTTAGGGATCCAAATGAAAAAGAACTAGATAGACTCTTCTCACATGGGTCTCTTGAGTCTCAATAGTCCTATATCCAATCTACCATTACTGCCCAAATAAAAAAGAGAGAATTAAAAACCTAGTAATTCTTAGGAACCTCCCATATAAAACCATTTTTCATAAACCATCTTGATCTGTCCCTCCATCAGATGCTCGATTCGGCCTGCAAAATCCAAATTCCTAATCACACTAGAGTCTTGAAAGGTTTTGTGGGCATTAGATTTAGTTATAGGGAATTATGTAACCCAATAATAAAAATATCCAAGGTCCTTGGACACTATAATATCTCTACACCTCCACCATATAAATCAGTAAAATGTTGACATGGTCTATGTGGTAAAACATACTAAAACAAAATGAACAACTGACATACCTCTATGTGACCCTATTAGACACCATCTAACCGCACTAATAAATTCTAATCAAGTGGTAATGAAAAATACAAAACCTGAGACTAAATAGATATGTATGGGTGTGAGAAAAAAACTCAGTAGGCATGCCAAGTAAACCACACCCATGTATAGGCTTTAAATAAATGATCCACTACGTGCTAGTTTGAAATACAATTATAAAAGTAGGTTTGTTTCTAGTTTTTGTTTAGAAAACAAATAATGATTCTCATTCATTTAAAAAGGAAATAGATTTTAAAAACATGGAGGGTTATTAAATTTTAATAAAACGTCCATTTAAAAAATTAAATGGAAGGAAACATTGGTTTAAAAAAAATAACTTAATATAAATTAATTAGGTTATTTTCTTTGAAAAGAAATTTGAAAGGAAATTAAATAGGCCAATATCCATGGGAATTACTAGGACACTAAGGTTAGGCCACATCCTAGTATCCTCATACCCTTAGTGAACAAACCACACATAACTATTCCCATGCATGATTCATTGAGGAATTCAAAGCCAAAGTCATGATAATAACCAATCTATATCATCATCATATAGTTTAGTTAGTAATGTGTCTTAGTCTAAAGGCTAGGGAGTATGTACCTTTATTATATTACTCATCCTAGTCTACCCACCTATGTACCAAGGTTTCCTATGTGACTTATTTTCCCCTTCGTGTCAAATCACATTTCCACTTTCAATTCATCATTGGTCAACGCATGCCAGAAGAACCCATTTCAATTTATCATGTCAAGGGGGAAACATTTAATATAACAAAGTGACGCATAAATAAACATCAATAACATCATATAATTGGTTTAATTAAGTATAAAATTATTTTTAAAATATAAAAAATATGGTAAATCATAATGACTAAGCCATTATAATTTATTTTTGTAAATCCCCTTTAAAACATTTTTAAAAACTGAGTATGAATATTAAACTTGAATTCCCAGTGGTTTACTCTATCATTATGATCATATAAATTTTTATACACACACATGAAGATATATATCTTAGGGACCAAGTTCACAAACTCTCATCTGATTTTGTACACACACACACACACACACACACATATATATATATATATATATTAAAATGTATACGTGTATAACTATAAATTAAAAAATGGGTTTTTCAATTTTATTAAAACCCAATTTATATTAAATTATAAAAACTTTTAATTTAAAGTATTACTTGAAATTCCAAGTAAAGATTAATTTTAATTGATAATTTACCTTAAAAACCAAAACTTCCCTTTAAAACAACAAATCTCCGGATTAAAATCCATTCAAGCATTTCATCGAACACTAGACATGCATAAAAGTTTCCAAACAATTTTAAATGACTCTTATTAAGATTAAAGTTTATTTCTTTCAATGAAAACCAAGTAAAACGTAGATTCCATTCTATATAAATTCATAGATTCATTTATTATTATCAATAAACAACTAAAACATGAATTTTTAGAAAAAGTAGCAAGGGTTCCAGAATTTAATGCCTTAAACATAGAAACCTACATCAGATCAAACATGTATGGTTTGAAATTTGGATTATGGGTTGAAAAATACTATAAAATAACATTTCACACCCTAAGAAACCAAAACTACAATAAATCAAAATTAATAACCCATATAGAGTTTGGCTGGGGTGCATGCATCGTAAGGGAGGAAGAAGAAAACATGAAGACAGTGAAATAGAAGAGAACATAAGGAAGAAAACCCTTACTAGTGAATATCATAGTTGAAATCAAGGGAGGAGTCACAAAAAAAATAGAGGCTGGGGGAGAGGGTTTGTTGTGCATCTCGACCTCCATGGGGTGTGTCAAACTGAAATGGGGGGTTACATGATGGGTAAAGGGGTAGGGTGTTATTTTAGGTTTTTATTTTT
Organism: Viscum album; assembly: GCA_963277665.1. Taxonomy (NCBI): domain Eukaryota; kingdom Viridiplantae; phylum Streptophyta; class Magnoliopsida; order Santalales; family Viscaceae; genus Viscum; species Viscum album. Next base: position 1,947,042,501 of record OY728148.1, read on the forward strand.
TTCGAATTTAATCCCTATTTTCTTTTTGAAAATGAGACATCCTACATATTTACCAAATAGTTTTCTCAAACTATGTATCAATTATGCACACCTCACTAGGAACACCTGATCTCACACATGGGAAAACTGCATTGTTAGACTAATCATGGGCTAGCCATGAAAAGAGGTACTCTTAAAAGTTATAGGTCCCCTATATGGTTTTCAAGTGGTAAAAATAATAATACACCCTATACTAGAATTTAAAATAATTCTAAAAATTAAATGAATTTTTTCCAAAAACTAAATGAAGGGAGTAAAAATTATTAAATAAATTAATTAATAAAAATATCAAAGGTTGGAGTGTGACATTACATGCTTAACTAAATTTATCCATCCTATTTTTTAATTTATCTCTAAAAATATCTATTATATTGATAATTTTTTCATTATTTCTATATTTTTAATTAGGGGTGTGATCTTTATTGAAACCCGTGGGGATAAATTTTCATGTTCAGGGTATTTTTATTTACTTATGGTTTTACTTCACGTATAGTTTTCTTAGTGATGTTTCATAATTTATTAATGTTTATATTAAATTATAAAATTTTATCTCAATAAAATATTTTTTAATTCTGTGATATGTGTATTAAATGTAATTAAACACAATGGATTTATTTAAAATGAAATAAATATTAAAATCATGGGGTGTTACATTATACCCCCTTAAAATAATTTCACCCTTAAAATTTAATTATTCTAATGAAAACAAATGAGGGTACCTATGCCTCATTACATTTTTAGGTTCCCACGTTGATTCCTTAGACCTATGATTCATCTAAATTCTATTATCCATGTGATTGGTCTTGTTTTATAGTATTTTATTTCTATGGTCCAATATTTCTGATAGTTTTCCCTCATAAGAGAGATCATGTTCTATCTATAAAACCTATTACATGTGATCGATCAGGTACATGCTTTCTCAAAAGTTATACATTGAACACATCATACACTTAGGAGAGGTGTGGTGGAAGTTAAAGATGATAAGATACCATCACTACACAATAAATGATTTAAAAGGTTCCAAATAACCCTCTTCTATAGTTATATTTAAAGGAATACCTTTCCTCCAACTTTAAATTTCAAACTTTATCGATGAATATCCATGTAACTATTTTATTTACTTTGTGTGGTTTTACTATGTTACTAAATGATTTGAACCTTTGCTATTAATTATTGATAAAGATTTGGTCCCAATAACTTATTCTCTCTAACTTCATCACAACATTTTTGAGTATTACTTCCCTTATTATATAGAGCCTCATATGGTACTATTTGAATGATAGAGTGGAAACTGTTTTATATGAGAAATCTTCCAGGGGAAGGTATAGATCCTAACTTACTTTGAAATCTATTGATTAGGATCTCATTATATATTCTAAGGTTTAAATAGTCCTTTTATACTAACCATAGATCTTTGGATGATAAGTTGTACTAAATATTATCTCTTTATTCAATTCTTATTGAAAATTTATCTAGAACATAGAGGCAAACTTTATATTCAGTCTAATATAATGTAAATTGGTACTCAATTTAGCCTTATCACTTATTTTATGTATATCTTGGAAAGTTGATTGAGTGAGAAATTTTTTCAATTATCAATGAAAAATGCTGACCTCATAAGATGATTATAGGGTCCTGAAAATTCCGTAAGGGGGAAATCCAACTACCCCAAGACTTGGGAAAGGACCGAACCGGTCCGTGTAGCAACTCCCAGCAACAGTATGCAGCCGGTTCAGCGAACCTCCCTCCTACAGACGTTGTCGTTCGCGGAATGGGGGCGGAGCGCCTATGCGGGCGCGAACCAGGAAGAACGCCGATGAAGCCAGCCCATTCCACTGCCACGAACCACGCCAACAGGCCCATGTCGCGCACGCCGTCATTCACGAAATGGAGGCGGAAGGTGTATGTGACTGCGAACCTCATCGTTCGTGGAATAGAGGCGGAGTGGTGCACGTCCGTGGAGCAATTCCTCAAAACTCGATTCCATAAATGTCGATTGACCGAGTCATACATGGGTGAGGCTTTCTTTATGGGCTTCCTCAAAAAAGCGTTGTGTGCCCCATAGATACAGCCTCTTCGTGACTCTATAAATAGTCACTGAGGGGCACCAAAAAGAGAGAGGAAGGACGGGTGAAAACCAATGGGGAGACACTAGAGAAACCACTCCCAGCAGTAAAGTTCCACGACCATCCGCGGACCCCATATCGTCCACGGATGCACTCTTCCGCATAGAGGAGAAACCAAACCGCGAACCACATGCAGCCATTTACTTCGTGGATAGTCCCTCCATGTCCATCTCCTTCACGGCCAACCCCTCCGCAAACCAGTGTTGTTCACGAAATGGAGGCGGAACCCCTCCATGGGCGCGAAGTAGGACAGGCGCCAGCCCCTTTGCAGACGCCCTTCGCGGCCATTTCCTTCGAGGCCATCTCATTTGCGGACACCCTTTGCGGACGGCCATCTCCTCCGTGGCCATCCTTCGCGGACAGCCTCCTTCACGGCCTAGTCCTTCGCAGCCTACTCCCTCGCAGCCAGCTCCTCCATGGACACCCTTCATAGACAACAAAATTGTGAACCACATGCGTCCATCCCTTAGCGGCCATTTCATTTGCGAACATCCTAGGCGGCCAGCTTCTACACGGCCCGCCTCCTACGTGGCTCGCCCCATACGGAAAACCCCATGCACTTGCTGGTCCATACCATGGGGGTTGCGCCCCCGCACCCCCACTTGGGGTTAGTGCTGGGCTATGGTCTCGGCCCTCTGGGCCAGTCCCTTCACTACAATCAGTGACCCCCATGAAAAATGGAGAGTCGCACCGCAAGCTTTTCGGGTCGGGTCAACAGTATTTTACATTGCACCCTTGTGCCGCCCCAACATCTTTCCTATATATTCCATGAATCAAGATACTCCTCATGAATCTCCTATAACCCCATTTCCTAGCTCCTTTTTCATGGTTCATCTAGAAAGGGCCGCCCTTGCGTAATTCCCACACCAACCATTGCTAGGTATCTCCTACCTAGTCGTCCTAACCACACGACGCTAAACTGTATGGCCCTCGTCCTATCCATATGACATTAAAATATACAGAAATAGTCCTTTCTGCATGAATATAAACTGTAGTACACCCTATGTTCCAAACATAGGATGCCTCTTGCTCCAAACGAGAGATTTCTTATGAACCAAGCATAAGATGCCTGATGCCATGATTACAGTTCCGTAATTTCAAGAGCGTTGGAATCCGTTCAAACATTCCATCACTCCACCTCACACTTTGTGTGTCCTTCTTTCAGATCTCCATCCTCTTTCATGTCTGAAGGGACCCCCTAACAGCCTGGTCCCATGCCGCATCGGCTCACCTACTATCCTGGGCGAACACCCTGGAAGACTTTCTACAACACATCGGGTCAGGTCCTATGTTTCGAACACGGTCAGCAGTTGACCCTCATTTGTTTGTCCCCATTTCAGGCTAACGTGATATAGATGCTATGTTTTGAACATGGTCAATAGTTATCCTCCATCACCATGCCACCCTCACCAGATTCCGAATGTCGGGCATGTGATTCACACTTTTTGTCTCCCTTTGTTCGGACTGATTCCAATTCCCTTGGTGTTATCTCTCTTGTGCACTTGCGCATAGGTGTAAGCTTCAATTATATGCCTCAACCGACCAGTGAGTTGGGATGCCCTCATGGACAGACATGAGGAAGACACCCTGGGCCACCATCCTGGAGTAAGTCCCAGTCTCCATTTCTCTGGGTTTCTCCATGCATAAGCCCCACTCTGCTTCCCACGGACGCACCATTCACGACGTGATCTTCAGGTCTTTGCTGCCTCTTGTTTCTCACACCGAGCATGACTCATGTGGGCTTAGAGTAAGCACCGAACCTGACACCACCTATCTGAACTACGTGGACTTTGATCCCTATCTCCTAGGCAGGGTACGCAGGAAGCCTCCCCGAGGTTCAAGCCCAACAATCGGTCATTCTGTCCCCCTTGACGTCGGTTTACCCACACCGTGGGCTGCGTTAGAGTGTAAGCCCCATCCCAACCCAAAATACATGGACTTTGATCCTTGTCCCCTAGGAAGGGTATGTAGGAAGCCTCCCCGAGGTTCAAGCCCAGCACCCGGTCGATCCGACCATCTTCACGTCGGTTCACCGCACCAACCCTGGGCATCCCTTCTTGAGTAAGCCCCATACCAATCCGAACTACGTGGATTCTGATTCCTCTTGCAAGGATACGTAGGAATCCTGTATCACGGATTCGATCCAAATTCTCAAGTCGTTATCTGTCCCCCCTGGATGACAATAAACTCTAGAGTGCCTGGTTACGAGGCTTTAAGCCAGTTCCATCTCAATGAGTCCAGACTCCTCAGGGTCATTAATCCAACGAGGGATGGTAAATCTTGGGCCTAAATGATTTTGAACCCCTGCGTCCAGTTGACCATTTCCAACCAGGATTAATCCACGGATACTATTCTTGGGTATAAACCAAAGATTCACGAATATATGAATATGTATTAAATATATAAGAGAGTCCCGGAACAGGCAATAATTTTCCCTAAAAGGGTGTGATGATCCCGATTTCCCATCCTATCAACCAATGTGAGTTCTTAAGAATCACTGGTCAAACCATCCAGTGAACAGCTGCCTTTGGAAAGCAGGTCCATGTATTGCTGGATATGGAACTGTTGGGCGTTTCGAGGCAAAAACGATGCACCCGATATGAGTGATTAAGCAGAACCCAATCTTCTCTAATCAATAGTCGGGTAGCGCACGTTTCTCCCCCACGATCTCGTCGTGCACCAGAAGACAGTGATCAACTAGAAACCAAATAGAATTATTTCCTTTAGAAATATTCAGAAGGCCTATGATGAAATTCATTGTGATGTTTCCCATTTCTATGCAGGTATGAGAAATGGTTGAATCATCACCTTAAACTTTTTTCATTCTACCTTAACTTTTTGGAATACTAATCATCGAGGTATATACTATGTAATATCCCTCTTTATGTTTTACCACCAAAAATGGTTCTTGATATCTCTATACATATTTTTTTATTGAATGGATAGATAATGATTATATATGTGTATAATCCAACCAATTCTTATTTAATTTGAGTATTTCATGTAAATGTATTATTTTTCAAAATATTATAATTCCATCATTGGAAAAGTTAAACTCTAGAATATTCCTTACCTTATTTTATATCCCCTTATCCTCCTTCTACACTTCCTTGATCTTCACATGGATGGATGGTTGAGCAGTCACTTGGTAATTACAGATTTCTACCCTTCCCTTATGATTTTATAGTCTATAATTTGAAAATATATGAGTTTTGGGGTCTCTTGAAATCAATATAATGGTTAGGGTATAATGATCCTTCCTACATTAATCATTATCCCCCTTGATTTCCTTCCTAAGGTGGCAATGTATTTAGAAGTCATAGTCCTTAAATCAACTCTAACCATCTACTTTGGCACATTTAAAATCCATATATGTGAATATATTCATTAAGATAGTGTTATTATTATATATCGCTCCTTTTTTCATAGAGATTATGGCTTCAAGTCTTTAATACAAATATTACCGGAGTTAGATCCAAATCATGTGTTGGGTAAAGTTTCTCATTGGAATTTAATTTACACGAGGAATAAGCTACCATTAGGTTATTTTTATAGGGAAATATCCCAATCTATTATATGGTGAATCTTTATATATCATAAACATTTCTCTACTGTAGAGTTGTGTATTATATGACTTTTAACCAACCTTCACTTGAGATCCTTGGAATTTTTTTCAAAGTCATTTTTCCAGAGGAACCTAGCTCCCTTCTAATTTTACTTGGTTAGTGGATTTGATAGTTGTGAGAGATTTCTCACAAATAATCCATGGTATCCATGTAATCCAAGAAAACTATGTATATATATTATATTTTTTGGTCTAATTCATTTTTCTGGAACCTCTATATTTGAAGGATCCACAAATTTACCCTCACTTGTGATTACAAGACCCATGAATGATACTTTTTATAATCAAAATTATCATTTTCTAAATTTTTCATAAATTTTATCCTTTATCAAGGTCTTTATAACAATCCTCAAATGATCTTTATACTCTTCATTAATATTATAATATATAAGAATATCATATATAAATACTTTGATCAAGGTAATCTCTAAAGAATTTATTTATCAGATCCATGAATACAGTGAGGGAATTTATAAGTCTGAATATTATCTTTATAAATTCATAGTTTCTATATATTATATGGAAGGTTATCTTAGTTATATCCTATTTTTTCAACCTTATTTGATGATATCCAGATCAAAGGAAAATCTTTGAGAGGTATTGATCCCATCCAAGTTGATCGAACATGTCATTAATACGAGGTAGGGGATACTTTTTCTGGATATTGATCTTGTTAAGTTCAAGATAATAAATGTCAAGGAAAATTGATCTATATTTATTCTTAAAAAATAAGACTAGTAAACCCCATGGTGAAGCACTAGGGAATATAAAATCATTATCCATATTTTCTTGGAGTTTTTTTTTTAATTCCTCCAACTCAATTAGGTCCATTCTATAAGGAGTTTTTGATATAGGTATAACACTAGGTAATAGTTAAATTGAAAACACAACCACATGATCTATTGGAAGACTAGATAATTCCTTGGGAAAAACATTGATATTTATTTTGAAATTATTATATCCTCAATATTGAGTTTCTCTCTATCCATTTAAATTAAATACCCCTCATGATTGGGTATTAAGACCCATATAATGGGAATAATTTCCATATAGAGTTTATAGTCAACCTTTTACTAAGATATGATCATGGGTTGGTTTGGGATATGAAATTTCACTTTCATATCCAAAAAATTAATATGGGATCTATTAAGAGAGATCCAATAAATTCCCAAAATCACATTAAATTTGACTAAGTGGTGAATAATATGATTTGTATAAAGAAAATTCAAAAAATATTCTATTGAAGATGAGTTATATAATTGGTATGAAACCATTATACCACTAGGAATTTTTATCAATAATTCAACATATAATCATTGGGGTGGTGATTTGAAGCACTTATAAAACTTTCTAGATATATAGGAGTGGGTAAAACCAAAATCAAATAGGATATGTTCAATTCTTGAGTGGATGATGAGTGTACCTTTCACCACTTCATTTTAATGACCCACTTTAGAATTTGTGATCACATATTATTTACCTTACTCCCTTGGATTATGAGTTTACCAATGTTGATGTTCATCATTAACCCATATATTGGTGCACTAGTTAACATGATGTTCATACTCCTTACAACTTAAGCATTATAGTGTGGGTGATGTATCAGGTTGGTCATTATTTCAATATATGTAATTGGTTGGAATATTCACATCTCTTTGGTATTCATATTCTTAATGGAAATCTCTTTTACACTTGAAGTACTTACCTATTCCAATAAGAAAATTCTCTCATTACTTTTCCCGCATTTTTAGCATGTAAGAATACAAATCTTATTTACTCTATGGGTTTTATCATTTGATTTTCTATAAAACTCCATTTTTTATTGTTGAACCTAAAACCAGAGAATAAGGTGAGTCTCAAATTTCCATCTCCTCCTTGAGATCACATAGAATAATTTATTCATAGCTACCAAAGACTCCTATATCTAATGCTTTTCTAATACTTGGTTTTACTCCACTAAAGAAATGATAGATTTTTATTTTTGGGTCAATGATAGACCTAGAATAATACCTTGAAAGTCTTGAGATTTTTACTTTATAGAGACCAATGTATTCATCCTAGATTTTATTCAGATTAAGGAATTCACTCACTATTTTAGTGAAATGAGTTTGAGGGAAATATTTATTAAAAAATATCTTCTTAAACTCCAATCATTTTATAAAGTCAATTTCTTCCACTTTCCTTATGTTCTTAATTAAATTCAACCATTTAACTACCTCACCTTTCAAACAATAAACAAAAAAAACTATTCATGCTCTAATCATTAGATAATGGAAACTATATTTTCTATTTTATCGATTCACTACTTAGAAATTAATCAATTATAAGACCCATTAAAGGAGGGTGGATGTTACTACATGAAGTACATAATATAGAGTTGTTACTTCCTTAGTGTGTTTGGAATTTAAATATAGTTTAGGTTATTGTTAATAACTTGAGATGTTTTGGTAAGTATAACCATGAGATTTTTCACTCCAACGCCAATCCCATTTGGTTGCTCATTTCATTTTCCATCGCACTCACTATTTACTTAGTTCCTCCAGGTTCCAACAATGGAATAAAACCAAAAATGATAGTGTGTGTATCATTTGATAAAAACTATATTAAATAATCATGTGACAAGGTAAATCAATATTATGATACCCTAAATTAACATGCCTTCATTTTAACCTATGAAATTTTACGTTCATCATAAATCCATTTTGGAATAGCATAGGTTGTTTCAAGATATATCCACTTATTCTTCATAACATAATCCCCAAAAATAAATAAACCCCAATATAGTAACAATTTTGATGACCCAGCCATAACATACATATATATTGCAACATTTTACATGAATATCTCATAATAAATCATACCCTATAACCTATAGGTTTAGTGTCTTAAGATATTATATTCATAACCAACTTATTTTATAAACTTTCTTCAACATATATCATAAAAAATCATCATACATGAAACCATTATAGTCATATCATATATAATAATCATATCTATTTCTAGGGTAATTCAAACATAAGAAAAGGGATAACTCTAACAATTAATAAGGGTAAACATAATAGATATCAATAAAATATCATAAGTGATAGAAATTTGAATATGTGGGTATGAGAACATAATCAAGGTACATGAATATGATATAAGAAATTCATACCCAATAAAACTTATATCATGAATCATGAATCACAACACAAGAATTTTTTCATAAAATAATACATGAGCCATAGGAGTGTGGAAACATGATTCTATAATAATGAGACAAGAAAACATAACATGGGAATGTTTTATAATATAGAGATATGGAATAAGAATTTTTAATATGTATAATCATATAAAATATTTTCATATATCATGTCTCATATCCAATACCATCATCACATAGTGGAAAAAATCTCATAGTTGATTAGGTTTACTCCCCAATCCTTAACATTTCATCTTATGAGATATAAATATTTACATAATACATTAAAAGGATATATAATTTCAAAACCACCCCATCACATAGTGAAAAAAGTTCCTCAGGGGTTTGAGTTTACTCTTAATCCCTTATCATCTCATGAGATATAAATCTTTTCCCAATACATTGTATGAATATATAATTATGTTCATACCCATCACTTAGTGAAAACCTATACATATGTCTGCCACATGAAAATGAAAACATTCATAATTCCATCATAGAATATTTGATCGGTGATAAAGAAATGAGTTTCATGAAGATTTTCATAAGACGTTATCATAATCCATCTTGGGAAAGAATTTGGATGGTATAATTAAGGCATATCCCTAGTGAAATATAATAAACATTTAAGGATGATGATATAGGTGAAAACCCTTTATTAGAAAAGTAATTTGAAAAAAAATATTCTTTAATTTTTTACACATTTTATTTTAAAAAGGAAATAAAATATAAAAATATGAGAATAAAGATTAATTTGTAAAAAAATGAAAAAACTTAAATGAATATTCATATAAAATACCACAGAAAATGGTGGGAGAAATTGGTTGTGTGGAAAACATTAAAAATATATTTTTTCACAACTTTATAAATAAAGTCAAAGTTGGGAGACAACGATTGTACATAAAACATTAAAATAACTTTAATTTTTAAAATATAGTTATATTTGATAAAAAATGACCATATGTGATCATAAAAATATAGATAATTACATCCATAAAATATTATAAATAATATGTACATGGAATTGAAATATTTCAAAATGAAAATATGAGAAAAGGTCGACTCCACTTATAGGAAACCTTTCAGTTGAGTTGTGAACTAAAGGGAAGTAAAATAGTAAAGAGATATGTAAGAACTATAAATATACATAGAAGAAGAAAATAGATTAGTTTTTAGAGATAAAAAACAAATAATTTCCTATGATGGAAATATAAATATAAAAAAATCTTGATTTCAAAGTGAGATTAGAAAAGAAAACCTTACCTCTACTCTCAACTTCCAAAAAATCACTTTAGCCTCATTTATAATAAACATATGAATATTACTCACTTGTTTGAAAATCTTATTCATATTTATTTTACTTAATTACATTAATTTAAAATTATTTATCACCCATATATAAATTATTTATTATTAAAATCAATATGTATGTGTTAATCGTTTTTTTTCCTCCACACATGCTTTGGTTTGAAGGTTATGGTCCTTTATCTATGATCATGGGTTCATCACCTCAAGAATTTTCATAAATTTTTAGTATATATATTTTATATGTTTCTCATGTATCACGGTATTTTCATGGAACTTCTGATTATGGTCTATAAATAACTCTTAAAAATATCATTTTGGTGATTATTGAATTAACAATAGAATTGAACTTATTGGTGAATAAACTTTGAAATATTATCACTATATAATTATGAAAACGTATTAAATATATTTCTATTACATTATATTACTAGAATTTATGTTTTATTATTCATTCCTGATGTAAACACCGTAACATTGTTCTTATAGGTGGTAAAATTGACTCAAACAAGAACACGGTATAGCGATTAAATGAGTAAGAACATGTCATTTATTGGTAAAAATATCAATTTTATATAATAATAATGATTTAAAAAAATTATCATTAAATCATAAAATTATATTTAATAATAGATTTTGTATAATATAAAGAATAATTATTAAAGATAGGATAATACTTATGTTGAAAACTTGAATCATTTCTTAGAGAACCTCATCGAAATGTGGGATTTTGGAGTCCTTATTATGACTAGATATTCTCACACATAGAAGAGTATTATTAGGGAGATAATTTTGGAAGTTATTAAAAATAAAACCAAAGTAAAACAATGTATAGATGTGGCTACAGTATGGGTCCTTTTATAAGTGATCCTGAGTGTCATTTTCAAAAATACATGTTCCTTAATGTATAAAGAATGTTATTTCTCATGGAAAGTGGATCCATACTGGACATATAATATATATATATATATAAGGAAATTTGAGGTCAATAAATCCCTCATACACTCATTTAGAGATATTATTTTTGATATTTCATGTTTTTACCCCATAGTTAAACACTTTACTTTGTTTTAATTTACTGTGGTAACTAATCTTTTACCTCAGTGACTTATTTTTATGATTGAAAATGATAATGAACTTATTGACTAATTTATATGGTATGATTATAAATATGGACTCCATTTAATATGATTTACTTTAAAATATTTACTTTAATTTTTATAAATACATCAAATCCTTCTTCAAAAATATTAATAATAGTAATTTATACTCCATAAAAATAAAAAATTATACAATAAAATATTTTAATTAATTATTATGTTTTTATTTCATTATAGAATTATTTATTATTTATAAATTATTATATTTTTAATTTATTGGAAAAAATGTACCTATTGGATACAAGTATTTCCAATGATCATATATCCAATGGTCATAAGTCAAATATACATATGTCTGACGCCCATATAATAGTCATATTACATTCCTATATATATCCATAAATGATTCACTAAAATCATAAATATTATTAATTTATTTATCTCACAAAATGTCTATTATACTTATAATGTTTGTTTTATTTCCATAGTTTTTATCAGGGGTATGATCTTCATGAAAATTCATGAGGATAAATATTTCATATTCATGGTATTTTTATTTACTTGTGTTTTTATTCCTCTTGTATTTTTCTTAATGATGTTTCATGTTGTATTGTCATGATAAATTAATTTTTATCTTGAATTATAATATTTTATCTCAATAAAATATATTTTAGGTTGGTATTTTTTTTATCACAAGCTATCAAAAACACATGGATTCTTTAAAAGGAAATACATACTAAAATCATGTGGTATTATAAAGAATTTAGAATAATATATCAACGTTAAAGGTGCATGTTTTAGAGTGCCTCCATGAAAGTATTTTAAGAATTAAAATACACATGAAAATAAATATGATAAAATGAAAAATATTTAGGCACAAATAGGTACTATATATAAAAAAGTTAGTTGGTAGGAAGATGTGATAAACCTGTTTCTTGGGAGGGATCAATGAGAAGAATCAATAGAGCAGTGCCCGTAATGAAAAGTTCCACACACACTTAGTCTTGAGTTTAAAAATTCTCCTCAAATTATTGTTATACTTATAGTAATTGATTTTCTCATAATAATTTCTTTTAAATGTGAATCAAACAACTTTTGATACTTTTTTCACACTAAAATTGTGTAGGGTGAAATTAGTTGTGATTTGTATCTATTAGCACCAAATTAAATCTTTATTGTTATAAGTATAGTTTAAAATATCCAAGGTGATATTTCATATAATAAATAACTTTTAAAAGATAATTTGAGAGTAGGAATTCACATAGCTCATGATTCATGCACTGAGCAAGTGGTCCCCCTTGATGATCTTGATGCTCACATAGTCAAACTTGTTGTTGAAACTTTCATAGCTTGATCATTTAATCATATAAATATACATGATGATAATGAAGTATACCATTTAAAATTTATTTTATATATAAAACCTTTTACAATTAATGAATAATGTTATAAACTAAGTTATGTTATTATAAAAGGAGAAATTTAAGGGGGATAAAGGTCAACTCAAGACAATCTAAAGGATCAACTAATAGCTCAAAAGGACCTATTGAGGGTACCTATATCCCACCAAGTACACTAGTGAATTTATTAATGTTACAGGTTCATGAATATAGAAAATTATATAATAGAATCATAACATACATTTAATATAAAAAACAAATTCATAGAGACATACTGACATGATTGGTCATGATAATATAAATTAAATTCTCAAGAATGAATGGTTGGGAGACTCAATTTTTAATGAATACATGATGTATATTTTCCAAAAAAAAAATTCCAATAATTGAAATAATATGTTTATTACAATTTAACACAATTTTATTTTATTTTGGTTTATATATCAAACTAATGTATAGTGAAGACCTTGAAATAAAATAATAATAATTTGTTAGTCCTCATACCACTTTTATAAAATAAAATCAATCAATGAAGATATAATTTTAGTAATATATCACCAAGTAGTCACAATTTTTTAAAATAAAATAATAGTAAAAACAACTCTTATTGATACATATAATGTAGGGGTAAAACTCTATACTCTAATCATATAAAATATATTTTTATTTTTTCTCATTACTTATTCTTTTTTGTTTGTTTTGGACTCACTGAATGGTAATTGAAGTCAATTTGGATACTCTAATGATATATTTTTTGGATTAAATGCATGGATATCCAAAAAAATAGTACACATTTTATCCATTATTAATTTTTAATTCACTACATTCAGTATTTTACAAATAGACATTAAAGTATATGTTTTATATTATGTTTTAACAAGAATTGTTTTCATGAGAGGGAGGTGTTTATTAATCATTAAAATAATTTTATAATTATGGTAATCACACACAAGAAACCTATATATTTCTATGACTAGATAATTATTAAGGTATATATAAAAAAAACACTACTAAAACAAATTTGTTATTTTTATCAATGTTAATGTAGTGTTCGAAACAAATTAATAACATTGATTATGGTTAATGAATTTATAAATTTATGATAGATAACATATTTCATTTTTTGGGTTTGTATCAAAATAATATATATATATATATATATATATATGATACATATATGTTTTTCTATTGTAATACAGGATGAGTGCATGCATCTTCCACCTCCTTCTCACGTGGTTTATTTCAGTTACTAATCCATTATGAATGGATTAAATGGATTGCATATTAATTTAATGGATTAAATGAATAAAATACACTAATAATAAATTTATGTTGATACTTTTAATATGGTTGATGAGTTTTCATTGAATGAAACATGTTGAGGATGGATCTATAAAAGGATGTGATCCCTCATATTGTGGAAAACTGATTGTATGAAAGCCCCCCATATATCCTCTTACTCTTGAGATATATTTTATCACTAGTTGAAGGAGATAGAACCTATTTTACATTTAGGGATACTCAAGAAACGTTCTTGGATCCAAAGGCTGATGTAATCCCCTCAGATGTAGGAGGCTTTAATTTGCTTTTCTAGTGGTTGACATCAAACGTACCCCATCAAAGATTGAAGATAGAGCATGTTGATATCTAGTTTACATTTTTATTTTTATTTTTTTATATTTAATTTTGATTCTATTGAAGATAGATATCACAAATATGGGTTTTCTTCAACTTCCAAGTTCATATGATGAACGCCTAAAACCCAACAGTGGTATCAGAGCCATGTTCTTTAACAAATCAACATGTTGCTTTCAATTTTTTTATGAAAGAACATGTTTGTAAAAAAACTAGAATTGGACCACATAAAATTATATTGAGTGTCAATTTAATGTTAAGTGTTGAAACTAAGGTTATACAATAAGATAATGTAACCTAAGGTTCTCTTTTCTGGGACTATGTTAAGAATCAATGTAATCGCAATAAAAACTGAAGGATGCATTTATATAAAAGTGTATATTATATCAAAATGTGACACTATGTTATTAACATAACATAATATACATTGTAGACTTGACATTACATTAAACATTTAATGTAATGTGGAGTCATGGAACAATGTGCATTAAGTGTTAATGTTTCATACTCCATGAAAACATAAAATCATTTTTGGGCTTCTTAATGATACATTTAGGGTCAAAAGACTATGTGTTTTCTATTGGATATTACATTGATTGTCATCATAAAATGTGGTTGAATACTTTTTCATCACACCGGATTATGAGACAATGTTATGTCAATTGTCCATACAAAATTGAAATTAATTAAATTTAATATTTAGTTATTTTATCTTGTAATTTATAAATTATTTATAAATGATATGTGTTAGACTATGTAAAATGTTATTTTTAAAGTCTAAATTAAATATGAAAAGGTTGAAATTTTTTTCTCATCTTTTTGATAAATAAATAAATTGATTATTTATTAAGAAAATTCAATTAAAAATTGAATTGGATTATTTATAAATTTTTTATAAATAATGGAAAAGATATTTGTAATTATTTAAAAAAATGTATAAAATTGTTTTATAAATTAACTATAAAATGTTTGTAGTTAGTTGATTAAAATTTTTTAAAACATTTATTATATATATATCCATTAATATTAAAGAGTTAATATTAAAAATGTATTTTTGAAATTTATATAAATAAAAAGGTTTATGTATCATAGTAAATGGTTTTTTAGAGAATATTTTAATTTTCAAGAGTTTATAAATTAATTATTCATAAATAGTTTATAATTACTTATAAAAATGTTTATAAAAAATTTATTAATAAAATATTTCAAATATTAAAAGTTAATATTAAAATATAATTTACCAAATTATATGAAAATTATTATGATCTAGAAATAATATTTTTATTTATAGATTATAAGAGTAATTTATAAAGAGTTTATAAATTACAAAATAATGTATAATATAAAATGTTTATATTTAAGAAAATTATGAAATGTTCATAATGATTAATTTAAAGAGTTAAAATTAAAAGAGAATCATTTGGAAATTATTTGAGCCTTATCAAGATATTTTTGATAAATTTATGTGATTAAATACTTAATTAATATTAATCTTTGATACTAAAAATAGGTAAATTGATTATATAATAAAAAATTGAAATATAAAATATTTATACTTCATGAAATATTATATATTGAAGTAAAATGTCATATTATAATGAAAATGAAATAGTTTATATTAAAAATTGATATATATTATTTATATTCATTCTTATGGAATGTGTATAAGATTAAATAAATTATATAGTGTTTATAGTTAGCGTTCATTTATGAATTGTTCATAAGTAGTTATATCATATTTGAATATTTGAAATTCTCATTTATTTAGAAGTTATACCTTATTTTATTCATGTATATAAATTTTTTGTAAAATTTGAATAATGTGTATACTTAATTTATGTGATAAATTTTATCTAGGAGATAGAGCCTTTCATTACATTATAAGTGCGACTGCATAAAATTTAGTTTTTCATCTACCCTGACCTCGATTTTTTTTTGGAGTTATAAACTTAAAAATAATTATTGAATATAGTTTATACATATTTTTTATTATAGATATCATGAATTTAGTTCTCTCTTGAGTAAAGTCTCCCTAGGGAGAGGGACTTTGGGTCACACAAACTATCGATCTAGAGGCTTATGCCTTGTTCTATAAAGGTGAAGGGATAGCTATCTATCATTATAGGATTACTCATGTGTAGTTTGTTAATATCATATATCTTTATTACATTACATTAATGTTTGTTTACTTTATCAATATGATGCATTCAAATATATATTAATATACTTGGCTTCTGTTTTTTGGTTGAATAACACAAACTTGTGGGTTATGTAAATGGTTACACATTAATGTGGTGTATACACATTAATTTGGTGTACATAGTAGGGAATCCAATACAAAATCATTATAATCATTCATACATAAGGAAATAAAAAATTATAAGCTAAAGATAATATATGTTATAATAGTTATTAATTTAATGTGAATATGATTTACATTAAATTGGTGAGACTTTGAAAAACCCCTCAAATACTAAGTGTGGTATTCCTTTTAAAGAACCACTTGTCAAGACCTAAATCATCCAAAAAGTAGTTTCGTGTTAAATATAGGGGCCACTTGATTATCTTGTATAAGTAAAGTAATAAATAGTGACTCTGGAATGTCATATTGGGTAATTTCATGTCAACCCTGGGTTGTAACGACCAAAACTTTTATAAATTAAACTCTGTTTTTGAATGAATAAATGCCTTATTATGTAATATAGTTATAGAAAACACATGAACTACTTTGGCTATTTTGTACCAATTATAAAATATAGTCTAATCTATTTAAAATACCATTAAGTAAATTAACCATTGATAATATATCCATTTTATAGTGACTAGAAATATTAGTATATATTAAAGGTTATGACAAAGTCAAATTTCAATAGATGGAAGGATTGATGGCCTCGACCAGTAGGATCATACCCTATGGCGCCCATTTATCAGAGATTCTAATAGAGATAGAAACACTGTGATTTTAACTTTACCAATCTCAAGCATAGATTCAATAACTAAATCTTTATAGAATCCATTTATAGGAGAAGTTCAAGACTATTGAGATCATGGCCCAAACTATGTTCGTCGAACCACCCTAAGAAATCCCCACCATCACACACCTTACCCTTAGGGCGTACTCTAGTGTAATAAGGGGTTGTGTATCCAGAACCTAGTAGTATTAATTAATATATTTTTTATTTTTTAAAAATATATTTATTATATTTATCCCTTTTCATTATTATAATTTTACATTAGTTAATGAAAATTAGATTTTGATATGAAGAAAATAAAATAATATTTTTGGAAAATATACAGTTTTAATTAAAGCAAACATTTAGAATAATTCAAGAATTTTGAAATAAATTTTATTTTCATATTATATTCTTATTAAATAATATTTATATAAAAATTATAATATAATTTAGTGAAGTACAATATAGTCTTTATAAGGGTTAGAAAGCTGTTATTGTCATAAAAACTAGTATTTTTCAATAAATAAAAATGATAATTTTAAAGTGTATATTCAAACGGTTAGATAATTATTTTTATAAAATAAATATTTTTTTAGAAATCATAATGTTGAAATTATCTAGTGGAGAATTATTCATAATTTTCTAAGATAGTATATTTTTTTGGTAAAAATTAAATACGGTATAAATATACAGTATGTATTATAACAACATAATATCAAAAAAAAGTGATGTAATAAATAGTATAAATGAAATCCATGAAAAAAAATATGTTTCCCATTTAAAATAATTTATTTTTTAAGTTATTTGATTAATTTTATAAACCCTTAACCAATCCTCAAAAACGTATATTATATTTTTATGATTTTAAAATCAATTCTTTATAAACACGACTCACTTCCACATCAATAATTATATTATTTTAGGATTTTAAGTTCTTGTTCTTAAAAAATATTTAAAAAAAACTCCTCTTTGGAAGAAAACATGGTTAAAAATCATGTTAATGTTTATGGTGTTGATTATTTTATCATATAGAGTTCAAAACCTAGGTTTAGAATTAATAAAGAATTCCCCCCCCCCCTCTTTTTCTATAAATACTCAACCATCCTCCCACTCCTCTTCACTCAAAACCCATTAATCATGAATTTTATCTCTCTATACCTCTCTAAATCTCCCCCCCCCCCAAGGTTTTCCCATTCTCTCAAGTAGATCCTCACAATATTTTAGAAGCACTCTCTCAAGGTAAGAGACTCTCCTCTTCTTTTCTCTCTTTAAGGGAATCCCCTTGTGTGGCCTTTTCGAACCCTCCACACCAGAGAACCCCCTCCCAATGAAGGGATCACTCTAGAGAGGCCCCACCCAGTAAAGAGACAATGTCAGTTGAGATGAAAAATTATCCCCAAGGTTTACAGCCCGCGTGGTAATGGTTCGACACAGCAATCTATCATCACAGGTGGGTCGCGCCTCAAACCCGCCCAGTCAGGGACTCTCCCCAATTCTTTTAATTTCAAGTAATTTATTTGTAATAAGATCTTTTTATTTCCAATTTTTCATGTTGTAATTTGTTTCTACACATACATTTACTATCATTATGTTTCCCATGAAATTATATACCAAATTTCAGTCTCATTCACCCCTTCCATAAACCTTTATGTACACCCATTATGCTGCTGAAATTATCTTCTGATTTTCCATGCCAAACATTTATGTCGTGAATACTCATACTCATTTCCACTCAAGGTTATTCACCTATATGTACCTATATTTAATTTATTTGGTAATTCCATGTATGTGACCTACACTTCTTAATCATGGGGTTAAAAGTGATGAAATATGTTCTTATGTTGTATGATATATGTGGCGCACAAATGCATGTACATGATATTAATGTGACAAGTGGGGATATAATTGTATAAACCTACAATGTATTGGGTGATGTTTTTATCTCATGAGATTCCATGTATGGTTCATGTTATGTTATCCTAAGAACATTATGTTATTATTTCTTGGTGTTTATCCTTAACTTATGCTTGTGATGTCATGTTTTATGTTGTCACCACATTGCCATATTACCTTGATGTCATTATCTTATATCATGATTTGATGTTCATTTTTATGATTCTCACCCATTTTATGTCATATTTATATTCCTCTTTACTATCATGTATTACTTTCATCATGTTTTTATTTGATTATTACCCTACTAGGCTTTATAGCTCATCGCTTTCTTATGTATGTCCTCGGGTTATACCGTGTGGTTTTAAAAGATCAAATGAATATAAGGTCATGTTATGGGATTTTTAAATAATGTTGTAACATCTTGTATTTTTCATTTATTATTTTTATAGATTATATCAATTTATTTCAAGACCAGGTGTTGAGACAACTTTTATTTTCGAGGCCCGGTGTGCCCGGAACAAATGTTTGAAAAATATTAAAATATTTAATAGCACTCGCGCATATTTTTCCTAAAAAAGTGTAATAACTCTTAAATGGGATCCTAAATCATATATATAAGGGAACTATTGAGTTCATAATAGCGGATTTACCCAAGGTGTGACCTAACATTGGTCACCACGGGTTGTTTTTGGAATATTTGTTGCAGACGTAAAATGAATAAAATTACTTAATTAAAATTATTTTTTATTTGGTGAGGTGGTTTATCCTTTAATAAACCTTTTTTCATAGATCTAGGGTTATCCTTATGAACATGTAATTCTCTGTAGACTTAGGAGAGAGAACCTTTGGAGGATCCTTCTGACAAACGACGATAAAACCTCGAATTGATGATTAACGAATGTCGGTCTTGATGGATCTCTTCAACGGTGACGACACGGAAATCGGTCTTTGTCATTGAATGATCTGAATCAAGGTAGGGATTTTGATTAATTCATTATTCCATGTTCTTGATTCCTATGATGAACATGGACTAATCCATGAACAAATTAGCCTGCTGATTGATCATAATTGCGGGATGGGTTATTTATGGGATTTATTGGGATTTAGTTCTAGAGAAATGATTTGATTAGTTTACCATTCTAATGGTGATGAATGAAGATACACATGAACATCGATTGAGATTCTTACTTCTCAATTTTTTTACTTTTCTCCCTCGATTTCTTGCCTTCTTGGTGCATGTTCTTCGTTCTTTCCCCGACATTGAATAATTGATCATTGCGCCTTCGATTATTGGCACAACAATCTGAATCTGTAGATATGGGTTCAGAAAAATGTGATAGAGGTGTGATAGTGATGGAAGAAATGTGTTGTGGTCATCATGGTTGTTCAGTGTGGAAGCAGGTGGCAGTTGGGGTGGTGGCTTTGGCTAGTCCAAGCAAACAGGGCGGCGCGGGTCTAGCAAGAGCCGCGAACAGAGGCAACCGGCGGCGGGGCGAGCAAAGGCGGCTGGTGGAAGGGTGAGTATAGGTGGTTGACCAAGGTAGACCATGGCGATGGAACGTGGTGGTGGATGTATGCGATTGTGGCAACGGATGCGTTGGACCATAGCGGTGGACGCGTGGAGCCGGCGGGACTGGAAAAGTTGGACCCAGCAGTGGCACCGTGTGTGGCACTGCGAGCGGAGCAGACTGGGTCAGGTCGGGCTGGGTTGAGCCAGTTGGGATGGGTTGGTCCAGATGGTCCGGTTCAAGCTAGAGGGTCAGACCTAGTTCAAATTTAGGGAAAACACGATGGATCCCAATTGCGGTCGACCACGACGATCGATCGTGGTGTCGCCTGTCACGAGCGCAGCAGTTGACTCTAAGGTGTGACGGCTCAAGATTCCATGGGTGCAACAACTGTGTATCCGGACCATGGGAATTCGACCGTGATGGTTGACTTTAGTGGTCGGTCATCATGATAGGCGGATCGACTACGGCAGTTAGTCCATAGGCATAATGACCTCTCCATTTTCAAATGGTCATAACTCCTAAACAGAGAGTCCAATTGATGGCCTGTCTATGGTGTTGAGACCCTAACGTTGAGATATTAATTTTAATACCAATGTTGGGTTTTTAGTTTGGACCATTATAGGTTGAGTGTGTTCCCTTGGTCCTTTTCTAAAGGGCATAGTGTGGCATTACATCCACATCACTATATTGTAATCCCCTCTAGAGGTCGAGTCTCAGATAGAGTTATGGTGTCCCTCCATGAGATTGGAGTGAGATCCTCTATCATCCCTAGTGGGGTTTTCATAATTGGTATAACCTCCCTGAGCAGGGCGTTGATCCTCTATCTAGAAAACCGTATTAGTAAGGTTTGTGAAATTGTTGGCATATGATCCCCTATATAGTGGGTTGATCCAAATTGGGTTCATGGTGTACCCTAGTGGTCCTGTGTGTGACCCCCTATATGTGTATCATGATTGATCTAGATTGGGTTTGTGGTGTCCCCTAGTGGTTTTGGGCCTGAACCTTTGTCTATGTGTCATAGTCTTCTTAGACCAGTGCGTTCTCTTTGGCTGGGGACCAAATGATCTATACCTCTTTGTCAAGTGTCTCTGATGATATCATGGCTCAAAGAGTGAGTTCTCCCTGAATGATCATTGCTTCGAATAGAATCCTATGGCAGTTGGTTATGACTACCTGATGGCATGGAGTCTCTATTTAGTATATTTGGCCTTTTCATTTTCTCTCTTAGCATCTGTTATACTAAGATTATTACATCTTGTATTGATCGGAACTACTTGGTGCTTTGTGTTTGGTGTTTTTGGGGTTTCCTAATGAGTATTTTTATAATCACCCATGCACGGTCTTTTCCCACACATGTCATGTCTTATGTAGATAGTAGCTCTTTTGACGGTGTCCTAGGAGGATCAGGAGTGGGTGGATCATAGCTATAGATGGGTAGACCAAGGTGTTTACCGGGAGTGTACCTTGACGTATTCCTCTCCCTTGGAGAAGGTTGGACTCTTTATAGTTTTTAGTTAGAATTTTGTTACAGAATCTTGTGTTGGTCTTGTATTTAGCCCTATTTACTTTTCATTTACTTCCTATTGTACTCTGGTTTTGGGATCTTAGTTGTATGCATGAATCCATTCAGTTTTTTTTACATTTCAGCTTCGTGTGGATTGGAGATGTGTGTGTGTGTGTCTAGGTACTTTAGGATAATGTCTCTCATTTGTGGGAAATACCTACTCAGTGCAAGTCACCAGCCCCTGGCCTATCGGAGGAGGGATTGGGGTAGTCATGGCATAGGCCCCTCTGGTATGGTTCATTAAAGAGTGGTATCAGAGTTGGTCAATTCTATTTTAGGACCGGGAGTTTGTGAGGTTGGTTTGGGGAAATAGTGTTAAGTATTTTGAGTTCGGATTTCAGGATAGGGACTCCAATGTTGGTGCAGCGGCCAATGTATCTATACATTAGGACTCTGAGAAACTTCTTTTCGACTTGATATATGAAAATGCCAGTTTTAGGGAAAAACAATGGTACATGCATCATATAGGAATGGTTGTGTTTTCTGTGTCCTTCTTGAGTCAGCACCCCAGATATACTCTATTGATTGTGGTACATCTAATTTTATTTAAAGATGCCTCCACATAGACAGCCATCCAGGATTACACTACATGATCATGAAGATGATCCTCCTAGTGATGAGGAATTGGTACAGGGGCATGTACCGAAGATATATCCTCCAAGTGTTTTACTAGTTATACCACCACCCATCGAGCAACAACTACTACCAGCACTACCAACTGAGGATGCACGTGGGCTGAGTGTGTTGCATGAGTTTCAGAGGTAGTGACCTCCTATATTTTGGGGTGATCTATAATTCCAGATGGATGAGGATGGTCTAGAGGAATCACCCATATATTCTGCCTTGTGAGACACCTACTGACCAGATGGAAGTCCTTGGCATGAGTCTTCTTCAGGGCTCTATGGGGCGATGGTGGATCTTGGTGACTTATTCACATGAGGATACAACTCTCTCCTAGACAAACTTTGAGCGTCTCTTCATAGAGGAGTTTTATCATTCCACATTGCAATCAGTACGTATACAAGAGCTTCTGTATCTATAGTAGGGTAGTATAACTGTGGTGGAGTATTTATCAAAGTTTATTGATCTATCACGCTACTCATTGGATATGGTATGACACCAGTTCTTCACCCCTCGCACCGTTGAGTAGGGATTACACTAATACATTAGGGAATAAATGGTATCACTTAGAATTTCTACTTTTGTTGGGGTACTTGAGTGAGCCCTATTAGTGGAATTTGTTTTGGCAGAGAAGAGACCAGTAGTGGGAGAAAGCACTGGGCACCCAATAGCTGAGACCTTGGCAGCAGGTAGCCAATGGAAATCACTATAGAGACCTTATTTTTTCCCTATAATACTTTGGAATATTTATACATATATTTACAGATCTATGTGCTGAGATGGCATGCAATTCCGAGGTCCGGTGTGCCAGGAATAAATTATACAAAAATATTAAGTGTTTTTGTACTATTCACGCAATGAAAATGGGATATCTCGTAAACAGTTGATTAGATAAGAAATATAATACCATGGTTGGGTCTGAAATGTAGTTTTTACCCTAGGCACAACACAAAGCATGTTGGAACAGCATGTTTGGACCACTCGCTCGTTAGCGATAAGTAAATGGATGAATTAATTTATTAATTCATTCATTTAAAAGCTCAAAACCAAATAAATCTCAAATAGAAACTCAGATCAGCAATCTAAATCCACGGTTGAGTTCAGAGTGTGTAACTTACCCTATGAGGGATATAATCTTTTTCAGTGAAGGATAGAAGTGAGAAAAGTCACCCAGAGTCAAAAATTGTCATTTTGGAATAACCACTTAGTGATTTTTTTCCCTGGCATTCTTTTTGAATAACTTTCGGACAAAGGCTTGAAATGGAAATCTGAGACTTTTATTGAGATCAAAATGGATCGTTTTACCTAAGCACAGTATAAAATGAGAGGTCACGGAGGTTTCAGAATTCACGACCGTCGGCATAGTTTCAGTGTTTTTATATAAATTCACTTAAGAGTTGGAAATAAGGGAAAACCCCGAATTTTTCTTCTATGTCTTCTCTCTCTATCTCTCTCTCAACCTTTATTTGGTGTTCTTTTCCATTCTTCACCGAATTGAGGAGCGACATTTGCCGAAACCTTGGCGGATCGAAGCAGGAGCGTTGTGAACGCGCAACCAACGATGCACGGCCGATACGAGGTAGGATTGTTGTTAATTTTCGCACCTTTGTTGATTTCTTGAGTTTTTTTCAAATTCATCATTTAAATTATATAATTTTATAATTATGATGATGGAAAAATGAACATGGCCATATTCTGAGCCCCATTTTGAATCCCGTTCTTGAGCGTTCTTCATCAAAAAATTTGGACATGCCAAAACCTTGTTGGATCGGCGAGCGAGGGGTGGCGCTATGATGATCCGGACCCAAGGATCCTGAATCCGTCTCAGGATTCGAAATTGGGACTTCAGAGAGGTCGCAGTGGTCTATAGAATGGACCATCGGAGCTTGCCATCTGGAGGCGGCCAGTAGCGGCAGTGAGCGCGACGGTCGTGGCGTGTCGTGCGGTGAAGCATAGGAAGACGGGGTCGGGGCTTTGGAGGTGTGTAGTGAGCTGGAACGACTGGGAGTGTGATGCTCAGAAGAGGATGGGGTGCGGTCTAGTGAAGGAGCTCCGATGGCTTCGGTGCGGTGGAGCAGGGCGAGGTCGGTGATGACGGTGGCATCAGGCGGGGCTTCGACGCGGCGTGCGGTGAGAAAGGAGCATCGGGGCGATGTGGTCGAGCTGCGCAGAGAAGCACAGGGCACAGGGAGGTGCCGTAGGATGGGACTCCGGCGGTGTCGTGCTCAGCAGGCTGGAGCGGTGGCTTCGGCCTGTCGCGCTCAGGAGGCAGCCCCGAGGCGTAGCCTCGGGGGGGGGGAGAATCAGGACCTGCCTCATGTGGGTCCTTAGTGCATACAGAGAGACTGGCCACTTTGGCCGATCTATTCAAGCGGATCGGGCAATGTGTCCTGGTGGAGGTGGAGCAGGCCGGCGGGCTGGACTAGGCCGGTTGGGATGGGTTGGCCCTGTTGGGCCCCTTCGCTTTCAATGGGGAACAACTTCTAAACGGTGTGTCCGTTAGACACGCCATCTACAGTCCTGGGTCCATCACATCGAGACAGACATTTTGAAATGGTTTTTGGTGATTTTGAGTTTTGGGCCTGCAGGCGGGTGGCCCGAAACACTTTAATTTCATAATAATAAATTATTATTAAAGCTTGCAATGGACGTATCTCTCGAACCGGACGTCTGTTTGACACGTCGTCAGATGCGTTGTGACCCTAAAGATGAGATTTTCCCTCCAGAGTTGGTTTAGGACCTTTGTGGTTTGGTTTCATCACTCGATGGAATGAAACACTTAATTAGAATAATTATTTTTTTATTTTTTATTTATTTATTTATTCTTGTGTTGGACCTAACTCCCATTTGGGATGTCCGATTGACATGCCATTAGCAGAAGCATGACCCCCATCCTCGTGCAGAATTTTTTGAGATGCTTTCTAAAGTATTAGTGTTGGAGACAAGGTGCAGGACCCTCGGGGCCTAGTTTGCACGATTTATGGTGAAACGACATTATTTCACCTGACATATGGTTGGGGTGTTTGAGTACCTATTTCAAAGTGTTTTTTTGAGGGGATTGCAACATCTCAATTTTCCAGCCTAAATTTGGGGCTGAGGCGTGGGCCCCACGAGGAGACTTCTAGACGTATGTTGTGTTTTTATGTCTTATAATTTATAAGTCCATTCAGGTCAAATGAATAACCTAAATTGTGTGTTTATATACAAGGATCAAAATGGAACAATCTGTGTGATGTGTTTCGGGATTGAGGTGCAGGCCCCATAGGGCCCCGTTTGCGTATGACGCTAGAAGATGTGGCTTCTACATCTGGTGTTTGTTTTGGACGAGTAATTAGTCGATCTTGAATGTTTTTTTGCAAGGATCACAATAGTGTGATCCATTTGAATGTGTGGAGCCTTATTCAAAATCTCTTGTTAAATATGGAAACATGGAAGGAATATTAGTGGAATATACTTTTGGTGTGTTTGAAGATAATCCACGACTTCGGTCAGCTCTGTCTCTTGTGAAAGTGGATAAGATGTATAAAGAGATATAGTCGATGTTCTGGGACTATTTTAGGAGGCATGTCATCTAATATATTATTTTGACCCTCTGTCTTAACAACGAGCATCGTGCGCTCCTTGGCTTTGCGACTATTTTGTCACGTACTCTGGGAGTACCTTGACATGTTGTGGTACTTGTTCACCCTTTTGGGACCTAGAAATGGTTAGGTACACATCCATGTGATGAGGAGGAGGCACACATCATGTGGGACCCACATGCATCGTGTACCACTAGAAATATTCTACCTCTCGTATCTCTTTCTTCTGAACTCAGATTGTAGCCTTCTAGTAGCATATCATGTGTGTTTCTTCGCATACGATGTGATGGTTCCCTCCGTAGTGGATTTTTGAGATATGATGCAAGATGCTCTGAGTTTGGTGCCTATCTGAGGTGATTCTTGATAATGATGGTTATGATAGTGATTTTTTTAGAATCACCAGAGTAATCCTGGCTTACCCTCTAGCACAGCTTGGTAGTGGAGTTCACCATTCTCTTTTGGGATTAACCTCCAGCGAGGCTGGGAAGTTGTGTTCACTGATATCTCTTAGGTCTAACCCTCCAGTGCAGTTGGGCAGTGGTGTTTGCCGATATCTTTCAGGGCTTACCCTCCAGCGCAGCTGGGTAGTGGTGTTCACCGATATCTTTCATGGCTTACCCTCCAGTGTAGCTAGGCAGTGGTGTTTGCCGATATCTTTCTTGTCTTACCCTCCAGCGCAGCTGGGCAGTGGCATTCACTAGTTACTCCTTTGGTCTTACCCTCCAGCTGGGCTGGGCAGTGGGTTTTCCAATGACTCTTCTGGGCATACCCTCCGACGGGGCTGGATAGTGGGTACATGAATTTGTGACACAATCTCTCATTTGTGCGGAATAGTTATGAGACATTCTTGATGCGACTTTGGACTCTCAAGAAATAGGGGTGCTTTTCCCACCAAGACTCTTCCTTGTGACTCGACCTAAAACTGTGTGGGAAAGATAGAACTAACCATAGCAGATAGTATCAAGGTGCGGTGATTGATCCCCTTCGGCTTGCAATTCAGGGCATACATGTGGGATGTTGGGCATCGATGCTTTTTACTTCTAGAACTATTGGTGAATCTTTTCCTAGGCTGATCTAGTGGTATGGAGATCCCCTTACTCTCTCATTTGGGTTCTTTTGGTTGAGAATATATACATCATATTGCAGCACCCACTCTTTGGGATTTGGTTACTCTCCTTCTAGGAGAGGTGAAGATGCGCAGGGTATGCCAAATACTTTCTGGTTCTAGCTTCTCATGTTTGGATGATATTTCTTCACTTCTTTGTTGGTTTGAGCTATATTATTTTATTGTACCTTGTTCTATATACTGCTTCCATCTTCACTACCTCACTCGATGCTCCCTTGAGCCTTCGAGGCATCCTACTGATTATTTTTATACTCACCCCTGCTTGGGATTTTCCCGCACTCGGTGTGCCCATGCAGACAACGGACAAGTAGATCGTGACATCAGAGGATCATAGGGATATGGGGTTCTTGGACCACGTGTGATGGTCATAGCTTGGGATTTAGTAGTAGGGAACTCTCAGCTATTTTACTTTTCCACCTATTGCTGGGATGTGGCACTTTTTGTTGGGCGTGTATTTTTCCCCTTTCTCTTTCAGTTTACTTTTCAATATTTGTATTGTTTAGAGGTCGATGCATAATTTTGGTTTATATACAGTAGTGTTTTATCTTGTCTTACTTTACCTCTACACTTTTTCATTGATTTAGTTTCATGTGTGCGTGTACAGGTACTTAGGAAAAGGCCTTCCTGAGTTTGTTATGCCTTCAGCGCTGGTCGCTAGCCCTTGGCCTATGGAGGCAGGATTGGGGTAGTTGCGGCTCAAGCCCCGATATGGGTTGGGTCATGAAAAAGTGGTATCAAAGGTGGTTTGTTCCTTGTTATGTTTTTCGGATGATCCCTAAAAAATAATTGGTTGGGTTTTAGGAAAACAGTGTCAACATGTCTCGAGAGCATCTCTCTGGCCAGGGAGTCTAGTGATGGTACGGCTGCCAATGTAGCCTTCACCTGGACCTTGATTACCCACTTGTCGACTCAGCATGTTGAGACACTTGTTGCAGGGAACATTGGTACATGCATCATATAGGATTGAGTCTTCGATTGTCCTGCTTGAGTCATCTCCCCATTGTTGTTGATATATATATATGCTCATTTGACCATGGTACTCCTTGATCAGATTCAGGATGCCTCCATAATGATAGCCAGTAAGGATGCTATATTTGGTTCATGATGACGATTCCGTGAGCGATGAGGCCTCAGTTCAAGATCCATAATATGATTACCCTTTTTTCCAGTAGGATGGGCAGTAGCACCTCCACTTGTAGAGTAGCTATTAATACTGGCAGTGAAGGATGATGACGAGTGTAGTCTGAGTGCTATGTGAGTTCCAGCATTAGAGACTACTGAGGTTCCGCGGTGAGCCACACCCTCAACTATTTAAGGGTTGACTAGATTCAGTGGTTCACCTCTTTAGGCTTGTTCAGACACTGATAGGTTAGATGGTGTCTTTGGCATCCATTCTTTTTCCATAGAGTAGTTTGGTATTGGTAGAGATGGGTTACTCAGATGCACGATGAGTCAGCACTTTTGTGGGATGACTTCTAGTAGTTATTTCATGAGGAGTACTACCCCTCATGATTACACTCTATACAGTTTCATAAGACAATAGAGCTTTAGCGGGGAGTGATGGCAGTGGTTGAGTATGTGACTAGGTTCGCAGACCTTACTCGATACTCTTTGGACGTCGCCCATGACGGCAAATTCTGGGAATAGAAGTTTGAGCAGGGTCTCCGTAGAGGAGATTCGTGCCCACGTAGCGCCCTTGTTCATCCTCACCCATCTTAGGGTGTTGGAGCAGGCACTGGTGACAAAGAAATTTCTGTCATAGGGATGCCAGTTGGTCGGTTTTGGCAGTGGGTGAAACAGAGTTGGGATTTCTTCCACAGCTAGCATATGTCAGTTGGCAGAGCCTAGATGCAGGAGGCCTCCTCTTGATAATACTTGATCACATGGTCGGGGATAGCGTAGAGCACTGAGATAGCCTAGGGAGGACTAGTGATATGCTTGTGATGGGTGAGGTCATGTGGTGTGAGAAAACTTGACCAGATGTGCTGAGTTTTCCCAGCAATGGGTAGATTCACCGCCACAATAGAGGTAGTATCATGATCGGGGATCTCCCAGGTGAGAAAAGGGTGGTCCCTAGGGAGGCGGTGTTGGTAGAAGATCATGAAGAACTGTGGTTCATGAACGATGTTTCAAGGAACTTCCACCACCACTAGGCATCCCATGTCAAGATCAGGGAGTTGGCGGTTGGGGTCGCGGGCAGATGCATGCTATGGATATCTACAATCCTGAAGCATGTGAGATGATAAGAGGTGCGCTCTGTGTCTTTTTTTACCTTTTTTAGTAGAACTTGTTAGACACTTCGTGAGGTACTCTTTTCTCCCAACTCCTTGTTTGGGGAGTTATTGAGGGTGACGTAGGGCATCGGTGTAACCCTGTTTTGGTGTTATTCGTTGTAGATTTGAATGCACAAGAAAGAGGGGTTCCTCCCCCACTGAGACTCGTTTTTGTGATGTGAGAAAAACCATGAAGGAGATTCAGTTCCACTCAAAGAACATAGTATCGAGGTGTGGTGGATGAGTCCCTCTGACTTGTGTGTTTATGGCGGGGTTGTGTAGTGGAGTGTCATAGCAGGTATTGGCTTTTCCAGTGGAGACTTTCCTCTTGACCTCCCTTTTTCTTGAGGTACCACTAGTGAGTTTGGTAGAGTGCCTGTTTTGGGGATTACTGTCCTTCCAAGAGGGTCAAATATGCACAAGGTATGCCACGTTCTTTTCGTGTCTAGTCTCTTGCGGTTGGATGAGTTTTCTCACCTACCCTGTTAAATGGTACCTTGGGTGCTCAATGTAAATCTTGATACTATTATCAAGTATAGGTCGAGGTGATGGAAACCCCATAAATAGAACTATGAAGCTCACTATGCGGTTCTGGTAGTGGTAGTCTTTGCCCTGAGAATGTGAAGGTGTTATCTTCTGGGAGAGCACTTTGTAGTTTGATTAGACCACCAGTGTCTCAGGTGCGTCTTCACCCATAGAGATTTGAACCTGAGACAGTGGTACTGGTTGTAACTCCTACAGGACTATGACTTTGAGGTAGTCTATGCTCCAAAAAGTGGCAGTGTTGTAACAGGTTCCGTTAGTAGAGAGTCTCAGACTTTCCAGGTGCGGGCAATTTCGTAGCAGTTAGCTTCCCTACAGTTGACCATGTTGGAGCAGGAGGGTGAAATTTTTCTTCAGTCGATGTTGCTGAATCCTTTGCATCTTGAGCATGTAATAGAGTCTCAGTTGTGATGCATCTACTATGAAATCTTGTGTGACCAGATACCCTTGGGTGTTTCACCAGATGGATATTCTAAAGTTGGGAATCACAAGACCATGTTTTAGGAATAAACTGTGATTAGGCCATGACATGGAATATAGAGGTTCGGCCAGGGAAGTCCCCTGAGTTTCTTTGGGTCTTTTATAATTGTACAAGAGATTTCAAGGTTGCCTACCACCTTTCCCAACCCTCCCAATAGTAGGAGTGGGCGCACGACATCTTCCACATGTCACAGGTGATGAGATATGTGCGCATTCTTATGCATGTCATTGAAAGTAGCTAACCTTATGAGGATAGATCATCACTTTGGCTCAGGTGTTGTGAAAGTTTTCTTGTGAGTGGTAGATCCAGGTGTGAGATCTATATTCTAAGTTGTTATTCCTAGTTTTTCTTTTCGGGGATGAAAAGTTTGAAGGAGGGAATGATGTAGAGACCCGATTTTTTCCCTGTAAGACTTTGTAATATTTCTATATATATTTTCAGAGCTAGGAGCTGAGAAAACATGCAATTATAAGTCCTGGTGTGCCTGGAATAAATTATACAAAAATATTAAGTGTTTTTGTACTATTCACACAATAGAAATGGGATATCTCTTAAATGGTCGATCAGATCCGAAATATAAGACCACGATTGGGTCCTAAAAGTGGTTTTTACCCTAGGCGCGAGATAAAGCATATCGGCGCAGGATGTTCGGACCCTTCGTTCATTAGTGGAAAGAAAATGGATGAATTAATTTATTAATTCATTCATTTAAAAGCTCAAAATAAAATAACTCTCAAATGGAAACTCGGATCGGAAATCTAAATCCACTATTGAGTTCAGAGCATTTTGTTTACCCTAGGAGGGGTATAAGCTTTATCAGTGCAGGACCACTGTGAGAAAAGTCCCCTAGGGGGAAATCATCATTTTGGAATAACCACTTAGTGATTTTTGTCCCTGGATTTCATTTCGAATAACTTTTGGATGAAGTCTCTAAATGGAAATCCAAGACTTTTGTTAAGTTTTAAATGTAGTGTTTTACCTAGGCATGATATAAAATGATAGGGCATGGAGGTTTCAGAATCTGCGACCGTCAACAGAGTTTCAATGTTTTTATATAAATTCACTCAAGAGTTGGAAATAAGGGGAAAACCCTAATTTCCCTTCAATATATTCTCTCTCTCTCACCCACTCTCTATCAACCGTTCTTCGTTGTTCTTCTCCATTCTTTACTGAATTGAGGAGTGATCTCTGCCTGAACTATAGCGGATCAAAGTAGGAGCATCGTGGACATACTTCCAATGACGCACGGCCGATTCAAGGTAGGATTAATGTTAATTTTGTCACCTTAATCAATTTATTAATTTGTTGTCAAATTTGATGTTTAAATTCTATAATTTTAGAATTAGGATGACGGTTAAATGAATACAGTCATATCTGAGCCTTGTTCTAAATTCTGTTCTTGACCGTTCTTCATACAAACTTTAGGACACACCAAAACCTTGTCGGATCAGCGAGCAAGGGGGGAGTTGTGATGATCTGGCCCCAAGGATCTCGAATCTTCCTTAGGATTCAAAATTGGACCTCCAGAGAGGTCGTGGTGGTCCGCAGAATAGACCACCGGAGCCTGTCGGTCGGCGGCGGCCAGTAGCGGTGGTGAGCGCGACGGCTATGGCATGTTGCATGGTGAAGTAGAGGAAGAGAGGTTCAGAGCTTTGTAGGTGTGCGTTGAGCTAGAGTGGCCAGGTGTGTGGCGCTCAGGTGAGGTCAGGGTGTGGTCAAGCGGAGGAGCACCAGCGGCTTCGGTGCAGTGCAGCAGGGCGAGGCTGGTGCTGACAACAGCATTAGGTGGGGCTTCATCACAGCATGTGGCAATCAGGGAGCAACGGGGTGGTGCGATCGAGTGGTACAGAGGAGTGCAGGGCGTAGGGTGGTGCAGCATGCTGGGGCTCCAGCAGTGTCGCGCTCAGGAGGTGGGAGTGGCGGCTTCGGCCTGTCGCACTCTTGAGCCAACCGCGAGAAGCTAACCTCAGGGGGTAGGAGCAGGACCTGCCTCCTGCGGGTCCTTGGTGCATGCTGAGAGACTGGCCACTTTGGTCCATCTATTCAAGCAGACCGGGCCACATGGCATGGTGGAGGTGGGTGACCCAGAACGCTTTGATTTAATAATAATAAATTATTATTAAAGCTTGCAACGAATGTATCTCTTGAATGGGATGTTTGTTTGACGCGCCATCAGAGGAGTTATGACCCTGAAGTTTAGATAGTCCCTCAAAAGTTGGTTTGGGACATTTTTGGTTTGGTTTCGTCACTCGGTGGAACGAAACGCTTAATGAGAATAATTATTTATTTATTTATTTATTTACTCTAGTGTTGGACATAACTCCCGTTTGGGATGTTCGATTGACGTGCCTTCAGCGGCAGCGTGACCCCAGTTCTCATGCGGAAACTTTTGAGATGCTTTCAAAAGTGTTTGGGTTGGAGACAAGGTGTTGGCCCCACGGGGCTTGGTTCGCATGTTTTATGGTGAAACATCACTTTTTCACCAGACATTCAGTTGGGGTGTTTGAGTACTTGTTTCTTGGTGTTTATTTAGGGTATTGCAATGTCCCAATCTGCCCGCCTAAATTCGGGGCCGAGGCGTGGGCCCCATGAGACGACTTCTGGACATATGCTGCATTTTTACGACTTATGCTTCATAATTCTATTTGGGTCAAATGAATAGCCTACTTTGGGTGTTTATATGCAAGTATCATAATGGCACGATCTACGTGACATGTTTCGAGATCGAGGTACGGGCCCCCTCGGGCCCCGTTTGTATATGATGCTGGGAGATGCAGATTCTGCATCAGGAGTCCATTTCAGATGAGTAAGTAGTCGATCTTGCATGTTTTTTCACAAGGATCATGACGGTGTGATCTGTTTGAATGTGCATAGCCTTATTCACAAGCAGTTGTTAAATGTGGAAACATGAAAGGAATATCAGTGGAAGATCTTTTTGGTGTGTTTGAAAAGAATCCATGAATTCGGTCAGCTTCGTCTCTTGTGAGAGTGGAGAAGATGTATGAAGAGGTACGGTTGGTGTTCGGGGACCGTTTGAGGATGCGTGTTAGCTAACCTATGATTCTAACCCTTCGGCTCAGCGACGATCATCATGCGCTCGTCAGCTTTGTGACTATTGTTTCATGTACTCTATGATTACCTTTACTTGTCATGGTACTTGTTCACCCTTTTGGGACCCGAAAATGGTTAGGTACATGACCAGGAAATGAGGAGGGGTCAGACATCATGTGGGCCCCCCAAGCGACGTGTACCACTACAAATATTATACTTCTCGTATATCTTTCTTCTAAACTCATATTGTGGCCTCCGAGTAGCATATTATGAGTGTTTCTTTGCGTAAGACGTGATGGTTCCCTCCATAGTGGCTTTTGAGATACGATGCGAGATGTTCCAAGTGTGGTGCCTATCTGAGGCAATTCATGATGATGACAGTGATGACAGATATATTTTTATAATCACCAGAGTAATCTCGGCTTACCCTCTAGTGCAGCTAGGCAGTGGAGTTCGTCGTTTTATTTTGGGCTTACCCTCCAGCGAGGCTGGGAAGTGGTGTTTATAGCAACCCAAGACTTTTACATAAAACATTTCATTATTTCAAGCATAATTAATCATCAGAGTACAATCCAATGATTGTTAATTCTAGTGTCTTGGAAGACTAGGTACATATAACATAAAATAAGGGACAAAAATAACTTCTTTATTTAATCTCCATAAAGAGATTCTAACTTCCTTTGAGCTCTTACATCTGCATAGGGTACCCTGGGGAACACATGAAAAAAGGGATGAGCTAAAAATGCCCAGTAAGGGAATCAACATAAGGATACATCTCAAGCACGTGAGTTAAGAGGAATGACATAATGATATCCAAAGCATGAAACTTATGAAATCGTTTAATATAAGCATGATATCATATAAACATGGAATCATATAAATGTGGTAGAATCATAAATCATATATTTAGTACAGGTCAAGGCTAACCGCCAATCCCGTTTCCCATTTCAGTACGGGTCAAGGATAACCACCAATCCCGTTTCACATCGCATCTCATGAGACTTAACCTTACCCAATGCATTGGAGCGCTATCTGGGCACACCCATCTCAAAATATTCATGAATATTCTTTCCACATAAATAATCTTGCCACATAAATAATCATACATAAACATAAGGGTACCCGTGGAATGAATTGGGTACCACAATCATGACATAAAACATATCCAATGGGTGTACCACGAAAGTGTCCATGAAAAGAATGGATTAGAACATACATGGAAATTCATAGGGTAAAATAGGCATATAACATGGTAAGTGGTGTCAAATATAAGTGGCAATATATTAAAAATTTATTTTAGAAACATTAGCATTAAAACATTTTTGTGTTGTTTTAAGGAAAACACTATAGAGATTTTCAAATTGAAAAGAGGACATTATTTTATATAAAACCAGAATTGAACCAAGAAGGTTTTCGTAATAAAAATAATTATTTTTTAAAGACAATGGTGACTTAAAAAAGAGGATATATTGAACTTGAAATTTGGGTAAAAATTAGGGAAGTTCCCTTAAAACATGTTTGCTTATCGGAAAGTTCTAAGGAGGGAATCTTTCAAAATCATGTATATCCTATAAAGAATGTGATGAAAGGGTCTTGATATAAGAATATTGTACAAATAACCAGGAGTCATAAGACTCACATTTATAGATAATATAACACCACTTTGAAAGAAAGATAAGGCAACCCGAAAGAACAAAGAAGGTTCTGGTAGAATTCGTTATGATTTTATCGGCATGGTGTCGGGTGTGACCAAGAGGGATTGATGAGATAGAAATGGGGTTTCTAGTTAATTATAAATCAAGAAGGAAGTATGGGGTAGGTTCTTAAACATACCCCATCATTTTCTAGTACACATAAAAAGGCATAGTATAGAGGAGAATCTTGATTAAGAGAGAAAAGGAGAGGATCCCTTACCTTAAATCCAGTGGTGTTCTTCACTTGTTATTAATGACTTGAATAAAAAAATTATAATTATTAATTCATAATTCCAGAACCTCTTCTATATTTAATTTATTTATTATAACCCTTTTTATTTCATTCAAATCCTTTTCGATTAGTTATAAGGTTCAATTTCATTATTCGGGCTCGTTTGTTTACTTGGTTTTAAAAGATCGGTTCGCTTATATTCAAGTTTGGATTATATGCAAGATGAAAGTGTTTGTCCGGAATTGAAGTTACATTATTTAGTTCATATCCATTATATTACATGTTTTTAATTTTAATTAGGTTACTTAGAGTGATGTTGAATTATAACATATATAACCTTAGTGATAAATGTTTTTTATTCGGTGGGTTTGATTACAAAGAATGTGTTTTCATTATAACTTAATTCCATTTTTACCAAAATATTATAGAAACAAAAATAGGATATATTACATAGATAATAATATGGTTCAACCATAACACAAATGGTTTCATGACCATAATTAAGGATAATAATAGAAATTGATAAATTGTTGTCCTTGAATGTGCTAAATTAGCACATCTCAAACGGTGCTTTCATTTCTCTCAAATAAAAGGGTGGGGAAAGGGGAGAAGATAATGAAATATACAACTAGAATGAATAAATTCCAGTACATTTATGTTACTGGATTTTTCATACTATTAGGGTGAAGGGAGGTGAGGAAAGAAATAAAAAGGAAAGAACTTAAAAGAAAATAAGAAATTTGGAAAGAGGAATTTACCTCTTGAGACTTCCTCCTTTGAGAACCTATTAAGGGGAGAGGTTTTGGTATTTTGAGGAGGCTGAGAGATTTTGGACGTGGGGGAGGACCTTGGGGAGAGATTTGGGAAGAAATTAGAGAAGTCTTGGAGCTTTAAAGGAGTGGAGATAAGAGGGAGTGAAGGGGGGTTTTATAGTGGAGAAGAGGAGGGATTTCATGATATTATATTCATTAATTTATTATTTCTTCACAAGACAAAGAATAATAAGTAATCCATGACCAATAATAGTAAATGGGTCATAGTAATTCGAACCAAGTGGGCTTAAATCATCAAAACATCATCTATGACTCAATTAATCCATTATTTAGCATTTATTGTGAATTATCAGATTCTACTATTCATCAAAAATTCAAGTATTTTAGAAAAATCCCAAAAATTCACCTGGACCATTTGTCAATGTGTAGAATCCAAAAATAAATTCCATTATTCAAAAATAATTTTCTAAATATGATTATTTTCATATTTAATTAAAATCATAATTTCTTATCAAAAACCAGATTTAAAACATTCATTAACCCATTCTAAACTATAGGTATATCGTACTTCCAACATGAATATTTTTTCTATACCACCATAGGTGAGGATAATATTCATTAGGGTATATCACTATTCATAAGGATATGTTACTATTAATTAGGATAGTTTACAATTCACCAAAAATTATTTTTGTTTTATTAGACTCCAAAAAACATCTTGAACATAATCGTGTATACCAGATTTTTGAAATTTAAAACACATAAGTGAAAAACTTATGTTTAAAGGTCACTTATCACTTAGTAGATCATTATTATGTGATTTTATGGAATATTTATAAGAAGGGAGTTTCCATTAAAAACATTGGGTCGTTACATTCTTCCCCTCTTAAGAAATTTCGCCCTCGAAATTTCGTTTTACATACTAAGCCAAAAACAGGTGTGGATACTTTTCCTTCATTGCTTCCTCCAATTCCCATGTTTCTTCCTCAAACTTATGGTTCCTCCACAACACTTTGACAAGATGCATTGTCTTGTTGCGTAGAACCTTATCTCTCTGATCCAGAATCTTTACCGGCTGCTCCTCATAGGAGAGATCATCTTCTAGCTGCACCACCTCTGAGTTTAGTACATGTGAGGGATCAGGTATGTACTTCCTCAATATTGATACATGGAAGTCATCATGAACTCGAGCCATATTTGGTGGAAGTTCAAGCCAATAGTCCACGGCTCTTATGCGGTCAAGGATCTCAAAGGGGCCAATATACCTTGGGCTTAGCTTCCATTTATTCCTGAATCACATGACTCTCTTCCATGGAGATATTAGAAGGAAGAATTTATCTCAAACATCGAACTCCAGGTCCCTTCGACGGTTGTTAGCATAGCTCTTTTGCTGACTTTGAGCAGCTTTGATGTGTTTCTGGATGACTTGAACCTTCTCTGTCATCTCTTGAACAAGATCGGGTCCAAGTATCTTTCTTTCTCCAACTTCATCCCAATAGGTTGGAGTCCTACATCGCTTTCCATACAGAGCTTCATACGGAGCCATATGAATACTCGAGTGGAAGCTATTGTTGTATGAGAACTCAACCAATGGGATATGATGATCCCATCCACCTTTGAATTCCAGAGAGTAGGATCTGAGTATATCTTCAAGCATCTGAATAGTTCTTTCAGACTGGCCATCAGTTTGGGGGTGATAGGTCGTGCTAAAATTCAATTCAGTACTCAAAGAATGTTGAAGGCTCCTCCAGAATTTAGATGTGAACTTTGGATTAAAGTCAGAGACAATTGAGATTGGAACACCGTGCAGTCTCACCACTTCCTTCACATATATCTTTTCCATTTCATCAAGCGAGATATCTTCCCGAATAGCGACGAAATGGGATGTCTTGGTGAGTCGGTCAACCACAACCCATATTGCATTATTTCCTTTCAGCATCTTTGGGAGACCTGTGACAAAGTCCATAGTAACATTTTCCCATTTCCACATGGGTATACGC
This sequence comes from Viscum album, assembly GCA_963277665.1. Classification (NCBI taxonomy): domain Eukaryota; kingdom Viridiplantae; phylum Streptophyta; class Magnoliopsida; order Santalales; family Viscaceae; genus Viscum; species Viscum album. The sequence goes on from OY728148.1 coordinate 1,947,081,215, forward strand.
AATGCCTGCATCATACCTTTGGACTTTTGTCGCTCAACTTTAACTTGCTAACATACAAAGCACCTTGATATATATTCTGCAATCTCCTTCTTCATGTTATCCCACCATAAGTTTTCTCGGAGATCAGGGTACATTTTGGTACTCCTAGGATGGATAGAGAAGTTTGAGCTATGTGCATCATTCAATATCTCCTTCTTTATCTCTGGATCATATGGTACACATAATCGTGTCCCAAATCTTATACCTCCTTCCTCATCAATTTTGAAATCGGAGGATTTCCCATTCTTAACAGATTCCACCCTTTTCTGAATTTCCACATCCTTTCTTTGAGCAACCTTTATTTTCTCCATGAGGTATGGTTGAGCAATCATTTGATAAAGGATTGATGATGTTCCTCCCTTAATGATTCCCATGTCCATCCTTTGAAAATCTAAGAAGATCGGATCCTTTTTAATTCTCATCATCGATAAAGATATAGGATCCATTATACTTAGAGCATCTTCCACCTTGTTTGCCTTATCGGGATGGTAGTGGATTGATCAGTCATAATCCTTGATGAGATCTATCCATCTTCGCTGGCGCATATTAAGCTCTTTCTGTGTGAATATATATTTGAGAATCTTGTGGTCAGTATATATCTCACATTTTTTCCATAGAGATAATGCCGCCAGATTTTCAACGCAAAGATCACAACTGCCAACTCCAAATCATGTGTGGGATAGTTTTACTCGTGGATTTTCATTTGTCTTTATGAGTAGGCTATCACTTTATCATTTTTCATTAGCACACATCCTAAGCCTTTCTTAGAAGCATCACTATACACCACAAATAGTTCACTACTTGAAGGGAGTGTGAGTACCAGTGCTGTAATAAGCCTCTTTTTCAACTCCTTGAAATAGTCTTCACATTCCTGTGTCTAGAAAAACTTTAATCCCTTCCATGTCATCTTGGTCATTGGGTTTGAAAATCATGAAAAGTTCTTCATGAATCGTTGATAATACCCAGATAGACCTAAAAAGATTCGGATCTCCGTTATAGAAGTAGGCCTCGACCACTCTTCAATTGCCTTCATCTTATAAGGGTCCATATATATCCCTTTCCTGGTGATAACATGCCCCAAGAATGATACTTCCTCCATCCATAACTCACATGTACTGTACTTTTCATACAACTTCTCCCTTCACAAAGTTTTTAACACAATTTCCAAATGCACCTCATGTTCCTCCTTTCTCTTGGAGTATATCAGAATATCATCAATAAATACCACGACAAATTTGTCGAGGTATTCTCTAAAGACTCTATTCATTAAATCCATGAAAATTGTTGGAGCATTAGTGAGTCCAAAGGGCATCGCTATGAACTCATAGTGTCCATACCTTGTTCAAAAGGCAGTCTTGGGAATATCTTCCTTCCTCACCTTTAGTTGGTGATATCCCGGCCGAAGGTCCACCTTAGAGAAATAACAGGCCCCACAAAGCTGATCAAACAATTCATCTATCCGTAGAAGGGGATACTTGTTCTTTATAGTGATTTTATTGAGATCACAATAATCAATGCAGAGGTTCATTGATCTGTCCTTATTCTTGACGAAGAGGACTAGAGCACCCCACGGTGAAGCACTTGGGCATATAAAACCCTTATCCATATTCTCCTGTAACTGCTTCTTCAGCACTTCTAGCTCTACAGTGGCTATTCTGTAAGGTGTCTTTGAGATTGGTAGAGATCTAGGGATAAGTTCAATTTAGAACTCAACCTCTCGGTCAGGGGGAAGACCAGACAACTCTTCGGGGAATACATCAGTTTAATCCCTCACGATGGGCATGTCTTCAAGCATTATTCTCTCCTTTGTCTTAATCATTTGATCTAGATATGCATGCTCATAAGGAAGCAATATCCACACTTGAGACAATGCTTCTAAAGGAGACTCATCTTCCTCCTTGCACTTGTAAAGAATTGGAGGATGCTTCGATATGTGAAGAGTAATCTCCCTTTCCCGACAATTAATATTGGACTTGTACAAAGATAGCCAATCCATGTCCAAGATAGAATCAAACTCCACTAAAAGAAGTATGAAAATATTTTCTGGGAGTTTCAGTCCACAAACATTAACTGGGGAGGAGTTATAAACCACGGATGAAATAATATCCCCATTCGTTGTTCTCACAGATAACTTTTCCTCCAAATTTTGAGGTGGTGTTTGAATAGTTCTACTAAACTTGAAAGATATGAAAGAATGTGTAGAATCAGAATCAAATAGTATGTTCACTATTCTTGAATGAATAACAAGTCTACCTGTCACCACATCGTTTTCCGGCTCCACCTCAATAGCAGTGATATCATATTACCTTCCTTGTTTCCTTGGAGGTTGTTGCTGATTACCTCCAACAACCGTCGGCTTCGGGAAATTGTCTGCATAATGCCCAAGATCCTTGTAGTTAAAACACTGCACCGCAGGCTGATTGTTGATCTGAACCATCCGTTCTTCTTCAACATTAGCAGTATTTTTCATATCCCTTCGGTAGTTCTTGGCCAGATGACCAAACTTTCCACATTTGAAGCAATTCATGGTTCCCTTGAGATAGTCACCAAGATGCTTCTTCCCACAATTCTTGCAAAGGGGAAAGTGAGGCTTCTTTCCATGATGGGATTTGTTTGATGAACCACCCATGTTGTTCTCCATTTTCTGCTTCTTTTCACTAGGCCCATGAGACCACTAAGAGTCTCCCATCTCCATTTCATCCTTGAGGTCACAACGAACAATCTCCTCATAGCTTTCGAAGTCTCGAATTTCCAATACTTTTTGTAGGCTCAGCTTTAGTCTGCTAAAGAAGTGATCCACCTTGCTTTCGGTGTTCATGACAAATCCAGAGGTTTACCTTGTAATCCTTGTAAAGTTTGCTTCATATGAACCAATGGACTCATCTTCCTTCTACTTGAGTCAAAGGAACTCTCTTTCCATATTGAGATGGAGGGTTTTGGGAAAATATTTGTTGAAAAACATCCTCTTGAATTCCTCCCAATCTATGGAATCAATTTCCTCTTGGGACTTTGTATTCTTGATCAGTGTCAACCACTGATCAGCTTCCCCATCAAAACGATAGACTTCCATTACAACTTTATCTTCTTCCAACCACTTGAGGACAGAGAAAATATTTTCAATGGAGTTAATCCATTGTTCTGCAAGGAGGGGATCAGAAGACCCGCTAAACGTGGGAGGCCTTTGCCGCATGAAGGATTCCACGGCAACTTGCTCTTTCCTTGGAGGAGGGAGACGTTCCACCTGATTCAAGTTATTATTCATAACTCGAGCCAGCTAAGAAATTACTTCCATGAAGTTTTGAGCACCTGCTTCCGTCACATCAGGCATGTCATTAGAAAAATCTTCACATTTCCTATCACATTGGTTGTTGGAATGTGTTCTTCTATTTCCCTCCATTAACTAAGAAAAAGAACATATAATTAGAGGTCTTGTATACTTAGATATTGACCATAAAAAAGAAACTTTGAACATTAAAGGATAGACTTATAAAGAAGAAGTACATCCTAACTTGTGATTCCTTATGTTTATATTTAGGTTATCCTCGATCTACATCTTAACTTATATTCTTATGGGATTTTTCCCTTAATAATGGTTTGTACTAAGCTCGTGAATATACCAAAGCATATCCTCCGGGAGTGTCATAACCAAGAGTGAAGCAAGGCCCATTGTCGTGCACCATTTCTCGTTCGAGTCTAGATCAAAATGGTGTTTTCGGGTTTTACCCCTAAATACATCTATGCTAGAGCTGCCTCTACCTGCTCGTATCTAGATAGGGGTGTATTTTCTTGATAAAACACTTGCTTTGTACTCACCAAAATTTAGGACTATTTTCTTATACTTAGTCTCATCCTTAAGGTTCTCACTAAGGTTTTGTATTCCTAATATCTAAAAATAACTAGACTATCCTCTGATACCAACTATAGTGACCTGAGCCTTTTACATAAAACATTTCATTATTTCAAGAATAATTAATCATCAGAGTACAAGCCAAGGATCATCAAGTCTAGTGTCTTGAAAGACTAGGTACATATAACATAAAACATAGAGCAAAAAAACTTCTTTATTTAATCTCTATAGAGAGATTCTAACTTCCTTTGAGCTCTTACATCTGCATAGGGTACCTAGGGAACACATGAACAAAGGGATGAGCTAAAAATTCCCAGTAAGGGAATGAACATAAGGATACATCTCAAGCACGTGAGTTAAGAGGCATGACATAATGATATCTAAAGCATGAAACTTATGAAATTGTTTAATATAAGCATGGGATCATATAAACATGGAATCATATAAATGTGGAATAATCATAAATCATATCTTTAGTACGGGTCAAGGCTAACCACCAATCCTGTTTCCCATTTCAGTACGGGTCAAGGCTAACCGCCAATCCCATTTTACATCGCATCTCACGAGACTTAACCCTACCCAATGCATTGGAGCGCTATTTGGGAGCACCCATCTCAAAATATTCATGAATATTCTTGCCACATAAATAATCTTTCCACATAAATAATCATACATAATCAACCATACATAAACATAAGGGTACCCATGGAGGGTACCACAATCATGACATAAAACATATCCAATGGGCATATCACGAAAGTGTCCATGAAAGGAAAGGATTAGAACATACATGGAAATTAATAGGATAAAATAGGCATATAACATGGTAAGTAGTTTCAAATATAAGTGACAATATATTAAAAATGTATTTTAGAAACATTAGCATTAAAACATTTTTGTGCGGTTTTAAGGAAAACACTCTATAGATTTTCAAATTGAAAAGAGGGCATTATTTTATATAAAACAAGAATTGAACCAAGAAGGTTTTCATAATAAAAATAATGATTTTTTAAATACAATGGTGTCTTAAAATATAGGATAGAGTGAACTTGAAATTTGGGTAAAAATTAGGGAAGTTCCCTTAAAACAGGTTTGCTTATCGGAAAGTTCTAAGGAGGGAATCTTTCAAAATCATGTATATCCCCGAAAGAATGCGATGAAAGGGTCTTGATATAATAGTCTTGTAAAAATATCAAGGAGTCATAAGAAACACATATATAGATAAGATAACACCATTTTGGAAGAAAGATAAGGCAACCCGAAAGAACAAATAAGGTTCGGGTAGAATTCATTATGATTTTATCGGCATGGTGTCGGGTGTGACCAAGAGGGATTGATGAGAGAGAAATGAGGTTTCTCATCACTTATAAATCCAGAAGTAATTATGGGGAAGGTTCTTAAACATACCCCATCATTTTCTAGTATGCATAAAAAGGCATAGTATAGAGGATAATCTTGATTAAGAGAGAAAAGGAGAGGATCCCTTACATTAAATTTGGTGGTGTTCTTCACTTGTTATTAATGACATGAATAAAAAAATTAGGGTTATTAATTTATAATTACAGAACCTATTATATATGTAATTTATTTATTATAACCCTTTTTAGTTCATTCATATCCTTTTTTATTAGTTATAAGGTTCAATTTCATTATTCGGGCTCGTTTGTTTACTTGGCTTTAAAAGATCGGTTCACTTATATTCAAGTTTGGATTATATGCAAGATGAATGTGGTTGTACAGAATTGAAGTTACATTATTTAGTTCATATCTGTTATATTACACGGTTTAAATTTTAATTAGGTTACTTAGAGTGATGTTGAATTATTACATATAAAACCTTAGTGATAACTGTTTTTGTTATTCGGTGGGTTTGATTACAAAGAATGTGTTTTCATTATAACTTAATTACATTTGTACCAAAAGATTACAAAACCAAAAATAGGATATATTACATATATAATAATCTGGTTCAACCATAACACAAATGGTTTTATGACGAGAATTAAGGATAATAATAGAAATTGATAAACTGTTTTCCTTGAATGTGCTAAATTAGCACATCTCAAACGGTTTTTTCATTTCTTTCAAATAAAAGGGTGGGGAAAGGGGAGAAGATAATGAAAAATACCACTAGCATGAATAAATTCCAGTACATTTATGTTACTGGATTTGTCATACTATTATGGTGAAGGGAGGTGAGGAAATAAATAAAAAAGAAAGAACTTAAAAGAAAAGAAGAAATTTGGAAAGAGGAATTTACCTCTTGAGACTTCCTCCTTTGAGAACCTCTTAAGGGGAGAGGTTTTGGTATTTTGAGGATTCTGAGAGCTTTTGGACGTGGGGGAGGACCTTGGGGAGATATTTTGGAAAAAAATAGAGAAGGCTTGGAGCTTGAGAGGAGTGGAGAGAAGAGGGAGTGAAGGGGGGTTTTATAGTGGAGGAGAGGAGGTATTTCATGATATTATATTCATTAATTTATTATTTATTCTCAAGACAAAGAATAGTAAGTATTCCATGACCAAGAATAGTAAATGGGTCATTTGAATTAGAACCAAGTGGGCTTAAATTAGCAGAACATCATTGATGACTCAATTAATCCATTATTTAGCAATTATTGTGAATTATCGGATTCTACTATTCATCAAAAATTCAAGTATTTCAGAAAAATCCCAAAAATTCACCCTAAAATTTTTTCGACGTGTAGAATCCAAAAATGAAGTCCATTTTTCAAAAATAAATTTCTAAATATTATTATTTTAATATTTAATTAAAATCATAATTTATTATCAAAAACCAGATTTAAAACATTCATTAACTCATTCTAAACTATAGGTATATTGTACTTCCAACATGAATATTATTTTTATACCACCATAGGTGAGGTTACTATTCATTAGGGTATATCACTATTCATAATGGTATGTTACTATTCATTAGGGTATGTTACTATTCACCAAAAATTATTTTTATTTTATTAGACTCTAAAAAACATCTTGAACACAACTGTGTATACCAGATTTTCGAAATTCCAAACACATAAGTGACAAACTTATGTTTAAAGGTCACTTATCACTTAGTAGATCATTATTATGTGATTTTATGTCATATTTATAGTAATGGAGTTTCCATTAAAAACATTGGGTGGTTACATTATTCCTCCCTTAAGAAATTTCACCCTCGAAATTTCGTTTTACATACTAATCCAAAAATAGGTGCGGGTACTTTTCCTTCAATGCTTCCTCAAATTCCCGTGTTTCTTCCTCAAACTTATGGTTCCTCCACAACACTTTGACAAGATGGGTTGTCTTGTTGCGTAGAACCTTATCTCTCCAATCCAGAACCTTTACTGGCTACTCCTCATAGGTGAGATCATCTTCCAACTGCACCACCTCTGAGTTTAGTACATGTGAGGGATCAGGTATTTACTTCCTCAAAGAGTGATACGTGGAAAACATCATGAACTCGAGCCATATTTGGTGGAAGTGAAAGTCGATAGGCCACAACTCCTATGCGTTCAAGGATATCAAAGGGGACAATATACCTTGGGCTTAGCTTCCCTTTCTTCCTGAATCACATGACTCTCTTCTAGGGAGATATTCGGAGGAAGACTTTATATCCAACATCAAACTCCAAGTCCCTTCGACGGTTGTCAGCATAGCTCTTTTTCTGAATTTGAGCAGCTTTGATGTGTTTCTGGATGATTTGAACCTTCTCTGTCATCTCTTGAACAAGATCAGGTCCAAGTAGCTTTCTTTCTCCAATTTCATCTCAACAGGTTGGAGCTCTACATCGCTTTCCATACAGAGCTTCATATAGAGCCATCTGAATACTCGAGTGGAAGCTATTGTTGTATGAGAACTCAACCAATGGGAGATGCTGATCCCATCCACCTTTGAATTCCAGAGAGCAGGCTCTAAGCATATCTTCAAGTGTCTAAATAGTTCTTTCAGACTGGCCATCAGTTTGGGGGTGATAGGTCGTGCTGAAATTTAATTCAGTACTCAAAGAATGTTGAAGGCTCATCCAGAATTTAGATGTGAACCTTGGATCACAGTCAGAGACAATTGAGAGTGGAACACCGTGCAGTCTCACCACTTCCTTCACATATATCTTTTCAAGTTATTCAAGGGAGAGATCTTCCCGAATAGTGATGAAATGGGATGCCTTGGTAAGTCGGTCAACCACAACCCATATTGCATTATTTCATTTCGACGTCTTCGAGAGACCCGTGACAAAGTGCATAGTAAAATTTTCCCATTTCCACATGGGTATAGGCAATGGCTGCATCATACCTTTGGACTTTTGTCGCTCATATTTAACTTTCTAATATACCAACCACATTGATATATATTCCGCAATCTTCTTCTTCATGTTATCCCAGCAGAAGTGTTCTCGGAGATCACAGTACATTTTGGTACTCCCAGGATGGATAGAGAAGGTCAAGCTATGTGCATCATTCAATCACTCCTTATTTATCTTAGGATCATATGCTATACATAATCATGTCCCAAATCTTACAACTCCTTCCTCATCAATTTTGAAATCGGTGGATTTCCCACTCTTAACAGATTCCACCCTTTTTTGAATTTCCACATCCTTTGTTTGAGAAACCTTTATTTTCTCCATGAGGGATGGTTGAGAAATCATTTGAGAAATTATTGATGATGTTCCTCCCTTAATTATTCTCATGTCCATCCTTTGAAAATCTAAGAAGATAGGATCCTTTTCCATTCTCATCATTGATAAAGATGTCGGATCCTTTCTATGTAGAGCATATGCCACCTTGTTTTCCTTATCGGGATGGTAGTGGATTGAGTGGTCATAATCCTTGATGAGCTCTATCCATATTCACTGGCACATATTAATCTCTTTCTATGTGAATATATATTTGAGACTCTTGTGGTCAGTATATATCTCACATTTTTCCCATAGAGATAATGCCACCAGATTTTCAACGCAAAAATCACAGTCGCCAACTCCAGATCATGTGTGGGATAGTTTTGCTCATGGATTTTTAGCTGCCTTGAGGTATATACTATCACTTTATCATTTTTCATTAGCACACAGCCTAAGACTTTCTTAGAAGCATAACTATACACCACAAAGAGTTCTCCACTTGAAGGGAGTGTGAGTACCAGCACCGTGATAAGCCTCTTTTTCAACTCCTTGAAACAGTCTTCACATTCCTGTGTCCAGATGAACTTTACTCCCTTCCCTGTCATCTTGGTCATTGGGTTTGACAATTGTGAAAATTTCTTCACGAATCGTCGATAATACCCAGCTAGACCTAAAAAGTTGCGGATCTCCATTACAGAAGTTGGCCTCGGCCACTCTTCAATTGCTTTCATCTTGGAAGGGTCCACAGATATCCCTTTCCTGGTGATAACATGCCCCAAGAATAATACTTCCTCCATCTGGAACTCACATTTACTATACTTTTCATACAACTTCTCCCTTCGAAATGTTTTTAACACAGTTTCTAAATGCTCCTCATGTTCCTCCTTTCTCTTGGAGTATATCAGAATATCATCAATAAAGACCACCACAAATTTTTCAAGATAATCTCTAAAGACTCTATTAATTAAATCCATGAAAATTGCTGGAGAATTATCGAGTACGAAGGGCATCACTATGAACTCATAGTGTCCATACCTCATTCCAAAGGAAGTCTTGGAAATATCTTCCTTCCTCACCTTTAGTTGGTGATATCCCAACTGAAGGTCCACCTTAGAGAAATAACTGGCCCCACAAAGCTTATCGAACAAGTCATCTATCCGTGGAAGGGGATACTTGTTCTTTATAGTGATTTTATTGAGCTCATGATAATCAATGCAGATTCGCATTAATCCATCCTTCTTATTGACGAAGAGGACTGGAGCACCCCATGGTGAAGCACTTGGGCGTATAAAACCCTTCTCCATATTCTCCTGTAACTGCTTCTTCAGCTCTTGTAGCTCTACGGTGGCCATTCTATAAGGTGTCTTTGAGATTGGAAGAGATCCAGGGATATGTTCAATTGATAACTCAACCTCTCGGTCAGGGTGAAGACCAGGAAACTCTTCGGGGAATACATCAGTGTAATCCCTCGTGATGGGCGTGTCTTCAAGCACGAGTATCTCCTTTGTCTCAATCATTTGCGCTAGATATGCATGCTCATAAGGAAGAAATATCCACACTTGAGATGATTCTTCTAAAGGAGACTCATCTTCCTCCTTGCACTTGTAAATAATCGGAGGATGCTTCGGGATGTGAAGAGTAATCTCCCTTTCCCGAAAATTGATCTTGGCCTTGTAAAAAGATAGCCAATCCATGTCCAAGATAGCATCAAACTCCACTAAAGGAAGTATGACAAGATTTTCTGGGAGGTTCAGCCCACAAAAAATAACCGGTGAGGAGTTATAAACCATGGATGAAATAATTTCCCCATTAGCTGTTCTCACAGATAACTTTTCCTCCAAATTTTGAGGTGGTGTTTGAATAGTTCTACTAAACTTACAAGATATTAAAGAATGTGTAGAACGAGAATCAAATAGTACATTTGCTATTCTTGAATGAATAAAAAGTGTACCTGTCACCACATCATTTTCCAGCTCCACCTCAGCAGAAGTGATAGCATAATCCCATCCTTATTGCCTTAGAGGTTGTTGTTGATTACCTCCGACAACCCTCAGCTTTGGGCAATTGTTTACATAATACCCAAGATCCTTGCAGTTAAAACACTGCACTACAGGCTGAGTGTTGATCTGAACCTTCCATTCTTCTTCAACATTAGCGTGATTTTTCATATCCCTTCGGTAGTTCTTGTCCAGATGACCAAACTTTCCACATTTGAAGCAATTCCCGGTTCCCTTGAGACAGTCACCAAGATGCTTCTTCCCACAATTCTTGAAAAGGGTAAAGTTTATCTTCTTTCAATCATTGGATTTGTTTGATGAACCACCCATGTTGTTCTCCATTTTCCACTTCTTGTCACTAGTCCCATGAGACCACTGAGAGTCTCCCATCTCCATTTAAACCTTGAGGGCATAATGGACAGCCTCCTCATAGCTGTCGAAGTATTGAATTGCCAATACTTTTCGTAGACTCGGCTTTAGTCCGCTAAAGAAGTGAACCACCTTGCTTTCGGTGTTCATGACAAAGCCAGAGGCATAACTTGCAAGCCTTGTAAATTTCGCTTCATACGCCCCGATGGACTCATCTTCCTTCTACTTGAGTTCAAGGAACTCTCTTTCTATCTTGAGATGGAGGGTTTGAGGAAAATATTTGTTGAAAAAAATACTCTTTAATTCCTCCCAATCTATGGAATCAATTTCCTCTTGGGACTTCGTATTCTTGATCAGTGTCCACCACTGATCAGCTTCCCCATCAAAAGGATAGACTACCAGTACAAATTTCTCTTCTTCCGAGCACTGGAGGACAAAGAAAATCTTTTCAATGGAGTTAATCCATTGTTCTGTGAGGAGGGGATCAGAATACCTACTAAACATGGGATGCCTTTTATGCATGAAGGTTTACATGGAAACTTTCTCTTTCTTAGAGGATGGGGACATTAAACCTGATTCAAGTTATTATTCATAACTCGAGCCAGCTGAGCAAGTACTTCCATGAAGTTTTGAGCACCCACTTCTGTCACATCAGGCATGTCATTAGTACAATCTTCACATTGCCTATCATATTGGTTGTTGGAACGTGTTCTTCTATTTCCCGCCATTAACTAAGAAAAATAACATATAATTAGAGGTCTTGTATACTTAGATATTGAGCATAAAAAGTAAACTTGGAACATTAAAGGATATACTTATAAAGAAGAAGTACATCCTAACTTGTGATTCCTTAGGTTTATATCTAGTTTATCCTCGATCTATTTCTTAACTTATATTCTTATGGTATTTTTTTGTCCCTTAATAATGGTTTGAACTAAGCTCGTGAATCTACCAAAGCATATCCCTCGGGAGTGTCGTAACCAAGAATGCAGCAAGACCCATTGTCGTGCACCAGTTCCCGTTTGAGTCTAGCTCAAAGCAATGTTTTCAGGTTTTACCCCTAGATACATATGTTCCAGAGCTGCCTCTACCTGCTCGTATCCAGAAAGGGATGTATTTTCTTGATAAACCACTTACTCTATACTCACCAAAATTTAGGACCGTTTTCTTATACTTAGTCTCATCCTTAAGTTTCTCACTAAGGTGCTCTATTCATAATCTCCAAAAATAACTAGACCATCCTCTGATACCAAATATAGTGACCCAAGCCTTTTACATAAAACATTTCATTATTTCAAGCATAATTAATCATCAGAGTACAAGCCACGGATCCTTAAGTCTAGTGTCTTGGAAGACTAGGTATATATAACATAAAACATGGGACAAAAAAACTTCTTTATTTAATCTCCATAAAGAGATTCTAACTTCCTTTGATCTCTTACATCTTCATAGGGTACCCTGGGGAACACATGAACAAAGGGATGAGCTAAAAATGCCCAGTAAGGGAATGAACATAACGATACATCTCAAGCACGTGAGTTAAGAGGCATGACATAATGATATCCAAAGCATGAAACTTATGAAATCGTTTAATATAAGCATAAGATCATATAAACATGGAATCATATAAATGTGGTAGAATCATAAATCATATCTTTAGTACGGTTCAAGGCTAACCACCAATCCTGTTTCCCATTTCAGTATGGGTCAAGGCTAACTGCCAATCTCATTTCACATCGCATCTCATGAGACTTAACCTTACCCAATGCATTGGAGCGCTATCTGGGTGAACCCATATCAACATATTCATGAATATTCTTGCCACATAAATAATATTTCCACATAAATAATCATACATAATCAACCATACATAAACATAAGGGTACCCATGGAAAGAATTGGATACCACAATCATGACATAAAACATATCCAATGGGCGTATCACGAAAGTGTCCATGAAAGGAAAGGATTAGAACATACATGGAAATTAATAGGGTAAAATAGGAATATAACATGGTAAGTGGTGTCAAATTTAAGTGACAACATATTAAAAATGTATTATAGAAACATTACCATTAAAACATTTTTGTGCGGTTTTAAAGAAAACACTCTAGAGATTTTCAAATTAAAAAGAGGACATTATTTTATATAAAACCAGAATTGAACCAAGAAGGTTTTCATAATAAAAATACTGATTTTTTAAAGAGAATTGTGTCTTAAAACAGAGGATATAGTGAACTAGAAATTTGGGTAAAAATTAGGGAAGTTCCCTTAAAACTGGTTTGCTTATCGGAAAGTTCTAAGGAGGGAGTCTTTCAAAAACATGTATATCCTAGAAAGAATGTGATGAAAGGGTATTGATATAAGAATCTTGTAAAACTAACCAGGATTCATAATAATCACATAGATAGATAAGACAACACCATTTTGAAAGAAAGATAAGGCAACTCGAAAGAACAAAGAAGGCTCTGGTAGAATTCTTTATGATTTTATCGGCATGGTGTCGGGTGTGACCAAGAGGGATTGATGAGAGAGAAATGGGGTTTCTAATCACTTATAAATCCAGAAGAAAGTATGGGGGGGTTATAAAACATACCCCATCATTTTCTAGTACACATAAAAAGGCATAGTATAGAGGACAATCTTTATTAAGAGAGAAAAGGAGAGGATCCCTTACCTTAAATCCGGTGGTGTTCTTCACTTGTTATTAATGACCTGAATAAACAAATTAGGATTATTAATTCATAATTCCAGAAACTGTTATATATGTAATTTATTTATTATAACTATTTTTAGTTCATTCAAATACTTTTTGATTAGTTATAAGGTTTAATTTCATTGTTTGGGCTCGTTTGTTTACTTGGCTTTAAAAGATTGGTTCACTTATATTCAAGTTTGGATTATATGCAAGATGAAAGTGGTTTTCCAGAATTAAAGTTACATTACTTAGTTCATATCCATTATATTACATGGTTTTAATTTTAATTAGGTTACTTAGAGTGATGTTGAGTTATTACATATATAACCTTAGTGATAACTGTTTTTGTTATTCGGTGGGTTTGATTACAAAGAATGTGTTTTGATTATAACTTAATTAAATTTGTACCAAAAGATTACAGAACCAAAAATAGGATATATTACATATATAATAATCTGGTTAAACCATAACACAAATGGATTCATGACCATAATTAAGGATAATAATAAAAATTGATAAACTGTTGTCCTTGAATGTGCTAAATTAGAACATCTCAAACGGTGCTTTCATTTCTTTCAAATAAAAGGGTGGGGAAAGGGGAGAAGATAATGAAATATGCCACTAGCATGAATACATTTCAGTACATGTATGTTACTGGATTTTCCATACTATTATGGTGAAGGGAGGTGAGGAAAGAAATAAAAAATAAAGAACTTAAAAGAAAAGAAGAAATTTGGAAAGAGGAATTTACCTCTTTAGACTTCCTCCTTTGAGAACCTCTTAAGGGGAGTGGTTTTAATATTTTGAGGAGTCTGAGAGCTTTAGTACGTGGGGGAGAACCTTGGGGAGATATTTGGGCAGAAATTAGAGAAGTCTTGGAGCTTGAGAGGGGTGGAGAGAATAGGGAGTGAAGGGGGGTTTTATAGTGGAGGAGAGGAGGGATTTCATGATATTATATTCATTAATTTATTATTTCTTCACAAGACAAAGAATAGAAAGTATTCCATGACCAATAATAGTAAATGGGTCATGTTAATTCGAACCAAGTGGGATTACATCAGCATAACATCATCGATGACTCAATTAATCCATTATTTAGCATTTATTGTGAATTATCGAATTCTACTATTCATCAAAAATTCAAGTACTTTAGAAAAATCCCAAAAATCCACCCTAACCATTTTTTGATGTGTATAATCCAAAAATGAAGTCCATTTTTCAAAAATAATTTTCTAAATATGATTATTTTAATATTTAATTAAAATCATAATTTATTATCAAAAACCATATTTAAAACATTCATTAACTCATTCTAAACTATAGGTATCTTGTACTCCCAACATGAATATTATTTTTATACAACCATAGGTGAGGTACTATTCATTAGGGTATATCACTATTCATAATGGTATGTCACTATTCATTAGGGTTGGTTATTATTCACCAAAAAATATTTTTGTTTTATTAGACTCCAAAAAGCATCTTGAACACAACCATGTATGCCGGATTTTCGAAATTCCAAACACATAAGTGAAAAACTTAGGTTTAAAGGTCACTTATAAATTATTAGATCATTATTATGTGATTTTATGGCATATTTATAATAAGCGATTTTCCATTAAAAATATTGGGTCGTTATAGTGTTCGTTGATACCTCTTAGGGATTACCCTCCAGTGCAGCTGGGTAGTGGTGTTTGTCGATATCTTTCAGGGCTTACCCTCCATCATAGCTGGATAGTGGTGTTTGTTGATATCTTTTAGGGATTACCCTCCATCGCAGCTGGGAGTGGTGCTTGCCGATATATTTTAGGGCTTACCCTCCATGGTAGCTGGGAAGTGGTGT
Source organism: Viscum album (assembly GCA_963277665.1). Lineage (NCBI taxonomy): Eukaryota > Viridiplantae > Streptophyta > Magnoliopsida > Santalales > Viscaceae > Viscum > Viscum album. The sequence goes on from OY728148.1 coordinate 1,947,096,625, forward strand.
TCGCCGATCTCTTTCAGGGCTTACCCTCTAGCACAGTTGGGCAGTGGTGTTCGCCAGTTACTCTTTCAGGATTACCCTCCAGCTGGTTTGGGCAGTGGTGTTCGCCAGTTACTCTTTCAGGATTACCCTCCATCTAGGTTGGGCAGTGGTTCATTGATTACTCTTCTAAGTATACCCTCCAACTGGGATGGATAGTGGGTTCATGACTTTGTGACATGATCTCTCAACTGTGTAGCATAGTGACGAGACGTGTTTGATGTAAATTTGGACTCTCAAGAAAGAGGGGTGCTTTTCCACCATGATGCTTCCTTTTGACGTGACTTAAAACCATGCGGGTGAGACAGAACCACCCAGAGCAGATAGTATCAATGTGCAGTGATTGAGCCCCTTTGGCTTGCAGTTCAGGGAAGACGTGTGGGATGCTGGGCATCGATGGTGTTTAGTTCTAGAACTGTTCGAGACTCTTTTCCTAGGTTGATCTAGTGATATGGATATTCCCTTACTCTCTCATTTGGGTTCCTTTGGTTGATCAAATATACATCATATTGTAGTATCCACTCTTTGGGATTTGGTTACTCTCCTTCCAGGAGAGGCGATGACGCGATGGGGTATGCCACGTGTTTCTATGTCTAGATTCTTGTGTTTGTATGAGCTTACTTAACTTCTTTGTTTGGTTGAGCTATATTCTTTTAATGTACCTTATTCTATCTACTTATTTCCTCTTCATTACATCACTTTTTTCTCCCTTGAGCCTTCGGGGCATCCTAATGAGTATTTTTATACTCACCCCTGGTTGGGCTTTGCCCGCACTCGGTGTGCCCTTGCAAACGACGGACAGGTTGATCGTGACATCAGAGGATCATAGGGATACGGGGTTCTTGGACCACGTGTGGTGGTTGTATATTGGGATCCAGGAGTGGGGCTCTCTCAGTTTTTTTACTTTTCCACGTGTTGTCGGGTTGTGGGACTTCTTGTTGGGAGTGTATTTTTTCCCCTTTCCCTTTCAGTTTACTTTTCTGTATTTTTACTATTTAGAGGTCGATGCATAATTGTAGTTTATATATAGCAGTGTTGTATATTTTTTCCTTTACCTCTGCACTTTTTAATTGAGGTGGCTACATAAAGGTACTTAGGAAAAGACCTCCCCAAGCTTTTTATGCCTTCGGTGTTGGTCGCCCGCCCTTGGCCTATGGAGGTGGGATTGGGGTAGTTGTAGCTTGAGGCATGGTACAGGTCAGTTCATGACAGTCATAGGGATCTAGGAAGGTTAGGCACTCCAGGAGGTGATTCTAGGACTTAGGGTCAGTGGTGCGAGGCTCCCAAGGTGGCTCAAATCAGCCAAGGGATAGGAGGCGTTTCTCATGTGATAGTCAGGGATATCTGGCATGATATTATCTAACCCGTTGTATAGCTAGTCAAGAGACGATCGAGGGACTTCCTAGACAGAGACAGTGACAAGAGAAGGGTGGTTCGTAGCGCGGTGGACATGGAATAGGGGCTAGTAGTGAATTAGGAGTGGCCAGAGGTTTGACCTATTACCACCACTACCCCTAGGTGGTCCACACTAGGCTTCAAGAGCTAGTGGATAGGGATGAGGTGAGCTACAGGATATAGATCCATATGACCCTAAGGCTCTAGGGATGATACAAGGTACAATTTATTTATATTCTACCTTATCTTCAGTATTTAAAGACATGAGTGTTATTCATTCTTTTTTTCACAAATATTTTTCAAGACTCATAGATTTCAGTTGAACCATTGACTCGGTCCTTATTCTTAGAGACTTCTACTAGAGGAGACTCAATGATCACACACTGGTGTCGATAGTGTGACCCTGAATCTTGGAGGTAAGAGTTCTAATTGGGATCTCTTAGTAGCAGCATTGAGGCCTTATGAAATCATTCTTGGTGTGGATTTTTTATCCACAGTCCATGCTCAGATTGACTATTTTAGGAAAAGGGTGTAGTGTGTTCATAGTGATGGGACCAAGTTCTCCATTTTGAGTGAAAAGGAAATCCATGAAGAACAGGACAGACTCATACATAGGAGGGTGCAGCTGTTTACTCATTAGTTGGCTAATCTGACCCTCGGTGCAGTGGATGTTATGAACCCTCAGTTTCCTGCAATGGTAGCAGATTATGAGGAAATATTTCCTAAATATGTTCCAGGTTTACCTCCCCACAGTGAGATAGACTTCTGTATTGATCTATACATCAGGACGACACCTATATTTACACCTTCATATTGGATGGATCTCATAGAGCTTCATGAGATGAGGGTATAGTTGAAGGACTTACATAGGAATGGATTCGTGATACTCAGTGTTTCACCATGGGTATCCTCAGTTTTGTTTCCAAGAAGGTATACAGGAGCTTGAGGTTATGTGTGGATTTTCATCACTTAAACCAGGTGACCATGAAGAACAAGTACCCACTACTGAGGATTTATTACCTCTTTTATCAATTGAAAGGTAAATGATGGTTCTCGAAAATCAACCTCAGATGTAGCTATCACCATCTATGAGTATGAGATGAGGATATACCGAAGATAGTCTTTAGATGTTGTAATGGCCACTATGAGTACTTGGTGATGATTTTTGGCATGAAGAACTCCCCATTAGTGTTAATGGGACTCATAAAACGGATCTTTTAGTCTTACATAGACTGGTTCATAGTGGTCTTCATCGATGACATCCTAGTGTATTCAGAGTCTGAGGAGGAGCATGCATGACACTTAAGGATAGTCTTGGACACTCTCTGAGAGAACTAACTTTACAAAAATATCTCGAAGTGTCATTTATAGATTCGAGAGGTCCATTTTCTTGGACATGTCATCTCAAAGGTTTTAGTTACAGTGGATCTAGAAAATTTTGAGGTAGTTTTTTCTTGGGAGCCACCTAAGAGTGTTACTAAGGTGTGGAGTTTCCTTAGATTGGCAGGGAACTATTGGAGGTTTTTACCTAACTTCTCTAGAGTGGAATCACCCTTGAAAGCATTGACATGAAATGGGTAGCCTTTAATGTGGAAAAATAAGTGCCAGTAGTGCTTTCAATAGATGAGGTAGAGGTTTATGAGCACTCCCATCTTGAGGTTATCAGAGGAAGGTTTCGAGTACATGGTGTTTTTTAATGCATCATGGGCCGAGCTTGGTTGTTTCCTGATGCAGAGGCAAGAGATGATTTCTTATGGTTCACGCCATTTGAGAATACATGAGAATAGCTACATAACCCATTATCTTAAGTTAATAGTGGTAGTCTTTGTATTGAAGATGTGGTGACACTACCTGATGGGTGAGCAGTATTTCATCAACTTTGACTACAAGAGTCTCAAGTGTATATTCTCTTGGAAAGATCTGAACTTGAGACAGAGACTATAGCTAGAGTTCCTCCAAGACTATGACTTTGATATTTTCTATACTCTTGGGAAGGGGAGTGTGGTGGATGATTCTATCATTAGGAGATCCTATTCGTGGTTGTTGAATAAGGAATCAGAACATTTTGACTCATTACAGTTATCCTTTGGGGATGGAGATATAGTATCTTACCTCCAATCAATGGTTGACACCGATCCACTCTTACATTGAGTCAAGTATCCACGTCTTAGGGATATCAACTGCAAGACCCTACATGCTCATATGTCCATAGGGAATTCTCCTTATGGATATTCAAAAGGTTGGGAGCATGTCATTCTCTTCAGAGAACACATGATGGTTCCAGTGATGTTGTGGGATGAGATTTTGAGGAAGTTTCATATGTCCCCTTAGGTAGTACATCCAAGTCTGTAAAAGATGTACCATGACCTCCAATGCTAGTTTTGGTGGCCAGGGATAAATAAAGGAGTTGTAGAGTATGTTTCTCGATGCCTTACTTGTCAGCAAGTAAAGGCTGAGCACCAGGTTCTAGCGGGTTTAGCTCAACACCTTGAGGTGCCATAATAGAAGTGGGATGGGATATTGAAGGACTTCATGATGGATTTACCATGTATATTCAGGGGACACGATGTCATCTGGTTAATCATTGACCGACTCACCAATTCGTCCCACTTCCTAGCTATCCAAGAGTAGATTTCCATAGAGATATTGGGATTCATCTATGTGCAGGGGACAATATGACTCTATGGAGTTCCATCAATGGTGGTTTATGATCGTGATTCTCTCTTTACATACTAGTTGTGGAAGGGATTACAGTAGGATTTTGAGACCTAGTTACACTTGAGCACAACATTTCACCCACAAATGGATGGCCAGACTAAGTGGACCATTCAAGTTCTATAGAACATGATATGAGCTTTCATGTTAGACTTCAGTCATAGTTGGGAGGATCACCTACCACTAGAAGAGTTGCGTACAACAATAGATACCATTCCACTATCAGTATGGAACCATTAGAATATTTGTATAGGCGAACTTTTAGGTCAACACTTTGTTGGAATAACCTAGGAGAGTTGGCACTCATGGTCCGAGAGTTTGTGTGAGCTAATAAAGAGAAGGTTTAGATCATCCAGGAGTAGATGAAGAGTGTAAAGATCCATCAGAAGTCTTATGCTGACAGGCGGTGGAGCCCTTTGGAGTTAGAAGAAGGAGACCATGTGTTCCTTAGGGTTTCACCTAGATGTGGATTATAGAGATTTGGCCAGGATGGAAAGATGAATTCAAGGTTCATCAACCCTTTAAAGATACCCTCATCTGTTTGAGTAGCCCTTGGGAGCGGGAGACTTGGATTCGTGCTCAGTACCCTCATCTTTTTGAGTAGCCCTTGTTTTGGATTTTTGAGGATGTAAAACCCCAAGGTCGGGATAATGAAACATATCATATTTTCCATGTATTATTTTTATATATTATATGGATATATTTTGAGACCAGGTGCTGAGATGGTGTGTAATTCTAAGGCCCAGTGTTCCTGGAACAAATATTTAAAAAAATATTAAAATATTTAATATCACGCATGTGTAGTTTTCCTTAAAAAGTGGTATAACTCTTAAATGGTTGCCTAGATCAAAAATTTGAGGGCACCATTGAGTCCAAAATAGAATTTTTACCCTAGGAATGACCTAACATTGGTGGTTGGGGTTCTTTTGTGAAAAATTTGTCACATACATAGTGATGTGGTTTATCCTTTAATAAACATTTTATAATATATCCATATTTATCCTCATAACCATGGAATTATTTATAGATGTTAGAGAGAGAACCTTTGGAGGATCCTTCCGACGAACGATGACAGAACCTCGAATCAGTGATTGACGAATACTTATATAAATCGAGGTAGGTCTTTTGATTTAATTTTTTCTTCCATGTTCTTGATCCCTATGATGAATATGAACTAATACATGAACAGATTATCCTATGGATCTATCATAATTACAGGATGGGTTATTTATGGTATTTATCCGGATTTGATTTTAGAGAATTTCTTTGATTCATTTACCATTCTAATGGTGATGAACCAAGATCTATACAAACATCGATCGAGGTTTCTCCCTCTCAGTTTTTTTTCTTTTCTCTCCCAATTTCTTATGTTCTTGGTGCACATTCTTCTTTCTTCCCATGACATTGAACAATCGATCGTTGTGCCTTCGATTCTTAGTGTAATGATCTGAATCCGTAGATCCAAGATTGGCATAATGATACGGAGGTGTGACGGTGATGGTGACAGTGTGGTGTGGCCAGAAAAGTTATCCAACATGATATAAGGTGCCATTTGGGGCAGTGTCTTCAGCTGGTCAAGATGAGCAGGGCGGTGCGAGTCAAGGAGGTGGTCGACGGTGGGGCATGCAGAGGCAACCGACAGAGTCGGACTGCAGAGGGTGGCCATGTGGGACAGTGTTAGTGGACATGGGGATCCAGTGGACATGGAGGTGGTTCCACATGTGGTGTGGTGAGCGGAGTGGACCAAGCCAGGTCAGGTCGGCCAGGTCAGCCTTGTCGGGCTAGGTCAGGCCGGATGGGCTGGTTCAGGCTAGCGGGTTGGATTCGGGGCAACTAGAGTAGATCCTATTTGCGGTTGATAATGGTGGTCGGTCATTGTGGTAGGTGGATCGGATATGGATATTGGTCCATGGGCACAGTGACCTCTCCATTTTCAAATGTTCATAACTCTTAAACAGATCATCCAATCGATGATCCATCTACGTCTTTGAGACCTTAACGTTAAGAAGGTCATTTTGGGACCAATGGTGGGTTTTTAGTTCAGACCATTATAGGTTGAGTGTGTTCATTTGGTCCTTTACTTAAAGTTATAGTGAGTAATTACATCCACATCACTAGATTGTAATCCCCTCTATAGGTTGAGTCTTAGATAGATTTATGGTGTCCCTCCATGATACTAGAGCGAGATCCTCTATCATCCCTATTAGAGTTTGTGGAATTGGCGTAACCTCCCTGATCAGGGCATTGATCCTCTATCTAGAGAACTGTATCGATAGGGTTTTTAGAATCATTAACATATAATCCCCTACCTAGAGGTTTGATCTAGATTGGGTTCATGGTGTCCCCCAACAGTCCTGGGCATGACCCCCTATCTGTGTATCATGGTTGATTCAGATTGGGTTTGTGGTGTCCCCCAGTAGTTTTGGGCATGACCCCCACATTGTGTATCATACTCTTCTCAGACCATTGTGTTCTCTTTGGGTGGGCCCAAATGAGATATACCTCTTCATCGAGTGTCTCTGATGATATCATGGCTCAAGGAGTGAGTTCTCCCAAAATGAGCGTTACTTTGAACAGATTTCTATGACTGGAAGTTGGTTATGACTGACTAATGGTGTGGAGTCTCTCTTAAGTATATGTGGGTTCTTCTCTTTCTCTCTTGAAATATTTTATACAAATATTTTTACATATTGCATTGATCTGACTTACATGGTGCTTCTTGTTTGGTGTTTTTGGGGTGTCCTACTGAGTATTTTTATACTCACCCCTACACAGTCTTTTTGCGCACATGTTGTGTCTTGTTCAAATAGAAACCCTTTTGACGGTGTCCTAGGAGGACCGGGAGTGGGAGGAGCATAGATGGATCTAGGTATACTGAGGTTTTTACTAGGAGTGTACCTTGATGTAGTTCTCTCCCTTAGAGTAGGTTAGACTCTTTATAGTTTTCAGTTAGACTTGTGTTATAGACTCTTGTGGTGGGATTATATTTGGACCTATTTAATTTTTATGTACTTCTTGTTGTGCTCTAGTTGTGGGATCTTAGTTGTATGCATGCATCCCTTAAGTTGTTTTATATTTCATAATTGGGTGTCTTGGAGATGTGTGTATGTGTACAGGTACTTTAGGCTATTGCCTCCCATTTTTTGGAAATACCTACTCGATGCTAGTCACCAGCCCCTAGCCTATCAAAGGAGGGCTTGGGGTAGTAATGGCATGGGCCCCTCTAGGAAGGGTCATGACAAATGTTGTTATATCCCTATTCTAAGTTATGGTTTTATGTATCTAATTACCCAAATACACTAGGCCTCACAATCTTATGGGATTTTATTATGTGTATCTTTATATAATAAATCACGAATTAAGGTGTATTAAAGATATGGGTCATCATAGTTGCTATCAAAGGAAAATATAGTAATTATTGGGGATTTGGATTATAAAACCTTATTCAAGACTTAGTTATAAGACTAAACATAGTAAAACATCCCTAAATTATGGTAAATTATAGAGGAAGTGGTTTCCAATAAACAAAATATCTATCTATATATTATAAGTGGATGTGGATTTGGAACAGTTGTACCTAGGGGTAATAACCCAAAAAATTATGCATTGGGATTTGACTCGATCGTCACCTGGTCCACAACAAAGAGGTCAAGTTTCAAACCTAGTTTAACACTCTTGGTGGATAGGCTTTAGTAAATTCACAATATCTCTATGAATCGTTTTTAAGGGAATAAAAATGATTATAAAATTTTATTTTGGGAAATGGACCATGGATAACATAGATTGAAACATAAAAATTCATTAGTTAAAGAATATTTTTCATTTATGAGTTATCACTTAAATGTTCATAGTTTCACTTTTATGTGTTTAATCATTTTAAAATTCTTATCCCTAATTTTCTATTAATTTTATTCAATGGATAGAAATATGAGGAACTGAATTAACAATCAATGTTATGAGCAATGTAATGGTTTCCAAAATGAGATGCCCAACCCGATGGTAGCAGTAGTAGATAACTTCATGAAAATACTTTCTCAATTAATTCAAGTTATAAAAAGAAACATTAATCAAGTTTAAAAACCAAATCCCCCTAAGAAATATTGAGTTTCAATTGAGACCTTTATACAATAATGTACTTCAACTTTTAGTGGATCTTTCGATCCCACAATCGCGGAACAATAGATCAACTCCGTTGAATATATCTTCTAAATTATTAAATACCTTGAGAAAGAGAATTTTGTGCTTTCTTTTTATCATATTTAAGGATAATATGATCAATGGTGGATATTGATAAAAAAATATGAATCCCTAGGAAGATATTGAAGTGATGGATTGGAAAGAATTATTGACAAAAAAATGAAAAATATTTTCCTCGTACTCTCTAACTTAAAATATAGAGGTATTTACTTAGATTTATGAAAAGGTATAATTAATCCATCATGTAATATGAGTCTAACTTCAAAAAACTTGCATGATATGCCTTTGTATTTTTCATTTCCCCTAAAAGTAAAGTTGACCACTTATTTGGTGGGCTAAAGTTGAGCCTGTGAAAAGATTTGGTGATTCGAGACTTTGACAACTATGAGAAAATTAAATGATGTTCCTTTAAATTAAAAATGGAGATAAATGAATCTCAAGGGTCTCATGGGTATGGATATAGGGAGTGAAAAATGGATTTTATTTCTGGTCGCGTAATGGAGAAGTATCATGGGGAAAATAAATTCTAACATTTAACTTGTCAAAAGTGTGAGAAGAAGTATCTCGTAAATTTCTTGAAGGGGTAAAGGAAATGATTTATGTTTGGGAAGAAAGGTTACCTAGCTAGAAAATTCCAATGGGAGAAACCCACCGATGTGATTTAAGAAAGTAATGCTCCAGTTAACCCACAACCTATTTTCCAATGTTTCGACTATAAGGAATAAAGATGCTATATGAATCAATGCACTAAGACAAGGGGTGTCAATGATAACTGATTCCAACAACCACCAAGGCCAAGAGAGAAAGGGTGATATTATTCTATCACAACTGCTATGGTGGATCCCAACAACAATGTAGCGATAGGTACGTTGATTATTCATTCAAGAAAAGAAAACATACTATTTGATTTTGGTTCTACTCATTCTTTCAAATCATGAAAGTTTAGTATAACTATTCAAACACCACCTCAAAACATGGAAGTGGAGCTATCCATTAAAACCAAAATTGGGGGAATTATCGAATCCCAAGTATATAACATATCCCATGTACATATTTGTAGGAATAACTTTCTATTGAACCTTATGATACTCCCTTTAATGGAATTCATTGTAATTTTGGGTATGGGTTGGCTTTCCTTATATAGAGCCAACATTAATTGTCGAGATAAGGAAATCACCCTTCGTATTATAAATCACCCTTTGATTCTATACAAGTGAAAGTAAGATTATGCATATCCTTTGGTATCATCATCTCAATTATAGATATTATTTACTTATGACAAAGAGTATCTAGCTCAAATGATTAAGACTAAGGAAATGATCATCCTTGATGACATGCCCATTATAAGGGAATATGCTGATGTGTTTCCTAAAAAATTATATGGTCTTCCTCCAAGTCGTGAGGTTGATTTCTCAATCAACCTTATATCTGAATCTTTTATAATATCCAAGACTCCATATAGAATGTCCATAGTTGAAATTGAAGAGTTGAATAAGCAACTACCTAAGAATCTGTATAGAGGGTTTATACCCCCAAGTGCTTCACCATGGGGTGTATCAATACTCTTCATAAAGAAGAAGGATGGGTCAATGCACCTCCACATTTATTATCATGAGATCAACAAGATCATGATAGAGTAAAAGTATCATTTGCCATAGATTTATGACTTGTTAGATCTGCTACGTGGAGTTCAGTACTTCTCTAAGGTGGATATTTGGTCAGGATATTATCAAATAAAGGTTAAGAAGGAGGATATCCCCAAGGCTTCTTTTTGTACAATTTACGAGTACTATGGGTTTATATTAATTCCATTTAGACTCACTAATGCTCTTAAAATCTTCATGGACATAATAAACAGATTAATTATGGATTACCTTGATAAATTTGTCGTAGTCTTTGTAGATGATATTCTTATCTACTTTAAAATAAATGAGAAACATTAGGACCATTTTAATTTTATACTAAAGACATTGAAAAATGAAAAAATTTATGTGAAGTATAGTAAATGTGAGTTTTGGATGGAGCAATTAACTTTCTTGGGGCATGTTATCACCATCAAAGGGATATCTATAGATCCTTAAAAAATAGAGGTAATTGAAGGATGGTCTAGACCAACATTTGTGATAGAGATACATAGTTTACTTGGATTAATTAGGTACTATATTTTAATTTTGATTAAATTATCATGATTTTAATGCCTGCTAACTAAGCTAACTTAGAAGGGAGTAAATTGTTTTTGGACTAATGAATGTGAGGAAACCTTTAAAGAGTTAAATAAGAGGTTAATAATTGTATTTGTGCTCACATTACCCATAAGTGGGGAAGTATTTGAGATATACAATGATGTGTCCAAAAAGGGATTGGGAAAGATGAAAATGTTATATCTTATTTTTACCTCCAATTAATGATCTATGAGTAGAACTACCGAACTCATGATCTAGAATTGGCCAAAAAGATCTCTGCATTGAAGATTTGGTGACATTATCCCTATGGGGAGAATTATGATATATATACATATCATAAAATCCTCAATTTTATATTCACACAAAAAGAACTCAATACAAACCAATAAAGGTGGTTATATCTGATTAAGGATTATGATTTATCAATCCATTACCATCCTGGGAAGACAAATAAAGAGGAAAATGCTCTAAGAAGAAAGGATTCCTCAACTATATCCATGACAAGGATTTAAAGGGATCTAATATTATTGGACATGGGAATAATAAAAGGATACTCATACTACCTTAATCAAATAAATTCTCAACCATCCATTTTTAATAGGATCAAGGGGGTCCAAAAAGATGATGTGGATATATATATAATGTTGGTGATATTCCGGAGTTTGAATTTTCTAAAGACGAAGTTATAAGGTTTGGAACGCAAATATGTGTCCCATAAAAACCATAACTTAATAGGTAACATCTGGATGATTCATATACCTCATCATTCTCTATTAATCTAGTAATCACTAATATGTATAGATACCTGAAGCAAAAAAAATCCGATGGGATAACATGAAGAGAGAGATTACAAAAATTTTATCTCAATGTTTGGTATGCCAATAAGTCAGGGTTGTATGATAAAATTCTAAGGGTATTATGAAACCATTTCCCATACTAGTATGGAAATGGGAAAAATCATGGATTTCATCATATGAATCCCAAGACATCTAAAGGAAATTACACTATCTGGGTGGTATTTGATCACTTTACAAAGTCATTATGTTTCATTTATATCAAGGAAGATTTATCTCTCAATAAAATCACCAAGATATACATAAGGTAGGTGGTAAGACTGAATAGAGATACACTCTTCATTGTATCTAATAGATATTTGAGTTTTACCTTAAGGTTCTGGAGAAGACTTCAGCAAGATCTGGATATAGAGTTGAGTTTTAGTACTACTTATCAAACTCATATGGATGATCAGTTTGAGAGAACCATTAAAACTCTAGAGGATATGAAAATATCATGTTAAATATATTTCTAAGTATATTTGTATCAACACCTTCCCTTAATGGAGTTCTCATATAACAATAGATTCCATTATAGTATTCAAGTGGCACTTTATGTGTCTTTGTATGGGAAGAGGTGTCAAATTCAAACATTTCGGGATGAAGTTAGAGAGTGGATGTTGATGGAAATTGATCTTATCCAATAGATGATTGAGAAGGTTCAAACAATCCATTTTCATATGAAATATATGAAAATTTTATAGAAAATATATGTAGGCAATCATCGATGAGAACTGAAGTTTGAGGTAGGATATAAGGTGTTCCTTCATATATCACTATGGATGAATTTTATCAGGTTTGGAAAGACGGGAGAGATTAGTCCAAGATACATTATCCACTTTGATATCCTTGATCCCATCATAGTTGTGGCCTATTGACTTGAACTCTCACCTAACCTATCTTAAGTACATGATGTATTGCATATATCCCTCCTAAGTAAGTACATACTTGACCTCTCACATGTACTGAATCCAAAGTTGGTATCCTTGGATAATGATCTTTCATATGAGGTGTAGTCAGTGAAGATATTACATCATGGAGAAAACATTATATTAAATAATACAACTCATCTAGTCAAAGTGTTGTGGTAGAACCACAAGTTTTAGGAAGCAACATGGGAATTGAAAGAGTCAGTGAAACATAAGTACCCTTATCTTTTTTAGTGTATGAGATGAAATTTTGATGGTGAAATTTTTGAAGGGGTGAAGAATGTAATTATAAAAACTTTTATAAATTAAATTTTCATTTTGAATGAATAAATGTATTATTAAGTAATATAGTTATAGAAAAAACATGCACTGCTTTTTCTATTTGGGAAAAATTATAAAATATATCATGTCAGATTTAAAAGACCGTTGAGCATCTTAACTATTTATAATATATACATTTTAAAATGACCAATAATATTATTAAACATTAAGGGTTGTGATAAAGTCTAATTTACACAGATAGAAGTAGAGATGGTCTTAAACAGTGGGATTATACCCTATGAAACCGATTTATCAGAGCTTCTGAGAGAGATAGAATCATTGGGTTTTCCCTTGACAAGTCCAAGCTAGGATTCAATAACTAAATCTTGATTGAAACCATTCAAGGAATAAGTTCAAGCTTATCAAGATCATGGCTCAAACCATGTTCATTGAACCACCCCAAGAAAACCCTAAAATAGCACACCTTACCCTTGCGGAATATGCTAGTATAATAAAGGGTTTCTTATCTAGACCCTGGTATTATGAATTTTTATATTTTCCTTTTTAATAAAATAATGTTCATATTTATCCCATTTCATTATTACAATTTTACATGAGTTGTTGAAAATTATAATTTGATATAAAGAAACCAAAATTGTATTTTTGGAAAATATATGGTTTTAATTAAAACAGTCTTTGAAAAATTCAGTAATTTTAAAATAAATTTTATTTTCAAACAATATTTTTATTAAAAAATATTTATATAAAAATGATAATGTAATTTAGTGAAGTCCAATATAATCTTTATAAGGGTCAGAAAACTGTTATTGTCGTATAAACCATTATTTTTTCAATAAATGAGTTTTTTAATTTAAAAGTGTAAATTCTCATATTTAGAGAATTATTTTTAAATCATCGTTTTTAAATTATCTAATGGTGATTTTTTCATAATTTTTTGAGAGATTTGAAATTTTTGGGTAAAAATAAAATATGGTATAAATATAATATATGTATTATGAAATCATAATAGACCAAAATTAATCTAATAAATAGTACAAATAGAATAAATGACCAAAAATATGTTTCCCCATTAAAATAATTTGTTTTTTAAGTTATTTGATTAATTTTATAAAACCTTAATAAATCCTCCAAAACCTATATTATATTTTAAGGTTTTAAAACTAATTCTTTATAAACATGACTCACTTCAACATCACCAAGTGTATTATAAGGTATTCAGTTCTTAGCCTTGTAGATATTGAAAACTAATCCTATTTGGCAGAAATAATAGAAAAAACCATGGTAAGGTTTGTAGTTTTTATTATATTATCATAGAGAGTCCAAAACCTAAGTTTAGAAATTATTAAAGAATTCCCCCCTCTTTTTCTATAGATACCCTCTCATCCTCTCACTCATCTTCACTAAAATCCCATTGATCCTGAATTTAATCTTAATATTCCTCTATAAATCCCTCTCAAGGTGTTACCAATCTCTTAATAAGCTCAAACTAATCTTGTAGAAGCGCCCACTCAAGGTATGGGACTATCTCGTCTTCTTTTTATTTAAAGTAATTTCTTTGCACTAATCCATTTTTATTCCCAATTTTCCATATTATAATATGTTTTTACACATCCCTTTACTATACTTATTATTCCAATATAATTATATACATCCTTTTACTCTCATTTATCCCTTCCATAAAATTTTATGTACAACTATCATACTACCAAAATTATCCTATAATTTTTCATGCCAAACATTTGTGTAGTGAATACCCATCCCCATTTCCACTCAAGGTATTCAAATAGTTATAACTACCCTTCACATATTAGTTAATTCTATATATGTAACCCACACTCTTTAATCATTGGGTTAAAAGTGATGAAATTGTTTATTATGTTGTATGATTTATTTTTGCGCACAAATGCATGTACATGATATGAATGTGACGGGTGAGTTCAGAATTATATAGACGTCCAGTGCATTGGAAAATGTTTTTATCTCATGAGATGATATGTATGGTTCATGTGAGGTTATCCTAATCACGCTATGTTATTATGTATTGGTGGTTAAACTTGACTTATGCTTATGATGTCATGTTTTATGTTGCTGCCACATTCCTATATTTCTTTGATGTTATCATCTTATATCATTATTTGGTGTTCATGTTTATGATTATCACCCCTTTAATTTAACCTTGATATTCATATTGACTAAAATGTATTGATTTTATCATGTTGTGATTTTATTATTCCCTTACTGGGATTTATAGCTCACCCCTTTCTTATGTACATCCCCAGGTTATCCCATGAGGTTTTAAAATATCATAGGAATCTAAGGGCATGTTATGGGATATTTAGATAATTTTGTTGTATCCATATTCCATGTTATGATTTTATGTATCTAATTACCTAAAGAAATTAGGAATCATGATCTTATAATATTGTATTATGTGTATCTTTATGTAATAAATCATGAATTAAGGTGTATTAAAGATTTGGGTCAACATACATGTGCCATGGGATTAATCTAGTGTTAGATTTTTTTTGCATCTACTTTGAGTTACACTAAATGGTAATCCCTAATGGTTAATATACTAGAGGAATATATTTGATTATATCCATATGATTAATTTGGATAAATATTTATCTACTCAAGTATCTAGAATCAAAACTTTATTTATTGGGATAATTAACTACTTTAATAACTAAGTAGTGAGATGAATGATAAAATAGACTCATTACATTGTAAAATATGGGTCTTGTCTTACTAAACATATATGATGTATGGTTTCATCATTTTTAGTGGGAGTAATTTCATTAAAATTTTTTGATGAAAATATATAAGTCATTATATTCATCTGATAAAAAACTTCTATTGTAGATAAATAACATCATCATCAACTAGATAAACTTTGAGATTAATCCTTAAAAGGAGAAACTTAAATGTATATAACTTGTAAGACTGGTAACTAAAGAAAATATCTTAAGTAAAATTCTATGTGTTAAGTCAACACCTTCATGGGTAACCAAAATTTTAAGTTATTCAATAAGTGAACCTATATTTTTATGAAGCACAAAAAGATTAACTTAGGGTTTTAAATGCATTTGATGCAAAATGACCTAAATAATTTAAGTCTCCACTCATATAATTAATATTATTGAGTATTCAAACGAATTTAAAAAAAAATTGGTTTTATTAAGAATTTTTATGGTTAATTAATTCATCCTATTATCATTTATTAAAATATTCAACAATATGAATGAGTTTAAGAAAATTTTACTCGATATTCTCAAAGTATTTTGAACAAATGAACTAGGCACATGATGTTTAGATTCTGGTATTCCATTGACAGTAAAAGTGGGTAAAAGTTCAAATCAAAAGAAAAAATTTATTTGGAGTTTCCAATAACGTTTCTTCAAGTATCTAGTCAAGGTCATTATATCCTAAAAGTAAAATAATGAAGGAAGGAATAGTGGTTCCATATGATGGAATTGTTCAAAATTCCTAAAGGAGTTTATGATCTCCATGGAATTTCCATGTCAGGTATAGGTATATAAATTAATTATTTATTTTTTAAGATTATGTGAAATCAAATGTATAGTTTTCAAGTGTTGTAAATATACAATAGTTCAAAATCAAAATAAGAATTTATAGAAATTTATTTTACATTCAAGTGATGAAGCAAAGAGTTACTACATAAATGATATAAATGTAATGGAATTTATAAAATCTTAGATGAATTTAAGTAGAGTATGTGTATCTTCATATCATTTATCTTATATGATAAGAGGTATTGTTAGATAACAAATATTTTTTATGAATAACATAAGATTATTAATTTTATTCACATAGTTTATGATTCAATCGAATTCTATATTATGTTTTGAGAATAATATGTGCATAAAAATGTTCTGATCTAAGATAAAGTGTTTATCCAGTTTGTTAAAATATGAGGGAAAGTGTTATTTCCACCCAATAGTGGTAGGTTTTAAATAATGATATGTGTTTCAAGAAAATTATCTAAACACATAGAATACCATATATGATATGGAAACAATAGTTTATTTGTTAAAGATTCATACTAAAAGGAAGTGACATTTCCTAACATAACAAAGTTTGTGTTGAATCTTAGAAAGATATTATAAAATAGATATAATTTCTAAGAGGATAGTGGAATTATGTTTCAACTTAGAAAAGTTCAAAGTTAACAAATAAAATATTATACAAGTATAATATGAAATGGATTTTTTCACTTGATTTCTTAAAGGGTTTAGGATATGTGATAATAGAGAAAAACTTAAAGAGTTACATTTAGCTAATATGAGAAAGTTAATATCACTATTTCTTAAAGGAGTATTCCAGCCAAAATATAAAGTGAATTTTACTAGATTTCCTAATAGAATTTTAGGATATTTTAGTAAAGAGAAATGTGGAAGAGTCATATTTAGTTATCTTAACAATGTAAATATCACTTTATCCTAAAATAGTTTTGGATGTGCTAGTGAATAATAATGTAAATAGTTACATTATTTTTCAATGAAAGTTTGATGGAATAGGTCCCAAGATAATGATTTTAACCATATATACACACTAACCAAAACTAACTATTAGAGTGAATGTAAAAATAGTTTTCTATCTTTGAAAAATACAAGCAGAGGATAAAATAAAACAGAGTACTTGAAGATTAGCACGAAAATGTAAAAAAGAGGTTCAGTCTCAAGCTGAGACCTAATCCTCTCCACTTGGTGATCACCTACCACAAAGATTTTTGTATAAATACACTTGATACACAACCTGTATCGGGTTTTACAATAGTTTTTACACTGTACAGGTTCTACAACCTCTACCACAGTTCTATGTGGGAGAACAAGAAACCAAGCCACACAAGTCTTCTTCCACAATTATGCATGGGAAATAAGGTGAGAGAGTTTTGAGTGGAGATTTTTAGTATCCTCCAGTTAAATCACAGGATATAGTGTGTGTGTGTGTGTAATAAACACACACTGCTCATAAATATAAAATAAGGAACACAGTAGAACCAAAGAAATTAAGATGAATTTTAGAATGCTCTATGTGTTTGAAGGCCAGCTCTGGACTTCTTGCATTTGAGGAAATGAAGGTTTTTGTTCTTCTCTTCAAGTTTTCTCCAAAAACAAAGTGTCGCAACTTCCAGGTACTAGCTTCTAGGTACTGAGATGTTCAACTTATTGGTATAAGAGAGTTGATGAAGCATATCAGGACAACCTTGAGTATGTTCTTCAAAAATATCTTCATTAATCTTTTGGATTTTCAGTATATGAACTGGAGTGTTCTTATTCTTGTTCTTGAGTAATGCGTTCAGCTTCTCGACACCCGACCCTTTTGTTTTTCTCTGTGCTTCTATATATATGTCTTCTTTTTCTTCGGTCGTTTTCTTTCATATTTGAGGTCCGACAATAGGAGTATGTACATCACGTACAATCTTTCTCGTGCCTCGTACTGTCAAGATATGGTCTCCTGACATGTATAAAAACAATATTAATTAACTTCAGATGCATTAAATCAATCAAATATGACCATTATGATAATATCAAGAAAATGGATAAATTATAGAAAATGTTATCAGTAGAATGGTAACAGTATCCTATCAATCGGTAGAATCTTAAATAGAAAGATCAAGCATCATTAGAATTCTAACAGTAGGCATATCCAGTGGTAGGCTTCACCAATGGTAGGCTTTTCCAATGGTAGTCTTTTTCCAATGGTAGACTTCACTAACGACAGACCTATCGATGGTAGACTTATCAATGGTAGACTTCACTGATAGTAGACTTATCAACGGTAGACTTCACTAATGGTAATAAGTCTGATAGTGGACTTCTAACAGAAATTCTTTGTAGCAACAACCTTGTCACAACAGTGACCTGCCACATTGACTCTGCATCTGTACGTTTTGGTAAGTACTTCAACAGTAGGCTTTACAACAGTGACCTTGTACTGGTGACTTCCAATAGTAACTTTATAACTGTAGCTTTTATAATGGTAACCTTCATCAGTAAGGTCTTCATCGGTGATCTTTTCACCAGTGACCTCTTACCAGTAACTGTCAACAATGACCTTTATGTAGAAACTTTTTATACTGTAAACTGATTCTAGTAAAGTCATGATATTAAAATAGATTGAAGTAGATTATAAAACAACTAACCAATTATAAAATTAAACATGATTTTGGATTATCAAAATAGGTGAATTATAGATAATCTTATCACACATGTAGTAGCAAGGATTAATGTGATATGGATATTGAATTACTTGTGTTTTACTTGTGGTGTATTTTCTCCCCCTTTGTGATTAGCAAAAAGAAATACAATAAGAGAAAAAAGAGAATATTTATATAAATGAAATATCATTACATGATTCAAAGAGCAGTAAAAAATCCCTATCAAAAGATACAACCACACTCAATCCATATCAAAAATTTCCATTGGAGCTTTGGATTTGGAAGCTGAGGATATAGGATCTGAAGGTGGAGGGATAGGCCGAGGGATGACAATTAGTAGGGTAGGAGGAGCTACAATAGAAGCATCAGTAGGCCTGTAGTGAGGAGATCTCTTAGGAATGGTAGGGGTCAACCTTCTGATGTCTTGAGCATGAGACAACATAGGAGTAGCACTGGAAGATCCTAAGGCAACGGAGGTAGAGGGTAAGGCTAGAGGGACAATGATGGGTGTGCAGTCCACATGGAGGAAAGGTAAAAGAAGATTCCTAAAGTCCATGATGATACTGCCTCCTCTATCCATGGCTAAGATAAAATCATCCTTATTCTCCATAAATTTTTCCAAGGCAGGAGTCAGCTCTCGAAGCTTTCTCACTTGATCCTTAAATGACTGAGTAACAGGTGGAATCATCATCTTCTCCAATGGTAACTTGAAGTGTCCATCCATCTAATTATTAGTGTATACTCTTTTGTAATAAAAGTAAACTTGTTCCTGATGGCCTTATGATCTTGAGTAGCTTCCCTCAAATAATTTCCCACAAGCGTATGAATTTATCTGATAATAGAGATGACCTGAGAGTTTAAAGTACTAGCACTAGAGATCTTTTCCACTTCTTCTCTAACAATAGATCTTAAAGCCTCAATGTCAACTGGGGGAGAGGCTTAGGTGGAATTAGATGCACCAAGAGGTGCCAGAGAGAAAGCTACTATCTCTTTAAAGGATTTAGTCAATCCACTGATCAATCTCTTCACATCATCATCTTGACCTTTCACATGTATTTCCATGGACTTCTTAAAATCCTCAAACATAGTTACCAACTTATGCACTACACTTTTGAAATATTGAATATCCTTTTCCACATAAACTCTAGAAGTTAGAAGAGAATTCAAGCTCACCACTGATTGTTTTAGAAGATCCATAGATTCTGACAACTCAATCAGTTGACTCTAACACTTCCTTACTTACTGAAGTAGATTAGAGTGAATACTGGAGTGTATTTTAGCTAACTCAAATGTCGAATGCTCCTAAATTAGAGAAAAATCCTTTTACATATCAGAGTACCTATCCTTAGACATTCTCTGTAGGTTGGCTTTCAAGGATTCAAGGTTTGACTTTCTAACATAATATTGAGGGAAAGAGTTTTCTGGAGGTACAAAAATGAGGTTTGGCACTGAAGGTCTTCTGTTGGGCCTTTCATCTTCTGAGCCATCATAATCTAGTACCAACTCCAAAAACCCAGGGTCCTCAGTCCATCCTTCAATGTTATGCACAACCGATACTAATCCTTTGGTAATAGGATGATCCCCCTCAATTTGAGCTATCTCTTGGACAACTATTTCAGTTTCTTCCAGCCTTGCAACTTCAGCAATTGTTACTGATTGATCAACTATCTCACCAGTAGAGTGAGCTATTGCCTTGACTGAGTCATCCAAAATTTCCATAATAAGGGAATTAGATACAATTTCTTCTACCTATTCACTCACTGCTTTTTCAGTGACTTCTATAATTGGACTCAAACTGAGTTCTTCTCCATCACTATCCTTATCAGCAGCAGCCTCATGTTCCTCATGGTCAGAATGACCCAATTCAACAAATTCTTCCTCTTCTGAGGAATCTCTAACAGTGATATGAGCCTCATCATATTCTTCTTCACTGGTTTCTTCAACTTCATTGTCCCTTAGGAAATATTCTCTTCTCGGTAACTCTCTTGGAGGACTAGGTTCTCCACAGGCTATCATTCCAGCTAGAGGACTGTTAGGAAGTTAAGGATCACTCCTATCATCTATAGGAGTACCCTCTTTCTCAAGTTCCACAACCTCCTCTAATTCTTCATCAAAATACATAGGTTCTACCTCATCATGATTCATACCTGGATCCCTCTTATCCTTTGGCCTAGAAGGATTATTTTCAGGGTCAAACTTCTCATAAAGCTTCCCTTCATCATTTACCCATTCTCTTCTCCATGGATTCCATCTAATCTTCATGAACTTTCAGTCTATCTTAGAGATACAAAAAATGTTCTTGGCTAAAAATTTTTCCTCTTTATCTCCAACAATTACCTTAACCTTCAGCATCATAGAAATCAGTTTGGCATGAAATAGAGCATTTGATTTAGAACTTGGCTTCATCATGTCTTCCAACTAAGTCATCAGCAACCTACACAGGTTGATCTTATGTCCATGCTTCAGTAAATACAATAGGAATATGTCCTGATACATTTAAACAGTGAAGTCCCCTCTCCTGGGACTTATCACATGTTGGATAAACTTAAACAAAATTCTATCCTCTCCATTCATTTCAAAAGCAATCACCTTCCTTGAGGTTCCATTTCCTGTCAGCTCTTCCAATGCTTTCTTATATCCAAAAATCTCACTGTTTGGAGGAATCACTCCTGAATAGTAGTCACAAATACCCTCATTAGGTACCCTTAGACATTCAGCCCATTCAGAAGATTAAAAGGTTACCTCAGTTCCATTTACTCTTGACACCAGTCGGTTCTCATCATCTGACTTCTCGAATTTTAAATATTCATGGAATTATTTGACTAGCCTTGGGTAGTACGGTCCATTATTATTGGAAATGAATTACACCCAGTCATGATCCTCTAGTGCCTCTATCACTAAGGATTTTCTCGAGAGCAACCAATCTTCGCTTAACTCCTTTTCAGCTACAATGGTCCTCTTTGACAGATGCGGGTTAACAGGCTCTATTGATATATTACTACCACCACTGGACTCATCTCAGGGTTTCTTAGGTCTTGGCGCATCTCCATAATCATCCGAAGGTCACTTGACCCTTTCCATTGAGGTTCTAAGCGGTTTGAAGTTTCAGCGAAAAGTTAGGGTTTATGGATATTGAGAGCAGGGGTTCGAGAGTGAGGAAGAGAGTGGATCAAAATGTGTTTGTAATCTAATTTTATCATTTAGGGATTGAAACAAAAACAAATCAAAGAAAAAACTAATAAAATTGTTCAGATTCCCACATAAAATATGAAGTAACGGTAAGGTCCATCAGTGAGGTACCCAACAGTGAGGTTCTAACAGTGAGGTGCTAACGGTGAGGTGCTAATAGTGAGGTGCTAACAGTGAGGTGCTAACAGTGAGGTTCAACGATGAGGTTATAACAGTGAGGTTCTAATAGTGAGGTTCAATGGTACGGTTCTAATAGTTAGGTTCAGTAGTGAGGTTCTAATATTGAGGTTCTAACAGTGAGGTTCAATGGTGAGGTTCTAATAGTGAGGTTCAACGGTGAGGTTCTAACAGTGAGGTTCAAAGGTGAGGTTCTAACAGTGAGGTTCAACGGTGAGGTTCTAACAGTGAGGTTCGACGGTGAGGTTTTAACAGTTGAAATTAATCATCCCTAATTCATGGTTTATGTAGTTTAACCTCTCTTAATTTAAAGGCTTTGTGAATATATCAGCCAATTGATGTTCAGTGCCAATGAATTCAAGAGTGATATCACCTATTTTATAATGATGTCTCAAGAATTGATGTCTTACATCAATATGCATTTTCCTAAAATGAGATACTAGATTTTTGGAAATTTTAATAGCACTTGTGTTGTCACAGTTTATAGAGACATGTTTGAATTGGTATCCATAGTCTAGTAAAGTGTGTTTCATCCACATAATTTGAGCACAAAAACTACCCGCCTCTATATATTCAGCTTCGGCAGCAGATAATGCAACATAATTATGTTTCTTACTACACCATGATACTAGTGACTTTCCTAAAATGTTACATGTTCTAGAGGTGTTTTTTCTATCTAACTTGAAACCAACAAAGTCAGCATCAGAATAACTTATCTGATCAAATGATTGTCATCTTGGATAAAATAGTCCTAAGTTGGGAGTATATTTGAGATATTTGAAAATTCTTTTGACAAAATTTAATTGATATTCTTTGGGATTAGCTTGAAAACGAGCACACATGCATACACTGAACATAATGTCAGGTCTGCTAGCTGTAAGGTAGAGCAGACTCCCTATCATACCTCTGTAGTTGTTTTGATCCACTGGTTCTCCAGATTCATCTGTATCCAACTTAAAAGTGGTACTCATAGGTGTATCATTACCTTTACTACCATCCAAACAAAAATGTTTTAATAGATCCTTAATATATTTACTTTGATTTAAAACAATACCATCTTTATTTTGAAAAATTTAAAATCTAAGGAAATATTTAAGTTCTCCAATTAAAATCATTTCAAACTCATTTTGTATTATTTTTTAAAAATCATTACATAAATAATTTTTAGAAGATCCGAAAATGATGTCATCTACATAAATTTTTACTATCAAAATATCTTTTGAAATTCTTTTAATTAAGAGAGTAGGATCAGCTACTCCCTTGGTAAAACCTTTTGAAATAAGAAAATAGTTGAGCCTATCATACCAAGCTCTTGGAGCTTTCTTTAAACCGTATAAAGGTTTTGAGAGTTTAAAAACGTGATTTGGAAAATGGGAATTTTTAAAACCAGGGGGTTGTCCAACAAACACATCTTCAGCTATATACCCATTTAGAAAAGCACTTTTAACATCCATTTGATAAAGTTTAAAATTTAGATGAGCTGCATAAGCAAGTAGTATTCTAATTACCTCTAACCTAGCTATAGGTGCAAAGGTATCCTCATATTCTATTCCTTCCTCTTGACTATAACCTTGTGCAACTAACCTAGCTTTGTTTCTAACTATATTTCCAGAATCATCAACTTTGTTCCTGAAAACCCATTTAGCGCCTATTGTTAAAGTGTCCTTAGGTCTTTCAACTAGTTCCCAGACTTTGTTTCTTTCAAATTGATTTAATTCTTCTTGCATATCCATCACCCAAAATTCATCATTGATAGCATCATTAATATTTTTGGGTTCAAGATGTGAAAGAAAAGATTTATGTTTAACCTGGTTTCTCAGAGAATCTCTAGCTTGTGTCCCTCGATTTAAATAACCTACCACAGCATCTAAAGGATGGTTCTTGAGAGTTATAATACCTCTAGAAATAGTTGAACTAGACTCCTCATGATTTTCTATTGGTTCAGACTCAACAGGTGCAGATTATGGAAGATTCCCAGAACTGGTTACTTTCAAAGTGGATTCAATATCATTATCATTGAGGTTCAGAATTGACATATCTTCCTCAAGATATTCAATAGAGGTTTTGGGTTCATGTGGATCACTCTCATAAAATTTTACATGAACTGAATCTTCCACACATTTGGTTTTCTTATTGAATACTCTATAGGCTTTACTTGAGATTGAGTAACCTATGAAAATTCCTTCATCACTTTTGGAGGCAAACTTGTCAAGATTTTCCTTAGTGTTAAGGATAAAGACTTTGAAACCAAAAACTATGAAGTAGTTAACCTTAGGCTTCCTATTGTTCCAAAGCTCATAAGGAATCTTCTTAAGAACAGGTCTAATCAAGACTCTATTGATGGTATAACATGCTGTATTTACAGCTTCATCCCAAAAATAAATTAGCAAATCATACTCATTGAGCATTTTCCTAGAAATTTCTTGAAGGGTCTTGTTTCTTATTTCCATGATTCCATTTTTTTGAGGTGTTCTAGGATCAAATAAATTGTGATTATAGCCATTGTGTGAGCAATAGGATTCAAACTCCCGATTTTCAAACTCACAGCCATGATCACTTCTCAACGTCTTGATTCTAAGTCCACTAAGGTTTTCTATAGACTTTGATTATTTGATAAAATAAGAACAAGATTCACTTTTGTGATCCAGAAAGTATACCCAAGTGTACCTAGAAAAATCATCTACAAAAACATAAACATAGTGTTTCCCATTTAAACTTGAAACTCTTGATGGTCCAAACAAATCCATGTGAACCAATTCAAGTGGTTGAGAAGTAGAAACTTATTTCTTTGGTTTGAAAGAAACTTTTTGTTGCTTTTCCTTTTGACAAGGATTACACACTTTTTTAAGAGGGAATTCTAATTTAGGTAAGTCTCTCACTAAACGTATCCTAGTCAGTTTCCTAAGTGAGTGCACATTGTAGTGTCCTAATATTTTGTGCCACAGCCAGGATTCCTTATGAAAAGCATTTAAGAAAGAAACATTTTTCTTGGATAAGGAATTTAAGTCAACAGCATACACATTCTCATTTCTAAGAGCAGTAAATATTAAATAATTTTTAGAATTAAAAACATTACATGCATCATTTTCAAATTTGAAATTGAAACCATCATCACAAAACTAAGAGATGCTAAGTAAATTGTAATTTAATCCATCAAAAAAGTACTTTGGAAATTAATATTGTATTAGGGTTACTGATCTGGCCTAATCTGAAAATTTTTCTCTTTGCATTGTCACCAAAAGTTACATGTCCATCATAAACTTTGATTAGGATCTTGAAGCAAGAATAATCTCCTGTCATATGTCTTGAACATCCACTATCCAAGTACCATAAAGTCTTATAGGAACTCTTCAGGCAATATCCCTACAAAATAGATTAGGCATGTGGTAACTTCGGTACCCATATTTTCTTGGGTCTAGAGAGGTTAGCAAGTAAAACTTTGGGAACCCATACTTGTCTCATAGATTTCCTATAATCAGAAGATATATTTTGAGACATAAACACTTTGTTTGGTCCTTTAGAGAATTGTTTTTCAAGAAATGGTCCAGAACTTGAACTAGATATGAATTGTCTAGATTTTGGAATAAATTTAGTTTTAATGATCCTTCTCTGTTCTGGTTGATACCCTAGACCAGTTGTATATTTTGGGGCAGTCTGTTTTTATAGAAACTGAGCCAATGTATCTCTACCTGTAGTAAAATTGTCAAGATCTCTTCTTAATTGTTCATTGGATAGTTTAAGTTTAGTGTTTTCTTTTAACAGCTGGGAAAATTTTTCTTTTTCAATATTCAGATTTGACTTATAATTTGTATTTAAAGCATGTTATATCTTTAATGATTTATATTTGTCCTTGATCTCATTAAAGGTATCATCAAGTATTTTATAGTATTCAAATAGTTTATCCTTAGTCATATCTTCATCATTATGTGACTCACTCTTATTCCCAGAATAATAGGCATTATGTATAGGAGAGTTAAGTGTTACCTAAGATGTTTCTATCATGAAACATAAGTTGGCATGGTTGTTCTATTCACTATCAGAAGCATCAGATCCACTGGATCTATCTTCTGAAGCACTCCAAGTAACATTCATATCTTTTTATAACCCTTTCCCTTATCTTCATATTTCTTCTTAAATTTCAGCTTGGGGTATTCTGCCTTCACATGACCTTTTCATTTACACTCATAGTAGGTTATTTCATTTGAGTTGTCATTCCATTTTCTGTCTTTATTCCATTGTCCTTTACTATCATACTTTCACTTATAGTTTTACTTCCTGAATAATTTCTTCTTTCGATAAAAATTTTTGAACCTTCTAGCAAGATGAGCCATCTCCTCATCACTGTCTAAATCCGACTCTTCACTAGTGGAACTGTCTATAGGAACTTTAACTTTTTATTTGTATTTTCTCTTTGAGGTTGAAGTCTTGAATTCTACTGACTTATTCCATGGTTCTTCTCTTACTTCTTGACTCACTTTAAGTTATTCTTCATACATCATAAGCTTTTCAATTAGTTCCTTCACTGGTAGTTTGCCTATGTCACAAGATTCTCAAATGGAAACAGAAGTGCCCCTCCATTTATCAGGTAAGCAACGAAGCAGTCTCATGATTTGGTCCTTGCTATCCACTAGTTTTCTAAGAAGACTCATAGTGTTCACTATTTTATTGAACCTGAGATATATTTCAAAAATAAGTTCATCAGGATTCATTTTAAAATTATCATATTTAATAGTGTATGTATTCAATATCATTTCTTTAACATTATTAGTCCCCTCATGAGAAACAGCTAAAGTATCCCAAATTTCATATACATTTTTACAAGTAGATATTCTATTTAATTCCTCGTCACCTAGAGAATAGTACAAATAATTCATTACTTTACAGATATTATTGTATGTAGCTTTAGTAAATTGAGACCATGTGTCCCTAGTAGTAGCAGACAATACATGTTGTTCTTCAATTATATCCCAGATTTTAGGTCCCATGATCTCTAGATACATTTTCATTTTTAATTTCCACTGAGCATAGTTATTACCATTAAAGAAAGGTGGTCTATTAGTAGTAGCACCCACAACTCTAGTTTCCATAGTTACTTAGAATTTAAAGAACTGAAAATTTAGATATGATATAAATTTTAAGATCTTTACGATACAACTAAAATCACAGTTTAAAATAGTGTGAACAATAGAAAATAAAACCCTTTGATACCAAATGTTGGTTGGAGTGGATACTCAAGAGGGGGGTGAATTGAGTTCCAATTAAAATT
This sequence comes from Viscum album, assembly GCA_963277665.1. Taxonomy (NCBI): domain Eukaryota; kingdom Viridiplantae; phylum Streptophyta; class Magnoliopsida; order Santalales; family Viscaceae; genus Viscum; species Viscum album. The sequence continues at coordinate 1,947,124,008 of OY728148.1, forward strand.
TCTGTTAAAAACTTTATGATAAAAATCCCCCAATTCAAAACAACCCCGTCAATTTAGGTAGTAGAGATATAAATGTTTAATTGCACAACAAGATTCTCTAAGGTTGATTAGTCCTCAGTTGAATCAATGAAAACACTCATTCAAATTTTGAAACAGGTTTAATGAATTAACCATATATACACACTAACCAAAACTAACTATCAGAGTGAATGTAAAAATAGTTTTCTATCTTTGAAAAATAGAAGCAGTGGATAAAATAAAATATAGTACTTGAAGATTATAACAACAGTGTAAACAAGAGGTTCAATCTCAAGTCGATACCTAATCCTCTCCACTTGGTGATCACCTGACACCAAGCTGTTTGTATAAATAAACTTGATACACAACCTGTATTGGGTTTTACATCAGTTTTTACAATATCCAGGTTCTACAACCTCTACCACAATTCTACAAGGGAGAACAAGAAACCAAGCCACACAAGGCTTCTTCCACAGTTATGCATGGGAAACAAGGTGAGAGAGTTTTGAGTGGAGATTTTCAGTATCCCCCAGTTAAAGAACAATAGACAGTGTGTGTGTGTGTGTAACAAACACACGCTTCTCATAAATATAAAATAAGAAACACAATAGATCCAGATAAATTAAGATGAAGTTTAGAATGCTCTATGTGTTTGAAGGCCAGCTCTGGACTTCTTGCAGTTGAGGAAATGAAGGTTTTTGTTCTTCTCTACAAGTTTTCTCCAAAAACAGAGTGTCGGAACTTCCAGGTACTAGCTTCCAGGTACTGAGATGTTAAACTTCTTGGTATAAGAGAGTTGATGAAGCAAAGCAAGATAAACTTGAGTATGTTCTTCAAAAATATCTTCGTGAAGATTTTGGATTTTCATTATATGCACTGGAGTGTTCTTATTCTTGTTCTGGAGTAATGCATTCAGGTTCTCGACACCCAAACCTTTTGTTTTTCTCTGTGCTTCTATATATATATCTTCTTTTGATTTGGTCTTTTTCTTTCGTATTTGAGGTCTGACAATAGGAGTACGTACATCACATGCAATCTTTCTCGTACCTCGTACTATCAATATATGGTCTTCTGACATGTCTACAAACAATATTAATTAATGTCAGATGCATTAAATCAATCAAATATGACCATTATGATAATATCAAGAAAATGGATAAAGTATATAAAATGTTATAAATATACTGGTAATAGTAGCCTGTTAATCGATAGCATCTTCAGCAGCAATCTCAAGCAGTAGTAGACTTCTAATAGTAGGCGTATCCAGCGGTAGGCTTCGCCAACGGTAGGCTTGTCCAATGATAGGCTTTGTCCAATGGTAGACTTCACTAATGGTAGAATTCACTAATGGTAGACTTGTCAACAGTAGACTAATCAACGGTAGACTTCACTAACGGTAGACTTATCAATGGTAGACTTATCAACGGTAGACATCACCAACGGTAATAAGTCTGATAGTGGACTTCTAACAAAAACTCTTTGTAGCAACAACCTCGTCACAACAGTGACCTATCACATTGACTCTACATCTGTATGTTTTGGTAAGTACTCCAACAGTAGGATTTACAATAGTGACCTTGTACTGGTGACTTCCAATAGTAACTTTATAACTGTAGCTTTTATAATGGTAACCTTCATTAGTAAGGTCTTCATCAGTGATCTTTTCACCAGTGACCTCTTACGAGTAACTTTCAATAGTGACCTTGACGTAGAAACTTTTTTTACTATAAACTGATTCCAGTAAAGTCATGAGATTAAAATATATTGAAGTAGATTGTCAAACAACTAATCGATTATAAAATTAAACATGGTTTATGATTATCAAAATAGGTGAATCCAACATCTTATATGAACTGTCAAATGATAATATCCACTCAAAGTGAAATTTTGAGTAGTCCCTAATCAATGATCATCGTAGAGTTTTATGGGTAGTGATGTTATGATAACAATATCTTGAATAAATTATTGTACTCATTAAAATAGATTTTATATGAGATTATAAGAATATATTTATGAGGTAATAAGTAAAGACTTATTACTTGGACTAACCCACAAAAGTATATCCCAGGGAATATCATACGATCATCAATATCTTAGGGGTGTATTATTATAATAAATCATTATTACTTGGGGTTGGAAATGTGAGACTTTATACATTGATCCCTACTTATGAAAGTCAAAAGCGAACTTAACTAATCTGGGGGTGGTTAGGTATCACTACTGAAAATACAGTCTTTCCCAATGGTTCAGAATCGTTGGTATATGTTATAACAATGGTTCTGCAAACTGTAGGGAAGTAAGCCGTTGGAAAAGGTTTTCCCAACAGTTTACTGTGAACTTTTGGGATAGGGTGGGGAAATCCTAACCTATCCCAACGGTTGTGCCAAACCATTGGGATAGTTTTTCCCAATGGTTTGTCTTGAACCGTTGGGAAATCCCAAGGATTATCCTATTTCCCAAAATTTTCTGAACCGTTGGGAAATGTTTTTTACCAACGCTTCAATGAACTGTTGGTAAAAATGAAACAGAGATGCTATGCCAATGGTTTGAAACCGTTGGCATAGCCTCTGCTATGAAAATTGCACAGCAGCCTGCAATTTGCACAGCAGGTCTGCAATTTGCACAGCAGGCCTCATTTTGTGCATTCCCTCCCATTTTCAATCCAATTATTATACCTGCAATAAACTAACACATACATATACAATTATTGTACCTGCAATAACCAACTAACACATACATATAGAGAAACAATTCATACACATTTAACATATAATGCATCCTGGAACTATACACATCCATAATTAAATTATAATTCATAACATAATTATAAACATACATAATTCATTTAGAATTCAATTTAAAATTTAGATGACAATTATATGTGTAATCTGGAATTCAATTCATAATTTGATCGGTTTTTTGTATACCATATATTTTTACCTGAAAGGATGTCCATTTTAAACAAAATACATACACCTAGAGTGATACTAGCCACACCATGCTCTGTATTGAGGCGAGGTTAACTCGTACACATCACAAATGACCCATCGATCATTGTCCTAAAGTATCAACATATTTCGAAAGCATTTTCTCGGTTTTCCGTATGCCAGTTTATGTTTTTCACTTAAAATGATATCCTTATGAAACAAAAGACAGACACTTTGAGTGGTGATGGCCACACCACATCTTAGATTGAGGCAGGGTTGATTTGTACACGTCTCATATGACCCATGGATTGTTCTCCTAAAGTTTCAACGGAAACCTAATGTGTTTGGTCGGTTTTCCGTATGTACTTAAAATGTTGTCCATTTTAAACAAAAGAGAGACACTTAGACTGATCTCGGCCACACCGTGACTCAGATTGAGCCCGAGTTGGCTCGTACAGGTCACATATGACCCATGGATCATTGTGATAAATTATCAACAGATTCCGAATGTGTTTGGTCAGCTTTCCTTATGCCAGTTGTTCTTTTCACTTATAATCCTGTCCATTTTAAACAAAAGATACACAGTTAGAGTGGTTTCGGTCACACCGCGCCTCGGATTGAGGTGGGGTTGACTCATACACGTCACATATAACTCATGGATCATTGTGCTAAAGTATCGACACAATCCAAATGCGTTTGGTCAGTTTTCTGTATGCCAGTTGATGTTTTTCACTTAAAATGACGTCCTTTTGAAAAAAAGACAGACACTTTGAGTGGTTCCGGACACACCGCATCTCAGATTGAGGCGGGTTTGATTCATACACATCACATATGACCCATGGATCATTCTCTTAAAGTTTTAATGGAAATCTAATGTGTTTGGTCGGTTTTCTGTATGTACTTAAAATGTTGTCCATTTTAAACAAAAGGGAACCACTTAGAGTGATCCCAGCCACACCGTGCCTCGAATTGAGCCCGGGTTGACTCGTACATGTCACATATGACCCATGGATTGTTGACCTAAAGCATCAACACATTTCTAATGCATTTGGTCGGTTTTTCGTATGTCAGTTGTTCTTTTCACTTATAATCTTGTCCATTTTAAACAAAAGAGAGACACTATGAATGGTGTCGGCCAAACCGCACTTCGGATTGAGGTGGGGTTGACTCGTACATGTCACATATGACCCATGGATCGTTTTCCAAAAACAACAACACATTTCGAATGCTTTTGGTCAGTTTTTCATATGCCAATTGATCTTTTCACTTATAATCATGTCCATTTTAAACAAAAGAGAGACACTATGAATGGTGTCAGCCACAACGTGCCTTGGATTGAGGCGGGGTTGACTTTTAAACGTCACATATGACCCATGGATCATTGTTCTAAATTATCAACACAATCATAATTTTTTTGGTCAATTTTCTGTATGTATTTAAAATGTTGTCCATTTTAAACAAAAGAGAGCCACTTAGAGTGATTTCGTCCACACCATGCCTCAGATTAAGGTGGGTTTGACTCGTACATGTCACATATGAACCATGGATCATTTTCCTAAAGCATCAACACATTTAGAATGTGTTTGGTCGGTTTTCCGTATGTCAGTTGTTCTTTTCACTTATAATCTTGTCCATTTTTAACAAAATACATACACAAGGAGTGATCCCACCACACCGTGCCTCGGATTGAGGTGGGGTTGACTCGTACATGTCATATATGACCCATGGATCATTTTTATAAAGTATCCACATATTCCTAAAGTGTTTGATCATTTTTCCGTATTCCAGTTGATGTTTTTCACTTAAAATGATGTCCTTTTGAAACAAAAGACAGACACTTTGAGTGGTGCTGGCCACACCGCATCTCATATTGAGGAGGGGTGGATTCGTACACGTCCCATATGACCCATGGATCGTTCTCATAAAGTTTTAATGGAAACTGAATGCGTTTGGTCAGTTTTCTGTATATACTTAAAATGTTGTCCATTTTAAACAAAAGAGAGCCACTTAGAGTGATCACGGCCACACCGCGACTCAGATTGAGCCCGGTTTGGCTCATACAGGTCACATATGACGCATGGATCGTTGTCCTAATGCATCAACACATTTTGAATGCATTTGGTCAGTTTTTCGTATGTCAGATGTTCTTTTCACTTATAATCCTGTCCATTTTAAACAAAAGAGAGACACTATGAATGGTGTCGGCCACACCGCACTTCGGATTGAGGTGGGGTTGACTCGTACACGTCACATATTACCCATGGATCGTTTTCCAAAAACAAAAACACATTTCGAATGCTTTTGGTCATTTTTTCATATGCCAATTGATCTTTTCACTTATAATCATGTCCATTTTAAACAAAAGAGAGACACTATGAATTGTTTCAGCCACAACGTGCCTTGGATTGAGGTGGGGTTGACTTGTAAACGTCACATATGACCCATGGATCGTTGTGCTAAAGTATCAACACAATCAGAATTTTTTTGGTCAATTTTCTGTATGTATTTAAAATGTTGTCCATTTCAAACAAAAGAGAGCCACTTAGAGTTATTTCGTCCACACCATGCCTCAGATTAAGGTGGGTTTGACTCGTACACGTCACATACAAACCATGGATCGTTTTCCTAAATCATCAACACATTTAGAATGTGTTTGGTCGGTTTTCCGTATGTCAGTTGTTCTTTTCACTTATAATCCTGTCCATTTTTAACAAAATACATACACAAGGAGTGATCCCACCACACTATGCCTCGGATTGAGGTGGGGTTGACTCGTACATGTCATATATGACCCATGGATCATTTTTATAAAGTATCCACATATTCATAAAGTGTTTGATCGGTTTTCTGTATGCAAGTTGATGTTTTTCACTTAAAATGATGTCCTTTTGAAACAAAAGACAGACACTTTGAGTGGTGCTGGCCACACCGCATCTCAGATTGAGGCGGGGTGGATTCGTACATGTCACATATGACCCATGGATCGTTCTCATAAAGTTTAAATGGAAACTGAATGCGTTTGGTCGGTTTTCTGTATATACTTAAAATGTTGTCCATTTTAAACAAAAGAGAGCCACTTAGAGTGATCTCGGCCACACTGCGACTCAGATTGAGCCCGGTTTGGCTCATACAGGTCACATATGACCCATGGATCGTTTTCCTAATGAATCAACACATTTTGAATGCATTTGGTCAGTTTTTCGTATGTCATATGTTCTTTTCACTTATAATCCTGTCCATTTTAAACAAAAGAGAGACACTATGAATGGTGTTGGCCACACCGTGCCTCGGATTGAGGTGGGGTTGACTCATACACATCACATATGACCCATGGATAATTGTGCTAAAGTATCGACACAATCTGAATTCATTTGGTTAGTTTTTCATATGCCAGTTGATTTTTTTCACTTAAAATGACGTCCTTTTGATACAAAAGATAGAAACTTTGAGTGGTGTCAGCCACACCATGTCTCAGATTGAGGCAGGGTTGATTCGTACACGTCACATATGACCCATGGATCGTTCTCCTAAAGTTTCAATGGAAACCAAATGTGTTTGGTCGATTTTCCGTATGTATTTAAAATGTTGTCCATTTTAAACAAAAGAGAGCCACCTAGAGTGATCCAGGCCACAACGCAACTCGTATTGAGCACGGGTTGGCTCGTAAAGGTCACATATGACTCATGTATCTTTTTCCTAAAGCATCAACATATTTTGAATGTGTTTGGTCGTTTTTCCGTATGTCAGTTGTTCTTTTCACTTATAATCCTATCCATTTTAAACAAAAGAGAGACACTATGAATGGTGTCAGGAACACCACACCTCGGATTAAGGTGGGGTTGACTCGTACACGTCACATATGACCCATGGATCATTGTGCTAAAGTATCGACACAATCCTAATGTGTTTGGTTGGTTTTCCGTATGCCAGTTGATGTTTGTCACTTAAAATGACGTCCTTTTGAAACAAAAGACAGACACTTTGAGTGGTGTCAGCCACACCGCGTCTCAGATTGAGGCAGGGTTGATTCATACACATCACATATGACCCATGGATCATTCTCCTAATGTTTCAACGGAGTGTTTGGTTGGTTTTCCATATGTACTTAAAATGTTGTCCATTTTAATCAAAAGGGGGCCACTTAGAGTGATCCCGGCCACATCGTGCCTCGGATTAAGACGGGGTTGACTCATACACATCACATATGACCCATGTATCTTCTTCCTAAAGCATCAATACATTTCGAATGCGTTTGTTCGGTTTTCTATATGCCAGTTGTTCTTTTCACTTATAATCCTATCCATTTTAAACAAAAGAGACACAGTTAGAGTGGTGTCGGCCACACCGCATCTCGTATTGAGGCGGGGTTGAATCGTACACGTCACATATGACCCATGGATCGTTGGGATAAATTATCGACACAATACAAATGTATTTGGTCAGTTTTCCGTAATTACTTAAAATGTTGTCCATTTTAAACAAAAGATAGACACTAAGAGTGATCCCGGCCACACTATGCCTCGGATTAAAGCGGGGTTGACTCGTACATGTCACATATGACCCATGGATCGTTGTGATAAAGCATCAACATAATCCGAATGCGTTTGGTCAGTTTTTCATATGTCAATTGTTCTCTTCACTTATAATCCTGTCCATTTTAAACAAAAGAGAGACATTGTGAATGGTGTCGGCCACACCGCACCTCAGATTGAGGCGGGGTTGACTCGTACATGTCACATATGACCCATGGATCGTTGTGATAAAGTATCGACACAATCCGAATGTGGTTGGTTGGTTTTTTGTATGCCAGTTGATGTTTTTCACTTAAAATGACGCCCTTTTGAAACAAAAGACAGACACTTTGAGTAGTGTCAGCCACAATGCATCTCAGATTGAGGCGGGTTTGATTCGTACACATCACATATGAATCATGGATCGTTCTCCTATAATTTCAACGGAAACTGAATGAGTTTGGTCATTTTTTTGTATGTACTTAAAATTTTGTCCATTTTAAACAAAATAGAGCCACTTAGAGTGATCATGGCCACACCGCGACTTGGATTGAGCCCGAGTTGGCTCGTATAGGTCAAATATGACCCGTGGATCGTTGTCCTAAAGCATCAACACATTTCGAATGCATTTGGTCGGTTTTTCGTATGTCAGTTGTTCTTTTCACTCGTAATCTTGTCCATTTTAAACAAAAGAGAGACATTGTGAATGGTGTCGGCCACACCGCGCCTCGGATTGAGGCAGGGTTGACTCATACACGTCATATATGACCCATGGATCGTTGTGTTAAAGTATCGACACAATCCGAATGGATTTGGTCAGTTTTCCATATGCCAGTTGATGTTTTTCACTTAAAATGACGTCCTTTTGAAACAAAAGACAGACACTTTGAGTGGTGTCGGCCACACCGCATCTTCGATTGAGGTGGGGTTGATTCATACACGTCACATATGACCCATGGATCGTTATCCGAATTTTTCAATGGAAACTGAATGTGTTTGGTCGGTTTTCCATATGTACTTAAAATGTTGTCCATTTTAAACAAAGGGGAGACACTTAGACTGATCTCGGCCACACCGTGCCTCGGATTGAGCCCGGGTTGGCTCATACATGTCACATATGACCCATGGATTGTTGTGATAAATTATCAACAGAATCTGAATGCGTTTGGTCAGTTTTCCGTATGCCAGTTGTTCTTTTCACTTATAATCATGTCCATTTTAAACAAAAGAGACACAGTTAGAGTGGTATGTTAGTTGTTTATTCACGTTATTCAAATACACTATTTGACTATGGGTCTTTAAATTAATTTATTTATGAAAAATTAACATTTAAATTGAGAATATCAGAAAATTAATATAAGATAAAACTTTTAATAAAAATCCTTTTGAAAGTATTAAGGTAAACATGATTTATGAGAATCCTCATGTGTCTATTAGTGGAATGGTATTTACTTAAAATCTTGTGGACATTCATATAGAATATTTTTATATCATTATTAGTATGGAATAGATTTTAGTTTATCATGCTATGAAACATTTAAGAGCTAACAATATCATTCCCAATGAATACATCCCTTTTATAGCATACCAAGAATCTATGATATTGATTAGATGTGTAAATGTGATTTACATTGATTATCATTATGAAAATAAATAAAATATATATTATAGATTTTCTAGTAGTAAATGAAATCAATGAGGGTGGGGGCTGTCTGGGGGGGCTGTCCGGGGGGCTGTCTGGTGGGTGTCCGGGGGGCTGTCTGGGGACCAAGGAGGGTGGTGGGGGCTGTGGGGGGGGGGGCTATCCGGGGGGGTTTCGGGGGGTTGTCTGAGGTCCAAGGAGGAGGGTGGGGGGATGTCCGAGGGGCTGTCCGGGGGGCTGTCCGGGGGGCTGTCTGGGGGGCTGTTCGGCGACCAAGGAGGATGGTGGGGGGGATGTTTGGGGGGCTGTCCGAAGGGCTGTCTGGGGTCCAAGGAGGATGGTGGGGGGTTTTCTAGGGACCAAGAAGGAGGGGGTTCCCAAACACACAACCACTAAAAGTCAAAAACATCCATAAAAACATATAATATATAAAAATAACTAAACTCCAATACTATACTACGAGTCTAGATAAAACCAACAACTATAATAGATTAAATATCAAATCTCAGTAATATTAGTCAAAAATGTAATGGATAAATTTTTCCCACATCACCATCATCATCATCATCACCCTCGTCCTTGTCCCCATCATCGTCCTCGCCCTCCTCAGCACCCTCCTCCTCGCCCTCACCCTCCTCCTCGCCCTCGCCACCCGCCTCGTCCTCCTCATCTCCCTCCTCTTCCGCATCAGACTCCTTTCCATCATCATCGTCAAGCTGGACATCGTCCTGACCACCACTAGAACTTCCACATGGTTCACCATATATAGAATATATCGACAAAATATATTTATCAAAAGATGGGCTGGCCTCTGCTGGAAGTGTTGGACATAAAACATCAATAAATTTCATAAACGCACTATTTTCCCTAGCAAACTGTTCTGTCGTCTCTGTGGCCCTTTTATCAGCCTTTTCAGCCTATTCCCTAACTTGCTGCAACTCGGTGGCACTATATCTCATACCTGAGGAGGGCTAATACCTTGTCGGGGCTATCCTAGGTCGGCAGCGTACTCTGCCAGGATGCTTGTCTCCCAACACCTGATGTAAGTGATCTGTTGGCCCAAAATTGTCTGGTTCTTGGGCCTCGAGGGCCTCTAAAATAGTCTATTACAAATATAAATATATCATTAAGTTACAAAATAGATATTAAAATATAAATTCAACAGATTAAAACTTACAATCTGCTGCTGAGTTGCTTCATTGATGGCACTTCCATCCTTTTTCCGTCTACTCGAGCAAAACAGTTTTGCTCGAGACACACGTCCTTAAATATTTTGTATTTTCTTCTATAATGAAATTGAAAAATAAAGTTATATGAAAACTTTAGAAAACTATTAAATAATTGAGGAAATAAAAGAAAGTGTAAGTCGTAAATAAAACTTATAAACAACTGCCATACCTGCTTCCTCTCATGATCAGGCATCGTAGTGTGTCCAAGTGTGTGGAGGTATTTTTTTGCATCAATGTTCTTTTTATTTTTTCCAGATGATTCCTAAATAAAATTCGAAAATTCAACAGATAGTATTAATGCAAAACATAAAATTTATTATTTAAATACCTCAAATTTAATTAATACCTTAAACTGGGTACTCGTCCAATGAGTAATCATCTGACGATACTGCTCTATAGGACAATCATCCACCACTGGTACCGCCTCTAACTCAATGCCAACTCTAGAAACCCATCCAATATACAACTCATGCTTTTAGGCTCTCCAAAGCTCTCCTAAATACTTTAGACGATCCAGTCGTGCACCCTCACCATCGGGAAAATTAAATCGAAGTTGACATCAAAATATTAATTCATATAAATACAAAAATAATTCATGGCATTAAATAGAACAGATTTTTTTATCCATGTCTCTACCCAAGATCTATCCTTGACCTCATGTGGCAAATGTCTCCACGATAGCGGGCTGACGGGAATGATGTCAGAGTATTTGGAAAGCGTCGCCAAAAAACTCCGACATTGCTGCCCTGTTTTCTCAACCATTTGGTTGTCTTCATTATAATCCACTATAACCTATGTGCGGCAGTTCCACACCGAACGTATGCGTGTACGCCCCCATCCACGCCTCCTGTCGGTAGATGTATCTTTCATGAAAGAAAAACAAATATTTTATCAAAACATGTTATAATGAAAATAAATATTGCTATAAAAATTTGTTAGGGTTCTATAAATATATCTGTGTCGGTCTGATCGTTGAGTGCTGCTGGATCTACAAAAACTGATGGAACACCCTGTGGTGGAACAGGAGTCGAAGAGGATGTAATATAGAATCCTGGAGAGATTGAAGTAGAAGGAAAAGAAGATGGGATAGCTGTCTGGACGGATTCTAACTGGGGAGTGGGAATCATCATGGGATGTGAAAATGATGGGCCAGAATATGCAGAAGGTAGCGAAAACATGGGAGGCCTAAATATCCCATGTGTCCCTAATGACACACTGGGATCAGAATGTGGGAAGGATGACATGTCAGTGGGAGGGTCAGGGTCTAGTCGGGTACGCGCGGTTGCTTGTCCACCTCTGGTACGAACCCTCCTCGTACCACCGGCCTAAGTACTAGGACCAGTACTAGGCTCCTCATTGAATAAATTTCGACGTATAGGTGGATCCTACAAAAATGTTTACAAAAAAATTAATCACATGAAATTATATATTCTTTAAATATATCAATTTGAAATAAATTACTCACTAGAGGAACTAATTATGGAATTCCCAACTCCGTCATTCGATGATTGTTCTCCATCATTTTTTTCCTTCATCTCTCTTCAATTGGCTTCATTTCCTTCTTTTGAAAACAAATATGTAATTAATTAGAAAAAGGAAACTAATGTGTAACCCAAAAAACTAAATATATGAGGGAATACAATTTAATTCCAAATTAGAAGAGCTTGAATGGATTTAATAAATCATACAAGTTGTAATGTTCACCAAGTTAGAAATATTGTTTGACTAGGTTTGAATACAGTTCAATTCCAAATTAGAAAATGCAATTCAAATAAAACTACAACCAATAAACATTGAAAATTCACATAATGGTCAAGTCAGCTAAAACATATTTGTGATCAATACTAAATAAATTTGAATATTACCAACCTTAACAACCCAACTAGAGGTAAACCAAAATAATTGAGAACATGAATGAATGATTCTATATATTTTCAACCACAACTTTAGGTTCACAATCAACTCTGAAAATTGAGCTATCGGAGTCATCAAAAGAAATAAATGGATTGGTTACAATGGAACTAGGGACAGTGTCAATTCCGTCATCACCATCATCAAAAATATGTCTTGGAATTACTTCAAATATGACACCAAATTCAGGTCGAAGTTGGTCTTTGACATAAAAAACTTGTTTGTCCATTGATGCCAACACATATGGTTCTTCGGTAGCAAGAGTGTGAGTCACATTAATTACTCGAAATCCACAATCATCAATAAATGTGCCATGTCTCATCATCGAATCAAACCAATGGAATTTCATCATTGTGACTTGTCCATGAGAGTAATAATCCAATATTATTATTTTATCAACAACTCCATAATAACCCACATTTTCAAATCACGGTCTACTATCTGATGCACTGGTATAACAATCTATTTTGGAAATAACCATAACACCATCATGTTGTGTTCTCATGTTCTTTGCTCGTTCAGTGATAATAAATTTGTACCCATTGATAACAATTTATTTACAGTCATGAACCACGGTATTAGGACCAAAATCCAAAGCTCTTATTTCCTCAGAGACAGAGTCAGGATACAAACTCAATACCTGCAATATAAGTGACTATTACACTTAATTAAATATTGATATAATTATTTTAAACATTAATATTTTTACCTTCAATTTTAACCAAGCAGAAAACTCTTTGCTATGAAAAGTCTCTCTCTTTCTCAAAGATAAAGAATGATGCTTCCTATTTATCATTGTTTTATGTTCCCTGTAGATAAAAAATATGAATAGTTTAACAGATATATATGTAAGATATACATAATCAATTTAGTTACATGATATAGTCATCAAACAAATCACAGTTTAACAAAACTGTGCGATGTGCCATCTCCCGCTCTTCATGGATTAATGTCTTCAATGTATATGATCTAGGAATTCCTCCTGTTTGAGGAAGTGATGGAAAATTGGGTTCAATTTTCTCATACTGTTCTTCTTCATTTCTCATTGGTCTATTCAATCTTGTAGTAAGATCAGAAAAATACATCGAGCAGAAATCCATACATTCTTGAGACAGGTAACCGTTCACGATAGAACCTTCAGGATGATTTCTGTTTCGGACGTAAGAATTTAATGTGAACATATTTCTTTCAGTTGGATACATCCAACGAAAAGAAACAGGTCCTCCGAGAAGTATTTCAGTGGGAATATGGACAGTCATATGCGGCATGCATGTGAAAAATGATGGAGGAAATATTTTCTCCAACTCACACAAAATTAATGGGGCATCTGTCAACATTTTTTACAAGAAATACTTGGACAAATTCTTAGCACAAAGATCTCTAACCAAATGGCACAACCGAATAACAATGACCCTTACATTATTGGATAGAAGATTACGAATTGCTATTGGAAGCAACTCAGGCAGTAGAACGTGATAATCATGAGTCTTAAAATATTTTAGCTTCAACTATCTTCTGTTGACCCGTTTAGATATGTTGCTTGAATAGCCATCAGGAACTCTAATAGTCTCTAATAATTCTAGAAATTGTTTTTTTTTCATAGGTTTCATCACATAAGATGCACGTGGAAGTTTCCATTTATTTTCACTGATATGCATAGGATGCAATTCTGGTCTGATGCCCCAATCCACCAAGTCATGCCGAGATCGTAAATCATCTTTTGTTTTCCCCTTGAAATTTAGAAGAACTGAAAGCAACATTTCACATATATTCTTTTCAATATGCATTACGTCTAATCAATGACGTAACAAATTGGTTGACCAATAAGGCAAATAAAAAAAGATACTCCTCTTCCTCCAATTGTAACAGGTTTTAGTGGAAACATTCTTTCTCTTTCCAGATTTCATTTGACCCTTCCCGAAAGAAAAACTGAAATCTTTTAATTCATTAAGCACTTCAGTTCCAGACATACGCTGAGGTGGATCATTGGTCTCTATGGTATTATCAAATCATCGATGATTCATTCTATATGGATGATCCCTTGGCAAGAATCGTTGATGTCCCATAAAACTGAAAATACAGTGATGTTTCAGTCTTCTGGATCGTGTATTCTTCATACAAACTGGACATGACAGTTTTCCCTTCGTGCTCCATCCAGACATCATTGCATAAGCTGGAAAATCATTGATTGTCCACATAAGCGCAGCACACATCTGAAATATGTCTTTCGAACATACATCATATGTGCGCACACCCACATCCCAAAGAAGTTTCAACTCTTTTATTAAAGGTTGCATGTATACATCAATATCAATGTCAGGATCAGAAGGACCAGATATGAGTATACTCATGAAAGTGAAAGGTTTTTTCATACACAACCATGGGGGAAGATTATAAATGTGTATAAAAACTGGACATGTGATGTGCGAAGTAAGCATCTTCCCAAATGGATTAAAACCGTCGCATGAAAGACCCAGCCTCACATTACGCACGTCAGCTGCAAAATTAGGATGTCGAGCATCAAATATATGCCATGCAAATCCATCTGCAGGATGAACCAACTCATCATTAGTCCTCTTTCTCTCGGTATCATGCCATCACATTTTTATTGATATGTCATCAGACATAAAAAGATTCTGGAGTCTGGGGATCAATGGAAAGTGGCACATTACTTTATGTGGAATGTGGGATGGTGTTCCATCAGATTTTGACTTCCAGCTGGATGTGCCATATTTTATAAAATCATTTCGTTCAGGGGTTTCCTCCCAGAATAAACTACTATCTTTCGGACAAGCATGAATTTTTTTTCTTGAAAATCCAAGTTCCTCAACTAACTTCCATGCCATATAGTGGTTTGAGGGAATATCTACATCATCTGGAAGTAAATCCTTCAAGAGGTTAAGAATGTAATCGATTATTGTATTAGAAATCCCATACATAGTTTTCCCATGAAACAATCAGATTAAAAATTCCAGCTTTTTCATTTTATCGCATTGTCGATATACTGGAGTCGTGGCAGCATCATTCAATTTTTTCACCCTATAAATATCATAATTTTCAATAGATTCATCAGCTGTGCTCATATCAAAGTCTTCTTAAGTTTAAATCCTTTCTTTTTCATGATGACGAATAAACGGAAACCGATCATCTAACAAATTCTCCATTCCAGTCCTTTCATTTCGATCATCACCAATTTGAGATTTCATTTTCTATCCATTGTGATACCACACAAATTATTTTGCTTGAAAACCATTTTTTGTTATGTGGTAGCTAACTTCTTCACGGCTCAACCAAGGTCTACCAACACAATTGGAACATGGGCAGTGTATGCGACCACTATCTGAAGCATTGTGAAATGCAAAATCTATAAAGCTCTCCAAATTGTTTTGAAAATCGCTTGAGATCCGATCGGTTTCATACATACAACTTCTGTCCATTCTTTAAAAAGAATTTATATAAGTCATTTTGTCATAAACAATTCAATAGGATTGAACTTTGATAGAAAATACATTTAAGTAAACGATAAAGGAAGAAGTTTCTAGTTGATGTAGTGAACTGTTAAAATAATGTAAAGAACAAGTACTCATAAATTATATTAAAATTTATTTATATTCATTTTCATTAGGTCTATAAGAGGCACATGTATTAGGTCCCATCATGTGTTATAGGCATCCCAAATCATTCACTCATGTTCAATAACTCATTATTGATACCTCTATTGCCATACCTTTCATTACCCAATTACTTCCCCAAGTCAAGCACACCCCATGGGTGAATAAATTTTAGGCTTCTACACTAATAGGTTGTTCATGGCCTATAAAAATATTTAATTTCATTAAGTATAGACAAAAACATTTATTTTTAAATTTTAAATTCTTAATAAAGTATGTTAATGATAACAACATTAATGAATTAAACTTGTGACTTATCTAACATTTTTATGGCTGTCTACACATGCCAGAATGGGTAGTGAAAAGCACCCCACCCTCATAAAAGTGAGTACTGGCCAAGAAGGATACATAATATACAACGTACAATGAGAACCATATTTAGTTGACCCTAAATGTATATTAGTACAATCATCTTGGGGGAAATGGAATATATGATCCTGGTTAACTGATGAATTCAAAAGATCATATTCCATATGTTGGACACTATCTAAGGTAAGAAATCATGTGAGGATGGGTTTACATCATTAAATTTCTTTCATTCTAGTGAGAATGAAGGCTTAAATTAATGACTTGATTTCACTGAT
This sequence comes from Viscum album, assembly GCA_963277665.1. Taxonomy (NCBI): domain Eukaryota; kingdom Viridiplantae; phylum Streptophyta; class Magnoliopsida; order Santalales; family Viscaceae; genus Viscum; species Viscum album. The sequence goes on from OY728148.1 coordinate 1,947,140,501, forward strand.
ACCATGTCAACCGTTATACACACCATGTGAACCCTTATACACACCATATGAACCCTTATACCATATCGCCATTATTACTACCATTAATAACAACTTATTAAATAACATCACTTGTTAAAGTTAATAAAATTGAACATAAATCAATAATAATATTGGATATATCAAGTAAAATGAATTCATACTATCTTACATCCTAAATGACCACCCACAACCATGATTAATGAACACAAATCTCCCCTTTCGGCCAAATCAAATGTGAAAACAAAAACACATAGTTGTAGAAAACAACTTCATTTGTGTGAAGAATAATAATCACATGGTCCTCATGATATTTGAACCATGCAGTCATGATTTTTGAGATAAACTTGTATCCATGAAACCATATGAGAAACACGATTCAATACATGCATTTTTCTGATTTTCCCAAGCATTTTGAGGAACCCCAAATTAGTGAAAATGGTCATTGTGTTTTAAAAAGGTGATTGAATAACACATGTATGATGTCAAAGGAAGAATGATTAATGGTTATATTAAAAAAACTAATATTCACTAATATTTTGAATTTGATATTCTGTGAATTAGTTTCATGAAGAAGGAAGAAGTACTAATTAGGGACCACATACTATTTGGAAAAGTTCAAGAAGATACTCCATATGTTCTATTGTGCAAAGGATAAGTGAACAGTGTGTCATTTTATATATATATAGATTTTGATAGAAACATGATACATACTTATTATGTAATACACATAGTGTACATAAATTAAGATGAACAAGATCTTCATGGTTGGCATGATCTTAATGAAAGGAGTGATTTTCATGAAATAATATCAATAAATATTACAAACAATTTATTATTATTTCATATACATGAAGCTATAATATTTAAATCATTGAGATTAAAAAAAACTATTAATCTTTAAAATTAGAACACAATAAAGATATTCCATTCCCTTATAAATGTAAATGTGTAATGAAAACATTAATTGGGCATACACTGATATAGGGATTTGAGTACACAATTCGTGGAACAATCATAAAATTTTACAAAAACCCTAAAAATTGGGAATAACAAAATCGTTGAGAATAGAAGGATATGCTTGATAAGAGGTGGAACTATATCCTTGATAAAATATGGACGGAGTCTAACCTAGTAGCTACTGATCTGATGGAAGAGGTGGGGATTCTGAAGTGCTTCTTCCAAGGAATCGCTTCTAGAGACCAGCAGAAGGGTTCTGGAATTGTGGGGAGGCTGCTGCCTACATTTGGAGAATTTGGGGCTTTTTTTCCCAACGTTTTTTAAAAACCGTTGGGAAAACTCAATCTTTCCCAACGTTTTTATGAAACCTTTGGGAAAACTAAATTTTTTCCCATCTTTCCCAACGGTTTCCTCAAACCGTTGGGAAAAGTGATTTTTCCCCACTTTTCCCAACAATTTAATAAAACCATTGGGAAAAGTAACTTGTTCAAGATCTTTACCAATGGTTTATGAAAACTGTTGGTAAAGATAACATATACCAATGGTTCTTTGAACTGTTGGTATACAAGTGTTGGGAAAAGTCCGCTTTCCAGTAGTGTATATTCCTGACCATGTGGTTGACTGTAGCATAACCAAGATTGGATTTTTCCACTAAGATAATGAGTAAATAAATCTATATATTTATTTAATTAGACCAAGGAAATGTATGTTCATGCTTATATAGGTCATATATGTTGTGTTTAGCTACTGAGATTAGGTTCATGTGATATACTCATTTATAAGATGAATAACATGTGATGTATTCATCGACATGGTCAGTCATTTTTAGAAAATTAAGAAAAAATGAGATGGCCTATACTAGATTGACATGTTCTACTTATATTGGTCACTAAATTTTAAGGAAAAGGGGATTGTATAGGTTTATATAAGATGTATATGATACATCTTGTGGTTAACATGTTTGTATAAAGATAAGAGTATGTTTGATGGAGATCACACCAAACCCCTTAATAGCTTGAGTAGCACTAATGATTTTCTATAGGATTATCTTTTATTATATATATATAATTATAATTTCATATATGTTGTCAATTCTACTGGTATTTCCCAGATTTACCCCAAGTTTTTAGGGTTAAGCGGTCAAATGTAGAGTAGCTTGGGTTGTCGATTCCTCAGAGACCTAAGAAGAAACCTATGGACATGCACATTATATGGATTTTTTTTTGTTATAAAGTGGCCAACTTGGGTTTTTTAGATGTTTTTAAGTGAATTCAAATTAAAATAATAATTTTACCCTAGGTTATCACTTGGGGTGGATTGGATGAATTCCTTTTTTTACAATTTCAATTTCATTAACTCAAGCAGGATTCATTTAATGAATTCAAACTAACCTCATCACTTACTAGTTAAAAACCTTAATAAACACATTTTAATCTCCTATACACTTTTAGGATCATTTTCATGATCAATCCAAGGTAAAGGATCTTATTATCACATAAAAGTGGGGCGATAAAATTCAATAAGGAAGAGGAAGAGAGAAAATCCTTGAATAAAAGAAACTCAAGTAAAAGAGATAATAACATTTAAATATTGAGGAATAACATCCAATACATCCCCTTTATACTCCCTTGGATCAACCCATAAAATATTTATCCCTTCATTGATGAAATTTTCTCAACGGAAGCGGGAAGTAGACTCATAAGGGAGAAATTGAAGAAGTAAAAACAACAAAATAATGATCACTCCACCGTTGTGTGAAGAATATCACGAGGTATGGTGTGAATAAATTCACACCTTAAGGAAATGGTATAAATGTTATATAGAGAAAAATATAATAATAGGAAAGGAAGAAATTTTACTAATAACTATGGTGATCTGAACAACTTACATGAGAAAGAAGAACGTTACAAAGACAAATCGGCATAATAACATTACAATGAAAACAAAGGTCAAAGATGAATAAATCCTCCAAAACCACTACCTTAAGTAGGAATTTTTGGAGCCTTTGGTTGAGCCTAAAATATTTAAAGTCATTCCACTTGATTATGGTAGGCTTAGGGTGTTGTAAATCTTGTCGAACTTGGACTTTTTCACTCTTGACCTAAGGTGGTAGCCAGCTTCCATCCACCGAACATAAGGGCCTAAATTAGCTTCTATATGGCATAATTAAAGTGGTAAATAGAATGATAAGATTAATATCAGTCTTTACCCTAACCTTATGTAAATTTTCTTCCCAAAATAGTTTATGGGTTACGATATATGTGTATAATGGTGGGCTGTTTTTCTGGGCTGCATAATCTGGCCCAAAATTTTATCTTCAACATGGGCTGCCTGGAACTCCATTAAAACATCAAAATTAGCTTTGGAAACTATTGAATTAAATGTTCCCCATGCTTTCCTATATCTTAATTTCAATTTTAATAATTATTGGGCTTGTATATTGTCCTCTACAGTAGTTTTATTGGGTTGTTGTCCAGTTTACTTCACCCAGAATGTTGTTTGTTCAAGGCCAACTTTGGTGGTCTTCCAATATGAATCTTCAAGTACTCCAAAAGTATGAATTGTTAAAAATTTAATGATAAACCTAAAATAAAATATTAAAATAAAATCAATATCATTGGTTACTTTAAATTATGTTAAAAAATGTACCATGTAATAGTTCATTTTAAGAAGGAATTACAATTATAGTATGAAATAATGTTCAAAGTGTAAAATGCACTAAAATTGTGTTTATTAATAATAAATAACATGAATAGTATATATATTAATAATGAATATTATCCTTATTTAGTATCTAATCACAACCCCCAACTTGAGTTTTGCTAGTCCCGAGCAAAATATATCTCAAAAATGTGAAATTTGAATTCCCTTTTCCAAAAACATTTTAATAAACAATGATCACCAAAACCCTTATATCAAAAAACTATGAAACCCGTAAAAAAAATTTAATACAAGATAGTTTCATAAGAATATCTAAATCCCAATCCCATTCCTTTGTTCAAATTCATCACCATATTTCATCCAATATCAATTAAGTATGGGGATATTTTGTGTATCACAATAGACATGGAGGTTCATCTTTATTCAAGGGGAAAATGATGGAAGCGCTAGGTGGAATCACATTTCAATATTAATATGACTATTAAAAAAATGTTTTTATTGCAATACTACCATGGTAATTGAAATTTCACTCAAAAGAGTCAACCCACGTAGCGAGACTTTTCTGATGACTCCCATGCTCAAAGACCTTAGGGTACCAAGTGAAACCCATATACTCGAGCATCATCTCGAGTTAACTCAGTAAAAAAAATTCAAATTACCACAAATAGAGATAAAATTACAAACTCAGGGCTAGAAAACAATGGATTCACAATCCCCAAGTGTTGAAAGCCACACATTAGGCCATTTCATTGCTCTACACGCAAATTTATTGTTTTTATTTTTTTTTATTTTTTTTATTGAATACTCATATTGAAACTAAAATGATCACCAAACCTATGCTATTTATTTTGGGGACCCCATGAACTCAATATAATACCCCACTATCCAAAGGACGTGCGTTGTGATCTCTTTTTTTTATTTAGATGAAAATATAAACGATGAAATTTCACATTAAACAGCCACACTTTCCAAAATTTATGCTCATGAAATTATACATGGATTAAAATTAAAATCAGGGCATTTCAAATTATTTGATATTTAATTTTAAAGTGTTCAGTGTGTATTATCGTGTTCAAGGTTAAAGAAGTTTTTCCTTCAACACATTTTTTATACACACAAAATTATTATTATTTTTATTTTTTTCACCCCCCAACTTAGAATAAAATTATCCCCAGTGTTTAAAGAAAATAAAATTTAGAAGGGGTTAGAGGTAGAATAAAGGAGTTCTAAAAAGAAATTTGAAAAAATAGGATCATAAAATGAAGTCACATGGTGATTGAAGTTGAAGTTATTTCTGCTCCAATTTAGTTCTTTGATATCCATGTCAGTTGCAGAGTTCCTTAGTGGAAAAAGGAAAAAACAAACAAAAAAAACAAACAATATATATATATATATATATTCATATAATAAAAAACATATATATTCAAAAATTATAGAATAAAGAAGCACTATAAGTCGTAGGTCAGTGGTAAGTGCGCACCCCTATCTCCCTTCGGTCCTGGGTTTGAGTCCCCACAGCTTCGTCGGTTGTGATGGGGCTTGCCCCATGACCTACGATGTGTCCTTTTAATAATTTTTATTTATTTATTTATTTTTATTTTAACCTAAAAAGACATAAAAATAAAATGAACTGATGATACATTGTCTTCTTTTTAAATTGTTGGGTAAGGTATTACTCAAGGATCACACCACATGACATAGATGAATATGGCACTCCCCTTTCATACCCATCTATACTCATAATAGAATAATAGTTCAACAGTCTATTTTTTATTATTATTTTTTTAAATATCAAAATTATTCATTAATCCTATTTCAAAAATAAATATGATTCAAAAAGTTTGGAAACATGAAAACCACGGGTTGCCTCTCGTGCAGCGCTTTTGTTTAACGTCGCTAGCTCGACTTAAACCACTAATTATTTAAGTATTTTCCTCATCTATGTTTGGTTCAAACAAGTCTTCATCAACTTCATGTTTTTGGAATAGTTCAATGAATAGTTTAACTCTATGATCATTAACTTTAAAGGTTTGACCATTAGTGGGATCGTGAATTTCTACAGCCCCATGGGGGTACATCTTATGCACTATGTATGGACCTGACCATCCGGACCTCAACTTTCCTAGGTGTAAATGAAGTTTAGATATATACAAAAGAATAGGTTTACCTAGTACAATGTTTTTGGTTTTAAGATTTCGAGATTGGTAGGCTTGAACTCTAGCTTTATTTATCCATGAATTTTCATAATCCTTTATCCTAAGTTCCTCAAGTTCATTGAGATATAATTTCATTTTTCTTCTGGCCAATGAGAGGTCATAATTCATTTTCTTAATTGCCCAAAATCCTTATTTTCAATCTCCACTAGAAAATGTAATTCTTTTCCATAAACCAACCTATATGGGTACATTACTAAAATAGTTTTATATGCAGTTCTATATGCCCAAAGTGCATCTAAGAGTTTCCTCGACCAATCTTTCCTAGATGGATTAATTTTTTTTTGAATAATTTGTTTGATTTCTCGATTTACTAACTTAGATTGTCCATTGGTCTATGGGTGGTAAGTAGTGGACACTTTGTGATAAATTACATACTTTTCCATGAGTGTTGATAATGGACAATTGAAAAAATGAGTTCCACCATCACTAATGATAGCCCTAGGAATTACAAATCTATAAAGGATGTTTTCATTGAGAAATATAATCACAGTTTGATTATCATTGGATTTTTTAGGAATGGACTCAACCCATTTAGATACATAATAAATAGCTAAAAGGATGTACAGATATTCACTAGAGTTTTGGAAGGGTCCCATGAAATCAATTCCCCAGTAGTTAAAGATTTCAATCACTAAGATGGGAGTGAGTGGGATTTGATTCCTTTTTGTGATGGACCCAACATGTTGACACCAAAGACAGATTTGAAAAAATCTTTAGGAGTCCCTTGAGATGGTGGTCTAGAAAATACCCCACTAAAGAACCTTAGAAGAAGTTTTCTTAGAGGAAAAGTGTCCTCCACACGCCTCACTATGAAAGAATTTAAGTATGGACTCTTTTTTAGATTCTGGTACACACCTCCTAATGACTTGGTCAGGGAAGAACTTATAGAGGTATGGATCATCTAACACATTGTTCCTAACATAAAAATGTAATTTCCTTTGATCTTGAGTCCCTAAGAATTTTGTAATGACTCGTGTAACTAAGAAATTGTCTATGTCGACATACCATGTGCAATCACTCACTGAATAGAGGTGCTCATCGGGAAATGAATCAGACATAGAAATGTGATTTGAGTTGTCTTTAAATTTCATCCTAGAGATATGATCACATACAAAATTTTCAACACCCTTTTTATCCTTGATTGTGAGGTAAAATTATTTTGATAGAAGGAGCCACCTAATCAATAAATCCTTGGCATCTTGTTTTTGGAAAAGGTATTTCAGGGTTGAATGGTCAGTGAAGACAATGATGGGTGATCCTAAGAGATAGGACTTGAATTTATCTAAGGAAAAGACAACATAAATAAACTCTTTCTCAGTGGTGGTGTATTTTATTTGTGCATCATTTGAATATTTATATGCATAAGCAATGACACATGGAGTTTTTTCACATCGTTTTCCTAAGACTACTCCTACAACAAAGTCACTTGCATCACACATGAGCTCAAAATGAAACTTACAATTTGGATATTTCATGATAGGTGGAGAGATACGAGATGACTTGAGTTTATAGAATAATTTGTCATAACTTTTTGTCCATAAAAATGGAGCATCTTTCACCAATAGAGCACAAAGTGGTTGAGAAATAGAGCTGAAATTCCTAATGAACCTTATATAGAAACCAGCATGTCCTAAGAAGGACCTCGCTTCCTTAACAGTTTTGGGTGATGGAAGGTGACGAATGATGTCAACCTTTGATTTATCAACTTCAATCCCCCTACCAAATACCAAATGGCCTAGAACAAGTATTTCCTTTACCATGAAATGACATTTTTCCAATTTAGGATGAGATTATTATCCTCACATCTTATAAAAACCCTTCCAACATTCAGAAGGCATCCCTCAAAAGTATCCCCAAATATGGAGAAGTTGTCCATGAAGACCTCTAAAAAATCCCCTACCATGTCCGAGAAGATTCCCATCATGCACCGCTGGAAGGTACCAGGAGCATTACATAACCCAAAGGGCATACGCTTGAAGGAAAAAGTGCTGAATGGACAAGTGAATGTTGTTTTTCCTTGATCCTCTAAGGATACCTCAATTTGATTATACCCTGAGAATCCATCTAGGAAGCAATAGAATTGAGGACCTGCCACTCGCTCAAGGACTTGATCAATAAAGGGAAAGGGGGAATTGTCTTTCTTGGTACGAGAGTTGAGATTCCTCTGGTCAATATAGACTCTCCATTCACTACTCACCCTTGTGGGGCGAAGGTCGCCATCCTCATTGGGGATTGTAGTGATTCCAGCTTTCTTTGGGACAACTTGAATGGGGCTTACCCACTCACTCTTAGCAATGGGGTAGATGATACCCTCTTTCAACAACTTAAGAAGTTATTTTCTTACCACATCTATAAGATTTGTATTGAGTCACCGCTGAGGGTGACAACATGGTTTTGATTCAGAATCAAGAACAATTCTATGAGTTCCAATGAGTGGGCTAATACCATGGATATCAGAAAGGGTCCATCCAATTGCTTTCTTATGCTTTCTTAGGACATCCAGAATCATCATCTCTTGATTGGCTTCAAGAGAGGAGGAAATGCCAACAGGAAAGGCTCGATTGTCCCCTAAGAATGAATACTTGAGTGATGAAGGTAAGACCTTAAATTATAGATCTGATTGGTTATCACTTTCCAAGGAATGATGGGACTTTGTATTGAACTTAGTTTCTTTGTTTAGATTTCTTAACAGAATTGGTTCCTTGTAAACAGAATTTTCATCCACTAAATTATCCATATTAGTGTCATGAATGGGTATGGACTCAATTTTATTTATTTAACCAATGGTATCATTGATTTTTGATTTGAGAAAATCATCAATAGAGATATATGAAAGAGATTCAAGATAATGAGAAAAATTTACCTCATGTAAACAAAGAAAATCAATCTCTTCTTAACTTAAAAATTCTTCAGTAATTCCTTTATGGTCTTCAAGTTCACTATCAACACTACCAATACAATTAACCTAATGGATCTCTTCATCATCCCCAATTTGAGAGTTTTCATTTTAGAAGTTCAATTCTAGACTCATGTTTCCAAATATGATGGTCATGTTCTCTTTTCAGAATCAGATAACAAAGTTGATTTTTGCAAGGAAGGGATGGCCAAGGATGATTGGGGTTTGTTCCTTATTTCCTAATTTTGGATTGTTGTAAAGGAAAATTAATTCATAAGGGTAGATGAAGTTTTCTAATTTTACCATATCATCCTTTAAAATTCTCTTTGGAAGCCTAACGCTACGATCAGCAAGTTGAAGTGTGACAGATATGGGTTGGAGCTCTTCCAGTCCTAACTGGTAGTACACAGCATAGGGAATGAGATTGGCACTAGCACCTAGGTCACAGAAGGTTTTGAAAACTTTTTTCTCTCCTAGTTCAACATTAATGTAAGGGAATCTTGGGTCTTTCATCTTTAGTGGAAGGGTTCCTTGGATTGTTGTGCTATCATTTTCTTCCATAAGGACTTGGTTATTATGTGAGAATTTACTTTTAAATGTGAAGAGGTCCTTCAGGTATTTTGAGTATGCAAGAATGTTTTTAATGTAATCGAGGAGTGGAATGTTCAACTTGACTTGTGAGAATATTTCCCTCAATGTTTCACTCAATTCAGGCTTAGTTTTTCTCCTCATTCGTTGAGGAAATGGTGCAGGTTGTAGGATTGTTTTTTGAAGATTTGTTTCTTTCACTTTGTTATCAGTTTTTTCAGTTTAATCATATGGATCATTTGAATTTTCATTATATTTTTAATCTTTAGATGGTTTTTGAATTATTTTTTCAGGTTTTTCAATTGATTTCCCACTTCTTAAAACTATCGCATCCTTTAGTTGTTCATGTGCTATTTGAGTACAACTTGACTCTCCCCTTAAATTTGAGGATGGTACCACCTGATTAGGCATGGGTGCCTTCCCAATTTTTATGTTTTGTATTTCATGTTTAAGGGATGAGACTTCTGAGTTCATTTTTTCTATTTTTTTACACAACTATTCAAGGATTGGTAAAGGGAAAATTGAGTAGGGGCTTGTGCTAGTTGGTTTATCCCAGGAGGATACTTTGGTAGTTAGATGGGCTGTTGGTATTGGATAGGAGGATGTTAGTATTGGACTAGTTGTGGTTGGAACTAGTTATGGTTTTTAAAGTTTTTTGGAGGCTAGGGGTTTGGTCCTTGTGGCGGGCTAGGTTGTTGGTTATCATTCCAGCGGAAGCCTAGGTGGTCATTATACCTTGGGTTAAATGTGTTTTGGTATTGGGGATTTTGGAATTTTAGGGCATTAACTTCATCATGTGTTCTTCCTAGAAGAACATCCTTAATGGAAGGGATGGTTGGGAATTTGTCATTCTTATGGTCATGTTTGTCACAAATTGTGAAAACATGGTCAATAGTTTGAATTTTATGGACCTTCCTAAGATCGATCTCCTCGACCTTTCTAGTGAGTATAGCCAGTTTCACCCTAAGGCTTTCTTCCTCCCTAAGTGTATGAATTCCACCATATTTGGGTGTCTTATCATATTAAGGTGATGTTCTCCATGTTTGGTTTTGTTCATCCAGTCCTTCTAGATACTCGTAAGCATCATTTGGGGCTTTGTTTTTGAAGGTCTCATTACATATCATGTCGATAAATTGTTTGTTCCCCAGACCCAACCCTTCATAAAAAAATCACTTATTCAGGAATTGAAAAACCATGGTGTGGAACCATGTTTAGAGTGTCTTTGAACCTATTCCATGTTTCGTATAATGACTCTCCCTCTTTTTCAAAATGTTTTGGATGCTCTATTAAAGTGAAATTGTTTTGTGATGGGGGAAGTATTTTTTGTAGAATTCTCTTTGTAATTAGTTTCGAGAGTGGATTGATGTAGGTATCAGATTGTTTAACCAATTATTTTCTCGATACTTTAGTGAGAAACTAAAGAGCCTCATCTTAGCTGACTCAAGTTTATGTGGTGGGCACATGGTTTCAACAATGTCGTTGAACTCTTTGACATGAAGGTATTTCATTTCTGACTCTATCCCATGGAATGTTGGAAGGTGGTTTAGGACATGTGGTTTGAAAACATAGTGGGATTTTCCTAGGGAATAATTACTAATGTAATATTTTGCATTGGTCTAGGAAGGTGTGAGGTAGTTATTCTTGGTTTGATCGACTGCATTCCCCATGTTTGGGGTTGCCTCATTTGGATTTCCATTTTGGTTCCCAACCAGGTTTATGAGTTGGTTTCTTTGAAGTCATTCCATTGAAATGGTCTCAATTTTTGACTCTAGAGTATTATTAAGATTATGATATAATGTAAAGAGTTCCCTTGGTGTACTTGACTCCCCAACCCCAGGACTATCCACCCTAACTAGACGGTTTTATTGGTCACGAGTGTAGTCAGACATGCAACAAAAGAAAAAAAACGAGAAAGTGAAAAGATAAGATAATTTGTATGAGAATAGAATAAATGGGGGAGAATAGAATGGGTATTTAGATGAATTAATTGGTTCCCCTTCAATGGCTCCAAAATTTGGTCTCGCTTAAATTTACCCAAGTTTTTAGGGTTAAGCGGTCAAATGTAGAGTAGCTTGGATTGTTGATTCCTCAGAGACCTAAGAAAAAACCTATAAACATGCACATTATATGGATTGGTTTTTTCTATGAAGTATCCAAATTGGGTTTTTAGATTATTTTAAGTGAAATATATGAGACTTAAGTGGATTCAAATTAAAATAATGGGTTGATCCTAGGTTATCAATTGGGGTGGATTGGATGAATTCCTTTTTTTTAACAATTTCAATTTCACTAACTCAAGCAGGATTCATTTAATGAATTCAAACTAACCTCATCACTTACTTGTTAAAAACCTTCACAAACACATGATAATCACCTATAAACTTGTAGGATCATTTTCATGATCACTCTAGGGTAAATGATCTTATTATTACATAAACGTGGGGCGATAAAATTCAATAAGGAAGGGGAATAGATAAAATCCTTGAATAAAAGAAACTCAAGTAAAAGAGATAAATAACATTTAAAGATTGATAAATAACATCAAATTAGACCACTTTATACTCCATTTGATCAACCCATAAAATATTTATCCCTCCATTAATGACATGTTCTCAACGGAAGCAGGTAGTAGACTCATAAGGGTGAAATTAAAGAAGTAAAAACAAGAAAATAACGATCACTCCACCGTTGTGTGAAGAATGCCACAAGGTCTGGTGTGAATAAATTAACACCTTAAGGAAATGGTATAAATGTGATATACAGAAAAACATAATAAGAGGAAATTAAGAAATTTTATTAAGAACTAAGGTGATTTGAACAACTTACATGAGAAAGAAGAAAATTACAAAGACAAATCGACATAATAAGATTACAATGAAAACAAAGATCAAAGATGAATAAATCCTACAACACCACTACCATAAGTAGAAATTTTGGGAGCCTTGGTTATATCCTCAAATAGTTAAATTCATCCCACTAGATTATGGTAGGATTAGGATGGTGTAAAGCTTGTGGAACTTGGACTTTTCCAATCTTGACCCGAGGTGCAGCCAGCTGGAATACATCGAACAGAAGCGCCTAAATGAGCTTATAGATGGATGAATTAAAGTGGTCCATATAAAAATAAAATGAATATCATGACTGTTAAAGTGCTAAAGTCCCACTTTTCCTATCCCTTTGAATCCCCAGGAAACCTGTTCGCCTGGCCCCCAGGCGTGGAGTCGTGAACCTCTCCAATTCTTTGAAGCACTCGGCCCTGGATCCAGAAGTCGTACTATTGGTGCTCAATAACAATTATAGTAAACCCGAGCCCCAGATTTATTCAATTTTATGAGCGTTCTCACTATTATATGTTTCTGGTCCGAATAGGGAAACCGGATGTAGATAGCAGCTAGCGGAACAACGACTAGAAGCATTAGCATTATTGGAATAGGATGGTTGTACACTATGAGTACTACAGTAACTACTGCAGAAAGCCATCGGTCTAGTAAAATAAATGGATATTGGGATAGTAGTCGTATAACCAGAATAAGTACTATGAAAATCTCTGCGTAAGAACCAGAAAGAGAAGGCTGCGTGAGATACTAATGCTATCAATTGGCTAGTCATGATTCTACAGTAGAACCGCTTTATTTAAAGTTTCAGCCTAAAATAGCTTATTTTTTACGAGATATGTGTAAAATGGTGGGCTGTTTTTCTGGGATGCATAATCTAGCCCAAAATTTTATCTCCAACTTGGGCCGCCTGGAACTCCTTTAAAACATCAGACTTATCTTTTTTCTCTGTTTAATTAAATTTTCACAATGATATCATCTATATTTAGTTCAATTTTCAGAATTATTGGGCTTGGATATTGGATGATACAGTAGTTTTATTGGGTTGTTGTCCAGTTTACTTCACCCAGAATGTTGTTTGTTTAAGGCCCACTTTGGTGGTCTTCCAATATGAATATTCAAGTACTCAAAAAGTATGAATTGTTACCAATGTAATTAGAAACCTCAAAATTAAATATAAAAATAAAATCAGGATTATTGGTTACTTTAAATGATGTTCAAAAATGTATCATGTAATAGTGCATTTTAAGAAGGAATTACAATTATAATATAAAATAATGCTCAAAGTGTAAAATGCACTAAAATGGTGTTTATGAATAATAAAGAACATGAATATTATATATATTAAAAATGAATATCAGCCTTATTTAGTGGTTAATCACACCCCCCAACTTGAGTTTTGCTAGTCCCGAGAAAAATATATCTCAAAAATGTGAAATTCGAATTCCCTTTTCCAAAAACATTTTAATAAACAATGATCACCAAAACCCTTATATCAAACAACTATGAAACCCATAAAAATATTTTAATAAAATATATTTTCATAATAAGATATCAATCCCAATCACATTCCTTTGTTCAAATTCATCACCATATTTTATCCAATATCAATTAAGTATGGGGATGTGTTGTGTATCACAATAGACATGGGGGTTAATCTTTATTCAAGGGGGAAATGACAGAAGCGCTAGGTGGAATCACATTTCAATATTAAGATTAGTATTCAAAAAAATTGCAATATTTTCATGGTAATTTAAATTTCACTCAAAAGAGTTAACCCATGTAGCAAGACTTTGTCGATGACTGCTAGGCTCAAAGACCTTAGGTCACAAAGTGAAACCCACATACTCGGGCATCATATCGAGTTAAATTGGTCAAAAAAGTCAAATTACCACAAATAGAGATAAAATTACTAACTCTGGGCCAAAAAACTATGGAGTCATGATCTACAAGTGCCGAAAGCCACACATTAGGTCATTTCATTACTCTACGCGCAAATTTATTGTTTTTTTATTGAATACTCATATTGAAACTAAAATGATCACCAAACCTATGCTATTTATTTGGGGGACCCCATGAACTCAAACTAATACCCCACTATCCAAAGGATGTGTGTTGTGGTCTCTTTTTTTTATTTGGATGAAAATATAAACAATTAAATTTCACATTAGACAACCACACTTTCCAAAATTTATGCTCATGAAATTATACATGGATTAAAATTAGAATCAGGGCATTTAAAATTATTTGATATTCAATTTTAAAGTGTGAAATGTGTATTATCATGTTCAAGGTTAAATAAGTTTTTCCTTCCACACATTTTTTATACACACAAAATTAAATTTTTTTCATTTTTTTCACCCCCCCCAACTTAGAATAACATTGTCCCCAGTGTTTAAAGAAAATAAAATTTAGAAGGGGGTATAGGTAGAAGAGATGAGTTCTAAAAAGGAATTTGAAATATGAGTATCATGAAATGAAGTCACCTGGTGGTTGAAGTTGAAGTTCTTACTGCTCTAATTTAGTCCTTTGATATCCATGTCACTTGCAGAGTTCCCTAGTGAAAAAAGGAAAAAACAAAAAAACAATATATATATATATATATATATATATTCATATAATAAAAAAAGTATATATACAAAAATTATAGAATAAAGAAGCACTATAAGTCATAGGTTATTGGTAAGTGTGCGCCCCTCTCTCCCTTCGGTCCCAGGTTCGAGTCCCCGCGGCTTCGCCGGTTGTGACGGGGTTTTCCCCACGATACGATGTGTCCTTTTAATAATTTTTTTATTATTATTTTTATTTTTATTTTAACCTAAAAACACATAAAAATAAAATTAAGTGATGATACATTTTCTTCTTTTTAAATTTCTGTGTAAGGAATTACTCAAGGATCACACCACGTGACACGGATGAATATGGTGCTCCCCTTTCATACCCATCTATACTCATAATAGAAGAACATGTCAACAATTTATTCTTTTATTATTATTTTTTAAAATATAAAAATGATTCATTAATCCTATTTGAAAAATAAAGACGATTCAAAAATATTGGAAACATGAAAACCATGGGTTGCCTCCCATGTAGCGCTTTTGTTTAACGTCTCTAGCTTGACTTAGACCCATAATTGTTTAATTATTTTCCTCATATATGTTTGGTTCACACAATTATTCATCAAATTAAAGTTTTTGTAATGGTTCAATGAATGGTTTAACTCTATGACCATTAACATTAAAGGTTTTACCATTAGTAAGATCGTGAATTTCTACATCCCCATGGGGGTACACCTTATGCACTATATATGGACCTAAATATCTGGACCTCAACTTTCCCGGGTGTAAATGAAGTTTAGAGATATATAAAAGAATAGCTTTACCCAGTACAATGTGTTTGGTTTTAAGATTTCGATATTAGTAGGCTTTAACTCTAGATTTATTTATCCTTGAATTCCCATAAGCCTCCATCCTAAGTTCCTCAAATTCATTGAGATTTAATTTCCTTTTTCTTCTAGTCAATGAAAGGTCATAATTCATTTTCTTAATTTCCCAAAAATCCTTATGTTCAATCTCCACTGGTAAATGGAATGCTTTTCCATAAACCAACCTATATGAAGACATTACTAAAATGGTTTTATATGCGGTTCTATATGCCCAAAGAGCATCTAAGAGTTTGCTCGACCAATATTTCCTAGATGGATTAACTATTTTCTCAATAATTTTTCTGATTTCTTGATTGGCTAACTCAGCTTGACCATTGGTCTGTGGGTGGTAAGCAGTGCACACTTTGTGAGAAATTCCATACTTTTCCATGAGTGTTGATAATGTATGATTAAAAAAATGAGTTCCTCGATCACTAATGATAGACCTAAGAATTCCAAATCTAGAGAGGATGTTTTCCTTGATAAATATAATCACAGTTTGATGATCATTGGATTTTTTAGGAATGGACTCAACCCATTTGGATATATAATCAATAGCTAAAAGGATGTACATATATCCCCTAGAGTTTGGGAAAGGTCCCATGAAATCAATTCCCCAGTAGTTAAATATTTCAGTCACTAAGATGGGAGTGAGTGGCATTTGATTCCTTTTTGTGATGGACCCTACTTGTTGACACCTAGGATGGATTTTACAAAATGTGGAAGAGTCCCTTGAGAGGTTGGGCAAGAAGAGACCACACTGAAGAACCATAGCAGAAGTTTTTTTTAGAGGAAAAGTGACCTCCACATGCCTCACTATGACAGAATTTAAAGATGGACTCTTGTTCAGATTCTGGGACACACCTCCTAATGACTTGGTCATGGTATAACTTATAGAGGTATGGATCATCAAACACATAGTTCCTAACATCAAAAAGGAATTTTCTTCAAGCTTGAGTCCCTAATAATTTTGGAATGACTCTTCTAACAAATAAATTGGCTATGTCGACATACTATGTTCTATCACTCACTAAATAGTGGTTCTCATTGGGAAATGATCAAACAAAGAAAGGTGATTTGAGTTTTCTTTGAATTCCATCCTAGAGAGATTATCAGCTACAACATTTTCAACACCCTTTCTATCCTTGATTGTGAGTTCAAATTCTTATAATATAAGGACCCACCTAATCAATCGAGCCTTGGCATCTTGTTTTTAGAAAAGGTATTTTAGGGTTGAATGGTCAGTGAAGACAATGATGGGTGATCCTAAGAGATAAGACCTGAATTTCTCTAAGGAAAAGACAATAGCAAGAAACTATTTCTAAGTGGTGGTGTAGTTTATTTTTTCATCATTTAAATATTTTCTTGCATAAGCAATGACACATGGAGTTTTCTCACACCACTGTCCTAAGACTGCTCCTACAGCAAATTCACTCGCATCACACATGAGCTCAAAAGGAAGTTTCCAATTTGGAGATTTCATGATAGGTGGAGAGATAAGAGATGAATTAAGTGTAGAGAATGATTACTCACAGCTTTCTGTCCATAAAAATGGAGCATATTTCACCAATAGTGCACAAAGTGGTCGAGAAATAGAGCTGAAATTCCTAATGAACCTTCTATAGAAATCAGAATGTCCTAAGAAATTCCTCACTACCTTAAGAGTTTTGGGTGATATAAGGTGACAAATGATGTCAACCTTGGATTTATCAACTTAAATCCCCCTACCAGATACCAGATGGCCTAGAACAAGTCCTTCCTTTACCATAAAATGACATTTTTCCCAATTTAGGATGAGATTATTATCCTCACATCTTGAAAAAATCCTTTCAACATTCATAAGGAATCCCTCAAAAGTATCCCCAAATATGGAGAAGTCATCCATGAAACCTCTAAAAAATCCCCTACCATGTTCGAGAAGATTCCCATCATACACCACTAGAAGGTACTAGGAGAATTACATAACCCAAAGGGCATATGCTTGAAGAAAAAAGTGTTGAATGGAAAAGTGAATGTTGTTTTTCCTTGATCCTCTAAGGATACCTCGATTTGATTATACCCTAAGAATCCATCTAGGAAGCAATAGAATTGATGACCCGCCACTCGCTCAAGGACTTGATCAATAAAAGGAAAGGGTAAATGGTCTTTCTTGGTACAAGAGTTGAGCTTCCTGCAGTCAATACAGACTCTCCATCCACTACTAACCCTTGTGGGGCGAAGGTCACCATCCTCATTGGGGATTGCAGTGATTTCATCTTTCTTTGGGACAACTTGAATTGGGCTTACCCACTCACTCTCAATAATGGGGTAGATGATACCCTCTTTCAACAACTTAAGAATTTATTTCCTTAACACATCTATAAGATTTGGATTGAGTCACCGTTGAGGGTGACAACATGGTTTGGATTCATATTCAAGAAAAATTCTATGAGTTCCAATGAGTGGGATAATCCCAGGGATATCAGAAAGGGTCCATCCAATTACTTTCTTATGCTTTCTTAGGACATCCAGAAGCAACATCTCTTGATTGGATTCAATAGAGGAGGAAATGGCAACAGGAAAGGCTTGATTGTCCCCTAAGAATTAATAATTGAGTGATGAAGGTAGGACCTTGAATTCTAGATCTGATTGGTTATCACTTTCCAAGAAATTATGGGACTTTATATTGAACTCAGTTTCTTTGTTCAGATTTCTTAACAGAATTGGTACCTTGTGAACAGAATTTTTATCCACTAAATTATACAGATTAGTGTCATGAATGGGTATGGACTCAATTTTTTTTATTTCACCAATGGTATCATTGATTTGTAATTCGAGAAAATCATCAATAGAGATATCTGAAATAGATTCAAGCCAAGGAGAAAAATTTTCCTCATGTGAACAAAGAAAATCAATCTCTTCTTGACTTAAACATCCTTCAGTAATTCCTTAATGGTACTAAAGTTGACCATCAACACTACCAGTCCAATTAACCTCATGTATCTCTTCATCATCCCCAATTTTAGAGTTTTCATTGTAGATGTTCAAGTCTAAACTCATGTTTCCAAAGGTGATGGTCATGTTCCCATTTTGGACTCGGATAACAGAGTTGATTGTTGCAAGGAAGGGATGGCCAAGGATGATCTGGGTTTGATCCTTGTTTCCTAAGTTTAGATTGTTGTCAAGGACAATGAAGTCAGAAGGGTAGAAGAGGTTTTCTACTTTTACCAGAACATCCTTTAAAATTCCCTTTGGAACCCTAATGCTACTGTTGGAACCATAAAATGTTTCCCAAAAATTTTCCAAATGCTTCCATACATGATAAAAGATCATATCCCATTTATCAAGATTCTATTTGGTAGTTCTTAGGGTCCGAACAGAGTTACGGATTATGAGTTATGGACATTTGAAGTTAGGATGTAAAACTGGTTCGCGAAGCCCATTTGCGAATCCCCCTCCACGATCGCGGAGCCTTGTCACGAATCAAGGAGGTGGGACGGCTTCACGAACCCCTTTGACATCCGTGACCCGCCACGAAGCAAGGAGGCAGGATGGATATGTGAAACCCTTTGACATTCGCGACCTGCCGCGAAGCAAGGAGGCGGGATGGCTCTATGAGGCCCTTTGACGTTCGCAAACCTGTCACGGAGCAAGCTCCGTCTTTGCGTAGAGTGAGCTCTTCTTCATGGATCCCCTTGCCTATAAATACCCATCTCACCCCCCCTTCGCCATAGGGTCACTCCTCCCCTTGGGCAGCTGATCTGCCACTTCGTAGAGATCAGATTTCCTTCGCGAAGCGGCTCCGCTATCCCATGCTCCACGAGCAGCTTCCTTCGCAAAGCTGCTCCGTGAGCCCATGCTCTGCGAGTCCATGCTCCGCGAGTCCATACTCCGCAAGACCCCATTTTCCACGATCCCCTTTTCTCCACAAAGCTACTTCGCGAAGACCTATCCTTTGAGAGGCTCCTACCTTCGTGCCCACCGGTTCATACCGCGGGGGCTGCAGGCTGGGACCACAGCCCAGAACTGACCCCCATGAAAAATAGAGAGTCGCACCGTGAACTTTTTGGGCCGCGACATCGGGATTTTCCATTGCGCTCTTATGCGCACCCACCTTCCACCTATGGAATACCCTAATTTGAGATGCTCCTCTACACACCATGAAACACCTTCAGTTGACATATTCCTCTTGGTGTGTTTCCCATGTCATGAGTTGAGATTCTCATCATCAATTCCCCAAGTACCTTAAGTTGAACCATTCCTAAAATAACTCATCCAAACCCCATCACTTGGCTTATATGCCAGGTTGAACCAGAAAGGGCCACCCTTGCGTAAGTCCCAACACCCACCATTTATAGGCACCTTATGCCCAATATTCCTCTCTACATGACTATAAACTGTAGTTCATCCTATGTTCCAGACATAGGATGCCTCTTACTCCAAATAAGAAATTCCTTATGCTCCAAGCATGAGATGCCAATAGTCCTATATACATGACTATAAATTGTAGTACACCCTATGTGCCAAACATATGACGCCTCTTTCTCCAAGAAAGAGATACCTTATGCTCCAAGAATAAGATGCCCAATGCCATGATTATAGTGGTGTAATTTCAGGAGTGTTGGAATCCATTCAAACATTCCATAACTCCACCACACACATTGTGTGTCCTTAATTCAGATCTTCATCCACTTTCATGTCTGAACGGACCCCCTAAAGGCCTGGTCCCATGCCGTATCGGCTCACCTACCGTCCTAGGCCAATTCCCCGTAAGACTTTGGACAACACTTCGAGTCAGGTCCTATGTTTCGAACACGGTCAGCAGTCAACCCTCATTTTTTTGTCCCCATTTTAGGCTAATTCGATATGGATGTGGTGTTTCAAACACTGTCAACATTTATCCTTCATGACCATGCCACCCTCACCATGTTCCGAATGTTGGTCATGTGATTCACACTTTTCATCCCCCTTTGTTCGGATCGATTCCAATGCCCCTTGGCATTATCCCTCCTCTGCACTAGTACAAAGGCGAAGGCCTCAAGACACCAGTGGATTGGGATGACCACATGTCCATACATGAAGAAGACAACATGGGAAGCTTCCTTGCGTAAGCCCCATCCACCATTGGCGCTCCATAGCGTCACCCAAGCAACTTCCTTGCGTAAGCCCCATCCACCATTGTCGCTTCATAACGGCACCCGAGAAGCTTCCTTGCGTAAGCCCCATGCACCATTGCTGCTTTATAGTGGCACCCAGGTAACTTCCTTGCATAATCCCCATCCACCATTGTCGCTCCATAGTGGCACCCAGACAGCTTCATTATGTAAGCCCCATGCACCATTTCCGCTTCATAGTGGCACCCGGGCAGCTTCCTTGCATAAGCCCCATGCACCATTGACGCTCTATAGCGGCATCGGGGCAGCTTCCTTGCGTAAGCCCCATCCACCATTGTCGCTCCATAGCGGCACCCTAGCAGCTTCCTTGTGTAAGCCCCGTTCACCATTGCCGCTCTATAGCGACACCCGGGCAGCATCCTCACGTAAGCCCCATCCACCATTGCCACTCCATAGCGGCACATGGGTACCTTCCTTGCATAAGCCCCATTCACCATTACCACTCCATAGAGGCACCTGGGAAGATTCCTCGCGTAAGCCCCATTCACTATTATTGCTCCGTAGCGGCACTCGGGCAGCTTCCTTAGGTAATTCTCATTCATCATTGCCGCTCCATAGCGGCACCCGGAAAGATTCCTTGAGTAAGCCCCATCCACCATTGTCGCTCCATAGCGGCACCCAGGAATCTTCCTTGAGTAATCCTCATCCACCATTGCCACTCCATAGAGGTACCTGGGCAGCTTCCTTGCGTAAGCCCCATCCACCATTTTCGCTTCATAGCGGCACCCGGCCAGCTTCCTTGTGTAATCTCCATGCACCATTGCCGCTTCATAGTGGCACCCGGGAAACTTCCTTGAATAAGCCCCATGTACCATTGTCACTCCATATCATCACTTGGGTAGCTTCTTTGCATAAGCCCCAACTACCATTTCCGCTCTATAGCGACACCCGGGCAGCTTCCTTGTGTAAGCCCCGTCCACCATTGCCGCTCCATAGCGGAATTCAGGCAGCTTCCTTGCGTAAGCCCCATCCATCATTGTCGCTCAATAGCGGCACCCGGGCAGCTTCCTTGTGTAAGCCCCATGCACCATTGCCGCTTCATAGTGGCAACCAAGCGACCACCCTGGTGTAAGCCCCTATCCTTTCTTGAAGGAGGTAGTGTTGTTTCTCCTCCTTTCTTTTCTGGTGCCCAAGGCCAGCAAAGGGCATGATGGGGAACGGTGCTCCTCCTCTCTTCTGTGTCGAATCCCTCTACCATTGGGCTTTGTCTCCACTAGGCCTCCATCCTGGAGTAAGTCCCAACCTCTTCGGGCTTTTAACCATGTATAAGCCCATGTTTCCTCTTTGGGTTGCGATCACTTGTAAGCCCCACTCCATTTCCCACGGACGCACCTTTCACGACATGATTGTCAGGTCTTTGTTGTCTCTTGTTTCTCACACTGAGCATGACTCACGTGGGCTTAGAGCAAGCATCAACCATGAAATCCTCTCTGGGCAGCCTAGAGTGTAAGCCCCATGCTACCTAAACTACGAGGTATTTAATCTTTGCTAAGGCATGGTATGTAGGAAGCCTCCACGAGGTTCAATACCACCACCCATTGGTCGCTCTGACCCCCTTCACATCGGTTCACCAACACCCTGGGCAGCCTAGAGTGTAAGCTCCATTCCACCTGAACTATGAGGTCTTTGATCCTTGCTAAGGCAAGGTATGTAGGAAACCTCCACGAGGTTAAATCACACCACCCATTGGTCGCTCTGACCCCCTTCACGTTGGTTCACCAACACCCTAGGAATCCTAGAGTGTAAGCCCCATACCACCTGAACTATGATGTCTTTGATCCTTTCCAAGGCAAGGTACGTAGGAAGCCTCCATGAGGTTCAAGCCCACCACCCCAGTCGTTCCGACCATCTTCACGTCGGTTCACCAACACCTTGGGTATCCTAGAGTGTAAGCCCCAAAAACCATCTTGAACTACGTGGTCTTTAATCCTTTCCAAGGTGAGGTACGTAGGAAGCCTCCCTGAGGTTCAATCCCACCATCTATTTGGGCCCCAGGTCCTCTTTCACGTCGGTTCACCCCCATCCTACATGACGTTAAACTGTGGACCTCAATCAGCAGTAGGTCGTTGTTCCCCCATTCAGTAGTAAGCCATTGTCAACCTCATTCAGCGGTAAGCTATTGAAGTCCCCAATCGATGATAAGTTGTTGTTGGATGAACTACACAGACTTTGATTCTCTGCCACAGGGATACGTAGGAAGCCTCTATGAGGTTCAATCCCAGCACCCATGTCTCATCTTGATCTATCCCTCGATCCCATGTGTTCTGAGAATATCATGCCCCAACCTGGAGGTTCCACTTCCTCTAGGTCCCATCCATGAGTCCATTATCATGGGCCACCTCCTCAAGTGTCCCATCATCCCACTGAACTATGTGGACTTTGATTCCCTGCCACGGGGATATGTAGGAAGTCTCTTCGAGGATCAAGACCAACACTATTGTCACCTTCACGACAGTCCCATCTCATTCCCCCTCCACTCCATTCAACTCTCCATCATCCATCTTGATTCTCACCTGGGCCGCCACATCCCGGTGGGATCATGTCATCCACCTCTTCGCTGCTCCTAGTAGTACTTGGGTCGCAATTCACACGTAATCCCCAGCATGTCTTCGGGTCATTGTCCTTTGTGTACACCCCGATTCATTACCCCTTTGAACTACATGGGTTTTGATCCCTATCGTCTAAACAGGGTACGTAGGAAACCTCCATGAGGTTCAATCCCAGTCAATGGTAAACCTTGATGTTCCCCCATTCTGGGGTGCACACTCCCTGATCTACCCTCAGTGGTGTCCAGATCAGCCTTCACAGTGTGACATCTTCCCTTTATGGTACACACCATCTTGGGTCTGCTCTTATCGAGTGTTTCGATCCATCCACCCGGTAAACCTTCCAGGTGTTCCCTCCTAGGGATGTACTAATTTGATCCATCTATATGGGACGTTATGATCACCCTCATTCTGTCTCTGTAAGATGTTAAACTCGTGGCCTACCTCATGATAAACAAGAGATGCCTCAGGAAAACCTCGGAAGACACGCCTTTGGCGTAACCATCTCTACTAGACGTTAAACTTGCAGCATGCCCTATGTTAAACATGGGAAGCTCAGGAAAACCTAAAATACATGCCCATGGCATATGACTCCCCACATTCGACGTGGGATGCCTCGGGTTCTTCACCCTGGAGATGCCCTCTTATGAGGAAGAATACAATTTCCCCAATGTCCATGCATCCAGAGATTCCCCAACATACCTAATGTTGTCATCTACTCCGACCGAAGGTTTCTACCATGTCAAGACCCCATGGAATGTCCTGATGGAAGTAGTGTAATTAACCGGTGTCCACAAAGATATGGCACCAGGAACGAGATTCATGAACCACGACTTAATCTTTAAGGGAGGCCCGGACTAGGTGACGAGTTCCAAGGAGGAATCCACGGAAGAAAGAACCGACATCCCATCATCCCATTTCGATCAAGGAGCAGACGTCCCTGAATAAGTGATGGATGTCTCCCACCTTTGCAAAGAGGGAATGCGGGGCAACAGCTGCGCGTCCTCATAGATGAACGCACGCGCCCCGGAGAAAGCATCAGAAACAGCTACGATCAACAAGTTGAAGTGTGAAAGATATGGGTTAGAGATCTTCCAATCCTAACTGGGATTACACAGTATAGAGAATGATATTGACACTAGCACCTAGGTCCCACAAGGCTTTGAAAACTTTGTTCTCTACACGTTCAACATTGATGTAAGGGAATCTTGGGTCTTTCATCTTTGGTGGAAGGGTTCCTTGGATTGTTGTGCTAACATTTACTGCCAGAAAGACTTGGTTCTTATGTGAGAATTTCCTTTTAAATGTTCAGAGGTCCTTAAGTTATTTTGAGTATGCAGGAATTTTTTGAATGGAATCAAGGAGTGGAATTTTCAACTTGACTTGTGAGAATATTTCCCTCAATGTTTCACTCAATTCAGGCTTGGTTTTCCCCCTCATGCATTGAGGAAATGGTGCAGGTTGTGGGATTGTTTTTGGAAGAGTTTTTTCTTTCACATTGTTATCAGTTTTTTCAGTTTGATCATGTGGTTAATTTGAATTTTCATTAGATTTTGAATCTTCATGTGTTTTTTGGATTATTTTTTCAGGTTTTTCAATTGATTTCCCACTTCTTAAAAGTGTCACAACCTTTAGTTGTTCACGAGTTGTTTGAGTACAACTTGACACTCCCCTTAAAGTTGAGG
Source organism: Viscum album (assembly GCA_963277665.1). Lineage (NCBI taxonomy): Eukaryota > Viridiplantae > Streptophyta > Magnoliopsida > Santalales > Viscaceae > Viscum > Viscum album. Next base: position 1,947,165,482 of record OY728148.1, read on the forward strand.
ATGGTACCGCCTAAGTAGGCATGGGTGCCTTCCTGGTTTTATTGGTTTTTAGTTCATGTTTAAGGTATGAGACTTCTGAGTTCATTTTCTCCATTTGTTTACACCACTATTCAAGGATTGGTAGAGAGACAGATTGAGTAGTGGCTTGTGTTGGTTGGTTTATCCCAGGAGGATACTTTGGTTGTTGGATGGGTTGTTGGTAATGGACAGGAGGATGTTGGTATTGGACTGGTTATGGATGGAACTAGTTATGGTTTTGAAAATTTTGTAGAGGGTAGGGTTTTGGTCCTTGTGGCTGGCTACGTTGTTGGTTATCTTTCCAGCGGAAGCCTGGTTGGTCATTATACCTTGGGTTGAATGTGTTTTGGTATTTGGTATTTTTGTAATTTTAGGGAATTGACTTCAGCAGGTGTTCCTCCTAGAGTAAAATCCTTAATGAAAGGGATGGTTGGGCAGTTGTCATTCTTATGGTCATGTTTGTCACAAATTGTGCAAACAGGGTCAACAGTTTGAATTTCATGGACCTTCCTAAGATCAATCTCCTCGGCCTTCCTAGTGAGTGCAGCAAGTTTCACCCTAAGGATTTCCTCCTCCCTAGGTGTGTGAATTCCACCATATTTGGGTGGCTTCTCATAATAAGGTGATGTTCCCCGTGTTTGGTTTTGTTCGGCCAGTCCTTCTAGATACTCGTAAGAATCATTTGGGGCTTTGTTTTTGAAGGTCCCATTATATATCATGTCGATGAATTATTTGTTCCTCTGACCCAACCCTTTATATAAAATACTCACTTGTTCAAGAATAGAAAAACCATGGTGTGGAACCATGTTTAGAGTGTCTTTGAACCTCTCCCATGTTTTATAAAATGACTCTCCCTTTTTTCAAAAATGTTTTGGTTGTTCTTTTTAAGTTCAATTGTTTTTTGATGGGGGAAGTATTTTTTGTAGAATTCTCTTTGTAATTGGTCCCAGGAGTGGATTGATGTGGGTCTCAGATTGGTTACCAATTTTTTGCTTGATCCTTTAGTGAGAAATTAAAGAGCCTCATCTTAGCTGACTCAAGTTGATTTGGTGGGAACATGGTTTCAATAATGTCGTTGAACTCTTTGACATGAAGGTATGGCATTTCTGACTCCATCCCATGGAAGGTCGTAAGGTGGTTTAGAACATGAGGTTTGAAAACATAGTGGGCTTATCCTAGGGAATCATGCCTAATGTAAGAGGTTTCATTGGTCCAGGTATGTGTGAGGTAGTTATTCATGGTTTGATCAACTGCATTCCCCAAGTATGGGGCTGCCTCATTTGGATTTCCATTTTGGTTCCCAACCAAGTTTATGGGTTGGTTTATTTGAAGACCTTCCATTAAAATGGGATTAATTTTTGACTTTGGAGTATTATGAATATTAGGATCTAATGGAAAGAGTTCCTTTGGTGTACTTTACTCCCCAACCCCAGGACTATCCGCCCTAATAAGACGGTTTTATTAGTCATGAGTGTAGGCGGACATGCGCGAAAAGAAAAAAAACGAGAAATGGAAATGCTAAGAGAATTTGGATGAGAATAGAATAAATGGGGGAGAATAGAATTGGTGTTTATATGAATTACTTGGGTCCCCAGAAATGGCGCCAAAATTTGGTCTTGCCCAAATTTACCCAAGTTTTTAGGGTTAAGCGATCAAATGTAGAGTAGCTTGGGTTGTCGATTCCTCATAGACCTAAGAAGAAACCTATAGACACGCACATCATATGGATTGTTTTTGGCTATGAAGTGGATAACTTGGGTTTTTTATATGTTTTTAAGTAAACTCTAAGAGACTTAAGTTAATTCAAATTAAAATAATGAGTTGATCCTAGGTTATCACTTGGGGTGGATTGGATGAATTCATTTTTTAAAAAATTTCAATTTCATTAACTCAAGCAGGATTAATTTAATGAATTCAAACTAAAATCATCACTTACTGGTTAAACACATTCACAAACATATGTTAATCACTTATACACTTTTAGGATCATTTTCATGAGCACTCTAAGGTAAAGGATCTTATTATACCATAAAAGTGGGGCTATAAAATTCAATAAGGAATAGGAAGAGATAAATCCTTGAATAAAAGAATTAGCTTTGGACACTGTTGAATGAAATGTTTCCCATGATGTCCTCTATATTCAGTTCAATTTTCAGAATTATTGGGTTTGAATATTGGCCGCTACATTAGTTTTATTGAGCTGTTGTCCGGTTTATTTCACCCAGAATGTTGTTTGTTCAAAGCCAACTTTGGTGGTCTTCCGATATGAATCTTCAAGTACTCCAAAAGTATGAATTGTTAACAATGTAATTATAAACCTTAAAATTAAATATGAAAATGAAATCAAGATCATTGGGTACTTTAAATTATTTTAAAAAATGTACCATGTAATAGTGCATTTTAAGAAGGAATTAAAATTATAATATGAAATAATGTTCAAAGTGTAAAATGCACTAAAATGGTGTTTATGAATAATAAATCACATAAATATTATATATATTAACAATGAATATTATCCTCATTCTATGGTTAATCAGCTACTAAGGCCTTCAATATCACATGGTTTGGCATTTGGATAAAGATTGAGTTTTGGAAAAAAAATGTTTGTTCCAAAATGAAGATAGTTTGATAAAACTGTATCCAAAAATAGTTTTTTATGGATTCACAGAGAGTTGTGAAGTTTATCACAAATTCCTTATATATTTTATTATAAATGGGAGATTTATTCTCGCTCAAATTTACCCAAGAGATGAAGGTAGAATGGTCTTTGTAGTTTAGCTTGGGTTATCGAATCCTCAGAGACCTAAGAAGTAACCTATGGACACGTACATTCTATGGACTGATTTTGGATATTAAGTGGCCAACTTTGGGTTGATTTTATATGGGTTTAAAGGATAACTAACAAATTTAAGTGAATTCAATTTAAAATAATGAGTTGATCCTAGGTTATCGCTCGGGGTGGATTGGACGTATTTCCTTTTCAATGATTTCAATTTCTTATATTTGAGATGGGTTCATTTAAGGAGATAAAACAACATCATCACTTACTGGTTTAATTCCTAAACACTTTAATACTAATCACCTATACACTTTAAGGATCAATGTTTTGAGCACTTCAAGGTAAAGGTTCGTATTAGCACTTGAAGTGTGTGGCCTTAAATTCAACAAGGATGATGGAGTTTAAAAATCATCAAATAAAAATCTCAATTAAAGAAGTGATTATACATTAATGGGGTGATAAATAACATCCAATACATCCCCTTGATACTTCCTTGGATCAACCCATAAGTTGGTTATCCCTCCATTGATCCCATGGTTTCAATGGAAGCGGAAAGTAGATTCATGAGAGAGGAAATGGAGAAGTAAAGAAAACAACAAAAATAAAATGATCACTCCACCGTTGTGTGAATAATTTCACAAGATTTGGTGTGAATAAATTCACACCTTGAGGCAACGGTATCAAAGTGAAATGTATAACAGTATAATAAGAGGAGAAGAATAACTTTTATTAAGAAACTAAAGTGAATTGAACAACTTACAAGTGAAAGACAAATTTGAGACAACAAAATCGCAGCATAACATTACAATTGAACCAAGCACCAAAGATTCCCAAAATCCTCCAACACCACTGCCTTAAATAGGAATTTTTGAGCTCTTGGGTCTAGCCTCCAATAGTCCAAGTCTTCTCAATTAATTGTGGTAGGCCATAGGTGGGTGGAAAGTAAGGGAGAGTTTATTTTTCCACCCTTGACCCGAGGTGGCAGCCAGCTTTCCTTCACCAAACAAAAGCGCTTGTAAGACCTTCTAGATGGCATAATCATAGTGGTCCATAGAATAAGTAAATGGAACCTCTTATGTATTATAACCTCCTGTAACATTTGGGGCTATTTGGAGTTGTGTATTCCGAGATATGATCAAATTAGTGGGATGTTTTTCTGGGCCGCAGAATCTGGCCCAGAATTTTACCTCTAACTTGGCACGCATTAATGGAAACAATGGATGCCGAATTAGCATTGTATCTTGAAGAGTGATTTGTTCCTATACATGTCTTATAGCATACCACGAAATTTGGGATTAATTGGGCCTGTATGTTGGGCCCCACAGTCTCATCAGTGGTCTGGTGTCCAATCTGCCTTCTCCAGAATTGCTTCCTTTCATTGCCAAATATCTCCATCATCCTCCATGAATTCTCCATTGATCCCTGAATCAAACATGTTCATATTTAAGTGTAGATCAATTTCCAAAAATATCAAATTAAAATATGTATAATTAGATTCCTTAAAATCATATGAATCATTGGGTACTTTAAATGATGTTCAAAAATGTACCACATAATAGTGCATTTTAAGAAGGTATTACAATCATAATGTGAAATGATGTTCAAAGTGTAAAATGCACTAAAATGGTGTTTATGAATAATAAATAACATGAATATTATATATATTACCAATGAATATTAGCCTCATTTAGTGGCTAATCAGAGATTATTGGGTGTGAACTAAAATAATATGTATATGATACATATAAATTGCACACATCATAATATAGGCCAAGTGCATGCATCTACAACCTCACAGGTTGAGTGCATGCATTCAGTACCTCCTTCCCACACAATTTCTTTCAGTTACTAATCCATTATGAATGGATTAAATAGATTTTATATTTATTTAATATATTCAATGGCTAAATAAAAATGGTAATAAATGTATTTTAATACGTTGAATATAGTTGACACATTTTCATTAAATGGGATACGTTGAGGATGGCTATATAAAGCGATGTGATCCCTCCATCTATGGATAACTGATTTTATGAAAGCCTCCCATACATTCTATTCCTATCGAGACATAGTTTATCACTAGGTGAAGGTGTTATCACCCCTTCTACGTTTAGGGGTCCTCAAGAACATTATGGGATCCAAAGGTCGACATAACCCCCTCAGAGGTGGGTGGATTTCATCTGTTACTCCAATGATTGACATCAAGCGTACTCCATCAATGATTAAAGATGAATCTTGTTGATAACCATGTATGTTAATTTATGTTTGTTGTTTATATTACATGTTGATTTGCTAAGAATATATTGAAAAAATATGGGTTTACTTCTACTTCCAAGTTTATATGATAAACACCTAAAACCCATCATCATCCACAAACTAGCATCCCTGAGGAGGTATTTCTGTATGAAATTATAATTCCATTTAAATTATTTATTAACTATTTGTTTATCTATATTTTTTCAATACTACTGGGACTTTTGGAAATCCACATATTCAATAGAAGAAATATAATTGTTTTGGAATGAGTGGATAGATTATATAATGTCAAAAAAATTGCAGACATTAGGGAGAGGTGGATTCCTATCACGTTTTTTTCATATAGATTGTAAAGAGGTGGTTTATATACTACTTATTTAGTTAATTTTCTTATCATTGGTTGTCATTATTAATGAAATTATTTTAGTTCTATCCGATTAGAATCTTTTCATATGACCTGAAATATTGAATTTATTACAGAATTAAAAGAATAATGTTTGTATAAAATGGGTACACCAATTGTGTGTTTTCAATTTAAAAGTTACATTTTAGTTCAAAAATGTGTGTCACATAGTCAAACCTGAGAAAACATACTCAAATTGTCATGATGTTTTAGGACAATGCTTGGTTATTCATTCATGACATGTAGGAATTAACCGGACATAAATCTAATACATGGTGTGCGCCTTTGTGATTGAAAGTGTGTGTTTCTAGTTTAAAAGTAGCATTTCAAATCGAAATATGCATCATATACTTAAAACTAAGTAAATGCGCTCATATTGTCTTCATACTTTAGAAAAATGATTTATAATTCATTTTTGATATATAGAAATTAACAACACATCAATCTGATGTGTTGTGTGGACAATATGACTGAAAGTGTGTGTTTTCATTTAAAAGTGGAATTTCATTTCAAAACACGCATCACATACTTAAAATAAGAAAATGTGCTCAAATTATCATTATAATTTATAACAATGATTTAGAATTCATTTGTGACGTGTATGAATCAACTACATGTCAATTTGACACACGGTGTGGATGATATGACTCAAAGTGTATATTTTTAGTTTAAAAATGATACTTTTGTTCAAAATATGTGTCACGTACTCAAAACTGAGAAAACTCACTTGGATTTTCATGATACTTTAGGAAAAAATTGATAATTCATTTGTGATGTGTATGAATTAACTTCATGTCAATCTGATACACTATGTGGCTGGTATAACTGAAAGTGCATATTTTAGTTTAAAAGTGACATTTTAGTTCAAAACAAGCATCACATACTCAAAACCAGGAAAACACACTCATATTTTCCTGATACTTTAGGAAAATTGTCTATGATTCATTTGTGATGTATAGGAATTAATAACACGTCAATGTGATATGTGGTGTGTCTGGTATGACTGGAAGTGCCGCTACTAGAAAAAAACATATACCAGCAAGTTGGAACCATTAGTATAGCCTATACCAACAGTTTGAGTGGTTGTTGGGTGATTTTTCGTCAGTATAGACCTATACCAATGGTTTGACCAAATTGTTGGTATAGGTCTTCTATTTAAAAAAAAATCCAATAGTGGGTATTAATCTCACAGCCTCTTGCTTATATTCACAAGACTTTACTATTATGCTACAACATTTTATATATTCATATATACAAATATATATGTATGTATGTATGTATGTATGTATGTGTATGTGTATGTGTATGTACAACCTCTTGGAGTGTTGTATTACTTTGTAATATGTTTTATTTATGTGTTATGTCATCCTTTTTATTTACGTATTATGTTTTATCATTTATGTTTGTTTTATATATTCTTAATTTATTTATTATTGTATCATATTTATGTTGTATTTATTTTCTTATAGTATTATTAAAATAATCATTTTTTTATTATAGGTACCCGCTTCTTCTTTTTCGAGGTTGGATTGATCCCTCGTGAAGGTATCCTGCGAGTTGGATTGTTTTTGAGTTGGTTGAAAATTGTAAATGTTTGTAATAAAATGTACATATCAATGTAATTGTAAGGTATTAAAATTTTTGTAATATAAATTTATTTATAATTGTAATTTATTGTAATGTAAATTTATTTGTAATTTTAATGTATTTGTATTGTTTACTCCTTGGGTGTTACAGGTGACAAATCCTTTTGTGACATTTTTAATGATAGTATATTTGTAACCATTTTCATCGATTTTATGTTTATTAGATAATATTTTAAATTTAAAGATACATATTTCTAAAATATATTTAATGTAAACATATTATTAAACATAAATCATGAAAAGTGTTGTTAACGACAATATAAGATGTTTGAATCAAGTGGGTTATCGTTGAAGAAGGTACTGGGATGTATAGTCTTTTAAAGATTATATTCAATAATCATAGAGATATAATTTCTTTGGCTGCCTTGGAGGGGGCCCTACACAATCTGTAGTCGATAATGAAAAAAAAATATGGTAAAGGGTTAGAGGATCAAATTCAATGAGCAGGAGTGGTTCTCATTATTTTATAAGGTCGAGGTCCGAACTTAATAAAATAACCAAACCCACAAACCAACTCATGGTTTTTGCCCATGGTTTCTGCCAAATGGGAGTGGTTCTCATTATTTTTTTAAGGTCAAGGGAAAAACTTAATAAAATAATACCCTTATTTATGTGGAGGTGATCATACTCTTAAGGAAATGGTTTTAAAACCTTAAAATATATTAATGGTTTTCGAAGATTCATAAGACCTTTATAAAATTAATCAAATAAAGATAAAATCACATTATTTTAAATGTAAAACACAAATTTGGTCATCGATACACTTTATAGTATTTATTATATCACTTTTGGGTCATTATGATGTCATAATACACAAAGTATATTTATATGATATTTAATTTTTACCTGAAAATTCGACTGTCTCGAAAAATAATGAAAAATTTAGTGTTGGATAATTTTGACGTTCTGATTCCAAAAATAATATTCATTTTATCTAAATAATTTATTAAATATTCAAATGTTCACTTTTAAAATAAAATCGACATTTATTAAAAAATGCCGAGTCTTTTCACAATAACAGTTTTCGAATGCTTATAAAAATTACTTTTGACTTAAATTATATTTCATAAATATTATTTAATAATAAAAAATTATTTATTTCAAAAAACCCATTAATTCATCAAAATAAGTTCCTTAATTGAATTTAAATATTGCCCAAAAATACTATTCATGTTTTATAGTATCAAAATAGAAATCATTTATAAAGTAATAATAATATGATGAAAATATACTCATTATTCTGTACATAATCATATTGTTAGGGTCTTGATGCATATCCCTTTAATACACCTGCAAACATCTTAAGGTTAAGGTGTGTGGCGGTGAGACTTTCATGGGGTGGTTCGGCGAACATGGTTTGGGTCGTGATCTCGATAAGCTTGAACTTCTCTCATAAGCGATTTTGCTCGTGCTTAAGTTGTTGGATCTCAGTTTGGGATTGGTCAAGGGCAAAGCTCAGAGATGTTATCTCCCTCGTTTGCTATGATAAATGGGTTTCATAGGGTATGATCTTACTGGTTGATGTCATCACTTCCTTTTTCCATGACAATTGGATTTGTTAGAACTCCATATTTATACTAATCAAGTGATTGCTATTCAATGACTATATTATCAATGTTAATGATTCTTAACGGTCAATTAAATCTGATAAGATATAATAAAACCAAAGAAGTGCATGTATTTTCTATAACCATATTACAAAATAAGGCATTTAAATAAATTGCATGGGGAATTTTATTTATAACAATTTGGGTCGTTACATTACCACTATGCAACAACATTTTATATGCTCATATATACAAATATATATATGTATGTATGTGTGTATAAAAAAATATGTATGTTGAATTATTTATTATTATTGTTATTTTTATGCATAAATTAGGGCACCACCTATACCAACGGTTTGGGAAAACCGTTGGTTTAGGTGGCTAGAATCAATACATATACCAAAGGTTTATAGGTGGCCATATACCATACCATTTGGTGGCCATATACCATACCATTACCAACAAGTTGACCAAACTGTTGGTATAAGTGGCCAGAAACAATACTTATATGCCAATGATTGGGTCAAACCATTGGTATAGGTGCCACATATCATACCTATACCAACACTTTTCCCAAATTGTTGGTGTAGAGTGCATATATAAGTGGTTTTTCAAATTGTTGGTATAGCTCATATTTCCAATAGTGTGTGTGTTTTCATTTTAAAGTGACAATTTAGTTCAAAACACATGTCAATACTCAAAATAAAGCAAGCATACTCAAATTTTCCAGATATTTTTGGTCAATGATCGGTTATTCATTTACGACATGTATGAATTAATCACACGTCAATCTGACATGCAGTGTGATCGATATAACTGAAAGTTACACGCTTCACGTAGTCAAAACAATGAAAACATGTTCAGATTGTCATGATACTTTAGGGACATGTTGTAATTAACCGCACGTCAATCTGACACGCTGTGTGATCGGTATGGTTGAAATTGTGTCACATACATAAAACGGATCAAGCATGCTTGGAGTGTTGTGTTACTTTGTTATATGTCTTATTTATGTATTAGGTTATCCTTTTACGTATAATGTTTTATCATTTATGTTTGTTTTATATATTTTTAATTTATGTATTATTGTATCATATTTATATTGTATTTATTTCTTTATAGTATTATTAAAATAAGCAATGTTTTTTATTATAGGTACACGCTTCTTTTTCGAGGTTGGATTGATCCTTGGTGAAGGTCTCCTACGAGTTGGATTGTTTTTGAGTTGGTTGAAAATTGCAAATGTTTGTAATAAACTGTTCATGTCAATGTAATTGTAATGTATTGAAATGTTTGTAATATAAATTTATTTATAATTGTAATTTATTGTAATGTAAATTTATTTGTGATTTTAATGTATTTGTATTGTTTACTCATTGGGTGTTGCATGTGACAAATCCTTTTGTGACATTTTTAATGATAGTATATTTGTAACAATTTTCATTGATCTTATGTTTATCAGATAATATTTTAAATTTTCAGATACATATTTCTAAAATATATTTAATGTAAAAATATTATTAAACATAAATCATGAGAAGTGCGGTCAATGGAGGTATATGATGTTTGAATCAAGTGGATTATGGTTGAAGAAGACACTATAATGTATGGTATTTTAAAGATTATATTCAATAATCATAGAGATATAATTTCTTTGGCTGCCTTGGAGGGGGCCTACACAATCTGTAGTCGATTATGAAAAAAATATGGTAAAGGGTTAAAGGTTCAAATTCAATGAATGGGGACGGAGCGTGACTGATGGGCGAATTGCATATGGCGGTGACGCTAAAGCAAACAGGTGGGTTCCCCATGGCCTGTCGCCCCATGGATGTAATTAATGATAATTTGGACGTGATTTAAATCCTGTCTGTTTTTTAATTATAATAAAAATGAATTACGGTTAAAAATAAAAAGTCAACAAAGAAATAAGTATTGGATTTAAATTTTGGAAAAAGAAATAAATCAAATACATATCACAGTGCAAAGCCCGATGGCAAATTTGGTCTCGCAATTTTAAATGAGGATGACTTTTTGAAGAAAGCACTCTCCCTATCGCCTGGCTGCCTTGATAATCTTTTTTTTTTTTTTTTTTTGTGTTTTATTAATAATGTTATGTTGCTCCAATTTTTTATTAAAATATTATAATAATAATTTATCCATTTAAAGGGAAAGGTTTTGTGTTACATTAAAATATTGTTATTTAATAATTATAAAAAATGATAATTTTAAGTTTTAAAGCTGTAAAACGGTCATTTTACTCTAGTTGAGGACCACACAAAAAAATCTCGAGGGTTTTGAGTGTTCTCGATTATGAGATTTACCCCCGGATTGAGTCCACATGGAAAAACAAGACCTGTGTGTACTCAGAAATAATATAATAAAAATATTATATTATTTTGTTGGGCACCCAATCGTTTTGAGGGAACGTATTTATATTTTGAATGAAGTCTTATATGGGCAATATGATAACTCAGTTTGATTCGAAACATGAACTTTACCTTACGTGCACCATAAGTTTTGTTCCCATCGGACCTCTAGTCGATGTATGATCGTGGACGGATATTCAAAAAAATCATGTTAATTAAATTAAATAATTTATTTATTTCATCTAATTAATGATTGATTGAATCTTCACTATGTCATTTCTCCAGGGTTCGTCGCATAATCCTAAAAATAGAGAGGGAGGAGAAGAGAGAACGTCATCACAGGTAGAATAATCGACAAACAAATGTGGGAATTCATGAATCGACAACCAGATTCAACGAAACACGTCATCAACAACGGAATTGTTAGGAATTGCCAATGACATCGTTGTGTACTTGTTATTCACAAACAATCGATCCAACGACAAGGTAGCCTTTGTTATTTATGGTTTAACCCTGTTATCATTGTGATCATGGATTAATTTCTCTAGAATTGAATCCATAAAAACATTGGAATGTCCATGTTAATTTATGATTTTTTATTTGGATTTATGAACTTCATAATTATCGTCCGTGGAACGATTATCTAACCCCGCTTCTATGTTTTAAATCCCACGATTGATGGCCAAAACACATACAACCATCATGGATCATCCATTTTGGTGTTCCCTTTGTTCTTCACGTTCATCATTGATATTCAATTATTGGTCGACAATTCAACAAATAGTGGTCCGATCACTACTACAAACACAAGCGTTTAACGTTAGAAAAAAGCACTGACAAATTTAACCATTTATCAGTGCTTTCTTTTTAATGTTGATAAAAGATACCTTTATTAGCACTGATAAAAATTACCCTTTATCACCGCTTTATTTTTAGCATTGATAAATGATACCTTCTATTAGCGCTATATTTTTAGCGCTGATAAAGGTTCGAATAAATAAAATGAAATAATTAAAAAAAATGAGTTTATTAAAAAATATATTACAAATTTTATTAATTAAATAATTATTGATAAATATGAATAAATTGATTATACTATATATAAATTATAAATACTAATAAATAATATTTATTCAATATATAGATACATGCAAAATGAAAATTAAACAAATTAAAATTAAAAATAAGTAAATTGAGAAAAATATTAAACATTTTATTAATTAGTTGATTATTGATAATGTTAATAAATAACATATATTAAATATACAGATATATATTAACGTATATAAATATGATTTATATATTACAAAATATTTATGCGCTTTACATTAAATAGTCATATATTTAGTGAATAATGGTTTATAATTAAAAATTAATATGAATTAAAAATAATGACTTATTGCATAGAGTAATGGACATATAATTGAACGTGGTTTGATTTTTCAATTTAATATAGATTAAATGTTTGTTATATTGATTTCACATATACATAATTAATGCATTTTTATATAAAATGTGCACACACAAAACTTATCCATTTTTGCAATATTGTTAATGTACTTATTTTTAATTTATTCAATTTCACTCATTTTTAACATGCATGCACTTAAAATTAGATATTCATTAATAATGTTAAAAAAATATTTGTCAAAAAATATTTATAAATAAATATATTTACAAATAATTATATTTATAAATGTACATATTGTATTTATAAAATTATATATTTATAATTATAAATAAATAAATATTTTTTCCTACAATTATTTATATAATTATAAATAAATAATTATATATATTCAAATAATTATTAAATTTATAATACATTTACTTAAATAATGCATATATTTACGATATTTATATTTATATATATATATTAAATATATATATATAATTATATAAATATTATTTTTTAAAAATAATTATACAATTATAAATAAATAATTTTATATTTAAATAATTATAAAATTATAATGATTATATTTAAATAAGGAATATATTTACTATGTTTATATTTATAGATATTTATTTAATATATATATATATATATACAAAAAAAATTTTATTTATAATTATAATTATAAATCCTTTATCAGCGTTTTTTTAGCGCTGATAAACAAACTCTTTATCGACCATTTTTTTAAAGCGCTTATAAAAGTGTCCCGATCTATTTAAAAAAACCTTACTAGTTAAGAACCTGTCACGATATCAGATGTTTTTTTTGTGGAAGCCACCTACTATTGGTGCTCCTCTTCATTGAGTCGAAGCTCGAATCACACAAACCCACTCGAATCACAAAAACCCATTGCCTCCAGTTGCTTGAACATCGTCCGGTATCTGGTGTTCGCTTGCAGTTAGGGTTTCCGAAGTAAACATTGAGAATTGGATCAGAGGGTCTCAAATTTTCTTCAACCTAGCGAGGTAGGCCCGTGTTTTCCTTTGTAGGTTCCGATTTTCTTTATGTATTTGTCATTTCATTTTTGATATCTTCTTCGACGATGTCATCGGTTATTTGTGCTCCAGTTGTTGTATACTGTTTTGCTTTTGTTTATGATCTATTGTTTGCTTGACTACTGATTTGGATATCATATTTATAGCGACTCTAGCCTTTTACATATAAGATTACATGATTTTAAGCATAATTATACATCAGAGTACAAGCCAAGTATTGTGAAGTATAGTGTCTTTGAAAACTAGGTACATAAAACATAAAACATGGGGCTAAAAAAAGACTTCTTTATTTAATCTCCATAATGAGCTCCTAACTTCCATTGTGCTCATACATCTGCATAGGATATCCAGAGGAAACACATGAACACAGAGATGAGCTTAAAAGCCCAGTAAGGGAATGGACATAAGAATAAAGCTTAATCACATGAGTGAGGAGGCATGGCATAATGATATAAAAAACATGGAATATATGGAATCATAACATATAAACATGTGATCATATAAATGTGGTAGCAACATAACACATGACTTTAGTACGAAGGCTAACCGCCAAGATCGTTTCCCATAGTAGCACAAACTAAGACTAACCACCAAGACCGTTGCACATAACATCTCACGAGACTTAACTTTACCCAATGCATTGGATCACTATCTGAGCGCACCCATATTAACATTTTCATGAATATGCTTGCCACATAAATAATAATACATAATCAACCACAAATAAACATAAAGGCACCCATGGAAAGAAGTGAGTATCACAATCATGTCATAAAACACAATAAATGGAAGTATCATAAAAGTGTCCATGAAAGAAAGGAACAAAAATATACAAGGACATTCATAAGGTAAATTAGCCATGTATCATGGTGAGTGATGTCAAACATAAGTGACAACATGTAAGAAATGTATTTATGAAACTCTAGCATTAAAGCATTTTTGAGCAGTTTTAAGGAAAATACTATAGAGCCTTTAAAAATAAAAAAGGGAACCAATCATTTATACAAAACCAGAAGTGAATTAGGAAGTTTTTCACAATAAAATAACTAATTTTATAAATACAATGGTGGCTTAATACCGAAGATAGAGTGTACCTGAAAATGGGTAAGAATTCAGGATGTTCCCTTAAAATAGGTTTGTTTATCAGAAAGAATTAAGGAGAGAATCACTTAAAAACATATATATCCCTGATAGAGAATGAGTGATGGATATTGTAACATGAATTTGGAGCATATAAATAGTATGTAGAAGTTGTACATAAAAATAAAGGACAACTTCATTTGGGTAAAAAGAACTTTGGAGCAACCCGAAGGAATAAAAGTGGTTCGGGTAGAATCCCTTACGGAATATCAGCATGGTATCAGGTGTACTTAAGAGGTCATAACGAGAGAGAAAAGGATTTCTCATATTTTATAAATCATGAGGTAAGTATAGGGAAGGTGAGAAATCATACCCCAACATTAGGAATTATATGTAAAAGAGCATAACATAGAGTACATTCCTAAATAAAAGTGAAACAGAGAGGATCCCTTACCTTAAGTCCGATGGTATTCTCCACTTGATATTAAAGATCAAAATAATAAAATTAGGTTCATTAATTAATAATTCAAGAACCTCTTATATATGTGAAATATTTATTATAACATTTTTAAGTTCATTCAATACCTTTTTGATTGGTTATAAGGTTCAATTTCATTGTTCGGGCCCGTTTGCTTCCTTGGTTTATATGGTCGGTTCACTTGTATTCATGTTCGGAGAATCATGTAAAATGGGGATGGTTTTCCAGAATTGGAGTTTTATGTTATTAGTGAAAATACAGGAGGTTACATGATTGTAAATTCCCTTTGGTTACTTGGCATGAAGATGAATCATTATATAAATTATTTAATGATTACCATTTGGGTTAATTGGCAGTTTTTGACCACAAGGAACAAGTTTTGTTTTCTAAATCAAAACTTTTTGTACAAAAGAATTCCAGAGTCATGTATGAGACATAATACATAAATTATGTTCTGATTCAACCATTAAAATGGTTTCATGACCATAATTAAAGACGGTAACAAAAATTGAAAACACATCGTCCTTGAATGTGGTAAATTAGCACATCTCAGATGGTGTTTTTATTTTTAGTATTAAAGAAAGGGAAATGTGAGATGATGAAGAATTATTACTTTATCATGATAACATTCCAGTACATGTATGGTACTGGAGTCATCACAACATTTGGGTGAATGGAGGTGAGTAGAGAAAAATAAACGAAATGAACTTGAAAACAAAACAAAAGTTGAGAGATCCCTTATGAAAATTCGGCAGCCTAATGACGTCGCTTAAGATTTCATAAAATTAATTGATGAGAGAAAAATTAAATCTCATAATATGAAAATAAACAGGATATTAATAGGGATACATAATGTCAAACCCCAACACATGAGAATGGAAATTCAAAGAGATAACATAAAAGAAGTGTTGACTAAAAGAAGAGGGTGAAAGATTCCCTTACCTTATAGAGTAACTCCTATAACATGAAGGTTGAGACTTTGGGAGATTAAGGATACCTTGGGAGGACTCCTAGGGAAGCACATGAACCTCATCCCAATTGGTGAGGTATCCTTAAGTACATCCACAAGACCTAGGTTCAAAACCAGGTAGAGACATATTTTTGGGTATTGTAGCAGTATTGTAGTAGAACTGTACACTGTGCGGGTACTATAGTAGAATTGTACACTATACAGGTACTGTAGAGGTACTGTACACTGTGCGGGTACTGTAGCAGGCACTGTAGTAGTTACGGTAGCAGTTACTGTTCGGTACTGTAGCAGCTAGAACTATTCACCTTGGGCCACCGGTTTGGGCTTGGAGTCCTTAAGGCTTTCGGGCCACCCAGGCCTTCGGGTCAGTAGGGATTTCGAGCCACCTTTAAGGCCTTCAGGCCACCTTAAGGCCTTCGGGCCACATGGAGTTTCCCTAGACACACTACAATAAATGAGCAACCCTAGAAGAGGATTTAGAGCAGGTGCACTCACTAGAGAAGAGCCAAATGGATTTATCATAATGAGAGGGTATGACTATGCCATCGAGACCAGCCTGTGCTTGCACGGGAAGCCTAGCCAGACGACCATGCGAAAGTAGAGAGCTACTATCATGATGCAGATGCTGGGGAGGAGCAATTCCTTGTAGATAGTCTAGTTGAATTTCCTAAGACCTTCAGATCGTGTAATCTCCTAAGCCTACAGGCCATGTAATCTCTGAGCCTACGGGCCTTGTAAGGGTTCCCCCTCATCCCTTGAAAGGGGATTATAAAAAAATCAATAAAAATGAAGGACTTCGGGCCATTCGGGCCTAGGGAAGTAAAACCACCAGATCTTTGAGGATGAGGGATTTGGAATGAAGGAAAACAAATGGATGAGTGAGTATTTATAGTAAAAGAGATATAATTTTTTATTAATTTTAAAAGACACATCATTAGTGTTTTTTGTAAAACCCTGGGATTGCCCATGGTATTTTCCCATGGTATTAGCCACTTGGGAAACCTAATATCTTATCTAACTATACACAAGTTGACCAGAATTTTTATTAATTATTACATCATTATGATGTCATCAAATATACCGAAAACTCAAAACTGTATTTTTACTATTCACGACAAATTCAAGTATTTTAAAAAAATTAAAAAAATTCACCCTAACCATTTTTCAACATGTAGAATTCAAAAATTAACTCCATTTTTTGAAAATAATTTTATAAATAATTTTAATTTAATTTTAAATAAACTCATAATTTATTAAACAAAATCAAAAATAAAACTATAACTTGTTTTATAACACCTTGAAAAATTAATCAAGGTCCCATAAAATTATCTTATAACCATAAGACAATAAAGTAAAAATCTATGATTAAGTTTTATGAATATACATTTCCATTTTAAATTATTAAATTAAACATAAAATTGTAAATAAAATATTTTTGACGTACAAAAATACCAATTCTTATACTATGATTGTTTTTTTCACTTTTAAGATGTCTAAATTGTATTTGTACATTCATGGGTGAAGTTTTTATTTTTTTTGGTCGATTTTCTATTCATTACTATTCATTACTATTCATAAATGTATGCTATTATTCATAAGGGTATGTTACTATTCATCAAAAATTATTTTTGACTTATGAGACTCCAAATCACTTACCGATCACCATTGTAGATGACCATTTTTCGAAATTAAAAACAAACACGTGAAAAACCTATGTTTAAAGGTCACATAGTACTTAGTAGTTCATTGTGTTGTGACTCCAAGTTATTATATGACATAATTTATAGAAGAAATTCCATTGAAAACTTGAGGTCGTTACATTCTTCCCCCCTTATGAAATTTCTCCCTCGAAATTCCATTTTACATTCTAGGCCATAAACAGGTGTGGGTACTTTTCCTTCATTCCTTCCTCTAGTTCCCATGTTGCCTCTTTTAACTTATGGTTCTGCCATAGTACCTTGACCAGGTGAGTAGTCTCGTTACATAGAACTTTATCTCTATGATCCAAGATATTCACTGGCTTCTCCTCATATGAAAGGTCATCCTCCAACTATACCATTTCTGAAGAGAGTACATGTGAAGAGTCTGGTATGTACTTCCTTAAGATGGATACATGAAAGACATCATGTACTTTGGAAATGGTAGGTGGAAGTGCTAGTTGATAGGCCACAGCTCCGAATTGATCAAGGATCTCGAAGGGGCCAATATACCTGGGACTTAAATTCTCTTTCTTTCCAAACCTCATGAACTTCTTCCATGGAGATATGCGTAGAAATACCATGTCTCCCACTTTGAACTAAAGGTCTCGTTGACGATTGTCTGCATAACTCTTCCGTCGACTTTGGGCTTCCTTGATATACTGCTGAATGATTTTCACATTCTCCACCATTTCTTCGACCATTTCAGGTCCTAGCAGCTTACACCCACCAAATTCATCCCAACACGCTGATGTTCTACACCTTTTCCCATAAAGGGCTTCATATGGTTTCATTCGGATGCTCAAGTGAAAACTATTATTGTAGGAGAATTCAACCAGTGGAAGATGTTGGTCCCATCCTCCTTTGAAGTCCATAGAACATGCTCTCAAAATATCTTGCAGTGTCTAAATAGTTCGCTCATATTGGCCATCAGTTTGAGGATGATAGGCCGTACTGAAGTTCAGTTCAGTGATTAGAGCATGTTGAATACTTTTCCATAACTTCGAGGTGACTCTCACATCATGATCAGATACAATAGATAGTGGTACTCCATGAAACCTTACCACTTCTTTGATATATATCCGTGCAAGTTGATCCAATGAGAAGTCCTCTCGAATCACAATAAAGTGAGCTATCTCCATAAGACGATCCACAACAACTCATATAGCATTGTTTCCTCTGAATGTCCTTGGAAGTCGAGTGAAAAAGTCCATGGTGATGTTCTTCCACTTCCATGTTGGTATGGGTAGTGGTTGCATCATCCCCTTAGACTTATGTATTTCATCCTTCATTTGTTGACATACCAGGCAATTGGATGTATATTCAGGAATCTCCCTTTTCATATTGTCCCACCAGAAGTTCTCTCAAAGATCTCGATACATCTTTGTGCTCCCTGGGTATATAGAGAAGTTTGAGCTATGTGCGTCATTCAAAATCTCATTCTTTATCTCTGGATCGGATGGTGCACATAATTGTGACCCAAATCTTACAACTCCTTCCCCATTAATCATTAACTCATAGGATTTTCCACTTCTGATAGCTTCCACCCTTTTCAGAAGTTCATCATAATCCCTGATGATCTCTATCCATCTTTTCTGGTGCATATTAAGCTCTTTTTGTGTGAATATATATTTGAGATTCTTGTGATCAGTATATATCTCACACTTCTCCCCATAGAGATAATGCCGCCAAATTTTCAACGCAAAGATCACAACCGCCAACTCCAGATCATACGTGAGATAGTTTTGATCATGGATTTTTAGCTCCTTGAGGCATAGGCTATCACTTTATCATTTTTCATTATCACACAAACTAATCCATTCTTAGAAGCATCACTATACACCACAAAAAGTTCTCCACTTGTTGGGAGTGTGAGTACTGGCACAGTGATTAGCCTCTTTTTCAACTCCTTAAAACAGTCTTCACATTCATGAGTCCAGATGAACTTTACTCCCTTTCGTGTCAGTTTGGTCATTGTGTTTAAAAATTATGAAAAGTTCTTCAAAAATCACCGATAATGAAGTTTCCAGTCAAGATCTAAGTACCACTGAGAGGGGAAGGGGGTGAATCATTTATATCGTTTTCTTTTTTATGTTTCCTTCTTTTTGAAACAACCTTATTCTCCTGTAAAAGAGTTTCTTCCCTGCTGAACACACACAACCACATGAACACAAGATTTACAAGGTTCACTACTCAATAAAATTAGCTACGTCCTTGGTATGTTACAAAAATAATCCAATACCACACAATCCACTAGAAAACAGTCCTTTGATGTGGAATACAACGAGTAGGATATACACTTACACTCATATATCACTTGGAAAACAATCATTATGTTTTTGTGCACCCTCTTAGAACAAATAGGAAATTACAGTATTTTAGTGCTTCTTTAAAATTGAAAAAGTGTATTCTTTGAAGTATAAATATTCACTTTCTTACCCAAAAGCTAGCAAGAACTATCTTACACACAATTTAATACGTGTAAAGAACCCAAATCTTTTTCACACCCTTTTAGGTGTCTTGCACACAACTTTTATGCCATGTGCACAAGATTTGACTTTTGTCGCAAAATACCTCTTGAAAGCAACTTCAATCTTGCACGCAACTCTCTTCTTGCATGAAAATATATTTCTTTCACGTACTCCCCTTTAATTAAAATTATTTCACACCTCAGAGCTCGAGATTTCTCTATGTGTTGAGCCTCTTAAATGTGAGGGGGTCACCTCTTATTTATAGACCCCGTCGACCCCTATGTGAAAAAACCCCAATGTGTCATGCAAGATCCTGACGTGTTGCGCAAAACCCCATTTGACGTCGCATTGGGTGCGTAAGTCTCTTTTGTACCAAACTCATCTTTATTTCACTTCTTGAATCTTTCGCACACTTCATGCCTTTTCCATTTTTCGAAGTTTGGACCTCGAATCATGCCTTGCGTGCAACATTCCAAACTACCTTTAATCTTGCGCGCAAAAATCAATATTTCACGCAAGCATATCTTTTGAAAGATTTTGATATTCGAATTATGGAACTCCACTTGAGTGCAACATACCAAGCCATATTCAAATATGTGCACATCATTCTTTACCAAAATCACATTTCTCCATCTCTCGATTTTCAGCCCCAAAAATTTGGCAAACACCAGGAAACGACACCACCTTAAAATCTTCTTCGACAAGAACACCAATGATGCTTCAATTTCATCTAGATTATTCAACAAACAACTGATTTCATCACAAAATTTATCTTCCATGATATATAGTATTTGATTCAACACCTTTAAAATCGTCATATTTTCAACATTAAGTACTGCAACTTCATTATCTTCCAGCAACATCATTCTTTCCAATCAAAAATGCATATGAATGGAATCACATTTACTTCCCCTTTCTTTAATAAGTCTTGCATCATAAGTTCTCCTAACATACGATATTTGTGAAATACAAATCAGCAAAGCATCGTTTGATTTTCAAGTCCTTTACAATGTGAATTGATTTATCTTCTTTGAAAACAAAAGACAACACTCTACAACAACAAACTCTTCTTACTTCCTTCACCATCCAACTTGGTCCCAATAGATAATACCCAGCTAGACCTATAAAGCTGCGGATATCTGTTATAGAAGTTGTCCTAGGCCACTCTTCAATTTCCTTTGTCTTGGAAGAGTCAACAAATATCCCTTTTTTGGTGATAACATTCCCCAAGAATGATACTTCCTCCATTCAGAACTCACATTTACTGTACTTTGCATACAAATTATCCCTTTTAAAAGTCTTTAACACAGTATTCACATGCTCCTCATGTTCCTACTTTCTCTTTAAGTATATCAAAATATCATCAATAAATACCACCACAAATTTGTTGAGGTAATATCTAAAGACTATTCATTACATCCATGAAAATTGCTGGAGCATTAGTGAGTCCAAAGGGAATCACTATGAAATCATAGTGTCCATACCTCTTTCGAAAGGCAGTCTTGGGAATATCTTCCTTCCTAACCTTAAATTGGTGATATCCTGACCGAAGGTCAACCTTAAAGAAATAACAGGCCCCACGAATCTAATCAAACAAGCCATCTATCCATGGAAGGGGATAATTGTTCTTTATCGTGATTTTATTAAGCTCATGATAATCAATGAAGAGGCACATTGATCCATCCTTCTTCTTTATGAAGAGGATTGGCACACCCCAGGTGAACCACTAGGGTGTATAAAACCCTTATCAAGATTCTTCTATAACTGATTCTTTAACTCTTCTAGCTCTACGGTGGCCATTATGTAAGGTGTATTTAAGATAGGCAGAGATCTGGGGATAAGTTTAATTGAGAACTCAACCTCTTGGTCAAGAGGAAGACCACAAAACTCTTCAGAGAATACATCAGTGTAATCCCTCACGATGGACATGTCTTCATGCACGATTCTCTCCTTTGTCTCAATCATTTGAGCTATATATGCTTGCTCATAAGGCAATAATATCCACACTTGAGATGATGATTCTAAAGAAGATTCATCTTCCTCCTTACACTTTTAAAGAATCAGTGGATTCTTAGGGATGTGAAGAGTGATCTCCCTTTCTCGACAGTTGATGTTGGCCTTGTATAAAGATAGCCAATCCATTCCCAAGATAGCGTTGAACTCCACTAAAGAAAGTATGAAAATATTTACTGGGAGGTTCAGTCCACAAATGTTAACCAGGGAGGAGTTATAAACCATGGATGTAATAATTTCCCCATTCGCTGTTCTCAAATATAACTTTTCCTACAAAATTTGAGGTGGTGGTTGAATAGTTCTACTAAACTTGCAAGATATGAAAGAATGTGTAGAACCAGTATCAAATAGTATGTTCTCTATTCTTGAATGAATAAATAGCGTACCTGTCACCACATCGTTGTCCGACTCCACCTCAGCAGTAGTGATAGCATAATCTCTTCCTTGTTGCCTTGGAGGTTGTTGTTGATTTCCTCTAACATCCCTTATATTAGGGCAATTGTTTGCATAATGCCCATGCTCCTTACAGTTGTAACACTACACCACTGGTTGAGCGTTGATCTGAACCTTCCTTTCTTCTTCCATGTTAGTGGGATTTTTCATATCCCTCCGACATTTTTTATCCATATAACCAAAATTTTTACATTTGAAGCAATTCTTGGTTCCCTTTAGACAGTTCCCTATATGCTTCTTCCCACAACTTTTACAAGTGGGATATTAGAGCTTCTTTCCATCATGGGATTTGTTTTTTAAACCACCAATGTTGTTCTCCATTTTCCGCTTCTTGTCACCAGGCCCACGAGACCACTGAGAGTCTCCAATATCCATTTCCACCTTGAGGGCACACCAGACAATCTCCTCATAACTGTCAAAGTCTCGAATCGCCAATTCTTTTCATAGACTCAGCTTATTCCACAAAAGAAGTGATCCACCTTGATTTTAGTGTTCATGAAAAAGCCATAGGCATACCTTTCAACCCTTGTAAAGTTTTCTTCATATGACCCGATGGACTCATCTTCCTTCTGCTTGAGTCCGAGGAACTCTCTTTCCATCTTGAGACGAAGAGTTCGAGGAAAATATTAATTTAAAAACATTCTATTGAATTCCTCCCAATCTATGGAATAAATTTCCTCTTGGGTCTTTGTATTCTTAATCAGTTTCCACCACAAATTAGCTTCCTCATCAAAATGATAGACTTCCAGTACAACTTTCTCTTATTACGAGCACTGAAGGATGGAGAATATGTTTTCAATGGAGTTAATACATTGTTCTCCAAGGAGGGGATCAGAAGATATTCTAAACATGAGAGGCCTTTGCCACATGAAGGATTCTATGGAAACTTGCTCTCTTCTTAGAGGAGGAGGGCGTTTCACATGATTCAAGTTACTATTCATTACTTGAGCTAGCTGAGCAAGTACTGTAATGATGCTTTGAGAAACCATTCCCATTAGATCAGGCATATCATTCAGAAATTCTTCACATTCCCTTTCACATTTATTGTTAGAACATGTTCTTCTATTTCCCTCCATTAACTAAGAAAAGAACGTACAATTAGAGGGATTTAATACTTAGTTATTGAACATAAAAAGGAAAATTTTGAACATAAAAGGATAAACTTTTGAAGGATAAGTATATCCTAACTTGTGATTATTTAAGTTTAAATCTAGGTTATCCTCGATCTATTTCTGAAATTATATTCTTATGAGATTTTTTTTGTCCCTTAATAATGGTTTGTACTAAGCTCATGAATCTACCAAACCATATCCCCTAAGAGTGTTGTAACCAAGAGTGCAGCAAGGCCTGTTGTCGTGCACCAGTTCCCATTCGAGTCTAGATCAAAGTAGTGTTTTTGGGGTTTACACCTAGATAATCTATTCCAGAGCCACCTCAACCTACTCGTATTCAGGCAGAGATGTATTTTCTTGATAAACCACTCACTCAATACTCACCAAAATTTAGTAATGTTTTCTTATACTTTGTCTCATACTTAAGGTTATTACTAAAGTTATCTATTCCTAATCTCTAAAAATAACTAGACCATCATCTGATACCAACTATAGATACCCTAGCCTTTCACATATAAGATTACATGATTTTAAGCATAATTATACATCAGAGTACAAGCCAAGGATCGTGATGTCTAGTGTCTTTGAAAACTAGTTACATAAAATATAAAACATGGGGCTAAAAAAAACTTCTTTATTTAATCTCCATAATGAGATCCTAACTTCCATTGTGCTCATACATCTTCATAGGATATCCTGGGGAAACGCATGAACAAAGGGATGAGCTAAAAAGCCCAGTAAGAGAATGAACATAAGAATAAAGCTTAATCACATGAGTTAGGAGGAATGACATAATGATATCAAAAGCATGAAATATATGAAATCATAACATATAAACATGGATTATATAAATGTGTTAGAAACATAACACATGACTTTAGTACGAGTCAAGTCTAATGCCAAGATCGTTTTTCCATATTAGCATGAGCCAAGGCTAATCACTAAGACCATTGCACATAACATCTCATGAGACTTAAATTTACCCAATACATTGGAGCACTATCTGGGTGCACCCATCTTAACATTTTCATGAATATCCTTTCCACATAAATAATCATACATAATCAACCACACATAAACATAAGGGTACCCATGGAAAGAAGTGGGTATCATAATCATGTCATAAAGCATAATAAATGGGTGTATCATAAAAGTGTCCATGAAAGAAAGAAAATAAAATATACATGGATATTAATAAGGTAAATTATCCATGTATCATGGTGAGTGATGTCAAGCATAAGTGACAACATTTAAGAAATGTATTTCTGAAACTCTAGCATTAAAACATTTTTGAGCAGTTTTAAGGAAATTACTATAGATCCTTTAAAAATAGAAAAAGGAACTAATAATTTATACAAAACAAGAAGTGAACCAAGAATTTTTTCACAATAAAATTACTGATTTTATAAATACAATGGTATATTAAAATAGAATATAGAGTGTACCTAAAAAATGGGTTAGAATTTAGGATGTTCCCTTAAAATAGGTTTGCTTATCGGAAAGAATTAAGGAGAGAATCACTTAAAAAAACATATATACCCGATAGAGAATAAGTGATGGATATTATAACATGAGTTTTGAGCATATAAATAGTATGTATAAGTTGTACATAAAAATAAAGGACAAATTAATTTGGGTAAAAATAACTTTGGAGCAACCTGAAGGAATAAAAGTTGTTCGGGTAGAATCCCTTACAGAATATCGACATGGTATCAGGTGTACTTAAGAGGTCATAATAAGAGATAAAGGGATTTATCATATTTTATACATCATTAGGGAAGTATAGGTAAGGTGAAAAATCATACCCCAACATTAGGAATTATATGTAAAATGTCATAACATAGAATACATTCCTGAATAAAAGTGAAACAGAGAGGATCCCTTACCTTAAGTCTGATGGTATTCTCCACTTGATATTAAAGAAATGAATAATAAAATTAGGTTAATTAATTAATAATTCCAGAACCTCTTCTATATGTAAAATATATATTATAACCTTTTTAAGTTCATTCAATACCTTTTTATTGGTTATAAGGTTTAATTTCATTGTTCGGGTCCATTTGCTTCCTTGGTTTATATGGTCGGTTCAATTGTATTCATGTTCAGAGAATCATGTGAAATGGGGATGGTTATACAGAATTGGAGTTTTATGTTATTAGTGGAAATACATGAGGTTACATGATTATAAAATTCATTTGGTTACTTTTCATGAAGATGAATCATTATATAAATTATTTAATGATAACCGTTTGGAATAATTGACCGATTTTTACCACAAGGAACAAGTTTTATTTTATAAATCAAAACCTTGTGTACAAAAGAATTCCATAGTCATGTATGAGACATAATACATATATTATGTTCTGTTTCAACCATGAAAATGGTTTCATGACCAGAATTGAAGACAGTAACAAAAATTGAAAACCCATAGTCCTTGAATGTAGTAAATTAGCACATCTCAGATGATGTTTTATTTTTAGTATTAAAGAAAGGGAAAGGTGATATGATAAAGAATTATTAATTTATAATGAAAAAAATTCCATTAAATTTAAGGTATTTGAGTCATCACAACATTTGGTTGAATGGAGGTGACTAGAGAAAAGGAACAAAAATGAACTTGAAAACAAAACAAAAGTTGAGAGATCCCTTATGAAAATTCAGTAGCCTAACGACGTCGCTTAAAATTTCATAAAATGAATTGATGAGAGAAAAAGGGAATATCATCATATGGAAATAAAAAGGACAGTAATATGGATACATAATATCAAACTCCAACATATGATAATGGAATTTCAAAGAGATAACATAAAAGAAGTGTCCAGTAAAAGAGGAGGGTGAAAAGTTCCATTACCTTGTAGAGTAACTACAAGAACTTGAAGGTTGGGACCTTGGGGGCTTAAGGAAACCTTGGTAGGACTCCTATGGAGGTAAAACCACAAGATATTCGAGGATTAGGGATTTTTAATGAAAGAAAATGAAGGGATTAGTGGATATTTATAGTAAAAGGGAGAGATTTTTTTATTAATTTTAAAAGACACCTCATTAGTGGTTTTTATAAAACAATGGGTTTGCCCATGGTATTTGCCCATGGTATTAGCCACTTAGGACATATAATATCTTATTGTACTATACAAAATTCAACTATAATTTTTATTAACTATTACATCATTATGATGTCATCAAATATATCAAAAACTCAAAACTGTATTTTTACTATTCACAGAAAATTCAAGTATTTTAGAGAAATACCAAAAATTCAACCTAACCATTTTTCAACATGTATAATTCAAAAATGAACTCCATTTTTTGAAAATAAATTTCTAAATATTTTATTTAATTTTTAAATAAAATCATAATTTATTCAACAAAATCAACATTAAAACTATAACTAGTTTTATAACACCTTAAAAAATTAATCAAGGTCCCATAAAATTATCTTATAACCATAAGAAAATAAAGTAAAAATTTATGATTAAGTTTTATGAAGATACCTTTCCATTTTAAATTATTAAATCAAACATAAAATTGTAAATAAAATATTTTTGACGTAAAAAATACCAATTCTTACACAATGATTGTTTTTTTACTTTTAAGATGTCTAAATAGTTTTTGTACATTCATGGGTGAAGTTTCTATTTTTTGGCTGATTTTCTATTCATTACTATTCATTACTATTCATAAAAGTATGCTACTATTTATAAGTGTATGCTATTATTCATCAAAAATTATTTTTGTCTTATTAGACTCCAAATCACTTACTGATCACCATTGTAGATGACTATTTTTTCAAAATTAAAAACACAAAAGTGAAAAACTTATGTTTAAAGGTCACATGGTACTTAGTAGTTCATTGTGTTGTGACTCCAAGTTATTATATGACATAATTATAAGAAGGGATTCCATTGAAAACTTTGGGTTGTTACACTATTTTTGTGTTTTTAAATTGTTTGTTTGAATCAATTTTATTTTTTGTCTACATATATACCCTAGCTTGCTCCACAAGTTTAATTTTTCACTGTTTTTAAATTTTAGAGAATCACCTCTGGTCTCAAGATAAGACAATTAAATAAATATTTATTCCACTATATAAAAAGTAGAGGTTTTGGATATAAAAACCTTAAACTAATGAGCAAATTGATTTAACAATCGAGTTCTCAATCTTGTGATGGTGCAAACCAACAACAGAAGGTGATTTTATGCAATTCATGCAAGAGATTTTATTTATTTAAATTCCGTTTTAATATTTTGGTGTAAGTGTTTTTCCTTAAAAATTTATTTTCTCATAATTGTGTTTTTTTATTTTAAGAGAAATCTTAGTAAGGGTGATTCCATGTTTATTTATTTTCAATGTCTCTCTATTTTCAAAATTAGAATGAGGTTGTATTTATTTTACTATGTTGTGATATTATGCTATAAGAGTTACATATATTTTTATCAATTTAAGTTTATTTTATAAAGATATATATACATACATACATACATACATACATATATATATGTAAATATATATCTTTCTATCTATTTATATGAGTATTCTGAACTTATAATGTAAGGGTGGTTTTATAAATATTTATTCACAAATTATGGTTTTGGATTTCCAAATTAGGAAGAGATTATATTTATTTTCATTAAAAATTATGTTTAAATGTGTATTTGTTTTGAAATTATGTGTATTATAAATTCAACTATATATATATGTTTAAATGTGTATGAAATAGATGTTGCAAGAGTTGGTGTATTTTTCTCCCTAGTTTGTGATGTACCTTGTTGATGTGTATTATTGCTTTATGCCCACTTCATTACGGACCTCCCTAGAATCTCAAGGATGGATCAATATGTATTATATGACCCCCCTAAAATTATTTATATGGGTAGATCTGTTGTAAATACCTCCTTATAATCCTTGGTATGAGTCTGTGTGGTGATATGACATCCCAAGAGTCTTGACATGTTCTTAAATATTTGATATACCATTAATTTTAAATGTAATAATTCCTTAGGTTGCTACATCACTTGTTCCAAAAAATAGAATTAAAATTATCTAATTCTATATATTAGAAATTATTTTTAGGTATTCATCATTTTAGGTCTACATGTATTGGTTCCACCCCTAGGAATCTCTGATTACTATCCATGTATATGAAATAACTATTCATTTATTAAAATGTTTTATCAATACATTTTTATATATTCTAGTTGATTGAATGAGAGTTTATTATTCTTTTTTATCATATTTGGGTTTCTTATTACTTCTTAATTGCCTATATTATATTTTTATTTGTTTAGGGGATTTAATAAAGACTTGATGTGTGTTAAATGAAAGTTATTATTTCAATTTGTTGCTTGAGACTCATCCCCCATCCCTTTTATAGACAACTGTCATCCTCATCGACTTCATCTCCCGAAAAACCATTATTGAAATTTGTTTCTTGAAATTCACCCCCATCTCTTTTATGTTGCTTGTACTTTTCTGAGCATTAGTCATCCCATGGATGACTAATGCTGATAGTATTTCAAGCAACATAGGTGCATGCCCACAAGATATGAATGATGTGTTAAACAACAAAATGCAATGATAAGTGTCCGGGAGATGAGTTGATGGGGATGAGTTGTCTATAACTTTCACATTTGAATGAATTCATAGGATAACACATGCCATAGTGAAGTAATTATTTTCTTAAATTCAATTAACCATTTCTTCAACATACTGAAATTCTTTGAAACAATCAAATGTTGAGTTTCCATTATTATAATTGTCTATAACTTTCACCTTTGATAATGAATATCGTATGTGTATTTATTTATTTATTATAAAAAATTAATCTTTTATGTATCCAATAGGATGGATATGAATCGAAAATAGATGTGCGCTAATAATTTGACGAAAGAGTATGAAGATGGAGTTAAAGAGTTCATCAAGTTTCCATGCGAGCATGCATATAAACCTTCTCAAATCCTATATCTGTGTTTTTGTTGTTGTTATTCAAGAAAAATTATTCTGGAAGATTTGGAAGAACATTTGATTTGTCAAGGAATAGATTAGAGCTATAAATGTTTGACTAAACATGAGAAAAACTGAATATGGACACCAATTGGGATGATATTGCGATTTATGGATCATTTGATATGAATACCAGTATAAAGGATGATGGAGATCCAATGAAATAAATAAAAATGGAAATTTAAGATGACTTTCATGATTATACAAAGTTGTTGGAGGAGATAAATAGTTGTGCCAAGAAACCATTGTATATCGTTGTACTAAATATACAACATTGTCAGTTGTATTAATGTTATATAATTTGAAAGTTGGCAACAGATGGAGTGACACTAGCTTTATAGAACTAATTGGTCTCTTGAATGATGTGATACTAGAAGAAAATGAACTACCATGCCGAACATATACTGCTAAACGAATGTTACATTCAATGGTCATGATCTCTAAAAAAATTCATGTTTCTCTAAATGATTACATATTGTTTCACAAGGACCATGAATCACTCATAAAATTCCATAAGTGTGGTACAAATCGATAAATGAAAAATGAATCAATTAATTTGAAATATTTATGGTACTTTCCTATCATTCCACATATTATAAGTCTATATAGATGTCATGAAACCACAAGACAATTAATATGGCATTCAAATGCAAGAATTAAAGATGGGAACCTCTGTCATCCAATAGATTCTACACAGTGGAATAAAATTGATTATGAGTCTCCTTAATTTGGAAATGAGCTGAGAAAATTTCATCTTTCATTATCTACAAATGGAATAAATCCTTTTGGTGTATGGAGTTGTACTCATAGTACATGAAACGTCATGTTGGTAAATTATAACTTTTCTCTATGGTTATGCATGAAGCGAAAATACATTATGTTGTCTCTATTTATAGCTAGACCAAAGCAACCTGGTAATGATATTGATGTCTTTTTGGATCCATTGATTGATGATTTGAAATTGATGAAGGATACATGTATTACAATTTATGATGCTCATAAAATTGAAGAATTTACATTGAGGGCCATGTTGTACAGAATGATAAATGACTTCCCTGCTTATGGAAATTTATTAGGCTATGGCATTAAAGGAATGTTGGGGTGTCCCGTTTGTGAAAAAACACACATACTCAGTTCGATTAAAACATTCCTCCAAGACTGTGTTTTTAGGACATCAATTTTTTTACCTCGATGATATAAATACCAATCCTGGATGTCAACATTCAATGGGAATATTGAATAAGGTACAACACCGTCTCCAATGATGGGTGATCAACTGTACAATAAATTAAAATATATTGACACTATTTTCAATAAACCATTTTTGAAAAACATTATAAAATCAGGTTGGAAGAAGAGATCAATTTTCTTTGAATTACCATATTGGAATTGTTTGTATTTCAAACATTTTCTTAATGTCATGCATGCAGAAAAAATGTATTTGATAGTGTTATTTTCATATTACTAAATTTTTCAGGAAAAATGAATGATGGCATCAAAGATAGGTTAGAATTGATTAAAATAGGGATAAGGGAAAAGTTGGCACCGGTGAAGGGTAAAAGGTGGATTTTTCTTCCTCCATTAGCTTACACTCTATCCAGTTGGGATAAATTACAATTTTTCCTTTTCCTTAATAGTGTAAAATTTCTATAGGGGTATTCATCAAATATCAATAATGTCATATCAATGACTAATTTGAAGTTACAAAGAATAAAATCACATGATAATCATGTTTTGATACAAGATTTAATGCCCATTTATTTCCATTGTATTCTGACTCAAAATGTATGGCATACATTAACCAGAATCTTCTTCTTTTTCAAAGCCATATATAGTAAAGTTATAGACCTGGAAAAGTTTACCATCATGAATAAGGAGGCTGCAGTCTTATTATGTGAATTAAAGATGTTCTTCCCACCATCATTCTATGATATAATGGTCCACCTGATGGTTCAATTAGTTATAGAGGTTCATCTATGTGGTTATATCCATTACAGATGGATGTCCCCATTGAACGGTATATGAAGATTTTAAAAGGGTATGTCAAGAATCAAATTTGACCAAAAGGTTGTATTGAAAAATGATATATTATTGAATAAGCTATTGAATTATGAACCAATTACCTATCAGATGTTGATGACATCGTTCTCCCAAATTCTCATCACAAAAAATGTCTTATAGGCGAAGGGATTTTCGGAAGAGATGTTGTTACAATTACCTTGAAAGATTGGAAGTAATAACACCTTTACATTTTTCATAATAGTGAATATGTTGATCCATACATTGAATCCCACAAATAAATTCTTAGAGATTTGAATCCATCAAGGGCTGAAAGATGGATATAAAATACACATAATAAAAAGTTTATAGGATGGTTCTGAGATCAGATTTATAAGGAGTTATATGAAAATAAAAATTCAATTGTCGAATGACTTAAATGGATAGCCAGAGAACTGAATGAAAATGTTATATCTTACATTGGTTTTGTAATCAATGGTTATATGTTCTATAAAAAATAACATGATGACTGCAGTATGATGAAAAACAATGGTGTTATGATTGTGGTTGAAGTGATGCACATATCTGGTTCCAAGGATAGAATTCCAATTTATGTAAATATATCATATTTTGGAATTATCAAACAAATATACAAGTTGGATAATACAACATTTCAAGTGCCGATTTTCTATTGCAAACGGGCTAACTATATCATTGTAGTGAAAGTTGATGAAATGGGATTTGTGAAGGTGAATTTCAGTGTGGAAGGGAAAAAATATTATCCATTTATAATGGCATTACAAGAAGTGAAATGTCTATGATCCAACAAATAAGAATTAGTCATTGTCCTACCGGCGACTAAAAAAAATGCCGGGTCAGATGAAAATTCAATCGAGGGGAACCCTTTTATTGGGAGATTATAATCACTTAATGTCGGTCCCATTGTATACAATGTCTTGTACATTATAGGGGACAAAAAATAGGGGATTTGGATTCTTAATAGAGGAACGAAATCCCTAAAACCTTAAAAAAGAAAGAGAGATAGTTCAATGAGAAGGTAAAAATGTTTTTTAGTATACTATGTTTTTCCTCATAATATTATATGTTCTCTACTGTATTAATATAATCTAAATTAAATGTTTGTATAATCACTAAAACAATGTATTATACACATGATGATGTTAAAAATACCTTTGAGAAACAAAATATAATGAAGGAAACCCTTTGGAAATATGTAAAGGCAATGTTACGATATACTTTCTTTATTTTACTGAAAAATTATATAATGGAATGTTGATTTAATTTTTATTATTCCTTGCAGAGTTTTTTTTTATTTTAGAATATTCATGTCCATATGTCATGCCTTTTTAGGAAGAGAAATAACACTGTCTCTACTCAATCACATAGGTAATATTGATGTTTTCATAGTAAAATCATTGTCTTTAGAATTAATGTATTGTTTCATATTTATGTTTTATTTATTTATTTTTACTATTACTCACATAATAATTTTTTTCTTATATAGGGGATTCTTTTGTTTGAGTCAGGGTGGTCTATCCATCTCTCATGCCTTTCTGTACCAAAACTTCTACAAACTTCTTCTCCATCAATTTTTGTCACCCCTACTGTGTTGAATTTATCACATTCCTTCATGTTTCCTCCACTACTGTTGTAGGAAGAGAAATGATGCCACCTTTTCTCAATCACATAGGTAATATTGATGTTTTCATAGTAAAATCATTTTCCATAGAATTAATGTATTATTTCATATTTATCTTAAATTTATTTCTTTTTAGTATTACTCACATAATAATTGTTTTTTTATACAAGTGGATTCTTTTGTTTGAGTTGGGGCGGTCTGTCCATATTTCATGCCTTTCTATACCAAAACATCCACACACTTATTCTCTCTCAAAGCATTTTCACCCCTATAGTGTTACATTTATCACTTTCCTTCATGTTCCCTCCACTACCTTTGTAGGAATAGAAATAAAGATGCCTCTTCTCATTTATAAATGTAATCTTGATGTTTTCACAGTAAAATCATTGTCCATATAATTAATATATTGTTTCATATTTATTTTTAATATTAATCAAATAATAGTTGTTTTCTTATATAGGTGGATTATTTTATTTGATTTGGGGTGATCTATCCATCTTTCCTGCCTTTGTGCACCAAAACTTTTACAGACTTCTTCTCCCTCAAAACCTTTCACCCCTATAATGTTGACATTTATCACTTTTCTTCAAGTTCCCTCCACTACTCAATCACAGAGGTAATCTTGATGTTTAAATAGTAAAATAATTTTCCATATAAGTAATTTATTTTTTCATATTTATGTTTAATTTATTTATTTTTAGTATTACTCATATATTAATTGTTTTCTTATACAAGTGAATTTTTTTTTTCGAGCAGGGGTGGTTTGTTCGAAGCTACTTAGGAATTATTGACTGTTAGAAAAATAAAGTCAATGGATATCATGATAACATTGATAGTTAGGATTTTCTTGAGACTTTGAGATATGTATGAATCAGCCGCACCTCAATCTGATACACAGTGCAATGGGTATGACTCCAAGTACTATTTTTATTTAAAATTAACATTAAGTTTTGTAAAATAGACAACTAACATACTCAAAAACAAAAAAAAAATATTCTGATTGATCTGATACTTTAATATAATGATCCATAACTCACTTTTTTATGTTTAGGAACCATCTTCACCTCAATATGATACACGATGTGCCTGATATGATTCAATATGTTCGTTATCAGTTTAAAATTGACATTTTAGCTCAAAAAGTGTCACTCACTAAAAACCGATCAAACATGATCACATTTTCTTGATAATTTATGGAAATTATTCATAAGTAATTTTTGATGCATAGGAATCGGTTTCACATCAAACCAACACAAAATGTGATCAAAATGAGTCAAAGTACGTGTTTCCAGTTTAAAATGACATTTTAGTAAAAAAGACCACAAACGTACTCAAAACCGAGAAAACATATTCATATTATTTTTGATACTTTAAGAAAATTATCCATAAGTAATTGGAGACTTTTAGAAATCCTCAACACCTCAATCCAACCCAAGGCATGACCGATATGACTCAAAGTGTGTACTTTTATTTAAAACTGGCATCAGTTTTAGTAAAATGGACAACTGACCTACTCAAAGTCGAGAAAATGAATTCAGATTATTTTTATACTTTATGAAAATGGTCTATAATTTATTTTTTAAATATAGGGATCATCCTCACCTCAATCCTATGCATGATGTCTCGGTATTACTAAAAGTTTTCATTATCAATTTAAAATCGACATTTTAATTCAAAAAGTGTCACTCATTGAAAACCAATCAAATGTGGTTGGATTTTCATGGTAATTTAGGAAAACGATTAATAAGTCATTTATGACGTGTATGAATTGGTGTCACATCAAACTGACACACGATGTGATCAGAATGATTCAAAAGTGCGTGTTTCCAGTATAAAATGACATTTTAGTAAAAAAAGAAAACTAACATACTCAAGATTGATAAAAATCATTTGGATTGTTTTGATACATTATTAAAATTATCCATGAGTCATTTGAGATGTGTAGGAATCAAAAATACCTTAATCCTACCCCTGGCATGACCGGTATGACTCAAAGTGCATATTTTTATTTAAAATTGACATCAATTTTAGTAAAATGGACAACTAACCTACTCAAAATCGATAAAACACATTCATATTATTTTGATACTTTACAAAAATTATCCATAAGTCATTTTTTATGTGTAGGGATCATACACACCTCAATATGATACATGATGTGCCCGATATGACTGAAAGCATCCGTTATCAGTTTAAAATTGACATTTAAGTTCAAAATGTGTTACTCATAGGAAACGATCAAACGTGCTCTAATTTTATTGATAATTTAGGAAAATGATTCATAATTCATTTTTATGTGTATGAATTGGTTTCACATGAAAATGATACATGATGTGGTCAAAATTATTTAAAAGTGTGTGTTTCCATTTTAAAATGACATTTTTGTAAAAAAGACAATTAACATACTAAAAACCAAGAAAACACCTTTATATTGTTTTGAAACTTTAATAAAATTATCCATAAGTAATTTTAGATGTGTAGGAATTATCCTCACCTCAATCCAACCTACGATGTGACCGGTATGACTCAAAGTGCATATTTTTATTTAAAATTGTCACCAATTTTAGTAAAATGGACAACTGACCTACTCAAAACCAATAAAATACATTCAGATTGTTTTTATACTTTATTAAAACTATAAATAATTCATTTGTTACATGTAGGAATCAACCTCACCTCAATCCGATATATGATGTGCTCAGTATGACTTAAAGTGTATGTTTTCAATTTAAAATCGACATTTAAGTTCAAAAAGTGTCACTCACTGAAAACTAATCAAACATGCTTAGATTTTCATGATAATTTATAAAAACAATTCATAAGTCATTTTTTATGTTTAGGAATTGGTTTCATGTCAAAAAAATACACGATGTGATCAGAATGAGTCAAAAGTGTGTGTTTCCAGTTTAAAATGACATTTTAGTAAAAAAGACAACTGGCATACTCAAAACCGGAAAAACACATTTAGATTTTTTTGATAATTTAGGAAAATGATACACAAGTCGTTTTAGATGTTTTATAATCAGATGCACCCTAGCCCAATGCATTGTGTGACCGGTATGACTCTAAGTGTGTCTTTTTATTTAAAATTGACATCAATTTTAGTAAAATTAACACTTTATGTTAATTTATTTCTTTATATTATTACTAACATAAGAATTATTTTATTATATAGGTGCATTATTTTTCTCGAGAAGGGATGGTTTGCTCAAAAATAGTATGAGTTGGGGTCAGGATTAAAAGACAAAGGAACATTGATGTTTTTGAATGTATTTAATGTTTTTTATTTATGTAATTGTATAAACCAATGTCTTAAATGTCTATAATATAGTGTTTTTCTTGTATTTTTGTTGTAAATTTAATTTCATTTAAATTATATATTGAAACTATTTTTGTTGATATCTGGTGTATTTCTGGTGCTATAGTGTGCTGTTACATCATAGTGCACTAGTGTCGTTGCACCACAGTGCACTGGTGTTGTTGCAGCACACTATAGTATGTCCCTTTATCATCACTAATAAAGGACATATTTTTCATCACTTTTAAAAGCACTTATAAAGGTACACTTTATCAGAACTAATAACTGTGGCCTTTATTGGTGCTAAAAAAGCACCGATAAAGGACCCCTTTATAAAAAAATTTAGCGCTAATAAAATACTAGGGCTTTTAATCTTGTTCTTGTAGTCAGTACTTTTCTAGCGCTGATAACTTTTATTTCTAGTTCTGTTAAAGGACTATTATTTATTAGTGGATTCAAACCATTATTGAACCCAGATCCACGCTTGTTCGTGTTTAAAATTGATGATAAATAATTAATGATGCAAGGATGTATTATCGGACATGGGATATTATGACTGGTGGTGCTTGAGAATGTTCATTCGTGAACGAGGCATGTGTGGGTAACACAAGAAACAACAAGATTCGATTCTCTAATGATGGGTAGATGGAATCTTGTTTTCGACTAGGTATTGATCACAATCAACGCATTTTGCGGCTATTCTGGTGAGAATGGCAGAGAATACATTGACAATGGAGAAAATTGCTGGAGAAGCTGGAATTCTAAAAAATTCCTAACTACATGGTGTGTAGTTTGGAAGAACACACACTACGTGTTACAGGAGATTTGGAATTAGGGTTTCCAATCGAGTTAAATATCACACATCCACATAGAGGAACCACATTCCATGTGACCATAAATGACCAACTCAGCATGGATATGGGTTACATTCCTAGGAACCTGAGTAGTCTCACACTTTATGTGGAGGATCCACAAGCCATGGGGCCTCTGGGGAAATATGAATCAGTAAGTAAGGCCCATTCCAAGTGTCGAACCTGGACCCACATATCGTGTGATTGGATTGACACACTGTGTAGTTAATATTTTACACACCATGTTGGATGACTCCACACACCATGGTTGTCGACTAGGGTGACACGTCCTGTACCCCCTTCAACATGCCGTGTACTTTAGTTTACTAAGATTAGAACCTTTGAGAGCTCTGTCTAAGAAGGGTTCCACATGGGATGCAACAATATAGTCTTCAACCCCCCAGATATGGTTAGGTATCCCTCCCTATTACTTAGGTTTCATGATCCTCTATTTATGGGTCAATCACAAGTAGAGTCAAGTATCCCTTCATGGGGCTTAGGGTTGTGATAATCTATTCCTTTTACCTAGGAAGGGTTAGGTATCCCATCAATTACATGTAGAGTATGTGATCCCATACTATGGGAAAATAAAAATTGAGTCAGGTATCCCCATGCGGCCTAGGGTGAAATTCTCTATCTGTGAGTTAAACTCCAATGGAGTCAGTTAATATGACAAATCTACTCTTTATTACACTTTAATTCATGATTTATTACATAAGAGTACACACAATACATCCTGGAAGATCTAGAAGTCTAGTTTCTTTGGGAATTTGGTGCATTACATAACAACTTAAAACATGAAATATATAATATTTATTGAAAACTTCCTTAACATGCTCACACTTAAAACTGCATATGACAACCCATAGACATACATTTGAAAGAGGTGAGCTATAAAGCCCAATAAGGGAATAAACATGGAATAACATGAATAAAGTACTACATGTTAGGAAATAGGCATATAAATAAGACATAAAAGGTGTGAGAATCATAAAAATGAACAATGAGGCATGATATAGCATGGTCACATAAAGAGAACATGGGGAATGTGACAACTTAAACACTGCATCATAACCATAGGTCAAGACTAACTACCAAGAAATAATGATGGAACTATGATGGATTAGGTTCACTCCACATTCCCTTACATGAAGTCTCATGAAACTAAAACATTATCCAATTCATTGGAGCACTATATAATTTAGGGCACACCTGTCACTTTCATTTCATTCTCATGCTTAAGTGTGCCACATAGATCACACAACATGGATTCATTCGTCATCATATTTTATTCTAAAATCAAGAAACATGGAATAAATACATTTAAGTCCCCAATCAATAAGTATACCTTCATAAATGTAAACACCCTTTATAGGAAATGGGTACAAGTATTCACTACATAATTGTTTGTCATGTAAAATAGTAGTGAAGTTTCAGCAACATAACAGGGGAATATGAACGCTCATGAGAGGGATTGATAAGAGTAAAATGGGTATATCATCATTTATACATAAAATTTATAGTAAGGGGGATATGTAAAAACATATCCCAACATTATTAAATGAATATAAAAGACATAAGATAAAGGAGACACTTGAATAAAGAGGAGAAAGAGAGGATCCTTTACCTTGAGAGTGTGATTCTAAATGCTTGGGAGGAGATTCTTGAGAGATCAGGGGAACCTTGGGAGGACTCTAGATAGGGGAGGTAAGAGTAAGGACATTCCCAAAGGATTTTTAGTGATGATAAATGGGATCTTGGTTAGGTTTATATTGGAGGGGAGTTCTTTATTATTTCTCAAACACAGGTTTTGGAATCTATATAATAAAATAACCAAAACCATAAACCTTACCATGATTTTTCCCATGGTTTCTACAAAAGGATAGATGGTTTCATTATTTTATAATGTCGAGGGCCAAAATTACTAAAATAACACCCTTGATGATGTGGAAGTGAATCATGATCTTACAGAAATGATTTTTAAACCTTAAAATATATTATAGGTTTTGAAGGATTCATAAAGGTTTAAAAAAACATATAATCATATCATTTTAAAGGGAAAACATATATTTTGTTTTGGATACCATTTATAGTATTTATTACATCACTTTTGAATCATTATGATGTCATAATACACACTGTATATTTATACCGTATATAATTTTTACCTGAAAATTTGACTATCTCAGAAAATTATAAAAAATAAACCTTTGGATAATTTATACATTATAATTCCAAAAATAATATTTATTTTCTAAAAATAATTTTATAAATATGTTAATTTTTAAATTTAAAATAAGAATTGACATTTATTGAGAAATGATGGGTTTTTTGACTATAACAGTTTTCGAGCCCTGAAATAAATTACATTTGACTTCATAAAAATTTTGTGATCATTTATATTTGATAAATATTATTTAATAATAATATTTTATTAAAATATTTTTATTTAAAAAATCCATTAATTCTTCAAAATAAATTCCTTAATTGAATTTTAATATTACCAAAAAATTAAATTTGTTTTTTATTGTATCAAAATTAAAATCCTTTATAAAGTAATGATAAGAAGTAAATATAAAAATTATTATATTGAAAATAGAATATAAATATTCATATTATTTTGGTCTTGATATATATCCCTTTAATGCACTAGAAAACAATCTAAGGGTAAGGTGCGCGACTGTGAGATTTTAATGGGGTGGTTCGATGTACATGGTCTGGGTTATGATCTCAATGAGCTTGAAATTATCCCATAAAAGGTTTTTATAATATTTAATTTGTTGGATTATCAGCTTGGGATTGATCAAGGAAAAATATCAGTGATGCTATCTCCTTTGGGAGCTTTGATAAATGAGATTCATAGGGTGTGATCCTACTAGTTGAGGCCATCACTTCCTTTGTCTGTATCAATTGGATTTGTCAAAACCCTATATTTGTACTAATCATATGATCACTATTCAATGACTATATTATCAATGGTAATGATACCTAATGGTATTTTAAATCCCATAGGATATAATAAAACCAAATAAGTGTATGTGTTTTCTATATTCAAAATACATAGTAAGATATTTAATTAAGTCATAAGGTTAATTTTATTTATAAAAGATCAGGTCGTTACAATCTTCCCCCTTCAGAAATTTCACCCTCAAAATTACTATTTCAC
The DNA here is from genome assembly GCA_963277665.1 of Viscum album. Lineage (NCBI taxonomy): Eukaryota > Viridiplantae > Streptophyta > Magnoliopsida > Santalales > Viscaceae > Viscum > Viscum album. The sequence goes on from OY728148.1 coordinate 1,947,206,199, forward strand.
CCATTAAAATAGATGAGGGTAATTATTTTTCAAAACCTCTTATGGTTCCCACATCACTTCTTCAAACGTGTGGTTTCTCCACAGTACTTTGACTAGGTGCATTGTCTTATTTCTTAGAAATTTTTCTCTGTGATCTAAGATCTTCACTTTGTTCCTCATAGGAAAGATAATTCTCTAAAAACACCACCTACATGTGATGGGTATGGTATGTACTTACTTAAGAGGTATACATGGAATACATCATGTACTTGAGATAGGTTAGGTAGAAGTTTTAGTCTATTGGACACCACTCTAATGCGATCAAGGATCTCAAAGGGAACAATGTATCTTGGACTAATATTTCCATTCTTCCCAAGTCTTGTGACATTATTCCATATAGATATGAGGAGGAATAAAATGTCTCCAACATCAAACTCTAGCTCTCGTTGATGATTATCAACATAACTCTTTTTTCGACTTTGAGCATCCTTGATGTGCTTATAAATGGCCTTGACCTTTTACACCATTTCGTCAACCATTTTAGGACCTAGTATTTTTCATTCTCCAAATTGATCCCAACATGCAGGTGTTCTGCACCTCTTCCTATAATGGGCTTCATAGGGAGATATTTAGATGCTTGAGTGAAAACTGTTATTGTATGAGAACTTAACTAGAGGAATATGTTAGCCCCATCCTCTTTTGAAGTCAATTGAGCATGATCTCAATGTGTCCTTGAGTGTTTGGATAGTTTTCTCAGATTGACCATCAGTTTGAGGGTGATAAGCTGTGCTAAAGTTCAACTCTATATTTAGAGCATGTTGAAGACTCTTCTAAAACAGGGAGGTAAATCTTGGATCTCAATCAGATACAATCGATAATGATGTTCCATGCAGCCTCACCACTTCTGTAATGTATATTCTTGGAAGTTAACAGAGTAATATGTCCTCTTAGACCATAATGAAGTGTAAAGTCTTTATAAGATGATCCACCAAAACCCATATAGCATTATTTCCTCTTGATGTATTTAGAAGGAAAATGATAAAGTCTGTGGTGATTTTTCCCATTTCCATGTAGGTATGGGTAATGGTTGAATCATCCCATTATGTTTTTCCTTTCATCCTTCACTTGCTGATATAAAACACATCTTGATGTATATTCTGAAATCTTCTTCTTCATATTGTCCCACCGATAGTGTTATCAGAGATCTCAATACATCTTTGTGCTTCCTATACGTATGGAGAAGGTTAAGATATGTGTATCATCCAACTAATCCATCTTTAACTCATGATTTAACGATACACATATCCATGACCCAAATCTCACAACTCCTTCATTAATATTGAACTCTGAGGATTTCCCTTTTCTTATAGCTTCCATTTTTTTTTCTGAATTCCCACATCATCTCTTTGAGAATCCTTTATCTTCTCTATAAGGGGTGGTTGAGAAATCATTTGTGAAAGTATTGATGATGTTCCATATTTTATTATTCCCATGTCCATCTTTTTTAAGTCTAAGAAGATCAGATCCTTATCAATTATCATCAATGATAAAATTGTTGGATCATTTATATTTAGAGCATCTGCCACTTTATTTTATTTTCTAGGATGGTAATGAACTGAGATGTCACAGTACTTGACTAGCTATAACTATCATTACTAGAGAATATTCATATCATTATGTGTGAATATATACTTAAGTCTCTTATGATTCATATATATTTCACACTTCTCCCCAAAGAGATAATGCCACAAAATTTTTAATGCGAAGATCACTGAAGCCAAATTTATTCCATGCATTGGGTAGTTATGTTCATGAACTTTCAATTGCCTTGAGGCATAGAATATTACTTTTTCATTCTACATTAACACACATCCTAAGACCTTATTCAAAGCATCACTAAATACTCTGAAAAGTTCCCCAATTTTGGGTAGCATAAGTACATGTGCAGTGGTAAGCCTCCTTTTCAACTCCTTAATGCTCTCTTCACAGTCATCATTCCAAAAAAACATGTCTCCCTTCCAAGTTAGTTTGGTTATAGAGTTTGAAAATCATGATAAATTTCTTTAAAATCAATACTAATTCCCATCCAATCCTAGAAAAATATAGATTTATGTCACATTTTTTGGCCTTGGCCATCCTTCAATTGATTCTACCCTTAAAGGGTCCACATATATCCCATTACTTGTGATAATATTCTATAATAATGAGACTTCCTTCAACCAGAACTCACATTTTTTGTACTTATCATAAATATTCTCCTTTCATAAGGTCTTTAGAACAATGCTCAGTTGCTCCTCATGATCCTCATTGCTTTTAGAGTATATTAGAATATCATCTATAATGAGTACCACAAATTTGTTGAGGTAATCTCTAAATAATCTATTAATCAAGTCCATAAAGATTACTGGAGAATTAGTGAGCCTGAATGGAATTACTATCAACTCATAGTGCCCATAACTGGTATGACAAGAAGGCTTGGGTATATCCTCCTTCTTCAACCTAACTTGGTAATAACATGACCATAGATCCACCTTGAATAAGTATTGTGCTCCACATAATTGATCAAACAACTCATCAATCCATGGCAGAGGATACTTGTTCTTTATTGTTATCTTGTTGAGATCATGATAATCAATGCAAAGGAATATTCACCCATACTTGTTATTGACAAAGAGGATCGGTGCACCCCATGGTGAAACACTTGGGAATATGAACCTTTTATCTAGATTCTTCTATTATTTTTTCTTTATAACCTCATGTTCCACAACATCCATTCTATACAGATTCTTGGATAATGATAACACCCCAAGTATAATCTCGATTGAAAATTTATCCTTTAGAATAGGAGGAAGACTAGACAATTCTTTGGGAAACACTTCAGCATATTCCATCATAATAGGGATATATTCAAGGATGATATTTTCCTTAGAGTAAATAACTTGATCTAGATATGATTTCTTATAGGGAAATAATATCTATGCCTGAGATGTTGGTGCTAAATAAGATCCATCAATCTCCTTACATTTGTATAGAATCAGAGGATGATTCATGATACAGAGAGTGATTTCTTTCTTGTGAAAATTTATGTTGGATCTATATAGGAAATCCAATCCATACCCAAAATTGTATCAAATTCAACCAAAGGGAGTATCACAAGGTTCAATGGGATGTTCAACCAAAAATTTTTGACAGGGGAGGAGTTATATACTTGGTATGAAATAATTTCCCCATTTTCCATTTTCACCGATAGCTCTATTGTAGGTTCTAGGCATAACAGAAGCATGTGATGAGTGGTGCCCAACTTTTCTTTTGTCATGTTCAATGATCAATTTGAGATCTACACGATGATAAATGTCATGTTTAATGAAATTGAATAAAAGAATATAGACAACATGAATCACACCAGAACCAGATAGAGAGGATCATCACATATTTTTTTTAATTAATTTAATTAAATAAGAATTACCTTGATGGAATTCTTTATTTATTGATGGATTTGGAAATAGATCTATGATGAACCATCATTAAGTTGTAGGAATCAACTACAGATTCACTCTAGTTGTGATCCACACATGTTCCACAAATCTCCAAACATCACCGAAGGAATCTCTTAGTGCTATCATGATAGATCCTTATGCTTGCATCATCTACCTTTGATCGCTACAAGAATTACTTCCAAATAATTCTCCTTGATCTGGTGGAGGAATATTGCTCTCCATTCTTGGGAGTAACATTGGAGAAGAGATATTTCAAGGGCTTGAGAGAATTCTTTAATTCTGTTGTGCACAACCCAAACAAATGAATTGTTTTGCGGAGAAAATAACATAACTGGGTTTATCTATCACTAGGGTTAAAATAAAATAATTTCACAAGTGGAATTAATTATTTATTTAATCCTAAAAAAAATCCCATGTCAAATAATAATAATATTATTTCTCGACATGTGCTTAACTTGAAAATTAAAATTAAATATTTTTAATCAAATAATATTCAATATTTATTATTTTTTCACCGGACCTGAAATCCTCATCCATCATTCCTCCATAATATTTATAGAACCTTGAATAATGTATAGTTATTTATTAAATAAATATCACTGCATTATTTTTCAATAAATAAATAAATATTATATTCACTAAATAACAAATAAATATTTATTAAATATTCCGCTCACATTTGAAATGATCGTCATTGAAAACAAGACAAAATGTAAATTTTTATATTGCTACTAACTACAGTTTAGTGGAGAGTAGGGTCGAACCCACAGGGAAGGTAGTGCAACCAAATTTCTTTTCTAAACATCCCACTGTTGTCAGTAGTGGATGAAATTATATTTTTTTGAGTTTTATTTTATTTTATTCTTTTTTTATATTTTGTGTATTTTTTTGATAGTATGAGAACTAGGTTGAAATAAGAATCTAAGTTTTAAACTAGATAGAAAATGAAACTATAATAATAGTAGAGAACTTATAACATAGAAATTATAACATAGAAACAGATTAGGAATGCTCTTGGGAGTTCTAAAACAATTGGTTGAAAAGGATGAATTCTTCACTACTCTTTATTGAATCACACCTCAAAGAAAAGTTGAAGAATCTCCCTCGTCAGGAAATTCAATAGATAGAAGATTGAATCTTGGAGTTTCCCACTCCAAAAATCAATCGAACTGCTTAACAATTTGATAAAGAAAACAGTTGGAATAAAAATCGCTGTAAAATTCTAGTATTTTTAACATGAAAGCTTCAATAAATACATTCAAGATCAATATCGTCGATTGATCTTGAAGTTTTGAATTTGAAAATGTTGAGATGTGAACAATTAAAAGATAATCATAATCAATCTCGCCAATTGATTGTGATTTCGCAAAAAGGAAGGAGTGTGAAGAGATATAAAAAATAAACCAATAGAATTTAAAATTACCGAAATAAGATTTTTAGCCTATGATCATATTGATTATTGATATTGAAATCATCTAATTACACAGTACAAAATTTAAAACAAAAGATGAAGAAGAAACTCCCTCCTGTGCTGCTCTTCCCTTGAGCTCCTCCGTCTCCGAATGTCTGTCTCTTCGGAATCCTGTGGAAGTTCTCTTGCTCTGTGGGTGTGGAGTGAATTGAGTGAATGAAATGTCTTTTGATTCCCTCCCTCACATGCATTTCTTCATGCGACACTCGTCATACTATCTTAGCCCTTCTAACTAACTACCGGCCAACATGGTGGAATGAATCTAGATGAAATATATGGTCCTTCTTGAATCTACAAAAGCAAACAAGTAGAAATAAAAGAATTAAAAAATGTTAAAATAAAACATTATAAAAAAATAACTTATTATACTAATTAATAGATACTTGATTACAATTAATTTAATATTAAGGTCTGTTATATTATTATAGTTAATTTATTAAATTTTTTTATTTAATATTTATTTAATTGATTATATTATTTAATTTAAATAATCAATATTATTAATAATTGGTAATCATATACTATTATTATGTTTTAAATTAATTTTTTATTTATTTAGTTAAATTAATTAATTAAATTTTTTATTATAATTATAATTATTTTATTAAAAAATCTAAGTTATAAATACTGTATTTATTAAAGTATTATCTATTTAAATTTATTAGTTAATTTTAATTTTATTTATAAGATATTATTATTATTTAAGTTTAATATATTTTATTTAATTAATTAGTTTTATAATTTATTTTCTTCCTCTTCTTATTTATTTGATTTGATTTTTATTTAATTTTTTATTATGTTTTTATTTAATTTATATATATTTTTAATTTTTCTCCCCCCATTCATCTTCTTCGGCACACTGGTGGGGAGTCCTTCACGGCTGGTTCCTTTGTGGCTCGGCCACCAAGCGGCGATGCAACTCGGCGGCGTGACCTCCTTGCAGCGGCGACATCACTCCAGGTGGTGGTGGGTCTTCATCTCAGACGACGATCAGTAGTGGCGTAGGCTTGACCTCCTTGGTCTATTGTGCAATTGATTCACCAGCGAGATCCAGCCCTAGCTGGACACTCTGAAAAGCTTGAAGATACTGGATGTAAGCGACAACATGGTATCCGACGAGACCCCGCTCACACTGGCGGGCTATAGATCACTAGAAGTCGTGGATCTGTGACAGATTTGTTGTAATTTTGAACATGTTGAATCTCAATTTCGAGTGGGAACAGGTTTGTAATGGTGTTAATTAGTTATAATCTCCTTAAATAAAATTGATTAAATAAAGTTAAACTAATTAATAAAACAAAATCAAAAGATTAGAAACTAAATAAAAGAAGGATTAACTAAAATTAAGTTTTAATTAACAAATAAATACTATTAATCACAATTGAAGAAGGGTCAATTAAAATTGATATTTTACAAGATAAAAGGAACCTATAATGACATATTTAATAATCAGAATGTAAAAATACAATATTGATTATAAAAATTGATTAACTAACAATTTACACAATAAAATTATTAAAGTAAAATTAGTTAATAAAAAGTGTAAAATTAATTAAATAATTGATTAAATACTTAATAAAAATATGTGGCAAAATCATGTGATTTAAGAGCCACATAAAATTCCCTCACACTTAAGTATTGATTGTCCTCAATCAATCACATGCTTTATTTTCTTTAGAAAATAGAAAAATGTTTTTTAATCATTCTCTTCAAATCGAAGCATGAAAAGGAGCAAAAACTATAGAGGACAAGAAAAATGTGAATAGGATTTGAATTGAAATTCTTAAATGAAACCTTGCCTAACTTCAAATACTCACTAGGTAATTAAAAGAGTAAAGAATCATCCATTTTGAGGATGTCTTGCCTCATATATGAGAATGCCTATGGACTTATTTCAATTCAAGAGTGATGATAGGTTAAAAGTTATTAGAATTAAAAACTTAACCAAAGGAACCTTGTACTTTGACTTTCACTAAGGTTTCAAAAAGAAATTTTTTTTTTGAATCACCTTATTGAAACAACTTAAATGATTCCATACAAATCAAATTTCCCCTTCTTCATTTGGTGTTCATTATTACCCTCACCTAAATGAACTCATTTTTGACACTAGGAACATTATTTTATTTTTCCCAAGCCATATATCTTGTGCTAAACACTGTGCATATGCACTTATTCAATATTGTATAGAGAGATTTTATTAATAGAAATGCACCCAGTGCCTAATGTCTTAGAGGTTCACCATGGGTTCCCAAATGCCCAAATTACTCTAGTTTTAGATGATTTTTATGAAAAAAATTTATATTGGCTCACTAAGGTGATTGTTTTTAAAAATTAAAAAGTGTGTCCCTTAGGAAATAGTTAAATTTTCTAGTTCCTGAAGTTATAATCTCAATTCCACAAACAAGTATTCTATATCACTCTAAAAAATAGTTCCTAAACCGAATATTCACGAAATCACTAAGCATAATCACTCAGCAATCATCCATCCTCACAAGTTTCAAATTTAGATCAACTATTAACTACCAGTAAAGTATTTTTCTTAGGAAAGATGGATTGAATTACCATGTGAAGCCTAAAGAGATTAAAAATCATGAATGGATTTTAAAAAATATTAAACATTTTTTAACAAAAAGTTTGAATAAGCAGTGAGAATATGATGGGCTTCCATTAAACAGAGTTTAGATCAAGGTAAGTTGACCCCCTCCCCCACACTTCAAACCCAAATTTGTCCCCAAAGTTGAATTAAAAAGTGGAGAGGACAACACTTATACTTTTAAAGATCAAAGCAGATTCTCACTTCAGTAGATTAATGCCATGTTTAAGGGGTCTCATTGAAACTCAAAATAATATTTTCCACAAAAATTACTTTTCAGCAGGTTTACATGCATTATCATTTAAGGTAGTGAGAGAGATTTTTCAATTAAGTACAGAAAACAGCATGTAAAATATTGAAGTATACAATAGATTGGGTGTAGTAAGATTGAAAAATTGATTAAAAAAGATGTTCAATAGAGCAAAAAATATATATTCTAAAACACCATACTTAATAAAAAACAATCATGTGAATTTTCTCCCCACACTTAATATCTAATAGTGAGTGGTTTTAAAAGCACTAAAACTCAATTTCTAGTAATAATCTAGTAAAGCAATAAAAGTTTTACAGCACAATAACACATACAACAATAATGTCCAACACAACAAAAATATTTTCCAGCACACTAAATTTTCTAGCAAACCAACACCTGCATCATATTTTTTTAAGAAAAGAGACATATAAAGAAGAATATTTCTACATAGGTATAAGAAGAAAACCACTGAATTGTCACGACCCGTCCTCGGGGCCCGTGCCATGACTACCTAAAGCCCGCCTTCTATAGGCCAGAGGCTGGCGACTAGCACCAAAGGTGTAAATCCTGACAACTGGGAAGACACTGCCTTTATAAAACAAAAACACATCCAACCAGAGTACAAGCGGAAGTAATACACTAAGTACAAAAGAAAGTGCTGAAAAGTAAATGAGCCAGAATACAAACCCAACTGAAAAGTACAGCTACAACTGAATGAAAGTACAACAGAAAAGACAAACAACTGGAAGATAGAAGCAGCTCCTGGGTCGTCCACCTCAGATCCTACCTGAAGGGTAGGTATAGATAGCCTCCTCAACGCTCTCGCCCGTCGACTATGCTGGATTCCGTTTGATGAGACAGATCTTTTGGCACACTCCACTTGAGGTTTGAACGCAGTTGGAGTATGGTCGAGTTGGTTTTAGCTTAAAAACCAACCGGACCCTGGAACGGGAAAACCGATACCATTCAGACCGGACGTCCGTTTGACGAACCGTCAACGACGTTGGTAATCTCGTTGAGAAACGGTTCCTTTGAGTATAACCCATGAGAGTTTGGGGTACAATTATCATATGGTCGGGTTGGTTTGTACACGAAACCAACCGGGCCCCCGGGATGAAAAGACTAATAACATATAGACTGGGTGTCCGTCTGACGTGTCGTCTGTTGTGTTGAGATCCCTATGATGGGCGACGATGAAACGAGACCACAACGGCGTTTGGAAGCTATCGCAGGGAAGAGCAGATCCCAGGAGAGCCACAGGCACAAGCGATGGGTGAATCGGAACACCGGAGCACGTCCGGTGGTCCGTGGAAGGGGCTACCGGCGCGCCATGCCGGAACGGCGGCGCCCCAGCGCGCCGTCGGAGAGGATCCGCCGCGGCAACAGCCGCGGCGACGACAAGGTGGATCTCGCGGCCGCACAGAATATGGGACGACGACGGGGTGGTGCTAGCGGGCGCCGCCGGTGTCAATCAGCGGGGGCTGCGCCCCCCGCTCGGCGCAACGCGCTTGGCCGCTGGCTGAGCTAGCTCCCCCGACCGGGCCGAGCCGCGTTGGTCGGGCCGGACCGCGCCGGTCGGGCCGCGCCGCGCCGGTTGGGCCGGGCCGCGCCGGCCGGGCCGGGCTGGGCCACGCCAACCGGGCCGGACCCGGACCTGAGTCGGGTCGACCCGGTTTGGGCCGACCCAGGGGGTGTTGGGCCGGGTCGGACCGGGCCCAGACCCCCTATTTTCGGACCGTTTTCGGTTAAACAGACATATATTGAGCTACGGACCTCAGATCGATGCACTGTCAGTTGCGTAGAATTATTTAGATCGAGACGGTCATTTCAGTATATTACACTCAAGGTTTCGGCAAAGATTGTGTATGACCGAGTTGGTTCGAACCTGAAACCAACCGGGCCCTCAGAGCGAAAACGCTTATAACTTGAGATCCGGACGCCTGATTGGCGTGCCGTCAACTTTGATGGATTCCTCTTAGTGAGACGGTTCTTTTGTTATACTTCACCTGAGGTTTGGATGCAGTTGGAGTATGGCAGGGTTGGATTGTACCTGAAATCCAACTAGGCCCCTAGAACGGTAATACCAATATCTCTCAGACCGGACGTCTGTTTGACGAAGCGTCAATGGAGTTGGTAATCACGTTGAGGAACGGTTCCTTTGGGTATACCCCATGAGAGTTCGGAGTACAGTTGAGATACGACCGGGTTGTTAGTACACGAAACAAACAGGGCCCCTGAGACTAAAAGGCTAATAACTCACAGACCGAGTGTCCGATAGACGCACCGTCTGTTGCGTTGAGACCCCTTTGACGAGGCGGTCCTTTGAGATAATTCAAAGTGAGACTTAGTGGCACTTTCAAGTAACGACCAGTAGCTCATGGAGCGGACCCTCCCGTAGACGAGCATTCAGAGTGCGGAGACCGAGTAGCTGTAGACCCGACGACTGCTTGAACGGTTCGACTTGTAGTGATTCGGTTAGCCCAGTGGACGGAGCGCCCGATATTTGGCATTAGAACCACGGCGGACAGAGCGCATGGTAGTTTGCAGTAGACCCACGGTACTCGACAGGAGAAGTACCTCTATAGGCTATTAGGGAGAGCGCCCAGTATTTGGCGGCAGACCCTCAGCGGACGGAGCGCCCAGTAGTTGGCAGTAGACCCGCAGTACTCGATAGGAGGAGTACCTCAGCAGTCTAAGGTTAGTGATTAGCGCCTCAGAGTCATGACAGGGCCACTGTACTCGATAGAGGAGGAATTTCTACAGCAGTTGTGGTTTCGATAATGAAAATTCTGGTTTGAGTTGAGTCAATGACCTTTGTGTTTACCTAATGATTGAGATGGGTCACTTGATAACTTAGGTATATGTGTGGGCATATACCTAAGTAGTGGTAATCTATTTATTTCATAACCTTTGTGTTTTCTCATGATTGAGATGGGTTACTTGATAACTTAGGTATAAGTATGGGCTTATACCTAAGTAAGGGTTATCTGGTGAGATTCTTCTTTGTGGTTATCCTTATTGGATTTAGTGAGACCTTGAGGGTCTCGGGGTCCCTACTGAGTATCGTTATACTCACCCCTGCATGGGCTATGCACGCACCACGTTTTGTTGGATGTAGACGACGAACATCGCTGACAGAGACCGAGTGTACGAGGACTGGATGGTACCCGGAGGTGGACCTCACGACGAGTCAGTACCCCGAGGTGGACTTCACGACGAGACGGTACTCGGAGAGGTTGCCAGGAGAGAGCGTTGAGGAGGCTATCTGTACCTACCCTTCAGGTAGGATCCGAGGTGGATAACCCATGAGCTGCTTCTATCTTCCAGCTGTTTGTCCTTTCTGTTGTACTTTATTTCAGTTGTAGCTGTACTTTTTAGTTGGGTTTGTATTTTGGACCATTTTCTTTTCAGCACTTTCTTTTTTTACTTAGTGTATTACTTCCGCTTGTACTTTGGTTGGATGTGTTTATGTTTTATAAAGGCAATGCCTTCCCAGTTAAGGGGACCTTTAGCGCAGTTTCTTTTTAAGCGGGTTGAGATTAGTTTTTGGGGATTTAGTTTATTAATAAATAAAATTATTGAACAATTTTATTTTTGTATCTTAGAAGTTAAATTCTTCCAAGTGTGGATAAATGAGAGGTGGGGCCAACAAGAGCCCCAACCTCTCAACTTCCTTAACTCTCATAAACCCCCCATTAATCTCTCCCTCTTTTATTATGAAAACCTTTCACTTTAATAATTTAATCTCTCTTATTTATGTAACTCTTCCTCTCCTCTATCTCTTTCTCCTTAACGTTTGCCAACACACCTTATTTAATTAATGGATCCTACTCTATTAATTAATTAAGTGATTCAAAATTTGAATGGATTGGCAAGATTAATTAAAATAAGGTGAGGTCTTATTTTATTTAGGTTGGCATTTGTTTTGTTGGGGAAAACCTCTTGAGAGAGAGCTTGTGAAGGAAGAGGGGTATTCCTCCATTGTTGAAGAACACCAAACCTCCGACAAAGAACGACACTCCTTTCTATGATGAATGACGATGCGCCCTCTATCCTCTTCATCACACGACAAGAGAGGAGACGTCAATTCTTCTTCGGGTGCACTCCTACGACGAAGGATGTGACACCGTCATTCTCGATGCTCGGCTACCGCAGACCTTTCTTGGGGTAGGGGAATTTTTTTTATTTCTCATTTGAGTGGTTTTATCTCACGAGCATGATCATTTATTTATATGATTATAGTATAATTTATTCTTCAATAAATTATACCCTTATCATTGTTGAAAGCAAGTGTTTGATTATTAACGCCTAACGTAGAGGGCGCGGGCCGAACAAATACGGCCCGACGACCCTCCGTTGGTTGTTCATTTGTGCGCGGGATGACTGGAGACCATGAAACAGGACCGCAATGGCATTTGGAAGCTGTTGAAGTGAAGAGAGGATTTCGGGAGAGCCGCAGGTGCAAGCGGTGGGCGAATCGGACCACTGGAGCGCGTCCGGTGGTCCGTGGAAGGGGCTGCCGGTGCGCTACGTCGGAACGGTGGCGCCCCAGCGCGCTGCCGGAGAGGATCCGGCGCGGCAACAGCCGCGGCGGCGACCTGGTACATCTCGCGATTGCGCGGGATCCGAGACGACAGCGGGGCGACGCTAGCGGGTGCCGCCGGTGTCAATTAGCGGGGGTTGCGCCCCCCGCTCGGCGCAACACGCTCGACCGCTAACCGAGCCAGCTTCCCCTGCCGGGCTGGGGCGGGCCACGCGGGCAGGGCCGTGCCGGGCCGCGCCTGTCGGGCCAGGCCGCACCAGCCAGTCCGGGGAACACCAACTGGGCCGGATGCGGACCCAAGTCGGGTCGACCCAGTTTGGGCCGACCCAGGGGGGTGTTGGGCCGGGTCAGACCGGGCCCAGACCCCCTATTTTTCAGATAGGTTTCAATTAAATGGACATATCTTGAGCTAAGGACTTACGATCGATGCACCGTTAGTTGTGTAGGATTACTTGGATCGAGACGGTCGTTTCGGTATATTACACTCAATGTTTTGGCAAATATTGGGTATGGACGGGTTGGTTTGAACCCGAAACCAACCGGGCCCTCGGAGCGGAAACACTTATAACTTGAGCTCCGAACGTCCGATTGACGTGCCGTCAACTTTGTTGGATTCCTATTAGTGAGAAGGTTCCTTTGGTATACTTCACCTGTGGTTTGGACGTAGTTGGAGCATGGCCGGGTTGGATTGTACCCGAAATCCAACAAGGCCCCTCGAACGGTAATACCAATATCTCTCAGACTGGACGTCTGTTTGACGAACCATCAGCGGCGTTGGTAATCATGTTGAGAAACGGTTCCATTGGGTATAACCCATGAGAGTTAAGGGTACAGTTGAGTTACAGCTGGGTTGGTTCGAACACGAAACAAACCGTGCCCCTGGGACTAAAAGGCTAATTACTCACAGACTGAGCTTCCGATAGACGCGACGTCTGTTGTGTTGAGACCTCTTTGACGAGGCGGTCCTTTGAGATACTTATACGTGAGACTTCATGACACTTGGAAGTAACGACTAGTAGCTGGTGGAGCGAACCCTCCCGGAGACGAGTGTACAGAGTGCGAAGACCGAGTAGCTGTAGACTTGACGACTGCTTGACCGATTCGACTCATAGTGATTCGGTTAGCCCAGTGGACGGAGCACCCGGTATTTGGCGGCAGACCCATGGCAGACGGAGTGCCTGGTAGTTGGAAGCAGACCCATGGTACTCGACAGGAGGAGTGCCTCTGTAGGATATTAGGGAGAGCGCCCGGTATTTGGCGGCAGACCCTCAGCGGACGAAGTGCCCGATAGTTGGCAGCAGACCCACGGTACTCGACAGGAGGAGTACCTCAGCAGTATAAGGTTAGTGAGTATCACCTCAGAGTCGTGACAGGGCCACTGTACTCGACAGAGGAGGAGTTTCTCCAACAGTTGTGGTTTTGATAATGAAAATCCTGGTTTGAGCTGAGTCAATGACCTTTGTGTTTACCTCATGATTGAGATGGGTCACTTGATAACTTAGGTATATGTATGGTCATATACCTAAGTAGTGGTTATCTGTTGATTTCATAACCTTTGTGTTTCCTCATGATTGAGATGGGTTACTTGATAACTTAGGTACAAGTATGGGCTTATACCTAAGTAAGGGTTATCTGTTGAGATCCTTATTTGTGGTTATCCTTGTTGGATTTAGTGAGACATTGAGGGTCTCGGGGTCCCTACTGAGTATTGTTATACTCACCCCTACACGGGCTATGCCCGCACCTCGTTGTGTTGGATGTAGATGACAGACAGTGCTGACAGAGACTGAGTGTACGAGGACTAGACGGTGCCCGGAGGTGGACCTTATAACGAGTCAGTACCCGGAGGTGGAATTCATGCAGAGACAGTACTCAGAGGAGGTTTGTGGGTGAGAACATTGAGGAGGATATTTGTACCTACCCTTCAGGTATGATTCGAGGTGGACGACCCATGAGATGCTTCTATCTTCCAGCTGTTTGTCTTTTTTGTTGTACTTTCATTTAGTTGTAGATGTAATTTTGAGTTGGGTTTGGATTCTGGCCCATTTAATTTTCAGCACTTTCTTTTGTACTTAGTGTATTACTTCTGCTTGTACTCTGGTTGGATGTGTTTATATTTTATAAAGGCAATGCCTTCCCAGTTGTTGGGATTTACGCCTTTGGTGCTAGTCGCCAGCCCCTGGCCTATGGAAGGCGGGCTTGGGGTAGGCCGGGGGCTGGCAACTAGCACCAAAGCTGTAAATACTGATAACTGAGAAGGCATTGCCTTTATAAAACATAAACACATCCAACCATACTACAAGCGGAATTAATAAATTAAGTATAGAATAAAGTGTCGAAAAGTAAATGGGCCAGAATACAAACCCAACTGAAAAGTACAACTACAACTGAATGAAAGTACAACAGAAAAGACAAACAGCTGGAAGATAGAAGCAGCTCCTGGGTCATCCACCTCGGATTCTACCTGAAGGGTAGGTACAGATGGCTTCCTCAACGCTCTTTCCCGCCAACCTCCTCCGAGTACCGTCTCGTCATAAAGTCCACCTCCAGGTACTGACTCGTTGTAAGTTCCACCTCCGGGCACCATCCAGTCCTCGTACACTCGGTCTCTGTCAGCGCTGTCCGTCGTCTGCATCCAACACAATGAGGTTCAGGCATAGCCCATGTAGGGGTGAGTATAACGATACTCAGTAGGGACCCCGAGACCCTCAAGGTCTCTCTAAATCCAACAAGGATAACAACAAAGAAGGATCTCAACAGATAACCCTTACTTAGGTATAAGCCCATACTTATACATAAGTTATCATGTAACCCATATCAATCATGAGGAAACAAAAAGGTTATTAAATCAAAATATAACCACTACATAGGTAAATGCACATACATATACATAAGTTATCAATTGACCCATCTCAATCACGAGGTAAACACAAAGGTCATTGACTCAGCTCAAACCAGAATTTTCATTATCGAAACCACAACTGCTGGAGAAACTCCTCCACTGTCGAGTACAGTGGCCCTGTCATGACTCCGAGGCGCTACTCCCTAACCTTATACTGCTACGGTACTCCTCCTTTCGAGTACCGCGGGTCTTCTGCCAACTACCAGGTGCTCTGTCCGCTGAGGGTCTGTCGCCAAATACCGGGCGCTCTCCCTAATAGCCTATAGAGGTACTCATCCTATCGAGTACTGCAGGTCTTCTTCCAACTACCAGGCGCTCTGTCCACCGTGGGTCTTCCGCAAAATACCAGGCGCTCCGTCCACTGGGCTAACCAAATCACTACGAGTCGAATCGGTCAAGCAGTCATCAGGTCTACAGCTACCCAGTCTCCGCACTCTGTATGCTCGTCTTCGGGAGGGTCCACTCCACGAGCTACTGGTCGTTACTTACAAGTGTCACAAAGTCTCACGTAGAAGTATCTCAAAGGACCTCCTCGTCAAAGGGGTCTCAACGCAACAGACGGTGCGTCTATCGGATGCCCGGTCTGTGAGTTATTAGCCTTTTAGTCCGAGGGGCCCGATAGGTTTTGTGTACTAACCAACCTAGCCGTATCTCAACTGTACCCCGAACTCTCATAGGGTATACCAAAAGGAACCGTTCCTCAATGTGATTACCAATGCCGCTGATGGTTTATCAAAAAGACGTCCGGTCTGAGAGATATTGGTATTACCGTTCTAGGGGTACGATTGGATTTCGGGTACAATCTAACCCGACCATACTCCAACTACATCCAAACCTCAGGTGAAGTATACCAAAAGAACCGTCTCACTAAGAGGAATCCATCAAAGTCGACGGTACGTCAATCAGGCATCCAGAGTTCAAGTTATAAGCATTTTCGCTATAAGGGCCCGATTGGTTTCGGGTTCGAACCAACTCGGCCGTACCACATTTTCACCGAAACTTTGAGTGTAATACACTTAAACGACCGTATCGATCCAAAGAATCCTAAGCAACTGACGGTGCATTGATCGGAGGTCTGTAGCTCAAGATATGTCGATTTAACCGAAAACGGTCCGAAAATAGGGGGTCTGGGCCCGGTCCGACTCGGCCTAACACCCCCTGGGTCGGCCCAAACCGGGTCAACCCGACACGGGTCCAGGTCCGGCCCGGTTGGTGAGGCGCGGCCCGGCCCTACCTATGCGGCCCGGCCCAGCCGGCGCGGTCCGGCTCGACCAGCGCGGCCCGACCCGCGTGGCCCGCCCTGGCCCGGCCGGGGGAGATGGCTTGGCCAGTGGCCGAGTAGGGGGCACAACCCCCGCTGATTGACACTGGTGGTGCCCGCTGGCGCCGCCCCACCGTCTTCCCGGATTCCGCCCGTCCATGGGATCCACCGCGTTGCTGCCAAGGCTGTTGCCGCGGTGGACCTCTCCGGCGGCGCGCTGGGGCGTCGCTGCCTCCAGGTGGCTGGACGGCTCTGACCGCCGCCTCCGGTCGCCGGCATCGCCGTTCTGGCGTGGCGTGCCGGTATCCCCTTCCACGGACCACCGAACGCGCTCCGGTGGTCCGATTCGCCCACCGCTTTCGCCTGTGGCTCTCCTGGGATCCGCTCTTCACTGCGACGGCTTCCAAACGCCGTTGCGGTCCCGTTTCATTGTCGCCCGTCATCTGGAACACAAACGAACAGCCAACAGAGGGTCGTCGGGCCGTGTTTGTTTGGCCCGCTCCCTCCGCGTTAGGCGTTATCAATTGGCAATAATCAAACACTTGCTTTCAACAATAATAAGGGTATAATTTATTCAAGAATAAATTATACTAACATCATATAAATAAACGCTCATGCTCATGAGATAAAACCACTCGAATAAGAAATAAACAAAATCCCCCTACCTCGAGAAAGATCCGCGGTAGCCGAGCATCGAGAATGATGGTGTCACTTCCATCGTCATAGGAGTGCACTTGAAGAAGAATTGACGTCTCCTCTCTTGTCGTACGATGAAGAGGATAGAGTGCGTGTCATCGTTCATTGTGGAAAGGAGTGTCGTTCTTCACCAGAGGTTTGGTGTTCTTCAACAAAGGAGATGAAGCGTTCTTCGAAACTCAAGAGCTTTCTCTCCAAAATTTCAACACAACACGCCAACCCAAAAATAAAATAAGGTCACCCCTTATTTAAATTAAACAAGCCAAGAATTTCAAAATACAAATTCA
Organism: Viscum album; assembly: GCA_963277665.1. NCBI lineage: Eukaryota > Viridiplantae > Streptophyta > Magnoliopsida > Santalales > Viscaceae > Viscum > Viscum album. The sequence goes on from OY728148.1 coordinate 1,947,223,681, forward strand.
AACACTTAATTAAGGGGACCGATGAACTTGTAGCACCGGTAATTTCTTAAGGGGACCTTTAGCGCAGTTGCGTTTTAAGTGGATTGAGATTGATTTTTGGGGATTTAGTGTATTAATAAATAAAATTGTTGAACAATTTTATTTTTATATCTTGTAAGTTAACGATACTCAGTAGGGACCCTGAGACCCTCAAGGTCTCACTAAATCCAACAAGGATAACCACAAAGAAGGATCTCAACAGATAACCCTTACTTAGGTATAAGCCCATACTTATACCTAAGTTATCAAGTAACCCATCTCAATCATGAGGAAACACAAAGGTTATGAAATCAACAGATAACCACTTCCTAGGTATATGCCCATACATATACCTAAGTTATCAAGTGACCCATCTCAATCATGTGGTAAACACAAAGGTCATTGACTCAGCTCAAACCGAGATTTTCATTATCGAAACCACAACTGCTGGAGAACTCCTCCTTTGTCGAGTATAGTGGACCTGTCGCGACTCCGAGGCGCTACTCACTAACCTTAGACTGCTGAGGTACTCCTCCTATTGAGTACCGCAGGTCTGCTGCCAACTATCGGGCGCTTCGTCCGCTGAGGGTCTACCGCCAAATACTGGGCGCTCTCCCTAATAGCCTACAGAGGTACTCCTCCTGTCGAGTATCGCAGGTCTGATGCCAACTACCAGGCGCTTCGTCCACCGTGAGTCTGCCGACAAATACCGGGCGCTCCATCCACTGGGCTAACCGAATCACTACGAGTCGAATCAGTCAAGCAGTCGTCAGGTCTACAGCTACTGGGTCTCTGCACTCTGTACGCTCGTCTTCAGGAGGGTCCACTCCACGAGCTACTGGTCGTTACTTCCAAATGTCACGAAGCGTCACCTAGAAGTATCTCAAAGGACTGCCTCGTCAAAGGGGTCTCAATACAACAGACAATGCGTCTATTGGACGCCCGGTCTGTGAGTTATTAGCCTTTTAATCCCAGGCGCCCGGTTAGTTTCATGTACGAACCAACCCGGACGTATCACACCTGTACCCTGAACTCTCATGGGGTATACCCAAAGGAACCGTTTCTCAACGTGATTACCAACGCTGCTGACGGTTCATCAAACAGACGTCCGGTCTGAGAGATATTGGTATTACCGTTCTAGGGTCCCGGTTGGATTTCGGGTAAAATCCAACCAGGACATACTACAACTACGTCCAAAACTCAGGTGAAATATAACAAAAGAACCGTCTCACTAAGAGGAATCCAAAAAAGTCAACGACAGGTCAATCAGATGTCCGGAGCTCAAGTTATAAGTATTTTGGCTCCGAGGGCCCGGTTGGTTTCGGGTTCGAACCAACCCGGATGTACCCAATCTTCACCAAAACTTTGAGTGTAATATACCGAAACGACCGTCTCAATCCAAGAAATCCTACGCAACTGACGGTACATTGATCGGAGGTCCTTAACTCAAGATATGTTCCTTTAACAGAAAATGGTCCGAAAATAGGGGGTCTGTGCCCGGTCCGACCCGGCCCAACACCCCCCTGGGTCGGCCCAAACTAGGTTGACCCGACTCAGGTCCGGATCCGGCCCGGTTGGCGTGGCCCGGCCCGGTCGGCGCGGTCCTGCTTGACGGGCGCGGCCCAGCCCGACCGGTGCGGTCCGACCCGAATGGCGCGGCCCGGCCCGCGTGGCCCGGTCCGGCCCGGCCCGGCCGGCACAGTCCGCCCCGACCGACGCAGCCCGGCCCGCGTGGCCCGGCTCTGCCCGGCCCGACCGGCACTGTCCGGCCCGACCGGCGAGGCGTGTCCCGGCCCGGCCGGCGCGGTCCCGCTCGACCGGCGCGACTCGGCCCGCGTGGCCCTGCCCGGCCCCGCCGGGGGAGCTGGCTCGGCCAGCGGCCGAGCGCGTTGCGCCGAGCGGGGGGTGCAGCCCCCGCAGATTGACACCGGCCGTGCCCGCTGATGCCGCCCCGCTGTTGTCTCGGATCCCGCGCGGCTGCGGGATCCACCTCATCGCCGCCGCGGGGGATCCTCTCCGGCGGCGCGCCGGGGCGCTACCGCCTCCAAGTGGCCGGATGGCGTCGGCCGCCGCCTCTGGTCGCCGGTGCCGCCGTTCCAGTGTGGCGCGCCGGCAGCCCCTTCCACGGACCACCGGACGCGCTCCGGTGGTCCGATTCTCCCACCGCTAGCACTTGCGGCTCTCCCGGGATCCTCTCTTCACTGCGACGACTTCCAAATGCCGTTGCGGTCCCGTTTCATCGTCGCCTGTCATCCCGTGCACAAACGAACAACCAACAGAGGGTCGTCGGGCCGTGTTTGTTCAGCCCACGCCCTCCGCGTTAGGCGTTAATAATCAAACACTTTCTTTCAACAATGATAAGGGTATAATTTATCCAAGAATAAATTATACTAACATCATATAAATAAACGCTCATGATCGTGAGATAAAACCACTCAAATGAGAAATAAACAAAATTCCCCTACCTCGAGAAAGGTCCGCGGTATCCGAGCATCGAGAATGACGGTGTCACTTCCATCGTCGTAGGAGTGCACCCGAAGAAGAATTGACGTCTCCTCTCTTGTCGTGCGATAAAGAGGATAGAGGGTGCTTCATCGTTCATCGTGGAAAGGAGTGTTGTTCTTCGCCGAAGGTTTGGTGTTCTTCAACAATGGAGGAATACCCCTCTTCCTTCACAATCTCTCTCTCAAGAGGTTTCCCCCAACAAAACAAATGGAAACCTAAATAAAATAAGACTTCACCTTATTTTAATTAATCTTGCCAAGCCATTCAACTTTTGAATCACTTAATTAATTAATAGAATAGGTTCCATTAATTAAATAAGGTTTGTTGGAAAAAGTTAAGGAGAAAGAGAGAGAGAAGAGGAAGAGTTACATAAATAAGAGAGATTAACTTATTAAAGTGAAAGGTTGTCATAATAAAAGGAGAGATTAATGGGGGGGGGGGTATGAGAGTTAAGGAAGTTGAGAGGTTGGGACTCGTGTGGGCCCCACCTCTCATTTATCCACACTTGGAAGAGTTTAACTTCCAAGATATAAAAATAAAATTGTTCAACAATTTTATTTAATAATAAACTAAATCCCCAAAAATTAATCTCAACCCGCTTAAAACGCAACTACGCTAAAGGTCCTCTTAAGCAATTATCGGCGCTGCGAGTTCATCGGTGCCCTCAGATTTCTATTCCGAGCACCGGTTCAGAAGATAGAAAAACCCGCTCATTCGTTTACTGAACGTACCCAAGCTAAACTTCAGAAATTGATTCCGGGCACATCGGGCCTTAGAATTAGGTGCTGTCATAAGCCACAGACTCGTAAAATTCCAAATAGATTAAGAAAAAAAAATTTCTTGAAATTTTCGGGTCTTTAAATTACTCTCACCACAGGGATTTACGTCCCAGGGGCCCGGTTGGTTTTGTGTATGAACCAACCCGGCCGTATCTCAACTATACCCTAAACTCTCATGGGGTATACCCAAAGGAACCGTTGCTCAACGTGATTACCAACGCCGCTGACAGTTCGTCAAAAAGACGTCCGGTCTGAGAGATATTGGTATTACCGTTCTAGTGGCCCGGTTGGATTTCGGGTACAATCCAACCCGGCCATACTCCAACTGTGTCCAAACCTCAGGTAAAGTATACCTAAAGAACCATCTCACTAAGAGGAATACAACAAAGTCGACGACACGTCAATCGGACGTCCGAAGCTCAAGTTATAAGCATTTCCGCTCCGAGGGCCCGATTGATAACTTAAGTATATGTATGGGCATATACCTAAGTAGTGGTTATCTTTTGATTTCATAACCTTTGTGTTTCCTCATGATTGAGATGGGTTACTTGATAACTTAGGTATAAGTATGGGCTTATACCTAAGTAAGGGTTATCTGTTGAGATCCTTCTTTGTGATTATCCTTGTTGGATTTAGTGAGACCTTGAGGGTCTCAGGGTCCCTACTGAGTATCGTTATACTGACCCCTGCATGGGCTATGCCCGCACCTCGTTGTGTTGGATGCAGATGACGGATAGTGCTAACAGAGATCGAGTGTACGAGGACTGGACGATGCCCGGAGGTGGACCTTACGACGAGTCAGTACCCGGAGGTGGAATTCATGACGAGATGGTACTCGGAGGAGGTTGGCGGGTGAGAGCATTGAGGAGGCTATCTGTACCTACTCTTCAGGTAGGATCCGAGGTGGACGACCCAGGAGCTCAAGTTATAAGCGTTTCCACTCCGAGGGCCCGGTTGGTTTCGGGTTCGAACCAACCCGTCTATACCCAATATTCACCAAAACCTTGCGTGTAATATACCAAAACGACCGTCTCGATCCAAGGAATCCTACACAACATACGGTGTGTTGATCGGAGATCCATAGCTCAAGATATGTCCATTTAACCGAAAATAGTCCAAAAATAGGGGGTCTGGGCCCGGTCCGACCCGACCCAACACCCCCCCTGGGTCGGCCCAAACTGGGTCGACCCGACTCGGGTCCGGGTCCGCCCCGGTTGGCGTGGCCCGGCCAGGCCGGCACGGTCCGGCATGACCGGCGCGGCCCGGACCGTGTGGCCCGCCCCGACCCGGCCGGCGTGGTCTGGTCCGATCGGTGCGGCCCGACCCGCGTGGACCGCCCCAGCCCGGTCGGGGGAGCTGGCTCGGCTAGCGGCCGAGCGTGTTTCACCGAGCGGGGGGCGCAACCCCCACTGATTGACACCGGCGGCACCCGGTGGTGCCGTCCCGCCATCGTCCCAGATCCCGCGCGGCCGCGGGATCCACCGCGTCGCCACCGCGGCGGATCCTCTCCGGTGGCGCGCTGGGGCGCCGCCGCCTCTAGGCGGCCGGATGGCTCCGGCCACCGCCTCCAATCGCCGGCGCGCCGAAAGCCCCTTCCACGGACCACCGGACGCACTCCGGTGGTCCTATTCGCCCACCGCTTGTGCCTTTGGCTCTCTCGGGATCCTCTCTACACTGCGGCGGCTTCCAAACGCCATTGCTGTCCCATTTCATCGTCGCCCATCATCCCATGCACAAATGAACAACCAACGGAGGGTCGTCGAGCCGTGTTTGTTCAGCCCGCGCCCTCCGCGTTAGGTGTTAATAATCAAACACCTGCTTTCAACATTGATAAGGGTATAATTTATTCAAGAATAAATTATACTAACATCATATAAATAAACGCTCATGCTCATGAGATAAAACCACTCAAATGAGAAATAAACAAAATTCCCCTACCTCGAGAAAGGTCCGTGGTAGCTGAGCATCAAGAATGATGATGTCACTTCCATCGTCGTAGGAGTGCACTCGAAGAAGAATTGACGTCTCCTCTCTTGTCGTGCGATGAAGAGGATAGAGGGCGCATCGTCGTTCATTGTGGAAAGGAGTGTCGTTCTTCGCTGGAGGTTTGGTGTTCTTCAAGAATGGAGGAATACCCCTCTTCCTTCACAAGCTCTCTCTCAAGAGGTTTCCCCTAACAAAACAAATGCCAACCTAAATAAAATAAGACTTCACCTTATTTTAATTAATCTTGCCAAGCCATTCAAATTTTGAATCACTTAATTAATTAATTGAATAGGTTCCATTAATTAAATAAGATGTGTTGGAAAAAGTTAAGGAGAAAGAGAGAGAGAAGAGGAGGAGTTACATAAATAAGAGAGATTAACTTATTAAAGTGAAAGGTTGTCATAATAAAAGAAGGAGAGATTAATGGGGGGGGGGGGGGCGGGATATGAGAGTTAATGAAGTTGAGAGGTTGGGGCTCGTGTAGGCCCCACCTCTCATTTATCCACAGTTGGAAGAGTTTAACTTCCAAGATATAAAAATAAAATTGTTCAACAATTTTATTTGTTAATAAACTAAATCCCCAAAAATTAATCTCAACCCGCTTAAAACGCAACTGCACTAAAGGTCCCCTTAAGAAATTACTGGCACTGCAAGTTCATCGGTGCCCTTGGATTTCAATTCCGAGCACAAGTTCAGAAGATAGAAAAACCCACTCGTTCGTTCACTGAACGTACCCGAGCTAAACTTCAGAAATTGATTTCGGGCACACCGGGCCTCAGAATCAGGTGCCGTCAGAAGCCACAGAATCGTATAATTCCAAAGATATTAATAAAAAATATTTCCTTGAAATTTCTAGGTCTTTACATGAATCATCTACATTTCTAGATCAGTGAGTCACTATTGAGGTGACTCACTGACAACATTGTAATGATGATTCAGGTATATCGGTGAGTTAGGTACTCACCAATAAACAATGGAACAATGACTTAGTAGTGAATATTTTTCTCTAAAGTAACAAGGGGTGGAAAATAAATGCAAAAGTAAAGAGTAATGAACTTCCCTGATTTAAATATTTTCCAAAAATGATCCATTAAGGGAATTACACTCCTCTATTGACACCTGCATCATTATACTCTAAAAAAAGAGACTAGGAGAACCAAGTACAAAAATCCAATGGAGATAGAGAATAAAAAATATAGAACATTAGCACTTTATTCAAAACATAACAAGAAGTAAAGTAAAAAAGTAAAAAAAAAGAGAAACCATGGGTTGACTACGATGAAGCACTAAATTTTATGTCTTAAGATGGACTTTATTGAAATTTATTTTTTCAACATAGTGAAGGCAGGCATGCCCTTTAGTTGTCCTTCAAAATACAGTTTAACTCTCTGCCCATTAACAAGCATGGGATTATTTTCTTCACCTATAATCTAAACATATCCATTGTTTAAAACTCTAACAATTTTAAAAGAACCATACTATTTAGATTTCAATATTCCAAGAAAGATCTTAAGTCCTAAATTAAAGATAAGGACCTCTTATCCAAGTTTAAACTCTCTATTTTGAATGAAATAATCATGAAGAACTTTAGACCACTCTTTATATATCATAGAATCATCAAACGACTCTCTCCTTATTTCATATAACTCACTCAAATCGAGAAATATTATCTCTCCAACACTATTAAAATCAAAATTTAAGGCCTTAACCACCCAATAATATTTGTTCAGCAAATCCACAAGAAAATGATTTTTTTTCTAAATAACCACCTATATAGAGACATACCTATTAGGGTCTGAAAATATATTCTATATGGACACAAATATTCATCTAACTTCAAAGACCAGTCCTTTATAGAATTTGGGACATTTTTCTCTAAGATTTTATTCAACTCCCTATTTGATATCTCAACCTATCCACTGAAATGTGGATGGTAAGCGATACCAGTTTTATGGGTGCATCTATAATTTTACATTAAAGAACTATACTTTTCATTTTTAAAGTGTGTTCCATTATCAGTTATTAAGGCTTTTGGTACTCCAAATCTTAAAAAGATATTATTTTTTAACAAATTTTATAACACTGTTTTCCTGATTGTTGGGCTGAGCTACTACCTCAACCCACTTAGAAACATAATCTACTACAACTAGAACATACTAATTCACATGAGAATATAGAAATATACCCATGAAATCTAGAACCCAAACATCAAAAATTTTAACTTCTAAAATACCCTTTTGGGGAAACTCCTACTTCCTCCCAACATCGCCTAACCTTTGGTATCTATCACAACTAAAAACATAGCTCCTAGAATCCCTGATTAATGTGGGCCAATAAAAACCATATTGAAGGACCTTTTGAGCCATCCTTTCCCCACTATCATGTCCTCTACAAGGCGGGGAGTGAAAACCTTCCAAAATTAGAAGCATCTCTTCCTATGGAACACACCTTCTAAGAATCCCATCAGCTCACCTCCTAAACAGCAAGGGATCATCCCAAAGGTAAAAGTTAAGTTCTGAAATAAATTTATTACTTTGGTTATTATACAAGTATTTGGGAAAGACACATATTGATAGGAAATTGGAATAGTCTGAAAACCATGCAGACTGCCTAATGGAGACAATGAGTAACTTTTCATCAGGAAAGGAAGAGTTAATCTCTCTTGGATCTTCACAATGAGTATGAGGAATTATAGAAAGATGGTTTGCAACTAAGTTTTTAGCTCATTGATTATCTATTATTTCTAAATAAAATTATTGTAACAAAAAAATCAATATAATCAACCTAGGTTTGGATTCGTTCTTAGAAAAAAAATATTTCAAGGCAGATTGGTCAGTGAATATGATGACTTTTGAACTTAGCATATATTGCCTAAATTTCTCTAAAGTAAAGAACACAACCAAAAACTCCTTTTCTGTAGTGGTATAGTTTATTTATGACTTATATAGAAGACTTCTAGAATAATATACCACATGAAACTTCTTATCCCTACTATATCCTAAGAAAACACTAAAAACTATATCACTAAAATCACACATTAATTCAAAAGGAAGTTTCCCATCATGTGCAGTAATGATAGGTGATGTAGTGAGTTTTTACATTAGCATATTAAATGATTTTAGATAGTTTTGATCAAAACTGAAGGTTGAATCCTTGATAATAATGGGAAAAAGGGATTAGTGATTTTTGAAAAGTCTTTTATAAACCTACGGTAGAAACTGACATGTCCAAGAAAACTTTTAACCCCCTTTACATTTTTAGGAGGTGGTAGTTTTTTGAATAACTTCTATCTTGATAGTGTCAACCTCCAAACCCCTTTTGGACACATTATGTCCTAAAAATCTCCAATAAGTCACCATAAACTAGCATTTTTTCCAGTTAAGAACCAGGTTGGTCTCTAAACATCTCTCCAAAAATAACTCTAGATTTTTCAAGAAAGTATCAAATATTCTACCCACAATAAAGAAGTCGTCCATGAAAACCTCTATAATACTCTCAATAACATCAAGAAAGATAAACATCATACACATTTGAAAGCTATCTTGGGCTCTACACAACCCAAAGGGAATCTGACGGTAGGAAAATGTCCCAAAGTGGCATGTGAAGGTAATTTTATCTTAATCCTATGGAGAAACTAGAATCTAGTTGTAAATAGAATACCCATCTAGAAAACATAAAAATTAATTCCCAACAACCCTCTCAAGAATTTGATCAAGAATGGGTATTAAAAAATGGTCCATCCTTGTGATTTAATTGAGCTTCCTATAGTCTATACATACTTTTTATTTGGGGGATTTCCTAACTTGAATTTATTCATTTTTCTTATTTTTAAAAATAGTAAAACCTCCTTTATTAGGGACCACTTGGACCATAATGACCTAAGTATTGTCAAGAATATGATAGATTATACCAATATAAAGTAGTTTGATTAATTCCTCTCTAACAACCACTTTCATATTAGAATTTAATATTATTTTTAATTCTACTCTAGGCTTATGGTCTAGCTCCATAGGGATTTTATGCATACAAAAAGAAGAACAAATTCCTTTGATATCAGATATATTCCATTGTATATAAGATTTGAATTTCTTCATAACATTTAATAATATTTTTTCTTGATTAACTTTCATATTAGTAGAAATGATTATAGGAAGTGTAGAAGTTTCACCCCAAAATGAATATTTAAGATGTTCAGGTAGTGGTTAAGTTCAAGGATGGGTTCCTTTTCACTTGATGAAATAATTTTGGACCTAGGAGGACCAAGATCTTCAACATATTTCTTGTAAGGAGTTTGAAATATTGAAATATTTTCAATTTCCATATCAGATTCAAAATTGAAAACACTGTTGTCCAAATTTTCTAGATTTGAGTTTAACAGATTAATTAAAGAAAAATCATCAAGTTGTTTTATAATTGTTGGTCGGAGTGGATACTCAAGAGGGGTGTGAATTGAGTTCCAATTAAAATTTCTGTTAAAATATTATCTATTTAAAATCCCCAAATTTATAAAACAAGTTAAACTCTAGTGAATTTATACAGATTGTAAATGTTCACTTAGCTTCTCCAAGATTGATTAGGTCTCAGTTAGTTTAACCACAAGATCAAACTAACTTTTGAAACTAATCTACAGATTTACAATAAGTGTAAACACTTGATAATTTGACTATCAAAGTAGCTTTAAAATAGTTTTGTATTTCAAAGTAATAACAGCGGAATAAATAAGATATATGTAGTAAACTTTGAACTTAAACAAAAAAATGCACAGTAGATATAAAAAGAGGTTCAGTATCAAGCTGAGACTTAGTCCTCTCAAATTTATATAAATTTGATCCACACCCTGGATCGGGGTTAAAAACAGTTTACAAAACTGTCCAGGCCACACAGGGATCTCTACCACTGTTCTACGTGGGAAACAAAGCAAAGACCAGGCTACATAAGGACCACTTCCACAGTTGACGTGGGTAAACAAGTGATAAGATATTTGGAGTGAGGATTTTGATATCCTCCAGTTCAGTGCAGGAGACAATGTGTGTATAAGAAATACAGAGTACACCACACTACTCGAAAGTAAATAAATAAATCACATAGAGAAGATAGATAAGAGTTTATAAATCTATAGTGATTATAAATGAAACTCGGGACTCGTTGGATTCAGCAGGAGTGCTTCTGAGTCCTTCTTTAGTTTTTCTGTTGAAAAACAGAGTGTCATAGTTCAGCTAGTCTTCTACAGGAGTAAGAATGATCTCTTGATTCATCGTGTGTTCTTCAGAGGTATTGGATTTAATTCATGAGTGTTCTTTGAAAGACTTGCAATCTCTTTCTTGCTCAGGATTGTTCTTCTCATTCAGCACAGTGCTCTCTGGTGTATGCAAGTTCTTCTCATTGTATATTCACACTTTCACGTCACTACTTGCGCTTGTTGCACGTGTACTGCATTTCAATATTTCTTATATTCCACGAGTTCTGGCAGTAGGAATGATTCCCTTTTCATAGGTACGAGATATGGTTTTCTGACATGCCAACAACTATCATTAAATAACATTAATTGCATTAAAAACATCAAATATGACCATTAGTATTATTTAAATAATATTGAAAAAAATTTAAGAAACGACATCACAATGATTAAGTAAACAGTGTCTTCTTCACGGTATGTGGTTCACAGTATGTGCTTCATGGTATAAGCTTCACGGTATGAGCTTCACGGTATAAGCTTCACGGTATGAGCTTCACGGTATGAGATTCACGGTATGAGCTTCACGGTATGTGCTTCACAATATGAGCTTCACGGTATGAGTTTCACGGTGTCTGGATCATGGTGTCTGGGTCACGGTGTCTGGGTCACGGTGTCTGGTCACGGTGAGTCCTTCACAGTGTCTGGTCACGGTGAGTCCTTCACGATGTCTGGTCACGGTGAGTCCTTCATGGTGTCTGGTCACGGTGAGTCCTTCACGGTGTTTGGTCACGGTGATTCCTTCACAGTGTCTGGTCATGGTGAGTCCTTCACGGTGTCTGGTCCCGGTGAGTCTCCATACTTAGACAAATATCTGTATTTGGACCTAGATAGTAATATGCAGAATATGGATTAAGTTTGAGCATTAGAGAGTAAAAGAGCTTGAATCATAAATATAAAGGCTTGATAATATATGTGAGATTTATGATCATGCATGATACTTGTAAATAATAACGAGAGTAATTAACATCATAAGATTTGCTATCATTAAAGCATGATGTGTAGTTATTGTTGATATTGAAGAGAATTATCAAGATGTGTAATGAAGATTGAGATTAATTAACAGTAATAGGACTTGTGATCATTAAAACATGATTAACACATGAGGAGTCCAACAATATCCCCCTTTTTGATGATCACAAATCAGATATAGGTAGAATATAAATGACATGTAATATTAAAGATACTAGAATAACAAAAACCATTATAGAACTAACACTAGTAGTTTTGCTCTCCCATTTATACTTGTAGAGATGTCTCCCCCTTTTATACTTGGAGTTTTCTCCCCCTTTTGGGATTATCAAAAAGTAGAGAAAATGAAATTAAACAATGCATTTGGCATTAAAAAGAGTTCAAAATAGAACATACAGAAGAAGTAAAAACAGTAAACATGAAATGACATCCCATCAAAAAAGAAAAACAGACCTCAGACTCTTTAGGGATCCACCTTGTCTTTTCCTTTATCAGCAGCAGGAGCTGGTGCTGAAGTAGAAGAAGGCAGAGATGTGGTAGACAAAGAGGGTAAGGGTAGACCTTCAAAAGTAGATTGAGCCAAAGTGGGATCAGTAGAAGATCTAGGCTGTGGTTTGTCAAGAATGACTGGACGGATCTGAGAAAGAGCTTCGCTAACTGTCATGGCAGTTGAGGCTAAGGAAGGTAGACTAAGTCTAAGGGGTGCAGTAGCTGGAGAAACTATAGCAGTGCTCTGCACATGAAGATACGACTTAAAAAGATTGATGAAATCAGTAATGATTTCACCACCATATCGCATAGCCTTTTAAAAATCATCCTTATTCTCCAGAAATCTGTCCAACAATCTGGTGAACTCTGTAAGTTTCTAAACTTGAGCTTTAAAAGCTTGAGTCACCGGAGGGATTCTTAAATTTTCCACAAGATATCTAAAGTGATCTGTCATATCAATTTTAGATAAAATCTGGGAGAGATACAAATCAATTTTCTTGGTGATCTCTTGTTGAGCATCATTGACTATCTTAGAATGAATTCTAACCAAGTCCAATGCTCTATCACTATTCTGAATCACTTCTGTCAAAGAAGATAGATCCAAGCCATTGAAGTCACTCTGAAGTTCTTCCTTAATTATGGATCTCATCATAGACTCATCCAAAGAAGGTGCGGAGGGCTGACCAGAAGCAGGTGAAGCTTTGATAACTTCAGTTAGAAGTTTGAGCTGTTTCAGAACTTCTTACAGGCATCTAGTGTATTCATCTGTAAGCTTATTCAGATTTTCCACAAGCTCTCTCATGCGTTCCAACATCTTGGTGTGTCTTTTTCCAATATTCTCATCAAAAGGAAGTAGGTATGGATGAACTTGAGACACAATCTCTCTAGCAAGGAGGGAATCAGATGGCTCAGGAGAAGCAGCAACAGGTGCAGGAGCAGAAATAGGAGCAGGCTCTGATCTCAAAGATAACTCATTATGTAAACTTGCTACCATACTTTTCAGATTTGCAACATCAACACTCAGAAGATTATTTTCTACTCTGACTTCTTGAATTTCTCAGATCATCCTTGGTTGAATATGAAAGATAATATTTTCCAAGATAATTGATGCATCTTCTTGACTTAACTGAGTCACTGGACGAGGTTGAGTGGAGATATTTTTCTCAACTCCAGCTAACAAAGTCTCTCCAAAAACTTTTAGATCATCTTTGGTAACAAAGGAGTGATGATCAGGTAAGGGTGCATGTAAAGGTAGTGGTTCAGATTATGGTTGAGGTTCAGAGTCATCTTCAGACTCAGATTCTGATTCAGATTGAGGTTGGGGCTCTTGGTCTGGTACTGGTTCTGGATGAGCTAAAGACTTCAGTTGAAACAGAGACGAAAGATCCATTCCAGTTGCAGTCACTTTTTGTGACTCATTCACATCATAAAATCTTGGTAATTCATACCGAGTGTACACAAAATATGTGATAGAAGCTTGAGAAGCTTCAGCAGATCCATCTTCCACAATATTAAGGTTTTGAGGTTCCTCCCCCTCAACTTGTGCTTCCTTTACAGATTCTTGAGGCTCAGGAACATTAAAAAGATCCTCAGTATCATCCCTAATATTTTCAGCAAACTCTTTCCTTACCAACTGAAATGCAATTTCCATCCTCTCTTCAGTAGAGGGAATAATCTCAGGAACCGACTGTTCCACTGGTTGAGCTTCCAGACTTGCTTCTTTCTCAACAGAAAGATTCTCTTCAACATGATTTGCCTCTAAGGTTTCTTACTGTTCTGAATCAGGAAAAACCAACTTCCTTGCAACATTAGGATGAGCTTCTGGATTTACATCCGCACTAGAAGCATGAGCTTCCTCTTCTCTCAAACTAACACCAACTTCCTCCTCTTGAGGTGTTTCAGCAGGGATAACAGTCCTTTCTTTTTCAACAGGAGCTGTTTCCATTTGAGGTCTTCTAGATTCTTCTCTAGGAGATACTTCAGCTGTTACTTCCTCTTCCTCTTCTTCTTCTGAAAACTCAGCCACTTCATCTGGTTCCAAACCAGGATCAGATAGATTTTTAGGCCTTCTTGGATAGTCAACAGGATTAAACTTTTTATACACTTGATCATTGTCCTTAACCCATTGATTTTTCTAGGGGTTCCAACTAATCTTCATCCTTCTGATGATAGGCATGGATAGACAGTAATCAAGGTCCTCTAATTTTTCTTCATTCGGTCCAACCATCCCTTTTGAAACTAACATAGATGAGATCATCCTTGAGTAAAACAAGGAGGTAGATTTGGAAGTGACTTTAATTACCTCACAAATATGGTTGATAACATACTTACAAAGATTGATCTTATGTCCATTCTTCAACAGGTGGATCCGAAACACATCCTGATACTTCATCACAGCAAAGTCTCCTTTTCTAGGACTAATCAAATTCTGAACAAACTTGAACAGAAGTCTAGTCTCCCCATCTAATTCAGAAGCTATGGCCCTTAGCTTGGTGCCATTTCTAGTCAGGATCTCCAAAGCATTCTCCAGGTCAAAGATGTCGGTTGTTGGAGGAGGGTCTCTCTGGTAATCTTCACAAAATCCTTCATGGGGAATTCTTAGGCATTAAACCCACAGCCTTGAAGAGAAAGAGCACTTTTGATCATTTATCCAGCTTTTCACCATAAAGCTTTCTCCAAACTCAAAAGAAAACTTCACATACTGATAGAATTGAGATACCAATCTCGGGTAAATCAGTCTATTCTGTCCAGTGAACCATTCAAGCCATCCTTGTTCTCTTAAAACTTTCAAAACTAAAGATCTTCTAGACAACAACCACTCTGCACAAACCTCTTTTTCAGGTACAACTGTACGACTTACCAGGTTTGGGTTTAGAGGTCCTTTGGGAGCTATCCTCGGTATCCTCTTCTATTTCTTAGTGCAGCGCTTCTCAGACGAAGGTGAGGATGAATGCTTCATCCTTGGCATCCACTGAAGGTTCGGGCGAGAGGGAAGAGAAGGTTCAGGAGAGAGTTTGGGTAAGGAATTGAATGAAACCCTTAAGTTTTATCATTTGGGAATGTCAAACGTCATAAAAACAAAAACGCGGGAAAACAAATAGCGGTGAAATAAAAATTACGGCGATACGGGTTAAAATAAAAATATAAATAACTCTTCTCGGTGAGACCGTGAGTAGGCATTACGGTGTGATGAAAACTAGTCATCATGGTGAGATAGTTGGTAGTCATCACGGTGAGACAGTGAGCATTCTGTATAGTCACGGTGAGACAGTGAGTTGACAGACCGTGAGCATAAAGTCTTGACGGTGAGACTGTGAACATAAAATAGTAACTTAGAAACAGTGAGTATGAAACCGTAAAGTAAAGTACAATAAAGTATTAAACATTAAGATCATTAAGATATTCATTTATGATTAATCATACCAAGATCATGTATGATGTAGTCTAATCTTTCATAATTTAATGGTTTAGTGAATATATCAGCAAGTTGATATTCAGTACCAATGAATTCCAAAGTGATATCACCTTTTTGATAATGATACCTCAAAAAGTGATGTCTTACATCAATATGTTTTGTTCTAGAATGAGAAATAGGATTCTTAGAAATGTTAATAGCACTTGTGTTGTCACAATTTATTGAGACATGTCTGAATTGATATCCATAGTCTAGTAATGTGTGTTTCATCCACAAAATTTGTGCACAACAATTGCCACTAGCTATGTATTCAGCTTCTGCAGTAGATAATGCAACCGAATTTTGTTTCTTACTACACCATGATACTAGTGACTTGCCTAAAAGGTGACATGTTCCAGAGGTTCTTTTTCTATCTAACTTACATCCAGAAAAATCAGCATCAGAATAACTAACTAATTCAAATGATTGACCTTTGGGATAGAATAGTCCCAAATTGGGAGTATGCTTGAGGTATTTGAAAATTCTCTTTACAGTATTTAAATGTGACTATTTAGGGTTTGCTTGAAAACGAGCACACATACACACACTAAACATAATATCAGGATGACTAGAAGTCATGTAGAGTAGACTTACGATCATTCCTCTATAAGTGGTTTGATCAACGGATTTACCATTTTCATCAAGATCCATCTTACAGGTGGTACTCATGGGAGTGTCACTAGTTTTTGTGCTATCCAATCCAAAACGTTTTAAAAGATCTCTAGTATATTTACTTTGAGTTAAAATAATTCCATCATCATTTTAAAAGATTTGAAATCCAAGAAAGAATTTAAGTTCACCCATTAAACTCATTTCAAATTCATTTTGCATCATTTTAGAAAAATTAGTACATAATGTAGTCTTTGAAGATCCAAAAATAATATCATCTACATAAATTTTTAAAACTAAAACATCTTTATAAATTCGTTTTATAAACAGAGTAGGATTATCTATTCCTTTTGTAAAACCTTTTTAAATTAGAAAAGTACTTAATCTATCATACCAAGCTCTTGGAGCTTGCTTTAAACCATATAAAGATTTTGATAATTTGAAAATATGATTTGGAAAATGAGGGTTTGAAAAACCATGTGGTTGTTCAACAAAAACATCCTTAGCAATATATCCATTCAAGAATGCACTCTTGACATACATTTGATATAATTTGAAATTTAGATGTGCAACATAAGCAAGTAAAATCCTAATGGCTTCTAATCTGGCTACTGGAGTAAAAGTCTCCTCATAGTCAATACCTTCTTCTTGACTATAGCCTTGTACAACTAGCCTAGCTTTATTTCTAACTATGTTTCCAGATTCATCTACTTTATTTCTAAAAACCCATTTTGTGCCTATTGTGAAAGTGTCCTTAGGTCTTTCAACAAGATTCCAAACTTTATTTCTTTCAAAATGATTGAGTTCTTATTGCATAGAAATTACCCAAAATTCATCATTAATAGCATCATCAATGTTTTTAGGTTCAAGCTGTGACAAGAAGGCTTGATGTTCAACCTGATTTCTAAGATAAGCTCTAGTCTGTGTCCCTCTATCAAGATATCCTACAACAACACCTAAAGGATGATTCTTTAGAATTCTAGTTGATCTAGTAAAGGTAGGACTAGAAATTTCAGGTTCTTCTCTAGGTTCGGGTTCATATGAGGCAGATTCTGAAATAAGTCCAGAACTGGTTGTCTTTATAGCAGGTTCATTGATTTTATCATTAAGGTCCAGAACAGATAAATCTTCTTCAAGATTTTCAAGAGAGGTTTTAGGCTCATGTGGATCAGTTTCATCAAAATTGATGTGAACAGATTCTTCCACACACTTGGTTCTCTTATTAAAGACTCTATAGGCTTTACTAGAAATAGAGTAACCTATGAAAATTCTGTCATCACTCTTGGATGAAAACTTATCAAGATTATCTTTTGTATTAAGAATAAAGACTTTGTAACCAAAAACTTCGAAGTAGTTAACCTTAGGTTTCCTATGGTTACACAACTCATAAGGGGTATTCTTAAGAATAGGTCTGATCAAAACACTATTGATAACATAACAAGCTGTATTGACAGCTTCAACCCAAAAATAAATAGGCAGGTCATATTCATTAAGTATAGTTCTAGCAATTTTTTGCAGGGTTTTATTCCTTATTTCTACTACGCCATTCCGCTGAGGTGTCCTAGGAGCAGAAAAGTTATGACTATAGCCATTGTGTGAGCAATAGGATTCAAACTCATGATTCTCAAACTCATGGCCATGATCACTTCTTAGAGTTTTAATCTTAAGTCCACTAAGATTTTCTACAGCTTTGGAGTATTTAACAAAGTAAGAACAAGCTTCACTTTTGTGAGTTAATAAGTATACCCAAGTATATCTAGAAAAGTCATCTACTAGAACATAGACATAGTGCTTCCCATTTAATCTAGAAACTCTAGATGGTCCAAAAAAATCCATGTGAACCAACTCGAGAGGTTGATAAGTTGAAACTTCTTTCTTTGATTTAAAAGAAACTTTATGTTGCTTTCCCTTTTGATAGGGATTACAAACTTTGTCATTTGGAAACTCAAGTTTAGGTAGGTCTCTAACTAAGTTCTTCCTAGTAAGTTTTCTAAGTGATTATATATTGTAGTTTCCTAATCTTCTATTCCATAACCAGGACTCTTTATGAAAAGCATTTAAACATGTAACATTTTTCTTGGCTAATGAATTTAAATCAACTGCATAAACATTTTCATTTCTCAGAGTAGAAAAGACTAAAACATTTTTAGAATTAAAAACATTGTAAGAATCATTTTCAAACTTCACATTAAATCCATCATCACATAACTAAGAAATACTTAACAGATTATATTTAAGTCCATAAACAAGTAAAACTTTAGAAATTAAAACTGAATTAGTGTTGCCAATTTGGCCTAGGATGATGATTTTCCCTTTAGAATTATCACAAAAGGTGACATGACCTCCACCAACCTTTATTAAACTCTTGAAGCATGAGTAATCCCCAGACATATGTCTCGAACATCCACTGTCCAAATATCAAGTCTTCTTGTGGGAACTCTTCAAGCAGGTTTCCTACAAAACAGATTTAGATAGGAAATGATTTTGGTACCCAGATCTTCTTGGGTCCAGATAGGTTAGCTAATAAAACTTTAGGTACCCAAATTTGTCTTATGGGTCTCATAAAATTTGTAGAATCAACAGATTTTGAAAGATAAACTTTATTAGATCTGTAACTATGAATATAACTAGTTGAAGCATACGGACTTCCAGAATTAGAACTATCTACATTCTGTCCAGATTTAGAAATAAATCTAGTTTTAGTAATTTTCCTTTATCCAGGTTGATATCCTATACCAGTAGTATATCTAGGTGAAATCTTATTACCTAGCATTTGAGTTAGTGTATCTTTTCCATTTGTGAACTTATCTAAGTCTTTTCTGAGTTTCTCATTTGACATTTTCAATTCAGTATTTTCCTTTAACAGTTGAGAATTTTTCTCTTTTTCAACAGTAAGTTCAGTTTTAACAACAGAAGTGAGGGCATTCTGTTTCTTTAATGATTTGTATTTATCCTTAAGTTCATTTCATGTCTCTTCTAGCATATTACAATATTCAAATAATTCCTCACTATTCATGTTTTCAGAATCAGAATCAGATTCTGCATCATCTCCAAAATAATAAGAATTTAAAATAGGAGTATCTAAGGTTACCTCAGATGTGTTTGTCATGAAACACATGTTGGTACGATTCTTTTTAGAATCAGACATTTCAGATTCACTTGTGTTGTCTTTAGAAGCACTCCAGGTATCCTTCATAGCTTTTTTGTACTTACTATCCTTGTAATCATATTTCTTCTTGAGTTTTAGCTTTGGGCAGTCTGCTTTAATGTGTCCTTTCTTTTTGCACTCATAGCAAACAACTTCATCACTTTTATCTGTCTTTTTCCAATCCTTCTTCCAATGTACCTTATTATCATACTTCCTTTTGTAATTTGATTTTCTGAAAAATTTATTATTCCTATAAAACTTCTTAAACCTTCTGGCTATTTGAGCCATTTCAGCATCACTATCAGAGTCTGAATTTTCACTAGTTGAACTATCAATAGGTATTTGAGCTTTATCTTTGTCCTTGGTCCTTGATGCAGTGGTCTTGAAAGCCACTGATTTCCTCTTAGGTTCATCATCTTCCTATTTATTCACTTTGAGTTCTTGCTCATACATCATAGGCTTACCGATGAGTTCTTTGACAGGTAGACCAGTAATTTCACATGACTCTCTGATTGAAACAGATGTGCCTCTCCATCAGTATGGTAAACATCTCAAGATTCTTATAATTTGTTCCTTTGTTGGAAGAGACTTTACAAGTGAATTCATTCTATTGACTATCTCATTAAACCTGAGATACATATCAGAAATAGGTTCATCAGTTTTCATTTTAAAATTATCATATTTAATAGTATAATTATTTAATCTCATTTCTTTAACATTGGTTGTTCCTTCATGAGAAACACCCAAAGTATCCCAAATTTCAAAAGTAGTTTTGCAAGCAGAAAATCTGTTAAACTCTTCATCTCCTAAAGCACAGTACATGGAATTCATAGCTTTTCAATTATTATTGTAGGCAGTCTTTGTAGGTTCATACCAAGTGGATCTAACAGTAGTGGGAATTTAATATTCTGATTCTATGGCAGTTCAAATATAAAAACCCATGCTTTCTAAATGAATTTTCATTTTCAGCTTCCATTGAGCATAGTTTGTACCATTAAAGAAAGGTGGCCTATTAGTAGCAACACCCTCTAGTCTATTATCCATAACTAGTTTTTAGAAAATAATTTAAAGAGATAAAAATTTAGAAATAATAGAAATTTTAAGAACTTTAAAATACAACTAAAATCACAGTTGAAACAAAAATAATATTTAAAATCTTTTAAGCAAAAACTACTCCTTTGATACCAAATTTTGGTCGGAGTGGATACTCAAGAGGGGGTTAATTGAGTTCCAATTAAAATTTCTGTTAAAATATTGTCTATTTAAAATCCCCCAATTTATAAAACACGTTAAACTGTAGTGAATTTATACAGATTGTAAATGTTCACTTAGCTTCTCCAAGATTGATTAGGTCTCGGTTAGTTTAACCACAAGATCAAACTAACTTTTGAAACTAATCTACTGATTTACAATAAGTGTAAACACTTGATAATTTAACTATCAAAGTAGCTTTAAAATAGTTTTTTTTTTCAAAGTAATAGAAGTGGAATAAATAATATATATGTAGTAAACTTTTAACTTAAAAAAAATGCACAGCAGGTATAACAAGAGGTCCAGTCTCAAGCTGAGACTTAGTCCTCTCAAATTTATATAAATTTGATCCACACCCTGGATCAGGGTTAACAACAGTTTACAAAACTGTCCAGGCCACACAGGGACCTCTACCACTGTTCTACGTGGGAAACAAAGAAAAGACCAGGCCACACAAGGACCTCTTCCACAGTTGACATGGGTAAACAAGTGATAAGAGATTTAGAGTGAGGATTTTGATATCCTTCAGTTGAGTGCAAGAGACAGTGTGTGTATAAGAAATACAGAGTACACCACACTGCTCAAAAGTTAATAGATAAATCATGTAGAGAAGATAGATAAGAGTTTAGAAAGATCTAGTGATTATCAATGCAGCTCGGGACTCGTTGGATTTAGCAGGAGTGCTTCTGAGTCCTTCTCTGGTTTTTCTGTTGAAAAATAGAGTGTCGTAGTTCAGCTTGTCTTCTACGGGAGTGAGAATGATCTCTTGATTTGTAATGTGTTCTTAAGAGGTGTTGGATTGAATTCATGAGAGTTATTTGAAATAATTTCAATCTCTTTCTTGCTCAGGATTGTTCTTCTCATTCAGCACAATGCTCTCTGGTGTATGCAAGTTCTTCTCATTGTATATTCACACTTTCACATCACTACTTGCGCTTGTTACACGTGTACTGCATTTCAATATTTCTTATATTCCATGAGTTATGGCAGTAGGAATGATTCCCTTTTCATAGGTATGAGATACGATTTCCTGACATGCCAACAACTATCATTAAATAACATTAATTGCATTAAAAACATCAAATATGACCGTTAGAATTATTTAAATAATATTGACAAAAAGTTAAGAAATGGTGTCACAATGATTAATTAAATGGTGTCTTATTCACAGTATGTGGTTCACGGTATGTGCTTCATGGTATAAGCTTCACGATATGAGCTTCGCGGTATAAGCTTCACGGTATGAGATTCACGGTATGAGCTTCACAGTATGAGATTCACGGTATGTGCTTCACGGTATGAGCTTCACGATATGAGTTTCACGGTGTATGGATCACGGTGTCTGGGTCACAGTGTCTGGGTCATGGTGTCTGGTCACGGTGAGTCCTTCACGGTGTCTGGTCACGGTGAGTCCTTCACGGTGTCTAGTCACGGTGAGTCTCCATACTTAGACAAATATCTGTATTTGGACTTAGATACTAATATGCAGAATATGGATTAAGTTTGAGCATTAGAGAGTAAAAGAGCTTGAATCATAAATATAAAGGCTTGATAATATATGTGAGATCTATGATCATGCATGAGACTTGTAAAAAATAAAGAGAGTAATTAACATCATAAGATTTGTTATCATTAAAACATTATTTGTAGTTATTTTTGATATTGAATAGCATTATCAAGATGTGCAATGAAGATTGAGATTAATTAACAGTAATAGGATTTGTGATCATTAAAACATGATTAACACATGAGGAGTACAACAATAATTTATCCCTATACTTCATCAAATTGTTCAACAATGTTGGTGACAATAGATTTACCCTCAAGTTCCCTAAAAAATTTCCCATGTTTTGAAATAGATGAATCAACTCTTGAAAAAATAGGGGCTCAACAATTTTCAAGTTCTGGAAAAATTCCTATATTTTTAGTTTGAGTAGATTTCAGAGTTTGTGAGACAAAAAAATTATGAATTTTAGTTTCCAAATTGATTTATTCTAAAGAAGATTATTTTTCAGATTCTTTAGGTTTTTTAAATTTATTATAAGCTTATAAGGACTCTATATTTCAACAATTTTTAGGGAATGTTAGTCCTTTGAAAATTTTAAAGACATTATACTCTTCATTTTGTTATCTAATTTTAAAGATAATCTGACCCTTAAACACATCAATGACAGCTCCACCAGTTTCCAAGAAGGGCCCACCAAAAATGATGGGCACATTTTGGCCACAAATCATATCTAAGACTAAGAAGTCAGCAGGAAAAAATAGTTTCCCAACTCATACTAGTAGGCCATCTACCCTTCCCATAGGATGAGTAAAAGAACAGTCAGTTAACTGTATGATGATTATGGTGGGTTAAAGATCACCTCATCTCAACTATTGGAACAATGAGTATGGGAGTGGGTTGATACTAGCACCTAATTCACACAGACACTATAGTTGGCTAGAATTTCCTAAGGTATAGGGTATTAAAAAGATACCTAGGTCTTTGAGTTTGGGTGGGGTTTTCTTTTAGAGCACAACACTTCACTCTTCAGTGTGGTTGTAGGTTGAAAATTCTTCACGAGTCTTTTTATTGTAAATAATTTTTTAAGACATTTAAAATAATATGGGATTTAAATTGAAGCTTTAATGAATAGAATTTTCACTTAGAGCATAGTAATAATCCCAAGGAACTAAATAAGTTCAGCCTTGGTATCACATTTTGGTTTTATTTTTTAGGGAAAGGGATGGGTGGGGAAAAATTCCTAAGGAAAGTAGAAGTATCCCTAACTTCTTCAATTTTTTTTATTTTCCTTTATTATTTTTATCTTTAGAAAAATTTCCAACTTGATTTTCCGGTGAAAAATTCATATTTTCCTCATTTTCAAGACTTTTATGTTGATTTCTAGATTGTGTAAAAAGCATATTTTTATTTCCAAATTGTTTGAATTTTTTTTGGGAATTTTCAATGTATTTTTAGCTACAATTTGACTATTAAGATCACTTCTAGTTACAATATCCATAGCATTCTTTCTAGGGTTAATTTCAGTTATACTGAGTTGTCTACCTTTATCCCTAGATGTCAAGTCTCTATCTAGTTGGCCCGGTTGTGTTTCTATGTTTTTCATTATATTATAATTTTGAATTTTATTAGATTCATATTAGTCTTGATTCTTAATCAATTGAGTTTTTAATATTTCCTCTTGAGAGTCCATTTAATTTAAAATTTGATCTAATTTTGAAGAAACTTTTCCATCATAGTTTCTTTATGAATTAAAATATTCCACCATTTTTTGATTTTGATAATTTTTTCTAGGTGGGTGTTGGTAATTAGGGGTAGTGGATTATTTAATTAAACCTTATTATTTCCAATAGATATTTGGATAGTTCATATAACCTTAGTTTTAGTTTTATGAAAATGGTTCTTCTTTAGCAGGCATCCTAGGACCATAGTTAACAAAGTTTGAGTTTTATTATTGTGCTGAAATATCAAAGTATGGGAAAAAGTTATCAGTGTGACCAAACATCCCAAACTAGGAACACTATTCCCTAATATATTAGTTTGACTTTTTATATCCAACTTGGTTAATTGATTATTTATAATTATGGTTCATTAAATTTTGAAGTTGATTAGTGATTTTAGCAAGTTAAGCCTATGTATCAATTCTATTTCCAGTGTTGTTAACATTTATATTGACTCTTTTCCTTCTTGAATTTTTATGTTGAGAGTTTAGGGAAAGGTTGTTGAAATTTTTTCTTAAATATTCATCAGTCTTATCATTGTAATTACCCCTAGTAGATTGATCAACTATGTTTTGACCAGAGGATGTAAGCCCTTCATAGAAGGTATCCACGAGAACATGGGATGATAGTTGATGATGATTAAACTTCCTAAGTAGGTCCCTAAATATATCCCAAACCTCATGAAAGGATTCTATATACTCTTGATAAAATCTTGTGATTTTTTTTCTCAATTATCCTTTAAGTCTTTACATTATGAATGACTTATAGACTTAGTCCCAATTCTAAATAATGTTCTAATTAGGACTCAAAAACTAGTTTCAAGCATTACCTTTAATGAAAAAGGTAAACACTCTCGTTCTGAGTTTATTTTATATGAGTCCTAAGAGAGGAAAGTTCTACACAATATTGTAGAAATATCTAATGAAGGCTAGAGATTCCTCATTAGATAGTCCATTAAAGGCTGGTAACAGTGAAAGGTGGGGCTATTTAAGTTCATAGTTTCTAGCTCTAGGATATAACCTAATAGAATATAGATTAATTGAAAATTGAGGGAGTTGGAACTCTCTCATCCTAGGCCTCTCTATTTACTCTAAGAGTTCAAGATGATAGTTTTTTAGATTATTGGGTGTAATAACACTATCATCTACATTTTCCATTTCAATTTTGTTTATATTTTTAAGATCTGTAAGTGTTTATCTATTTCTAAGTTTAAGGATTCTAGTATAACAGTTGAAGATATTGTTCTCATGCAATTGATAGGACAAGTTGAAAATTAGCACATACAATAGTGAACAGTAACTCAATACAACAATAGAACTAAGCAGTAACAACAGAAGGAAAAAATTAACTGTAAGTCACAATAATTGTTTTTACAGTAGTTTTCAATTTTCAAATTTTTACAGATTTTTTATGTGAATTTTTAGAAAAGTTTTTTTTATAAAAAATGGTTTCTCAAATCCTTCCCCAGAAACAACGCTAAAAACTTTTCATGCTCATCGTGGAAAATGAGTCAAATTTTAAATTTTTTATATTCCTACTGAAGGACCCCAGACCACCCTGGGGGGGGGGGTGAATCAGGGCGTAAACTTTTTCTATTCTTTACTAGATCTTATTACCATGTTTTTAGAAACTTTTTTAAACCTATATGATGGATATGTGAAGTAATTAAAACATTCACATGAAAAAGGAAAACACAACACTTTTTTACTTGGTTCACCACTAAGGGATACGTCCAAGGAGCATACACCGAAAAGTTTCCGGTCGTACCAAATTCCACTAATCTTCACTAGATGTGGATTAAAAAGGTTCAGGAATAATCACTCTGTCCCAGGAACACAAACTTATCAAAGGTTCAGGGATAACCCACTTCTTCTCTCAGATCACTTATGTTGAATCCCACTGGCTCACTAACTTGGGAGAGGTCTCACTCAGTTTATCAACTTGTAGGTCGCTTCAATAGATTGGCATGAAAAGTCTTTCTCTATTCAGCACGAGACACTGCTAGCATCAAAGTCCTGAATTGATGCTCTTTTATATTAGTGAAATTACTCAATACACTATAAATTCTTATTTTTTTCACTAGAATAACAAAATCCCATTACAATATTTTTGTTTCTGAGAACTGTCCCTGATTCTGTGGACTGTCTCCAATCTCTATACCACTCCTGCTCTACATACTACACTTGGTCCATGTACCACGCCAACTTCTCATACCACGCCTGCTCTGCGTACTGCACCCACACCACATACGACCTATGCTATGCATACTACCTCTGCTCTATGTACCACTCTTGCTCCACGTATCACGCCTGCTCTGCACACCACACCTTCTCCATGCACCGTGCTTGCTCTATGCACTGCCCCTACTTCATGCACCACCTTCACGTACTACCTATGCATACGTCCTCTGTGTACCGCCTTCACATACCACATCTACATGTGACCCTCTAGGAGTCTTTCTCAGTGGCATTAGGTGAAACAACCTAAAGCCCCAGGTTAGTGTTTAGTGACACACTAAGGCACCCATAAACAAAGAAGTTAATGTCATAATGACATAATACTTCATACATATGATTACTGTGTAATGTAATCCCTTTATCATAATATCTCAAATCATGCAGGTGGCATGCTGGTTCCATTAACCAATGTGACTGATGTCTCATTCTTTGAATTTTTAGAAATAAAACTTTCCTATAGAATACCATGGCCATAGATTTATTTAGGATATATCTTTTCTATAAAATGGCTTAAGATAGTAACTTATGTTAAAGAGCATAAGGGGTAAATACTTTCTCACATTATTCATTAATGAAATATTATTCGTGACGCACCCAATTTATCTTACCTCTCTGTAAACATCTGTCATCACAATTTTCATCAATAAATAAAAGTACATGACTCATAATACTCTTTAATAATAATCTTAAAGTCTAATAAGCAATACACACATCCACAGATAGGAACATCCAATGACACATATAAATGTGTATTTCCTACTGATGGGTCTTGTTCTCATAATATCCTACTAGATATTACCATGGGTGTACACCATGAGAAGGTGACTCAAATTCTTATGAGTCTACACCCCTTATAGCATGTATCATTTGTGCCCCTCAAATGATAACTTCCAACTATAGAACATATATTTAAGAATAGTATCGTAGAACTTCCGGGTTCCCATCATAGTAGGGAACTATTACGACCTTTTAGTGTGAAAACTACTCTAGGGACATTATCACCTACTATGTTTCATAGAAGAAAAACAATGATGTGATAACAAGATTATTAATATTCAAAACTATGAATAAAATTTATCATAAAGTACATAAAAGTTAGTTCTAGGGAACCAAATACAACAGACTCCCACTTTCACTAGATCCAACTACTAACAACCTTTAGTCCTCTAGCTCTCACATGACACTCATACTTCTGCTGAGATAGGACTTTAGTCAAGGGGTCCACAAAGTTATCTTCCATGGGTAATCTTCTTATTGAAACTTCACCCATTTTATAAAAATACCTCAAGATGTTAGACTTCTTAAGTATGTGATTTGTCCGTTAGTGTGACCTTGAATATTTTGTAAGATCCACCACTGTAGTATTATCACAATACAACATGATAGGATATTTACTTCTAGGTACCACATCAAGCTTCTAGACAAAGTTCCAAATCCAAACATCTTCCTTGGATGCATCATAAGCTGATATATACTTGGAATCTCCTATAGAATCAGTAATAACTGGCTACTTAGAAAACTTACAGCTCACAGATCCTTCATTGAGACAGAAAACATATCATGACTATGAATTCTGATAATTCTGATTTTTCTAAAAACTAGCATCAGGATGACCCCTGATGAGAAGTTCCTCATCTCTTCCATAAAGTAAGAATATATCTTTAGTTTTTATTAGACACTTAAGGTTATACTTAATAACATTCCAATGTTTTTCTCCTAGTTCTACATGATATCTTCCCACCATGATCAATTCCTAGACATCATCAAGTATAGTATATAACATGACATAAATGATTGATCCTATCACTGAAGCGTATAAGATCTTAATCATTATCTCTTTCTCATATTGTGTCTGAGGGCACATTTTCTAAGAAATATTTAAACTACATGACACTAGAACTAATTACCTCTTGGATTATTCCATACTAAATATCCTTAGTATCCAGGTAACATATATAATTTGTCTTAGTCCAAGAAGCATCTTAGATCTATCAAAAATGATCTTTATCTCTAGAATATAGTCTACTTTACCTAAGTTTTTAATGGAGAAACACTTTTTTAATCAATAATTAACAAACTGTAAGACTGGTATTTCATTTTAAATAAGTAATATGTCATCAATATATACTACTAGGATAATGATCAAATTACCACTAAACCTCTTGTAAATACATGACTCACATTAATTCTTAATGAAACCAAATTATTTTATGGATTCATTGAATTGAATGTTCCATGACCTAGATGATTACTTCAATCCATAAGTGGATATCTAAAACTTTCAAATCCTTTTGGAATCACCTGGAGTCACAAACCTTTCTGGTTGTGTCATATAGACATCTTCTTGAAGGTTCCCATTAAGGAATGTAGTTTTGACATTCGTCTTCTAAATCTCATAGTCATGGTAGGATTTTATAGCAAGTAGAATTATGATGGATTTAAAAATGAAAATTGGTTAACATGTTTCATTATAGTCAATTCCTTGACACTTTTTAAACCCTTTAACCACTATCCTTTATTTATAGGTATTTACTATACCTTCCATGTCAATTTTCCTCTTGACTACCCATTTTCATCCAATGGTATTTACATCAAATGGTGCATCTAAAAGATCCCAAATATGGTTCTCATACATGGAATCCATTTTAGAATTCATGTATTATTTATATATTGCAGTTTCTGAGAACTCTTCTACCTCATTGTAGGATATAGGTTCATCATTTTCAACCAACAATTATTAAAGATATTCGGTGACTAAAAAACTATAAATCTCTAGTTCCCTTAACTCTCTTATGCTCCTACATAGTACTTGTGTTTTAAGAACTACTTATTCCATGGGGACCTATGATATCTATTCCTATACTAACTCTTGTGTATCCCGAGCATCAAATTCTTTGAAGTTAATATTTCTCCCATTATAACTTTTGAGGTTGTTCTCCCTCTCAAGAAAAAAGGATTTTCTGGAAATAATCAATTTCTTTTTTGAGGGGTTGTATAGGAAATATCCCTTTGTTTCCTTGGGATACCCTATAAAGATACACTTTTTGCCCTGAGGTGCTATTTTGTTTGCTAAGAAGGCCTTAAAAAATTTCTTGCAACCTGATACACGTGTATGTAAAAAATGGGTTTCTTTCCACTCTATAACTAGAAGGTAATTACATTTTATGCTTTATTTGGTACTCAGTTGAATGTACATGACACTGTTTGTAATGTATATCCCCCAAAGGATAATGGAAGATATACATAACTCATTATCAATCTTACCATGTCTAACAAGGTGTAGTTCCTCCTTTAACTAACACCATTCCACTGTAGCGTATAAGGTGGAGTGAGTTGAGATAGAATCGCAAACTCTCATAAAAAGTTAATAAACTCTTGGATAAGATATTCACCACCTCGATCTGATCAAAGCTTCATTATATTCTTACCAAGTTTATTCTCTACTTCATTCTTGAATTCCTTGAATTTCTCAAAGGACTTGAACTTATACCTTATCAATTAGATATATCCATATATAATTAATTCATTAGTAAAAGTTATGAATTAAGTATATCCACCTATAGATTCTACTATAAATGTTCCACACACATCAGTGTGTACTAATCCTAGAAGCTCGGTGGACCTTTCACCCTATCCACCAAATAGTGGTTTGGTCATTTTTCCTTGTAAAAAAGCATGACATCTTTCAATCAGTTTTAGCTCAGAAGAGTATAAGTAACCATCTTGATAGAGATTTTCCAAATTCTTCTCATTTACATGACCATGACGGTGATGACATATGTGTGTATTATATGAGCCGTGTGAACATGATTCTTTATCAATTTCCAACACTTGGTTTTCATAATTTAATACTAATAGACCATTATTTAAATTTTCCATACCATAAAATATGTTCTATTTATAAAAGAAACAAATTTTTCTTCCAAATTTGAAAATAAACCCATCAGTATCTTGACATGAGACAAAAATTATGTTCTTGGTAACCATAGGTATATAAATGTTTTTTTAAAACCAAAATTATTCTTGTTGTGACTGAAAGGGGGTAGTCACCAATGGCTAGGGTAGCCAGCTTTACTCCATTGGTAGCTCAAATATCCACCTCTCCTCTAGAAATATTTCGAAATCTACTTTGTTCCTGCATTTAGATACAGATACGAGCACCACAAGCTGTATATAATAACGAATGTGTAGATAACGAAAGATTATACTTGATAACTATTTCACCTTTAACTTACCCTTACTTCTAGGTGCAGTTCCCCTTCCAGTGGCTTGACTTTCCACACAAAAAACATACTTCTTCATTTTCCTTTATATAAACCCTAGCATTTTACACATATCATTACATTTTTTAATAATAATTAAACATAAAATTATAAGCCAAAGATTATAAAGTCTAGTTACTTTGAGATTAGGTACATAATTAAACATCATGATTCCAAAATATTAACATCTTTTATTTATTCTTCATAAATATCTCTTAACTTCCTTTGATCCCCTGCATCGGCATAGGATAACCTAATAATTACATGAACAAAGGGATGATCTGAAACCCAAGTAAGGGATTAAATATAAGAATAAATTTTATCA
Source organism: Viscum album (assembly GCA_963277665.1). Classification (NCBI taxonomy): domain Eukaryota; kingdom Viridiplantae; phylum Streptophyta; class Magnoliopsida; order Santalales; family Viscaceae; genus Viscum; species Viscum album. Next base: position 1,947,254,174 of record OY728148.1, read on the forward strand.
CATTGGTTAGATGGAATAACATAATGATATAAAAAGGCATGAAACATGATTAAATATAAGAAATCATAACATGGGATCATATAATAATATATTCATAGTAATGTGGTATCAATATAAAACATGACTTTTGTATGACTCAAGGCTCTTTTAGCATAAAAGAGCATGGGTCATGGCTAACCACCAAGACTGTTGCATATGAATAACAAGTCAATGATAACCACCAAGACGGTTGCAAATAACATCTTACAGGACTAAAAATTACCCAATTCATTTGGGTGTTATCTGGGTTCAACCATTATAACATTTTGATGAATATTTTTTCCACATAAATAATCATACATAAGCAATCAAACATGAGGTTTACCCATGGAAAGAATCGAGTATCATAATCATGTCATAAATCATAATAAATGGGCATATCATAAAAGTGTCCATGAAAGAAAGGAATTAAATCATACATGGGAATTAATAAATTAAAATAGGAATATATCATGATAAGTTATGTCAAGATAAAGTAATAACATGTTAAAGAGTATTTAAGAAACTTTATAATTAAAACATTTTTGTGCGGTTTAAGGAAAATATTAAAGATCATTTAAAAAAGAAAAGGTAATAATATTTTATATAATGCCAGAAGTGAACTAATAATGTTTTCATAATAAAATGATTTATTTTAGAAAAATAATGGTTACTTAAAACATATTATGTAGTGCACTTGAAAATGGGTATGAATTCAAGAAGTTCCCTTAAATCAATATTGCTTATCTGGAAGAATTGAGTAGAGAACATTTTAAAAACATGTATATCCCCAAAAAATAAGGATGAATGGATCTAAATACATGATTTTGGAAAATATAAATATCATTTTTAATATTTATATAAAAATAAAATAGAATTTCATTTGGGTAAAAAGAGAGAAGGAGTAACCCAAAGGAATAATGGTGGTTTGGGTAGAATCCCTTACCTTAAGTCCGAAGGTGTTCTTCACATGATATTAATATCCTAGATAATCAAATTAGATTCATTAATTAATAATTAAAGAACCTTTTATAAATTTATTTGACTTATTATAACTTTATTAAGCTCATTTATAGTTTTTTTGATGGGTTAAGAGATTCAATTTTATTATTTGGGAGCATTGGTTTCCTTGGTTTTCATGATTGGTTTACTTTATACATGTATGAAAGGTCATATAAAGTGGGGATAATTATCCATAATTGGACTTATATATGTTATTAATGATTTTATAGAGTTTAAATTGGTCTTATATATCATTTTTATGGCTTGATAATGATTCATAAGATAAATAATTAATGATAATTGTTTGGGTTTATTTTGGAGGGTTTTGATTACAATGAACCCATTTTTGTTTTATAAATTAATATAATGTGTAAAAAATGACACAAGAACATTAAATAATATATAATAAATATATTATAATTGGGTTCAATCATAAAAATGGTTTCATTACCAGCCTTTAAGATAGTAATGGAAATTTAAAACTTCATCTCCCTTGAATGAGATAAATTAACACATCAGAGACGATGTTTTCATTTTTAGTATAAAAGGATGGGGAAAGAGAGATGATGATGAATTATTATGTTAGAATACAAAATTACTATATATTTATGGTACTAGAGTTATCATACCATTTTTATTATGGGAGTTGAGTAGGTAAAAAGAAAAGAAAGGAACTTGGAAAGAAATTAAACGAAAAGGCAGAGGGTTTTACCTCTTGATTCCTTCTTCTTGAGAACAATGTTAGGGGATTGTTTTGTCTATTTTATTAAGAAAAAAAGATCCTGGAAATGGGGAAGGGACTTGGGGGGAGATTTTATCATAATTTTTACAAGGATCAATGCTTGAGAGGTGTGAGGAGAAGAGGTGGTGAGGGGTGGTATTTAATGTGGGAGAGAGAGAGGTGTTTTCTCATTATTTAATTCATTAGTTTATTATTTTTCTCAATACAAGAAATAGTGTTGATTATTGAGACTAAATAAAGTAATTATATCATGTGAGTTAGAACCAATTGTTATTACATTATCCATGACTCAATTAATAGTGTATTTAACTTATAATTTATATATACCGTAAATTACTGTATTTTATTATCCACAAAAATTCAAGTATTTTAGAAAAATCCAAAAAATACTCCCTAACCATTTTTAAATTCATAGAATTAAAAAATAAACTCCATTTTATGAAAATAATTTTTAAAATCTTCAAAATTTAATTTTTAATTAAAATCATAATTTACTTGAAAAATACAGATTTTAAACTATAATGGATTTTTTATCACTTTGAAAAATTAACTAACATCTCATAAAATTATCTTATAATCATGAGACATAAAAGTAATAATTTCTTAATATATTTTATGAAAATAAATTTTCTTTTAAATTATCAAATTAGTCATAAAATTGTAATTAAATATGCATTACTTATAAAAACACAAGCACTTAATTAATAATTTTTTAATATTTATTTACTTATACTATGATATAATTATATCATATTTTAACTTCTAAGATGGATAAATTTTATTTATACAATCATTGGTGAGGTTCCTATTCAATTTTCCGGCTTACTATTCATAAGGGTCATGTTACCATTCCAAATGTCAAGTTACTATTTACTTGGTATATGTTCTTTACCATCTAGAAACTCCTTTTATTTCATTAATTATTCATTTATAAAGTTTTTACTATGTTCTTGATGTGATTTAATGTGATTATACTACATGACATAATTATAAGAAGGGAATTTCCATTGATAAAACTTTGGGTCGTTACATTCTCCCCCCTTATGAAATTTCACCCTCAAAATTTCATTTTACACACTAAGGTGAAAATAGGTGTGGGTATTCTCATTTGTCACTTAATTTGATTCCCATGTTTCCTCTTCATACTTATGGTTTTGCTAAAGTAATTTGACCAGGTGAGTGCTCTTGTTGCGTAGAACTTTATCTCCATGATCCAAGTTCTTCACTAGATGCTCCTCATAAGAAAGACCATTCTCCAATTGTAGCACCTTTGAAATTAGTAAATGTGAAGGATTTGGTATATACTTACTTAATAGGGATATGTGGAATACATCATGTACTTTAAACATGGTAGGTGGAAGTGGAAGTCGATAAGCCCCAACTCTGACATGATAAAGAATCTCAAAGAGGACGATGTACCTGGAACTTAACATTCCTTTCTTCCTAAATCTCATGACCTTCTTCCAAGGAGATATTCAAAGGAATACCATGTCTCTATCATTAAACTCAAAGTCTCATCTATTATTGTATGCATAACACTTTTTTTAAATTTGGACTGCCTTGATGTGTTGCTGAATAGTTTTTACCTTTTCCATAATTTCTTCGACCATTTCTAGTCCTAGCAACTTATGCTCACCGACTTCATCCCAATATGCCAGTGTTTTGAACCTTTTACCATAAAGGTCTTCATATGGATCCATTTAGATGCTCGAGTGGAAACTATTATTGTAAGATAACTCAACCAGAGGTAGATGTTGGTCCCATCCTCCTTTGAATATTATAGAATACAATTTCAACATGTCTTCTAGTGTATGAATAGTTCACTTAGATTGGACATTTGTTTGAAGATGATAGGACATACTAAAGTTCAGGTCAGTGTTCAGAGCATGTTGGAGACTTTTCCAGAACATGGAGGTGAATCTCAGATCTCAATCAGATACAATCAATAATGGTAATCCATACAACCATACCACTTCTTTGATGTATATCTATGCAAGTTGATCCAATGAGAAGTCCTCTTAAAATTTGATAAACCAAGATGTCATTATAAGATGATCCATAATAACCCACATATCATTGTTTCCTCTAGATGTATTTGGATGTCCAGTGAAAAAGTACATGGTGATGTTCTCCAACTTACATGTTTGTATGGATAATGGGTGCATCATCCCTTTAGACTTTTTCCTTTAATCCTTCATATGCTGACATACCAAACACTTTGATGTATATTCAATGATATCCTTTTTTATATTGTCTCATCAAAATTTATCCCAGAGATCTCGATACATCTTTATGCTCCATGGGTGAATAGTGAAGGTTAAGCTATGTGCGTCATTCATAAGGTCTTTCTTTATCTATGGATTAGATGATACACATAATTGTGACCCAAATATTACAACTCCATCCTCATCGATCTTGAACACGTAGGATTTATCATTCTTTATAGCTTCCACCTTTTTATGAATTTCAACATATTTCCTTTGAGAATCCTTTATTTTCTACACAAGGGATAATTGAGAAATCATTTAAGAAAGGATTGATTATGTTCCTTCTATAATGATTCCCATGTCCATCCTTTTCAAATCTAATAAGATTTGATCTTTTTCAATTCACATCATTGATAAAGATGAAGGATCCTTTCTACTTAGAGCATCCTCCACCTTATTTTCTTTATCGATATGGTAGTGGATTAGGCATTCATAATTTTTTATGAGATCTAACCATCTTCAATGGTTCATATTAATCTCATTATATATGAATATATATTTGAGACTCTTGTGATCAGTATATATGTCACACTTCTCCCCATATAGATAATGCCAATAGATTTTCAATGTGAAGGCCACAATTTCCAACTCTAGATCATGCATAGGATAGTTTTTCTCATGAATTTTCATCTTCCTTGAGGTATAGGATATTAATTTATCACTTTTCATCAGTATACATCCTAATAATTTCTTTGAAGCATCACTTTATACCAAAAATAGTTCTCCACCTGCTTAGAGTGTGAGTGCTGACATAGTTATAATCCTCATTTTAAGCTCCTTAAAGCTTTCCTCACATTATTGAGTCTAGAGAAACTTCACTCCCTTCCATTTTATCTTGGTTATTGGGATTTAAAATCATGATAAGTTATTCAAAAATAATTGGTAATACCCATCTAGACCAAAGAAACTATGGATCTCTCTTACAGAAGTTGGCCTAGGCCAGTCATCAATTACCTTTTTCTTGGAATGGTAAACATATATTCCTTTATTGGTGATAACATTACCCAAGAATGATACTTACTCTATACATAACTCAAATTTAATTTACTTTTAATATATTTTATCCATTTGTAAAGTCTTTAGCATATTATTAAAATGCTTCTCATGTTCCTCCTTACTCTTTGATTATATCAAATTATCATCAATAAAGACTACCAATGTTTTTGAGGTAATGTCAAATGACTCTATTAATTAAGTCCATGAAAATTTATGGAGTATTAGTGAGTCTGAAAGGAATCACTATGAACTTATAGTTTCCATACCTTGTTCAAAAGGTTGTCTTTGGAATATCATACTTCCTCACCTTTAATTGGGGATATCTCGACCGAAGGTCCACCTTAGAGAAATAACTGGCCCCATGTAGCTAACTGAACAATTCATTTATCCAAAGAAGGGGATAATTGGTCTTTATCATGATTTTGTAGAGATCACAATAATCAATGTAGTGGTTAATTGATCCATCCCTCTTCTTGATAAAGAGTATTGGCACACCCCATGGTAAAGCACTCAGGATTATAAAACCCTTATTTAGATTATCATGTAACTACTTCTTCAACTCATTCTTCTCAATGGTGGACATTATATAAGGTTTATTTGGTATAGGTAGAGATATAGAAATAATTTCAATTGAGAACTAAAACTATCAATTAGGAGAAAGACCATATAATTATTCATGGAATACATCAATGTAATCCCTCACAATGGGCATGTCTTCGAGCATGATCATCTCCTTTGTCTCAATCATTTGAGTGAGATATTATTTCTCATAAGACAATAATATACACACTTGAGATGATGATTCTAAAGGAGATTCATCTTCCTCATTACACTTGTAAAGAATTGGAGGATTCTTCGGGATGTAAAGATTGATCTCCCTTTCCCAATAATTGATATTGGATTTGTGTAAAGATAGACAATCCATGCTCAGTATTTCATCAAACTCTAAAAAAAGAAGTATGATGAGATTTTCTAGGAGGTTTAGTCCACAAAAATTAACTGAGGAGGGTTTATATACTTTGGATGCAATAATTTCTCCATTTTCTATTCTCACATATTACTAAACCTCCATATTTTAAAGTAGCATTTGAATATTTCTACTTAACTTGAAAGATATAAAATAATGCGTAGAACCAGAATCAAATAGTATGTTAGCTATTTTTGAATAAATAACCAGCGTACCTATCACAACATCATTGTCTGGATACAACTTAGTAGCAGTGATAACATAATCCCTTTCTTATTGTATTAGATTTTTTTGTTGATTTCTTCCCACCACCCTCGAATTAGGGCATTGGTTTGAAAAATTCCCATGTTCTTTGTAGTTGAAACACTTCACTACTAGCTGAGCGTTGATACAAACATTACTTTCTTTATCCAAATTAGTGGGATTATTCATATCCCTTCAACAATTATTATCCAAATGCCCCATTATTCCACATTTGAAGCATTTCCTAGTTCCCTTTAGATAGTTCCCATGATACTTCTTCCCACAATTTTGACACATGGGATATTAAGTATTTTTTATATCATGTGATTTATTTACTGATCCACCCATATTAGACTCCATTTTCTTCTTTTTTTCACTAGGCCCATGAGACCATTAAGAGTCTCCGATCTTTATTTCAACCTTGAGGTCACAAAAGACAATATCCTCACAAATTTTGAAGTCTTGAATCACCAAATATTTTTATAGACTAGGATTTAGTCTGCTAATGAAGTGATTCACCTTGCTTTTAGTTTTCATGACTAGGCCAGAGGCATATCTTGAAAGCCTTGTAAAGTTTTCTTCTTACTCCCCAATAAACTCATCTTCATTTTGATTAAGTATAAAGAATTATCATTCCATCTTGATATGGAGGTTCCAGGGAAAATATTTATTGAAAAACATTTTATTGAATTTCTCCCAATCCATGGATTCAATTTACTCCTTGGACTTCATATTTTTTATCAGTGTCTACCACTGATCAGATTACCCATCAAAACAATAGACCCCCAACACAACTTTCTCTTATTCGGATCACTGGATGATAGATAATATCTTTTTAATAGAGTTAATACACTATTCTGTGAGGAGGGGATTAAAAGATTCACTAAACATGGGAGGCCTTTACTATATAAAGGATTTAATGACAACTTTATCTTTCCTTGGATAAGGAGGGTGTTCCACATGATTGAAGTTATTATTCATAACTTGATGCAGCTGAGAAAGTACTATCATAAATTTTGGGCACCCGTTCCCATAATATTTGGCATTTCATTAGGGAAATCATCACATTCCATATCACATTGATTATTGTCACATGTTCTTATATTTCTCCCCATTATATAAGAAAAAGAAAGTGAAATTAGGGGGATATAATTCTTAACTAATGAGAATAATGAAATGAAAATTTGAACCTAAAGGGATAAACTTATAAAGGAAAAGTATATCCTAACTTGTGAATCTATAGGTTTCAATCTAGGTTATCCATGATCTATTTTTGAAAATATTTTCTTATGGGATTTTTTTTATTTCCTTAATAATGGTTCATAACGAGATTATGAATTTACCAAAGTATATCCCCCAGGAGTGTCAAACCAGGTACGTAGTAAGGCCTGATGTCGTATACCAGGTTACCCTAAGTCGGGCCTAGAACACCTTTTCAGAGTTTTCACTATTAGAAACATCTATCCTATAACCAAATCCAATTATATTATCTAGACATGGTTTTATTTTCTTGACAAAAAACTTACTCTATACTTACCAAAATATAGGTATGGTTTCTCATACTTAGTCTTATCCCTAGTGTTATTTCTATAGTGCTCTATTATTAGTATCCAAAAATAACTAAAAGTTTCCTTTGATACCAACTATAGAGACCCTATGCTTTTACACATATCATTACATGATTTTAAGAATAATTAAACATATAATTAAAATCTAAGTATCATAAAGTCTAGTGTCTTTGATATTAGGTACATAATTAACAACATGATTCCAAAATAAGATTTTTTTTTATTAAATCGTCATAAAGATCTCGTAACTTACTTCATTCCCTTACATCATCATAAGATAACCTAGGAATAACATGAGTTAAGAGATGAGCTAAAATCATAATATTATAATAAAAATAAGAATAAATCTTAGCACACGGGTTAGAAGGCATAACATAATGATATAAAAAAGCTTGAAACATGATTAAATATAAGGAATAATAACATGGTATCATATAATAATGAATTAATAGCAATGTGGAAGCAACATAAGACATGATTTTTTCACGAGTCAAGGATTTTTGCACATAGAGGAGCACAAGTCACAAATAACCACCAAGATCATTTCACATGGAGCATAAGTCAAGGATAACCACCAAGACCGTTGCAAATAATGTCTCATGTGACTAAAATTTGCCAATAAATTGAAGTGCTATCTAAGTACACCCATCATAAAATGTTAATGAATATGTTTTCCACATAAAGAATCATACATAATAAATCAAACATAAGGGATACCCATGGAAAGAAATATGTGTCATAATCATGTCATAAAGTATAATAAATGGGCATATCATAAAGGTTCCCATGAAAGAAAGGAATTAAATCATAAATGGACATTAATAAATGAAAATGGGCATATATTATGGTATGTGATGTAAAAAATAAGTGATAATATGTAAAATAGTATTTAATAAACTTTCTAATTAAAACATTTTAGTGCGGTTAAAGGAAAATATTAAAGATTATTTAAAGCAGAAAAGAGAAAAATATTAAAAAAAAACCAGAAGTGAACAAAGAAAGTTTTCATAAAAAAATGATTAATTTTAGAAAAATAATGGTGGCTTAAAATATATTATGGAGTGCACTTGAAAATGGGAAGAATTTGGGAAGCTCCCTTAAACCGAGCTTGCTTATCAAGAATAATTGAGTAATGAACCTTTTAAAAACATATATTTCCCCAAAAAATAAGGATGAATAGATCCTGATATATGATTTTAAAACATATAAAAAATTTAGAATATGTAAATAAAAACAAAAGATAATTTCATTTGGTTAAAAATAGAGGAGAAAACCGAAGGAATAATTGATGTTTGGGTAGAATCCCTTACCTTAAGTCTGAAGGTGTTCTTCACTTGATCTTAATATCCTGGATATTAAAATTAGATTAATTAATTAATAATTATAGAACCATTTATACATTTATTTTATTTATTATAAATTTATTAAGTTAATTTATTTAATTTTTATTGGTTAATATATTCAATTTCATCATTTGGGAGCGTTGTTTTTCTGGGTTTTTATGATCGATTTACTTGTATACATGTATGAAAGGTCATATAAAGTGGGGGTAATTATCCAAAATTGAAATTATATGTTATTAAAGATCTTATATTGTTTAAATTTGTCTTATATATAATTTGTTTTTATAGAATGGGGATGAATCATTAGATAAATAGTTAATGATAATCATTTGTGTTTATTTTGGCGGTTTTCGATCACAACGAAGTCATTTTTTTAAAATTAATATCATGCATAAAAAATGAATCTAAAAAATTAAATTAAATATAATAAATACATTATAATCTTGTTCAACAATAAAAATTGTTTCATGACTATACTTGAAGACGATAATAGAAATTGAAAACTTCGTCGCCCATGAATGTGATAAATTAACACATCACGGATGGTGTTTTTATTTTTATTATAAAAGGAGGGGGAAAGAGAGATGATGAAGAATTATTCCAATATCATAAATAATAAAGTATATTTAAGGTACTATAGATATAATACCATTTTTATTAGCGGAGGTTAAGAGAGAAAAATAAAACAAAGGAACTTGAAAATAAATTAAAATAAAAGGAAGAGGGTTTTACCTCTTGATTCCTTCTTCTTGAGAACCTCCTTAAGGGATTGGTTTTTGTTTTTTATTAAGAAAAAAAGATCATAGATGTGGGGTATGGGATTGGGAGTATATTTGAGTAGAATTTGGACATGGATCATGGCTTGAGTGGTGTGAGGAGAAGAGGTAGTTAGGGGTGATATTTATAGTTGAGGAGGGAGGTGTTTTCTCATTATTTAATTCATTAATTTATTATTTACTCAAGAAAATCAATAGTGTTGATTATTAAGACTAAATACAGTAATTAGATCATGTGAGTTTGAACCAATTGTTATTATATCATCCACGACTCAATGAATAGTTTATTAAACTTATAATGTATATATACAGTAAATTACTAAATTTTACTATTCACAAAAAATTCAAGTATTTCAGAAAAATCCCAAAAACTCACCCTAACCATTTTGTGATGTGCATAATTCATAAATTAAATCTATTTTATGAAAATAATTATCAAAATTTTAGAAATTTAATTTTTAATTAAAAGCATAATTTACTCATAAAATACAAATTTTAAATTATAACTGCTTTTATATCACTTTAAAAAATTAACTAAGGTCTCATAAAATTATATTATAATAATAATAAATAAAAATATTAATTTATGAATATATTTTATGAAAATAATTTTTCTTTTAAATCATTAAATAAGTCATAAAATTGTAATTAAATATTTATGAATTACATAAATCCCAACACCTAATTAATAATTTTTAAAATATTTATTTACTTATACTATGATATAATTATATCATATTTTCACTTATAATATGGATAAATTTTATTTATTCTATCATTGGTGAGGTTACAATTCAATTTTCCACTTTACTATTGATAAGGTTCATGTTACTATTCCAAAGGTTAAGTTACTATTCCTTTGGTATATGTTCCTTAAATTATATAAATGACTTTTTTTATTAATTATTAATTTATAAAGTTTGTATTGTGTTATTAATGTGATTTGATGTGATTATACCATATGACATAATTATAAGAAGAGAGTTTCCATTGGTAAAGCGTTGGGTTGTTGCATCCTTACCTTGCCTCTAGATCTTCCTTTTCTTAGATGGACATTACTTGGTATATTTAGACTATTGATAGATCTTGGGATACTTTGACTTGTTTTTCCTCTTCTTTTTCACCATAAGGACCGTGATTTTATCCCACCCGACGTCCTTATCTACTTAGAGAATCAAATTAAGAAGTTCTAAAAGAATCTTCTCATTATTGCTCATATTCTAAATAATAATAAAACTAGAGAAGCTCTTGGGTAGTGATGAAAGTATGAGATCTATGTGAAACTCATCTATGTATTTAACCCATAATATGTATAATCATTTAATGTAGCCAATAAACTAGACTACATGAGGCCTAGCTAGCACAGACTCTCCAAGCGTAGTTGTAAACAAAGCATTGGAGATCTCCTGAATCTCTTGTTTTTTACTTCTCTTGATAGAGATCCAAAGGTGATACATCATTCTATATGTATCCATGTCCTCATATTGTTTTAAAATCTCATTGAACATGGATGATATCATGAAACACTGAACATCTGTAGCATCATTTATATGTTTCTCATAGAGAGATATATATTCACCACTTTCCTCATTACCAGGCACAACTAGAAAATGTTCTTCTAGCACATAAAATTTTCTTTCATGGTGAAGTATAATGCGTAAGAACCTTTTCGAATCTCGGAAAATTTTTATAGTCATAAGGTTATCCTTCTCAAGTATAGATCACAACAATATATTTGAAGTCATTTTAATATTGTTTCTAAAAAATAAGATGAGTCAGATTTTAGTCTTTTATCTCATAAAATTTAGACAAATAAATAAATATTAAATTTATTAGTCTTCTAATATTTTATCAAAACCCAATAGACATCACTATTGGTTTTGGAATATCATGTTCCTTGGAAATCCTAGTAACAAGGATCCATATTCTTCTTCTCATTACCCTAAATTTGGTTGTTCAAGAAACTTGGATGGTTTTAGGTAGGCATTCCAAATGTCAACAACATTAATTAATAGTTCCTCGATCCACTGAGTGGACTACCCAATCCTAAAATCCTTAAATTAGATTTCCTTAACCTTTTCCTCTCAGTTACACTAAGTCCTACTTTGGTAGTTAACCCTTGATGTGATCTAAGTTAAGTTAACCCAAAACTTCAAGTTAGAATTCCATGTTAATTGAAAACACCCCAACTTTGGTTGGTCAATCACTTTGAACCATGGTTCGATTTTAACTAAAGCAGTTGAAGACTATACCAAATTAAAATATATAATTGTATTTTTTTATCCTTTATTCAAAAATCACCAATTATTATATTTATCGCATGCTTGTTAATATTAAGTGGATTTACTTAAGTGATTAACCACATCTTAGATAATATTTACACATAAGAAAATTTATTTAAGTTTTATCATTCATTATCATTAATTTCATTAATTTATGTGGTCGTGACAAAAAATAAAAAATTAAATAACCATGCAACTGATAGAAATAAAATCATAAAGTGGTATGATCATGAGATTTTACTAATGGTTATTTTATCTAGAGGTTGATAAAATAAGAATTGTATTAAGGGAAAAAGACCATGAACCATTTAAGGTTTATGTTAAAGCTTTCCACATTTCCACTAATATACCCATCTTGGATTATTTTCACCTTGGCTCTTAATATGATCTGCATCCACTATATTGGGAGATCCATCCATTACACATGCTTTTAATCACACACATGTGAGGGTAATAGGGTTTATATAAAAGAAACCATAGGAATTAAGACCCTATATAATAAGAGGAGAGAAGGCATGTATGCCAAAAATTAAATTTAATAATAAATTAAAAAGAAAACAATCTCATACAAAGGTCTGGTCTTTTCCTATGATCATCCACATGCATGTAACGAATTACGAATTTAATAAAACTTAGTATTAAATTATTAATCTTTATTATTTAAGATAAACCACACTCGAATCAATTAATTATAATATTTAATTAATAAAATATTTTATCTTAATTCCCATATGAATTTCCTGGATATTTTCATATATTATAATTTTAAACAAATTAGATAAATTCATTTAAAATTAACTATGTACATAAATGTACCTTAGAGGCAATACAGTGAATACCTATCCAAATCTAGCCAACTCGTATTATAATCGTATACTTGTTTATTATTTGTGACATATAGAATACATGACTTATCACATACTTTCATGACATGAAATATCAACTTAATGATTACAGAATTACATGATTTTTCTGTGACGTGTCAATATTTAATGCACATAGAGTAAAACTTGTAATACGACTCATACATGATATGCAAATCCAATTATTATAAATATGTTAATTATGTATATATATAAATATTAAAACCCATCACATGGTGTGTCCTATCAACTTATTGACCACACACAAGAACACATCTCAAGGTTTACATAATATAATAAATTACTTGTAAATCTATATAATTTGGTATAAGTGCACAACGTGTGTAGCCGAGGTACACAATATGTAAATCTCTCACCGTCTATTTGAGGTACACACCTAGGGACTCTGTGCATAAATAGTACCTTAAAAAATGGTGTAGACAACGTGTCCAATGGGATACATTCCATATGATATCTGAATTACATGATCATCTGTTAGGTAGGCCGTGTATAGTAATTCATGGCCCGTCTATGCCTCAAAGGGACTACATGCCTTGTACATGGGCAACACAATGTGTAATTTGATTGATAGTGTTCCAACCTGGCTAGGTCAACATGTGGTGTAAGGTATTTAATGAACCCCATGTAATAGATGCAGATTATTTGAATTATTTATTTATGCATTGAACACAAACACATGACATGTAATTTTGATTACACAACGTGTACTCTTATGTTATCTGGCCGGAATCCTTGGCACCTTCAGATGAAATATTCTATTTTATTTTCTTCATTAAAGTAATCGTATCAATTAGATCAATGAGTAATAAAGGAGGAAGAAATAGATCTTGTGATTCAGATTAAAATAATGATTAAAATTGAATTTGAAAATCTAAATTAAAATGTGTAAATCACCAATGATATTTAAATAATTTAAATAATTATGTGACCACTCTGATACCACATGTAGGTTCCAAGCTCAGAAGAAGAGTGAGATGGGTGGCACCCAACTTTTCTTGTTTCATCAATTAGAGATCTATACAATGATAAATTCCATGTTCAAAAGAATTGAATCCCAAAAGACAGACAATATGAATCACACTGGAACTAGAGAGAGAATATCATCATATATTATATATAATTAATTTAATTAAATAATAATTACCTTGATGTAATTATTTCTTTGTTCATATATCTAGAAACATATCTACGATGCACCATCATTTCATTGTAGGAATCATGTGCAGATTCCCTCTAGTGGTGATCCACACGTGTTTTAAGAATCTTCATACATCGCCGTAGGAATCTTCGGGTGGTAGCATGATAGATCCTTTCACTTTCATCTTCCGCCTTTGATTACTATTATAATTTCTCCCAAAGTGTTCTCCTTGATCTAGTGGAGTAATTTTTCTCTATATTTTTAAGAACGATCTTGGATAAGGGAGATCTCAAGGGTTTGGGAAAATTATCTAATTCAGTTGTGCACAACCCAAAAAAATGAACTGTTATGTTGAGAAAATAACATAACCGAGTTTATATATAGCTAGGATTAAAATAAAATAATTTCACAAGTTCCCTTAATTATTTATTTAATCCTAGAAAAATTCCAATGTTAAATAATAATAATAATATTATTATTTCTCAACATGCACTTAACTTGCGAATTAAAATTAAATATTATTTAATAAAGTAATATTCAATGTTTATTATTTTATCACCAGACCTAAAATCCCAGTCCTTCATTCCCCCATAATATTTATTAGACCTTGAATAATGTCTAATTATTTATTAAATAAATATCACTCAATTATTCTCCAATAAATAAATAAATATTATATTCACTAAATAGAAAATAAACATTTATTAAATATTACACTCTCATTATATTCTCTCAAATAACTGGTGACATAATATATGTGATCAAGAAATTGTGAATAATTATTAAACCACATTTGGGAATGATATTTATTCAACCTATTAAATAATAAATAACAATATATTATTTATCTCATATTTTGGATACACTTAGCGTGTGACCCTTTAGGTCTCTTTTCTTAATGGAATTAGGCGAAGCAGCCTAAATTCTAAGGTTATAATATAGAAACATTCCATGACACCCATAGAGAAATAATTTGTTACTGCAATGACATAATACCACATACAGACAATTACTGTGTAATGTAATCCTTTTATCACAATATTTCAAATCGAGAAGGTTGCATGCCAATGCCATCAACCTATGTGCCCGATGTATCTTTCTTTGACTTTTTGGAAATAGAACTTGCCTATAGAACACCATGGCCATGGATTTTTTTAGTCTATATCATTTCCATCAAAGGGACTGAGATATTAAATTCTATTAAAGAATAGAAGGGATAAATTCTTTCTCGCATTATTCATTAATGCAATTTTATTCATGATACACCCATTGTATCCTACCTCACTGTGAACATCTGTCGTCATGATTTTCATAAATATATCAAAGTACACAACTAATAATACTCATTAATAATAATCTTAAAGTATAAGGACCAATACACACATACGTAGATATAAACATCCAATGAAATATATAAATGTGTATTTCTTACTGGCATGTCCCATTCTCAGAATATCCCGCTAGATATTAGCAAGGGAGTACACCATGATAAGCTGGATCAAAGTCCTATGAGTCTCCACCCTTGATAGCCTATATCATTTGTGTCCCTCAAATGATATCATCGGGATATAGAACATATATTTAAGAATATTATCGTATCACTTTCGAGTTCTCATCATAGTGGGGAAATATTACGAACTTTTAGTGTGATAGCTACTCTAGGGATATTATGACATAATATGTTATGTGGAAGAACAATATTGATTTGAAAAGAAGTTTACTAATATTCAAAACTATGATTAAAAGTTATCATAATATACCCAAAAGTTGGTTCTAGGGAACAAACTCCAAAATTTACTTATGTAATTTTTGGTAATTTTTGAATAGTTATACTAAAATTTATTGATATAAATGAATGCATAGTTTCAGAATCAAAACGTACATTCTCTATTCTTGAATTAATAACTAGAATACTTGTCACAACTTCATTATTGGGATCCAACTATGTGTTTGTGATAGCATAAACACACCCTTTTTTGGAATTTGTTGGTTTTCTTAAAAAACCCTTGGCTTAGTGAATTGGTTTGCAAAGTATCCTGGTTCCATGGAGTTGAAAAAATTAAAAATGTTATAAGGGTTAACTGGATAATTCATTTCCTCCATTGCATTAGTGTATTTATAACATCAGAAATCACTTTCTATATATACTTCCTTCCCTCACCAAAATCATTTCCTTATTACTATTAGGAAATTTACGGGGTGGTTCTTTCCACACCTTTGACAAGTTGGATACTGAAATTTATTGGCACTACTATATTTCTCCATATAACTGCCAAAATTAAACCCCTACTTCTAATTCTTACCCCTATGATACCCTTGAGATTATTCGGTCTCCATATTGACTTT
Source organism: Viscum album (assembly GCA_963277665.1). Lineage (NCBI taxonomy): Eukaryota > Viridiplantae > Streptophyta > Magnoliopsida > Santalales > Viscaceae > Viscum > Viscum album. The sequence continues at coordinate 1,947,270,746 of OY728148.1, forward strand.
GAAGGCACATCAGATAGTTTCTTCATAGCTATCAATGTCTTAGATATCTATGGATTTTAAGAGACTAGGTTTTAGCCCACCAAAGTAGCTATAAACCATGAACTTGGGGGTAATGAAAAATTCAAATGTATATCAGAAAAGACTTGTGAATTTTACCTCATACACCCTGATAGATTCATTTTCTTTTTTCTTGAGAGAAAGGAAATCCCTTTCCATTTTAAGTCGGAGAGTGTGAGGAAAATTTTTATCATTTTTTTTGGAATTCCTTCTACCCCATCACTTGAATATCTTACTCAAGCTTCATATTCTTGATCAATGTCCACCACTGATCAACTTCTCCCTCTATTTGATAAACATCTAGTAGAACCTTCTCTTACTCAAAACATTAAAGGATAGAGAAGATATTCTCAAAATATTTGATCCATTGTTCCACAATTAAGGGATCAAATATTCCATTAAAAGTCATACAAATTTGTTGAATAAATGTATAAATTAAAGAAGTTTCTTTCTTAGGGGGATTTGGGTGCTCCTCCTGATCCAATTTTCTACTCTAAACATGATTTACCTATGATAGTATCATCACAAAGTCCGTAATTCCCACTCCCATATGGTTGGGAATATCATTGGGGAAGTCATCACATTAACCTTTGTTATTTACCTGATTCCTATTAGTTCCATCCACTGGCTATAATAAAGGAAAAAATTAGGTATGAGTATTTTTAAACTACTAAACACATAAATGGGAATTCAATGACAATAAAGGTGTAACTTATAAATAAAATTTATTTCTTAACATATGAATTAATAGGATTTAATATATATTATATATGATATATTTTATAAAATAGACAAATATGGGTATTTTTCTTCCCTTAATAATGGTTTATAATAATATTGTAAATTTACCAAAGCATATCCTCTAAGAGTTTCAAACCAGGTGTGTAGTAAGGCTTGTTTTCATGCACCAGTTCCCAGTTGAGTCTGGCTCAATTTGGCATTTTTGGGTTTTTCCCATATGCACATCTGTTCCAAAGACACATCCACTTATAGTATCCAGAAAATGATTTATTTTATGGATTAACCAATTACTATATACTTTAACAAAATTTAGGGATGTTTTCTTATACTAAATTTTATTCCTAATTCTTTTGCTAGAGTTTTGTAACCCTAATCCCAAAATTAATCAAACTTTTCCTTTGATACTAAATATGAAAAACCTGATCTTTATTACAATTTAATTAATTATTTTTAAATAATATAAAACATAATAAAACCTAGAATATTGATAATTATAGTACCTTCGGTAATAGTTACATTACATAACAACTTAAAATAGGAAATACATCATCTTTATTGAAAACTTTCTTAACATGCTCATACTTAAAATTTCATGGGATAACCTGGGGATATACATAAGAAATATGTGATATATAAATCCTAGTAAGATAATAAACATGGAATACCCTGAATAATGTAATAAATTTTATGCAATATTCATATAAATGAGACATAAATGGGGTGATAATCATAAACATGAATAATAAGGCATTATATAACATGATAACAGAAAGGCAATATGGTAAATGTGGAAACAACTTAAAACACCACATCATAAGAATAGGCCAAGGATAAATTCAAATACATCATGATATATTAGTATCAATCCTTAATCCATTTAATGACATCTCATAATACTAAAACATTACCCATTTCATTGAAGTGCTATATAATTTCGAGCACACCAGTCAATTTCATTTTATTCTCATGCTTAAGTGTGCCACATAGACCATACAACATCGAATAAATAATAATAATATTTTATTCAATTATAAATGAGTGTGGAATAAAAAAATTTAATTCCATAATAAATATGTATAATTTCATAAAGGTTAATACCCTTGATAGGAAATGGGTATGGGTATTCACTATACAATTGTTTGGCCTGAAAAATCACAGTGAATGTTTGGCAGCATAACAAGGGGATATTAATGTTTATAGGAGGTATTTATGTGAGTGAAAGGTTTCTATAACCATTTATACATAAAATTTATAACAATTAGTATATTTAAGGACATATAAAAACACTACTATATGAAGATAAAATACATAAGATAAAAGAGATACTAGAATAAAAAAGAGAATGAGATGATCCCTTACCTTGAGAGTGTGACTCCAAATTCTTGGGAGTAGATTATTGAGAGATTGAGGCAACCTTGGGAGGACTGTAGAGAGTTTAAGGAAGATTAAATATGTGATATAATGATTTTTATTAGAGGGAAATGACATATTGAGTGGGTTTATATAGGAAATGAGTGGGGGAATTCTTTATTATTTCTCAAACTTAGGTTTTGGACTCTTTATAATAAAATAAAAAAAACCACAAACCTTACAATAATATTTTACCATGGTTACTACAAATTATTTTATTAGGCTATTGTCTGAACCTATTAAAATAATACATTTGCTGATACAGAATTGAGTCATGCTCTTAAAGAAATGATTTTAAAAACACAAAATATATTATAGGTTTTAGAGGATTTATAAAGGATTTAAAATAATCATAAAATCAAATTATTTTGAATTAAAAACATATATTTGGTCATGTATACCATTTATAGTATTTATTACATAAATTTTGGGTCATTATGATGTCATAATACACACCATATTTAATTTTTACCAGAAAATTCGACTGTCTCAGAAAATTATGAAAAATTAACCATTGGATAATTTTGAAGTTATGATTAAAAAAATAATATTTATTTTCTCCAAATAAATTTCTAGATATATTAATTTTAACTTTAAGAATAAAAATTGATATTTATTTAGAAATGACGGGTTTTTTTGACAATAACAGTATTCAAATCCTTATAAAAATTACATTTGAATTCATAAAAATTATATGATCATTTATATTTGATAAAAAATATTTAATAATAAAATTTTATTAAAATTTTATTTATTCTAAAAATACATTAATTATAAAAATTAAATTCATTAAATTCATTTGAATATTACCCAAAAATATAATTTGTGTATAATTTTATCAATATAAAAAACATTTATAAATTAATGATAATAAGTAAATACAACTATTATTATATTGAAAATAGAATATAAATATCCATATTATTATGGTCTTGATATATATCCTTTTTAATACACTAGAAAGTTCCCTTAGGGTAAGGTGCTCAACTGTGAGATTTTATTGGGGCGGTTCAGCATACTTGGTTTGGGTCATGATCTCCATGAACATTAACTTCTATCGTAAACAGTTTTGATTATGCTTAAGTTGTTGGATCTCATATTTTCCTTGATCAGGGGAAAAGAACAATATGATATCTCCCTTGAAAGTTTTGATATATGAGCTTTATAGGGTATGATCCTACTAGTTGAGGCCATCACTTCCTTTTTCTATGTCAATTGGATTTTTCAAAACCCCATTTTTATACTAATCATATGATTACTATTAAATGGCTATATTATCAATGATAATAATAATTAAAGTTCTTTTAAATTTGATAGGATATAATAAATACAAATAAGTACATGTGTTTTATATATCCATAATACATAGTAAGATATTTAATTAAATAGTATGTATAATTTTATTTATAAAAGTTTGGGTCATTACAAGTATATCCCTTTGCTCAGGGTAGAATCATTTTTTTATGAGTTGAATCCCATTGTCTGAGGTGTATTCCAATGAGGTGTGTTTTTCATTATGGCATTTATTTATAGGTATAATACCTTACTGGATGACTAGTGTCTTTCCTATGAGAAAACATGGGGTTTTCCTTTACCCTTGGGTAGAGAAAGATACATTGGAAGGTGAACATTCTTTAGGGTTGAGTGGGCTCCCCTTCTTGGATTTTGGAGGTAGTGTGGCTACTAAAGGTCTGTGAAGTATAGTCTTATGTGGGATTTATGGTTCCTTGACACCCTTTGGGGTTTCCTTTGAGATGCGATGTTGCAGATGACTATCAACTTATGGATTCATGAAATCTTTAGTGTTTCGAGCACCTCTAGCTACTCATATGAGGTGGATCCAATTGGAGAGGTGTAACATGATCCTTAGATGAAGTTGGGCCAAATATTGGAAGCACATAACTCACACCAGGCTACAAATCTTGTGGTTTGACCTTTGCGATGATATCATTGGGGGTTACGGGGGACAACCTGTCCCTGCTCAGGGTTCCGTGGGCCAAAAGCCCCAAACCTAAATTTTGGGTGCTGTAGAAAATTTTACTGACTATAACATAGTTGACCAACAACACAAAAAATTCACTATAAAAGTTTATAATTTAATAATATTAATGTATCATCTTAGAATTTAGATACATTGGTACTATAACTCAATCAAATTCCTGCCATCAATCATTGTAGCATAGTGAAAATACTGCATGGTTGGTAACGCAATTCCACTATTTTTTATAATCTCATTTAGGCTAGGGTTTCTGTGTGGGTGATGCTTTAAAATCACCATGTAATTTTGATCTAGAATTATTGAAATTATTTTACCTCTCCATGTACATATATATTATTCCTGAACCACGTAAATTTTGTTTCCTCAATAGCTCCAAGAATTGGAGCTATGATGACCAAGACCTCTCAACACTCCTATGACTTGTAGTGTTTGATCATATCTATATTTATTCATTTTCACATTTGTTTGTATACTCTTGAGTAATGGGAACATGAGATGACTTTGTTTCATGATTTTACCTATTATCCTCTTCCAAGAAACCACATGTGTTGGGAGTCAAGTTGATTGTTGCTTCGGTCTCCCTTAATGGTTTTTAGAGCATCCTACTAAGTCTGTTTATACTCACCCTTACACAGGCCTTGGGCCGACACATGTTATGTAGGTACATATGATGTATATTTTATATATAGATTTGTGGGTGTGGAGTTTATGTATCTTATTCAGAGATGACACATGGTGGCCTTGGGGGATACATTGTTGGATGTGATTTGGTGGTACAAGGAGTTGATTGTTGCATCACTAGTGAAAAAAGGCCTTTTCACATCAGTTTTTTAACATCAGTTAGAAAGATATATTAATGAACGAGATGTTTTAAATAAGTTTTTAATGTCATTAAATAAAAATTTATGTTATAAATACATTTGGGTTGAAGTTTTTCATGTCGTTTATTTCATAACTGTCATGAAAAATCTTTTACCATGTAAGTTTTTGTTATAAAAAGACATGGAAAACACATTATCATGTCGGTTATTTCATAAATGATGTGAAATGTCTTTCATATTTTTTTTTTCACATCATAATTCACATAACCAATGTGAAAAAGAATATTGTTAAATTTTTTTACTACATCAGTTATATTAAAACCGATGTGAATAATTTTTTACCACGTCCATTTAAAAAAAAATCAACATGGTAAATCTTGTTTTCGTTTTTCACACCGGTTATAAAATAACTAACATGAAAAATATATTTTTTAAAAGAAAATTATATTAATTATTCCCCTCCTAAAATTACAAAAAATAAAAAATATGATAGTATAAAATTAGTAATATAAAAACAACATCAACAACACATTTACAATTTGAACTTTCAAGTTTATAGTGTATATTATAAATAAACTAAAACCCAATAAGATCTGTGAAATAATTTTCCCATTAAAATTTTAAGTGTCTTAGATCTCGTCTAGTATAATTATCAGGATTATAAAAAAGATAAAAATCATAAATAAATTGTTTAATAAGTATTCTAAATAAAATGAATGAAAAATTAAATGAAAGTTTTATAAAAAAATATAACCCTTTGGAACTTTGTAACTATCCTAGTTGAAATTATTTCAAACAAAATTCTTAAGAAATAGTATAAAAATTAATTTATTCCTTATTATTTATGAAATTTATATTTAAAATAGTTTTTAAATTCAAAACATCAATTTAATTACTACAACCAAAATTTAGTAATTGCAAATGAAAATTCACCTTTGCTTTTACAAATCTGATTCGGACATTCTTGTTTCTTGTTGTCTCCATAAATTAATTCCATGAAATATTGGAAAAAATAATATGAATAAAATAAATTTAAATTTCATTATAATATATAAAAGTATTAAATTATTCAAACCTATGTTTCCAATATAGTCATAAAATTTTCCCACACTTCACCATGGATAGATCATATCAATAAACTGTCTTCTCCTTTGGAAAAAAACACCCAACATCCAATGACCACTAATATATAATAAAATATAATTTGAATGGTTATTATGTTAATATATATATATATATATATATATTTAACAATTTATGAGATATAAGTTTCATACTCTTTAAGATAAAGAAGCATCCATCACTGAATAATTTCATTCTTTTTAAGTCTTTCAGAAATATAAATCGTTGTTTCTACATCTGCCATTTTCCTCGCTATAGGTGAAATAAATCATGGGTGCATTAATCAATATACTTATATCATTTCATTATACATTAAAATTTTATAAATATACCAATTAAAAAACAAATATAAGTGTAACACCCTATGATTTTATGAGAAAGATTGTTTTTAATTTCTTTGATTCCCTGTGTTGTACGCTACACCAAGATTAACCTGCGATATAAGAAACACCGTATTATCTTGTAGTATATGAAAAAATAGGTTTGTATTGTGTTATACACAATTTCAAGTTCTTTTGATAGAATTCATTTCTTTCAAAGATAAGTATAAGTGAACAACTAAATATTATAACCTAGTCATTATAATGGTGGGTATGAATAATATTGACTTACTTCTAAAAAAACAATTTAAATGAAAATAAGTGAGTATATAAAATAATAAAATAACCTTTTATCAATTAAATATAATGTTTAAAATTAATCTTATATTTTTTTAAGACATGATATATGAAAAAATTCAATTTTTCAGATAAAAGAAGTATTTTTCTAAAAATGTAGTATTGCCGCATTTTGACAGAGCACCCTTTTTAAATATAGTTTCTGACACTTTTATATATAATATTTGAAAATATAAATCTTATTAGTAATAGATATATAAAAATTTTATTTGGATGAATTTTTGATATTTTTCTCATAAGTTTCAAATTTTGATGAATAGTAAAATTATACGAAATTTTAATTGAAAACAACTTTTTTCATCAAAATAATTTATGTAATTAAATTATATTATTGAATGGTTTTAAAGTATAAATATAAAATATTTCTTATCATTCATTATAATTTATGTCATTATCATTAATTTTAAATTTAATTCAAATGTAAAAACATTTCAATCTTTTATAATGTTTTAACTTTTAAAAACCCATTCTCTCTTTCTAACAATGAGAATAATTTTAAATTAATTAATGTAAATTGTGTGTTTTTAATTTTTAAAAATGGATTCCATATATGGAATCAGTTGATCCAAATTATTTAAATAACTTTATTTTATTTTTGGGCATTATGAATAGTAACTTTGATAATTTTTATTAATAAGATAAAAGGGTAAAACAGGTAATTAAGGGTAAGAATAATATTATAAAATTAACCTAACACATGTATTAATATCATTGGATGAGTGTTTTTCGACCTAAATCATACTTGAGTCGAAATGGTGTCCTTTGGAAGCCACTTGGATGAGATTAAGACATTTAATTTATTTTATATAAAAAATATTTAAATACGCCTCACTCAAATTTTAATAACTAAACAATTTTTATATAAGGTTATATAGAAGATAAATTCCCTTATAAATACTCATTAGAAAGATAAAATGTTTCTATTTATCAAGATAATTAATTTTTTTAGGAAATAAATAATTACCTTAATATCTTATACATTAATGTTGCAGAAATTATTTAATTGATAAAAAATCAATAATATAGTTTTTATTAAAATAATAATACCCATTAAAAGATACAAAAACTTGACAAAATATTATTTTTCGAGAATATCTCGACTATAATCATCCAAGGGTCAAGTTATGGACCATTTGAAGCCTTATAGAAGGGATTATGACACTTATATTATTTTATTTAAAGTGATGTTTAAGTTTCCACCTTTATAATTTAATAAGTATAACATTTTATATATTGGATATTTTAGAAGATAAATTCGACTATAAGTATTATTATAAAATCTAGTATATTTATATTCATCACAGAATTTTATTTTTAATTTTTATTCAACAAATAAGTATAATAAATAACTACACAAAACTGTTGTAGTAATTATTTTATAAAGAGAAATATCAAATAAGTATTATTAAAAATATTAATGTAAAGATAATTTGGTCTAATTAAAATTTATAAATAATTTTAATGATTACCTTGATCTCCTGGGAAGATAATAAAATATTTGGTTCAATGTTATCTTTTTATATTAATATTTTTACAAAACCAATGAATTGAATAATGTAAAAATTGATACTGTTGATTGATTATAAAAATAATGTTTTATTAAATTATTTAAAAATAATTAAATATTTTTAAAAATATATAATAATTATTATATGTTTTAAAAGTATCTAATATATTTATTTATGGTCTATTTTATATCAAATAAGTAATTATTTCACACTTTTTATATTGAATTATTTGTTACCCTAGTTAAAAATTAAATAGAACAACTAAGTGTTAATTAAAATGATAAGGTTTAAATTGACAGAAATATTTTTCTAAAATTTATTTTATGATGATATGAAAACCCTATCTCATATAATCTTTGAAATTTTGACATTTTGGAGGTTTTTGGGTAGGGTTTTATTTTATTATAAATTATTATATATGGAGTTTTCAAAAGTTCCCCTCACCTCAATTATAAAAGGGCACCTCATCCCTCACCTCTTCACTTCAATTTGAGACTTCAAGATCTTCCATAACCTACCATTTTTCCTTATCAACTTCTATATTTGCATTCTAGAGGTTCTGGTCATCTTGAAATACCAACTCTTGTACTCTAAGAGGAGATTTAGAGGAAGCACGTCGAGGAAAAGGTAATCTCTTCTACCGATTCTTTCAAACTTCTTTATTCTTATGCTTACTCTTCATTAGTTTTTTAATTATAAAGTAATAAAAAAATTACAAATAATATTCTTAAATGTTATTATAATTGTGAAAGAACCATATTCTACCTTCTATCCATCTTATAAAAAACAAAATCACCATGCATGTGTTTGTACGACTTACCCTCTCTATGTTGTGGAGTAATCCGTTTTTCACCACCACATTACTTGGATGGGTAACCTTAATTGGATGGGTATAATGAGGGAAATAATAACTATATATTATTATTACAACATTATAATAATTCTTAAATATTATACTATATCCAATTTAATACCATTCAATAATTATGGGATTGATATTGTCGCTCGTGCGTACGTACGACCTACCATCTCCACGACGCGATGTCATTCATTATACATGATCCTACTTAAACCATGATTATATACATGAATGGAATGTATAAATATGATATATATTATACTAATATCATTATGTAAATGATATAACCATAACCTAATAATTGGAACATGAACTTATCCGATAAAACTTGCATAATAATATAAAGCAGTTAATACCCGAATAATGAGTAATAATGAAATATTATTACCAAATAGATGATAATATGATATTATATGATATTTTAAAATGACTATTATTATGGAATAATTCGGTGAAATTATTTAAATAATTATACAGGAGGTTCAAATATATACAACAGATAACAGACCTAAGGCAAGATATTCTTTTGTCTCACTTTTATTTCAGTAGGACATATGCCTTATACACCATCTATTTATTTTATGCGGTGTCTATGCTTTCCATGAATGATTGATGATTATTATTATGAAGGTTATGATATTTAAACATTCATATAATTTTCTTTATTTTACATGGCATACAATTCCACTTATTATATTTGGTAAGGGATAATTTTACAATCTCATTATTATCCGAGATTGTTTGTACGTAAGTATTTACTGGGTTATATTTATCATCCAAATCCTTGTTTATGAAGTATGTAATATTATTTATATTCTTATAAAATTGTTTAAAGTTAATTTTACCCATTGGTTAATTTTTATTAAATAGTATGAAAGGAATATTTTGTCGATACGATGTATTTTTGACTTTTATGATAAAAGTACGAGGATAATATTTTTTTTAACTTATATAGCATGATCAGATTATTATGTCTTCATAATGTCTTATTTATATAAATATTCCTTTACATTATTTTAAGTATGTTTTCAAATAAATTATTTTCTTTTAAAATTTCATGTAAATTTGAGAAAAGAAAACATTTTTGAAGAAGAAATAATATTTTCCTCAAGAATTGATTTCAAGTGTATTATCAAAATTATTTTCCATATGAGATGAAGCTATTTAAATAGGATTATGTTTATATCCATATTATTACAATTATTTGATTGAGTTAATGATTGAATGATATTTTATATGGATTATGTTATTATGGAATGATGTTTAATAAACCTATTTTATTTCTTGAGTTATGCCACGATGAATGATTTATGTATTTGTGAAACACATAAGAATGATTTCATTATGAGATGGGTGGGAACTATATATACCTCCAATGAATTTGGAATTTTTTTATCTCATGAGATAGAAATTTATAAAATGAAAAGTAAATCCGGTTATGTAATATAGGGCTGAAAAAGAATGTAAACTCGATTCAGTAATATAAGGCTGAAACAGAAAGTTAATATGGTTCAGTAATATAGGGTTGGATCGAGGAGTTAAACTAGTTTAGTAATGGAATATTTATGCCTTGATGGTCTTGGTTATGAGCCTTGGATAATAGTGAAATGATTTTATTTGATATGTATTTTCCACATGTTTATGTTTTACTCCAATTCTATGTTTAATGTTCCTTTATGATTTATGCCTTATGTACTACCAAGTTTTATTTTATGACTCAAATTTTGATATTAAAAATATATGTTAATGTTTTTACATTCTTATGTTTATCTTTTTTATGTTCTCCATGTTTACCATTATTGAGCATTTGAGCTCACCCTTTTTATTTTTTATTTTACCCAGGATATAAATAAACGTTTTAGGTTGGAAAAATAACGAGGAAGATCTTCATGGGAGATGTTAAAGATCTTTCACCAAGAAAGAAGAATGTGTTCCATGTTTTCAAATCCAATAAACTAATACGGTATTTAGGCATCTATTTTTGTAATATATTAAGTATTATGAAAATTAAATGTAAAGTCTATATATGTCAAGATTGGACTATTAGAGTTGGTATCAGAGCGAAGGTTTAGTTAACATTTGGAAGCTAGGATGTAGAAACTTTAGTGAGATCCCTAGAGATATTTCTAAGGATACATTTATGTATGTACCTAAGGATAAGTCTAAATATATGTTAATATCCTATAATTATGGTAATGATCATGAATAACCTAAAACTAAACCTAAGATGTTTGAGATTGAAAGTACCGCCTTGATTATGTTGTTTTCCTAGTAATATTTTTAGATCTCACACTAATATTTTTGGGTTTTAGAAAATGGATGGAAACAAGAAGATTCATGTTAATGGAGAATATTATGGAAAATGTAATGATATTACTCACAAGAAACCAAATAAAATGGTATTTGGAGGAAAAAATGTCGTTATTACGCCTAATCAGCAATCTCATAATATGATCAATAATATCAAGTTTGATGAGTTTCCTTACCCACCTAATAAGAGAAAGATGTATTTTCATGGTGATCATAGAGGAAAGAAAGTTAAATTCTATTCATGTAAATAATGTGGGAATAATCATTAAGGAGAATGTTTCAAAGGAACTGAAATATGCTTTGGGTGTGGTAAATAAGGACAAAAAGCTAGTAATTGCAAAGGAAAATGTTCAGTTAACACAATCGACAAGGATAATGGTATTTCTAAGACATAAATGAGGGTTAAATATTTTAAATATGAAATATATGGGAATTATTAAAATCAATTACCTAAGGGAAAATATCATCAGCATGGTTGTGTTGGTAGTATTTATGTTGCTAATTATGAAGAGACTACAAATGATATATGAGATGAAAGAAGTGTTATGGAATAAAATGATGAAGCTAGGTCATTGGTTTATGAATATAGTGTAATGATTGCATGTTTATGATTAATAATGTTGTATACGAAATTTTATGGTACTATGGAATAAATAAACATCTAATGATTGTTACACTATTGTTTTTTCTTAAGTATTTGAAAGTATATGTTGAATGGTACTGGTAACCAGGAAAAGGTATTCAGATATTTTTGGAAAACACATGATATGTGCATAATTATGGGTTAAATAGATAATGAGATGTTTGATTGTATTAATGACTATTTGAATGATATAAGGAAAAGGTGATATCATGGTTTGAGTATATATAATTTTTAGTAAGAGTTAATTTTTGACAGCATGCATGTTTTCACTAAGTTTCTATGGTAATTCAAGTTATTACCATGTTTCAAGAGAATAAATGATTAAGGTATTAAATTGTTTGGAATGTGATAACCAAGAAATGCTTTATGAGATATGGTAGATAAATTCTAGGCCGATTTAGTTCACCTCTTTCTAAAGTTTTATATTTTCATTTTTTTGAAGGATTGTAATGTTGTCCATTTATGGATAGTATAAGTTATAATCGAGTTGAAGTTTGTTATATTAATGTATTCTCTCACTATAGGTGTAATTATGCATATTTTATAACCTATGCTAACCTTTTTTTGAGATATATGGAATGACCTATCATTCAATTTATGGATCGCAGGATCTGCTAACACTTAGCAATGATAAATTCAACTTCATTTCTTTGAATAAAAGATAGAGTAGAATTTTTTCAAGGCACAACCAATGAATAGATTTTACTAAAATAAAGTAAGTATTAATTATCATGTTCTTCAACCTTAGGAAAAGGATCTTGAAAAACAAAAATGTTATACTGGCACCTTCTTATCTGATGAATCATATGGTCCCTTAAATCATTGTAGATTTATGGATTTATGATAGTTAAATTTCTCATAAAATTGTTCTCTATCACTCTTCATCAAAACTTGATGGTTAGATTTTTTCTTCCATATCCATGTTTACTCTTCCCACTTATGTTATCCTATTTGGAAACCCAGTGATGTGTTACTTTGGGTAACTCTATGTCTCTAAATTTTCTTTTTAAAATGAAGTTTTAGTATTCATTTTTATGATGTGGATTTCTATGAAAGAAACATTCAAGTAGTAAAAATTTTGTAACCCCAGAAAATTTTGAGGGTGAAATTCATTTTAAGGGAGGTAGAATGTAACACCATTAGATTTTATGAGACAGATTATTTTTAATTTCTTTGATGTCTTGTGTTCTACACTACACCAAGATTACCTTGCGCTATATGTAACAACGTATTATCTAGAGGTATATGAAACACTATTCTTGTCTTGTGTTACACACAATTTCATTTTCTTTTAAAATAATTAATTTCACGCAATATTGATTATAAGTAAAAAACTAAATATTATAACCTAATAATTATAATAAAGGGTGTGAATAGTATTAAATTCCTTATAAAAACCATTTAAATGAAAATAAGAGAGTCTATAAAATAATAAAACCACTCTTTATGGATTCAATATAATGTTTAAAATTCATATTATATGTTTTCTAGACATGATATAAGAACAAATTCAATTTTTTGAATAAAAAAAGTATTTTCAAAAAATGCAGTGTTGTTGCCTTTTGATGGAGAACCTATTTTAAATCAATTTTTTGATAAATTTATAAATTATATGTCACAAAAAAAATTCTTATTTGGAAGTGTGATAATTTTTTTTCTTTGGATGATATTTTTTTATTTTTATAATAAGTTTTAAATTTTTATGAATAGAAAAATTATTCAAAATTTTAATTGAAAACAACTTTTTTCATAGAAATAATTTATGTAATTAAATTATATTATGGAATTTTTTTAAAGTATAAATAGAATATATTTTTATCATTCAATATAATTTATGACATTATCATTAATTTTATATTGAATTCAGATGTAAAAATATTTCAATCTTTCGCAATGTTTTAACTTTTAAAAACCTGTTCTCTCTTTCCAACAATGAGAATAATTTTAAATTAATTAATGCGACTTATATGTTTTAAATTTTGAAAAATTGATTGCATATTTGGAATCAATGTTCCCAAATTATGTAAATAGATTTATTTTATTTTTGGGCATTATGTATAGTAACTTTGATAATTTTTATTAATACTGTAAAATGGTAAAATGGGTAATTAAGGGAAAGAATAATATTATAAAATTACCCTAACACATGTATTTCTATCATTGGATGAGTGTGTTTCTACATAAATCATACTTGGGTAGAAATGGTGTACTTTTGAAGCCACTTGGATGATATTACGACATTTAATTTTTTTTATTTAGGAAAAAGTTAAATATGTATCACTCAAATTTTAATAAATAAAACATTTTTTATATATGGTTATACAGAAGATAAATTCAATTATAAATACTCATTTTAAAAATAATTTTTTTTTCTTTTTCATGCTAATTTATTTATAATTTTAAAAAAATAAATAATTACCTTAATAGATTATACATTAATGATGCAGAAATTATTTAATTGATGAAACATCAATAATATAATTTTTATTAAAATAATAATACCCATTAAAAGACCCAAAAACTTGAAAAAAATATTATTGGTTGAGTATATCTAGATCATAATCATCTAAGGGTTATGTTATGGACCATTTGGAACCTTATAGATGGGATTATGACACATATTATTTTATTTAAAGTGATGTTAAAGTTGTCACTTTCATAATTTAATAAGTATAACATTTTAAATATTGTTTTTTCTAGAAGATAAATTCATCTAAAAGTATTATTATGAAATATAATGGTTTTATATTCATAAATTTATTTTTAATTTTAATTTTTATTCAAAAAATAAGGATAATAAATAATTAAACAAAATTGTTGTAGTAATTATTTTATTAAGAGAAATATCAAATAAATGTTATTAAAAATATTAAATTAAATATAATTTGGGCTAATTAACATGTATAATTAATTTTATACATTACCTTTGGCTCGTGGTAATATAATTAAATAGTTGGTTCAAAGTTATCTTGTTATATTAATATTTTTACAAAAAATAATGAATTGAATAGTTTCAAAATCGATACTATTAACTATTAATCAAAATAATGTTTTAATAAATTATTGAAAAATAATCAATTTTTTTAAAATTATATAATAATTATTATGTGGTCTAAAATTTAATTAATTAATTTATTTATGGTCTATTTTACATAGAATAAGTAATTATTTCACCCTTTTTATATTGAATTATTTGTTATCCTAGTTAAAAATTAAATAGCATAACTAAGTGTTTATTAAAATTATAAGGATTAAATTTACAGAAACACTTGTACAATGTTTATTGGATGATGATATTACAACCCTATATAATATTATTTTTTAAATTTTTATATTTTTGAGGTTTTTGGGTAGGGTTTGATTTTATTATAAATTATTATTTATGGAGTTTCCAAAAGTGACCCTCACCACAATTATAAAAGGGAACCTCCTCCCTCTCCTCTTCACTTCACTTTGATCCTTCAAGATCATCCATAACCTGCCATTTTTTCTAATCAGAATTCCTTTTTAAATTATATAGGTTTTGGTCATCTTCAAAGACCAACTCTAGTGCTCTAAGAAGAGATTTAGAGGAATCATGTCGAGGAAGATGTAATCTCTTCTATCGATTCATTAAAACTTCTTTCTTCTTATAATTACCGTCATTAGTTATTTTATAATAAAGTAATAACATAATTTTCACTCATATAATGAAATTTTATTATAATTATTAGACAACCATATTCCACCTTCTATCTATCCTATGAAAAATGAAATCACCACGCATGTGCACATACAACTTATAGTCTCCTCGTCGTGGTGTAATTTGTTTTTAACCAACACCTTACATGGATGATTCGCCTTACATGGATGGGTATAATGATAGAAATAATAACTATATATTATTATTATAACATGATACTAATTCTGAAATATTATACACCATCCAATTCAATACCATCCAAGAATTATAGGAATGATATTGCCGCCCGTGCATGCGTGCGACCTACCATCTCCACGATGTGATGCGATTCATTATACATGATATTAATTAAAAAATTATTATATACATGAATGTAATGAATAAATATGATATATATTATACTAATATCATTCTATAAATATATAACTATAACCTAAGATGCAAAACATGAACTTATCCTACAAAATTTGCATAAGAAAATAAAGCAGTTAATACCTAAGTAATAGTAATAATGAAATATTATTAGCAACATAGATGATAATATGACCATATATGATATCCTAAAAATTACATACAACAAATAACAAACCTAAGGTAAGGGATTATTTTCTATCTTTTATTTATGTGGGACATATTCCTTATACACCACCTATTTCTTTTGTGTGGTGTTTATGCTTCCCATTAATGTTTTATGATTCTTATTATGGAGGTTATGGTTTTTACATATGCATATAATTTTCATTATTTTTTAGGAAAATTATTTGACTGATTATAATTGGTAAGGGATAATTTTTCAATCTCAATATTATTCGAGATTGTTTATACGTAATTATTTACTAGGTTATATTTATCATCCATGTCCATGTTTCCTAGGTATGTAACATTATTTATATTCTTATGCAATTGTTTAAATTTAATTTTACCAGTTGGTGGATTTTTATTAAACTGTATGAAAATAATCTTTTTTCGAAATGAGGTACATTTTGACTTTTCTAGCAAAAGTATGAGGATAATATTTTTTTAACTTATACAACATGATTGGATTTTTATGTCTTCATAACAAATTATTTCCATGAAACTTCCTTTACACGATTTCAAGTTTATTTTCAAATAAATTCATTTATTTTAAAATTGCGTGGCATTTTGAGAAAAGAAAATATTTCTGAAGAAGAAAGGATATTTTCCTCAATAATTAATTTCAAGTGTTTTATCAAAATTATTTTCCCTCTAAGATGATACTATTTAAATAGGGTTATGTATATATCGCTATTATTACTATCATTTGATTATGCTAATTATGGAATGATATTTTATATGGATCATGTTATGATGGAATGATTTTTAAAAAACCCATTTTATTTCTTAGGTTATTCCCTGATGAATATTTTATGTTTTTATGGCAGACGTAAGAATGATTTCATTATGAGATTAGTGGGACCTATATATCCCTACAATACATTGGTTAAAGATTTATATCTCATGAGATAGACATGGATGAAATGTAAATTAAGTATGGTTTAGTAATATAGAGCTGAAATGGAAAGTAAATCTGGTTTAGTAATATAGGACTGAAATAACAAGTAAATATGGTTTAGTAATACAAGGACAAAACGATGGGTGAAATTGGTTCATTAATGGAATTTTCCACCCCGATGGTATTGAATATGATCCTTGGATAATATGGACATGATTTTATATGCTTATGTGTTTTCCTCAATTTCATGTTTTATGTCAATTCTATATTGAATGTTCCTTTATGATTTATGCCTTACATACTTCCATGTTTTATTTTATGAGTTAATATTTTGATATTAAAAATATATTTTCATGTTTTTATATTCATATTTTTATGTTTTGTTTTATGTTCTCCATGTTTACCCTTACTGAGCATTTGATATAACCCTTTTTATGTTTTTTCCCTAGGATATAAAGAAAAGTTTTAGGTAAGAAAACTAATGGAGAAGATCTTTATGGGAGATGTTGAAGATATTTCACCAAGCTAGAATTCTATGTTCTGAGTTTCTAGAGTCACTAAACTAATACGTTCTTTGTAAGGCTATTTTCATAATGTAATAAGTATTCCAAAAAATAAATGTAATTTCCATGTACGTCAAGCTTGGGCTGTTAGAATAAGTATAAATTTTCAATAAATTAAAATAACAGAAAAAATTATTTTAATCAAATTACATGGATAAAACATGTATCAAGTTGATGCCTAACTTATATATTGTTAAAATATCCTTGTTTTAAAAAAAGCATCATATTCATTGCATATCTAAAAATTCCATCTTCTATTGGAATCTCATAAAAATACAACTTCAAATTTGAAGATGCTGACAATCTATCAAGACTATTAGAAGTTGTATTTGAAGTCATAACAATTTTTTATTTTTTGTTTTCTATAAAATATTTCTTTACCATTAAATCATTCCTATAAAAATATAAGTAAATATATAAACATTAATTTTTTTAAACAAATTTAAAATAAAAATGAAATAAAGGATATAATATACACATACCTCTATGATAATTTTTCGAACAATACTAGATATCAAAACTAAAAAACGGTTGATACTTTGTCCAACTATACTAAAATCATCTATAGAAAATGGTATTATTACTGATCTATCTATAAAATTATATATAGTTAACCTATGATTATATATATCTATCTCTATCTATTGATGATGAATAATATCACCAATATAATATATCATCCCATATGCAACACTATGATGTTGGGGATCATAAACATATAACTCACAATAAATGGGAAGTTGTGGAGGAGAGAGTGTAGGAGTGCGATAAACAGGAGGAGTGGGGTATGAAGGTGGAGGTGTGATAAAAGAATAGGTAGGAGGAGTGTGATCTATAGGTGGAGGTGTGAGATTAGAATCCTGAAACCATTTTTGCATGTCTTCAAACATCGACTGTACCAAAGCTCCAATCCAATCCTCCATTACCTCTTGAATATCCTAAAATATAGTGGTGGTCAAAGTAGGACACTAAAGTGGGGGGGGGGGTGAATTGAGTTCCTATAAAAAATATTGTTAAAAAGTTTATTTAAAAGATCCCTCTAATGAAAAATAAAAAATTCCAGTTAACCAATGTAGTAAAATCATAATAGTTTGACTTTTCAAATATTTTCTCAAAAGATTGATTAATTCTCGATTATAACAATACGAGATATTGATACAACTCTTGAAACTAATATAACAAGGAAAAATAGTTATAACTACCATCAAAGACTAACTATAATAATAAAATTTAGTTTTTTTGAAATATGAGTTAATATAGAGAAATACTAAATTAAAAGACACATCTGATAATACAATTGGTTTAGTCTCAAGCCAAGCCCTACTACACTCTACTAGGTGATCACCTACCACTAAGAAATATATATATATATCTTTTATCCACACCCTAGATTGGGGTTGACATCAGTACATGAGGCTTTCCAGGTCACAAGACCTCTTCCACTGTTCTACATTGGAAAACTAATAGCCAGGTCACATAGGACCTCTTCCATAGTTATATGTGTGTAAAAAAGGTGTAAAAAGATATTTTAGTGAGGATATATTGTATCCTACAGTTTAGTGCAGGAGATAGTGTGTGTTTTACTACATATACACACACTTCTCAAAAATTAATGAAACAATACAAAATACAGAAAAATGTGATGAGATGGGGTTTAGAAGGATCTGTGTGTCAGGAAATGCAGCTTTAAACTCTTTGGATATAGCAGATGAGAAGTTCCAGTCCTATTCTAAAACATAGTGTCATGAGTCGAGTGTTCTATTTTTCAATGTAGTGAGATGTTACTCTTCTCCTTCGAGTTGTAGCAAGGATTCTTTCAAGATGGTTCAGAGTAGGTTATTCTTTGTTCATAGCTAGTAGGAATTGAAAATTCTTCCTTCGGTGTATTCTTTCATGTATGGATGTTCTTCTCTTTTTTCATGAAATCCACTGATATTTTTATTTTATCAAGCTCCATGATTTTATTTTTATTCCGGTTCCTTGTATTGGAGCCAACAAGATGCACTATCTACACACCTCATACCACATAATGTCTGCTGACAAGACTGCAAAAGATCATTAATTCTATTAGTTTCATTAAATGACACAAATATGACTGTTAGAAACAAATATTAAATTTAATTGAAAAAGACAGAAAAATGGTCAAGTATGGAATAGTGTCACAGTTCCGGTGAGGCATTCATAGTGAGACATTCACGGTGAGACCGTCATGGTGAGATAGTCATAGTGAGATAGTCATGGTGAGACAGTCACGTTTCCATATTTGCATTGAAATCTAGAACCAGTAGCACAATTACGGTGTCTGGTCCTTTGCGAATTCTAGAAATGGTAGCAAGACTATGATTTCAAGTAAACGATGTCTCAGGTAACCGTTTCTAGTCGTTTTTCAAAATTCTAAATTGTTTCTTATTACAGTGTCTTGGAAACAGTTTCAAGGAAACAGTGTAAGGACCTTTGTGAAAATCTAGAACTGGTAGCAGGCTTACAATGTTACAAACATTTTAAGAATCTGGAACCAGTTTCACAAACTTAGAAAAAAAATCTATAAGATGTCTTCATAAGAAATATTCATAGGATAGATTAATATTAAACATAATCATACTTAAACATAATAGAATAAGTTTAAACATAGTTTACAAGATTCAAACATGATTTGTGAGATTCCAAATTATGATCTTGTGAGAGTTTAAAACATGAGGATTCCAACAATCTACAAACATGATTTGTGAGCATTAAAACATGAGGATTCCAACAATTTCAACCTTTTTGATGATCATAAATCATGGGATTTATAAGAAAAATATTTTTTAATTAAATAATCAAATTACTTATCAAATCAAGATATTAAAGCATATATGTAATAAATATCATAAAGGGTAATTATTTTCCCTTATGTATCCTCTTTATTATTTCTCCCCCTTAGAGTAATAGTGCATATATTTTCTCCTCTTTAAATTCCTTTGTGTTATTTATCCCCCTTTTGGGATTATCAAAAATAGAAAAATAAAATAACAAGTGAAGAAATAATAGCAGGCTACAACCTATTAAATAAAAGGAAAAGTATATTACAATCCAAGGAAAACACAATAGATCACTATCAAAATAAGCTATCAATTCTCAGTAGAGTCAGCAGACTTGGATTTTTCTTTGTTAGAGAAATCATATAGAGAAGAAAGAGGTGAAGAAGTAGAGGTGGTAGAATTAGTAGTTAGGGAGGGTAGTGGCACTCCTTCAATTATAGAAGGGGAAAGGGTAGGTCTAGTGGAAGACCTATGAAAAGGTTTCTCAATGATGACATGTCTGATCTGGCTCATAGTCTGAGCAACAAACATAGTCACAGGTGAAAAGGAGGTGGAGGAATAAGGATAGGAAGCATAAGGGAGTCTAGGCCTCAAAGGAGCTACTGTAGGAGCAACAATTACAGTACTCTGAACATGGAGATAAGGATTCAATAGCTTTATAAAAAATGAGATGATCTCTCCACCATACTACATGGTATTCTCAAATATTTCCTTGTTTTCCAATAACTTTTCCAGAGTGGGTGTAGACTCCTTGATCTTCTGCACTTGATCCTTAAAGGCTTGAGTGAATGGATGTATTTTCAAAATCTCTGCCTGATACTTAAAGTGATTGGACAACTCATGCTTAGAATAAATTTTCTTAAAGTAGAGGTCCACTTTATTAGATATTTATTCTTGATCATTAGTAGTAATCTATAAATGTACCCTCACCAAATAATGTACATGGTCACTATTTTTGATTAAAGTAGAGAGACTTTCCTTATTAGCACCACTCAACAGCGATCGAAGATCTTCTCTAAAAACTAATCTGATCAAGTTATTGTCCATAGGCTTAGATGGATGTCCAGAGGAAAATGAATCTATTATAGCTGATGTGATATACTTAAGTTGATTTAGAACATTTTTAAACAAGCTTTATATTCATCAGTTAGCATATTGAGGCTAGAAACAAGCCCACACATCTCATTGGCTATCTTGGTGTTGTTCTCAACCACTTTTTCCTACACAATAATCAATTTTGGTTGAATTAGAGATAAAATATTCTGTAGAATATTATCAGTGTCATCTTCACTAATATGAGAAACATGAGATTGAGTAGTTTTCAAGACTTTTTGCATATCTTCAACCATAGTTTTTAGAGATTTCACCTCACCAATCAAAATATTGTTCTCAATCAGAACTTCTTAAACTTAATGAAACATCTTCGATAGAATCCACCAAATAATTTTATCTAACAGCAGTGCAACATCCCTTTCACTGAGGATTGCCATAGGTGCTGGTTATGACTCTAAAAGCTCCCCAAATATAGAAAATAAGTTGTCTCCAAAAACATTCAGATCAATTTCATTGAAAAAATCAGAATATTTTTTAGCAGATTCATGAATAGGAATTGAAAGAGGTTCAGATTCCTTAGAAGAAGATAATTCTTTGGCAGAAATTGGTTTCAACTGAAACATAGTGGAAAGATATATCCCTTTTATAGAGGCCTCTTGGGTATTATCCACATAAAAATAACTAGGAAAACTATACCAGGTATCCGTAGAGAATTGGTCAGTAAGATTTTGATATTGAACACTTTCTACATTGGGGTACTGCTCCCCCTTAATAGGTGCATCTCTTCTAGGACTAAGAGATTCAGTCTATTGAACCATGAACAAATTCTTAGCTCTATCAGGTTCACCCATGTCCTCTCTAGCTAGCTTAATGAAATTTTCCATTCTTTCCTCATAAGGTAAGATTATTTTAGGTTCAATTTTTTCTTCAGACAGTTCCATAGTAGCAAGATCTTCCTCTATAATAGGCTCTTTCTCAATACAAACAATTATTTTAGAAGAATATTTAACCTTTTCACTTGCATCAACATCACCTTTATATAGAGGTGATATGTCAGGAGATACTCTCACAAAACCTTCACTAACAGCATCATCTGTTTCTTTATTTGGATATTCCACAATCTTACCATCTTCTAATCCAGAATCAGCTACATTTTTAGGTCTGGAAGGATTTTCAACAGGATTAAAATCCATATACAACATATCATTATCCTCAACCCAAAAAATCTTCCATGGATTCCATCTTATATTTATTCTCCTACAAATAGACTTAGAGATATAGAAATCACATTCCTTAAGCACTTCTTCATTTTGACCAACCATACCTTTGGATAGAATAATAGAAGTAATGAACCTCGAATAGAAAAGGGAGGTGGAATTTGATGTAGTTTTGAGCATATCACACATATGAAGTATAATATACTTACATAAGTTGATTTTGTGTCCATTTTTCAGAAGATGAATTAAAAATATATCCTGATAATCAAGAGTTTAAAAATACCCTTTTTTTAGAAAAATATGGTGTTGAACAAACTTTAACAACAATCTTGAGTCACCAACAAGCTCAACATGAATTTCTATTCTCTTATTATTATTTCTTGTGAAAGTTACAAGATCATCTTCTAAGATAAATACATCACTAGGTGGAGGATGACCTCTTTAGTAGTCCTCAAAAATCCCTTCATGCGGTATTCCTATGCAGGAAACCCATAAACTTGAAGAGAAAGTGAATCTTTGACCATTTACACTACTTCCAACCACAAAATCATCCTTAAAATTTAAGGAAAACTGAAGATACTAAAAAAACTAAAAAACAAGCCTTGGGAGATGGGTATTTTCTCCTTGGTAAACCAATCCAACCACCCCTATTCTTTTAGAACTCTCATAACTAGAGACTTACTTGATAAGATCCACTTTTCACAGATTTCATTTTCTAGTATGACCTTGCGATCCTCAGGACCTGGGTTCAGTGGTTTCTAGGGCATTACAACAAGATCCTTTTTCTATTTCTTCAGAGGCCTGTGCTTCTCAAGGGTCAACGAGGATGGACACTTCATCTTGGGGCTTATGAAAGATGAGAAAAAGAGAAAACAGTTTGGGAGAGATATTGGGTTTCAGTTTCGAGAGAAGTGAGATTGAGAGAATTAAAGTGATAGGTATATATCATTTAGGGAGTTTAAATGTCACAAAAAAAAAAACTGGTAAAAAGAAATAAAACACTCAACATAAAAAGAAATTTTTAAAAAGGAATTATGAATAATACGGTGAGACCAGTACAGGAAATCACAGTGTCAGTATTACTGTGTGATTCAAAACAGTGCAACCGTAACAAATGAAATAGTGTACAAAGACAACAAGCCATGAGATAGTAATCTTGAGATAGTAAACTTGATCCATTCAACTTTAGAGGGTAAACTGTTCACTTAAGGTTAATCATTCCTAACTCATTTATGATATAATTCCTTCTTTCATGATTTAATGGCTTAGTGAAAATGTAAGTAAGCTTATGTTATGTTCCAATGAATTCTAAAGTAATATCACATTTTTGATAATGATCTCTCAAAAAGTGATGTATTACATTAATGTGTTTTATTCTAGAATGAAAAATTTGATTCTTTGATATGTTAATAGCACTTGTGTTATCACAATTTTTAGGTACATGTATGAATTGATATCCATATTCTAGAAAGGTGTGTTTCATCCAAAAACTCTGAGCACAACAACCACCAGCAGCTATGTATTTTCCTTCAGCTATTGATAATGCAACAAAATTTTTCTTTTTACTACACCATGAAACTAGTGACTTTACCAAAAAGTTACATGTTCCAGAGGTGATTTTCATATCTAACTCATAACCAACAAAATCATCATCTGAATATCTAACCAATTCAAATGATTTTCCTCTAGGATACAACAATCATCTATTGGTAGTATGTTTGAGGTATTTAAAAATCCATTTAACAACAAGAATATGCAACTGTTTAGTTTTTTCTTGAAAATGATCACACGTATATACAGTAAATATAATATCATGTCTACCAACAGTCAAGTAGAGTAAAGTCCCAATCATTCCTATATAAGTGGTTTGATCAACCGATTTACCCTTCTCATCAAGCTCCAACTTACAGGTGGTACTCATTGGAGTATCACTACTTTTAGAATTATCTAAACCAGAATTTTTTAGAAGATATTTAGTATATTTACTTTGATTTAAAATAATACCTTTCTTACTTTGAAAGATTTTAAATCCAGGAAAGAATTTTAGTTAACCCATCAAACTCATTTCAAATTCATTTTACATCATCTTTTAAAAATCAATACATAATTTTTTTTGAAGATCCCAAAATAATATCATCAACATAGATTTGAACAACTAAAACATATCTAAAAATTATTTTCATAAAGAGAGTAGGATCAACTATACCTTTTGTAAAACCTTTAGAAATAAGAAAACTACATAGTCTTTCATACCAAGCCCTTGGAGCTTGTTTTAAACCGTATAAATATTTTATTAATTTTAAAAAATTATTTGGAAAATGAGGGTTTTTAAAACCTGGGGGTTGTTCAACAAAAACAACCTCAAATATATACTCATTTATGAATTAAATCTTGACATCCATTTGATATAGTTTGAAATTTATATGTGCTGCATATTCAAGAAGTATTCAAATGGATTCAAGTCTATAAACTAGTGAAAAAGGTTTCCTCATAGTCAATCCCTTATTAACTATAGCCTTTAGAAAACAATCTATATTTATTTCTTACTTTGGAGCCAAATTCATCCACTTTATTTCTAAACACCCATTTAGTGCCTATGGTCAAGATGTATTTAGGTTTATCCACAAGTTTCCGTACTTTATTTCTTTCAAACTGATTTAATTCCTATTGCATAAACATCACCCAAAATTCATCATTGATTTACTCATTGTTGTTTTTAGGTTCTATATGTGACAAGAAATCTTGATGTTCAACCCGATTTCTTAGAATCTCTTGCCTATGTTTCTTTATCTAGATCTCCAACAACAACATCTACAGGATGGTTCTTTAGGGTTCTAAAAGCTCTAGAAAAAGAAGGACTAGTAATTTTATAGTTTTTAACAGGTATAAGTTCTTTATAGATAAAATATATATAATTTCTAGAACTAGAAGTTTTAACATATTCCTTCATAGGATGGTCATAATATTTAGCATTGATGTCCAAATTTTACATATCACCCTCAAAATTTTCTAGATATGTCTTTTATTAATGTGGATATATTTCATAAAATGTGACATGTATAGATTCTTCCATACATATGGTTCTCTTATGGAAGACTCTATATGATTTACTAGAAATTTCATAAACTTGAAAAGTTCCTTCATCACTCTTGGAGGAAAATTTATCTAGATTATCCTTAGTGTTAAGGATATATACTTTTCAACCAAAAACTTTGAAGTAGTTAAACTTGGGTATTTTATTTTTCTATAACTCATAGGGAGTTATTTTAAGGATAGGTCTAATAAAGACTCTATTTATTATATAGCATACTGTATTCACATCTTTTACCAAAAAGTAGATAGACAAGTAATATTCCTTAAGCATCATTCTAACTATTTTTGTAGGGTTATATTTCTTCTTTTTGTAACTCCATTTTGTTGAGGTATCAAAGGGAAGAGAACTTATGACTATAGCCATTTTGTGACCAAAATGATTCAAATTCTTAGTGTTCAAACTCACAGCCATGGTCACTTCTTAGGTTTTTAATTCTTAGACCACTAAGATTTTCTACAGTCATATTATACTTGGTAAAATGAGTGAAATATTTAATTTTGTGGGCCAAGAAGAAGGTCCAAGTATATATAGAGTATCCATCTACATGAACATAGATAGAGTTCTTCCCATTAATACTTGAGAATCTATAAGGTCCAAAAAAATCCATGTGAACCAACTCGATAGGTTGATAAGTTGAAACTTCTTTCTTTGGTTTGAAAGAGATTTTGTGTTGTTTACCCTTTTAACATGGACTAGAAAATTTGTTATTTGGAAGCTCAAGTTTGTGTAGATCCTTGATTAAACACTTTCTAGTATTCTTTATAAGGGAGTTTATATTTTAGTGTTCTAGTCTTCTATGCCAAATCCAATACTCTTTGTGAAATACACTTAAGTATGGAACATTTTGAGAAACTAAATAATCTAAGTTAAAATCATAAACAATTTTATTTTAAAAGCAAAATATAATAATAAATTTTTTGAATTAAAAACATTGATAGCATTATTTTTAAACTTAACATGAAAAACATCCTCACATAATTGTGAAATAATAAGAAGATTATATTTTAATCGATCAATAAAAAGTATTTTAGAAATTAAAACTGATTTATAGTTACAAATATGGTTGAGGGAAATTATTTTTCCTTTAGCATTGTCACCAAAGGCGACATTCCCACCATCAATTCTTATTAGGTTATTAAAGCATGAGTAATATCCAATCATGTTTCTTGAAAATCCACTATCCAAGTACTATATGATTTTGTTGTATCAATTCAATAATTTTTCCCACATAAGAGTCAAACAAGAGAAGATTTTGGTACCTAGATTTGATTGGGTCCAAAAACATTATTAATAAATGATTTGGAAGCCCATATTTTCTTCATGGATTTCCTAAAATCAAATTGTAAGGAATTTGTAAAAGTAAACTCTATTTGGTCTTGA
This sequence comes from Viscum album, assembly GCA_963277665.1. Classification (NCBI taxonomy): domain Eukaryota; kingdom Viridiplantae; phylum Streptophyta; class Magnoliopsida; order Santalales; family Viscaceae; genus Viscum; species Viscum album. The sequence goes on from OY728148.1 coordinate 1,947,298,157, forward strand.
GAAACTAGAAGTAGTAAAATAGTTCCCAGTACTGAAACTTGTATAATATTTGTCAGTTTTAGGTATAAAAACAAATTTAAAATATTTTTCAATAAAGTTCCTTTTTCCTGGTTGATATCATATTCTAGTAGTATATCTAGGGGATACTTGTTTACCAAGAATTTGTGTTATAGTATTTTTTCCACTTTTATTTTTTTCTAATTTCTTTTTCAATGGCTCATTAGATAATTTAAGTTCATTACTATATTTAAGCAGTTGAGAATTTTTCTATTTTTCTATAGAAAGTTCATATTTAACTATGGTAACCAAGGAATACTATTTCTTTAAATACTTGTATTTATCTTTTAGTTCATTACAGGTATCCTCTAGCATTTGGAAGTATTCAAACATTTCTTAATTGGTTATATTTTTAGAATCACTTTCATCTCTTGAATATTAAGGATTTTGTATTAGAGACTCAAGGGTTACCTCAGATCTATTTGTCATAAAACACATATTGGATTTGTCAGAATTTTCATCATGTGAAGACTTTGAGTCACTTGAAATGTCCTCAAAATCCCTCTATGCTACTTTCGTGGTCTTTTTATACTTTCTATCTCTATACTAATATATCTTCTTATATTTTAGGTTGCGATAATCATCCTTTAAATGTACTTTTCTCTTACATTTATAAAATATTATTTCACTGGAAGTATCACCTTTATTCCAATCCTTTTTTCCAGTTTCCCTTGTTACCATATTCACATTTGTAGTTAGAATTCCTAAATAATTTATTTCTTCTATAAAACTTCTTAAATCCTATAGCTAATTGATCCATTTCCTCATCACTATAAGATGGTGAATATTCATTACATATACTATCAGAATGAGTTTGTATCATTTCCTTTTATTTATTCTTAGAAGTAGGGGTTTTGAAAGCCACTAACTTTCTCTACAGTTCATCTTCCTATTCCTTGTTTAATTTTAATTATTCATCATACACCATAAATATTTATATCATATCCATTACTGGAAACTTTATGATGTCACATGATTCTCTAATTGATACAAAAGTCCCTCTATATCTATCTGGTAAGCATATGAGTATTCTCATTATTTTCTCCTAGGCTGTAACATCTCTTCCTAGTGAATCATAGTATTCCCAATTTCAATAAACATGAGATACATGTCAGAAATAGGTTCATCAGGATTCATTTTAAAGTTATCATATTTAATAGTATATGTGTTAAGTCTCATTTCCTTAACACTGGAGGTTCCTTCATGTGAAACAGATAAAGTGTCCCAAATTTCATGTGCTGTTTTACATGCATAAATTCTGTTAAAATCTTAATATCTTAAAGAAAAGTATACGGAATTGATGGATTTTCAATTATTATTTTAATAATACTTAGTTGGGTCATCCCATATATTTTTATCAGCACCATATATCTAATATTCATCTATAATTGAAGACCAAATCTCAAAACCCCAAATTTCTAGGTGAATTTTAATTTTAATTTTCCATTGTGCATAATTTGTTCCATTAAAGAATGGAGGTATGTTGGTAGAAACACCTTCCAATCTATTATCCATGACAATTAAGTATACTTTTAAAGGACTAGAAATTTAGAATTAATATAAATTTAAATATCTTTAAAACACAACTAAAATCACATTTGAAAAATATTTTAAAACATATTTACAAGTTTGAAAAAAGTAACTTGAAAAAAATCTATGATACCAAATGTTGGTTTGAGTAAGACACTCAAGATTAGGGGGAGGGGGTGAATTGATTTTCCTTGAAAAAGTTTTTTTAATTTTTTTTAAAAGAATTAACTAATTAAAAATAAATCTGGCCAGTTAAGCAAGGTAGTAAAATTATAATAATTTGGCTGTTCAAATAGTTTCTTAAAAGAATGATTAATTTTTAGTTATAACAATATGAGATATTGATACAACTTTTGAAACTACTATAATAAGTAAAAACACTTATAACTAATATCCAAGACTAACTATCAAAGTGAAATATATTTTTCTAAAATATGAGTTAAAAAAGGTAATGACTAAATTGAAAGACACAATAGATAAAATAAATTGGTTTAGTCTCAGGCTGAGACCTAATATACTCCACTTGGAGATAACTTGACACCAAGAAATATATATATATATATATATATATATATATATATATATATATAAAATCTTTGATTCACACCCTGGATCGGGGTTAACAATAGTACATGAGACTGTCTAGGTCACAAGACCTCTTCCACTATTTTACATGGAAAAAATAACATCCAGGTCACACATAACCTATTACACAGTTATAAATGGGTGAAAGAAGGTGTATAAATATATTTGAGTGAGGATATATTGTATCCTCTAGTTCATTGTAGGAGATAGTGTCTGTTTTAATATAGATACATGAACTGCTCAAAAATTAATGAAACAATACACAATAGAGAAAAATGTAATGAGATGGAGTTTAGAGGGCTCTGTGTGTCATGAAATTCATCTTTGGACTCTTTTGATGTAGCAAATGAAAATTTCCAGTCCTCTTCTAAAACAAAGTGTCGCGAGTCATTTGTTCTAGTTTTCAGTGTAATGATATTTTCCTCTTCTCATTCAAGTTGCAGTAAGGATGCTTTCAATATGGTTCACAAAAAGTTCTTCTTTGCTTATAGACAATAGGAATTGAAAATTATTCCTTTTTTGTATCCTTTCATGTATGGGTGTTCTTCTCTTTTTATGTGCAATCCACTTCTATATGTATTTGATCTAGTGCAACACTTTTATTTTTATTTCGGGTGATTGTATTGGAGCTAACAAGATGAATTATCTCTACACCTAATTCCTTGTATTGTTTGCTGATAGGACTGCAAAAGGTCATTAATTATATCAATGTCATTAAATGACTCAAATATGAATATTTGAAACAAATTTTAAATTTAATTGAAAAAGACCAAAAAATGGATAAGTATGGAACAATGTCATAGTTACAGAGAGATAATCACGGTGAGACAGTCATGGTGAGACAATCACAGTGAGGAAGTCACAAAGAGACAATCCCGGTGCCATAGTTGCGTTGAAATCTAGAACTGGTAGAATAGTTACGGTGTCTGGTCCTTTGTAAAATCTGGAAATGGTAGCAATACTACAATTTTAGATAAATGGTGTCTCAGGTAATGATGTCTAGTACTTTGTAAAAATTATGAATGATGTCTTGTTAAAGTGTCTTGGAAATAGTAGAAAGGAAACAACGTCATTTCCTTTGTGAAAACCTGGAACCGGTAGTAGGCTTATGGTGTTACAGACTTTCTGAGAATCTGGAACCCGTAACATGCTTACTGTTTCATAAACATATCCAAAAAATATGTAAGCTATATTAAGAAGAAATATTCAAATAATGGATTAAGATTAAACCAAATTATACTGAAACATAATATAACAAGATTAGACATATTTTATAAGATTCTAACATGATATTTGAGATTCTGAATTATGATCTTGTGAGAGTTTAAAACAAAAATTGTCCAACAATCTTTAATCATGATTTGTGAGCATTAAAACATTAGGAGTCCAATAGTATCCAAACATGATTTGTGATCATTAAAACATGAGTATTTTAACATATAACTTCCAAATATTCTATTTTTTTAAAAAATCCCCCATTGAAGAATCTTCAGAATGTGGGAACACTTTTTTTAATGATACACTTTTCGGGTATCCTAATACATGACCAAGTTGTTCGGGATTTCCCAACGTTGTAGATAAAATATATTTTATACCCTTATCTATGAAGATCCCTTATGTGCTCTACTTATCAAGATATTTTTTTATAGAATATGTAAAAAATCCATAGTGAATCACAATATGTAAGAATTTATTTTACTTAAATAAATAAAAAAGTAAACATATTTCATTCCTCTCAGCTACAACCCTTAACTCTTCTATAAGATATTTTACTTTTTTTCTCATCCTATCCCTCTTACATTTTTCATGTATAGTTAAGGGGAAATAGGTTCAACCTATTAGTACAATAAAACTGGTTTTATCTAGTGCTAGTGTTTTAACAACACTTTCTAAAAGCATTGTTAAAACCCCCTTTCTCAAAGTTAGAAAAAGTGGCGTTAAAGTGGGTTTTTAACAATGTTTTTAGAAATGTTCAAGGGTTTATGTTGTCATAATCTTGTTTTAATGGCAATAAATCATGCCTAATCAAGTTAAATCTTGTTAAATTTTAGTTACATCATGTTTAATTAGGTTTACTCTTGTTTACATATAATCATAATATTTTATTTTAGTACTTTATATCATAAGACATGTTGTAAAAAATTGAGTAAGTATGAGTCACCGTTAAGGTGGACTCACTATCAATATTAAGGATGAGTCACCATTAAGGTGAACTCTCTAATGGACATCTCACTGATGTTAGAAAATCAGATAATTATGAGCTACCGTTGATATAAACTCATCAGTAATATGTCTCACTGTAAACTATACCACCATTAGAATATATGCTGAATTCTAACATAGGATGAGTCACTGTTACATCAAGATACCGATAGACTCATTGTAAGTATGTGTTATTGGTAAGTATGAGTCACCATCATGTCAACCTACTAACTGAATCGAATCTAAATTTTCACAATGGATGAGTCACCGTCACATCAAGCTTCTGACAAAGAGACTTATCAATTTCTAGAAATTTTGTAAAGTGTGATCCACTGATGACATGAGTCACCTTTAAGTAGAACTACTGTAAGAGTGACCTAATGATCCTGAGTCACTGATACTTGAATCAGCAGTCTTAATTGCAGAATTCATTAAGTATGAGTCACCGTTCCAAGACACTGATCTAGAGACACCATTCCAAGACACCGATCCTAAGTCACCATTTCAATTAACTGTTTAGAGACACTATCACTCCTTCCTTTGTCATTTAAATTCAAATTTACTTCTAATGGTCATATTTATGAAACTTAGTACAATTGATGATTTTAATGACTCTGTGTAACACCCCAAGATTTTATGAGAAATATTATTTTTAATTTCTTTGATGTATTGTGTTGTACACTACTCCAAGATTAGATTATGCTATATGAAACACCGTATTAGCTTGTATTATATGAAAATACTATTCATGGCTTGTGTTGAATGCAAGAGTGACCTTCATTGATAGCATGTGTTATATGAAATACCAAGTTTCACTAAACAACGATATATTGTTATGAACTAGCCGTTATGAATAGTATTAACTGAATTTTATATTTTATTAAATAATAATTCATCTTATGCATATTATAGAACATGGTATGAGAAAAAAATAAAGTTTTCGGGTAAAATAAGTATTTTAAAAAAAATGTAGTTTTACCGCCTTTTGATGGCGCACCCACTTTAAATCTAGTTTCTGAAACATTTATAAGTTTAATTAGACAAAATAAACTTATTCATTTCAATAAGGATATAAAAATTTACTTTGGATAAATTTTTTATATTTTTTTGCTAACTTTTATATTTGGATGAATAGTAAAAATACACTAAATTTATCTTAAAAACAAAATTTTTCATCAGGATAATTTATATGGTTAAATTATTAAATTTAATGGTTTTAAAGTATAAATAGTATTTATTTTTACCATTTAATATAATTTAAGTCGTTATCATTAATTTTACATTGAATTCATAGGTAAAAACATTTCAATCTTTGGCAATGTTTTAACTTTTAAAACCCGTTTTCTTAACAACGTGATTAATTTTAAATTAATTACTGCAACTTCTGTATTTTTAATTTTAAAAAATTAATTTCATATTTGAATTTAGTGGTTCTAAATTATGTTAACAGGTTACTTTTTTTTGATATTATGAATAATAACTACGATAATTTTTATTTACTACAGTTAAAGGTAAATCGGGTAATTAAGGGTAAAATTAAGATTATAAAATTACCGTAACACCTGAAAAGATTCTATTGAATGAATAAAAGTTTACCCATATAACATAAGGGTCAGAATAGATTCATTTCATGAACTTTTGACCATGAAAATGATATAATTATTATTGAAACCAAAGAAAGTGACAACATGTCACTCTCTTATATCTTATAAGTGTAATAATTTTACTTTTGTGATAAACTTAATAAAAATTTGAACATAAATAGTAAAAAAAAATATAATAAAATTATCTACATCATGTGAATTTATTTAGAATTTTTAGGGATTAAATAATTATCATTAATGGGGACACAATAGTGATGTAGAAATTATTTTATTGATTGAAATATCAAATAAATGGTTTTAAAAATATTAAAATAAATATTATATGAAATATTTAATGTGATAAATGAATTTTTAATATGAATATTACATGTTAGGGATCTATTAATTTTTTTGAATATATCTTCTTTGTTAATTTTATTTAAATTCAAATAATTAAATAGTGTCAAAATTGACACTATTGATATTTTATAAAAATAACATATTATTAAATTGTTTAAAAATCACAAAAATATTTAAAAATTATAAATTGAAATTTATATGCTCTAAAATGTCATATAGTATCCAATTATGGACAATTAACAACACATAAGTAAGTATTTAGAACAATTTATAATTTAGAATCTTATTACCACAAATAAAATTAAATAGATTAAATAAGGATAAATCAAAATTATACGGTTTAAAATAAAATAAAAACAAATATAAATTTTATTGGTTGATTATATTACAACCCTATCTGATATCATCTTCGAATTGAGTCATTTTTGGAGGTTTCTAAGTTGGGTATGAATTTATTATAACTTAATATTTTTGAGGTTTCCAAAGTGCCCCTCTCCTCTCTTATAAAAGGGCGCCTCCTCCCTCTCCTTTTCACAACATTTTGATCTTTAAAACTCAGAAAAACCCTATAAATTTATTTTATCCACTTACCTATAAACATACTAGAGATCCTGATCTTCTTCAAAGACCAACTTTAGTGCCCTAAGAGGAGGTTTAGAAGAGACACGTCAAAGAAGAGGTAATATCCTTTACCGAATTTTTCAAATTTATTTCTCCTTATAATTACTCATTTTTATTTGTTTCATTATAAAGTAATAACATAAGTATCACTAATAAACTTATATGTTATTATAAATATTAAAAAACACTATTTCACCTTCTATCCATCCTACGGAAAACGAAATCACCGCGTGTGCATACGTACGAAATACCATCTCTACGTCGCGGTGTAATCTTTTTTCCACCACTACCTTACTTGGATGGGTATAATGGTGTAAAAAATAACTATATATGATTATTATAACATGATATTAATTCTGAGATATTATATCATCCACTCCAATACCATTCAATAATTATGAAAATGATATCACCGCTCGTGCGTACATACGGATTCCCGTCTCCACGACGTGATGTGATTTATTCTCCATGTTAACCATTAAAGAATTATTATAAAGTAAATATAATGAATAATAATGAAATATATGACATAATAATGATACTTTATTTTGGTATATTTTATTTACTTACTTCCATTCAATTTATTAAGGAAACAAAAACAGCGTTCATACGCACGTACGACTTACCGTCTCCATGAATGGTGTATTTCATTACATTTATCGATCTATTATATATATATATATATTATATTATATTATGAATATATAATATATAAAAATAATGTTTTACATTCTGGAAGTAAGTAATCATGATCTAAGTAATCATTTGAATAATTAGAATCCAAAACACGTAGGACAAATGAAACGATTTTACCCAAAACACTGCTTTAACATGGAATTGACAAATGAACAGGTAATATAAAGTCGTAAGTGAATCATATATGATACAATAAAAATTATTATGGTTCTTTTACAAGTTAATAATATGTTTAAACCCAATATATAGGAGTCTCGGAAACATACAGAAGAAATTGGAGATAACGTAAGGGATAATTATTCCAATCTCGTTCTTATCCAGGATTGTTTATTTGTAAGTATTTAATAGGGTTATGTTTATCATCCATGTCCATGTTTTATCAAAATGTTTTCATAAAAATGCTTAATATTCTTCCATGTATGTTTAAAGGCATTTTTACCCTTTTTTGACTTTTACCACATGGTATGGAAGGAATCTTTCTTTTGATTACCATACGAGGTACTTTTTGACTTTTCCAAAAAAAGTACGAGAAGAATGTTTTTTTAAATTATACGACATGAACATATTTTTACTATTTCATAACAACTTATTTTCATGAAGCTTACTCTATAATATTTCATGATTATTTTAAACAAAAATCCTTTTCTTTTAAAATTTCATGGCATTTTGTCACACCCAGTTTTTTTTGTCTTTGTATTGATCTGGTCCATTGGAAATCCCAATCCTTTTCATTGGTATTTGGTGAGATTAATCATGAGTTTTTAAGTTTCATATATGTCTAATCACCCTAATTTGGGTTCCCCATTGTTTTTAGGAGTTTTTGAAGAAAGGGTGGTTACTTCATGATTTGGGCCAACCGTGAGCCCATTTCCAGTTTTAAAAACCAAATTTGTTTCTTTTATAACTCCTTTGTTTCTAAATATTTTTCACTCATTCCACTTCCCACTTGTCCTATACTGATATATTAAAACTTACTTATCCTTTTGGACCCCATATAAATTCATAATCATGGTGAAATGGGGTTACTTATTTATGTATTGGGCCAGCCCATGGGCCCATTTGCTGTTTAAAAAAAAATAATTGGTTTCTTTTATATATTTTTTATTTTTTAATATTTTTCTGTGATTTAACCTCCCCCTATAAGAAAATAAACCTATTCGTACCCTCATAATCGATTTACCCTCTTTGTAGCTCATATGGGTCATGGATTAGGGAAAAAGTACTCAGGATATCTCAAATCTCACAGAATTGATAAGGTAAATAGTTTTAAACATAACTCATTCAATCCATGCTCTTTTTCAAAAAAACATTCTTTAACTGGTTCTTCCAGACCTTAAGAGACTCTCCATTAAGTTTCATCCCATTCCCGTTTCTCTAGGGGTTCATATCTAATGGAATACGAAAAGTTTTCTTGTGGAAAAGGTGAGATTCCATCTCCTTTATCCTCGCTCTTCTTCCTCCTTTCGTTATTTCATGGTTTTATAATCTCCCCTAGTCATTATAGACCTAGGGTTCTGTTATAACATGGATTTTTATGGAGTTTATATTCATTTAGGCCTATTCATCATAGTTTTAGGGTTTATAAACCCGCGATAGGTGATTTCGGGCGTGCGTTTCCATTACACTAAGGATTTGAGGTAGGATACCCCTTACACAAACCTTTATAATTTAAGTTTAATCATTTTAATTCTATTATATCTTTATTTATATTATATTTTCTGCTGTGAAACTTTGGTTCTAAAGGTTTTTTTTTTCAAATTATGTTTTATGACTTATTTTGTTAAAAATATAGTTGTTTTGGTATAAATGTGTACTCCTCTTGTTTGATAAATTATTCCATGATTTTTGCACTTGGTTTTTGGTATTTTGAATATTTATCAATATCTTGAATAACATTATGGCATGAAAGTGGTGTTTTACCCCTTTTTAAGTTCTTTACATAAGTTTTTTTGTCAAAGAGTGCATGCCATGTGTTTGGTAAATTGCCTGGTTGGCTTTTATGTGTCTAGTGCAATTTAAAATAATGTTTATGGATTTTTAAATATATTGGAAGCATGTAAGAAAATTATTTTGGGATCCTTTTATGGCTTTCAAATTTGGATTTTGTTTTACAAACAATTGTTTTTTTGTTTACAACATGTTTTGGCCCGAGTTGCCAAAAAAATGGCCCGTTTCACATTCTTATAAAAATGTTTGTGTTTTGAATATGTCACCTAAGTGTTTAAATGGATTTATTAATGTGGTTTTATTCTGTAAATGTTTTTTACACACCTCCTTAATAAAATTTAAATGCATAACTTCATCAAACGTTAGTTTTAAGAAAATGTTTAAAGGCCCGTTTGGCCTTTCCTAAAAATGAAAGAGTGTTTTACTTTTATATACCAAGTTGTGAAATTGGGATTGTTTTATGGTACATGAAATGATTTTATTAAATGTTTTTAGGGATTCCAAATATGATTTGGTATGGTTTTTATGTGTTTTTATAATTGGAAGAGTGTTTTTGAATGAGTTTTATGTGCAAAGTCTCAATACACTTCTTGAAATTGTTTTACGAAAATATTTAGCGGTTTGTTGATTCGTGTAAGAAATGTGAAGAAATTTTATGGGATGTTTGTGGTTTTATGGTTTGGGAATGGAATTTGGATGTTAAATGTGTATTTTATAATACGTGTAACTTTATTGAGCACTAAAGGGAATTCCAGGTATCTGGGTGGGTGGACGTGTACTAGTATGCTAGTGATTCTGTGGGGTTTGGCCCCTGTTTCACGTAGCAAGATTGACGATGACAACACTAACTAAAATATGATGATTATGATGATTGGGGACCACTAGGTTAGGGTTATGTTCCCTATTAGTGGCTCATGCATGAGAAAAGATATTTATTATGGTTACTTTCACCGAGATACGGGGTACTTGGGGCTCACAACTGACTAGTACCTAGTGTTGTTCCCATGACTTGTGCTCATTGGATATTTTGTATTCACCATCATCATATAGTGTGTTTGGTTGGTAAATTAAGTAGTGTGTGTGATTTATTTAAAAGATAAAATTCTTTAAAGCAGACCTCTTGAAAACTATTTTCCTTTGGAAGTTTCACCTCTTTGAAAAAAAATTGTTACTTGCATTTTTGTTTATTAAACATGCATGTTTTTGTCTGATAATTATTATAGCATGAAACGTCATTTGAAAACCAAACTCTCATTTATTGAATTTAAAACTATAAATTTATGTTTCTTTTATTTTAAAGGAATGTGCATTGGGAATAGAATATCAGGCTAACCTACTATGTTTTAATACTCACGCCTATAGTCTTCTTCTGTTTTTAGCCCTTGTGCAGGTTTCATCTTGAGTTCGATCACCTTGGGCGATGTGTGATCATTTTTTTGGAGAGTGACCAATGAGGTCACATGGAGTTAGTTGGTTATCGGGTTTAGTCAGTTGAGTTGTTGGCTTAGTTGTACTTTCAGTTTCTTGTACAAATAATGTTCAGTTCAATTTTTATATAAATGTATTTTGGGTTGTCCTTTTCTTTCCGCTGTTTGTTTGATTGTTCATATATGGGAGAAATCATTCCATTGTGTACTCTATTGATTCCATTGGTTCTTGTCGCCATCCCGAGAGGATCGGGAACGCCTCTCGGGACTTGTGGCGGGCTGGCCTGGGTGACCGGTTCAGGGTCGACTCAGACTGGTTCGTGACAAAATGGTATCATAGGAGGTCAACTCTTAGCAGACCTTTCTTTTTAGAGCACCCTTTTTATTTTTGGGATGTAAAGGTAGATGGAGTAGGATTTTTGGGACTTGAGGGGTAATGGAAAGAAGAGCTTCGTGAACTCTTTCTCATTCTAATCCTTGGGTTTCCATGGGAAGTCCGGTTTTATTAGTGTCCTTTGTTCTTGTTGATTGTTTGGTGTTGGGATATGACAAGGGGAGTCTGACTAATGGCCCCCATGAGATCACAGGGCCTGGAAATCCATGTGGAGTTGGGGAATGGTCCTAATAAGTCTCTCTGTGTTGGTGTTGTGTTTGACATATGGCCTCCAACCATTTGGTCAATTCACCCACCGACACTAGTTCCCTTTTTTTGGGGTCTCTTGAACCTTTCTTGAATTCTGAATTTTTGTTTTTAAAATCCTTGTGTGAGAATTGTGGAAATGGTTTTTAAAGTAAGAATTAGATTTTGAAAAGTGAAAAGGGGGTTTTCAAAAATTATATATAATAATGGTTTTGGAAGGTAGTGTTTTGTGAAAAAAATGGAGGGAAGTGGAAATGATTTAATGGGATTGGATTATCCGTAATCTAAACTTGTGGTTTGTTGGAATAAATTGTTTTGAAATTGTGAATCATTTTAAGTTGATTCTGGATCTTTGTTTTAAATGGGGTATTTTCGGATGTTAAAAAGTTTTTGAATTGGATAAATTAGTTTTGGAAATTGGTTTTGATCGGTTTGTGTTTTCCTAGAAAGGGTATTGGTCTCAATAGAACTCGAATTATGAAAATATACCTTGCTGAATTTAAAAAAAACGGGAGGGGTTGTTTGGAGTTGCTTGGTTATTTTAAAAGTGGTTAAAAATTAAAAGGGGTAGGTTTTTAAGAAAATGGTTCTTAATTAATTGTGGTTTTTTTTATGAAATATTAAAATGGTTTTTGACTTGGTGGTTGGTGTTCCTTTTGAAGGTAATTTGTTTTTGGAATGTTGTTGTTTTGTTTTAGCCTTTGGTGTTTTCATGGGTGCTCACATGCATGGTTTTATTTATATCTAGAAGGATGGCCTATATGGTATGGTGGTTGGGTGCCTGGGGTGGCATGGAAATGTGCGTAAGGGTGAGACTTGATGTAACACCATTGGTGAATGTGAAAACCCACCAAGTTAGTTTGTTTTTCAAAAGTGTTTTGAGCTGAAAAATTGTGTCCTTTTTTTTAAACCAATGGTTATATGGCTTGATTTTTCTATGTCTTAGAATATTTGTATATTCAGTAAGCTTATTTGTGATCTATAAGTTTCACTCGTGTTGATTCATGGGATGAGATCTTGTTGGTGGCTCGGTTTTTGAGTAATGTTCATTGGGTTCCTAAAGATGTGTTTGATGTTGTGATGTGACCATGTATAGTTCTCCGTTGGAAATATTTCCTGCTGATCAACCTAAGGATCATTTAAAATGTTAAATCCACCTCTTTGGATGATTCCTCAACCTTTTTTTTAGAATATAGAGCTATTTGTGATCGATTAAAAGTGCGTCTAGGTCATGATAATTCTTTTGGACATAGCAGTTGTGTTATGTGATGTTGATGTGTTTTGCTTTATTCCTTTTCCATTCTTCCCCTCGTTCAGAGTGAGATAGAATTTTGATATGTATCTATGAGTTCCTATTTAGATAAAGGTTTTTTGGTGATCAAGGGAGTTTTTTTTGAGTGGTGTGATCCTTATCACCTGGCTGCGGTGCAGCAAATGCTTCAAGAATCAGGGCTCCAGCCATAGGCCTCGGAGTGAAGCTTTTCACGCAGTCAAGAAATCGACAGAGGTGTGGAGTGCTCGATTAGGATCATACCTCCTCTATTTTGGTAAGTTAGTTTCTATGTAAATGTTTTGGTTCCACATTTCTGTGAATTTTCTTTTGTCGCAACAAGTGTGGTGGAATTACCCCTCACACAGTGTCTATGGTTATGCCTTCATGGATGTGGGTTTTCTATCAATGTCCCTGTGTAGACCTCCTATGAAAATCAGGTTCGGTCTTGGTGTTACCTATTCGTATGTGGAGAGTATTAGGTAGTTAATTTGTTTGTTTTTTAGTTTCAAAGGCCTAATTTTTGGGTCCCCTCCCCTCCCCTCCCCGAGTGGTGGGGGTCCAGATCCATGCTGAAAGTCTAGGCCCAGTTCTTGTCCCCTCCGTTCAGGAGTTGGTGGTTTAGATGTCCATGTTTTAACCCTATTAACATGGTATTTTAGGTTTTTGTAGGAGAGTTTTTTTGGGATTGTGTGAGTGAGGCCCAATTATATCTCATGTTGAATTATTGTCTGTTCGTTGCTAGTTGGTTTCTAATGGTGGGGAGACCCACCATGGGTCTCATGGATTTTCATACTAAGAACTTTTCTAGTGCTAGTTGTTTCTTAGTGGTGTGGATTAAATTCTAGAATCCTCTGTAATATTTTGTTTTTGTGAGTTCTCTTTGGTTTGGGTGATGGTTGGGTTCATTGGGAGAAGGCCCAACAATTGGGTTCTTGGCTTGGTTGTGGAGGTGGTGGCTTGATTTTTCCAATGATTCTCCGGAAGTGGTTGTGAGTAGTGTGTTTTTTTTGAGCTAGAGGATTAACATCCATTGATTTATGATGATATTTAATCTTATTGAGATGTTGGATCATGTTGATAGGTAATCCTTATGTGGTGATTTTTTCAGCCAGAAAGTGGTATGGATTTTCGGGGGCGAAAAGCTTTAATGGTGGGGAGAATTGTCACACCCAGTTTTTTTGTCTTTGTATTGATCCGGTCCACTGGAAATCCCAATACTTTTCATTGGTATTTGGTGAGATTAATCATGAGTTTTTAAGTTTCATATATGTCTAATCACCCTAATTTGGGTTCCCCATTTTTTGTTTAGGAGTTTTTGAAGAAAGGGTGGTTACTTCATGATTTGGGCCAACCGTGTACCCATTTCGAGTTTTAAAAACCAAATTTGTTTCTTTTATAAATCCTTTGTTTTTCAACATTTTTCACTCATTATACTTCCCAATTTTCCTATACTGATATATTAAAACTTCTTTATCCTTTTGGACCCCATATAAATTCATAAGCATGGTGAATTGGGGTTACTTATTTAGGTATTGGGCCAGCCCATGGGCCCATTTCCCATTTTTTAAAAAATAACTCGTTTCTTTTATATCTTTTTAATTTTTTAATATTTTTCTGTGATTAAACCTCCCCCTAGAATCCAATAACCCTATTATCACCCTCATAATCTATTTACCCTCTTTTGAGCTCATATGGGTCGCGGATTAGGGAAATAGTTCTCAGGATATCTCAAATCACCCAGAATTGATAAGGTAAATAGTTTTAAACATAAATCATTTAATCTGTGCTCTTTTTCAAAAAAATATTCTTTAACTAGTTTTTAAAGACCTTAAGAAACACTCCATGAAGTTTCATCCCATTACCTTTTCTCTAGGGGTGCATATCTAATGGAATACGAAAAGTTTTCTTGTGGAAAATGTGAGATTCCATCTCCTTTATCCTCGCTCTTGTTCGTCCTTTCGTTATTTCTTGGTTTTATAATCTCCCATAGTCATTATAGACCTAGGGTTCTATTATAACATGGTTTTTTATGGATTTTATATTCATTTAGATCTGGTCTTCATAGTTTTAGGGTTTATACACCCGCGATAGGTGATTTCGGGTGTGCGTTTCCATTACGCCAAGGATTTGATGTAGGATACCCCTTGCACAAACCTTTATCATTTAAGTTTCACCATTTTAATTCTATTATATCCTTATTTATATGATATGTGATTCTATGAAACTTTGTTTCTAAAGGTTTTTTTTGCAAATTATGTTTTATGACTTATTTTGTTAAAAATATAGTTGTTTTGGTATAAATGTGAACTCCTCTTGTTTGATAAATTATTCCATGAGTTTTTGCACTTGGTTTATGGTATTTTGAATATTTATCAGTATCTTGAATACCATTATGGAATTAAAGTGGCGTTTTATCCCTTTTTTAAGTTCTTAGCATAAGTTGTTTTGTCAAAGAGTGCATGCCATGTGTTCGGTAAATTGCCCAGTTGGCTTTTATGTGTCTAGTGCAATCTAAAATAATTTGTATGGATTTTTAAATATATTGGTAGCATGTAATAAAATTATTTTGGTATCCTTTTATGGCTTTCAAATTTCGATTTTTTTATACAAACAATTGTTTTTTTGTTTACAATATGTTTTGGCCCGAGTTGCCAAAAAAATGGCCCGTTTCACATTATTATAAAAATGTTTGTGTTTTGAATATGTCACTTAAGTGTTTTAAGGGATTTATGAATGTTGTTTTATTCTGTAAATGTTGTTTACACACCTCCTTACTAAAATTGAAATGCATAACTTCGTCAAACGTTAGTTTTGAGAAAATGTTTAAAGGCCCGTTTGGCCTTTCCTAAAAATGAAGGAGTGTTTTACTTGTATATACCAAGTTGTGAAATTGGGATTGTTTTATGTTCCTTGAAATGATTTTATTAAATGTTTTTAGGGCTTCCAAATATGATTTGGTATTTTTTGTGTGTGTTTATAATTGAAAGAGTGTTTTTGAATGAGTTTTATGTGCAAAGCCTCAATACACTTCTTGAAATTGTTTTACGAAAATATTTAGCGGTTTGTTGATTCGTGTAAGAAATGTGAAGAAATTTTATGGGATGATTGTGTTTTTATGGTTTGGAAATGGAATTTGGATGTTAAATGTGTATTTTATAATATGTGTAACTTGATTGAGCACTAAAGGGAATCCTAGGTATCTAGGTGGGCGGATGTGTACTAGTATGCTAGTGATTCTGTGGGGTTTGACCCCTGTTTCACGTTGCAAGATTGACGATGAAAACACTAACTAAACTATGATGATGACGATGATTGGGGAACACTAGGTTATGGGTATGTTCCATACTAGTGGATCATGCATGAGAATGAATATTTATTATGGTTACTTTCACCGAGATACGAGGTACCTGGGGCTCACAACTGACTAGTACCTAGGGGTGTTCCCATGACTTGTGCTCATTGGATCATTTGTAGTCACCGTTAGCATACGGTGTGTTTGTTTGGTAAATTAAGTAGTGTGTGCGATTTATTTAAAAGATAAAATTCTTTAAATCATACCTCTTGAAAACTATTTTCCTTTTGAAGTTGCACCTCTTTGAAAAAAAATTGTTACTTACATTTTTGTTTATTAAACATGCATGTTTTTGTCTGATAATTGTTATAGCATGGAACCTCATTTGAAAAACAAACTTTCATATATTGAATTTAAAACTATAAATTTATGTTTATTTTATTTTAAAGTAATGTTCATTGGGAATAGAATATTGGGCTAACCTATTGAGTTTTAATACTCATGCCTATTGTCTTCTTCTGTTTTTAGCCCTTGTGCAGGTTTCATCTTGAGTTTGATCACCTTGGGAGATGTGTGATCATTTTGTTGGAGAGTGACCAGCGAGGTCACATGGAGTTAGTTACTTATCGGGTTTGGTCAATTGAGTTTTTGGATTAGTTGTACTTTCATTTTCTTGTACAAATAATGTTCAGTTCAATTTTTATATAAATGTATTTTGGGTTGTCCTTTTATTTACGTTGTTTGTTTGTTTGTTCATATATGGGAGAAATCATTCCCTTGTGTACTCTATTGATTCCCTTGGTGCTTATCGCCATCCCGGGAGGATTGGGAATGCCTCTCGGGACTTTTCGCGGGCTGGCCTGGGTGACCGGTTCAGGGTCGACTCGGACTGGTTCGTGACACATTTTGTAAAAAGAAACTGATTTTGAAGAAAAAATATATTTTCCTCAAGAATTCATTACAAGTGTTTTATCAAAACTCTTTTCTATCTAAGATGAAATTATTTAGTATGTTTATGTTTCAAGTATAATGTCTTTATTGTTTACATGGTTTGATTTTTCTTATGATTAAATGATATCCATTTGTTTTATATGGATTATGTTATTATGGGATGATGTTTATGAAACCCATATTATTATTTGGGTTATGATGAATGATTTATATTTATTTTGTGGCACAGAAAAGAATGATTTCATTATGATATGGGTGTGACCTATATCTGCCTCCAGTGAATTGGGTAAAGATTTATATCTCCTGAGATAAACATGGCTGGAATGGAAAGTAAATCTAGTTCAGTAATACATGGTTGGAATGGAAAGTAAACCCGTTTCAGTAAGGGACTTTGTCCATTATGATGGTCTTAGAAGCAATGCCTTGGATACTATGGAAATCATATCATGTGCTTAATGGTTTTCCACAATTACATGTTTTATTCCCATGCGATTTTATCCCGATTAATGTTTCTTTATGATCTATGCCTTATGTACTGTTAAGATTTATTTCATGTTCATGTTTTTACGATCAAATGTTTATGGATTGTTTTATGTTATCCATGTTTACCCTTACTGAGAATTTGAGCTCACCCTTTTTATGTTTTCATATCCCCAGGATGTAAAGGAATGGTTTAGGTAGGAAAACAAAAGGGGAAGATCATTATGGGAGATGTTGAAGATCTTTCAACATGATTAGAAGTTTATGTTCCAAGTTTCCAAAGACACTAAACTAATACGGTCTTTGGGCGTCTGTTTTTGTTATGTATTAAGTATTCCGAAAAAGTAATATAATGTTTATATACATCAAGATTTGGGTATCCAGAGTAGGTATCAGAGTGAAGGTTTAGTCAACTGTTGGAAACTAGGATGAGAAAACTTTAGTGAGATCCCTAGAGATATTTCTAAGGTAGGTCTAGGGGTGTCCCTAAGGTCAAATATAAGTATAGGTTACAATACTATAATTAAGATAACAATCATGAATAACCTAGGATAAAACCTATGATGTTAGATATTGAAGGTACTCCCCCTTTATTATTTTGTTTTCCTGATATGATTTTTGCCTCTCACACTATTATTTTTGTGTTTTATATAATGGATGGAACCCGAAGGAACCAGGTTAATGATTAATGCACTAGGCACTGCAATGGTTGTCCTCCTAAACAACCAAATGTTATGATATATGGAGTGAAAAATATTATTTCTATACTTACCCAAGCTATGAATCATTCTAGACTTCCAAATGAGAAGAGAAGGTAACAATATTCTATTGAGTCTTTCATGAGGCAACGTACACCTTCTTTCAATGGGTCTTCTGATCCAATTATTGCTAAAAAATAGATCAGTACCATTGAAAAGATATTTTCCATACTTTTCTGTTCAAAACATGAAATAGTCATTTTGGTTATTTACCATTTAGAAGGTGAAGCAGACCAGTGGTGGACTCTAATTAAGAATACAAGGCCCCAAGATGAAATTGAATCCATGGAATGGGACGAGTTCAAGAACATGTTTTTCAATAAGTACTTCTCTCATATTCTTCAAAAAAAGATGGAAAAGGAGTTCCTTGAGCTTAAGTAAAAGGATTATGAATCTATAGGTATATACAAGAAGAATTTTACATGGCTTTAAAGGTATGCATCTTGCTTTATCATTCAACCTAAAAGTAATGTTGATCGATTCTTCAGTGGCTTAAAACGAAGTCTTAAAAGGGAATTAGAGATAAGAGACTTCATTTGATATTAATAAATTGTGCGTTGTGATATCAAGTTAGAACTGGAATTTGGTGTTACATATCCATCTCATGGTTTTGAAAAGAAATGAAAGATGGAGTTCAAGGAAAAATCTAAAAACAACGGTGAAAAGAAGACGAATGTTTCGTTATGCTCAAAGTGTGGAAAGAAGCATGGTGGAGATTGTTTTAAAGGGAATAGAAAATGTTTTAAGTGTGGAAAAGAAGGTCATTGAGTATCTGAGTGTTGAAGTAATAGGGAAATGGTAATTAATGATGTGAATAGAGAAAAGACTACATAGAATGTACCACCAACACTTCAATGCTACAAGTGCAAGGAAATGGGGCATTATGCTAACCAATTCCCTAATCCAAGGGTTAATGATGATCAACATCAACAACCTCTTAAGGAAAAGGAAAAAGGGAATTCACCTGCGATCACTATTGGTGATGTTGAGTATGAAAACGATGTGGTGGAATAATTAAGTGTTTATGTAACGGACTTCTAAAATAATGTGGAAAGCAGATGGTATGTGTATAATGAAGGGATAAGGAGAAAATAATATGTTTGATAGTATTAATGAGCTCATGACTGATATAAGGACAAAGTGACTTCATGGTTTGAATATATAGATATTTTAGGATTTTGGTAAGTATAAAGAGTTAACTTTTTTACATCATTCATGTTTTCACTAAGGTTCAATGGGTATTCATTTTTCAAGATAATACATGATTAATGTATTCACATGTTTGGAATGTGACCAAAAACAAGAAATATCTTATGATATATGGGGGATAAATGATGGTATTCACATGCTTGGAAGATGACCTTTTTAGTAATAATTTTCTTTATACTATGAGAATGGATAGAAGTATTTGGGATAAGCCTAAAGAATGGAATGGATTAAGTTTTACATTATATAGTATTGTTTAAGGATATAAAATTTTGATATTATTTATGAAATGTTATAATAGTATAGTTTTAGAAAAAGGATAACCCGTAGGATGTGCGACAACCCATCGTGTCGGACAAGGATGTGGGAATCGAACCCACAACCGAAGTGCGACAAGCCTTTATTGCCAACCACTGGCCTACAGGAAGTCCCTAGTAAGTAGAAATTAGTTTTATTTTATTTTGCGGTATGATAGATGAAGTATAAGTCCATTTTTGAAACCATATATGATTAATATCACCATATATAGACTTATATATATTTGATAACTTTTTCTAACCTTTTTTTGAGACAGATGGAATGACCCATAATTTCATCACATGATCTTCTAACACCTCAAGAAAGACAAATTCAACTTTATTTTTTTAAATAAGAGATGAAGTGGAAATTATTCATGGAATGACCAATGATGATATTACATTGAAATCAGGTAAGTATTTCTCTTTATGAAAACATTTATCAACTTTTGGGAAATGATCTTAAAAACAAAAAATGTTGTCCTAGTACCCTCATATCCGATGAATAAGATGGTACCTTAGATCATCAAAAATTTATGGATTTGTGATTATTGGATTTTTCATATCCATGTTCTCTACCAATCTCCATCAAAACGTGATGGTTAGATTTATTTTCCATATCCATATTTTCACCTATGTTCTCCTATGTGGAATCCCAGTGATGAGTTAATTTGGGTAACCGTTACGTTTCATACTTTAGTTTTTAAAATTAAGTTTTAATATTCCTTTTTATGATGTGGGTTTCTATGAAAGAAACTTTCAATTAGTAAACCATTTATAACCCTGATGAATTTCAAAGGTGAAATTCATTTTAAGGGGGGTAGAATGTAACACCCCGAGATTTTATGATAAATATTATTTTTAATTTCTTTGATGTGTTATGTTGTAGGATAGACCAAGATTATCTTGTGCTATACACAAAACTGTATTAGCTTTTAGTATATGCAAACATTATTCTTGGCTTGTGTTGCACACAAGAGCGACCTTCCTCGATAGCGTGAGTTGTACACAATACCAAGTTTCACTAAACAACGATATATTATTATGAACTAGCCGTTATGAATATTATTAACTAAAATTTAAATTTTATTACATAATAATTCATCTTACACATATTATAGAACATGGTATGAGAACAAAATAATTTTTTCGGGTAAAATAAGTATTTTTCAAAAAATACAGTTTTGTTTCCTTTTGATAGCGCACCCACTTTACATATAGTTTTTTACATTTTTATAAGTTCAATTAGAAAAAATACACTTATTCATTGAAATAATGATATAAAAATTTACTTTGGATAATTGTTTTCTATTTTTCTGTTAACTTTCATATTTTGATGAATAGTAAAAATACGCTAAATATTTCTTAAAAATAACTTTTCCCATCAAGATAATTTATATGGTTAAATTATAAAATTTAATAGTTTTAAAGTATAAATATAATATATTTTTATCCTTTAATATAATGTAATTAATTATTATTAATTTTACATTGAATTCATCGGTAAAAACATTTCATTCTTTGGCAATGTTTTAACTTTTAAAACCCGTTTTATTAACAATGGGATTGATTTTAAATTAATTATTGAAAGTTATGTGTTCTGAATTTTGAAAAATGGATTTCATATTTTAATTCAGTGGGTAAAAATTATGTTAATATGTTACTTTTATTTTTTTTGATATTATGAATAGTAACTACGGTAATTTTTATTTACTACAGTTAAAGGTAAATTGGGTATTTAAGGGTAAATATAAGATTATAAAATTACCATAACACCTGAAAATTTCTATTGGATGAATAAAAGTAGACCCATATCACCTAAGAGTCGTAATAGATTAATTTCATGGACTTTTGACCACGAAAATGATATAATTATTTTTAAAACCAAAGAAAGTGACAACATGTCACTCTCTTATATCTTATAAGTGTAATAATTTTAATTTAGTGATAAAATTCATAAAACTTCAAACATAAATAGTCAATAGAAAGATAATAAAATTATCTACATTATGTGAATTTATTTATAATTTTTAGGGATTAAATAATTATCATTAATAGTGAAACAATAGTGATGTAGAAATTATTTTGTTGATTGAAATATCAAATAAATGGTTTTAAAAATATTAAAATAAATATTATATGAACTATTTAATGTGATCCACAAATTTTTAAGATGAATATTACATGTTAGGGATCTATTAAATATTTTGGTATGAATATATCTTCTGTGTGGATTTTATTTAAATTCAAATAATTAAATAGTGTCAAAATTGACACTATTTATATTTTATAAAAATAACATATTATTAAATTGTTTAAAAATAATTTTTTTAAAAAAAAATATAAATTGAAATTTATATGGTCTAAAATTTCATAAAGTATCCAATTATGAAAAATTAACAACACATAAGTAAGTATTTATAACAATTTAGAATTTAGAATCTTATTACCACAAATAAAATTAAATAGATTAAATACGGATAATTCAAAATGATAGGGTTTAAAATAAAACAAAAACAAGTCTAAATTTTATTGGTTGATGATATTACAACCCTAGTTTATCTAATATTAGAATTGATTCATTTTTGGAGGTTTTTAAGTGGGGTATGAATTTATTATAAATTAATATTTTTGAGGTTTCCAAAAGTGCCCCTCTCATCTCTTATAAAAGGGAACCTCCTCCCTCTCATATTCACAACATTTTGAGCCTTCAACCTCAGAAAAACCCTGTCCATTTCTTTTCTCCAATTTAATAGAAACATACTAGAAGTCCTGATCTTCTTTAAACACCAACTTTAGTGCCCTAAGAGGAGGTTTAGAAGAGGCACGTCGAAGAAGAGGTAATATCCTTTACCGATTATTTCAAATTTATCTCTACTTTTACTTCATCATTTTTATTTGTTTAATTATAAAGTAATAAAATAAGTATTAATCATATACTAATATTTTATTATAAATATGAAAAAAATCCTATTTCACCTTCTATCCATCCTACTAAAAATGAAATCACCGCGCATGCGTATGTACGGAATACCGTCTCCACGTCGTGGTGTAATATTTTTTCCACCACCACCTTACTTGGATGGGTATAATGGTGTAAATAATAACTATATATGATTATTATAACATGATACTAATTATGATATATTCTATCATCCACTCCAATACCATTCAATAATTATGGGAACGATATCATTGCTCGTGCGTACGTACGAATTACCATCTCCACGACGCGAAGAGATCCATTCTACATGTTAACCATTAAAGAATTATTATAAAGTATATATAATGAATAATAATTAAATATATGAAATAATAATGAAAATTGATTTATGTATATGTTATTTACTTACTTAAATTCAATTTAATAAGGAAACGAAAACAACGTTCATGCGTATGTATGGCCTACCGTCTCCATGGACGGTGTATTTCATTATATTTATTGATCTATTATATATATTATATATTTTGTATATATATTATATATAAATCATGTTTTAAATTCTGGAAGTAAGTAATCATGATCTATTTAATCATATGAATAATTAGAATCCAAAACACACAGGACAAATGAAACAATTTTACCCAAAACACTGCTTTAACATGGAATTGACAAATAAACAGGTAATATAAAGTCATAAGTGAATCATATATGATATCATAAATAATATTATGGTTCTGTTAAAAGTTAATAATATGTTTAAACCCACTATACAGGAGTCTCAGACACATATGGAAGAAATTTGACATAAGGTAAGGGATAATTATTCAAATCTCGTTCTTATCCGGGATTATTTATTCATAAGTATTTACTGGGGTTATGTTTATCATCCATGTCCATGTTTTCTCAAAATGTTTTCATAAAAATGTTTACTATTATTCCATTTATGTTTAAAGTAATTTTTACCCTTTTTTGACTTTTACCACATGATATAGAAGGAATCTTTCTTTTGGTTACCATACGAGGTAGTTTTTGAATTTTCTGAAAAAAGTACGAGAAGAATGTTTTTTTACTTATACGATATGAATGGATTTTTACGGTTTCATAATGCATTATTTTCATGAAGCTTCATCAATAATATTTCATGATTATTTTCAACAAAAATAGTTTTCTTTTAAAATTGCATGGCATTTTGTGAAAAGAAATTGATTTTGAAGAAGAAAGGATATTTTCCTCAAGAATTCATTTCAAGTGTTTTATCAAAACTATTTTCCATCTAAGAGAACATTATATAGTATGTTTATGTTTCAAGTATAATGTCTCTGTTATTTACATTGTTTGATTTTTATTAGGATGAAATGATATCTATTTGTTTTATATGGATTATGTTATGATGGGATGATGTTTATGAAACCCAAATTATTCTTTGGGTTATGATGAATGATTTATGTTTATTTTGTGGCACATGAAAAAATGATTTCATTATGAGATGGGTGGGACCTATATCACCCTCAAATTCATTGGGTAACGATTTATATCTCATGAGATAAACATGGGTGGAATGGAAATTAATTCCGGTTCAGTAATACAGGGCCGAAACGACAAGTAAAACTGGTTCAGTAAGGGACTTTGTACACTCTGATGGTCTTGGCAGCAATTCCTTGGATACCATGGAAATCATATCATGTGCTTAATGGTTTTCCACAATTGCATGTTTTATTACCATTCTATTTTTCATGATTAATGCTTCTTTATGATCTATTCCTTATGTACTGCTAAAATTTATTTCATGTTCAAGTTTTTACAATAAAATGTTTATGGATTATTTTATGTTCTTCATGTTTACCCTTATTGAGCATTTGAGCTCATCCTTTTTATGTTTTCATTTTCCCAGGATATAAAGGAAGGTTTTAGATAGGAAAACAAAAGGGGAAGATCGTTATGGGATATGTTGAAGATCTTTCTATATGATTAGAAGTTTATGTTCCATGTTTCTAAAGATACTAAACTAATATGGTTTTTGGGAGTCTGTTTTTTTATATATTAAGTATTCCGCAAAAGTAATGTAATGTCGATGTACGTCAAGATTTGGGTCTCTACACTCTGTTTGTCTTTTGTATAAAAAATTAAATCGATGTCAGATTTTAGTATGAGGTACAAGGTAACTAGATGTGATCGAGATCATGCTTCTTGTCGGCATCAATGTATAAAGAAAATACCCAATAAAAATGGAAGATATCCATCCAGTGTGTGGAGAATAAGTGCACCTGATAAAAACTCGAGAGTTGTTAGCTATGGATGAGCTGCTGAGAACTCAAACTAAAGAACTTTTTGCAGCAACTAAATAAGAAGAAGAACTCATCGAACACATCAATACCTCACTAGAAGTAGAACACATATTCTATTTAAACACTCTATTTTTCTATTTTTTTATAGAATTATACTCATTATTAATTTCATGATATCTTCCATGAGTCACAAGCATCTTTTCCAATCACACAAGGCCTTCAAACTCTATTCTCTCAATTTTTCCCTTCTTGTGTACTGTTTTTACATTATAAGTATTGTGTATCTCTCTATTATATGAACACACACTAACTCCTATGAAAAACTATAAGATACATAGATATCTTCATAAACCATATTTTACACCTTACACTCCCATAGATAACAGTGGAAGGGGTCCCTGCAAGGCCTGTTTGTTTTTTCACTCCCATAAAAAATGCAGAAGAGGTCTTGTTGACCTGGACAGTTGTGTATACTATTTTTTACCTTGATCCAGGGTCTGGATAATTGTTTTTTTATACAAAATTATTGGTGGTAGGTGATCACCATGTGGATAGCACTATGTATCATCTTGATACTGAACCTCTTATTGTTATTTCCATTGTACCTTTCAAATATTTTTTTCACTGCTTTATCAATTTGCAAAAGAAAACATTTCTTTCACTCTGATAGTTAATCTTAGATAGTGTTTATATTAAAATTTGATTTATTCAATTGATTAAAATGTTAAAATAGTATTTATTATTATTTAAATTGAGAATTATTCTCTCTTTGAGAAATATTTTAAAAGATCAAAACTTTTATAAATATGCTACATTGGTTAACTGGGCCCTTTAGTATTTTAAATTGGGGAAATTTTTAATAGATATTTTTAACCGAAATATTTAGAGGAACTAAATTCACCCACTCTTGAGTGTCCTACTCCACCCAGATTTGGTATTAGAGGTTCTCACTTTTTGAGTTTCAATGTTTTTAAAGTTTTTCAAATCTTTTCAACTGTGATTTTAGTTGTGTTTTAAAGATCTTAAAATTTCAATCAGTTCAAAATTTGTAGTTCTTTAAAACTTGGTTTTATTATTTATCATGGATAATAGATAAGAAGGTTATAAAACTAATAAAACTACCTATTTTAATGGCATAAATTATGCTCAGTGGAAAATCAAAATGAAAATGCATTTATAAATCATGGGTTTTGAAATCTGGTTTGCTATAGTTGATTAGTATAAAATTACTGATACTACTAGAAACACATGGAATGACCCAACTAAGGAAGCCTATAATAAAAATTTCAAAGATAAGAATGAATTATATTGTGCTCTTGGTTATTAATTATTATATAGTATTTTAGTATGTAAAATAACCTTTTAAATTTTGGATACTTTAACTATTTTACATGAAGGAACCACTAATGTTACAAAAATGAGGATTAACACATATAATATTAAATAAGATAAATTCAAAATGAATTTTGATGAACCTGTATCAGACATGTATCTCAGTATTAATGAGATTGTAAATAAAATGATCTCACTAGGAAATACAATCAATAAAAAAGAACAGATCATGAAAATATTGAGATATCTTTCAGAAAGGTGGAGATGAACCTCAGTATCAATAAGAGAATATTTTGAAATTGATTCAATAAATGTAAAGGAATTTATTAGAAACTAATGATATACAAGGAAGACCTGGAGGTTAATAGAGAAGAAGATTATGAACCTAGAAAAAAGTCAGTGGCTTTCAAAAACCACTGCATCCAAGAAAAAAAGAAAAGTTAAGTTGCTGTTGAAAGTTATAGGAATGAGGATTCATCAATAGATAGTTATGAGGAAATCACCCAACTAGCTAAGAGATTTAATAAATTATATTGAAAGAAGTTATTTATAAATCATAACTACAAATGGTAGTATGACAATAAAGGCAATTGTATAAAGGATTGGAAAAGTGGTGAGGATACAAATGAGATAGTCTGTTTGAATGAAAAAATGGACATATAAAGACAGATTGACCAAAAATAATCTATTAGAAGAAATATTAGGATAATGATTGAAAATAAAAGAAGGAAATGAAGGCTAATAGAGTGATAATGATGATATATATAGTGAATCAGAATCATCTCATGATGAAAATTCTAAGAAATCCAACATGTGTTTTATAAAAAACACATCCAAGGTAACCTTAGTATCTCCTACATAGAGTTATTATTATTCTAGAGATGAATATAAATCTGAAAAATTTTAAAATATGACCAATGAATAAAAGTTTTAATATTTAAAAATTCCAGGGGATACCCGAATTGAGTTGAAGGATAAATATAAATATCTCAATAAACTACATGATCTTTATGCTATTGTTATATCTGAACTCACTATAGAAAAGGGGAAGATTTATCAACTGGTCAATGAGAATACCAAAGTTAAAATTTCTAATGATAAGTTAAAGAATAATTTAGAAATATTTAAAAATGGTAAAGATACCTTATTTAAAATTATGTGAAAAAAATTTCACTTAAATATAGTACTATCATTGGTTATCAACCCGAGAAACAAGATTTTATTAAAAACATGTTTGTATCCAAATCTGTAAAATTTGTTTTTTTTCAGATCTGAAACACTTTTTCCATGTTCTAGCACTGAAATATCTTTTACTGCTTCTAATTCTTTTGGAACTAATAGATTTTATTTTTCTAAAACCTTACAAACTACTTACAAAAGCCCATGAAGCAAATTTGGGTTCCTAAAGTTTTAATTAATAATATTACTGGACCCAAAAAAATATAGGTACCAAAGTATTTTCTTTCAAAAAATATTTTTGTTGGAATTTTTTTTGAAGAGTTCTTATAAAAGCTTATGTTACTTAGATATCGGGGGTTCAAGACACATGAAAAGGGACTAATATAGATTCAAGAACCTCATAAATATTAATGGAGCACATGTCACCTTTGGTGAAAATAAAAAAGTGGAAATTATTGACCACAACCAAATCAGTAATACTAACTCAGTTTTAATTTCTAAAGTTCTCTTTGCTGATGGTATAAAGTATTATCTTATTATAATTTCATATTTATGGGATAATGGTTTTCATGTTAAATTTAAAAATGAAGTTTGTAATGTTTTCAATTCTAATAATGATTTAGTATTTACTGCTTTTAGAATTGAAAGTGTATATGATGTCAATATAGATTCCTTAGTCTCACAGAATGTTTCTTTCTTAAGTGCCTTTTATAATGAATCTTTTCTCTGTAATAGGATACCAATCCATTGTAACTTCACTCCATTAAAAATCTTACTAGAAAAAGGTTAGTCAAGGATCTACCTAAAATTGAGTTTCCAAATGACAAAGTCTGTAATCCGTTTCAAAATGAAAAACAACATAAAATATCTTTCAAATCAAATAAAGAAGTTTCAACTTCTCAACCTGTTGAGTTGGT
Organism: Viscum album; assembly: GCA_963277665.1. Classification (NCBI taxonomy): domain Eukaryota; kingdom Viridiplantae; phylum Streptophyta; class Magnoliopsida; order Santalales; family Viscaceae; genus Viscum; species Viscum album. Next base: position 1,947,326,718 of record OY728148.1, read on the forward strand.
TCACATGTATTTATTTGGATATTCTAGAATTTCAAGTTTAAATGGGAAGCACTATGTTTATGTTTTTCTAGATGAATTTTCTAGGTATACTTAGACCTTCGTTTTAGCTCACAAGAGTGAGGATTGTTCTAATTTCATCAATTATGATAGATAAGTAGAAAAATTATGTAGAATTAGAATCAAAACCTTAAGAAGTGACCATGGATGTGAGTTTGAAAATCAAGAATTTGAATCTTTTTTCTCACAAAATGGCTATAGTCATAAATTATATACTCATAAGACACCCAAAAAAATGGAGTTATAGATTGGATAAATAGAACCTTATAAGAGATAGACCAGAGTATGCTTAATGAATATGATCTACTTATTTATTTTTGGTCATAATTTAATGCCCCGACCCCAGTTACCGAGAGTCGGTGCATTATTTTAATACATTGGCATGATTACTAGGAATCAAGTCCCGAAGGACTGATCAATTTAGCAGTCTTGGAAAATATATTACATACATGAATGTTACATTACACTTTATAACATACAACACAACATAAATAATCCTTTATTAACGACACTATTACCTTATATTAACCCTTCATATCAATCACAAAATACTTCTTAGAATCCTGGAAAAAATAAAACACAGAAAGGGGTGAGCTCAAACGCTCAGTAAAGGTAAAAAATACAGCAAAAAATGACATAAATATTAAGCATGGTGAGTAATTGAAACCACATGCCTTTACCAAAAATAAAACTGAATACTTTTATGGAAAGAATATGAGATGAGTAAATAATTCCATAATAAAACATAAACATGGGTATTCTACAAGTCGAATGACCACATAAACCATCAATATTATTTTCATAATGAGGGAATTCATAATTCCAAACATTCTGAAACATTTTGTCAAGGCCTCGGCCAAGACGTCTAAAAATGATTAATGCCTCGGCCAAAACCATATATCAAATTGGGAAAGGCCTCAGCCAATTCCACTTCTAGTTATCTCACGAGACCTACCAATGCATCAAGGAGATATAGAAGGCTCCACCCGTCACTTATTAAGTCCAATACATTCCTCATATGAAAAGGTTTAAACATATCATAAAGATTCATATTAAAACTATCATACAAAATGTAAATACTTTAACCATAATCCATGAATGGTATAAAAATATCACATCCACAGTCAAACGTATCACAAAAATTTTCATAAAATATGGAAGTTTTGTATCATAATAAATCAAATTCAAATAAACTTAAAATCCATCAAAGGATGTTGACATAGATGAAATCAAAACCCTTTTTAGAGAAATATCTCTTTCTATTTTGAAATCATTTAAGAGTCACATAATTATAAAGAAAACATTTATTTTTAAAATATTCTTATAAGATTTTAAGGGAATCTTGGATGATGTTATAATGGAAGAAAATAGCCACACCCACCGTATAAGTTAAAAAAAACATTTTTACCTTAAATTTGTCAAAAAGGTCAAAAAGTACCTTGTTTGGAAAATGATGGAAAGATTCTTTTCAAAACACATTAGGGTATAAATGAATTTATCCCATTGTTTAATAAATAATAAAAATGTGTTGAAATACAATTTTAGGAAACATGGATGTGGATGATAAAGAGTTCCCAATAGTTAATTATGTATAAACAACCTCAGATAATGAAGAGATTGTAAAATTAACCCTTACCTAGTTGTAATCAATCAAATCGTATGAACAATAGTCAATAACCACCAAATAAATCACAAAATATCATGAATATAAAGAGAATAATGATAATATATATATGAAATGTCAGTACAAAATACACCACATGCAACAAATATGTGGTGAACAATGGAAATCTCACAGAATTAAAAGTGAGATAAGAAACCCCTTACCTCATGTCCGACTTGACCAGTTCATTCTTTAATATCCTGAATAATAAACTAAAGTTAATTTATAATTTCTTAATAACATTTTTAATGTTTTTTATTAATTTTACATCACTTATTACCATGTTATAAACATTATGTAATCATTTTATTTAATAACGTACGTTTTGTCAAAATTTGGCACTTGAGTAAAAAATGAACACCTTATAGTTACAAGTTGTTCACATGGTCAAAATTTCATTATATAAAGAATTATATTCATGATTTAGACATCATATATATCATATATATCCAATATATACATGTATTTATAATAGTACATATCATTTTGGGGTAAGAAATGAAATGCACCGTTCATGGAGATGATAATCCGTATGTACGCATGAACGCTAATTTCATTTATATTTCTTATTTTAATGTAATTTAAACATAATGATACATAGTTATATTATAATTCCAGTATAATATCATATATAATATCATTAACTCCATCCTTTATACGTCCCACATATGGTATTAACGAGTCACATCACTTTGAAGGGGCGGTAGTCAACACTTTCTCAAATGAAATTATCGCATTTACCCATAATGAAAACCATTAAGGTATGATATAAAATAAAAATAAAGAAGAATGAATAAAACAGAAACATAATATATATATATATATATATATCATATATAAATATAGTGTCATCATAATGGCCACCCTGAGAGGCGGTAGGAGGTAATTGAACAATCATCATTTTGTGAGGTGTTAGTTTTCCATCCACAGAAACATTTTGTTTTTCACCCATTAGATAGAGGTGTGTTTAAGTTTAGTTAGAATACTTCTCATATAAAAATCCTAGTATATTGAGGATATTGGGTTTTTTATAAAATAACGTAATAAAAAGATTTTATGGGTTAGAGAATTAAAATAAAAGAAAAGAAAATAAGTTAAGAGAAACTGTTACCTTTAATTTGGGTAACTTCCTTTGGTTTGAACCAAAAGGACTTCTTGAAGTGACTTATGCCTAAGGTAAGGCTTCTAAGAGGAGGATAGGGATGTAGGGAGATTAATTTGGTAGAGTTTGGATGAGCCTAAAGGCTTGATAGGTGTGAGGAATTGGTTAGAAGTGGTCTCCTTTTATAAGGGGGAGGAGGGGCTCTTTAGGAAAGTTCGAAAATATTATTTTATTATATAATGATATTCAGTTTATAATGGTCCAAAAATAATTAGGGTAGAATATAAGATGACTTATAGTCGAAATAAAATCATAAAATAATAATTGGACATGTTTTGGATATTATTTTAATATATATAATCTAATTTATTTAAATCATTTATTAATGAGGTAAATACTGCATCATTATTGTGTCATAAATAATGTAATTTATTATATGTCTAAAAATTATAAAAAAATACCATGATGTAGGAAATATTTTTATCTTTACAAATAATATTTATAGTCAAAACGCTTACTTATATAACACCATATAAAAATTATTTACTTAAAGACTTTTGTTTATGTCAATTTTGTCTTCACTTTAAATTAATTAATCTAAAGTGTCATTATCATTCATAAGTGGCTCCATGGGGTTCCAAAATCAACCCGAGGATGCCCATGGTCAGCCATTACTCATCCAATAAGGTTAGGACATGTGTTAAGGTAATTTTGAATTATTAAAATATTCTTTTTACGTTGAATTACATTATTTACCTTTAACCGTGGTAAATAAAAGTCAAAATTTACTATTCACCGAAAATTATTTTCATCTTATTGAACCACATTTTACCTACTGAGATTAACTGTGTGTCTTAGTTTTCTGAAATTCCACTCACAGAAGCGGTAAAATTATCTTTTATGTGAATTTGCAAATTATCCTAGGAGGTGGGTAAAAGACGGCGAAAAGTTCAATAATTTTTTTTGATATCTAATATTCTTGCAAAATGACTCCAATGAATTAAATTGAAAATATATAGGTATTATGTATCTATTTTGACCTAAAATAAATTTAAATAAAATAAATAAATATTTAAATAAAAAGTCAGTTTTAAATAATAACTCAGTGTTTTTCACTATTCATCAAAAATGGAAAGTTTTTAGAAAAATACCAATAATTCACCCTAAGCTAATTTTGATATTCTGAATTCAAAAATGAAGTCTATTTTACCAAATTCAAAACATAGAAGTATAATTAGTTAATTTAAAATTATTTCCCATTGTTAAAACAAATAACGTGTTTTTAAGAAACAATAACTATCAAAAGATTGATTCTTGTTTATGTCCAATTACAAAATGAAATTAATTAAAATAAAAAAATTTGGATTAAATGTTAAAAATATATTATAATTACACTTTAAAACCAATTAAAAAGTTAATCTAACCATATAAATAAATTATATTAAAAGGCACTTTTGAATTAAAAGACAATATTTTTCATTATTCATTAAAAATGAACTTTATCGGAAAAATTCCAAAAATTTACACAAAGTAAATTTTGATGTCCCCATTCTAAAGAATAAATTTATTTAGTCAAATTGAGTATATCTAAGTTTCAATTATTTGATTAAAAAGGGTTCTCCATTAAAAGGCGGTAAAATTGCATTTAAAAAAAACTTCTTTTATCTGAAAAAAAATGAATTTGTTCTTAAATTATGTCTAAGAAACTAATTATATAGATTCTAAAATTATAAGGATTATATAAAGTTCAAAATTTAGTTAATACTATTCATAACCTCTTTTGAACGGCTAGTTTGGTAAGTCATGGTGCGCTTGAACACAGTGTTTCGTGTAGTGCAAGTTATTAAATTAATATGAAAAAATAATGTACTATGAAATCTTGGGGTGTTACATTCTTCCCTAATTCAATAAATTTCATCCAAGAAATTTTAAATTGTTCTTCAAAAATAAAAGGTTTAAAATAGAAAATACCTTTATGGGAAAACCCACATCAGAAATTGGGTTAATAAAATTTATTCTTAATAAGAGGAAAAGGGGAATGAAAAAGTCACCACCAAATTATGATCTTGATTAGGAGAACATTGGTGGAAATTAGGGACACATAATTAGAGGAAAAACATAAATATTTATAGGGAGTGATTGAGGTCATCAGTCACAAACAATTGTAGAATTGAGGGCCTCAAAGCCATCAATCTATGCTGATTTAAAATATCATCGGTTCAAAAAAACATAAGGTATTAGGATATCACATTTAAAGTTTTAAGATCCCATACCTAATGTTTAAGAATTAATTTACTCATATAATAAGGGAAGAATATATATATATATATATACTTGAAAAGTAGAGTTCCATCTTTTAACTAATTTCTACCAAAAACTAATCTTTCTCTCTAAAAGATAATAGAACTTAAAAAATATTCTATTTGTCTTATTCGTATAGGGTTACAAAAAAATGAATTTATAATTCATCTACCAGACCCCCTTAAAAAGAAACTACATTATACAATCCAGGGACTTCATGTAGTCCAGTGGTAGGCAATAAATCCCAATCGCACTATGGTTGTGGGTTCGATTCCCGCATCTTTGTTCGACATGAAGGGTTGTCACACGGTCTGCGTGTTGTCCTTTTTATAAAAATCCAATAATAACCTTAACAATAGTATATTAATCCATTCCAACCTTTAGAATTATCCAAAATAAATATATCCAAACTCACAGTCCAAAATTTATAAGGAAGTTAAACACAATGAAGATCTTTTTTTTCATGTAATAATATGTGAACACCGTCATCATGTATTAGTTTAAAACTTGGTAACACACTAAATTACCATAAAACCTTACTGATTACATTAATTCTCCCTTATAATTTATATAATACTGGATATATTCCTTATATCCAAAAATATTGAATATTCCAACAATGATGAAATAAAAAAACTGTTAATCAGTTCCAAGGAAGTCCAGAATATCCAATATAATTTATCCAAATCAACCATCTCTTATTCCAAAATCACTACCTTAGTATCAGAACCATATTATGGTTTATCTTTCTCTCAACCATATATTTTCCAAAAATTTATCCTGCAATTGAGTCACTTTTCTTGGTTCCACACAATCTCAAGTCCTTAATGAAGTAGTACGGCAATGAAATCCTTATATACTCTATAATTCTTATAACATGTACATCATTAATACAAATCTTAAATGACACAATACTTTAATAACAACGTAAGAAATATAATCATTCATCTCCATCTTCGGTAGTATCATAACTTTATTATTATCCAATAACATCATTTGGGGTATACTCTGATAATTTGGACATTGATTCACATAGTGTCAAAACTCCTTGCAGATGAAGCATTGTACATTGGAAATTTTTTCCTTACCCTTTAAATCACGTACTTGGTGTCCATTTTCTCCATACTTATAACAAACTCCCATTCCCTTCAAGCATTTACCAAGGTGATTCTTTCCACAGTTATCACATATGGGAAAATCCTTCTTTTCCCTCTTCCTTTTATCCATCTTTCCCTCTTCCATCCTTTTCTTATCTTGATTCCCTTAAAATCCATAGGACTTAGAGAATTATTTACTTATCTTATTAACACATGATACTATTTCTTCATATGTTGAGAATACATGGGAGACTTTTTCCCTTCTAAATGTTGGCTTAATACTGTGAAAGATATGATCCTTCTTACTCTTTGGATCATATGTATTGCCAAAGTACACATTCCTTCTACTGGGTGCCATTTCTATACAATGGCATAAACTAGATTAGTTTATGAATCGAAATACATAATTCCAAACTTTTAAAACACTTAGCATAAATTGAACAGTTTATGGATATAATCCATAATCATAAAAATGTTTTTTTTGTGGAAGTATATACTCATAAAACCTTCATAATGATTTGTAAAAAAAATAAGAATTATCCTAAGCATATCCACTAGGAGTGTTGTAACCAAGAGTGCAGTAAGGCCTATTGTCGTGCACCAGTTTCCATTCGAGTCTATCTCAAAGCGGTGTTTTTGGGTTTTACCACTAGGTACATCTGTTCTAGATCCACCTCTACCTTCTCGTATCCAGACAGGGATGTATTTGATTGGAAAACTCACAAAATCCCTACATTACCAAAATTATAGGATGTTCTTCTATACTAATTCTCAAATTCTATCTTAGGGTAATGTGATCTAATCAAAGTTTATCTAAATATAGTTTCCAAGGTTATTGCTAAACTTCCTCTAATACCAACTGTAACTCCCCGACCCCAGTTACCCAGAGTCGGTGCATTATTTTAATGCATTGGAATGATTACAAGGAATATAGTCTCGAAGGACCGATCAATTTAGTAGTCTTGGAAAATAGATTACATGCATGAATGTTACATTACACTTTATAACATACAACAAAACATAAATAATCCTTTATGAATGCCATTATTCCCTTAGCATAACCCTGCATATCAATCACAATACACTTCTTGGAATCCTGGAAAAAATAAAACATAGAGAAGGGTGAGCTCAAATGCTCAGTAAGGGTAAGAAATACAACGAAAAATGAAATAAATATTAAGCATGGTGAATAATTGAAACCACATGCCTTTACCAATAATAAACATGAATACTTTTATGATATGAATATAAGATGAGTAAATAATTCCATAATAAAACATAATCAGGGGTATTATACTAGTCGAATGACCACATAAACCATAAATATTATTTTCATAATGAGGGAATGTATAATGCTGGACATTCTAAAACATTTTTTAAGGCCTTGGCCAAGATGTCTAAAAATGATTAAGGCCTCGGAGAAAACCATATATCAAATTGGGAAAGGCCTCATCCAATTCAACATCTAGTTGTCTCATGAGACCAACCGATGCATCGAGGAGCTATAGTGGGCTCCACCCATCACTTACTATGTCCAATACATTCCTCATATGAAAAGGTTTAAACATATCATAAACATTCGTATTAAAACTAGCATAAGAAATGTCAATACTTTAACCACAAACCATGAATGGTATAAAAATAGCACATCCATAGTCAAACCTATCACAAAACCTTCAATACAATATGGAATTTTTGTATCATAATAAATCAACTTCAAATAAACTTAAAATCCATCAAAGGATGTTGACATAGATGAAATCAAAACCCTTTTTAGAGAAATATCTCTTTCTATTTTGAAATAATTTAAGAGTCACATAATTATAAAGAAAAAATTTAATTTGAAAATATTCTTATAAGATTGTAAGGGAATATTTGATGATGTTATAACAGTGGAAAATAGCCACACCCTCCGTATAAGTTAAGAAAAACATTCTTACCTTAAATCTGTCGAAAAGGTCAAAAAGTGCCTTGTTTGGAAAATAACGGAAAGATTCCTTTCAAAACACATAAGGGTATAAATGAATTTATCCAATTGTCTAGTAAATAGTAAAAATGTTATGAAATACAATTTTAAGAAATATGTATGTGGATGATAAATAGGTCCAAGTAGATAATTACGTATAAACAACCTCGGATAATGAAGAGATTGTTGAATTAACCCTTACCTCGTTGTAATGAATCAAGTCGTATGAAAAATAGTCAATAAACACCAAATAAATAACATAATATCATGAATATAAAGTGAATCATGATAATATATATATATCAAATGGAAGTAAAAAATACACCACAATCAATAAATATGTGGTGAACAATGGAAATATCACAGAATTAAAAGTGAGATAAGAAACCCCTTACCTCGTGTCCGACTTGACCCGTTCGTTCTTTAATATCCTGAATAATAAACTAAAGTTAATTTATACTTGCTTAAGAACCTTTTTCAAGTTTCTTATTCCTTTTATATCACTTATTACCAAGTTATAAACATTATGTAATCATTTAAGTTAATAACGTTTGTTTTGTCGATATTTGGCACTTGAGTCAAAAATGAACACCTTATAGTTACTAGTTGTTCACATGGTCAAAGGTTCATTATATCCAGAATTATATTCATTATTTAGACATAATATATATAATATATATCTAATATATACATGTATTTATAACAGTACATATCATTTTGGGGTAAGAAATGAAATGCACCGTTCATGGAGACGGTAAGCCGTACGTACGCATGAATGCAACTTTCATTTATATTTATTATTTTAATGGAATTAAAACATAATGATACATAGGTATATTATAATTAAAGTATAATATCATATATAATTTCCTTAACTCTATCCTTTATACGTCCCACATATGGTATTAACGAGTCACATCACTTTGAGGGGGCGGTAGTCCGCACTCCCTCAAATGAAATTATCGTGTTTACCCATAATGGAAACCATTAAGGTATTCTATAAAAGAAAAATAAAAAAGAATGAATAACATAGAAAAATAATATATATATCATATATAAATACAATGTCATCATAATGGACACCATGAGAGGCGGTAGGAGGTAATTGAACAATCATCGTTTCGGGAGGCGTTAGTTTTCCATCCATAGAAACATTATGTTCTTCCCCAATTAGATGGAGGTGTGTGTAAGTTTAGTTTTAATACTTATCATATCAACATACTAGTATATTTAGGATACTGGTGTTGTTATAAAATAAAGGAATAAAAAGATTTTAGGGGTTGGAGAAGTAAAATAAAAGAAAATAAGTTAAGAGAAACTGTTACCTTTAATTTGAGTAACTTCATTTGGTTTGAACCAAAAGGAATTCTTGAAGTGACTTCTACCTAAGTTAAGGATTCTAGGAGAAGTAGAAGGATGTTTGGATCTTAATTTGGTAGAGTTTGGATGAGCCTAAAGGCTTGATAGGTGTGAGGAATTGGTTAGAAGTGGTCTCATTTTATAAGGGGGAGGAGGGGCTCTTTAGAAAAGTATGCAAATATTATTTTATTATATAATGATATTCGTTTTATAATAGTCCAAAAATAATTAGGGTCAAATATAAGATGACGCATGGTCTAAATAAAATCATACAATAAAAATTGGACATGTTTTGGATATTTATTTAATATATATAATCTAATTTATTTAAATCATTTATTAATGAGATAAATACTGCATCATTATTGTGTCATAAATAATTTAATTTATTCAATGTCTAAAAATAATATAAAAAATACCATGATTTAGGAAATAGTTTTATCTTTCCAAATAATATTTATTGTCAAAACTGTTACTTATATAACACCATATAAAAATTAATTACTAAAAGATTTTTGTTTATGTCAATTTTGTCTTCACTTTAAATTAATTAATCTAAAGTGTCATTATCATTCATAAGTGGCTTCATGGGGTCAAAAAATCGACCCAAGGATTCCCATGGTTGGAAATTACTCATAAAATAAGGTTAGGATATTTGTTAAGGTAATTTTGAATTATTAAAATATTCTTTTTACCTTGAATTACTTTATTTAACTTTAACGGTGGTAAATAAAAGTCAAAAGTTATTATTCACCAAAAATTATTTTCATATTATTGAACCAAATTTTACTTAATGAGGTTAACTGTGTCTCTCAAATTTTTGAAATTCCACTCATATAAGCGGTAAAATTATGTTTTACGTGAATTTGCAAATTCTCCTAGAAGGTGGGTAAAAGACGGTGAAAAGTTCAATAAAATTTTGTATATCTAATATTATTAAAAAATGACTCCAATTAATTACATTGAACATAGATAGGTATTATTTATCTATTTTGAACTTAAATAAATTTAAATAAAATAAATAATTATTTAAATAAAAAGTCAGTTTTAAATAATAACTCAGTGTTTTTCACTATTCATCAAAAATTGAAAGTTTTCAGAAAAATACCAAAAATTCACCGTAAGATAATTTTGATATTACAAATTCAAAAATGAAGTCTATTTTACAAAATTAAAAACATAGAAGTGGAATTAATTAATTTAAAATTAATTCCCGTTGTTAAAACAAATAGCGTGTTTTTAAGAAACAATAACTATCAAAAGATTGATTCTTGTTTATGTCCAGTTTCAAAGTGAAATTAATTACAATATAAAATATTGGATTAAATGGTAAAAATATATTACAATTAAAATTTAAAACCAATTAAAAAAATAATCTAACCATATAAATAAATTAGCTTAAAAGGCACTTTTGAATTAAAATACAATATTTTTCACTATTCATTAAAAAAATGAACTTTATCAGAAAAAAATTCCAAAAATTTACATGAGGTAAATTTTTGTGTCCCCATTCTAAAGAATAAATTTATTTTGTCAAATTGAATATATATAAGTTTCAATTATTGTATTAAAAATGGTTTTCCATTAAAAGGTGGTAAAATTGCATTTTAAAAAAAAAACTTCTTTTATCTAAAAAACGAATTTGTTCTTACATTATGTCTAAGAAACTAATAATATGGATTCTAAAATTATAAGGATTATATAGAGTTCAAGATTTAGTTAATACTATTCATAACCACTTTTGAATGTCTAGTTTAGTAATTCGTGGTGTACTTGAACTCAGTGTTGCATGTAGTGCAAGTTATTGAATTACTTTGAAGAAATAATGTACTATGAAATCTTGGGGTGTAACACATAATCTGTGAATACAAATTTCTATATAATTAATAGAGTTTTAATTAGACCTATACTTAATAAAACCCCCTATGAGCTGTGGAATAATGGGAATAATAAGGTTAATTACTTTAATGTTTTTGGTTGAAAAGTACTTATTCTCAATACAAAATATAATCTTGATAAATTTTACACCAAGATTGATGATGGAATTTTCCTTGGTTTTTCGATCTCTAGTAAATCCTATAGAGTCTTTAATGATAGAAATAAATGCGTGGAAGAGTCTATGCATGTCAAATTTTATGATATATATCCACATGAATCAAAAACCTCCTTAGAAAATATTGAGGACAATCTACCAAATATAGAGTTAAATTCTAAAACATCTGATTCTATTATTAAACAAGCAGAAAAATCTTGTTCTAGAAAATATCTAGAGTCTGATTAAAGGGAACCCTATCTCATGGATGAACCTAAATTGACCACCCCTTATTTCTCTATATCTATTAAAACTCTTAAAAACCACCCTTTAGATGCTTTTGTTTGAGACTTAGACAAAGAAACATAAAGTTGATCTTCTCTAAGAAACTAAGTTGAACATCAAGTATTTTTGTCAAAACTTGAATCTAAGAACATAAATGATTTAATCATTGATGAATTCTAGATGATGGATATGCAATAATAACTAAACCATTTTGAAAGAAACAAAGTTTGGAAACTTTTTGATAGACCCAAAGACACATTGACCATAGAAACTATGTGAGTGTTTAGAAAAAAAGTGCATGAAGCTGGAACTATAGTAATAAAAAAATATAGACTAGTTGCACATGGTTATCGTAAAAAAGAAGGAATAGACTATGAAGAGACATTTTCACAAATAACCCATATTGAATCCATTAGAATACCTCCATCTTATTCAGCACATCTTAATTTAAAAATTTATCAATGGATATAAAAAGTGTATTCCTGAATTGTTATATAGTTGAGGATGTTTTTGTTGAAAAACCCATGGTTTTACAAATCCTCATTTTACAAATCATGTTTTCAAATGAACAAAATATTTTTATGGTTTAAAACAAATTGCAAGATCTTGGTGTGATAGGCTCAAAAATTTTCTTATTTCTAAAGTTTTTTATAAGGTATAGCTGATCCTACTATTTTAATAATAAGAATTTCTAAAGATGTTTTAGTTGTTCAAATATACGTTGATGATATTATTTTTGAATCTTCAAAAAACTATTTATGCATTGACTTTTCAAAAATGATGCAAAATGAGTTTGAAATGAGTTTAATGAGTAAACTTAAATTCTTCCTTATATTCAAAAATTTTCAAAAAAAGGAAGGTATTATTTAAAATCAAAGTAAATATAATAAAGTTATTTTAAAATGTTTTAATTTTGATATAACTAAAAGTAGTGATACTCCTATGAGTACCACCTATATATTGGATCTTGATGAATATGGAAAATCAGTGGATCAAACCAATTATAATGGTATGATTGGAAGTCTTCTTTACTTAACTACAAGACAACTAGATATTATGTTTAGTGTGTGCATTTGTGCTCATTTTTAAGTAAATCTAAAAGAGTCACACTTACTTTTTATTAAAATAATTTTCAAATACCTCAAATAAAATAACATCTTAGTACTGTTTTATCCTATCAGAAAACCATTTGACTTAGTTATTTTGTTGCTATTTTTGGCAGTAGCAAGTAATATAGAAAAAGAACCTCTGGAACATGTCACTTTTTAGGAAGGTCTCTAGTTTGATGGTGTAGTAGGAAACAAAACTCTATTGCTTTATCTACTACTGAAGATGAATAAAGAGCTACTGGATGTTGTTGTGTTCAAATTCCGTGGACGAATCACACATTACTAGACTATTGATATCAATTTAGGCATGTACCTATAAACTGTGGCAACTCAATTGTGACTAACATTTCCAAGAACCTAGTTTCTCATTCAAGAACAAATCATATTGATGTAATACATCACTTTTTGAGATATCATTATCAAAAAGGGGATATAACTCTTGAATTATTTGGAATGATACATCAACTTGTTGATATTTTTACTAATTTATTAAATTTTTAGAGAATGTGTTGCATCAAAATATAGTTGGGAATGATCAATTTTTAGTGAATAACTTTTGAATGACTCACCATTGATGTATCACCATACATGTTTCAATTTTGTGTCTCACTATTGATAACTCACCATTGTGAATCACTGATGATGACTCACTGATGATGACTCACCAATGGAACTCACCGTTGTGACTTAAAAGTCTTTACTTAGTCATTTTTCTGCTCAAACTTAAAATTGCTGTTTTATTTACTTCATTTTAATTTTTATACCACATTTTTTATTTATGATTTTAAAATCCCTAAATTATAAAAATTGAATCGATCCAAATAATTTTCTCACTTACTCAATCTTTCTCTCAAAACTTTTTCTCCCAAACCTCTATTTCCTTCTTCCCTCGAACTGAACCTTTCTAATCTACCAAATGGCTCAAGTGAAGCATTTTCCTAGGATGCCTATGGATGAGTTGCATCCTCTGAAGAAAAAAAGGGTGAATGGATTAATCCTAAACCCAAACCTGTTAACCCATACCTTTCAAATCAGGTATTCATTCCTAAAAATGAATTGCATGCAAATTGGCTCTTATCAAGTAAGTATTTGGAGTGGTTCTCCAAAAATGTGGCCTCTTTATCTGAAGTTAGTTCACGAGTTATATTTATATGCAGAGTTTATTTTTGAGGGCACCAAAGAGTTTTGGATCAAAATGACAATAAATGGAAAAATTATATTCTTTTCTTTTAAGTAGTGGGATTAATGCTTGAATGTTACTCATGAAGGTATTTTTGTTGATTATCAAGGAAGTTCTCCTCCCAATAGTGATATTTTTAGTTATGATATAGCATTGACTAAGATGACCAGTGATGGAATTCTTAAAAGACCAATAGCAACTGAGCTGGATAGAGAATATAGGTCATTGTTTATGTTTATTCAACACCAAACTTTATCAATGAAAGGAGACTTTTCTTCCTTAAAATATCAAGATGTTTATTTGTTGTATATAATGAAATATGAAAAAAGATCAACCTATACTAATAACTCATATTTAATATGAGTAATATGATAAAGCCTCAATCTAAGTCAAACTTTTTTTATATTCAAAGATGATTTTTGCAATTCAAAAAGATAATGGAGTGGTGACAGAAGATGAAGAAACTGTGATAGATTGTGGTGGGTTTTGTATCAGAAAATCTATATGAAAAAGGATGATGATAAACTGGAATCCCTATAAGAGACAATTTTTGTAAAATAATGAAAAACATTATGAAGAATTTGATCTAGTACAACACCCCACAAGACCAAAATTCATGGCTGACCCTAGTAAAGGACCAGATGAAGTTATGGAGTGTTAATATGAGGAGGAGAATTACATTGATTATGTAAGAACCCAATTTTTGTCTGTAAAATAATTTGGAATATTCTTGATATTATTCCAGAGCAGTGCCTTCAGACGGCGTGCGATTCCGAGCCCCGGTGTGGCCGAAATTAAATTTTCAGTGCATTCACACTGGAAACGCCAAATAAATGGGATAACTTTTAAAATGTGCTTCGAATCATAGATCCGAGTGTACGGATGGGTACGGAATGAGGTGTTTACCCTAGGATCGACATAAAGCTTGTCAGCGTGAGATGTTTGGACCCCTCGCTCGCTTTCGGAATGTTAAACGGATAAATTAATTAATTAATTTATCCGTTTAATGGTGAAACTTAAGTATCTCTTAAACGGTGGCTCGGGTTGAAAAAATGAGAGCACCATTGAGTCCGAAACGTTCCGTTTAACCTAGGAGTGGTGTATGTTTTGCAGGCGCGACCGTCTGTGAAAAATGGCCCCAGGGGCATTTTCATAATTTGGCGGCCGCAGGCGTTGAGCTTAATAACTTTTGAACGGGGCCTCAGATCAAAATTCTGAGACTGCCGTTGTGCTCGGGAGGTGGTGTTTTTCCAAGGGGAGGCTTAATCTTGTTCACTCTAGAGGTTTCAGATGCGGGTTAATTTGGGAGATTAAATTAATTAAAACTTTTAATTAATTTTCTTATTTAATCCTAAACCACCCCCACTCCACCCCCTTGCCCAATTCCCTGGCGGAAGGAAGACACCAAGGAAGCTCAAGCTCCTCCTCCCATCTTCATCCTCTCCAAGGCATGGCGGTTGGTGGATCATCGCGAAGCATCGGGCGAAGCCCCGCGATGTAGGATTGTGCGTTTCGTTTTTAATTTACCGAACCTCCTTTGAATTCATAAACTTGTGTCAATTGTTGTTTGATCGTCGAACGAAGCCCCTAAATGTGTAGTACTGGTTTTGAGCTTTCAAGCGCTTGTTTCGGAATTGAAATCCAGGTTCGGATGGTGTCGCGGTTGTTCATTGAACTTTGTGGGAATTTTCTGGTGTTGTGGGTGTTTTCCGGCAGCTCGCGTGGTGGTCCGGCGGGCTTCGGCAGGACGGCGCAGTGGTTCGGCCGAGCTTCAGGCGGTCGGGGCTCGTGGCGGTAGCAGGGGGGCATCTGCGGGCTTCTGAGGGCGTGCGGTGCAGGAGGCCGCGGCAGCCGGGCGGAGGTCGAGCGGCCAAGCGAGGGCCTCGCCGAGGGCGACAACGATCGAGCAGTGCAGTCGGCCGGGCACATGCGTCGACGGCGACTACTCCTCAGCGCAGCGGCGCGGCGGGCCGAGCTCACCGGTACGGGGCGGGGACCAGGGTCGCGGTGCGACCTCGGCGGAGAGAGACCCACAAAACTCGGGTCTCCGCGTGGGGGTATCAGGACCGGCCATTCTGGCCGGTCGGGTGACGGCGGGCCGCACGCGGCGCCTGGGCCACGGGCTCAGCGGGCCGACCAGTCCGGCCCAAGGGGTTCTCCCCTTCTATCTTCGGGCGCCCGTATCTTTAGCTACGAGCATCCGTTTTGCGTGCCGTCAGCGGCAGAGCAGACCTCACATCAAGGGGAACGTTTTGAGATGGTTTTGGGAATTTTTAATTCCCAAAACGAGGGGCCTCGGTGGCGCGACGCTTGCTTTAAGTGAATTGGAGTTTTTCCAGGGGTCTTGTTTTGGATGGCGCGAACGAGTCCGACATCCGTTTTGAGCGCCGTCAGTGGAATTGGAACCCTGGCACCGAGGTGGATCTTTCCAGGGTAGTTTCAGGCATTGAGAAAGAAGTTAAGGTGAGGGCCCCACGACCCATCTTTTGAGCTACGTGCAGCGTTTCACGACCTTTTCGTCGGACGTCTGTTCGGGGCATGCGAGCAATCGTTTTTGGGTGTTTTTCCGAGGGAATTGCATTGGCGCAGTCTACCCGCTTTAATTACACGTGCTGGTGCGGGCCCCGTGAGGGCCATTTCGGGAGTTGATGGTGATTTCCAGCTTTATCACTGGGTGTCCATTTTGGACAAGTGATTAGTCAAACTTGTGTAACTTTTCAAGAGGATCGCAATGGTACAATCCGTTTGTTGTATTTCAGGACCGGGATGCGGGTCCCACGAAGCGCCGCTCGTGTGAGGTGCGCTAAAATGCATCTTTTTCTCCAGATATCTATTGCTCTCAAGTGAGCAGTCCTTTTAACGTGTTTTCCCGGGGGGATCACAAAGGTGCGATGCACCTGACTGTTTTCAGGACCGAGGCTCAGGATCATGGGACGCCATTCAGGCATGAGGCGGTGTTGGCGACCTTTCCATCGGATACCTGTTTGAGGTGAGTAAGTAGTCTATCTCGCGTATTTTTCCATGAGGATTACAATAGTATGATCCGTTTGGTTGTGTGAAGCCTCTTGCATGATCTTATTAAATGGGGAAATGTGAAGGTGACCCTGTGGCGGTTCTTCTACCGCGTTTGTAGCGGACCCTTGGCGTGTGATCATGTTCACTCTTGGGGGAGTGAAGTAATTCTTGAAGGGATATAGTCGGTCTTTCCTGTGCTGATGAGGTGGCAAGTTGGAGTTGGTACATTACGCCTTCACATTGACATTGGGTACTGTGTGCACATTAGCCTTTGGGCTGGAACGCGGTATACTCTAGGAGTATATGGAAACGCTTGGAGGTACATGTGGATGTTGGTACCTGAGAATGTTTGTGTGATTGGTTGGGGTTAACTTGGGGCCACAAGTCGTGTGGCCCCCAGGAGCGTGACGTGTTCTACTTTGCATACTTTTGACCTCTCGCGGCGAAGAGGGTTGAGTTTCCCCTAGTCCTGTTCTCGCTTGTTGACAAGCAGGGTTGAGTTTTCCCCCTGTTTTTTTTCTCATTTGGCCAGCAGAGATGGTTTGGTTCCTCAGTTTCTTCGGCTGAGAGGGGTTTCAGTACTGTGCCCTTTCACCGGACTGCGACACCGTTTGCGAATACATGTGCTCATATAGCATGGGTGTTTTCCCACTTTCTGGGATGAGTTGTCTCGGTCCGCTTCGACTGTTACTCAGCAAATTGGAGCGAGATCGCCTTGTGAGGCCCGGGGAGATTCTCTCGTCACTACGTGTTCTATGGTAGAGTTCTTGTGGATTCGGTGTGACCATCACTTTACGCGGGCACCGATCCTCTACCCAGGAGGTTGTTTCCAGCAGGGCTAAGGTTGTTTCCATCAGGACTGAGGCTGTTTCCAGGAGGGCTGAGGTTGTTTCCAGCAAGGCTGAGGTTGTTTCCAGCAGGGCTGAAGTTGTTACCAACAGGGCTGAGGTTGATTTGAGCAGGGCTCTTCAGTTGTACCATCCAGCATGGATGGCCAGAGCAGTTCCGGGTTTACCTCCAACTGTGCTGGGCAATGGTCCCCGATGCCGGGATTACCTCCAGTGGGGCTGGGCAGTGGTCCCCGATGCTGGGCTTACCTCCAGCTGAGCTGGGGAGTGGTCCTCGATGTCGGGCTTACCACCAGCTATGCTGGGCAGGGTTCCCCGATGTTGGGTTACCTCTAGCTGTGCTGGGCAGTGGTCTTGTTGCTGACTTTAGCCGGGTCTCCCTCTAGTGAATTACTCTATTACAGAACTGGGCAGTGTGGCACCCGTCGACTCTTGCCGGGTCTCCCTATAGTGGGAACCCGTCGAATTCCAGGGACCTCCAACGGGGCTGGGCAGGGGGTCGCCTATCAAATTTGATACCTATCGACTGTGTGATGGTTATGAGGTGTGGTTTGACGTTCCCCCAGAACTCTCAAGTATGAGGGGCGCTTTCCCCACCGAGACACGTCCTTGTGATGTGACCTAAAGACGTGCGGGCGAGTTAGTGCCACCCAAAGCGGATAGTGTCGAGGTCCGGTGATTCAGCCCTTGACTTGTAGTTCGGGGCAGACATGTGGGATGCTGGGCATCGATGGTGTTACTTCTAGGACTGTTGGCGACTCACTTTTCTTGGGCTGAGCTATAGGATGAAGATCCCCTTACGATATTTTTTGGGCTTGTTGTTTGAGCATACAGATTTGTATATACCTTTTTCTAGTACCCAATTCTTGGGTTTGGATACTCTCCTTCCAGGAGATGTGAACACGTGCGGGGTATGCCACCTGCTTTCCGTGTCTAGCTTCTCATGGTTGGACGATTCTACTCTCCTGCTATAGGTAGCAAAGAATCGATGGGAAGTTCATATTCTCACCGTTTCCATCTCCTTATTTATGGACAAGTCTACCTTCCTTCCTCTTATTGGGTTAAGCTGGACTCTTTACTGTACTCTTTACTTCACTTTCAGTTGTACCTTTCTACTTTCCCTATTCGATCTACTGCTCACCTATTGGTACCTCCTTTGTTGCTCCCTCGAGCCTTCGGGGTATCCTACTGAGTATTTCTATACTCACCCCTTCTTGGGCTTTACCCACACTTGGTGTGCCCTTGCAGACGACGGATAGGTTGGACGTGACGTTAGAGGAGCTTAGGATCCGGAAGCTTGGACCGCGTGCAGTGGTCGTTGCCAGGTTCCAGGTGTGGGACCCTCCCAGCTGTTTACTGTTTTTTACCTGTTGCCGGGTTGTGGTACTTTTCTGGTTGGGCGCGTGTTTTTCCCCTTTTCCTTTTCAGTTACCTTCAGCTTGTACTTTTTAATTTTAGAGGTTGATGCACATTGTGGTTTATTTATAGTAGTTTCCCTTTGTTTTTCTTTTTTACTCTTCCCTTTTGCATTGAGTGTGCTGCATGTGTGTGTGTACAGGTACTTAGGCAAAGTCCTCCCCGAGTTGTTATGACTTCGACGCTGGTTGCCAGCCCCTGGCCTATGGAGGCCTGCTTGGGGTAGTTGCGGCTCGAGCCCGGGTAGGGTCGGGTCGTGACAGAGTGGTATCAGAGGTGGTTCGTTCCTTGGGACACTATTCAGACATCCCTAAAATACAATGAATTGGTTGGGATATAGGGAAACATTGTTAATGTGTCTCGAGAGCGGCTCTCGGGCCAGGGAGTCCAGTGATGGTGTGGCGGCTGACGTATCCATTCACCAGGACCTTGATAACCTGCTTGTAGACTCGGCATGCTGAGACACTCGTTGTAGGGAAAATTGGTTTGTGCATAACATAAGATTGAGCCTTTGACTATCCTTCTTGAGTCATCTCCTCATTGTTGTTATTGGTATATACATATATGCTCATATGACCGCGACACTCCTTGATAATATTCAGGATGTCTCCGCGAAGAAACCCAACCAGGATACCAGCTTTGGTTCGTGATGACGACCCTGTGAGTTACGAGGCCTCAGTCCAGGACCCATCATGCGAGCCCCTTTCTCCGGGTGGGCCGGTAGCAGCACCCCCACCTGTTGAGTAGCAGACAGTTTCATTAGAGCAGGCTGGGCTTGAGCGCAAGCTGAGCGTGCTCCGCGAGTTCCAGCGGTAGAGACCGTTGAGGTTTAGTGGTGAGCCATACCCTCAGGCAGTAGAGGTTTGGCTAGAGATAGTGGTTTGCCTTTTAAGGATTGTACATACGCTGACAGATCAGAGAGTGGCTTTGGCAGCCAACCTTTTTCGTGGAGCATCTTGGCGTTGGTGGAGTCTGGTGACTTAGTTTCTTGATGATTCGTCGCTTTCGTGGGGAGACTTTCAGTTGTTGTTCCATGAGGAGTTTTTCCCCTCCTGTTTGCGCTCCGTTCGGATTCAGGATCTCCTGTAGTTTCAGCAGGGAGGGATGACGGTGGCCGAGTACGCGGCTAGTTTCGCAGACCATGCACGCTTTTACCCGGACTTGGTCCATGAAGACAACATCTAAGCACGGAAGTTTGAGTAGGGTCTCCGCTAAGAGATTCGTGATGTCATAGTACCCTTGATCATTTCCACATATGTTGAGGTGCTAGAGCAGGAGCTGGTAATAGAGGGCTTCCTGTCATGTTCTAGAGTTGGTGGTGGCAGCAGACACGTCAAAGCTGAGACGTCTGTCGTAGCTAGCGGGCGTCGGAAAGCAGGACCTTGACGCAGGTGGCTTTTTGAAAACCAGACTCAGGGGCGTGGTCGTACACCACAGTGGTGCCGGAGGGCACCGGTGCAGCCCGAAGAGAGTCGGTGCTATGCTTACGATGGGTGAGGTCACCTGGCACGGAACTGCCCGACCAGGCATGTGGAGAGCTTCGGGCAGGCAGCAGGTGTGCCACCATGACAGAGGTAGCGCTGTGATCGGAGTAGTACCAAGAGAGGTGGTGCTAGCAGAGGATCAGGAGGAGCTGGTAGTGGGGGACGGCTTTACGAGGTCTTCCCATCACCACTAGGTGGTCCACGTCAGGCTCCGAGAGCTAACAGTTGGGACCACGGACAACCGTGATCTTTAGATGTCTACGATCCTGTAGAGCATGAGGTGATAAGAGGTATGCTCAACAGCTCTTCTACTTTTTTCAGTAGAATTGATTGACCCTGTGTGTGGAATGCTTTCCTCCTTTATCCTTGCTTGAGGTGTTACTAGGGTGGTGTGGGGCATCAGTGTAACCATGTGTTGGTATGATAAAAGGCATGTGACCTTTTCCTTTAGTCGATGGTGTTGACTCCTTCGCTTTCGAGCGTGTAAGAGGGTCTTGGTTGCAAGACATCGACTCTGAAATCTTGTGTGACCAGATATCCCTGGGTGTTTCACCATATGGATATTTTAAATGAGGGAATCACCGGGCCTTGTTCCAGGCGCGGGCGATGATTCCAGTCGTGGCGTGCGATGTAGAGGTTCGATCGGGGAGGTGAGCTACCCCCGAGAGCCTTCGGGCCGTTTGATACCATGTAAAGGGATGGCGAGGTTCCCTACTGACTTTCCCTAACCCCAAGGTCTGGGGTGGGTGCACGACGTCTCCCACATGGTTTACCTAAAAATATGTGTGTGTGCTCCTATGCACGTCATCGGAAATGGCCGACCTCACGTAAACAGATCGAATCCTTTGGTCTGTGTGTGGTGACGCGGGACTGTGCATAAGTTCTTCCGGGTACGGAAGAGCCAGGTGCGGGCTTAATACCCTGAGTTTCCCTGGTTTAGCTTTTCAGGGATGAAAAGATTGAAGGAGGGGATGATGTAAGAACCCAGTTTTTGGCTGTAAAAGACTTTGGAATATTCTTGATATTAATCTAGAGCAGCGCCTTCATACGGTGTGCGATTCCGAGCCCCGATGTGGCCGAAATTAAATTTTCAGTGCGTTCACACTGGAAACACCAAATAAATGGGATAACTCCTAAACAGTTCTTCTAATGAGAGATCCAAGTGTACGTATGGGTTTGCAATGGGGTGTTTACCCTAATAACGACATAAAACATGTCGGCGCGGGATGTTTTGACCCCTCGCTCGCTTTCGGAACATTAAACGGATAAATTAATTAGTTAATTTATTCGTTTAATGGTGAAACTCAAGTATCTCTTAAACGGTGGCTCAGGTTGGAAAAACGAGTGCACCGTTGATTTTGAAACGTTCCGTTTACCCTAGAAGGGGTGTAAGTTTTGCGGGCGCGACCGTCTGTGAAAAATGGTCCCAGGGGCGTTTTCGTAATTTGGCGGCCATAGGCATTGAGCTTAATAACTTTTGAACGAGGTCTCAGATCAAAATTATGAGACTTCTGTTGTGCTCAGGAGGTGGTGTTTGCCCTAGGGGAAGCTTAATCTTGTTCGCGCCAGAGGTTTCAGATGAGGGTTAATTTGGGAGGTTAAATTAATTAAATTTTTTAATTAATTTTCTTATTTAATCCTAAACCACCCCCACTCCACCCCATTTCCCAATTCCCTGGAGGAAGGAAGACACCAAGGCAGCTCAAGCTCCTCCTACCATCTTCATCCTCTCCAAGGCGTGGCGGCCGGTGGATCATCGCGACGCTTCGGGTGAAGCCCCGCGAGGTAGGATCGTGCGTTTCGTTTTTAATGTACCGCACCTCCTTTGAATTCATAAACATGTGTCAATTGTTGTTTGATCGTATAACAAAGACCCTAAATGTGTAGTACTGGTTTTGAGCTTTCAAGCGCTTGTTTCGGAATTGAAATCCGGGTTCGGATGGTGTCGCGGTTGTTCGTCGAACTTTGCAGGAATTTTCCGGTGTTGTGAGTGTTTTCCGGCAGCTCGCGCGGTGGTCCGGCGGGCCCCGCGAGGGCCATTTAGGGAGTTGATGGTGATTTCCAGATTTATCAGCGGGTGTCTGTTTTGGACAAGTGATTAGTCGAACTTTTGTAGTTTTTCGAGAGGATCGCAACTTTATGATCCGTTCATTGTGTTTCGGGACCGGGATGCAGGTTCCACGAAGCGCCGCTCGTGTGCGGTGCGCCGGAATGCATATTTTTCTCCGGATATCTGTTTCGATCAAGTGAGAAGTCCTTTTGACGTGTTTTCCCAGGGGCATCACAATGGTGAGATGCGCCCGACTGTTTTTGGGGCCGTGGCTCGGGATCACGGGACGTCGTTCGAGCGTGAGACAGTGTTGGAGACCTTTCTGTCGGATACCCGTTTGAGGCGAGTAAGTAGTCTATCTCGCGTGTTTTTTCGTGAGGATTACAACAGCACAATCTGTTTGGTTGTGTGGAGCCTCTTGCACGATCTTATTAAATGGGGAAATGTGAAGGTGCCCTGGTGGCGGTTCTTCTACTGCGTTTGTAGTGGACCCTTGGCGTGTGATCGCGTTCACTCTTGGGGGAGTGAAGTAATGATTGAAGGGATGTAGTCGGTCGTGCCTGGGCCGATGAGGTGGAAAGTTGGAGTTTTTACATTACACCTTCTCGTTGACGTTGGGTTCTATGTGCACATTTGCCTTTGGGCTGGAACGCAGTATACTCTGGTAGTATATGGAAACGCTTGGAGGTATAAGTAGATGTTGGTACCTGAGAATGTTTGTGCGCTTGGTCAGGGTTAACTTGGGGCCACACGTCGTGTGGGCCCCAGAAGCATGACGTGTTCTGATTTGCGTACTTTTTACCTCTCGCGACGTAGAGGGTTGAGTTTCCCCTAGTCCTGTTCTCGCTTGTTAACCAGCAGGGTTGAGTTTTCCCCTTGGTTTTGTTCTCATTTGGCCGGCAAAGATGGTTTGGTTCCTTTGTTTCTTCGGCTGAGAGGGGTTTCAGTACCATGCCCTTTCACCAGACTGCGGAACTATTTGCGACTATGCGTGCTCGTACAGCGTGGGTGTTTTCCCACTTTTTGGGACGAGTTGTCATGGTCCGCTTCGACAGTGACTCAAAGGATTAGAGGGGGATCGCCTTGTGAGGCCTGAGGAGATTCTCCCATCACTCCGTGTTCCCTAGTAGAGTTCTTGTGGATTTGATGTGAACAACACTTTACAACGGCACCGATCCTCTACCCAGGAGGTTGTTTCCAGCAGGGATGAGGTTGTTTCCAGTAGAGCTGAGGTTGTTTCCAACATGGATGAGGTTGTTTCCAGTAGGGTTGAGGTTGTTTCCAGCAGGGCTGAGGTTGTTACCAACAGGTCTGAGGTTGTTTCAAGTAGGGATCGCCAGTTGTACCATCTAGCAGGGATGGCCAGAGTAGTTCTGGGTTTACCTCCAGATTGTCTAGGCAGTGGTCCCCGATGCCGGGCTTACCTCCAGCGGGGCTGGGCAGTGGTCCCCGATGCCAGGATTACCTCCAGCTGGGCTGGGCAGTGGTCCCCAATGCCGGACTTACCTCCAGCTGGGCTGGGCAGTGGTCCCCGATGCCGGGTTACTTCCAGATGGGTTGGGCAGTGGTCCCATCGCCGACTTTAGCCAGGTCTCCCTCCAGTGGATTACTATATTACGGGACTGGGCAGTGTGGCACCCATCGACTCTTGTCGGGTCTCCCTATAGTGGGAACCCGTTGACTTCTAGGGACCCTCTAGCGGGGCTGGGCAGGGGGTTGCCTATCGACTTTGAGACCTCTCGACTGTGTGACAGTGATGAGGTGTGGTTTGACATTCCCCCAGAACTCTCAAGTACGAGGGGCACTTTCCCCACCGAGATGCGTACTTGTGACGTGACCTAAAACTGTGCGGGCGAGTCAGTGCTGCCCAAAGCGGATAGTGTCGAGGTGCGGTGATTGAGCCCTTGACTTGTAGTTTGGGGCAGACGTGCGGGATGCTGGGAATCGATGGTGTTACTTCTGGGACTGTTGGAGACTCACTTTTCTTGGGCTGAGCTACGGGATGGAGATCCCCTTACGATCTTGTTTGGTCTTCTTGTTTGAGCATACAGATTTGTATATTCCTTTTTCTAGTACCCACTTCTTGGTTTTGGATACTCTCCTTCCAAGAGAGGCGAAGATGTGCGGGGTATGCCACATGATTTCCATGTCTAGCTTCTCATGGTTTGATGAGTCTACTCTCCTACTATAGGTAGAGAAGACTCAACGGGAAGTTCATCTTCTCACCTTTTCCATCTCCTTGTGTCTAGACGAGTCTACCTTCCTTTCTCTTGTTGGGTTGATCTGGACTCTTTATTGTACTCTTTACTTCAATTTCAGTTGTACCTTTCTACTTTCCCTATTCGATATATTGATCACCCATCGGTACCTCTTTTGTTGCTCCCTCGAGCCTTCGGGGTATCCTACTGAGTATTTTTATACTCACCCCTGCTTGGGATTTTCCCGCACTTGGTGTGCCCTTGCAGATGACGGACATGTTGGACGTGATGTCAGAGGAGCTTAGGAGCTGGGAGCTTGGACCGCGTGCGGTGGTCGTTGTCGGGTTCCAGGTGTGGGACCCTCCCAACTGTTTACTGTTGTTTACCTATTGCCGGGTTGTGGCACTTTTCTGGTTGGGCGTGTGTTTTTCCCCTTTTCTTTTTCAGTTACCTTCAGCTTGTACTTTGTACTTTTAGAGGTCGATGCACATTGTGGTTTATTTATAGAAGTTGACCTTTATTTTTATTTTTAATCTGCACTTTTTCATTGAGTGTGCTGCATGTGTATGTGTACAGGTACTTAGGCAAAGGCCTCCCCGAGTTGTTGTGCCTTCGGCGCTGGTTTCCAGCCCCTGGCCTTTGGAGGCGGGCTTGGGGTAGTTGCGGCCCGAGCCCGGGTAGGGTTGGGTCGTGACAGATGAAAATAATAGAAAAAAATCTTTTATTTATGATAAATGTTACCCAAATATTTTAATAATCCTTGAAGGAATTTATTATGGATCTCCTAGCCCTCCAAAATCTCTTCCTAAAAGAAAACCTATCATAAATGATGATGATGGTGAGGAAAAAAAAGAATCTGATAATGGTGAATATGCCAGTGGAAGAGGAAGTGAAAAGGAAGGTGAAGAACATGATAATAAATAATTTGAAGAAAATGAGAATGAGGAAGCTGAAGTAGAAGAGGAATAAGAAGAGTCTGGTGAAGAGGAAGAAAGTGATGCAGATGAATAAGAAGAAGAAATAGAAGAAAGTCATAAAAATTATTGTGAAACCAGTGATGAAGATTATCCTAGTGATAGAGATCAATCTACTATTGTAGAAACTATAGATATTACTGAAAATTTTTTAGTGGAAAAGGAACCAGTTTTGGAACCTCAAAAGTCTCATGTGTTATATTTAGTTGAATAATAATATCTAGTTTCTCAAGTGAAAGAAAATGTTTCTGTTAGAAATAAATCATCCATTGAGGGGGAGTTATGCATGCCTATCATAGGGCATGGAAAAAGAATTTATATATATTCCCTAGCATAGTATACTGATTAACCCTAGGAAGTCTCTCGAAGCATATTGCATAAAAAACAACTTGTTGCTTTTAAACAAGGGTAAAAATGTTGTGCTTTTAGAATATATTGATAAGAAAATTGTTGAATGAAAATTCAAAATTCAAAGGACTAAAATCTATGATATTAAATGGGTGATTAGGTTGGGTTTGGTTTCCCAATTTTAATTATATCCTTGATTAATTTAATTCAAAAATCATCTTCTTAGTTGATTAAAATGATTTTCCACAATTGTTTCCTCTCACTTTCTTGGTGAAATTATGATGGTGAGAGAAAACCTTACCAAGATCTTAGTTTGGTCAACTCTCATTCCATGTGCAAAAGAGTAGTATTTAATATACTCAATTGACTTGGGAAATTCCCAATTGGGTCTAATTTATCCCAAAAAGTCAATAACATTCACTACCCCTTTTACACATACTGACGATTGTCAAGTACTTCACCACTAATCTCTGGTCTCTTCCATCGTATATAAACTAGAAATCAGTGGAGGGAGATAAATATTATTTTACCTAGGAAAAAATAAATAACGAAATTAAAATTCATAAACAATCACATTTGATAATAAAATACTCTATATGAAATTGAAAACAACTTTGAAGAAGAAAGAACTTTCATTCAATTGCATCCAAGAATTCAAGCATTACAAAATAAAAAACAAAACATTCCCCAATCACTCAAAATGTTTACCCCACCATGGTAAGGGTATTAGAGATGAATTGAGAAGAAGAAGGAATTACAAATCTATTTAAAATAAAATGAAATAAAAGAGAGAAAGCCGAACAGTTCTCCTCCTTGGTGTCCTCGACGAAATGGGATGGAATGAGATACTTTGAGAGGGAGGAGCTCCCCTACTTCTATATTTAGAATTTTCCCTAGAACATTTATGCATTTTAGCCCCATTAAATTACATCTTCACGTGTTCCACTATTCTTCAATGTTGTTCATAATTATATTTTTTCCATTTTCCCTCAAATTATTAGTGTATTTGGATGAGTATTCCAATAGTTATGCCCGTTTTACTCTCACAATTTATTCTGTCCATTCAGACTCTCCAAATCACAAACCTACAGATTAGAATGCTTTAATGACTATTAAAACGGCCAATTCATGCAGCCTCGCCTTCATCAAAGATGTTTCAAAACGTCTTGGGAGTCTATCTGCCGAATTTACTAGACATTGGGCCCACCATGAACGAGTTATGGACCCCATACCAAAACTCAGAAGATCTGTAAACATTTTTCAATGTCCAACGTGTGAGCTTCTTTTGAGCTTTCATATGGTCGATTCCGCTTTTGGTAAAGAAGGATGAAATGAATCCCTAGATTTTTAGAATCTAGAAAAGAAATATTTTTTCAATTTGAATTATTTTAGAAATTTTTATATCCAAAATACAGAAATAATTTAAAATAGTTAAAAATTTGAAATGAGCCATTTTTACTATTAAGCTCAAAATATCACCAATATCATAAAATGAAGCAATTTATCAAAAAGTAACACTTTTATGAGATTTAAAACAATGATATTCAAAGTAAATTAATTTAAAATATTTTATCTATCAATTACCCTACACTTTGCACTTGGAATTCAGGAAAAGTAAACTTCAAAATCAAATCAAATAAAATCCAAAATACATACCCATGAGATCTACCAAACCCATAACAATAAACAAGAGGATATAATGCCTCATCAAAAACAATTTTTTCAAGTAATACATTTTGGATTATTTAATATATTTCCACTTAATTTCTTATCCCGTGCATACAAAACACCTACCTCACATGAATTTTCTCTCATGTCATAATTTTAAATGTTCAAAAAGGATTTTATCTTCCAAACTCATGCAAGAGTCACCATAGGCTTGATAAATTACTACATCTACACCCAATGTGAGTCAAGGAAATGTGTTTCTCATGTGTAATTTTCAGGGTTGTTTCATGGCTTTCAGTTGGTAGGATTTATATGTTAAACATTCTGAGGCTGAAAAAGGAGGGATTGACTCTTTTTGAAGAAAAATTGCATGATTATAATTTTCACTAAATAATGGTCTCCTTCTCTTCCCCATTGTAGAAAATTGGAGTCATCATCATGATACATCAAGTAATTTTTATGCAATTTAGCATTTTATGAGTAAAAATTTCTTCTTAAACATAGTTTTTCATGAAATCTCTAGATAGGCATAACTTTCTTTTTACATTGGAAGCTCCAGAGTGGCACAACTTATTTTATCATGAAATCTCTAGAAAAGGAACAAATTTTAACAAAATGAAATATTTAGTTGAAATATAATCTCTTTAACATTTTATATTTCACCCAAAGTATCATTAAATGAGGTAGTACACCACATGACATCTTCCCCCACACTTAAGTTCAACTAGATCATGGAATTTCATTTCAAGAGTAGGTTAGAGGGGGAAAATTGGTTTGTAATGTGGATAACCTAACAGGTTGTTCATGGATTCTAAGGGATACAAATATTAATGTATAAGGTAGGCCATAATAAAAAAAATTATTTTGAAAAGGGGGATTAAATCAAAATAAATGCCTCAATAATTTAAAACACAAGTACCTCAAACCCTCAAGTTTTGAAAGGAATAAATCTAATTCTAGTTAATGGAAGCATGTTTTGGTTCTCTTGAGAAATGAGGTAAATTTAAATAATATGAAAAAATGGTAAATAAACCTCATTGTAAAGTGATTTCAAAAATAAATACATTTATATGTAGCATGATATTAAAAAATTAGAATACTTTTCTTGAAATTCCATAAGATTTGAACTTGAAATAAAGTCATTTCAGCATTAATTTAAGCTCAGTTTCATGGAATGGATTTCTTCACTCATTTAAATGAGTTTAAAAAATAGAAATGATAATCATTTCAGCTCAAATTTTTTGACAACGCACTAAATTTTAAAAACTAATCACACAAATATCTGAAAAACAAACAATTTTTTTTAAAAAAGTAAACCAAACATCAAATGAATATCCTAAAATAAAAAGGTTCCCTACCCTACACATAAATGATGTTGTGTCCTCAATGAATTAAAATGGATTTAACATGCAATAAGATTTTTTATTGATTCATAAAAAACAAGTAAGTATAAAGGAGAAGTACAACCTGACTTATTTGCAGTGCAACATTGAGTTAAGATTCTAAGTGTTGTTCTATGAAAACCATCAAATTAAAGAACACAAGAAAACATAAGATATTTATTAAAAGAAAAAAAATTAGAAATATGATGAGAATAAAAAGATAGAACTTAGTTTAATCCTTCAAGTAGTCCCTGGGTTTTGACTACAACCAGATGGGTAGTTCTAATTGGTTATCCCTAATATGATAGTGGGTGATGTTTCTTGATCATAAACCAAAAAAAATTCTTCTTTCTAGCAAGAACTTGTTCCTTTTTGTTGAGGAATCCATAGATATAGTATACCAAGTCTACCCCATTGTAATGTGATACAACATGCATGGTCATGTTTGGAAAATGAATGAGTCCTCCTCTTTATTGGTTTCCACTTTCACAACATCTTCTTTATTATTCAGTGGTTGTTAATGGTATGCTACATCAATGAAAAAATAAAAGGGAAAGTCGGAGTGTAATTCTACTTCAACACAATGAAAGTATAAAGTGTCAATATAAAATACCTCCCTTTCTATATATGCAACTTTTCCTCATTTTCCTCTGGCAGAGCCAATTTGATCTCCTCTTGAACACCCTTTAATAAATGTTCAACAATTACTAGGAGCTCTAGAGGTTCCACTTCATATGAATCTTCTTTTTCATCACCTTTATCCAAGGAAATAAAATTGCTGTCTGAATCTAAAAAATTAAAACAAGGGGAGGTAATACCCAATTTATTTTCAACAAAATAAAATGATAATGAGTTTATGAAAATATTATCTCCCTGAGTTTGTTCAACTTCAATTTAATCTTTGGTGGGAGGTTCCAATTGTATTTGAATTTAATTAGATAGAGGTAGGCCATTAGAATCCTCCATTTTATCTTCAAATTCCACCACTTGGGTGGTTTCTTCCCTCAATGGTGCTAGATCTTCTACATTATGAGGAATAGTTGGAACAAATAGTTCCTCACACTCATTCCAGAAGTTATCAAGATCTTTTTGATCTTCCATATGTATTTCAGTAGGAAAAAAATATTCATAAATCTCCCCCAACATTTTCTAATCTATGATCAATGGATCTTCTTTTAATTTCATTAAGGCCTCCATGAGTTCTTCAATTTGAAAGATTTCCAGGTCTACTTATTCCACTAATTATTCTGGTTCTGGTTCTTGTTCTATATCTATTTGTTGATCTTGGGATGTGTGTACATATTCTGCTATCCACTCTATTGTGCTATCTATGTGTTGCACTATTTTACTAATTCTTTCAAGTTGTGATTCAATATTCTAGTGAACTTCTTCTTCTTGGTGTTTCACCTATGAAATCTAATTATGTACCTCATATATTTCTTGATATAATTATAGACAATACTCATGGAGATCAATTAATTCTCTGGACAGACCCTCCAACACTAGGTATTCAAGGTTCCCTTTAAGGTTTTGAATGAGATCCTTGAATTCATCCTCCTTGATGTTTTGGATTTGAGCTCCCCAAATCTTCTTAGCCAAGAAAGAAATACAATACTCTATAGACCAAGGTGAGTTATAAATTTTTTCTTGCACTTGTGTGTATGTGTTCAATGAATTAAAGAAATAATCATTTGAAAACAACATGGAAAATGTTTGTTTGTTTGTTTGTTTGTTTTCTAATTTGAAAGGATTCAAATATTTACAATTAGATTGTGGCTCTGCCTTCCTGTCAATGGCGCCATGTTTGACGCACGCCTATAGTAGGGTGTGGAAAAAAAACTTATATATTCCCTAGTGTAGTCTATTGATTAACCCTAGGAAGTCTCCCAAATATGAGTGCACACAAAACAATTTTTCACCTTTAGACGAGGGTAAAAATGGTGTTTTTTAGAATAAATTGACAAGAAAATGATTTAATGGAAATTCAAAATTCAAAGGACTAAAAATTGTGATATTAAATGGGTGATTAGGTCAGGGTTGGTTTCCTAATTGTAATTCTATCCTTGATCAATTTAATTAAAACCTATTATTCTTAGTTGATTAATGTGAGTTTCCACAATCGTTTCCTCTCACTTTCTTAGTGAAATTATGATGGTAAAAGAAAACCTTACCAATATCTTATTTTGGTCAATTGTCCTTCCATGTGAAAAAGAGTTCTATTTAATATACTCAATTGAATTGGGAAATTACCTATCAGGTCTTGTTTATCTTAAATAATCAAGAACATTTACAACCCCATTTAGACGTACTGATGATCGTCGAGTAGTTCACCACTAATCCCTGGTATATTCCATAGTATATAAACCAAAAATCAGTAGAGAGAGATAATGAATATTTTACCAAGGAAAAAATCAATAATGGAATTAAAATTCAATAATGACCACACTTGATAATAAAATCTACTATATGAAATTGAAAACAACTTTGAAGAAGAAAGAAATTTCATTCAATTACATCCAAGAACTCAAGAATTACAAAATAGAAAACCAAACCTTCCCCAATCACTCAAAATGTTTACCCCAACACGGTAAGCGTAATCGATATGAATGGGGAAGAAGAAGGCATTACAAATATATTTAATAGAAAAATAAATAAAATAGAGATATCCGAAAAGTTCTCCTCCTTGGTGTCCTCGAGGGAATGGGATTGAATAAGATTCTTTGAGGGGGAGGTGCTTCCCTCCTTTTATAGTCAGAATATGTCCCTCAAAATATTAGGTGTTTTCCCCATTAAATAACATCTTCATGAATTAAACACTTCTTTAATATTTTTTATAATTATATTTTCTATTTTCCCTCAAAATCTCTGCATATTTAGACAATTATTCTGAGCATTATGCCCATTTTACTCTCACAATTTATTCTATGCAGTCATACTCTCCAAATCGCAATCCTCCAGATTATATTGCTTCAATGACCATTAAAAGGAAAATTCATGTGGCCTCGCCTTCATGAAGGATGTTACAAAACGTCTTGGGCATCTATCTGCCGAATTTCATAGACATTGGGCCCAACATGAATGATTTATGGACCCCATACCAAAACTCGACAGACATGTAAACAGTTTTCAAGGTCAAACTTGTGAGCTTATTTTGGGATTTCATATGGTCAATTACATTTTTGATCAAGAAGGATTAAATGAATCCCTGGATGTGTAGAATCTTAAAAAAAATAATTTTTCTATTTTAATTAGTTTAGAAAATGTTATTTCCAAAATACAAGTATAATTTAAAACAGTTAAAAATATTAAATGGTCCATTTTTACTATTAAGCTCAAAATATCACCAATATCAGAAATGAGGAAATTTATCATAAATTAACACTTTGGTGGGATTTAAAACAATTATATTCAATGTAAATTAATTCAAAATATTTTCTCTATTAGGGAGAAATAGTCTAGAATTGTCAGAGTTGGCACTTTTACTCTTTATGATTGGACTGTAGTAGCTAAATTGGAAAAATAACCTGGATATGTAACTATGGGGTTAGAATATCCAGATTTATATGATGAGGCATCTGATCCTTAGGGATTACTAGTTGAATATTTGGATAATTCTTAGATAATTATTATTGAAGTAGATCTGGTAGTAGCTCCTACTCCTGCTCATTTGGCTACACCTGTACATACTGACTATGTATGTCAGAATGATCTCAATGTTTTTAAAGAAGAGTTGTGCTCAATTTTTAGATAAATAATTCCACCTCAACTAGCACTGACATAAATTCTTAGTGAAACTGATGTTTCCATACTTTCAGAGAGAGTTATATCCTCGATTAAACCACAAATAGTTTCTAAGCTTCAAGAAGTAATAATGGATAATACGAGAGTAAGTGATGAACTGGATGCTATCCTTCCTATTGTTAAAGTCATGTCATATTAGTATAAAATATCTTTGTAAAAAGGTTCAAAAAATATTAAAGATACATATTTTGAGGATGATACTTCTCCTCCTCCTCCTCCTCCAAATATTGATTTCAAAACTTTAAAATCAGTTATTAGGGATGCATTCCAAGGTGAATCAACCCATGCTACTCCTTATCAGACTCTTGACACTGATATGATCATAATAGTGATAAGGGAAGAGATTCAGTCTATGATGGGTAGTTCAGATCAGGTGATCTTAAGAAGTATTAAATATAACAATAACCATATGCATGATATGTTAAGGATTTACATGAAAGGGGATACTACTACTCAAGAAGAGATCACCAAGAAAGTAGATTTATACTTTAAAAGGATCTATACCAAACATCAGTTGGATAGTTGTAGATGATGGAAAGCGCTCAAGGGATGAAGAAGGTTTACAAACAACAAAGAGAAGTCATATTCGGATTTGGGGATCCTGTCCGAGGGGCCCAGAGGGGTCACATGAAAAAAATTCATAGCTGCACGAAAAAATTATGTCCAGTGCGGAATGTTCCGAGATTCATGAAAGGGCTTTGGCGTGGGTGCGAAAGATTTCATGCCCTGCCCCGCATGGTCGACATTTCGTGTCGCCGCCTACATCACATTATTTTTCATGTCGACCTAGTTTCCGTACCCCCAAGTACCAATAAATAGAGGGTGACCCCCTTCCACTTTAGTGCTGAAGAATCCAAACCAGCTCTCGTGTGCGAAATTCACCTTTCGTACGTGCAAAGATGGCTTTCAGGTACGGTTCTTTTCACACCAATTCTCCTTGGGGTCTTCCTTCATGTGAGATCCCCTTAGTTTAAGACTAAATTCCAATGCCTTCAGGGTCTTCCCCTTGCGCAAAATCCATTCCAATTGCGTTCAATCCCATTCAATTGTGCGCACCCTAGTCATTCCATGCAGCCTCTCCCAATTTCATGCAATTGGTCTTCCTTGCGTGCAATCCTTTCAGTTGCACACAAACCCTCAGATCCCTTTGTGTGCTAATCCTCATTGATTTCATTCCAGCCCAGTGATTTTCACACAAGACCTCTTATTTCACGTGCAAACCTCAAAGGTTGCGCGCAATTCCCTAGGACCCCTCAAATCAGTGCTCCCCAGGCATACCTTTGCGCAAGTGTCCGACGCCATTCATGGATGTCTCTTACACCCCAGACATCCACATCATGCATCGTTTTCCTATATAACCTTCTAGGCTCGTATGAAGTAACTTCAAAGTCCCTTGGATGATTCTTCTTGTTGCATTTCTTCACCTTATGCTTCTTTTCATAGTCACGATAATGGCTATTTATTCTTCACATAGCCATGCTAACGTGGACCCCTCGATGGTTTTACCAAACACACCCCATCGCTACGGTGTTTCCAATACCTTCCCTCCCACAAGGAGCAGATGGTACTGATTATGTAAGCCCTAGGGGTGTTGAGAAAACCCACCTCATCCGAGCTGCAGGACGTTAAACTGCCGAGCACCATCATCCTTAGCACATGACGTTAAACTGCGGCCTGACCCCATGCCTCGCACATAGGCCCCCCCGCCTTTGACATTCTCCACACCCACTCGTCTCCACGGGGATGGGATCACCCCTCACAGGGTACGATATCCTCCTTATTGGAGTGGCGTGTTTCTGCGGGAAATGGCAGCCACCTTGGTGTAAGCCCCTATCATTCCTTCCATGAGGCAGCATTCCTCATCCTCTATTCATCTTTGGTACCTAGGGCTAGTAGAGAGCGTGATAGGGAATGGGGCTCCTCCTTTCTTCGGTCCCAAATCCCTCTCCTACTGTGCTTTGTCACCTCCGGCCTCCAACCTGGAGTAAGACTCGACTTCTTGGGCTGATAACCACGCATAAGCCCGTGTTTCCTCTTTGATACACCTCAGAGTGTAAGCCCCACTCCATTTCCCACGGACGCACCTTTCGTGATGTGATTGTTAGGTCTCTACTATCTCTTATTTCTCACGCCGAGCATGACTCACGTGATCTTAGAGCAAGCACCGACCATGAAAAACACCTTGGTCCACCTCAGAGTGTAAGCCCCAATCCATCCCGAACTACGGGGACTTTGATCCATGTCAAGGCATGGTACACATGAAGCCTCCATGAGGTTCAAGACCCAAACACCTTGGGCCGCCTCAGAGTGTAAGCCCCAATCCATCCCGAACTATGAGGACTTTGATCCATGTCAAGGCGTGGTACGTAGGAAGCCTCCACAAGGTTCAAGCCCTAAACACCTTAGGCCACCTCAGTGTGTAAGCCCCAATCCATCCCAAACTATGGGGACTTTGATCCATGTCAAGGCATTGTATGTAGGAAACCTCCATGAGGTTCAATCCCCAAACACCTTGGACCACCTCAGAGTGTAAGTCCCAACCCATCCCGAACTACGTGGACTTTGATCCATGTCATGGCATGGTATGTAGGAAGCCTACACGAGGTTCAAGCCCACCACCTAATCATTTCGACCATCTTCACGTCGGTTCACCAACACCTTGGGAAACATTAGAGTGTAAGCTCTAATCCATCTGAACTATGAGGACTTTGATCCATGTCAAGGCATGGTACGTAGGAAGCCTCAATAAGGTTCAAGCCCCATACACCTTGGGCAGCCTCAAAGTGTAAGCCCCAACCCATTACCAAACTATGAGGACTTTGATCCATGTCAAGGCATGGTACATAGAAAGCCTCCACGAGGTTCAAGCACAAAACACCTTGGGCCGCCTCAGAGCATAATCCCCAAATGCCCCTGTCTCACATGACGTTATACTATATTTTCTATCCAGAACTATGGGGACTTTGATCCGTGTCAAGGCATGGTACATAGGAAGCCTCCATGAGGTTCAATCCCACCATCCATCAGGACCCCAGGTCCATCTTCACATTGGTTTACCAACCCCATGGTCTGCCTCAGAGCGTAAGCCCCAAATGCCACCTGAACTACGTGGACTTTGATTACCTGCCACGGGGATACGTAGGAAGCCTCTATGAGGTTCGATCCCATCACTCATGACTCATCCTGATATCTCCATCGAGACCTTGTGTCTTGCGAAGTTCATTCCCTAACCTGGAGGTTCCACTTCCTCTAGGTCCCATTCATGAATCCATTCTCATGGGTCGCCTCCTCAGGTGTCCCATCGTTTCAACGAACTATACAGACTTTGATTCCCCTCCACGAGGATACGTAGGAAGTCTCTTCGAGGCACAAGACCAAAGCCATAGTCCATCCTTATTATTACCCAGGACGCCACATCCCAGTGGGATCATGCCACCCTATTCCCCATTCCCACTGACAACATTCGGGAAGCCACCCATGTGTTGGCCCTAGTATCGGTGTTCCCTCCAGTGGGTTCTTCCATATGATCCACTCTAATTAGTGTTCTGATCAGTCTTATCCATCTCCACTGAATGTTAAACTCATGGCATGCCCTATGTTAAACATGGGAAGCTGAGAAAAACCTAAATTACATGCCAATGGAATATGATTCCCCACATTCGATGTGGGATGCCTCGGGCTTCCGCGCCCTCAAGAATCCCTATAATAAGGGACAGAAGACAGACATGTTAATCCCCCAGCATCAAGACACGCCAGTGGTGCCCAAACTGACTACTCCCCTAACCTAAGGTTCCTGTCTTGATCGGACCCCTTGGAACGTCCTGACAGAAGAAGTGTAATTAACTGGTGTCCATGAAGATAGGGCACCAAGAAGAGTTTCACGAACAACATCTTAAGTCCATGAGGGAGACCCATACTAGGTGATGAGCTCCTAGGAGGAATACACAGAGGGAAGAACCGATATCCCATCATTCCATTTAGATCAAGGATCAGACATACCTGAATAAGGAATGGATGCCACCCACCTTTGGAAAGTTGGAATGCAGGGTAACATCTACGCGTCCTCTACGTGATAGATTCACGTGCCCCAGCGAAAGCGTCAGAAACAGAAATGGTGAACCCAACATGAATTTCTTCTCCTCAATATGGAGACTAGTAGCATTTGAGGAACCAATGTATTAGCTTGTCATCAGACCCAGTCATCTGAAACCAGGTCCCCGAAGCAAATAGCGGGCCTGACGTGAAACTCGCCAGAACTTGGGACAATTAGGACATTGAGCATTCTGTTCTGTGACATTGTCAGCATGTATCCCTCTTAATAGCCATAGAAGACAAAACAATGTTGGGGAACTAGTTTTTGATTTATTTTCCTAGCAGTATTAATGAGTTCATCTCCCTGCTTTCAAGAACCAATTTTTTGCATCCGGAGCACTCTCACCTGCCCACCGACACAGGGTCAGGGGAAATATCGATGCGGCTACCCCGTGCAGTTCCGCCTCTTCCATGACGGCCTTAACCACCTTGACTACTGGACACCCATGCCCCCTCTCCCCATAAAAAATTATCCAGTGAAGGGTAATTAATGACCGTGTATGCAGGTATGAATAGGAGGGGATCATCTCCACGAGGGATATGGCCTGCCTAGATCTCGAGTCAGCTGTGCCTCACCATCAACGCTGCCCCCGAGGGCCGCATAGGGAGCCACTGCTCCCCACTCTGACATTCAATAGTTTTGAGAGCTTGTCCTCAGAACAACTTGACAACTCCCTGCCTTATGCTGACGAGGTAGGGGATATTTGGGTTGGCCCGATC
Source organism: Viscum album (assembly GCA_963277665.1). Classification (NCBI taxonomy): domain Eukaryota; kingdom Viridiplantae; phylum Streptophyta; class Magnoliopsida; order Santalales; family Viscaceae; genus Viscum; species Viscum album. The sequence continues at coordinate 1,947,364,865 of OY728148.1, forward strand.
GGAGTCCCTCTCTAAGGGCTCCTGGTGAGTGCTCCCACCAAGATGCGTCAATGCCACCGCTCGGTTCCCCATGGCAAGGAGCAGGTAGGCCACGCACCTGCACCACCAGCTCTAGTTCATCTGAACCGAAGCTAGAGTCGGGCATATATGGAAGAGGACGCCCGCCGTGGGGCGTCAACGTCAGCGACTACTATGGCCTGAGCCACCACTGACTCATATCCACAACTCCCCACATACGTTGAGCATGGGTAGTTATGCGCCCGACCTGTATCGAGGCCCCACCAACCCACGGGCAGGCTGGGTCGACTATCTCGGTCGCTGCCACAGGCGATGATGACTGTGAACCACTCCAAGGCAATGCCACCTAGTGTAGAGGTCCACTCCGTACCACCACTACGGAAGGTGCAGATCCTCCCTGCTTCCAACCTTGGCTTGGAGGTTTGCCCCATGCTGCCTTCAACCCAAGTGCGGATCTTCCCCGTGATAGAAACACTCTGTATGGGGGTCTATCTCGCACTCACTGCACCGGGTACGAGGCCACTCCCCCTACCGCATACCGTAGTTATGGAGACATTGCATGTTCAGTCACCCACCAGAACGGAGGTCCTCCCTGTGTCCCTTTCGACATTTGTCCTAGTGATCCTCGCACCCCGGCTTTCTCGGGTGGAAACCCTCCCCGCCCCAGCACCGGTGCAGCCAGAGGACCCCATGTATGAAATCAGCCCTGTCCTGAGGAGCCACCTAGGGGAAGGAAGGCGAGTCATCGCCACCGTAAGAGGAATTCTGGGGAAGGCCTGATAGGAATCAGACCAGTGCGCTTCTCGGACCCCGAGGCAGGGTACGAATCGTCCCGGGAACCCTCTCCTCAGTCCTCCGAGTCAAGGGTTGGGGAAAGAACGAGGCACATCGACCTCATACTCCCAGAATGCGAGATCCATAGGATCCCTATTTCCCTTTGAAGGTATATCCAAGAGGACGAGAACATGTCATGTCCCCAGGGACGGACCGTGCAGTCGCCACCAACATCTCCGGGAGCACCCTTTGTCTTGGCCAGAGACTACGGAGAGTTGTTTTGGGGGACAATTGAAGGAGAGCCACAACATAGCCCACCATCAGCAGGAGATGATGCTGTGTTAGGAGAGCTGTTCGTTGGTCCATCCTATCGTGATATAACATCCAGGTTGCTACAGTCCTCAGAGGACAACCCAAGGTGCGGCCAGTCAGCCCGCTCGCTGTATTCTCCATCGGCCAGCCTGCCGTCCTAGCGGTCTGCCTCAGTGCCGCTGCCAGTTCCTCAGCCACCCCCAGTTGATGAGTGGGAAAATAAAAGTCTATACACTGAATCTAAGTCAAAGAGTTTCTGGACCATCGTTGTAGTGGACCACTTCCCTGAGAAGTTTTGGCCGGTCGCAGGACCTAATTTTTGTGTGCCGGAATCTCTCACCCCGAAGGAGTTTGAATGTTTCCTCCAGACCCTCCGAGAATCTCACTTCTATCTTCACTAACAGCGAGTGACTTATCTGAAGAGCCAAGTTCACTTTGAGGAAATAGGTGAATAGTGCCATCTAGTCGACCGGGCTACAATCCCCACGGTCTAGCACCCTGAGTCACCTGGTCCCCGTAGGTCCCTCTAATAGCAATGCATTCAGATCTTCCAAATACTCCGCAAAGTTATTAAGGAGGATACCCCCTAAGCACGAGTCCATGATTGGGGGAAGTACGCTGCCCTCCTTCTCAATGAAATTCTCCAACAGCCCGACTCGCTAGGAAACATTGAGGATATTCCCCTGAGAAGAGTTGCGGTTAACATGACCGATCTGTCGAGAGGGGAAAATGAGCTGGAACTTCTCGATGGGAACGTCCTTCCTGAGGATGTTCCACAACTACTGGACCCATCAAGGAGGATTAATCATTAGCATAGGAACCTCCTAGGTCTCCCTCCACCCACTGAGGCATTGGTACTCAGCTAGAATGCCAGTAAAGGCAAAGAGAACGTCGAAGCTGTCAAGCAATCCGACTCGTCTGCTTCAGTGAAAAAGACGGAGGAGGATCCCGAGAAGGACACATTGCGCTGACAGCTTGATGAGAAGAAGAAGTTGGTTGATGAACTCTTGGATGAATGCGTTGCAGAGCGATGACTCAACTACGGTGATCCTAGGCCAGGGCAGTAGGGGCAGAAAAAACTGTTCCTTGGCGAGCAGCCCTCGGGCAACCCTGATCGTGCCGCTCCCACTAACAGGGAGGAAGTTTGAGTTCACGGTAAGAGGGAGTGGTATGTCTCACCAAACCCTCCTGAACGGTGAAAAAATCAAAGGAACCCCGTTTGGGATCTTCCATCAGCCCCAAGGATCACTCCACGAGCCGTTCCACGAGCTGCTGAGCTTGCCTACCACATTGAAGAACCCGACAATGCGCTCGTGGTTAGGGATCCCTATCAAGACAGGGACCCACATTCTGATGATCCAATGGAAGCACTCATCTCTCACCTAGAGGCATTGGAAATGCAACAGTGGGCCATACCAACTGATGGAAAGCCATATCCGGAATGGGTGGATGATATGCCAACACCCCCGGGATTCAGAAACCCCACCTTCTCCCCATTTAATGGGACGGGGGAACCACCGCCACACCTGGGCCACTTCAAATCAAGGTGTGGCCCTATGCTAGGGACCCCAGTGTAGAAAGAGGCCTCCAAGATCTACTGTTTTGTTCAGACACTGGAGGGGCCAACATTTGTATGGTACAACCAGCTCCCCGTCGGATCCGTGACCAGCTGGGAGGACCTTCGCAGGAAATTCCTCTACCAGTTCAGCTCTACCACTCGGAAGACGAGAATCCAAGACCTCTTCAAGTACAAACAAAGGCCTGATGAGCGATTCACAGAATTTATCGCTCAGTTGAAGGGGCTCACATACTCCCTTGACATGCCACTAACTCAGGAGAAATTGACGATGTGCACAGGGAATGTCAAGACAGAGCTAGTTCCCTTCCTGATCACTTAGAACTATCCTGGAGGGTTCCATGACTTCTTAGACAAGGCCCATCTCCTAGAGGAATCCCTACAACGGGCCATCCAGGAACATCTGCTACCCCCCGTAATACCAGCGAGGAGGGCTTCCAGAGCCGATCCCGCCACGGTGGCCTAGATAGAAGCCCCCAAGCAACTATAGTTTATACCAGTAGCACCTGAATTGTCACCTCACAGAGGCCCTCCACTTCAGGCACAACCTTCAGTTTAGCAGCGTCCCCAAAATCGGAAGGCGACCGCACATAATGCGCTGCCACTACCTAGGTGAGATAATCAAGTTCCACCTCCTCAACAGGATCCTCCATCCCCTCGTCAGGGTCAGGCTCCTAGGGCCCCCTTTTTGGACAGAAGAAATCAGACCTACTCATTCAACGAGGATCAGGTCCCTGGTTACTTCCACAACGCCTTAGAGTAGAGAATTGTACGACTGCCTGAGTGCAGAAAGACGGAAGATGTGAATCTCAATGATCACCCCAACTACTGCCCATATCACTAGATCCTGGTGAACACCCTCAAGAAATGCTATGTGTTCAAGGTCTGGATCCAAGACTAGATTGACAATAACATAGTTAGGTTGGTCCCAGCCCCGACACAAGTGGCGGGTGTATTTGTAAGGTCAGATAGCATAGTGACGGCGAGGGTGAGTGGAAGTAGGTTTATCACCACGGGTCACAGAAATATGAAAACTGGATGGCCCAAAAAGCGGTCGCCCGTGCCCAAGGCATTGTCTGTGCATGCCTAAATCAGTCAGAGCCTTCAGAATCTGTGACCAACACTTCTGTATCATCGTATCAGCTGACCTCTTCCCAGAAGAGCAAGCCTTAGAGGTGTAAGAAAAAGCAACGCGCCCCGCCAATACCATTATCTTCCCACACTCTCGACAACTTCAGAACTCCTGAGATAGAGATTCCCCCCAGAATCCACCCAGTGATGGATGACTCTTCAAGTGACAGTCAAGGGTATGCTTCAGTTAACACTGTTGACTTCGTAAACCCCTATATGACTCCCGATGAGGGGGAGCACCAGGAAAACCTCCCCAATGTCCCCAACCGACACCAACATCGGCAGAGCCACGACCATATGGGTCGTCGGGGAACGTCAGTTGGAACCTCTATCAAGGCCATGTATGCCACTAAGACCAGACAACAGGCCCATCACAAAGCTCAACACTCATATCCTCCTCATCCGGTATCAACAGGCCCGCCTCCACCACCGTTTGTGCTACTGGATCAGGAAGAACCACTTCAGCCAAGCCGTAAACAGATTATCCCTACTACAGGATGATCTCAGCCGTTTGGTCCTCAGCCAGCATCTACTCTCCTCACTTCGACTTGTGAGTAGCAGGATATTACCAGTACCAGTTAGCCACCAGTCTAGCCGGAAGGGCCCACCATACCTTCTATCACAGAGTAGTTTCCTCCAAACAGTAGTTCACGCCTAGAATGAAAGTATGATGTTCTCAATCACCTCACTAGTACCCCAGCGAGTCTTTCCATCCTTTAATTCCTTCTCCTATCGCCAGATATGCGCGAAGCACTCGCTGAGGATTTAAGAAGCCCCCTCCAGTTTCAGACGGAGGTAGCAGCTACAGAAGACTTTCATGCTGAAGCAGTTGAGAATGCTGAATGCCATGCCATCATTTCGTTCTCAGGAGAGGATGAAGGGTCTCCCACACAGGGGCACATCCTCCTGCTGTACATCACTGGAAAATTTAATGGTGTGGAGGTTCTCCGCTGTCTCATTGACACCGGCTCTGGGATCAACCTTATCCCGACGTGGACACCAAGGAAGTTAGGGTCATCCGAGGATGACCTGACTCCCTCTGATTTAAGGATCTAGGGATATGACAGGATAGAGCAGACTCCGGTCGGCAAGATCCGTCTGAAGACCCAGTTCGGTGGCCTAGTTTCCAGTACTAAATTTATGGTTGTCTCCCAGGACACCGCGTACAATGCATTGATGGGAAGATCGTGGCTCCATCTGCACACGTCGGTCCCCTCGTCATATCACCAATGCCTCAAGTACTCCCTAAATGGTCGAGTAGGTGTACTCCAAGGCGATGCATCTCCTTTCACCTCTTGTAAACCCTATTATCTGGATTCTAACTATTACAAGAGAAAGGATAAGCAAGTCCAGGAAGTGAAGTTGAGCCCATCAATGCTACGACCGACCCTTGGGAAGTCCTGAATGATGATTAAGTCTTCTCGATCCATCAGTTGGAGGCCACGACCCCCGATATGGGGAAATGTTTTGTCGTTTCCGGGACAAGAGGGAACCATGCTCCCAAATCCAGGTGGCGACAAAGGATCACTTTGTATTATTATATGAATTAGGCCTTAGTGATCCCAGAGCCATTCCCATTAGGTATCGGGGCATCCAACTCTTGGTAATGAAAGTATGTCATACTTGTCTATTTTTCCGGGCTGGAATAAGTTGGCTCTGACTGACGTGCCACTACTGCTTTGATATTGTCAAACGTGGCCCCTTGAGCCGAAGATCAGATGGGATCGGGTCGACAACATTCATATCCCTGGTCTCAGCAGCACCAGAGTTCTTCAATGCAATAACCACTTTCTCTCAAGCTAGTACTATCCTCCCAATAGGGTCTGGTAACTCAAAAGTAACTTCCCCCACAAAATATCCCTCCATAAGTGGAGAAGAGGATATAGAGGATTCCCCCTACCTTTGAGGAAGGCATCTCTGCCATGGTTGATGACCTAAACCATCGTTGAGTCCAGTAAAAGTTTAATATTTTTGTTCCTACTAACTACAGTATATGTGGCAAGTAGGGTCAAACCCACAAAGAAGGCTATTTTGGCCACTATTCTCTAAAAAAACTAACTAGAGTCCTCACTGTTGTCAGCAGTGAGGTTGAATTTCTAATATTTTTATTTTTTTTAAATTTTTTATTAAGGCACAAATGAAACAACACATTTTTTTTTGTTTTTGTTCTATACCGTATCAAAGCAAGAAATAGGCTCAAAACAACAAGTAACAGAGAAACAGTGCACTAAAAAGTAAACAATCTAGAGAAAAACGTCCGGGGAGTATATCAACTCTACTGGTTTTCAAGGTAAACTTTCTCACAACATTGATTACAACTAATTCCACTGAAATGGAGTGATTTATTTCCCTCACTAGGAGATATTCACTCAAGTCAGCCAATTTCAGAGTTCGCCACCCTTAGATTCACCAACTTAAAAAATTCAAGTTTGAAAAGAACACAAAACTAACTCGCCGTATGTCCTGTAGACTTTTATTTCCATTTAAATGTTCAAGAAAATCAATCCACATTTAAACTCACCGTATAAATGTGGAAATATTAGATTAATCTCAAGTGGTACGTTTCAATTTAATGTAATCAGAATTAATCTCACCAATCAATTCTGATCACATTAACAGGATAGTGAGAAAAGAAAATAATGATAACCAGTAGACTCAATTTTTTCCCCGAACTATAAGTATTTATCCAAAAAATGATTCCTTTACGTATTTTAAAAACATTCAATTACAGAGGAAGAGAATTAAAAGAGAACAGAGGAAGAAATCTCCCTCTGCTCGCATGAATTCCTGCTGCTCCAAGCCCTCGAGTCTCCAAGGATTGGTTCTCCAAGAGTCGCTCCAGGTTCTCCGCTCTCTAGTCCAGCATTTTTTCGAGTGAATCTCTCCCCGTGAATTCTGATGCTGCTCTGTTTTTGTAACCACAGTCACCTACTACATGTCACCACATACTTCCACTGACTTGAATTCATCTTTAACTTTTGCATCGCACACGTGTGTGTGTTCGTGACAAGCACGTCACACCAACTTTTCTCACATAACTAACTCCTGCTGAGTTAGTTACATGCACCTGGACATGTACTTGAATCTTGGTTGAACCTGCATGTGTTTAAAACAAAATGAAATGATTAAAACATGAAGAAAGTAAAATAATATTTTATTGTTATTATTGTAAGTTTATTGTTATAATAATTTAAAAAATAATTAAAGTTAATTAGTAAATATCTTGAATGATAATACATATTAATTAATTATTAGAATTATAGTTATTGGTTTATTATTTAATCTTTATTTAAATGAATTTATTAAGTTCTTAATTTATTATTATTAATTTATTTTACAAATATAAGTATTATTAATATTTAGTTAAACTCTTAATTTAGACTAATATCAATGACTTAAAAAAATAAATTAAATTACAAATTAGTTTAATTAGATAATTTTATTGGTGTAATATTTTAGTTAATTTATTATAAATCATTAATTTATAAATAATATTTTTCTTATTTTATTATTCATTTATTTTTTTTGTTTGTTATTTTATTTATTTTTTAATTATTTCTATGCTAATCTCCCCCAATTTTTGGCGCTAGGAGGATGGGAGTTTCTCGGGTAATCCAGAAAATTCCACGCTGCAACAGTTCCCTCCGGTGAGACCTACCTACTCAGCCTCAAAGTGATGAATTCGCTCTGGATTGGCGGCTTCATCTACAATGCTGGAAACTCGCTGCAACCTTTTCTTCTTTATGCAGCACAGTATCTCAGAAGAACTCCTCTGCTCGTGACTCTGGTCTTCAGCAGCAAGCTCAAGTGAGGATCTCCTCCTACAGCGGTGGCAAACAAGAGATCCCAAATGCAAAGGTGGCGTGCATCGACATCTGGATCCTCTGAGCTCGGTTCCTCCTCTTTTACAGCGCCGGCGCACCGACTCACTCCAGCGGCTTCGATCAGAGAAACCAAGCGTTGATCTGGTGCGATGAACTCCTCGTCAGCACAGTGGATCTCCTCCCTCATCTCACAACTGCGGTATCTCATCTCACCCTCCAGATTATGAGAACTGGTGGTGATTCTCAGCATTTATCGGTTATATTGATACTTAAATTGTGTACTGTAGTGTGTGTGGTTGGATATTTCTTGAGATCTAGTTTTGAAATTGGACCGTTCTAGTTTGTTCAATGTTTTTGCACTTAATTTTTGTTTGAGTCTGCGTCTGATGTTTCTTCTGATTTCATATGGTGAGAACATTGTTGGTGAAACACGATGAGTGACTCTAAAATAGTGAAGATAGAAGGAGATGAAACTGGAAGAGTGAAACTGTGAAATGAAGGGGAAGGAAGAACTGGTGGCTGGCGGAGAGAGACGATGCCAAGGGAGAGATGGTGCTAGATATGTCTTCTAGTCAGTTAGTGATGAAGTGGCACTTACAGTCCCTCGACTGTAAAAGTCATTCCATACAAAGTTGAAATTAAGTCAGAAGTAACCGGGCTCAACTTGTCAGTCGAGTTCGTTGTGTCTCTCTCTTTCGAGAATAATTCACTTTTCAGTGAATTATTCAGATTGAAACAGTTTGAATAATGGTATAAACAAGATCGGTTTTCAATGATCTTGTTGTTATGAAAATAAGATTGTCTGTAAAAATGAGAGAGACGATCCAATTAAGTGATGCGGTGCATGAATGAGACCAAACAAATCAAATCAACTATCTTATTCCCCCTGAAGGAAATTAGCCGAAAATAGTGGATGGTTTTAATGCAACAGTAGAATTAAGATCAATGAAACTCATATTGAAATAGGTTACAGAAAAACAGAGCGCAAGCAAAACAAAGATGTTCCAACTCCATGCTACTACTCTTGAAAGTTCTAGTTCCTTCTACTCAATGGTGGATATGATGCTGGACTCCACTCGATGTCCCACCCTGGAAATCGAGGTGTGAAAATGCTCTGATATCGTACTCCAATCTGGGAAGATGGTGTAAGTTTCTCCTGCTCTGATCTCCTCACTATTGTCAGCAGTGTGGTTGAATTTATAATCTTTCTATTTTTAATTTTTTTTATAAGACACAAATGGAACAAATTTTTTTTTTGTTTTTGTTCTATAATGTATCAAAGAAAGAAATAGGCTCAAAACAGCAAGTAACAGAGAAACAATGCACTAAAAAGTAAACAATCTGGAGAAAAACATCCGGGGAGTATATCGACTCTACTGGTTTTGAAGGTAAACTTTCTCACGACATTGATTACAACTAATACCACTAAAATGAAGTGATTTATTTCCATCTCCAGAAGACAATCACTCAAGACGGCCAATTTCAGAGTTCGCCACCCTTAGATTAACCAACTTAAAAAGTTCAAGTTTGAAAAGAACATAGAACTAATTAACCGTATGTCCTGTAGCCTTTTATTTCCATTTATATGTTCAAGAAAATCAATCCACATTTAAAATCACCATATAAATGTGGAAATCTTAGATTACGCACAAGTGGTACGTTGCAATTTAATGTAATCAGAACTGATCTTGCCAATCAATTCCGATCACATTAATAGGATAGTGAGAAAAGAAAAGAACGATTACCAGTAGACTCAATTTTTTCCCCGAACTGTAATTATTTAGCCAAACATTGCTTTCTTTACGTATTTTAAAAACATTAAATTATAGAGGAAGATAATTAAAAGAGAACAGAGGAAGAAAACTCCCTCTACTCACATGAATTCCTACTGCTCCAAGCCCTCAATTCTCCAAGGATTGGTTCTCTGAGAGTCGCTCCAGGTTCTCCGCTCTCCAGTCCAGCCTTTTTTCGAGTGAATCTCTCCCCGTGAATTCTGATGTTGCTCTGTTTTTGTAACCACAGTCACCTACTACATGTCACCACATACTTCCACCGACTTAAATTCATCTTTAACTTTTGTACCGCACATGTGTGTGTGTTCGCAACAAGCACGCCGCACTAACTTTTCTCACGTAACTAACTCCTACTAAGTTAGTTACATGCACCTGGACATGTACTTGACTCTTGGTTGAACCTGCACATGTTGAAAACAAAATGAAACAATTAGAACATGAACAAAGTAAATTAATATTTTATAGTTATTATTCTAATTTTATTGTTATAATACATTAAAAACTAATTAAAGTTAATTATTAAATATCTTGAATGATAATACATATTAATTAATTATTATAATTATAGTTATTGGATTATTATTTAATATTTATTTAAATGAAGTTATTAAGTTCTTAATTTATTATTATTAATTTATTTTACAAATATAAGTATTATTAATATTTAGTTAAACTCTTAATTTAGACTAATATCAATGACTTAAAAAAAATAAAATAAAATACAAATTAGTTTAATTAGATAATTTAATTGGTGTAATATTTTAGTTAATTTATTATAAATCATTAACTTATAAAAAATATTTTTCTTAATTTATTATTCATTTATTTGTTTGTTTGTTATTTTATTTATTTTTTAATTATTTATATGCTAATCTCCCCCAATTTTCGGTGCTAGGAGGATGGGAGTTTCTCAGGTAATTCAGAAACTTCTGCGTTGCAACGGTTCCCTCCAGTAAGACCTCCCTACTCGGCCTCAAAGTGATGACTTCGCTCTGGATTCGCGGCTTCATCCACAACGTTGGAAACTCGCTGCAACCTGCACTTCTTTACGCAACACAGTATCTCCGAAGAACTCCTCTGCTCATGACTCTGGTCTTCAGCAGCAAGCTCAAGCGAGGATCTCCTCCTCCAGCGGTGGAAAACAAGAGATCCCAACTGCAAAGGTGGCGTGCATCGACATTTGGTTCCTCCGAGCTTGGATGCTCCTCTTCTACAGCGTCGGCGCACCGACTCACTCCAACGACTTCGATCAGAGAAACCAAGCGATGATCTGGTGTGGCGAACTCCTCGACAACACGATGGATGTCCTCCCTCATCTCACAGCGGTGGGATCTCAGCTCACCCTCTAGATTCCGAGAACTGGAGGTGATTCTCAGCATTTATCGGTTATATTGATACTTAAATTGTGTACTGTAGTGTGTGTGGTTAGAGATTTCTTGAGATCTAGTTTTGAAATTGGACCATTTTGGTTTGTTCAATGTTGTTGCACTTAATTTCTGTTTGAGTCTGCATTTGAAGTTTCTTCTGATTTCATATGGTGAGAACATTGTTGGTGAAACACGATGAGTGGAGACTCTAAAATCATGAAGATAGAAGGAGTTGAAACTGGAAGAGTGAAACTGTGAAAAGAAGGGGAAGGAAGAACTAGTGGTTGGCGGAGAGAGACGATGCCAAGGGAGAGATGGTGCTGTAGTTGCTGTGGAATAGTGGGGAATGAGAGGCGAAACCGTGAAGAGATGCAGTACCTCAGTGAGGAAGAGTGGAGGAATATGGTGGTAAAGGTGATGTACAAGGATTTTGAAATGGTGAGACCGTGAACGGAGAAGCAGTTCCAAAGGTCACGGTGAGACCGTAACCAAACCGGTGCATGGTAAAAGGAAACGATGGCTAGTTCACAGTGCGTCTGTGAAAGAGGTAACATGGTGAGTCTGTGAAGAATGTTACGGTGCATCCATGAAAGGGGCAGCGTCATGGTGAGACGGTGAAGGGGAAACAATAGCAAAACTGAGACACCATGAACCTGAATGAAACCGTGAACCGGCCAAATAAACAAATTAAATAAATTAAATTAAAACTTAAATTAAAATTGATCATAATAATTAATTGAAACTAAAAATTAACTATAACAATTGAAAACTTAATTGCAATATAAAATTTAATAAATTTATAAAACCAATTAAACTTAAGTTAAGTTTTTAACGACTTCAATTAGTAAAAATTAAATTCCTACAAACTTAAAACTAAAATTAAAAAGCAATTAACTAATTAAATATTAAAGTAACATTTAATATTTAACCATTAAATTAAAAAGTTATATTAATGTTGTTTTAAAAAACTAAATTAATTAAAATGGACTAATAGTTATCATTTTATTGGACAATTGAATTAAGTTATGACATAAAATTATAAATCTTGAATAAATTTAGTTTGTTTCAAAAATTTAATTAGAAATTAATGAATTATCAAAGGGAAAAAGATAATTAATTTTTAATACATACAATATTATCCATTTTTACCAAAAAGTTTGAAATAACAGTGGGAATTTATGGGCTTTCAATAATACATAGTTGAGCACAGTCAAGAATTGACCCCCTCCCCCACACTTAAAACCCAACTTTGTCCCCAAAGTTGACTTCTAAATATGGAAAAAAACAATTAAACAACAAAGTTCAAAATAGATTTTCAATTAAGTAGACATATGGCATGTATAAGGGTCTCAATGAAGTTTAAAAAGATTGTTTTCCACAAAGGTTAAATTAACAACAGGTTCATTTCCAAGTACATGCATTAACATTCAGTCCAGTAACAAAGATTTTCAATTCAGATCAAAAATATATCATGTAGTTTGTAGGTGCACAATGGATAGGGATGAAAGCATGTTTTAACAGAATTAATTCAGTTGGATAATCAACTAAGCAGACAAAGTGAATGTTAAAAATACCCCAACCTAATACAGATTCAACATACTGGTAGTATGTACCTCCCCACACTTAATTTCATGCAGTGAATGAGTTTTTAACAAAAATGGAATTCACTTTTTTAAGCAAGAGGCACATGAAGATTTTATGTCTAAACAGTGACATGCAGTAGAATTTTTTATATAAGCAATTTATGCAGAAAATTTTCAGCAAATAAGTAGCAGTTTTTTTTAATACAAGCAGAATTTCTTAAGTGAGCAGAATTTCTTCTTCTAAAGCATTAAGGAGCAGAAAAATCAAATGCATAAATAATAGTGAGACACTTCTGTGACAAAGTTTTCCATTACTGCTTCAGCATGGAAATTCCACTCCTTAAATGACACAACGACATCATCCTAGAAACACAGAATATGTAAACCAAAAACAAATACCCAGTAGAGGAAGAGCAGACAGTAGGCAGCAAAGCCTGACATTATTCAGCACAAAACAATACAAAAATGAAAATAAAGAAAGAGTATGGGTTGACTCCCAAGAAGCACTGAAATTAAAGTCTTTAGTTAGACTTTATTTAATTACAAATTTTATTTATTAACACAACAAAGACCAAGGGTTGACTCCCTTGCAATGCTAGGTTTAAAGTCCCCATCCAGACTTCATTCAAGAACAGTTTTTTAGCACAGTGAAGGCAGCCAGGCCCTTCACCTATCCCTCAAAATAAAGTTTCAATATTTGCCCATTTACCACCATGGGTTTATTCTCTTCACTAAAAATTTCAATAGCTCCATTCTTCAGCACTCTCACAATTGTAAAAGGTCCAGACCACTTGGAATTAAGTTTTCTAGGAAAGAGTTTAAGTCTAGAGTTAAAGAGAAGGACCTTCTGTCTAGGTTTGAATTATTTGGTTTGAATGATAGAATCATGAAAAATTTTAGTCCACTCTTTATAAATTATTGAATTATCATAGATTTCTCTCCTAATCTCATCAAGTTCACTCAGCTCATGTAATCTCCTCTCACTAGCACTCTTAAAATCAAAGTTCAGAGCCTTAACTGCCCAATATGACTTATGTTGCAACTCCACAGGTAAATGAAAACATTTACAAAATAGCAGCCTCTAAGGAGAAATACCTATTGGGGTCTTGAAAGCAGTTCTTTATGCCTATAAAGCTTCATCCAATTTAAGAGACCAGTCTTTTCTAGAGTTTGACACATTTTTTTCTAGTATTTTCTTCAATTCTATTTTAGAAATTTCCACTTGTCCACTGGACTATGGATGATAAGGAGTACCAGTTTTGTGAACATAGCCGTATTTCTCCATCAAAGATTTAAATTTTTAATTCTTAAAGTGTGTTCCATTATCAGTGATAAAATCTCTTGGGACTCCAAATCTTGTAAAGAAATTCTTTTTGAAAAATTTTATTACAGACTTGGCTTGATTGTTGGGTAGAGCTACTGCCTCAACCCATTTTGACACATAGTCAACAGAAACTAGAATGTACTCATTCCCATGAGATGATGGAAATGGAACCATGAAATCTAACCCCCAAACATCAAAAATTTCTACCTCCAAAATACCCTTTTGGGGTAACTCATGCTTCCTACCCACATTTTCGAGCCTCTGACACCTATCACAACCAACCACAAAACTGCTAGAATCCTTAAAAAGTGTAGGCCAATAAAAACCTGATTGTAGGACTTTTTGAGCGGTCCTCTAACCCCCATGGTGACCTCCCCAAGGGGAAGAGTGACAACTTTCTAAGACAGACAACATCTCTTCCCCAGGCACACACCTCCTAAGATACCATCAGCAACCCACCTAAACAGCAAGGGATCATCCCATAGATATTATTCATGTTCAGAAATGATTTTTTTCTTTGGTTATTGGATAGATTTTTGGGAATTAAACCTACTACAAGGAAGTTGGAAAAATTTGCAAACCAAGAAGATCGCCTGACTGACACAGATAGCAACTTCTCATCAGGAAAGGAAGAATTTATCTCCCTTGGATTTTCAGATTCAAATTGGGTAGCAGGAAGCCTAGATAAGTGATCAACAACTAAGTTTTCAGCTCCCTGCTTATCCCTAATCTCTAAGTCCAACTCCTGTAACAATAAGATCCATCTAATCAGCCTGAGTTTTGTTTCCTTTTTAGACAATAAGTATTTTAAGGCAGAATGATCAGTGAAAATAACGACTTTTGAGCCTAACAAATACTGTTTGAACTTTTACAGAGAAAAAACAACAACTAAAAGTTCTTTTTCAGTGGTGGTATAATTGTTTTGAGCATCATCTAGCAGTATACTAGCATAATATACCACATGCAACTTCTTATCTCTCCTCTGTCCAAGGAAAACACCTACAACCATGTCACTAGCATCACACATAAGCTCAAAAGGTAATTTCCAATCAGGTGCAGTAATGATGGGTGATGTAGTGAGTTTCTCTTTAAGCAAATTAAATGATTTCAAACAATTCTCATCAAAATTGAAAGGTGTATCCTTGACCAGTAAGGAACACTATGCCTTTGTGATTTTAGAAAAATCTTTTATGAATCTCCGGTAGAAACCGGCTTGCCCTAAAAAACTTCTAACACCTTTGACATTAACAGGAGGATAATTTTTTTGAATAGATTATATCTTAGTAGTATCAACTTCTAAACCTCTATTGGACACCTTATGACCAAGAACAATACCTTCTATAACCATGAATTGACATTTCTCCCAATTAAGCACAAGGTTGCTTTCAATGAATCTTTCCAAAACTAACTCAAGATTTTCAAGACAAGTATCAAAAGTACTCCCCACAATGGAAAAGTCATCCATGAAAACCTCAATAATTCTCTCAATCATATCAGAAAATATAGCCATCATACACCTCTGAAAGGTGGCTGGAGCTCCACACAACCCAAAGGGAATCCGCCTGTAGGAAAATTTTCTAAAGGGGCATGTGAAAGTGGTCTTCTCTTAATCCTCTAGATCAACATGAATCTGGTTGTAACCAGAATACCCATCCAAAAAAACAGAAAAATTCATTTCTATCAAGCCTCTCAAGCATTTGATCCAAGAAGGGAATTGGAAAATGGTCCTTCCTAGTGGCTGCATTAAGCTTCCTATAATCAATATAGACTCTCCATTTTGTGGCTTTCCTAACTTGGACTTCTTCATTCTTTTCATTTTTTATAATAGTGAAACCTCCCTTATTGGGGAAAACTTGGACAGGGCTGACCCAAGCACTATCAGAAATGGGATATATCATTCCAGTGTCCAACATCTTGACCACTTCCTCTCTCAAGACTTCCTTCATGTTTGGATTTAATCTTCTTTGACACTCTACCATAGGTTATGATCAGGCTCCATAGGAATCTTGTGCATACAGAATGAGGGAATAATACCCTTGATATCAGCTATTGTCCAACCTATGGTAGATTTAAACTTCTTTAAAACATTCAACAATCTTTCCTCTTGGTTTTCATTAATTTCAGCAGAAATTATCACAGGCATAGTGGATTTATCATAGAAAAATGAATATTTAAGATGAACATAGATGGGTTTAATCTCAAGAGTGGGTGGTTCTACTCTTGAAGGAAGACTCTTAGGCCCGGGAGGTCCAAGATCTTTAACATATTTCTTATAAGGAGTATTAAATGATAAAATATTTTCAATTTCAAGTTTAGATTCAGAGAAAACAGTCCTACTGTCCAAGGTGGAAAACTCACTGTCTAGACTTTCCATATTAGATTTTAGCAAGTTAATCAAAGAAGAATCATCAAGTTGTCTTAAAATCTCTCCCTCAGTGTCATCAAAGTGTTCAGAAAGGTTGGTGTTAACAGAAACACCCTCAAATTCACTCAAAAAGCTCCTAAGTTCAGAAACAGAATACTCTCCTACAGCAGAAACTGGACAGTTGTCCAGATTTGGATGATTTTCCAGTTTTGGTGTTATAAAATAATTTTCAATCTCTAGAACAGATTCACAAAGATTTTCAGCTTCACAAATGTTTTCTTCAACAGAGGATTGTTTTTCAGATTCTTTAATGTGTTCAAGTTGATTCTTATAAGAACATTCAGCTTCAAGGAACTCAATTTTTGAACAGTTTTCAGAATATGTTGGTCCCTTAATATTTTTAAAAACATTTAACTCTTCTTCTTGTTAAAAAATTTTGAATATCAGTTGACCCTTTGACACATCAATGATCGCACCATTTGTGGCCAAGAAGGGCCTACCCAAGATTATAGGTACCTCTTGATCACACTCCATATATAAGACAAGAAAGTCAACAGGCAGAAACAACTTCCCAACACGAACTAGTAAATCATATACCCTTCCCACATGACGAGTGAAAGATCTATCAGCTAATTGTAGTATGACCGTGGTGGGTTGAAGATCACCCAACCTCAACTGTCGAAATAGTGAGTATGGGAGAAGATTAATGCTAGCACCTAGATCGCACAGATAGTTGAGCTGACCAGAATTTCCTAGAGTACAAGGGATGAACAAACTACCTGGGTCTTTCAATTTAGGTTGGATTTTCTTTTGAAGTACAACACTGTACTCTTCAGTGAGGCTGTAGGTATAAAATTCTTCAAGGGTCTTTTTGTTTGAAACAATTTTCTTCAAAGATTTCAAATATGATGGAATTTGAATTAAATATTGTATGAATGGGATGTTCACTTGAAGTTTAGACAAAAGACCAAGGAACTGAAGTAGTTCAGCCCTGGTATTACTTTGAGGTTTCAGTTTATCAGGGAAAGGGATGGGTGGGGAATTTTTTTTCAATACAGTAGGTATGTCCCTCACCTCTTCCAAAACTTTTTCTTTTCCTTTATTCTTTTGATTTTTAAAACAATTTTCAGTTTGAGTTCCAGGAGACAAATTCATATTTAGATCATTTTCAAGACTTCTCTGTGAATTTTCAGCTTGTGTACAAAACATATTTTTATTACCAGATAGAACCAGATTTTCATTTTGGGCATTTTCAATTTCTTTTTCAGTAACAGTGTGAGTATTAAGGCCACTTCTAGTGAAAATAGCCATGACATTCTCTCTAGGGTTAAGTTTAGTTGTACTTGGAAGTCTACCTTTTTCCCTAGATGAAAAATCTCTAGAAAGTTGGCCTAACTGTGTTTCCATATTTTTCATTCTCACATCAGTTTTCATTTTATCAGATTCATATTGACTTTGATGCTTGTTTAGTTGATTCAAGATTAGATCAAGATTAGAATACATTTGACTATCATTGTTTCCTTATGTGTTTGAAGACTCCACCCTTTGTTGATTTTGAAAGTTCAGTATTGATTGATTATGATAATTAGGGGCAGAGGATTGTTTAATTAAGCCTTTATCTTTCTACGATAGATTTGGATGGTTACTATAGCCTTGGTTGTAATTGTTTGAAAAAGGATCTTCTTTAGGAGGCATTCTATGACCATAGTTAACAAAGTTTTAATTTTCTTATTGTTGGGATGGCATATCAAAGTTAGGAAAAAAATTTCAGTATGCCCAAACATACCACACTAGACACACTATTCCCTTAAAGAGTTTTTGGTATTTTGACATCCAAGTTGATTAACGGGTTGTTTAGAATTCTGGTTCATTAAAGATTGAAGTTGGTTGGTGATTTCAAAAAGTTGAGCTTGAGTTTCATTTATTGAACCAGTGTTAGCACTCCTATTAACTCTCTTCATTCTTGAATTTTTGTGTTGGGAATTAAGGGCCATATTATTAAAGATCTGTCTAAGTTCTTCATCAGTATTATCATTGTAATTAACCCCAGCAACTTAATCCACTAAATTCTGACCAGAGGAGGACAACCCTTCATAGAATGTATCCATGAGGAGATGAGATGGGAGTTGATGATGGGGACACTGCCTAAGAAGATCCCTGAATCTATCCTAAGCTTCATGAAATGCTTCTCCATCCTCTTGATAAAAACTAGTAATTTTAGTTCTCAGTTCTCCTTTTAATATTTGGGGATAAAATTTCATAATGAATGAGTTATAAACTTGATTCCAATTCTCAAAAATGTTCTCATCTAAGCTCAAAAACAAATTCCTAGAATTCCCTTTAAGGAAAAAGGGAAAAACTCTCATCCTTAGTTCATTATCTGTGAGCCCTAACAAAGGAAGTTGTTGCACAGTGTTATAGAAGTCTCTAATGAAGGCAAGTGAGTCCTCATTAGACAGTCCATTGAATGCAGGCAGTAGAGAAATATGTGAATGTCTTAATTCATAGTTTCTGGCCCTAGGACTTAATCTAATTGATAACGGTTTTCTTGATACTTGAGGAAGTCGAAACTCCCTTATCCTAGGCCTTTCATGTTCATCTAATAGTTCTGTATGGTTATTTTGAAAGTTATTATGCTCAGGAACTCTATTATCTAAATTTTCCATTTTAATTTTGTTTTTCTTTTGTAGAGAAGCTAAATGTTTGATAGTTCAGGATTCAAAGGCTCTAATCTAGCACCAGATGTTCTTGTTCTCATACAAACAGCAGTGGAAAATATTAGCAGTGATAGTTCAAAATGTAAAGTAATATTTTGTTTTAATAGTTTTCAATTTTTTCAATTTTTTTTAAATATTTTTATATTTGAGTTTTCTTTAAACGTTTTTTAGTAATGGATCTTGCCTTCCCCAAAAACAGTGCCAAAAAAAATGACCTAAACCGTCGTTGAGTCCGGTCAAAGTTTAATATTTTTATTTTTACTAACTACAGTATATGTGACAAGCAGGGTCAAACCCACAGGGAAGGCTATTTTGGCCACTATTCTCTAAAAAAACTAGCTAGAGTCCTCACTATTGTCAGCAGTGAGGTTGAATTTATAATCTTTATATTTTTTTTAATTTTTTTTATTAAGGCCCAAATGAAACAACACATTTTTTTTGTTTTTGTTCTATACCATATCAAATCAAGAAATAGGCTCAAAACAGCAAGTAAAAGAGAAACAGTGCACTAAAAAGTAAACAATCTGGAGAAAAACGTCCGGGGAGTATATCAACTCTACTGGTTTTGAAGGTAAACTTTCTCACAACATTGATTACAACTAATTCCACTAAAATGGAGTGATTTATTTCCCTCTCCAGGAGATAATCACTCAATCCATCCAATTTCAAAGTTTTCCACCTTAGATTCACCAACTTAAACAATTCAAGTTTGAAAAGAACACAGAACTAACTCGCTGTATGTCCTGTAGCCTTTTATTTCCATTTAAATGTTCAAGGAAATCAATCCACATTTAAACTCACCGTATAAATGTGGAAATCTTAGATTAAGCACAAGTGGTATGTTGCAATTTAATGTAATCAGAATTGATATCTCCAATCAATTCTGATCACATTAACAGGATAGTGAGAAAAGAAAAGAACGAAAACCAGTAGACTCAATTTTTTCCCCGAACTGTAAGTATTTAACCAAACATTTCATCCTTTACGTATTTTAAAAACATTAAATTACAGAGGAAGAGAATTAAAAGAGAACAGAGGAAGGAAACTCCCTCTGCTTTCATGAATTCCTGCTGCTCCAAGCCCTCGAGTTTCCAAGGATTGGTTCTCCGAGAGTCGCTCCAGGTTCTCCGCTCTCCAGTCCAGCCTCTTTTCGAGTGAATATCTCCCCGTGAATTCATATGTTTCTCTGTTTTTGTAACCACATTCACCTACTACATGTCACCGCATACTTCAACCGACTTGAATTCATCTTTAACTTTTGCACCGCACACGTGTGTGTGTTCATGACAAGAACGTCACACTAACTTTTCTCACGTAACTAACTCCTGCTGAGTTAGTTACCTGCACCTAGACATGTACTTGACTCTTGGTTGAACATGCACGTGTTCAAAAATAAAATGAAATAATTAAAACATGAAGAAAGTAAATTAATATTTTATAGTTATTATTCTAAGTTTATTGTTATAATAATTTAAAAAGTAATTAAAGTTAATTATTAAATATCTTGAATGATAATACATATTAATTAATTATTAGAATTATAGTTATTGGATTATTATTTAATCTTTATTTAAATGAAGTTATTAAGTTCTTAATTTATGATTATTAATTTATTTTACAAATATAAGTATTATTAATATTTATTTAAACAATTAATTTAGACTAATATCAATGACTTAAAAAAAATAAATTAAATTACAAATTAGTTTAATTAGATAATTTAATTGGTGTAATATTTAGTTAATTTATTATAAGTCATTAATTTATAAATAATATTTTTCTTATTTTATTATTCATTTATTTGTTTGGTTGTTATTTTATTTATTTTTTAATTAATTCTATGCTAATCTCCCCCAATGTTTGGCACTAGGAGGATGGGAGTTTCTCGGGTAATCTAGAAAATTTCGCACTGCAACAGTTCCCTCTAGTGAGACCTCCCTACTCGGCCTCAAAGTGATGACTTCGCTCTGGATTGGCGGCTTCATCCACAACGCTGGAAACTCGCTGTAACCTACTCTTCTTTATGCAACACAGTATCTCGAAATAACTCCTCTGCTCGTGACTCTGGTCTTCAGCAGCAAGCTCAAGCGAGGATATCCTCCTCCATCGGTGGAAAACAAGATATACCATCTGCAAAGGTGGCATGCATCGACATATGGTTCCTCCGAGCTCGGATCCTCCTCTTCTACATCTTCGGCGCACCGACTCACTCCAGCGGCTTCGATCAGAGAAACCAAGCGATGATCTGGTGCGGCGAACTCCTCGTCAGCACAGTGTATCTCCTCCCTCATCTCACAACAGTGGGATATCGGCTCACCCTCCAGATTCCGAGAACTGGTGGTGATTATCAGCATTTATCGGTTATATTGATACTTAAATTGGGTACTGTAGTGTGTGTGGTTGGACATTTCTTGATATCTGGTTTTGAAATTGGACCATTTTGGTTTGTTCAATGTTGTTGCACTTAATTTCTGTTTGAGTCTGCGTCTGATGTTTCTTCGGATTTCATAAGGTGAGAACATTGTTGGTAAAACACAATGAGTGGAGACTCTAAAATTGTGAAGATAGAAGGAGATGAAACTGGATGAGTGAAACTGTGAAAAGAAGGGGAAGGAAGAACTGGTGGCTGGCGGAGAGAGACGATGCCAAGGGAGAGATGGTACTGCAGTTAATGTGGAATAGTGGGGAAGGAGAGGCAAAACCGTGAAGAGATGTAGTACCTAAGTGAGGAAGAGTGGAGGAATACAGTGGAAAAGGTGATGTACAGGGATTTTGAAATGGTGAGACCGTGAATGGAGAAATATTTCCAGAGGTCACGGTGAGACTGTAACCATAACGGTGCGTGGTAAAAGGAAACGGTGGCTGGTTCACGGTGCGTCCGTGAAAGAGGTAACACGGTGAGTCCGTAAGTAATGTTACGGTGCGTCCGTGAAAGGGGTAGCGTCACGCTGAGACAGTGAAGGGGAAACGGTAGCAAAACTGAGACACTGTGAACCAGAATGAAACCGTGAACCTGCAAAATAAACAGAGTAAATAAATTAAATTAAAACTTAAATTAAAATTGATTATAATAATTAATTAAAACTAAAAATTAACTATAACAATTGAAAACTTAATTGCAACATAAAATTTAATAAATTTATAAAATCAATTAAACTTAAGTTAAGTTTTTAACGACTTTAATTAGTAAAAATTAAATTCCTACAGACTTAAAACTAAAATTAAAAAGAAATTAACTAATTAAATATTAAAGCAACATTTAATATTTAACCATTAAATTACAAAGTTAAATTAAAGTTGATTTAACAAACTAAATTAATTAAAATGAACTAATAGTTATCATTTTATTGGACAATTGAATTAAGTTAAGACATAAAATTATAAAGCTTGAATAAATTTAGTTTGTTTCAAAACATTAATTAGAAATTAATGAATTATCAAAAGACAAAAGACAATTAATTTTTAATACATGAAATATTAAATTAAGACTACATTAATTATGTGTAGAAACAAACTGAATTAATTAATTGATGTTAAATCATTAAGTATGCAGACAAAGATACCATACTAAATAAAAAGTAATAATGCTATTAAATTAAAGTAAGTGATAATTTAAATATTTTAAAGATTATAATACACAATTAATTATAAAAATTGATAAATTAATAAATTTAGTGATAAAATTACATAAGTGTTATTATTTATTAAAAAGTGTTAAAATAAGAAATTAAATTAATAAAAATTAATTAAAAAGGATGTGAAAAAACATGTGTTTTTATGGCCACATCAGTTGAAGAGTTGGTACAGGTGAACCTTGGTAGCGAGGCAGATCTGAGACCCACATTTATCAGTGCCGCCATGTCCCCTAAGGAATAGTAGCAGTACATAGGATTCCTTAAGCAGCACTGTTATGTCTTTACCTAGAGTTACGATGAGATTCCACGACTAGATCCTCAGGTAGCCGTCCACCACCTCGGTCTCCCGAAAAATCATTACGGGTTCAAGTAGCCTCCCAGAAAGATGCACTATTCTCACGGTGCCATGGTCGAGGCCGAAGTTGACAAGATCATAAAATCCAACTTCATCAAGGAGTTCTGATACCCCAAGTGGTTATCCAACATTGTGACATTAAAGAAAAAGAATAGACAGATCAGGGTCTTCCTCGACTTCCGGGATCTCAACCGTCACTGTCTGAAGGATGATTTTCCCCTTCGAGTGACAGAATTGTTGATCGACACTACAACAAGGTTCCAAGACCTAAACTTAATGGATGGTTACTCTGGATATAATCAGATCCGGATGGCCCTCGAGGATGAAGAGTCTACGACTTTCAGGGCACCCTAAGGTACTTTCTGTTACCAGGTTATGCCCTTCGGCCTGAAGAATGTAGGTGCCACATACCAGTGGTCCATGCACCTCATATTCAAGCCAATCCTTGGGACATTGGTGGAATGATATGTGAATGATCTGGTGGTAAAATCATGTTGGCATCGGGACCATCTCAAGGATCTTGAGAAAGTGTTCAGCTTCCTCCATTCCTACCACCTGAAGATGAACCCATTGAAGTGTGATTTTGGGGACACCTATGGAAGTTTCTTGGCTTTTTTGTCAGGTACCGGGGCATCGAGATCGACCTAGAGAAGATCAAGGCCATCATCCAGATTCCTCCCCTAAGTAATATTCAGGAGCTTCGAGGTCTCCAAGGACACTTGGCCCACATACGCTGATTCTTTGTGAATCTGGCCGGAAAGTGTAAGACCGTATCTCGACTCATGAAGAAGGGAACTGCTTATGAGTGGGACGAGTAGTGCTAGACCGCCTTTGTGGAAATCAACCAATATTTTCTCCAGCCTCCAGTCTTGATGCCGCCTGTCTCTAGGAAGCTGCTGATCCTCTATGTCACCTCCCTGGAACGGTCCCTCGATTCCCTTGTCACCCAGAAGAACAATGAGGGGACATATAACAGCCTCTACTACCTCAATCGCATGCTCCTCGATACAGAGACCAAATACTCCCCCATTGAGAAGAGCTGCCTTGCCCTTATGTTTTCCGTACAAAAATTATGACATTACCTGCAACACCACGAGGTATAGCTGGTGTCTGGAGTATACCCGTTAAAGTACATTCTAAGCCACCCCATGTTGACCAGCCGACTAGCATGGTGGGCGGTAATCCTCTTGCAGTTAGACATCAGGTTTGTGCCTCATAAGGCTATCAAAGGGTAGGCATTGGCCGATTTCCTTGCTGCCCATCCAACCTCCACAGACCAGTACCCGGACTTGGATTTTCCCAATGAGGAAATCCATTTGGTCGATCAAGTCGTTCCGTGTTGGAAGATGCACTTTGATGATGCATCCCGGAGCCCCACCAGAAGGAGGCTCAATGATACTCGACTCAACAGAGTGGGCCTGGGTATCATTTTTATTACCCTAGTGCAAGACATTCTACCGTATTCATTCCTGCTGTTGGAAGGCTGTACCAAAAATGAGGCAGAGTATTAGGCCCTCATTACTGGTCTCAATCTGGCCCTTGAGATCGAAGTGCCCCATTTTCATGTGAAAGGGGACTCCGAGATAGTTATTAAGTAGGTCAACGACAACTATGTTGTGAGGAAGACAGAGCTCGTACCATTGTTGGAACGTACCCTCTAGCTAATGGACCAGTTCCCTTCTCAACCGGAGGTAACCCATGTCCCTCAGTCACAGAATGGTCGAGCGGAAGCTTTGGCCAGCCTGGCTGCGTCACTTGTAGAGCCCGAGTAGGATGATCTGATTATACACGTGGCACACAGGAGAGTCATTTCCCCTGTTGCCCCAGAGGATGAAGAAGGCCTATGAGTAAGCCATCTTACCACCGGGTCCTCCACATCAGGACCCCCAGGTCCCTCAGATACAATGGTTGAAGAAAATCCTAACTAGAGAGCTCCTTTTTTAAAGTATCTCCAAAATGGTTGCCTCCCCGCTGACCGAGCTGAGCGCAAGCGAATCTGATTCCGCGCACTGCAGTTTACCCTCCAAAGTGGTCCTAGTATTGAGAAGATCCTTTATAAGTGCGGGTTTGATGGTGTCCTCCTCCACTGCATTCAGGGGGTTGAGATTCCACAGGTCATGTAAGATGTTTACTCTGGCTCCAGTGGCGCCCATCAAGATGGGCCAAAACTGTCTCACAAGATCTGAAGGCTTGGGTATTTTTGGCCCTCCATGACCCACAACTACATCGAGTTTGCCAAGAGGTTCCATGAATTCCATGTTCATGCTAACTTTGTGAATCGGCCACCGGAGCCTCTCCAAACTACCAAGTGCTCAGGGCCCTTTGCAGTGTGGGGATTAGATATCGTAGGGCCATACCCACCAGCAATGGCTCGCCAATGCTGATTCATTCTGACCGCTACAGATTTCTTTTCCAAGTGGGCAGAAGCAATTCTGATCAAGGAAGTCAAGGCCCATTATATCATGGATTTCATGAGTTCCAATATCATCCATCAGTTTTGGGTTCCTCACGCTATCCTCACCAACAAAAGCACCAACTTCCAGGTAGCCGAGTTGAAAAGGTTGTACGCCAAGTACAACATCCGCTCTAACTATACCTCCCACTATCACACGCAGGCAAATGGGTAGATCGAGGCGTTCAATAAAACTCTATCTAAAATCTTGTAGAAAATGGTCGGTTATAACAAGAAGAGTTAGCCGAATAAGCTCCCCAATTCCCTCTGGGCTTATCGGACGATGACTCATAATTCCACCCAAGTGACCCCATATTCCATGGTTATTGAACTGAGGCTGTCCTACCCATCAAGATTTAGTTTCCCTCATTGCGTACAATGGTCTATGACCAACAGGTTATAGATAGAGTAGTTGAACTACGTCTCTCTGAATTGGAAGCACTTGATAAGAATAGGCTTCGTGCCTTGCCCAATCTAGAAAGGCATCAGAGCAGTATGGCTCGAGCCTTTAACAAGAAGGTTCACCTCTGCTCTTTTTTTCTAGGTGACTTGGTGCTGGCTCTAAAAGCACCAATGATACCCAGTAGGAAAACACCCAAGTTGGAGCCCAAATGGGAAGGACCTTTCATTATTCATAATGATTATCCCAATGGAGCATACTCCCTGGTGACCATGGATGGTGAGCTTATAACTCCTCCCACCAATGCCAAGTTCCTCAAACAATACTTTGCCTGAGCAGAAACTGGTCCTGTACGACCTTAAATTGTCGGTCCTGTATGATCCAAAAATGCACATAGGTCCTACATGACCTTAAACTGAATTATGGTCCGGCATGACCTTAAACTTCCGGTCCCGCATGGCGTTAAACTGTATGTCGTCCCGAATGACGTTAAACTGTATGTCATCCAGCATGACTTTAAACTGTATGCCGTCCCGCATGATGTTAAACTGTATTTTCAAGAACAATGTGTGGCTTGATTCCCATCCTTATGGGATACATAGGACTGCCTGAACATTTAGATTTCGGGTCTAGCCCCTCCCAAGTTGAGCCCCCTCGACCCTTTGCGGTGGTTCACCGATGTGTCTAAGAGTACTCTGGTCTAGAACCTGGATTGTCAGATCCAACTTGGGCATGTTCTGTTCACTTGTTAGGCTTCATGTTCCCCTTCATTTGGGCCCCCATTACCTTTCACACCTGAAGGGACCCCCAAAACAGCATGGATGCTAGGACTAAGGGCTCTCCTACCATTATGGGATAACGCCCCCGAGGGTTTCAGACAACAAATTGATACAAGTCCCACATTGCGAACATGGTCATCAGTTGACACTCATTTGTTTGTCCCCATTTCAGGCTAACGCGATAGGATGCTGTGTTGTGAACATGGTCAGAAGTATCCTCCGTCGTCATGCCAGCCCCTTCATGCCTTGAATGTTGGTTACATGATTCAAATTATGTTCCACCCCATCATGACTAGTTGGAATATCGACACTCTTGGCACTATCCCTTAGTGCACCTCCGCATGTCAGGGGAACAAGCTACAATATGGTGTCCTTCGGGGCTCCCGCGATCTGAGCGCTAAGACCATAACTGAGATATTCTCTAATATCTATGTGTGACTAGATCCTCATCCTCATGGAATACGTCGGATCACCCAGACATTTCATTTCCGGGTCCAGCTCAACTAGAAGATAGCTTCTCCTTCCCCTTATCCTCTGACCCTCACTGGCCTCTTGGCCTGAGGATCCTCTCCTGGAATCGCACATGGTGATGATGTGGACCTATTACTCATTTACATCGGCTATTATTTATCACGTCGTGCATATTCCTTTATGTCCAAGCCATATGACTTTAAACTGTGCTGTTTGGTCTTATCACATGACCCTAAACTATGATAATATCGTCTCGTCCGCATGATAAAAAACGACACTGCATTGTGATGACCTCATCATAGAGGACATCATGTTGGGTATCAATCTTCCAACATACCATTTGTCAATGTCTGTATATGGATTAATTCATGTGGTGATGCCAGGAATTTCTAACCTAGGCCTATTGCTTCACAAAAAAAAACCATTCACCTTAAAGGACAAACGAGATACATCAAATACCGCTTCTTTTGGTTCGAGGGTCAGACCCACACACCCCTTCCAAGAACTAAGTATGGATAGATTCTCATTCTAATGAGATACATAAGAACACCCAGGCACTTCCCCATGGGAACACATGGTAATCTGGACTTATGTCCTCATTTGCATCGGGTTTCATAGTCACCTTACCATGTATCCCCTACATTCCTTACCAATCCCTGGTCTGAGTTCTAAGACCTTAAACTAAGATCATTTACAGAACCACGTATGTATTGATTCCCATCCTTATGAGATACGTAGGAACTCCCAAACATTTCATCTCGGGTCCAGCCCTGGGAATTACAAACCCCATCCTTTCCCCACCGCAGGCCCCTTGGCCTGACCGTTCTGGGAGTTGTGTAACTGTAGCATTTTCCCTGAACAAGTTCAGGATGACCCATAATGACATTGGGAAGTGATAGTTCCCTCACCAGAGAGGTCCTATCTAAAAGTAGGGATGATCCATGATCATATTAATGCGTTCGCCTAATGTTCTTCCACCACGGTGGGGTAATTTCAGTAGTGTTGGATTCTGTTCAAACAAACCACCACTTCACTTTCCCCGCTTTGTGTGCCCCTTTATTCAGACCCTCATTCACTTTCATGTCTAAAGGGACCCCCTAACAGCATGGATACTCGACCTATGGTCCACCTTCTATCCTGGGACAACATTTTGGAAGGCTAATGGACGATATTTGAGTTAGGTCCCGTGTTGCGAACATGGTCAGTAGTTGACCCTCATTTTTTGTCTCCATTTTAGGATAACACAATAGGGATGCTATGTTTCGAACACAGTTAACCGTTGTCCTTTATTTCCATACCCCTCCCATAGTGTTCTGAATTTGGGTAACATGATTCACATTTGTCATTCCCCTATGTTCTGACAGGCTCCAATGCCCCAGGCATTGCCCCGCTCGTGCGCTAGAGAACATTGAGAAAACGATACATCGATTGGTCTAAAGTCCTCTCCCTTTTATCAGGCCTCCCTCATCTCCTTGGAAATCTAGATTCGAATTTCAAATTCCCAAATCTTGGTTGATGCTCCCATGATCAAACGAAGTGATAGTACGAGCATTCCTTATTTCTCACATCAGGTGCAACCCACATGAGATTAAGAATTGATTTCTATTTATTTAGGGATTATGGTTGAGCACATTAAACCAAAGGGACAAGTAAATAAATTTGTCCATACATTCAGTTCAAAACAAATAAATAGTAAGGTGAAATAATTTTATGGGTTCGGCCAAAACAGGACCCTTAGGGGTCAACTTCTTAGATGGATCTTTCCAATACCGCCACCTTTTGGCTGGTGGCCTCTAGGACTGCCTTCCGCCCCCTGAGGACTCTCTCTTCATCAGCAGTCGTGGAGCACAGTTCACTGAATCTAGCACGTGCCTGCACCTGTTTAGTTTAGAGCTCAGTCATCTGGTGACTCACTTCCACTAGTTTCTCTTGGTAGTCTGCCAGCTGGGCCCTCAACTGCTCCATGAGCTCAGAACAATTTACGATGAATATCTCCTTTTCTTTCACCTGTTCTTTGAGATGTAGAACCTCCTGATCCACCTTTAGAAATTCTCGGGTACTCCTTGTCTCCTCCAAACACTGGTTGACATGGAAACACCAGCTGCTCTCATGTATCTTCTCGACCATGTAATCACAGACCGTCAAGTGAAGGCGTTGAGAATATGCCCCTCCAGCGCACAGGAAACGCAGCCAGGTGTAGAGTGATCCCATCCGATTCATCCATTCCATCTGAGGATGACTGAGAAAACGACGGATGCACTTCCACCCCTTAAGTCACATCATCCGTCTCTCCTCGGCCACTTCTGAGTCTGAATCATCAATTTCCTCGGGTTCAGTGGGATGATAGACAAGAAAGATGGACAACAGGCTAGCAGTAGGGTCTTCCACAGAGGTTCCTAACAAGGGAATAGGCTCCTCAGCATCTGAGTGACCTTCCTCTCTTCCCTCGACCCTGGTGGTGCCTTCATCAATTACCATCCCTGCCCCAACAGCAGCGCCACTGATGTCCACCACTCTCTGATCACCAATTTCTGGGGCCGACTCAGTTTGGGAGGCATGTTCTAGATAGGGCAGTATATTTTCCATTGATTCACTCATAGATGGGATGGGCTCAGCAGCCCGACGAGCCTCTAATGTTGTGATCACTATAAAGACAAGGATCACCCTAATCAATTTATTCCTCTGACGGTAAGTACCGGTATCAAAGTAAGGAACTTACAGGAACCCAAGGTGCCGACCTCCAGTATTCTGACCACTACAGGAGCTGTCATAGCGGGGGATCCCTTAGCGCTCTTCATCTCGATAATGGGCATCGGTGCCCCACCTTGTACCAGTGGTGGTTCCCCCCCTCCTTCGACTGGAGACACTTGATCAAAACCAATATGATTCTGAGTAAGATAAGGAGGGTGGATTAAGGATTTCAAAGGAAATCGGTGAAAATGAGGAGGGTAGATAAGGATTGAAGCGTACCTAAAGTAGTTCAGTCACATCCATATCGGAGCCGACGATCTCACCACTCTCCCAGAGACTCCCTTGGTGGGACACCCCCTAAGACCCTTCACCTTCAGGCTCCTCTTCTACTTCACCTTCTCCTTCTACCCCTCCTCTTCTGTCTCGCTGCCCTTCAACTCATCATTGCTATCATCATCCCTCAATGACATCATTTCCGGATCATGATCCTGGCCAAGCATCGCTTTCACCAAGAAATGTGGCTCCACACACCGTCCCCATTGAAGTGCGTACATGTCCATGGCGGTCAGATACACATGCCGATGATGAAAGTTCACTTTGTCGACAATCCGAATGAGCCCGACTTCTAGCAGCTGGATTCCGTCTTGCACTATATTTTTCCAGAGGGCTTCGGTGCTCACCGACTTCCGTAGGGTTAGCCAAGCCGACCATAGCGCAGGGAAGACTGCGTCATGAGAAGGTTGAAGCCGATATCTTATTTGATTCCTGAGAAGTTCTCTAGTTGCTCCATGTGACCCTTCTACCCTAGGCAACGAGGGTGTGTCCACTCCATGCGACACCCCACTGCTGAGGTCCCGGCCTGTGCGAGCCCTGTTGTCCGACGTGCTTCCAGTCTTCCCCCTCTAGCGGTGCTCTTCCTTCTCTCTCACCGCCCGAGTTCTACACTGGAAACCTTGAGTTGCCGAAATTGCTTCCGCAAAAGCCCATCAGGGTATTCTATGGCCCAATGTTCAGCATACTCAGTTGAGAGACCAGCGTCGACCCCGGTGGGAGGAAAGGTGATGATGTCGCCAGAGACATAGGTCGTGAACATCAGCCACACTTGATGGAGAACACATGGATGCCTTTCTTCCCGGACGTCTGTGTATAATTTTTTCAGCATTCATTGGAGGAACCTAAACTGCCTGGCAAACCTGGACGACATATAAGGCTCACAGAAGATCTTCCCATCAATCCGGGCCATAAGCACCCCGCCTCTGATACTCTGGAAGAACGTAGCAAAAAATATAGTGTACCGAACATTCGGGTCCTGACTCTCTTTTATGCTGTAGCCCCATGACTGGTAGTGACCCGCCTCCAGGATCCTCCAGTATGATCTGCTCTTGCTCCTCTATGCCACAGTTGGGCATCGTTTCCCTCGACCTAGCCTCTTGACTACTGGGTCCCTCTCTAAGAACAGGCTAAACCAATCCTTGTAGGCGATGTCCATCAGGAAATCCTTGACCTTCAGCTTCTCCTTGTCCAGCTCCAGCAGGTGACACATCAGTATGGGGTTTTGTGATCTGTCTCCCCAGGTGCTTGTCGGTGGAAGGAATTGATCATATTGGTGGCCCTCCAAAAGGATACCCCTGATGCAGTGAATGTACCAGAGACTGATACCGACTTCCCCATGATGGATATGGAAGGTATTGGTATCAAGGGACCACCAGGTGGACAACTTTGGCCCGAGATCGTGCTGGTGGAAGAAGTGGAATTGCGATGTCTATACTGCCTCAAATAATCCAATATGCCACATCATGGCCCCGAATTGGTCACATGTATGGAAAAACCAGTACGCCCAGGCCCATTCGCTGGAGAAATTGTCTTCTGACCGTAGGTCCCAGTCCTATAGCTAGCCTTTAGCCTCGTCAGTGACGCTCTGAAGAAAGGTTCTTGTGTAGAGGGCTGGAGAGCTCTCCTCAACAAGGTCACCCCCAACAATGGTCCTAGTCCTGGGATTCAGGACGTAATCGTCCATGTGCCTAGTTTCTCTTGTAGGATGACCATTGTTAGTGATGTTGTATCGAGGGTGATCGTTCTCACGGGTCACCCATGACCGTGGCGTATCCACCTCGAAACCTGACATAGGGACATCCTCCAAAAAGCTGACATCCCACAGTGGTAGATTGTTGGACAAGGCATACTTCTTTTGTGCAGGGGTTAGCATATTGAAGAGGGTATGGTTATTGGAGACAATCCTTTTTGTGCCATAAACCTCAAGATTGGAAACCATTTCAGCCCTGCGAGTAACGGCTTCTTCCTCACCAGCCTGGTTTGTGGACACCTTCTTCTGACGAGTGTTTTGAGTGGTTGGCACAAAATAGTAGAGGGTGGTGCATAAAATCAGTGGGCGTCGCGAAATTTCAGACTTTGGCGTGAAAAACCTCAGGTTTTCCGGGAAAAATGACACCTGATATCAGTGGTATTACGCGCGGATAGAGAGGTTTTGCACGTAAGACTGGAGAAATTTTCACACACAAGAGCGTGGAGCCTATCGCGCAAGAAGATTTGTACGGAGCATGGGACCCGCTATGACTTTTATATGCTAAGCCTGGTTTCCGCGCCCGCACAAGAAGCGGATTCCGTGCATTCATGAGTTTTGCGCACTGCATCGGGTTTTTGTGCGCATGCACCCTGTAGAGCCCTATATTTTGGCGTTTCCCTCAGAATCCTACCGTTGCGACCCCTCACCGATCCAATTCCGAGGGGGGAATTTTTAGACCCTGAAAAGCACTGAAGGGATGAAAAGGGTTTCCAAATGAAAAAGTGAAGTCATATTCGGATCCGGGGACCCCGTCTGTGGGGCCCGAAGGGGTCACACGAAAAAATTCATAGGTGTGAAAAAAAATTATGTCCTGCGCGGAATGTTTTGGGATTTGTAAAAGGGCTTTCGCGTGGGTGCGAAATATTTCGCGCCCCGTCCCATGCAGTCGACATTTCGCGCCGCCATCTACGTTGCGCTATTTTTCGTGAAGACCTAGTTTCCGCACCCTCAGGTGCCTATAAATAGAAGGAGACCCCCTTCCACTTTGGGGCTGAAGAATCTGAACTGGGTATCATGCGCGAAATTTTCCTTTTGTGCGCACAAATATGGATTTCAGGTATGTTTTTTTTCACCCCAAGTCACCTCGGGGTCTGCCTTCATGCGAGATATCCTTGGTTTAAAACTAAATTCCAATCCCTTCAGGGTATTCCCCTTACACGCAATCCATTCCAATTGTGCACAATCCCCTTCAATTGCGCACACTCCAGTCATTCCACGCAGCCTCTCCCAATTGCGTGCAATTGGTCTTCCTTGCGTGCAATCCTTTCAGTTGTGTGTAAACCCTGAACTATAGGGACTTCGAACCATGTCAAGGCATGGTGCGTAGGAAGCCTCCACGTGGTTAAATCCCACCATCCATAAGGACCCCAGGTCCACCTTCACATTAGTTTACCGACCCCATGGGTCGCCTCAGAGCATAAACCCCAGAAGCCACCTGAACTATGTTGACATTGATTCCCTACCACGGGGATACATAGGATGCCTCCATGAGGTTTGAGCCTATCACTCATGACTCATCATGTTCGCTCCCTCGAGCCCATGTGTCTCGGGAAGTTCATTCCCTAACCCGGAGGTTCCACTTCCTCTGGGTCCCATCCACATGTCCATTATCACTGATCGCCTCCTCAGGTGTCCCATCGTTTCACCAAACTACACAGACTTTGATTCCCCACCACGGGGATACATAGGAAGTCTCTTCGTGGCTCAAGCCCAAAGACATCGTCCATCCTGATTCTTACCCCGGCTACCACATCCCGGTGGGATCATGCCACCCCATTCTCTATCCCACTGACAAAATTCAGGAATCCACCCACTTATTGGCCCTAGTATCGGTGTTCCCTCTAGGGGTTCTTCCATATGATCCACTCTAATCATTGTTCTAATCAGTCTGATCCATCTCCGCTGAACGTTAAACTTGTAGCATACCTTATGTTAAATCTGGGAAGCTGAAGAAAACCTCAGTTACATGCCAATGGAATATGATTCCCCATGTTCGATGTGGGATGCCTTAGGCTTCCTTGCCCTCAAGAAGCCGTATAATAAAGGACAGAAGACAGACATTCCAAACCCCCAACGTCAAGACATGCCAGTGGTTCCCAACGTGACTACTCCTATAACTGAAGGTTGCTGCCCTGGATGGACCCCTTGGAACGTCCTAACAAAATCAGTGTAATTAACTCGTGTCCATGAAGATATGGCACCCATAAGAGTTTCACGAACAATATCTTAAGTCTATGAGAGAGACCCAAAGTAGGTGAAGAGCTCCGGGGAGGAATCCATGGAGGGAAAAACCGACATCCCATCATCCCATTTCGATCAAGGAGTAGATGTAATTGAACAAGTAACAGATGCCGCCCACCTTTGGAAAGGGGGAATGTGGGGTAACAGCTGCACTTCCTCTACGTGATGGATGCGCGTGCCCCAGAAAAGCATCGGAAACAATAGTCATTTCATATAATTGGTTGATAATTTGAGGATACCTCCTGTCACCAAAGAATTCAAGGAACAAGTTAAATATATCAAGGACCTTACTCCTTCCCTTCAGATTCTTTTGGAGAATAAAGATGATTTTACAAAGACTATGGAGAATGGTGTGTAGATAGTTATGGATTTTATAAACCCGTTGAAGGCTTATTTTCTTGTCTAGAGTATAGATATTATAGATCCAAAGGCCTTACCTATTAGACTATTGACTGAGAATTTTCCTTCAAGTTTTACCTATCGGTTAGTTGATACTTAGTTTAGAGATAATATTGTTGGAACCCTTTTTTCTTCTCTTTCTGAAACCCTTCAACAAATTCTAATGTCTTCAGATCAAGTTCTTAGTTATTTGAGGCCTATTATTTATCAAGAGATTATATCCCATACCTCTTCTACTCAAGGTCTTACCCCTACAATACTTTTTGGAGTATCCATTCATTATCTCTATACCTCTGATTCTTCGACACCACATGTTCATCTATATGGTTCTACTGATAAGGGAAAAGCAGTCATGGATCCTTCCTTAGAGAAGAATTGATTTTGGAATTTTCTTTGATATGGATGTATTTTGAACTTTTTCTCATCCAATGTATTCTCTTTATCATGAAGTATATTATCTCCTTTCATTCATTTAATGTTATTTCTCTCTTATTACTATTTCTTTATCATCTACTATATTTTTTATCTTTTTTATAATCCCAAAAGGGGAAGAATGAGTATGGAATTTGATGAATAAGTATGGAATTTAATTTGAGAATGTGATTCAGAAAGGTATTTAATTTTTTTTGATTTTGTTTATCTCATAATTTAATCTCTCGTAATCTGTATGAGGTGTTAAAAAAAACATTTATCTTTTGTACCTTGATCACCATGAATGGATTATTAATGTCATGATTTTTTATCATAAAAAATTTGGATATTTTTGGCCTCCTCTAGCTTTAATTCTCACAAATCATACTTCATTAAGTTAAATACAATTAAATTATAGTTACATCATGTTTAATTATATTTAATATTGTTTACTTATAATCATAATCTTTTCTATTAGTAATTTATATCATAATACATGTTGATTTTTTTTAGTAAGTATGAATTACCGTTAAGGTGGACTCAACATCACTATTATGGTTGAGTCATTGTTAAGGTGAACTCACTATTGGACATATCACTAATGGATGAAAATTGGATAAGTATGAGATAATGTTGATACAGACTCATCGATAATATGTCTCACTGTAAACTCTCTCACCATCATCACATATGCTGAATTCTGAAAAAGGAAGAGTCACCGTTACATCAAGCTAACAATAGAACCTCTGTAAGTATGAGTCACAGTCAAGTCAACCTACCGACCGACATGACTCAGAATTTTCATAAAGGACAAGTCAATGTCGCATAAAGCTACTGATAGAGTGACTTAACAAAATCTAGAACTTTTAAAAATTATGATCTACCAATGACATGAGTCACTAGTAAGTGGAGCTACTGTCAGAGCCACCTACTAATCCAGAGTAACTAATACTTGACCCACCGATTCGGATTGAAGAATGCATTAAGTACAAGTCATAGTTCCAAGACACCAATCTTAAGACACCGTTCCAAGACACCGATCCTAAGTCACCATTCCATGTCACCATTTAGATACATCGTCACTCCTTCCTTTTTCATTTAGATTTTAAATTAACTTATAACGGTCATATTTATGAAACTTAGTACCACTGATTATTTTAATGACTTTGTATGTGTTTTGTATAAAACATTTAAATCAACGTCAGACTACAGTATTATGTATGGGGTACAAATATGTGATCGAGATCATGCTTCTTGTTGGATGAAACGTATAAAAAACACCCAATAAAATAAAAATATATCCATGTAGTGCATGGAGAAGTTGTGGACCTGAGAAAAACTCAAGAACGGTTAGCTATGGATGAGCTGCTGAGAACTCAAACTGAGGAATTTTTTTCAGAAAATAACTAATAAAGGAGAAGAACTCATCAAGTATATCAATAACTCATTGGTAACAGAAGACATAAGCTCTTACAATACTCTATTTTGCTGTCTGTTTCTAGAAGTCGACTCAAGCTACATTTTAAGATATATTCTATGAGTCACAAACTACTTTTCCAATCACACAAAGCCTTATAACTCTATTATCTCTATTTTTTCTTCTACTTGTGTATTTTTTTACCTTAGGAGTAGTGTGTGTCTCTCTATTATATGAAATCTAACTGACTCATGTGGAAAACTAGACAATACATATATACCATCACAAACCATCTTTTACACATTACACTCCCACGAATAACAGTGGAAGAGATCCCTGTGTGGCCTCCTTGTTTTTTGACTCCCAAAAAAACTATGGAAGAGGTCTAGTTTTCCAGGACAGTTGTGCATACTATTTTTTCCCTGATCCATTGTGTGGATCATTATTTATTTATATAAACTGCTTTGTGGCAGGTGATCACCAAGTGGGGAGGACTAAGTCTCAGCTTGAGACTAAACCTCCTATTGTTATTTTCACTGTACCTTTCAAAGTTACATTTTCACTACTTTATCCATTTAAAAAAGAAAACATTTCTTTCACTCTGATAGTTAATATTAGATAGTGTTTATATTAAACTTTGATTTCATCAATTGATTTTAGAAGTTAAAATAGTATTTATTATTATTTCAACTTAGAATTAATTATTCTTTGAGAAATATTTTAAATGACAAAATCTTTTATAAATATGCTAATTTGGTTAATTGAGCCATTTAGTATTTTAAATTGAGAAACCTTTTAATAAATCTTTTAGAGATTATTTTTTATAGGAACTCAATTCACCGCCCCTCTTGAGTGTCCTACTCCAGCCAACAAGCTCTTTAACAACACTAAAAAAGTACTGTTAAAGGGGACCCTTTATCATCAATTGTAAAAACGCACCGATAAACCA
This sequence comes from Viscum album, assembly GCA_963277665.1. Lineage (NCBI taxonomy): Eukaryota > Viridiplantae > Streptophyta > Magnoliopsida > Santalales > Viscaceae > Viscum > Viscum album. Next base: position 1,947,401,932 of record OY728148.1, read on the forward strand.
CCCTTTATCAATGCTAGTAAAAAATCACTGATAAATAGGGCATTTATTAATGATTTTTTTACTAGCATTGAGAAAGGATATATTTCAACAAAAAAGTAAATTTCATTAAAAATAATATATTAAAATGTTAATATATTAATATATTTATATTGATATAAATAAAAAATATATATTTTGAATATGTTTTTGAAAAGTCTAAATAGGAATTTACCCAAAATATATAATATATTTAGTAAAAATGGATTATTACTCTAGAAAAGCCCTAAAAACCCAAAAAACCCCAAAACGACCCTAAATTTTTATCCAAGAGTCCATTTCAACACCACAACCAATAAAATAAAATCTTATAAAATGAGATAAAACCAAATGAGATTTAAATTTTGTGAAAATCAAAGGAATAAAATTTATAACAATTTAAAAAAAGTTATAAATCGAACTCAAAATTCAAATGACTATATCTTTTTATCCGGGTGTCTGTTTGGGATCCACCACATATCAAATCAAAGCCCGATAAAAGATCTACAAAACAAAGGTTTGGACTGACATATAGAATATGTTTTCTATTTTTATCTCCCTAATGGCCGAGAATTCATCCAAAACTATGTTTTTAGTTGGGGTACCCCAATTTATTGAAATTAAAATTACTAGGTGTCTGTTCTGCCTATACAATATATAAAATCAAATATTTTCATGATCTCTATGCAATGGTTAGCCAAAAGAACCCCAATAAACTTTTATTGAGGAAAAAACTGACTTTATAGTTTTCGTACCCCAATTGTTTCTCATTCAATGGCCTTTCAAACCACCATAGCTTCTGCTCCAGGTGTCCCTTTCTGCTGTACCACATATCAAATAAAATCTTATAATTATATATATTCCTTGGTGACCCATGAGATCCTTGATCACCCATTTTGAGGCCAAAAGGCCCATAAGGCATCCAAAATTATGTTTTTAGCCTTTGTATCCCAATTTTATAACATTCGATGGATTTTAAGCCTCGTTTGTGGGTGTATTTTTGACCTTTTTCAGTGGGGACTAAATGTTTTCCTATGGATTACATTCATATTGATACTATAGATTTGAAATTTTATCATTTTTATAGTATAATGTTATTTATAATCAAATATAAAACATTATACACATATTTTGTTTATATATTCACACATAAAAATTTAATTTTATAAATAAATAATTACACATATTTACTTATAAAATATATTTCTCAATATATAAACCTTACAGAAATTAAAACTAATATACATTTAAAAATATATATAAATATATATGTATTTTAAAAAATATATACAAATATATAATAATATATAAACATATATGTAAATATATGGATAAAACAATAAAACAATATATATATAAATAAACATATAAATCATAAAATGTAAGGAAAAATAGTATAGGGTAGTTGAGAAGGAACTGGGGTATAATATGGAGGTATCGGGTTTGAAACTCCCTGGAGGTAGGGGCGGGCATTGGGGGGTGGGATTATCTAAATCATTGATAAAGGGGTTGTGGTAGTGTTGATAAGGGGGGGGGGGAATTATTTTTTATACCCTTTATCAATAGGGCCTTTATTAGTGATTTTTAGCACTGAAGGGGTCCTTTATCAGTGATTTTTACAAGCACTTTTAAAGATAACCCTTCAATATCACTTATATTATTAACACTTCTATAGTGCAGATAAATTCCCTTCTACTGGGGCAGTTAAAATCCAGATTTGTAGTAGTGTTTGTGGAGATGGAAGACTCAACTCTTAGTTTTTTAATTTTTTCATCTATCACTTCTTATTACACTAATATACACCCTACCAAGATAAATTATGGGGTTATACGTTTTTTGATTGGTTCTCTGGATGATATCTCCCCATTTGTTTATAAATTAATTATAAAAAAATCATTAATACGATCCTTAATATGATCATTAATATAAAAAACTTCTAAAAGGTAACATTGCACTTACCAAAAATGATTCTTACTATCTACTTTCAACAAATTGATTCCATGTATATTTATTTATAAATGGATATATATTACATTTTTTTTATGTTTTCTTTGCCCAAAAATGAAATCTAATGTGATTTTGATTTAAAATCTCTCCATATTCTAGCAACCAATGCTAAAAATTTCTTCCCGACCCCTTTAGTATCAAGTATATCATATCTCATATAATAAGAAGGGGGAAAACATATACTAGTACAATATTTTGATGATAATTAAAATAATAACAAATGATCTTACCAAAACTGTGTCCCATAATTGATATATTTTCATTTTGTCAACACTTATCCAATCAACAATCAAAATACCAACTTTTGTTTTAGCTTGAACTGTAATAAAAATCTTGAATTGTTTTGAATTTGGGCCTCTTATAATATCATTATCATCAAAGTCAACTGGTCTCCACTTGTCTTGGATATAGGAAAATAATGTTTACCTCTACATTTACGAACCCTTGAACTCTCCCCCAGGGATATAGATGCCTCTTATACAGAAGTATGAGGAGGATCATCAATAAAAGTATGTGTATGTTCCTCCATAGAGGTATGTGTACAATCCTCCCCAGAATTATGTGGTCGACTAGATGTTTGATTTTTCATTATCATAAAAATCAATGTAACAAATAATTAGTCCAAAAATATACAAATCCAACTATTACATACAAAGGTACATAAAAAATGAAAAATTATCAAAAAAAGTAAACTAAACTAAACACAATTTTATTCATATTTTTTATAGTTAACTAGAATGATAACAACATTGAAAAGAGATTAAATGACACAAGAAAATGAAAACAAATCCAAAATTGGTTTGTGAATATTAAAAAACCTCATATGCATTACACTATTGTTTATACAAAAAATAATATTATTTGAATATATGAAAAATTATCCACAAAAAAGTAAACTAAACTAACCATGTTTTTATTCATATTAGTTATAGTATTTAACTAAAATGCTACCAACATTAATAGGATATAAAAGACATAAAATAATGAAAACAATTCCAACAATGGTCTAGTAATAGTAAAAATTATCCAACTAATTGAATCATTTTTACACCAAAAAAGAATATTATTTGAATATACTATTTCGTACAATATTTTAATTTTTATTTAACATATTATATTTAAAATAATTTTTTTCCCCAAAATCAAAAAATAGATAATTTACGTAAGGTTAAACATGGTAAACTAAAAAAATATAAATTAATATAAATAAACAATTTTACTTATTAGTTATAATATGTGTTTTAATAAATAAAATAAAACTAATATATCTAACATTTTATGAAATTTTAAAAAGTAAACCAAAAATAAGTATACGTTACTTGTAATATTTGGAATGCACTAAAGGATTTCTTTACAAAATTCTTTAATCAAGATCATTATATATAAAAAAAACCATTTATAGGATGTGGTCATAAATATTATTTTCTAATATTTTTATAGAAGTAATAACATCACATAAATCATCATTTTTGTCAGGTTTTTCATCACCAAAATACTTTTTCCCTTGTAAAAAAACAGAACACCACATATCAGATTGATCAATAACCTATTTTTTTTTCATGTGTTCCCATGATAAAAGGATAATTTATGTATTCTAATCTATTCATATTAACTAGTTTCATTCCAAATTCATCATTCCTAAAACTGTTTTTACTGATAAACCATTTTCAGTTAGACACTATAACTCTAAATTTAATGTAATCAACCTCCCATACCTATTCAATGAGTCCATACTATTCACTTGATGTGGATATTTGGTTTTTTCTCTAAAACTCAAAAATTTCATTTCTTCTATGAAAACTAATACACTACTATTCTGAATTTCACTTCTATTATCCTGATCTTTTGTATCAAATTTATAGCCATTAATTTCATACTTGGACCGTGTTATCAAATTTAAACTTGAATATCTAACTAACCATCTCAATGTTTTATATGCATCTGATCTACCAAACACGTTCTCTTTAAACCATTAGAAAAAGGTTTTGTTATACTCATTAAAAAGTCCACATATCACTATTCTTTGGATCACATTGATTTAACACATTAATATGCAATGTTATATGTGGCTAAGAATCATCTATGTTATTTAATATGTATAAATGTTTCTTCTTTTTCTATTCACCAATCAATAATTTTACTTTCAAGACATAGATCCCATTTCTTCCATAATTGACTCATTTAGCTAGAGTTGTATGAAATATTACCTATTCCACTATAAACAAAAATCTTGTAAAAAACTCTACAACTTACTCCAAAATATAATTCTCAACAATGGAGGATTGAGGTCGATATGGATTCTTAACATAACTATAATTTCTTGAACCTAGAATCCCAGAGTTGATGAATTATTTTAATACATTGGCATGATTAAAAGAATCATATCCCAAAGGACTGATCAGTTTAGCTATTTTGGATAATATATTACCTTCATAAACCATTCAATTACAATTCCTAATATAAAATGAAACATTCACAATTCTTTGAGAACACCATTATTCTCCTTGTTTAACCCTGTATATCATTCATAAAACACTTCTTGGTATCCTAAGAAAATAAAACATAAGGAAGTGATGAACTCTAATGCTCAGTATGGTTAAACAATATAGAAGAATCTTTCATAAATAATCATAAACTTTTAAGGAAAGTATAAAACTGAAACACAAGGATTTTAAATATAAAAGTGAACAAAATATGGAAAGAATAAATCAGATAATTCCATTTCAACATTCATATAGATATTATACTAGTTTAATAATCACATGTAATATCAATAAATAATCTCATAATAAGAGAATACAAAATTCTAGACATCTGAAACATACTATCGAGGCCTTGTCCGAGACTTCTAAAAATTAATGGCTAATGCCTCGGTCAAATCCATATCTGAAAATAAACAGGTAAGGGCTCAACCAAGTCTATATATAGTTTGTCTCATGAGACCTACTGATGCATCAAGGGGATATTGAAGCCCCACAAATCACTTAATAAGTCCAATACATTCCTCATATTAAAATGGAGAAACATAAACAATATAATCATTTACATTTAAAACTAGTATACGAAATATGAATACTTTTACCATAAACTAAGAATGATATATAAATAGGACATCCGTAATCAAATTGATCATAAACCAAAATATGGTAAATGATATCATAAAAGATCACCAAAAATTAATTATAATATCCAACAAAGGATTTTGTCATAGATGAAAATACTCTATTAAAATCATTAAAAATATCTTGAGACAAATTCCCCCTTTTATTTAAAACTGTTTATTGAAAAGTCACAAACTTATAAAATAGTACATTTAAAAATATAATTTTGAATCAAAGTGTCCCATACCACTTTGAAACATTTTGAATGAATTAACATTTTAAACATTCATGTTCATATAAATAAATCCTGAAACCATTTTGAAAACCTGGACATTAATGAGAAATATTTTAGAAGAATAAATCTTTTAAACATTTAAAATGATGTTTTAGTTAAAGTTCCCCATACATAAAACCTTAAAAATATGCATTTTTAAAATATTTGAATGAAATTAAAAATATATATAAAGTTTTATTTATAATCCATTATATACATATCAATAAATATGTATGATAATATCAACAATATTGAAATGGATAAAGGAATAATTCTTTAAACATTTAAACCATCCCATACCACTTTGAACATTTAAATAATAAGCCAAATATCTTAAAATTAATATTTAAATAACATTAAGATAAAATTATTGATGATTTCAAACATAATAGGGGCTGTACATACAACACACACAAGAAATAGTTAGTGAACATGGCTTATATCTCACGAAAATTAAAAGTGAGATAAAATTCCCTTACCATAGATATGATACTCCCCATACGTGTCCAAAGATCACTTATAATGGTTTTAAACATATTATTATCTTCTAAAAATTCATAATAACATTAATTATAACATATCTAATTCATTTAATACTTTATATTACCTTTTTATTAATAATTTACAAGTTAAAGAAACATTCTAGGTAATAATTTCTTTGTTTATCGTTCATGTTTTGACTTGTTAGTATTGGAAATATTAACTATATCATGATTTAATAACATAGAGAAACTAAAAAATTATTTTTATATTTTAAATAGTCTAAATATAAGTATATATAATAGATAGATATATAAAATGGAATATATTGCTCATGGAGACGGTAGGCTGTATGTACGCACGAATGATGTTTCAATTTTTTATCGTATTGAATGGAAGAATGTAAATGGAATATATATATATATATATATATATTATTACAGTAGAATTTTTATGTCATATATTTCATACTTATTCATAATATTTATTTTTATAATCATTCTTGAATGGTTAATATGGAGGATAAATTTCATTGTGTCATGGAGACGGTAAGTCGTACGTGTGCACGAGCAAGAATATCATTTTCTAAATGGTTAAATGGTATATAATTGGATGGAATATGAATTTTAAATAAAAAATATCATGTTATTTTTATTGTTTAAATCCTTTATATTCATCATTATTCCCATCAAAATAAAGTATATATGGAAAACAGATTACACCACGATGTGGAGATGATAAACTGTACGTACACATGCATGGTGATATTGTTTTTCATGGAATTGTTAAAAGGAGAAATATTTTTGTCCCATAATCATAATAAAAAATCCGAATGTATATTATACTGGAGTTATTAAATTATTATGAAATAAAAATAAGAAGTGGAAGTATAATAAGAAAATAACTTTGAAAGAGTTAATAAAACGATTACCTCATCTTTGAGTGACTCATTTTGATTTGCACAAAATTACCCCTTAGGATGGATTTATGCCAAAAGTATAGACTATAGGATATAGTGAGGAAAGTTGGGAGAGTAAATTTTTAGGGTTTGTCTGAGCAAAAGGGATTTATAGGTGTGAATTAAAGAGAAGGAGTGGTTCCCTTTTATAAGAGGGGCACTTTAAAAAACTCATAAAATATTAATTTATTATAAATTTATTTTCTATTTAAAATAGATAAAAAGTGATTTATTTCTAATATAATTTTAGTATTGGTATAAATCCTCTCAAACAATGAATTTTAGACATGTTTAGGTAAAAAAATTAACCTTATCTTTTTGGATTTAACCCTTAGTTAAATAGTTTTACTCTTATTGTGTCTTCATGTATTTTTACACTATAGAGTTAATATAGTTACTATAAAATGCCAAAAGAACCCAGAGTGGATACTTATGAAATATTTAAAACTGTAAGAGTTAGTTTCATGAACATTATTTTTTTATGACTTTTATATAATTTAATAAAATATTATTTATTTTAAATGTATCATTTATGTCAATTTTAATACTATTCAATATTTGAATTTTTAAAAATATAAAAATAAGATGATAACTTTAAACCAATACTTAAAATATGTCACTAACATGTATATTTTATCTGTATTTTTTTTATTTCATTAATCAAGTAAAATTTTATTTATTTTAATATTTTTAATTTCATTTGTTTGATATCTCAATTAATTAAAAAATTACCTTATCATCATTGTGTCACAATTTGATTTAATTATTTAATGTCTAAAAATTATAAATAAATTACCACGATATAGATAAATTTATTATCTTTTTAAAGAATATTTATATTCAACCATATCACTTATATAACCTCATATTAAAAGTAAAATAATTATTGAAATTTGAATATGAAAATTTTAACTCTTTTATAAATAAAATATACTAAATTTCATAATCTAACACAATTGGATTAAAAGGGACAATATTTCTGAATTAAGGTTTATTTGGGTTAAAAAATACTTATCCAATGAAATTAGGACAAGTGTTAGGTTAATATTATATTATTATAATATTTTTTACCTTTAATTACCCTATCTATCTTTATCCATGGTAAATGAAATTCAAAAGTTACTATTCACCAAAAATTATTTTGATCCAATTAGACCACATTTTTCATACTGATTACAATGATTTATGTCTGTTTTTTAAATTCAATTCATAGAAGCGGTAAAATTACGTTTAATGCTAATATGCAAATGTGGCTAAAAGGTGGGTAAAAAGAGATTAAAAAGGGCTAATGAATTTTTATATCTAATTCTACAATAAAAATGATTCAAATAAACTAAATTGGGTTAATATATGTATTATTTATCTGTTTTGACTTTAAAATAAATTTAAAGTAAAATAACTTTTTAAATTAAAATTCGGTTTTTAATAATAATGCAGTGTTTTTCACTATTCATAAAAAATTGAATGTTTTTAAAAAAATAACCAAAATTAATCCTAAGATAATTTTGATATTCCAAATTCAAAAATGAATTATATTTTACAAAATTAATTTTTTATGAGTGTATAAAATTAATTTTATTGTTATTCACAAAAAGTCATAAAAAGCAGTTACTTTAAGAAATTAGTATTTCTAAACATATAACTATTTTACCAAAACTTATACATTTAATTATAAAAACGTTTTATTTATGTAAAAAAATTATAAATAATACTTAAAAATTATTTATTACTATTTATATTACTATATTTAATGGATGAGTTATAAATTTATCTTTTGAACAATTTTAACACTTAAGTGTTGTTTTGAAGAAACTCAATCTTTCATGTTACGCAAGCCAACTCATTGTTGTGTGTAATGTAAGATTAAAATGATGTTTCATAAAATAAATAAATAAACATAATTAAATTTATTCAGAAATAAAAATATTGAAAATTTTTAGGTGTTACATTCTCCCCTCCTTCAATAAATTGTTTCCCCGTAGTTTAAAATTTCACTAGGAAAGTAAAAGTTTGATACTAAAAAAATACCATTGTGGAAAACCCACATTGGATATAGGGTTAATAAAATATACTATTAATAATAAGGAAAGAGAAATTTAAAGGTCACCCCAAAATTATGCTTTAGAATAAGAGAACATTAGTGACCAGTAGAGATACACACATAAAGGAAAAACGTAAATATTTATAGGGAGATATTGAGGCCATCAATCATAAAAAAGTGAAAAATCAATGGAAAATTGAGGGCCTTAAATCCATAAATCTATGATGATTTAAAATAACATCAATTCAACAAAAATTAAGGTATTAGGATAATTTTTTTTTAGATACTCTTTCTTAGAGTTGAGGGATTATATTATTATCCAAAGGAGAACTTGAGATAACTTACTTGATTACATCAGTGATATTTTTTTTGTGCTTTTATATATTTTAACTTCATGTCATTCACCTAGAGAAGGATATTCAAGATTATTTTTTTATGCATGAAGAAATTTTAATGAATCATATGGTCCATGATTATTTTATTCAACCTTTAAATGTTTACTAAAACCAAAATGGTTAGGACATAATATCCAATAAATCATACTTATAACTCAAATAATAATATCAAATGTTCAAATTGACCCATTCTAGGCTTCAGACTCAACCAAAATACATCCATCCAAACTCACTATCCAAAAAGGTCTCTATATTTACAAAATACTTCAGATTTTCTAAAAAACATTATATATCTCTTCATGTTATATACCTTTATCACCATAAAAACTATAATGAAATAATTAATACTTCCAAATCCTTGATGAAGAAGTTCCATAGTAAAATCCTTACATATCTCAAGATTCCTATTACCAGAGAACCAATGATGAAATAATTATTGAATCCAAATAAAGAATAACCTTAACCAGTCCACTTCACTCTTAGACCCTTAATTACACTTCAAAATTTTATATTTTAATACCTCATTCATTTCATTTACCTTATGTAATATCTTCATCATAAATAGTATAACCATTGCATGTATTACCTTGCTTATTAAAACCATTGACCAAAACTCAAAGCACAAAGTGAGAAACACAAATTATATTGATATTCTCATAAAGAATCATTTATTGGTTCTCTAAATGAATCCATATTTTTCTCAATACATTTATCCATAGGATTAAGCTAGATTATATATTAAAAAATCTAATGGATGATATCATACCCATAGACTTATCCTCAAAGTCATTCATAAGGTTATGTTTTCTAATCTACATTTTCTAAATCTAATTTACATGGTTGTTTTTAAACATCCTTTGATACCAACTGTAATTCCCCGACCTTAGAAGCTTAGATTCAGTGCATTATTTTATTAAATTTGCATGAATATAAGGAATAATATCCCAAATGACCAATCAATTTAGAAGTATTAAAGAACAGATTACATAAATGAAACTTTAGTTGCAATTCTAAACATAAAATGAAACATTGATAATTCTTTGAGAATGCCATTATTCTCCTTGATTAACCCTATATATCAATCAAAAAACACTTTATAGAATCTAAGTAATATAAAACATAATAAATGGGTGGTCTATAATTCCCAGTAAGGTTAAAAAATACAACATAATATTTCATAAATAAGCATAAAATTTTAAGACAAGTATAAAACCGAAACATGAGCATTTTAAACATAAAATTGAAAAAAATATGGAAAGAATAAATCAAATAATTCCATTTAAACATTAACATGGATATTCTAATAGTTTAATAATCACATGTACTATTAATAAATAATCCCAAAATGCAGGAATGAATAATTTTGGACATCTGAAACATACCATCAAGGCCTCGACCATGGCATCTAAAAATAAATGGTTAAGGACTCATCCAAATCCATATCTAAAAATAAATGGGAAAGGCCTCAGCCAAGTCTATATATAAATTATCTCATGAGAACTACAGATGCACCAAGGGGATAGTGGGCCCTGTCCATCACTTAATAAGCCTAATATATTCCTCATATGAAAATGGTGAAAAATAAACAACATAATCATTCATATTAAACACTAGTATACAAAATATGAATACTTTAACCATAAACGAAGAATGGTGTCTAAATAGCCCATCTATAATCAAACTAATCATAAATTAAAATATGGTAAATGATATCATAAGTTATCAACCACAATTAATCATAATATCCAACAAATGATGTTGACATATATGAAAATACTATATTAAAATCATTAAAGATATCATGTGATAAATTCCATTTTATCTTTGAAATAATTTATTCCACAATCACAAACTTATAAAAGAGGAAATTTAAAAATATATTTTTGAATCAAAGTGTCTTGTAACACTTTGAATATATTGGAAGGAGTTAACATTTAAAAAAATTAATTTTCATATAAATAAATCATCAATTGTTTTTGAAAATATTGACATTAATGAGAAAGATTTTAGAAAAATAAATATCTTAAACATTTAAAATTATTTTTTAGTTAATAATTCCCTTACATAAAACCTTAAAAATATTAATTTAAATTTTTTTTGAATGAAATTAAAATATAAATAATATTTTCTTTATAATCCATTATATACATATAAATAAATATGTATGATAATATCAAGAATATTGAAATAGAGGAAGGATTAATTATTTAAACATTCAAAGCATCCCATATCACCTTGAACATTTTAATAATAAGACCAATATCTCCAAATGAATATTTAAATTCCTTTAATATAAATATATTAATGATATAAAACATAATAGGGGCATTACATACACCACACACAATAAATAGGTGGTGGACTTGTCTTATATCTCACAAAAATTAAAATTGAGATGAAATTCCCTTACCACAGGTCTGATACTCTCCACAAGTGTCTGAAACTCCTCTATAATGATTTTAAACACATAATTAACTTCTAAAAAATCACATTAATATTTATGATATCATATATGATTTATTTATGACTTTATATTACTAATTTATTAATAATTTCCAATTTAAAGAAACATTTTGGGTAATAATTGCTTTGTTTATCATACATGTTTGGAATTGTTATTATTGATCATATTAATTAGATCATGATTTACTTACTTAATGAAATTAAAACATTATTTTTATATCATAAATATTATGAATATAAATATATATAATAGATAGATATAGAAAATAGAATATACTGTTCATGGAGATAGTAGGCTGTACGTATGCCTGAACGATGTTTCTGTTTTTTTATCATATTGAATGGAAGCAAGTAAATAACATATATGTATATATATATATATTATAGTAGAATTATTATGTCATATATTTCATACTTATTAATAATATATATTTTCCAACGATCTTGTACTCTAGTGGTACTAGCTCCTTCTTGGCATCCAAAAGACCCGGGATCAAATCCGGGCAGGGGTGAATTTCCAGGTACTGTAGCAGCACTGTAGCAGGGCAATGTAGCAGTACTGTAGCAGCAGTGGAACTGTAGCAGCGACAACACTGTAGCGGCAGAGGGACTGTAGCTGGTACTGTAGCGGCGATGGTTACTATAGCAGGTACTGTAGCAGCGCGGGTGCTGTAGCAGTACTGTTCACGAGGGGTCCTTTGGGCCAAAAAATGGGCTTTCAAGCCTTGTATTCAGGCCACTTGGCCTTGGGCCTTCGGGATATGTTATGGGTCACCCTCTACCCAGTCTAAAAAGTGGTCTTTGATTTAAATAATAAATTGAGACTTCGACCCCAATCTTTAAAAAAAAATTAATGTGAAGGATGAATCTCATCATGTTGTGGAAACAATAAGCCGTACGTACGCAAAAGTGACAATATCATTTCCTTAATGGTTAAATGGTATTGAATTTGATGAAATATTGGTTTTATAGAAATAATATAATGTTATAATTATTATTTAAATCCTTTATATTCATCGTTATACCCATCGAAATAAAGTATATATGAAAAAAAATTTACACCATGACGTGGAGACGTAAGCCGTACGTATGCACACATGGTGATATTATTTTTCATGGAATGGGTAAAAGGAAGAACTTGGTTATCCCATAATCATAATAATATATAATAATGTATATTATAATGGTGTTATTACATTATTATGGAAACAAAATAAAAAGTGGAAGTAGAATAAGAAAAGAACTTTGAAAGAGTTTATAAAACAAATAATTCTTCTTCGAGTGTCTCCTTTTGATTTGCACAAAAGGACTTAATAGGATAGATTTCATCCCAATGTATGGGATCTAATATATAGTGAGGGAAGTTGGGAGAGGAAATGTTTTGGTTTTTTCTGAAGGGCTTTATAGTTGTGAATTAAAGAGAAGGAGAATCCCCCTTTTAAAAGAGAGTGGAAGGGCATATTAAGAAACTCTTAAAATATTAATTTATTATAAATTGTATTTCGGTTTAAAATAGTTCCAAAGTAATTTATTTCGAGTATAAGATTAGTAGGGGTATAAATAACCTCAAAAAATTAATTTTAGAAATTTTTAGGTCATAAAATTAACCATATCCTTTGGGTTTAACCCTTAGTTAAATCGTTTTACTCTTACCGTGTCTTCTTGTATTTTTACACTATAGGGTTAATATAGTTACTATAAAATGAAAAAAACTCCTAGTGGATCCTTATAAAATATTTAACACTATAAAAGTTATTGGGATGAACCTTATATTTTTATGAATTTTTTATCATTTAATCAAAATTTTATTTATTTTAAAGTATCATTTATGTTAATTTTAATACTATTGAATATTTGAATTTTTAAAAATATCAAAACAACATGACATATTAGAATGAATACATTAAATATGTAAATAAAGTTTCTATGTTATCTATAATTTTTTTGGATTTAATTCATTAAGTAAAACTATATATTTTTTATTTTTAATAGAATTTATTTGATATCTTAATTAATTATACAATTACCCCATCATCATTGTGTCAACATTTAATTTAATTATTTAATGGCTAAAAATTATAAATAAATTATGATGATGTAGAAAAATTTATTATATTTCTAAATACTATTTATATTTGACCGTATCACTTATATAACTTCATAGTAAAAATAAAATATTTATTAAAATTTGAATATGATATTTTTAACTCTTCTTTAAATAAAATATAATAAATGTCCTTATTTAACAAAAGTGGCATAAAAACGATCTTATTTCTGACCTAAGTTTGATTTGTATCATAAATAATTATCTAATGAAATTATTACATGTGTTATGGTAATTTTATATTATTATAATATTATTTTTACCTTTAATTATCCAATTTACCTTTAATAATGGTAAATTAAATTTAAATGGTACTATTCACCAAAAATTATTTTGATTCTATTAGAACAATTTTTTTATACATATTACAACCATGTATGTCCATTTTTTTAAATTCAATTCATAGAAGTAGTAAAATTACATATAATGCTAATCAGTAAATGTTGCTAGAAGGCGGGTAAAAAGACGTTAAAAATGTTCAATGAATTTTTAAATATAATTATTTTATAAAAATTATTCTAATAAACTAAATTAGGTTTATATATATATTATTTATCTATTGTGAATTTAAAAATTAATTTATTTTAAAATAATTATTAAAATGAAAAATTTGGTTTTTTTATAATAATGGAGTGTTTTAACTATTCATCAAAAATTGAAATTTTTCAGAATAATACCAAACATTAACCCTAAGATAATATTGATATTTTGAATTCTAAAATGAAGTCTATTTTACCAAATTAAATTTCTACAAGTGTCTAAAATTAATTTTATTATTTTTCACAAAATGACATAGAAAATAGTTCCTTTAAGAAAATAATGTAAGAACCCGATTCTTATTCTTGAGGTATGGGTTTCTTATTTTCTCCTTTCCTTATGTGTTTTTGAGAAAATAAGTAAAAGGGGAGAAAATCCTAAATTTTGTGACTACAAGCCGTGTACTTTTCCACACGCCGTGTACTTTGGCCGTGTGGAAGGAGTACACAGGGCGTGTAGGCCGGTCGAAGATGATGGGTGTAAAAACTGACTACACGCTGTGTAGTGGGTATTTTCACGCCGTGTAGTCAATTGGCATGCAAAAAGTAAGGCGGTGGCCAATTGAGTGACATTACACACCGTGTACTCATGTATTACACGTCGTGTAGTCATGTCGACAGATGAATAGTGCCAAACTGGCGAGGAGCCGCCGAAAGAATAGTTAAAAAATGAAAACTAAATGCCGTGTACCCAATAGTACAGGCCGTGTAGTCTGTTTTTTTTGCTTAAAATGGGTAGTAGCCTCCCCTGTTTATAGGGAAGGCTTAGAACCGGAGGAGAGCTCAGGAGGACGACCAGAAATTTGGAGATCACCTGATCGAGCACCGGGAATCCGATTCCGCCTCTGTTGATCTCGTTGGAACCGTACGAGTAAACCCTCCCCTCTCCTTGAACCATTATTTCCAATTATTCCTCTAAAGGGAATTATTTACATTTGAATGAGATTTATTTTACCTCATATCTACGTCATTCTCGGGCGTTTCGAGGGGCATTGTTCGTGTATATCGGTCAGGGGCAATTGAGGTAGGTGGTATAGTGCTTATTTCCAACTACTATGGTGAATTTGTGTACCATTGTGATACACGCCAATGAATTGGATGTCGTATGGTTGAGGACTTGCATAATTAAATACCTAGAAATGCATACGAAGTTTAGTGAACATTTATAACTGTTGTTTGGGATCACTTCTTGGATCCAGGACAACCCCTGGGGTGTGTTCCTCTGTTTAGCCATTTGTCTAGGTTACCCAAGGGTATACTGTGATTTTAGCATTTCTTAAATTACCTTGAGAGGAATTGTATATAATTTCTTGTTTATATGTTGGTCATGGCCCGGTTACTTGTTTAGATTGAGGGAAGTGTTGTGTTTAGCCTGTGGGCAGTGCTCTGTTCAGCCTGAGGGAAACTTATTTCATGTCTGTGGGTAGTAGATTCTATGCCTGTGGGCGACACCTCGTAAGCCTCTGGTAATTATTAGATATGCCTATGGGAATATTCCTGTAGGATTAGATTCTATTTACCCGAGGGTAAGGGTTTACATTCCTGAGGACACTGATTGTTTACTTAGAAATACACTGTGGTGTTTCCCTGCTATTGAATGATTAAATGAATATTAAAATGGCAATATAACTGGTAAAGTTAGTTACTTTTGAGTACTACTTAGTTTATTGCATTTACTTCTGCACACTGCTCTTGCACATTTACACTGACAGTTGGGCACATATCATTGGTGGGTGCCTACTGGGATTCATTTCTCACACCCTGTTTGGGTGATGTCTTCGGCCCAAACAGACTATATTTCTGCAGGTATGGATAAGGGAAAGGGTCCCTATATAGGTACATGAGTGTTGCTGAGGTGTAGGGGAGCATGGGACTGAGCTCATGCTCGCGATGCTACCGACTGTTCTGTTTTGTTTTTCTATACCTGTACTTTCCATTGTATCGTATTGTACTGCTGTGTAAAATGTTCTAGCTGTTTTCATAGAATAGTGACTTACTGCATCTTGAAATACATATATATATGACTGCTGGTTATTTTTACTATAGTTGTTCATTTCAGTTATGTATTTTTTACTTATTCCGCTGTTGTTTTATGTTTGTTCTTGTATTCTGCTATGCTACACATTGACAAATGAGGGCATAGTTTCCCCACTATCAGACCTGGTCCCTCACTGCTAGGCAAAAGCCTCTGGCGTTTGGGGAAATACGCTTTAGGTCACGTGGCGAACCAGGTTCGGGGCACCCATTGTGTAACACCCGCATCCGGGACGTTACAAAGTGGTATTAAAGGAATTTGATTTTCTATGAATTACTATTTGGAGCCTTAGTCAGGGATGTGACATAAATGGTAGTTGTTAATATGCTGTTCCTGAGAATAGCTAACCCGTGTATAGGGAAAATACAATTTACCTCATGTCACAATTTTATTGATTTTGCAATTTACAGTTTATCTGATTTTCACCGTGGGGTGACACACTTGTGATTGTGCTTCTTATATGTTATCCATGGGTTCTATTTTGTTGCAACCCGATGAGATGAGGGTATGCCATCTCATGCATCATTTAGTCACATTCTATAAATCACATTTCATGCATAGTTCCATGCCATGTAGGCGCATTAGAAATTGCATGTTGTTGTGATAGTTGTTGTGCTAGAAAAGCATGCTGTTGTGATAGCTGCTTTGATAAATACCTGCTATGTGATAGGGTATTTTTTTGTGAGCCTGTTGATAGGATGGACGCCAAACTCTGGTTTTTGGGGATTATGGGCCCTCAATGACCGGAATTTGGTGGATCATCTATTTTTTTACTTATGTATAACATGTATAAGATTCCAATCTTTGATTCGCGGGGAGTATGGGGCCTCATAGATCAGAATTTGGCACTTAGGTGTTGTTTTTTTGGTATTTTATGGGTACCAGAGTAGTATATGAGGCTTACTATCTGGAAAACCCGAGATACACGTCATCTAGTTCCTCAGACACATGCTGTGTGTTCTTCTATTTGGGAAGAAATGAAAACTTTTTACATACACGCCGTGTACCCTAAGTACACGCTGTGTAGTCTATCTCTGTGCAATAGACCGTGTGGGTGGGGACACGGGGTAGGGACATTTTTGGGAAAAACATGGCATGTACCGGATGTAAACTCCGTGGAGTGTTGACCTGGAATCTTCCCGTGTAACTAAAAACACGGATGGAGGAGACCTTGAGGCATACACGCCGTGTCCACCATGGAAGACGCCGTGTAGTTTGACCTGGGGAACTAACCGTGTAGCTAACAAAAACAGGTCAGTGTTACCTCTTCTTGAACATGCCTTGTACCTGAGGGACACACCGTGTAGTCCTTACCAGTGGGAGACCATGTGGACTTGGATGTGTGGTTGGAAAACAGGGTGGTGTACATGCCATGTGCGGGTGTAACACGTCGTGTGGTGTCAGCCGAGTAGTCGGCCGTGTCACGAACGACACAGGAAGTTGGAAATTAAACCATACATGTCGTGTAGATGTTATACACACCTTGTAGTCTTGTTCAAGTGAGCCCTATGGCTTAGCCGTGTAGAAGGACTCAGGCAGGGAATAAGGATTAAAGTACATGCCGTGTATTTAGAAGGCATGCCATGTGTTTGGGGTGTTACACGACCAGTTTAAGATGGGGTACACTCCCATGCGAATGGCTTGAGAGAACAAACCGTGTAGTTTTATACACACCATTTAGTCAAGTTTTGTAAATTTTGAAAACATTCCTTCTCCATCTCCTTGTTTTCAGTCTCTGATAATCTTGATCTAAGGTGTGCGTTTGACCTTGTAGAGTCATGCTGCCAAGACGACCACGCGTTGTTCGCCAAGAGAGAGACAACGATTATACTCCAGAGATGGTAGTCCATGGGCTACCAGTGGATCCTCCAGCAGATCTAGATGCGGCACCAGCCGTTATACCTGGCACAGGTGCGGATGCACAGTTCCATGAAGGCTTCATGTAGTTCATGCATACTTTTCAGGGAGCACCACCAGCTACCACATCTATGGAAGAGCTGACTCGTATCTTCCAGAAGCATCATCCACCTATGTTTTTAGGGGATGGCAGACCAGAGGCTGCGGATTCTTGTATGGATTCATTGTAGACTATTTTCGATAATCTTGAGACGCCTCCATGGCGGGGGGTCAAGCTAATGACGTATATGCTGCATGATTCCGCCAAAAGGTGGTGGAATGTTACCACCCAGTCAAATCATTATAAAGACATGGAATGAGAAGATTTTTAGATAGATTTCTATGACTTCTTCTTCCTAGATACACTGAGGGAAGATAGATCTCGAGAGTTCATGAATCTGCAGCAGGGCGCTATGTCGGTGATGGATTATTCTGCTCATTTCATTGAGATTTAGCGTTTTGCACCTATTCTGGTGGGTGATGAGATGTTGAGGGATATATGCTTTAAGAATGGTCTTCGATATGAAATCCACACACTGGTGCATGTTTTTAGGTTGCCTACTATACATGATATTGTGAACTAGGCACTAATTACCGAGCGGAACCTATGGGAAGATAGTGGTGTGGGCCAGGGCGGTTCGACACCAGTTTCTGGTACTATTTCTCCTGGAAAGAGGAAGTGATAGATGGACTTCTCTCATGGTGGCAGTATCATCCATAATAATGTTTCAGGTGGCCAGGTCATGTGCTACCAGTGTGGTAAGGAGGGGCACAAGAGACTGCAATGTCCACGTGACCCAGTGGAATGTCGAGCTTGCGGCATGATGGGTCATCTGTAGTGCTTTTTCAGGGCGTTTCCACTAGTGGCTAGTGAGAGGGGTTCTGTGCAGACTTCGCGTGTGGGAGCAGGACCAACAGCTTCTTACCTGTCTGGAAATTGGAATACGTCAGGGTATGTAGGAAGAGATGGTGATCGTGTCTGTGGTAGCCAGACACTATGATCTCAGAGGCAGCAGGGTGGGATAGCTCAGGGTAGCCAGGCTGTGTCGTAGGGCTGCGGCACTGGTCAGTCATATGCAGTGTAATAGACCCAACAGGAGTAGGATCCCAGACCTTCTACTATCAGAGGTACTATTCTAGTAGATTATGTCTTATCTTTAGTACTTTTCGATATGGGTGATACACATAGCTTTGTATCTGTGCCTGTTGTAGAGAGCCTTGGGCTCTGTGTTTCTTCTTCTTCTGATGTTATGATGCTAGAAACTCTGTTGGAGACTTGAACAACTAGTGTGCGTCAGTGTTAGGAGTTCCCCATTCTGGTTGGGGGGTGTCACTTCCTTTGGAACCTCTATGTCTTGGAGATGAAGATCTATGATGTCATTCTCAGTATGGAATGGTTGGTTCCCTTTCAAGCCTTTGTAGACTGCTATTATCGCAG
This sequence comes from Viscum album, assembly GCA_963277665.1. Taxonomy (NCBI): domain Eukaryota; kingdom Viridiplantae; phylum Streptophyta; class Magnoliopsida; order Santalales; family Viscaceae; genus Viscum; species Viscum album. Next base: position 1,947,421,675 of record OY728148.1, read on the forward strand.
GGTGCGTTTCACGTCACCAGAGGGTGGAGAGTTTCTATACAAAGGCGAGTGGGGTGTTCAGGCGAGTCCAGCTGGACTGAAGCATCGTGGGCAAGGTGGAGTCACAGCCCAGATTGCGAGTTTATATCTGGATGATCAGGGGACTTGTCAGAATTAATTCCCTCTAGTGGTTGATTGTTTCAGGGATGTCTTCCCGGATGACTTTTCAGGTCTAGCTCTAGAGCGTGAGGTGGATTTCTCTATTGATCTTATTCCAGGAGAGGCACCAGTATCCATTCCTCCTTATAGGATGGCTACACCAGAGTTAGAAAAGCTCAAGAGACAGTTATAGGAGTTACAGTCAAAGGGTTTTATCCAACCCAGTACTTCTCCTTGGGGTTCTCCGGTCCTTTTTGCGAAGAAGGAAGATGGTACCCTTAGACTCTGTGTGGATTATCGGAAGCTGAACCAGTTGACAGTCAAGAACCGATATCCCTTACCAAGGATAGATGATCTTTTTGATCAACTTCGAGGTGCACGAGTGTTCTAGAAGATTGACTTGAGATCTGAATATCATCATTGGCATGTTAGACCATCTGATATACCTCTCATAGCCTTCAGGAGTAGGTATGGTCTATATGAGTACTTGGTTATGCCGTTTGGACTCACGAATGCGCCAGTAGTTTTCATGGATTTGATGAATTGTGTGTTCCATCCTTATATGGATTCTTTTGTGGTGGTATTCATGGACGACATCTTGGTGTACTCTCACACTCGACATGACCATGCCACCCATATTGAGATCGTGCTGAGTACACTAAGAGAGCGTCAGCTATATGCTAAGCTCTCAAAATGCCACTTTTGGATGGACCAAATTCACTTCCTGGGTCATATCATTTCAGAGGCAGGAGTTGCAGTATACCCATAGAAGGTGAGAGCATTAGTTTACTGGGAGCATCCTAAGAACGTTTTTGAGATACAAAGTCTCTTAGGGATAGCTGGTTACTACAAGAATTTTATACAGGACTTCTCCTTCTTAGAAGCGCCGTTGATGGTTTGACTAAGAAGGGTGTGAAGTTCATTTGGTCAAAAGATTGCGAGACATCCTTCCAGGAGCTGAAGGGAAAGTTGACATCAGTGCCAATCCTGATACTCCCATAGTAGGGAAAAAGCTATACAGTTTACTGTGACACATCAGGTATTGGGCTGGGAGATGTGTTGATGCAGGGCGATCAATTTATTGCATACGGGTCTCGACTGTTGAGTCCACATGAGAGGAATTACCCGATGCATGATCTCGAGTTATCTGCAGTTGTTCATGCATTACACTTTTGGAGACATTATCTCTTGGGAGATCATTTTGTGGTTTTCACCAACCAAAAAAGTCTCAAGTATATCTTTACTCAGCGTGACTTGAATCTGAGGCAGTGAAGGTGGGTCGAATACCTTCATTACTTCAATTTTGAGCTTGCCTATACACCTAGTCAGGGTAATGCAGCTGCTGATGCACTGAGTAGGAAGACTCAGAAACATGCATTTCATGAGGCCAGTGGTGAGTGGCAGCTTATGGCTTTGTTCTCTGAGATGCATTTGGAGGTGCATGATAGTCTAGGGAAAACCTATCTTTTATCTCAATCTATGACTTCTACCCTCCTAGATAGAGTGAGGATGAGACAACTATCTGATTCAGAAGGCCTAGTTCTACAGGAGTCGTTGGCAAGTGAGGACCCTCCTCCTAGTTGGACGATAGGTGAAGATGAGGTATTTCATTTCCATGGACGAGTGTGGATTCAGTGGGATTTACGTGAGGAGTTGATGCGGGAGTTTCATGCTTCAGCTTGGGAAGTTCATCCCAGAGTCACCAAGATGTACCGTGACTTGAGATGTCAGTACTGGTGGCCGGGTATAAAGAGAGAATTAGTTGGTTTTGTTAAAATATGTTCCACCTGTCAGTAGTTAAAGGTAGAGCATCATAGGCCAACCGGATTTTTACAGTAGTTACCCATTCTAGAGTGGAATTGGGATGATTTCGCGATGGACTTCGTGACTGAATTGCCGAGGTCGCCTCGAGACAATGATACCGTGTGGGGTGTTGTGGACAGACTCATGAAGGTAGCTCACTTTTTTCCGATCAAGGTGGCCTTTGGTGTTGAAGAACTCTGGAAGTTGTATATCCGAGAGATCATATGTATTCCCGAGGTTCCTCGTTCTATAGTTTCAGATAGGGGTGCCTGTTTTACATCTCGTTTCTGGAAGAGTTTTCAGAGGGAACTGAGTACACAGGTGCTTCTGAGTACAACTTACCACCCTCAGACCGATGGCCAGTCAGAGTGTACTATACAGTTTCTTGAGGACATGCTGCATGCATGCATCCTAGACTTTGGGGGCTCTTGGGAGAAGAATATACCCTTAGTCTAGTTTTCCTATAATAATAGTTTTTAGGAAACTATTGAGATGGCACCTTACGAGGGTTTATATGGTAGTCCATGCCGATCACCTTTGTGCTGGATGGGGGCAGGTGGGGCAGCTTTACTAGGATCACAGCTCTTGCAGGATACTTCTGAGTAGGTCTAGTTGATTCAGAAGCGGATGGCTACTGTGTAGTCTCGTCAGAAATCTTATGTTGATCGCTGCAGATGACCCTTAGAGTTCGTGGTTGGGGATCAGGTTTTTTTGCGTGTATCAGCGAGGTTGGGAAACAGGTGGATCGTGAGACATGGTAAACATTCATCGAGGTATGTTGGGATATTTGAGAATCTGGAGAGAGTCGGGCCGGTTTCCTATTGGTTGCAGTTACAACAGAGGTACCGGTCCATGAATGACGTCTTCCATGTATCTCAGTTGCTCCACTATCATTAAAAATTATCTCACATCTTTCAGTAAGAGGAGGTTGAGATTCAGATAGATGCTTCCTTTGAGGATCATCCAATTCGTATTGTTGATAGGAGCACGAAGGTTCTCCGAGGCTGGTCAGTTCCTCTCGTACAAGTGTTATGTCAACATGGCCAAGTGCAAGACGAAACTAGGGAGCGGGAGACCAATATACATGCTCAGTGTCCAGAGTTATTCTAAGTATTATCTTTACAACCCTTGGAAGGGAAATTCGGGGACGAATTTCTTTAAGGGGGGAAGTTTGTAAGAACCCGGTTCTTATTCTTGAGGTAGGAGTTTCTTCTTTACTCTTTTCCTTATGTGTTTTTGAGAAAATAAGTAAAATGGGAGAAAATCTTAAATTTTGTGACTACACGCCGTGTAATTTTCCACACACTGTGTACTTTGGTCGTATGGGTAAGCCCTCTCCTCTCCTTGAAACCTTCTTTCCAATTCTTACTCTAAAAGGAATTATTTACGTTTGAACAAGATTTATTTTACCTCAGATCTATGTTGTTATCGAGCTTTTCGAGGAGCGTCATTCACGTATATCAGTCAGGGGCAATTGAGGTATGTGGTCTAGTGCTTATTTCCAATTGCTGTGGTGAATTTTTGTACCATTGTGATACGCGCCCATGAATGGGGTGTCGTATGGCTGAGGCCTAGAATAATTAAATACCTACAAATGCATAGGTAGTTTAGTGAACATGTATAACTATTGTTTGAGATCACTTCTTGGATCTAGGACCACCCTTGGGGTGCGTTCCTCTGTTTAGCCGTTTGGCCAGGTTACCCGAGGGTATACCGTGATTTTAGCATGTCATAAATTTCCTTGAGAGTAATTGTATATAATTTCTTGTTTATATGTTGGGCATGGCCCAGTTACTTGTTTAGCTTGAGGGAAGTGTTGTGTTTATCCTGTGGGAAGTGCTCTGTTCAGCCTGAGGGCAACTTCTTTCGTGCCTATGGGTAGTAGATTCTGTGCCTGTGGGTAACACCTCGTAAGCCTGTGAAAATTATTCGACATGCCTGTGGGTATATTCCCGTGGGATTAGATTCTCTTTACCTGAGGGTAAGGTTTTACGTGCCTGAGGACATTTATTTTTTACTTAGAAATACACTGTAGTGTTTTCCTGCTATTGAATAATTAAATGAATATTAAAATGGAAATATAACTGGTAAAGTTAGTTACTTTTGATTACTGCTTAGTTTATTGCATTTACTCCTGCACACTACTGTTGCACATTTACATTGACAGTTGGGCACAGATCTTTGGTGGGTGCCTACTGGGATTCATTTCTCACACCCTGTTTGGGTCATGTCTTCGACCCAAATAGAAAATATTTTTACAGGTATGGATAAGGTAAAGGGTGCCTATATAGGTACATGAGTGTTGCTAAGGTGTAGGGGAGCATGGGAGAGAGCTCAGGCTCGCGATGCTGCCATCTGTTTTGTTTTGTTTTTCTGTACCTGTACTTTCCATTGTATCGTATTGTACTGTTGTGTAACATGTTCTAGCAGTTTTCATAGAATAGTGACATACTGCTTCTTGACATACATATATATATGATTGATGGTTCTTTTTTACTGTATTTTTTCATTTCAGTTATGTATGTTTTACTTATTTCGCTGTTTTTGTATGTTTGTTCTTGTATTCCGCTGCGCTACACTTTGACAAATGAGGGCATAATTTCCCCACTATCAGACCTGGGCCCTCACTACTAGTCGGCAGCCTCTGGCGTTTGGGGAAATGTTCTTGAGGTCACGTGGAGAACCGGGTTCGGGGCACCCATTTTGTGGAACCCGCATTTGGGACGTTAGAAATAATATTTCTAAACATATACCTATTTCACCGAAACTTATACCTTTAATTATAAATATGTTTTATTTATGTGAAAAAATTATAAAAAACATTTAAAAACGATTTATTACTATTTATATTACAATATTTAATGGATAAGTTATAAATATATCTTTTAAATAAATTTAATACTAAAGTGTTGTTTCGAAGAAACTCAATCTTGCTTGTTACGTAAGCCAACTCATTATTGTGTGTAGTGTAAGCTTAACATGATGTTGCATAAAATAAATCAAGCAACAAAATTAAAATATATATAGGAATAAAAATATTGTAAATTATCCCGGTGTTATAATACCCCTTCAATATCTTCTTGTACCTTTCAAAAGGATACATCCAACATAGATATATAGGTCCACAAAGCTCTATTTCTCACACAAAATGAACCATTAAATGAACTATGATATCAAAAAAATATGAAAAAAAAATAAATTTCCAATCAACAAATATATAAATTACTTTATTATCCAAATTTTTTAAATCATTCAAATAAATCAACTCCTTATAAATTCAAATGAAATAATAATACACCTTCATGATAGTCATTCTGATATGGATGGAAAATATTTCATGCAATTAAACTTATAGTATCTATTTCATCATGACGTAGTTATCAAGAGATTTCATACCTATCATATTCAAATCTTTTAATGACAAAAAAGTTTCTACATTTGAAGAATGACACTACGACACATTGATATCATGAAGGCAATGATAAAAGATAATTTTCTCTCTCATGGATAATGAATTAAAATACAGGGGAAATTATTTTCAACTTCTATCATGAGTCGGATATAAGACCAAATTTGTTCCCATTGATAGTAAGTCCAATCATGCATTAAACCCATCTTTAGTCTCTCCTTTAATATATAACAATTTTCTAATCAAGCAGTTACATATATTCTTCTTCACATGCATGAAATCAATTTCATGTTTGAACTTATGATATCTCCAATATGGTAGCTCAAAAAATATTGACTGTTTCTTTAAAATATTTCTATCATTACAACAATCTAGTGTTTTTCTGAATGTCACATAAATATTTTTCACCCTTTTAAAATACCTATCAGTGGATTTTTTTGGAGAAATATCAAATTCTTGTAAATTATTTAATGCCTCTTTCAATATTCAATAATAGTGATCCAATTTTAAAAACCTTTGATGACCCATGTATACTATTTTTTCCCCAAGTTTTAGTTGATAATATGAAGTTTGTTATTCCTAAATTAGATAAGCTTTATACCCCTTAACACTATATGCAGAAAAATTTTCATATGCCGGGAATTCATTTATAGTTAACATAACTATTTCATGCATTTGAAAATATTCCTTTTTATAGTAACCACACACCATAATACCTTCCTCCTATAAAAGTTTTAAATCCTTAATTAATGGTGAAAAGAAAAAATAAATATCATTTCGGGGATATTCAGGTCTAGATATCATTAAACTCAACATGAAATATTTTTTCTTCATACAAAATTAAAGATATCAACTGTAAATAACCAATGAAATAGGACATGAACTATTTATTCTACTAATTCTTTAATATGGATTCATTCCATCTATGAATAATTCAAGTATGAGAATTCTATCTTCATTTTTGAATATAAGGAACAATTGATCAATTTTATTTCACTATGGTCAGTCAACTAGATAATTTAATTTTCCATCACATATCCACTCATCTACATTCCATATTAACATCTTTTCATTATTTGAATATGAAAATAAATATTTCAAATGGGGAATTATCACAAGATACCAAAATTCCTTTGTAAGAGTCACTATAACTACTAAATCAACCTAGGATTTTTATTTTAACTTCTATTCTGACATTTCCACATTTAGGACAGTGACATAAATTCATATTACTTCCTATATAGTGAAGGTTCCAGGCACAGTAGAAGTGCGTTGGTGGGTTTTCCCAACTTTTAATTTTAACGTTAAACAACGTTCAATCCGAGATCCATCACGATGTAAAATGCCAAATCTTCGGAATAGAACGAGGAACGAAAAACTTAAGAGGGAATCCCAGAACCATAGATATAGGATCATCATATGTTGGTTATAATTAATTTAATTAATTCACAAGAATTAACTTGGTGAAATTCTCTCTTCGTTGATGTCTTCGGTCAGGATCTTGTGATCCATCGTTGCATCATAGAATCCAAGTGTAGGATTCCTCTAGCAGTGATCCACATATGTGGCACGTATCTCTGGACGTCACCGAAGGGATCTCCGGGTTCTAGTTCGGAAGAACCTTCATTTGCGATGTCTGCCTTCGATCGCCTTGGTCTCTCAGTATTGAGAGCATTCTTGGAGGAAGGAGTTCTTTTGGCCTTGAAATAATTCTCTACAATTGTTGTGTACAACGATTCTCTTTTGGAAAGGTTTTGGGGATGTGAGGATATTTATAATCGGGTTTGAGGTTATAGAGTTGTGACAATAAATAAACGCGTTATGCGTTTTATTTATTTCATTATCTATTATTGAAAACCCCCATGTCAAATTATTAATTCCTTGACATTCACCCATTCTGATTATAATAAATATCATTTAATAAAACAATATTATATCCTCAAGATCCCGACTGGAAAAACTACATGGATTATAATCATTAATACACGGTGTGTACTCGTTTTCTATAAAACTATGCGGCATGTGTATTTAATATACATGACATGTACTTTTATTTTCCACTTTCCTTTATTTCCTCCACCACATTTATTAGTCCTTGAGTAATGGTTATTTATTTATTAAATAAATGTAACTGCATTACTCGCTAATAAATGTATTATTTCACCCACAATATATTCTCTCAAATAACTAGTGTTAAAATAAATGCAATCAGGAATCCTTAAATAATAATTAAACCACAGTCGAGAATAATATTTATTTAACTTGTTAAATTAATATTTAACTGAGATACATGAACACACTTAGTGTGTGACCCTCTAGGCCTCTTTCTCGGTGGCATTAGGCGGAGCCTGCCTAAAGTCCAAGGTTAGCGTTTAGCAATATGCCAAGGCACCCATAGAGAAAGAAGTTAACTCAACAATGACATGTCACCTCATACGAATGCTTACCGTGTAATATAATACTTTTTCCTCGATATCTCTAATCAAGCGGGTTGCATGCTAGTGCCATCAACCATGTGCTCGATTATTCTTTCTTTGAATTTCCAGAATTGAACTCGCCCATACTTTACCATGACCATGGATTTATTTAGGCTATATAAATTCCATCAAAGGGCCTGAGATATCTACATCCGTTATGGAATAGAAGGGAAAAATCCTTTCTCGCATATCTATTAATTTAGTAGTACTTGTGACGCACCCAACGTATCCTACCTCGCTGCGAACAGTGTGCCATCATTGTTTTCATCAAAACATATAAGTGCGCGATTTGCAATACCCATTAATAATAATCTTAAAGTCTAAGGACCAATACAAACGTCCACAGATAGGAACATCCAATGACACTATGAAATGTGGATTTCCTACTGGCGGGTATCGTTCTTATAATATCCTTCTTGATATTACCAAGGGAGCACACCATGAGATGGTGCCTCAATGTTTTATGAGTCCTCACCCCTAATGGCCTGTATTATTTGTGTCCCTCAAATAATATCATCCGGCCATAGAACATATATTCAGGAATAGTGTTATGGCTCTTCCGGGTTCTCATTATAGCATGGATCCACTATGACCCTTTAATGCAACAGCTATCCTTAGGACATTATCACATGAATTTTCACGCAGAAGAACAATTAAGATGTGGTAAGGATTTTATTAATTAATAAAGTAAAAAGTAGTTGGTTCTAGGCCACCAAATCCAACACACTCCCACTTGGACTAGAGCCAACTGCTAATAACCTTTAACCCGCTAGCTCTCACATGATATTCATGCTTCTGCTGAGATATGCCTTTAGTCATGGGGTCTGCCATGTTCTCTTCCGTGGACACTTTGCTCACTGCAACTTCACTACTTTGATTGAAACCCCTCAAGAGGTGATACTTCGGGAGTATGTTATTTGTCTGTTGATGTGACCTTGGTTCTTTTGCAAGAGCCACCGCTTTAGTATTATCATAATACAATGTAATGGGATCTTTACTGCTAGGCACCACATCAAGATCCTAGACAAAGTTCATAATCGAGATGACTTCTTTGGCTGCATCAGAAGCCTATATATATTCGTACTCCACTGTAGAATCGGTGACAACTAGTTGCTTTTAACTCTTTCATCTCACAGCTCCTCCATTGAGACAGAAAACATATCCAGATTGTGACTTTAGATCATTCTGATCTTTATGAAAACTAACATCATCATACCATCTGATGACAAGCTCCTCGTCTCCTCCATACACCAGGAACATATCCTTAGTTCTTCACAGATACTTAAGGATAGTCTTAATAGTAGTCCAATGCTGTTCTCCTGGATCTTCTTGATATCTTCCTAACATGATCAGTGCATAGGAAACATCAAGACTAGTACATAACATGACATACATGATGGATCCTATAGCCAAAGCGTATGGGATCTTACTCATTCTATCTTTCTCTTGTTGTGTCCGAGGACACATTTTCTTAGAAAGATGTAGGCCATGTGACACTGGAACCAATCCCCTCTTGGATTTTTCCATACTAAATCTCTTTAGTATCAGTTCAATGTATGTACTCTGACTTAGTCCAAGAAGCCTCTTGGATCTATCATGAATGATCTTGATCCCTGGAATGTAGGCTGCTTCACCCAAGTCCTTCATAGAGAAACACTTGTTCAACCAGTCCTTAACTGACTGTTATACTGGTACATCGTTTCCAATAAGAAATATGTCATCAACATATACTACTAGGATAACGATTGCATTCCCATTAAACCGCTTATAAACACATGGCTCACATTCGTTCTTAATGAAACCAAATTCATTTATAGCTTCATCAAATCGAATGTTCCATGACCTGGATGCTTGATTTAATACATAAATGGATTTTGGAAACTTGAAAACCTGTTTGGCTTCACCTGGGGTCACAAACCCTTTTGGTTTTGTCATATAGACATATTTTTGAAGGTTCCTGTTAAGGAATTCTGTTTTGACATCCATCTTCCAAACCTCGTAGTCATGGTAAGATGCTATGGCATGTATGATTCTTATGGATTTAAACATGGAAACTGGAGATAAGGTTTCATCATAGTAAATTCCTTGAAGCTGTCTGAACCCTTTATAAACTAGCCTTGATTTATAGGTGCTAACTTGAACTTTCATGTCCATATTTCTCTTGAATAACCATTTACATCCAAAAATATTTACATTAGCTGGCTCATCGACCAGAACCCAGACTTGGTTCTGATACCTGGAATACATCTCAGAATTCACAGCTTCTATCCATCTTGCAGCTTCTGATCTTTCTACTACTTCCTTGTAGGAGAGAGGTTCATCATTGTCCACCAATAATGATTCACCATCCTCGGTGACTAGGAAACCAAATCTCTCTGGTTCCCTTACATCTCTTGAGCTCCTACACAGTACTTGTGTTTCTGGAACCTCTTCCACAGGGACTTGTGGAAATTCCTCCTATACCAACTCCTTTGTATCTTTAGCATCAACTTCATAAAAGTAAATCTTTCTCCCACTATCCTTCTTGAGGATGCGTTCCCTCTCAAGAAATATGGATTGTCTGGCGACAATCACTTTCTTGTCTGAAGGGTTATATAGGTAATATTCTCTCGTTTCCTTGGGATATCCTATAAAGATACACCTCATTCCCTGGGGTGCTAGTTTATTGCCTGAGGAGACCTTAAAAATTCCTCACATCCCCATACACGTGTGTGCGATAAAATGGATTTCTTTCCATTCCATATCTCAGAGGGAATTCCATTTTCCACCTTAGTTGGTAATCGGTTTAATGTGTATGCTACAGTTTGTAATTCATATCCCCAAAAGGATAATGGAAGATCCTCATGACTCATCATCAACCTCACCATGTCCAATAAGGTGTTGTTCCTCCTTTCACTAACACCATTCCACTGTGGTGTATAAGGAGCAGTGAACTGAGATAGAATCCCAGATTCCCGTAGAAGATCGATGAACTCTTGGTTCAGATATTCTCCACCTCGATCCGATCGAAGTTTCTTTATCTTATTACCAAGCAGATTCTCTACTTCATTCTTGAATTCCTTAAATTTCTCTAAGGCCTATGACTTATACCTCTTTAAGTAGATATAGCCATATCTACTCAAATCATCAGTAAAAGTAATGAAGTAAGAATATCCACCTCTAGTTTCTACTCGAAATGGTCCACACACATCCGTGTGTACCAATCCTAGAAGCTCTATGGCCATTTCACCCTGTCCACCAAAATGTTGCTTGGTCATTTTTCCTTGTAAACAAGAGTGACATCTATCAAGTGGTTTTAGCTCAGTGGAGTCCAAATAGCCATCTTGGCAGAGCTTTGTCAAGCGCTTCTCGTTCACATGACCAATACGGTGATGCCACAATTGGGTGATGTATGAGTCATGTGAGTTCATTTTGTTATCGATTGACAACACTTGGTTTTCATAATTTAATACATACATACCATTATTTAAATGTGCCATACCATAACATATGTTGTTCTTATAAAAGAGACAAACCTTATTTCAAAATTTGAAAACAAATCCATCCAAATCGAAACAAGATATAGAAATTATGTTCTTGATAACACTAGGAACATAATAATAGTTATCTAAAACCAAAATCATCCCAGTCGGCAGTGATAGGTGGTAATCGCTAATAGCCAACGCAGCCTGCCTTGCGCCATTGGTAGCTTGAAGATCCACCTATCCTCTGGCGATCTTTTTAAATCTACTTGGTTACTACATTTGAATATAGATTTGATCCCCATAAGCGGTATCTAATAACCAATGTGTAGAAATAGAAAGATTACACTCGATAAAGAATGCACATTTAGCGTCCCCATGCTTCTAGGTGCAGTTCCTCTTCTAGTGGCCTTGCTTACCACATGAAAAACACACCGCCTCCTGTTCCTTGCCCTGCCTCTGGATCTTTCCCTTATTGTAAGGACAATGCTCAGGGGATTCAGACCATTTATAATTCTTTGTACCCTTTTCCTTGTCCTTCCTTTTCCTATTCACCATAAGGACTACGGGTTTGTCACATCCCATTTCTTTATCTACTTGGCGAATCAAGGTCAGAAGTTCCGATAGACTCTTTTCATTATTTCTCATGTTGTAGTTGACTATAAATCTAGATAAGGTCTTGGGAATTGATGATAAGATGAGATCTATACGCAACTCATCTGGGAATTTAATTCCTAAGATGTCCAGGCATTCAATGTAGCCAATAAGCTTGACTATATGAGTCCCAGCTAGTGTAGACTCTCCAAGATTAGTTGTAAACAAAGCATTGGAGATCTCATACCTCTCATGTCTCACCTTCTCTTGGTAGATATCCTTAAGGTGAGACATCATGCTATACACATCCATGTTTTCATGTTGCTTCAAGAGCTCATTGGACATGGTTGATAGCATGAAACACTGGACATCTGTGGCATTATCCATGTGTTTCATATAGAGAGATAATTCCTCATCACTGACCTATTTTCCAAGCACAACTGGTATAGGATCTTCTAGCACATACAATTTCCTTTCGTGGCGAAGGATGACGCGTAAACGCCTCTGCCACTCTTGGAAATTGGTGTCGGTGAGAAGGTTTTCCTTATCGAGTATGACTCACAATGATATGTTTGAAGTCATTTTTTTACTATTTATACAAATTAATATGAGCAGAGTTTTAGTACTTTATTACAAAACTGAGACAAATAAATAAATTAATACTTATTAGTCTCCCACCATTTTATCGAAATCCAATAGCCCTCACCATTGACTTCAGAATATTCTGTTTCCTGAATATTCTTGTGGCAAGGATCCATATTTCCGTTAGCATTATCCCAACTAGGGTTTTCCAATAAACGTGAAGGGTTTTAGGCAGGCGTTCCAAATTCCAACTACATAAACTCGCAGATCCTTGATCCGCTGAGTGGACTCCCCAATCCTGAAATCCTTTTATTTTGGATTTCCTCAACCTTTGTCTCTTGGTCACACCACGTCCTATTGTGGCAGTCATCCCTTGATGCAAACCAATCGATTCAACACAAAACCTTGAATTATAATTCCTCAATAATTGAAAGCACCCCAACTAGGGTTGGTCAATCACTTTGAACTATGGTTCGATTCAAACCAAGATTATAGAAGGCTATACCAACTTAATATTTCTTTTGAGGTATTTTATCCTTATACGTAAATTTCCAATTTTATTATCTTTTATTACATGCTTTTTAATATTAAGTGGGATATACTTAAGTGATTAACCATGTCTATGATAATATTTACGTATAATCCGGTTTTATTTTAGTTTCATCTTGCATGATCGTTTAATTCATTAATTGTGTGATCGTGACAACACAACCACAATAAATAAACCATGAAACTGACAAAAATGAAATAAATGGTATGATCATGAGCTTTTTCTATTGTTTAGTTTATCTAGAAGTTGATAAACTAACCCAAGACCTAGGGGAGAAACACCTTGAACCTTTCGGGTTCATGTTTATAGCCTTCCACCTGTCCACCTTTGTATCTCCTTGGATTGGTTTCACATTGGCTCCTGACTTGAGCTGCCTCCATTAGCTTGGGAGCTCCATCCATTACATATGCATTTATCTCACACATAGGTGAGGGGTAAAAGGGGATTTTTACATAAAAGAATCCTTGGGCACACATGCCCTACATATTAATGAGGAAATGGCTCACAAGCCAACAAATTTAATTTAAATAAATAAATAAAAAGAAACCATTCACATACAAAGGTCTCGTTCTAGCTCATGATCATCCATACATGCAACGGTATCTATGCATAAATAAAACTATCATTCAATTCTTTAATCGTTCTTGTTTAAGATAAATCATGCTCAAATCAATTAATTATCTTTAATTAATCAATCGTTTTATCTTAAAACCTTTTCTAAACTTCCTTGATATTCTCATACATCATAATTTTAAACAAATAAATTCATTTAAAATTATCCTTGTACATAACTTGTACTTTGGAGGTAACCCGGTGAATTCCCGTTCATTACGCAGATATTAAATTAAACACATATATATAAAACACCTATCACGTGTTGTACCTCATCTTTACACCTGCACCATGGTACATGTGTCAAGGGTTTGTATAATATAATAATAAATTTTAATAAATCTGCGTAATTTGGGTGAGTACAAAGCGTGTTGTTCTGACTACATGATATGTACTTTTCTTCACCTTCTATCCGAAGTACACGCCCTGGGACTGGGCGTGTTAATGTACTTCGGAAATTTTCAGAGTACACAGTGTGTTCTATGGGACACATGCCATGTTTTGTTGGACCAAATGACGTGTAATCCGGAAACCGTGTGCCACATGTTCCTAGTCAACACACCGTGTCATAAATGACTTAGATAGGATCAATACACAACCTGATTTTGCCGACCAGTCCGACGCATGAACCTAGACTACACGACATGTACTTCTGAATACATGCCTTGTATTATCGTATTGTATGGGTAGGATTGTTTGGATCCTCTAGATGAGATCCTATATTTTATTTTAATCAAAAATTAAAAGAAAAGTTCGTTTCTGTATGGTGAACGAGAAACTTGGGAGGAGGAACAAATCTCAAGATTCATATTTCCAGAACGATTAAACATGAATTTAAACAACTAAATTATTAATTGCATAAAACATCAACAAAAAACTAAATAATTATAATCAACGATATGACTCCCTATGATACCACTTGTAGGTTCTGGGCGCAGCGGAAGCACGTTGGTTGGTTTTCCCAACTTTAATTTTAACGTTAAACAATGTTCAATCCGAGATCCGTCACGATGTAAAATGCCGAATCTTCAGAATAGAATGAGGAACGAAAAACTTAAGAGGGAATTCCGGAACCATAGATATAGGATCATCATATGTTGTTTATAATTAATTTAATTAATTCACAAGAATTACCTTGGTGGAATTATTTCTTCGTTGATGTCTCCGGTCATGATCCCGTGATCCGTTGTTGCGTCGTAGAATCCAAGTGTAGGATTCCTCTAGCAGTGATCCACACGTGTGCCATGTATCTCCAGACGTCGCCTAAGGGATCTTCGGGTGCTAGCACGGAAGAACCTTCACTTGTGATGTACGCCTTCGATCGCCATGGTCTCTCAGTCTTGAGAACGTTCTTGGAGGAAGGAGTTCTTTCCAACTTGAAAGAATTCTCCATAATTGTTGTGCAAAACGATTCTCTTGTGGAAAAGTGTTGGGGTTGTGAGGATATTTATAATCAGGTTTGAGGTTATAGAGTTATGACAATAAATAAATGCATTACCATTTTATTTATTTCATTAACACTTATTGAAAACCCCTTTGTCGAATTATTAATTCCTTGACATGTGCCCACGCTGATTATAATAAATATCATTTAAGAAAACAATATTATATCCTCAAAATCTAGACTAGAAAAACTACATGGTGTGTAATCATTAATACACGGTGTGCACTCGTTTTCCATAAAACTACACGGCGTGTATATTTAATATACACGACATGTACTTTTATTTTCCACTTTCCTTTATTTCCTCCACCACATTTATTAGTCCTTGAGTTGTGGCTGTTTATTTCTTAAATAAATGTAACTGCATTACTCACTAATAAATGTATTATTTCACCCACAATATATTCTCTCGAATAACTAGTGTTGAAATAAATGCAATCAAGCATCCTTAAATAATTATTAAACCACAATCGTGAATAATATTAATTTAACTTGTTAAATTAATATTTAACTGAGATACATGGACACACTTAGTGTGTGACCCTCTACGCCTCTTTCTCAGTGGCATTAGGCAGAGCCTGCCTAAAGTCTAAGGTTAGCATCTAGAAACACGCCAAGGAACCCATAGAGAAAGAAGTTAACTCTGTAATGACGTGTCACCTCATATGAATGCTTACCATGTAATATAATCCCTTTTCCTCGATATCTCTAATCAAGTGGGTTGCATGCTAGTGCCATCAACCCATGTGCTCGATTATTTTTTCTTTGAATTTCTAGAATTGAACTCACCCATACTTTACCATGGCCATGGATTTATTTAAGCTATATCAATTCCATCAAAGGGCCTGAGATATCTACTTCCGTTATGGAACCAAAGGGACAAATCCTTTCTCGCATTATCTATTAATGTACTATTACTCGTGATGCACCCAACATATCCTACCTAGCTATGAACAGTGTGTCGTCACAGTTTTCATCAACACATCTAAGTGAGCAAGTTATAATACCCATTAACAATAATCTTAAAGTCTAAGGACCAATACACACGTCCGCAGATAGGAATATCCAATGACACTATGAAATGTGGATTTCCTACCGGCGGGTCTTGTTCTCATAATATTCTCCTGGATATTACCAAGGGCGCACACCATGATATGGTGCCTCAAAGTTTTATGAGTTCTCACCCCTAATAGCCTGTATTATTTGTGTCCCTCAAATAATATCATCCAGCCATAGAACATATATTCAGGAACAATGTTATGGCACTTCTGAGTTCTCATCATAGCAGGGATCCACTATGACCCTTTAATGCAACAACTATACTTAGGACATTATCACATACATTTTCACGCAGAAGAATAATCAAAATGTGATAAGGCTTTTATTAATGAATAAAGTACAAAGTAGTAGGTTCTAGGCCACCAACTACAACATATAAAACATAGTCATTCAGGTATGCATGTATTTCTTATACCCCAATCCCATCATACATGATATTTTATTTTCTTTATAATGTGAATCTGGAAGATCGTTGCCTTTAGGAATAATTTCATTCAAAAAATTTAGAAAATCTTTAAAAATCTTGCCACACCATCCATTTTCACATTCAAGTTTATCAATATTAACATCATCAATATAACCATAAATTCTATACAACCCGGATACAATGGGTTTTCAGGTAAATGAAGAATAATATATTTTTATATTTATTAATATTTTTGAATTAAATATTAATTTTACTTTAAAAGGGTTTCTATGTTCGATAGCGTACCTGATACACAACAACGTGTTTCTTTGAAATCTTACATTGCACACTAACAATATAATATTATTATTTTAAATGGAAGTTAACTCCTAACCATTTTATTGGAGAGAATGAACAAAAATAACTATAATATGATTATACATGTTTGTTAAATGTATTTACTTTTATCCAATAAAAGTTATAGGATTAAAATGTGAATGAATCTAATTTTAAGCATAATTTACATCAAAAGGTCGAATTACCACATTTTAATGGAGAAACGTCTTAAAATATAGTTTTGTTCACTTTAATACAGTCTATTTGACCAAATAAAACCATTCTTTATAATGGGGTCATTAAAATTTACTTTGTGTAAAATTTTGGAATTTTTCTGATAAAGTTCATTTTTTAATGAACAATGAAAAATACTGTATTTTAATTCAAAACTGTGTTTTAATCTAATTTATTTATATGATTATATTATCTTTTTAATTGTCTTGAAAGTGTAATTAAAATATATTTTTACCATTTAATCCAATGTTGGTCATTGTAATTAATTTTAATTTTAATTTGGACATAAACAAGTGTTAATCTTTTGATAGTTATTGTTTCTTAAAAACACACTATTTGTTTTAACAACGGGAATTAATTTTATATTAATTAATGCAACTCCAATGTTTATAATGTGGTAAAATAGACATAATTTTTGAATTTAGAATATCAAATATACCTTAGGCTTAATTTTTGGTATTTTTCTGAAAAACTTCAATTTTTGATGAATAGTGAAACCACTTAGTAGTAGTTAAAAAAACTGAATTTTTCATTTAAATGAAATTTTACCACTTCTGTGAATTGAGTTTGGAAAATACAACATACATGGTTTTTATTATTAAGTAAAATGTGGTTCAATAAGATGAAAATAATTTTTGGTGAATAATAACTTTTGACTTTTATTTACCGCAATTAAAGGTAAATAGGGTAATTCAAGGTAAAAAGAATATTATAATAATTCAGAATTACCTTAAAACTTGTACTAATATTATTGAATGATTAAGGGAAGACCATTTTAATCTTTGGGTCGATTTTGGGACCCCATGGAGCCACTTATGAATGATAATGACACTTTAGATTAATTAACTTAAAGTAAAGACAAAAATGACAAAAACAAATATCATTTAGTAAATTAATTTTTACATAGGGTGATATAAGTTATATTTTCATATATAAATATTATATGTAAAGATAAAAATATTTCCTACATCATGGTAGTTTTTTATAATTTTTAGACATCGAATAAATTAAATTATTTATGACACAATAATAATACAGTGTTTACCTAATAAATAAATCATTTAAATAAATAAGATTATAAATATTAAAATAACATCCAAAACCTGTCCAATTATTATTGGATAATTTTATTTAGACCATGAGTCATCTTATCTTTTACTCTAATTATTTCTTGACCTTTAGAAACAGAATTTCATTATATAATAAAATAATATTTTCACACTTTCTTAAAGAGACCCTCCTCCCCCTTATAAAAGGAGACCATTTCTAACCAATTCCTCACACATCTCAAGACTTTTGGATCATCCAAACTCTACCCAATTAAGCTACATACATACCTCTCTTCCACCTATATGCCTTACCTTAGGCATAAGGCACTTCAACGAACCAATTTGGTTCAAACCAAAGTGAGTTACCCAAATTAAAGGTAACAATTTCTCTTAAATTATTTTGTTTTATTTTGTTTTATTTTACTTCAAAAACCCCTAAAATATTTTCATTCATTTATTTAATAACAATACCAGTATCCTCAATATACTAGGATTTTGTTATGAGATGGATTCAAACTACATTTTCACACACCTCCATCTAATGGGTGAAGAACATGCTGTTTCTGTGGATGGAAAACTAACACCTCACGAAATGATGATTGTTTGATTATCTTATACCGCCTCTAATGGTGGAAATTAATATGGAATTTTATTTATATATGATATATATTATGTTAATTTTTTCTTTATGCTTATTTATTTTCCCTTTATAGAATACCTTTATGGTTTCCATTATGTGTAAACATGATAATTTCATTTGAGGAAGTGCAGACTACCGCCCCTCAATGTGATATGACTCGTTAATGCTATATGTGGGACATATAAAGGATAGAGTTAATGATATTATGTATGATATTATAATGGAATTATATTATACGTAAGTATAATTATGTTTTAATTCCATTAAATTACGAAATAGAAATGAAAGTTGCATTCATGCGTACGTACGACTTACCGTCTCCATGAACGGTGCATTTCATTTCTTATCTCCAAAATGTTATGTACTATTATAAATAAATATTTATACTGGATATATATGATGTATATAATATCTAAATAGTGAATATCATTCTTGAGATAATGGACTATTGACCACCTGGACATGTTGTAAATATAAGGTGTTCATTTTTGACTCAAGTACCAAATATTGACAAAATGAACGTTATTAACTTAAATGATTACATAATGTTTATAACATGGTAATAAGTGATATAAAAGGAATAATAAACTTTAAAAATTTTCTTAAACAAGTATAAATTTACTTTAGTTTATTATTCAGGAGATTAAAGAACGAATGGGTCAAGTCGGACACGAGTTAAGGGACTTCATCTCAATCTCCTTTCATTGAGGGATATTTTGTTTTAATACATGACTTTATTTTATATAATGTATAAACACCCTTGAATTTTCAAAGGGAATATTTTCCTATGAAGCATTTTACTAAATGAAAAAATGAATGTTTCTTTTAACGTAAGCGGTGACAATGACCTTTCTTTCACCGTGAGTATTATTTTATCTTTGGCTTCCTTAACAAACCATAATGTTTTTAAAAGGAAAATAAATACCCTATAATCTTTTATGTATTGTGGTATTGAAAATGGTTTTGATAATGGATTTTTTATGTCAATATATTTAAGTGATATATTGTGATTTAAATGTGGAAATGTTTTCTTTCCTTTATATTTGTTTTATGTGTTATGATTTTATAAAGGAACTTAGACATTTCACAGGTGGTTAAATGATAAACCAAATGACAGGTGGTGCCATGATAAACTAGGATGGGTGGTTATGTTATAACCTCCAATGCATTGGGTATGTATGTCAGCTGTATGGCTATTCTATTTAGTGATACATGTAGAAGTCGACCGTATGGTTATTCCATTTAAGGTTTTTTATATCCCAGGTTTCCTTTATATGTTATGTTTTCTTTATATGGTTTTTATGGTAATATTTTTTTACAAAAGGGTAAGTAGTTATCTTTTATTTAGTTAAGAGTATTTACTACATCATAAAGGTGAAAAGTATTACTTATAACAAAATATTCATAATTTATTTTTGTTTTAAAAAACTAACAGTTTTCCTTCTTTGTGTATCCCTTACTGAGATTTTTATGCTTATCCCATGTTTTTGAAATGTTTTCACAGGACATAATGTGGAATAGGGTCAAGAATGGGATCAAAGAAAAGTCATGCTGTCTTAAACATGGATCTAGACATGTCTCTTTTTTTTCAAATGTTTTTATTTTATGAAAAAAATGAAAACTGAGTAGAAGTGTCTACTTTGTAATCTTTTGAGATGTAATAGTTATGTCCTAATTCTCTAAAACTCTAAACTTGAAAAGATCCTCAATATGAATTATTTATTTAATTCAATATTATGTAATGTTTTAAGGTTGGGTCCTTATATATTCTCAATTATAAATTCTTTTTCAATTTCCTCTACTAAAATATCATGAATCATTTCTTCAGTTTGGTCAGACTTATAATCTTGCAAATCATAATAATAAATAGATCTTAAATTATATCTAGTTTCACCAATCCAAATACCAAGGCTGTAACTTAGATTAAAACCATGACAAATTAAATGATCTTGATCTATCTGATTTTAAACTTCTTCACATTTAAAAATTTCAAGAATAGATGAAAAAACATGTCATTGTTTTGAATATTTCATTTATAAAGTTCAAAAAAAGCATCATCACTTTCCTTATATTCATCACATATTCATATTTGATTGATCCAACTTATAATCATTATTATTTATTATAAATAAAAAATTGAAAATAAGTTGTTACAATTTCAAATTTAATTAAAAATTTACTTTTACAATTAACAATAAAAAATACCATAACATATTTTGAATAAAAAGAAATACATCATATTTGATAAAAAATGCAACTTTGAACATATTAAATTATGATTATCTAATAAAAAATTAAAAACCATAATCTAAAAACAATCATTCATAAATTAAAAAAATATCTGAGATGTAAGAATAATAAAAACTAAAAATATAAATTATGAAGATAAAACGAAATAAATGAAAAATTGAATCTAAAAATAAAAATTAAAATACCTTGGATTCACATAAAACAAAAATGATAAACACAAATCATAAATTGAAATTTTTACTGAAATGATTGAGAATGATAAACCAATGGCAAGAAAGAACAAGCAGAGCTGACAATGGGTAGTGGTGGATGATGAACAAAAGATAAAGTGACATCAATAGAAAAATTTATCCATAAATACAAATTCATATACCTTGGATTCCTGAAAAATCTAAAAAAATAGTAACTTGATATCAGATCTAGAATGAATAAGAAGTTAACACTAATGGGAATAAGTCAAAAGTGGATGATGATAGATGAAAGTGGTATATTCCAACTCAAATACAAAGTGAAATCAAATAAAATTAGAATCCACAAATAAAAATAGCTATAATTCATATATTATGGAAATAATAAACACTATCCATATATTGAAATAAAAAATGAGTTGAGAAACACCAATGAGAAGAACCACAGGTGGTGGTTGATGACAGGTGATCATGGATGGAGGTGTCATATTCCAAATAAAAGATAGTCTGACATTAAATAAAAACATAAATCACAAATACAAATAGATATAATTAATTAATAATGGAAAAAATAAAATCTAAAATTAGATTGAAATCGAAACCAGGATGAGTGACACCGACAAAAAGAAGTACGAGTGGAGGTCAACTGATAAGTGACCATGGACGGTGGTTGTGTATACGAAATGAAAATTATTCAAAGAGAAAAATATTTTAATGAAGGAATTTCAGGCCATATATTGAATTAAAAATTGATTTAAAGCCATAGATTGAGAATATTTAGGTCCAGGGTTCACCACGAGTTGTTGCATAAAAGAAAGAAAGAAAATAAATTATATTGATATCAATTATAATTATAAATATTTTTCACATCATTTCTTCCAAAAATGATTTTTTGATATTTCATTTCAGTTAATTTATAACTGAGGTAGAAAATAATATTTTATACATCAGTTATTATGAAAAATATTATGGTCTTATTTTCTATGTTTTTTATTAAATAACCAATGTGAAATATCTTATTTTCCTCCTTGATTATCTATCACCGACAAGGAAAATTAAATCACATGATTTTTCACATCAGTTATTTAATAACTGACTTGAAAAAACAGTTTTCCACATAGGTTATTATAACGAACCAATATTTCTATACATAGATATTAAATATAAATAGATAAATATTCAATATAAAACAATACTATCCATTCCAAAAACATAAAGTTTTATAGTATTTGGATATTATATACACAATATTCTTATTTTTTTAAATATATTCAACATCTTCAACAAAGATTTTATCACACAATACTCTTTTAAGGAACACCATACCTAAAACTTTCTTCATCACATGGGGAAGGAAACACAAGAAAGGGTGAGCTCAGATGATTAGTAAGGATAAATATAGAAGTTATTAATCCATGATCATATGAAATCTTAAAATAATATTTCATTTATGTGTTCATAAAAACAACTTATGAATTTCATACCCAAACTATCATAAATTATAAACATGATTCATGGAATAAACATTATAATTTCAAAAAAATGGACCATAAGAGTGATAAATAATTATAAATAAATCATGATTCATAATATCATTTCATAAATGTGTATAACCATCATAAATATAGAAAAAAATTTATATTTCAAGGTTAACTACTAAGACCATCAACATAGTGGATCATGACACACCTATTTCCCATAGTGGATCGGGACACACATGTTTCCCATAATAGATCAAGATGCACCTATTTCCCATAGTGGATCAAGCCCATTAAATTGTTTCCCATTTTTATCTCATGAGGTATAAATCTTTACCCAATTCATTGGAGGGATATATAGGCCCCACCCTTTACAAAATTTAAATCATACATATGTGTTCCATAGGAGCGTAAATCTTTCATCATATGAAGACCAATGAGAAGAAGTGGGTTTTATAAACATTTCATCATAGAAGAACCCATGAAAATAAATAGGTTTCATAAATATCACGCAAATATAAACATAAACCAACCATAAAAGGATAAGGATAATATCCTTGAATAATATTACCAGCAAATCATATGTAACATCAAATAATTTTATCTTAGTAATCACTAAAAACATCATCACTAACCTGTTCATTGGAAACAATTGATCTAACTATGAGGTATATCTTTTTTATTTATGGGTTTACCCTATTTTTATCATTTATATTATGAATTAATTTCTCTAGAATCGAATCCATAACATCTTTGGAATGTCCCCATTAATTTATTATTTTTTATTTGGATTTTTGAACTTGATAATTATCATCCATTGAATGATTGTGTAACCCTGCTTATCCCATGTTATAAATCATATTATTGATAAAAAATGCATACAACCATTAATGATCATTCACTTTGGTTTTCCCTCCATTCTTCTTGTTCATATACAACCTTTGATTCTTGTCCGACAATTCAACAAATAGTAGTCTGGTTTGAACAATTATCAAACCGAGATCCGTGATTTTTCATGGATGCAATTAATAAAGAAGAATTAAAAAATGAAAGGATGAATTATCAAACAAGGGAGATTTTGACTAGAAGTTATCAGGAATTTGGATTCCTAAATGAGGCATATGTGGGAAACACAAGAAACAATAATATTTGATTCTCTAATGAGTGGTGGTTGGAATGTTGTTTACAGCTAGGAATTGATCATGGTCAATTCATTTTGTGGGTATTCTGGTGAGAATTGTGGAGAAGAAATCAACAATAGAAAATATTCTAGGAGAATCTGTAATTCTAGAAAATTCTCATCTACATGGAACATATTATAGAAGAAAACATACTATGTATTATGGGAGATTTGGTGTTAGGATTTCCAGTTGAGTTAAATATCCCACAACTATGTGGTATAATCACATGGAATGTGACTATAGATGACCAACTTGGTGAGTATTTGGGTTACATTCCTAGGAACCCAAGTAGTCTCACATGCCTTATGGAGGATCCATAAGATGTGGGACCTTATGGAAAACATGATTTGATAAAGGAGGCACGTGTTGAGTTTCAAACCCCAACCCACATGTCATGTGATTTGACTCACATGCCGTGTAGTTGGTATTTTACACACCATGTTGGGAAACTACCCATGGATAGGTTGTTGACTAGGGTGACACATCATGCACCCCTTTGGACATGTCATTTACTTTCTTTTTCTTCTTCTTATATTAGGACCTTTGAGCACTACCTATGAGTAGGGTTCCACATAATATGTGATAGTAGAGTCTATGATCCCCAAAATATGGTTAAGTATCCCACCCTACTACGTAGGTTACATAATACCTTGTCTATGAGTCAATCATAAGTAGAGTCGAGTATCTCTTCATGGGACCCATGGTTGTGATAATCTATTCTTATTTTCCTAGGTATGTTTAGGTATCTAATCACTTACATGTAGAACATGTTCTCCCTTCCCATGGGACAATATAAATTGAGTCAGATATCCCTACGTGGCCGAAGGCACAATCCTTTATCTTTGAGTTGAAATCTAATGGATTCAGGTATCTCTCAATACTTAGGGTGCAATACTTTATTTATGAGTTGAATCCCCTCATATGAGGTGCTTCCAACTAGGTGTGTTTTTTCTTTTGGAATTTATTTTTAAGTTTGATACCTTATTGGATGACTAGTGTCATACTATGAGAACCCCTAGGTTTTTCATTTACCCTTGGGTAGTGAATTCTACCTTGGTAGGCTAGCATTCTTCAGGGTTGAGTGGGATCCCATTCTTGGATTTTGGTCACAACGTGGCTACTAAAAGCCTATCATGTATAGGATTCCATGGGATTTATGGTTTCTCGACACCATGGGGGGTTGTGTTGGAGATGCGATGTTGTGGATGACTATAAAATTGTGGCTTCATGACCTCTTTATTGTTCTGAGAAACTATATATACTTATGTGAGGTGTCTCCAATTGGATAGTTGTATCATAATCATTGAATGATGTTGGGACAACTGTTTTTGACCCATACCGCACACCAAGATGCAACTCTGACAGTTTGACTCCCATGATGAGGTCACTGAGGGTTTCCAAGGGAATACAACCTATCTCACTGATATAGGGGTTAAAGGCCCTAGGCGTAAATTTTGGTTATTGTAGAAACTTTGAACGAAATATAGAAGAGTTGACCGAAAACATAGATAAGGCACTATAACAGTTTTTAATTTGACATTTTTACTATAGCATCTCAAAATTTAGAGACATTGGTATTGTAGTTCCATGTAATTATTTCCCTCAATAACTAGTGAAAAATTGACTAAATGTGTGGTTGGTATCATAGTTTCGATCCCTTCTTTATGATCTCATTTCAGGTAGGGTTTTTGTGTTTGTTATTCTTTGAAATCTCCTTGAAATCTTGATCTTGAATTAGTGAAATTATTCTACCTCTCCATGGATGTAAAGATTATTATAGAACCATGTAAATCACTATATCTTATGATATTATTCAAGTTATTTTGGTTTTTACATTTTACTCATATTTATATAATCATTCATCACTATTTACCTAGGTGTTTCTTCAACTACTCTGAGAATTGGAGTTGTGATAACAGAGACTTCTCAGCATCCCTATGACTTCCAATGTTTGATCATATTTGAATTCTTCCTATTGAATTCCTTTCAGATACTCTTTAATATTGGGAACTTTATATGACTTTGTCTTATGGTTTTCCTTATTATCCTCCTCCGAGACACCTCATGTGTCAGGAGTCAAGTTGATTGTTACTTCATGCCCCTTTATGATTTTTGGGGTGTCCAACTAAGTATATTTATACTCACCCCTGCATGGGACTTATTCCCACACATGTTATGTCATTATATATTATGTTTAATTCATATATGGATTTTTGGGTGTGGAATTTTTATAACTTGTTTGGAGCTAACACATAGTGACATTGGGGGATATAATGTTGGAGGTGATTTGGTGGTAAAAGGAGTTGATGAAAGCATGATATGTTTATGTTTAGAACCAGTATATAATGAGGACCTATCCATATTGGCTGGTTATTGGTTTTACTTATTGAATATTGAGTGTATATTTCCCCCTTTGTTACATTACGTTATTCATATTGGTTATCTTATGGATCTCCATAGATGTCTCAATTTTGTGTTATATTCCATTCTGTTAGTTTCATTTATATATATCCTACTCATTTTGTTACTTAACTTTTGCATTAGAGATATGATATTGTTGCATGTTATAATAGGCTAAGGAATCCCATGTGTGTGATATGATTACTCAGTGGTAGTCACCATCCCTTGGCCTATTAGAGGTGATCTTGGAGTGACACACTCGGCTTACTGCCAGTCTAAGTGAGACCTCGGTGGGTAGGGTTGTGTCAGAGTGGGTCTATCCTAATGACTATGATAAGAGTTAGTTTTCATATGAGGGTTGGATATGGAATATAGAGAATATATGTTAAGGGGGTCTTTAGTTCCATAAAAAAAACAGGGAAGCAAACATATGTGTGATGGATGACGCATCCTTTACCAAGGACTCTAATGACTTGATAGTCAACCCAAAACCTTAAGAAATCAATTTTAGGGTATAAGTAAGTTAGTAAATGGATCATATAGTGGTCAATCATGATATTTAATGTCCTTATTGTGTAAAATAATTCAGATATTCATTAATCCTTTCAAGTACATCCTATTGATTTTAGGGTTCTACATGTTGATAGTCAGATTGTGTATAGAGGAAAGTCTGTGACCAACCCATGTTTATAATTGGTCATCTCACTACCAAATTGTGAGAGATGATAAATTTATTTATAATACTCGGTTGAGAAGTGTTCTTTCCCAATAATATAAGTCAATCTTTCTTTCCATATGATTTATTATGATCTTTCTCATAAAATAGATGGTATTCTCTACTGGGTTAAACAAGACTACCAGAAGACTAGTTATGCTAACTACGTTTGACAGTAGAGGTCTCATGAGTTTTTGAGGCGAACTTAATCCTTGGGTGATATATTATTATCTATAATCTAAGACCTGTGTTTCCATCTAATTTATACTTTTTTATATCATGATGGAGGTTTGAGTTTTTTGCTTCTTATCTGGCTCTGAAAAATTATGGTGGACATGGTGTTCCTCAAACTCATGATTAGGTTTCTCTACCATGGTTGGTGTCTGAGCCATTTTTAGAGATGAAGTTTCTCATAGAGAATGTTAAACTATTTTCAAGGTGGAATGACCATGTTTAAGTGCACATTGGGGCACAAGGTATTTAATAGGTATTTTTTGATCATGTTTTTAGTGTAACTATTTGATATTAGTGACTCCAAAGACTCCAGATATAAATATTTCATGTTGTAAAAGAACCTTCCAACAATGAAACCAGTTCTAGAGTCACTCGAGTGAGTCTTAAATAGAAACACCCTAGATATGGGGAAAATTTAACTTTTCACCTGAAGATATCTAGATTAGTGTTGTGGATGGATTTCCACATTATAGTTGTTGAATCTGGTCATCTTCATATCATATACCCTGATGTTTCTAGGGAGTTTTTAGTGGGAAATTGGTGGGTTGAGAGTCAATATAGTTAAGGAAATGTATGGATTCTTTCCCATGATCAACACCCTTAGATAGGATCCTAACCAATATGGAGTGCTAGAGACTTGAATTTTGTGATAACATACATGGTGGATGCCTATCCTTGGAATGTAACTAATGTGAACTAGACTATGACCTGTGTTCATTTATCCATGAACCCCAGTGCTATTTTGGGTAAGAACAAACTATTCACCTAGAGACATTTTTTAGGAGTTAAAGATTCTAATGGAACCTTGGGATAGATCTTATCCATCATGAAATGTTCCATTAATGCAAAAAGTTATCCAATCATCCTCCTAGAGGAGTGATTTGAACACTAGTAGAGGAAGAGGCATTTTCAAGAATACCTTTATGGAAGAGGGGATATGTGATGGTAACCACCGTAATACGAGTTTATTACCCTCTTAAGAAATTACAAGGTGTTGGAATATGTGTGAATGAGATTATTTCGATCTATATTAGTGATCAAGGCCACTCAGGAGTTCCAATAAAAATGACACTATAGTTATTAAGTTAGTTTCTCATTAGTTTGCGAACTTAGATTTGTGAACCTTCTATGTAGAGAAGACTTTACCTTCTTGTGAATATTGATAAATACATGGATGTTTCATAAAGGTAACCTATAGTTTACCATTGGTGAGGATAATATGTTTGTATCAATGCAAATTATTGGGGTGATGATCACTTTTTTAGAGTTTTCACGTTTTAAACTAAATCTCCCATTAAGATAATTCATGGTAGATCCTATATGGTCTTTAGGTTCTTGTACTATGATACCTGAATGCATGAAATGGACTGGGTATTCATGAACTAAGACTTTGGAGGATGAGAAGATCAGTGTAGTGCAATTGTGGCATATTGATTGGCATTCTATGGAAAATGACTATGTATCCAAGAAATAGTGAAAGATTTTTGCCAGTTGTCTTTGAGTTGTTTATTTTTTCCTAGAAAGGGATACATTATTTTAATTTTTTTAATCGTGGTGTCCTTAAATCATTATTTATTGTGAATGGTGCCATGGGATTGATTTTGAATTAGTTTTCTCGTGAGCCTATAAGGTTTTATTGAATGTGGGAAGTACATCATCCACTTCCTTAGGTGGGTAGTGATTCTTCCCTAGTTCACATTATGGGTTTTTCTATGGGTATCCTAATAGAAGACCACTTTAGAAAATTATGTTCCTTGACCTGTCATGCCCAGTGATTTTATTTGGGTATACCCATCCCTAGTAGATTGTTGTTTGTGTGAATAAAAAATATCTCTTATTGGATTATAAATATTTATCACTATGGTAGGTTAATTCCTTAGGTCTAGTGATGATAAATGGATTTTATTTGAATGTACAGTACAATCAACTTCATATTAAAGTGGATTGGGTTACCCAAAGAGTAGTGGTTTCGAATTGATTAGTTGTCTGATGTGGTTGTTATGACTTATGTGCATGTCAATATATTTCACAAATAAATGATGAGAACCATATTGAGACATTTTTGATTTAGAGTGAGAATATATCAAAGGTCATGAACCAAATGGGAAAAACATAGGATTATGATGTAGAGGTTTGGATGTAATTCCATGTTTGATGCAATCTGTTCATAACATACATAAACATTTCATCATTTTATATAAATATTCCATATATTTTACAATAATACATGGTCGAGGACTATAAAGGTTTAATGTGTTTTTAGAATAGATATTTAAAGACCTAAACCTATCATACATACATATTACATTTTAATAGACCAATATTTATTACATAACATAATGATCCACAATAGAATTGTTTAGGTCTAGTGCATTTGGAAACATGGATACATAAACAACTAGTCTATATGTGAGCTATTTCATCTCCCAATATGTTATTCATAACTAGAATTATTATTAGAAATATTATATAAAATAACATTCATCATAACTTGGGGGAATGGAACAAAATAAAGGGTGATATCAGATTCTCAGAAAGCATAAAAAATGGAAATATCAACATATCTTGAGAATAAGGGCCTGAGAACACAAGAATAACATTTAAAACCGCACCTTTCATATCATAGATCATAAAATTGTGTTATTTCATAAATATTGTTAGTTTATAAGACATGGATCATAATTTAATAAAAGAACATAAACCATTAGAACATAATATTAGTATAAGGAAAATATTTTTGGCATACTCACAAGAATTGAAAATAATTTCCTTAGAAGTTTGAGGATCATTTACAAGACTATCATAGTGGAATGGGTTTACTGCCCAAACCATAGTAGTAGTCAAGTTTCACTCCAAATACTATCATAGTGGCTAAAGTCATTTACTGAACTAGGTTAAATCTATATTCTATTCATGTTTATCTCAATAGATATCAATATTTACCCTACACATTGGAGGAAGATATAGGCCCCACCCATCTTGGTTATAACTTAACCACCATCCTTGTATATATACCATACTTGGTTATAAAATAATCACTATCACATAATGAAAATTGTATATATATATTCCATAAAATCATAAAAAATAATCATATTAAAACCCATGAAATGAAATGGGTTACATAATCATTTCATAAAAACATAAATTGTGAAAAATAAATAGTTTTCATAATCATTTCCTCATTTCATAAAATCATATCCCGTGAAAAAAGAAGTGGGTTTGAAAAATCATTTTATCATGGTATAACCCATGGAAGTGAAACGGGTTTGATAAAAATATTCTAATTATAAACATAAACCATCTAGAGAAATAATAATAATGGTATCCTTGGATTATATCCCCTGTAAATAACAAGTAACATCAAATTATTTCATATTATATAGAAAATGATTTTAAAAGTTCATTAGAAAATTTATTGAGGAAAATATCATTTCCACTTTTTAAAAAAAATTAAAAACACTAAACATTTTTAAAATACTTTTCTTAAAAAATATCCTTAGAAACTTATAAATAAATCTTTAAAAATCATTTAAAACATTTATTGAGGAAAATATTCATTCCATTTTGAAAATAGCTATTTTTTTTTAAATTAAAATTTCTTAAATTTTTTTATAAATCCTTTTTTATGAATATAAAAATTAAAACTTAAAAATAAAGTTGTAAAATAATTACGTGTTTATTATGGTTTAAAATATCATTCATTCCATACATGTTAAAATAATATTCCTTTCACATTTTCGGTAAAGGCCAAACGAGCATTGTTTTTCTTGAAAAGAACATGAATATTCCTTTTAAAACACTTTCTAAAAATCAAAGATGGGTAAAATTACTTTAAATAATCCCATAAGAAAATAAAATAATTTTTTAAAACATTTTTTCAAAACATGTATATGAAATAAAAAAAGGATTTTGTCTAAAGAGAGAAATAATGCTAGTTTTCTTTAAAAAAATTATTTTGGAACCATGAGTAAAAAAAGAGAGTAAAACGATGTTAAAACATGTATTCTAATGAAATAACTATATTATAATAAATTTATTGAGTTTCATGAGATATAGGTCATAATATTTCATCATAATGAGAATAAACATAAATAATCCGGATAAACGATGTGATTGTATCGTAAAACCCTTTCCAATTTAGTAACTTTGTTTCATAAACTCCATGAAGGAATAAAATTAAATAAAACATAAAATATCATGATAATAAATAAATTCATAATATTTAATGTCAAAAGGTCTGTATATACATCTCATAAAATAAGATATATTCATTATATAAATTATTAACCAAAGAAAACGAATTAATAAAAAAATATGTTATTACTTTGGTAATATTTTTAATCGAAATACCCAATAGAGAATAACATAAAACTAAAATTTAAATATCATGAACATAATTATATTAATTATATAACTTTTAAAATGGGTATTATATACACCTCACAAAATAAACAAGTGTTTAATTGTCATATGTCTTCCAGAAATAAAAGAGATACTAGATATTCCTTAACTTAAGTATCTACTTCTATCGTACACATTCGATCCTAAGATATAATAAATATAATTTTATTGTAAATATTTTATAGGACCATAATTATATATATCATACAATATATTATTTACTTATAACCTTTTATTACCCATATATTAACAACTCCTTGGTAAAATCACATTTCAGATAATAACCGCTTTGTTTTTCATATATGTTTTTGATTTTTTATTTTTCCTATTATTTTGAGCATGGTAAAATCATCTCTATAATGTTAAACATGATATAAATATAATATATATTCAGTTTATATTTATCTAGAGTTATCCATAAAATATAGAAAATGAAATACATCATTCATGGAGACGGTAGGTCATACGTGCGCATGAATGCTGTTTCGATTTTCGGAATGGATTGAAAGAAATAAAGGTAAATAATATATTACCATTATATAATAATTTTTATTTCATATATATATCACTTATTTTTATTTAAAACTATCCTCATTACCTTCCATATAATTTGTACTTGAAAAACGAATCACATCGCTTCGCAAGGCGGTAGTCTGTCGTACATATGAGTGACGTTATCGTATTCCCATAGAATTGAAAGTGAAGAGGTATATGTGATATCATAATTATATAAGTATAAATATTTTATAAATATCATATATATTTATTTAATCTATACATATCACAATCCAATTAAAATATACATGAAAAACACATCACATCGATTCGAGAGGCTATAGTCCGCTGTACACACGAGAGACGTTATTATTTTCCAATTAGTTTGAAGGTAAGAAGTTATAAATTATATTATAGTTAAATAGATATAATAATATAATAAATATCATATATAAACATTAAATACATCATTATATCCAACCATGAGAGGTGATGATGGAAATTAATAACATAGGTTCGCAAGGCGGTGGTCTGTTATACACACGAATGATGATTTCATGTCCCATTTGATTGAAGAGGAGATAGATTTATGTTATTGAATTAACATAATGACATCTCTGTATATTGGATATATTAGTGTTATTATCTTTTCATATTTGGAAAATACTAAATATTTATAAATAATAAATAAAACAAATACGCATGTTTACGAATTTTACCTGTTTTGCAAAGAGCCTCTTTAGGTTTACACCTAAATCCTTCTTGTGCAGGATTAATAAAAAAATATGGTCTATAAGATAGGGGGAGGGAATTAAGGAAAGTATTTGGGTAGGTATTTTCTAAACCAAATGGTATTTCAGGTTTCAATGGGAGTGGATATGGGGTATCCTTTTTTAAGTGAGGTGAGTGAGACTCTTGTAATTTAAAAAAAAGGCATTCTCATGTTTTTCACATGCCAAAAGACTAAAAAATGGTCCATTATTGAAAAATAGAGGTTATAAGGTTGATTAATGGACATA
Organism: Viscum album; assembly: GCA_963277665.1. NCBI lineage: Eukaryota > Viridiplantae > Streptophyta > Magnoliopsida > Santalales > Viscaceae > Viscum > Viscum album. The sequence goes on from OY728148.1 coordinate 1,947,454,833, forward strand.
AATGAGGTGTTATAAACGTTTCTAGGTCACTTTACCCCTTGTGTTTTTAATTTATAGCTTGGATAACCATGTTTTAACTTTAACTATGATAATTATTTTTTTTAATTTTTTACTATTCATTATGCTAAAAAATTAGGATGAACTTATTAGATAATATAAATTATTATGATTTAAAATATGCAATCCATTTATCAAAATTTCATTCATATAGATGAAAAAATTAATTTAAAATTAATCACATAAATGCAATGAAAAAGCGGCTTTCCAAAGAGAAAAGTTTCAAAAGATTACAAAGTTTTTATATCAAAATTCAATATGAAATTGATTATAATGAAATAAATTTGATTAATAGATAAATAATTTAACTATTTTTTAAAACCATATTAAAATAATTTTTATGTTTTTAAATTCTTTAAAATAAATGACAATTCTTAATAAAAACCAGTATTTTATATTATTCATCAAACTATTTACCTTTTCCGAAAATTATCAAAAATTCACTTTAAGATAAGTTTTAAATGATTATTTAAAAAATTATGTTTATTTTTTCTAATAAATTTTCTACAAGAATAAAATATCAATTTTAAAATATTCATGCAAAAAGTGACCAAACCACTTTTTAGAAAAATACATTTTTAAGCATAAAATTGGTTTTATTCTTATCCATTGTACATAAAACAGATAAGATGAATGCTAAAAATTTCTATTAATATATAATTTATAAATTTCATCAAAATAATTCAAAATAAGTGATTTATTTAATTTATTGAGGTAAAATTTGTTTGTGCACAAAAAAATTGTTTTTTTAGAAAAAGGCTTCCTTTATTTTCAAATGGTCATTATTTTCATCTATAATTAATTAGTAACTAAATAATTTCATTATATAAACACGTGTAAAGAAAATATTTTTATAACTTATTTAATCATATTCCTACCCACCACTTCAATGTCTAGGTGATAAACATCATATTGAATAATAATATTTTCATAGTATTTCACATTTTGTTTAAACACAGTGTTGCATGTAATGTAAAATATCAAAAACATTAAATTTATTAGAAAAAATATATTTAAATAAATCTAATGGTGTTGTATTCCACCCCTTTAAATAAATTGCTTCCTCACAATTTGAACTTGTGATTAAGAAACATAAATTTATTAATTAAAAAACCATTTTTGGAATCCTTCATCCTAAAAATGGATAATAAAACATCCTCTTGAAAAGGGAGAAAGGGATATGAAAATGTTATATTGAATAACACATACTAGGTTTCCAAATAGAACATGGTGGGAAGTAAAGACCTGGACATGGAATAAAAGTTTAATTTAAAAATAATTATGGATAGGGATAGAGATAATTGATCACAAGAAAGTGAATAATAATGTGAAAATAAAGAACCCATAAAACAAAGAGCCATGAAAAGTCCATTAACATCATCATAAATTATGGTAATAATAAAATATTTTATTTTAGGTTCTATTTCCTAAAGTTGGGTATTTTTTTGGGAAGATATACTTACTTGATTTCATTCCATTTCATAAGTAAGATCTCATCCTTTGGTTGTTCTTCGATCAATTTCCACATCATCCTTTACTTTATGAAATGAATATGGTTTATTATGTCAAAAGCACTAGTGGATCATAAGATCCATAAAAGAATGATAATTCATTACTTCTCTCTCGAGTTATTATAAAAAACTAAATTGTTAGAAAAGTTTATCTAATGACATCCAAAGTTAAACTTAATCCATTTCATGAATAGTTAACCTTAATGCTCTTCTATTTATAACCAAAATTTAAATCCCACAATTTAGAAATAAGGTTACTAAATTCTCCTAAATCCACTTAATGATAATCCCCCATACATAAATATGTATCTTTTAATGGACACATACCAAATATGTGAATAAATTGATAATACATTCTCCTGAAGCATATTAATAACCATAATTACCATAAAACCTAAATGAAAAAAATATAGGACTCCTCATTCCTAAAATAAAACCATTTATTATTTAATATATTCTATAAATCCAAGAATGTTTCAAACTCCATTATTGATAACATATAATTTTTTTAAACAAATCCTCAATCAGTTTTGGGTTCATCAATACAATATAATTTACTAAATCCATATCGATCATATCTCTATCCAAACTAAACTCCATTTTCTCAACCATAAAAACATATTAAGGGTTATCTTCCATTAATCATGTTTTCCCATAAAATATAACCTTTACATTAAATAACTTTTTTAGGTCATCAATACTATTCAACATATTCTTGAAAATCCATAATGTAAAACTTTAATAGAATAATACTTATATATTTCATGGTTCATATAAAATAACTCTTGAATTCCCCTATAAAAAACATCAATCATTCCACATCATTATTAAACCATTAAATAGGTTTCATCATCTTATTACTTAATACCTCTTTCATTTCATATGTCATTTGTGGTCTCTTTATCATCAACAATATAACCATAAAACATACCAACTTGATGATTATCTTCATAAACTTCCTCTTTAGCCCATCGATTCATATAATGAAATTTATATATACATTTATGTCATTAATACATTAATTATGCCTTATGAAAATTATTATTCTCATCCCTCGAGTTATCTAAAAATTTTATTTTTCCTCAAAAATTGATTACTCTATTCTCTTATTCTCCACACATAAAACATATTCTCATTCCTTAGAGACATTCCATTGGGTTATTCTTCCCACATACTTGAAATTTAAAAAACTGAATTTTCATTCTTCCAAGGTCTCTGCCACTTGAACTCTCAATGAACTCTATCCTTATCTTATTTTATGAGTCCAGGAGTTGGTTACAGTGTAAGTTGTTAATCATATATCTAATAACTAATTATATTTAATCACAATATCCTTCACTTTAGTCATAATTCCATTTAGTTTCACATCTACACATTGTCTATAACATTCAAAATTAATCGAGTTCCATAAGGTTATTTTCATTAAATAAAACCAAAAAGCACAGTGTGAATAACTATATTCATAGTGGGAATCAAAATAATCAAGAAAAATAACTTATAGGATGTCTAAATCATGAAACATTCTTTTAAATCTATGAAACCTTAGGCTTAACTTAGGTCATTCATAGTCATTATCTATTTAAATACTTTATGATAGTTTATAAAGAGTTTATGAATTTTCAAATTATATCTCTTGTGAGTGTCAAACTAGGTGTGTAGCAATGTTTTTTGTCGTACACTAGGTGATGATAAAGTCTATCTCAATGCACCATTTTTTTGGGTTTTTACCTCTAGGTACCTCCGCATTAGAGTAACATACACTTATAGTATCTAGATAGGGATGTAATTTCCTAGAAAACATATTTTCTATCCTTTACCAAAATAACCTGACATTTTCCTATAATTTAACTCATCCTTATAATTATCCCTAGACATATATCTAGATATATAATTATAAATATCCATATGGATATAACTAATGTTTTCTCATCCCAGTTTCAAAAGGTTAAATAAAACTTGATCTGAAACCAACTTTAATAACCACACTTAACATATATAAATATTACATCTTAATAAACGAATATTCATTGCATAAGATAAAGACCCATTCGAAAATTATTTAGTTTAAGTGCCTTTGAAAAATTGGACAAAAAAACAACATGTCCATAAGTGAACTAATTCATCTCCCACTATGTTCTTTATAAATATAACCCTTCTTATTCATATCATACATTATACCTTTCATTATAACATGGGGAAATAAAACATAATATTGGACGAGTTCAGATTTTCAGTAAGGATAAACAAGGTAGATATCAATAGATCATGAGTATAAGGGTATGAGAACATGAGAATAACATTTTAAAACCATAAAATATATATCATAGATCATAAAATTGATTTATGGAATAAATATTGGTAGTTAATAGGACAAGAATCATAATGTAATTAATGAACATGAACCATGAAAACATAATTTTGGAATAAGGAATAATTATTTGGTATACTCATAAGTATATAAAATCAATTCCTTTGTATTTAATGGATCATTTCCAATACTAAAATATTGTAATGTGTTCCCTCCCCAAACCATCGAAGTAGTCAAGGTTAATTCCCCAAAATATAATAGTAAAAAAAGTCCCTTAATGAACTGGGTTCCATACCCATTATAGTCATATTTATCTCATGATATATAAATCTTTACCTAATGCATTGTAGGGAGATAAAGGTACCACCCTTATTGGTTATAACATAACCACCATCCTTGGTTATAACAGAACCACCATCCATGGTTATAACTAAAACACTATAAAATAATGGAAATCATATATATGTGTTCCATAATATCATAAAATATTGATCATTTTAGATCTTGGAGAATAAATTGGTTTCATAAAAATTTCATCCTAAAATAAATTATAAAAAATTAATAGGTTTCATAATCATTTCCTTATTTCATAAAAGCATAACCCATGGAAAAAGAAGCAGGTTTCATAAGAATTTTATCTTGATATAACCCGTGGAAGAAAAATGGGTTTCATAAAAATCATTTCATCCTAAACATAAACCATCAATAGAAAGAATAAGAATAATTCTCTCAAATAATATCCCCACTAAAGGATAATTAACATCAAAGGATTTAATCTTATATGAAAAATTATTTTGAAAGACCACTTGGAACGTCTCTTGAGGAAAATAGCGTTTCCACCTTGTAAAATAATTTTTAAAACATAAAAACATTTCAAAATTCCTTTCTTTAAAAATAACATTTAAAACTTATAAAGGAAGATTTAAAAACCATTTAAAACAATTCTTGAGGAAACTATCAATTCCATTACAAAAATAACTTTATTTAAACAAAAAATTAATAAAAAAAATTTGAATATCATTTTCTTTCAAAAATAAAATTTGATGCTTATAAAGTAATATTTAAAATAATGAGTTGGTCTTGATTTTAGAAACTATATTTCATGTTGTATACATTAAAACAATGATTCCTTTCACATTTTGAGTAAAATACAAATAGGCATAGTTTTTTTGAAAATAAAATTAAGATTTATTTTAAAGCACATTATAAAAGTAAAAAATGGGTAAAAATGACTTTAAAAAAATCCCATATTAACATTAAAACATTTTTTAAAACATTATAAAAATGGATACGGAAGAAAAAAGGGTTCTCTACCGAAGAGAGAACTAATGTTGGTTCTCTTTAGAAATATAATTTTGGAATCATGAGTACATAAAAAGAGTAAAATGAAGGTAAAAATTCATTCTCAATAAATAACCATAAGATAATAAAATTAATTATTTTTTTGGGAGATAGATCATAATATATCATTATTAGAAGCATAAACATAAATAATACCAATAAATAATGATATTTTATCATAAAATCCTTACCACTTTGGTCACTTTGAGTCATAATACCCATGAAGGAATAAAATTAAATAAAACTTAAAATATTATTACAATAAATAAATTCATGATATTACATGTTAAAGGGTCTGTATATACACCACAGAAAATAAGATAGGTGTATAACATAACGTATTCCCCAAATAAGACAAATCGAGAAAAAAATCCCTTACTAGTTTGGTAATATTTTGAATATAAAAATAAATAAATAGTAAAATAAAATTAAAATAATTCTATTCATGATATAAAATGTCAAAGTGTAATTATATACAACACAAAAGTAAACAAGTGGTGAATTGGTATATATCTCCCAAAAATAAAAGAGAGACTAGAAATATCTTACCTTAAGTATTGAATTATTTTAGGCACATTCAAACCCCATGTATAATAAAAATAATTTTATTATACTTATATTATATAACCATTATTTTATATATCATACCGTATATTATTTTCTTATGAAAATTTATTACATTTTCATTAACAATTCCTAGTTAAAATCGTATTTCAGATAATAACCGCTTTGTTTTTCATGTATATTTTCATTTTTCTTATTTTTCATCCTCTTACTTAGATCATGGTTAAATAATATCAATAAATTTAAAAATAATATAAAAATAATATATATTTATTATATAATTATTTAGAGTAATCCACAAAAGTTATAGAATGAAAATGAAATACATCGTTCATGGAGACGGTAGAACGTACATGCACATGAACAATATTTCCAATTTCTTAACGGATTGAAAGAAGGAAAGGTAAATAATATTTTAAAATTAAAAAATAATTTTTATTTAATGTATATATATATCAAATATTTTTATTTTAACATATTCTTATCACCTTTCATGTAAATTATACTTGAAGAATGATTCACATCACTTCGCGAAGCGGTAGTCCGCGTTCATACGAGCGACAATATCGTATTCCCATGGAATGGAAAGTAAGTAGGTATATTTGATATCATAAATAAATAAATATAAATATTTTGACAATATTATATATATATTTATTTAATCTATCCTTATTATGGTCCATGTAAAATATAAATGAAAAACACATCACATCGGTTCGTGAGGCGGTAGTATGCCGTACACATGAGCAACGTTATTGTTTTCCAATGGGTTTATAGGTAAGAAGTTATAATCTGTTTTATAATTAAATTGGTGTAATAATATCATAAATATCATATATAAAAATTAAATATATCATTATATCTATCAATGAGAGGGTGTGATGGAAAATGAATAACATCAGTTCACGAGGCTGTAGTCTGCCGTACACACGAATGATGATTTCGTATCTCATTTTATGGAAGAGGAGATGGATTTATGATATTAAATTAACATAATAACATATGATTATATGGGAGATACATGTGTTATTATTGTATCATATTTTTAAATTATTAATTGAGGTGGATGAATAAATAAATAAAAAATACAAGTTAAAGAATTTTACCACTTCTTCAGAGAGCCTCTTTATGTTTACTACTAAATAATTTTTTGTCGAGATTAAATCAAAGACTCTAATATTATGGTAGGTAATTAAATAAAGTATTTGGGAAGGTATTTTCAGATCCAAATGGTTTGGGAGGTGTGAATAAGAGAATAGAGGGGGTGACCTTTTATAAGTGATGTGAGTGGCACATTTGAAAATCTTGAAAAGAAAAATGTGTACCCATTTTTATCATATTGAAAAAGAATAAAAAAATGAGATATGATAAAACCTTAGAAGTTATAAGGTATCAATATGGCATAAAAAGTTTTTTTTAAAAATTTTATAGGTCATTTTACACCATATCTTTCTAGTTTAACCCCTTAAAAATTCATTTTTATCCATAACTGTGGTAATTAATTTCTACTAATTTTACTGTTAAGTATGGTGAAATATTTAGTTGAACTCATTAGATAATATAAATTATTTTTATTAAAAATATTTAATCAATTTTATAAAATTTTATTCACATAGTAGGAAAAAATAAACTAAAAATTAACACCATAGACGCAATGAAAAAACGGTTTTCCAAAGAGAAATGATTCAAATTTTAAAATGTTTTTATATAAAAATACAATATTAAATTGATTAAAATGAACTAAATTGGATTAATATATATTTAATTTTACTAATTTTACTTTTCATAAATATTTAATTTTTTTTTGTTTTTAAATGTTTTAAAATAAATGACAATTCTCAGTAAAAACCTGTATTTTTCACAATTCATAGAAAAATTTACCTTTTTATAAAATTCTCAAAAATTATCTAGAATATAAATTTTAACTTATTATTTCAAAAATTAATTTTATTTTTTCCAATATTATTTTTAAATAGGAAAAATGAATTTTAAAATAATTGCGCAGAAGGCGACAAAACTGTTTAAAAAAAATACATTTTTAAAGTAAAAAACTGGTTTTATTCTTATCTCTTGACAGAAAACACATGAGATAAATTTTAAATAATTTATTTAATATATAATATATAAATTTAATTAAAATCAGTCACCAAAAGTTTTTTTAAAATTTATTGAGGTTACAAATGTTTGTTTTCATAAAAACATTTTTTCTGAAAATGATTTATTTTATTTTTAAATCATTTTTATTTTAATTTATAAATAATTTGTCAAAAAATACTTAATTACATAAAAATAATTAAACCATATATTTTCATAATTTAGATAATACTATTCATACCTTCCATTCTAATTTTTTGTTGATGACTATCATATTAAATATTATTATTTTAGTATTATGTCATGTTTTGTTTAAACTCGGTGTTGCGTGTAATTCAAGATATACTCAGTGTGTTATGTAAATAAAGGTAAAATCAGTGTTGATTTTTTGAAAGATAAACTCTCTGTTCTATATAACAAAAACTATATCTAATGATTATATTTATTTGAAAAAAATATTTCACAAAAATATCTGTATTTTACATGAAATAAAATCAACTTATTTCATGAAAGATATTCAAAATCTATCACAAATATCTTATTAAATAGTACAATTATTATACATAACCTAATTAAAAGGATTCTTCGTAACCTTGGGAAGTGAAAAAAATAAGAAATGGTGAGCTCACATTATTTGTAAGGGTAAACATATGTGATATCAATCAATGATCATAAGTGAGCATACACATAATAGTATGATTTTTCTAAAATTTGTGGTCGAAGCCTCAATTTTATAATAAAAGAAAATATGTAACATCACAAGTAAATAAATAACAATAATTTTGAATGTATATTAACATTTGTGAATTTAATATTAATTTTACTTTAAAGGGGAAGCTATGTTCGATAGTGTACCCGATACCCAACAACGGGTTTCTTTGAAATCTTACGTTGCAATCTAATAATATAATATTATTATTTTAAATGGAAGTTAACGCCTATCCATTATATTTGAAGTAATGAATATAACTAACTACTATATGATTATACATGTTTTTACATTTATCCAATAAATTTATGTGGCTTAAAATGTGAATAAATCTAATTTTAAGCCTGATTTTCGTCAAAAGGAAGTTTTAACGCCTTTTAATGGCGAACCATCTTTAAATATAGTTTTTTGTCACAATTATATGTTATATTTTAAAAAATAAAATTATTCTTTAGAACCAGAACATTGAAATTTAATTTGGATGAAATTTTGGTATTTTTCTGATAATGTTAATTTTTTAATGAATAGTGAAAAATACTGTGTTTTAATTCAAAAGTATCTTTTAATATAATTTATTTATAAGGATAGTTTATATTTTTAATTAGTTCTAAAGTGTAATTAGAATATATTTTTACTAGTTAATCCAATGTTGGACATTGGAATTAATTTCACTTTGAAATTGGACAAAAACAAGTGTCAATCTTTTGATGGTTATTATTTCTTAAAAACACGCTATTTGTTTTAACAGTGGGAATTAATTTTAAATTAATTTCTGCCACTTCAGTGTTCTAAATTTTGGAAAATGGATTCCGTATTTGGAATCAGTATGTAAAAATTTTGTAAATAGGTAAATTTTATTTTTAGACATTTTAAATATTTACTTCAGAAAATATTTTATTTACCATGATTAAAAGGTAAAAATAATAAATAAGGGTAAAATATAATAATATAATAATATTAAATTACACTAAAATATGTCCTAATCCTATTTACTGATACATATCCAACCATGGGCATCCTTGGGTTGAATTTGGGACCCCATGGAGCCACATGGGAGTAATAATGACATTTTATAATAATAAATTTAAGGTAAAGACAAAAATGACAGAAAGAAATATCTTTTAGTAAATAAATGTTTACATGGGGTTATATAAGTTATCATTTTGACTATAAATATTATTTGGAAATATAAAAATATTTACAACATCATGATATTTTTTTTTATAATTTTTGGACATCAAATAAATTAAATTATTTATGACACAATAATGATGCAATATTTACCTAATTAATAAATGATTTAAATAAATAAGATTATAAATATTACAAAAATATCCAAAACCTTTCCAATTCTTATTAGATTATTTTATTTCTACCATGATTCATATTTAATTTGATATTAATGAATATTTGACCTTTTGAAACCGAAGATGTGGTTATAATAAAATAATTATTCCAAACTTTCCTAAAGAGCCCCTCCTCTCACTTATTAAAAGACCTCAATTATAACCAATTCCTCACACCTATAAAGCCTTTTGGTTTGTCTGAAGTCTACTCAATTAATCTCCCTACATCCCTCTATTAATCCTATAAGCCTTACTTTAGAAAGAAATCACTTCAAGAAACCCTTTTGGTTCAAACCAAAGGGAGTTACCCGATTTAAAGGTAACATCTTCTCTTAAGTTCTTTTATTTTATTTTACTTCTCCAACCCCCTAAACTCTTTTTATTCCTTTATTTGGTAATAAAAACAGTATCCTCAATATACTAGGATTTTTTTGTGATAAGGATTCAAACTATAATTACACACACCTCCATCTAATGGGTAAAGAACATAATGTTTCTGTGGATGGAAAACTAACGCCTCACGAAATGATAATTGTTCAATTATCTCCTCCCGCCTCTAAGGGTTGTCATTATGATGGAACTATATTTATATATGATATATATTATGTTTATTTTTTGTTTATGATTCTGTATTTTTCATTTATGTCATACCTTTATGGTTTCCATAATGGGTACACGTGATAATTTCATTTTAGGAAGTGCGGACTACCGCCCCCGCAAAGTGATATGACTCGTAATGCCTTATGTAGGATGAACAAAGGATGGAGTTAATGATGTTATTTAATATATTATAATATAATTATAATATACATAAGTATCATTATGTTTTCATTCCATTAAAATATGAAATGGAAATGAAAGTAGCGGTCATGCGTACGTACGAATTACCGTCTCCACTAACGGTGCATTTCATTTACAACCTCCAAATGTTATGTGCTAATATAAATACTTGTATATAATGGATATACATGATATATTTGATATGTACATAATTAATATCATTATGAAGATAATGGATATTTGACCACATGGACAACTTGTAATTATAAGGTGTTCATTTTTACTCAAGTACCAAATATAGAAGAAACAACCGTTAATAACATAAATGATTACAAAATGTTTATAAAATGGTAATAAGTGATGTAAAAGGAATAATAAACTTGAAAAATGTTCTTAATCAAGTAGAAATTAACTTTATTTTATTATTCAGGAGATTAAAGAACGATCGAGTCAAGTCGCACACGAGGTAAGGGACTTCGTCTCAATCTCCTTTCATTGAGGCATACGTTGTATTATTCTCAACTTCATTTATACAGTGTATGAATACCTTTGAATTTTCATTTCATTCAAAGGGAATATTTTTCTATGAAGCGTTTTACTAAATGACAAAAAATAATGTTTCTTTTTAATGTACGCGGTGACAATGACCTTTCCACTACTGCGAGTATTATTTGATCTTTAGCTTCCTAAACAAGCATTAATGTCTTTTAAAAGGTGACAAAATACGATATACTCTATTTTATGTATTTTGGTATTGAAAATGATTTTGATAATGGATTTTTTATGTCAATATATTTAAATGATATAATTTTATTAAAATGTGGAAATGTTATCTTTCCTTTACTTTTTGTTTTATGTGTTATGAATATGTTATGGTTCTTGGGAATTGTTTATGCATACGGGTGGTTCTGTGATAAACCTTGTGTGGGTGAGCCTGAGATAGCTCTCCAATGCATTGGGTAACGTGATGGAGGTAAACGTGAATGTTTCTCCTAAGGGATTTTGGGAATATACTGTGATGGGTATTCTAAATTTTACTCCCTACGTAGCTGTGATAGCTATAATGTAAGTATGTTATGGATGCCACAAGTTACCTTTATGATTTATGTTTTCTATTGTGTTAATAATAAATCTTACGATTTCATGAGGTGTGTTAAAGAGATCATGTTATGTATGTAATGATAAACTAATGTTTTAATTCTTTGTTTTATAACCCTTACCGAGCTTTTTATGCTCATCCCAAGTTTTGAAATTTTTTTCACAGGGCTTAAAGATGAATACGGTCAAGAATGGGATCAAGGAAAAGTCATGTTGTCTAAAACATGGAACTATACATAACTCGTTTTTTATGAGTTTTTATTTTGTGGGAAAAAATGGAAACTAAGTGGAAGTGTTTACTTTGTAATCTTTTGAGATGTAATAGTTGTGCCCCAATTCTATAAAACAATAAACCTAAAAAGACCTTCAATGTGAATTATTCATTTAATTCAATATTATGTAATGTTTTAAGGACGGGTCCTTATAGTTGTTATCAGAGGTCAATTTAGACAACATTTGGAGTTAGAATTTTGTTAAATTAATTTCCATAAAAAAACATTTATGGTATTATTGAAATGATATAGCATTTATAGATTACCCTGTTGATTTGACTAAGATATTTTTGTGATCAGAATGGTTTTCCACAGAGGAAATAGGGCAACTATGTTGGGATGACATGAGGAGGAAGGAAACCTTCCAAATCAGCAACTTGAGATGGTTAGAATCAGAACTGAATAGTTTGTTGCAGTGATGGAACAGTTGACTCAGGCTATAAATGGTGGTGGTATCTATGCATGAGATCAATCAGATCAACCATAGAGGAACATGTTAGTATTAGAAAATTTCATGAGGCAACATCCCCCATCATTCAGAGGATCATCTAACCTTGTGCTAGAAAAAGGGCAGATTAAATCACTTGAGAAATTTTTTGATTTCATGGGGTGTTCAGAACACCAAAAGTTTAGTGTTGCTGTTTATCGTTTTGAAGGTGAAGCTGATCAGTGGTGATCGATAGTGAAAAATATCTGGGATAGTGAGGATATTGAAGCACTTAATTGGGATGAATTCAAAGGTATGTTCGTTGAGAAATATTTTCCTAAGTTGGTTTGACTTAGGATGGAAAAACAATTCCAATAATTGAGGCATGAGGATGACTTAGTGGCTATGTATGAAGAAAAATTTACTTGACTCACAAGGTATGCTCTGAATTTCATACAAGATCTTGATAGTAAAATCAACCATTTTTACTCAGGATTAAAGCCAAAGTATCGAAGGGATTTATCTTCTGGTGAGTTAAAAAGTTATAAAAAACTTGTTCTTTATGCAGAGAAGGTGGAAATGGATTTTGCCGATGATCAAGAGTTCTTTGAAAAACAAAAGAATAAGAGGTCGAGGTGGCAGGTGAAAGGGAAGAACTCTCCAAAAAAGTCTGATGGTAAGAAACTTAAATTTATAGTTTGTGAAAATTGTGGTAAAAATCATGTTGGGGAATGTCTTTTGAATTCTGGTAAGTGCTACCGATGTGGTAAAATGGGACATAAGGCTCGTAATGGAACTGAAAAATATCAAGGTAATGGTAATACAAAATATGATTTACAAGAAGTAAAGTGTTTTAAGTGAAATGAAATGGGTCATTATGAAAATGAGTGTCCAACAAAGAACTCAACTGAGGGAAAGTAGCCAGAATATAAGCATAAATGGGTGGTGAAATCCTTTGAAACTACTTCAAGAGATGTTGGGCCATTAAATGAAGTAGTATCGGGTACACTGTTTGTTTGTTCAGATTATGCCAATGTGTTGTTTGATTCAGGGTCTACAAACTCTTTCATTTCGGATAATTTTTCAAGTAAACTGGGAATTCCATCTCAAGATATGAATACAAAACTTATGGTAAAAACACATGGAGGAAATATTGAGACAAAAAGAAAAAATAAGAACCTTCATGTCCTTTTATGCTGAAAGAATCTACCTGAAAACCTTATTGTTTTTCCTCTAGTAAGTTTGATGTTATTTTGGGTATGTATTGACTTTCTGTTTATCATGATAAGATTGACTACAGACCTAAAGAGGTTTTTTTTCAGAAAGATTTTCAGTTTGTGTACAATAATGAACCCTTAATTTTGATAACATATCTGGAAGCTAAGAATTTTTCACGGTTATCTAGTCCAATGACTAAATTAACTCGAAAAGGTGGTAATTTCATTTGAAAAAAAGAATGTGATGATTATTTTCATGAATGGAAGAGAATATTGGTGAATGATCCATTTTTGTTAGTACCTTCTAGAAATGGTGAGTTTTTTATTTATAGTGATGCATCATTGAAAGGACTTGGTTGTGTCCTTATGCATAATGATCAGGTAATTGCTTATGCTTCATGTCAGTTGAAACCTCATGAGGTAAATTAACCTATAAATGATTTGGAATTAGCTACTGTTGTTTTTGCTTTAAAATTTTGGAGGAATCATTTCTATGGAGTAAAATGTGAAATATATACTGACCAAAAAAGATTGAAGTATATATTCACTTAGAAAGAATTGAACTTGAGACAAAAGAGATGGTTAGAATTAATTAATGATTATGATTGCACGATCCATTACCATCTGAGAAAAGAAAATAAAGTGGCTGATGCTTTGAGTTGAAAAAGTAAAGCATCATTAACCATGCTATGTTTGGAACGAGATCCTTTGGTTTTCGATTTGATAAACTTTGGCATAGAAGTTGTTGGTACAGGAAATTCTGCTATTTTGTTTCAGGTGTCAGTGGAATCATCTCTGTCAGACAGAATTAAGCGAGCTCAGAAAGAAGATAGTGAGTTATAGAAAAAGGTAGAGTTTGTTAAGAATGGTAAGTTTCCTAAATTTAACATTGATAATGATTGTGTTTTGAGGTTTGGAAAGAGATTATGTGTGCCTTGTGATTCAAAGTTGAAGAATGAGTTATTATGTGAAGCTCATAGTTCTCCATTTTCTGTTCATCCTGGTGGTACTAAGATGTACAGAGATCATTGAGAGTATTACTGGTAGGATGGAATGAAATGAGATATTGTTGAATTTACTGTGATGTGTTTGAATTTTCAGCAGGTTAAAGTAGAGAGGGAGTTACCGAAAGGGATGCTTCAGTCTTTACAAGTTACAGAGTAGAAATGGAAAAATATATCCATGGACTTCATTGTGGGATTACCAAAGACATCTAGAGGTTACAATACAATCTGGGTTATTGTTGATCGATTGAATAAATCGGCTCATTTCCTTCCTATTAGAGATAATCTGTCTCTAGATCAACTTTCTCGGTTTATGTTAAAGAGATAGTCAAGTTGCATGGTGTTCCCCTCTCCATTGTATCTGCTCATGATCCGAGGTTTACTTCTAACTTTTGGAAAGGCCTTCAGAAATAATTGGGTGTTGAATTAAATTTTAGTATAGCTTTTTATCCACAATCAGATGGGCAGTCAGAACAAAAAATTGAGACCTTGGAAGATATTCTATGAGCTTGTTTAGTGGATTACTAGGGATGTTGGGACCAACATATTTATTTGGTTGAATTTTCATATAATAACAATTTTCATTCCAGTATACAAATGGCTCCATTTGAGGCATTATATGGAAAGCATTGTCGAACTCTAGCTTTTTGGGATGAAGTAGGTGAACGAAAGCTGATGAGACTAGAATTGGTAGAAGAGATGGAAGAAAAAGTTCAGTTGATTCAAAAGAACATGAGCATTGCTCAGAGTAGGAAGAAAGTTTTTGCGGATAACCAGAGGAAGGATCTATCTTTCGAGGTGGGTGATCATGTCTTTCTCAATGTTTCTCCATGGAAAAGTGTGATGCATTTTGGTAAGAAGGGAAAGTTGAGTCCGAGGTTCATTGGACCTTATGAAATCCTGGTGAAAGTTGGAACAGTTGTGTACAGAGTGGATTTACCCCATGTTTATCTCAGGTACACAATGTTTTTCATGTTTCAATGTTGAGAAAAAATATTCCAGATCCATCTCATGTTTTATGCCCAGAGGTAGTTCAGTTGGAAGATAATTTCTCTTATGAGGAACAATCAGTCTAGATTCTTGACTATAGAGAGAAAGTGCTGTGGAATAAGGTAATTTTTCAGGTAAAGGTTTTGTAGAAAAACCATATGGTTGAAGAGGCAACGTGAGCATCTGAAAATGTTATGAGGGATAAATACCCCCACTTATTTGATAAGTGAATAAAAATTGCGAGGATGCAATTACCAAAAGGGGGGAAGGATGTAACATCCCAAGTAAATAAAGAACAATAATTTTGAATTTTTATTAATATTAGTGAATTAAATATTAATTTTACTTTAAAGGGGATTCTCTGTTCGATAGCATACTCGATATACAACAATAGGTTTCTTTGAAATCTTACTTTGCGCACTAATAATATAATATTATTATTTTAAAAGGTAGCTAACACCTAGCCACTTTATTGGCGGGAATGAATAGAACTAACTAAAATAATATTATACATGTTTTTACATTTATCAAATAAATTTAAGAGGCTTAAAATGTGAATAAATCTAATTTTAAGCATAATTTTCGTTAAAAGGTCAATTTACCACCTTTTAATGGAAAAACCTATTTAAATCTAGTTTTTGTCTCTATTATATGTTCTATTTGAGAAAATAAAATTCTTCCTTATAATTGGGACATAAAAATTTACTTTGGATGAAATTTTGGTATTTTTCTGATAATGTTCATTTTTTAATGAATAGTGAAAATACTGTATTTTAATTCAAAAGTGTCTTTTAATTTAATTTATTTTTATGGATAGTTTATCTTTTGAATTGGTTATAAAGTGTAATTAGAATATATTTATACTAGTTAATCCAATGTTGGACATTGGAATTAATTTCACTTTGAAATTGGACATAAACAAGTGTCAATCTTTTGATGGTTATTTTTCTTAAAAACACGCTATTTGTTTTAATAGCAGGGATTAATTTTAAATTAGTTTTTGCCACTTATGTGTTTTAAATTTGGAAAAATGGATTCCATATTTTGAATCAGTAGAACCAAATTGTGTAAATATGTAACTTTTATTTTTAGACATTTTAAATATTTACTTCAGTAAGTATTTTATTTACCATGATTAAATGGTAAAAATAATAAATAAGGGTAAAATAAAATATTATAATAATATTAAATTACCCTAACATGTATCATAATCCTATTGGATGATACATATCTGACCATGGAAATTCTTGGGTTGATTTGGGACCCCATGGATCCACATGGGAGAAATAATGACATTTTATATTAATTAATTTAAAGCAAAAAAAAAAATGACATAAACAAATATCTTTTAGTAAATAAATTTTTACATGGGGTTATATAAGTTATCTTTTCTACTATAAAAATTATTTGGAAATATAAAACTCTTTCCCACATCATGATATTTTTTTTTAAAATTTTGGACATCAAATAAATTAAATTATTTATGACACAACAATGATGCAATATTTACCTCATTAACAAATGATTTAAATAAATAAGATTATAAATATTAATAAAATATCCAAAACCTACAAAATTCTTATTGTATTATTTTATTTCGGCCATAAGTCATCTTGACATTGATATTAATGAATAGTTGACCTTTTGAAACCAAATATGTGTTTATAATAAAATAATTTTTTTCAAACTTTCTTAAAGAGCCCCTCCTCTCACTGATAAAAAGACCTCACTTATAACCAATTAATAACACCTCTCAAGCCTTTGGGTTCATCCAAAATATACTCAATTAAGCTCCCTACATCCATATCTTTACCCTAGAAGCCTTATTTAGGTAGAAAGCACTTCAAGAAACCCTTTTGGTTCAAACCAAATGGAGTTACCCGATTTAAAGGTAACGTCTTCTCTTAAGTTCTTTTGTTTTATTCTACTTCTCCAACCACCTAAAATCTTTTTATTCTTTTATTTTTTTAATAACACCATTATCATCAATATAATATGATTTTTTTATGAGAAGTATTCAAACTACACTTACACACACCCCCATCTAATGGGTAAATAACATAATGTTTCTGTGGATGACAAACTAACGCCTCATGAAATGATGATTGTTCAATTATTTCCTACTGACTCTCATGGTGGCCATTATGATGGAACTGTATTTATATATGATATATATTATGTTTTTGTTTTTCTTAGGTTTTTGTATTTTCCATTTATATCATACCTTTATGGTTTCCATAATGGGTAAACGTGATAATTTCATTATAGGAAGTGCGGACTACCACCCCCTCAAAGTGATATGACTCATTAATGCCTTATGTGGGATGAATAAATGATGGATATAATGATTTTATTTAAGATATTATACTATAATTATAATATAAATATGTATCATTATGTTTTCATTCCATTAAAATACAAAATGGAAATGAAAATAGTGTTCATGCGTAAGTACGACTTACCGTCTCCATGAACGGTGCATTTCATTTCCAACTTAAAAATGTTATGTGCCAATATAAATATGTGTATATACTGAATATACATGATATATTTGATATCTACATCATTAATATCATTCTGAGGATATTGGATATTTGACCACATGGACAACTTGTAATTATTAGGTGTTCATTTTCACTCAAGTACCAAATATCGACGAAACAACTGTTAGTAACATAAATGATTACATAATGTTTATAACATGGAAATAAGTGATATAAAAGGAATAATAAACCTTAAAAAGGTTCTTAATCAAGTATAAATTTACTTTAGTTTATTATTCAGGAGATTAAAGAATGATCGAGTCAAGTCGGACACGAGGTAAGGGATTTCGTCTCAATCTCCTTTCATTGAGGTGTATTTTGTATTATTCTCAACTTTCTTTTATACGGTGTATAAATAAATTTGAATTTTCATTTAATTAAAAGGGAATATTTTTCTATTAGGAGTTTTACTAAATGAAAAAAAGAATGTTTATTTCTAATATACGTGGTGACAATGACATTTCCGCCGCCATGAGTATTATTTGATCTTTGGCTTCAAAAAAAAGACGTCATGTCTTTTAAAAAGAAAGTAAATACCATATAATATCTTTTATGTATTTTGGTATTCAAAATTATTGTGATAATGAATTTTTTATTTCAATATATTTAAATGATATATTGGGATTAAAATGTGGAAATGTTATCTTTTCTTTATTTTTTGTGTTATGTGTTATGAATATGTTATGGTTTTTGGGCACTATTTAAACATACAGGTGGTTCCGTGATAAACCTAAGGTGGGTGAGCCCAAGATAGCTCTCCAATGCATTGGGTAATGTGACAGAGGTAAACATGAGTGTTTCTCTTAGGAGATTTAGGGAATTTACTATGACGGGTATTCCAAATTTAACTGCCTATGTAACTGTGATAACTACAATATAAGTATGTTATGGATGCCACAAGTTACCTTTATGATTTATGTTTTCTATTGTGTTAATAATAAATCTTATGATTTAATGAGGTATGTTAAAGAGCACATGTTATGTATGTAATGATGAACTAATGTTTTCATTCTTTTTTTATAACCCTTACTGACCTTTTTATGCTCATCCCAAGTTTGGAATGTTTTTCACAGGACTTAAAGATGAATATGGTCAAGGATGGGATCAAGGAAATGTCATGCTGTCTAAAACATGGAAATAGGCATGACTCTTTTTTTAAGAGTTTTTATTTTGTGGGGAAAAATGGAAACTAAGTTGAAGTTTCTACTTTGTAATCTTTTGATATGTAATAGTTATGCCATAATTCTCTAAAACTCTAAACCTAAAAAGATCTCAATGTGAATTATTCATTCAATTCAAGATTATGTAATGTTTTAAGGCTGGGTCCTTATAAAATACCTATGTTATGATTGGATAGAGGGGGACCCATTACATAGCCCAAAGGCCCCAGGGCATGAAATCTCAATTACAAGGCTTGAAAGCCTATTTTTTAGCCCAAAGGGCCCTCCGATGAATAATATTTCTACAGTACTTAGGATGATACAGTATCAGCTATAGTATTTTCACCACTACAATACCTACGCTGCTATAATGTCACCACTTCTACACTCACTGCTGGTAAAATACTACTACAGTGTTATGCTACAATGCTACGACAGTACCAAAAAATCATCCCTAGTAGGATTCGATCATGGGTCTTTTGGATTCCAAGTAGGATCCTTTACCACTTGTGTATAAGCTTGTTGGTGCATAAGAGTATGATAACATCATTATAACTTATGAAAGTCATACACAATAATACAAATATCATGAATCATGAATCATGGGATAAGGATTTTTTATAAAAAAATACATACTTTATAAAAGTACAGAATCATTGATAGCCAATCATGGTCCCTGAGAGCATATAATAAGTATAAGTCATAGTTTTTCAGTATACACTTAAGCATAGAAAACTATTTCCCTATTCAAGGATCACTACTAAGACTATCATAATAGATTGGGATCACTCACCACTTAATTATTTCCTTATTCATGGTTTGCTCCCTAGACTATTATATTAGAAATATTCCCTTACCGAACTGGGTTCACTCCCTACTCTAGTCCATATTGTCTCATGAGATATTCTTCTTTTACCCAATGCATTCGAGGGCTATATAATTCTGGGACTATACATCACATAATTAAAACCACACATATGTGTGACATCATATTATAAAAGATTCATAAATTCATTATATCATAACCCATTGAAAGGAAATAGGTTTCCTTCCATTATTTTATCATAGCATAACCCTTGAAAAAAATGATATTTATAAATATTTCATCACTACTCAATTAATCATGGTAAATAAATGATTTTCATAGAATCTTCCTTAAATCATCATCATCATAATCCTTAACAAGAAATAAGGTGGATGTAAAAAATATATTATATAAACAATAAATCCTAAAAATCATTAATGTATATTTTAATAGATGAAAAATACCTCTAAAAGATAATTAGAATATTTCTTTGAAAATAGGAAAAAAATCCTTTTCTTTTGATATCTTTAAAAACTAAAAATTCTCAGAATAATGAGAAAAATATTTTATTTGAAAATAAAATTGAAAAAAATATAAAGTATTATTTAATTTAAATTATATTCATGATGGTGGGAAAACTCTTTAATACTGTATACATTAAAAGATAACATTCTTTTCACACTTTAGTAAAAATTACAAAAAAATAAGTTGTTTGGAAGTTTTTTTTAAATATTAATTTTAAACCTTATAAAGTAATTTGAAGTGTGGTGAAAGTTATTTTTTTAAAAAATTTATTTTATAGGTAAAAACTTCTATAATTTTTTTTTTGAAGATAATGAACATGGAATAAAGAGTTCATCAACTAATGATAAAAAAAGTTGATTTTTTTGAAAACATTTTATCGTTCAAGTATTAAATAGTGGATAAAGTACCATTAATTAAAAATTAAAAGAATAAAAATAGGAGAATAAAATAAATGTGTTTTAAAGTATATTGTACATATATTTTCTATCAATTTAAATTTAAGATATATAATCCTGAAAATAAATTAGATTATAACATAAACCCTTACCTGAAGTACCCATTTATTCATATATATCCAAACATCCTATATAATATATATATATTTATTATAAATTTATTCAAAAAAATATTCATACATAAATTACTATGTTTAATTCATTTATAATTTTCATTTATTCTTTTATTAATAATTTATTCACTAAAATGAACATTTGGGTGAAAATGGTATGTTTTCCATGCATGTTTCAGTTCGATGGTTCTAGTAATTTTACATAGGTAATAGTTTCATCATATACCAAATATTAATCATGATATAAGATTAATATTTATTCATTATATATAATTTAATAACTATTTATATAAACCAGTGATAAAAAATGAATTACATCACTTTGTGGAGGTGGTAGTGCACACATACACGCATGTGATCTTTGCACTATTCAATAGATGGAATAAAATAATGTTATATAATAATTAACCTCTATATAATTATAATTATATCATAAATATCATATATATTCATTAAATATATATGTATAACCATCCATTTAAAGTTTAAATGGAAAAAGAATCACATCGCTTCTTCGAGATGGTAATCCACACGTAAGAACAAGCGACATTGTTAATTTACAATGGATATGAATGAGATAGAAAATGGTTGTACCATAATATTAATAAAATTTAAATATATTATGATAATCTATTAATTATTTTACTATGGATAAAATATATTTAGATAAATTAGTAAAAGAAATAAACTTTAAAAAATTAGGGTAAGACGATTACCTCTTCTTTGGGAGTCCTCGTTTGGATCCCACCTTAAGTCTTATTAGGATGGTATTAGGGTAATAATAGGATCTTAAGAAAAAATTAAAGGAATATAATAAAGTTATTGGTTATTTATTTCTTGATTTATAGGGATAAAATTATGTGAATAAGCGATGAGAACAAGTTCCATTTTATTTGTGAGGGGAGGGACATACATGAAATTACTCAAAATATTTAAATAATATAAGGTAACTTTCCTATAAATGTCGAACCAAATGGGAAATAATTTGAATTTATGAATGTATAAGGTTAAAATATATTCAAACAATAATATTTATATATGTTTAAGTGGCATTTTTACCCTTTTCTCTTAGTTTTACCCCTCATAAACTCGTTTTAACCAAAAATGTGGTATGTTTTTTTAATATTTTTATAATTCATTGTGACTAGAAATGAAAGTGATTTCATTAACATATTTGGTAATAATTATTATAAATATGGAATAAATTATCATATTTTATTCCTATAATTAGATGAAAATCATTTTAAAATAAGTATACAAAACATAATGAAACCCATTTTTTTTATAAAAATGTGTTTTTAAGCATAAAACTAGATTTACTCTTATTCCATGTCTAGTAAAAACCATTATATGAATGTTAATTTTTTTATTTAATATATTATATATAAATTTAATTTAAATAATTAATCAATAGTGATTAATTTAATTTGTTATGATAAAACAACACAGTGCGTATAAAATTTATTTTTTAGAAAAATATTATTTTTTACCATCAAATAATTTTATTTTCAATTATAACTAATCGATAACCAATGAATTAATTTTATACATGTGTAAAAAAATACATTTTCATAATTTAGTTACTCCAATTTCTACTTATCAATCCAATGGATAAGCGATAACTATCACATTAAATAATAATATTTTAATAGTATATCACGGTCTGTTTAAACTCGATGTTAGATGTGAAGGAAACTATTAAAGAAGTCCAATTTATTTAAAGAGAAATATATCATAAAACCTTACGGTATTAAATTATAACCATATTATAATATTCTCACCCTCTAAATATTATCCCTCAAAAACAAAAAACTAAGGATATTTCTACCTCATCACATCTATGAGTTCCCACATAGCATCCACAAATTTAGGATTTCAATACAAAATTATGATCTGGTGAGTAGTCTGGTTCCGAATCAATTTATTGATTAAATATATCATCTCCATAAATTTTTTTATAATATTGATATTTATCTATTGGTATCACCTCTAAGTTAATTACATGTGAGGGATCAGGTACATACTTCCTCAAGAGAGATATATAGAATACATCCTAAACTTGAGAGTGATTTGGTCAAAGCTCTAAGTGGTAATAAACCATCCTAATAAAATCAATAATTTCTAAGGGACTTACATGTTTAAGAATCAACATTAACTTCTTTATAAAGTCTCAAAAACTTCTTCCAAGAAGATATTTATAGGAATAACCAGTCTCCAAATTCAAACACTTAATCTCACTGATGACTATTAACATAACTTTTATGCTGACTTTGATCTATTATAATGCACTGATGAATTCATCTAACCTTATTATCTATTTCCTTATCTATATCATGTATTAGTATATTTATTTCTATAACTTTATCCTAGAATATTGGATTTCTACACATCCTTCCATAGAGAGATTCATAAAAAAACCATCTGAATGATTGAGTGAAAGTTATTTCTGTAAGAAAACTCAACCAGAGAAAGGTATTGATCCAAAAAAACTTTGAAATACATATAACATACTCTCAACATATGTTATAGGGTTTTAATTTTTTGAGTATTATATGTAGTTTTAATCTTCAATCATATATTCAATGATAGTTAAATACTTCTCTAGAATATTGAGGTAAATCTTAGATCTTGATTAGATACAATATAATGTTGAACTCCTTAAAACCTTAAAAATTCCTTAATGTATATATTAGTTATATGATCAAGAGATAAATCTTTTATTATGATAATAAAATGTTTTGATTTCATAAGGTGATCGAATAAAACCCAAATAACATTATTCCATTTAGATATTTTAGGGAGTCCAAAGAGGAAATACATGGTAATATTTTTTCCATTTCCATTATAGTATGAGTAATTTTTATAGCACCCCATTGGACTTCCATATCTCATCCTTAACCATATGACACACTAGGAATAAATATGAAAACTTTTCAATATCCTTTTTCATGTTATTACACTAGAAATAAACTTTCAGATCTCTATACATATTTATACTTCTAGGATATATAGATAATGATGAAATATTTTCTTCATCTAACACCTCCTTTTTCAATTCTGGTATTTATGGGACACAAACTCTGTTCTTGAAAATTATAGTTCTGCTACAATCATGGTTGTACTCTAGAATAGTCCTCACCTTCTTCTGTAGTTTCACATCTTCATTCTGCACCTATTTAATCCTCACAATTATGGATGGGTGAAAATTCCTTTTCTCATGAAGTTTCAATTGTCCTGAGGAATAAGATATAACCATGTCATTATGTATGAGTATTTATCCCAATACCTTATTTGATGCATAATAATAGATCAAAAACCCTTATCCACTATAGAGTAGTGTAAGAAATGGTTCACTGACCAATCCTTTTTTATCTCATTGATTTTTTTCTCATATTCATCAGTCCATAGGAACTTGGATCTATTCTATATTAACTATGTAATTGGATTAGATATCTATGATAAATCTCTCACAAAAAATGCTAACATATTCCCAACATAAAAAACTCTATATTTTAGTCATACTCGTTAGTATGGGATATTGTGTAATAACTTCCAAATTTAAATGATCTATTGATGTACCTTATCTTGAGATTATATTACCCAACAATAAAACTTTTTATAACCATAATTCACACATTATAAATTTATCATACAACTTACCCTTCCACAGGGTCTTCAACACAATCTTATAACAATATTTATGATCTTCCTTTATATTTGAATATATAATAATATAATCTATAAGTACTAACAAAAAATGGTCATGGTATTCTATAAAGACTCTATTCATTAGATCCATGAATATAGAGGGGACATTGGTAAGTCCAAATGGAATCACTATAAATTTATAATAACCGTACCTCATATGAAAGGATATCTTTGATATATCCTCTTTCCTAACTCTAAATTGATGATATCCAGAATTATGGTCAATCGTGAGAAAGAATTGATCTCCACACATTTTATTAAACAAGTTATCAGTGCAAGAACAAGATTTTTTTACTTTACAATTATCTTGTTAAGTTCTCAATTGTAACTCCCCAACCCCAGTTATGTAGATTTTGTGCATTATTTTAATACATTGGAATGATTACAAGGAATCAATTCCCGAAGGAATGATTAGTTTAGTAGTCTTGTAAAATATATTACATACTTGATTGTTACATTACACATTAAAACATAACACACAACATAAATAATCTGTTGGGAACACCATTATTACCCTAGATGAAACTTGCATATCAAACATAATACACTTCTTGGAATCTTGGTAAAAAGAAAACATAATAAAGGGGTGAGCTCAAATGCCCAGTAAGGATAGAAATTAGCAGAAACTATCATAAATAAAAATAAAAATTCAAGGCAATTTATAAAAATAAAACAAAATAATTTTGAACTTAAACTTCAGCATAATATGGAAAAGATAAATCCAATAATTCCATTTACTTATTCACATGGATATTCTAGTAGTTGAATAATCACATGTAATATCAATAGATAATTTCATAATGGTGGAACACATAATTCTAGACATCATAACCAAATAGTCAAGGCCTCATTCCAATAATACGAAATAATATTTTGTTAAGGCCTTGTGCCAAGACACTAGTTTGTCTCATGAGACCTACTGATGCGTCAAGGAGATATAGAGGGCTCCAACCGTCACTTACTAAGTCCAATACATTTCTCATATTAAAAGGTTGAAACATAACATAAAAATTTATATTAAAACTAGCATACAAAATGTCAATATTTTAACCACAAAACATGAATGGTATAAAAATAGCACATCCAAAGTCAAAAATAATTTATTCAATACAATATGGAATATTGTATTACAATAGATAAACCTCAATCAAGAATAATGAAGGATATTGACATAGATGAAAATAATAAGTAAAAATATTTGAGAGAAATATCCCCCTTTCTTGAAAACATTTAAAAATATCATTATTAATCAAGAAGCTGTTAAAAATAGATTTTTGTATCAATGTTTCCCATACCACTACTAAAATTTTAAGAGATATTTTAATTTTAAAACATTCATGTACATATAAATAAGTCCCTAAAACCATTTTAAAAACATGGAAATTAATGAGAAAGGTTTAGAAGAAGAAATATTTAAAACATTTAAAATAATGTTTTTGTAAAAGAGTCCCTTAAAAAGAATCCCTTTGAAAACTTTTTTATGAAACATTAACATGGATAATGACCATGTCCCAGTAAAAACTTACACATAAACAATCTTGAATAATAATGAGATTGAGAAATTAACCATTACCTTGTACTTTTCCCTGGTCGAGGGTATGTTAACATCCTGTATAATAGTTAAATAATTGTTATTGAATTATAAAAGATCCACATACATAAATATTATATAATATATTATCTTCTAATATTTATCTGTTAATATTATTTTAGTAGCATCATTATTTTTGGTGTTAACTGATTCATTTTCCTTTATATGTTTTGTTATGTAAGGCATGTTTGTTATGGATATGATATATTTGATTCATATCTAAAATGATATTAAGTTCTTAAAAATTGTTTTTAATAATGAATTGAAAATTATTCTTGAATGGTTATGATGGGGAAAGAATCTCATCACGTTCCTGAAGACGGTAATCCGTACACACACACGAACGCTAATTTCATTCCATTTTTTTATTTTAAAAGGAAAGAAAACATAATAATACGTAGGTATATTAATATTCCAGTATAATATAATATTTTAAATAAATTATGTAATTTCATTAACACCATCCTTTATACGTTCCATGTATGGTATGAACGAGTCATATCACTTTGAGGGGGCGGTAGTCCGTATTTTCTCAAATGAAATTATCGTATATATACAACATGAAAAGAATAAAGGTATGATATGAAAGATGATTACAGAAGATTATAGATAAAATAAATCTCATAAATATCATATATAATAATAGTACCATCATAATGTCCACCATAAGAGGTGTTAGTAGAAGATTGAACAATCATCATTTCATGAGGCAGTAGTTCGCCGTCCACAGAAACATTATGTTCTATACCCACTAGATGGAGGTGTTTAAAATTTTAGTTCAAATTATTCTCATAAAAACAACCTAGTATATTTATTATACTGGTTTTGTTATAACATTAAGTAATAAATAGAGTTTATGGGGTTGGAGAAGTAAAATAAAATAAAAGAACTTAAGAGGAGATGTTACCTTTAAATCAGGTAACTCCCTTTGGTTTGAACCAAAAGGCTTCCATGAAGTGCCTTAAAACTAATGTAAGTATTCTAGGAGGAAGATAGGGATTTGGGAAGCTTAATTGGACACAGTTTGGATGAGACAATGGGCTGGAGAGATATGACAAATGGGAGAGAGGTGATGACTTTTTATAAGGGAGGGGAGGGGCTCTTTAGGAAAGTTTGAAAATATTATTTTATTATATAATTATTTTCGGTTTCTAAATGTCCAAAACACATTAAAGTAAAATATTAGATGACTCATGTTATAAATAAAATCATCCAATAATATTTGGACATGTTTTGGATATTTTTTAAATTTTTATAATTTCATTTATTTTAATCATTCATTAATGAGGCAAACACTACATCATTATTGTATCATAAATAATTTTATTTATTTGATATCTAAATTTTGTAAAAGAACTACCATTATGTAGGAAATAATTTTAGATTTAAAATGAATATTTATTTTTGAAAAGTTAACTTATAAAACTCAATGTAAAAATTGTTTTACTAAAAGATATATGTTTATGTCATTTTTTTCTTTACTTTAAATTTATTAATACGAAGTGTCATTATCAATATCAAGTGGCTACATGGGGTCTCCAAATAGACCTAAGGATGCACATGGTTGGACATGTATCAACCAATAGAAATAAGACACATATTAGGACAATTTAATATTATAATAATAATATTTGTTAACCCTTATTTACTAGATTTACCCCTTAACCGTGCTAAGTAAAATATTTACTAAAGTAAATATCCATAATGTCAAAAAATAAAACTTAACCATTTACACAATTTATAACCCCTAATTACAAATATGGAATCTATTTTTCCAAATTCAAAACACATGAGTGGCATAAATTAATTTAAACTTAATTCCCATTGTCAAAAGAAAAAGCGTGTTTTTAAGAAATAATAACTATCAAAAGATTGACACTTGTTTATGTACAGTTTAAATATGAAATTACATCCAGTGACATAAATAATGTTAAATGATAAAAATATAATCTAATAATAATTTAAAACCACTCAAATGTATAATTTAACACTATAAATTATTTCAATTAAAAAGTTGCTTTCAATTAAAATTTTGTATTTTTCACTATTCATCAAAATATGAAAGTTATCAGAAAAGTACCAAAAATTTATCCAAACTAAATTTTCATGTCCCACTTATAAATAATAATTTAATTTCATTAAAATTAATATATAAAAGTTTCAACTATTGGTTTTAAAAATGGTTCTCTATTAAAAGGCTGTAATATTGCATTTTTTGAAAAATACGTCATTTATCTGAAAAAGATGAATTTGTTCTTATGTTATGTCTAATAAACACATAATACAGATTCTAAAATTATATGGAGTATATAAAATTCAAAATTCCATTAATACTATTCATAACTACTTTTTGAACGACTAGTTTGGTAAGTCGTGGTGCGCTCGAACTTAGTGTTGCGTGTAAAATAAGTTATTGAATTACTTTGAAGAGATAACGTAGTATGAAATATTTGGGTGTTACATTATCCCCTCATTCAATAAATTTTGTCCTCTCAATTTGATTTTTTTTTGAAAATAAAAGGTTAAAAATAGAAAAATACCTTTTTGGAAAACCCACATCGGAAATTGGGTTAATGAAGTTAAGTCTTAATAAGAGGGAAAGAGAAATGAAAAGGTCACCACAAAATTATGATATCAATTAGGAGAACATTGGTGGAAGTTAGAGACACATAATTGGAGGAAAAACATAAATATTTACAGGGAGTGATTGAGTTCATCAATCATAAACAAGTGTAAAATTAAATGCCTCAAAGCCATTAATCTACGATGATTTAGAATATCATTGGTTCAATAGAAAATAAGGTATTAGGATGACAATTTTTCTGTTTAGAGATACCTTCACTAAAGTTTAAGAATTAATTTATTCATACAATAATTGAAAAAAATATACTTGACAATTAGAGTTTCACCCATTAACTAATTACTACCACAAATCATCTTTTACTCCAAAAGATAATAGAATTCAAAAATATTCTATTTATCCTAATCGTATAGGGTTTCAAAAAATAATGAATTTATAATTTATTTGTCAGAATATTTTAAAAAACTACATTATACAAACTAGGACATCACTTAGGCTAGTGGTAGGTGATGCACCCTTTTCGGCCTTCAGTTGCGGGTTCAAGTCTCGCGACCTTACCAAATGCGAAGAGTTGTCGCCAGACCTCTGGGTTGTCCTTTTTATATCAATCAAAAAATAATCTTAAGAAATTATTTAACCTTAACAATAGTATACAATGTCAAACTTAATCTATTCTAATCTTTAGACTTATCCAGAATGATTCTTTAATAACTCACAGTCCAAAATTTATAAGGAAGGTCACATAATATACATGTGAATACCTTCATCGTGTATTCTTTTAAAATGTTGTAATAAAATGAATTTCCAGAAATCCATATTTGAATTTTTATGTACTTCTTTACTCCTTCTATAAATCATAAAATATGGTATATACTCCTTAAATCCAAAAATGTTGTATTCACCAACAATGATGGAATAAAAAAACCATTAATTTGTTATAAGATAGTCAAAAATATCCAATACAATTTCTCCAAATCAATCATCTCTTATTCCAAATTCAATACCAAAGTATCAAGACCATATTAAAGATTATATTTCCTTTAACCATGCATTTTCCAAAAAATTTAACTTGCTATTGAGTCGCTTTTCTTTGTACCACAAATCTCAAATCTTTAATGAAATAGTACTACAATATTATCCTTATATACTCCATAATTATTATAACCAGTACATCATTGATACAACAATAAAATGACATAATTATTTAATATCAACATAAGAACACTAGTAATTACTCTTCATCCATGGTAATATCATAACTTGATTATTATCAAACATCATCATTTGCGGTATACTCTAATGATTGGGACATTGATCCGCATAGTGTACAAACTCCTTATAGATGAAGCATTCTACATTTGAAACCATTTTCTTACCCCTGCAATCACATACTTGGTGTCCTTTTTCTCCACACTTATAATAAACTCCCATTCCCTTGGAGCACTTACCAAGGTGATTTTCCACAGTTATCACATATAGGAAATCATTCTTTCCCTTATTCCCTTTATACATCTTACTCTCTACCATCCTTTTATTCTCTGTCTTTCCTTCAAAGCTATAGGACTCAGAGAATTCTTTACTTAACTTATTAACACTTGATACTATTTCTTCATATGACGATAATACGTTGGAGACTATTTCCTTTCTAAATATTGGCTTAATACCATGAAAGATACAATAATTCTTACTCTTTGATCATTTGTATTGTCAAAGTTCTCATTCCATCTACTGGGCACTATTTCTAAATAATGGAATACACTAGTTTAGTTTATAAATCACAATGCATAATTCCAAACTTGTAAAATACCCAACGTAAATTGAAAATATTATGCATATAATCTATAATCATAAAAAAATGTTTTCATTTAGGAAGTATTTACTCCTAAATACTTTATAATGGATTTTAATGAAAATGTGAATTATCCTAAGCATATCCCCCAGGAGTGTCGAAACCTAGAGTGCAAGAAGACCCGTTGTCGTATACCAGGATACCCCAGGTCATGTACGAAACTCCTTATTGGATTTTTCACTCCTAGGTACATCTGTGCGAGAGCCGCCTCTACCTGGTCATATCCAGACATGGACGTATTGCTTTGAAAATCCACAAAATCTCTATATTACCAAAATTCTAGGATGTTCTTCTATACTAATCCTCAAAGTTTATCTTAGGGTAAATTTCTCTAATCAAAGTTTTTCAAAATCAAGTTTCCAAGGTTATTACTAAACTTACTCTGATACCAACTGTAACACCCTGACACCAGTTACCCAGATTCGATGCATTATTTTAATACAATGGCATGATTAGAAAGAATCAATTCTTGAAGTACTGTTCTGTTTAGCAGACCAGGAAAATAGATTACATAAATGTGCATTACATTACACATTAAAACAAAAAACACTACATAAATAATCAATTGTGAATGCCCTTATTCCCCTATATTAACCTTGCATATCAAACATAATACACTTCTCGGAATCCTGGGAAACAAACATAAGAAAGGGGTGGGCTCAGATGCTTAGTAAGGATAACAAGTATTGGAAACTATCCTAAATAAGCAAAAAAATTTAATGCAATGTATAAAACTAAAAGAAAAACATTTTAAACTTAAACTTCCGCATAATATGGAAAAGATAAATCAAATAATGCCATTTAATTATTCCCATAGATATTCTACTAGTTGATTAATCACATGTAATATCAATAACTAATTTCATAATGACAGAATGCAAAATACCGGACATCAAAACTACATAGTCAAGGCCTCGTGACAAGACTACAAAATAAGATTTAGTCAAGGCCTTGTGCCAAGACACTAGTTTGTCTCATGAGATCAACTGATGTATCAAGGAGCTATAGCGGGCTCCACTCATCACTTACAAAGTCCAATGCATTCCTATTATGAAAAATTTGAAACGTAACATACACATTCATATTAAAACTAACATACTAAATGTTAATATTTTAACCACAAACCATGAATTATATAAAAATAGAACATCCACAGTCAAATATAAATCATTCAATACAACATGGTATATTTTATTACAATAGATCAGCCTCAATCAATAATAATGAAGGATATTGACATATATGAAAATAACCAGAAAAACTATTTGAGAGAAATATCCCCCTTTTCTATAAAAAATTTTAAATTCTCATTATTTATCAAGAATCTTTTAAAAATAGATTTTTTAATCAAAGTGTCTCATACCAATTTAAAACTTTTAAAAGGAATTTTAATTTTGAAACATTCATTCTATATAAATAAATCTTTAAAATCATTTTTAAAATATGGACATTAATGAGAATGGTTTATAAGAATAAATCTTTATAAAATTTAAAATGACGTTTTAGAAAAATATTACCTTAAAAATAATCCCTTTGAAAAATATTTTATGAAACATGGACATGGATAATAAATATGTCCCAGTAAAAACTTACACATAAAAAATCTAAAATAATAATGAGATTGAGGAATTAACCCTTACCTTGTACTTTTCCTTGGTCGGGGGTATGTTAAACTCCTGTATAATAGTTAAATAATTTTTATTAAATTATACAAGAACCAAATACATAAATTTTATATCATATATGATATTCTAATATTTCTTTGTTAATAATATTTTAGTAGTATCATAGTTTCAGGTGTTAACTGTTTCGTTTTCCTTTATATGTTTTGTTACGTAAGCCATGTTTGTTATAGATAGGATATATTTGATTCAAATCAATAATGATATTATGTTTTTAAACATAATTTTTAATAATCAAATTAAAATTATTCTTGAATGGTTACGATGAGGAATGAATCTCACCACGTTCGTGGAGAAGGCAATACTTACGTACGCATGAACGCTACTTCCATTTCATTTTTTTTTATTTTAAAAGGAAAGAAAACCAAATGATACATATGTATATTATTATTGAATTATAATATAATATTTTATATATGTTATGTAAGATCATTAACACCATCATTTATACTTTCCATGTATGGTATGAACGAGACATATCACTTTGAGGGGGCGGTAGTCCGCACTTCCTCAAATGAAATTATCATAAATATATACAACAAGAAAAGAATAAAGGTAACATATAAAAGAGAGTTATAGAATATTATAGATAAAATAAATATCATATATATCATATATAATTAAAGTTAAATCATAATTCCCACCATAAGAGTTGGTAGTAGAACATTGAACAATCATCGTTTTATGAGGCAGTAGTTCACCGTCCACAGAAACATTATCTTCTCTACCCATTTGATGGAGGTGTGTATATGTTTAGTTCAAATAATTATTATAAAAACAACCTATTATATTGAGTATATTGGCGTTTTTATAAAATAAATAAATAAAGAGAAGTTATGGGGTTGGAGAAGTAAAATAAAAGAAAAGAACTCAAGAGGAGATGTTACCTTTAAATCAGGTAACTCCCTTTGGTTCGAACCAAAGGGCTTCCTTGAAGTGCCTTCAGCCAAATATAAGGCTTATAAGAGGAATATAGGGATTTAGGGATCTTAATTTGAGAGATGATGGACTTGAAAAGGGGCTTTAGAGGTTTGAGAAATGGGTTTGAGTTGAGGGATTTTTACAAGGGAGGGGAGGTGATCTTTAGAAAAGTTTGAAAATATTATATTATTATTTAATGATTTTCGGGTTATAAAGGTCAAAAACTCTTTAAAGGAGAAGATAAGATGACTAATGATCTAAATAAAATCATCCAATAATAATTGGACATGTTTTTTATTTTATTTTAATTGTTATAATCTCATTTATTTAAATCATTCATTAATGAGGTAAACACTGCATCATTATTGTGTCATAAGTAATTTTATTTATTTAATGTCTAAAATTTATAAAAAAATACCATGATGTAGGAAATAGTTTTATATGTCAAATGAATATTTATTTTCTAAAATATAACTTATATAATCCCATGTAAAAAATGTTTTACTAAAATATATATGTTTATGTCATTTTTGTCTTTACTTTTAATTAATTAATATAAAGTGTCATTATCACTCTCAAGTTGCTACAAGGGGTCCCAAAATCGACCCAAGGATGCCTATGGTCTGACATGTATCAAAAAAAAGAAACATGACACATATTAGGGTAATTTTATGTTATTATAATAATATTTGTTTACCCTTAATTACCAGATTTAGCTTTTAACCATGGTAAATAAAATATTTTCTGAAGTAAATATTCATAATTTCTAAAAATAAAGCTACAAATTTACATTATATAGACCCTATAATTCCAAATATGGAATAAAGTTTTTCAAATTCCAAACAAATAAGTGGAAAAAATTAATTTAAAATTAATTTCCTGTTGTCAAACAAAAAAGGGTGTTTCTAAGAAATAATACCAATCAAAAGATTGACACTTGTTTATGTCCAGTTTAAATGTTAAATTACATACAATGAACTAAATTATATTAAATTATAAAATATAATCTACTGATAATTTAAAAACTCTCAGATATATAATTTAACACTATAAATTATTTTGATTAAAAAATTTATTTTCAATTAAAATTTAGTATTTTTCACTATTCATCGAAATATGAAAGTTATCAGAAAAGTACCAAAAATTTACCCAAGATAAATTTTTATTTCCCACTTATAAAGAATAATTTAATTTCATTAATTTTAATATATAAAAGTGTCATATATTGGTTTTAAAAAATGTTCGCCATTAAAAGGAGGTAAAATTGCATTTTTTGAAAAATTCTTCTTTTTTCTGAAAAAAGAATTTGTACTTATATTATGGTTAATAAACACATAATATGGATTTTAAAATTATATGGAGTATATAAAATTCAAAATTCAGTTAATACTATTCATAACCTCTTTTTTAATGGCTTGTTTGGTAAGTCATGGTGCGCTCAGACTCGTTGTTGGGTGTAGCGCAAGTTATTGAATTACATTGAAGAGATAACGTACTTTGAAATATTTAGGTGTTACATTAATAATTAATTTAAATCAACATTGAACCATATTTCATTAAAAAAATTGGTTCACCCCATGATGACACAATAGAGAGTATGAATCCCTTATCATGATTCTCCAAGAGTTGTTTCTTCAATTCCTATAATGAATCAGATCCATTCTAGGGTGATCCACATTTTTAATTCACGTTTTTTAATTTAATTCCTTAACAAAATACTAAATTAATAACTTAAATATAAATTTTGTGGTTTAGTGTCATGGAATCTAGGTACATAACACATTAAATACATAAGGAAATCATAAACATAAATATTATTTAATCCTCTTCAAATATTCCTTTATTATTATATCGTAGGACACATCATTGCAAGTGAATTCATGGGGGCATAGTCACTAAAAGGGTGAGCATATAGCTCAGAAAGTGATAAAAAAAGTAAATGGAACATGAGAGATCGTGAGGGATAAAAATGAGGATTTAAATGATAAAATAATCATAATTATTTTATACATAACATGGAAATGTGTCTATATCATATAAATATGTGATTCATAATCATATAATTGAGGTCCATCACCAAGGTTTCATAAAAAATACTAATAAATTTATTCACCATGGTATCATAAAAATGTCATATCCTGAGATTAATATTTTACCCAATGCATTAGAGCACCATTAGGGCACATTATTCATATATCTTAATTTACATGATCCAAAAATATCATAATAAATTATTTCATTAATAACCCATGGAGGATAATAAATGAGTTTCATATAAAATAATTGAGTACATAAGTGCTTAATGACTTCGAAATTTCATCATTTTTAGCCCATGATAATGGAATGTGAGTTTTAAACATGGAAATCCAAAAATAGTGAAGTATAATTAGACACATATAAATACCCTTGAATAAAAATATGGTTGGGTATTCATATCGAAAAGAGAGATGCATGAAAAATAAAAGGATCATTCCCACAGTATAATAGGTATACAAAGTGGTTTATGGAATGTGATTAATAAAATATAATTGAAGTATCTCATTGGTAGAATAAAATTTGGACAACAATTGAATGATGATAAGTGTATGAGAACACAATAATTATAGTTAACCATACTTTTCATATATAGATACTATATCTTATTAGATAAATATTCATTACATAACAATATGATCCATACCAAAACCTCAAAGGTTTAGTGTATTTAGAAAGTTAGATTCTTAAAAATTAGGTATATAAAAGATCTACATCATATCCCATTTAGTTATTGAAAACTATCACCCTTCTTAGAAATATCATTCTTGAAAACGTTTCTTCACATCCTAGGAAAAATAAAACATAATAAAGGGTGAGCTCAGATGCTCAGTAAAAAGAAATAAGGAAGATATCAATGATATTTTAAGAATACAATAAATATAAGGGTATTATAATATGATATTAAAATTTGAAAGAAATACCTAGTAAATCATTGATCATAAAAATAAGCCATGTTATACCAATTTATAGTTCATAATACATGAATCATAAAGGAATCAAAGTCTGTGATCCATAAGATAATAACATCGGCATAAGACATAAGTTTTTGGAATACACATAAGAATAGAAAATAATTTCCTTATTCAAGGATCAAAGTTGGGACTATCATAATGGATTGGGTTCACTCCCCATTCCATTATATCCTTAGTCAAGGTTCACTCCTTAGACTATCATAGTAGACAGAGTCCCTTAATGGACTGGTTTCACTTCTCATCCTAATCCTTATTATCTCATGAGATATCCATCTTTACCCTATTCATTGGAGGATATAATTATAATCCCACCAAAATTATAACGGAAACCATATATATGTTCACCATAAGATCATAAAAAATTTGTTATATCATTATAACATAGCTCATGTAAATAAAATGTGTTTCATAATATTTTCGTCATTTCATCATATTATAACCGATAGAAAATAAATGAGTTTCATAAACATGTTACCATCATATTCACAAACCATATGGAGAAATACTAAGGGTGGTATTATTGGATCTTATCCTCATTATAGAATAATTAACATCAAAGGATGTTATAATAGTTAAAAAACTTCTTCAAAAGATCAATGGAATATTTCTTGGGGAAAATAACCTTTTCAATTTTGAAATCATTTATTTAAAATGAAAATGTTTCAAAAATATTATAGAATTTTTTTTATTTGAAAATAACTATCTAAACTTATAATTTATGTTTTAAAACATTGAGTGATCATGATGGTGGGAAATCCTGTTTATGTTGTGTATGTTAAAACAAATATTCTCTTTACATTTTTGGTAAAAATAAAATATACATCATTATGAAAATGAAAAGAAGATTTCATTAATTTTTATAGAAAGTAAAACATCGGTAAAGATGAATTTAAAAAATAAAACTATAATATTAAAAAAATTGTTGAAAACATATGAAATAAAACATGAACATGGAAGAAAAATATTCTAGACCAAAGAAAAAATAAAGTTAATTTTTTAAAACATTTTTCCTGATCATTAAAGTACCAAAGAGAAGAAAATGGTGCCATAACTTGAAAATTACATGAATAAACACAGTAAAATAAAATGATGTGGGTTTTTTAGATAATAATTATATAATTTACCTCAATGGATATCCACGTATAAACAATCTTGATTAAAATGAGATTGAAACATTAATCCCTTACCTCATGTTTTTATTGCTTTGAAATAAACCAAACATCCAATATAACAAATTTAAATTTATTAAAAATATATAAAAAGAATAATTCAAATACTTATAATATAATATAACCCACTTAAAACATTTAAACTTCATTTTATTTATAATTATTTATTTAAATCCTTGTTTATGTGTGTTAACTATCTCTTTTTTTCCATCGAAGTTTCAGTTTGATAGTTTTTTCCTTGTACATTTATAATGGTTTCAACTTCTCATTAATGTTAATAATGATATAAATATAATATATATTCACTATATACATATTTATAATCAACCATAAAAGGTATATAAAGAAAAATGATTTATACCATTCATGGAGATAGTAATCAATATGTAATCCTGAACGCTATTTTTATTTATAATGAAAAGAATGAAAGAAATATAAAGAATAATTTAACATTAAAAAACCATAATTATATTATTCATATAATATATAAAATTTAAATCCATTATAGTAATCAACCATGAAATATGCTGATGAAAAATTAATTATATCACTATATGGATATGGTAGTCCACACGTATTCACAATTGATACATTCACTTCCCATTTGACAAAATAGTGGGTGAATAATGGTTGTTATATAATCATAATAACATTTTATTATATTTAGGATACTAAAGTTATTATTTTATGATGAATACCATATATTTAGAGGCATTATAATAATAAACAAATTGAAAGAGTCCGGGTAGGATGATTACCTCATCTTTGGTAGACGTCCATTATATTCCTTATTAAGGACCCATATAATGGTCTTTTAAAAAGAAAAAAACCTCTAATTTATGGATAGTTATGTTTAAAAGTGAACTGGGTATGGTTTGGTCGATCTAGATGGATCAAGGTGGTGTTAAGAATAGAAGAGATGTGGTGTCCTTTAATATTGAAGGGAAATACGCTATATAACACCCCAAGATTTTAGGATATGTATTATTTTTTATATTTAATGTTTTGGATAGATTACATTGCATGAAACATCGATATTAAATGAAACTATGATATAGTATTAATAATATTATTTAAAACGAAATTATCTCATATACAGTAAATTGGCGGTTATAAATAGTATTAACTATCTTATAAAAATATATTATTGAATTCATTGGTTACCAAATAATTATAAATAAATATAAAAACCAATTCAATATAAAGGAAATGTTTTCATAAGAACTATTATTATACATTGAAGGTGTTTTGTACTAATAAAATAAATTAATTACTATCAGTGAATGATATTAATTAAATTTATATGTATCCAACCTTCATCTTATGTGTTTTATAGATTTTATATAAAAATAAATCCAATTTTTATGCATAAAATAAATATTTTTATAAAGGTATTTTTTCATTCTTTTAATGTAGAACTATTTTTAATTCTAGTTTTTGAAACTTTTAAAAATTCTGTTTGAGAAAATAAACTTCTTCTTTTAAATGATAATATCAAAATTTAGTTTGGTTAAATTTTTGGTATTTTTCTAATAAGTTTCATATTTTTAGGAATAGTGATAATATATATATATATATTAGTTTCATGGAGGTATAATTAAATTCAAACCACACACACACAACCCTAAAAGGTTAGTCATATCCCCCCAAGGGATAACTCACCCAACCAGTCACTTTTATTACATCATATATTTTTTACCCGAAGGCCCATTGGGCATGAAGCCCATTAAAGGATCGTAGGCCCCAAATTTTGGCCCAAAGGCCTAATATGTGAATATTAATTGGATGATATAGTACCTTATACTATACTTCTATCACTACAGTACTCGCTACAGTACCCACCATTGTAATTGTGTTGCCCGCTGCTGCTAGAGTTCCTGCTGGTGCTACAGTCCCACTGCTTCTACATTACTACTATAGTGCCTTTGCCCAATGGGGTTTTAATTGGTTCTAAAGTATAATTAGATCAATTTTTAATCATTTAATCCAATTTATGTAATTGGATTTAATTTTACATTGAATTTGGATATAAAAACATTTCAATATTTTGAACATTTTCACATTAAAAACTCGTATTCTCATTTCATCAATGAGATTAATTTTAAATTAATGAATACAAATTTTTTGTTTGGAAATATAAAATATGGATTAAATATTTGGAATGAGTTGTTCCAAATTATGAAAATAGGTTCTTTTTATTTTTGGTCATTATGAATTGTAATCTTATTAATTTTCTATTAACACAATTAAAGGTAAAATCAAGTAATTATGGGTATAAATAATATTAAAAATATTATAAACATACCCTAACACTTTTCCAAATTTCATTATATTAGTGGGTGTTGATCCAAATCATACTTTGGATGAGATTATAACCTTCAAAATCCTCTTGAATGAGTGTATGAAATTTATTTTAATTTATTTAAAGAAAAGTTAAAGATGTCATACACATATCTTTAATAACAATATCATTATTAATATAGGTTTATACAGAAGATATATTAGACTATAAATAGTAATTTAAAATAAAAAATATTTATATTCATCATGATAATTTATTTTTAATTTTTAAGATATTAATAATTACCTTAAGGGCTTATATAGAAATGATGTAGTAATTATTTAATTAATAGAAATATCAAATAAATGATATTAAAAATATTAAAATAAATTTAATTTGTGATAATTAATGTCATCCATGAATTTTATAGATACAATTGACATGTTAATGATATTTTGGAAGTGTTTTTAGAAGATATCTTGTTTTACTTATTTTTATTAAAGTCAGTTTAATGAATAGTATCAAAATTCTCACTAATGTTATATTAAAGTAAATAATATTTTGTTAAATGATATAAGATTCATAAAAATCTAAAATTCGTCCAATTTATTGGGATAATATTTAAAAATGTCATCCATGACTCATTTATGGTTCATTTTTCATTTTATAGTAACTATATTAACCTTCAAAGAGTAAACCAAATTTTGTCAAAGTAAGGGTTAAAGAGTTTAGATAAGGGTTAAAACCAAAAGATAAGGGTATTAATGAGAACTACGCTTGTATAAAAATTATTGGTTTAAAGGATTTAGATCCATACTCATATTATATTCTAAATTACTTAGTTTTTATCTATTCTTTATTGAGAATTATTTTTTATTATTTTAATATTTTTTTATTTAAAATTAACTTTTTTATTATCAAAACACTTTTGAGGTAAAAATGAGAAACCACAAGATCCAAAAATTACAACCAATGAAAACCATGAAAGATGATAACCCAGATCAAGACTACATGATCCACTCCTCCCTAGAGACTGCATCGTGATGACAAGATTTCACCATCACATAACCACTCAACTTGCTAACCTGTGCAAGGATTCACAAGCCTGGTACCGATGGAAGAGCCATACCCTCTCGAACTTCCAAATCCGAATGACATGCTCAAGAGAAAGTTTCCTACTCTGATCCTCATTTGAAGCAGATCCATGTAGTGTGTTGGTTACAAGCATATCCAAAATTCAATAATAAATCAAGAACCTTAATCCAACCACAATTTGTAGTCTCCCAATGTTCATTCAAATAATCTTTAATTGACCTCTTTGAGATATTAAATCCTTCATCATTTTCAGGTTCCATTGCATATTTCATATTCTTGCATATAGAGAAACTCATCTGGTAAGAGTCAATTGCTTCATCCAAGCCCAGATATTCAATAACCACATTAAAATCATCCAAGAACGCAGACCAACCATATCAATAAACATAGAGGCACAACAATCAATTCATCAAGAATGAA
The DNA here is from genome assembly GCA_963277665.1 of Viscum album. Lineage (NCBI taxonomy): Eukaryota > Viridiplantae > Streptophyta > Magnoliopsida > Santalales > Viscaceae > Viscum > Viscum album. The sequence goes on from OY728148.1 coordinate 1,947,496,457, forward strand.
ATCACGAGCAGAATAGGTTCAACACAAGAAGATTCAAAATAGAAGAATCACACAACACACCGAAAGACTCACATCAATTCGCATAAAAAATCTTAACTTGATTCAATATCTCAAGGGTTGAAATCCATCACGTTAGCTAGCCACATGAATTCCAACATGCATGAAAGATGGTCCTGCCACAAGCCAGACCCGCAATCCCGTCGTTGCCTCCAAAACCACACTCGAAGCCCACAGTGAATCTACCAACACGCCCACAACACCAAAACAAGTATGAAACCCACATAAATGAGACTACACAATGAAAATACACCACTTCACCATGAAAATATCCATTAGGATTGGGGATATAGCAAGGAGGTCTCACGAAATAGTGTAATCGCTAGGAAGATCGAGTCCATGGTGCCGTGAGCTGCACCCCACAAGCCACCGAGAAGGAAAGCCAGGGAGAGAACGTCACTAGCCTGAGACGGAGAAGGTGAAGGAGGAGATATGGGGAAAACACTATCATTGTGGAGCCCGTTACGGGCTCATTCAATCCTATCTTTTAGTTCAAGTATGCATATTATTTTTATATTTTTTAGGTTTTCCAAAAACACCACTAACCTCAATTATAAATGGTCACATATTACCTTAGTTTTTCACATCACATTGAGCCTTATAGATTGACCAAACCCTACCAATTTATCATAAAAACATAATTTTCAAATTTATTTAGGTCCCTATCTTCTAAAAATACCATCCTTATATCCATTAAGAATAGATATAAAGGAAGTCCACCAAAGAAGAAGGTAGTCGTTTTTACTAACTCATTCAAGTTCATTTCTCCATATACCTCCTCTTCATGTGTTGTTTCCATTATAAAGTAATAAATAAAATATAATATATATTATGATATTTTATTATGATTACTATTAAACCATATTATACCTCTTATCCATTCTATGAAAAATGAAATCACCGCACGTGCGTACGTACGACTTACCATCTCCACGTCGTGGTGTAATTTTTTTCATCACCAAATTATTTAGATGCATATAATAATGGATATAACAGATATACATGATAAATATGAAAATATAGTTATTCTATATAATTAATACACCATCTAATTCATTACCCCTTTACCATCAAGGGAATGAGATCATCGCTCGTACGTACGTGTGGTCTACCGTAACCATGATGCAATGTGATTCATTCTCGATGTTAACCATTAAATAATGATTATAAAAAAGTATATAATGAGTAAATATAATATATATGAACTTGATATCATTATGTATATTAAATAAATATATCATATTCATAAGAAACAAGACTTACATTGCAAAGCATGCATAGGAAAATGAATCAGTTAACACGAAAAAGAAGGATAATAATGAAATATTTTCATCAAAAAAATACAAGAGGATCATATATGATATCATAAATATTTATATGGTTCTGGTATAAATTAAAACAATTCATTAAAATATTATACATTAGGTTAAATCACTTTTAAATAAATAAATTTTAAGGAAAGGTTTAATTCCACAATCTCATTATTATTTGGGGTTGTTTATAGGTAAGTATCTTCTGGGGAATATTTATCACCCATATCCATGTTTATTAAAATTATTTTCCAACTTATTTTTACTATAGTCCTATAAATTTAGAATGTATTTTTACCCATGTTGTAATTTTTATTAAATGGTTTTAAAGGAATCTTGTTTTCCCTTTCCAAATGATGTATTTTATGAATTTTTTAGAAAAAATATGGAAGGAATGTTTTTTTAAATTATATGAAATGAAAATATTTTTACACTATCATGATTCCCTAATATCTTGAAGATTAATTTAAAAGTTTACAAGATTCTATTTAATAAAAAAAATTTATTTTTAAATTTCCCAACCTTTTAATAAAATGATTTCAAAGTAAAACAAGATATTTATCTCAAGAAATTTTTAATGATTTTATTAAAGTATTTTTATGTATGACAACATAATTTTTTGGATCTTATGTTTGATTGATGTTGATATATTATGATAAAATCAAAATTATTTTATTGAAGGGTTTATGATCAGTTTTACCGTGGATTCACTATTTTGATACCATTTATCGTTTATGGTTGAAGTATTCACATTTCATATGATAGTTTTTCAATACGAATGTTTATCGTGTTTATTTTTTATTATGAGGAATGAATTAGACATAGTAAGTGATTGGTGGGGCCCACTATAGACATTTTATGCATTGTTAGGTATCCCGAGTTAAACTAGTTTGGGTATTCATTGAGGGCTTACCCATTTATTTATAATTTCCTAGCTGAAGCCTTGGTGGCATATTTATGATGCCCGACATTATGCATTCCCTAATCATGAGTTTAGTTATTGATATTCCATGTGATTATTCGCTTATTAGAAAATCCATATGATTATTTATATGGAATTATTTTATTTTCATTTATTCTTACTATATTATTATTAATATTATGCTTAAATTTCTTATGTTACAGTTATACAACGTTCCATAATGTTTATTCTTGTTTATTTATAATAGATTCTAATGTACGCTTACCGTTACTAAGCATATGATATCACACATTTCTTATGTTTTCCCCAATATTCCAAGATGTATATTATGATTAATATATAGGTTTAATCTTGGAGAATATTGGTGCTCTCAAAGGATTGAATATGTTGTAATTAATAGTTTCAATTTTAATGTATATTTCAAGTGTGTAATCTGGTTTACAAAATTTCTAAAATGATCGATCCTTTGGGATTCAAGTATTTTATCTATTCCAATGTAATAAATCAAGTCACTAGATCTGGAATTAGAGGATCAAGGCCATTATAGTGTTGTAAGTGGGTGCCCTATACCCAACTTGTTTTGTACTTTGATTGCCACTACATGTATTCCGTTTGTTATAATACGTGCGTTTATCTTGCCATAATAGTGTAGATACTTCTACATCCACTTTGTTTATGGAAATGTCCTTACATTACCTATCGTATCAAAGGGTTATAGTAGATCCCCGGCTATAATGAGAACCCTGAGATTCCATGACAGTAATCTTAATTTAATGCCTTGTGGTCCAGTTATATCATTCTGAAAGGATATAGATTATGTGTGACCATTAGGTGTTGGGGGCTCAAAAGCATTGAGACTTCTTCTCATAAAGTTTGCACTTGATGATATCTAGTAGTTGAGTTCATGAGGATAGACCCACAAAATTGGAACACCACATGTTTTTGGTGTCATTGGTCATTCCATTCTACAGACATGTGTAATGATATTTAGACTTGAGATCATTGTCAATGGATGTCATTTAATTATGTACATTTGATGCAAGGCGAAAACCATGGTGAAAAAGGCATGGTGAGGTAGTTTGTATCGGGTACGTCATTAATGGCATGTCATTGATTGAATGGTCAAAAAAGGATTTGTCACTTCTGAGTTCAGAAAAAGATATCTCAGGCCAGGCTGATTTGGATGGTTGCACCTTAATTAAATCCATTACCATGGTAGTAGAAGGTAAGACCGTCCAGACAAATCAACAAACAAAATATAGAAAAATAAATAATGATGACACTTGTATGCATTCATCTTTATTGAGATATTAGTGATGAAGAGATAATATTATAGGGACCGTGTTCGTAAGAAGGCATTCGTTGCTTTGAATTTTCCTTATCACTATAGGGGCCTCAATGGGTTGCTATACCCTACTCTAGGTCGATGGATATTATTCACCACTATTGAGGTAAGGGCCTAGAGGGTCACACACAATAGCGTCTTCAGAATCTTCCCTATTCTGAGAATAGAAATTAAGAACATGGTGGGCCCTGCCAAAGGGTCTGATCACTATCCATGTTCTATGGATCACCAAAGAATAAATAAATTCATTAATTATTAAAGTTTAGAATAATTCATTGAATTTATTAATAACATGTATTTACAAGTTATATAGTAAATAAAAGTATTAATATTATTCGAATGGATTTTAATACCCTAGGTTCATTTAATATTAGTTGGAGGAATGAGTCGAGTTAAAGACTAAAATTTATCACATAATATATTTATATATTACAAGTAAGTGATAAATTATAAATCTTATTTATGGAATAATTTTATTGGTCATAAATTATTATTTATATCACTTATATAGCGTACTTCTATTGAACGGGGCCGGTAATTCATACCACGTGTTTTTAAACACACCCTATATAAGCAAGAGAGAGGCTCTCCCATGGTAACAATTCATGTGTTAAGATTCAGGGATTCTATCCCCTCATGGAATCTAGAGAGAGTCTCTCAAGGAAAGAAAGATCTTCAAGTTCATCCATCTCAAATTTAAGATTCTTCCTTTGTGGTGATCATCGCTGCAATGAAGTGAGCATCAGAGATCCGTGCTAGCACTCAGATCTTGACGAACAGTGTGCATGTAGATTCTTGAGGCATGTGTGGATGATCTAGAGGGATTTGACATCGGAGTCTTCGAGCAACGATCGCTGGTGTCCTGTGGAATACTTGCACACATTAATTCTGAACAAGGTACTTGTTCAGTTTATTTTTTCTGCTCTGTATAAACCTTGCGAGATCCTCGGACCAAACCAGGACAATATCACTGGAGTTGACAGGGTTGTATCACTCCGGTGAAGCAGAATATTTTAAATTCCCTGCCCACCGGCTTCCTCTATGCCGTTTAGGTAACCAACAGTGGTATTAGAGGGAATCACAAGGTTTTTATGAGTTAAAAAAATTAATATTCATTAAATTTAATTATGGGGTTTTAGAATGGTTCATTTGGATCCGACCGCGCGTCGTTTCATTTTCAAATGATCATGTTACAGACATTTAATTTTTTTAATTTGATAGACGTCATAGTTTTCATTCACTTGATGTTTATCTCAAATTGAAAATTAACATCAAATATAATATTTTGTTATTATAAAATACAATAAAATATTTTATTATTATAAAATATAATAATTTTTTTTATTTAAAATATTTTTGTAAAAGGTATGTGGAAAATATTTTTGATAATTATAAAAAAAAGTAAGGGGAGGGAGACCAAGACCCCAATTTGGGGTCTTTGTGCTTTTATAAAAAAAGATTAAAAGACTAAGACCCCAAAATGGGGTCTTCTTCCATTTAATTTAAAAAAAGGAGAGTCATGGTTTTATATTTTTTCTAAGGGAAAAAACATTGGGAGACCCCAAAGTGGTATCTTCCTTCACGTGGAGCACAAGGGGATTTGGCACCCCCTTACAAACCCTAGCTGCCGGACCACCGCCTCCTGCTGGCTAGCCTCCTGCTGGATCGCCTCCCCGCCGGTCTCCCTCCCAAGACACTGGTCCCCTTCATGCCACCCCGAGCCCCACTGAGCCGCGTCCCTTCTGCATGCCAGAATTACCACCCCGAGCTCACAGGTCGCCTCATGCCGTGCTATCTCAGACCACTGCCCCTACCGAAGCCAGACCGCCTGGCCATGCCGCCCCGAACCCTGGTCGTGCTACTCCCAAACCCCAGAAAAACAGAGCCCGTCTGTCCCCTTACTTCCAGCCCGCACCGCCCAAGTCTATGCCATACCAAACCGCACCAGCCGTGCTAGTCCAGGTCATGTTGGACCCAGTCGCCACCTTGCCATATTGCCGGAGTAGTTGGCTGACGGACATGTGACTAACCGGTTTGATTCTCGGCCTCCTCCCGCTTTTTTTGGACCTCGCCAGAAGTTGTTTCCACCACGAGAGTTGCTAGACCGAGTGGTCACATCGTGGTCACGCCACATTCATACCATGGTAATGTCGTAATTGGATCTACTCCAAGACGACACCCCGCAACGGTTCACAGTCCCGCCGTACTCCCGGGCTAGAGGTAACCCCACATTAAATTACTTTAAATTAATTTAGTTTTTAAAATTAAATTAATTAGAGTTAATTTGGGGTTAAAATTTTTTTAATTCGAAATATTAATTTAATTTAATTTTAGAATTAAATTAATGGTTTAATTTAATTTTTGATATTAAAATTAAATTAAACAAATGGAACTGATAATATAATTAATTTGAATTTAGTCAAATTTATTTAATTTGTTAGAACACCCTCACATTATTTAAATTTATTGCAATTTAATTTTCTTGTGCATATTTAACCCCGACTGGTCTTGAGCAAGTGACTGAACATTGTATGTATGTTATTTATTTATTTAGTTTATTATTTATTCAATGCGTGCGACGATTTTAATAATTAATTAGATAAATGATGGTTTGTGAATCCTCTATTTTAATTCAAATATGTATAAGGGCCTGCATCTCCATTACACGAGAAGTATTTTGTACCCATAGACACCCTCGCCTACGTGCAAGTACATTTGTAATTAAATGATGATCCGAGACGCATACCCCGAAAAGACGAGGCGGTAAAATAGATAGGAGCCAAGCACTTTGCACTGGGCAAGCTGTAACGTGAGTCAAGTCAGGACTCAGGTATGGATTCCCCTAGCTTAATATTGATCCGTTGTGGATCAATCTTTGTAGAATGCTCAAGACCAGTCAGATATCATGATTTAATTTATGCATAGTTTATTATTTTATGCATCTACATGATTATTGCGTGATCACATAGAATAATAAACAAGATAAAATGCATAAATATGTGACAAATTATATTCTATTGCATGTTCTGTTGTGAGCGCGAAAACCCAGTTTGAACATAATAAATAGAAAAGGATAATATTCTTCAATAAATATAAAAAAATACATCAAAGATATATTAAGTCTAAACCTCTTCCATTTCTCACATCTAAACAAAACCGGCTATTTGGGTGCTCGTCAGCCTTTGTTGAGAGTGCATCTTACTACCAGGGTGTTTTCATGAGAGAAATGGGTCGACTTAACTTAACTGAGTAGTCAAGGATTAGCCTTAGCTAACTTGATATCACTTTAGAGGCAAGATGTTGGGAGAATCAAGTTCAGATTCCAAAATCTAGGATTTTACTCAACAACCCAAGGAACCACAAGAACAAGTGGATGGCCAGTCTAGTGCATACCTTGAAACCCTCTAAGTAGTGGTGTAGCCCTAGCTTGTAGACTACGAGGGAGGTTTTGAGGATCCTTTCCATTATAATTCTCAAGTGATAGAGTATTCCGAATCTGATAGTGAGGGATATTAAGGTTCGTTAAAATAGTGGGAGACATTAAAAATATATAATAATTTATTAATCATAAATTTCAAAAGGTAATAATACCAAAATACTTACTTCTAAATGTTTATCTGATGTAGATTCAAAATGGCAGTCACCAACACCAGATGTACTTTATCACTGCGATCGATCATGGATAATGAAAATATCCTGACTGGAAATAACTTATAGGAGTGGTACAGGCGTTTTCACATAGTACTACACCAAGAAAGGAAGTTATATGTACTCGAATCCCCAATTCCTGTTGAACCTCCTCAGGGAGAAAGAAAGGTGGAAAAAGATAAATGGAGAAAGCATGTAGATGATGCACTTGATGTAGAATGCATCATGTTGTCATCCATGTCTAGCCAATTGAAAAAAATGCATGAGGATGAGGACACCTACAAGATGCTTTTACATCTCCATGAACTTTATGAGGAGAGGGCCTGGAAAGAAAGGTATGAGATCTCAAGTGCACTTTATAAGTGCAGGCTAGAAGAAGGGCACCAAACCAGTCCTCACATACTCAAGATGATTGGGTATATTGAGAGTCATGAAGCCCTTGGGTTCAAACTGAACCAAGAACTAGTTGTGGATCTCATTCTTGCCTCTTTCCCTTCAAGTTTCTCAACTTTTATTGTCAATTGTAATGTAAACGATATGAAAAAGTCACTCCCTAACCTTTTGGCTTTAGTTAGCCAAGATGATAAGGATATGAAAAATACCAATTCATATGTACTTATGGTGAACAAGAAAAACAAGGGAAAGGAAAAGGGGTCTAAATCCAAGTCAAGGCCAAAGACACCAATGCATCGTCCTTCAAAGAAGCCAAAGATTCAAAGCCAATGTAATGAGCAGGAAGCTGTCTGCTTTGGATGTGGAAAGAAAGGCCACTGGAAGAAGAATTGCAGAGTTGGGAAGAAGAAGAAAGATGATGATTCAACTTCATGTATTTTTGTCATTGAATGAAATATATCATTATCTACAAGTTGGGTATTGGATACGACATGTGTCTCACATATTTGTATTCATATATAGGAACCAAGTAAGTTTAAGAAGATTGAAAAAGGTCAGGTGGATCTCCGAGCTGCAAATGGTGCATGTCCGGTAGCCTTGGCAGTGAGAGACTATCACTTAACCATGCCAACTGGTTTGGTTCTAGTTTTAAATAATTTCTCTTATGTACCTTATGTTACTAGAGACATTATCTCTGTGTCGATTCTAGAGACTATGGGTTTTTATTTCATGTTTTGAAATAAATGTTGTCTCTTTTATAGGGATAACATATGTTATGGTATGTCACATCTTTACAATGGTTTATATATGCTGGAACTAGAAAAACTCAGTAATGGATATCAATGACAAAAACAACCAACATGACCCAAATACCACCCACCTATGGCACTTCAGGATTGGTCATGTAAACGAGAAGTGATTACGAAGATTTCATCAATAAGGGTATCTAGACTCAGTACAATTAGAACCCTAAGATGTATGCCAAGATTGTTTACAAGGAAAGATGACCAAAGAACCTTTCTCAGGAAAGGGAGAAAGAGACAATGCAGTGGTGGAATTAATACATAATGATGTATGTGGTCCATTTCCAGTAGCGGAAAGGGGTGGTTTTCTATAATTCATTACTTTTACTGACAACTATAGTAGGTATGACTATATCTACTTAATGCGGTATACGTTAGATTCCTTTATTATTTTTAAGGAATACCAAAATGAATTAGAAAACCAACTTGGTAAGAAGATAAAATAACTTCGCTTAGACCGAGGCAGAGAATATCTTAACCAAGCATTCATTGATCACTTTGAAAGAGTGTGGGATAGTATCCCAACTCACTCCTCTTTATACACCACAATGGAATGGTGTTAGTGAAAGGAGGAATAAGACCTTTCTTGAAATGGTTAGATCAATGATGAGTCATGCAACCCTTCCAGTATCCTTTTGGGGATACGCCTTACAGACAATAGCATATAAGCTTAATTGAGTACCCACTAAAGCTGTAGATGGGATTCCATATCAGTTATGGTATGAAAGGAAACCCAACCTAACACACATGCGTGTATGGGGGTGCAAGGCATTTGTCAAGACTTTACCAAGTGACAAATTAGCATCCAGAAGCACCTAGTGCATATTTCTATGTTATCCAAAGAAAACTAGAGGATATTACCTATATAAGCCTTTAGATAGAAAAGTAATTGTGGAAAGATACCCCACATTTCTAGAAAGGGAACAAATTTCTATTAGAAATAATGGGAGCAAGATTGAATTCAATGAAGTTAATGTTCTAGATGCACAAGAGTTTGTAGAGGAACAATCTCCAAAAGAAGAAGTGGAAGAAGAAATTGTTCCTGAGACATAGATACTGCATATGTCTATGAGAGAGGTTAGAGAACTAGAGCATTATGGTTTTCTTGTCATTGAGTCAGGTGACACATTAGTCCTTCAGGATGATGAACCTCTTACCTACAAGGAAGCAGTAGTAGGAAAATAAGCTACTAAATGGAAAGAATCCATGAATTCTGAGATGGATACCATGTACCAAAATAAAGTTTGGATTTTGGTAGACCCTCCAGCTATTGTAAAGCCCATTGGATGCAAATGGGTATTCAAGAAGAAGCTGGACATGGATGGTGAAGTTAATACATTTAGAGCAAGACTGGTTGCAAAGGGTTTCAGGAAACGTCAAGGCATTGACTATGATGAAACCTTATCACCAGTATCAATGCTTAAATCCATCAAGATATTGCTTGCAATAGAAGCCTTTTATGATTCTAAAATTTAGAAAATGGATGTCAAAACTACTTTTCTAAATGGGAAGTTGATTGAAGATGTCTATATGACTCAACCCGAAGGGTTTTTCAAGTCAAAGAATGCCAATAAAGTATTCAAGACGAAGAGATACATTTATGGATTGAATTAGGTATCAAGATCATGGAATGTTCATTTTGATGAGGCCATAAGAGATTTTGGTTTTATCAAAAATGAAAGCGATCCTTGTGTCTACAAAAAGGTTGAAGGGAATGACATAGTTTTTCTAGAAATATATGTTGATGAAATATTGATTATAGGAAATTAGGTGTAAGTCTTATAGTCAGTTAAGACTTGAATGCTTCCCCATGAAAGAATTAGGTGAAGCAACCTACATTCTAGGGATCAAGATCTACCGAGATATATCTCAAAGGATTCTTGGGCTAATTCAAAGTACATATATTGACAAGGTACTCAAAAGGTACAATATGGAATAGTTCAAGAGAGGATTGTTACCTATGTCACATGGTGTAAATCTCTCCAAGAAAATGTGTCCACAAACACAGAAGGAGATTGGAAGAATGATTAGATCCCCTTATGCTTTGGTAGTGGGTTCTATCATGTATTCCATGCTATGTACTAGGTTTGATGTTTCCTTTTCTTTAAGAATGGTGGGTAGATATCAAGCCAATCTAGGAGATCTGCATTGGACAGCTGTTAAAACTACCCAAAAGTACTTTAGGTGTACTAAGGATATGTTCTTGGTGTATGGAGGAGATGAGAAACTAGTTGTGAGGGGATACACTAATGCTAGTTCGTAGACAAATCCTGATGATATGAAATCGCATTCAGGCTGCATCTTTTTCCTGAATGGTGGTGTAGTGAGCTGGAGAATCTCGAAGCAAGATGTGGTTTCTTATTCTATGACAGAGTCCGAATGTATTTCAGATTCTAATGCAACAAAGGAATCAGTCTGGATATGCAACTTTATCACAAACATTGGTGTTGTACCTAGCAGTGCGGACCCTGTACCAGTATATTGTGAAAATACTGATGCAGTGGTGCTTTCCAAGGAGCCCAGGTCTCACCAAATAACAAAGAATATTCTTCAGAAGTCTCATCTCTTGAGGGATTTTACTTAAATAGGTGAAGTGACAGTTAGAAGATTAGCTACAGAGGAAAATGTGGTAGAACCCCTGACTAAATCTATTTCTTAGCAGAAGCATGATTTACATGTTAGAGATATCAGATTGAATTCTGCTAGCGGTTGGCTCTAGTGCAATTTGGAGTGTTGAAAGTGGGTTCCCTAAACCCAACTTGTTTTTTTACTTTGATAGCTTCTTCGTGTATTTGGTTTTTTATAATACATGTGTTTATCTTTACATAATAGTGTAGATACTTCTGCATCCACTTTGTTTATGGAAATGTCCTTAGATTACCTGTCGCATCAAAGGGTTATAGTAGATCTGATGATATAATGAGAACCCTAAGATGGAATGATAGTAATATTAATGTAAAGTCCTCTCGTCCAGTTACATCATTCTTAGAGGACACAAATGATGTGTGACCATCAGGTGCTGGGGCTCATAAGAATTAAGACTTCTTCTCATGAAGTTCGCACTTGAGGATCTCTAGTAGATGATATCATGAGGATAGACCCAAATAATAGGAACACCACATTTTTAGGTTTCATTGGTATTTCCTATCTACGGACATGTGTAATGATCTTTAGACTTGAGGTAATTTTCAATGGATGTCATTTAATTACATACATTTGATGCAAGGCGAAAACTATGGTGACAAAGTCTAGGCGAGGTAGTTTGTATCGGGTACATCATTACTGGAATGACATTGATTGAATGGTTGAGAAAGGATTTGTTGCTTCTAAGTTCAGGAAGAGATATCTCGGGCCAGGTTGATTAGGATGGTTGCAGCTTCAATAAATCAATGGCCATGGTAGTGGAAGGTAAGACCGTTAGGACAAATCAATAAACAATATAATAAAAAGTAAATAATGATGACACTAGTATGCATTATGCTTTATTAAGATATCGATGATGAAGAGATTATGTTACACAGACCGTGTTTATTGGAAGGCAGTCGTTGCTTTCACTTTTCCTTATCTCTATAGGGGCCTCGATGGGTTGCTAGCCCCCGCCCTAGGTCGGTGGATATTATTCAATGCTATTGAGGTAAGGGCCTATAGGGTCACACACAATAGCACCTTGATAATCTCCCCTATTCTGCAAATATGAATTTAGAAATTGGTGGGCCCCACCAAAGGGTTTGATCACTATCTATGTTCTATGGAACACCAAAGAATAATTAAATTAATTAATTATTAAAGTTTAGAATAATTTGTTGAATTTATTTATAACATGTATTTACAAGTTATATAGTAATTAAAAGTATTATTATTATTCAAATGGATTCTAATATCCTAGGTTCATTTAATATTAGCAGGAGAAATGATTCGAGTTAAAGACTCAAATTTATCATGTAATATATTTATATATTACAAGTAAGTGATAAATTATAAATATTACTTAAAACCTAATTTTATTTTTCATAAATAATTATTTATATCTCTTATATAAAATACATCTATTACAGGGGGCATGGAATTCATACCATGTCTTTTTAAACACTCCCTATATAAGTGTGAGAGAGGATCTCCCATGGTAACTATTCATGTGTCAAGATTGAGAGATTCTCTCCCCTCCTGGAATCTAGAGAGAGAGTCTCTCAAGTGAAGGAAGATCTTCAGGGTCATCCATCTCGAATTGAAGCTTCTTCCTTTTCGGTGATCGTCGGTACGTTGAAGTGAGCATCGAAGATCCATGCTAGCACTCAGATCGTGATGAATGGCGCACAAGTAGATTCGTGAGGTGTGTGTAGATGATCTAGAGGGCTTTGACATCAGAGTATTCAAGAAACAATCATCAGCGTCACGCGACATACTTGCACACATCAATTTTGAACAAAATACATGTTCAGTTTAATTTTTGTGCTCTATTTAAACCTTATGAGATCCTTGGACAAAACCGAGACAAGATCACCAGAGTTGACAAAGTTATATCACTCTGGTGAAGCAGAAAATTTTAAATTCTCTGCCCACCGGCTTTCGCTGCGTCATCCCGGTAACCAACATATAGTTGGTATTAGATCAAGTTTAACAGAAATATTATGAACTAGATTTAGGAAAACATAGATTAGAGAGTGAAACCTTATGATATAATTATGAAATATTTCTAGAAAAAATATATTATGATTTAGAGATTATTTATACCTTAATATTCAATTTATATTTTTTGTTTTACTAGTTCTAATATTATACATTATGTTTTATTATATCATAATCTAATCTAGTGTATGCCATTTTTTTATAAATGGAACATATTGAAAGGAATGGAAACTATATCAACGCACATAATCCATATAGGGATTTCAATCATATAAAAGGTAATGATTATGGGGTTGGAGCTGCAACATGTTTTGAATAACTTATAACTATACCAGGACAACTGAAAAAAGTTATAAATAATAACCTTACTCATATGGAGAAACCTAACCTATAATGCAGAGGAACAATGTTAGAATGCTTCATGAGACAACAAACTCCATCATTCAATTGGAATACAAATACATTTATACTTGAGAAATGGATAGTTTCTTTATAAAAGATATTTATCAATTTGGGATATATGGAAAGGGATATGTTTATTATTGTAGTTTATCATCTCTTGGGATATCTGAATCAATGCTGGTAATTGATTCTAAATAGTAAATAGGATCCAAAAATAGAAAACATGTAATGAACGGATTTTAAGGAAATTTTCTTAGAAAAATAATTTCCTTAAAAAAAAGAGAAGATATGGAGAGAAAATTTTTAATTCTAAGAAAAAAGAGTATGTGAATGTTACTAAGTGTGAATCAATATTTACAAGATTAGAAACGCATGATATGGATTACGTGAATTATCCAAATAGAAAAATTTATTGATCCGTTAATGGTTTAAAACCATTCCTCAGAATTGAATTAGTGTCCCAAAATTTCTCAACATACGAAGATATAGTCACATGATCAATCAAGATAGATAAATAATTCTCTAAGTCTTATGAATTTAAGTGAAAGAAACAAAAGAAGAAAATGGGAGAGAAAGAAATAGATAAAGAGAAATAATTAAAAAATGACTTTACCACATATGGTAATTTTGAGAATAAACACCCTAGTACATTCATAAAGGGAATGTGAGATTGTTTTAAGTGTGGAGAGAAATGTCACCAGGATTTTGGTTTTAAGGGAAAGAAAGAATCAATAAATATGAAATGTTTCAACTGTAAGGAGATGAGACACTATGAAAATGAATACCACAAGGATCAAAGAAATATAGCTCAAAAAAATAAAAGGGTTCAAGGTCAATATTATGGTGTTACTATATTAGAAGTTTAATAATTAATGTATATGTGTTTTTTGGATTTAATAATTATGTTATGGTATTCTGGTTATAGGAATCAGGAAATATATAATGATTTTACAACATTAATTATTCTTTATGTATTTGGAAGCATACATATTTTAATTAAGTTTTTTAGGTGATCAAGGTAATAATATATTTGGTACAAGAAAAAAATATTTTCATTATTTTATTTGGGGAAAATATGATGTTAATTTGATTTTGGAAATAAATTTTTGGATTGTGAATTTTTGCAGATGTATTTTTGTTGAGTATTAAGTTTGGAATAAATTAAATTGAATATTAGATATTATTGTTTGATGTAAAAGTAAGATTTATCATATTGGGAATACCATGCTAAACATTTTGGTTCTATTAAACATTTAATATCAAAATGAATGACTCGTAGATCTTATGATTCATAAAAGTGCTTTAGGCCTAAAAAATTCATTTTGAACAATCATTTATAGGTATAAGGGATGAAGTAAAAATAGATTAAAGAACAATCAAAGGATAATATTATCCTTATGAAATAGAATGAAATCATGTACATTATTTTCTAAATAGTAAAATAATCTTTTAACACTATTAAATGTATTTTGGAACAAAAACATTATCCATTTACTTTACTTTCTATGAAATAAATAGACTTTTAACCGATCACAAATTTATGGGGTTGTGATTGTTAAATTTCCTTGGACCACATTATCTATCAATATAAATCAGAACTTGATAGTTAGTTTTCTCTTCCATGTCCATGTTTTCCTACATGGAATCCTAGTATGTGTTATATCTGGTGACTTCATTCTTCCCTTTACTTTAAAGTGGAAGTTTCATTAACACTATTTCCGATGCGGGTTTCCCACAAAAGAATTTTTGAATATAAATATCTAATTTTTGAATTAAAATTTCAAATTGTGAAGATGAAATTTATTGAATTAGGGGAGAATGTAACACCCAATATTTTTGGGCATGTCTTCTTTTTTATAGTTAATATTTTCGATATATTACATTGCACGCAACACCAAGTTTAAAAAAAACAATGAAATACTATTAATATTATTATTTAAAATAAATTTATATCCAAGACATTAAATTGGTGGTTATTAATAGGATTAAATGTATTATAAAAATATATTATTTAATTCATTTGCTACCAAATAATTAAAAATTAAAATTAAAACCAATTTAATATAAAAGAATCTTTTTATAAGAACTATTATTATTTTCCAAAGGTGTTTTATCCTAATAAATTAAATCAATTACTATAAATGAATTATATTAATTAAATTTATATGTACATAATGTTTAAAATTCATCCTATGTGTTTTCAAGATATGATAGAAACATAAATCCAAATTTTACACATAAAAATCCATATTTTTTTATAAAGGTAGTTATGCCACCTTTCGATGAAATACTTGTTTTAAATATTGTTTTGACACTTTTATAAATTCTATTTGATAACATAAAATTATTATTTGATATTTAAATATCAATATTTACTTTAGTTGATTTTTTTTATTTTCTAATAAGTTTTATATTTTGATGAATAGTGATAAAATATTGCTTTTAATTGAGAACAATTTTTTCATCTAAATAATTTATAGTGTTAAATTATATTTTCATTGGTCTTAAAGTATAATTAAATAAATATTAATCATTTAATATAATTTAGGTAATTTTAATCAATTTCAAATTAATTTTTTATGGAAAAACCTTTCAATCTTTTGAACGTTTTCGCTTTAGAAACATGTTCTCTCATTCCATCAATGGGATTAATTTTAAATTAATTTCTGAAACTTATGTGTTTTGAATATTTAAAAATTTATTAAATATTTGGAATCAGGTGGTCCAAATTATTTAATTAGGTTTATTTTATTTTTGGGCGTTATGAATAATAACTTAATTAATATTGTATTAACACTGTTAAAGGTAAATAGAGTAATTAAGGGTAAACATAATTTTATAAATATTAAAAAACTACACTAAAACATTTCCAAATTTCATTGGATGAGTGGTTTATAACAAAATGAATCATTGTTTCAAGATTATAACCTTTTGAATCCTCTTTTATGAGAGTATGACTTTTATTATACATTATTTAAAGAAAAGTTAAACATGTCACACTCATCTTTTATAATTATATAATTTTTAAAATAGGGTTATACATAAGATAAATTCGACTATAAATATTAATTTTAAATATATAATATTCATCTTCATAATTATAATTAATTTTTAATTTTTTATAAATAATTAATTACCTTAAACGATTATACAACAATGATGCAATAAATTTTTTAATTAATGTAAATATCAAATAAATGATATTGAAAATATTAAAATAAATAAAAGTTTAGATAATTAATGTCATAAATAAATTTTATATATAAATTTTACATGTTAGGGATATTTTAAAAGTGTTAGTATTAATATATATTGTTTAATTTGTTATTTTAAATGTCAAATTAATGAATAGTTTCAAAATTATCTCTAAATTTATATTAAAATAAATAATATTTTATTAAATTATATAAAATTAATAAAAATATCAAATTTGGTACAATGATTGGGATAATGTTTCAAAATTTCATCCATGACTCATTTATTGTTCGTTTGGTAGTTTATTGCAACTACATTAACCTTTAAAGAGTAAAAACACATGTTGTCAGAGTAAGGGTTAAAGGGTTTAAATAAGGGTTAAAACCGAAAAATAGGGTAATAATGAGACCTAAAATTTTCAAAAAAATATTGGTTATGATTATTTATATCCATACTAATATTACATTCTAAATAACTCACTTTGTATCGATTTGGAATTAAAAATTAATTTGTATTAATTTAATATTTTGTTGTTTTTGAAAAGTGCCCCTCACCTCAATTATAATAGGGAACTTCCTACCTCAATTTTTTTAACACCACTTTGAGCCTTATATCTTGAAAAAACATAAAAATATATCCTAAAAACATTATTAAACAATTTTTGGAGGTTATGTTATTCCCAAAATACCATTCCTAGATCTATTAAGACGAGATCTAAAGGAAGTCCGCCAAATTAGAAGGTAATCGTTTTTACCAACTTATTGAATTTAATTTCTCCTTCTACTTACTATTCATGTGTTGTTTACATTATAAAGTAATAACTATAGTATCATATATATTATTAGATGTTATTATTATTATGGTACAATCATATTTTATCTCTTATCTATCCTATGAAAAATGAAAGCATCGCATGTGCGTACGTATGACTTATCGTCTCCACATCGTGGTGTAATTTTTTTTCATAACCACTTTATTTGGATGTGTATAGTGATATATATAATGGATATGAATGATAAATATGAAAATATATTTATTATTTATAATTAATATTCCATCCAATTCCTTACCCTTTTACCACTAAGGTGACGATATCGTCGCTCATACGTATGTACGACGTACCATCTCCATGATGCGATTTGATTAATTTTTCTTGTTACCAATTAAAAATGATTATAAAAATGTATATAATGAGTATATATAATATATATAAACTTAATATAATTATTTACATTAATTAAATATATTCTATTCATAATAAATAGTACTTACATGTCAAAACATGCATAGGAAAATGAAGTAGTTAACACCAAAAATAAGGGTAATAACAAAATATTATTAACAAAATGATATCAGAGGATCATATATGATATCATAAATACGGATATGGTTCTAGTATAAATTAATAGTTTTTTTAAACTATTATACAGAAGGTTAAATCACACTCAACTAAAGGTAAGTGCAAGGTAAGGGTTAATTTCACAATAATTTGGGGATGATTGTACGTAAGTATCTTCTAGGGAATATTTTTCATCCATGTCTATATTTCTTAAAAATGTTTTACAAATTATTTTTACTGTTATCCTAATTTTTTTTAAAAATTTTAACCCATTTTTGAGTTTTTAGAAAATGATTTATTTTTCTAGGATTCCAAGATGTATATAATGATTGATATATAGAGTTAAGCTATGAGAATTTTGATTCTCTCAAAGGATTGACTATTTTATAATTTATAGTTTGAATTATAATGTATGTTTCAAGTATATAATATTCTATACAAAATTACTAAACTGTTCATTACTTCCTGATCATTGTCTTGTATCCATGACAATGTAATAAATTAAGGCACAGACTCTAGGATACTAGGATCAAGGTTTTTACACAGTATTGGAATTAATTTAAATATTTAAATATAATAAATTTTTTCCAACATGAAAGTGGAAAAATTTGACCAAAATTTATAAGATAAGATATTTTAGAGTTCAAATTCATTAAAAATAAATTTATTGGTTTACTTTGAATTTTGAACCTTATGTTTTGGCTTAACCCCTAAATTAACCAATTTTATCCTTAATTGAGGTAATAAAATTTTCAATACTTAAATTTTATGAATTTACATATAAGGTAACAGATGGCATAAAAATGGTCAAGGGATATTAGTTTTGACCATATACCATCTTAATTGTCCTCTTTCAACATTTTTATGATTATAAATATTTTAATAATATATTATTTAATATTAAATACCATTAATGTAATTTTAATATCTATTCACATATTTTTAGTTTATGGAAAATAATATAGAAATGGAATTCAAATATAAACTTCTAAAACATCACTAATATGTTTTATTTATCTATAAAAGTCATGGATTATAATAATTCATATAAATTTTATTACTTTGAATAATTTTAAAAACATTTATTTTATTTCTCTCTTAATTGAAAAAATACTGTATCGATGTGGTGTAAGAATTTGATGTAGTTATTCTATTACAAACAATAAAAAATAAATTACCAAAATAAAAATAAATAAATTATTTTCAAAAAAAACTTTTAGATTCATTCATAAAATCTTTTTATCCTAATGTGAGCATATAATAGAAATTAAAAACAAGAGAGTAAAATTTTAGAATCTTTATTTACTTATAATAAATTAAAGGTCTATCAAATAAAAATAAATTTTTCCCACATTTTAGAAACATGGATGATAATTTCCAAACTAAACTCATTAAATAGTATAAAGGTATTTGTTTTGGATATTTATAGTCTTTATATCATAGTTTAAAGCCTATTTTCCCCTCTTTACCCTTACAGAGGTTGGATTTATTTACCACAATTACTATTCATAATGAAAAAAATAAAAGGAAAATATTTTTAAAAAAATATTCTTATTATTTAAAATATGGAATACATTTTTCAAGATTAAATTTATGTAAGTGAAATATATTAATTTTAATGTAAATTCATAAAACACAACGTAATTTTTTTATAGAAATGCGTTTTTAATCTTAAAAAAAATTATACCAAAATCAAGTATAATGGTGATTATTTTTTTAATTAATTATACTAAATATAATTAAATGAGTATTGTTTAAATTTAAATTTAAATTAAAAACATAATTATGATTTTACTAGAAAAGAAATGAAAGTTTAATTTTTTTGATTTTTCACTATTTAATGAAAAATCAATCTTTTTCAAAAAATTAAAAAATCTTACCTTAAGATAATTTTGATATATAGATTTTAAAAATTATATACTTTTAGAAATTTTAATTTCTAAAAGTGTTTAATTTAATGAACTATATTTTCATGAAGGTACAAATCCATAGTTTTTGGTTTAAATTCCCTTAAACGACCCCTATATTGTTTTCAAATGCAGTCATGAGGGTCATGAGGGTGACTAGAACTTTTTTAGAGCCTAGAACACCAGAAGTTTGGAAAATAAACTTGGAATCATAGTTATTATAAATCATGTGAACCATCCCACACAATATCTACTAATTGTGCGAGGCGAAACATTGGTGCAGCAGGAGCCGCACAGTTTTCATGCAACCATGCCAATCCATGTGCACAACTATGCGTGAAATCACAGAATTTTAATAGAGGATTTTTACAAGGTTTGAACATGATTAGTGAATACATATACCTTGACCATGCAATGTCACTTTTTGTATATTATATGGATCATGGTTTGTGAATAGTTTGGCCAAATCATGTGGCCAAACTGTGCACCCCTTATTTTGACAGTGAAAGGTCCACAATTTCATTAATAAATCTATTTACCTGATTTCTGCTTATCTCCATTGATTTCCAACATCCTCATTTGTTTCTTCTACCGATGGTCTCCCATACCTATTCTATTAGTAATTGATATATCTTCTCTATTCAAAGTCCAAATCGAACATCATAGAAGTATGAGATCTATCTCCATAAGATCTATAATACCCCTTCCTATTTCAGTTTATATTCGAATCTATTGAACTATTTAGGTGCATGATCTTTTACCCTATTTTTAGGGCATTTGACCATTTCTTGAATTTATCTCATCCTACTTAAAATATGAGGTTTCCATCAGAAGAGGAGTCATCAATGACCCTTTGGAAGGTTTTCTCTTCATTTTCCCTAAGAGCTATAGTGTTTTCATAGCTTTATCAATATTCCACATACCAACCTTTTCCACACATCTCCATTTAATTGGGTCCATCATATTAAATTGATCTACACACCATGATAAATGCCTTCTATCCTGTTTTTTTATATTATAGATTGTTTACCTTAATTATGTACACCCCTTAGGTGTGACAAATTGAATTTACTTTTATAGATAATTGCTTAAAAATCTTGAATTCCTCCCATGATATAGGATTGGGTTGAAAATTATTTTTTCCAATACTAACTAAATCATTAATGAACCCAAGGCACTCCTTAAGTCCTTATCCCAAATTATGATTATAATTTCCCATGTAGGTAATTTCCCTATTGATCATGTAACCTTTTCAATAAATCTTTGAACCTAAAAAATTGAATTTACAAGTATTGTTAAGTTGAATGGTATGTTTTAAATTGAAGAGATTTTTCATGAGGGTTATTCTTTATTAAATAATTGAATTTATTTAATAAATGACTTATAAAAGGTGGTAAGGCCACTCCAGTTGTTCATGATTTATTATATTCTCATTATGGGTTCTAATGCCTTTCTTGTAATCAAACTTGATTGTTAGGATACAAGAGATGTAATGTATCATGTATTTTATAATAATTATGATTATTCCTTGATATGGGATATAGAATGATGGTATGTTTTTTTGGGAATGACAGTCACACGCTACCTTACATTAGGTGTTAAACATGACATCTCACACCATTGACACTATATGGATGATGTGAATGACACACCACATCCTTTTTTTGAGAGTTAACATGATGGAATACTCATCATATTGAGTGAAAATCATGAAGTCTCACACTCATTATGATATTTAGGGAATGTACCCTATTTATTGAGCTTATAGACTCATTTAGACTAGTTATGGATGACTGAGTTAGGCTCTATATTAGCCAGCACCTAGTATTCTAAGTATATGTCCACTTACGTCCACACCCACTTGAGTAAGCTATTATTTATTTATTCAGCTTTGTTAATTAATTATTTATACATTCACACTATTTAGATATGAGCATTTCTTGGATTACTTCTAGACACCATTGGCGGTGGGGTTATGAGATTTTATTTGATGACATACTCGTTCCACCATTGATACTCGAGTAGATTACTTGTCTTTAGGTACAAATATGGGCAATAAAATTACTATAGAGTTTTTATATGCTTTACCGATAGATGAAACATAAGAGAAGAGGACCGATTTTATGCTCGAGATGCTAGTATATTAGCATTTTTTTCTCTTTGTAGCTTTTATATAGAATGATTGAATATGAATGTCCCCTATTCACCATTTTTATATCATTATTCAATGCATCCATGTATATGTCACTCCCTAGTGAAATTTAATTATTTTTAAATTATTCAAGTTCTCATTCTTTCATTGATTATTTATTTAGCCTGTTTATGTATTTGCTTCCACTATTGTATGTTTATGGGTGTATCTACTATAGAAATCCGATAAGGGGGTATAGTCTACCCACCATACCGCCTTTACACCATCACTTCTAGTTAGCAGCCTCTTTCACATGGGGAGCCACTCTTGAGGCCATGTGACCCATCGAATCGAGGCCCCAATTAAGAGGATGTTGAAAAAAGATGTTAAAAGGTGGTATCAAAGCTTATTTTTACTTTGTATTACTATTTGGTAACTTGAATGGAGACTATGAGTTAATGGGGTTTGGAATTGACCCTATGCCTAGACTTAACTAACCCATATATAGGGGATACCTAAATTAACTGGGTTGGGTAATTACAATTATTTATTATTCCATTTAAAGTTAATACTACTTCGTCATTGGGTGATTCACATGTATTCTGATGTTATTTATATTGGTATTGTTGAATTGAGATTTTTTTACCTTGGACCAATTATATGAGGGTGTTTTCTTATATATATCATTATTGGCACAATATGACTAATATACCATGAATTTTTTCATGTTACATCTATTTTTAGCATGAATTTTATTTTTACATATTGATAGTGCCTTGATTATTCATTGAAATGTGATGAAACTACTTGTATAGATTGGAAAACATATTTGACACTTAAAGATCATTCGTTAACCTAATAATGTTCTTCTACATAGGATAAAACATAAACCTTAATCATTTAATTAAGGAACATTGATCTATGTACCATTGGTCACATGGGGTGGAACACATCATGGTATGAGTTAATTGGATTACATGTTTTGGTTCATAAGGAATATGGGCCCTTATGGATTTGAAATGGGGATCCATATAATTCAACCATTTAAAGAGGTTTAAATATTTGAATAAGAACAAATTTAAAATTAATACAACCTTTGAAAGTAAAAATGGACATCTTATACATGTGAAAATAGAGACTTGGATGCAAACATGGCCTTAGTAGTGGGTAATAGGGCATCTCTTACATTCTTATGAACATTATTGTCTCTTATACCACATATAAAAGGCTTTTGGAGTAGAAAGAGTGTTGTGATTGTTTCTATAGGAAGTATGTGCACCTATCCTAGTTTTATATCTTTAATATTTTCAACTATTAAGATCACCATTAAGGTGTGTGTTTTTATTGTATTATCATGCCCCCATGAAGTCCTCCAATTTTATTCCCTTAAGGTGGTAACAACTATGAAGATGAGTTGGAAGGCCGTGATCCACTAATGATCCCTCATACTGTTCCACCTCTGATACCTTTTATTGTTTTTGATATGTGCACCAAAACCAATTTTAGAGAGATATTTTTACATATAATATAGAATATGAAAGTCTTTGTTTGACCAGTCTTGGGTATGGAAGAGTTGACTCAGGGATTCCATCATAAACATCCTCCCACATTTTTGGGGGATGACAAACCACATGCTGCTGAGTCATAGCTCGAAGCAATTCTCTCTATATTCGAGCATATAGAGATGCCTCTATAGAGAAGCTTCAAGCTTGTAGCTTATATTACATGTGATTATGCCAAGCTGTGGTGAACTATTATTACCCAGGAAGATTGGAAAAGAGATATGGTTTGGGTAGATTTCAGGATGATTTTCTTTTACTCTTTCTTTCCCCAAACTCTGAGGGTTGACAGAGCTAGAGACATCATGAAACTACATTAGAGATGAATGCATGCCATATAATAATTTTACTATTTTATTTAGATCCAATGGTTTGCTCCTAATCTAGTATTTGATGATCATATGACCACTAAGTGATTCGTGGATGGGATGTTATACGCCATCTGGTCACATGTCAATTTCTTTTGGTTGATGACTATATCTAAGATAGTCAACCAAACCCCTATCAAGAAAGAAATTTGAGGGAAGTGGATATATCTTGTCAGGGTGGTTTGAAACCTAGATCTGTCAGTACTTCTTACTCTAAGAAAAATAGACTTTTTGAGGCTACATGTGGAGGTCGTATCAGTATGGATCATTGTGTTGATAGCTTTTTAGTATATCACCAGGACGATATGATGGGACATAGGATACCTCAGTTATTATGATATCGATTAGAATGAAAATATTTTGGTATATTGGGAAATATCTAGTTATTTTTCATGCCTTTTCCACAGAACCTAATGACCAAGGATCAAATCCTAACCCACAATCAGGAGTGGAACTAGTAAGATCACGCTAGGTAGGTAGCTAAAATACTACCATCCACTCAAGGTGAGGCAATGGTTGAGCCAGAGGCAGTTAGGATCATGATTCTTCATATTAAAAGAGTTTTATTTCTCATAGTAGCAAGTCAGTGACCTAGGTCCATGGTATTATATAGTTACATAGAGTCTGACTTTTTCTATAGGATCAGAGCGTTTGAACTTTTGTAGTTCAAGGTACTATTATAGTAGTCTCCACGTTAGTGTCTTCTTTATTTTACATGGGTATATCTCAATATTATATATAAGAGACTATTATAGAGAGTATGGTGCTCAATATAATACACTTTCATGGAATTACAACACTCGATACCATGTTAGGTATTTAATAAGAGGGAGTTCACCGTTGTAAGGGTTGTCACCTTGAGATTGGAGGATACCTCTTGATATGAAATATCTTCGTCCTTAAAATGAAAGGCTTTGATATAACCATTAGGAGGTACTGGTTAGCTTCCTATCGAGCGATATTGATTTATATCATTAGAAGTAAAATTTTATATCACTATTGGGTGGTAGGGATGTGAATAATGGAGAATAGGATGTGTAAGATATGAGATCAGAATTCGAGCTGTAGAGGATGCATAGTGTAACTGCTAATATTTCTAGTATTTTTCTTGAAGACCCAAGGTTACGACCCACTGTTTTCCTCCTATATTGGGGTATTTTAGAGAGGTATTTCCTGATGACTTCTCTAGTCTGCCTTCAGAGAGAGAGGTATAATTCACAATTGAGTTACTGCAAAGAGTGGTACTAGTGTCTATTCTTACTTATAGGATGAAACCTATCAAACTTTTGGAACTCAAAAATCAATTTAAAGATTCAGAGGACAATGGATTCATATATACCAACACTTCTCCTTAGGGTTCAACCATATTTTTTTCTAAGAATTCATATGGTTCCCTTAGGTTTATCGTGGATTAACATCGATTGAACCACATCATAATAATGAATCGGTATCCATTGCCTTGAATAGACACATTTTTTGATCAGATCTGAGATAGAGGGTGTTTTAAAATATATATTTACAATTGTATATCACCAGGTGTGTGTTAGTTCATCACAAATACCTCGCACAACATTCAAGAGTAGGTATGGTCTTTATAATTACCTAGTTATTCTGTTCGGACTCATGAACACACCTGCAATTTTTATGGCTTTTTTGAATACGGTTTTCCACCCATATTTGGATCCATTCATTATAGTCCTTATTGATGATATATTAGGGTAATCATGATCTAGACAAAACCATGAAAATAATCTTGAGATTTTGTTGTATACATTAAGAGATAATTATTTCTATGCTAATATCAGTAAATTCAACTTTTTGATCGACAATGTCTGCTTCCTAGGTTACATTATCTCAGACTCAGTAGTTTCAGTAGACCGAGAGAAAGTGAGAGATACAGTTCCTGGGAGTAGCCCAGTAATTTATTTAACATCCATAGTTTCTTGTTACTCATTGGATATTATAGATTAATTTTCCATGATTTATCACATCTTTCTGCACAAATTACAGGCTTGAAAAATAAAGGTGTGAAATTACTATGGTCAAAATCTTGAGAAACAACCTTTCAGAAGTTAAAGGGTCATTTAAATTCAGAACCAATACTGATTCTACCAGATCTAGGAAGGATGTGTACTATATATTATGAAACATAATGTATCAGGCTTTAATCTATTCTAAGATAGGATGAGTGAGTTGGATCTTACAAGTGTCATTAGTTGAGTCATCAAGAGTGGAATTACCCATCACATGACCTTGATATCACTGCTGTTGTATATGAATTACAATATTGGAGACACTATCTACTTGGATAGTGTTTGGTGATATCCACTGATCATTAAAGCCTCAAATACATCTTTACATAGTAGGCTCTAAATGTCAGGTAGTATAGGTGGGTTGAGTACCTACAGTCATTTGATTTCGAGCTTGACTACATGCCTAGGAAAGATAAGGTTGTAGCTGATGCTCTGAGCCATATAACTTATACTCAAGAAGTTTAGGAGGCTAGTTTCAAATGGTATCTAATGGATTTATTCTCGGATATTAACATTAAGGTTTAAAGGACCATGGGTAGGCTACCCTCTTAGCCTTAGTTGTGAATTATACTCTTCTATAATGGGTAAAAATGTGGTAACAATTTGATCTCAAAGGCCTTCTCCTAAGGGAAATATTTTCATACGATGAAATATATTCATTTTGGACTATGAATGAGGCTGATACTTTACTATTCCATGGGTGTGTATGGTTCCCAGAAGTCATCAAAGAGAATATAATTTGAGAATTCCATACCTCATTATGGGAGATTCATCCTAATGTCACCAAAATGTATCATGATTTACGGTGCTAGTATTGGTGGCATGGTATGAACTGGGAGATTTTTGAGTTCATCACATAGTGTTCCACCTATCAGTGGGTGAAGGTGGAACATTATCATCTGATAGGGGTTTAAAACCATTTTCCATTATCAAGTGGAAGTGGGATGATGTTTTGAAGGATTTCAGGACTGGTTTACCAAGATCACCTCATGGTAAGGATAGAATATGCGTTGTCATTGATCATGTTTGGAATTTTGCACACTTCTTACCTATGTTAGGGACCTTCTTTGTTGGTGATCTTGGGATTGTATATGTTAAGGAAGTTTTACGTATTTATATAGCTCCTTGTTCTATAATTTCTGATAGAGATTCTCACTTTATGTCATGATTCTGGCAGAGGTTGCATAAGGCCTTGGGTACACAAGTTATTCTAATAATTTCCTATCAACCTCATACCGATGGACAAACAGAATGTACTATTTAGGTATTAGTGGAAATTATTCGTGCATGTATCCTCAACTTTGGGGGTTCCTAGGAGAATCACATTTCCCTCATTAAGTTCACTTATAATAACATATTTCAAGATACCATCAATATGGATCCATATGAATCATTATATGGTAGGAATTTTTGATCACCTCTATGCTACCTAGAGGTAGGGGAGACATATATTCTTAGACTACATATCATGTTGGGGAATATAGAGAAGGTCTAGTTGATTCTAAAACACCTGATGTCAGCCCCGTATAGACAGTAGTCGTATTCTAACTCATGTTAGCGACCTCTCAAGTTTGAGGTTAGAGATTTAGGTTTTTGGCGAGTCTCACCTAGGTTGGTCTATATACATATTTAGAGGAATGATAATCTCTAAAATAAGTTCATTGGACCCTTCAAGGCTGTGAAATAGATCATCCCAGTTTCTTAACAAATAAAACTTCCTTAGAAGTACTAGTATATACAAGATGTCTTTCACATATATTATCTTCACCGGTATTCTCCATTCCATCACATGTATTTCAGACTGATGAGGTTGAATTGGATGTATATTATTCCTTTGAGGAGTATCCTATTGTTTTTGGGGATCAAAGCATGAAGACACTCCAAGGCAAGTCAATTCCTTTGGTATGGGTGCTATGGTAGCATGGTTGAGTACATGTCGAGGCATGGGAATGGGGAACTGATATACAAGCTTAGTAGACAGAACTCTTGGTGGATGGGGCCTCTTTACCCTTAGAGGGCTAACTCAGGGATGAGTTTCTTTAAGGAGGTTAGGTTGTAATGACCTGTCTTTCGTGACTGTAAATATCATTAGTTTTTTGTTTAAATTTTTTCAAACATTCCTTATAAGGTTACCCAATAGAGTCATGGGGTCCATGAGGGTGTTTGGGGCTCATTCAGAGATAGGAGCCCTAGATATTTGGAAATTGAACTTGGATGCATAGTTAGTAGAAACCATGTTGCCTAGCCCACACGGTCTCTGCTGATAGTTCAGGAAAAAAGAGGTGAAATATGAGTTTCAAAGTTTTTCTACAATTGCGCGACTCTAGGTGCACCCCCATGTGAGAATTAGTGGACTTTTAACGTATTATTTTCACACGATTAGGGAAAATGTGCACCTTAACCTTGTAGTGTCTCTTTTGGTATTATTTCTTGAGTATGGATTGTCCAAAAAGTGTGAAAAAACCATGTGCCCCATTATTTTTGGGTAAAAGGTCCAAAATAAGCTTGATTAATCAATTTACCACATTTCTCCTTTTCTGCTCCCATTTCTAGTCGCCTCCTTTATTTCTTCCTTCCAAGGTATCCTATCTCCCTTCTCTTAGGCATTTAGATATATTCTTGATTCAAAGTCCAAATAGAATTCCATTAGAGCATCAAATCAATCCTGGTAAAATCTATAATCCTCTCCCTTCCAATTTCAGTTTATCTTTGTATCTGTTATGCTATTTAGGTGAAATCTCATTTTCCCAATTTTCAGGACATTGGACCATTTTTTCAATTTCTACCAACATACTTTAAATATGAGGCTAACATCAGATGATGAGTCATAAATGAACTTAAGGTTGGTGGTCTCATCATTTTCCTGAAAAATTAGTGTTTTCCTAGCTTCAATTTTGTTCCACATGCTGAAATTTTCTATATGTGTCCTTTTAATTGAGTTCTTCATATGAAATTGATCTACACACCATGATAAATGCCTATTGATCATTGTTTAGTAAATTATAGGCTGTTAACCTGAATTATGGGAACTCCTTGGGTCTGATAACTTGAGTTACCGTAATGCCTCATAAGCATTATTCTTCTATTTGAATTGAATTTTCCCACTCCTATATAAATGTTTAATGAATACAAGTCACCTTTTAAGTTCATGAACCAACTTATGATTGGAATTTATAATTTTTGTAGTTTCCCTATTGATTATGGAACATTCTAAATGCCTCTTCTAACATTATAAATTGGAATTCCATGCATTGTTAAATTGAATTGTATGTTTTAAATTAAAGGGAATATTCATAAAGTTTTTCTTATTTAAATAATTTAATGGATTTAACGAATGAATTATAAAGGGTGGTAAGAACACGTAGTTTGTTTATGCTTTATTAAATACTCATTATGGGTTGTAATGCCTTGCTTGTAATCAGACTTGACTGTTGGGATACATGATTTTTAATTCCTCCTGTATTTTTAATAAATATGATTATACCTTGATATAGAAAATGGAATGATAGTAAGGGTTCTATTGTTCATGGAGATCAAACAATCCCTTACATCCACTATTGATCATGATGCCTTACATCATTGAAACTATTTGGACGGTGGTCATGTCATTCCACATACCTTGTTTTGAGTGTCAACATGATTGAACACTCACCATCTCAAGTGAAAAGCATGATTTATCCCACTAATTATGAGATATAGGTCATGTACCCAGTTTATTGAGCTTATAGGCACATTAAGACTAGTTATGAATGACTAAGTTATGCCCTGGTCCAACCAACACCTTGTTTTTTAGGTATACGGCCACTTATGTTCGCAAGTAATTGGTCGATATAGGTGGATGCAATATATAACTATATATATATATATTATCATATATATATATTTAATGATCATACTTTCATTCCATCCATGATCCAAAGCAAGAAGAGCTTCCAGGTGTCCCTTAGGGACCTGGGCAGGCTGTTATTTATTTATTCATATTTTTAAATTATTTATTTATACCTACACACTATTTAATTATGAACAATTCTTATATTACTTTTAGAAATCATTGGTAGTGGCCTACTTGGATTTTATCTCATAGCCTACTAGGGATGCCTTTAGTACCAAAGTATGTTACTTGAATAAAGGTATAGATAATGGAAAAGGCCCTTATATAGACTTCTGATATGCTTTACCTATAAATGGATTGTAGAATCAGAGTACTGGGATTATGCTCAAGATGCTAGTGGAGAATCCTTTTGTTCATTTCATAGTTTCTGTATAGTATGATTGTATATGCCTGTCCCCTATCCCCATTTTGTATATCATCATTCCATGTGTCCATTTATATGACACTTCCTAGTGGAAATTGATTATTTTTCAATTGTTCAACTACTTATTATTCCATTGCTTATTTATTTATTCAATTTATATATATGCTTCCACTATTGTATGTTTATGGTTGTATCCACTATATCAATCTAATAAGGGGGTATAGTCTCCCCACTATACCACCTTTACACCCTCGCTACTAGTCAACAACATTTGGCATACGAGGAGGTGATCTTAAGGCCATGTGACCCATTGGCTCAGGTCCCCAGTTAAGCGGACACTGGGTCAGGATATTATATTGAAAATTAATTACAATATCTTTTAAAAAAATGAAATAAAATCAATTTTTGAAGAAAACATATTTTTAAGCATAAAATTAATTCTCTAAAATTGGAGGACTTTTTTACTATGAATTAATTAATATATTTTCAATAAATAAAACATTTATACATATTTTTTTACAATATTGTATATCATAATCATTTATACCCATCCAATGGCTAGTTTATAAAATTATAATATTTTATAGTTCATTTAGACTCAAGGTTGCATATAAAGTAATATATCAAATACATAAAGTTTATTTCAAAGGGAAAAATATAAAATCTTGGGGTGTTACATTCTACCCCAATTAAAATGAATTTTAACCTCAAAATTCAGTCACTTTGATAAAGAAAATGAGGATATCTATATTTCATCACATCCTCAGGTTCCCAAGTAACTACATTGAAATTTTTATTCATCTAGATAACATTAACTTGGTGATTAGTCTTTTCACAAATATGTTTGGTGTAAGATCCAACCAATAATCTACCGTCTCTAATCGATCAGAAATCTCAAAGGGTCCAATATAAATATGGATAAAATTTACCTTCTTTATGAATTTTAGAATATTCTCCCATATATAAATTCATAGGAATACTATTTCACCAAATTTGTGTTCCTAATTTTTATTATTATTGGATGCATAACTTTTTATTGACTCTAACCTAACTTGATGTGCTTCTGAATGAATATGAATTTCTCTACCATTCCCCTAGATAGCTCAGACCCCAACAGTTTTCATTCTCCAAATTCATCCCATCATATTGTAGTTATATAGTTCATTTTGGAAGGGTATTCATATAGATCTAGGTTAATGATCAAGTGAAATCTATTGTCACAATAGAATTCAAATAGATGAATGTGTTGATTAAGATCATATTGAATACTTTTCCGAAACATTAAGGTAAACCCCAAATCTCAATCAGTTACAATTGAGTGCGATAATCTATAAAATTTCAAAACATTGTTAATTTATATCAAGGAATAATGATCAAGTTATAAATATTATATCATGTAAATGTAGTATGGTTATTTATTAAGGCCATCGACTACCACCAGAATAAAATTATATCCTTTTGATGTTTTTGGGAGTTTGATGATAAAATCCTTGGTGATCTTTTCCCATTTCCATTTTGACATGGATAATGATTTTAATACCCCCTTAGACTTATTTATCTTATTCTTAAATTGATAAAATAATGATCACTAAGATACATACTCTACAATATCTATCTTTATGTTGTCCCACAAGAAATTCTCTTTTAGATCTATATTCATCTTTTTTACTTCTTGGATAAGTAGATAATGATAAACTATGAACTTCATCCAATGAAACCTTTTAAAAATATATTATGTATAGAATACATAAATGCATCCTGAAACATACCATTCCATCACAATAAAGGTAGAAATCTACAACAATCCTCACAATATTTTGTATTACTATACCTTCCTTCAGAGCCTCTTTAATATTTACATGGAAAGATATATGAACAATCATTTGAGAATGAAAATATTTCTCCCCTTGCTTCAAGATTTTAAGGGCCATACTTTCTAAATCTAGAAATGTTTGATCCATAGTGATTCTCATCATAGATAAAATAACATGATCCTTTTGACTCAGCACATCTACCACATTGTTTACTTTCCCAGGGTGGTAATTTATTGAGAATCTATAATCATTAATCAATTACAACTGTATTATCTATTTCAAACTAAACTCTTTTTTAGTGAATATATAATTTAAAATTTTATGATCATTACATATGTCACACATTTATCTATAAGGATAATTCATTTTTTGGATTTTTTTTCCATTGAAACAACTTTTGGGTACTGTACGATAACTTGTATTCATAATTTTGAATATTTATAAAGTACTTATCACAACATGATTTTTCATCTTCATAAAATAGTACGTGATAATTTACTAAGAGTATCTGTCACACTTAAAGTTCATAGAAGTTCCCCTCTATGATGAGAACCCAGAAGTGGCATGAAAATATTTTTAAATTTTTATTCTATAGATAGATGATATCATTTAAGGGATATAAATGATATAGGATATCATGGGTGTAAGCTCATATTACTTTTAGACACCTTCTCAGGGTGTACACCCTTGGTAATATCCAGTGTTGGATATTATGAGAACGAGACCATCTAGTAGAAAATATATATTTATATGTTTCATTGGTTGTTTATATCTACAGATGGGTGTATATATCCTTATTCTTTATGATTGTTATTAATGAGTTTTATATGTACCATAATTTGTTGTATTGAAAAAAACCATGATGAAATATGTTCACAGTGAGGTAGGATACTTTGGGTGCATCATGAGTAATATTACATTAATGAATAATGAAAAAAAGGATTTACCCTTCTTTTCTTTAATAGAAGTTGATATCTCATGCAATTTGATGGAAATGATACATCTTAAATAAATCCACATACTATTGAAAATAAATCCTTTAACAGTGCTAGTAAAAGGGCTTTATCATCTCTGATAATGTAAGTGATGTTAATTGGTTATCATTAACAATGCTCATAAAAAATCTGATAAAGGCCCTGCTGATAAAGAGGATAATTGTTTTGTCCACACCACCCTTTATCAGTTCCCCTTATTAGTTCTTTCCTCCCTTTATCAGTGCTCCCCACCCCTTTATCAGTGCTTCAAATAATATCACCCACCCATTTTTAGCCCTACCTCAAGCGAGTTTCTAACTTGAGACCACCAGCTTATACATGAGTTCCTTTTACACACCCCTATATTATTTTTTTACATTTTATTATGCATTTATATTTTTTTGTATATATTTCATTACATTTTTTATAGTACAGTGGTTCACTTGTGCGACACCCCATCCCCCTCCAAGGTAGGTGGGGTTCAGCCATCCAACTCATCATATGATGTGAGGTTCACTGGTTTCATCCTTCCATGGAATCATCAGGAGAGTGGCCCCAACTCTCAACTAGTTGTGTCAAGACCGACACAAACCATCCTCCACTTTTCTAGGGTGACTCCCATCTTTGCGATAGGGACAAACTAAATGAACTTCACCTTTGATGTTCTTTCTTGTGAGGGATAGGACCCCCATGATTGGGTCATGAAATTCTCCCACCACCATTCCATGCATGACCTCATGCATGCATGATTGTGGTCTTATGTGTGTCCATAAAATGGTCTACTCCCAACTAATCACAACCGAGAATGGAAAAGGGACACTCTTTCCTTGATTATATGCCAGGTTGTCCCAGGATTATGGCCTTTTTTATTAATTTTTTATATTTTTATCTTAAAATTGTTATTAAATGACTATTGATCTATAATAATTAGTAAATTATGAAGTAAACCTATTTTTTATCAGTGATTTTTATGAGCACTATTAAAGATAACCCTTTAACACCGCTTATATTATCAGGGATTCTATAGCGTTGATAAACCCTTTTTTACTAACACTGTTAAGGGCCCAATTTGCAGTAGTGTAATATATTATTATTTACTATTTAAAAAGTTTAACTAAATTTTCCCCCATGTGTTTTGATAATTATTTATGTTTTCTTGACCACATATATTCTATCACCAGTTATTCAAGTGAATAGTATGTGAGTGAAATATCTATGTGAGTGAAATATTTAATAAATATTTATGTGTTATTTAGTGAATATAATATTTATTTATTTATTAGAGAATAATGTAGTGATATTTATTTATTAAATAAATATTCATTATTCAAGGGCAGAAAATTATTTTGGGGGAATGACAAACTGATTTTAAGGTCCAGTGAGAAATAATATATATTGAAAATTATT
Source organism: Viscum album (assembly GCA_963277665.1). Taxonomy (NCBI): domain Eukaryota; kingdom Viridiplantae; phylum Streptophyta; class Magnoliopsida; order Santalales; family Viscaceae; genus Viscum; species Viscum album. The sequence continues at coordinate 1,947,530,946 of OY728148.1, forward strand.
TGATTAAATAATATTTAAATTAATTCACAAGTTAAGTGATTTTCAAGAAATAATAATAATAATATTATTATATACATGGGGTTCCATAGGGATTAAATAAATAAAAAGGGAACTTTATTTCTAACCCTAGTGGTATATAAAACTAATTATATTATTTTTTAAGAGATCAAATTCATTTTCTTTTGTAGTGCACAACAAATCTGGAGAATACCATCAAAGTCCTAGAGATAACTATCCTCTAAGAAAAATCTCAATAATGGATAGCAATCTTTGTCCACATTTTACTATTGATTATATAGAGATAAAGAATAGTCATTTTGAATCAATTCTCAAGGTGATCAATGGTGAACGATGCAAGCATTAGGATCTTCTATGCCAACACTTGAGGATTCCTACAATGATGTTTGGAGATTTTTAAAACACATGTGGATCACCTCTAGAGGGAATATACCCATGATTACTATAATTAAATGATTTTATGACATATATCCATTGTCAAATCCTTCAAAGAAGGAATAATTATCAAAAGAAAATAGTTTAATTTATTAAATTAATTATAAATAATATGTGATGATCCTACACTCTATTTCTGACATTTTATCCATTTTCGTTATTATTTGATTCAATTTCATTGATCACAACATTTAGTGTCTTTTAAATCTTGGATTTATCATTGATCATGAAAAATAAATGTCAGGAATGACCCATCACATGCTTCTGCTTTATCAGGAACCATTAAGGGGTATTGGAGGGGTCACATAGTTATTTATAATTATTTAAATATCATTGATTGATTTATGAATAACTAATTGATTTTTAATTACACTTTAATATTTATTTAATATGAATTGAAGTATCTATTTATTCCTATTTATTTCTATTAAATATAATCAAATTGATTAATTTTATGAAAAAAATTATTTCAATGATTTAATCTAGAGGCGCCGAGGTGTCTGGATGAATAAAACAAAAGTACACACTGTGTAACCCAGAGGTACACACCATGTACTAATGTTTAACAAACAAAGAATTAATTCAGAATTAATTAAATTAAATTGAATTTATTACACATGATTTATTTAATTATATACCACGTGTTGACTGGGACAACCTGGCATATGGTCAGATAGAGTACATATCATTTGTCTTTCATAAATGACATGTAGTCTTTTAGTCTAAGAGGGGCCGTATATCTTCTTACATGGCCTACCTTACTAGTTACCATATAACAAAAAGACCACACATAGTGTATCCCACGTACACATTGTATACTATAATATTTTCCATGGAATGGTTTACACTCCGAGTCCTTAGGCATGTGCCTTATATAGATGGTAAGAATAGTACACACTGTGTACTTATACCAAATTATGCATAATTAATAATTAATTTATTATACTAAAAAAACCTTATCAAAATGTACTTGTGTGTGGTAATTAATTTTATTGGACACACCACGTGATGATTTTTAATATATATAAATGTTTAATTAGTTTCTACTTAATATTAGAATCTTTATATCATGTATGAGTCATATTACAGTTATTCCTCTATGTGAATTAAAGCATAAAAAGTGATATAAAAGTCATGTAATCTATGTAATCATTAAGTTTATAGTACACCTCAAGAAAGTACAGGATAATTCACCTATGTCACACGTCACAAGAGTAAGCTGTACAAGATCATAATACATGTTGGGTAGTTCATATGGGTACTCACCGTGTAGCCTCCATGATACATTCTTTTACACAATTAATTTTAAATAAAGATATTTAATTTGTTTAAAACTATTATGGATGAGTATCTCAGGTTATTTGGATGAGAATTAAGATAAAACAATTTATTACTTAAATAAGATAATAAATTGATTGAAGAGTGATTTATCTTAAATAAGAACAATTAATAATTGAATTATAATTTTATTAAATTAATAATTCGTTGTGTGTATATGGATGATCATGAGACTATATTATACCATTTTATGTGATTTGTTCTACTTAATTTATTATTAAATTAAATTATTGGCCTATGTTTCATCTCTTCTCTTATTTTGTAAGGGTCTTCATGCCCATGGTTTCTTTTATATAAACCCCTTCCACTAACATGTGTATGAATAAAAGCATATGTAATGGACGAATCTCCCAATCTAGTGGAGGTGGTTCTTGTTTGTAGACAAGGAGAAACCAATCCAATAGAGATATAGGTGGATATGTGGAAAGATTCAATGGAAACCTTAATTGGTTCAAGGTTTTCCACCTAGGTTGATAGTTAGTGTATCATCTTCTAGATAACTAACCATTAGTAAAATCTCATGAATATACCTATTTACTATTTTTTATCTGTTAGGTTTCAAGGTTATTTCATTATGGAATCTTTTTCATAATAATATGAATTAATGAATTAATTAATGTTCAAGATTAAACTAAAATAAATTTTCTTATGATTAAGTATTATCTAAGACATAGTTAATCACTGAAGTAAACCCACTTAATATTAAAAACCATTAAAGAATATATTTATTTGAAATTTACACATAAAATAAAAAATCCCTCAATTATTAATATCAATTTGGTATATCCTTCCACTACTTTAGTTAAAATCAAACTGTAGTTCAAAGTGATTGACCAGCTAAAGTTGGGGAGATTTGTATTATTGGGGAATTCTAGCTTTATGTTTTGGGTTGAATTAACGTAGTTAATATCAAGGGTTGACCACCAATGTATGACTTGGTGTAACTAAGAGGCAAGGGTTGAGGAAATTGAATTTAAGGATTTTAGGATTGGGGATTCCACACAATATATCAAGGGAATTTGAGTAAATGAAGTTGGTATTTCGAATGCATACCTAAAACCATTCAAATTGCTTGACCAACGAAATTTGTGGTAATGAGAAGGGAATATAGATCCTTACCACTATAATGTCCAAGAAACATGATATTTTTGAGCCAATGGCAAGGGATATTGGGTTTTGATAAAATAATGGGGGATTAATAAATATAATATTTATCTATTTTTCAAAATTTAATTATATAAAGTAATAAATATCTACTCATATTATTTTTATAAAAAATAATGAAATGACTTCAAACAAATCATTATGATATATACTTCAGCAGAATAACCTTCTCACCAGTATAATTTTATAAGAGTGTAAAAGGTATTTACATGTTATCCTACACCATGAAAAGAAAACTATATATGATGGAAGAACATAATCTTAATGCACCTTGAAATGTTTCTAGTGATGAGAAGTTAATCTATATGAGAAAAATTTGAATGATTCCATAGATATTTAGTTTTTCATACTATCATCCATGACCAATGATCTTTTGAAGCAATTTGAGGATATGGATGTGTAAAACATGATGTATCACCTTTGGGATATGTATAAAGATAAGGTGAGAAAAGAGAGATATAAGATCTCTAATGATCTGTTTACAACTAATCTTGGTGATTTTGTGCCAGCTAGGCCTCATGGAGTCAAGGTTATTGACTACATTGAATTATTATAAATCTTAGGTAATAAATTCCAAGATGTGTTACTCACATATCTCAAACATTATTCAGTACCAAAGAACTTACATTGTTGTATTATTAGTTATAACATGAGTAATAATGAGAATTTTTTTGGAACATATTAATTTGATTCTATAGGTGGATAAGGACATGGGGTGTAACATCCTATACTTGGATGCCACTAAAAGGTTCCCCAAGTCTGGTTGTCAACATTTCCAGAAGTATATATCCCCAAATTCAATAGAATACTAACTAGTAGTGAGGTCCTAAGTCTATCTCTAGGGATACTATTAAATTATTACTAGAGTGGAAAACAATTTAAATACAATGAAATACAAGAGTGAAATCATTGATAACAATCTGATAGTAGATAAACATCAAGAATAGATAACAATACCAAAAAGGAAACTTATTTACAGATGATGATGATACATGTCATGTGTGTAGTAAGGTATCCAAAACATGTATGCAATAGTACAATACAATACATGTATCAGAAGTAAAAAAAAGGAAAAAACTATCCCAGTAAGCATCAAGAGCCTCAAATCCTCCCCATGCTCCCCTACTCCAAAGAAACAATCAAGAACCTATAAAAGGAAAATTTACCTTATCCATACTAAAAGGTTTTGGGACTCCAAGTAATGAAAAAATTATTTGAAAATTTAAGAGACATATTTATTGATTAAATAAAGCATCCAGGCCTTGAAAAATTCGATTTGATGATGCTATGACAGAATTTGGTTTCATTAAGAACAAATATGAGCCATATGTTTACAGGATATTTAATGAGAATGAATTCATTTTCCTAGTAGTATATGTTTATGAGATATTATTTATTATAAATGACATATTATTATTATAATATGTTAAGGAATAATTAAAAAAGTGATTCTACATGAATAACTTAGGTGAAACATCATATATCAAAGTAATAAAGATCATTCATGATAGATCATAGAGTCTTCTTTGACTAAGTAAAAGTCCACATATTGATGAGATACTAATAGATTGAGTATGGAACAATCCAAGAAGGGATTGGTTCTAGTGTCACATGGTATACATCATTCTAAGAAAATGTATCCTCACACACAATAGGAGAAAAATCCAATGAGTAATATCCCATACACTCTAGTGATTGGATAAATTTTATATGCCATGTTATGTACTAGACTTGATGTTTTCTATGCATTGAGAATGGTAGGAAGATATCATGTAGATCTAGGAGAACAACATTGGTCTATTCTTAAGGTTATGACTAAGTATCTAAGAAAAAATAAGGACATGTTCTTGGTGTATGGAGGAGATGAAGAGATGAACATGAGTTGTTATACTAATGAATGTTTTAAAACAAACTAGAATGATCTGAAGTCACAATCTGGATATGATTTTATCTCAACAGAGGAGTTGTGAGCTAGAAGAGTTCAAAGAATCTAGTTGTAACTGATTCTATAGTGAAGTCTAAGTATAGATATGCTTATGATGCTGGAACAAAATCCATTTGGATATGAAACTTCTTTCTAGGATCTTGATGTGGTACCTAGTAGTAAAGACTCTATCACATTGTATTATGATAATACTAAAGCAGTGGATCTTGTAAAATAGGTAATGTCACACTAACAGATAGTAAACATACTCAGGAAGTATCACCTCTTGAGGGATTTTTATAAAAGGGGAGTTGTTTCAATAAGAAGAGTTCCCAAAGAATAAAAACAATGGAACCCTTTACTAAATGCTTATCTCAGTAGAAGCATGAGTATCTTGTGAAATATAGTGGACTAGAGGTTGTTAATAATTAGATCTAGTGAATGTGGGAGTCTGTTTGAGTTAGTTACTTAGAACCAACTTATGAGTACTTTATAATAATGAGTATTAATAATTTTTAATATCAATAAAATCCTTATCACAAAATTATTGTCCTTATTCGTGATATAGTATATGATAATTTCTTAAGATTAGCTATCACAGTGAATGGATATAACAGTTCTCCACTATGATGAGAACCTATAAGTTCTGTGAAATTATTCTAAAATATATTTTATATATCTAATTGATATAATTTTTGGGAAAAAATGATACAGTCTATCAGGTTAGGATATTCATAGGACTTTGAGTCACCTTCTCATAGTGTATGCCCTTGGTAATATCTAGTGTGGGATATTATGAAAACGAGACCCGCCGGTAAGAAAGTCACATTTATATGTGTCATGGGATGTTTGTATCTATGGAAATTTGTATTTATCCTTATACATTATGATTATTTTTAATGAATATTGTAATCCACATACTTTGAAGTATTTACAAAAACCATGAAAATATATTTTTATGGTGAGGTAAGATACATTGGGTGCGTCATGAGTAATATTTTGTTAATGAATAATGCAAGAAACGATTTTACCCTTATATTATTTAATGTAACTTGATATCTTGGGACCATTATTGAAAATGATATAGTATAAATAAATCCATGTCCAAGGTGTTCTATAAGAATGTTCAATTTCTAGAAATTCAAAGAAAGAGATATTGATCCCATATGTGGATGGAACCAGCATGAAACCTTCATGATTAGAGATATCAGGATAAAGTGGTTATATTACACATTGAGCATCTATATGAGGTATTTTGTCATTGAAACATAAAATTATATATCTATGGGCTCTTGTAAAAGTTTGTAGATGTTAACCTTGGACTCCAGGATGCTTCGCCTAATGACAATAATGAAGAGACACATAAGGTCACACACTAAGTGTATCCATAATATCAGTTCAGTAATATATTTTTATTTATTATATAAGAAGTTGAATTAATACTATTCCCCCATGTGGTTTAATAAATATTTATATTTTCCTGATCACTTATATCTGATCCCCAGTCAAGCAAGAAAAAATTATATGAACGAAATATGTAATAAATAATTATTTTCTATTTTGTGAATATAATATTAATTTATTTATTAGTGAATAATACATCGATATTTATTTATTAAATATATATTTATTATTCAAGTCCAAATAAATATTATGGAGGAATGGAAGACCGAGTTTATGGTTTAGTGATAAATAATATATATTTATTATTATTTTATTAAATAATATTTAATTTAATTCTCAATATAATTGAATTTAGATAAATAATAATATTATTATTATTATAGATATGGGGTTCCACAGTGACTAAATAAATATCAAAGATAACTTGTGAAAATATTTATTTCTAACCACAGAAAAATATAAACCCAATTATATTATTTTTGAAGAGATCTAATTCATTTTGTTTTGTTGTGCACAATGAATCTGGAGAATCCTCTAGAAGCCCAAGAGAACTCTTTTATCTAGGAATACTCTCAATAATAAATAGAGATATTCCTCCCCCTTCCACTCTTAAGTATAGAGAGATCAAGAAGAATCAGATTCTCGACGTGATCAATGGTGAACTACTCAAGTATTAGGATCTTCCACTTTAGCACCCATATATTACAATGTCGATGCTTAGATATTTTTAAAACATATGTGGGTCACCACTAGAGGAAATATTCTATTGATTCATAAAACAAAAAAATGGTATTATGTTGATCCCTTTTCATATCTATCAATGAAGAAATAATCCCCCAAGGTAGTTCTTTAATTTATTCAATGAATTATTAATAATATACGATGATCTTGTGCTATAATTCCATAATTTTATATACTTTCTATGTTCTATGATTCAATTCCATCCATCATGAAAATTATCATCATGTAAATCATGGATTTTTCATTGATCATGATAAAATAAATTATGTTCTTGAACCATCACATGCATCCATAGTTCCCAAATCCTTTAACATCCACATCTTAAATGAAAAATTAACACACCTAACTCCAAATCATGATTTGGGTATTTTTTCTCACGAATATTCAATTGTAATATGATATAAACTATCACAATATAATTAATTATGAGGAAACATATCAATACCTTATTTGATGCATCACTATAGATCACAAACCCTTATCCATGGTAGGGTAGTGTATGAATAGGTGAAATGAATAACCTTTTCTTTAGTTCCATTAAATTTTACTCATATCCATTTATCCAAATGAACTTGAACCCATTTAAAGCTAACTTGGTTAAAAAATTATATATCCATTAGAAAGATTTGAAAATGAATCAATAATATTTATCCAAACCAAGAACACTATGGATCTTATTAATTGTTGTTGGTATTGGTCAATGTTCAGTGACTTTTTTCTTTGATGAATCCACTGATATACTCTTGATTGATATTTCATATCCCAATAAATCAATGTTTTTATTTTAAAAATTTACATTTGGTGAGTTTTCATACAACTTATCCTTCTTTAGGGTCTTTAGTACAATCCTTAAGTGATCTTCATGCTCTTCCTTACACTTCGAATATAAAATAATATCATCTATAAAGACTACCAAAAAATGATGAAGGTAATATATAAAAAAATTATTTAATAAATTAATGATTATAAAAAGGGAATTGGTATGTCCAGATTTATTTAATATAAACTCATGGTGTCCATTCCTCATACATAATTCTATCTTGGGAATGTATTCATTTTTAACCCTCAATTGTATTATCTTGATTGAAGATCAATATTATAAGAATAATTAGCTCCTCATAATTGATTGAACAAATGATCAATATGTAGAAGATGAGACTTATCTTTGATTGTGATATTTTTCAGTTATTGATAATCATGTAGAGTTTCATTTATCCATATTTATTCTTAAAAAAATGTTAAGTGCACCCCATGATGATTAAATATCTTGAATGAATCTCTTATAAAGATTATCCAAGAGTTTCTTCATTAGTTCTTATAACCCAATCAAGTCCATTCTAGATGATGTTTTTGAAATAGGTATAACACTGGGTATGAGTTCTATAAAAAACTCATCTTCATGATTTAGAAGAAGTATAGTAACAATTTTGGAAAGACATCAAAAAAATCTCATACAATAGCCATATATTTGATGTTGAGTTTCTCCCCAACCATCCGAGAAAAACACCCATTTAAAACAGGAAAATATATCCATAAAATGGATGTAATTTCAATTGCAAGTTCATATTTATCATCACATTAATATAGTATCATAGGTTGGTTCGAAATTGATAGTGAGAGTGTGTATCTCAAGGGGGGGGGGGGGTGAATTGATCACCCAATAAAAATTTCTATTAATTTTTTATATAAATCCCTTAATTAATTTAAATACTACCTAGTTTATAAAAACAATATATTGATATAAGTTTTAATCTTTTAAAATATATCTTAAAATATAGATTAGGTATTAGTTAAAACAATATATAATATTACTATAACTTTTAAATCAGTTTACTCAATCAAAATATCATACAAACACTAATTAAGATAAAATTTCAAATTAATGGTTTTTTTAGTTTAAAGGAGATCCAATTTTAAAGTATAGATAATAATGAAAAAAAAACAGAATGAAAATGAATGTAAGAGGTTCAGTCTCAAGGTGAGACTTAGTCCTCTCCACTTGAAAATCACCTACATCCATGTAGTTTATTTAAAATTATACTTTTATCCACAACCTGGATCAGGTACTTAAATAGTATAACAATTTTCTAGGTCACACAGGGAACTCTTCCATAGTATTTTTGGGAATAAAAATACAACATACCACAATCATAAATCTACTAAAATACATGGGAAAATGGTGTAAAAAAGCGTTTGAGAATATATTTAAGTATCTTATAGTTTAACAAAGGAGATAATGTACATGTTATAAACAATGTATACACACAATGAATGTAATGTACATATATATGAACAAAAAGAGAAGATAAGAGTATAGAAATAATCGTGTTTCTCTATATGATAATATATTTAGCTTGTGACTCTTGAAAGTAGCTAAATATTAGGCTTGAATTGAGGTGTTGATATTTGTAGTGGACAAGAGTGTCGTAGACTTCTTCTTTTCAGATTGTAGGATCTGAGTGTTTGTTTAGATACAATATCATAGTTAGGCGTAAGGATGATGCATCATAAAAGATCTTATAGTTCTTGTAATGAGGTTCAACTCACTTCACATGTGAAAATCTGTCTATGTCTATATATTTCATCTCTACACATTTATTTCTGCTCGAGGGAGTTTTATTCCTCCTTTATCAGCATTAATAGTAAAATCATCCATGTGATAAGAAATCTGGATATCCTGTATCCTCATACTGAAAAATGACACATTCTTTAATGCATCCATGTCAATTAATTAAGGAAAAATCATTAAAATATGTTTCATATTTATGTTTGATAATGTTTCTATTAGAACCATTTAATTCAAAAATAAATAAGATAGTAGCAGTGAGTCTTTAGAACGATGATTTCTCTAACTTTGAATCTTCTTAACAATAACACTCTTTGGTGGTGTCTATGATTGGTGGTGTCTCAGATGGTTAGTGTCTCAGATAGGCGGTGTCTCAGACTCTAGAGGTGAGACTTAGGCTGGATGTGAATCCTCTTAGTGGTAGGTTTCTTGAATACTTTACCAAACTTCTATACTAGTATGAAATCTTCTGATGGTGATAATTTTCATAGTTTTCCAAAAATTAATCTCAGCAGCGACTCATCCTTAGTGGTGAGACATTACTTGGTGAAGTTACTTCCTTGGACTTAACCATATTTATTCCAATCTATCTTATATTACAAAATTCCAATAGAAAAACATGAAACTCATTAATATAATAATAATCATGATTTTGTGATCATTAAAACAAGGAGGTCAAGAATATCCTCATTTTATATGATAAAAAATCATGGAATTTTATATACATGGAATCAAAGTTAAATAAAGTCATATTACACATATGGTATCAAAATAATATTTTTTTTAAAATCCATTTTTATCCTATCTCACCCTTTAGGATTATTGAAAAGTGAGAATAAAATATAATTTCTATATAAACAGAATATAAATAAACAAAGAATATTCATAAAGAGAAACCAAAATAGTTTCATCAACATTCCACATAAAAATTTCACAAAAGAACATCATAATAAAGAAGAAAAGTGTATTGTTCAATGCTTCTTCTCAATTTGTGATGAGTAATTAAGGTGAGATTTTCCCCTTACCTTTAACTGAAGAATATGGGTAGTAGGATCTGAGGGAGTTTTAGGGATTACTATAGAAACACTAGTTTATGTAGGAGTTTCTCGGATGATGATGAGCTGTAGGTGCCAGAATCATTCTCTAGGAGAGAGATAAAAATGTTGGAATCTAGATGTTAATGGTTCAAGAGGATCTTTGGTCACACCCAATCTAAAGAACTCAGGATATATAGCTCAAGGAGTTATATGGGTAGTAAAAGTTATGACATTGTGAGATAAAACTAAAGTTCCATACCCATGTAGAAATGGTTTCATAAAATTGAAAACATCCATGATGATATTGCCACATCTTTATATTGTAATAAAGAAGTATTTCTTCTCTTATATAAAATAATTTAGGAGATGATTAATTATTTTTAAATGGTTTAATTGTTCTTGGAAGTCTTGGGAAATTTGAGGCATCCTTATATTTTTTTCTATGAACATAAAATGATCATCCATGTCATGCTTGGTGAAAATCCAAAACAGATAGTACTTGATAGATTCTGTTATAGTCTCTCTATAAAAATTTATTTCCTTTTCATATTATTTAACTAACTTGAATACATGATCACTTCGATTCTCATACTTCTTCAAACTATCCTAATATATGAAGGGTTAACTAACTAAAGTACATCTATTATCTTCTCATACAATTGATCTGAGAATCTCAAAAAAATGGTGGAGGATTAGTTGTAGAAATAGATGCTACTAAAGTATTATTTTTAATCTTTTCCAATAAGGCTTCCATGGAATTAGAAAAGGAACATTTCATCCCCTCTAATATGTATTTTAAGTATTCTAAATAATTTTGTAACCTATAGTTTTCTATTTAAAATTCTTGGATATAGTGCATCATTTTTCATTGAATATGTTGAATTACCGGTTCTAATAGATATTGAGCATCCTATTCACTTTACTTAGTAACCACGGTACGATGATTCTTCAACTTCACATCAAACTTAGATAAGATATTTTCAATAAAATAATCCACATCACTCTTGGAGACCACATTAATAGGAACTAGTGGAACAGTAGGAGTAGGTAAAGGTGCAAACATGGAAGGAACATCAGATTCAAACCATTGTAATTCACCGAAAGAATCAATTTGATCAACTAAATATCCCTCAGGATGCATTTATACTTGAATATCTGGTCCACCATTCTCTAATGGACTCCCAATTTCATTAGAAAACTTGTCACATTCCTCATACATAGGGTCAATACAACTTTATAAAGGATTACCAAGAATCTCAAACACTGAAGTCTTTGCAACCATAGACACAACTACTGTAGGAAAAATAGTAGGGGTCTCAATAGAAAGGGTCTCAACAGATCTATGTTCAGAAACAACTCGATCAACATGCTCAAATTCCATCTTCTTAGCCACAAAATCCTCAATAGTAGTAACAAATTTCATCTTCTCAAAAAAACTGAATATGAAACTATATGATTATCAACAATAGTCACACTAACTCCATAAACACTTTAAAAAATAACATGGTGAATTGGATGTTTCTCCCCCTCAAAATATTATTCTTTTTCTTATCTAGAATATATTTCCATATCCGTAACTAAGCTTGGAATTTCCTCAAATATAGAACCAGGTGAATGTTTAGAAGCAACAAGAGTTTATGGAATTTCAATATCCTTCTTTTTAACTATTCAATTAGGACCATTAGGTTTTGATCCTCCATAATCATCACTTATATAATTATTATATTTTACTCCATATTCACCATTTCTATCATCTTCTTCCACTTCACCTTCTTCATTAGAATCATCACCATTCTCATAATTAGATTTAGGGCTACTCTTGATTTTTTCTTATCTATATACTTACATTCCATCTTCTTTAATTCCTTCCTTCCATAGATTCTCACTTTTAGGGAGTCTCTTAGGAATTATAAGATCTCTATATAAAATTGGCGGAGAGATTTTTGACTGGTTTGGATCATTTACCTCATCAATAGAGAATTACTTATACTCTTCTTCTCTAGAGCCAAAAACTCGTTTTCACCATTAGAATCAGAATAAACAATAATATCATCAGACAATAGACTATGGTCCAAAAGATTTTTTAGTCTTGAAGGGTGGTTAGCTGAATTAAACTCATCAAAAATATTTTCAATATCATCTACCCATTTCTTCTTCCATATGTTCCACTAATTTTCATCATTCTACCAATTATTATTGTGATGAAAAGACCACCACATTACACTATAGACTCTTCATCTTTATCAATTAGACATTTTTATTTCAATATAAATGAAATAATCTTCAGGTAGATTAGGGAGTTGTATATTGAAGGGGGCTTGGTCATTTATAACATATCATATGGTATCTAAAAATATTTAACTCTTGAACTCTTTTAATAAGACATAATAAATAGACATCTTGATACATTAAAGTGGAAAATTAATTATTTCTTGGACACAATATATGTTGAGTGAACTTAAAAAAAATCCAGCATCTCCATCGAGTTCTAAAGAAATTGGACTTCTTAAAATTCCATCCCCTATTAACTTAGTAAGGGATTATTCATAAACAAAATCATCACTAAACTCTGGATTAGTACCTTAATCATCATTAAACACACCTTCTTTTGGAACTTTAAATAATTCATCCCAATAGCCTGAGGATAACAAAAACTTTCCACCATTGATCTGATTTCTTATCCAATATTTATTTTCTTCAAATGTGAACTCTAAAAACTATTGAAAATTATATACCAACCTAGGATAGAAAGGTCTCTAGTTGGAAGAGAACCAATAAACCCATCCTTGGTTATGTATAAATTGAAATAATAAATATTTACTCTTAGGTATCCACTTTTCTTTAACTTCATTTTCTAGTAAAACCACTCTCTTTTCAAGGTCATGATTTAATGGCTCAACAATAGTATGATGAATCAACTCTCCATTCTTCTTATTAGCATGATGTGATTCATTAAGAAAATAAACTAAATGATTCTTAATTTCTATCAAGGTGATTAGCTCGATCGTTTTGGGTGAAGGAAAAGGTAGACACAAACATGAGAAAGGAAAGGGTTCAATAAGTTTTGAGAGAAAAGGCACGAAGGAAGAGTGAATGATGGAATTAGACATATCATTTAATTTAAATTATGTGGGATTTAGGTATTTAAAAAATTCAAATAAAAAACATTTGAATAGAATAAAAAAGTAAACAAACCATAAAGAAAAATAAGGATGATTTAAAAACTAAGAATAGAAAAATTTACAACGGCATGATAACTCTAAAGGTGAGAAGTTTTCAATAGTAAGAAGTATCAATTGTGAGAAGTATCATTGGTGATATGTATCAATTTAAAGACATTCATAATGGTGAGAAATATTCAATGATGATACATTCTCAACATTGAGATATTCAAAATGGTGATACATTCACAATGGTGAGAAATGTTTAACACTGAGTTCTAGAAATTTAAAATTATCCAAGATTGATCATACCTAACTAATGTTTGATGTAATTCAATATCTCAAAATTAAAAGTCTTAATGAAAATATCAGAAAGATGATGCTCTGTGATATTTTATTCAAGTGTTATATCACATTTTTAAAAATGATCTCTCAAAAAGTGATGTATTATTTAAATATTATTTGTTCTATAATGTGAAACAAGATTCTTATAGATATTTATAACACTTTTAATGTCACAGTTTATAGGGACATTTAAGAATTGACATCTATAGTCTAGTAAAGTGTTTCTCATCCAAAAAATATCTGCCCATCGACTATCTAAAACTATGTACCCATCTTCAGTAGTAGAAAGTTCAACAAAATCTTGTTTCTTACTACACCATGAATCTTGTGACTTTCCTAAAAAGTGACATATTCTAGAGGTGAATTTTCTATCAAACATACATCCATAAAAATACAAATTTTAATAACTAACTAAATCAATTTCATTTTCTCTTGGGTAAAAAAATCCTAAATTTCTAGTATATTTGAGGTATTTGAAAATTACTTTTACTGTAACCTAGTGAGACTCTTTTGAATTTTCCTGAAAATCAACACACATACAAACAATAAACATAATATCTGGTTGACTATATGTTAAGTAAATAATAATTCCTATCATACATCCCTAAATGGTTTGATCTATTGGATTACTAGCTTCATCAAGGTCCAATTTATAGGTAGAACTCATATGAGTATCAATGCCCTTAGTGATATCCAAGTTAAAATGTTTTAAAAGATCCTTAGTATATTTAATTTGATTTAAAACAACTCCTTATTTATTTTGAAAAATATGGAAACCGGGAAATAACTTTAGTTCATCCATCAAACTCATTTCAAATTAATTTTTCATTATTTTTTAAAACAAAGTACACAAATAATTTTATGAAGATCCAAAAAAATATCATCTACATAAATTTTTATAACTAAAACATCTTTTGAAATTTGTTTTATAAAAAAGATAAAATTTGTTATCCATTTTGAAAAAACATTTGAAATAAGAAATAATATTATCCTATCATACCAATATCTAGAATCATATTTTAAACCATATAATGATTTTGATTATTTAATAACAAGATTTATAAAATGGGCATTATGAAAACTAGGGGTTTTTCCACAAAAACATCTTCAATTATAAACCTATTTAAGGATGAACTCTTTTAACATCCATTTGAAATAGTATAAAATATCGATGTGATGCATATGAAAGAAGTATTATAGGGGATTTAAGTTTTGATACTAGTGAAAAGATCTCTTCATATTATATTACTTATTCTTGACTATAACCTTGTGCAACCATTTTGGCCTCGTTTTTTACTGTTGTTCCTGATTTGTATACCTTAGTTCCAAATACCCATTTAGTTCCTATAGTCATGGTGTCTTAGGGTATATCCAAAAGTTACCGTACTTTGTTTATTTAAAATTGATTTAATTATAATTTAATTTGTATTACCTATAATTCACCATTAATTGAATCATTGATGATATTTGGTTTAGGCTATGATAAAAATGATGGATTTTCCTTCCTAATTGTTAGAGAATCAATAGTTTGTGTATATATATATAATATACAACTAAAACATATAAAGGATGGTACTTAAGGGTCATAAGAACTCTAAAAAAATAGGTTATGGTTACTTAAATATTATCTAGTGGTTTGGGTTCAAGTTTTATAAATTATTCAAAACTGAATTATTTTTCTACATGATTTACAATAAAATATGAATGTATGGAATTTATGTTTAGAGTGGATAAGTCATCCTCATGGTTTTTTAAAGAGGTATTTGGATCACGTGGATATTTTTAATCAACTTTTATGTGAAGATACTCTTCCACAATCATTTTTAGTTTATTAAACAATCTATAATTTTTACTGGAGGTAGAATAACCCAGGAAAATTCCTTCATCACAATTTGAGGTAAATTTTTTTAAATTATACATAGTTTTAAGAAAAATGACTTTTAAACCAAAAACTTTAAATCAATTAACCTTAGTATTTTTTAAATTCCAATGTTAATAAGGGTTCCTCTTTAAGATATGTCTAATTAAAACTCTATTAATTATATAATAGGCTATGTTCATATCCTCTGCCCAAAAGTAGAATGGTAAGTCGTATTCATTTAACATTGTTTATGATATCTATTGAGGAATTATATTACCCCTTTCTACAAATACATTCAACTTAGGGGTCCTAGAAGCAGATAAGTTATTACAATAGCTATTTTTGAGAAAAAATATTCAAAGTGATGATTTTAAAACTCACATACATGATCAATTATTAGTGTCTTAATTATATGTCCACATAAGTTTCTTACATATCTATCATACCGGGTAAAATAAGTACATGCTTCACTTTTGTGAGTTAGAGAGAACACCCAAGTATACCTAGAAAAATCATCTAATAGTAAATAAACATAATTATTCCCATTTATAATATAAAACCAAGATAGTATAAACAAATTCATTTCAACAAACTCAAGATGTTGAGTAGTTGAAACTTATATCTTTGTTTTAGAATAAAACTTGTGTTTTTCCCTTTTTGACAGGGTTTATAGACATTATTTCTTAAGAACTTTAGTTTTGGTAGAATGTTTACCAAACATTTCCTAGTAATCTTACTAGGTGAGTGAATATTATAGTGGCCTATTGTCTTATTCTATAGCCAAGATTCCTTGTGAAAGTTACTCAAACTTGATTTTTTTTATAAATCAATCAATTATGATCAACAACAAAAACAATTTCGTTCCTTAAAGTAGTAAAAACTAAATCATCTTTATAATAAAAAACATTACATGAATTATATTCAAATTTAACCTAAATTACATAATCACATAATTGTGATATTATAATAATGTTGAACATTAAACCATCAAAAAAATTTGTTGAAAATTAAAATAGAATTAATGTTACCAATTTGGATATGGATGATGATTTTCCCTTTAGCATTATTAGGGAAGGTGACATGACCACCATAAACATTTATGATATTCTTGAAACATGAGTAATATCTTGTAATTTATCTTGAAAATACACTTTCCAAGTACTATATACTTTTATATGAGTTATTTAATAATCATTCCTACAAAAAAAATTGGAATGAGGAATAATTTTGGTAACTAGACTTTCTTAGGGCCAGATGTGTTGGTAATCAGTTCTTATGAACCCACAATTTTTAATAGGTTTCTTATTAATATAATTTTTTATTTTTGAAATAAATATTTTTTTAGGTCCATTAGATAAAACTAGAAGTAGAGGTTTTATCTTTAGTTTTAGGAACAAATGTGATTTTAACTATTCTTAGTTGTCTAGGTTGGTACACTATACCTGTAACATATTTTGGAGAATTTTTTCTTAAAATATGAATAAGAGTTTCTATTCAATTGGAAAATTTTTATAAAACTTTATTTAGTTGTTCATTAGAAAATTTAAGTTTAATATTCTCCTTTAACAAATTATCATTTTTATTTTTATCTATTTAAAGGTTAGACTTTATATTAGCAGATAAATAATGCTATTTTTAAGGATTTTATATTTTTCATTAAGTTCATTGAAAGTGTCCTCAATCATATTAAAATATATAATTTTTTTTCTTTAGTCATATCATGATTAGTATGTTCACTTTTGGAGTAATCCTAATTAATCATAGATGATACAATATGTATCTTAGAGACATTAGTCATGAATCACTTGTTGGCTCAGTCAGAATTCTATTTAGGAGTAGAGTCCAAGTCACTGGAGTTGTCCTTAGAAGTGCTCCATGTTTATTTCATGGATTTATTTAATTTTCTATAATTTTAATCTTTTTTTGGTATTTCAATTTTGGATAGTCTTATTTTACATATCCTTTACTCTTTCATTCATAGAAGGTTAACTCATTGGTATTATCATCCCTTTTCCAATCATTCTTCCAAGTTCCTATACTATTATATTTTCTTTTATAACTAGGATTTTTGAAAAATTTATTCATCCTATAGAAATTTTAAAATATTTTGGATATATTGGATATCTTCTCATCACTTTACAATGGCGATTCACTCTCACTGTAGCTTTTAACTTGTATTTTTTTCATTTCTTTTGTTTGGATGAAGTAAAATTGAAAGATACTTTCTTTATTTTAGGATCACCATCCTCTTCTCTGTTAACTTTAAAATATTCTTCATACATCATTAACATACCAATTAATTCCTTAACTCATAGTTTTATAATATCGTAAGACTCTATGATTGCATTGATAACCCTATCCATCTTTTCGAAAGGTATATGAGAAGTCTCATGATCTGTTCCTTGTCAGATACTAGATTTCCATGAGAGATCATAGAATTAGTAATTTTATTTAACCTAAGATACATATAAAAAATAATTCATCAGGCTTTATCTTAAAAGTATCATACATAACAGTATATATTCAATCTCATCTCTTAAACATTAGTTGTTCTCCCATGAGAAATAGTTAGTGTATCCCAAATTTCAATAGAAATTTTACAAGAAAAAATTTAATTGAATTCCTCATCTTCTAAAGCACAATACATGGAATTTATAGCTTTCCAATTATTGTTATAAGCAGTTTTGGTAGTATCAGACATGTCTTTTCTAGGATAATTATGTAACTCATACTTACCCTCAATAGAAGACAAAATCTCAAAACCCATGCTTTCAATATTCATTTTCGTTTTGATATTCCACTTTGCATAATTATTTCTATTTAAAAAGTATGTCTATTAGTAGAAGAACCTTCCAGTCTATTATCTATTTAAAGAATTAACTTTAAAACTAATAAAAATTTAAGATATTTCAATCAAAACTAATATCAAAGTTGAAATTTTTTTAAAACAATTTGATAAAAAAGCCAAAACTTTCATACCAAATGTTGGTTAATGTGAGTATCTCAATAGGTAGGGTGTTAATTGAGTAACCAATAAAAATTTATGTTAAAATAGGTTTAACTAAAATCCCCAAATTAATTTAGATATGACCTAGTTTATACAAATAGTAGATCGATACAAGTTGTAATCTTATATTTTTTTCAAATGATTGATTAGGTCTTAGTTAAAACAATATATAATATTAATTTAACCTTTAAAATAAATTTACTCAATAAAAATATAATATAAACACTAATTAATATAAATTATCAATAAAATAGTTTTGTTTACAGTTTAAAAGAGATTCAGTTTTAATGTATAGAAAATAATGAAAACAAAACACACATCGGAAATGAATACCATAGGTTCAGTATCAAGTTGAGACTTAGTCATATCCACTTGGAAATCAAATGATACATATCAGTTTATATAAAAATAATCATTTATTCATAGCCTAGATCAGGCACTAAAATAATATCATATCATTCTAGTTCACAAATAGACCTCTTCCATAGTATTTGTAGGAATGAAAATAAAAAAAGCCACAATCATAACAATACTATAACATGCGTGATAATAGTGAAAAAATAGTTTAAGAATATATTTAAGTAACTACCATTTTAAATTAGGAAAAAATGCTCATGTAACAAATAGTGTATACACACACAACTCATAATGTAAATATAGAAGAATAGACAGAGCAGATATGAGTGTAGAAATAATCATGTCGCTTTGTTTGATAAGCTCTATAGCTCTTGGATTTTGAATATATATTGAGATGAGGATCGAGTTGAGGTTATATGATTTTAAGTGGAGAAGAGTTTCATAGACACGTTCTATTTCAAAAATAGGACTTGAGTTTTTGTTAATCTCTACTCTCACTATCATGTGTAAGAAAGATGTATCATGAAAGCTATTCTAGTTTTTATAATGAGGTCCAACTCACTTCATGTGTGAAACTATATATATATATGTATGTTACAACTCTGAAAATCTATGTCTACATGAGGGATTATACTTCCAATTTTATCAGTATTACAAGTAAAAGAATCTATGTGAGAAGCAATCTAGATATCCTGTATAATTGTACCGAGATATAAATCATTTTTTAATTCAACCCTATCAAGTAATTAAAGAACAATTATTAAAATATTTTTCAATGTTAATTTTGGTAATATATCCATTAGAAACATTTAATTAAAAAATAAACAAGACAATAGAGGCAAGTCTTTAGAATGGTGACTGTCTTTGAGAGTGACTCTTCTAAACATTGACACTTTTTAGAGATGTCCATGTTTGGTGGTGTCTTAGAATCTAGTGATTTCTAAGTCTAGCGGTGTCTTAAAATCTGGTGGTGTCTATGTATGGTGGTGTCTTAGACTAAAAGTGTCTCAAACTGGTAGTGACTCAGACTCTGGTGGTGAGACTTAGGCTAGCGGTGACTCTTCTCAGCAGTATGTGTCTTCAACAGTTAATAATTTCTATACTGGCAGTGACTCTTCTGATGGTTATTCTTTTCATAATTTTCCAAATATCCATCTCAGTGGTGACTCATCCTTGGTAGTGATACAGTTCTTAGTGGTAACACTTCCTTGGACTTAACCATATTTTTCCTATCTATCTTATATTATATAATTCTAACATAAAAACATGAAACTTATTAAAGTCATAATAATCATGATTTTGTGATCAATAAAACAAGTAGGTCAACAAAAATATCAAATGTGACCTCCCTTTCTCTACCATTAATACGGTATTTATATAAATAAATCTAATAATTTCCCAAAATAACATCAAATTAAAATAGATGAAGAATAATGTGATTTTAAGTAAGCACGTTATCATGAACTAAAATCAGAGAAGAATTATAGACTTGAGATTTGATCATCCTAAAAGTAAGAGTTTTTATTAGTAATTTAACAGCTAATAGTTGAGGTGGTATTGTGATACCCTTATAAATTTCTTTACATATAAAAGAGTGGGTTGATAAAAAATAAAAAAAAAAGACACTAACACTTCTAGAGTGGATAGTTAGTATACCTTTTACCACATCATTATCATACACCACATTAGATATAGTGATTTTATGAGATTTACATTTGTATTTTGTCTTAAGAGGTTACAAACATCGGTCATTTTCATTAAACTTTGGATTTGAGTAATGGTTAGCATAATTCCCATACTCCATTCATTTGAAACATTAGAGTGTTGGTGGTTCATTCTTTTGATATTTTTCATTGTTCATTTCATTGACTAGTCTGTTCACATCACATTGGATTTATTTTTCTAGATGAATATATTTTCAATAATTAAAAAATTTAGTAGTACCCTTGAAACAATTTCATCCATGTTTTATTTTTCACATTGAGCATAAATAAAATATCATCTTTTTATCTCTATGAATTTTATTGTTATAATTTACATTAAATTACATCTTTATTTTATTATCAAAACCATGATATTGATGGGTAAATCCAAACTCTATTTCTACCGTGATAAAACATCATAAAATTTCATTATATCTACTAAATTCCATTTTAGCTAATGAATTTTAGAGACTCAATTTTAAGAAACTGAATAATTAATAAATCATCCTTTCTGGTTCAATGATAATACCAAAACTATAACACACACGTCTTGTAAAATTTTCCTCATAGAAACTAATGGACTCATCATCCTATAGATTAAGATCAAAGAATTCATACTTCATTTTCATTTAAAGGATACACGGAATGTACTTATTAAAAAAATGGCCATCTAAACTCATCCCACACTATAGTGTTAATTTATTCCTATTTTCTCATGTTCATAATGAGATTTCACCATTGATCTGCTTCATCTTCCAAGTAATAAACAACCAAAATAACGTTTTCATGTTTTAAACACTAGATAATAAAAAATATATTTTCAGTGGTAATGATCCATTTATCAGAAACTAGTGGATCAAATGTCCCACTAAAAATGTAGATGTCTCCCCATTAATGACTCAATATAATTTATCTCCCACGTTTGTTCATTTGTATTTTCACTAGGATTCATAGATTTATAAAGTTACATAAGAATAACAAAAAGAATTTTTATTCTATTTCCAATAAAATCTGGTTTCCTAGGGGTAAAATCATTTCATTATCCATCACATTCATTTTAATCATGGTTTGTTTCAGTTCTAATAATTGATAAAAACCAAAAATCATAGTGTGAGAAGAAATAATGATAGTGATAACCCCTATAATAATGAAAAATCACTCATAGGATGCCTAAATCATGACACCTTATTTTCAATATATGTAACCCTAGGTTTATCCTATGTCATCCAAGATCTATTCAAATCCTTCATAATAGTTCATAAAGAAAATTTGAATTAACCAATACATATACCCTGAGAGTGTCTATCTATATGTGTAGTCTTAAGCACACTAATTATGCATTGGTTATTATTGGGTTAATATATAATGTGACCCATTCGGATTTGTTACTCCAAGATGAATCCATTCCATTGCCACATCCAATTTCTAGTATCCATACAAGGATATATTTTCTAAAAAAACCACACTCCTTTATTTACTATAACTGAGGATATTATCCTATATGTAGTCTTATCCTAAATATTCTCACCCAATTTTTATCATCATAGTTTCAAAAAATAACCAAACCATGCTTTGATACTAACTATAGCGACCCATACTTTTCATACATAGATATTACATCTTGTTAAATGAATATTACATATATAAATTAAAATCCACACCAAAACCATAAATTCTTAGTGTCTTTTGAAACTTGGATACATAAAAAACTAGTACATAAAAGGTCTATATCATCTCCCACTTAGTTATTGGAAATAACTACCCTTCTTAGTCATATCATACTTAAAACTGTTCTTCATATCCTAGGGAAAATGGAGAATAATAAAGGGTGAGATCAGAAGCTCAGTAAGGGAAAATAAGGGAGACATCATTAAATTTTTATAATAACATGAAAATAAGTTAATGGGAACATTATATGTGTAACACCCTGAGATTTTGTGAAATATAATTTTTTGAATTTTTTAAATTTTTCATTTCATGCAATACTAAAAATAGTTTATTTTATATTAAATAACTATATTTAGATTGTGTTATACTCAATATAAAGATAATAATTCACTATATTTAACATAAATTTTATCTTTCCCAACATGGAACATTGTGGTTAGCTTATGTAACATGCTATAATGAAATTCCTTGATGGCTTCTGTCACACGCAAGACCGAATGTTACTGAAAAATAATTCATTAATAAAATATTATTATTTAATAGCATATAAAAAGACCATTAAATTAAATATTATATAATTAAATAACTTATGAATATAAATATATATATATATTTTAATTCATTAGTTACCTATTAATTATAAAAGAATATATAAACTGAATGAATATGAAGGGATTGATTTTATAAAAGTTTAGTTTTATGTGAAAAATACAATTTATATTAATAAGTTTAATTAATTAATAATAGTGAATGATATTAATTAAATTTATATTTTATATATTAAAAAAAATATTTTTGATAATCGTCCAATATATTTGATAGATATATGATAAGAAAAAACTGAACATTATGTTTAAAAACATATATTTTCACAAAGGTAATTTTACCGCCTTTTAATGAAGAACCCATTTTAAATCCAATTTTTAGAGCATTTATCAATTTAATATGTCACAATAAACTTCATATATTAAATATAAACATTAAAATTAGTTTAGGATAATATTTTATTAATTTTTTATAAGGTTTTATTTTTTAATGAATAGTTTAAAATACTAAATTTTAATTAAATATTTTTTTTCATATAATTCATTTATAAGGTGAAATTGTATTTTAAATATGTTTTAAAGCTTAATTATATAATTATTTTTTTATATTAATCCAATTTAGGTCATTTTAATCAAATTCACTTTTAAATTGGGTATAAAAAATATAGAAAGCTTTTGGACGTTTTTTACTTTAAAAACCAATAGTATCGTCCTGTGAGTGAGATTATTTTTAAAATAATTTATGCCAATTATGTGATTATAATTTGGAAAAATAGATTCCATATTTTAATCATAATAATTTATATTTTTTAATAATTTCAACTTTCGTATTTGACAAAAAATATTAGTGGAGTTGATTAAAATTCTTTACAATGATTAAGAGAAAAATTTGTTTAACAAAGTACTAAAACTCAAATGTATGACCCCAAAAGACCTATAAAATTGTAAAAAACTCATTGTATGGCCATTATCCGGACATAGAACTTAAATTATTTAGTTTTTATTACTTATGTTAGGTAAAAATGTGGGTGTACCGAACCTGTTTTAAAAAAAGAAAAGCGTGTCCTTTCCATTTCCTAAAAAATGAAACCACCTATCCCACTTCTTCACACCACTGAAACCACTTATATTCCTTCAATATCTAACCAATTAAATTACAAACATCCCTCACATCCTCAGTGAATTCTTAATTTGGTGAAAAATCAATCCAAGGAAGCCTTTTTGCACAAACCAAAAGGAGTTACCCTATTAAGAGGTAACAACCTCCCTCAAGCTGCCTTCTTTTATTTTCTTTATCTACCCCATAGACTATCTTTATTCCATGATTTTATTAAAAAAAAGTATCTTAAATATTCTAGTTTTTTTATGAAAATGGTTATACCTATAATTACACACACAACCATCTAATGGGTAATGAAGATACTGTTTATGTGTATGGTGAACTACCGCCTCACTAAACGACGATTGTTCATTTTTCTTTTACCACATCACATGGTGGAAATTACGAATAACAATATGTTTATATGTGAGATATATTATATTTATTATGTATTTAATCTTGTTTATTCATTTTAAAACACAAACCCTTTTAATTTCCATTTGGTGTAAATATGATAATTTCGTTTGAGGAAGTGTGGACTACCGCCCCCTCAAAGCAATGTGATCCCTTCACACACAACATGGAATGTATTAAGGATGGTTTTAGTGAAGTTATATGATATATAATATAATAATTCTACTTTAATTGTAATATATATACATATATATATATATATTTATATGTCATATTCTTTCTTTCTTTCAATACAACAATAAAAACAGAAACAATGTTGAAGCCTGCATACGACTTACCATCTCCATGGATGGTGTATTCCATTTCATACTTATATATTATATATTTTATTATAACACAAATATAATTTATATAAATTTTATTTATATAATGTTTTACATTCTTTAAATCATGATATAAGTATAATTACCAAAGATATAACAAATTAGGACACATGCGAAGAATAAAGCAAATATTACCCGAAGTGAAACCTTAACATAGGATTGTTAACAAGTAGGTAATATAAGGTAACAATAAAACCAAATATGTTATTTTATATAAGAATATTATTCTTTAAAATATTTATAATAAACTTATATTTATTATATAAGAATCTTGTATAAGTACAAAGAGAGTCATGAAACAAGGTAAGGGGATTTCATCTCACTTTTTATTTCTATGAGACACATGCTTAATTTACCACACACTCCTTTTGTGTGGTGACTATAATAAAATGGGTTTATTATAAGATTATTATTATTAATTTTATGGGCATTTAAATATTAATTATATGCTATATTTCATGGGTTTTATGTTTCAAAAGTTTCCAAATTAGTAAAATAGTTTTGTCTCAATTTTCCCTCTTTGAGACTCATGTTTGATTATGCACCGAAATTATTTTTCAAGGTGTATATAATTACATTTTATATGTTATATCATGAATATAATTATTTTAATGATATTTTAATCTTCGTTTAATTTCCTTTTCTTACATTTAGAGTGTAATCCCAAGTTTCCAAGGGATAATATTTTATTGAAACAATCTTATCACTTTTCGAGATTTTTAATGATTATGCTTATTTGATGAAATATTATGATCAATATATAAAACAAAATCAAGATTTTATTTATCCTATGTTTATTAAAGATATTTCCTAGTATTATTAACATTTTTAATATTTGGTTCTTAATATAATTAATATTTTTTAAGAAAATTTGGTCGAATTTCTATCTTCGGTCAAAAATCTGTTTTATTTCAAAAAACATGTTTTAAAAAATGTTTTAAAATGATCCTTGAAGACCATTTTCAAGGAAAAATTATTTAATTTTTTTTATTTTCAATTATTCCTTTAAAATATATCAAATATATTTTCAAAGAAAAGCGATTTCTATAATGTTTTATGTTTACAGATTATTTTAGATGATATCAATAATTCTTTATAAGTTTTCAAATAAAAAGGATTTCAAAATAATTTCAAATATTTCTTTATAAGTTTTCAAGTTTCTGTTCAATGAAATGGTTTTCGAAATGTTTTTATTCAAAAATAAAATTTCAAGATGGAATGATATTTTACCCATGAAATATCTTTTTAAAAGATATTTAAAAATTATTTCCATTCTAATGTGACCGCTGTTGATGTTACTCAGGAATTTCTTGAAAATGATATTATGGTTCCATTCATATTTATTCTTAGAATGGTTTATGATTTTATGTTATTAAGTTTATGAAACACATTCCTCTTACATGAGTTATATACTTTTAAAACCTACTTATTTTCACAGGTTATGGTTTCTTGAATTGATTATGAAACCTATATCTTTTCATAGTTTATGATTTGATAAAATATTAATGATACAAATGTCATTTCATTTCATGGGTTATGATTTTATGTTTATGAAACCTATGCATTTTTATGGTTCATGAAATGATTAATGTTTTATTTTGTGCCACATGTTTTAATGATCGTATTATGATATGGGTGAGACCTATATCTCCCTAAAATGAATTGGGTAGTGATGGAGGAATTATGAATATATATGTTATGAGTGAACCCAATTTCATGTTGAAAATGTTATGTGTGAAACTTTTAACACGTTCATAATGATATTCACGGACTTGTTTGCATGTCCATAAGTTTTTGTATGAACCTGATTACATGTTTACAATGTTATGAGTAATCTTTCTTATGTGTTCATAATATTATATAGGGATCTGGTTTCTTGTCTATAAGTTTATGGGTGAACCTGATTATATGTTCAAAATTTTATGTATGAACCTAATTACATGTTCATAATGTTATGAATGGACCTAGTTTCATATCCATAAGGTTATGCGTGAACATGATTACATATTCAAAATGTTCATGGACCTGGTTTAAAGTCCGTAATTTGATGTAGGGGCCAGATTTCATGCCCTTAAATTAATGAGTGAATATGTTTCTAATTATACATGCTCACAACTTTATAAAACAATGTGCATGAAATTCCATGTATTATTCCTATATTATGATTTCATGACTTATACTATTAATTATATTATGATCCCTGATTTATAAATGACCAATATTTATTATAATCTCTAATTTGTGTGTTATGGTCTTTAAATGTTGGGTTCATGTTCTATACCCTTTGGTTCATGTTATTCATATGTTTTTTTATTTACCCTTACTGAGAATTTGAGATCACCCCTTTCTTATGTTTTCTATACCTAAGTTATGAAGAAAGGTTTTCGGTTGAAATTATAAAGGATGAGATCTTTATGGCAGTTATTGAAGATCTTTCACTATGATAGAATATTTTTTTCCATGTTTCAGAATAAAATAAAATATTACGGTCCTCAGGAATGTATTTTTTTGTAATGTACTGAATATTCATCTAAAATGATGTAATATCCATGCGTTATGAACTCGGTTCTCTATATTTGGTATCAAAGGAAAGGATTAATCAACCTTTAAAAACTAGGAAATGATAACTTTAGTGAAATCCTTAGGTACATTTCTATGGATATGTTTTGGTATGTCTCTAGGTATAAGTATAAGGACAAGTTATTATTTAGGAAATGTCTTGGAATTTTTGTAAAGAATAGATTGAGTGGTTTCCTAGAAATATATCCTTGTCATGATACTATATGTAGATGTGGATCTAGAATAGATTTACCTTAGTTGAAAAATTCTGAAAAGATGTTTCGAGTCTGACTCGGGGTAGTATGGTACATGACAATAGGCCTTACTGCACACATTGTTTGGCAGTCCTGTGGGATATGATTTAGAAATTCAAAAACTCTTCACAAACCATTTTGAATAATTTTAAAACAAGATGAATATGAATAACCATGGATAAACTTAAGGTTTTGTCGATTAAAAGGTAGGTTGTATGATTTAGAAACCTTGTAAGTAATTTTTATGGTTATGTGGTTTTATTCTCTGGTAAGTGTATCCCACCATGTGATTTCTTATTTTAGTCAACAGAGAGAACTGTAAGGAAAATATTTAACATTTAATGTTTCTGATGTGGAATGTATGGGCATTATGTAAATCAATTTTCAATGTGGAAATCTCATAAAGTAAATAATGATGGTAGTACGATTATTGGTTATACTTATAAAGATAAAGAGACCACAAATGACATGTGAAAGTTATGTGATGTTCTTCTAGTATTGTTTAGATTAATCAAAATAATCTTGAATATATTAAGTTTTAGGAACCTTAACACATGATTCATATTTCATATTCTAGGAAAGTGGTATTAAGGAATAAGTTGATGAAGCCTGAGTAATGATGAATGTAGTACTTATGTTTTCAAAATCATATATTTTGATATATGGATCATGAAATATTTAACTATTTTGAGTATAAGTATTCACTAAGGATTGAAAATGATATGTTTAATGGTGATGAAGACATAGAAAAGTGATATTTTTATTAAGGTAAGGTAACCCTTAATCCGATCAAGATGTTGAGAAAATTGTTTTTCACTTGGACAAATAGTTGATTGATTGGGATAAAGTAAATTAGATAGCAATGATTACCCTGGATTTCATTATTGATTAGTTGAAAAAGTGGTTTATGTCATCATGGATGAATTTTACAACTTCTTGGATTTAAGGAATATATCATTTAACCATTGGAATAAGGATGTATGCATGATTTCCAAACATATTTATTGTTATTCAGGTTATTTCCATGTTTCAAGAGAATATATGATGAGGGTATTCACATGTTTGGAAAATGATAACCAAGAGATAATTTGTGATATACATGGGATCAATGATAATATTATTTTTTGAAATTATTTCCAATGTTTTAGATTTTTATCATTCAGAAGGGTTAAAAGGTTAACCATTTTTGGGATGTTTAAGATAAACTTCAAATGAAGTTTGTGAGATTAAATTATTTTATCACCACATGAGTAATTATGAATATTGGATAACCTGCTCAAACAATTTTGTTTTTATGGTAACTAAATTGATATTTGAGGACTTATCATGGATAGAATGATCTCTTAGTGATTTAGGAATAAAAAATTCAACTTCCTTTTTGGAGAAATATTTTAAGTGGATAAATTAACAGAAAAGAGTGTGGTTTTCTTGAAATCACGCAAGTATATATTTTCAGGAAAATTCTTTAGCTATAAGAAAATGATTTATAAATAAAATTTTATCCTAGTATCTTTGTTTCCAATGGATCAAATGGTCCTTTAGGTCATCACAAATTTATGGATTCTTGATTTTTAACTTTCTCTTGGTCAAGTTATATATCACTATCCATCATAAAGTCATGGTTAGATTTCACATCCATGTACATATTTTTACTTCACAACTATTTTCTTCTCTGATGGAATCTATTTATGAGTTACTTTGGGCAACCGTTACGGTTCCAACTCTCTTTTTTTAATGTAAGTTTCAGTATTAATTTTTTTAATGTGGGTATCTAGGAAATAAAATATCAAGTATTAAAATTTTTATAACCCATATGAATCTCAAGGGGGAAATAAATTTTAAGGGGGTAGAATGTAACACCCCATAATCTTTTGAAATATATATTTTTCGAATTAATTTAGTATTTTTGATATTTTTCATTTCACGCAACACTAAAAATAGTTTATTTTATATTAATGAAAAATATATAGCTTGAATAATAATCAATAGTAAGATAATAATGCACTAAACACAACATAAATTTTATATTTCGCTATATGAAATATTGAGGATAGGTTATGTTACTTGAAATACTAACATTCCTCGATGGGTTGTGTAACATTCAAGACCGAGTGTTTCCGAACAACAATTCATTATTAAAATATTATTACATAATAGGATATAACAAGTAAATTAATTTAAATACTACACGATTAACTAACTTATGAATATAAATATATATATATATATGAATTAATTGTTTACCTATTAATAAGAAAATAATATAGAAACCCAATAAATATAAAGGGACTGATTTTTTAAAAGTCTATTTTTATGTGAAAAGAAAATTTCTATTAATAAATTAAATTAATTAATAATAGTGAATTATATTAACTAAATTTATATTTTACATGTTAAAACAAATATTCTTGATAATCATCTATTATATTTTACATATATAATAAAAGAACAAACACAATTTTATGCTTAAAAACCAATATTTTTATAAAGGCAATTTTATTACCTTTTAATGGAAAACCCATTTTAAATCTAATTTTTGGAACATTTATTGATGTAATATTTCCAAATAAACTTCATATTTTAAATAGT
Source organism: Viscum album (assembly GCA_963277665.1). Classification (NCBI taxonomy): domain Eukaryota; kingdom Viridiplantae; phylum Streptophyta; class Magnoliopsida; order Santalales; family Viscaceae; genus Viscum; species Viscum album. The sequence continues at coordinate 1,947,561,518 of OY728148.1, forward strand.
AATGTAAAAAATAGTTTAGGATAATTGTTTGGTATTTTACTATAAGGTTTCATTTTTTAATGAATAGTTAAAAATACTGAATTTTAATTCAAAATTTATTTTTCATATAATTCATTTATAAGGATAAATTATATTTAAAATCGGGTTTAATGTTTAATTAGATAATAATTTAATAAATTAATCTAATTTAGGAAATTGGAATCAATTTCACTTTGAAATTGGTTATAGATAACTTAGCAAACCTTTGAACACTTTTAATTTAAAAACCTGCAGTATCGTCCTGTCAGTGGGATTATTTTTAAATTAATTTCACCACTTATGTGATTATAATTTAGAAAAATGGATTCATTTTTGACTCAGAATAATTTATAATGTATAATATAGCCAAATTTATTTTTTGACCAAAAATATTAGTGGAAGTGATTAAAATTAATTACAATGATTAAGAGAAAAATTAGGTTAAAAAAGTACTAAACATCAAATTTAAGATCCAAAATGACCTATACACCTATCCAAAACCCATTGGGTGTCCATTATTGTCCAATTAAAGTTACAATATTGAGTTTTATTAATTTTTATTACTTTTATAGGTAAAAATGTGGGTACACCTCACTTGTTTTCAGAAATGGAAAGTGTGTCCTTTACCTTCCCTATAAAATTACACGACCACTCCCTCTTTTTCACAAAACTCAAAAAACATAGGTTCTTCCCAGATCTTGAAATTAAATTTAAAAATAACCCTCCCTTCCTCCTTGATGTCTCTATTTTGGAATAAATCAATATAAGTAAACCCTTTGGCACAAACCAAAAGGAGTTACCCGATTAAGAGGTAATGGCTTCTCTCAATCTCCCTTATTTTATTTTCTTTATACACCCCATACACTATTTATTAAGTGATTGTCTAAAAAAATTTATATTAAATAAACTAAGTTGTTTTTATGCTAATGGTACGACCTAAACTTGCACACACATCCATATAATTGGTAACAAACACATTGTTTATGTGTACGGGGAACTGCCGCCTCACTAAATGATAATGGTTAATTTTTTCCTTTACCACCTTTCACGATGGAAATTATAATAAAAAATATGTTTATAAATTTAATATATTATATTTATTATTTATTTAATATTATTTATTCATTGTAAAAAACATACATTTTTTACATTGCATTTGATGTAAATATGATAATTTTGTTTGAGGAATTCTGGACTACTGCCCCTTAAAGCGATGGGATTTGTTCACACACTGCATGGAATTTATTAAGGATGGGTTTAGTGAAGTTATATGATATATATTATATTATAATTATAATTTAATAATGATATATATACATATATAGATACTTATATGTCATTTTATCTTTTTCTTTCAATACGATAATGAAAACAGAATCATCGTTCATGCGTACGTACAACTTACTGTCTCCACAAATGGTGTATTCAATTTTATACTTATATATTAAATATATTTTTATAATAAAAATATAATGTATATAAATTATAATTATATTATTTTTAAATTCTATGAATAATGATACAAGTATAAGGACCAAAGATATAACAAATTAAGACACATGCGGAGATCAAAGTGAATATTATGGGGAGCGAATCTTAACAAAGGATTGTTTAAAGGTGGGTAATATAAGGTTATAATAAAAACATATATGGTATTAAATATAATATTATTATTATTTAAAATATTTATATTAGACTTATATTTGTTATGCAGGATGCTTGTACAAGTAAGAAGAGAGCCAAGACACATAGTAAGAGGATTTCATCTTGCTTTTTATTTCTGTGAGATATATGATCTATTCACCATTGATTCATTTTTTTGTGATTTTTATAATTCATATTTATTTATTATATTATTCTTATAAATAATTTTATTGGTATTTAAATATACATTAGAAACTCTTTATTTCATGGGGTTTATGTTTCAAAAGTTAGCAAATCGGTAAAATAGTTTTGTGTTCATTTTGCTTCTTAGAGACTCATGTTTGGTTATACACATAAATTATTTTTCATGGCATATATACTTAAATTTTACATATTATTTAATTAATATATTTATTTTAATGATTTTTAAGCTTCATTTAATTTCATATTGTTACATGGATAGTATGATCCCAATTTACCATGTGATAATATTTTATTGAAACAATCTCATCACTTTTTGAGATTGTTAATGATTATAATTGTTTGATGAAATATTATGATCACATATTAATAACACTATTTAGTTTTTTGTACTATGATTATTAAATATATATCCACGTATTATAACTATTTTCCACTCTTTGGAAATAAATATAATTAAGAAAATATTTTTAACGAAATTTTATTTTATTTATCTCTTCAGTCAGAAATATGTTTAATTTAAAAAACCATGTTTCCAAAAATGTTTTTAAAAATATTTTAATATGATACTTGAAAAAATATTAACGGAAAAATTATTTTAAAAAATGTAATCTTGGTTTAAAATATTCCTTTAAAATATTTTAAATATATTTTCAAAAAAATGTTTTCAAGAATGTTTTATGTCTAAGAAATGTTTTAATAATTTTCAAGAATTCATTGTAAGTTATTAAAGAAAAATATTTCCAAAAATATTTCAAATATTTATTTATATGTTTTCAAGTTTATTTTTAAGGAAATTGTTATCAAAAGGTTTTAAAAAAAATATATTATTCAAGAAGAAAGGCTATTTTACCTATGAAATGTTTTTAAAAGTCATGTCAAAATTATTTCTCATCTATGATGAATTTAGTATATGTTACTCATGAATTTATAAGAAATTATCTAAATTTTATATTCATATTATTTCTGTTAATGGTTTATGTTTTGATTTCATGATGTTTATTAAACTCTTCTCTCTTCCATGAGTAATATGCTTTAAAAACCTACTTATTTTCACAGTTTATGCTTTCATAAAGTGATTACAAAACCTATCTATTTTTATAGTTTATAATTTGATGAAATATTAATGATACCCATTTCATTTCATGGGTTATCATTTGTTGTTTATAAATACTATTTCTTTTTTTATGTCATGATATGATGACAGTTTTATTTTTTGGAACATGTATGGATGATGTTATTATGAGACGGGCATGACCTATATCTCCCAACTATGCGTTGGGTAATGATGGAGGACTCATGAGTATATATTTTATGCATGAAACTGATTTCATGTTCACAATATTATATGTGATCCTCTTTATATGTTCAAAATTTTATGCATGGACCTGATTTCAGGTCCATAGGTTTTTGCAAGAACCTGATTACATGTTCACACTCTCATGAGTGAACCTTATTATGTGTTAAAAATATTATTCATGTACCGGGTTTTATGTACATAAGTTTATGAGTGAACCTTATTACATGTTCACAATTTTATGAGTGGTCCATTTTTTAGGTTCATAAGGTTATGTGTGAACCTAATTAGATGTTCGTAAGCTGATGATGGGGCCCGATTTCATGCCTTTAACTTAATGATTGAACCTGGTTCTACTTATACAATATCACATTATTATAAACAATTGTACATTCCACAAATTCCATGTCTTATTGCTATGTTATACTTCCTTGACTTGTGAACTTCATTCTCTTACGATCCTTGAATTATGAATGACCAATATTTTTTATGATCTCTAATATGTAGGGTATGATCTTCAAATGCTATAATCAAGTTCCATACCATTTTTTTCATGTTATGATTAAACATTTCATTTATTTACCCTTACTAATCATCTATGTTGACCCATTTCTTATGTTTCCTTTCCCCACGTAATGTAGAAAGGTTTGGTTTAGAAATACTAAATGTGGAGATCTTTATGGGAGTTTTTGAAGATCTTTCAAAATTATTTAAGAGTTTATTTTCATTTTTTGAAAGATACTAAACTATTACAGTCCTCAGGAATGTATTTTTTTTGTATTGTACTAAATATTAATCTAAAATGATTTAATATCCATGTATGTTAAGCCTATATACCTATAAGATTAAATTTTTAAAACCATACCTAGTAAATCATAAATCATTAACGTGAGTCATGAAATAAAACTTGGAAGTTTATAAGACATGAATCACAAAAATATTAGACAACATGATCCATGAAAGCATGACATTGAAATAATTAATAAGTTAGTGGTATAGAAATAAGCATAAAAATCATTTCCTAAGTTAAGTCTCACTTTCAAGACTATAATACTGGATTGGGTTAACTCCCTATTTCATTATATCCTTAGTTAATGGTCACTAACAAGACTATCATAGTGGAAAAAGTCCCTTATTGAACCCAGTTCACTTCTCATTCCAGTCCTTATTATACCATGAGATATTCAAATTTATACAATTTATTGAAGGGATATATAATTACTGATCCCCCAATCACATAATTAAACCCATACATATTTTTCCATAAGATTATAAAATATTTATCATATCATTATATCAAAACCCATCAAAATAAAATGGGCTTCATAAACATTTCATCAATTTGTCATAACAAAACTCATGGAAAATGAATGAGTTTTGTAAACATATCAACATCAATATCATAATCAATTCAATTAATTATTAATAGTGTTATAATTAGATTATATCCTCAGTATAACATAATTATCATTAAAGTTTTTTATCATAGATAAAAATTCCTATAAAATACCACAAGGAAATTTATTGAGGAAAATACCCATTTCATTTTGAAGTAACTTATTTAAAATCCAAATATTTCAAACATATTATGGAAAAAAATTTCTTTGGAAATAAACATAAATTTTTTAACGTAATATTCAAATCATTGACTAGTCATGATGGTGGAAAACTGAATACATGTTGTGTATGTTCAAAAAATATTCCTTTAACACTTTTCATAGAAAGTAAAAACTACCTCTTTCTGTAAATGAAAAGATAAATCATTTTATTTAAAAAAAATTAAAATATTGATAAAAATTAATTTAAAAAATCATTGGAGAATAGTAAAAACATTATTTGAAACATTTTGAACAAAACATGGACATGAAAGAAAATATTCCTTACCAAAGAGGAAATAAAGTTTGTTTTTATTTCCAATATTTTTTGTGATCATTTCAAGTACCAAAGAGAGGAAAATGATACTATTTTTTAAAAATATTTATGAATAAATAGATGAGGAAAATTAAATATATTTATTATATAAGGATCATAAAATTTTCACTAATATAAATTTCACTATAAACAATTCTGATTAAAAATAGATTGAAACAAAAATCCCTTACCTTAAGTTAGGATTGCTTCAAAAGAGTTATAAACCCCTATATAATAAATTTAAATTTATTTAAATATATAATATACTAATGTAAATACTTATAATATCATGTATGATATAATTATAATATTTAAAAACCCATTTATTAATAATTTCTTAATAAAATCATCGTTATTGGGTGTTAACTGTTTTGTTAGTTTTCATGGCAGTTTCAGTTCAGAAGTTCCAGTAATTTTACTTTGATCATGGTTACATCATATAAAATATTTTAATAATGATATAAATATCATATAAATTCATTATATACATATTTATAATCATTCATAAAAGGTATAAAGATAAAAATTATTTATTCTTTTCATGGAGACGGTAGGTTATGCATACACTTGAACAGTTTTTCCATCTTTTAACAAAAATAAGGAAAAAATATAAATAATATTTTATAATTTATGAACCATAGTTATATTGAAAATATCCCATATAATCATTAAATCCATCATAATAATTAACCATGAATGATGGTGATGGAAAATGAATTATATCTCTACATGGAGGCGGTAGTCCATATATACACACTATATATACTTTCACTTAGAATTTGATGGAATATAGGTTTGATAGTTGTTCCATAATCATAATAACATTGCAATATACTTATTATACTTATTTTTTTATTTTAGTATTAATACCATAGATTTGTATTAAGTATATGAAGAAATAAATTGAAAGATTTTGTGTTTGAAGACTACCTATTCTTCAGAAGACCTCCTTTAGATACCTTCTAAAGGACCCTTGGAATGGTATTTTAAGAAATCCATCACCTATACTTCATATCTTAGTAAATTTAAAAAATAATTGTGAAGAGTCTGGATGATCTATATGACTTAAGGTGGTGTGAAGAATAGAGGAGAGGTGGTTCCCTTTTATAGTGAAGGGAATGACACAATTGTAATTACATTAATGATTTAAAATAATTATTATTTTTCTTGTGAAATTAGAACAAAGTGGAAAAAATTTAGAAGCTAATATAGGGTAAGGTTGAAATCCATTCAAGCAATAAAATCTGGATAAATTTACTATAATAACTAAAACTCAATAATAGTAAATGAACCTTTCATCGGTAAAATATTTCACAATGCACACATTATTATTTAATCATAATAAAATAGAACGTATTGATATAGAAAATTGTAAATAATTAAATTTTAAACATAAGATAAAACTAGAACTATAAATCATTTAACAATGTGTCGTAACACCATAGTCTTATACTAAATTAGATCATACTCAAAAAATAATAACAGGTACAAAAGATACATTTATATTAAGAAGAAAAAAATTGGAATTAGCATGGTGTAAGAACTTAGAGAATATTATGAAGGTATATAGATGTTGGTTTATATATAATGTTCAATATTACCATTGGAAATTATGACCATTTTTCAAAATTACCATCGAGAATTATGACCATTGGTGGTATATCAATTATGATTATACCGTTATAATTAGTATATATTGTGGATATTATTGAATGTTAATTATAAATAAAGGGAATAAAGATGGATTATACTAGTAGAAAAATCCCTTATTATGTTCATTTATCAGATCTTTGAAAGGAAATAACATCTCTGGGTTCTCTCTTGAAAAATCCCAAGCATAACTCCAATATGTTAAGTTAGGAAAAATCTTCTATGGGAGAATTTTATATTAGTAGAGATCACAACCCATTCAATATTGGCCTAAACACCCAATAAAATCACCAAAATTTCATACCATACACTTAGTGAATATAATAGTGTGATTATAGGTTATATATCTAGGGGTTGAGTTGTGTTATTATGTAAATTATTTAAGAAATTGAAAGGTTGTTTACTCTTATACTTTATTTTTTAATAAATGAATCAACCAGACATAAAAAGGTGAAGTATTGGTAATTAGATAATTAATTTAATAAAATTTATTGAATATTTAAAATTGGGGCATCAAAATTATCCAAGGTGTGAAATTTGGTAATTTTTTATTGAAATAGTAAAATATAGTAAAAATGGTGGAATATAGTAAAACACTATAAATACTATATATACGACATCATATTTATGTAATCATAACTCATTTAATACAAGGAAGTTATATTTCAAAATTTTTTGGCATTAAATAGTATAGTGGTGCATTATGGGTGGCAGTGGATCATAATGGTTATAGTGGATCACTAAAGGATAGTAGAATAATAAAATAAATAAAATATTAACTAAGATATTCCTCTCACCACACCTATAAAAATAAACCCACATCACATTATTATATAAAAAATTTGATGCTCCCTCTATATTTACCTCCCAAGGATTATCTCCCTTATCTCTCTCTTTATTTTGGAAGATTTTCGTTGGATCTGAGGTTGGGTTCCAATCTAAGATGCTCAATAAAGGGATGGGTTTCTATTTCTCTCTCTTCATTCACTATTTCAATTTTCTTATTTCAAATATATTTTAAAATTAAATATTATATGTTTCCTTGATATGTATACACATTATTATTCCATATTTTATCTATTATCAATGTTACATCACCAAAACCTAAAACTCTATACCACTTTTGTAAGCAGTTACTATGCCAACGTGAGGGTTTATTTTCTCTCTCCTTACAATTCCTATTTACATTTCCTTTTTTGTATCATTTATAATCCACAAGTTATTATCCAATGACTGTGTTTATGTCAATTTATGTTTCATTATTAATACATAAAATCTATGTGATAATTCTTTGCAATCACTTTAGGCCCAATTCATATGCTGTTACAATGATTAAACCTCCTCATAGCCATAGAAATACTATACTATGGTTAAGTAAAAAGTGTGTGATTACCAAAAGAAATACTTCCCTATATGGATACTAAAATTGGAAATGATTTCCGATCAGATTCATCTTGGGGTAATAAACCTGAAAAGAGTTGTTTAGGTATAACCTAATTATCATCCTTGTACATGGTGAATGGGACCATACTACGCATCTGGTTTGACATTCTAAGAGAATATTCTATGGATAATTATCATTATTTTGAATGAACCAAAATGTAGAAATTATATGGTGGTGTATAATATATGCATTAATTTTGTCTCCTACCATTTCAAATACAGTTTTCTAAACACCTTGAAATACTTAATCTTGACTAGTACCCATTAGCTATAATTTCATATAAATCACTTATTGTGGGAACATTTTGAAAAATATGAATTCTTATTTATTAATTTATGAGTTGAGATAATTAAATTAAAAATTACTAATTATTTATTAATTAGGAGAAATATAATTAAGTCCTATATAATCAACTGTTCCATATGGGAATATCATGTATGATTTATTACATTAGGGAAATATTCCATATATTTATAAGTTGTTCAACCTTGAAAATTATGGAATTTATAGCCTATATTAATTTTTTCTAGGATATAATGCATTTGAAATTTATATATGACTGATTCCTGGAATTATATTGCTCCTTGTTACACTAGTAGGTCTCATGGGACAACTAAGATAGGGTGATGGAATCATCCTTACCATTTATGTATAATGTCTTAGAACAAGTAATCATGATATGATTATGATATACAAGAATATGAAATTCCATCTTTAATATTTTTTTTGATCCACATAACTATGAATTTATCTTTTTTCCATTTATTACAATTATGTATTAAATTTCATTAATTCAATTTTACTTAGGATATTTCCAATTCCATATTTCCCCTTTATTGGATTATACTATACATGTTTCTCTTATTGAGCATTTAAGATCACTTCCTTTAATTTTTTTACCCATATCTCCTAGGTAATGAAGTGGAATACTATGAATAAATACAAGGTCCCCTGTTTTAGTCTAGTTTAAATTTTCAAATTAATTTTAAATTTCCTTTGGTAGATGAGACAAATCTTAATTTCAGCCTCAAAATTGTTTTCATAGGTTTGGATCACTTAAATGAGTTGTTTCTAGTCATGGTTTAATTCCTGATTAGTGTATCAAAAATCTAGACTTTTTTTGGATGTTTCAATTACTAGAACCTCATTTTTGGGAGTGATAGCCTAAGGCACATAGTTTGCGCATTATTAGTACTAACTGTATGACACAACCAGAGGGCCTGATTTGTTATGGGAGATAGTCATATTAACTATGCAAGGAGACCCTAGGAAATCATGATTTCCTTAGTGGGTGGTACACTATTTTTCAAACCATGAACCCATGGATGCATGACTATGTGAAATGTATGCAGTAAGTTACAGAGGTGGTCACACAACTTTCAAATGGTTTGTCTAACCGTGTGCCTAGCCACGGGAGGAGAGGTTCTACTTGGACAGTAGCTCCACATGGGTTGTGTATGGTCTGGATAACTATTTGTGGACAAGTACCTTTGGATATTGTTTCTTTATAGTTATTACTAACCATACAACATAATTGTGAGGCAAATTTTATTAAGTAATAAAGTTATCTTAACTATGTGAGGTGACCCTAGGAAACTGTGTGGGATTTAGAGGGTGGTAGACCATATTTCAAACTATGCACTCAAGTTTTCATGGTCTTGCGAAATGTTTGCAGTAAATTAAATAGGTGGATGCATGGATTTCACATGGTTTGTCTCACTGTGTGCCAATACGTGAAAGTATAGGTGCCATCAGGATAGTATCTCCACATGGGCTTCAGATGGTTTTACTGACTGTGCACCTAGCCGTGTGAGGCTATGTACCTTTGGATAGTGTTACCACACAGTTGGAACATAGTTTTTCAAATTGTGAAGCCTAACCATGAACCTCTTTAAAAGGGAAAAAATTATTAATCTTCCCCTCTAACCTTAAGTGGTATTTAAACCATTTTCCTCACCCATTAATCTAGGAGATCCCCAAACATGCATCTCATTCCTCTACTCCTCTTTGGTGGGTTATCTCTCATTTGAGAAAGGCATCAAGCACCATCAGTCTCATTGGATTTCCTTTAGTAATTCAAATGATACTCTTGATTGTTATATCATTTTCTCTTGCCGTATTAGATCAAAAATCCACACAGTATATTTTTCTCTATTTTTAGTTTGGATATATAATATTCAAATTTCTCCCAAACTAGCTTGAATTAACGAATGATAATGGATGAGTGAACCATCCTCAGTATGACGTAGGTTTTATATGAATTTTCCCTTAAATTATTCATTTTTATAAATTATACTATTGTGATGCAATGTAGACTCTCTATATGTTTCTCCTAAATTGTGAAATAACTTAAACTAATTGTCTAAATACTCACTTAGACCCTCCATTAGACATGTTTTCATGATTGGACTTTAGTGACCTCAACTTGCTCCACCCCTTTGGTGTGTCCTATAAGTTTAAATTATTCATAATTGTTTGTAATTGTTACAAGAGTGATAATTTATGATTTTTTGATAAATGAATTGTTTAAAATTACAAATGTTCATGTGTAATTTTCTAGCCATGATAATTTCAGTAGTATTACTTGGTTAAAAAGGGACACTCCATGTAGTTATTTGAATGATAAATTAAATTGACCTTACCATGGACCTCCTTATTACTTATAATTAAATGGAATAGTGGCATGGTTGATATCATGGCCTATGAAATGACTAATTTAAATAGAATGGAATGTTAATACCAACAATTTACACTTAGACTATATCAGTCAAGGATCAAAATTCTTGACCCATGTCACATGATAAATTTGTAGTTTCATGGACCTTCCCATGACCTTCTTAATTACATAATAAATGAATGGATCAAATTATGCTATTGAATTATGAAATTATTTGTTTGTTGACATGGATTATTTATTATTTCATTTATTATAACCTATGATACTCAGGCATGGGGTCCCTCTTGACTTATGATATTTGGGAATGGCACCCCTTATAAATTTTAATACTTGGGCACAATGTCCTTTATGAATTGCGGTACTTGGGAATGATGTACCTTATAAATTGTGATACTCAAGCATGATGTCCCTTTTGAATTGTGATAATTAGAAATGATGTCCCATAAAAATTGTGATACACAGGAACAAATTCCATTATTACTCATGGGAATAGTGTCCATTATTATTCATGGTCATGGAATCCCTTATTATTACTGTGCATGAAATCCTTTATTATTCATGGACATGGAGTCCCTTATTGTTCAAGGGCATGAAATACCTAATTATTCATGGGCATGGAATCCCTTATTATACATGGGCAAGTATTTTCTTATTATTCATGGGAATAGTGACCCCTTATTGTGATACTCGGGCATGAAATCCCTTATCATGATACTCGGGCATGAAATCTTTTTATTGTGATACTTGAGCATGGTGTGCCTTATTGTTAGTCTATTAGACTCTTGTGACTAGCATTGATGCTAGAGTTAAACCTTAGGTCCTTCCTAGAATAATGTATCTATATATATGGATATATATTTCACCATGTATATAATTATTTTATATACATAAATATTTATACATATATCTACATGGTGACACATCATCGGAGGTATTCTGGCTCAGGCTGAAGTAGATATTATTGGCTGGTTGTCCTTTGAGTAACATGAGATCAACTTGTTTTATGTTTATTTATTTACTTCCTAATTAATATACCTACACACTGATTTATTTTATACTCATATATTATATAACATTAGACATACTTGTTTTTATAGTTTCTACTATATGTCTTTTTCTTGTACATTTTAGCATCATTCAGACATTCATGATTATATATTGGCATTGACAATTTTATTCATTTATTATTGATTGTAAGTTATTATTATATCCTTATAATTAGTGATTTATATTTCATCTATTATTGATTATATCTCACACCATTGTGTGACTTTGATCATGAGGGTAGATTCTCCCCAACGTACCCCCATTTGACCCTCACAGCTAGTTAGAATCCTTTTCCATACAAGGTGGTGCACTCGAGTCCATGTGACTGACTAGCTCCCAAAACCATTTCAGTGGATCCTAGACCAGGACATTACATAGTGGTATTAGAGGAATTTTTTCTTTGTCTTAATATTTTGGTATGGTATACAAGAGACTAGTAATGTTTTAGTTCTTGATAAATATGTATGTATGGTAGTGATCAACCCACATGTAGGGAAAATTCCCAGTGGCCAGGAATGTGATTATTGCTTGTGATGTTTTTTATTTTAGTTGATTATTTTTTCACCTCGAGTGATTGATGTACATATTGATTAATGAGAGTTATGTAATTTTATCCTTCTACTGGTATGGAAAGGAAGTATTGTTACATGAATCATTATAGGATAATAGATATTAACATTCCATTCATATGCTGATCCATGTATGTTTCATTTTTTTATTTCCTAATACATTCTAGATATACCTTGTATAATTTTTCATCATATTTATCTGTATACCATGATTAGGTGATCATTTAGTATGATTTTCCTAGATAATATGATTCTATATTTTCCTGTTATATGTGTCTATTCATTATTTATATGTGATAGAATACCTTCATATAATTATGATAAGTGATTTGTTATTAAAGTGGATGTATCAACTTAAATGGTGTTTTCTCATATAGATTAATGGTGACCAATTAAATAACCAATCATTACATGTTTAATCCATGGATAATTGGTCAAATGGGATGAAAAATTTATTGTTGTTATTGAATGGGTTCAATTAATAGTTTATTAGGTGTATGGTCCCTTATAAACTGAGAATGGTAACCCATATAATCAATCTATTACAGATATAATTGTTATACTATATCAACATAGAAACGAACAAGTTCTCAGGCATCATTAATAAGTGTTTGGGAATGATTTATCTGAGTTTAGAAACATTAAACAACCAACGACAATAAATAAACTGAATCTGATGAAACCCCATCATATATATTTTAACAAAAATTCTGAACTGAATTATATAGTTTTATACAAACCCCAAGAGGGCAACAATTAAAAAGGAGAATAAAGACTAAAATAAAAACCTCCACATGACAAGGTGATATCAAGCCCATTCCATCTCCACAACACCGCACTCGAAAAAGAAGCTAACAACATGAACCACCATCTCCCAGGACCTCTCCCTTACTTGTGTAAAAGATTATCATGTGTACTTACACCTAAGGGTGTAAGTAGAGCATAATCCTAATCCCTATAGGATTCCAACAAAAAATATTCCATGTGAAAAACATTTTAAGACAAATAGATTTCATGTTTTTATAAATAAGAAATTTGAGAACAATTTCTAAAAGGTGGAACTTTAAATGAAAATATATTTCAAGAGGGAAAATTGGAAGAATGTATGCTTTGGAAAAAAACACACATTCTAATTAATTTTCCAGAAAAACACACTGTATGTTGATGGTAAATATGATATATCCAATGATCAATTGTCACAAGAATACCCCTAGGCACTAGCTTGTTTTTGGGACCTTGTCACAATCTATCCTATTGTATAAGTAACCAAAACCAATTTCATTCTCATGCATGAGCCACTAGGAGGGGAAACCCCAATCTTCTAGTCATCCCCAAACATAATCAATGTAACGACCAAAACTTTTATTATTCAAAATTCATCTTGATCTAATTAAATGTAGTACTTTGTAAAATGGTTGTATAAAACATATAAACTTCTTGGGTTCTATGTTTTTGGATTTTAAATTACCATTAATATTTTTTTACCATTGCTAATAAAGACATTGAACAATGATCATATGATTATTATAAATATAGGGCCTTCATAAATCCAATTTACTCAGACAAAGGAAGAAATTGCCTCATCTAATAGAATTTCTCTACACGAAGCCTGTTTTTTGGAGCTTGGTAATGAGGTAGTGCCACTGGGATTCACTTTTTCCCAATCCCAAGCTGAGCTTCAACATTTTAAGCTTTATGGAACTACTGACTGGAGAAGTGGATGTTAATAAGATTACCACCCGAGCGATGTTATCTGAGCTGCCCCAAGTGTGTATCACCATCACAGACCTTACCCTTAGGTATTGTGAGGGTATTATAAGGGGTTATGTAATAAGAACCTATCACTATGAATATGAACATTATTTTTGTACAAATAATATAAATTCATTTTATCATTGTTACTTTGAAAATTGTTTTTGATGCACAAATAGTATTTTTAGTTTATATTCAATTAATAAATCTATTTTGATGAATTAATGGATTTTTGAATTAAATAATATTTTATTAAGAATTTATTAATAAATTACTTTTTATTAAATATTAATTATCATATAATTTTTATGAATACAGTTGTAATTTTTATTAATGTTCGAAAACTATTTTTGTCAAAACCAATTAATTTTCAATAAATGTCAGTTTATAATTTAAAAGTAAATATGAAAATATTTAAAAAATAATTTAGATCAAATGAATATTATTTTTTGAATCAAGACGTCAAAATTATCCAATGGTGAATTTTTCATAATTTTCTGAGACAGTCGAATTTTTGGGTAAAAATTAAATACCGTTTAAATATATAATGTGTCTTATGACATCATAATGACCCAATAGTGATGTAATAAAATAATATAAATGGAATATTTAGATAATATATAATTTAACATTAAAATAATGTGATTTTATATTTTTTTGATTTATTTTACAATGCCTTATTGGACCCTCCAACACTTATAAAATATTTTATCTTTTTAAATGATTTCCTTGAGAGTGGGACTCACCTCCACATATGCCAGCCTAATATTTTAATAAGTTCGTCCATTTTCCTTATAAAATAATGTTTTCCAATTCCCTTTAGGAACAACTAGGGGAAAAACCATTGGATGATTTGTGGTTTTGATTATTTTAACGTGTAGTGTCCAAAATCTAAATAATAAATAATTCCCTCTACTTTCTTATATAAACCCACTCAATATCTAATTCCTCTTCACTCAAACCATTTGAATCTCTACAACATCTTCCATCCTCTCTTTATAATCCTCCCATGGTGACCCAAGCTCCCAAGAAGTCTCTCTCAAGCCACTCCTAAGACTTTGGGATCACATTTCCATATAAGGGATCCTTACTTTCCTTCCATCCATATTTATGTACAAGTTTCCATATATTATTATTCTATTTTATTTTCAATTAAAAATGTTGAGGTATGATTTTTAACCTCGCCTATACATCCCTCCTTATGTTTATGAGAGACCCATTTCCCTCTCATTAATGTGTCCCATGTACAATGTAACATCCCAGTCTCGATAAGCCACCCAAACAGTGCTAAATTGTTCGGGTGTTACTACCCTAAGTGTACCTCCATGAACCCCAAAGGTTGCCTACTAGATGTGTGGTTATTATAGGTATGGTGGGGAGGCTATTCCTTCTCAAAGGATAATAATGGTACTGGTCCAAGCATAATATAAAAGTATAAGACTCTGCAGACTCAAACCAGACCCGCATAGTGGAAGCACAATCATTAGTAATAAATAGCGGAGGAAATAAATATTAACAACAACAATGGGATGTGAAAAAAAACACATGATTAACCAATTATAAAAACTATTAGAATAGAAAAATCATGAATACATAGCAATTAAATATATAAAATGGAACTAATTTCTAGCCAAAAGTAGCTACAATAAACAAGGTAAACATGATGGTACATGAAAGAAAGAAAAACAAAGTAAATTCCAGCTAGAAAAGACCTCACGGACCCTAACATCTCCATGTGACAGCTAAAACAATCCATATCCTAAATCTGGTCTTTTTCATGTACATAAATCCCTAAATTCAACACTTGTCCTGAAGGGCCTGTGTAGGGTGGGAGATGAATCTCAGTAGGATACGACCAAACAGTGCATACCTTAGATTAGTGTTTAAGTAGACATACGTTTATAAGGAAAATAGTAAACAATAAAATGCACAAATAATAACAAACTCCACTAGTGATCAATAGAAACCATGGAGTGTCACCTTCTTTGGACAATGCTAGAATCTCTGTCATGTAACCCATCACCATGTGCCCCTAACGCTATATGTCTCAAGTACGAACATCTCAAAGAAACCCCCAAAAAGTAGTAACTCGGAGGAATAGAAATGCCTGTCCTAAAATAAGTAATCAGAGGGACAAGAATTACTTCCCCCTATAAAGTAATCGAAGGGGAAATGATGTCTACCCTCAAATCAACAATAGAAGGGACAATGATGTCATCCCTTAAACCATGGTGAGCCTCTTCCCCAAACCTAATAGCCTAAACTGTATCCCCAGAAATCTCCTCACCTTCCACATGGATTCCTAAAACAAGAACCCCCAAACCCATAGTACCTAAGCCGGAACTAACGGGGGACTCTACCCACCCAAGTGGTCGAAACAACCACATCATAGGGTCTCTCTTTTTGCACACTACTCAATGTTCCGGGTGAGCAGGAATCACCAAAATATGTTTCCAAGCCACAAAATCTTTGACACCTCATACCCCTTCGACAATGTCACTCAAGTCCGATAGACTCACCATCCATGTAAGCTAGGCCATGCCCAACCTGACAGTCACACTGCCTCAAGATGACATCCATGATGCCTAATCATGTGGTCAGAACCACCCAATGTAACTCGGGCCAAGCCCAACCTGTGATCAGCATCACTCAATAATACCCAAGCCACATTCAGTAGAACCTAAAGGTTCCAACATTTTCAATATCACACATCACACATATATAATTAAAATAAATAATTTAAATAGGGAAAACAAACTAAATAGTTTAATTTCACTAGCTATGTGGTGTCCCATACCTTCACCAAGGTCTTGGAATCCTCTAACAATTCATATCATCAATTAACAAATTTAACTCAATAGTTTAATCAAAACAATTCATTTTAACACATTTTGGCATACTCGGCCAAAATTCCCCAATTGATCAACAACCCCTCACCCAACCAATATCCATAAAAATAGGTAAAAGGGAATACCCAAAAGCATTCCACAGGTCTAATAATCAATTTAATATGCAATAGTAAATATAATAGGGTATCTCTCAAAATACCCAAATACGTACCAAAGGCTGTGTCACCCAAATGTCTAAGAAAACATCAAGGAAGGTATGAATAACCTAACTAAGAGTCATATATGTAGGAACATCTGATACTGATCTCTAATTCAAAGCCGATCTTCGTAGAACTACATTTTCGAAAAATCATGGCAACTCTGATCAGATGGAATTTGAAGTGTGTGTGACAAAGAAACTAGAACGAAAAAGGGTGCGCAAGATTACCCTTTCTAATGTGAACCCACATCCACTGACGGATTAAAGAACATACATTGGATGATGATTCTAGGGTAGGAAATGTTCATCAGAATTTCAAAATGGACATGTTCCAAAATTGGGGAAGAAGAAGGTGTTTTTCGAAATAAGGCGCGACGCACTTTCATTTAATAAAATAAAAATAAAAATACATGATGCATATAAAGGATTACACTCCATGTAGTAGCCCTGTCTATACTCCGACTTAAGAGGAGGTAGACACATGGCTTCGACACCCAACATGGGTCGAAAAATAGCAAGTACTCAGTCAATATGAAAAAGGAAAAATACATGGCTTGTAAGCAACAATACATGCCATAAAATAGGAAATTATTACATGGTTATCACATGACATGTAATCAGAGAGCACGCGGCCGGTAAACATGTAACCCATAAATTCTGTGTACTTTGGAGTACACGATGCATAATATGGAAATTTCCAGAACCTTCCATGTTTTCTTATTTTTGTCAGAAACATGTCAAAAAAATTCATACAGGGTTGGGATTTTGACACGTTCAAAAAACCCAGGTTCTTACTATCTCTACACCTTAACATAGCTCATCCCCAATCCATAAAATGAATCACATAGATGAAATCGAACATACCACCATGATCAAGGTATCCTGGACTACCCTGGACTCAAAGGTTCTTGCTAAATTCTTCAATGGGATCCCTCTTTATGAATTTCCTAAATCAGTATCAACCTTAAAAAACTCACAAAGAAAAGGTTCGCTGACCTATTTCTAGATTCATTGTCCTATTGTGATGCATCATCACCCCTACTCCTAATTGGTTCTCCCATGTCATTTATGACCCCCAAACATATCCCGCACCACATCGGTGCTCGCCCCCATGAGGTTCTGCATCCCATGGCTTCTCAAAACGAACTTGGTGCCTATCAACTCAAGTAACCCGCATCCTCGATTCCCCGATTCCCACAACACCTCAAGTTACCCGCATCCTCGATGCCCTGATGCTAGGAATCTCGTACATATATATAAATATATCACGCAACCGATATGGTGCCAATCGTAGTGGCCTACATCTGGTCAGTCTACATAAATCCTGTGCACCTCAAGCACTCAAAGCGAACATGACCCAACAAGCCATTCCGAAATAAGTAACAACAAAATATATCAAAGCCACACCCTCGGTGTACCTCTAAATGTCACCATCTCACTGGCCTTCTCCTCCCCTTTCATCTCCATGCCATGCATCTGACCTGAATTATGACTGCTTGATGCATGACCTCCCTACGATGTTGATCTAGTCACTAGCCACTAAACCCTCAACTGGGTCCCACTGTCTCTATCCTATCCTCCACGTCTAGCTGAACCTCAATTACCATCACCTGGTACCGAACCAGATCCAACACCAGATGCCACTGTTTATCCTGGTCCCTGCTTGTCGGCTGTCTGAGAAGGCTGCCTGTAGAACCTCTCCAGATGCCTGACTTCTCCACATGCCCAACACTCCTTTGAAGGCCTATCAGAATGAGTAAAAACATGCCATGGCTGTCCACACTGAAAGAAAACCAATAAATAACTGCTATGAG
The DNA here is from genome assembly GCA_963277665.1 of Viscum album. Lineage (NCBI taxonomy): Eukaryota > Viridiplantae > Streptophyta > Magnoliopsida > Santalales > Viscaceae > Viscum > Viscum album. The sequence continues at coordinate 1,947,580,590 of OY728148.1, forward strand.
GTGGTCTAGATGAGTCCTTGGCCTGACTGCCCAACTGGATATCATCCCGTCCTCGCATCCTTTTATCTAAACCATCACCTGAAGTGATCATCCAGCCTAAGTGAGACATCTATTTCTCATTTCCCTATACTATGAGCACCTAATTCACCACCTATGATAACAAACATATGTTAAAGATATTTTCCTAGATCCGAATGGCGTGTCTTGATCCATCCTCGAAGCACCTCACTCTTACTGGGTCATCGCTTACCATACTAGGTGAAAAGCGAGATAGCTTAGTGAAACTAACTACATATTCCTTGGCGTACAAGTCCCCCTAATATAGGATCTAGAACCCCTGATCTCTCTCATCCCTCAATTTCTCTAGGTCAAATTGCTCAAATAACTGGTCCTCGAAGTCCTTCAATGCCAGTCCATCATGCTTGTGATCCAGAACCTGCACATCCCACCAATGCTTTGCTAGTCCTCTCAGCATGTATGTCAGCTTCATGACCCTCATCCTAGGAGGTGTCTCGAGCTTCTTGAATACCATCTTCATGATATCGATCCAGTTCTCAGTCGTCTGTGGACCTCCCTCACCTTGAAAAATTTATGAGTACTGTGACTAAAACTCCTACGTGAAATATGGAATAGATGGATTTGTACCCTACACACCTCTATCAATCCCCTAGAAGACACATAACAGACTAGACCATAGTTTCTTGTCGAGCCATGACCTAAATGCTGCAAAACCCGGATGCTGACTTGCCTGTACAGGATCCTAAACCTGATCCTATCCCTAAGCCTGTACCTGTGGCTCATTCTCTACCTATCCCTCATGTGTCGAAACCTGATCGTGCACCTACGAAACTGTACCATCACCCGCCTGATGCTCTATCCGAACCATCTAGAAGGAACCCACTAAATACCATAATGGTTAGACAACCCACATATATAAATGTGTGTGTGTTAGTATATATATCACCCATATAAAGAATGTAGTAAAGGGGAACCATATAACAACTACCCTTACTCTCCCCCTTTGTAACCCATCCCCATACAATCCCAGACTCATGACCTCCTTATCTTCCCTCAATAGAGCCAATTATCAAAGTACCTCAGGCCATGCCCATCCTAACAACCAACATTACCTCAAACCGACGACTGAGTCTCCCAATCCTGACAATCAAACTGCCTCAAACTGATGTCCAGGATGACCAATCATGGTGATCAATACCACCTCAACTTGAGTACCAGCCTTCTCAAACAAGAGTTAAGACCAAAATCTCCAGCCATAAGAAATTCACAATATATAATAATCATGGAATAATACATTGAAATAAACTAACTATTTTATTAGGAATTTTACTTTTTCACATTTCAAGGCATACAAATCAAGGAAATTGATATTATTCACATGGAATTATCACTTCACAGACTATACATGCCATTTTAAAATTGGAATAATCTAAAAATATGCCTATCAAAAGCCAAACAATCACAATTTCCTCTACCAGACCAATGTCCAATTGTCCCTTACCACACTCGGACAAGGGTTACACATCACAATCAATAACGGCAGACACAAAGAGAGCCACCGAGGTGGAAATCATATAAACTATAATCTGAGAAAAATTAAACAACAATTCCCACCCATGGAAACTTGGTCCATCCCTCATACCTGGGGCTATTGGCACCCAAGAACAAGCTAGAAACTAAGTTCCAGTAACAAACTATCTATATTCTACCATATCCCAAATAGTAAAACCAGTAAAAATAAAAAGAGAAGTATCAATCTCATTAGTATCTAGTAAAACACTACTACTAAATCCCTATAAAAAACTCATTTGATACTACTTTGTGTAAGAACTCGGACCTTATTATCATGTATGTTTTTCTGTTTTCTGTATTTTTTGAGGAAAAGAGGATAATCTATAAATTTTCAAAATACGTACCATGTACTTTATAAGTACACGCTGTGTACTTTGATGCCACGCGAGGCCGTGTGCTGGCCATATCTAGGCCACACACACGGTGTGTAGGGGCAACGTGGAGGCCACTTAAAGTGGTGTACAAAAAAGCCGAGTATACACCATGTACGCCAAAAGTACACACCGTGTATTTTTTCTTTTTTTCATTAAACGCACTAGGGTCAGGTCTGATCACCTTAAACGTATTCTTTAAGGTCTTGTTCGACTAAAAGAAGTCGTACAGTGCCGAAACTTCTCCAACCCCTGAACCACCGTCCGTTCTCTAAATTGACCACCGTCGATTGCGTTGGAACTGCAACGGTGAGTTCTTACTTTTTGTTGAGTTTCATTCTGTGATTTTCCCTCTTCCTCAAGATATCTTGGGTTGATAGTTTTGTAAGTGTTCTCAGATCTTCAATTTTATAAGGAGATTAAATCCTCATGGTTCAAGTATATCAATCTCCTAGCATCAAGGTAGGTGGTTTAGGCCTTTCCATTCTAAGTCTTTGAGTATTATGTGCAATTTCCACAAACACCCTTGAACGGGGTATTGCATGTTTACTGTTTTTCCCCGGTTGTGTTTGTGCCTTTCTTGTATGTTTTTTCAGAGGTAAATTTTGGTTATATATGAGGATAATTGCTGTGCTTGGATGTTTTTCCCATGCTTGTTATGGTGATGAAATTTGGTCTTGTTCTGCCTTTGGCTATTGTACCTACTTTCCATGCCTTGTGACTGTAGGATGAAGCCCTATTTTCTGACATGCTTTTTATGCTATAGACTGGTTTTCCAAGTAGCTCTGTAGGTTTACTTTGGCCATATAGCATTATTATGCACTGACTTGCATGGGTCCGTGAGAACCTAGTGCTATAGACTATAAGGGGATAGAACGAGTGAGCTTCCTCATAGAGTCTTGAACATTTTAGATTATAGGGGATAGACCGAGTGAGCTTCCCAAAGAGTCTTGGATATTATAGACCACAAGAGGATAGTCTAAGTGAGCTTCCTTAGAGAGTCTTGAGCTTTATAGACTGTACATGGGTAGACCGAGTGAGCTTCCTCATAGATTATTTGTTTTTTTTTGAATTCATTAAACCATTGCTATAGAAGGAATTGACCGAGTGATCTTCCTTAGAGAGTCTATGATAGACTTGAGGCTATAGGAGGGATTGAACGAGTGAGCTTCCTCCGAGAGTCACTAGACCTTGGGGATATAAGGGGATTAGACTGTGTCATCTTTCTCAGAGAGTCCCGGACTACCTTAGACTATAAGGGGAATTAACTAAGTGTGCTTCCTCAGAGAGTCTTTTAATTTTGTATGACCGATCCAGAGGGGTTAGGCTGAGTGTACTGCCCAAAGGGTTTTTGGTACTTTTTGGATAAGACTGGAGGGGATGGCTATGAGTACTTCCCAGATGGTTTCTTATTGTGGTTAGCTGTTTGCTTCACTACTGCTTTTTGATTTTGTGGATTATTTACTACTGTGTATTGCAGGTTATTGTTTACTATTTAATGTTACTATACTTTACCTACCATATACTCACTGCCTATTTGGCACAAATCTTTGGGTGTTTTCCTACTGGGATTTATTCTCACACTCTATTTGGGTCATGCTTTTGGGGCCAAACATATTATATTGTCGCAGGTATAGACAAGGGCAAGTGGCCTTCTACTTTAGGTACTTGACTTGCATTTGAGTAGGATAGCATGAGACCAAGTTGAGGCTTGCGATGCTGAGGAGTTTCTTATCTATTTTTTTCTTTTGTAATTTGGTTTAGTTCTATATTAAACATTGTGACTTGTTTGGATGATTTCCTAGACATATGTATCACGCATTATTTCATATATATATATATGTGCTCCATTTGTTTATTATTTTAGTCTTCCACTATTCACTTGTGTATGGTTTGTTTACTACTTCCATTATTGTTTATTATTTCTCTTTTCCGCTGTGTACTCTACCAATGAGGGCATAGGTTCCCCATTATCACACCCAAAACCCTTGCTGCTTATCGGTAGCCTCTGGCATTCGGGGAAATGCACTTGAGGCCATGTGACCAACTGGGTACGGGGCACCTCTGGGTGGCTTCCGGAACGGGGACGTTACAAAGTGGTATAAGTAGAATTATTTTATCTTGACTTAATTTTTGGAGCCTATATCTAGGGATAAGACGAAATAGGTACTTGGTAATAATCTGTGCTCAGGAGTAGCTAACCCTGTATAGGGAAAACCCAATCTACCTCGCTTATTGCAGTTTCTGGTTTTTCTATGTTACAGTTGATTTGATTTCACCTAGAGCGATTCACATGTTTTGTGCTGTTACCGTTGTTGTTATTGAGGTTCTATTTCTGTCGCAGCCCAATGAGATGAGGGTATGTAATTTCATGCATCATATAGGAACTTGTTAGAAATCACATGCCATGCATTCCTGCCATGTTATCTGGGATGCATTAGCGATTGCATTTTGTTGTGACAGATGCTGTGTAGATTATGCATGCTGTTGTGATAGATGTTTTTGGTAGAATCTCTGATGTTTGATGGACAATTTTTTTATATAGAGAGTTACTGGAATGAAATCCAAATTTTTATTCTTGAGGTGTTATGGGCCCTCATGAATCGGAACTTGGTGGATCATTGACTTGTTTTCCTTGTAAATAATTTGTATGATATGACAAGCTTTGATTCTTGGGGAGTATGGGCCCTCACGTATCGGAATTTGGCACCTTAACCTTTTTTTCGTGTTTTTTTGGTCTTCGGAGCAGTTTCTAAGCTACTGCCTAGAAAAAACCAGAATACACAGTGTGTACTTTATTAATACAAGCCGTGTAGTTTCCAAACCGTGTTGATGACTGTTTGCACAGAAACACGGGGTTGTGAAAAATCTCCAGGAACATGTTGTGTACGGTAAGTACAATCCATGTATTAGTGAGCTGAGTACCCGACCATGTCACTAACAACATGTGTCGGGGAAGATCTTGTAGTACACACCGTGTTTGGTACGAACACGCCATGTAGTCTTGTTCTAGGAACCCGACCGTGTCACAAACAACACGAGTCAGTGTTGTCTTCTTCTTTACACGTTGTGTCCTTTTTTCACACGCCGTGTAGTGTAACCTAATTACCCAGAAGTGTCACTAACAACACAGGTTGGGGAAATCCTTCAAGTACACGCCCTGTTCCCATGGAACACGCCGTGTAGAGTGAGCCGTGTAGCTGACCATGTAACTAACAACATGGGATGTTGAAACCTTATCTAGTACACACTGTGTGGTGGTCATACACACCATGTGGTCTAGGATTAAGAAGACTGTTTGGGTTATCAGTGTAAGGAGACTCAGGTAGGGGAATATAATTCAAGTACACGCCGAGTGTCGGGACAACACACAGTGTAGTTTGGGCGTAACATGACCAGTTGTGGAAGAAGTACACACCCACGTGAATGGATTAAGAGAACATGCCATGTAGTTTTTATACATGCCGTGTATTCATGTTTTGTAAAACTTGAATGTTTCATTCTCCTGTTCCCCTATTGTACTATTGTGTTCTCAGTCCTTGATAATCCTGATCTAAGGTGTGCTTTTGACCTTTAAGAGTTATGCCACCAAGACATCCTCCGGTTATACGTCAGCTGCCAGACGGTGATCAGACATCAGATATGGTCGATCAGGGACCTCCTACAGATCCTCTTGCAGTGCCAGCCTTGGCACTAGCATTTATACTAGTTAGGGGCGCTGATGCGTAGTTCATGGAGGGTTTCCTTAGGATGATTCAGACCTTACAGGGAGCACCATCTTCTACCCCGTTGATGGCTAAGTTGACGCGGGGTTTACAACAACAACATCCTTCTACGTTCTCAAGGGATGGGGGACCTAAGGCTATAGAGTCATAGCTCGAAGCCACACTAACGATATTCGAGCATCTGGAGATACCTCTAGAGAAGAGGGTGAAGCTGGGGACCTATATGCTCTAAGACTCCACCAAGAGGTGGTGGGAGGTGATCTCACAATCAGGACACCAGCATGGTATGACTTGGGATGCGTTTCAGTGCATCTTCTATGATTAATTATACCCAGAGACCTTGAGGGACAATCGAGCTCAGAAGTTTATGAGTCCAGAGAAGGGTACTCTTTCTGTTATGGAGTACTCGTCTCGCTTTATTGAGCTGTAGTGATTCACACCTATTACAAGAGGCAATGAGTTGTTCCCTGCGTGGAATTCTGAGGATGTTCTGAGGCACAACATATGATCACAGGTGAAAATCTTTAGGTTGACTTCGATATCAACTATCGTCAACCAGGCGCTGATCACATAGCGCAATATGAGGGATTCTGGGGCAGTGAGCCAGGGAAGTTCAACCTCTAGAGCTAGTTTTCCTCCTTCCGATAGTAGGGAGCGCCACAAGGATCTATCTTGAGGAGATCAGAGTTAGTGGAGTGCATCTTCTAGTAGCCAGGTAGTATGCTACCAGTGCGGGAGGAGTGGGCATACTAGGCCTCAGTGCCAGAGAGACCCGATGGAGTGTTGATCTTGCGGCAAGATGGTTCGTCTATAACGTTTTTTTAGATCTTCTCACCTACGGCTAGTGGTAGGGGCTCTTATATGACCTCACATTTAGGAGATGCATCACCAGTTTCTCACCAGTCTGGGAACTGGAGTTCTTCTGGCCGTTCGGGCTGAGGAGGAGGTCGCAGACATGGTGGTCAATCACCAGGTTACCAGTGACAGCAGAGTGGATCAGCTCAGGGTAGTCATCCGGGGTCGCAAGGCCATGGTACATGCCAACATTTCGCTATGGAGTAGACCCATCAGGATCAGGATTCATGACCTTCTACAGTTTGAGGTACAACCTTATTAGCCTCTGTTTTATCTTTATCTCTTTTCGATATTGGTGCTACGCATAGCTTTATCTCTATTCATGTTGTGGAGAGCCTTGGGATATGTATCTTTTCCTCTTCCGGTACTTTGACTCGAGACACACCTTTGGGGACCAGAGCAGTTGGCGTACGTTAGTGAAGAGAGTGTCCTCTTGAGGTTGCAGGGTGTCACTTCTTATGGGACCTCTATGTCCTAGAGATAACGAGCTATGATGTCATTCTCAGGATGGACTGGTTAGTTCCCTTTTATGCAGTCGTCGACTTCTATCATCATAGAGTGAGTTTTGTATCACCATAGGGTGAATATTTTCTTCATAGAGGTGAGTGGGATGTCCAGGCAAGTCTAGCAGGACCCAAGCATCATGGTCTAGGAGGAGTTACAACCCAGATTGCTAGTCTATATCTAGATGACCAGAGGACTTCACAGTTAGACTTTCCTCCAGTGATGGACCATTTCAGAGACGTATTTCTAGAGGAATTTTCCGGTTTTCCTCTGTATCATGAGTTAGACTTCTCAATTGAGCTCATTCCAGGAGTGGCACCGGTCTCCATTCCTCCTTATAGGATGGATACACCTAAGTTGAAGGAGCTCAAGAAGTATTTGGAGGAGTTGCAGGAAAAGATTTTCATTCGACCCAGTACTTCTCCTTGATGTTCTCCTATCATTTTTGAAAAAAAGGAAGATGGTACCCTTCATCTTTGTGTGGATTATCGGAAGTTTAACAAGTTGACGGTCAAGAACCGATATCCCTTGCTGAGGATCAATGACCTCTTTTACCAGCTTCAAGTAGCCCGAGTGTTCTCAAATATTTACTTTATATCTAGCTATCATCAGTTGCACGTTAGACCATCTGATATACCCCTTACAGCTTTCAGGAGCAGGTATGGTCTATACGAGTACACGGTTTTGTCGTTCGGTCTGATGAACGCGCCAGCAGTTTTAATGGCACTAATGAACCGAGTTTTCCTTCCATACATGGATTACTTCATGGTGGTTTTTGTGGAAGAAATCTTCGTGTACTCTCACACTCAACACGACCATGCTACCCATCTTGAGATTGTTTTGAGTACACTGAAAGAGCATCATCTTTATGCTAAACTCTTGAATGGCCACATTTGGATGGAGCAGATTCACTTCTTGGGTCACGTCATCTCGGAGGCAGGAGTATCAGTGGACCAAGAGAAATTGAGAGCTGTCGTTTTCTGGGAGTAGCCGAAGAACGTCTTTGAGGTGCAGAGTTTTATAAGGCTGGATGGATACTACATGTGCTTTATTAAATACTTTTCACGCCTAGCAGCACCATTGAAAGGTCTGACGATGAAAGGGGCGAAGTTCTGATGGTAAAATTCTTATGAGTCAGCCTTTCAAGAGCTGAATGGGAGGTTGACTTCAACACCGATACTAGTCTTTCCAGAGCTGGGAAAGATCTATACCATTTACTGTGATTCTTCTGGTGTTGTACTGGGAGCTGTGCTTATGTAGGGAGACAGAGTTGTTGCGTACATGTCTTGGTAGTTGAGGCCACATGAGAGGAACTACCTGATGCACGATCTGGAGTTATCATCTATTGTTCATGCCTTACGCTGTTGGAGACACTATCTTCTGGGAGATCACTTTGTGGTTTTCGCCAACCACAAGATTCTCAAATACATCTTCACTCAGTGGGACCTGAATTTGAGACAGCGTAGGTGAGTCGAGTATCTTCAGACCTTCGACCATGAGCTTGCCTATACCTGGGAAGGAAAATGTAGTTGCTGATGCACTGAGTAAGAGAACTTAGATAAAGGTAGTGCAGGAGGCCATAAGTGAGTGGAAACTTATGTCCATGTTCTCTGAGATTCATTTGGAGGTTCAAGACAGATAGGGACAAACTTTCCTATCTACTTTAGCTGTTACCTCTACACTCCTTGACCAGGTACGAATGAGGCAGCTATCAGACTCATAAGGCCTAGTCCTGCGGGAGAGTGTGTCAGGAGAGGACCCTCCTCTTGGATGGAAAATGGGTGAGGATGAGATCTTTCATTTCAAAGGACGCGTATGGGTGCCAACATACTTACGTGAGGAGCTGATGTGGGATTTTCATTCCTTAGTTTGGGCAGTTCATCCTGGTGTCACCAAGATGTATCAGGATCTTCATCACCAGTATTGGTGGACAGGTATTAAGAGAAATGTTACTGGTTTCGTTACGAGATGTTCTACTTATCAGTAGGTGAAAGTGGAGCATCAGCGACCGGTAGGTATTTTACAGTAGTTAACCATTCCTAAGTAAAAATGGAATTATATCGCGATGGACTTCATGACTGGGTTGCTGAGGTCACCTCGAGGGAATGATGCTGTTTGGGTAGTCATCGACAGACTTACAAATGTTGCTCACTTATTACCGATCAAGGTTACCTTCAATGTTGATGATCTGGGATGGTTATACATCTAAATGGAGTTAAACACTCCATTTATTCAGACAGGGATGCACGTTTTACTTTTTAGTTCTGGTAGGGGCTTCAGAAGGCTTTGGGTACACAGGTACTTTTAAGTACAACATGCCTTCCCCAGAAAGATGGCCAGTCTGAGTGCACGATTCAGGTGCTTGAGGATATGCTCAGAGCTTGAATTCTGGACTTTGGAGGTTCTTGGGAGAATCATATACCTCTTATAGAGTTCACCTACAACAAAAATTTTCAGGCGACTATATAGATGGAACCTTACGAGGCCTTGTTCGGTAGGCCATGTCGATCACCTTTATGCTAGCTCGAGGCAGGAGAGGTAGCTTTGCTGGGACCTCATCTTGTTATAGAGACCTTAGAGCAGATAGATTTGATTCGGGAGAGGATGGATACAACACAGTCTCGATAGAGGTCTTATGCTGATCAGTAGAGATGACCTCTTATGTTCGAGGTTGGGGATCAGGTGTTCCTGTGTGTCGCACCAAGGTTAGGACACAAGAGGATTCAAAGACAGGTTAAGCTTTCACCACGGTACATCATACCATTTGAGGTGTTGGAGAGAGTTGGACCGGTTTCCTATCTATTGTAGTTACCTCAGAGGTACCAGGCTATGCATGACGTCTTCCACATTTCTCAGCTTCGACGTTACTTTTTAGACCCATATCATGTCTTTCTACCTGTGGAGGTTGTGCTCAAGGATGATGCATCATTTGAGGAGCATCCTATCTGGATTGTTGATCATAGTAAGAAGGTTTTCCGTGGCTGGTATGTTCCTCTAGTACGAGTGCTATGGCAGAACGGGTGAGTACATGATGAGACTTGGGAGAGGGAGGCTGATGTACGATCACAGTGGCCAGAGCTATTTTGGATTTCTTCATCCACGCCGCACTAGGGAAATTTGGGGACGAATTTCTTTAAGGGGGGAATTTTGTAAGAACCTGAACCTTCTTATCAAGTATGTTTTCCCTTTTTTGGAGTTTTTCAGTGAAATAGGAGAATTTAGAATTTTTCAAAAATACGTGTAGTGTACTTTATAAGTACACGCCATGTACTTTGATGTTGCATGAGGTCGTGTACTGGCCGTGTCCGGGACACACACACGGTGTGTAGGGGCAATATGGAGGACACTTAATGTGGAGTACAGAAAAGCCTAGTACCCGCCATGTACTCCAAAATTACACACCGTGTATTTTTCTTTTTTTTTCATTAAACACACCGAGGTCGCGTCTGATCAACTTAAAGTTCTTCTTCTAGGTCTCGTTTGACTAAGAGAAGCCATATGGTGCCAAGACATCTCTGAGCCCCTGAACCTTCGTCTGTTCTCCGAATCGACCACTGTCGATTGCATTGGAACCAAAATGGTGAGTTCTTCCTTCTTCTTGAGTTTCATTCCATGATTTTCCCTCTTCCACAACATATCGTGGGTTGATAAGTTTGGACGTTTTCTCAGATCTTTAACATTGTAAGGAGATTCAAGCCTCGTGGTTCAAGTATATCGATCTCCTAGCATCAAGGTAGGTGGTTTGTGCCTTTCTGTTCGAAGTCCTTGAGTATTATGTGCAATTTCCACCAATACCCTTGAATGAGGTATTGTGTGTTTATTTTTTTGCCCCTCTTGTGTTCCTGCCTTGCTTGTATGCTTGTTTAGAGATATATTTTGGCTATATATGAGGATAATTGCTATGCTTGGATGTTTTTCCCATGCCTGTTCTATTTATGACCTTTGTTCTTGTGTTGCCTTTGGCTGTTGTACCTACTTTCCATGCCTTGTGACCATAGGATGGATCCCTATTTCCTAACATGATTGTTATGCAATAAACATGTTATCCAAGTAGCTTTGTAGGTTTACTTTAACCATAAAACATTATTATGCACTGACATTCACGGGGCCATGAGGACCTGGTGGTATAGAATATAAGGGGATAGACCGAGTGAGCTTACTCAGAGAGTCCTAGATATTATAGACTACAGAGGATAGACTGAGTGAGATTACCAGAGGGTCTTGGATATTATAGAACATATGAGGATATATCGAGTGAGATTACTTAGAGAGTCTTGATCTTTATAGACTATACGGGGGTAGACCAAGTGAGCTTCCTCAGAGAGTCTTTTTTTGTTGGAATTCCATAAAACATTCCAGGCTATAGAAGGAATTGACCGAGTGAGCTTCCTTAGAGAATCTGTGATAGACCTGAGGCTATAGGAGGAATTTACCAAGTGAGCTTCCTCATAGATTCTCTAGACCTTAGGGCAATAAGGGTATTAGATCGCATGATCTTCCTTAGAGAGTCCCTGACTACCTTAGACTATAAGGGGAATTGACTGAGCATGCTTCCTCAGAGATTCTTGTAATTTAGTATGACCAATCCAGAGGGCATAGGCTGAGTGTACTTCCTAGAGGGTTGTTGGTACTTTTTGGATAGGACCAGAGGGGATGGCTGTGAGTACTTCCCAGAGGGTTTCCTGTTGTGGTTAGCTGTTTTCTTCGCTGCTGCTTGTTGATTTTGTGGATTGTTTACTACTGTGTATTGTTGGTTATTTCTTACTTTTTACTATTACTATAACTTACCTACCATATAATCACTAACTATTAGGCAAAAATCTTCGGGTGGTTTCCTACTTGGATTTAGTATCACACCCTGTTTGGGTCATGCTTTTGGGTGAAAACAGATTATATTATTGCAAGTATAGACAAGGGAAAGTGCCCTTCTACTTTAGGTACTTGACTTGCATTGGAGGAGGAGAACATAGGACCAATCCAAGGCTTGAAATGCTGAGGAGTTTCTTATCTTTTATTTTCTTTTGTACTTTGGTTTAGTACTATTTTCAACATTGTGACTTGTTTGGATGCTTTCCTAGACATATGTACCACACATTATTTCATATATATATATGTGCTCTAGTTCTTTATTGTTTTAGTCTTCCATTGTTCACTTGTGCATGGTTTGTTTACTGCTTCTTCTATTGTTTATTATTTCTCTTTTCCATTGTGTACTCTGTGAATGAGGGAATAGTTTACCTATTATCACACCAAAGGCCCTCGCTGGTAGTCGGCAGCCTCTGGCGTTCGGGGAAATGCACTTGAGGTCGTGTGACCAACTGGGTACGGGGCACCTCTTGGTGGCCTCTGAAACAGGGGAGTTATAATTTGTAACATACCAAACGCAATAAGCCACCTAAACATTTCTAAACAGGTCGGGTGTTACTACCTTAGGTGCCCCTCCCTGAATGAAAAAGGCTGCCAACTAGTAGTGAGGGTCTTATAGGTATAGTGGGAAGGCAATAACCTCTCAAATGATAGTAATGGTATTGGTGCAAGAATACCATAAAATTTTAAGACTCTTTGGACTCAGACAAGACCCTCATAGCGGAAGCACAATCATTAGGAATAAATAGTGGAAGTAATAAATATAAACAATGATATTGGAATGTAAACACAACAAAATGATGAACCACTTGTAACAACTACTAGAACAGATGAATCATGCATCCATAATAAGTAAATATATAAAAGGGAACCAATGGATAACCATCAATAGATATAATTAACAAGGTAATCATGCTTGTACATGAGAGAAATAAAAACAAAGTAAATTCTAGCAAGGAAATACCTCAAGATCCCTACCATATCCATGCGATCGCCAAAATAGTCCAACTCCTGAAGCTGGTCTCTTTCCTTCACGTAAATCCATAAAGTATACACGCGTCTTAAAGGGCCCGTGTAGGATGTGAGATGAATATCAGTAGGATAGAACCCAATGGTGCGTACCTAATGTAAGTGTGTAAGTAGGTATTCATTTATATGGAAAATACTAAACAGTACGATGCACAAATAAATACAAACTCCACTAGTGCTTAGCAGCCACCATGGAGTTTCACCTGCTTTAGCCAATGCTAGAATCTCTTTCATGTAACCCAGCACCATGTGACCCTAACACCGCGTTTCCTAAGTACTGAAATCCTAAAGGCACACCCAAGAAGTAGTAACTTGGAGGAACATCAATGCCTATCCTCAATTATGTAACCGGAGGGATAGAGATTTCTGACATCAAAAAAGTAACTAGAGGGACATTGATGACTTCCCTCAGATCAGTAACTGGAGGGACAACGATGTCTACCCTCAAACCACGACGATCCTATGCCCCCAACATGATAGCCTCAACACTATCCTTTGAAGGTTTATCACCTTCCACGTGGATTCATACGAAAAGAAACACCAAACCAATAGTACCTAAAACACAACCTATGGGAGCCTCTACCCACACGAGTGGTCAAAACCACCTCATCATGGAGTCCCTCTATGTGCACACTACTCAAAGTTCTGGGTGAGCGATAATCACCAAAATAAGTTCCCAAGAAACAAAATCTATGAAAACTCATGCCCCTAAGACCATGTTGCTCAAGTCTTATGGCCTCTCCATCCAAGTAACCTAGGACATGCCCAACCTCACAGTCCCACTACCTCAAGCTGACATCCATGATTCCCAATCCCGTGGTTAGAAGCACCCAATGTAACCAGGGCCAAGCCTAACCTATGATCATCATCACTTAATAATACCCAGGCCATGCCCAGCACAACCTGAAGGTTCCAACATTTTCAATATCACACATCATATATATATAATCAAAAGAAACACTTTAAACATGGAAAAAACTAAACCATTGAATTTCACTAGCTATAAGGTGTACAATAAAAGTACCAAGGTCTGGGAAGCCTCTAACAATTCATACCATCACTTAACAAATTGAACTCATTAGTTTAATAAAAAAAATTCATTTTAATTCATTTTTGGCATACCCGGCCAAAATTTCCCAATTAAGAATCTACCCCTCACCCGGCCCTACTCAAGAGAAACAGGTAAAAGGGAATACCCAAAGACATCCCATTTGTCTAATAAGAAATTTAATATGAAATAGAAGATAAAATAATTTCTTGCTCAAAATAACCAAATACACACCAAAGGCTGGATCACCCAAAAGTCTACAGAAACAAAAAAGAAGGTATGAATCACCTACCTAAGAATCCTATACATAGGCATATCTGATATCGAGCTCCAATTCAAAGTCAATCCTCGTAGATCTATGTTTCCACCAAATACCAACAACTCTGCTAGGATAGAATTTGCATTGTGAGAGGCCATGAAACTAGAACAAAAAAGGGTGCATGGGTTTATCCATTCTGATGTGATCATGTAGCCACCGACGGATTGAAGAATGGATGTCGGATGATGATTATAAGGTAGGAAATGCTATTTGGAGTTTTGGAACAGACCTGTTCTGAATTTGGGGAAGAAGAATGGATTTTATGAAATAAGACGTGATGATATTTCATTTAATTTAACAAAAATAAAATACACAACATGTATAAAGGACTACATGCCATGTAGTATCCTTTTCTGTACTCCAACTTAAGTGGTGTTAGCCACATGACTTGGATGTGCTACTCATGTTAACACACAACTAAGACTCAACTGGTACGTAGAAGAAAAGATACACAACATGTAAGTAACACAACACACCGTATAGTAGGAAATTCTTACATGGTTATCACACGACATGTACTCAGCAAGAATGTGGTCGATACATGCCTAACCCATAAAAAACGTGTACTTTGGAGTACACAGTGTGTAATTTTTCAATTTATAGAACTTTTTGGATTTTACCAGTTATCACAGAAACAAGTCAATAAAATTCAAACTGATTCAAGATTTTGACTCGTTTCAAAAACTTGTGTTCCTACATACACCCATTAGCATGCCGAAATTTCATCGGGGATTTCTCTCTTCTCATTTACATTCATGAAATTGTCTTATATTATACATTTAAATTCCATTACATATGTTGGGACATGTATCTATATGACCCACTTACTTTCCATTTCAAGTACATATGATGAGATACCCCTTTCTCTCTCATCATCCATTTTTTATGAATTCTTTTGTCACGCCATTATACTGCCAAAATTTCACAGTGATTTTCCAATCCAACGCCTTTGTGTAGTGAATACCATGCCCATTTCTCTATCAAGATTATTCACCTCTATGGACATTTAATTATTGATTATAGAGTTTTATGTATGTATTCCACATTCCTTTATCATGGAATAAATGATGATATTGAATGATTCCATGTTGTATGATTCATGTGGCACACTTATGCATGAAATTAAATGTTTATAAAGGGTGTCCCCTGATAACGCTTCAATGAATTGGGTAAAGAATAGTATCATGATATGCGACGTGCAATGATGGTTTACTCATGATAATTCTAGTGCAATGAGAGTTTACTCATTCTAATTCTAGTGCAATGAGGGTTTAATCATGCTCCATGTGCAACGATCCTTGGCTCATGCTAATATCATGTTAAATGTTATTGCCACATCTCTATGTTATGATAATAATTCTATATCATGACTTTATGTTTATGTTTCTATAATGATCTATTTATATACCTATTTACAAACATTTATTATATTATTCCAATTATGCATTATTTACTACCTTACTAGGATTTATAGCTCACCCTTTTCTTATACATGTTCTCAGGTTATCCCATGCAATGCAAAGTATGAAAGAATTTTGTGTTCATGTAAAAGGAGTTTTCAATAAAGATATTTTATTTTATGTTATAAGATGGTATGTAATGTTCCAATTTTCCCAAGACACTAGACCTCTCGATCCTCGGAGTTGTCTTATGTGAAATATTATGTAATAAATCTTGTTTAAATTTGTACTAAAGAGAAGGTGTGTTATATTCAAAGTTTAGTTAGTGTTTTCATTGTCAAACTTGCTAATTTAAACAAGGAAAATACCACTACCAGATCACTACCATACTAGTCCTAGTCCTCCCACCTAGATACCCAGGTTTCTCTCTTTGTGCTCGAATAAGTTATACATATTATAAAATACCAATTGCATATAAAAGAACAATTTCCACATAAAAAAACCATTTCTTAATGACACACATCCCAAACAGTACGCAAATATGTTCTGTACCCTCAACGTAATTTATTAAACCCTTTAAATATTTTATAAAACAATTTCAAGTGGTAAGGCAAGGGTTTTCACAAAAAAAAACCTTCAAAAATACTCTTTTAATGCAAAATCCCAAAAATACCACACCCAACCAGATTTGGAATCCCTAAAAACATTTAATAAACCAATTCCATGAGTCATAAAATAACCCCAAAATACTTAACATGGAATAAACATGGAAAAACTCATTTTTATATAAATATTATTCTTTAAAATCAACCACTTAATCAATCCTACCAAAAATATTTTTCACAGAAAACATAATGGAATAGGAACAAGAAAAATAGGTCAATCAAGAAAGTTAAATTCATAAAATAATGTCTATACATGGAATCACATACCTTAGTTATCAAAAACCCCAAATCATTGTGTGGAAATTAAACCACACCACCGCCGCACCGAGAGGGGATGAAAATGAACCCTAATACACAAGATTCAACAAAGAAACAAAAAATTATACCATAGGTATGAAACCCTAGTTTCTGGACAATTGGAACTTCAAGGAGGAGGGAGAAACCCTATGGAAAAATAAGAAAAAAAGGTGGAATCACTTACTTGAGAAATCATGATGTTTCCACCACCAAAATCTCCTTCAAAAAAAGAGTTCCAAGGGAGGTTGAGGGATCTTGGGAGCCTTAAATGTATTATAGGGTCTAATGGGGGAAGAAAGGGAAGATATAGGTTTAATACCGAAAGGAAAAATTTGGAATTACAAAATATTTTTAATGGCCTGGACACCTGTTCAGGGTTTAATAAACCCTGTAGCCTGTTCTAGCCATACAAAACCCTCCCTTTCATCAATATTTCAAGGGGATAATAGGGGAAAATTAGGGAGGAAATATATGAAAACAATATAAGATAAAAATACTTGAAATTAAGGACATGGATGTGATAATTTTCCCCACCATGAAAACTATCTGCCCCAGAAATTCAACCAGAAAATATATCATAAAACAAGAATGGGTACTCTTTCTCAACCCATGAATTATGCTCCCTTGTCTCATGTAAATAATTCCAGTGCTGGAAAAGGACTCGGACCAATGGAATAGAATTCCCTCAAAGCACCTTCTCTTGGGAATCTACTATTCACATTGGTCATTCAAACACTGATAAATTAGTTTCTATCTCAAACTCTTCACAATTAAACACAAGGGATGAATCTAGGTTTTATTTCTTCCATTGAGAGCCATGGAATATTCCATGAATAGATGTCAACTAAGAAGGAAAACATAACCTGTATGATACCTTTAAAATGCGCTTAATGACCTCAAAAGTTCTAGCATACCTTGGAATTATCTTTCCCAACTTCCCCAAATGGCGATGACCCAAATGAGGGGTCACATTCAAGAATACCTAATAACTCATAGAGAACTCAAGGTCTCAAAACCTCTAGTAAGCATAAAAATTGTGGCGACTCTAAGCTATCAATAACCACTGCCTGATCAACTTGACATTCTTAGATGTATCCTTCACATGGCTCAGCCACAATAGTGCGGTCTTAGTTACCTCATCCTAACATAGGGAGGACTGAAAAAGTTGACTATATATCACTTCAAAAGGATCCATTATAATTGAAGATTGTTAACAATTATTATAAAAAAAGTCAACCAATACCAAATGGCTATCCCATTAACCTCTTATGTCAAAGACACAAGAATGGAGAATGTATTCTATAATATGGTTTTTCTTGCTTCATCTATCCATTCATTTGAGGATGGTATACCATTATCATCTTAATCTGTAACCCTAAGGCCTTTTGGAGTCCTTACCAAAACCAAGAGGTGAGATGGGGGTCCCTAACTAAGACAACTATTGATGGCACACCATGAAGCCTTACCACATTTGGAATATACAATCAGCCTAACTCATCCACTTTGGTTGTATCTCTGATTGGAATTAAGTGGGATGATTTGGTTAGATGATCAATCACTACCCAAATAGTTTTCTTACACCAGGGTTTAAGAGGTAAGTAGACAATGAAATCCTTGGAGACCTCATTCCACTTCCAGGTAGGAAAGGGTAATAGTTGAAGCAAACCAAAGGGCCTTTGATGCTCTTCTTTCATCTACTGACATGTATAACACCTCAATACATAATAAACTATATCCTACCTTATACCTGGATACTAGAACAACCAAAGAAAATCATAATACATTTTGGTAGCACAAGGATGAATGGACCACTAATATTGGTGGCTATCCTACACCACCAAATTCCTAATAGAATAAGACAACACTGAACAGTCCTTGAATCATAGTATTCCCTCTGGAGAAGAAGACAAATCAGAAGATGTATCCCCACCATGGAGAAACTAAATTTACTGTTGAAATAACTCATCACAGGGATGCAACCACTGAATCCACTCTAAAATGGAAGGATTCAACTGAATGATCACAAATAATGAACCTCCACTGTGATCCTTGGTCTCTAAGTGCATCTAAGAAAAGAGCCCCATCAGATTCATCTCATTATTGGAATTCCTCAAAGCCTTCACTAGTACATTCCTACTCAGGGTTTCAGCGACCAAATTACCCTTGATCAGGGTATAGATGATATAAAATTCTAACCCCTACAAATATTCTATCTAGCGACGTTGCCTCATATTGAGATCCTTCTTTGAGAAGATGTAGGCCAAGATCTTATGATGAGAATAGACCAAAAAATTCACCCCAAATAGGTCATGATGAAAATTCTTCAAAGAATACATCACTTTTGACAACTCCAAGTCATGGGTTGGGTAAATATTTTCATGCAGTCAGATTTGGTGAGAGACATATGCCACCACATGATCACCCTACATAATAATGCACCTGATACCCATACATGAAGTGTCATAATACACCACATAGGCCTTTCTAGATTCTGGAAAGATCAAAATGGGTGTGGAAGTCAACCACCACTCCATATCCTCTAATGATGCCTGAAATTTTAGGCCCCATTCAAACTTCACCCCTTTCCGAGTGAGCACAATCATGTGAGAAGTAATCCAGGGAAAATCCTGAAACAAACTGACTATAATAACCTACCGGGCCGAGGAAACTCTTGATATCGAACACATTATTCAGATTCTCCCATGACATAACGACATTGATCTTGTCATGGTCCACAAAAACCCCCTGTTCTGAGATTACATGACCTAGAAACATCACGTCCCGGATCCATAAGGTGAACTTGGACAACTTTTCATAAAGGCGATGATCCTGCATGGTGCCTAACACTATCCACAAATTATTCTCATTATATTCCTTGGATCCAAAGAAAACCAATATTTTTTCCATGAATACCATGATGAAGGAGTTGAGATACTATAAGAACAACATATTCATGAGTTCCATAAAAACCATTGGATAATTGTTCTATCCAAAAGTCAAGACCAAGTGCTCAAAGTGGTCATACCTACTTTAAAAATCTTTCTTCATGATATCTAACTCTCTCAACCTAACTTCCTGGAAAACCAAACACAATTATATATTGGAAAACCCCTTTCCCCCCTTTATCTATTCAAATAAGTCATCTATTTTTGGAAAAGGATATTTGTTTTTTATGGTTAACTCATTCAGCTTCTGGTAGTCAATGCACAACTAGAGGGGCTTGTTGGCCATCTTCACAAAAATAACAGGAGTAGACCAAGGAGAGTAGCTTGGACGATTGAATACTTTTGATTCAAAATCATCTAGTTGTAACTTTAATTCCCTTTACTCAGTGGGGGTCATATGATACAAGGGAAGAGATATCAGTTGTTTTCCTAGTGCTATATCAATCAAGAACTATATGTCCCGCTCTTGGGGAAAGCCTAAAAATCATCTAGAAATACCTCTGAGAACTCATCCAATACATGGGGTAATATATCCTCATGAGCATGAACATAGTTCTCTAGTTCAAGAGATGATAACTGGAAGACAAGATTCGCCAACACTGGGAGTGGAATTCCTATATGACCTGACCGAGGATCCCATTCCGCATGAAAAACTTGAGGACTTCCATCAGAAGCCATGAAACTCACCCACCACATGTAAACATTGATATGCACTTGAAAATTATCTAACCAATACATGCCATTTATTATATTGATAACCTACATATCCAAGACCAAGATATCCCACTCCATCTCAACCCTTGACATAGTAAGTACACATGAAAGACACATGAGACCTTACTCCTTCTTTCCCAAAAACATCACCAAATCCATCACAAAATACAACAAATCGATTGGAAATTCAGAAGGTTCAAAACCAGGAAAAGATAAAAAATAGTAGCACTAGTTTCATAGAGAATAGCAGCTCAATAAGATGAAAATAATATAGTACCTCGAACTATCAAAGGCCCTTCATCCGATCTCACTAGTGCCTGATCCACAACATGGAGATACATCATCTCTTCCTAAGAATGGTCTCTCTCTTATGGATCTACCCTAAACTATCGCATCCCAGAAGATTATTTGGGCCAACTATCATGGCCACCAAACGGACAACCCACTATCCTCGATGGCTCTGAATGAACAAGAACTACCCTAGAATCTATAAATCTGAACCCACTATGGAGTGGACGCGCCACCTTGCAAAAGTGCTTCAAGTTACCCATATATCCACACTGATAATGAGGCCTTAGAGGAGATGTAAATGTTGTTCGGGTGTGCCCTGTCCTCCCACACTAGTGGAACATGACATACATCGCATCAGAACACAAAAAATCAGAACAGAAAGAGAGGATAGCTCGAACTACCACATCCCTTCATCCCCTTCTCATATTGATTCCTTTTATTCTCAAATAAACTACCAATGAACATCACTAACACCATACCATATGAACCAAACCATACCTTGAAATCAATCTCCACCATAAAATCCTTATCAACCACCTCCGCATAGGTCTTCAGCTTGAATAAGAATACTTGAGAATAGATCTCTGGCCGCAAACCCCTCTTAAACTTCTAGGCCTTCAAATTCTCATTATAGACCATTTCAGGTGCATATCAAACTAGATCAGTGAAGTGGTAGGAATTATACATCACTGAATGATCCCCCTATATGAGTTCCATAAACTCTTAGGATCTAGAATATGCCAAGACTTCAGGATAGTACTGGTCATTGAAGGTAACTTTGAAGTCCTTCTAGCTCATCTGCTCATGATTCCCATATTGAGGCACAGATTCCCACCACCTGCGCTTGGGAACCTATAACAGAATTGAGTCACATTTCATGCTAACCTACTCAGGTGTGTCAACGAACTCAAACATGCATTCGATATTCTCAAGCCACTCCTCTACTTCTTGGGGGTTCCGTGCTACCTTGGAAAGTATGAGTCTTGTTCTTCAAAAACTATGAGGCTTTTACCTTCCTAGGACCAGACTCATCTTCTTTATCTAGAGAAGGAGTTGGAGACACTCCCTATCCCTGAACTTGTACATCCTAAACCATAGCTTCCACCAGCCTTTGATCAAGCAATGAAGGATAACTCTCTTTGGCTTCTTATTGTGGGTGCATGGGAGATTTCTAGGGAGGAATGTTTCTCCAAAAGGAAACATTCAGAAGATAAATCATTAGTAAAAAAGTTCTGAAAAATTTCAGTGATAACATAAAATATAAATAAATCAAACTCATCTAAACAATGAAATAAACGACTAATACACCCTCACCCAATGTACACATGCCATGTATAGCCCGCACATCTAACCAAGAAGTGAAGTAAAACAAAAAAATCCCAACATACCATGGAGAATTGAGGTCTATCACAAGAGGTACATGCCATGCACCCTACTCAAAACTAGAAATCAGATCCCAAATAGTCCTAGCTCCTGTCTAACCAGACTCATCCAAAATAATATTATCCAAAGAGCTTAACCATGATTTGATACATTTTTTTTCACAAAATAGATCCCTTTTCCATCCAAACTGGCACATGATCTGGTCCATGGCAAGGCCTGAAGGGCATTCCCTTTCCCCACAAACTGGAACAAGTGACCAAGTATCCTATATAAGTGTTGGGAATTATTTACCTAAGTTTAGAAACATTAAACGACCAACAATAAAAAATAAATAGAATCTGAAACAATTGCACCAAAAAAGTCTTAACAAAACATCATAAATGAATTACATAGTTTTATTCAAACCCCAAGAGGGAAACAATTCAAAAGGAGCAGCTAGTATAACATAAAAACCATCACAAAACAAGGGGACATCAACCTGAAGCCTTATCAACAACACCACACCCAAACAAAAATCTAACAACCCAAACCGCCATCTCCAAGGACCTTTCCCTTACCCGCATCAAACATTATCAAGTCTACTTACACCTAAGGGTGTATGTAGGGTGTGATCCTAAACCCAATAAGATTCCACACAAAAATATTCCATGTGATAATCGTTTTAAGACCAAAAAATGCATGTTTTTAAAAATAATAAATGCTATAACAATTTCTAAAAGGTGAAACTTTAAATGAAAATAGACTTCAAGAATAAAACTTGGAAGAATTTACACTTTGAAATAAAACAGACATGCTACATAATTTTCCAAAAAAACTCCCCGTATACTGACGGTAAATACAATATAGCCAACAAGCACTAGTCATAGGAACATCTATTTGAACTAGCTAGTTGTGGGGACCTACATACATTGTATCTCAGTGTATAAGTAACAATAACCAATATACTTCTCATGTATGATCCAATTGGAGGGAAAAATCCAATGGACTAGTGGTCCCCAAACATCATCAATGTTTATTTAGTGTTTTCATCATCACAAATTCTGTGTGAAATAGGGAAGATACCACTACTAGATCACTAGAATACTAGTCATAGTCCTCCCACCTAGATACATAGGTTTCACTCTTTGTACTCAAACATGTTCCACATGTTATAAAATACCAATTTCACATAAAAGTGATATTTGTACATAAAAATACAATTTATGAATCATACACATCTCAAGTAGTAAACAAACATGTTTTATACCATCAATGTAAATTATTAAACCCTTTAAATATTTTATTAAACAATTTCATGAGGTAAGACAAGGGTTTTCACACAAAATCCATTCACAAATCCTCTTTTAAGGCCAAACACCCAACAATACCACCCCAAACCAGATTTTTAATCCCTAACAACATTTAACAAACCAATTTCATGATTTAGGAAATAATCCCAAGAAACTCAACATGGAACAAAAAAGTAAAACACTTATTTTTATACAAAAATGCTCATTTTAAAATCAACAACTTATCCAATTCTACCAAAAAAATTTTGGTAGAAAAAAAGTAAGTGGAACTTGCATAATAGGTCAATCAAGAATGAAAAATTCATCAAATAATTTCTAAACATGGAATCACCCTTAGATATCAAAAACCCCAAATCATTGTGTGAAACATCAACCGCACTATAACCTCACCATAAGGGGATGAAATTGAACACTAATCCACAAGATTCAACCAAGAATAAAAATTATACCCTAGGTATGAAATCCTAGTTTTTGGACATTTGGAACTTCAAGGAGAGAATAAACCTTAAGGATGAAAAAAAGGTGGAATCACTTACTTGAAAAATATTATAGCTTACCCACCAAAATCCCCATAAAAATGAGTTACAAGAGAGGTTAAGGGAGCTTGGGAGCTTTTCGTGGTTGCTAAGGTAGAATGGGGGAAGAAATGGGTGGGATAGGTTTATTCTTGGAAGGAAGACATTGAAATTATATAATATTTTTAATGACCTAGATACCTATGCACGGTTTGGCGACACAGTTTAGTAAACCGTGCAACCTATTATGGCTAGACTAAAACCCAAAGTTTCTTCTAAATTTCAAGGGTAACCTAGGAGGAACCTAGGTGGAAATATTGACCAATAATAGATGAGAAAAAATAAATAATACGAAGGACATGGACATGACATTAGACACTTAATGAATGGTTAACTACTTATCAAGTGATGTGACCATTATTATTCTTTTTGTTTAGTGATGGATGATGCAGGAGGTCATCAGCCAGGTTAACAGTCACAGGATAATATGAATCTAGGGTAAATATTTTTCACATTCCATTGGATACTAGGATTTATAGGGATGATAGGTCCGTGTATAGTATCAAATGATGTGTCATTGTGCTGATGGTATCTTTGGTTAGTAATCATCGATACATACTGTACCCATAGAGTTAGTACAATGGTGTAACACGCCATATGAATTTGGTGAAACATTTTCAATCCTTAAGTTTTATTGCTATTTTATGAAGTCATTTATGAAGCAGAGTGACCATAGAGTTAGGTAAAATTGAGTTTTACCACTACTCTGGATGATTTTGTGGAAGGATCAGATGTTATAACACTACTGATCAATTTGGTTTGGATTATAAGAATGATACTTATGACGTACAAGATAATGAATCAGAAATAGCATCACATGTGTTTCTAAATATGAATTTGATCTATAGAACTTTTAAGTGGATCATTTCCCCTGCTTTTGTTTTGGAACTTGCTAAAATCATGTTATCCACAACATGGATCTTCATATAGTGGCTGATAGAGCATATTTTGTGGGATGAGTTCTTATTCTAATTAAATTATGACTAGGAGAATCCTAATATGGGATCAATACATAAATTGTGTTTATCATGTCCTTCCAAGTGGATAGAGAGAAACTGAATAAGGGCCATTGGAAATGGTCATATGGGATTTTGAGAGCTTATGAAGATAGTGAGTTTAGTTTTGTTTCCATTTATATGATGCTTGATATAAAATTGTGGTTATGGATTGAATTTAGATGGGATGATAGATTATTACTTGGGGTGAGAAGGTGACCAAGTGAGTAATGGTTCTTGATGTGTGTTGGATCTTTCAAGGCAACAAAATGGTGAAATTTTTGGCTATGTACATGGCCTTTGATGAAATCATGAGTTGAGGTTGGAATATAGTGGGGGGTTTTAAAACAATCAATAATATACTTGGTATTAAGGTATAGTGGTTCATAAGTGATGAGACGGCGGTAGGTTAAACCAATCTCTTTACAAAGATGTCAACAAATAGTGGTTCGATAGTTCTTATTATCAGTAGTTAGGAATGGTTTGTTGGAAAACATTTCAGGCAATCATCATGGATATGAAAGGAGTGTCTCAATTCATCTGTATCCTCATTGATATTATCTTATTTTAATATTATCTTATTAATGATCATGTCCACTCTCTTGACATCATCTAAGATACACTGATAGAGATACATTTATATTACGATCTAAAGAATGAAATTTAATGCCTTGTTATCTCGATATTAGACTATTTTGGAGTTTTTATCTTGGGTCATGGATAATTTTATTGGAATGGAATATCTTGAGTGGTACTAGGATTCCCATAAAATAAGGCCTTGTATGGAATAATGATCGCCAACAGACTCTTTGACTCAATTGCCAAGCAGGATGCTCTTATTGGGCTCGGTCAAAGTTCATTATATTTGGATGTATCGACTATGTAATGACTTATCACTTGTAAACTATGGAGTATATACTACCTTGGATGATATTCTTAGACTGCTATGGTTGATTCTAAGGTCACCCCAAACATACAATAACTCTCGAATGATAAGTTTTGAGAACTTTAATCCAAGGGTTTTGGATTAGGATTTCAAGTACGTTCATGATGAGGCATGATGATAAGAAGGAATTGTTCAGCTAGAGATGTCACCAATATCTAGTTACGTGCTTTAGTGATACTTTTTTGGAATAATCTTGGTATTAATTTAATGAAAGGACTCATAATTAGGTTTTTGGATATATCTATTACTAAA
Source organism: Viscum album (assembly GCA_963277665.1). NCBI lineage: Eukaryota > Viridiplantae > Streptophyta > Magnoliopsida > Santalales > Viscaceae > Viscum > Viscum album. Next base: position 1,947,606,649 of record OY728148.1, read on the forward strand.
GATGACAATTTTCAGAGATAGTCATCTAGTATTGGGTCAAATTAACTTCCTCTAATTTTGTGGAATGCAGTCAGTGAGGGACCACTTCTGGAATTTCATTAGGATAAGATGAGTTTAGTGTAATGGTTAGCAAGGGATTTTCATGGAAAAGCTGATGCAACTAGGATAAATGAGGTCAATTGGGTCTCAACCATTTTATTAAGTTAAAAAACATGCTGAAGTGCATCATTATAATTCTAAGGGTGTTATTTTGATAGAAAATATGATAGTGGGGAGTATCGTGGTTCAATTTTTGCCATTAATTTTAGAATAGTAGAGGGTAGGTTCCATGAGTTGGATTAAAAAATAAACAATGACGTGATCATGCCTCGTGTTAGAAGGGATTGATTAAGCTCCATCTTGATGTTTTTTAAATATCAACAAGCATTGTTTTTCATTTTAGTATATTAAGTACCTTGTATTAAAATTAAATTCTTATAGGTGCGTTTGGAATTTAAAACACATCACAATCATTTCTATAATAATTCCCCAACCCTAGTAGGTTAGGTGAAATTTATTTGTTCCCAAAGGCTTCTCAGGGATGCAAAGTTCTAAGGTGAAGAGATTTTATGGTCTCGTGTTTTGGAAAGATTGAAATTTTGAATGGAATTTTACTATCCATTGGTGGAGCATCCAAATATTAATCTAGGACTCAGAAAGGATTTATGAGTGTTAGATCACTTAAATGTGTTTTTTTCTATGTTTTGAGGCTGATAGGTGTCTAGAATGTTTGGATGTGTTTTTAAAGATTCAGGATTTCAAACCTCATTTTTAAGATAGACTTAGATTCACTGTTATTACTTACTATGAATCACAACCATGTGGCCTATTTTCTTAAGAAAAAATATTAACTTAACTATGTGAGGAGACCATAGAAACTATGTGGGCCTTAGTGGGTATCATACGGTTTGTCAAATAGTGCACCCATGTTCACATGAGCATGAAAAATGTCTACAGTAAATTGTATAGGTAGCCGGATGGATTGCTCACAGTTTTTCTAATTTTGCACCAAGTCATACTAGGGGATTCACCACATGGTTAATCGACCAATATGGGCTATGCATGGTTATAATAACAATGAACCACTTTAAAAGGGAAAAATTACTGATTTTTTCATATGAACTTAAATGAGATATACCCCATTTCCACCCCCATTCAGCCAAGCACTTCCCGCACCCAACTCTCCTTACTCTTACCCTCATTATTGGGTTCTCCCTCATTTGAGATTAGAATCAAGAATTGTCAGTCTTGTTGGATCTCCACCAGTAAGTTCAATGGTCCTCTTACTCTAAATCTCAACTTCTCAAGTTGTTTCAGATTTTAAATCCATGGGAAAACATTTTCCTCTATTTTTAGGGTGTATGTATAATATTTTGATTTCTATTGAACTAGTCTGAATCAAGGATTGATAATGGATGAGTAAAGTTTCCCAAGCATGAAGTAGGTGGTCTGTGGATTTTTACCTTAATGTATTGTTATTTGTATATAATTTCATCGTTATGCATAATAGATTATCTGTATGTCTCTTAAAATGTGAAATAACCTAAATTAATGACCCTTAATTAGACTTGATTGCAAGAGTGGAGGTTGGTGACCTCTACTTGGTCCACCTCTTAGGTGTGTCTAACTAATTTACCTTATTGGACATTATTTGTAATTTTCCCTATAGTGAGAACCAATTAATTAATGAAAAATGAAAAGTTTAAAAATTACAAATGGGTGTGTGTACTTTCTTAGCCTTCATAATTTTGGAAATATTACTTGTTAAAGGTTAAATTCAATGGAGTTATTTTAATGATAAATGGAATGGAACTTTTCATGTCCCTCCTTATTACTTATAATTAAATGAACTAATGGTATGGTTAATCTTAGGAATTGTAAAATGACTAATTGAAATAGAATGGAATGTTATTGAAAATAATCTACAATTGAACTGTATCAATTAAGGAACAATATTCATGACCTGCCTCACATGATAAATTGGTTGTGGCATGAACCTTCTTATGAAATTATTGATTACCTATGACAGATACTCGAGAACAATATCCCTTATAAATTGTGATACTCCAGAACAACATCCCTTATAAATTGTGATACTTGGGCTTGATTTCCCTTATAAATTATGATAATTTTTCAAGATGTTTATTATAAATTATTATAATTGGGTATATCATCCCTAATAAATTACGACACTCATGATTTGTGTAACTTATTATTCATGGCCATGGAGTCCCTTATTATTCATGGTCATGTCATCACTTATTATTAATGGGCTTGGTGTCCCTTATAATTCATGGGAATGGCATCACTTATTTTTAATGTACATGAAATCCATTTATTATTTATGGTCATGGAATCCATTATTATTCAGGGCATGGAATCCCTTTATTATGACACTTGGGTATGAAATCCCCTATTGTGATACTCAGACATGATGTCCCTTTATTGTGACACTTGGGCATGAAATCCTTGATTATTATTCCATGAGACTCTTCTACCTAGCATGGTGGTATGAGTTACACCCCAAGTATTACCTTGCACTTCCAATATATATATATAGATATAAATGTCACTAAATATATAGTAAATATATATACAAATGTATTTATACTTATATATAGACAGTGAAACATCATCAGAGTTATTTGGGTTATGGTTGAAGAAGGTATTATTGGATGTGTGTCCTTCGAGGAACCCAAGAGCAACTTGTTTTATGTTTATTTATTTACAACCATATTGATACACCTAAACAGTGCTATATTTTATAGTCACAAACTAGATATCATTAGACACCATTAGTGGTGGATTTCTAAGTTCATATCACACACTATTTGGAAAACCATATGGAAACCCAATATATCTTCTAATTATATGTTTAGGATCATGGATTATGCTTGTGATGTTAATATGGTACATGGAATTTTAGGAGCACATGAATAAGTCAAAGATCAGTATTCTCATGGATATGAACTTTTGGGGGTTTTAATATAATTGTTATAGATTGTTTGTGTTGTACCTACTATTTGTATTCTGCTTATACATTATAGAATCACATGAACACGCCTGATTGTATATCAGAATTGGCCATTTTATCAAGTTATTATTAATTTTTAGTTATTATTATCTTCCAACCGTTATTTATTTATATTGCTTCCACCATTGATAATATTGGACAACACTGTATGAATATGATCATGAGGGTATAGTCTCCCTAAAGTACCAATATTCAACCCTAATTTTTTTTCAGTATCCTCACGTATATGGGGAGGTGTGCTTGAGGCCTTGTGATTGACCTGATCGAGGCACCGTTTCAATGGTTTATAGGTTGGGATGTTACAATAAATAAGGATAACACTTTAGAATAATGATTTTAAATTTTATATTTTAAAAAATTAATGTAATGTATCTAGACTCTTGAGGACTACAAAACCTCTATCCTAGGAATGAAATATCTTGTACTCTATTTTTCGTGTAATAAATAATTGACCAGATCTAGGAAACTAGGGTTGGGGTCATTAATGTTTGTATCATAGGAAGGTTTATTAGAAACCCCAGGAAGTAGAATTAGGAAAACATATCTAGAGAACATAGATTCTACATCTAGAAAATAGATATTATTCAATATGTTTTTTGATATTATACTATAAAATTCATGTTAGAAATTTACTAATTAAACAAGAAAATCTTGTTAAATAATGGAACCTTTTAGAATAATTAGAAACTAGTCCAACAAACAAGCATAATATTATGATTATTTGAATAATTAGGATAATGGAGTTAATATTTCTATAGATAAATTTTTTATTTTTTTGGAAAATTGACTCATGTTATGAAAAATAACCTTGTCTTCTTAGAGAAACTGATTTTCCCTCCATAGAGATCAACCATGTTGGATCTCTTTATGGGGGGGAAACCTCCACCTTTTAGTGGAACCACTAATACATTGGGAAAATAATAATGGTTTATGTCTCTATAGAAAATATTCTTGGCATTAGGATAATCATAGAGGGTGAAATTCATTTTGGGTTTGTATCATCTAAAAGGTGATATTAACAAATGGTCATCCCAAATTTAAAATACTAAGGAAGTGGAAGAGATTTAGAGCATAAAATGGAATTCTTTTAAGGTGTCTTTCAGGGAAAATATTTTCCTTGAGAGTAACCCACAGAGATGAAAATGAAATTCTTGAACCTGAGAGAAAAAGAAGAAGAGATGATGGATGAGTATAAAAATAATTTTTAAGGTTATCATAGTATGTTTTGGTTTATTTTTGGAACCCTAAAAGGAACATTGATTTCTTCTTTGATGGTTTAAAGAATAGACTTTGAAGATCCTTATTATATAAAAATTTCTTAATATATGATGGGATAGTAACATTCTCTATAAATACTAATAAATAATAATATAAATCCTTTTACATCAAATGGAATTATAAGAAAAAGAGTATGTATGAATGTCATGATTCAAATAAGGTAAATAAGGGAAGTAAATACTTTCCAACATGCAATAACTTTTGGAAAAAACACCATAGTACTTTCTTAAAAGAGATAGGGGTTTTATTCAAGTATGGAGACAAAGGATATCAAGATAATGAGTGAAATGATGTTGTGTCCCAACCCATGAGCTGCTAAAATGGTGCCTTGAGCTAGTCGGTCACCTGGCCTCAAGCGCTCATCCATGAATTCCATAGGTTGTCGACTAGCAGTGAAGGTACAATGGTTTTAAAATAGAGAGACTATACCCTCAAGATAAGAGTAGAATAGTGGTATAGGATATAATAAATCAATCGACAACAGGATAAATATAAATGAAAAATACAAAGAAATAGAAGATAATAATAATTGATACAATGGCCAGAGCCAAATATACAATAATTCATGCATATTAAGACGAGGATACATATCTGAAGTAGTAAACATATAGTATATGATTCAATACAATACATATATAATGAAAATAGAAAAAATCCTTGTGGGATATTTACCATAGCATCCTAAGCTCAAGTTTATCCCTATTCTCCTATCTCACAGGTAAAAGTACAACAACACTAGCATAATCTATAAACCTGAAACTGCAACCCTAAGGGTTGTTTTGGGTGTCCTAGTGTAATGGAGGTCTGAATAGGGTGTGATATATACTCAGCATGCCTCCACCTATGGTGTTTAAAGATATATAGTCTATGAATATTTAATAAAATAATGTACAAGCATAACTGATAAAGTATTAAATAAATAAATAAATAAAAATAACCAAGTAAGGATCAGGTTCCTCAAGGACATCGGGCTGACCATTCATACTTTATCCTAAGAATGAATATATATAAACAAGTTACGATATGTACATATATATATATATTCTATATATGTAGTTATATTTATAACCATATATATGGATATTGCTACTATATAGAAACAAAGTCATAACTCCGGGATCTGGGGGTAGAAATATGAATATCATTAGGAGTTAAGAGACTCCATACTCGAGTATCATAATATAAGGGATATCATTCCCAATTATGAAAATATAAGGGATCTCATGCCTGATTATCACAATATATGGGATTCCATGCTTGAGTATCACAATATATGGGATGCCATTCCTAGGTATCACATGATAAGTGATATCATGCCTGAGTATTACAATATATGGGATGTTATTCCTAAGTATCACACTATAAGGGACACCATGCCCAAGTGTCATAATATAAATGATATCATGTCTGAGTATCACAATATAAGGGACATAATTCCCGAGTATCAAAATATAAGGGACACCATGCCCATTTATTATAATATATGGTAAATTATAACTATGTATCACAATATATGAAGTATAATAAGAGGCCATTATCATAAACATTCCACATAAAAATCATATATTTAGAAAGGTAAATGCCCATTTTCAATTACTATTATCAATAATTTAATTTCCATGCACTTCCATTTCAATACAGGGAATTTAATTAATTATTTGGTTCATTCCATTATCAATAATATGAGGTCTAGGTGAACTTCCCACAGGGAGTTAACACCATACATCTAAAAAGGTATATGAAAGTCCTTACTAGGGAAAATTCCTTAAATAATTTATCAGATTCATTTACCAGCCCAAGGCATAATCCAAAATTAACAAAAAAATCACATGAAATGGTATTACCATAAACTTTACATTTAATTTAGGTTAACCATTTAAAAATAAACAAGACAATACCACTTAGGATATTGTTTGGTCACAATGGAATAATAGTGTGAAGTATCAATCCGTCTCACATTGTGAGCAATTCCATTTAATTATCTCATTCACATTTTATAAGAAAAAATGCCTTAAAAGGTAGTTTTATTATAAAAACAATTGATTTATTAAAGGAATTCAAGGAATGTCCCCCTATGGGGTGGTTAAAACTCAAGTACCATGATTTTCAATGATTTCAATTTAATATAAAATGTCTACTAGAATTAGGGAATTACGTTCTACACAATTAATTTCATATTTAAGAGGTGTCACAAGGAAATACCGGGGTGAAAAATATTGACATAATTTATGAACATGCAATAATTTAGGGAAAAATATATGGAGAACTCACGTTATACCGAGGATTGTTCACTCATACAAAATCAATCTTTGATTTGATCTATTTTAAGGGAAAAATATAAAATTAGACAAATTCCCTAAAAATATGGTGAATTATATTACACAAAGATAACATCAAAGATGGAGAGATAAATTCTGAAAGGAAGGAAGTGGAGTTAAGATATTACCAAGGGATAATCAATTAGAATAACAATAAGGAAAATAGACACCATACAAGGGAGATCTCAATAACCCTAGTAGAGGGGAGGGAGGTGCTACTGAGACCTCATGCACTTCTGCTGAATGAAGAAAAACAAGGGGACCAACCCATGCTTCTTTTTTAATAGGATACACACAAAATTCTTGTCATGTATATGTTACATGATGTAAACCAAGTTCATTATGTGTAATAGATACACATCCTGAATTACTTGCATAAATCCCCTTGTGATTTTAAGTCCTATATTGACTGGCCACAACCCATGACATTAATTCACATTGTGTGTTGAATACATGATGTGCATTTCCTATTATAGTTGTTTTCAGCATCCTGGACATCGATTATTCCTCTAGTGTTTACCTGATCCCCTGGGAATTCCGATGAATTAGAAAAAAACATTTTAAAAAACATTTTATGTATTTTTAAACACTTGGAACATCAATTTGGTTGTCAAAATTCTAAAAGACCCATTGAAAAATGGAAAATTAAAAATTCCCTTGCTAATTCAAATAGATATTAAAACAAGGGATGCTACAACCTCGCAACCTTAGAACTTCTCTTCCCTAAGAAGACATGGGGAATAATGAAAAAATCAACCAAACATAAAATTTACCTATCAAATTTCTAATTTCCAACACACATCCAAGAATTTAATTTAAACATATGGAACATTAGCCATTAAAACTCGAGGCAACACTTGTACTCTAAAACTAAAACATTGAGATGGTTCTCAATTGAGCCTATTAAATTATATACATGATCACATCATCATATATTTAGTCATAAACCCATAATTTTATCCACTATATGTTCCAACATTTAATAGACAATTATGATTCACGGTACTCCCCACAATCGAAATTGCATATTTAAGTTTTCCCATAATGTTATAACTATGCTCACAACATGATCCTTTTCCTGATCAAATAGTTGAATCCCAATTGACCTCATTATACTAGTATAGATTTCCATTTATAAAATCCTCAACTAACTCATATTGCATTTTCCTATTCCCGATGATGTTCCAAAAATGGATATTCACAGAACAAATTTAACGAAACAAGAGAGAACATGTTGAGACTCTTCTAGATGACTATTATAAAAAATGATTGATTTAGATGGATCAGGTATCACGACCCAAAACATGTCTTATTATACATAGGAACCTCAATTTTAACTTAGAAATGTCCATTAAATCCTATATCCAACTTCTGGTGACGTATCCTGGCTGAACATCACTAGTTGATATCCGTTATCATATCCCAACCTGACCACTAAAACCTTTCTGATCCAGTACCTCTGGTTCCTCACCCCTTTATTAAAACAATTGATCATAGATGAAAGCCCAGGGTAAAATCATAATGATCAATTGGTGTCTATGGAACTCATCTATGATATCCCACATTGCATGTTTATAGGTAAGACGTTGGTATAAAACTGAAACATCCCTACATCAAAACATTAACTGAGCCCAAATATCATCAGGTCAAAGGTCTGTCTGGTGCCCATGAGTCTGTACAAGGTGTCCCTACATTGGAACACTTGTTTCACTAACATGGGAGGTATTTTCTATGTGCCTGTACCCACACACACATCACCAAGCCCTCAAATTATGAAAAGTAAAAACCATTATAGAACAATACTCATGCATATAACTAAACCCAAACAATAGAGTCCAATGAAAGTAAAATTTTAAAATTAAAGTGTTCTAGAATACAAGTCCACCAAAATAAAATGTCTACAAACTATAATTTCCAACCTATATGTAAGAAAGAGGTACTGGGACTACTACTCTTAACCGTAGGAACACCTAGGCCGGAAAGGAACATAGAAAGCTCGGTCTAATCCTGGTCTGCCCTGGAATCTGTCGAAACGGTGCTCATCGGCATAAGACATGACACATGTGAGAAACTTCTGTGCATGGGAGAGTATAACAATAGTTAGTAGGGGACCCCAAAAACCAAAAATCAATGCACAAAGTAAAGGTACATTAAGCTCTACACAGTATATGTACACTAAACATATATCAAGATAAACCCATCCAGATATACTCAAAACCTGAACCCTTAGTCAAGAGACATGTCACATGACTTCATACCCACAATCGGGATTTAGTTAAAAGATTCCAAAAAGCACTCATCTTGGAGAACTAACTCCATGAGTCTGATAGATATGATGATGTATGTTCGAGAAGTATGTTTCTCATGAAGTATCATGAGAGAGAGAGATGTGCTGATAGATATGAATATGTGGAATAAATGCACTCATACTAGGAGAACACACTCCTGAGTGGGGAAAGATCATGATACACAGATGAGGATCACTTACTAGGCCTTGGTGGATACCAAGACTCATCTAGATTCACCTAATAAGTAGAGGATCGACATCCTGTAGGATTGTTCACATCAAAACCTGACTCTACCTAGGGTCTAGAATGGATGGAGGATCTCGCTCTGGGTCTCTCGGAGGTATACTCGACTCTATCTTGGAAATTTCTGCTGAAGGGATAATACTTCTATAGATGTAAATGATACCAAAACTTTAGGGGAATGAGAAAATGGGCACTAAACCATATAAAACCTATCAAAGGAATGGTGAAAAATAAGCTCAGGCCATGTAGAAGGTAGCACACGACACGTAGAAGTGGTCACACACCGTGTCCCTTGACTCCGGGTACTACCTGTGTACAACGACCCAATTCTGGAGAAGATTCCATGTAAAAATGTATATACATGGTGTGAAGGAGGGATCAAATGTTGTGTCAAGGTATCCAGGGTCCGCTTTGTGTACTTTGGCCATGTGCTCGTACATAGCTGGAACTCGTGTATGCCAACCCGTGTAACCGGTACTTGGGTTGACCCACGTAACCGACCTCGTATGGCCATGTGGTAGATTACATGGAGTGTAATCCACCCAATGTCCTTGTATTGTCTGAGATACACACTGATTCCCATGTAAGGAACCACACACCATGTGACAATGGTCACCCACTGAGTCAACACTTCGTGTCACCTAGAACTTAAACCCCCGCTGGGTGGGGCCCACACACCATGTCCTCCCAAGAGAACTTCATTTTATTTTCTGTGTGTAGTGTAGAAATCATATATGCTTCCATTCCAACCCAAAATGGGGTGTTCTTCAGGGAAAGTATCGTGTTCTTTGAGATTTTCCAGAACCATGAGGCCTCCACTGTTGCTGCTATGTTGATCTTCTGATGCTCATTTCGGAGATCCGTTTTCCACGATACTCAAGATCCAAAGTACCCTACTATTACATAGATGTTTCCAAAGATTTCAGGTATTCTATCGGCCCTAAAACATCATTTCAATCAACCCGTGCAAAGAACAGTCGAAGAACTATTTCTTCTATTCCGAGCCAATTCGTCATCCGCCATCACTGTCGCACCTCCTCTAGGTAGTCATGATATTTGATATTTTATTTTGGTCTGTTGCATTGTGAAATGGGTTCGTAACGATCTATTGTTCTTCACCCCATGATGTGTGCAATGAATGTGGGAAAAAGGGGGAAGAAATCCAATAAACCAAACTAAGGAATGAACCTCTGCCTTTTTTTATCACAACGTTGATCCAACCCCGTTAGAAGGATTAAACATGGTGAATCAAAAACAATATCAAAAAAGAATGGATAAATTCCCAATAATAATATCCAAGAAAAAAATATAACCCTCTAGCAATAACGCACGATCCACAGGTCAATCTGTTCGCGAGATGATCCATTTTCATCATTTAAACAACGAACAAGGAAACAAATAAAAAAACCTACCTTGGTTCGATTGAAGGATGATCATCACATCATGATCGTTGGCAAGGTTCGTCAAATTCATGAGGTGCTCTGATCAATTGCTCCAATGTCATCCGCTAATGGGTTCTCCTCCACATCTGCAATGATGGTCATCAATTCTCAAGGTTATGTGGCTAACCCTACAAATTTTCCATAAACATGTATTTAATGAGGTAAAACTAGGTCATTGAATCATTAAACAATTTAAAATAAAATTAATTATAAATTTATTTTATTTCTTTAAAACATCTAAAAATTAACATTCGCAGCCGACCCGTGCCAAAAATATTTAGGCCCCACAAAAGTCAAAGTCGTTGCTCTGAACACAATGGTGCCCTCATATTTATGGTTCATGCATCCGCTCAAAATTTATTCCACTTTTTTAGGAAAACTGATCGCATGCACAATTTTGTGTTTACATTATATAAAAAATTAATTTTTGGAACTCCAGGACTAAGAATTGCACGCTTCCATAAAGCATGATCTCGTAATAATTCTATATATTATTTAAAAAAAATACATAGAAAATCCAAGACATTACATTATCCCCACCTTAGAGATTTAAGTCCCAGAAATCCAAAACAAAGGGGGATATTAAAAAGGATGAGGGTACTGTACACAAATCTGTTCCTCCCTCTCCCACATTCTCTCTTCAATGTTCCTATGTAGGCACTGGACATGAAATAGGGGAATCACTCACCCATGAAGAATCCTCTCTTGTGGATCCTCTATCTCCACTGGTTACTCTGCAAAGGTCACTCCATCTTCAATGTCCAGCTCACCCCAGTCGATGATGTGTGATGGGTAATGCACGTACATCCTCACCTTTGACACGTGGAATACGTCATGCACCCAGTGAAACTGTAGAGATAGAGATAGGTGGTTCACCAACTCTCCAAATCTGTGCAGTATCTGAAATGGATTGATGAACCATGGAGACTACTTTGTGTAGTCTTCATCCACTCTTGGATGATATTAACCTTCTCTGTGGTAGATCACACCAACTCTTTACCCATGAGTGCTAACTCTCTAGGGTCGGTCCAACAAATCGGTGACCGGTAGGGTCGCCCAAATAAAGCCTCAAACAACTCCATGCCAATGGTGGAGTGGAATATATCATTGTAAAAAACTCCACTAGGTGTAGGTGGTCCTCCAACTATGAAAAAAGTCCAAGATACATTCCCACAACATATCCTCTAGAACCTGAATGGTCCTCTCTGTCTGAACATTGATCTTGGGATGGAATGTCATGCTGAAGTGTTGATTACACCCAAATTCCTCCCACAATCCCTTCCACAAAGGATATGTGAAATGGTCATCATGATTCGATACTATCATTAATGAGAATCCACAAATCCAAACTATCTCCTGCACATAGAGTAATACCAAGATTTCCATTTAACTATGCTCCCTGATACCTTGGAATTTGTATGACTTGGTGAGTCCATCAATGATCACCCAGATGGAATCATGTCCCTTGGATGTTCATGGTAAGACCATTATGAAGTCCATATATATTCTATACCACTTCCACATTGGAACTTATAGAGGGTGATCTAAACCTACAAGAACCTGATGCTCAGCCTTCACGAATAGGCATGTAAGGCATTGAGAAAAGAAATCTTCCACTGCCTTCTTCATACCTTTCCACCAGAATTGACGAAAGTGGTCTTGGTACTTTTTTGCCATTATAGGATGTACCACTAAGGGGTATATATGAAAATCTCTCACAACCTCCTCCCTCAACACCATTGTCAGAACTGTGTATCCTCTGAAAAGGAAGACATGCTGCCCACCTTGAGAACATACCTCATGAGCATTTCTTGTGGATAACTAAGCACATAAAGTCTAAAAGTTGACATCCCCTAGTTGTTCCTCCCTAACTCACTGTAATACTGGAGGGGTGACAAACATCAACTGGAGAAAAGTTTCATCATCTCTATCTATGAAGGATGACTATATAATTTATAACTGCTCTTTCACCTCACTCAAAAGATGAAAACTCGATCACCTACTGAGAGAATCTACTAAAACATTCCCCTTTCCCATAATTATAGACAATCTAAAATTCATAATACTATAAGAAACCAATACATCACCTCAACCTCAAAATCAGATACTTTTATGAGAAGACGTGCTTGAGTATATTGTGGTCGGTGTAGATGATAAACCATTCTCCCATCAGGTAGTGTCACCAAATCTTCTGTGCAAAGACTACCACTACCAATTAAAGACCATGAGTCATGTAGTTATGCTCGTGCATCCCTATATTGAATAAAACATAAGCAAAATCCTCCTATATTTGCATCGGGATTGATCCAAGCCTGATCCATGATACGTCATAGAAAGCTACCTACCCAATACCCTCCTTTGAAAATATCAAGGTCGATGTTCCTATCAAACTCTTCCTAAACTGTGAGAAATCATGTTGAAACATCTCCATTCATATGAATGGATACCCCTTTCAAGTCAAGGATGTCATTGGTTCCAGTATCTCGGAGAAATCAGGGATAAATATCTATTATTATCCTACTAACCCAAGGAAGTTCTACACCTCTGTCATACTATGGTGTGGATTCCATGCTAACACACCCTCAACCATTGATGAGTCCACTACTACTCCATTTGATGAGATAACATGTCCTAAAATGTAGACCTCCTATATCTAGAACTGTTACTTCGAGAGCTTCCATTAAAATTGGTTCTCTCAGAGTACATCTAGAACCATAACCAGGTGTCTCACATGCTCCTCCTCTAACATCGAGTACACAAGGATGCATTTGATGAAGATCACTACGAACCAGTCTAAGTATGGCTGGAAGATCCGGTTCATAAGTCCCATGAACACTGAGGGGGATTTAGTCACACCAAAAGGCATCACCAAGTACTCATAGTGACTACAGCGGCATCTGAAAGCCATCTTTGGCATGTCCTAGTACCGTAATTGAAGCTGGTGATAACCTGACCTGAGATCAACCTTCGAGAACTAGTATACCTGTCTCATATGATTAAATAGGTTTTCAATCTTCTGCAATGGATACTTGTTCTTAACTATCACCTGGATCAGGTGCCAGTAATCCATGCACAACCTCAAACTACCATATGCCTTCTTGGAAAACAAAATTGGGGCTACCCAGGGTGAAACACTAGGTCTTACGAAGCCCTTACTCTGCAAATTCTCTAATTGCACCCTATTCTCGCGAAGCTTTGCATGATCCATCTGATATTCTAGAGAGAATATGGGTGGAATCCCAGTGTCCACGATGATGAAAAATTCAATCTCTCGATGGAAAGGTAACCCCGAAACATCTTTTGGAAAGACATTCTCATACTCCGCCAATACTGGTGGAAACTTGAAGCTCACTACAACTACTTCTTTGAGGGTATGGCTACCCAAATCATGGGTGATCTGATACACCCTCCTATGCATGATAACATTCTGTACTATTTGGGTGTCTTTTTCACCGACAAAGGAAAACCTCATCCCATTGCTGTGGACACACCACACTCTTCGCCTAAAGTAGTCAATATGGGAATGGACCAAAGATAGACAATCCATACTAAGAATGACATCATAAGGCCTCGATGCTACCAAGAAGAGGTTCCAAGCAAAACTCTCACCTCTAAGGGAAAGATCACATTGTTTTCAAAGATGATTGATCATCAAGTCTCCTCCTATAGCTGTCTCCAAGTGTAAGGGTCGAGTCAATGGCTCTACCAGAATATCAAGGTTTCACACAAGACATGTGGAAAAGATGGAATGATTGGAACCTTTGCATATAAGTATAGAAACTAAGGTAGAAAAGATACAGATCGTACCTCAGATCATCCCTAGAGTCCCTGGTTCGTATGCCTCGATTGCATGCAGCTGTCTCTGTCCCTATCCCCCAACTCCTTGAGCCTAGTACAGACCTCCTGGGGGTGGTGGTGGAAGTAGATCAGAGCATCTGGAACCACCTATAACTCTCCCTACTCTTCTGCCACATCGGACGCCTGATGGGTCTTCCTGCTCCAATCTCACCCTCTAGAAACTCATGGAGCACACTCATATTATGCACCTCTTCTGTCGTAACTGTAGGTAACATGTGATGCACCACTAGTGGTGGTATAATTGGTGCCCCACCTGAAAGTAACACCTGGGGAACTGGTCCCTTTATCGAATACTTTTCACTAAGGGGTCCATCCTTCTGATCGAACTGCTGAATCCAAGCGGGTTTGTGTTATGGAGGAATAATATAACAAAACAATATGTACCGTGGTCAATGAGTATATTTTGATACCTGACACAAAAAGGACATGGAAAAAACCACCAATTCTTATATGATGTATGTACCATTATTTTTTTTCTCGTAACTAGTGTTTTTATGTATCAAGTTGAAAATAAGGTTATCAGAATCTAGGTGAATAGATATGTTAGCCGCCCACACTAACACTAGAGTCCCTAGATTGAAAGAAGAACTTGGAACACTTGATACAGTTTCCCCAAACCAACCTCACAGACACTTGGTCCTAAGTTAGAACCAACCACCTATGATACCACTCTGTCACGAATGTTCCCAATGGGGCCCGTGCTGTGACTCCCCAAGCCTACCTTCAATAGGCCATGGGCTAATTACTATCATCGAGTAGGAATATCACTAACATGTGAGGAATTTCCTAAGTACATGTACCCGCACACACATCTCCAAGTCCAAAAATAATGAAAAGTAAAAACCACTAAGGAACAAAATACATGCATACGACTAAACCTAACCAATAGAGTCCAATGGACGTAATGTGAGGAAAGTAAACTCATCCAAAATACTAACTCACCAAAAAAAGAGTATGTAAACTACAAAGCCCAACATGTAAGTAAGAAAGAGGTATTGGGACTACGAATTGTAGTTATTGGAACACATCGGCCTACAAGGAACTCATAAATCTCAGTCTGGTCTTGGTCTGCCTTGGACTCCGTCAAAAGGTTACTCATATGCACAAGACACAACATGTGTAGGAAATTCCTGTGTAGGGGTGATTATAACAATACTCACTAGGGGAACTCAAAAAAACTAAAGCAATGCAAAAAGTAAATGTACAGTCAGATCTACATAGAATATGTCTACTAAACATATAGAAATAGAAACACCTCTAGATATACTAAAAAACCCAGACCCATAGTCTAGAGACAAGTCACACGACCGCATACCCATGCCAGGGATTCAGTTCGAAGATTTCACATAGCACTCGTCTGGGAGAACTCAATACATGTGTTTGATAGATTTGATGATCTTCATCAAAGAAGTAAATTTGTTAGAATGTTTCATGAGAGATATAGAAACATAGATAGATCTGAATAGAGAGAACAGATGCACTCATGTAGGGAGAACACACTCTTGACTGTGGAAATATCACGATACATGGATGAGGATCAATTACATGTCCTTGTAGGATACCATGACTCATCTGAATTCACCTGATAAGTAGATGATCAATGTCTTATAGTATTGTTCACATCGACACCTGACTCTACCCAGGGTCGATAATGGAGAGAGGATCTCCCTCTCCAGGCCTCTCAGAGGGATATACCTAACTCTATCTCGGAATGTCATAATAAATGGATAATATTCATATGGATGGAAATGATACTCGACCTTTAGGGGAATGAGAAAAGGATAACTAACTCATATGGAACCTGTCTATAGAATGGTGGACAAGAAGCTCATGCCATGTAGAATCTAGTACACAACATGTAGAAGTGGTCACACGTCATGTCCCTTGACTCAGGGTACTGCCCATGTTCACTGACTAGAGTCTGGAGAACATGTTGTGTAAAAATGTATATAAATGACATGTAGGAGAGATCAAACGCCATGTCAGGGAATCTACTTTCCACTTTTTGTACCCTTCACATGTTCCCATACACGACCGCAACCCATGTATTCCAACCATTGTAACTGGTACACGAGGTGACCCGCGTAATCGTCCTCGTCTCGCTATGAGGAAGAGTACATGATGTCTACTCATCCCCATGTTTTTGTACCCTTCGAGACATATGTCAAGTCCCGTTTAAGGACCCACACTCCATGTGACAATGGTCACTCGCCGTGTCAACACTTCGTGTAACCCAGAACATCAGCTGTTGTTTGGAGGGGACGACACACCATGTCCTCCCAAGAGCACACAATTTTATTTGTTGTGTGTAGCGTAGAAACCCTAGATGCTGCCATTCTGACCCTACACTACGTGTTCTTTAAATAAGGCATCGTGTTCCTCAGGATTTTCCAGAACCGCGAGGCCTCCACCAATGCGCCTCTGGTGATCTTTCGATGCTCGTTCTGGTGATCTTTATGCCACGAAACTCAATATCCAAAGTTTCTACACCATGAAATAGATGTTTCGGGTGGGTTTGGGTATTCCATAAGCCCCAATACCACATTTAGATTCACCAGTGTGAAGAATGGTTGAAGAACAATTTCTCCCGATCTGAGCCGATTCGTAGTCCGACATCGACGTCGCACCTTCACTAGGTTGTCACGATGTTTAATCCTCGATTTGGACCATTGCATTGTGAAATTGGTTTTCAATGATATTTTTTTCCTTGTGAAGAAATATAAGGACATGAGGAAAATGGGGAAGAAATCCAATAAAAAGATTGAGGAACAAACCTCTGCTGTCATTTGTCACAGCATTGATCTGCTCCCATTAGAGGGATTAAATAGGGTGAATAAAAAACATTCTCAAACAAGAAAGGATCAATTCTTAACAATAAGAACCAAGAAAAAAAAATATAACCCTCCCATAAGAATGCATGATTAACAGATCAACCTGTTCGGAGGTTGATTGACATTCATCATTTAATCAAATAACAGGGAAACAAATAAAAGAAAAATACCCCTACGTCTGTTTTATTGAAGGAAAATCGACATATCTTGATAGTTGTCAAGGTTTGTCGAATTCTGAGGTGTGTCGATCGATTTATTCAACATCATCATACCATGGGTTATCCTCCATAGCTCCAATGACATTCATTAATTCATAGGATTATGTAGATAACCCTGCAAATTTTCCCTAAGAAAGTATTTAATGAGGTAAAACTAGGTCGTCATGTCATTAAACATTTTAAAAATAAAATAAAATAAAATATTTATTTTATTTCCTTTAAAATGTTCACAAATTAACTTTTGCAGCTAATCCATGCTGAATAATGTTTAGCCCCACCTAAGCAAAATTCGTTGCTCTGAATGCAACAGTTCCCTTAGATTTCTGATTCAAGCATTCATTCAAAATTTATTCCACTTTTTCAGGAAATCTACTTGAGCACTATATTTAAATTTCAATTATTTTAAAAAATTATTCTAGGAAGTCGAGGCCTCATAATCCCATGCCATCACAAACCCTGGTCTTGTAATAATTTCATATAATATCTAAAAATAATACACAAAAAATACTAGAAATTTCAATACCATTTTAATAACTCAATGACTACCATATGTAACAATGCATACTACCTAGATATTTCCCAAGAAGAATTGTATATCCTTGATACTATCCATAGTCTTATCATCACTATGAAACCTATAATCCTATGGATCTTATAAAAGGTCCATCCCAGATTCATATCACTCTACACAACTATGAATTCGGTTGAAGATCTCCTAATTCATACATTAGAAAAGGAAGAGATGTCTCACAACCTTCTAATATGCCAACCATGACATAACCCTCTCTAACTTACTTAAACCAAGAATTAGTTGATGATCATGCTTGTTATAGGGGTCAAATTAAGAAATTATCCCCATCCATAATTGGTTTAGTTTTATGATTCTAAAAAAACTACAAGGGACAAACAATACCCAAATGGTACCACACATCAGAAATATCAATATAGAAAACAAATGCTTTAAGTTCTAAGGGTGAAACCTACCATGGGGCAGCCCCTTACTGAAGCATAAATCATCAATCCTTCCATGAGTTCATTCTTGAAAAGGAGATCACTAGGCTCTACCACCTATCTCTTTGGTTAGAGTAATTTTATGTACAATTCTTACGTTCCTATTTCTAGGAAATCTCTATAAAAAATTTAAACTACAAATACATGAGTAAAAAATCCAAGAACATCATTTTAAGATTTTATTTTATACAATTAATTTATTTATATTTAATCTTTAAAAATTTTGAAGTCTCAATTTTTAAAACACCAAGTACGATACATTATGAAAGAGTTATGGATGCTTAATTTAGCCAAATCCATAAAGAAAACATGAAAGTCATGTCGAAATACCTTTTAAGAATCATTTATTTAACCATAATCCTTTCATAATTAGCAAATTTTTTAGATAAATTCATCTTATCCATTTAGTTATTACTAAATTTATCATAATTGGACTTATTTAAAGAAAATTTCAAGTCTGATTTATAGAGGGGAAAACCCTTTAGGTTGTATTTGTAATTTTAATTAACAAAATCCTCACAATATTAAAGCTCAAAAATAGATTAAAGGTATTGTATATATTAATCAGGTGGATGGTCAAGTAAGATTCCGCCATACATCTATATATGAATCCATATTATCTGCTACATAAACATTAAAAAAAACCCCTATATGATATAAACATACTCCCATGGGGTTAAGTACTGAAGCCTATCAAAATAAAGGTGATCTAAGAGGGTCCCATAAATCCATTTTGGGTTCACCTAAATGAAACCTAAAACTTTTTAAATTGTTAATATTCTGAAATAACCATAGTGGGTTCATCACATAATCATAACAAGACAAAGATGGCTTACTCGGGTCAATCTATTCATAAGATGCACAATATACCAATATTTTTAATATTTAATATTTAAAATATTTTTCATTGACATGAAAGTATCTTGGTATAACTTGATCATATAATATTGTTCTATTTTATGGGTCACTATTTTCCAATAACCATATACTTTATAGATTTCAAATTTTCTCCCATTTAATCACCACAACAAATGTTTCAACCCATTAAACTAATGGTCTAGTGATCAAAGAGGTCATAATTTGTTAGTTAAGGTGCCACCATCATTATATATGGGAAAAACCATTTAGGTTTATGTTTAATATTTAATAAAAAAAATAAAAATCACAATTATAACAATGTATGCTATTATAAGAACTAGATACAAGAAACAGTGGAAATGCATTACCTGATCATGGAATGTTGATAACATGCTAAATAAGCACAAAGAATGACAAATAAACATTGGAAGATACTATGTAAGCAGGGAAAAACTCAAGAAAAGTATAAAATAGATGTTATAATCATAGGAATATTTTTATAGAACATGATGTACAAGTAAATAAAATAATAAAATATGTATCATGTTATACAAAAAAGCATGAAAAATAATCCCCCAAAGAACATATATCAATGAAACAATGTGGAATAACATATGCATGACATGTGAATCTCTATGTTCATATAACGATGCATGTAATTCCACTTCATTGACATACTAGGCCATGGATAAATAATATAAATCTCATAAATCAATGAGTAGAAAAAGTACACCAATCAATCAAGGTGAAATAATAATCAACTGTAACAACGAATAATATGAAAAAGAGTCCCATCCCTAGCCTCTTGGCCATTTCCTTATGTGTGGGTTGATCACTCCTAGACAGGACTATTTACCAATTGTTGAAACACTCCTAGTCACCTGTCTACCAGCCCAAAGTTGTAATACCAAAGGAAAAAAACACATTTGATACCAATTTGTAACATCCCAATCCAGGAGCCATTGAAATGCTGCCCTGAGCTAGTTGGTCACATGGCTTCAAGTGTTCCTCAAAATATGCTAGAGGTTACTGAATAACATCAAGGAACTAATTTTCATACATTGAAGAGACAATACCCTTTTAATCAGAGTGTGATAGTGGTATAAGAGATAATAAATCAATCAATAATAGAAAAGTATAAATGAAAAATAAAAAGCATCAGAAGATAATAATAACTAATACAAAGGCTAGATAGAAATACCCAACGATGACTTTATGAAGAACTGAGGATACATAACTAAAGTAGTAATCGTGGTGTAGATGATAAAATAAAATACATGTATAAAGAATATGACCAAAATCTCCACGGTCTATCTCCCTAAGAATCCTGAGCTCTAGCTCAGTCTAGTGCTCCTAATTCCAAGGTAGAAGAACAACATCAATAACATAATCCCTAAACCCAAACTTATAACCATGAGGGTTTTTTCAGGTATCCCAGTGTAATTGAGGCCTGAACAGGGTGTGAGATATGTTCCGTTGGCCACCCAATGGTGCTAAAATCCATCAAGTCTACAAATATTGAATAAAACAGTGTGTAGGTATAACTGATAAATTTGTAACCAAATAAAGAAAAAAATAACCAAGTTAGGCTCAGGTTCATTCGGGAAACTTGGTCAGCTATACCTGCTTTGGCATAAGCAATAATATCACTGAACAAGTAACCATTTGTATAAAAATATATATGGTATATATTTTTATTTACATTCATATCCATATATATGGATACTTATACTATCCAATAACTGAGGCGTAACATAGGAATTCATGGGTAGTAATATAAATCTCATCTGGTATTAAGGGACACCGTTACTGAGTATAATAATATATGGAACACCATGACCATGTATGAAAATATAAGGGACACCATTCCTGAGTATTTGAATATACATTACACCAAGCCTGAGTATCATAATTTAAGTGACACCATCCCAAGCATCATAATATAAAGGATTCCATGACTAGGTATCAAAATATATTGGATTCCATGACTAAGTAACACAATATAAGGGACTCCAGGCCTGAGTGTTACAATATTAGGGATGTCATGACATAGTATGACAATATAAGGGATATCATGCCTGATTATCACAATATAAGGGATTTCATGACTGTGTGTCACAATATAAGGGACATCATGCCTGAGTATCACAATAAATGAACTAAAATTAGTGTCCATTCTCAAAAACACCCTACATCACAAATTATGTATTTAAAGAGGGCCTCTCTTATTTAACAGTTCTATTTTTTTATAATAAAGGCCCAACACATCCATTTCAATATAGGGAATTAAATTTATTTTTTGGTTTATTCCAGTACATATAATATAAGGTCTTGGTTAACTTCACATACATAGTTCACAATATACATATAAAATGTTATATAAAAGTCCATGGTAGGAAACATTCCATAAAAAATTTATTTGATTCATTTACTTGGCCTAGTATTAATCCACAATTAACAAAAAGTCTCATGGTATGTTCTTACCATTCACTTTATATCTAATTCATGTTATCTGCTTCAAAAAATCTAAGAAAAAACCACTTAAGAGGTGGTTTGGTCATAAGGTAATAATAGGGTGTAGTATCTATCTACTCTACATTCTGAGAAATTCCATTTAATTATATCATTCTCATTTTATAAGGAAGAACGCCTTAAAATGTGTTTTTATTATAAAAAAAATTGATTAATTAAAGTCATTCAAGGAATGTATCCTTAAGAGGTGGTTCAAAATCAAGGTACATGATCTTCAATGATTCCAATTTCATATATAATGGAAAAAGAAATTGTAGAATTAGTTTATATACAATTAATTTCATATTTAAAATGAATCATATAGAAATACTAGTGTGAAACAGTGAAAAATAATTTATAAACATTCTATACATTAGAGAAAAATATATCAAACACCTAAATTATAATGATGATACTTCACTCATGCCAAATATAGCTTTGATTCGATACGATTTCAGATAAATTGGAAGTATAGGAAGAAACCCTGAAAATAGGATGAATTAGCTTGCATAAAGATTAAATAGACAATGGAGAGGTAAATGATGAAAGAAAGGAAGTGTATTCAAGAGCTTACCTATAGATAAAAAATGAGTCAACATCTTGAAAAATAGACACTAGATGGGGGAGATCTCAAGAACCCTAATAGAGTGGAAGGAGGTGCTGCTTAGACCCTGGGAACTCCTACTACATGAAGAAACAGAAGGTCCGAGCCCCTAATTCCTTTTTTAAAGTCTTTATACATAATTCACATCATTTATTTATTACACAACATGAACCAAATTCATGAAATACAATAGATACACATCATTAATTCCTTAGGGTAATCCTCCCTAGAATTTCATGTCCTATATTCATTGGTCATAACCCATGAAATGAATTCACATCATGTATTGAATACAAAAACTGAATTTCCCAGTACAATTATTTTCAGTAGAACAACCATCCATTCTTCCTCAATTGTTTATCCAAACCCCTAATACATCCACTGAATCATAAAACACATCAAAAATCACCATTTCTAGATATTTAAACACTCGTAACCTCACTTTGGTTCCCTAAGTTCAAAAATTCTTATCCAAAAATGTAAATATTTAATGTCCCTTAGAAATTAATCAGCTCTAAAAACACGGGACACTAGAAATGTAAAGGGGGAAACAACCAATGTAAAATGTCTCATCTGAAATAAAATGGGGAATTACTCTAACCAATTCCCCAAGAACCAAATGAATCATCCAGAAAAGAGGCATATAGATCCGGGTCATGCCTTTTCCATAACAATAACTAAAATTGAATCTCCCAATGATGTGATAGTAGGTACTTCGATTATACATTCAAAGTTAGTTAATATATTTCTTGATTATGGATCTGTGAATTTTTTAAATCTTGTGTGTTTATAAAGAATATTCAATCTCCCTTGATTCACTAAACAATGATTTATTAGTTAAAACACCGAGTTGTACATTGATTCGGATAATGATACACTGGGAAGTTCAAATTAGGATACATGGGTGTTGTCTCATCTTAAATGTAATCATAATATATACGGTGAATTTTTATGTAATATTGGGGATATATTGGTCCTCAAATTACAAATTATTAATTTAGTATAGTGATAAAGAAGTTATAATTATCAAGGTAGGTTAGGAATTACTTGTTTTTCAATAAGATATGTCATTACCAAGAACTTGTCTTAAAATGACCCTAGTGGCTAACCATAATGAAATTATTGGGGAGTATATGGATTGAATTCAATATATGGTGGGTAATGGTTTTTAAAGAATATAGGAGGCACCATTTGTGTGAGAATATATTGATGTATTTCCTGATTAATTACCTAGATTACCCCATTATGAGAAGATTATATCAAATACACCATATATGAAGGATATATTATAGTTAATTTAGTTGAAGAATCAAATAAAAGACTTACATGAAAAAGGTCTCACTCAACCAAGTGTTTCAACTTGGGGATAACTTGTGTTGTTTATGGAGAAAAAAGATGAGATAATGAGATTCAGTATCGATTATATTAAAATCAAAGAAATTAATTTTAAGAACAAGTATCCACTGCATCATATTTATGAACTCTTTGTTCAAATTCAACGGTCTCAATTATTTTTGTGGATTATATTTTTTCTAGCTACCATTAGTTGAAATTTAAAGATGAGGATATTTCAAAAACAACATTTCGTATAAGGTATGGTCATTATGAGTTCACAATAATTAATTTTAGGTTAAAAAATACTCACTCTGTATTTATGTATTTGATGAAAAATTTATTCAAATACTACATTGATAAGTTTTAAGCAGCATTTATTGATGAAATTCTTATACAATCCAATAGTTACGAGGATCATGGTACTCATTTATGTATTATTCTTGGATTAATATGATACTATATGAATTTTGTTGAAAACATTACATGATTGGATAATCCATTAACCAAGATAACATTCAAGGGGATTAAGTTCACATAGAAAATGGAATGTGAAGATAGTTTTGAATAAATAAAGAGGAAATTGGTGAATGTGAATGTTTTGAATCTTTTATCTGGTTAAGAAAGATAAATTATTTTATAATGATTCATCAAGAAAATGACTTGAATGTTTTATAATTCAAAATGTTATAGTTTTAGCTTATGAATCATGAAATTAGAAACCACATGAGATTAAATATTCAAATCATGATTCAGAGTTAATAGAAGTAATATTTTATTTGATGTGATGGTGACATTACCTCTATGGAGAGAGATGTGATATATACATAGACCAACAGAGTTTGAAATATATATATAATCAGATTGATCCAAATACAGGGAAAATAAAATGTTTATAACTATAGAAGGATTTTGACTACGATATCCATTATCATCTAGGGAATTTGAACAAGGATACATATTCTTTGTGTGGAAAAGACCATGGTACCTTATCCATGTTGAGGGTAAAGAATGATAAAATTCTTATTGAACTGGTTAGGATAGAATTGTGAATTATAATGGAAGGGGAAGCATCATTCTTAATCTATATAATCACCTAAAAACTTTTATTAAAGAGGATTAATAATTCTCAACATGGGGACATATCCCTATAAAAGAAAATGGAAGATGAGATTAATAGGATATCACTAGATTTCAACCTTGGTGATAATAGAGTTTTAGAATTTGGAAAGAGGTTATGTGTCCCATATGTACTAGTGTTAAAGAAGTATTTTTTTGGATGAGGCTCATAGATCAAAATTCTCTATATGTCTGGGTAGTACCATTATATACAGGGATATGTAAGATCTCTTACAGTCAGAAAATATGAAGACATAAATTGAAGATTATACTAGAAGATGCTTAGTATGCTAATTGGAAAATGCTTAAAGACAACTTCCCAAAGGATCAATGCGTCCTATAACTATACCAGAATGGAAGTGGGATAATATTAATTTGGATTTAAACACTATTACTACTAATACATTTAAATGGAAATAACTCTATATGGGTTATGTTTATCATCTTATAAAGTCAGCCCATAACCTTTTAATTTTAGATGATTTTCATCAGACTGTCTTGAAAGGTTGTATATAAGTTAATATGTGAGCCTTAATAGTTCAACTCTATCAATAGTATTTGATTGTGAGCCAACTTTGACATAAAAATTTTGGACGAGACTTCGAATGTATTTAATTAAGAAGCTTAATGTTAGCATGGAATATCACCCTCAAACATATGGGTAGTTTGAATAGACTCTCCAGACATTAGAGGACATGATAAGGTTATTCTATCTTAACATACATGGAATTCAGGATAAATATTTACCTCATATGGATTTCACATGAAATAAAAGTTTCCACTAAAGAATCAAGTTGGCTCCATATTAAGAATTATATAGAAAGAGATTTTAAATTCCAACATGCTGGGATAAAGTCATAGAAATAAATATTTTGGGTCTAGAACTTATGGACTATACCATTAAGATGTAAAGATCCATCCAGAATCATATCAAGGAAGTACAAAGTAAACAAAACGTTTATATTAAAAATCAAAGGAAGGATCCTGAATTATAAGTGGGATACAATGTCTTCTTGAATATATCTCTATGGAAAGAGGATATGATATTTTAAAGAAAGGGAAACTAATTCCAAGATATATTAGGCCATTTTAAATATTGGGGTGGGTATAAGTAGTGGTAAATAGTTTTTGTATTCCACAAAATCTTTCCCATGTTTATGATGTCTTCCATATATCACTTCTAATTAAGTATATTACAGAACCAACATATCTTCTAAAATTTGATCATGTTCATTTGGAGCTATAATTATCATATGAGGAATTTTCGATTCATATTCATGATATAAGGGAATAAGTACTATAAAATAAAACTACATGATTGGTGAAGGTTCTTTAGAGGATCATCTTCTGGAAGAGGAAACACGGGATCTAGAGGATTCTATAAGAAACTCTTATCCACTTTCATCTATAGAATGATTTAAAATTTAAAGCTCAAAATTAATTTAAGGGGGTGGGGAGAATGTAATACCTGAGATTCTGTAATATTAAATAAACCTTTCATCACAAAATTGTTTCACAATGCACACATTATTATTTCATCATAATAGTACAACACATATTGGTAAAAACACTATGTAATTAAATTTATAATAAAATATAACACCATAACCATAAATAACGTAACAATGTGTAGAAACACTATAATCTTGTACTCTGATGAATTATACTTGAAAAATAATAACAAGTACAGGAGATGCATATCTATTAAGAAGGAACCCCAAAAACATAGAATTGACATCATTCAAGAACTTATAGAATGTTATGATGGTATTTAGATATTGGTGTATATCACATGAGCCTCAGCCTAGTTGGAGAGGACTCCATTAGTGTATCCAGGAGACCCGGTATCAAATCCAGGCAGAGGCATATTTCTGATATTGTAGCAATACTGTAGCATGTTCTGTAGCAGTTACTGTAGTGGGACTATAGTAGGTACTTTTTGGCATTGTAGCAGCCAGGATTATTCCCCAGTTTGGGCCTTCGGGCCACCGATTTGGTCCTGAGTCCTTTAAGGCCCTTAGGCCACCCAAGCATTCAGGTCAGTAAGGCCATCGGGCCACCTCAAGGCCTTTGGGACACCTTAAGTGCATATGCAAAAATAGAAAAACTACAAGGAACAAGCTCCAAAAGAGGGATGGACAAGGGGATTTCACTATAGAAGAAGCTAAACCGATTGAAAGAATGAGAGGGTATGGCACCTGCCATCAGAACAATCCAATGCATGCATAAGAAAGCCCATCCAAATAGCCATGTGAAGGTGGAGAGATGATTTCATGATGAATGTGCTAGGAAGGAGCAGTTCCAAGTAGTTATTATGGGTTGTATGTAATGTTTGAATCCTATGAGCAATGAATTCCTCTAAGGCCTATGAGCCATGTAATACTTACGCCTACGGGACTTGTAAGGGTTCCACCTCACCCCTTGAAAAGTGGATTATCAAAAATCAATAAAAAATAAAGGCCTTCAGGCCATTGGAGGTAGATATTGGTGTATATATAAGGA
The DNA here is from genome assembly GCA_963277665.1 of Viscum album. Taxonomy (NCBI): domain Eukaryota; kingdom Viridiplantae; phylum Streptophyta; class Magnoliopsida; order Santalales; family Viscaceae; genus Viscum; species Viscum album. The sequence goes on from OY728148.1 coordinate 1,947,634,135, forward strand.
TCAGTATTACCACTAGGAATTATAATCATTTTTTAGTATAACAGTTGGTCATTATGACCATTTTTTGAATAATAGTTAAGATCATACCATTAGAAATAATATATATTATGAGCAATGATGAAGGATAATAATCACAGAATGGAAAAATATGGATAATACCAGTAGAAATATACCTTAATAAGTTCATTTGTTATATATTTGGAAGGAGTTAGAATCATTGGGATTTTCCCTAGACCAATCCCAAGCATAACTCTAACAATTGAAGTTAGAGAAGAATAGTTTGTGGGAGAAGTTCATTTTAGTGGATATTTCCACCTGGTTATTGTGGGAAAAACCACATCATGAAATACCCAGCATTGAACACCTTACCCTTAGTAATATGATTATGTGATTAGAGGTTATGTATCTAGAGGTTGATTTGTGTAATAATGTAAATTATTTATTAAAATAAAAGGTTATTTATTTTTTATTAATGTATCAACATGACATACAAAGATACAATTTTGGTAATTAGAGAATTAATTTGATAAAATGTATTACATATTTGGAATCAGGATGTCTAAATTATCCAAGGGGTTAAATTTGGTAATAATTGATTAAAATAGTAAAATATAGTAAAAATGGTGTAATACATTGAAATATGGTTTTTACGGTATATATGATATTACATTTATGTAATAATGTGTCATTTTGTGTTGGTAAGTTCTATGTCTATATTTTTGGAAGTAGACACTATATTTGGGCATTAAGGGCAGTTATGGAGCACAATGGTTATATTGGGGCACTAAAGGAAATTGGAATAATAAAATAATAAAATAAATTATCCCATGAAACTCTATTCACCACACCTATAAAAACCATCCCATCCTCTAATTCATACATGAAAAATTTGAAGTTCCCTTATTTTTGATCTCTTAAGGAGTATCTCCCATAGCTATCACTTCATTCTTAAAGAGTTTATTTGGATTTAAGGTTGGGTTCCAATCTACGAATCTTAAGAGGGGTAAGGTCTCATATTTATCTCTCTTAATTTCCTATTTGAATTTCAATATTTTTAATATATTTTAAACTTTAATTTTATATACTTCCTTGCCATGTCTCAATTTTATTTTTCCCCTTTGATCTATTTTCAATATTACATCACCCAAACCCCTTACATTATACCCCTTTTGTAAGATGCTGCTATATCAAAGTAAGTGTTGATTTTCACTCTCTTTACTGTTCCAATTTACATTACCATTTCCATTTCCTTTTCAATACACAAGGTATTGTCCTATTATTTTTATGTCAATTCTTGTTCCATTCTTAAAATACATAATCCATTTGAGCATTGCTTTCTCTCACATTAGGCCCAATTCATGAGTTGTTTCTATGCTTAAAATTCATCATAACCATATAAATGTAGAATTTATATGGTTTTGTAAAAATTATGCATTTATTTTTTCTAATCCCATTAAAAATAAAATTTATTAAATACATTGAAAATCTATAATCTTGTATCATACCCATAAGCTATAATTTTTTATAAATAAATTATTGTGGTAAATTTTTGAACATTATGAATCCTCAATTATTCCTTTCTATGTTAAGATAATAAACTTAGATATTGTTAATAATTCATTGAATATGGAAATATATTTATGACCCATATAACATATTTTTCCATAAGGGAAGATCATGTATGATATGTTCCATTGAGAAAAGATTTCATCAATTTTGAATTTGTTCAACCTTGAACATTATACCATGTATAGCCTATATTTATTTCCCATGTGATGTAATGTATTGGAATTTTACATGATGGGTGAGTCCATAATTATATAGCCCCTTAGTGAATTAGTAGGTCTCATGGGACAACTATTATAAGGTAAAGGGAGAGTACTTACCCTTTAAATATAATGTCTTGGAACAAGGCCTCAATGATATGATTATAATTCCCACCATTATTAAATTTCTTATTTTAGATTATTTTTTGTTCTATGTGATTATGCATTTATCTTTCTTATACGGATTATACTTATGTATTAATTTTCATGGATTCATTTCATGAACCATCCCAGTGTGGCCCATGTCGTGACTACCTGGTGCCCACCTCTAATAGGCCAAGGTATAACTACTAGCACCAAGTAGGCATATCTCACAAATGGGAGGAATTTACTTTAAACCTACACACACACACACATAGCAGCAAGCCCAAAAATGTTGAAAATTAAATATTGAGTAAACCATGCATGAAACTAGGTCAATAATAGAGAGTAACAATACTAAACTTAAAGTAAAGGGTCTAGCATACATGACCAACAAAAAGAAAGCTGTAAAAAAACAAGTACACCAATCACTAACAGATCATCAGTATAAAATGCTTCTCGAAGGGTAGGTTAAGGGCACTACATTTAGTTGTAGAAGTACACCTCATCTATAAAATATCACGTAACACCACCTTGTTCGAGACCACTATGGTCTCTATTAAAGCGTCTGTTGTCTGCACATGACACGACATGTGTGGGTAAGGCCGGTGCATGGGTGAGTAAAATAGTACTCAATAAGGACCCCAAACCACAAAGGTAATACCACAAAGAAAATAACACAAAGAAATTACACATGAAGTATTATCATCTCACATAGGTATAAATATAATGTATGAAAAGAAATACTATAAAACGTATCATAGAACACCTTGTACTATTGAGTCACTTAGACCCACGGAGTCACTTAGACCTGTTGAGCCACATAGATCCACTAATTTATTCAGACCCACTGAGTCACTTAGATCTGCTGAGTCACTTAGACCCATTGAGTAACTTAGACCGGCTGAGTAACTTAGACCCACATAGTCTTTTAGACCCACAGAGTCATTTAGACCTGTAGTTATAGTCTTATCGTCACAACCAGCCACATGAATCCCACTTGTAGCATGCTTGTTTTGGGTTAACCTACTATTCAATCCAAAGTTTATATTTTTGACTTTATCTCAAAAGGGATGCCTCTTCGTGAGGGTCCCAACACCATAAATGAATCATCAATCAGACATATGGTTTGAGAGTTATGTTCATTTTAGTGAAAAGGGGACAATGGGGTCTGGGTCCAGTCTGACATGGTGGGACCAACCAAAATCGATCCATCAGGTCTGAACCAGACCGATTGGGCCTAGCTCAGACCGGCCAGGCCCATCCCACTTCACTATCTTAGCCTGCTCCACCGGTCTGCTCCACCGAGCTGGCCCAATCAGCCACCCCGGCCCGGCCCGGTCCGCTGCCCCGGCCTGGCCAGGTCCGCCACCCAGGCCCGCCTGCCTAGCCCGGTTTGCTAGAGAAGGCTGGTTGCTCCACCCGTGAAGCTGCATGCACTACATCCTTGCTTGAAAAAAGTGGACAGCCACCACCAGTCCTCTGTCATGGTCCTGCTAGACTGCGATTCCCGGCTGCATGACGTGGCATGCCTACCGCATCTGTCATGGTTCAGCGGCCCATGGTCACCGCCCGTGGTGTTTTCCATGGGTTCCTCCACTGCTATCCTTCAATCCAGAGGCCTACCTGACCATGTCTTTTCATCTCCACTGCAACCCACCTGGCTACGAAGTTCCACGACTATCACCTCCCATGATTATAGTCATCCACCTAGCACCAGCATCTCACACAACCTCCTACCGCGGGATGATCCAACACTGTGGTCCTTCCTGGACTGCTGATTACTGTCACTGCTAGTCATCAAGCCAAAAACTTGGATCATTACTCCATGATAAACAGGAATAACACAAGAACACCTAAAACGGATGGATCTAGGCTTTGTTCATGTCTTCCCCAATCTATCTATGTTATAATTAAAATCACAGGGGGATTAATAAATCTAAGCATGGATCTCATCAAAACATGGATAACCTCGATTCAAATCCCCACAATCAAAACCATCCCACATATGCGATCGATCCATGGGTCAATCTATTATTGGGTTGATCTGTGTCCATCTCTCAAATCAAATAATGAGGAAAGAAATAAATCAAATATAAATAAACCCCTAATTTAATTATTAGATCGATCAATGGTGAATAATGGAGTTGCACTACCATCATTCGTCGATCTTCGATCTAGAATCTATTTTAGTTGGTGAAATCCTTCGAAGAGGAGGGGGTGTTCATTGTCATTGGTGATCCATCATTTGTGGTCGCCCATCATTCGACAATGAAATTCATTCAATACTTCAGAGCACAGTCCAAGATCCTCTCAAAATCTCATATCCTTGATAATCCATTAAATGGAGGTAATGCATTTCGGTGTTTCTGTTACGATGATTCACAACAACATTATGCTCTTTCATTTATGAAATGAAATAGTTGACTCATCGTTGCATTGTAGGAATAAATTTTGAATAAAATAAACTTTCTAAAGTTTATCTTATTTTTTTCTTTAAAATTACCAAAAACTAATTTTTCCCCACAACCCACACATGTTGAGGTTAGGTCCTTCTTATAGAAAATTCATGTTATAGATGCAAAAATGCCCTCAAAATTTTAATATGGGAACTATTTTAGAAGTTAAAAAAACCACACTTGTGTGCTATTAAAAAAGTTCTGACAATTATTCTAGGCGCCCCGAGCCTCAGAATCACAAGTTGTCTTAGTGCATGGTTTGGAATTAATCCATATAATTTTTTAAAAATCTTACATGGAAATTACTGAGACATTAAATTCTCCCCAACTTAGGGATTTACGTCTCTGAAATGTAAAACCACAAAATAAAAAATGGGGATACTAAGAATGAATCGTTGCCTCCCACTCTCATGTTATCTTCTAGAGATTCCTGTACTCCCACTGAATGTGGACTAGAGGAATTGACTATCCATGGAGGACATGCTCTATTAGATCCTCTTTCTACACTAGGAACTCTGCAAACGTCTTCCCATTATCAATATCCAGCTCACCCCTGTCGATGACGTGTGATGGATCATGAACATACCTCCTCAGGTGCGTCACATTAAATGCATCATACAACCGATGCATTTTTGGGGGAAGATCTAGGTGGTATGCCACCTCTCCAACTCTACTCAAAATCTAGAAAGGTCTGATGAATCACAGAGACAACTTGCTGCCCCATCCAAATCCATACAACCCCCATCGAGGCGAGACCCTAAGGAACAGATGTTCTCCCACCCCAAACTCCAAGGGCCTCTGTATCCTATTAGCATACAATTTTTTCCTACTATGTGAAGTCCTTATCCACTCTTGGATGGTCTGCACCTTCTCATTGGTATCCCATACCATCTTTAGAGCCATGAGTGCTGACTCCCCTAGGTCTATCCCGTAGAGCGGTGACCAACATGGTCTCCCATACAGTTACTCGAATGGTGCCATACCAATGATGGATTGGTAACTATTGTTGTATGAAAACTCCACAAGTGGTAGGTGGTCCTCCCAACTACGACCAATGTTCAAGATGAAACCACAAAGCATGTCCTCTACAACATGGATAGTCCTCTCCATCTACCATCCATCTGGGGATGTAACGTCGTGCTCAAGTGAAACTATGTCTTGAGATCCTCCTACAATCCCCTCTATAGCCAAGATGTGAAGTGAGCATCATAATATGAAATTATTTTTGACTACACCCCATATCTCCTGAACTTAGAAGCATCCCAAGATATGTACCGTACTCTACTCTTAGATTGGAAGGAAGTGGAAAAATGTGGTGAGTCGGTCTATGATCACCCAGATGGTATCATTACCCCTAGACGTCTGTGGTAAACCTATCACGATGTCTATTGATATTCTATCCCATTTTCACTCAGGTACATTGAGTGGATGATCGATGTCCACTAGAACCTGATGTTCTACCTTCACATGATAATAAGTGAGGCACTGAGAAACAAACTTCGCCACTACCTTCTTCATCCCTAGCCACCAAAACATATGTCAGAGATCCTGGTACATTTTTTCCACTCTTGGATATACTTACAAAGGAACGGTTTGGAACTCCCTTAGAACCTCCTCTCACAATGTCATTGGTACAATGGTGCACCCAATGAAAATGATGACCTTCTCCCCACCTATCAAATATCCATTAGGGGATTTCCCGAAGGATAATTGAGCACGTTGGGTATCAAAGTCAATATCCCCAATTTGTGCCTCCCAAAATCCCTGTAAGATTGGGGGAGTGTCAACCATCGACTGAAGTTAAGATGCTCAATCACTTCTGGAATTCTTAGTAATTGTGATGGCCTATTTGTGACGGGATCCCGTCACAAATTGGCTTTAGTGACGGGGCCCCATCGAAAATATCCCATTGTAGAAAACGCTGTCGCAAATACAATTATTTGTGATGGGCCCGTCACAAAAAATCTTATTTATGAAGGGAAACATCATCGTTGCAAATAATCTTCCAATTTTATGTATTATATATACATAAACGTTTTCGCAACGGGCCCGTCGCAAAAACTATTTGCGAAGGGCTCTTGCATCGTCGCAATATATATATATAAAACTTTCTGCGACGGGCTCGTCGCAAACACATTATTTGGGACGGGCAAGTATTCCTATCGTAAATATATTTTTAAAAATATTTAGTTAGATTATTTGCGATGGGGTCCCATCGCAAACAGTCTCGTCGCAAATAATAAATTAATTTTTTATAAAATAATATTTAAAAAAATTATGATTAATGAAAAAATAATATTGTTTTTATTAAAATAATAAAAAAATTAAAAATATTAAATTTCCCAATATTCACAAAAAAATATAAAAAAATATAAAAAAATATAAAAAAATTAAGAATTAAATTATATAATATTTTCACTGATATAAAAGAAAGAAAATGTAAATAATATATATTACAAATTTAAATTCAAATATTTGTAACATTAAAATATCACTGGGGGGTCGTCTTCTAGAGAAGGTGGAGGAGCTGAAGGGGATGGTGGAGGAAACTCCATCCCTAAACTATGAGTCAGAGGGCGCATGTACTCCATCTTCCCATGATGCTGCTGCTGCGATCGACGCATCTGCTCCTCGTAATGCTGCTCCTACTGCTGCTGCCGCTGACACATCTCTTCATGCTGCTTTTGCAAAGTCACTATTTTCTCATTCTGATCTCGCAACTACTCATGTTACTGTGAGTGAGAAGATGATACCTCTCCACGAGCTCCTCTCGAGCTGGACACCGACATTGCATTAGTACCATAATAAGTACCAGGAGTCAAATGAGATCTGATGCCAACTACTCTTCCCTTCTCAAAGTCATACTGTGTCACTTTCATTCATGATGCCTCATCGAAATGGTGAGCACTGGTCAACATAATCGTCTCATCCTGACCCTCATCCTGTGTCTGAGAAGTCGCAGTCTTATATGACTCATTCAATTCCAATTTAAAATTAAATTTTTAAAACTATTATATACAGTTAATTTTAAAACTAAAAAAATAATACTAACCACAATCTGACACTGGTGATCACCTCTAATCTCACCAGTGGATGGATCACTGTACATCCTCCGATAAACGTTGAACTCCGTAATATCGGGATGCTTGACTGCCTACAGAAATATAAAATAAACTGTTTATATCTAAAGTTATATAAAATATTTAAAAAATATAATTACTCGATGCTCTCTATTTAAACTGAATGTACGACTACCGACTCGTTGCATCACCTCCTGTCACCCTAGGTTTTGTTGTCCCACTGAAGATCTCCTTTGAAATCCACCACCCAACCAGTGTAAACATAATCCATCCCAAACATGAGATGAAATGTACTCTGGTCGGGGGGCTCTATAAGACTCATCAAATTCTGTCATCCCTGCTTTCTTAATGGTTGTCCTTCTCAAATTGTGCAAAAAATGATATAAATGGTCACACATAGAAGACTGCCATGCCATGTGGATAGCGTCGCACATACTATCATCAATAGGATACCATGAAACCTATAAATAATTTATATTATAAAGTTGTTAATAAAATAAATTTCAAAATAAATATTATTTATTTACGTACCAGCCAATGATGGAACATGTCGCGTCGCACATCAATGAGAATCTGTTCCCATGTGATCCATGGCTGAGAAAAATAATTGCGCAAGATAGTGCTCCCCTGTCCAATAGATACATGTGCAAAACTATGAAAAATGAATAAATAATCAAACAATTAGTATATATATAAATAAATTAATGAAATATAACTAAAATATACAGGTTATCATACCTCTGTGTGCGTGGATCAAAACCAAGATGTGGATGTCGCTCGAGGATAGGGTCAGGAATCATCAGCCATGAAAAACCACACCCCCTCCACGTACCCCCTAAACCACCAGTAGGATGATGGTCAGATGATCCAAAATCCCCCTCATCCAATGGTAGGTCAGCCTCCCGCAACTCGAGAAATAGCTCAGGGTCCATCTGAAACACAAAATCATTGCTGTTATAAGATAGTTGAAAATAACTATTATATATAGATATAACTTAGTTATGATTATAATCAGCATTTAATTATGTCAATGTTCATCTTTATCCTCTTCTCTATAGCTATCGATGTCAATGTCTTCATCTTCCTCCTTAGCATCATCAATATCCATACGAGTTTCAGTTTCAACATCTCTTGTCATTTCAAATTCATTTGTAACATCATTAACATCTTCATCACCATCGATCTTTAATTGTGGGGTGTGATCATTGATATTCACATCTCTTTGTGAATCAGATGGATTTTGAGAAGTCTTTGGAAATATTTCAATTCCTTCCACTTTAGCAGAACCACATTCATTTTGAGTAAACAGATTTTCTCATGATTTCATTTTTATTATGATCCACCAATCACTCAAGTATCTTGAAGTAGCACAGTAATTTGCATAATAATTTTGATGTGCCTATTAATCCAGTAAAAATGGTTCATTTACTACAAGAAGACATTTATATTTAATATCGATGATTCAATGAGTCGGATAAACACACAAGCCTCTCCCAGTATCCAACCACCGATATTTAAACATTATTATATAATTCTGTCCTATATAAAACAGCTCAATTATTTCATCCAAAATTCCATAAAAGTCAACTTCAGTTTCTCTGTGATGTGATCCTCTCAATAAAACTCCACTTTTCATTGTTTTTTTGATATCTCGTATGCATGTATATGAAATCTAAAACCATTCACCACATATGCATTATAATATTTAACCATTTTGAAAGGGGGGTTACTCAATATACACAGTCTCTTATAAATTTTATCAGCATATTTAGACACCTGAAAATTTGTAAAACAATTATCAATATAATAAATAATAAATGGAATTGATATTAAACCATCTATAATTTATGTTACCAGTTTTTGAAACCATTGAGAATTTTTTTTGTTTACGTTCTTCAAGAGCATCTGCTGTAGTTTGTGAAAGTTGTTTGTTGATATGATTATCATATAACCTACAAATAAAATAAATTTAAATACTGTAACATAAATTATAGAATAAGTGATAGAAGCACTCACAAGACAAATGATGTCATTCTTTCACAGTTGAGCAGATCGTATGTATGAGCTCTGTGATGTTCATCATCTAAAAGCCATCGTTCATGAACTCCACCAAAACCAAGATTTGGATTATTAAAAACTCTAACATTCCCCTTGTTTCTTCCCATGAGATTGTGTTTTGAGGGATATTGAGATTCAAAATAATGATAGGAGAAAAAATTATTTTCCTTTTGAAAATAAGCTTCAACAATTGAGCCTTCAACTGATACTTTGTTACATATTTTTTTCTTCAATTTTTGCATGCATCTCTAGAATGGGTACATCCATCAAAACTATACTAGACCTCCATATTTAGCTTCATGTGGAAAATGTAATATCAGATGTTCCATTGAGTCAAAGAAAGCCAGCAGAAGGATTTTTTACAGTTTACATATAATTATAACAACATCTTCTTCCAGTTTTCTTAGCGCATCGTAGTCTATTGTCACTACACAAATGTCTCGAAAAAATATGATATGTCTGGTATTGAATCCCAGAATCATAGAATTCAACAAACCTCTGAATCCAATCATCATAAGCCCTTCCATTATAACATGACAATCATGACTTTTTAATCTAGTAATATAACCATTCTTAACACATCTTCCCAAATTGGAAGCATATCCATCTAGAAGTCTCAAATCTGCAATCCACTGACAAAATAATAAGCGAATCTATTTGGACAGTGTATAAGATGCTTTTGGCTTCAATAACCTTTGTGATCTAACATTTTCAAATAGTTCAAGTTCTGGTCACCTGCAAATTTGGGCAAGATCTAATCATGCCTTTATAGTATCTTTGGTCTTACCTGGTGTATCCAAAACTGTATGAAATAAATTATCAAAACAGTTCTTCTCAATATGCATAACATCCAACATGTGGCGGAACAACAAATCAGACCAATATGGAAGATCCCAAAAAATGCTCCGTTTTATCCAATTATGTTCTTTTCCAAAGCCATGAATTTTCTGTTGGTTTACTATTGGTCCAAATTTGATGGGGGGTAATGAAAATACAACTGATTTTAACTCTGTACCTGAGATCATCTTTGGAGGTTCAACCCTTTTAAATTGTACCTTTTCTAAAATGAGATTTGTTCCTCTAAAAAGGATGATTGGTTGGAAGAAATCTACGATGACAATCAAAATAGCAAGGTTTTTTTTCCATTGATGAGCATAAAGGCTTTTTTTTCTTTCATATAGTAAGGACATGATTTCGGACCATGTGTACTCCAACCAAATAACATGCCATATGCCGGAAAGTCACTAATAGTCCACATCAATGAAGCTTTTAATATGAAATTTTGTTTCACATCAACATCATATGTATTAACACCATCACCCCACAATGCATTTAACTCATCAATCAATGGTTTCAAATAAACATCAATATTCTTTTTCGGATGTCTTGGGATTAATAGAGTCAAAAACATATAAGGCTCCTTCATAAACATCCATAGAGGAAAACTGTACGGAGTTATAAAGACAGGCCAACAAGAATACTGACTACCATAAGAACCAAATGGACAGAAACCATCAGTAGAAAGACCCAATGACATGTTTCAGGCGTCTGTAGAAAAAGACGGATGTAGACGGTCAAAATTATTCCATGAATCACCATCATATGGATGATTCAAGCTTTTATTAGTTGAAATCTTGGTTTTCTGCCATGACATCATTGATGCTGTGTTCTGCGACATAAATAAATGCTATAACCTGGGTGTAGGGGGGAAATATCTCAACTGTTTTAATGGAATTAATCTAGACTTCCATGGTTGAGCTTCTTTATACCTCGATTGTCCACATGTGGGACCACTCTCTAATGACTCATTTTCGCCAGAATACAAGATGCAATCATTTGTACATGCTTGAATCTTTTGATAACTAAGGCCCAGATTACGAATCTGCCTCTTGCACTCATAGTAATTTGAAGGAAACACATTTCCTTCAGGTACCAGTGTTTTAACCAAAGAAAATATCTGATCAAAACAGTTGTTTCAAATTGGATTATCTGATTTAATAGCTAAAATTTTTTAAATCAATTCTAATTTTCTTATCTTACAACCAGGATATAATGCATCCTTAGCAGACCTCAACAACTCATAAAATTCGGATGGTTCCAGGTAAGGAGTTAAATCAATATCATCGTGATTTTCAGTTTGTTGCACAGATGGACATGCAACATCATGTACTAAATTTTGAAACCGTGATGGATCTAGAATCATGTTATTATGATCTTCTCTAGAACTACGTTCACCGTGTTGATACCCAAGAACATAATCTGGTTGAAAACCAAACCGCAAGAGATGTCCCCCAACCTTGTCAAATTTGTCAAACGTTCTTAGAGCACAATTTTTACAAGGACACTTAAATGTTCATTATGAAACATATTCTAGTTTTGATGATGAAAATGCTAATAAAGCTTCAACACCCTCAATATATACAGGATTTAAACAAGAACCATTTTTATTTTTGCACTGATTTATCCAAGATCGATCATATAATAATGAATGATGTCGACTTCCTTGTTCCATATTTTTCTACATAAAATATAAAATCATCACTATTTTTAAATAATTTGAAATTATAGAAACACTAGCTGAAAAAATAAGATAAATAATTACAACTACTTAATAATTACCATTAATTAATGGCGACACAATTTCCAGTGGATTGATGACTACTCTTTTGTCTAACAACTCATTTAATTGCATATTTCTCATACTTATTATTACTAATTACTACTAATTATTCCTAATTATTCCTAATTATTGATAATTATTACAAATTATTACTAACTATTACAAATTAGTACTAATTATTACTAATCAGTACTAATTATTACTAATTATTACAATTTATTACTAATTATTACAATTTATTACTAATTATTACTAATTATTACTATTTATTACTATTTTAGCAATACTTATAAATAATTAGAAAAATGAAAACTGGTTGAATAATGAAATAATGTTTGGTAATCATCGTTGTGGAGATGATTACAAATTTTCCCTTCATTACCCAAGCAGATTTCATTTACTAATTATTAGTAATAAAAAAATTATATTATCAATATTTATGAAAAAACAATATTAATATTATTAGAATAATAAAAAATATAAAAAATATTAAAATTATCAATATTTGCAACAAATTTTGCTCTATTCTTAACATGTTCAAATCTCAAAGGGTCGTCAATTGTCAAGTCATGTGCAATAAAAAGTTTGTGCCAATCATGTCCAATGTAAACTCTATAATTGTACTTTCAAGGTTGATCAACTCTCAAGTAGTTTTGCAATAGGACGACCAAATTAATGACATTCTCATCTCCAAAAATCATCTCACATGAGACATTACATAGACCATTCTTCCTTAAAATTTGAGGGGATATCGTTATCTTTCCCTTAACTTTCCAAGGAAGAATGGTCTATGTAAAGGTTCATGTGAGATAATTCTTATAGATAAGAAGGGAATGACTTGATTTGTCCTATTACAACACTACTTGCGAGGTGATCAACCATGCAAGGAAATTTATAGAGTTTACATTGGACATGGTTGGCACAAACATTTTATTGCACATGAACGGACAATTGGAGACCCTTTTAGATTTGAACATGTTAAGAATAGAGAAAATCCTGTTGCAAATATTGATAATTTTAATATTTTATAAATATTTTAATATTTTAATAATATTAGTATTGTTTTCTCATAAATATTGATAATATAATTTTTTTATCACTAGTTATTTCTAGTCATTCCTAGTTATTGCTAGTTATTCCTAGTTATTCCTACATATTGCTAGTTATTCCTATTTATTCCTAATTATAGGTAATTATTACTAATTATAGCTAATTATTTCTAATTAAAGCCATTTATAGCTAATTATAGCTATTTATAGATAATTATAGCTAATTATTACTAATTATAGCCATTTATAGATAATTGTTGCTATTTAAAGATAATTATAGCTAATTATTACTAATTACAACTATTTATAGCTAATTATTACTATTTATATCTATTTATTACTAAATATTACTATTTATATCTATTTATAGCTAATTATTACAAATTATTACTATTTATATCTATTTATAGCTAATTATTACAAATTATTACTATTTATTACTAATTAATACTATTTATTACTATTTATTACTATTTATATCTATTTATAGCTAATTATTACTAATTATTACTAATTATTACTAATTATTAATATTTATTACTATTTATTACTAATTATTACTAATTATTACTAATTATTATTAATTATTACTATTTATTACTATTTATTACTAATTATTACTAATTATTATGAATTATTACTATTTATTACCAATTATTACTATTTATTACTAATTATTACTATTTATTACTATTCATCACTAATTAAAACTAATTGTGACTAATTATAACTAATTATTACTAATTATTACTAATTATTACTAATTATTACTAATTATTACTATTTATTACTAATTATTACTCTTTATTACTATTTATTCCTAATTATTACTAATTATTACTATTTATTCCTAATTATTACTAATTATTACTAATTATTACTAATTATTACTAATTATTACTAATTAATAGTAATTATTAATATTTATTACTAATTATTACTAATTATCACTATTTATTACTAATTATTACTAATTATTACTAATTGTTACTAATTATTACTAATTATTACTAATTATTACTATTTATTACTATTTATTACTATTTATTACTATTTATATCTAATTATTACTATTTATTACCATTTATTACCAATTATTGCTATTTATTGCTATTTATTACTAATTATAGCTAATTATTACTATTTATTACTAATTATAGCTAATTATATCTATTTATTACTAATTATAGCTAATTATATTTATTTATTACTAATTATTACTAATTATTACTAATTATATCTATTTATTACTAATTAATTATAATTATATCTATTTATTACTAATTATTACTAATTATATCTATTTATCATTAATTATTACTAATTATATCTATTTATCATTAATTATTACTAATTATATCTATTTACTCCTAATATCTATTTATAGCTAATTATTATTAATTATTACTATTTGTAGCTAATTATTACTAATTATTACTATTTATAACTAATTGTTACAAATTATTACTATTTATTGCTAATTATTACTAATTATTACTATTTATTGCTAATTATTACTAATTAATACTATTTATTACTAATTACACTAATTATTAATAATTATTACTATTTATTACTAATTATTACTAATTATTACTAATTATTATTATTTATTCCTAATTATTACTAATTGTTACTATTTATTACTAATTATTACTAATTATTACTAATTATTACTATGTATTACTAATTATTACAAATTATTACAAATTATTACTATTTATTACTAATTGTTACGAATTATTTCTATTTATATCTTTTTATTACTATTTATTAGTATTTATTACTAATTATAGCTAATTACTACTATTTATTACCATTTATTACTAATTATAGCAAATTATTACTAATTATTACTAATTATAGCTAATTATTTCTATTTAGTACTAATTATAGCTAATTATTACTAATTATTACTAATTATTACTATTTATTACTATTTATTACTAATTATTACTAATTGTTACTATTTATATCTATTTATTACTATTTATTACATATTATTTCTCTTTATTACTATTTATTACTAATTATTACTATTTCTTACTAATTATAGCTAATTATTGCTAATTATTACTAATTATAACAAATTATATCTATTTATTACTAGTTATAGCTAATTATATCTATTTATTACTAATTATTACTAATTATATCTATTTCTTACTAATTGTTACTAATTATATCTATTTATTACTAATTAATACTAATTATATCTATTTATTACTATTTATATCTATTTATTCCTTACTATTACTCATTATATCTATTTGTTCCTAATTATTACTAATTATATCTATTTATTCCTAATTATTACTAATTATATCTATTTATTTCTAATTATTACTAATTATTCCAAACTATTACTAATTATTCCTAATTATAGCTAATCATTACTAATTATATCTATTTATTCCTAATTATTAATAATTATTCCTAATTATTACTAATTATTCCTAATTATTCTTAATTATTCCTAATTATAGCTAATTATTCCTAATTATAGCTAAATATTACTAATTATAGCGAGTTATTACTAATTATAGCTAATTATTACTAATTAGAGCTAATTATTACTAATTTTTACTAATTATAGCTAATTATAGTTAATTATAGCTAATTATAGCAAATTATAGCAAATTATAGCAAATTATAGCAAATTATAGCAAATTATAGCAAATTATTGCAAATTATAGCTAATTATAGCTAATTATAGCTAATTATTTCTAATTATAGCTAATTATTACTAATTATAGATAATTAATACTAATTATTGCTAATTATTACTAATTATAGCTAATTATATCTAATTATAGCTAGTTATAACTAATTATATCTAATTATAGCTAATTATTACTAATTATAGCTAATTATTACTAATTATAGCTAATTATAACAAATTATAGCTAATTATAACTAATTATATCTAATTATAGCTAATTATATCTAATTATTGCTAATTATATCTAATTATAGCTAATTATATCTAATTATAACTAATTATATGTAATTATTTCTAGTTATATCTAATTATTACTAATTATATATAATTATTACGAATTATATCTAATTATTACCAATTATATCTAATTATTACCAATTATATCTAATTATTACCAATTATATCTAATTATTACCAATTATATCTAATTATTACCAATTATATCTAATTATTACCAATTATATCTAATTATTACTCATTATATCTAATTATTACTAATTATATCTAATTATTACTAATTATATTTAATTATATCTATTTTTTACTAATTATATCTATTTAATCCTAATTATATCTATTTATTGCTAATTATATCTACTTATTGTTAATTATATTTACTTATTTCCAATTATACCTATTTATTTCTAATTATATCAATTTATTCCTAATTATATCTAATTACATCTAATTAATATTAATTATGACTAATTATTTATAATTATAACTAACAATATCAATTTATTAGTAAAAATAAAAATAAATAAAAATCAATTGAAATCTAAATAAATTACGACTAATAAACAACAATTAAAATTTACATGAATAATAAAATAAATATAAAAAAAATAAAATATAAATACCTTAAACTTTGATATTCTGAAGATATGGACGCCCTCCGATTTCTATCGTATAAAAAATTTCTACTAAAAGAAAATTTTTCTTTGAAACTGAAGAATGAAGAGAAAGAAAGAGAGCTAGATCTGAATGATTTGAAAAAAAAAACGGATGGGGGTATATATAGGTTAGATTAGTTGCGGCGGAGTTATTAGCGACGGGGTGTCCATCGCAACTGGTACTATTTGTGACGGGCATCGTCGCAAATACCATCACCCGCATTAATTATAGTCGGTGGTTAAAATGTTATTTGCGACGCGTCCCGTCACAAATAGTACCTGCCGACAGTCTTTTTGCGACGGGACGACATCCCGTCGCAAAAAGTTATTAACCGCAGTCGGGTATTTGCGACGGGTCCCGTCGCAACTACCCCTGCGCGGTTTGGTGTGCAAGCTGCGCCAAACTATTTGCGACGGGAGACATCTCCCCGTCGCAAATACTATTTGCACGGTTTGGCGTGCAAGTCGCGCCAAACTATTTGCGACAGGAGACGAAATCCCGTCTCAAATAACCAATTATTTGCGACGGGCAAATTTGCCCGTCCCAAATAGTGATTTTTCCTGTAGTGCATCCCTATCCATGAAGGATATCTTCATCACGGCTAATTGTTCTGACACCTCACTCAGCAATTATAACCTGTATCTTTTTGTGAGTGCGTCCACCACTAGGTTCCCCTTCCTAGGAGTATAGACTATCTCTAAGTCATAATCCTGAGGAACTCTAGCCATCACCACTACCTCATGTTCAATTCCTTATGGGAGAAGATATACCTGAGACATTTTTGGTCAGAGTAGACTGTAAACCACTCACCCATCTTGTAGTGACTCTAAAACATGAATGAAAATACCAATACTTTTAGATCAAGATCAAGGGCCACGTAGTTCTTCTCATGCTGCCTCAACGTCTGTGAACCATAGGAAATTACCTCTTGACACTATATCAGGACACAACCTTGTCTGGTCACTGATGTATCATAGAACACTACATACCCAACTCCCTCCTCTGGAGATCTCATGATGGGGTAACTCATCAGTCTCTGCCTCAACTCCTAGAAACTTTGTGCGCACTTCTTCAATCCACATGAAGTCTTGCCCCTTCTATATCAAATCTTATAAGGGTTCTTCTACACTTGAAAATTGGACCATGAACCTCCTGTAATATCAATCCAATCCCAAGAAACACTGCACCTCAGTCATGCTCCTGGGTGGCTCCCAAGAAAGCATCACCTCTGTCTTCTCCGGATCCACTGCAAATCCATCTTCTGAAATGATGTGTCTCAAAAAGTAGATTTCTCAAATACATAAATGACACTTTGAGAGATTCCCATATAAATGGTGTGATCAGAGTGTATCTAGGACCTTCCTTAGGTGTTCCGCATGCTCCTCCTCATATGCCGAGTACACTAGGATGTCGTCAATGAAGACCACAATGAACCAGTCAAGGTAAAGCTAGAAGATCATGTTCATGAGTCCCATGAACACTTTTGGTGGATTGTTCATGCTGAATGGAATCACAAAGATCTCATAGTGTCCATACTGACATCTAAAGGCTGTCTTCAGTACATTTTTATCCTGTATGCAAAGATGATGATAGCTAGATCTGAGGCTATCTTCGAGAACTACCTTACTCCCTTCAGATGGTCGAAGAGATCATCAATTCTCCGTAGTGGATATTTTTTCTTCATGGTTAATTGATTCAGATGCTATTAGTCCACACAAAGTATCATGCTCCCACCTGACATCTTGGAAAATAGAACTGGGGCCGCCCAAGGTGAAACATTGGGCCTCACAAAGACCTTCCTCTGGAGGTCCTCTAGCTATATCCTCAACTCACAAAGCTCCACGGGAGCCATACGATATGATGGTGTGCATATTAGTGCCATACCAGGGCACATATCAATGTTGATGTGAACAAACCTTTGGAGAGGTAATCTCAAAACATCCTCATGTAAGATTTCCTATAACTCATCCACCACTATAGGAAATTGTTTACTCCTCTTGGTGACCGTACCAAGGGTAAGGCCTTTCAACTTGTGAATGATTGGATGCACACTCATCCGAGAAAGTCCATCCTGCACTGTATGAGCTCCATTTTCACTGGTAACGGAAAACCTGGTCCCATCTTTTTGGACACACCGCGCTCCGCACCTAAAATTTTCAATCTTAGCATGGAACCTTGATAACAAGTCGATACCCTGAATGGAATTGTAAGGCCTCAATGCTTCTACTTAGAGATCCCAGCTGAATCTAGCGCTACCAATAGTAAGCTCTCACTATTGGCACTAGTGCATGATTGTCGAATCCCCATCCACAGGAGTCCTTAAGCATAAGGATCGAGCCAAAAGATCCACCAAAATCTCTGAGCCTTGAACAAGGTATGTGTTAAGGAAAGAGTGAATGAAACCCACGTCTTTAAGAACAACAAATAAGGAATATAAGACACTTATATTACCTCTAATCAACTATGGATCATCGAGATTATATGTCTCTATCTCTTGATGCTCGGCCCGCCCCTTTGAAACAGATCTCGGAGCCATGGCGGACCACCAAGGGGTGGTGGTGGTAGTACGTCAATCCTACAACCATGCCTTATTCTATGCTTTCTCCCCTACCACTTCCTCTACCCTATAGACAACATTGATCGGCCTTCTGCCTCTACCTAATTGGTCCCTTGACTGTCTATTAATCATCTGTACATCAAGTTAGGCTATCATGATCCATATTCTTCTAACCACCACATCAGAAGAAAAATTCACTCTTCTGCTATCTCTCACTACCCTGGGAGCCTCATCACACCGACCCTATACCCTGGGGTTGGCCACTAGAAGGCTTGTCCTACTTGGGTCCATGCGTATGCTGCCTCTTACCCACTGCTGATGACTTCACCACCTAGTTTCTATTAGTATCTCCTGATTATGGTGCATGATCTACCATGAAACTCTCCACATGCAATGTTATCTCCAACACCCTTTCCCTAGCATGGATTCTAATAGTACCATGGATTCCCTAATCTCTTGTTGTAGTCACTTCTCAAAAGCTTTATCCTTAAAGAATTTTTCTCGCACCATGTCTGTGGAGTAGTGAGAATTCTTGGTGAATGACTCTGAGTACTCTGTTACTATCATGATACCCTACTGTAGGTGTAGTATCTTTTGTATAAAAACAGAGCGTAACGTCTCTGTAAAGAAATCCTCCCTGAAGAGGAACTCAAAGACTGTTCAAGTGAGGTTAAAATCTTCATGCATCTAGATCGTCAAGCTTCACTATCTACCCGCGGTGCCCTAAAAAAGGTTCAAGTATATGACCGAGATCTGGTCGAGCGGCATCCTCACTAGACACAAAAATTAGGTAACTGCCTCAAGACAATACTTGGAAACTAGTGGGTCAGTCTCACCCCTGATCCTAGGTGGTCTCTACCTCGAGAACATGTTTAATGAACCGATCCTACGTGCATCCTCTGTCGATAGTGCTGGTAGCATCTTCTGATAAAAGGGTATGGTAACACTGGTGCACCACTCAGTGGGGATACCTCTAGTACTAGTACTTTTACTAATGCCTCATTTATAGGCGTACCATCCTCGCTGTCATGCAACAAAATATTTATTGGATGTATACTTACAGGCATCCTGAAATAGATCAAGATAAACCACAGTCAAAATAATATACCTAGTGAGATGAATCAAGAATTACAAGAGAAAATTTCAAATCCTATATGATTCATGTACCATTAATTTCCATGAAATTAGTGTTTCTATGTACCGAGTCAGAAAGAAGGTGTCCAGAGTCCTGGTGTATGGATATGTCAGCCGCCGCACTAATACTAGAGTCCCTGTTCTGAAGAATGAACTCAAAACACTTAACACTATTTCCCCAAAATAATTTCACAGACTCTCAGTGTCAATGTGGAACCTTCCTTTGATACCACTCTATCATAACCTATCCCAATGGGGACTATGCTATGACTACCCCAAGATCGCCTCCAATAGGAAAGGGGATGGAGACTTGCATTGAGTAGGAATATACCTCAAATGGGAGGCATTGTTTTTAAACCTATACACACACACACTGATGAAATATGACAAATTATTAATAGTAAACACTGAATAAACCATGTATGCCACTAAGACAACCAATTAGAGTAAAATTACAAAAATAAAAGTAAAGTGGAAAGTATAAAAGACTAAAAAAAAGGAAAGATGTAAACAAATGAGTACATTAGTAACTGATAGCTCATCTGTAGGAAACCCTATCTGAAGGGTAAGGGAAGGGAAACTACCTATAACCATAGAATTATACCTCATCTATCAGTTCTCACTAAGCACCACCAAGTCTTGGACCACCAAGGTCACTATCAAAGCGTCATTCAATAGCATAAGACACGACACATGCGAAAAAGGCCTGTGCAGGGGTTAGTAAAACAGTAATTAGTAAGGACCCCAAACCATAAAGGTAAGACCAAAAAATAAAGACCAAAAAGGAAATTACACACGAAGTATTTTAAGCTCACAAATGTATAAATATAAATTATGAAAATAAAGACTATCAGACATATCACAGAACACCTAGTACGGTTGAGTCAAATAGATCTGCTAAGTCATTTTGACCTGCTAAGTCACTTAGACCTACTGAGTTAATTAGACCCGATGAGTCACCAAGACTTGCTGAATAACTTAGACCCATAGTCATAATGTTTTCGTAACATCCATCCACATTATTCCTGCTCGTAGGATACATGTTCCAAAAGAACCTAATCCTCAATTAAAATGCGATATTATGACTTCTATGAATACAAACTTAGAGTATATCAAACAGTCCGCCTTGTCATGGGGGTCCCAATGCCGCAAACATCTAGTCAATCAGATTTACCGTTTGAGAGTTATGGGCATTTTAGTGAGAAGGGGCTAGTTGGGTCCGTGTCCGGTTGGACCCGGCCCACCTACCCAGCCTGGCCCATTGAAGCGGTCTAGTTTCTCCACTCGGGATGGGAAGGCCACCGTGTTCCCGTCAGATGAACGCAGCCGGCCCCTGTGTACCCCACCCACGGTTGAGGCCACAGGTCCTCCACCACAGTCCTGCTGGACCACGGTTCATATCCGCATGATGCGTCCCACCTGCGGAATCTACCACGGCCCACTAGTGGCTGATGCTCGCCACCAATGGTGGTTTCCATGGGTTCCTCCACACGGGGTGGTTGCCACAGGTTCCTATATTGTTTTCCTTGGATCTGGCAGCCCTCATTATAACCACGACCTACTTGATCGAAACCTTCTGCCACCGCCAGCTCCCATGCCAGCAGTCATATGCCTGGTGCCACTATCTCCTGTGACCTCTGACCTAGGGATAATCCACCGCAACAGTCTCACATAGACCATGGATTTCCATCATCGCTGGTTGTCAAGCTAGTGGCCTAGATCATTGCACTGTGAGAAATAGGAAGAACAAAAAAATGCCCAAAACAGATGGATATGGGCCTTCTTCATGTTGGACCCCATCTATTCGTGTTAGAATTGAAATTAGGGGGAGAGATTAGTAACTTTAAGCACAGATCTCATCAAAACCAAGATGACCCCGATTCAAATCCCTGTAATCAAAACCATACTTCATGCGCAATCGATCTGTGGGTAAACTTGTTCGTGGGTTGATCCAAATTCTTCGTTCAAATCATAGACCGTGGAATGAAACAAATCATTCAGAAATAAAGCCACACCTTAAGGATTGGATTGGTCACGGGTGAGGAATGGTTCCACACTACCATCGTTCATAGATCCTCGATCCGGAATATTTCATTTTTTGAGAAATACTTTGAAGTGTAGGGGGTGTTCTTTTTCAGTGGCGATCATTTATTTTTCACTGCACATCGTTCGACAAATAAATTCCTTCAACGCTTTAGAGAAAACTCTAGGATCCTCCTATGAACCCGTATCACTGACAATACATTAAATAGAGGAACACGTATCAATTACACCGAGTCCTAGCATCATTATGCTATTTCATTTATGAAATAAAATATCTGACTTGTTGTTGCATTGTAGTGAGAAATTTTGAATAAAATAAACTTTTTTAAGTTTATTTTTTTTCTTTAAAATGACAAAAAATAACTTTTACACTTGACTTGTAATGGTCGAGGTTAGGTCCTTCCTAATGAAAATTCGATGTTCCAGATGCAATGGTGTCCTCCAATTTCTAATCTGGGCATCAATTTAGATGTTACCAAAACTGCACATACGTGCAATTAAAAAAGTTTAAATAATTATTCTGAGCAGCCCAACCTTAGAATCATGTGACATCTCAACGCCTGGTTTTGAATTAATCCATATAATTTTAAAAAATAATTTCATGCAAATTTCATGTAAATTTTAGAGACATTATAATTCAATTTTACTCATGATATTTTCTATTCCATATGTATCCTTTTTTAGTTTATGGTGTACTTGTTTCCCTTATTGTGCATTTAGATCACCAGAATTAATTTGATTCCCATTTCTCCTAGGTAATGAGGTGGAATACTATGAATAAACAAGGATATCATTTTGGAATTAGGATTTGAAATTTTATGTAATTTTTTTTAATGTATTATATCTTGTATATTGAGGACTACTAAACCTTGATCCACATAATGTAATATCCTACACTATATTTTACATATAATAAATAATTATGTAGCTCTATGAAAAAAGGGTTTGGGGGAATTAAATTTTTGTGGTATTTTAAACCATATATTTTCATTTAACCCATTTATTAACCAATTCTAACATTAATCATGGAAACAAACGTTTCAATACTAAAAGGTTATAAATTTACTTCTAAGATAATAAATTGCACAAAACCTGATAAGGGTTGAATTTTTAGACTATATCCCATCACAATTTTTCTATTTTAAGATTTCTATGATTTTAAATCATTTAATAAATTATCAATTAACATAAAATACCATTAAATTCATATTATGATCTATTAATATATTTTGAATTTAATGAAAAAATATAGAAAAATAATTGTAATTTAAACTTCTGAAACATTACTAATATGTTTCATTTATTTTAAAAAATTAGTATAACTGAATAATTCATCAAAAAATGTATTACTTTTAATAGTTTTCAAACCATTTATTTTATTTTTCAATTACTTGAACAAATACTCTATCAGCAGTGCATAATCACTTAAGGTAGTTATTCAATAGCTATTTTTTTAAACAACTACCTTAAAAAATTACGTAAAAAATAAACTTTTATATTAATTCATATCATCTTATTATACTAATTTTAACAAATAAGTGAAATAAAAACAAGAGAGTGATATTTTAGAATCTTTCTTTACTTAAAATTAAATATAGGTCTTTATTAAAAAAACTGAACCAAATTTCCATATTTTTAATACATAGATGAGAATTGATGAAATTCACTAATAAAATAGGATAAATGCAAATTTTTTGGATATTTCTAGGCATTACACTATAATTTAAACCATCTTTTACCAATTTTACCATTAAAAAGATGACAAATATTTACCAAGAATACTATTTATAATGACAAAAATAAATGGTAACTTTTTACCAAATTTGAAACTCATAATTAAAAAGGTTGAACCCATTTTTAAATATTTAAATTTATAATTGGAAGAAATTAATATTAATGTAAATGTGTAAAATGAAACAAAAAGAAATTTTTAGAGAAATGCATTTTTAAGACTAAAAATGAACTTATACCAAAAGAAAGTATAATAGAGGTTATTATGTAATTAATTAGATAATATCTAATTAAAGGTAGTATATGTAAGTTTAAAATAAAATTAAAAAAAATGGTATTTCTAATTGAAAATAAATGGTATTTTTACAAAAATCAGTATTTTTCACCATTCACTAAAAATAATTCTTTTTAGAAAAACCCCAAAATTTCACCTTAAGTTAATTTTAATGTTTTAAGGAAAGTTAAATATAAATTACATATTATATTGACTTATAAATATAATTGAATTTATTAAATTCCAAAATATATTTTAGATTTATATTTTTAGATAATTAGGTCATAACTATTTCATAAATTACAATGTGGACACTTCTACATAGTATTTTTTTTTCCAAATATTAATTTTTTTATATTACTTGTTTTATTTTAATAAATTATCTTTAAAAATTTGAAATTGACCCAATAATTTTACCTACCCATCCATAAAACCCATGAAAAACATTTTAAATATGTGGTATGAATAAAAAATTTAGTAAGGGACATAAAAATAAAGAAAGAAGCTTTTAGTACATAAATAATTTTAGGGATTTTTTTTAAATATAAACATTGGGATCAAAATAAAATTTTTATTACCCAATAAATCAAATTATCTTCCCAATAATTTTCATAAAACATTTCATAAGAAATATAAACGGAAAAAAACTCATAAAGGTTTCTTTGAAATCATGGAAAAATCATAACAACTTTTTCACAAAGTTATACTTTTCAACCTTATAAAGTAGAATATACTTTCTTTTAACTTATAAAATCATAATATATCAATAAAATCCCAATGAAAATATAGATAAATCATATATGTAACTTTGGACATAATTTTCATATCACTATTACAAATGGGATAACCATCACAGTTACAAATAGAAAAATAATCATGGTTAAACAGAAAATAAGCATCATAGTTACATATAAAATAACCATAATTTTTATAATGGGAATAAACATCAAAGTATGTTACCTTGATCTCATAGGAGAAACCAAATCAGTTAACTATTTCCATTTACCCAATGAATTAGAGAGCTATAACAGGATCAACTATCACCAGTTTATAATGGATGCACCTGTCATCATAACAATTCCCAAGAACCATAACCGAATACAAAAAATATTACATCCTATAAACATTATTTGTACCCATAATATTTTTTTTTGTGATATTGATATATACCATTCCTTTGAAAACCTTTTTTTTAAAAAAAATCCTATAAAATGGAAAAATGTTATTTTAATAAAATATGAAATATTTTGAAGAAATCCTAACATCAAATATGGTGGAAGGGAAAGTCCTTGTCATTGTATACATTAAAAATAGAACATTCCATTTGTATTTTGTAATGAAAGTAATTATTTTTAATATTAATTTTGAAAACCTTTGAGATAAATTCAAAATTTAAATAAAATTTACTTTATAATTATTTCATGACCATATAAATAAATCCATAAAACAATTCAAAAAATATGGAAATAAAAGGAAAATATTTTTAAGGGAAACTTCAAAAGAGGATTTTTAAATTAAAGTCCCTTACCTTGAGTATGACTCATCACATATATTCTTTATATTATAGAATAAAAAATATAGGATATTTATTTAAATACATAATTACATTTTTTTAGTTTATTATTCATTTTATTTTATCTCTTTTTATGCTATATTTAGTTCTTTAATCAATTAAATTTATATTGTATGTTTTGAGGATATCCGTATCATAATTCCAAGATGGATTTGGTAAGCTAAATATGCTCAAAGATTTAATTATTCCATAATATAAAGAATAATAATCATTTTTATAAATAAATTTTTCTTTTGAAACCAATCATAAAATATGATTATGAAAAATGAACTATGTTACCATAATAGAGACGGTAGGTCGTACACACGCATGCGTAACATTGACATTTTTCAACGATAATTACAGAAAGAAGGTAAGTATAATTTTATATCCAAATAATGATAATTATATCATAAATATATTATTATTTCAATAATTATACATATATATATAATCTATGAGATGCTGTGATGAAAAATAATACACATCGCTTTATGGAGGTCGTTGTGCACATGTACGCACAAACAATGTTATCATTTTTCAATGAATGAAAATGTAAGAAATTATATGATACTTTATCATTTAATAATGATAATAATTTAATTAATATATTATTTACACATTAAATCCATCATTATAACCATTGGTGATTGAAAAAAATTACATCAGTCTGCGGGGTGGTAGTCTTTCGTACACACAAATAGTGAATTCCTCTCCAATTTGAAAGAGGATAGAGATGGATATAGATTATGAGATTAAAATAATAACATCTTAGTATATTAAGTATACTGGTGTTATTAATTTATCATGGTTGAATATGACTTGAAGGAGGTGGAAGAAGAAATAAAACTAAAACATGTGGTTAAAAACTATACATATACTTTGGAAAGTCTCCTTTTGTTATTAAATTTATCCCTCTAAGGTTGGTATTAAGTATAAAAACTTCCTCTGTAATTATTGTATTGATTATATTAATTTAGTTGGATATAGTTTTGCTGAACCAAAAGTATTTTTACATGTGGAAAAATGAGAAAAGAGGTGATATTTTATAAGAGGGGAGGGGCACACTTGGGACTTCTTAAAATATTAAATTAATATAAATTAATCTTGATATAAAAATGGATCCAAATTGATATTATTAGATTATAATATTAGTATGAGTTTAAATAATATCATAAAATAAAATTTTGATATGTTTGGATCACATTTATACCCTTATACTTTTGTTTTAACCCTTTGTAATCCTTTTTACAATTACCGTAATATTAATGTTTTATACACATTAAGAGTTAATAACACCACTATAAAATGGAAAAACCTATAAATTTTCTATGGTTTATTTAATTTACCATATGTCATTAATTTTTCTGAATGTAATTTTGTATTTATGAATTTTCAATATTTTTATAAAATATTATTTATTATAAAATTTCATTAGTGCCAATTTTAGAACTATCCAATTACATTGACATTAATAACATTATGAAAACAAATAAATTCATATAAAATTATTAAAAACCTCTATAATATTCCATTTATATGTATATAAATCTTTTAACACAAATATTCCTTGAAATAATATTATTTCAAGCATTTAATATCATTTATGTTACTTTTCCATTAAATGAATAATTACTCGATCAATGTTTTGTATGATTTAAAGTAATTATTTCTTCACTAAAAATTAAAAATAAATTACCATGATAAAAAATTGAATAAACTTCAAATAATTATTTATAACTAAATAAATAATATATTTATCCCAATGTTAAAAATTTTATTGTTATTAAAAGCAAGAGTGTGGCATTTTTGGATTTTTATACACTTAAATACTAAAAAGGTAAAAATTATATCCAAATGGAAGAAAATATCATATTATACTTTCATAAGATTATGGATCTTATATAATCATCCAAAAAAATTAATTTAAGTGTTAGATTCATTTTTTATTCCTTATCATTTTTTTTAACTTCAATTACCCTATTCCCCTATTACTTTGTTAATAAAAATTACTAATGTTACTATTAATAATTTCCAACAATAAAAATAAAAAATTTAAATAATTTGGACCTATTAATAACAAATATGAAATATATTTTTAAAAACTCAAAACAAATAGTGGAACATATTAATTTAATACTAAACTTGTAAAATGCACCGAAAAACAGTTTTTGGAAAAATGTATTTTTAAGCCATAAAACATACTTACACCAAAATAAGATATAAAAACGATTCACATGTAGTTAACTATATTATATATAAATAAATTATATGTATTTTAATTTGAGATTAAATTACAGAAAAAATTAATTTATTTAATGAAAAAAAGCACTTTTATAAAATCAGTATTTTTCATTATTCATTAAAAATCATTATTTTCTGAAAATTATTAATAATTCAACCTAAAATAATTTTAAAATGATGAATTTAGAAAATGAATATGATTTTTTAATACTAAAAGTATATAATTTTTTAATCATTGTTTTAAATAAAACTATAGAATTTAGAAAACCCAATTTGGTTTGAAATAAATATTTTTTCCTTTTGAATGTAAAATTGTCTAATATGTATATAATGAATGTAACTAAATAAAATATAAAAAATTTATATTTGTAAAAATTTTATATAAAAATAACTACGATGTAACATCCTTGTACCCTTTTTTAAATTTCATCCTAGAAATTTTATTTACTTATTAAATATACAAGGACATCTTTCTCTCATAGTATTTTCAGATTTCTATATTGCCTCTTCAACCATATAATTCATACATAAAAACATAACATAGAAAATTAACTTATTCTATATAATTTCTCTCTATGGTTAATAATATGATATATTTATCCTCATAATAAAAGTTATATTACAATAGAACTACCTCAGTGCTCAAGTCCTGAGATGAATATGGAATATACATTCTTAACATCAAAACATGAAAAACATTGTGTTCCCAGGATAAACTATAAGTTAAGGACACTTGGTAGGAAAATAATCCCACTTTCTTAATGATTTAATACATTCTAATGAAACATGTACTTAACTTCCTCTTTTTACTAAAATTCATAACACTTTTTCATAGATATACTTAAAAAGAACATGATTACCTACCTAAAAAAAATATCTTCCCTCTGGTCATCCATATATATATATATATTACCCTCTATAATATGTACTCATATATTTCTGAATTACCTTCATATTATTGAACATTTCCTCAAACAAATTTGCTCCCATTAACTTCTTTTCATTTACTTCATCCCAAAAAACTAGATTCTAACATCACTTTCAATATAATTCCCCCAAAGGTTCTATCTAGAAAATGGAATGAAAACTCTTTTTATAAGAAAACCCAGCCAGAGAATGATAATAATACTAACTTATCAAGTAATATATTTAAAATAATGAATCATGTCTTCTGAGGCTAGAATTATTCCTTCAGATTTTCCATTAGATTGAGTATGAAAGAAGTACTAGAATTTAATTCAGTTCCCAATGAATTATGATGTCATTTAAAAATATTTGAAGTGAACTTTGTATCATAGTTAGATGCAATATATATATGAAATACATGTAACCTAAATATATTCTTAATATTTTGTGTAGAAATTTGATCTAAATATAGATTATCTCAAACATGATGGAAATGTATAGATTTAGTTAATTAATCTATAATAAACCAAATGGTATTATTACCTTGAGATGTATTTTGAATTACCACTACAAAACCCATAGATATATTTTCACATTTACACTCTTGAATCAAAAAATAATGAATTATCCCATTTAGTAATTTTCATTTTACTTTAAAATAATGAAAAGTTAAACATTTCGTGGTAAAATTAGTTATATATATTTTCATTCTATCCAAACAGCAAAACACCTGAAGGTTTCTGTACATCTTAGTGGTGCTAGGATGAAAGGAAAATGAGGAATTTTGAGCTTCACACAATAATTATCACTTCATCTTAGAGTCATACAATTCACATAAACTCTTTCCAAATCTCATATTTTTTATCAATGTTAAATTTAAGAAACATACACTTGTTAACCAATTTTACCTTGTCCAATGAATCACAGTCTTCCTTATTTTTTTATTAATTCTATCTAACATAGACAATTATACTGATATTCAAAACAAAAAAGAGTATGTTACTTCATGCACATCTTCTAGATAAAAATTAATAAAATCATTTTCCAAAAAGTCTTGTTCCAAATGTAACATGATTAATGAAACATTAATTTTCTCACTCAAAGAATAAAAAAATATATTTTATTTTCAACGATGATAATAAATTGTGCATCCATAATCCTTTATAAATTCTAACCATCTCATCTATCTCATGTTTAACAATATTTGACTGAATATATAATTCAAACTGTTATGATCAATATATATTTTACACTTAGATCCGTATAAATGATATATCCAAATTTTTAAAGAAAACACAATAGTTCTTAGTTTGAGGTCCTGTGTAGGATAATTTTTCTTATGTGATTTTAATTGAAGAAAATTATAAGAAATCACCTGATCATTATTCACTAGGGCACAACCAAGTTCTTTTAATAAATAATCACTATAGATAGAAAACTCACCATTTTTAGGGAAGATAAAAAACCAGAGCATTCATTAATATTCTATTCAGTTATGAGAAAAATTTATCACATTCTTGTAACTAGATGAATTTAACTCATTTTTGAGTTAACATAGCTAGTGGTCTAGATATCCAATAAATGTTTTCAAAAAACCACTAACAATATCACGCTAATCCAATAAAACTATTAATATCAATAAAATTTGTGAGTCTTGAACATTCATCAACCACATTAGTTTTAGTAGGATCAACTATTATTTCGGCACAATTTAGTATGTTTCTAAGGAATGAAATCTGATATAACTAAAAATAACATTTGAAAGTTTTTCTATATAAGTTATTTTTTTAGGGTTTAAAAAATAATTCTTATATGTTTTCACAATCCTCATTACTTCATAAATAAATAATATATCCTGAATAAAAACAACAATAAACCTATCCAAATATTCAAGTAAGAATTTGTTCATATGATCCATAAATACAGGTAGGGTATTTTCAACCCAAAGGGTATAACAAAAAACTAATGATTATTATATATTGTCTAAAACAATATTCTTGGAATTTCAACCTACTTAAACTTCAACTAATATTACCCGAACTATAATTAAACCTTTGAAAAACACTGATCCCTTTGTATATGATAAAACAAATCATCTATATGAGGGAAAAATACTTATTCTTAACAGTAATGTTATTTAAATCTCTATAATCAATAAAAATCATCATGGAAACATTTTTATTTTTAACAAAAATAGGAACTCCCCCTGGTGAAGTACAAGTATTACTAGAACCATTATAAAGAATCTATTGTAACTGCATTTTTAATTCTAGAAGTTCTAATTTAGCCATTCGGTAAGGGGGTTTTAAAATTAGATTACCCTTAGGAACCAAGTCAACAATAAATTCTACTTTCTGACCAGGTATAATACTAAGAAACTCATCAAGAAAACATATAGGTATTATTTTACTACCATAAAATAATTAATATAGATAGTTCCCAAATTTACAAAAATATATTCAAGATAACTTTCATTTATATCTTTTAGATGTTTCTCAACTTCTTGATATGTTATCAAAATTATGGGTTCATTATTGTATACAAAATGAAATTATTTCTAAAAAAATACCTTATCTCTAAAATATATCTTAGCATTGTAAACAGAGATCCAATATATAACCAACATAACATAAAAATCAACCAGGGAAAGAAAACAAAGTTTGTTGGTAAATATTTTCACAAGCAATGATATGAAGATTCTTATAATTTATTTTTTAATACTTCCCCAGGTGTTTTTACCATAAATTATGTATTCATTAACTGAGGTTTAACTTCCAATTTACCATAAAAGTTATTCAAAATGAAATAATGTGTAGGCCTTGAATCAAACAAGACATTAGCATAATCTGAATAAACATGATATTTACCAGACACCACTTCATTTCATGGACAAAAATCTGATGTAGTAGTTGCAAAGGATTTCAACACACCTTTATTCTTATAATATGGCTTCTTCCAATCATTAAAGTTTTTATTTGAACATTCATGTTCATAATGACCCACCTCATTACATCTAAAACACTTTAGTACATATTTATAATAACTGGTCATACTATTACTAAGATCTTGATCATTTCAATTACGCTTTATATTCTCAAACGTACCACATAAGAGGCACTTACTGATCTTTATAAGGCATTCCTTAGTTTACTTTTTTACCACAAATCTCACATAATGAAAACTTACTTTTCTTATCATTAGATTTTTTGATCTGTTCTTCCTTATTTCTTTTTTACCGGGCCTATTTCTTTACTGGTTTTTGAAGTAAACCATATCATCAACAAAATACATTATTTGACCAAGTTTCTTATGACTTTTTAATTCATGGGATGTCAATTCCCTTGGATATAGTGGCGTCTGTCTTAATTAAAACTAAATAATGTTTTTATCAAGATCCTAGATAAAATTAGGCATGTTCTGTAAAAATAAGGTGGACCTTGGTTCATACACAAGAAATGAATCATCCATATTTTTTTTCAATTCCAATAATTTATTTTTTATACTAAGTCAAACCACCTTAAGACAATATTTATCAATGAAGATATCCTTAAATTCATCCCATTATAAGGAATAAATCTTCTATATTTCCTAGATATTCATGATCATTGACCACCCCTGGTTCACTTCACCTTCAAAATGGTAAATAGAAATACTTTCCTTTTGATGATCCAATCATCCAATGACTTTCAATATCTTTTCTAGGGATTTAATCCATCCTTCAGCTATCACTAGGTCAGAGGATCTATTGAATGTAGGAGGATCTTGTCTCATAAAATTCTCCACTATCATCATGTTCCTATGGTGTACATACCGGTGCTCTCTATCATGTATTCCAACACCATTTATAGCCTACATCAACTGATACATAACTATAAAAAACTTCTCAGTTCAAATTCTAACTATTCATGGTTACTAATTTGGAAGGATATCATCCCCTTGGCACCTTCAAACTTTTACTTCCCGATTTCCTCTATTGAAAAATATTTTGAATAGGCATAGTTTAGATTAATAAATATAGTAATATTCAAATGATTTCAACATAACCCAAAAGTAAAATAATTTAAGGGTATTATATTAACATTATCATAACCCCTAATGTTATTTAAACCATGATCTGATAACAATAGTAAGGAATCATCCCTATATATTAGATATTATAGTGACTTTGTACTAGAGTTCACTTTTTTTAAATTCCCTAATACATTTTAGGTTTATAATTTTAGAAAATTATTTTATATGTAACCCTTAAATTCCTAAGAGGACACTTCTACTTAGTATACAATTTTTCAATAAAATAAAACTTTTAAAATATAAAAAGTTTTATTCTTATTAAATATCTTCAAAAATTTGATCTTGACATCATCTATGTCCCTCTTGATCTATAAACCATATGATTTTTTAACAAGGTATTAGTTCAAAAATTTCGTTAAGTAACATATATAGAAATATAGAAACCTTTAGTCCATGAATAATAATAGAATTATTTTTTTGAAAATAAAATTTGGGCTCAAAATAAATTTTTTTTACCCAATAAATCAACTTATCAACCCAAATATTTTCATAAAAAAATTCATAAAAATATTAAAGGAAGAATTAAAATCAAACTGTTTATTTGAAATGATGAAAACATAAATCTTTTCAAAAAATTATTCCTTTTCTACCTTATATAGTATCTTATACTTTCCTTTACCATTTGAAATCATAAGATTTCTATATAAACCAACAAAAATCATTTATAGCTCATGTTGGTAATGTAGGGAATAGTTATCATATCACTCTTATAAATGGGATAAACTTAATTGTTAAACATAGTACAAATGTCACAATTTCACATAAGATAACTATCATGACTACACAAAAAACAATAATCTGAATTGTAATTGGAATGAACATCGTAGTATATACCCATAACACTGCTAGAAATTTAGGCTATAGCCCCAGTATGGAACTGTGGATATCAGACCAAAAACTATTGCTATAGTTTATAGCCATGGTTTAATGAACTGTGGCTAGTATTACCATGACTATAGGGAAAGGCTTATAGACACTGTTTTAAACCATGGCAGAAGAATAATCCATAAAGAGTTTATAGTTGCGGTTTGAAACCATGACTATATGGCTTTATCTACAGTTTGAAACCTTATTTATATGACTTCCCATTTCATAAAAAAAACACCCCACCCTCCCCCATGCACCCCCACTCCCCTTGGAATGCCTTATATATGGACATACCCCACCACCTAGGAAAACCCTACCCCACTTTTATGGTAGACTCCCTTCCTGGATGGACACCCCTCTCTGGACAGACCCCCTCCCCGTAAAAATCACCCCCACCACCCCCGGGACAACACCCTCTCCCTAAACAGACCACACCCTCTGGATATAACCCCCTCTTTCTTGGATAGACCCCCATTCTTGGATAGACCCCCTTCTTAGTTAGACCCCCTCCCTCAACAAACCCCCCCTCCTTAGATAGACACCACTCACTTCATGGACAAACCCCCGTCACACCCCCAACCCCATGACCACCCCCTCCACCAACATACCCCTTAGCTGCACTTGTTTATGGAACAAAAGAATTTAAATTGTATCACTAAAATCCATTACCATAAATAGCTCCTTGAATCTGGAGGTATATAGTAAAAAAACTACCAGAAAACTAAGTAAATTATACATCATGTTGAAATAAAAATTCATAATTTTAAATAATTAAAAAAACAGAACACAACAATATAAATTATAACCCTAGAGAGAATATATTTTTATTGAGGATACTAATAAATCTAAACAATTATATTTCATCAAAGTGTATGTTATGAAAAAGGAGTGCATGATCCATTGTGTTGTGAAAGTTACATATGAAAACCACATATTTATGTGAATATTTTTTTTCCCATTTTTTGCGTGAAGAATAGTCTATCATAAAATAACTAAGATTGATTTAGTTCTTGTATATAAATTTATATTTTCATGCTGATATAAATAGAATTAGTATGAAAGTGGTCATTGGAACAATGAGGACAGTGAATAAGCACTCAATAAAGACCTTGAAAAATTATGAATATTTCCTTAAAGTCACATTAGACATTGTTAAGGAAAGTGAAACTAATTTCATGGAGGATTTCACATGTCACGTGTGAAAGAGTATTTTGGAGATCAATGAGAACCTACCCATACTTAGTGAAGTGAAGAGATAGTGAATCCTTGCCATATAATGTGCTCCAAAGTGTTATCCGTATATGATTAGTGAGTATAAGAGAGAAAGGAGGGAGTGTCCCTATGAGTGGGGAGTGACAAGACCCTATATCCTTGAGATGGGAGTGTCCCTATAGGAACGGAGTGATAAGACCCTATATCATGGACACCCTCCTAAACACACCTCCCTCTTGGAGCCCCATCCTCGACACCCCCTCCCTCATGAAAACCACCCTCATTGAAACCCCCCCTCCTAGACACCCTCTTCCTCCTGGAAACCCCCTATTGGATAACCCCCTCCTTCTTGGACACCCCCTCCTAGGCACTCATCCCTCCTAGACACCCCTTGATAGCCCCCTCCTAAACAGCCCCACCACAAGGACACCCCCTCCCTCTACAAATCACCCCTCCACCCCTATACCCCCACACCCGCACCAGTCTGGGACACCCCCTCCCTATTTAAAGCCCCACCTCCACCCCCTTAACTGGGAATAAACAAAAAAAGTACTAGAAAAGAATAAACAACACAAGAACAGAAAAAAATTAGAATCATTCTAGCATTGTAATTTATAGGATGCAATAAAAAAATGCTAAAAAATTATAGTCTAAGTAGTCAAAAGAGATAAACAATTACAACATTAATGAATAATTTGAACTCTTAAAGTTAAAAAACATTATATAGTGTAAAAAGATAGCATTTACACACTCATAAAACACTTGACCTAGTGAAGTATCTTAGACTATGGAATTTGGTATTCCAAGAAGAATATCCAAACTTAATGAATTTTGGTCTTCCAAAGAGTATACCTTAACCTCATGAATTTTAGGCTTCGAAGAGGAATACCGTGAATCTAGGAATTATAATTTTCCAAAGGGAATATCCCAACAATTTTCATTTAGGTCACTAAGAGGAGTTTCTCCACTCATGTTATTTTATATTTTTATAAGAATGCTCAGTTTATGTTTTCTCAAAATGAGGATACTATCATATCTAAAGTGAAGGAAATTTCATTTCGTACTATCGAGTTGGATAACATTTTCTATTGACCACATGAAGGGGGATTTATTTTTATTCATAAGATAGAGAATGATGAGTTGTTTATTCCATTGGATTCTATATTCAATCGATTTGAATCCCATACGATCATAAAGATTCTTGTAATGGACCTCAAACTAGAATAAAAGGTCCTTGTTATGATAATTTTGGAAGGAATTTCCCAAAGGGTAAGGGATTTTTAACAATTCTTGTCTCATGATATGTATTTTCTTTATTTTCTAATAAAATTTTATAATATTACCTGAAAAAAATATATGTTGAGATACATATATCATTTAGCACTTAGATCAGAAAAAACCAGTTCATTTCTTTTTGGTCAGGTGCTAATTATTTTGTTTTAAAAGGTATATTTAGATTCAAATCATCTAATAAAATGTCATCATAGTTTAATTTTGTTAGCCAATAAACATAGAATATTGATATTATTCTTAAATTATACCTTGAATAATCTAGTGGTTATTGGATAAAATATTTTTAAAACAATCAAGAAATTATGGAAATAAGTTTTCAAAACAATCAAGAAATTATAGAATTCAAATTAAAGGACTAGGGAAAGGGGACCTACCTCAACATCAAGGTGCACTGCTTTTCACAATGACAAATCAAATATTCAGTTTTTCGACTTGCATGCATATTGAACTTCACATATATATAAGGAATCCTAGCCCCTATGTACATATTTTCATGGCCAAATATGAACAAGGGGTTCCTTAGATATGTGTTTATACTTGTATATACCCCTTTACACATTCACATGTGTGCATTTTTCATATCTATATATAATCACACCTTTTCCCAATATATATTCATACTATCGTGAGTGAATATATATAAATGGAAAAATTATATATATATATATATATATATATATATATATATATATATATATATATATGCCTACCTATGAATACACATGTAGGCCATCGTCAACGGCGACTCGAATCCACCTCAACAAGATCCAAAATGCACTATAAAAATATTAGGAACCCAAAAATAAAAAAAAATCCCCAATTAAAATTAGACAGAATAATAAAAATAGAATAATCCTTACCCAAATATGATGTTTACCTCACTGTCTTCAATGGTGATGGATAGAACCATACTCATCATAAGAAACCACCAGTAAGGGAATAGTTGGAAGAGAAATGAGATATAATGACTTCTTATATATATATGATTAGTGTGTAAACTATTCAAGATAAATTATACATTAATCCATAACAAAAAATGAAAAAATAATATTCAGATGGATATGTGCATCCCAATACTAAATAACATGATCATTAATAAAGGGGAAAATTTTGAAATCACTAATTCATCAAAGAAAAACACTTTCCAAAACTTTGACTTTCCAAAAGAACAATTTCTTATTAAAAAAACTATATTTAATAAGGAATAAAAACACTTTTTTAGAAACACTTGTCTGAAAAACATCCCATGGTGAACCCATATTCTCCCCTCCACACCTAGAAAAACCTCTTCACACCCATCCCCCTCCACTGCACACTTCCTACCACCTCCACACACTCCCTCCACCCAATGAACACTCTCCCACACACCCCCTTCCTTTGTACCCTACGCACCCCCCTGTATACACCTAGACCACACCTCCTGCACACCCCAGCACAACCCCAACGCACCCCCTCCCCCCTCCACAACACATCCCCTACCCCCTGCACACACTCCCTCCACCCCATTCTCCCTGCACCCTGTACACCCCCTGTACACACACCCTCCACCCCTGCACACGCCCCTACCCATGTACCCTATGCACCCACTATACACACCCCTTGCACACCCCAGAACAACCCCTTCACACCCCATCTACCCTGCACAGTCTCCCTATACCCCCTTCCCCTACCCCCTACACCCTGTACACCCCCTTTACCCACCCCCTGCACACACCCTCCACCCCTACCCCCAGTACCCACACTTCCCCCCTGCCCCTGCCCCCTTCACCACTACCACCCACCCTTCACCACAACTCCCCCTACACCCCCATCCCCTACACACCCCCACCGGAATCCCTACTGCACCAGCCCCACACCCTAACCTACACCACCACTTCCATTACACACCTCCAACTACACCAATAATACATCCATCCCCACAACCTACACCCCCACTGACCTCCCCCTCCCCCATGTGTACCATCCCCTCCCCTCCCCTCCCCCGTACACCAGCCCCTCCCCGTCTCCCCTTCTGTACAAGCCCATCCACCTCCCCTAACTTTCACAACCCCCACCCCCCATGTATCTTTCCCCTACATATCCAATATTTACATGAGTGGTTTTGGGTAGGATACTACTAAATAAAATTGTATACTCACTCATATTGTGTGTGTGAGTGTGTCTTTAGTTCCAGCTCTGTGAGAGGGATTCTATAGATTGGATATGCTTTGTTAACCCATAGATGTTAAAATAAAAAGTCGATAGATCAATGTGAAAGGAAAAATACTTTAATAGGATATACATGAAGAAAATTTCTAGAAGGAAATAAGAGATCTGGAATAGAAATAACTGGGTCTGAAAGTAACCCTAGGAGCTACTGCCATACTTGTAGGAGTTGAATTAAACCCCCCTCACCCCCACTCCCCCTACACCCTCCCCCACACCATTCATTATTTTCTACAATTCTTTTATTGTTTAAAAATTTTCCACCACCTGATGAAATCTAAATGAAATCACCTCTTTGGTTTTGATCCATAGGCTGAGAGAACTCTCCTAGCTTGAGTTATAAATTTAATAATCATTTAGAATTTAAATTTAGTTTGTTACTATTTTTTAAAAAATTTCAATACTCATATACTTCTAGATTTTTACTAAATAGAGATAAAGTAGAAAAGATTATATCTCAATTAAAATGATAAATTTAAGATTTGTGTGCACAAAATTTTAACTATTAGAATACCCAATTGGGGTTTCCAAATAATCAAGTAGACTTTGAGTTAAATCATGGTCTAATACAAATGTTTATTATTTTTCATTATTTTGTAGGTGAATACCCCAACAAGAACTTGATGTAATATGGAACTGTATGCATTACCTTCAAAATAAGAGAAATTTCATAAGCTCAAATAAAATGTAAGGAATTACCATTCTCCCTAGAGGTCTGAATAAAGGAATAAATGAAAAAAATATAACTTGTCGACATCACAAGATACTATGATCCCTACAGAGCCATTATTTAAATTTATTCTCTAATTCAAGGTACACATTGTAAAAAATAAGATTTATGGAATAATGAAAGCTAGTGGAGAATCTCTTTTTGGGTATTGGGATAGGTTCTATAAGTTTACTACTAGTCATCCATATAAATCCAACATGTATGGTCATAATTTCTTAAAATTATTATATCAAGGCCTAATGAATAGTGATAGAAACCTATTGGATTCTTCATCATGTGGAGAACTCATGGAAAAATATTTAACTAGGTCCACGTATTTTATAGGGAATTTCTCTTAGAATTCTCAAAATTTTCATACATGGACCACTACTAAAAGTGTTCATCAAGTAAAAAGTTTTAACTCACATTTACTTGAGTCTATAATTAAATAATTAACCTCTAATAAGAGATAATTAGTGCTGATAAAATTGAAAGAATCCCAAACAACACCCCCATTGGTATCTCAACTGTGTATTTACATAAGAGTTTTAATATAATTTTTCCCTTAAATTTATAACACTAAAATATGTGACACTATAAACTGAAGATAATTTAAACAAACAATGAAAAACCATGGTTTCAATGAGTATTAAATAGTTTGATATGGATATGGAAGGAAATATCAATCCAAGTCACCCTTTAAATAGAATTTAAAATAGATTTATCACATCCCACACTTCTAGTAGGTAAGTAAAAATTCTCAACCTTCAACATGTTACCAAACTTAAGGAAAAATTCATGATCCATCTTTGAAGGACCTGTAGATATAGATGGAGTACCAAGGTAATAAAAAATCTAATTTGACAACCCATAGTTCTAATCTTAAGAAGTTAAAAACCCAATATGAAAAAATCCTTTTTATTTTAAATACATTAACAAATCAAGGTATGGTTAAACACTTAACTTAACCAATTCTTAACCAAAAGTGTTATTTCTATAATAATTGGTATGAAGGTGTCAGGTAGTGTGGATTAACCTATAGAAGAAAAAACTATTACTAAATATCCAATGGGAAATGAATAAGATCCTATGGGGAAACTATATCCAATGATTATATCACATCATGGTTTTAGAACATACATGTTTTATGTGACTCATCATAATCATATTGGTTTTTATTTATATGAAAAAATGCTTTTCCATAAATAAATATTTTATAATTCAACATTCAATTTATTAAATCCTCCAAAAATTACTTCTAATAAAAAAATGCTACAATATCATGATATGTCACATATTCATCACTGTGAAATGTAGGTTTACATTAAACAAAGTAATTAAAATCAATGAATACTATATATTTATGAAATTTTTATTTAAAAATCACCATAGACCATTCATCCATCTTAAAATAATATAATCATGACTTCTAATATCTGGCATTTGCAGATTTAAACTATATAATAAAATCAAACCCAATTAAAATTAGACAAAAAATCAAACAATTCATACTTGATACAACAAGTTAAAACATATAAAGCATATAAAAGAAAAATGTAACAATTAAGAAGATAAAAAATAGATACAAATAAATCTTACCCAATACAAATTGACATCATCTAAGGAATTAGAATCATCATGGTTCATATGTATGAAGATTTGTATTGGAGAAAAGTAGAGTTAATTGAAACATCAATAGAATAAATAAAAAAGAGATTTGAGGAAATAAAAAAATCTTAACACACCCTACTGCAGGCCACACACAAGCTATGGGTCATGGACTTCCCAACAATGAGATGTAGAGGGGTTCCTAGAATGTGTGAAATAAAAAAAACATTATACTGTGGTGAGGCGAGGAAGAGGGTGGACCAAAGGTGGAAGTGTAAGTGGAGCTGCGTCGGAAGAAGAGGAACGTGGGTAGGTTGGGTGGTAATATATTTAGAGGAGGATCATCCCAAGGTTGGGTTGTCGTGTTTTCATCGGAGTATCATCTTATATAGGTAATAGACCATACATACGCATGAGTAAAGTTTCCTTTTTTTAAGGATTATTATTGAAATAAGGTAAGAATATTATTATAATTAAATAATTATTATCATATCATAAATATCATATTATTATTTTAATTATAGTTATATATATATATAATCCATATGATGTGGTGATGAAAAGAGAATCACAAATCTCCATGGAGGCGGTAATACTGAAACGCACATAAACAACGTTATCATTTTTACATGATTGGAATGCTAAGAGATTATATGATATTTGATACATTAATAATGAAATATAATTTATTTATATAATATAGAAATAATAAATCCATCATTATAACCATCCATAATAGGTGGTTATGGAAAAATAATTACATCAGTTCATGTGGTGGTAGTCCACCGTACACACAACCAATGAATTAATCTCCCATTTCACGGTGGTTATAGTTGAATATAACTTATTACAATAGAATAAAAAAAATAAAAAAATGTAGGAAACTTATTTAATTATTTTATCATGGATGAATAATATTTTAAGGAGGTTTTAGAATAAATTAATCTAAAAATTTCAGTTAGAAACTTTACAACTTATTTGGAAAGTCTCATTTGCTTAATACCTTAAGCCATCTAAGCTTGGTATTCATCCTAAACCGATACCTATATAATTAAAGAAAGGGATTATCAGAATTTTTTGGGTAGAGAATTTCTGAAGAAAAGGGTTTTTATGTGTGACTAAATGAGAAGAGGTACCCTTTTAAAATAGAAGACATGGGCATTTTAGGGATTTCTTAAAATATTAAAATAATATAATATAATTTTGTTGTCCAAATGGGTCCAAATTGACAATATTATAATAATAGATGAAAATAAGTCTAAATAA
This sequence comes from Viscum album, assembly GCA_963277665.1. NCBI lineage: Eukaryota > Viridiplantae > Streptophyta > Magnoliopsida > Santalales > Viscaceae > Viscum > Viscum album. The sequence goes on from OY728148.1 coordinate 1,947,676,596, forward strand.
TCTCATAAAATAATATTTAGAAAATTTTGGATCATACACTTAACCATGTTGTTTTGTTTTAACCCTTCATTAATCCTTTTGAAAAATACTATAATATTAAACTTTTCTATTTTTAAGGGCTCATAATGTAACTATAAAATGAAAAACGACCCATAAATGGACCATGGTTTATGTAATTAACCATATACCATTAATAATACTAAATATAAGTTTTTTATGAATTTTAAAATATTAAATAAAATATTATTTATTATAAAATACCATCGATGTTAATTTTAGAACTATTAATTTACTATGACTTTTATTACATCATGAAAAAAAGAATTAGAATAAAATTCATAAAAATATCTATAATATGATTTTTTTAGAAAAAAACATCTTAAAACACAAATAATAATTTAAATCATATTATTTTAAACATTTTTTAAAATCACTTTTTTTATTTTTTCATTAGTTGAATAATTTCTCCATCAGTGTTGCGTAAGTTTTTTAGTGAATTATTTTTTCAGTAAACATTAAATAAAAATTAACATTGTAAAAAATTAATATAAATATTATGTGAATATTTATAACTGAACATATCCTCGTTTTATCTCGATATTAAAAATATTATAGTTTTTAAAAGCAAGGTTGTGGAAATTTTGGCTTTTCATTAACTTAAATATTATAAAGGTCAAAAATCATGTCCAAAGGGAAAAAATGACATATTTAAATATTAGATGATTATGGATGAAATATAATCATACAAAAAAATTAAATCAAGTGATAGGGGATTTTTTTAGTTCTTATCATTGGATTTTTAACTTTAATTACCTGATTTACGCTTTACTATGGCAACAAATATTACTAAAGTTATAATTCATAATGTCCAAAAATAATAAGGAAATATTTTAAAAAATCTTGACCTCATAATTTTAAATATATAATCCATTTTTCAAAATTCAAAACATAGAAGTGGGAAAAATTAATTTAAAATTAAACCCACAAAATTCAACGAAAAATAGTTTTCGGTAAAATTTATTTTTAAGGCCCAAAATGTACTTATACCAAACTAAGATATAAATATGATTAAGATATAATTAAGTTGATTTTATATAACTAAATAATACATATATTACTCTGATATAAAATTCAAATAACAAATTACTTTATTTAATGAAAGGAAAAGATACTTTTATAAAAATAGTATTTTTCATTATTCATTGAAAATAAGTTTTTTTAAGAAATTCCAAAAAATACATTCTAAGATAATTTTCAGATGATGAATTCAAAAAATGAATTTAATTTTATCAAAATAAAATTCCATAATTTTTAAATCAAGATTTTAAATAAAACCATATAATGTGTAAAACACAATTTGTATAGAAATAAGTTTCTCCCTTTTGACCAAAAAATTGTCTAATATTTTTATGATTAATGTAACTCTATAAACTTTAACTTGTTAATGTTTTAAAAATTTTTTATATCAAAATTTATTGGTATTTTTTAGATATACTGAATTATAAAATTATATCCTATTAATAAATTATAATTTCTTAAAGTGGTGAAATTTAATAATAATATCCATGTACAAAATGAAATAAAACAATTTTTGAAGTAAAAATATTATTGAAGCATAAAATGACTTGTATAAAAATTTAATTCTTATTTATTATGAAATAATAAATAATTTTTCATTAAATAAAACCTTTATACATATTTTTCATAATGAGGAAAATCATATTCATTCCTATCAATCCAAAAAACTATGATACAAAGGTGTATTATGTTACAGTTCATTTGAACTAAAGGTCGCATATAGAGAAAGAATAAAATACTTATAGTTTATTTAAATGTATATATATATATTATTGGGGTGTTATAATAACTCTGAAATCAGAAGAATAACTACAAATAAATTACTTATATAAAAAGGGAGAGGAAGAAAATCCATTACCTTGCGGGATAAGTTCTCAAAGAGTGAGGTGAGTTCCTTGGAACCATTGAAACTAAATATAAAGACATAAAAGTGGGAAAATGGGAGTAAATTAGTGGTTAATGGTTTGGATATGAATGAAATGGGGAAGATAGGTGGTCATTTATAGAAAATGATAGAGAATTGTTTATTAGTTTCCAAATAGAGGCATTGAAAATCTAGTTTTTGGAAAATGGAAAACAATTAGATTAACCCTGATTTTGGATAATGGTTTGTGTCATTAAGAATGTGGTTTTTGAAGTATTATAGTTTCAAAATTGAACATAAAAATTTTATATTGCTTTTGGAAAGGATAATTAATTTCTCCACAAAATAATATTTTCAAAACCATAATTTCAATTTTAGAATTTGAAATTTATTTATTTGTTTTAAAATTCATTTTAATTCATTTAAATATAATATATTAAGAAAATAAATTATTTTTTGGTTTTTTATTAAGTTTTCTAAACTATAACATCATAATTACACATTTATGAATTTATAAAACATACCAAAAATACAAAACTTTTTTTTTATTTTTCACAAAACAATTAATTATTTTAGAAAATTATCAAAAAATTTCCGTAAAGAAATTTCTACATGATGATATCAAATATAATTTTTGTTTTATCAATATAATTTTCTAAATTTTATAATTTTAAATTTCAAATAAAATTATTTATTTATTAAAAAATATTAGTTTTTTACAAACTCAACTTTCCAACCCTTAAGATTATTACCTCAAATATTATAAAATTAGTTTATCATTTATATTTCAAAAAATATTGTTTTATTAGAATAAAATAAAAAATTAAAATTTATTAAAATTACCTTAATTTATCATAAAAGTGTATTTTAATTATTTATTTTCCAAATATATAATTATTTTTTTACCCAAAAATATATTTATCATATTCATCTTATATTCAAATTTATTTTTCTAAATAGAATAATAACAAAAATAGAATTGAGGAAACCACTATTTAATTTTTAAAATGGAAATTAAAATTTTATAATACTAATATATATATATATATATATATATATATATATATATATATATATAAACCCTTATTACTCTGATATGTATCCTAAGGGTAAGGTGCATGATGTTGGTGCTTTCATAGGCTGGATCTGATTACATTGAGATAGTGGTGATATCCACTAAATTAAACTTCTCTCATATTCGATTAATTTTGAAACCCTACTTTTCCTACATGATTATTACATCATTTCAATTGTAATAAACATAATATTTTTATAAAACTAGGATCAAAAGTTTTAGCATTTTGGGAAAATCAAGATGATACATAAATTTTATATAATAAAACATAAATGTTATTTAATTCCTTATTACATAATTTAATAGTGGTCCTTATGTTCTCCTTAGTACAAGTAGTCACATGAGGATATACATAAAATAAACAATCTTCTTCAAAATTAGGTTTATCTAGTGCTACATATTTATCAATGCTTTTCTATAGAGCTTTTAAAGCATGTCTTTAATAGCGCTAAAAAGACACTCTTAAATAGACCCCTTTATTAGTGATTATAAAAATTCACTAATAAATCCCTCATATTTACCAACAGTTGTTAAAAATCATTGATGAATGACACTTTATATATCACTGGTAACAAAATGCTGATAACTATGGGCCTTTATCAATGCTCATAAAAAAGCACCAAAAAAGGGAATATTTCAATAAAAAATAATAATTAAAAATAAAATAAAAAATGTAAAAATATATTTTTATTAAAATAAATATAATATATATATTTTAAATATGTTTTAGATAAATATAAATAGGAATTTACATATAATATATAACATATTTAGTGAAAATAGATTATAAAATAATCAGAAAATATTATTAATTAATAATTTTCTAATTATTATTGAGTAATAGTCATTTAATAACAATTTGAAGTTACAAAAATAAACTATGTAATAAAAGATCTAAAATAATTTGAAAACATAACTCGAACTTCAGAATGACCACAACATTTGATCTGGGTGTTTTTTTGTGATCTACTATATATCAAATCAAAGTTTCTGACAAGATCTATGCTGTGTTGACCAAGGGAAAGGGTCAATATTTTTTTAAGGTCAAAATAGTTCCATAAGGCATCCAAAACCGAGTTTTTAGGTAGGATACCCCAATTTTTAAATATTTATTTGATTTTTTGCCTCATTTAAGGGGGGTCGTATCATCTTTTTTTATAGAGGCTAAAATAATTCCCAAGGATTATGTTCATGTTGATATTATGGTTTTTAATTTTTATCATTTTTTATATTTTACTGTTATTTATAATCATACATTTAAAAATATATACAATTTTTTTATATATTCACACATATAAATTTAATTTTATAAAAAAATATTTAGAAAATTTGACATATGAAATATGTTTCTGATATATGTATATAAATAATAATATATAATATATGTAAATAGATATAAACATGTATAATTATACTTATAGACACACACACACAGATATATATATATATATGTATATAAATATATATATGTATGTTTTTATTTATAAACACACACATACAGAAAATAACATATTTTATATATGTATTTAAATATATATATAAATATATAAACATATATATAAATATAAATATATGAAAAAAATGTAACTTAATACATATAAATATATATATATATATGATAAAATGTAAAGAAAAACAGTATAAGAGAGTGGAATAAGCACTAAGGTATAAGTTGGAGGTCTTAGGTTCATAACTCGCTCGAGGTCAGGGTGCATGTGAGAGGGCGGAATTATCCATAATGATGATAATTTGGGGGGGGGGGGGGCACTGATAATGGTGGGGAGGGGGTGAGAAGCACTAATAAAGGTCAGGTGAGAAAAATAATTTACACCCTTTACCATTGGGGCCTTTATCATCATTTTTTAGCGTCGATAAAGGGCTCCTTAAGAGACCTAAAAAAAGCACTGTTAAAGGTGGCCTTCAAAGTTCTAAAAATAGTTTTTAAAGGACACACAATAATATTTCTCCCATTATGGGAACTTTTATAGTGCTAATAATTTCCTTTAACTAGTGTTGTTAAAGGCCTGATTTGTAGTAGTGAGGGGTGAGCTAAAATCCCAGTAAGAGGATAGATAAATACATGAATAGATATAACATGGGGTAAAAAAATCATCATCATAATAAAATAATCATGGTTTAATCATCATATTAATTATATGAATCATTATATAAAGTGATATAATACATAAATTCATAAAAATGAAACATCATGTCTTAGTGGTCAAATACCACACATAGTTTTGAACAAAGGTAATATCATGTTCATGCATAACAAATGTGCATAACCTTAAAAATATCATTGAGAACACATATAGAACCATTTTAAAACATATTGAAAATTATCCCCTAAGACACATCACGTTACCCAGGGAATTAGAGTGCTATATAATTCCTAACGTACCTGTCACATCATAACATTTACAGAATCATGCATGCCACATAGAACATATAACAATCTTTTCCATAAAATAACCCATGAAAAAGAAATGGGTTTCATTATAATTTCATTAAGCCCAATTTCATGAATAAACAGTGGGGTTATCAAAATAAAAAGGCAATAACATACTTTGTATAATAATCATCAATTACGAGTGAAGTAGAAACAATCGTAACAGAACTAAAAGATGGGGTTTTTTAGATAGATTAGTTATTTTGGAAAAAAAATCTATCATTTATCAAAAAATAATATTGGAAACATGTATATCTCAAAAAATAAAAGTTAGGAAAAAATAAATTATATTTTAGGAATAATAAAATAACATCCACATTGAAATTTTTCATGAAAGTGGAATAACCCAAAGAAAGAAAATTTGGTATTAGAATCCCAATAGATTTTATATGAATATTTTCTTCCCTTTAATATCATGGAAAATAACATTAGATTCATTAATTATTAAAAAAAACCTCTTATAAATTTATTTTATTTATTAGAATTTTATTATTTTATTTTATGGCTATTGTGAAGAATTATAGTGTTGAATTTCATCATTCCAAAGTGTTTGTGTTCTTTATTTTTAGAATCAGTTCATTTGTTAAATGTATCTAAAATCATGTAAAATGAGGGTTATTTTAAAAAATTGAAATTATATTTTATTAATTAACTTACATAATTTTAATTTTTATTATATATTATTTTCATTCTAGATATTAGGATGATTCAATAGATAAAATATTAATTGTAATCTTTTAGATGAATTTTGGTGGTTTTCGATCACAATGAACTGATTTTGTTTTATTATTTAATATTATGTATATATGTTGATACAGAAAATAAAAAATGTTAATTTTTTTTATAATATTATTCATCCATTATAATGGTTTTATGACCAGAATTCATGAAGGTAAATGAAAATGAAAACTTTTCTTCCACGAAGGTGACAAAACAACACCCCACAGATGGAATTTTTATTTTTAGAACAAAAGGGAGAGGAGAAGAGGTTTGATGATGGATTATTCTATTAAAATAATGAAAATAAAGTATATATAAGATACTGGATTTATCATTACACATTTATTATGGGAGGTGAGGTGAGAATAATAAAATAAAAGAACATGGAAATAAATTAAAATAAATTAAAAGAGGATTTTACCTATTGAAATTATTCACCTTAAGAACATCCTTAAGGAAATGTAATTTCTTCTTTTATTGAGAAAAAAAGATAATGTTTGTGGGGAAGGGTCTTTGGAAGACTATTGAGAATAAATTTTACAATAAACATAAATTTGGAGATGTTAGGATAGGTGGGTTATAGTTAGAGGAGAGGGGTGTTTTTAATTATTTTATTTAGTGGTTTATTATTTTTACTCAAGACTATGAATAGTTTTGATTTACATGAATAAATATAGTAAATGGAGAAATATGTTTTGATATTATTTGCTTATATTATAATGCACCAACCTTAAACATTGCGTAAACTTTACTTAAGTTAATAATTCACATTGAGGATCTTTTCGGGTTCAGAGTTTTAGATAATTAGGTCATAACTATTAAATTACATCTCAAATATTAAAAATTAGAAATCTCAACTCAGTATCCATTTTTTTCATAAAATAAAAAATCTTAAAATAATAAAAGAATAATTTTCTTTTTATAAATCTTCTCTAATTCTTCCTTTCTCTTACCGTGCCTTATATCCTGTAAAAATCGTTTAAAAAACATAGGATGAGCATAAAAATCTCAGTAAGAGTTATAAAAAAAATAATTAAAACACTAGTATATATTTACATACAAAACATATTCTATTTAATAGACCTCATTAAATAATAATATTTATGAATATATGTAATGTAATAGTTATGGCCTAATTCTCTAATAAGGTGGAAATTTATAATAAGGTGGAATCCATGAGAAAAGGGAAATCCTCAAAGTTAAAAATTGGTGAGGAGGGGTTTATAATATATGGGTCATTACTATGAATACATCAAAACTAGAGATAATTAAACAGATTCGCAATGACACACGTATCTCAAGACTCTTAAAGAATCTATAACAACTTGATTATTTAGAAAAAAACATCATTAATTAAAATATAAAAAGTCATTATTATCCATAAAATTCGTGTATGGCATAAAAAGTTTCAAAATAAATTTAGTTTAATATTTATAATACCATTTATTTGAATCTTTTATTAATGAATCAATTACCACATCACCATTGTGTCATAATTACATTTATTTATTTAATTTCTAAAAAATATAAATAAAATAAAATAATTTATGAAATATTTGTATCATTCAGATGAATATTTATATTCAAAGAGATCTCTTATATAACACTATATAAAAACTATCTTACTAAAAGATATATGTTTATGTTACATTTGTCTTTACATTAATTTAATTAATATAAAGTGCTATTATCACTCCCAAGTGGCTCCATGGGTTCCCCAAATCATACCAAAGGTGCCCTAGGTCAGCCATATCTCATCCAATAGTGTTAGGACAAGTTTAAGGGTAATTTAATATTATTATAATATTATTTATCACCCTTATTTAGAATATTTACCTTTAAACAAGGGTAAATATAATTTTTTCTGATGCAAATATTCATAATGTCTAAAAATATAAGTGACCAATTTACACAATTTGGACCTCCTAATTCTAAATATGGAAACATTTTTTCCAAATTCAAAACACAGAATTTACATAAATTAATTTAAAATAAATTCCCATTGTCAAAACAAAAAAATGTGTTTTTAAGAAATAATAAGTATCAAAAGATTTCCACTTGTATATGTTCAATTTCAATGTAAAATTACTTCCAATGAACAAAATTGGATTAAATTATAAAAATATAACCTAATAAAACTTTAAAACCAATAAAAATAAAAATCTAGCTATATAAATAAATTAGATTAAAAGGAAATTTTGAAATAAAATGCAGTATTTTTTTACTATTCATAAGAAAATGAACTTTATTAGAAAAATACCAAAAATTTACGAAAAGTAAATTTTGATGTCCCAGTTATAAATAAGAATTTTATTTTTAAAATGGAACATATAAAAGTAACAAAAAGTATATTTAAATTGGTTTCTCCATTAAAAGGAGCTAAAACAACCTTACAAAAATATTAAAGTATTTATACATAAAATTGGATTCATTCTCATTTTAAGCCTCTAAATTTTACTGGATATATGTAAATATGTTTAACAAAAATGTATAATAATATTGTAGTTAGTTCTATTCATTCCTTTTAATACAAAATTTAGGCATTAACTACCATTTAAAACAATATTATATTATTATTTTTCAGTATGACTTAGACTTGAGTGCAACATGAGATTTCGAAGAAACCCATTGTTGCATGTTCGATACACCATTGAACATAAATTCTCCTTTAATGTAAAATTAATATTTAATTCAATATTTTTAATAAATTAATAAATTTTATATTCATTATTTAACTGGGATGTTATATTCCTCCCCCCTTTTGGCAGTTGTGTCCTCACAATTTTAAAATTGGGCATAGAAGCATCATTAAATGTCCCACATTGGAAAAAGAATCAATAAAACTATCACCTTAAAAAGAAATAAAGCGAAGTACAAAGTTCACCCGAGATAACACATAATAACATTCCATGTATGAAAACATGGATTTGGAGGAGAAACTAAGTGTTATATTCAGATGGAGAGTGATAAAAAACATGACTTAGAGAAAGTTAACTTTAAGAAAACCACAAACTTGTGATAGGTTAAACGGTCTTTGATTCCCCAGTGAGAAAAGTAAAATAATTTTTTTTTGTTTTAAGTTACCTTTCGTAATGTTGGAGAATTTATTTATGAGATTTAATAAGAATATAAGGAAATATAATTATTTTTTTAGTAGAGTATTATCCTTTAATATGTTTCTACAAAAAACTCATATTTTCTCCAAACAATGAGTATTCAAGTTTACTTGATCACACCTGAAGCACTAGAATCAACTTTTAAAGAATCAAATAATCCACCAAAGATGAACTATATATTTCCCCTATCTTTATACATTAACCAAAACCAAAATGGTTAGTAAAATATCAGATAATCCTGAAAAGGTTAATCTTTTATAAAAATAAATACTACTCTTAGTCTCCAAATTTGAACAAACAATTCCCAAAGTTCACCAAATACCATTTAATAAACAATTGTCTTTTAAATCGTTCAATATAATCCAAACTAAGATTGAAACCCAAAACTCAGAAGAATTTAATCACATAGTCTTCCAAAAAAATCTTAAAATTTATCTCTAAATAAATACGGTTACTATTAAAGTCTCATACTGAAATGTAATTAACCTAGTCACATATTTTCTATCATAGTATAATCATTTCCATAAATAACCCAAATCACCATATGCACACAATAAAAACATAGATTCTTCCAAAATAAAATTTCAACCATTAATCCACATAAAAAATCTCCCGGAATTATATATTTTTAGGCATATAGTGCTTCTAAAAGAGAGAATGTCTTTGAAAATAACATTTATCACTTAATCACCAAATCATTTTCCTATACTAATATATTCATTAAATAAAACATAAGTTTGAAAAATAACTTTATTCTTGATCTATAATATAATTTAACAAAAAATAATTTTTCATACTAACCAGGGACTTCACATTTTCAAGTGGTAGGAGATAAATCCCAGTTTCACTTTGGTTGTGGGTTTGAAACCCGTAGCTTTATTAGATACCACCCGATCGAAATGTTTTCCTTTTTCAAAACAAAATTATATAATTTTATAAAATTCCAAAATATGAGATAAATTCCTTAAAAATACCTATAACATATTTTATCCACAAATATTATCTCATACCTCACATTTTTATTCCAAAAAGTAATAACCTGTAATTTCCTCAAATTAAAGGATCCTATAAACCCAAATGGTTCTTTATAACAATATCCAAAAAAGAAAATATATTTCTTCCTTATATAACATTTTCACATATCAATCTTTAGGTTTACACATACTAACAATAGAATTCCAAAGTAATCCTATCATTTATACATTTAAACATATCATCATCCATAGATTCAACATAACTCTTCAATTCTTAAAATGCAGACATATTAATCATCGAACATTCTTCTTGATCCTTTATCCATGTTTTTTCATCTTATTCTTTAATATTAATTTCCTATAAACAAAATCATTCATAATGTCCTATGATTTCAATATTTTCAAAATATGAGATAAGAAAAAATCCATACCTTTCATAGGTTATTTTCAGTTTCCTCATCTTCAATTGGAGTGGAATTAGAAATTGGTAAACATATATTTGTACAATCCTACTAATCCCTTCCTGATCATTATTAATAGGATATATATTTGTATGATGACCATGGACATCACATTAAAAACATTCAATTGATCCTTCATAAAGAACTTCTTTCCCTTTCCTGGAGTCAACTAGATGTTTCCTTTTCCTATGGTATGTTCTTACTTTATGACCTTCATTACCACATCTATAGCGTCTTACAACCCCTTTAAAGTATTTTCTTAGGGGATTATTTTCACATCCTTAACACATATGTTTTCAAATATACATACCCTTATGGTTATTACCTGAACTCCCATTGGGATTCTTTTCACACATATACAATTCCTTTTAAAAATCACCAAGTTTAAGGTGGTCAATAATGACTCTAGATAGTTGGTTGAGGATAACCAAAAGAGTTTTCATTACATCTCCCATTTCCTTCAGTTGATTATTCAAAAAACTATCATTGTTTTCTTCAAATCCATTTTTACTTTGGTGCCTGCTACATCCACCCATTTACTAAAATTAAAAAGACCAGTGTGAGTATATTAGTAAAATCATCATATAATATCTTATGAGAAGAGTAAACACTATGATATAATTATTTTTTATATAAAATTAATTCAATATATCTAAAATAACTATGACTCTTTCTAATATTTTAACCATTTTGGTTATGTCACTTATACTTAAATAACACCCTAACCTCTAAAGTTTTCTAAACCAACCTCTGATACCAACTATAAGGCCTCAACCTTAAACATTACATAATCTATACTTAAGTTAATAATGAACATTGAAGGTTTTTTAGGTTTAGATTTTTATAGAATTAGGGAGTAACTATTACATTACATCTCAGATATTATGAAGTAGACATTTCTACCCAGTATCGATTTTTCATCAAAAAATAAAAACTCTTAAAAGAAGACAAGAATTATTTTCTTGATCAAATCTTCGTGACTTCATTACTTCTCTTACCTTTCCTTACATCCTATGAAAACATTTCAAAAACTTGGGATGAACATAAAAAGATCTGTAAGAGTTATAAAATAAAGAAAGAAAACATTAGTATACCATTACATACAAAACATAAACTCTTTAACATACCTCATGAAATCATAAGATTTATGAACAACACAAAGTAATCACAAATTATAAAGGTAACTTTTGGCATCCATAAAATTCCTAGGTTGTTGATTTAACATCAACATTGGGATTTACATTTGGGATACCCATCAAAATATTTTCCATAAATCTCTTAAGAGAAACATTAATTATTACCTCCATCACATTACCCAATGAATTGGATAGCTATCTCAGGCTCTCCTACCCTAGTTTTATCACGGAACCCCCCATATATGTAAAAATTTCCCATGAACCATAACATAATCATAACACATGAATAATCCTAAAGTAAAGATAACATTTCCATATTGCAATCACAATATAAAATTTCAATATTTTGACAAAATCAATCCATTATAAATACCATTTTCCATACCATGATATGTAAAAAGTTTATATGGTATTTATTTCCCATTTAAAAACATTATGGCTTGTTAAGGAATCCAAATATCAAATAATGCTCGCGGCGGTAGAAAGGTCGTGGTCACCGTGTACATTAAGAAAACATTCACTTTGTAATTTAGTAAAATGCTATGTAGAAAAATATTCCCTTTGAATGAAATTAATATCCAAAGGGGTTTACATACCATATAAAAGAAAGTCGTGTATAAATAAAAAATATGCCTCAATGAAAGGAGATTGAGACGATGTCCCTTACAAAGATCATATCATTACATTAAGGATAAATTAATGAAATAATTATGTGTGAAAAACATAAATACACCCAATATAAGTGGATATTAGGTTTAAAATAATCATTTTTTATTAACACATATTCATACCAACACATAATCATGATGTAGATGTTTAACCCAAAGAATTGAAACTGGGTTAAGAAGTTCCCTTACTTCGTGTTCGAATTGACTCGTTCTTTCTTTAATCTCTTGAAAAAATAACTAAATTAAATTTCTACTTGGTTAAAAACCTTATTCTAGTTTATTATTCCTTTTATATCACTTATTAGGATGTTATAAACATTAAAAAATCATTTTAGTTAATAACAATCATTTTGTCGATATTTGGTACTTAAGTCAAAAATGAACTTCTTATAATTACAAGTTGACTATGTGGTCAAAATAAAATTATATAAAGAATTATATTATTGATTTAGATATTATATATATCATATATATCTATTATATATATGTATTTATAATGATACATAACATTTAGAGATAATAAATGAAATGCACCATTCATGGAGACGGTAAGCCGTACGTACACATGAACTTTAATTTTCATTTCTTATTTAGTATTTGATGGAATGAAAAAATAATTATAAATAGGATTATTATAATTCTAGTATAATATCATATATAATTCAATTATCTTCAACTTTTATACATTCCACGTATGGAATGAATGAGTCATATCACTTTGAGGGGGCTATAGTCCGTACTTCCTCAAATGAAATTATCATATTTACCCATTATGGAAACCATAAAAGAATGATATAAATAATAAATAAATAATCATAGTGATAATATAAATATATTATATATCACATATAAATATAGTTCCATCATAATGGCCACCATGAGAGGTGGTAGGATATAATTGAACAATCATCGTTTCGTGAGGTAGTAGTTCACCGTCCACAAAAACATTATGTTCGTATCCATTAGATGGAGGTGTATTGAAGTGGAGTTCAAATACTTTTAAAAAAACATCATAGTATATTTAGGATACTAGTGTTGTTATAAAATAATGGAATAAAGAGATTTTAGGGGGCGGGAGAAGGAATATAAAAGAAAATAACTTGAGAGAAGACGTTACCTTTAAATAGGGTAACTCAGTTTGGTTTAAACCATAAGGCTTTCTTGAAATTCCTTATTCCTAGGGAAATGTTTCTAGGAGGAAGGTAGGTATGTTTGGATATTATTAGAGTAGATCTTGGACCATTAAATGGGATTTATAGGTGTGGGTAATGGGTTAGAGGTGGTGGCCTTTTATAAGAGGGAGGAGGGGCTCTTTATGAATGTTTGAAATTATTATTTTATTTTAAAATGATTTTCGGTTTCAAATGGTCCAAAACTTATTTAATTATTATATAAGGTATATATAAGTCGAAATAAAATCATCCAATAATAATTGGACATGTTTTGGATATTTTTTAATCCTTATATTTTTTTAACCATTTGTTAACTTATTCAACTTTTACCATGTCCTCTTATATATTCACACAATATGGTTAATATATTTACTATAAAATTCAAAGAGACCCAAAAGGGATCAGTAATGAAATTATATAATTAATTTATATTTTTATTATATTTTTAGTATTAATTTATAATTTAATAAAATATTAATTGTTTTAAAAACTCATTTATGTCAATTTATTAATTATTCATATCAAGAATTTTAAAAAATATATAACAACTTGCTTCTTTGAAAAAATCTTAATTAATTAAAAGATAAAAATTCATTATTATCCATAAAATTAGTGTATGGAATAAAAAGTTTTAAAATAAATTTATTTTAATATCTATAATATCATTCATTTTAATCATTAATTAATGAAGCAATTACTGCATCACCATTGTTTCATAATTAAATTGATTTATTTAAAGTCTAAAAATTACAAATAAAATACCATGATGTAGGAAATAATTTTAGAATTAAAATTATTATTTATATTCGAAGATATCCCCTATATAACCACATATAAAATTTTTCTTACTAAAAGATATATGTTTATGTTACTTTTGTCTTTACATTAAATTAATTAATATAAAGTATCATTATCACTCACAATTGGCTCCATGGGGTTCTAAAATCGACCCAGGGATGCCCCTGGTTGGAACTATATCATCCAATAGGGTTAGAATAGATGTAATAGTAATTTAATTTTATTATAATATTATTTTCCACCCTTATTTACTAGATTTACCATTTAACTGTGGTAAATAATATATTTAATTAAGTAAATATTTATAATGTGACAAAAATAAAAGTTATCTATTTACACAATTTGGACCTCATTATTCCAAATATGAAATCTGTTTTTTCAAATTCAAAACACATAATTTGTAGAAATTAATTTAAAATTAATTCTCATTGTCAAATCAAAAAAGCATGTTTTTATGAAATAATAACTAAAAAAGATTGACACTTGTTTATGTTCAATTTCAATGTAAAATTACTTTCAATTATGAACATTGAATTAAATGGTAAAAATATAATCCAACTACACTTTAAAACCAATAAAAATAGAAATATAACTATATAAATAAATTATATTAAAAGGCTATTTTGAATTAAAATGTAGTATTTTTTCACTATTCATAAAAAATGAACATTATCAGAAGAATACCAAAAATTTACCCAAAGTAAATTTTGATCTATTTTTTATAAATAATAAGTTTATTTTGTTAAATGGAATATATAAAAGTTACAAGAAGTAGATTTAAAAGGGTTTTTCCATCAAAAGGTTGTAAAACTACCATTTAAAAATATTAGATTATTTATACTTAATATTGGATCCATTCTCATTGTAAGCCTCTATTTGTTTTGGATAAATGTAAAAATATTTAAAAAAATGTATAATAATATTGTAGTTAGTTCTGTTCATTCCCGCCAATACAATGGCTAGGTATTAACTACCCTTTAAAATGACATAATATTATTATTTTTCAGTATGACTCAACCATGTGTACAACAAGAGATTTCAGATAAACCCATTGTTGTGTGTCAGGTATGCCATCGAACATAGCACCCCCTTTAAAGTTAAATTAAAAGTTAATTTAAAAATATTAATAAATATGAAAATTTCATATTCTTTATTTACCTAGGATGTTACATATATTCTTTATACATCATTTATGACACAAAAATCTAGGTATTTGTTAAATACCTTAAATTTTCGTATTTCACTATTCTCTAAAAATTAAACTATTTTAGGAAAATCCCAAAATTTAACCCTACTAATTTTTCTATGTGTATAATTCAAAAATGATATAAAATTTACAAAAATAAATTTATAAATATGATGAATTTAATTTTTAATTAAAATCCTTATTTACTTGTAAAATATTAGTTTTTAACTTTATAACACTTTGAAAAATCAATTAAGGCATCATAAAATTTATATTATAATCATAAGAACACAAAATATTAATTTATGAATATAATTTATGAAAATAATTTTTTTAAATCATTATATTAATTATAAAATTGTAAATAAACATTTATGTTTTATAAAAATACCAATAATTAATTATTTATTTCTAAAAAATTTATTTACTTATTCTATGATATATTTATATAATATTATTATTTATAATATTACTAAATTTTATTTATAATTTATTATATGAATTCACTATTCTATTGGTCGAATTACTATTCCTAATGGTCATGTTACTATTCCAAGGGCCATGTAACTATTCCATTAGGATAAGTTTCTTAATTTATTTAAATATTACTTATTTGATTATTAGTTTATCATAATAAATTTTTTATTAGGATTTCCATGCTATATATGTGTTTTATAATATGTAATGTAATTATAAAAAGGGAATGGATTCCATTGATAAAATTTTGAGTTGTTACATTCTTCCCCATTTTAAAATTTCATCCTTGAAATTTAATTTTACATAAATAGGTGAGGGTATTTGTCTTTCCTATCTTTCTATGTTTCCCATTATGACTCTTCTTAATTATGGGTACAACACATTACTTTGACCTGATGAGTAGTCTTATTTTGTAGAATTTTATCTCTATTATCCAAGATCTTAATTGGATGGTCCCTATAAGAGAGATCATTTTCCCATTTTACCACCTCCAAATTCAGTACAAGTGAGGGATCTAGTATGTAATCCCTTAAGAGGGATACATGGAACACATTGTGGACTTGAGACTTTGTTGGTGGGAGTTCTAGTTGATAGGCCATATATCTAACATGATCAAGAATCTCGAAGGGGTCGATGCACCTTCAGAAGATATTTTCCTTCTTCCCAAATCTCTCGATCCTCGTACATGAAGATATATGGAGGAAAACCATGTCTCTAACCTCATTATATATGCCCCACCAATGATTGTATGAATTTATATTCTATCTTAATTATGATTCCTTGATGTGATGCTTAATAGTTTTCAATTTCTCTACCATTTCATTGACCATTTTGGGTCTTATCAGCTTATGTTCACCAACTTCATCCCAACATGTTAGTGTTATTCATTTTCCCATAAAGGGATTCCTATAGAGACATTTGGATTCTCAAATGGAAAAAAATTATTATAATAGAACTCAAGTAGAGGTATATGTTTGTCCAATCCTACTTTTTACTCAATAGAACATGCGCTCAACATGTATTCCAGTGTCTGAATCATCCTCTCTGATTGGCCATTATTTTGAGGATGATAAGATGTACTAATGTTTAGCTTAGTGTTTAGAGCATGTCTGAGACTTTTTCATAACTTGGAGTTGAATATAAAATCTCGATCAGATATAATTTATAGTTATACTCAATGCATCCTTACCAATAATATAATTTATATTCATGTGAGTTAATCTAGTGAGAATTACTATTAAATTGGAATAAAGTGATCTGTATTTGTGAGAGGATCCACAATAACCCATATAACATTATTTCCTTTGGATGTCTTTGGAAGTCTATTGACAATGTCCATGGTGATATTTTTCCGTTTTCATGTTGTATTGTTAATGGTTTCATCATACCCTTAGATGTTTTCCATTTAGCCTTCACTTTCTGACATACTTGGAACATTGATTAATATTTAGAGATATTCTTCTTTATATTAACCCTCAAGCAATTCTCTCAAAGATCATAAATCATCTTTATACTTCCTAGTTGAATATGGAAAGTTGAGATACGTGAGTCATTGCGAATCTGTTTCATTATCTCTAGATTTGATTGTATTCATAGTAATGACCCATATCTTATAAACCCCTCCTCACCAATTTTTAACTTTGAGGATTTCCCTTTTCTCATGGATTCCACCTTATTATAAATGTCCACATCATTTCTTTGAGTATCCATGATTTTCTCCATGAGGTATGGTTAATAAATAATATGAAAAAGGATTGATGATGCTACTTTCTTAATTATTCCCATTTATATCCTTTTCAAATCTAAGAATATTGGATCCTTCTCAGTTCTCATACTTGATTATTTTGTAGGAACTTTTCTAATTAAAGAATCACCCACTTTATTTTCATTACAATGATGGTTGTGGATTGAGAAGTCATAATCCTTGATGAGATATAACAATCTCCATTTTAACAATTTAATATTCTTTTGTGTGAATATATATTTAAGTCTCTTATGATCTGTATATATTTCATAATTATCCCCATAGAGATAATGATTTCATATTTTCAATGCTAAGATCAAAACTACCAACTCTATATCATATATGGGATAGTTTTTCTCATGAATGTTTAACAACCTTTATGTGTAGGATATCCCTTTATGTTTTTTCATTAGTACACATCCTAATCCATTATTTAAATAATCACTATATACCAAAAAGAGTTCCCAACATGTCACTAGTGTGAGTACTATTGTGGTGATAATCCTATTTTTTATCTCTTTAAATAAGACTTCCCATTCACTAGTCCAAAAAAATTGTCCCTTTTCCGAGTCATCTTGGTTAGTGGGTTTGAAAATTATGGGATATTCTTTACAAATTATTGCCAATACCCATCTAGACCAAAGAAACTATGAATGTCCATTATGGATGTTGGCATGGGCCACTCTTCGATTACCATTATCTTTGAACGGTCCGTAGATATTTCTTTACTGGTGATGACATGCCCCAAGAATGATAATTATTCTATCCAAAAATAACATTTACTATACTTTTCATAATGTTTCTCCCTTCACAAAGTCTTTAGTACATATTCAAATGATCTCCATGTTCCTCCTTGCGCATGGAGTATATCAAAATATCATCAATAACGACTACCACAAATTTATTAATGTAATATTTAAGAACACTATTCATTAAGTCCATGAATATTTTATAAATCATTAGTGATTCCTAAAGGCATCACTTTGAACTCATAGTGTCCATAACTCATTCAAAAGGATGTCTTGGGAGCATCATCCTTTCTTGCAATTAATTAATGATATCCTGATCGAAGGACCACCTTAGAGAAATACATGGCCCCACATAGCTGATCGAACAATACATCTATCCATGGAAGGAGATACACATTCTTTACTGTGATTTTTTTTGAGATTATGATAATCAACGAAGAGGTGCATCGACCAATCCATCTTCTTGATGAAAAGGACGGGTGCACCCCATGGTGAAGAACTCAGGAAAATAAAACCCTTGCGTATATTCTATTATAACTGGTTCTTCAGTTCCTTCAACTCAATGGTGGAAATTATATAAGGTGAATTTGATATAGGTAGAGATCTATGAATAAATTCAATTTTGAAGTCAAAATTTTGGTCAAAAAGAAGGAAAACAATTCTTGAGGGAACACATCGGTGTAGTCCCTCAAAATGGTTTGGTCCCCAATCATGATTCTATCTATTTTATTAATAATTTGATCTAGATATGTTTCCTCGTAAATAAATATTATCCAAATTGAGATGATGATTCAGAAGTAGATTCATCCTCCTACTTAATATTATACAGAATTAGAGGATTCTTTGGGATGTGTAGAGTGATCTCCTATTCCTGATAGGTGATGTTGAATTTGTATAAATATATCTAATCCAAGCACAATATACCATCAAACTCGACCAAAGGAAGTAACATAATAATTTTTGGGAGTTTTAGTCAAAAAAAATTAAATTCGAAGGAATTATATAATTTTGAAGCAATAATTTCTCCCTTTTCATTTCTTATAAATAACTCATCCAATATAGTTTAATGTGGTGTTTCAATAGTTCTACTAAACTTTTAAGATATGAAAGAATGCGTATAACCTAAATCAAATAATAAGTTTGATATTATTAAATTTGTAACCAAATTACCTATAACAACATCATTTTTGGGCTCCACCCAAGCACTAGTGATGGAATAATACCTCCCTTGGTCCTCTATATTTTTTGGTTGTTGACGTTTATTACCCATGAAGACTCAAGGTTTAGTTCACTACCTTTCATAGTGCCCTTTCTCCTTATAGTATAACCATTGAACCATGGATGATGCTCTCCTTTCCTCCACCACATTGTCTTTCTTCATCATGTCTCTCCAATATTCATGAGTTTGGTGGCCTTCTATCCCACACATGAATCATTTCTCCATACCTTTAATTATATTCCCATGAATCTTCTTACAAAATTTTTGACATGGGAGTGTTTGAGTTATCTTTCCACCTATTTCATTAGATCTCCTAGATTGAGACTCCATCTTTTGTTTCTTATCTCCATAGACATGGGACCATTCTCCAAACTCCAACTCTACTTTGTGATCACATCGAAACAAATCTTCATAACTTTTAAAGTCTCGAATATTTAGATACCTTTGAAGGCGTGGTCTTAAACCACTGACAAATCTATGCATTTTTTTTTATCATTTTTAATAACAAAACTAAATGTGTACCTTATAAGCCTTGTGTAATTTTATTCATAAGATATGACATATTTACACTCATTTTTCTTCAGAACTATAAATTCTCTCTTTATCATTATTTGAAGAGTTTGAGGGAAATACTTATTAAGAAATATTTTCAAAAAGCATTCCCAATCCATCTCTTTAAGTTCATCCTTTATATCGGTATTCTTAATCAACAGCCGCCATTGTTTGGCCTCTCCATCTAAATAATAAACAGCCAATGTCACCTTCTCCATCTCAGAACAATGAAGCATAAAAAAGAATCTCTCTATTGAGTTGACCCACTATTTCGTGACTAGTGGATCTGAAGATCCAGTAAAAGTCGGTGGTCATTACCACATAAAAATCAATATCTAGGTGATAACTCTTATGGGAAAGAGGATGTTCCAAAATATTGAGGTTTTTGTTAATATCTAAGGACATCTAGGTAAGAATCATTGTGATATTTTGAACTCCACTTCCTAAGGTGTTTGATATGTTGTTTGGAAAATCATTGGATTGTCCCTCACATGAATTATTATCCTAGTTTCTCCTGGTTCCCACCATTTTTTTAAAATTTAATACATTTGAACAAAACATAAGTCAATCAGTCATGAATAAATAATTTATTCCATTGTTAAATTAACTCTAAAGGCCTAACCTTTGGGATACCTATGTTTAGAATTTTTACAAAAAAAATCTTCTTGGGTGCTTTCATATGCCTTGCCTCATATTTAAGGGTTTTCACTAATGTTCTATAATCCAAATTCTCAAATTAACTAAACTATTCATTGATAGAAACTATATAAACCATACAATTTCAACATGATTATTATGTCATTTTAATGGGAAATGAAATAATAGAGTTACAAAACTAGGATTCAAAGTTTTAGTGTCTTAGAAAAATTAAGACCACATATAAATTTTAAATAATAAAACATAAAAAATATTTAATCCATTCTTATCTAGATTAATAGGGGACCCTGTTTTCTCCTCAGTTAAAGTATTCACCTGAGGATATACATCAAAGAAAGGGGAGAGCTAAAATGTTAGTAAGAGGATAGAGAATGGAATGAATAAATATAACATGGGGTGATAAAAATCATCATCATCATAACATAATCTTGGGGCCATCATCATAATCATGATAGGAATCATTATATAAATGCATGGAATGTCTAAATTCATAAAAATGAAACATCGTGTCTTAGTTGTCAAATACAACACATAGTTCTAAATAAATCAAGCATCATGTTCACACATAACACATGGGCATAACCATAAAATCATCATTGTGAACAAAGATCACATCATTTTAACACGTATTTCACTTTATATTATATGATAAATCACATAAACCATTGAATTAGATCTTTATATAATTTTGGGTACAACTATCACATCATAACATTTACATAATCATACACACCACATAGAACATATTATAATCTTTTTCATAAAATAACCCATGGAAATGAAATGGGTTTGATGATAATTTTATGAATAATAGTTTCATGGATTAAAATTGTGGTTCCAAAAAGAAAAATTGAATAAAAAACATGGTATAAGAATCAACAATCATAAGTGAAGAAGAAATAATCCCACGAGAAGTAAAAGATGTGATTTTTTTAATAAAGAAGAGTTATTTTGAAAAAATATTTTCATTTTTCAAAAAATAAGATTGGAAAAATATATATCCCATAAAATAAAAGGTAAGAATAAATAAATTATATTTTTGGAATATTTAAATATCATCCACATTGAAATTCTTCCTGAAGGAGGAATAACCTTAAGAAAAGTAATTGGGATTGAGATTCACCTTACCTTATGTCCGAATGATTTCTTAACATTAATAACTTAGATAATAAAATTAGATTCATTAACAAAGAAATATAGAAAGTATTAAACACTTATCTAATTTCTTATTATTTTATTATTTTTATGGCCTTTATGATGAGTTATAGAGTTCAATTTCATCGTTCGCGAGTGTTCCTTTTCTTGATTTTCATGATTGATTTACTTGTATACATGTGTGGAATATCGTATAAAATGTGAATAATTATCGATAATTGATATTATATATTTTTAATAACATTATATAAGTTTAATTGGTCTTATATATTTTTATTTTCCTGATATTTGGATGAATCAATAAGTAAAATGATAATGATAATTGATTAGATTAATTTTGGTGGTTTTCAATCACAACGTACTTCTTTAGTTTAGTTATTTGATATAGTGTGTATATGTTAGTTCTAGATTATAAAAAATCTTATAAAATAAATTTACATTTTTTTCAACTATTATAACATTTTTATGACAAGCCTTTAAGGTTGTAAAGGAAAATAAAATCTTATCATCCTCGAATGACATAAATCAACACCTCACGGATGACGTTTTCAATTTTAGAACCAAAGGAAGAGGTGAAGAGGTTTGATGATGGATAATTCAATTATAATAATAAAATTATAGTATATATAAGATAATTTAGTTATCATTCCACCTGTATGAGGGTATGTTTGGAGATAATATGAAAATAAAATAACCTGAAAATAAACTACAAGAAAATAGAATAGGATTTTACCTCTTGAACTTCTACTGCTTGAGAACCTTCTAAGAGAAATTTGATTTGGTATTTTATTGGGAAAAAAGGATTATGAATACGGGGAAGGGGATTAAGAAGATTATTGGTCATAATTTGGACAAAATTCATGGTTTTGGATGTATGAGGAGAAGGGGTGGTATTTATAGTTGGAGGAGAGGAGTGTTTTTGGTTATTTGATTCATTAGTTTATTATTTTTCACTTAATAATGTGAATAGTTAGTATTACCAAGACTAAATATTGTAAAGGGATATGTATTTTTGTATATTAAATGATTACATCATCTATACATCATCTATGACTCAATAAATTATGTATTTGTTAAATACTGCAAATTACTGTATTTCAGTATTCACCAAAAATTAAACTATTTTAAGAAAATCTCAAAAATTCACCCTAACTATTTATTGATGTGTAGAATTAAAAAATGAGCTCCATTTTATGAAAATAATTTTCTGAATATAGGAAATTTAATTTTTAATTAAAATCATCATTTACTTGGAAAATTCTGATTTTAATATTATAACAGATTTTATATATCTTTGAAAAATTAACTAAGGTATCATAAAATTTAAATAATAATAATAAGAAAAGAAATTAGTAATTTATAAATCTATTTTATGAAACTATATTTTATTTTAAACCATTATATTAATTATTAAATTATAAATAATCATTCTTATTTTATAAAAATACCAACACTTAATTAATAATTTCTTAAACATTTATTTACTTATACTATGATATAATTATATCATATTATCATTTATAAGAAACCTAAATTTTATTTTTAATTTATTATATGATGTTACTATTATATTAGTTTGGTATTCCTAATGGTCATGTCACTATTCCTAGGTCTAGGTTACTATTCTACCAGGATATATTCCTTAATTTTTTTCTAAATATTACTTATTTAATTATTAATTTATTAGAACTATGTTTTTACTGGTACGTCTATGCTATGTATGTGTTTTATAAAATCTAACATAATTATAATAAGGGAAAATTTCCATTGATAAAATTTTGTGTCAATAAAATTCTGCGCTTACCTTACTTATTG
This sequence comes from Viscum album, assembly GCA_963277665.1. Classification (NCBI taxonomy): domain Eukaryota; kingdom Viridiplantae; phylum Streptophyta; class Magnoliopsida; order Santalales; family Viscaceae; genus Viscum; species Viscum album. The sequence goes on from OY728148.1 coordinate 1,947,700,661, forward strand.
AATCTCTTCTTGGTGTTGGTGAAGGGAAAACCCCAGTGATTCTACCACTCACCCATGTTTTGATAAACAAGATTCAAATGGTATAATTCAACTAGATAAGTCCATCATTTATACATGTTGAATAAATTATATTTGTTCGTTACACTTTATATACATTAATTCTAATAGAAAAATTATTACTAATGGCCATAATGCCCAATGGACAGACTAGCCAATGGTCATGTAATAGTAAGATCTTAATAGTCACTTTACCTCTTATACCCTATACATACTCCACCCCTACCATACCTCAACTTATATTACTTCACATATCAATGTTATACACCTCCCTTTATAATATATATTATATTTCTAACTCTTATTTATTTTTTTACTTCTTTTTTATAGTAGGAGAGATATTCATTGGAAAATTAGAGCCTTTGGAGTTTATTTCAGTGTGTTTATTTTTCTATTTTTATCTCTCTGTATTGTTTTATATTTTATAGTAAATATTAATTGATGCTATGAAATGTTCATATGGAATGTAATAGTCTTTCTATGTACTCATAATAAAAAAATCATTGCAAAATAGATGATATTAATTAAATAAATGAATTTTTTTAGGCTATTTCATTCTCCACCCTTGAAGAAATTTTATACAAAAAATTTGTGTCCTACCTCAAAACAAAGGTTGGTATTATCCATTATTTATTATTTAGTATCCCAAGTCAATTATTAAAAATTTTGATTTGTCCACATGAATTTCATGAGATGGATTATCTTATTCCTTCAAACTTGTTCCCTTTCATCAATAATATGGATTTATTTTTATTTATATTATAGGTTAGGTTCCAATTCCATACCATTTTTTCTAGTATATGCATGGGGTATGAAATATATTTTTTCTGAACATGTACACATGTAAGACATTGAAGAAATTGGAAATATTTGGAGGTAGCGCTACCTGATAGGCAACATCTCCAATAAAATATGGAATATAAAATGGTTTACTATACCTTGGAATTAGTCCCCCTTGTTTTTTAACCTCATAAAATATTTCCATGGTGATATTTTGAAGAATATATGATCCTCAACATGAGAATCAATGTCCTTACTTTGACTGTCAACATAAATATTTTTTCAGATCTGAGGAGCTTAAACTTGTTTTTTTACCACTTGTATCTTTCACATAGTGTCTTTCACAATGTATATTAAAATATTTTTCCTTATCAAACTTCATCCTAGAATTTTGGATTTCTAAACCTCTTCCCATAGAGTTCTTTATAAGGATATGTTTGAATACTCTATTATACATTGTAATTATAGGATAATTAATCAATTTGAATATGGTGAACCCAAAAACCTGGAAAATAAATTGATATATCCCATAAAATTCATACAAATGTCTAAATAATTCTCTTACAATTATCATCAGTATGAGGTTGATATGATGTTTTATTGTCTAATTTAGTGCTCGTTTCCTTTGAAGGATAATGTGTAACATATATGTAAATATTGGATCACAGTTTGAAATAATTGATGGTGAAAAAATATAAAGTCTCACAACTTCATGAATATATAGACGAGAAAGGCGATCAAGGGAGAAATACTCTTGTATGGTTATCAAATGAGTTTATTTTTTTAAATATATCAGCAATCACCCATATGGATTTGTTTCCCTATGATGTCTCAAGAAGGCTAGTAAAAAATTCCATAGTGACGGTATCCCACTTTCTTATAGGTATGGGTAGTGGTTTTAACACTCCTTTAGGTAGTTTTTACTTTGAATTTTCCTAATAACATACCAAACATATTGCAGTATAGTCAGTAATTCCCCCTTCAATGTTATCCCATAAATAATGGTACTACATATCTCTATATATTTTGGTGCTTCTAAGATGTATAGATAATATAGAGCTATGTTCTTTTTCTATAAAATATTTATGTAACTCTCTATCAGATGAGATACATAGACTTATCTGGAATACTAGTACTCTCTCATGGCCAAAATTGAACTTAGAAACATTCCCATTTTTCATAGATAAAATATTCTTCTATAAATTATGATTGTTTCTTTGTGCTTCATTGATATTATTTAGTAACCATGGTTAGAAAATCAGTAGGTATAGGATTGATGATGTTCCATCCCTTATGACTTTCATGTCCATATTTACCAAGTCTATAATCAGTGGATCTCAATTAATCATCATCATTTTAAGAACTATAGGGTCCTTCATTCTCAACATGTCAATGTATTGGTTTCCTTTTAGAGGGCGATAATGGAAAAAACAATAATAGTCATTAAGAATTTCCAACAATATCCTTTTCCTCATGTTATATTATTTTTTTGTGAATATACACTTAAGACCATGATGGTCTATGTATATATCACACTTCTCCCCATAAATATTGTTTCTTGATATCTTAATGCAAAGATAAATGTAGCTAACTCAATATCATCAGTAATATAATTATTTCATGAGTATTTAACTATCACAATTCATAATAAATCACCTTTTCATTTTTCATGAGTACATACTCAAGTCTCTTCATGTAATCATCACTATAAATGACAAAATGCTTCCCTATTAGTGGGAAATGTTTGAACATGTTCACTAACCAACATTATTCTTTAGTTCATGGAATCTTTCTTTAAATTAATTTATCCAAATAAATTTAACTACCTTTTTAGATAACATGGTTAGTGGATTAGAATTCCATGTTTTTTTTTCAAAAAATATTGATAGTATAATTATAAACTATAGAAACTTTGAATCATAGTTAATTATTATAGGACGTGACTATTCCTCTAAGGGATATTTCTTTTCTATATTCACTAATATTCCTTCATTAGTCACGATGTGTCCTAAGAATGTGACTTGTTCTTACTAGAACTAAAATTTTCAAAATTTACTACAAATATTTTCATACCTAAAATTTTGTAACATGACCCTTAGGTATTCCTCATTATCCTCCTGAATTTTATAATATATCCGAATATTATCAATAAATACCACAAAAAATTTATCAAGGTTGTCCCTAAAAAATCTATTTAGAAAACCAATAAATACTTAAGGTCCATTATTCAATACAGTGGAACAAAAAAATTATAATATCCATATTATATCTAGAATGTAGTATTTGGGATATCTTATTTATTCACCCTCATCTGTTGATACCCCGACTAGAGGTCAATCTTGGAGAAGAATTGAGACCCAAAAAGTAGGATGAGTAAATCATCAATCCTTAAAGTAGGGTATTTTTTAATCACTATGAACCCATAAAGTTCTCCATAATCAATGTGTATCTACGTTGATCCATCCTTCTTATTCACAATGAAAATATCAGTTCCCTAATGAGACACATCTAGTCAAATAAAACCATTATCCAATAGATCATGATGCTTCTTATTTAATTCCATTCACTCTAAATATTCCATTATATATGGGGTTTTGATATTATATTGGATTAAATTATGATTTCAACTGAGAAATATACCTGTCTTTTTGGGGGAGTATTAGAAAAGTATTCAAAAAATATAACAAATTATTCCTAAGAAATGGGTACATATCCTGGTTTTATAGATTTTATTTCCTTTCCTTCTTCACTAAAAATTTCTATAAAGAAGGAAAAATTTGGTTGTTCTTGGAAAGACTCATGCTGAGATATATCTCATTTGAGGATAATTACTGGTTACCACTTCAATATATTTAATATTTCAACGATTCTATAGTTCATCTTTGGATTATTGTTTTTTAACCAATCCATCCCATGTATTATATTGAATTACAGCATTTTAATGACCACTATGTTTGTATAGAGATTATACTCAAAAAGTTAATAGGGGAATCCCTTTATATCTTTGATGCTTGAATAATATTTCCAGGAGTTTTAACTGAGGAATATACCACTAGAAGTTCATGGATCATGTGGATGTGATCTTCAAACATGAATGAAATAAAATAATGCAAATAACCAAAATCAAACAATATACTTTATACTTTTGAGTGGACAATGATTGAACCAACCACAACATCATTTGCAACCTTGAATTAAGACACTGTGATTACAAAATCATGACCTTGATCCCTTTACTGAGGTTGATGCTGGTTTCCCTTTATTATATTCTAATCTATTTATTTATTAAAAAAATTTACATGCTCACTACACTTGAAGCATTGTATTGCTAGTTATACATACACAATATTCCCTTTTTTGTAGTGTTAATATGTGAAGGATTTATATATCAACAAAATTTTCATGTTGTACATAAATCTATTACACACTTGTATAACTTCTCACTTCCTTATAGAAAATTATTTGAATGATTTTTTCCATAATGTTTTCACACTGATAGTTATCGTTTCCTTCATTCTCTTCCATGTTAAGAATTCATTATAAATTTTAGCTCCGTCCTTCTATTAATTTCATTCAATACATGAGACCATTGTGCATATCCAGACTCTTTTTCAACATTTATATAACACCATAATATTTACGCATAACTCAAAAAGTATTTATTTACAAGGTGTTTTCGCATAAGTGGCCTTATCCCAAAAAATATCTGATTAATCTTCCCACAAAAATCAATGACAAATCCTAAATCATATCACCCATTCTAGAAAATCCAATATAATAATTCCCCAATAATTTATTTTACCTTTGTTTTAACTCAAGTAATTCCCTATCCATATTAGTTTAGAGGGTATGTGGGAAAAACATATTGAAAAATACTTTTTGAAGTATTCCCATTCTATGGATTCCACCTCATCCCTTGGTTTCATATTCTTGATCAAGTTACACTATTGATAAACTTCTCCCTCTAGGTGAAATACCACCAAAATAACTTCATATTTTTTAAAACAATATAATACATAAATTTTATAATCTTTATTCTGGATACATTATTTTATGATTAGTGGATCAGAAGATACACTAGAAATATGACCTTGTCGATGCTTGAAGGATTCAACTACTAGTTGCTCCATACTAGGTGATGTTGGATGCTCCACATAGTTTAGGTTGTTATTTAGGTATCTATTTAACTAATTCATCATCATCATCATGACCTTTTTAACTCATGATTACATCATATAATGAATAACACCATTTCATTATCCACTGCATCCATAATTTACGTGAATTCATATATATCATACAATTTTTCTAGAATAAGAAAATATATGTGATAAATTTATTATTATTGTAAATATTAATATAATAATTATAAAGTAAATATCAATCCTAAGATCATATAATGCATTTAGGATTACATACCTAAATCTATAAAAAATATGATAATGTCTACATATCCTTTATATATTTTGTAAAAATCATGTGATTAACCAAACAATACCCCTCAGGCATGTAAAACCAGGTGTGAACGAAGGAATATTTTTCATGCACCATATGATAATTTTGTGATTTCAAAATCTTCCCTTTTTAGGTTTATTACCTCTAGATAAAACTATTCCAGAGATTCATCAAACTATAGTATCTTAAATAATATTACATTTCTTTGAAACCACTCACTTTAAACTTCACTATAATTATTGGATGATTTCCTATATTTAGAATTAATACCTATGTTCTTACTAATATTTTATAGAACTAAATTCAAGAAATGACTAAAAATTTACTTTGATAACAACTATTATGAAACACAATTTTAATACAATATTTTTAACATAATTCCACAACAAAATATTACATTAATAACTTCAAAGGGCCTTTTGAGTTTTAGAGTCTTGGAAAATGGGAATATAATACATTAAATACATATGTATAATATAAAGTAAATACCACTTAATATTATATAGATAAATCTTTATTATTCTATCCTAGGTACCCTCACTACATGTGATTTTTTGAATACAATGTTTATAGAAAATGGTAATTATAATTCCAAGTAAGGCATACATAAAAGAAATGGGACATCATAAATAATCATGAATAAAACATGAGGCATAACATAAGGTAATTGTAATAGGTACATGATATATTAATTGTAAATGTGGATACAATATAAAAATGAAACATTCATAATAATATAATGAAGGTACATCACGGAGGTATCATAAAACATATTACCAAGGTTTTTCACTAAGGTATTAAAAACATGTCATATATAAAGATTAATTATTTACAAAATGAACTAGAGATATATCTAGGGGAACCATTAATATGTATTAATTAATGCGTTCTACATTAATCATAAAAAAAATTTCATTAATAACCTATAGAGGATAGAGATAGAGTTTTATATAAAATCATTGAGTACATAAGTTCTTACAGACTGGAATATTTCATCATTTTTATCTCCAAATAAGGGAATATGGATTTAATACCTTTAAATACCTAGTAAATGAATTAAAATTTTATATATAATAATACCATTTAATAAAAATATGTTTGGGTATTCATAACATTAAAATATATACATTTAATATCAAAGGATGATTTCAGAAGCATAAAGGGTATACAAAGTAGTTTATGAAATGGCATTAGTGAGGGATAATAGTAGTCCATAAATGATAGAACTAAAATTTTAAAGTTATGGAATTATAATAAGTGTAGAAAAATATAATTACATTAAAAGAATAAGACTAAAAACAATGTAAGTACTTGGATAAAAAGAGAGAGGAAGAGAATCCATAAACTTGTGAGATATCTTCTTAAAGCATGGGGAGAGTTCCTTAGAGCCATATAAACTCATTATAAATTCTATTGAGAGGGAAAATGAGGGAAAAATTATGGTTAATGGTATGTGAATGAATTAAATGATGTGAATAGTTTGGTATTTATAGAGAATTTTGGGGGATTGTTTATTAATTTGTAAATATAGGACTTGGAAATCTAGGTTGTAGAAAATCAAAAAAATTAACTTACTCCTAGTTCTAGATAATGTTTTATCACATTAAAAATTTAATTTTTCAAATATTTTATTCTTAGATAAAAATTAAATATTTTAAATCAATTTCGGCATGTAATTTTATTTCCACAAAATAATGTTTTTAAAACCATAATTTCAGTTTTATACTTTGGAAAGTTATTTATTGGTTGTAAATTAAATTTAATTCATTAAAATACAATATATTATTAAAATAAAATATTTTTGGCTGTGTAGTCATTTTTTTAATTTTTACATCAACATTAAAAATTTATGAATTCATAAAACATACCCAAAACAAAAATTGTATTTTACTATTCACTACAAAATAAAGTATTTTAGAAAACTATCAAAATTTCACCCTAACCTAATTTATATGTGATGAATTAAAATATAATTATTGTATTATAAAAATAATTTGATAAATTTAAACATTTTAACTTTTAAATAAAAATATTTATTTATTTAAAAATATTAGTTTTTATAACATTATCAACTTTATGACCCTTAAGTAAATTACCTAGTATATTATAAAATTAAATTATGATTTATATTTTTTAAAACTGTGTTTTATAAGACTATTTATTGAAATTAAATTTTATTTAAAATAACACTATTTTTCTTAAAATATTATTTTAATTATATATTTTTCAAAAATACTATTATGTTTTCTTTATTTACAAAAATGTATTTGCCATATTCAGCTTATATTCATGTCAATTGTTTAAATAAAATAAAAAAATGGAATATAAGAAACCATTAATTCATTACTATAAAAAAAATTCACTTTTATAATACTATGGTCTAGATACATATCCCATTATCACACCGATATGAGGTATGCTATGTGATAGTGGTACTTTCATGGGTTGGAATAGTTAACATTTATCAGATGGTGATTTCTACTAACTTGGAAGTCTCCTATAATTGATTTTGCTTGAGCATTACTAGTTAAATAACATATTTGTATTAGTCAGGGGTGAACCCCAACGACACTACCTCCCAAACATGTTTTGATAAATTGGATTCAAAAGGCATGATACTACTTATTGAGTCTATCATTTATCCCTTATGCATCGGTTATCTTTTATCACTTCACTTTAAATACACTAATTATAATGGTAATATTATTTCCAGTGGCCATAATTCCCAATTGATATAATTCCCACTGGTTATATTGAAAAAAAATCATGCTTATCAATGAATCTATTAAACAATTTTCATATAACATCCAGATATTAATGGAAACCTTTACCTTTGCACCCTATATACACTCCACCTTTCTCATACCTAAAAAATAGTTAATTATATTAGAAAGGTTCTACACTAACCATGATAATGTTTATTTTATTTCTAAATCTTCAATTTTTTTAATATTCTTATAGTAGGAGACACATTCATTGTATAATTCAGGCTTATGAAGTTTATGCTCATGATTGCATTATTATTTTTTGTTTATCTCTGTATATTTTATATAGATTTTATAGTATATATTAATTCATGATATGTAAGGTTATTATGAAATGTAATAGTATTTTTATGTGTTCATAAAAAATACTGATCATAAAATAATAGATCTTAGTAACATAAATGATTTTTTGGGTGGTTACACATTCTATAAAAAGTATGTGAAATAGGTGTAACAGTAGGTACCAGTTATATGAAAAAATAGACTTTATGATTCAGTGAGAACAAAATGAAAGTATTCAAAAAAAAATCATTATATTTGTAAACAATAGGAATGTCTTCAACATTGATTTTACCCCAACCATTTTACATAAATATCCCTCATGAATAGGTAATATGACTCATACAATGAATGAAATTTCTATTAGAATCACTCATATTGAAAGATTATAATAGATTTATTTACAATAGTATATGTGATTTCCTTTATTTTGTAAATTTATATAGGACATATTCAATGAAATAATATACACTTCCAAAATAAAATGAAATTTAACAAGAGGTAGAATATATATATTTATGGGAATCACATTCATAAAAATATTTATTAGAGTGAATCTATAGACTTGAGATGTGATCATTATATCATTAAGAGTTTTTACTAAAAAATCAACATCTAATAATTGAGGTAGTTACTTGATATTGTTTCCAAATTCAATATATATAAAAGTGTGGGAATATATTGAATAAAATAATACATTTTCAATTCTAGAGGGAATGGTATGTTTAAATTTCAACTCTTCATTCACATGACGCACTTTAGCGATTGTGATCATATAATAAATCCATTTGTCACTTGTATTAAGAGGTTAATAATATAAATTTTCAATATTAACCCATGTATTCACACATTGATTAGATAAATTTTTATAATCCTTGATATCGAAGACATAGACTGTGGGTAGGACATTTGGTTGATCTTTCTCACCATTCTTTTCATTAACTGTCCTCTTTACACAACTTTTACATTCCTTTATGTGATGGTCTTATTTTAATAATTTAAGAAAATTACCAGACCCCTAGGTTAATTTCCTATATTCTTCCTTCTTTACTTATAGTATGAAGGAATATTAATTTTCTTTCTTCCATGGGTTTTATTATTAAAATTTCCACAAAATTCTATATTTCACTTTTTGTCTACAAAACCAGAGATTAATGAAAATCACTAATATACATTTATAACATGAGATTATATAGAATGATTTAATCATATCTATCATTGTATCTTATATCTTATACCTTTCATATTCTTTTTCCCAATCCATGGAAGAATCAATCGATCTTTATTTTAGTTCTGCTAATAAAACTCAAAGCATACCTTGAAATACTTGTATAATTTTCCTCATAGATACTTATGGATTTATCATCCTTCTTTTTTAGTTATATGAATTATCTCTCCATTTTAGGGTGAAGGGTTTGAGAAAAACACTTTTTGAAAAATAACTTCTTAAACACTTCCCATGTCATAGAGTAAATCTAATCCCCTCTTCTTACAGTCTTGATAATATTCCACCATTATTTTTATTCAACTTTTAAATGATATACTATCAGATTTTTTTTTTCTGGTTTCAAACATATGAGAATAGAGAATATATTTTCACTATTACTGATTTGTTTTTTATATATTAATATATTTCAGTGCCTAATGGAATATTTTTCGTGTTTCCTTATAAAATAATCAATGGTTCATTTATCCCTCATTTTCACATTTATAAGAACAACATGATTCATAGATTGATAGATTTGTGTGATAATAAAAAAAATATTTTTCATACCAAATCCCATGCCATTTAGTTTCTAAATGATTTTTCTATCAAATTCATTATTAGAAAGATTCAATCTGGTTCTATCCATTGAATAAAACCAAATAACTTAATGTGATTATCAGACATCAATAATCAGAGTAAAAAATAATACAAATATGAAAATCAACCTCATGATCTCCTAAATTGTTACACAATATTTGAACATAAGACACTATAGTTTCATCCCATATAACTCTGGATTTTCATTCTTTTTTCATAAATTGTATCCATGGAATTATCATAATGGTTAATAAGGATAATGATATTTGATCGATGCATATCTTATAAGAGTTTCTAGACATGTGTGTAGTCTTAGGACCACTCATTGGGAATCAAATATGAATGAGTGAATAAACAATATTACACTTTCAGAGTTGTTAATCCTACGTGAATATGGGCTAGAGCTATTTAAAATTTCCAATATATAGTAACGGTTTTTTATTGAAAAAACACACATCTTTATTTACCATAACATCAGATGTTTTCATATACTTAGTATTATCCTAAGGGTTCTCCCTAATTTTTTATAATTATAATCTCAAAAATAACTAATCCCTTCTCTGATATAAACTAAGGTGACCAAAGCTAACATAAAAAAATATCATATAATTCATGATGAATATTCTTATATTTTAAAATAATACATTACTACTGAATGAAAAGTATTATTTTATTTGGAGACTATATACATAATCATTTTATTTTAGGATGGATCTTCAATATCTCCTAAAAAGTTCCTATCACATATGAAAATTATTATACATACTCCACTTAAAGTATTTCATCATAACATGCGAAAATGAAAACATACAAAATGGCGAGATAAAATGTTTGGTAAGGGAAAACATTGAAGATATCAATCAATGATCATAAGTGATCATAAGAACATGGGTATGAGAACATGATCATAAATGAAGAACGCTATACCTAATTAGTGAAAGATATTTAATGATGAATCATGGAAGAAGTATTTATTATAACAAAAAAACATAATTCATAATAGTGCGTAATCATAAATAATCAATCATGATGAGTGATAACATATCGTAATAGTAAAAAATATATTTTTGACATACATAAATGTTTATTAAATCATTTATTTATCCAAGGATCACTACCAAGACTATAATAGTAGATGGATATCACTCTTTATTCCATCTTTTTTGTTATTCAAGGTTCACACCCATGAATTTAATAATGGAAAGAGTTCATTACTAAACTGGGTTCACTCCTAATTACATTCCATATTTTATCATGTTGTACCATTCTTTACCTGGTGTATTGAATAACTATATAATTTCGAGCCCACCTTTCACATAATGAATACCAAGCATATGCATTCCACAAGGTCAAAACCATTCATATATTAATTATATCATAACCAATGGATGTGAAAAAAGTTTCATTCTATTATTTCATTATAAAATAACCCATAGAAAAGAAATGTGTTTCATAATGATTTCATAATAACATAATTAACCTATGGGAAAGAAATATGTTTCATAGAATCATCCTTAAATCATCATCATCATAAGACATTCATAGAAATAAACTGATTTCTAACACAAGATAATATCCCTAGTTAATCATAATAATCCATAAATGATGTTTTCATATATGAAAATTACTCTAGAAGATCATTTGGATATTTTTTTAAAATAAAGAAAATATCCTTTTCTTTCGATATGTTTAAAAACTAAAAAATCCTATAATATTGAGATTTTTTTAAATTTTAATATAAATATGGAAACACTTATAGTAAAATAAAAATAAAACTGTAAAGACCTGAATCCGGAGCCACTCCACTGGTGCCTCGTACCCGGTTCGCCATATGACATCAAGCGTGTTTCCCCAAATTCCAGAGTCTGCTGACCAGCAGCGAGGGCATTGGTAAGTCGGTGGGGAAACTATGCCCTGATTCGGTAAAGTATACAGTGGAAGAACAACTATACACAATAACGGAAATAATAAACAGCATACAACAACTGAACTGAACAACAGAAGTAATGTATAAAACAATAATGGTGCAACATGGTACATATGTCTATGGAAATCAGTAAACAAACCAATGTGCTGAAGTAAAATTGAAAAAAAAGTGCAAAAGAAAAACAAAGTAAAATCCTCAGCATCGCAAGCCACGGCTCGGTCCCATGCTCTCCAACTCCAGTGCAATCAAGAACCTGAAGTAGAAAGGCGCTTGCCCTTATCTATACCTGCAACAACATAGTCTGCTTGAGCCCAAAAGCATGGCCCAAACAAGGTGTGTGATACAATCCCATTAGGTAATCACCCAAAGATCTGTGCGTAACATTCAGTGAATACAAGGCAAGTAAAAGTACAGAAAGTAGTAACCGGAAAAGCACACAGCAGCTACAATCCAAAATTTTTAGCATATAAAGTACACAAGTAAACAACCAACAATAAGAAGAAAACAGGTAACCCTCTGGGTAGCTCTCACAGCCTAACCCCTATGGTTCAACATACAAGTACTAGGAACCCTCTAGGAGGCACACATAGTCTCACACCTCTGGTTCAGCTAAGAGTAAACTTTCTGAGGAAGCACTCTCCATCAATTCCCCCTATAGTCTCGTATTGTGATAAAGGCTCTCTAGGGAAGCACTCAATGTCTCATTCCCCCCATGTCTTGCGTTGAGGAACTATATACTCTCTGAGGAAGTACTCATCATCAATTCCCCCTGTGGTCTTGCATGGTATTAAAAGACACTCCAGAGAAACCCTTACGTACATTCTCCCTATGGTCTACTACACTAGGTTCTCACAGTGCTGTGTGCAATAATCATGCCCAGCACGCATGCAACGTCAAAGTAAACCTCAAGAACTACTTGGTTATCAATCTAAGGCTCAACATCATAACATAACAACTGTTCTACTATCCTAAAACTAGGCATAGGAACCGGAAAAATGCCAAACAAGAAAAAAGAGCATGGTAAACATCCAGAGTATAGTAAAAAGTACCATATACATAGGAAAATACATTCTACTCAAGAAATCAAGAAAAGAAGGAAATACAACAAGGGTAAAACAAGAAAACGCACAATTCCCGTTTAGGGGAATTGGCGCAATTCCACAAAATTCTCAAAGACATGTTACAAAAAGGCACAAACCACCTACCTCGATCCTAAAAGATCGATATATGTGAACAAAGATGACAGATTCTCCTTATAATTTCGTAGATCTGAGAAAATGTCTGAAACACATAAACCACGATATCTTGAAAAGGAGGAGGAATTGGAAAACAAGGCTCAAGTAGAAGAAAGAACTCACCGATGTGATTTCAACACAATCATCATAGCTCGAATCGGAGAACAGACGGAGAGGCGGATGGTCAAAGAAGATCCACGGCCATACGGTCACTCTCAGATGAACGTGACCTAGAAGAAGACGCATCTGTGTGTCAGGCGTGACCCCAGTCCATTTAATGAAAAAAATAAAGTACAAGACGTGTATTTTAGAGTACATGGAGTGTAATAGGTCTTTCCGTACTCCACCAAAAATGGCCTCCACATCACCCCTCACACCGTGTGTGTGGTCTAGACACGACCAGTACACGACTTTGAGCGGGAAAAGAGTACACATCATGTACTCAGAAAGTACACGACGTGTACTTTAAAATTTTCCAGAAACTTCATTTTTCTTAAAAACATCAGAAAAAGGAGAGGCGTACCTAAAATGAAGATCCACGTTCTTACAAACCTCCCCCCTTAAAGAAATTCATCCCAGAATTTCCCTAGCGAGGCGTAGAAGAAGAAACCCCGAACAGCTTCAGCCACTGCGTTTGTACATCGGCCTCCCTCTCCCAGGTCTCATCCTGTTGTCACCCATGCTGCCATAGCACCCGTACAAGAGGGACAGACCTCCCACGGAGAACCTTCGTACTGCGATCGACAATCCGGATTGGATGCTCCTCAAACGATGCATCCTATTCGAGCTCAACCTCCTCTGGATGAAAGACATGAGACATGTCCAAAAAGTAACATCAGTGTTGAGAGATGTGGAAGACGTCGTGCATGGATCGGTACCTCTCGGGTAACTTCAACTGATAGGCAACCGGCCCAACTCTCTCAAAAAAATCAAACGGCCCGACGTACCGCGGTGAAATCTTACCCTATCTCCGAATCCTTTTGTGTCCCAACCTCGGTACGACACACAGGAAAACCTGATCCCCGACCTCAAACTCCAGAGGTCATCTCCACTAATCAGCATAAGTCTTCTTCCAAGACAGTGCCATAGCCATCCTCTCCCAAATCAGGTCTATCTGCTCTAAAGTCTCCTGAACAAGACGAGGTACCAGCAAAGCTACCTCTCTTGCCTCCAGCTAGCATAAGGGTGATCAAAATGGCCTACCGTACATAGCCTCATATGGTCCCATCTGTATAGTCGCCTGAAAACTGTTGTTTTAGGCGAACTCCACCAGAGGGATATGCTTCTTAGAAGAACCTCCAAAGTCAAGGATGCAAGCTCTGAGCATATCCTCTAGCACCTGGAATGTGCGCTCGGACTGGCCATCAGTCTTGGGATGGTATGCCGTACTCAAAAGTACCTATGTACCCAAAGTCTTCTGAAGTCCCTGCCAGAACCGAGAAGTTCAGCGTGAATCCCTGTGTAAAACAATAGAGCATGGAACTCCATGAAGACGAACGATCTCTCTGATGTAAAGTCGTCCCATATCATCGACACTGAAGGTCTCCTTGATCGACAAGAAGTGAGAAAACTTCGTGAGCCTGTCGACGACAACCCAAACAACATCGTTCCCTCGAGGTGACCTTAGCAACCCAGTCCTGAAGTACATCGCAACATCTTTCCACTTCCACTCTAGAATGGGTAACTGCTGCAAAAGGCCTACTGGTTGCTGATGCTCCGCCTTCACCTGCTAACAAGTAGAGCATCTCTTGAAAAAACCAGCGACATCCTTCTTCATACCTGGCCACCAGTACTGGCGATGAGGATCTTGATACATATTGGTGACACCAATATGAACTAACCAAACTGAGGAATGAAAATCCCACATTAGCTCCTCGCTTATATCTTCTGGAACCCATACACGTCCCTGGAAAATCAAGGTCTCATCCTCACCCACTGTCCATCCCGGAAGAGGGTCCTCTCTTGACACACTCTCCCGCACGAATATGATTTCTGAGTCTGATAGATACCTCATCCATACCTGATCATGTAGTGTAGAGGTAACAACTACAGAAGATAGGAAGGTCTGTCCCTATCTGTCGTGCACCTCCAGATGCGTCTCAGATAACAGAGCCATCTGATGCCACTCACTGCTGGCCTCCTGAACATATTGAATATGAGTTATTCTGCTCAATGCATCTTCCACTACATTTCCCTTTCCTGGCATATAGGAAAGCTCGAAATCAAAAGACTGTAGATACTCGACCCACCTATGATGCCTCAGATTCAGATCATGCTGAGTGAAGATATACTTGAGACTCTTGTGGTAGGTGAATCCCACAAAGTGCTCTCCCAGAAGATAGTGTCTCCAACAGCGTAAGGCATGAACAATTTCTGCCAACTCCAGATCGTGCATAGGGTAATTCTTCTCATGTTTCCTCAACTACCAGGACCCATACGCGAAGAGTCTATCTCCTTTCATAATCAAAACACCTAGTCTGATACCTGAAGCATCACAATAGACTGTATAGCTCTTGCATGGGTCTGGAATGACTAGTATCGGTGCCGACATCAACCTTCCCTTAAACTCCTGAAAGACTGACTCACAAGAATCTGACCATAAGAACTTCGCCCCCTTCATGTTCAGTCCTGTAAAAGGTGATGCTAGGCGTGAGAATTCCTGAATGAAGCGTCTGTAGTATCCAGCCTACCCTAGGAACCTCCGTACCTCAAAACTGTTCTTCGACTGCTCCTAGGAAACTACAACTCTCACTTTCTCTGGGTCCACATATACTCCTGCCTCTGAGATGACATGACCTAAGAAGTGAATCTGATCCATCCAGAAGTGGCACTTCGAGAGTCTAACATAAAGATGATGCTCTCTCAGTGTACTCAAAATGATCTCAAGATGGGTAGCATAGCTGTGTCGAGTGTGAGAGTACACCAAGATATCATCCACGAAGACCATGACGAAGGAGTACAAGTAAGGATGGAACACTCGGTTCATCAGTGCCCTGAAAACTACAGGTGCGTTCGTGAGACCGAACGGCATGACTGTATACTCATATAGACCATACCTGCTCCTGAAGGCGGTAAGAGATATATTTGATGGTCTAACACGCAAATGATGATAACAGGAACTCAAGTAGATCTTCGAGAACACCCAGGCTCCTCAAAGCTGATCAAAGAGGTCATCGATCCTTAGAAAGGGATATCGGTTCTTGACGTCAACTGGTTTAGCTTATGATAATCCACACAAAGCTGAAGGGTACCGTCTGCCTTCTTCGCAAACCAGATAGGCGAACCCCAAGGAGAAGTATTGGGATGGATGAAACCCTTTGCCTGCAACTCCTCCAACTACTTCTTGAGCTCCTGCAACTCAGGTGTGGCCATCCTATAAGGAGGAATGAGCACCGGTGCTGCTCCTGGAACGAGATTAATAGAAAAGTTTACCTCATGCTCCGGAGGAAAACCCGAAAAGTCCTCTGGAAAGACGTCCCTGAAACGATCCACCAATGGAGGAAAGTCCAACTGTGAAGTCCCCTGATCATCTAGATAAAGACTAGAAATCTGGGCTATCACCCTTCCTAGCCCATGATGCTCGAGTCCTGCTCGACTCGTCTGAACGTCCCATTCTCCTCTATGAAGAAAAGAATCACTCTCTGGTGAAATGAAACTCACTCTACGGTGATAACAGTCAACGACTGCCTGGAAGGGAACCAACCAGTCCATCCCGAGGATGGCATCATAAAATGTCATCTCTAGGACATAGAGAGAATATAATAAATGATACCTTGCAACCTTGAGAGGGCACTCTTTACACTGGCGTACACTAGATTTCCTCATCCCCAAAGGTGTGTCTAGTGTCAACGAGTCCACCGAAGGAAAGAGACAGAGCCCAATGCTCTCCACAGCAGCAAAAGAGATAAAACTATGCGTAGCACCAGTATCGAAAAGAGTTGAAGATAAAACTGAGGCTACTAAAATCATACCCCGAACTATAGAAGGGCTGGGATCCTGCTCCTGATAGGTCTACTCTATGGCAAAAGACTGGCCTGCACTGCGGCCCTGCGCCCCTGGCTGACCACTCTAAGCTGATCCACCTTTCTAGTGCTGAGGGAATGATGGGTCACTGCCATGGACTCAACCTCATCCTCGGCCCGAATGGCCGGAAGAACTCCAGTTCCTTGATTGGTGATAAACTGGTGGTGATAATCCTGAACGAGGAGTCATGGAAGAACCCCGATCACTAGCTGCTGGTGAGAAAACATGGAAGAAACGATGAAGGTGACCCATCTTGCCGCAAGATCGGCACTCCACGGGGTCTCTCTGGCACTGCGGCCTCGTGTGCCCTAACCGTCCACACTAGTAGCATACCACCCGGCTTCCTGACGGTGCATCTCGCTTACTCGGATCACCATGTGTAGACTCCATTCGACACTTCTTGTTGTCATGTAGAGGAAAACTAGATCTGGAAGCAGAACCGCCCTGGCTCGCAGCTCCAGAGACTCTCAGATTGTGCTCTGTAATCAGTGCCTGGTTGACGATGGAAGTGATGGAAGTCAACTGGAAGATATTCACCTGCGAGTGGATCTCCTGCATGAGACCATCCTCGAACATCCTTTCTATGAACACCCCACTCCCAACCCAAAGGGGTGTGAAATGCTGCAGATCAGTGAAATGAAAGGAATAATCCATGACAGAATGAGTACCCTATTCTAAGCTCATGAACTCTCGGGCTCGATCAGCTCTCAGGGTCTCCGGGTAGAAGTAGTCATAAAAGACACGTTGAAACTCCTCCCAAGACATGACCTGCTGGTGACCCATCTGTGAGATCATGTACCACCACCACTTGGCAGAGTCTCAGAGCATGTATATAGAGAGCTTGAAACGCCTCTCTGGAGGTGTCTCCAGATGCTCGAAGATAGTCAGCATGGCTTCCAGCCATGACTCTCCAGCATGAGGTCCTCGTTTCCCTGAGAACGTAGGAGGATGCTGCTGCTGAAAAAACCCGCGTCAAGTCTACCATAGTCATGGTAGGAGGCGGTGCTCCCTAGAAGGTCTGCATCATCCTCAGAAAATCGTTCCTAAACTGTGCATCAGCACCTACAACTGGTATGAAAGCCAGTTCCAAGGCTGGACCGACTGGGAGATCAGTAGGAAGTCCCAGATCAGCCATATATGGCGTCTGATCACTGCCTGACGAAAGGAATAAAACCAGAGGATGTCTCAGAGGCATAGCTATGAAAGATCAAAAGCACACCTTAGATCAGAATTAAAAAAGACAGAGAACACAAGAGTACAAAATGG
This sequence comes from Viscum album, assembly GCA_963277665.1. Lineage (NCBI taxonomy): Eukaryota > Viridiplantae > Streptophyta > Magnoliopsida > Santalales > Viscaceae > Viscum > Viscum album. The sequence continues at coordinate 1,947,719,252 of OY728148.1, forward strand.
GAATAGGGGAAAGAAAAACACATAAGTCTTCAAAACATGACTACACGGCGTGCATGAAAACTACACGACGTGTCTTCTTAAGCCAATGACATGGGCGTGCACCCCTTCCCAACAGGTCGTGTAACACCTCAAAATACATGGCGTGTTGACCCAACACACGAAGTGTACTTGAAAACTATTCCCCTGAATGAGTCTCCTTACACGGCTAACCCACATGGTCCAACTTAACCCAAGACTACATGGCATGTTCTGAACAAACACGACATGTACTAGAAAAGGATTTGGCAGCCCGTGTTGTTAAATACACGACCATATACACGACTAAACCTTAAACGGCGTTTTCCGAACAAACACGGTGTGTATAGGTGAAGGTGACATCGTCCCGTGTTGTTCGCGACACGACCAAGAACCTAATCAAGACTACACGACGTTTTCCAAAAACAACACAGTGTGTCTAAGAGAAGGTGACGCCGACCTGTGTTGTTTGTGACACGGCCGGGTACCTGGACGGGACTACACGGTGTGTTCCTTTACAACACGGTGTGTTCTACTCGAGCTTCCCCGACTCGTGTTGTTAGTGACACGGCCGGGTACACGGCTCTGAACTACTAAGCGTGTACCAACCGTACATGGTGTGTTCCTGAAGCTATTTCTGCAATAGCGTGTCCCTGCCCACATGGCCAGTGACACGGCCTAAAAACTACACGGTGTGTAGTCAAAAGTACATGCCGTGTATTATGGGTTTTCCTGGGCAGTAGCTCAGAAACTGCACAGAAGCCTAGAAAACACAGAAATTAGGGCAAAGAAGTGCCAAATTCCAATTCATGAGGGCCCATACTCCCCGTGAATCAAAACATGGTGTTCATTTAAGCAAGGTAGAACACAAAAAAAAATCATCCAAAAAGGCAGTAGAGATTATATAAAACATCTATCACAACAACAAGAAAAATCTACACAAGGTCTATCACAACATCATGCAATCCCTAATACACCCTAGATGGCATGGCACGAATGCATGGGATGTGATTTCTACAAGTTCCTATATGATGCATGAGGTGGAATACCCTCATCTCATCAGGTTGCGACAGAAATAGAACCACAATCGTCAAGAAAATAACAACACAAAGCTTGTGAATCACTCTAGGTGAAATCATATCAACCGATAAATCTCAAAACTAGCAAACTGCAATTAACAAGGTAGTATGGATTTTCCCTGTACACGGGTTAGATACTCCCAGGCACAACTTAATTCCAAGTACAAATCAATCCTATCCCGTGATAAGGTCTCCAAACATTAAATCAAGAGAAAATAATCCCTTTGATACAACTTTCTAACGACCCGAATCTGGAGCCCCTCCAATGGTGCCCCGTACCCGGTTCGCCACATGACCTGAAGCACATTTCACCAAATTCCAGAGGCTGCTGACTAGTAGTGAGGGCCTTGGTAAGTCGGTGGGGGAAACTATGCCATCATTTGGTAAAGTATACAGCTGAAGAACAACTAGACACAATAACAGAAACAATAAACAGCATACAAAAACTGAACTGAACAACAGAAGCAATGTATAAAACAATAATGATGCAGCATGGTACGCATGTCTATGGAAAGAAGTAAAAAAACCAACATGATGAAGTACAAATGAAAAAAAGTGCAAAACAAGAACAATGTAAACTCCTCAACATCGCAATCCACGACTCGGTCCTATGCTCTCTAACTCCAGTGCGATCAAGAACCTGAAGTAGAAGGGCGCTTTCCCTTATTTATACCTCCAACAACATAGTCTTCTTGGGCCCAAAAGCATGGCCCAAATAGGGTGTGAGATAAAATCCCAGTAGGAAATCATCTAATGATCTGTGCCTAACAGTCAGTGAATATAATGAATGTAAAAGTGCAAAAAGCAGTAACCAGAAAAGCACACAACATCTACAATCCACAATTTTTAGCATATAAAGTACACAAGTAAACAACCAGAAATAAGAAGAAAACATGTAACCCTCTGGGTAGCTCTCACAGCCTAACCCCTATTGTTTAACCTACAAGTACTAGAAACCCTTTAGGAGGCACACACAATCTCACCCCTCTGGTTCAGCTAAGAGTAGACTTTCTGGGGAAGCACTCACTGTCAATTCCCCCTATAGTCTCGTATCGTGCTAAAGGATCTCTGGGGAAGCACTCAATGTCTCATTCACCCTGTGGCCCACGTCGAGGAACTATAGAATCTATGAGGATGCACTCATCATCAATTCCCCCTGTGGTCTCTTATCGTATTAAAAGACACTCTTGAGAAGCCCTTACGTCCATTCTCCCTATGGTCTACTACACTAGGTTCGCAAAGTCCTGTGTGAAATAATCATGCTCAGCGCACGTGAAACATCCAAGTAAACCTCAAGAACTACTTGGCAATCAATCTAAGGCTCAACAACATAACATAGCAATAGTCACACCATCCTACAACTAGGCATGGCAACCGACAAAATGCCAAACAAGAAAAAATGAGCCTGGAAAACATCCAGAGTACAGTAAAAACTACCATATACATAAGAACATACATATACTCAAGCAATCCAACAAAGCAGGCAATACAACAAGGGAAAAATATGAGAACGCACAATTCCGGTTCAAGGGAATTGGCGCAATTGCACAAAATACTCAAAGACATTCTACAAAAAGGCACAAACCACCTACCTCGATCCTAGGAGATCGATATACGTGAATACTGACGACATATTCTCCTTAGAATGTCATAGATCTGAGAAAACGTCCGAAAAACAGAAACCACGATATCTTGAAAAGAAGGAGGAATTGGAAAACAAGGCTCAAGTAAAAGGAAGAACTCACTGCTACGCTTCCAACACAATCGACAAAGCTCGAATCAAAGAATGGGCAGAGAGGTGGAATCTTGGAGAAGATCCTCGGCCGTACGGTCGTTCTCGGATGAACGATACCTAGAAGAAGATGCTTCTGTGCATTAGGCGCGACCACGGTCTATTTAATGAAAAAAATAAAGTACATGGAGTGTACTTTTAGAGTACACGACATGTACTAGGTCTTTCCTTACTCAGCCAAAAATGGCCTCCACGTCACCCCTACACAATGTGTGTGTGGTCCAGACATGGCCAGCACACAACTTTGAGCGGGAAAAGAGTACACGGTGTGTACTCAGAAAGTACACGACATGTACTTCAAAATTTTGCACAAACATCATTTTTCTTAAAAACATCAGAAAAAGGAAAGGCGTACGTAAAATGAAGATCCGAGTTCTTACAAAAACAATAATCAAGATGGTATTAAAATATGTTCACATCGTATATGTTCAAACCCAACATTCTATTCACAATTCCAAACAATGTCAAAAAATGTTTTTGAACCTTATTAATTTTATTATTATAATCCTTTTTAATTTAATTCAAAGGTAGTGAAAGTGTTTTAAAAAACGATATAGGTAAATACTTCCAAATTTTTTTTAAGAGCATAGGCGTAGAATTAAATATTCATATACGAGATAAAAAAAGTCATATTTTGTTTAAAAAATATTTTAGATCAGTTTAATAAACAAGGAGAGGAAAATGTACAATTACTTGAAAATTATAGAAATAAATTTTTGAGAATAAAATATTTAAGGATTAATTGATAATATAAATATAATTTTCCTCAATGGAAATTTTGAATATAAAATCCCGAAAAGAAATGAGATTGTAACATAAACCTTACCCAAAGTATTGTTTTTATTTTTATAATTTCAAGAATCCTGTAAAATAAATACATAATTTTTATCAATATATTTTGGAATCATATTTATAAAATACTTTATATGTATTATTCCATTATAATATCAAATTATCCTTTTATTAACAATTTTTTCATTAAAATGAACATTTAGGTAAAAATGGGTCTATTTTTCAGGAATATTTTAATTCAATGGTTCCATTACATGAAAAATGGATATGTTTTCATCATAAAAATCATAGAAATCATGAAATAAGTTTCATATTTATTCATTTAATACACTTTTATAACCATTCATATGAAAAAATGATGAAAAATAAATTACTTCACTTCATAGAGGTGGCGGTCCACATGTACGCTTGAGTGCGATGTTCACTTTTCAATGGATACAATGAAATAAAGGTACATCATACTTAAAATTTATTGAATCCTAAATATATATTAAATATAATATATATTCATTCAATCTATCCTTATGATCATCCATTTAAATCGGAAATGGAAAACGAATAACATCTCTTCGTAGAGGCGGTAGTCCACATGTACATAGAAGCAACCTTATCATTTTAAAATTGATGGAATGTAGATAAAACATGGGTTTAAAATAATCTTAAAAATGTATCAGTATATTTATTATATTTTATTCATTATGGTATGATTAATATAATAGATTTATAGGATGTGTAAAAGAAATAATCTTTGAAAGAGTCGGGTAAGATGATTACATATTCTTTGAGAGATCACCTTTGAATTACACATTAAGAATTATTATCATAAAATTAATGAAATAAAATTATATCGTCAATTAATTTAAGGAATATAATATAGATTTTGGTTAGTTATTAACAGATAATGAGGGATCAAATTGTACGAATAATGGAGGAAAAGTGGTTCCCTTTTATAAGTGAGGGGAGGGACACACATGGAATTACAAAAAAGATCTCAATATTATAAATTTACATTCTTTTGAAGGTGGAAAAAATTAAAAATAATTATAAGGTATGATAAGTTATTGTCTAAATCAATTCAAACAATAATATTTAGACACATTTATGTGTAATTTTTACCCTAATGTATTCGTTTAACCCCCCGTAAACCCATTTTAATGCAAACTACCTCATTACAAAATTTGAACATTCTAATTAAAAATATTTAATTAATTTTATAAAATTAAATTTCTATAGGTGGAAGAAATTCATTTTAAAATAAGAAAAAAATTCTAGGAGAACCATTTTTAGAAAAATTATCTTTTATTAAAAAGAACGATTTAATATTATTCAATTTCTAGTAAAAACTGCTAAATGAATAGTAAATTTTTTTAGCGATTATATAATAAATAAATTTCATTAAAAGAGTTTATAAATAGTGATTAATTCATTTTTTATTATATAAAACACATTCCATACATTATTTCTATTTTTTATAAAAACAATCATTTTTAAATTCAAAATATTTTATTTTCATTTATAACCAATTGATAACCAATAAGTTCATTCTATACATGAGTAAAAAAATAATTTTCCACAATTTATTTTGTACTCTTAATACCCACCAATTTAATGAATAAGAGATAACTATCAAAATAATAATAATATTTTAGTAGTATATCATGGTTCATTTAAACATAGTGTTGCATAAAAGGAAGATATAAAATAAATCAATTTTATCTAAATATAAGTATATCATAAAATATGTGGGGGTTATAATGTTTGTACTATGATAAAAGCTAGTGATTATGAATCTGGTACCTTGTTGTTAGATGGTGGAAATTATTTCTAACACTAATTTAAAAATTCATGGAACCTTGTAGATTTTGTAGCAATGGATTTATAATTGGTTAAGTTCATATTATGGTTCTGTAGTGTAGACGGATTTATCTCTATGATGACTTTATGAAATTATCCTTAAATAGTGGGTAGTGGGGTACTTCCACTATCATTAAAATTTTTAGTGAACTATTTGGGGACAATAATTTGAGGATTATGTAGAATATCTCTTCCCTTGAGTTGGGATGACTCTTAAATGTTGCAAAGTGGTTGAGTAAAATGTTCCAAGGGTGGATAAAAGCCCCTATGTTCATATTTAAAGATGGAATGGATCATGTACCTCATTGGATAAATGATAGTGATATCCTTCATAGATAATGATGTATTAAGTTCTCTAAGAGTTATCATCTATGAATTTTGAAGATTTTCATGTGATGGTGATAATTTTTCTACATGTAAACATTGAATAACCTTGTAGTATATTGCTCTATTTGAATATATCTTAAAGAAGAAAAGTTTTAAATTGGGTAATATGTGGTGAACCAATTCTTAACCATGTGATACTTAGCTCAATTTTGAACTTTTTAAGTTCTAGGATATTTCTAGGGGTAAAAAGATAATTTTATTCTTGCTTAAAACCATATAAATATTTATCTAGGGTTTTGTTGGTTCAGAATTATGGGGTTTTCCCATGGGTTGAACAGACATGGAAAATACATTATTGTGTGGCCTCATCAATAATATAAAAAAAAATTATATTTTTTTTATTCAATGCACAAGTGATCTAATGCAATTCATTTATTTTTTGAATTAATTCATAGATATTTATTCTATGACAATGGTTGGACACCTAACATGAGATTTATCCTAGGTACATTACAAGTCTCATTCAAATTATGCCTCTCATTGATTTGGGATATTTGGAAGATATTAGAATAATTAAATGAACTAAATTGAATAGTTAATTTATTTATTTTTCTTGTTAATTGTTGACCTAATATACACTATACTTAATCTAAACTATACTAATTATCTAGTGATAGATAAATAAACCTAATAATTGATTGGGTGGTACATAGAGTATTAACATGGGAAGAATCATCGATGAATGAATAAGGGAATTACAAGATCAATGATCAAATTCAGTGGAAATCATCATCGATAATAGAATTACCAAGAAGCATTAGTGGAATTTCTATGAAATAATTCATCACAAAAGATCAATACAATGGTGAGGAAAGATTTTTCATTTATGGTTTAACCCCATTATTTTATTTTTGTGGTCATGGGATAATGTATATAGAATAACATCCATGATGACCTCGACATGTCCTCATTAATTTATGATTTTATCAAGATTCATGTACATTATAATTATCATCCCTAGAATAATTATATAAACCATTTTATTTCTTTTTTTATATCCCATGATCAATGAAAAAAGCACATATTACCATCACGTATAATTGAATTTGGATTTTTATAGTTTTCTCCCTCCATTTGTGTTCATTTTCAACATTCAATTCTGGGCCTCCAACTCAAAAAATAGTGTCCATGTTCAAATAGAGATTGAATCCAAATTAATTCTTGTTTAGGGTTGTGATTGAATATAAAGAACTAACAGCTCATGGCTGCATTATTAGATGGGGGAAACTATAGCTAGTGGTGCTCAATAATTTCCATTACAAAGTGAGGTCTGTATAGGCGATACAGAAGATGAAGGGATTCAATTCACTGATGAAGGGTATCTACAATATTGTTTATAGATTAGAATTGAGCAAGGTAAATGAATTTTTTAGGTATTATAGTGAGAATTATGATTAAAAATATGGAAATGAAAAGTATTATAGGAGTAGTTGGGATTCCTGAAAATTTTATTCTAAATGGTGTTTTGTTTGAAATAACACACACTATGTGTCTTGGAAGATGTAACAATAGGGTTTCCAATTGATTTAAATATCACATAGATGTGTGGGGGACCCACATTTTATGTGACTATAGATATATAGATCCGAATATATAGAGGGTACCCATACAAGAACTCGAGTAGTCTCACACATGGTGTAGAGGTTCCTACATGACCTCGAGGGATACATTTCTCGGGTAGTGATCCATGTTATGAGTTCCATAACCAGACCCATAAACCATGTAAATATAATTACACATCATATAGATTTCCATTTTAAATCCATGATGAGAAACTATACAAGACCATATTTTCGATTGGTATGAGACACCATATATCCCTTTAGACATTCTTTGTACTTTCTTTCACTTGGATTCGAACCTTTGAGAGATATCTATGAGTATGGTTTCATATGGTATAAAACCACAGAGTCTCTTATCCCCTAGATAATGTTAGGAATCCAACCCTTATACTCATGATACATGATCCCTTGTTCACGGGATAATATTAAGTAGAGTCATCCATACCACCATTTGGATAGGGGTTATGATCCTATATTTATTTTTCCCTAGGTAGGGTCAGGTATCCATTCACTTACATGTGAATAATATGATTACATCCTATTTTAAAATAAATATAGAGTCATATTTCCCCTTATGACTGATGGTGAAATCCTCTATATTTGTGTTTAACTTTGATGAAGTCAATTATCCCCTTGTGCCCGGACCGTGATCCTTTATAAATTATTGGAATACCCTAATCTGAGGTGTCTTCTGAAGAGATATTTTTTCCATCAATAATTTTGTGAGATTCCTAAGACCTTCATAGATGAACAATTTCACTATTATGAAAAAATCTAGGTTTTGTTTTAATTTTAAGAAGCATATTCTATATGGGATAAAGAGCATGATTTAGGGTCAAACGAGCTCCCTTCTTAGCTTCTAGTGGTTACTTGGTTACTTTAATGCTATAAAATATAGACATATATGGGATTTTTAGTTCCTCTTCATGTTATGGATTTTATTTGTGATGTGATATTTTGGTTGGATCTAAAATTCTAGATTTATAGACTCTTTTTTTTCAAGAATATCTATCCACTCATACAAGGTGGATCCAAGAATTGGAGTTTTGATGAAGAAAACTTATCAGAATCCCTAAGACTTATGGTATTTAATAATATCTATTTTTCGTATAGAGATTCATTTAGTATTACTTATTTCCAAAAACATAATATGACTTGATGGTATGGTTTTACTTATTTTAATTCACTTATACACCTCATATAATGGGATTTTAGTTGAGTTTTTCTTCATACTGCCTTTAGGGTTTTTGGGGTGTCTTATTGAGTATGTTTATAATCACACCTTCATAGTCCTTGAGACCACACATATTGTGTTTATGTAGATGAAAAAAATATAGGGATTTATTTTTGGGTGTGGAGTTGATGTAACATGTTTGGAGTTTACACCTAACCACCATAGGGGATATAGTGTTAGATGGGATTTTGTTGGACCAAGAGTGAATGATACTAGAAGATTTACATGTTTGGATCCATATTACATCAAGGACCACTCTATAATGATTGGATTTTAGTTTTCACTATTGGATATTGGTAATGGGTTTTTACACTTTTTTATTATTTTATTCATACTGGTTATCATGTAGATCATAGTGTATGTCATGTGCATGTGTTATATTCAGTTCAGTTTGTTGAATTTATATATATACATTGCTTATGTTTTTTCTTACCTTGGGAATTATATATAAGAAATTATTATAGGTTATTATAGGATAAGGAATACCACATTTGTGATATGACTATTAAGTGGTATTCACTGACCCCTAGATTATTAGAGGAGGTCTTGGGGTGGCGTAATTAGATCACTAATAGTCTAGGTGGTACCCTGGGGGGTTGGGTCATGTCATAAAATCTTTAAACTAGATAACCAAAGAATTTTTAGTAACCCCAATGTTATTGGATCTGAGTATATGGTATCCCTGACCACTTTCAAACCTATTTTTTTTATTCTTGATGGGATATTATATGAAAAGAGAGGAGGTGTTTGAATGGAGGGTAGCCATTCACATTCTCAGTTTCTAGGTTTGACCTTTAACACCATTTGTTTGAAGAATAGGAACTCTGTTTGTCACACCCAAACCTGGAAATCACTTATTTTTTTAACAAATTTTTTGTATTTTCCTTTCCCTTGTGTTTTGGTTCATTAATCCTTATATTTTGGAAAGATTTGAGGTTTAGTGATGGGAGATGGAATGAATCACACTTAGTACTAACTCTGTGGGTGACCTTTAATTTTTAGAAGAGATTATTTTGCATGGATATTGTATGATTTTTCAAATAGTGGGGCCAAAATGTGAAAGTTAAGAGGTGCATCTAGTGAGGGGCATGTGGTTGACCCTTGAATTTGGTAAACTATGTGTCCAAACAATGATGCTTATGAAACATTTTAAATTATTGAAATTACCAAAATACCCCTCGCCAAGTTATACCCATAACCCTTCTTTTTTTCCTCCCATTTCACTCTCATATCCATGGTATGAATCCCCCATATTTCCCCTCTTACTTTGGTAAATTAATGGATATTATTGTTGTTTTAAGGACCGATTTCAAGGAAATATTTACTAGAATGCATTTTCTTCTTCTTTCCCCCCTTCCACTTATTCTTGGATTGAAAAGATTATTTTTACCTAGGGAAGACTTTAGATCATTTTTTCTTTGGGATTTTTTTTTATTTTAAGGGATGAATTGATTCATTGATCATCGTTCCCACCTTCATAGGTTGGATTAAAACCTCTCTTATGGAATATAAAAATCACGAAAGGTTTTTTACATATCTTAGTCTTTTATTATATATCAATTGACTACTTTGTCTTTAAATACATGAATTTTATATATAGTGATAATATTATATTTTTTAATGTAATTTTTTAGAACAAAACTAGGTTTCAATTGGATTTAATTGAATAAATAAAATCCTTATATCAAAAATCATAATTTCAATTGTCATATAAACTAAAATAGACACCTAGTGGTAGATATATTTCCTAAATGGATTTTATAATGCAATTTTAAGTGTAAAAGTTTTTTGGGTCCTTAACTAACTTTCCAAATAATTACTTATATCATAGTGGTGTGATTTGTTCCTGTAAAGGTGTGTTTAAAACTGTTATATGAATTTCAATGTTTTATAATGTTTCATGATTGATTTGAAAGATGGTTCCATGGAAAATGGTTTTCTGAAAAAATTGTATCGTTGAAAAATACACCTTATAGTTGATGGTATTGATTCAATGTTATAGGACATTATGTTAATATTGGAATTAAGGGGTGTCTTTGAGGAATGATTATTCCAAAAGTGTGGGCATTCTTATTGTTATATTGTCTGTGAGTATATGTATATATATATAAATATGCATAAATATGTATTAATAACACTAATTTCTATGCTTTTTTAGGTTCATGATATGTATAATGGCATTTCATATGGAGTTTCCCTACTATGATATTTTCCCCAAATTGTACTAGGTATGGTTTGACTGAGCATTATGATAGTTTAATTTCATCATGTGTAATGATATGGCTAATCTTGTTTTAGTAATGACCTATATTTCCCCCTAATATCTTAGTTGTTACCATGATTACTATGCTTTGTATTTTTGTAGTTTTTGTAGTTTTATTATTATTATTATTGTTGTTGTTATTATTATAGTTATTCATTATTGTTTAACTTCATTTTAAATAAAAACAAATGGTTTATATTCTTTAAAAAAAATTATTCTAAATGAAATTATTATTATTTAATTAGAGTCATAAAATGGTAATTTTACCTAAAATGTATTACATCATTATTTTAAAAGAAATGATTATAAGATGATTATGACTCATGTTTTTTTCAAATAAAAATAAAAAAATACATTTTTTAGTTGTATTTTAAACTAACATGAAATGTATATTTTATTTAATTTTTATACATAGGGTTTGGTTTTCCTTAGAGCAACTACTGTGATTTTTTCTCACACTTATTAATATATCTGGTTTAGGTCCTAGTTTGAGTAAGATAAAATTGTAGTGGTGGTGTTATTGAGGATGGATTGTGGACTTAGGGCCACCCATATAATAGAGTGAGTATTTTAGTTTTAGTTTGTATCTGGGTTGTATCATCTATCATAACCCTTATGTATCTTGGTTCATGTTATATTCTACTATATTTATATGGAGATGTTTAATATTTTATGAATAATATTATATGGATATGATATGTTGTTTTTTTATCTATTTATAAAACTTTTTTATTCTATTTTTCTTGAATGTAAAATGTGTGGATGTGTCATTTTAGAATTTATAGAAAAAATATACTTATTTATTGGATGAAATCATTCCAAATAATTTATATTTTATACCTTGGTACCTATTTCCATCCTATGGGGATCAAGAATTCCCCTTGAGTCATGTCGCGATCTAGTTTGGGTACCCAGTTCTGGGTTGGCTCAAACTTGTTCATGAAATAATAATATCAGAGCAATGATTCTTATGAGGGCCTAGATTCTAGAGTGGCCTATTGTTTTTTAGATAGTAGGGTTATTTTTTAGATAAGATTTTTAGAAATTGAGGTGTAGGTATGAAATAAGTGTTTTACTCTAACTTTCAGTACAAAAACCTTACTTACCATGAGATGCTAGGATTTGAGACATGATTTTTTAGTTTTTTTATTTATTTCTCTTTTATATTGATTTATATTGGTGGTATTCTAAGCTATATTAAAGTTTAAATACAAATTTTTGAATCTTATTTGTTTTTGAGATAAAAATGAAGGAAGAATTAGAGGTGAATGTTTGTCAATGTGAATCTAAAAAAACATGTGAATACCATTTGATTAGATCAGTTTAGCTTCTGGTTGTAGTTTTCACGGTTGGTGCATAGTCTGTAAAACTTTTCATCTAAGTCATGTGCAACCACTAAACCTTTTATTATTTTTTATTTTTCTCCCTTTGATCAATTTTTTGGGTTTAGTGTATATGTTATTTAGGATAATTTGATGGATATTTCCATGGTATATTGAATTTATTTGGACCTATTTCGATAATATTTTATGATTGAAACTTAGTTTTAAATTTAAAATTTTTCTTTAAAATAATAAGTTTTTTTGTTTGAAAATTTATTAATGGGTTTTCTAATATAGTTTAAAGATAAAATTAGTATTTTAGATTTTTTTAAAAAATTCAATGGTGAATTTGTTTTTATGAAATAGTTTATGATCTTGAAACTAAAATTTTATATTTGAGTTTTTTATAATAGATTTTATAGTGGGAAGTGGGTTGGTATACATGATTCTAATAGAAAAATTGTTATAATGATTTAGATGGGGGTTTTGGAAATGGAATCAATGGTTTTTTTAATAAAAAAAATTATTAGTGTGTATGTAAGAATTATAAATCATAAATGTTTTCTTAGAAAATGGTTTCAATTTATATGCATGGATTTATTCAATATTTTGAGAATTTGGTTCTTCGATTTTATTCAATTATTTAGTTTTTGGTTTCATGGAGATTAGTAAATCAATGGTTTATCTTGATTGAGTATTTTATTTTTATTCTCTTTAAGAGTATTCCCATAACAATGCTTTATGTATCCCTAAGGGTTATTTAATATATGTAAATAATCTAGGTTATTAACCAAGATATTTCATTTGAGAGTTCTAGAAGTGAAATAATCCCCTATTTGACGGTAATTCATATCCTTATGAAACTGAGTTATGGTTACATTGTATTGATGGAATATTTGTTCTTCCTAATCTCCATAAGTCTCTCAAGATCCTTTTCACTGTATTTATGATTAAAGATCCATGTTAGTATTGGTGGATGTCTATTATTCATTATAAATCATGAGATTAACATTATGGGAAATATTTTAAGTCTATGTTGATCCATAAGTATTTCATTGAGGCCTTGAATGTAGATTAGAAGATGAAGTTTCACCACCTTCAATTGGGAGATCAGTCAGTGTTGAAGTATGCTCATAATATTAATGAGTTGGTACCTTATCAACCAGAGCTGACCAAAGATTATTCCTTGAGTTCTAGATATTGGGAAAGGGTTATTTATCCAGATCTCCAAAAAAGGGTTTTGGTGTTTAGTTTGACATCTTTTATAGATGTTGTTATGAACTAAACTATTATAAAAGAAATTACATTTTATGTGAATAAGTGTGTTATTTATGAAATTAAAATATGAAAAAAACATAAACTAATTTTGTTATATGGGACCATTATAAATTATATGCTATTATATTAAAAATACCATTAAATAATCATAACTATTGATAATATATCCATTGAAAAATAATCATATGATTAATATATATTAATGATTATTATAGAGTCCTATAGACACAAGAAAATAAGAAATGACCTCAACCGATAGGATCCTACCCAATAAAGCCCATTTATCAGAGAATACAAGGGAGATAGTATCTATGGAATTTTCCCATGATCAATCCAAATCATTGATCCAATATCTAAAGTACAACCGAAATAAATTAGGGGATAAGTTTAAGCTCATCAAGATCACGACCCAAATCATGTTTTCTGAACTAAACCATGAGAATATTAATGTCACACAACTTACCCTAAGGGCCTTCAGTAGTGTAATAAGGGGTTATATATCTCTAAATTAACAGTGTAAATATTTATATTTTCTTTTGAATAAAATAATGATTAGTTTAACTCCTTAATGTTTTTTTACTTTGTAAATGATTAATTAATGAGGTGATAATAATTATATTTTAATATGACAAAACTAAAATTGTATTTTTGGGTAATATTCAATTTCAATTCAGATATTCCTTTATATGAATTCAAAAATTAAATGATAATTTAATAAAATATTATTATTTTATATTATATACTAAATTTAAATGATAATTTAATTTTATAAAGTGAAAATTTAATTTTTATAAGGCTTAGAAACCTCCTATTGTAAAAATCTTTATATTTTTCAATAAAAAAGATTTTAATTTGAAAGGGTAATTTATCATATTTAGAAAATTATTTTGAAAAACAATATTATTTTATGAATCATAATTAAGGAATTAACTATTTTTCGACTTTTCTTAATTTTCTGAGAGAGTCAATTTTTTGGGTAAAAATTAAATATGGTATAAAAATATTGTATATATATTATGATATCATATAGACCTAAAAGAGATGTAATATGTTCCAGAAATGGTATAAATTAAAAAATATATATTTCAAATTTAATATAATTAGTTTTTTACTTTGTTTGATTAATTTAATAAACCCTTTATAAATGCTCCATAATCTATACTTTCTTTTATGGTTTTAAAGTCAATTATTTACAAAAATGACTCACTTCCAAAACTTGAAGGGTGTTACTTTAATGTGACTAACTCATGTAATTATAAAATAATGAAAAATATATCTTTGGTATAAACCATGGTAAAAAACCATGGTAATGTTTGTTGTTTTTAATACTTTAGTATATATAGTCCAAAACCAATGTTTAGAAAATAACAAAGAACTCCCTTCTCTTTTCCTATATAAAACCACCAACACTCTGATTAATCATCACTAGAAACCATTGTATCACAACTATAATCTTCCATTTCCACTCTAGAAAACTACCAAGGTGACTCCAATCTCACAATAAACTCCTCCCAAGCTTTTGGAGACACCCTCTCAAGGTAAGGGATCCTCTTATTTTATTTATTTAAGAACCTTCTTTATTTAATACATTCTATATTTGAATTATTATTGATGAGATATGATTTTTCACACCCCTATTACAGAACTTATTATTTAAAAGTGATGATATACCCATTTCACTATCATTAATCCCTCCCATGATTCATTATGTACCCCGGTTATATTGTCAAAATTATCCTGTGATTTTCCAATGGAAAACATTTATTTAGAACTGTTTTGTATTATGGATTTTAATTACCAATTTTTCATATTGGATTATATTATTACATTTCCCACTAAGTTACCTCATGATATCCATGTTATAACATGCCCATTTGACTTTCATTATTCCATCCCATGATTCATTCAGTACCCCCATTAGCGACCAAAATTATCCTTTGATATTACCATACCAAACCTTTGTATTTTAAATACCATAACAATTTCAACTTAAGGGTATTCACCTTGACATAAATATCATGATTTTATTTAGTAATTATGTGTATGTGTTAAAAAACCCTTAATTTTGGTTTTAAATTTGATTAAATATCTATGTTGAGTTATCTATTTGGCACACTTATGCATTATTGTGGTTCCATTTGGTCTTACCAATTCCACCACTATCTTCATGGATTTAATGAATAGTATCTAGAGATTACCTTGAATAATATATATGAAAAAATTCACCATGTGAAAATTTTTCTACATAATGTTTTGTTTTTTGTGTAATATAATATCAAGAAAGTGTATATTGGTGGATCTATCAAAGATATATGTTATTTAACATTGTCCCAATCTAACTATTGTGACTGATATCCATAGTTTTGTGGGTTGAATAAATATTATCAATTATTTAGAAAGTATTTATCACAACCATATAATCCACTTTCCATGTTAACTTTAAAGGGAGTAAACTTCCTTTAGACTGTTGAATGTGAAGAAACATTCAAGGAACTAAAGTGAATATTGGTTTGTGAACCTGAGCTCACACAACCCTATTTTAAGGAAGATTATGCGATTTACAACGATGCATTGATGAAGGGGATATGATGTTTTGTTATATAGAATGGTATAGAGATAGCTTATACCTCAATCCAAGTGAAGTTTCATAATAAAAATTACCCAAATCTTTATTTATAGTAAACTGTATTAATTTTTTTAATAATGATTTAAATGCATTATCATTACACATAAATGTGTGTCATATATACTGATAAAAAATGTTTAAATTATATATTCACATAAAAAGAGTTGAATATACACCAAATAAAATGGATGGATATGATTAAAGATTTTTAATGGTGAATACCTTACCACTATACGATAGTAAAGAAGGTGGATAATGATTTTAGTTAATATGATCATACTAGATTTTCTATGTTAACGGTTACAAAATATATTATATTTATGGATTTTCAAATTATACACTCGAAAATCCGAAATGATGGGGAGAAATATTATCTTGCTAAATATGATGTTCAACCATATATCCAGGTGAATATTAAAGAGGCATAAAAAGAGAATATATAATTATAAAAGAAGGAGAGAAATATTACAAAGTTATGCCTTAATTGTGATGGAATGATAAGGTTTAAGAACCATGTGTTCTTGCTATCCATACTAGTCACAAATAAATAAGTATTTGGAGAATATTATAGATAATAATTTTTAATATATAATAGAAGTATGAAAATGTATATAGATATTAAAGATTATTTTGGGTGGGGCAACATGAAGAGTGAAATTTCAGAGCATATATATTAGTTCTTTTTATGTAAACAAGTAAAGGATGAGAGATAAATACCTATGGGGAAGATAAAACTATTACCCATAACAAAATAGAAATAAAAAAATCTCCATGGATATTTTAATTAGCCTCTTGAAATAGTCTAAAATCTATAATGATATTTTGGATTTAGTATACTACCATGAGAATTAAAAAATATTAATTCTATAACAGGTGAATTATTTCTTAATCATATTTCTTAGATATATATTATGAAAGTTATAAGGTTTTATGGAGTACTAAATTTTATTAAATATGAAATATATTCGAGGATTAACTTGAAGTTCTGGTGAAGTCTTCAGCAATATATTAATATATATCGGTGTTTAAAAACTACCTATTATCCCTAGATAGATGGTAAATATGGTATTAACATTAAAACCATTTTCGATATTCCAGGATCTGATTCACTTTGTTTGAAATATGGTTGGGTTCAACACGTTCCATTTATTTAATTCTCTTATAATAATATATTTCACTACATCATTCATAAGGATCCTTATGATGTCTTATATGGAAATAAGTATTGAAATATAACATGTTGGGATGATGTTAGAGAAAAAAATCTATTGAGACACGGGATAGATGAGGAAATTGTAGAAAACTATAGAACCATTCTACAATTAAACAAGGAAACTTAGAGTCAACAAAAGAGTTGTATTTATAATAATCAGTGATATTAGGAATTTAAAGTTGCCGAGAAAGTAACCTTATAAATTTTCCAAGGAAATATGGTTATTAGATTATGAAATAGTCGCTACATAATAAACAAATTTATTAACCCCTTTAATATTGTTGATCATGAAGGGACTATAGTTTATCACTTGGCACTTCCATTAAACCTCTCTCATGATTATGATGTTCCCAATCTAAGTATTTTGTGAACATACATACCGAATTATTAATAAGTTTTAAAATTAAAGGTTATATTGTTAGATAATGATTTGTTATATAAAGGGAAAATAGAATAAATATTGTATTATGGATACAATGTTATATTGAACATGAATAATCACATGATTAATGTTCTTTGGAGGAATCATAATTTCAAGGAAGAAACATAGGAACTCGGGGATGTGATAAAGAAGAGATATAAAATTTCTTTTATACCAGAGTGATATAATTTCTAGGGATAAATTCTTTTTAAGGGATAATAATTTGAGAACCCAAGATTTTATATGTATTTCAATTGAAATAAACTCTAGGTATTCGATGACATGCATTATACTCAACCGAGAGTCCTAATGAACGATGATATGGTAATCCTTTATAAAATAACCATTGAATTGGATGATATTAACAGTAATAAACACATTATGAAAAAATATGAATAATGGTTTAAAAAAATTGAAATTTATTGATTAATTACATGATAAATTTGTAATTAATATTTTAAAATTCATTTATGTTTCAAAAATTTGTTTAATTTAATTTTATTAATTTTATGGACAAAAATTATAATTTATTTTTTCTATTTTAATTTTTCTGTTTAAAACAACAAATATCACGTTTAAAATCATCATTTAAATATTATCTTACTTTTAATTTTTAGTATTTTTCCAAAAATATTCATTTTTGAGTGAATAATGAAAATATTGATTTTTTTGAAAACTACCATTTATATTAAGTAAAACTCCTATTATGTTTAAAAATTAACTTTAATGAAAACAATGATACATTAATTATAAATAATATAATTAATTACATATAATTCATCATTATACTTGACTTTAGTATAAGATAATTTTTTATATAAACTCCATTTTTTCTACAGGTTATTTTTAAGCCTACAGTGTGTTTCTATCTTAGTGAATTTAATTAATATTTATTGACTAATGGTTTCTAATAAATATAAAGATTATATATTCAATAAAATATTTTAACATTCATTCTATAGTTTATAAAAGAGAAGGAATGGAGGTAAATCCAGTTTTTATCTTAAAAAATACAATACTCTAAAATGGGGTTTTGTTGCGGTTTGTGCACATATTTAAAATTAAAATTTTCCACTTATAAAAATTGAATATGGTAAAATGTAATCTATATTTGGTATTATAATAATTAAATAATTTAATAGATTCAAGTTAATTTTTTTTTCACAATTAATAGTATAAATAGAAATATTTTGTTACAACATTTAAGGTTAAAATGTGTTTACCAGAGTGGGGTCAAAATAAGATATAAATATAATAATGACACCAAAAAATGTCTATTTTTTATTATTTTTAGATATCTAAACATTATATTATCATAATATCTAATTAATTTCTATTTATATCCCTTATATTATTAATGTGACCTTATATCATTGAAATCTTTTAGAAAATTCCATGTGTTCCCCCCTAAATTATAAAAGGGCACCTATTTTCCTCCCTTATTCTCACTATTGGAGCCTTTTATATCATCCAATACTTTCTAAAAAACCTTCCTAGATTAATTCCATTTATTGTAGAGGTTCTATAATTCTCTTAAGACCAACTCTCAAAGGATTATTTTTTATGAAAAAGAATGTCTCTCCAATAATGGGATGTTAGAGTACTTACAAAGTAATATGCCCATAATGTAAGGTTTTTTATAATATTATTTTTATCAAAATTGTATATACTAAATTTATGGTGATTAAATTATATGAAAAATCTCTATTAAATCTTATTTATTTTATGTTAAATTTGGTTGTTTAGGGGTATAACATATTGAAAAAATGTTTTTAAGGAAGACTAACTATATTTCCCTCTTTGGTCATGAATATTTTCTTCCATATCTATAATTTCAAAAACAAATTCAATAGCGTTTTTAATATTCTCTAAATATTTTACATATTGATTTTTACCCATATTTTACTTTCTATGAAAATATATAAAATGAATCTTATTTTCATTTTTTAAATGAGGTACTTTTGAATTTCTGCCAGAAATATGAAACGAATATTGTTTTTAACACACAATATAAGAATAATGTTTCCTAGTATCATAAATTCTCTTAGATATGAAGCTTACCTTATAAGTTTCTATGTTTATTTTCAAAAAAATATTTTCCTTAATATTTTTATTATTATAAATAATTGATTTCAAAATAAAAATGTTATTTTTCATCAAAAAATGTTCCAAGGATATTTTAAAGGCATTTTAATCTATAAAAACATCCTTTTAGGTATATTATTCTTAATTGGGGATATAATATAATTATACCATACTTATTATTTATCTATATGGATTATTAGTATAACGATTAAATTTTTCTTAAACTTGTTTTCTTTTCATGGGTTATTCTATGATGAAATGATGAATGTTTTATGATTTGATGGCACTCATATGTATAGATTATGACCTAGTGACGAGTGAGACCAATATAGATCATGGCGATGTGTGGGTCCATTATATATCTCCAATTTAATGTATAATGTTTATAGAGTTGAGAAACACCTAAAATATGATAATTTTAATAAACAATGAAGAAATGATAGAGTTAATAATATCCGAAGAGATGATAACTGGATGAAAGATACTCCAAATAGAATGTTGGAAATGTATGTGCATACATTTCCATAATGGGTACTTTTAAAAAATGATGGTCTTGGGATTGAATCTTGAATAATGATGTGATTTTATATGCTTATGACAATTCCAAAAATTTATATCCTCTTCTTATGATATTTTATCATAGATAATTATCAATTATTGATGATTTTTTCTCTTATGTCTTATGAAATATTATTGAAAAAACCATATTCCATGATTCAAGATCAAATATCTTTAACCAATTAGGTACGATTGTTGTATGTTTTGATGACATCCTCAAAACATTTTTCTTATCTTATTATCAATTGTGATCATTGATTTATATCACTTATTTTTACACTTATTGAATGACTAAACTCACCATTTATTATGTTTTATTTTCTCATATTATGAAGAATTTTATTAAGTATGGTATGTCTAAGAATGATTTTAGTAGTGAATAACATAGTGTGATATGACTTAGATCCTTCATGTACAAGGTTTTTTATGAATCCATGTTTTAAAAGGTTCTAATCCGTTACATTTTTTCTATGGTTCATAATTTTATTAAATTTATATTCATCTAAACCGTTTCATAAATTCATTATTTTATGGGTGAAATGTATAGGTTTCTATATGAAATCCAATCTATACTAAAAATACCTTAAGACATTATACCTATGATGAATATACTTTGACCATTGATGTAATCTTGGATCCTTTGTGAGAGACACCAATATAGTATTATCCCAATATAATATCATAATGTCCTTACTAAATGGTATAACATCAATATCTTGGATGAAGTTACAAATCAATACTACTTATTTAGTTATATTTAAAGAATTAATATACTCATAATCTACTATATAACTATTTACCAATTCTTACTTTGATCACATGTAGCTCACTACTACACAATTGAGGTAGAAAATTTATACAGACTACAACTTTAAATCTACTTGATCTATCGATAAACTAGTATCTACATAACCCTAATTAAATGTTCCTCATCTGTTCTAAGTAATGGGAATGTATTATAATCCCATAATAAGTACTTCTGGATAGTATTTACTGGTATCCAATGGAAATCTCTAGGAATATATTGATGTGTTCCAACCATGATTATTGAATAGACACATAAATCTAGTTACACAACCTGTAATACATGTAAGATCCTACCATTTATAAAAAAGAAATTCCAAACAAACTTTTTCTCTCCTCATGTGATAGGGGACACATTTTCTTGGATAGGTGAATGATATGTGATATAAGTAAAAACCCGTTGAATTTTTCAATAGTTAATATCTTTAATATCTTATCAATATATGTTTTCTAAATCATCCTTAATAACCTCTTAAATTTATCATGATAGATCATAATCCCTAGAATGTTGGTTAATTGACCTATGTAATTTATAGAGAAGCATGTGTTCAATGTTCCTTATCATATGATAATATTAGTATCTCAATTACTATAATTAATATGTTTCCAATATATATTACATGGAGAAAATAAAACTCCCACCAGTCATTTCAAAACACAACGATCACATTCATTATTTACGAAACCAATTCTAATATAGATTCAATAAAGATAATTAAATATGTTAATGATGCTTTCATCAACCCATAAATTGATATATATAACATTAATACCATATTTCCATCCATTTTAGTGACATACCCTTCTCCTTGTGCCATACAGACAACTTTGTGAAGGTTCTAATTAAGGAAGGCTGTTTTGACATCTATATGCCAAATATCATAATCATGGTAAAATGATATGGGAATAATAATTATAAAGGAGTTCATCATATAAACTAGTTAAAAGGTTTAATTATAGTCAATTATTTGATGTTGTTTAAACCCTTTTTCATCTAGTCATACCTTATAGGTACTGACATGTCTATATATGTCCATTTTTTTCTTCAATAACCATTTTTAATAATAGGATTTAAATCAAATAGAGGATCTACCAAAACCTATACATGGTTTTGGTATATGTTATCCATAATATAATTCATTTATTCTTTCCACCTTGAATCTTAGGACCCACTTAATGCTTCCTTATAGGACATAGGTTTATTTTTATCAACTGAAAATGAGTCACCATATTCAATGACTATAAAACCATATCTCTCGAGTTATCTAAAATCCCTAGTGATTCCATACAGTACTCACATATCTAGAACAATCTCTTTTAGGGGACCATGTTGATTTTTTTCATGTGAATACCCATGTATTCCTTGAGAATCATATTTTTCATGGTTTTTTACACTCCCACAGTCTCTATTCGATATGTTCTCCCTCTCAAGGATTATGGAATATTTTTCAGCTATAAATTCATTATCTCGATGTCATATAAATATTATAATTTTGATTTATTGTAATACCCTACAATTTCACACTTCATGAATTAATATGAATGTTTTTTACTTGAAGAGTCCTTGAAAAATGATTCATATTTCTATAAATGAATATGTGACAAAATAGATTACTTTCTATTAAAGTGTTCGTATGGTATATTATATTCCAATTTTGTTGGCACTATATTTAGTAAGTCATATAGAGCCTATATTGTGTATCCCCAAAAGGATAATGGAAGAATTGAATTAATAACCATAAAACCCACCATGTACAATATGGTATAATTAATTTTTTTAATTACTCCATTGCACTATAGTGTATAAGGAGGAGTGAGTTTAGATAATAACCCATTCTTCTATAGATATTCACTGCACTATTGGTTAAAATATTCTCTACCACAGTCTATGTGAAGTTTATTAATATTCTTTTAAAGTTAATTCTCAAATTCATTATTGAATTACTTAAAAATTTCAATGTAACATAATAATAACTCCTTACATAAAAATATTAATATCCACTAAAGTCATCTATAAATGTTCTAAAGTATGATAATGCATCCATTTCTTTGATAGGAAATGGTCCAAAGACATTAGTATGAACTAATTAAAAACACTATGTGGCTCTTTCACCCTTTCCACTAAATGGGGATCTAGTCAATTTTACTTTCATAAAAATATGGATATCCACTAAAGCCATCTATAAATATTAATAAGTGTGATAATTCACCCATTTCTACAATAGGAAATGGTCCATAGACATTAGTAAGGACTAATTAAAAACACAATGTGGCCTTTTCAACCTTTCCACTAAATGGGGATTTCGTAAATTTTCCTTTTCAAAAGGTGTCTAATATACCAATGGGTTTTAGTCCAAAAATAATTTAAATATCCATATTGATATATCTATTTCAACAACTTCTCAATTACATAACTAAAATGGTGATGTGATAGTTGAGAGTGATATGAGTCTTGAAAACCTGATTCGTTATCAAATTTTCAACTATAAGTTTTTGTATTCAAATAAAAGAAGACCATTTTTATGATATATAATATAATATAATATATAATTTTAAGGATATTCTTCTTTATTTCAAAATTTTAAAAATATCCTTTCATATCTAGGATGAATATAGAAATGATAATTTTCATTACACATGGAAAATAATAAAAATTCATGAAAACTATATTAAGACCATCAACAATGTGAAGTGGCAGTATCCAATGGTTAGAGTAGACAAACTCACACCATTGATAGCCCATATATCCACCTCTTCTCAGGAATCCTTCAGAAATATATTTGGTTAAAATTTTTGGAGAAAATGTAAGTACTGAAAGACACACAAATAACTAATTAGAAGAAATGGAAATATTTCACTTGATAATGAACACACTTAAATACTACATTGATTATTTATAGAGATGTAGTTCTTATTATAATGTAATTCTTGCCACATTCAATATAGATGACATCTGAATCACATTCTTTCCTCTTGAGCAACCTCTTCTATGAGGATCTATTCGAAGAAGATTTATTCTGGGTATTGGTTTTAGAGTTCTTTTCCACTCATTTCCTCTTATTCACTATATGGTCTAAAGTATT
The DNA here is from genome assembly GCA_963277665.1 of Viscum album. NCBI lineage: Eukaryota > Viridiplantae > Streptophyta > Magnoliopsida > Santalales > Viscaceae > Viscum > Viscum album. Next base: position 1,947,743,620 of record OY728148.1, read on the forward strand.
TCTACAATTCAAATAATTTTAGGCCTAGATTAATGATGTTGAGGAGATATAGGATAAAAATATCTATATTGTTCATATTGAAATTATAACACTCTGTTATAATGTTGTTGGTTATTTTATTTCATTCTATGTAATCATGGGATGTGTTAAGTTGGGAGATATTTTATGTCACTATTTTTAAATTGTTTTATATTTGTATGTGTCACAGAATTTATTCATGGTTATTAATAGTCACGTGATAATTGTGTAATAGAGATACAATTCTTGACAGTGTAGTTTTTCATGATTAACGTATGACTCATCAAGACATGTGTTTTCCCTAGGAAGGTTGTGTGACTTGGTGTCTATGTGAGGTCATCCAAATGGTTGGTGCATGGTCAGGGGAAACCGTGCAACCAAAACCATGTGGGGTGGGGTTCTCAAGATAGTTCATTATCCACGATAGGTGTGTAGTTTAGAAAATCATGCATCAAAACTGTTTAATCTTCAAACAAATCACATAAAAAGTGAAAATACCTAAATAAAAAACTGATGTTCAGTGTTTCATCCACATTTCTATAACCCAATAAATCATATGACCCTAATGGGTATCTAGGTATAACATTCTCTTCACCCTCTCATGATTTTTGGCCTCCTGTTGACGGTTTATACCGTATTTCTTTAAGGTAAACCTTACTCTCATGATTCCATATATTATCCTCTAATTCTTCTTCTACCCCTTTATTTTTTCATCTCATTAAGAAACTTAATCACTATATAAATGTGATTTTGGTATTGAGATATTTTGATATTGGTGTTTTGGTCATATAGGTCTTGTATAGTGTTATTATTGACTCAATTAGTCATTCAAAATGGAAGGTGATGCACCATGGCATGATTCCACTCTTTTTTATGTCTATGCTTCAATTACCATCATTTATTTTATTATTCTCATAATTCTTCGGTTTTTTAAATTCCATTTTTGATAACATATGGCTATATATATGATATCTATGAAGATTTTTTAAATGGTTTCCTTTCACTTTTGGTTTGGATAAAAGAGTTTCCTTATGAATTTTAAATATTTATTGAAAAATTATCATTCAAGAAGGCCATGCCCCTTTCTAAAAGTTTGTTTGATTTTATTTTAATAGTTTTGATGTAAAAAAATGTTTTTATACTTTGTGTTATTATTTTAAAAATAAATAATTTTATATTTCAAGGAATTGTTTTTGGTAAATGGGTGTGGTGGTTTTCATGTTTTTTTATAAATAATGATTTAAAAGGTGTTAAGGGTGTGGTTACAAAATTATTTCCAAGGGAATATCCAACGTAGAATTTCATTCTATTAAAATGACATGATATATAAATTTGATTTTTAATGGACTATTTAGAAATTTATAACAAATGGATTGATTATATAATACCCTAATTGATTCCCCTTATAAATATTAATTTATCATTGATGGGTTATATTATTATTATGATATGAATATGTGATTTGAGATGGTGCTACTTCTTTTGAGGGAGTTATATATGAGAAAGATTTATGGTTATGATTTATTAATGCATTATTTTTGATTGATTTCTCAATAATACTTTAGAATGGAAATGGAAACCTGAGAAAAATGTAGGATATCTTGATTTATGATACACTAATTTAGAGCACACATTATATAGTGTCCCCTAGAGTGTGAAATATGGATAGATGAGGAGTGAACCTAAGAATGCCTGTGTGGGGTAGTAGGGTGTATTGGGTATTGTATTGGGATGTAGTGTAGGTCGATAAATGGTCCTATGTATTTGGTAATGTCTAGGATTGTGTCAAATTACTACTTAGGCTATGAACCATTCCGATCTTTCCTTTATTGGGTGAACCATATTGGGGATATTTTTTCTTTTTTATACCACCTAGGCTTTCTCATAGTAGAAGCCTTTTTATAATTTACTTTTTTGATATTTTATTTACATAGTGGTGATTTATTTGTGTTGTGTTTTATTTATTTATGACTTGTTTGGTTTTAACTTTTTTAAAAGTTATTTATGGGAAATGTGTTGGACACAAATGAGAATATGTGTTTCCATGTATTGTCTGTTTGATTCCATTTTTACAATATAATTTATATACCTAATAATTTGGTATGTTATATGTAGGATTCCATTGAACTAGTGTGGTGAATGATCATAAAAAAAACTACGATATAAATAATGTGTTTTCAATGAATATGAAAAGGTTCACGATTGCACAAAGGGTTGGTGGTAAAGATCAATGATGATGAGAATCGTCACAAATGTGAAATTTCCATAGTGCATTGCATAGATAGAAAGGCTCATGAAAAAGAATGGAGAGATTCAAAAAAAGGTGATTATGAGTAAAAAAGGTTCACAAAATGGAGGAAAATCATATAAATAATCATTTAACCCATAATTTGAAGAGAGAAATCCTTAAAGAAAATACGAAGGTTCCGAATTTATGAAGTTGATTTTTGAAGGGTTTTCATGCAAAACTTTTCACTAAGAAATGATGTTTGTGAATGAAATTTAAGACAACTAAAAATTATAATCATAACAAAATTATTTAGTTTTTGAAGGCTAAGTTATCCTCACAAAGGCTAAGTTTGCTTCACAAAATTAGTGATCTTCAAGAATGATAAGTGAGATTCATGAATGGATGGTTATTTTTGAAGTGTGTTTGAGCTTCATAAAAGTAGAGAGATTTTTTAAAGAATCTTTTGTAGAGAAATGTTATTGATCTTCATGAAGGCTTGAAGTTGCATGTATAGCAGTGTTGATGATCTTGATTAAGTAAATATTTCTTTCATGTGCATCATCTTAGGAATATGGTCAAATAAGATTCTCATGATAATATGAGGCAAATAATCAAATTCCCACTCTAATAAAGTGACCTTCAAGTCAGTAAACAATGTAATACTCCATCGAAGGCCGTGATCTATAGTGAGTTTAAAAACGTGTTTCAAGGGAGGTAGTGTGATATCCATAAAACATCTATAAAGGCGGTGATCTTGGAATTGAGTGAACATAGAAAAATATTTATATCCACTAGACTAGTTAAGATCAATGGATTTTGGAACATTGACACAACTCGGTATGTTGTCCTTTGATGTATCCCAGTACGGGTGAACCAAGTAAAATTCTCGCATCTTCTGTTCCTGCTTCTATTATATTTTTCAGGACAAAAATCTGTGCATGTGGATTAAGTGATCATCAAGCATTTCTGATTAAGGATTATATATGGGTACAAATGTTTTTGATTAATATGAACTAGGAGAACACAAGAGTGGCCCTACTAACAAGTGGGGTCAATATTAATTTTAAAAGTGAGAGTTTCATAGATATGGGAGAAAATGTGAACAAGTTTCATACCATAATTCACACATATTAGGGAACCACTAACTAGAAGTCCCCTCTCGGACTAAGAATTAAAATCATATCCAAGGTCTCTCTTATTGATTTTTTTTTGACTTGAAGTAATAAAATAATTTTTTTAATATGAGATTATACAATATAGGAAAAAGAAATATTTTGAAGAAGAAGCCTGGCTCTAAAAGAATTCCATAAGATTAATTTTTTTTGAGAAATGTGCTATCGTGCTAAATGATCTCAATAGCTCACAAATATAAGGAATGAATAAATATGATTTTCTATTTACTTTATCATAAAATAATGTTTTAGGCCAATTTGAGGAGGTTGATATGATAAGAAACGCCAAAAATTCTGATGATGATGAAAATTTAAGATATGCAAAGGAGGGATTTGTTAAAACTTCTCAGGAGCTCAATCATGTGTTTAAAGAAGAAAACATGGAGAAAAAATAGAAGAATAAGTCTCACAGGATCCATGTTATTGTGGGGAAAATTGAGGTTGAAAAATGAAAACACCTCAATCAAAGACTAATTGATGTGGAAAATATCTAAAGAAGAAAAATGATACCCAGAGGAGAGGTATTTTGAACTGATATAGTGTAAGTATGGTTTCAAAGAGAATTTAATTTTATCAAATGAGTTTCAATTATTTGGACCAAGAATTATGAATTGGTTTCACACATTGAAGAGATGGTTCTAGAGAAAGAATTTTAGAAATACTCTACTACTCATATGAATTCAAAAATAAAGGATAAAAGTGACATGATGGATAAACTCTCCCTACATTGGAAGATGAGTTTATTGGAGGTAAGACTCTCAAGAGTGGACTTAATTTTTAAAATGAATCCATGGGATATAATATTCAACAAATTAGTGAATATATTGAACCAGTCATGAAATAAGTGGAGTAATTTAATTCCAAAGGAAAACCCAAACTAAATATTTCTTTGCACTTTCTATTTGACTATCCATCAAAAGGTAATAATGAATGAAAAGAAAAAATTCTATCATAGAGGAAAACATAAATTTATTTTCTTATACCAAAGTCCACACACTTTGGGAATATATGGTATTGGATATGATGAACCATCTCCCAATCATGATAGGATGAGAGTCGTGACCAATTTCAGAAATTAGGAAATTCTAAATGGTTATGGAAATAGACATAAAAAGAATAAAAAAATGGTAACAACATGTGATATTTATTAAGAATTTGTGGTTATAAATCATGTTTTTGTTGAATCTCTAGAATATATTTAATGCTATAAGGAATTATAGATTTTTAAATTTGAGAATAATCATAAGGTTGTTGAGAAATATAGAAGAAGAATATATCAAAATAAAGAATCAATGAAATTATACTATTGTGTAAGACTAATACACACCATGAGTATGTGTCAAGTAACCAAAGGGTTCTGTTTTATAAGAATAAATCAATACATGTTAACATCAAAACCAAGATTTAATGATGCGAGGTATGTTTTTAATGGGAGATGTATTATATGTGCTAATAACAGGAATTTGGAAAGATATTGTAGTTGGAATAAAACAAGGAAGGAAATGGAATACGAAAGTATATCCCTAAATTTAGTGACGTATAATGTAAAAGTCTATATTGGAAGAAGACTTTAGAATTTAAAAAATAAGTTTAATGAATCAGAGAAAAGGGTAGGAGCTTCTCTTATTGAATGTAAGAAGGTTATAAATTCATTGAAAGATATACCACATATAAGAAAGTGTGAGGTGAATCATACAAATGATAAATTAAAAATAGATAAAAAATGACTAAAAAATTCATGTATCATTACAAAAGGTAAGAAGAAAATTCCAGATAATGAGATCTCCAATATAGGTTTTCGAAATAACAGATGACTAGTGAATATAATCCTACTCAGAGAAAGGTTCATGAAAAATGGAAAATTGGTGGAGCATCAAAGAAAGAAATTTCTACTAGTGCGTTTACAACACAAATTGATAAAAATTACATACAAAAAATATACATATCTTAAGATGATTTTGGATGTGGGTAAATATTATGTAGTTATATTTTCATAAAAGTTAAAATTGGTTGGGGAGTTAGAACAAGCAAAACAAGAGTACATTACTTTGGAAAAAAGTATTAAAGGGTTGGTTCATCAGGATCATCCAGAATCATCTTTTTGAGGATTATAGATTTATCCCCTATCCCCATTTATGTTAAATATTTTAATCTATTTGTGGATGTGATGCAGGTCTATTGGGGAGATAAAGTCAAAGGGGAAGTTGTATCAAAATATGCAATGTGATGATGTAATGTGCTCTAGAATTTCAACTGATTCAAATTATAATAAGCACTAGTTTTACTATATATAAAATATCAATGAATGATAATTATATAAGAATTTGAGAAATAATTAGGATTCGTGATTAATAGAATTAAGAATTGGGAGTTGATATATTAATTGATTCCAAGTCGTATTGAGATCCATGAAGCTGGTTTCAAGAGCATCTGATCAATCTATCATTAGTTCATAAAGATAGAAAAAAACGAGAAGCAACAACAAGATACCCTCCCATTTTTTATTTTTTATTAATCTATCATGTGATATCATCTAACTATTCTTATTATATCATATGATACAGTGTATAGATAATTCTTATGTTAAATTCAAATTCTATATTCGGTAAAAAAGTTAAGTAAATTAGATTGTGTTATGAGAATTAGTAAAATATAACATGAAGTATCTAAAGGAAAACATGGAAATACACCATTTGGAAGAGATATGCAATCAGTTACCAGAGGTGATAAATAAAACTAGAATAATTTATTGAATGGAGTTAAAGTTCTCTAGATTCTTGTGATATATGGAAGTAAGTGAGTGTAATAGAGAATGATTGCGTTATTAACTTAATATGATCTTTAATACACCATGTTTTGACTCATTAGTCTTAGAGGTTCTGTTTATTGATCATTTATAAGTGGTAGTTTCACCCACTGAAGGGTTATTGATGGAAACTAAATTTGGAAAATTTTATTCAGTTGGACTTTTTTTCTCAAACTTGCAGTCCCTAGTGAATAAATGATTCTATATAAAAAGAATGTTCGGTGGTCTATACAGTGGGCCTAAAAATGAGTTTCATATAATAGGTTTTACATTATCTCTCCAAGTCATATTAAAGGAGCAAGTGGACCAAAGAGAATAAATAAAAATACCCCCCATTTACATCATTAATAAAGGAGGCAGAGTTTACTCATGCAATGAAAGATCTCAATGGTTTAGAACGGATTAATGTTTATACTGTCTGACATCAAGGAGATAGGGGGAGAGTGATAAATTTTATGAATGATAATATCTTATTTGTTAGGTTATATATATACAAGGATTCAATATTACTTACATATGGTAAAGAATAAAATTTTTATTTGATGTAAAAGGGGGAGAAGAAAGGATTATGAATCCACGTGAAGCTAATGTCTAGAAAAAGAAAGGACCATGAATTTGGTTGTGTTCCCTCTCAATATAAAGATGCTTTTGATGTTCATTATATCAATATAACTCATGGGAGGAGTTCATGATGAAATATTTTTTCAAGGGGGTTGAAAAAGTTGTCTTATCATATTCCACAAAATATTCAATAGAAAAAATATCAATCACCAATAATAATAAAGTGGTATTAGATCATATGGATAGTCAATGTCGAAAAAGGTTCATTAGGTGGGGTTCTATTGACATGATCTAGTGAAGCACATTGGATTATTTATCCACCATGTAAAATACTACATGAGACAGTGATGTTCCCAATAATGTGAAATTGGTGGAGTGCATGAAGTAATATGAAATCTCAGAATTTCAATCATGGTAATATTGAAAGACGAGTAGAAGATATATAATAAAGAAGCACCCCCTATATAATGCTGCATGAAATAATTTAAATACTGTTATGTAATCAAGGAGAGTATTATAAAAAATCATTTGTAGAACGTGGCATAATTTTTCAGTTTTTTCCATATTTTTTGAAAAAAACATGGAAGGAGCATGATTTGTGAAGAGGTGCAACATCATGAGTGAGAATCATGAATGTGGTATTTCTAAGGGTTTTTAATAAAAATATGGAACAAGGGATGAATTTCTAAAAGGTACGGGTTTTTTATTTTTTAAATTCATATAGGTTTGGAGCATTATGAATGTGTTTCTTGAAAACATGATGGAAAGACAAATTTCTCTTTGGAATCCCAACTTTTTATTGCATAAAATTTTCATTACATGGAAAAAATAGAGGATCTTTTAATGGTTAGTTTCGTAGAAATCAGTATCATAATACATAAAAACATAGAACATTCTTCTAATCCACTTGTAAAATTTTTTCATAGGTTCATCATATGTATATTTACTTCGTCACATATCATAGAGACATACATGAAAGGAAAGGGGTGAGCAAGAGTCCTAGTAAGGGAAAAAAGTTACATGAGATCATAAGAAATATAAATAAGAACATGAGGAATATCGGTATGGGATGAGAATGTGAACATTATTTATATAATAATTAAAATAACATGAATCATAACAAGTAAATGTGGCCAAAACATTTAAATTATGCATTCATAAGCATATCACCAATGGGTCGTAAATGAAAATTACCAAATTATTCACCCTGGAATCATAAAACATGTCTTCTCTAGATATTAAATTATTTTAAAAATAAATTTAATTTATGTCAGGGTTCAAATTTAAAATTTATAATTAATTTTGTCCATAAATATCATAACTAGTCACTTCATTAATAACCCATTGAGAATAAATAAAGTGTTTCTTATCAAAATTATGGAGTTGTGAAAGTCCCTAATGACATTATCATTACACACTTTTTAGATCATGAAAAGGATATGTGGGTTAATTATTTGTGAATAAATTAATAAAATAAATCATCTTTACATATAGGTGGATAATTCAGAAAAATAAAGTGGTTAGGGTATTCATAAAAAGAAAAAAAAGAAGAATTTATTTAGTATAGAGAGAAAATTGAAAAGTAAATTTGGTAGGATGAAAAGTATAATACATGGTTTTAAAAAGGGGTAAAATGAGAATGGAAAAGGTAATTACATTGATAAAAAATAATTTCTATGTAAGGGTATGAAAACGGTAAAAAAAGAGAGTGAGCATAACATTTAGAGGATATTAAAAAATAGGTTATCTAATTGAAGAGAAAATAAATATAATTACCTTACCTTGAAGAGTCACTCTTAAAACTTGAGTAATGGAACTTTGGGGGTCTGAGGAGACCATGGACGGACTCCTTGGGATAAAATAAATACCAACGTTTCATGGAGTATGGATTGAGAGTGTAACAAAATGGAGAAATGGGTGGGTATTTATAGAAAAAGGTGGGGATTCATTTAATAATTTTCAAATATAGGTCTTGGAAAACTAGGTTTTTGAAAATACAAAACAATTTCCTTACCCATAGATTTCACCCATATTTTTGGACATTTGGGTCTTATTATAAGTTATATTAAATCACAAGAACTCATAATAAATTATTATTACTTATTTTTGCAAGGAAAATAAAATATTACACAAGGAATTTTTTTTAATATCAAAGTTTCCATTTTAAATTTTAGAAAGTCATTTATAGGTTTTGAAAATGATTAAAATCCATTATAATACTCAATAATAATAATATAACACATTTTAGTTCATGAATTGTGGTTAATTATTTATTACATAATTATAAAATAATAATTATAAATTCATTAGACACACCAAACACTAAATACTATTTTTTACTATTTATGGGAAAATTAAAGTATTTTAGAAAATTATTATATGTTCACCCTAACATAATTTCATCATTATTATTTCTAATTTTTTTTATTTTATCAAAATAACTCCCTAAATATGATAATTTCAAATAATAAGTATATAAATCATTATTCTTTAAAAAATATCAGGTTGTAAAGCATATAGTCTAATTCTTGACACTTAAACATTTTCTAAGAAATAATAAAATTAATTTATATTTTATTTTTTTAAAAGTTAATTTTTAACAAAATATTTCATTAAAATAAATCTTATTCAATGTAACATAATTTATTATAAAAAAAATATATTTTTTGAAATGTATTCATTGTGTTTGAAAAAATAAATTCATTAAATTCAACTCAATTTAACATATATTTTATTAAGAAAAACTATTCTTAAAATGGAATTGATGGAATAAAAATTATATTTATAAAAATGTATTGAACATTGAGTAACTATGTATAGAACACATAACCCCTTATAACACCCATGTATGACCTAAGGGTAAAGTTAGCGATGGTTATAGATTTGTGGGTTGGCTCGACTAACCTCTACTGAGAGTTAATTTCCACTAACTTGAACTTCTCCCATATGTGATTTCATTCTAAGTTCACTTGTTGTAGCACATCTTTGGCTTGGTCAATGGAGAACCCCAGTGTTGATACCTACCTCCCATGTTATGAAAAATGTGCTTCATAAGGCATGAATATACTAGTTGAGTCCCTTTATCCGTCTTTTTGCATTAATGACCCATTTTTATTACTACTTATAAAAATTAATTATAATGTCAGAATTTTTATCAAATGGTATATTTCTCATTGGAAATTTTTACAGTGGTAATATTGACTATTTTTCATATTTAACAAATGGTCCTATAATGGTCAAATCCCAACATTCACATCTCACTTTGAACTCTATAAATTCCACTTCATTATTTCATTCAGTATTCACTAAAATAATTTATAAAATGTTGATTGGTTTACTAATATTTTTTCTTACATATTTAAATACAAGGTGATAATTCTAATAGATTGGAGTGATCTATATTTTTTCATTTTACTGAGTAAAGTATTGATAATTATTAAAATTATATGAATTTTTTTGTGTATAATATAATATGACACACATCTTCTTAGGAGAAAAATATAGTTTTAAAAAATATTTTCCATTACATTATTACCCAGATTAGAAATTTTATCTCGAAATTTCAACTCATATTCTTTGTTGCAAAAATGTGAGTGTACTTCTGCTTCATTGTTTTCCTTATTTCCCATGTCACTTCTTAAAACATATTTTTCATCCAAAATAGTTTGACAAGGGGGGTAGTATTGTTGTATAAAAACTTGTGTCTATGGTCCATGATATTCACCGACTCCTCCTCATAAGAGAGTTAATTTTTCTATTGTTCCATCACAAGATTGAGTACATGTGAGGGATAAATTGTATACTTCCTCAAGTGAGATACATGGAATACAACATGAACTTGACCTAGATTTTGTGCAAGGGATAGCTGATATTATGGAACTCTGATGAGATCAAAGATTTCATAGGGGTCAATGTACTTGTGGATAGCTTCCATTTCTTCTCAAACCTCTTTACTCTCTTACCTAGTGTTATTCAAGGGAAATTTTTTTTCTCTAACATCAAACTCCAAGTCCCTTTAACAATTATTAAAATATCCCTTCAAATGAATTTGTGTAGCCTTAATATGTTACTATATTGGATGGACCTTTTTTGTAATATCTCTTACAAAATCAGGACAAAGCATCTTTCTCTCTCCAACTTCATCCCAACAGGTAATAGTTCTACATCACCTCTTATATAGAGCTTCATAGAGTTTCATTTGAATACCTGAGTGGAAGCTATTATTTTATGAGAACTGAAATAAGGGGTGTTTCTGATCCAATCATCCTTTATATTCCATTTATCATTTTCTCATCATGTCCTCAAGTGTCTAAATTTTCCTTTCTGATTGGTCATATGTTTGGGGGTGATAGTTCATATTGAAATTAAATTCAATATTCAGAGTATTTGGTAGACTTCTCTGGAATTTTTATCTGAAACATGGATCATGACCAGAGAAGATAGATAGTAGCACCCCATATAGAACTACCATATTCTTTACATATATATTGGAAAGTTTTCCAAGAGATAAATCTTACTAATTAGTGATAAAATATGTAGACTCGGTGAGTTGGTCTACTATAACCCATATCTGTTTTTTACATTATATGTTCTTAAGAGGCCATTGAAAAATTCCCAAGCAATTTTATACCACTTATTTATTGGTTTTGGTAGTGGTTGCAATACCCATTTAGGACGTTTTCACTCTACCTTCACTTGATAATATACAAAGAACCTTTTTGTGTACTCTAAAATATCCCTTTCAATATTATACCACCAATAATGATCATGAATTTTCCTAAAATTTTTAATTCTTCCCAGAAAAATAGATAATGTATAGCTTTGAGACTTATCCATACATTAATTCTTTATCTCTAGAGTAGATAGAACACATAACCTTGTAAAAAAATTCTGTTGTCCTCATTGATAAATATTGAAGTAAAAAAACATCACATTCGTCACATCATCTATCATCTTTTATAATAAAGATATTATATTCAATCATTCTTGATCATCTATAGTAAGGACAGTTGAGGAATTATTTTGGATAGGATTGATGATGACCCTTCCATTTTGATTCCCATGATCAAACATACTAAGTCCTTAATCAATGGGTCTCATTGAATTCCTATCATTTTTAGAACAATAGGTTCATTATTACTAAATGCATTAGTGAATTTGTTTTCACTTCTCAGTGATATTTAATTGACCAATTATAGTTTTTATGAAGTCATAACTATCTCTTTTGTCCCATGTTCAATTAATTATGGTTGAATATATACTTCAAAGTTTGGTGGTTTTTGTATATATCAAATTTCACCCCATAAATATAGTTTCTCCATATATTTGGAGAAAACATAACAACATCTAGTGCCATGTCATTAGTAGGAAAATTCTTATTCATGAGGCTTTAACTGTCAAGATGCATTAACAATCACCTTGTAATTTTTCCTTAGGATTCTCCCAATCCCTTTTAGAGATGAATCACTATAAATAACGAATCCTTTTCTAACATAGGGTAGAGTTAAACTAGGTGTAGTAGCCAATATATTTTTCTGTTCTTGGAATGTTTCTTCACACTCATCAGTCTTGATGAACTAAGCTCATTTTTAATTTAACTTGGTTAGCGTATTAAAAATATGTGATTTTTTTTCAAAACCCTCTTATAATATCCTTCTAAAACCTAGAAACTATGAATTTCAGTTACTATTATAGGATGCGGCCACTCCTCCACAACTATGGTCTTGGATGGTTGAACGGAGATTCCTTAATTGGTTACAATGTGGCCCATGAATGGAATGATTTTTTTACCAATATTCACATTTTCTGAATTTTCAAAATATTATCTCCTAACTCTTAGTTTTCAATATAACCCTTAGCGGATCCTCATGATATTCAATAAACCTGAACTACATCATAATTTTATCTATAAAAATCATAAAAAATCAATAAAGTCCTTAAAGACCTTATTAATCCATTACATAATTGTAGTAGGGAAATTAGTCAAGAAGAATGGAATAAAAAACTCATAATTCCCATATATTGATACGAATTTAGTATTTGTAATATATTATTTCTTTACCCACAATTAATGTTAATTAGACCATGGATAAATTTGGGAGAAGAATCGAGCCTCATGAAGCTGGTCAAATAAATCTTCAATCCTTGGGAGAGGGTACTTGTTCTTCAGTATGATCCTATTATGTTCTCTATAATCAATGAATAACCACATTAATACATTATTCTTATTCACATAGAGAAAATGTGATCCCCAATGAGAAACACTTGGTTGAATAAACCCATTCTCAAATAGATATTGAATTATTTAATTTAATTCTGCTAGCTCAATATTTTCCATTCAATATGTAGGTCTTTTATATCAGATTGTATCTAGGTATGAGTTTTATAAATGACCATACCTTTATTTATGGTGGATTTATATGTAAATATTTTGGAAATACATCATTGTATACCTTAATTAAGGGTACATTATTCATCTTTATACTTTTATTTTCTTTTTACACTTCATCAATCTTCTCTATAAAGAAGGCTATGGGTGGATCTTCTTGACAATGCTTAGGTCTGGATATATCTAGTTTGGAAATAAAAATTGGTTTTACAATTAAATAATTTAAATATATCCATTTTTATAAAGTTTATTTTAGAAATATACTTTGAGAGCCAGTCCTATAGTGTCAAATATCACCATGGGAATGACTGATATATTTTTGATGATATTGTACTCGCCAATGTTAATACTATAGTTTCTATAAATTGATGATGCTATGATAATCCATCAATAAGTGTTGACTGATAACTATACTTATTTTAATTTAGGGATTTATTATATATTCTTTGACAAATTTAATTAAATAAAAGAATGCATAGAATGAGAATCAAACAAATTACTTTCTATATTTGAGAGCACAATGTGATTACCTGCAACCACATCATTCAAAGCCTACACTACATCCATCATGATAGAAAATTCCCAAACATTCCACCTTTTCCTTTTCTAAGGTTGATTTTGATTTAACCCCATTATATTTTTTTTGGTTAGTGATTGTAAAAGTACCAATGCTTTCCACACATGAAGAATTGAACTTTTAGATGGGCCTGCACCATCTTCCCTTTTTTGTTAGTGTTGAGAATTTGAGGATTCATTTCACCATGAGATTTACGATCTATATAACCATCTTTTCCACACTTGTAAAATTTTACGCACTCTATCAAGTAGTTCAAAAAATGATTATTCCAGCATTTTTTTCATGTGGGAAGTTTTACTTTCTTTCTTTATGTTATGTGGTCAAAGTTACAACCTATGTTTGGATCCATATCTCTCTTCTTTTCATTCAAATTATTTGACCACATTTTTCTAAAAACTATAATTAATCCCCCATAGAACTCCATAGTATATCTTCATAGATTTCATAGCCAAAATTTTCTAAATTACTCCACAAATGAGGTCTTGGTATACCAAATAAATGTATCAAACTTCCCATTAGTATCCATAAAAAATATTGAGGTGTACCAATAAAGTATTGTAATGTTAATATCATATTTTCCCATAGATTCATTTTCATTTTTCTTCAAATATATGAATTTATTATCTATTTTCATTCCTAGTGAATAGGGCTAATATTTATGGAAAAACAATCAGTTGAAATTTTACCAGTCTATAGAATCAATCTCTTTACATATATTCATGTTTTTAATCAATTTCTATCACTAATCAGCTTATACTTCAAAGTGGTATACTTCCAGGGTCAGTTTCTCTCTTTTTGAATAATGGAGTACACAAAATATATTTTCTATTGAGTTTATCCATTGTTTAGAAATCAATTGTTTCATAGATCCATTAAAAGAAGGTGGTTGTTGATGAATTAAATAATAAATGGAAAGTTGTACCTCAAGGTGAATGTGGAAGCTCAACTTGATTCATGTGATTATTCACAACTTAATATAGTTGATTCATTATCACCATGAAGTTTTCCATTCTGGATTCCATCAGATGGGCTGTAAGCATATCGTTCTTTGTGCTCATCATTTACACGGTTCCTCCTATTTCTATGAATATTTATAAAAGAAGAAAGCATTTTTGAGAAACCTGTTTCTTTTAAGAGTATTTTAATTATTAATGAATTTTATTTCATAAAACATCATAATTAAATATGTAATTAATTAATAATAATTATATATTTTATATATCCTTTATAATGGTTCATAAAAAAAATTGTGAATAAATAAACATATCCCTTAGAAGTGACAAACTAAGAGTGCAGTGTGGCCCATTTTAATGAAAGAGTTTCTGATAAAGTATAGATCTATATGGTTTTTTTAGTTGTGCGCCCTAGATAAATTTGTGCAAAGTCACATCCACTTGTTTATGTCTATATAGAGATTCATTTTATCAATAAAAACTTAATACTTCAACAAAATACTAGTATTTTTTCATATATTTTAAATTATCAATAGGATTCATACTATGTATTTTTGTTCATAATTCCCACAAATTACTAAACTATCCTTTGATACAAACTATGGAATCATGCCTTTTTATTACATAAACATTTCATTAGATGGAATAAAAGAGAGGATGTTTTAAAGTTTAATTTTAATGAAATAAGGAACATAATACATGAAAACAAAAATAATTATTCTAATAAATGTGAAAAGATTATTCATTGGATTATACTATGTACATTTATTTCATCTCATATCCTGGGGATATACATCAAAGGAAAGGGGTGATCAGGAGACCTGGTAGGAGAACCGATGTACATGTGATCATGTGGAATATCTAGAAGAACCTGAGGAATATAATTATGTAATGATCAAGGGAACATAACGAATGTCATAATGAAAATAAGATGAATAATAAAACGGAAATGTGGCTATAATATTTAAATGAAACATTCATAATCATATCACTATGGTTTTCTACCAAGGTGTCACAAATGAAAATTACCAAGATTATCCACCAAGGTATCATAAAACATGTAATATATAGAGATAAAATTATTGACCTAATGAATTAGAGGTATAGCATGGCACAAACATAATATGTATTAATTAATGTGAGAAACATAGGTCGTAACCAATCATTTCATTAATAACCCAAGTAGAATAAAGAATGGGTTTATTATTTAAATCACCACATTTCAAAGGTGCTTAAATTCATTTTTATTTCATCATTTTTATCCCATGAAAAGGGAATGTGGGTTTATTATGTGTAAATATCTGAATACGATAAATAATATTTACATATAGGTGAATACCCTTATAAAATAGAATGGGGGTTTTTTATTAAAAAAGAATTTTTTTTAAGTAGAGTCAAAACATTGAGTAGAAAAATTTAGCAGTATGATGGGTATAAATCATAGTTTTAGAAAAGGGTAAAATGTGGGGGGTGGGGGAAGGGTCTCCAATTGATAAAATGTAATTGTTTTTAAGGGTATTATCAAAATGGTAATAAAATATATTGACCATAACATTTATAATATATACAAAATAGCTTCTTGAATTGAAGAGAAGAGATGGATAAGTCTCATACCTTGAAGATTTTCTCCTAAATATTGAGGAATGAAAACTTGGGGTCTTGAGGAAACCATGAGTTACTTGGGAAGAAAAACTCATAGAACTTCATGGATTTTGGATTAGGAGTGAAATGATCTGGAGAAATGGGTTGGTATTTATAGAAAATGTGGAGGATTGGATTAATAATTTCTCAATATAGGCCTTGGAAATCTATACTGTAGAAAATGAAAAACCATTGGCTTACCCCTAGTTTTGTTCTATGGTTTTGGACGTATGGGTCATATTTTAAGTTTTTTTAACCTAAAATGGCTGAGAAATATTCTTTATTACTTCTTTTGGCATTGAAGATTAAATTTTTCACAAGGTAATGTTTTTAAAATCAAAATATCGATTTTTACACTTTGGAAAGTTATTTATAGGTTGGTAAATTTATTAAAATACATTAAAACACATAATATAAAAAAATATTTTTGGTCTTGGTTAGTGTTTAATTAATCATTAAATCACTATGAAAAATCACTGAAGTCAATAAACATATCAAAAACCAAAAATTGAATTTTTATTATTCACATAATTTTTTTTATGTTTTAGAAAATTCTCATTAATTTACTCTAACATAATTTCGAGATTATGATGTAAAAAATGATATTTATTTTAGTAGATTAATTCTCTAAATATTATAATTTTGAATTTTAAATATAAAAAATCATATTTATTAAAAAAATAGCATGTTATAAGGCACAATCAAATTTCTAACAATTAAAAATATCTTTGTACAAAATAAAACTATTTTATCTTTTCAATTTTAAAATTTTATTTTAACAAACTATTTCATTTGAATAAATATTATTCATAATACCTATGTTTATTAAAAAATATTATATATTTTTTTAAAAGTACAATTTGTTCCTGAAAAAATCAATTTTTCGAATTCATATCTACTAAACATACATTTTATTTTTTAAAACTAATATAAAAATTGAATTGATGGAAGGAATATTTTATTTATACCAAGGAATTAAATGTTAATTAAATAATACCTAGACACATAGCGCCTTATAATAATAATGCACCACTTAAGGGTAAGGTGAGAAATGATGATAAATTTATGGGGAAACTCAGCTAACATTGACCGATTGGTAATTTTCACTAACTTTAACATATCCCATAGGATATTTCCTCCTATATTAAATTGTAGAAGATTGAAATGGGGTTTGTCAAGTTCATACCCCAGTGCTGATACCTCCCTCCCATGTTCTGAAAAATAGTCATCATACGTCATGGCTCTACTAGTTGATGTCCTTGCTCCTTGTTTCATCATTAACAATCCTTTCTAATTACTACATATAAACACTAATTATAACATTAGATTGTTATGATAGGGTATAGTTCTTAGTGGTTATGTTATTCAATATATATATTTTGACTAATGATCAAATTTGACGAATAGTCCAAAAATGGTAAAATCCCAACAACCAAATTTCAATGTATACTCTATAAACACCACTTAATTACTTAATTAAATAACCACTTCAATCATATTATATTACTATTATTGGTTTAATAATATTTTTTTATTTCTATAGTGTTGGGATGAGAAATTTTAACAGATTAGAGAGATCTATATTTTTTAATTTTGGGGATTAAAGACTTGATCATTTATAAAAAGAAATGGATATGTTGTGTATTATAATATGATAGACAGTTTCCATGAAAAAAATATAATTTTTAAAAACCTGATTTTTAACATTATTTGTGAATATGAGAAGGTTCAAGAATGTGAAAAGGGTTGACGGTAAATCTCTATGACTTTGAGAAGAATCCCGAATGGGAAATTTTACTAGTGTTTTATTGAAGATTGGGATGTTCGTGAATAATAATGGATATATTTTCAAAAAAAGGTGATGACGATGATAAATGCTTCGTAAACGGTGGAAACCCCAATAACTAGGAATCTACCGCCATTGGATGATAGCATACCTAAACAAAAATATGAAAGCTCTGAATTCCTAAAGATTATTCATGAAGGCTGTTCTTATGAATCATTTCACGAAGAAAATAAGTTCATGAAGGATATGTAAGCCAAATGAAAGTGATACACATCATTAAATTATAGATATTCATGAAGGATAAGTGAGATTCACAAAAGTGTTATGATTTGTGAAGGATAATTGAACTTTGTGAAGGGAGGCTTCTTAATGAAAGATATTTTAACTTCAAAAAAGTAGAAATCTTCACAAAAGCAGGGTATATAGTGAAAGATTTTTGATCATCATAAAGGTTGGGAAGTTTGTGAATATCAGTGTTGAATATATGTATTATGTAAATAGTTATTTCTAGTGCATCAAGTTTGTAATATAGAATAATAAGAGTCTCGTGCTAATCAGTTATAAAAACATAGATGCCCAATATAATGAAGATACCTTAAATACATTAAACTGGGTAAGAATTTACTCAAGGTAGTAGGCTAGGGGGAGTTAACAGAAGTGTTTTGATGGAGGAAGCATATTATCCCTAATATTCTTGTAAAGGTAGTGATCATATAATAGAGTAACCATACCCAAATTGATTTATCCACATTACTAATTAATGATTTTTTGATTTCAGATTATCGAAACAATGTTGGTGTGTTCTCCTTAGATGTATCCAAGTAAAGGTGAACAAAGTAAAATTCTTGTGTCATATGTACTTGCTTCTCTTATATTTTGGATGATGAAAATAAATACATTTGGATTGAGTGATCATTGATCATATCATAATTTTTCTAAGATAAATTCATCAATTTATTAGTTCATCACCCAATAGGTGAACACAAGAGTGAAACTACTTACAAGTGAGGTTGATATGCGTTTTAATAGTAGATTTTCATAGATACATAATAAAACATGAATGTGTTTCATACCAGATTCTCCCCCCTATTAGGATATCCATCATTTAATGTCTCCTGTGGGTATAAAAATTGGTATCAAAGAAATGTTTTATCATGATGAATTTGTTTTAACCCAAAGTAATCTGATCATTTTTTTAATTCGGGATCTTACAATATGGAAATTAGAATGAATTTGAAGAAGATATAAGACTGTAAAGAAATTCCAAATATTGGAAATGTTTTTGAGAGGTGTGCGAATGTGCGAAAGGATCTTAATATCCCCTAAATAGAAGGAATTCATAAATTTTATTATAAATATACTTTCTCATAAAATGTTGTTGTATGTTTATCTGTGGAGTCTAATATGCAAGAAAAAAAATCATAACAAATGATTATGATGGAATTTCAAGGGATTCAAAGTTGGAAGTTTTTAATGTTTCTGGGGAGATCAATCATGTTTAATGGAAGAAAACATGAATCCAAAAAGGAAAATGAATCTCATAAGATCCATGTTGATGTGCTAAAAATTGAGGTCAACAAATAGAAGAGCCTCAATCAAATACCAATTAATGTTCCCACATATATAAGGAACACAACTTTTACCCATACTATGGATTTAGAGGAGAGGTCTTTTGAAGTGGAAGAGCATAAGGATGGTTCCAAATAAAATAGACATATCTCAAATGAGGTTCAAAATATTAGGATGGAGAATGATGAATTGGTTAAAGTTATCAAATATATGGTTTAAAATAATACACACCTTAAATATTCTATTTCTCATATTAATTCAAACATAAAGGATCAAAGCGACATGATGGATAAAATCCCCCAAACATTGGAAGATGAGATGAATAGTGGTGGAAAAAGAAGATTCAATAACTATGAGAGGGTCTTGAATCATTCAATAAATAATTGGATCAATTTAATTCCAATGGAAATCCCAATGCGATGAATACTTTTGAAATATCTTCTAGAAGGATGAAATTAGGTAAGAAACTAGAATGAAAAAGTATGTCACCAACTCCAGTGATGTACAATGAAAAAGCCTATATTGAATGAAAGCCTACGAAGTTGATAAATTAGGTTTACTATATCATAGGAAAAGGGAGGAGTTATTCCCATTGAAGTCAATAAGTATAAACATTCATAAAAAGACTCACACCCATCAAGAAAGGGTGATGTGACTCATAAAAATGATAAAAAATAGACAAAAAATGGATTAATGAATTCATGTATCATGCCACAATATGATAATAAAAAACAAGATAAAGTGATCTCCAATGGAGGTCGAAGAAAGATCAAATGACTAGTGAAATGATTCATGCTCAGAGAATGGTTTATGAAAAAATGGCATATTAGTGGAGCATCAAAGAAGGAAATTTGTGCTAGTGGGTTTAAAACCTAAATTCAAAAAAGGCCCCACCAAAAAATCTACATATTATAAGATGACAAAGAATGTGGGTAAAAAATATTTAGTTATATGGCCAAAATAGTTAAAGTTGGAAGGAAAATTGGAACAAGTTGAAAAAGAGTACAATACATTACAAGAAAGTATCAAAGGGATAGTTCATCAGAATCAAGAAAAAATTTCTTCTTTAATATTTTATAGGTATCCCATATTCCCATTGGTATTAAGTAATTTAAAATAGTTTTGTATGTGATTCTATACTATGGGGGAGATAAAATCCAAGGGTAAGTGCCATCAAATTATGAAAATTGGGGATTTGATGTGCTTTAGAAGTACAACAGATTCAAATAAATACAATAACAAGTTTTAATATATATAAAATATCAATGAATGAGAATTTCTGAATAATTTGAGAATTAATGAATAGTCTTGATGAATGAAATTAGTAATTGAGAGTTAATATATCAATTGATGTTAAGTGGAATGGTGATCCATGAAGTTGATGTCAAGAGAATATGATCTATCTGACATCAAATTATGAAGATCGAAAAATGAGGAAATAATGACAAGATATATTATTATATTTTATTTATTATTAATATAAAATCTGATTACATTATAATATTATTATGGTATCATAAGATAACATGGATGGATAATTATTATATTGAATTTACATTCTATATTTGGTGAAAAATATGAGAAAATTAGGGGGAGTTTTGAGATGAAAACATAACATCCAGTATTCCAAGAAAAACATGGAATGAAACCCTTTAGAATAGAGATGAAATCATCCACGAGATCTGAAGATGAAATATAGAATAATTCCTTGAAAGGAGTTAATTTTCTATGTCTTTTTAAGATGTAAGTAAGTATGTGAGATCAATGGAAAATTATTGTTTTATTAACTTTATCCCATGTTTCATACACCAACTTCTAAATCAGTAAGATTAGTAGGCTTGTTGATGGATCATTACTAAGTTGTATGTTCAAGCACTAAAAACTTATTGACGGGTGATACAGCTATAAAATTTCAATAAAATGGAGTGTTTTTCTAAAAACTATAGTCACTTGTAAAGAAACAATTTTAGAGAAAAATAAATTTTTGAGGTTTAAATAGTTTTCCCAACGAAAAGAATAGTTTTACATCACTGTAGGAACATTTTATTTATTAATCCAATTCAAGTAACGGGTGGGAAAAATGAGAGCAATAGAAATACCCCATGAAATTAATTAATAAAGGCGATATAGTTCACTCATGAAATAAAAGGTCTCAACGATTTATAAAGGATGGAAGTTTATGGTATCTAACATTAAGAGGACATGGGGAGAGTATTAACTTTACTAAAAGATAAACCCTTATTTCTCAACATATAGATCTATAAAGATTCTATACATATTATATATGGTATGTAATATAATTTGTATTTGATATCTAAGGGAGAGATTTAAGGATCATGAACCCATGTGTAACTATTTTCCATAAAAATAAAGGACAATGAATAAGTGTGTGTTCCTGCTCAATATGATTATGTTAGTGATTTCCATTCAATTAAGATAAATTACAGTAGGATTTTGTGATGAAATATGTTTTCATAGGGGTTTAAGAAGCGATGTTCTCAAATGACACATAATATTTAACATAAGATATTAATTACCAATAGCAATAAATAAGTGTTATTAAAATCTATGGATAGTCAGTGTTTGTAATATTTTTTTAGGTTGTATCAAAGAGATATTAAAAGGATTCATGAACGTATTTCCTAAAAATCCAATGGGGGAGATTATTGGACCTCAATGGGAATTTGAGTTTTCATGTATTGTGTATTCAATTCGTTTTCAAATATGTCATTTCTATCCATTGTAATTTGGTATGTTAGATGAGGGTTTCTATTGACATTATGTGGTGGAGCACATTGGATTTCTTATTCACCATGTCAAATACTGCATGAGACTGTGACATTCACAATAGAGGGAAAGTGGAGGAGTGCATGAAGTAATGTGAAATCTAGGAATGTAGATCATGATAATACTGAGAGAGGTGTAGAATCTATAGAGGAAAGGAGATCACCCAAATATGGATGATTAAAATCATTTAGAAATAGGTATTTAATTTATGATAGGGTACAAGAAATTGGGTGTACATAGTGGCATCATTTCCTATAATTTGTGATTTTGTTTTGTAAAAAATAAATTATAAGGATAAGGATTCTTGAATTTGTGTGGAATCATGATCATGATTCAAAAAATTTTGATTTTTATAGATTCCTAAAAAAAATATGAAAAGAAATGAGTTTTGTAAAGGATGGGTTTCCTAAAGGTTGAGATTCATGAAGGTGCGGAGAATCCCAAATGTTCAATGTAAAGACGATGTTATCTATGAATATGATAAGTTTCACGAATGTGGGAAGGGTTTAATGTAAAGATCCATGACTACAAGAATCTTCATAAATGGTAAATTTCCTTTCTGCTTCGAGAAGACACATATGTTTGTGAATTATAATTGATACTTTCACAATAAAGGTGATGTTGAGGATGCATGTTTCAAAAAAGGGAGGAAATCTCTATAAATATGCCTCTACACCCTCTTTATAAAAAAGAAATAATTAACGATAATTTGAAGGCTCCATGTTCATGAAGGTGGTTATCAAAGGTGGGTCTTGTGAAAAATTTCATAAAGAATGGATGTTCGCAAAGGATATGTTATCCAAAAGAATGATTTATGCATCGTGAAACCATTGAACTTCAGGAAGGATAAATGAGATTCATGAAATTGATGTGATTAATGAAGGAAAAGTGAGCTTAATGAATGTAGGGGGATTTTCAAAGACTATTTGAGCTTCATGAAAGTAGAGAGCTTCACCATATCAGTGTATGTAGTGAAAGAGTGTTGACCTTTGTGAAGGCTGGGAACTTCATGAACATTAGTTTTGGATATCTGGAGTATGTTGACCTCTATTTCATGTTCATAAAATCAGGACTATGGTTCTATAAAAGTCATGTTCTAATTAGGCAGCAGAATTAAATTCCCAATCTAGTAAAGAAAACTTCATGATGTTAAAATGTGTATGTATTTACCCAATGAAGTGAGCTTGGTGGAGTTAACAAAATTGTTCTATGGGAGGCAGTTTTCTATTACTAAAATTATAATAAAGGAATTGATCATGAAATGGAGTGATCATATTCAAATATTTGTATCCAAAAGACAAGTGAATATTATTATATTTTTGGTACATTGAAAAAACATTGGTGAGTGATCCTTTGATGCATCCCAGTGCAGGTGAACCAAGTAAAATTATTACGTCATGTGTGATTTATTATCTTATATTTCAAAAGAATAAAATCAATTCATGTTGATTAAGTGATCATGGATTAAATATGAATAAGGATAAGATAAGTGCATTAGTTTATTTGACCCCCATACAACATGTTAACTCAAGAGTGACCCAACTAATAAGAAAGTTTAAGATCAGTTTGAACAGTGAGAGTTTCATAGATACATGAGAAAACATGAATGAGTTTTATACCCTGATTCACCCCCCCTCTCTGGATATCTCTCACTAGAATTACCCTGTGGTTCTAAAAATTGGCATCAGAGATAAGGTTTCTCTTTGTGATCTTTTTTTGACCTAAATTAATATGATTGTTTTCCTAATATATAGTAATACAACATGGGAATGACAAATTATATAAAGAAGATGAAGGACTCCAAGAGAATCCCATATGATGGATTTTTTTGGAGAAGTGTGATAAATGCTAAATGATCTTAGACTTTCCAAATATAAGGAATGTATATATAAAATTTCTATATACATGCTCATACAATGATGTTTCAAGACTATCTGAGGATGCTATATTTCCAGGAAATGTTGGAAGTATTGATGATGATGAAAATTAACGAGATTCGATGGTGGAAGTTGTTTACATTCTAGGGATCTCGACTAGATTATGAAAGAAGAAAATCATAGATATTAAAAATAAGAATGAATCATAATGGATACATGTTCATGTGCTAAAATTTGAGGTTAATAAATTGAGAATCCTTAATCAAAGTCTAATTAATTTGTCCATAATTATGAAAAAATTGACAGATAGACCAAATAATTATAGGAGATGTATTTCAAAGTGAAAGAGTGTAAGGATGACTATGAAGACAATAGAGTTATCTCAAATGAGGGTTAACATATGATGAAAAATAATGATGAATTATTTTCACACATGGAAGAGATGGTTCATGAGAATACACACCTTAAAGATTTTATTGTTTATATGAATTCAAAAATAATTAAGTAACACAATGGATAAACTATCTTATGCATTAAAAGATGATAGGACTAGTGGTATGACTCTTGAGAGAGAATGTAATGCTCAACATGAATAAAGGGAAAAGATGACTAAACTATTGGGAGAATATCTTGAATCAGTTAATAAAGTATTGGATCAATCTAATGACAATCGAAATCCCAAAATGAAGAATTCTTTGCATGTACTATTTGTTTATCCTTCAGTAGGTAATAATGAAATGAAAATAAAATTTTCTATTTTATAGGAAAATAATGTAATGGTCATCTAATTCCAAAAGCTATGAAGTTTGGGAAATATAGTATTGGATATTATGGGCCCTCTTCCATGTATTATTGGATCAGAGCCATGAACAATTTTAGAAATAGGGGAAATCTAGAAGGTGCTAGATACATACCTAAAAGGAACAAAAAAATTGAAGACAACATGATCTATTTCTATGGGATTCATGGTCATAAAACATGATTTTTTTGTGAAGATCTTGAATATACTTAATATTGTGAGGATAAAAATACTTTTAAATTTGATAATAAGAAGAATCTTCTTGAGAAACATAAAAATGATTCTATCAGAAGAACGTATACATAAAATGATTCTATTATAGATGATTGAGAAACAATGTGAACATGTGTTGAGTATCCTAAGGGATCAATATCAGAAGAATAATTTTAGCTATGTTAACATCTCAAATAAACATGTGATGATGGGAGGTATTCTTTTAATGGGAGATGTTTTATATGTGATAATAAGGGGAATTTAGAAAAATATTGTTTCTATAAGAAATCAAAGAAGTTAATAAAATGAGAAAGCAGATCCCATACTCTACAGATGTATAATGAAAAATTATATATTTTAAGACAACATGAAAAGTTAATAAATAAGTTTAATGTCCCAAAGAAAGTGGGAGAATATTCCCATATTGAAATTAAGAAAGATATATGCTTAGAGAAAGACTCACCCCTAGCAAGAAAGGTAATGTGACTCAGACAACTGTTAAAAGAAAAATGGTTAAATAATGACTCAGAAAATTATCATATCATGCCACATGGAATAAAGAGAAGGCTAGAGAGAGATCTCTCGAATGGTGGCCAATGAAAGAGGAGATGACTGGTGAAAATATTCATGCTCTGAGAAAGGTTCATGAAAAATGGAACATTGTAGGATCATGTATGAATGAAGTTTGTGCTACTAGGTTTAAACCCCAAATTTAGAAGAATACCACACTATTAGAATATACATGTTAGATGAAGACTGAGCATAATGGTAAAGAATATATAGTTATATTTCCAGAATAATAAAAGATGGATGGGCAGTTAGAAGAAGTAGAAAAATAGTAATTTTTTTATAGAATGTATTAAAGTATTGGTTCATCCGAATCCACCACAATCCTATTTTTTAGGATTTTAGAGGTTTCCCCTCTCCCAATTTTAATTTAAAATTTTAATTTGTTTACAGATGTGATGAAGGTCTATAGTGGAGATATAATTCAAGGGGAAATTAAATCAAAATATGAAAAGTGGTGATGTGATGTGATCCAAAATTTCAAATTATTCAAATTATTACAAGAAGAAGTTTTACTATATATAAAATTTTAATGAATTACAATTGTAGAAGAAGTTGAGTATTAATGGGGATTCCAAATGACTGACATCAGGAATTGAGTGACAATATATCATTTTATCTCAAGTTGTATCAAGATCCCTAAAGATGATGTTAAGAGTATTTGATCTATCTGGCATTAGATCAGTAATATATAAAAATGGGGAAGAAAAGATATGATATTCTCGAATATTTTATTTTTTATTGATCTTACATGTGATATCATCTGACTGTTCTTAGGATATTAGAATCTAATGTAAATATATAATTATTTTTCTCTATTAATATTCTATATTTGATGTGAGGTTTATTTTTATGAGAACTAAATCCAATAATTTTATACCCATGATAAATTCAATATATGAGTCCACGGATTGTCTCTCTAGGAGGTTGTAATGTTGGTTGCAAATCTGTCACTTTTGTTTGGTTTGTTTTAACAAGAAGATAAATTTGGGTATATTATTAAATATTATAAAACATTATATAAATATATACTAAAGTGTAAGAAAATTATATAGAAAGATATAAAATTGACAAGAAATAAAATTGGCTTAATATCAGAATCAAAACAGTGGTTAAAAACAAGCTTAAACCTCTCAGACACTTCCCTCTTCCTGGTTTAAAATTATTTCAAAAATTAAAATATAAATCCTTTCACAAATACCTCTAGATAAACACATTATTTTTCAAGGGTATTATATCAATAAATCAATATTATTGTTTCCCCTCATATATAATTTATTTAATTAATTGATTACCTCTAGGAAATCAAACCTAATTGGAATCACAATGCTCAGTGGGAAGACCTCACAAACGAAATTTAAATAATGAAACCAACTATTTTACATCATATTTTTGGAAACCATAAAAAATTAACAGTTTGAAAATATATTAAATAACAAGAAGAAAAAAACACTTTATTTCAAGAAATATAAGTTCAAAAGAGATTCAACAGTGATTACATGTGGAGATCAAAGCTCCGAAGGGAGCTTATGCCATTCTTCTCAATCCAAAACCACATGGTGCTTAGCCTTGCATCACTTGAGCATCCCACATATTATCCATTATACCGAGAGTTAAAAAAATATTTATAAATATCCCTATCTCAACCTCACATTTTCTATCTCAATATGACCACCTTTGAGAAGAAAGACGATATGGGAATACAAAAGGGTACAGAGCTTGAAAATCGGTAGTCCAGATTTTGTATGCCAAAAAGATAGAATGATTTTCTACACTATCCAGCAAAAATGTCTCCCTATAGTATTAAAAATAGTTTTATAAAATTAAGGCCATTTTTGACTATACAAATTTCATCACTTTTGGATATGTGGTGAAGAGATATGAATTTTTTAATAAATGGAATGGTTGCTACTTGAGGAGACACTTCATCTTCCACATGTTTAACTCAAATAGAAAATGAACTAAATATAAAATGTTTCCATCATATTTATAATTAATGTGCATCATTACGTCCAATTTTACCTCCAATTTTAATCAACTCTTGTGGAAACCATTAGAAAAATATATACCCCATTTAATGATATAGGGCCTATTCTTCCTTCCAAAAACATATTCTACAAAGACTAAATTTCTAGGAATCCAGAAGGCTGAATAAACTCCTATACCATTTGAAATATATGTATCCCACTATATAGGGGTTCCAAAAAGGAATAAATCTATTTGGACCAAAGATGAAAAATATAAAACTAAAATACAAAATCTATTGAAAACAGATTGAATTCCAAAATTTTTCAATTTTAAATTTCAAGATAAAAACATCCATAAAATCCAAAAACAATGAAATTTTACATAAAATTTCAAATTTTTGGGGTTTAAATCATGGAACTTAAAATAAAATATACTAAAAATGTTAACTATATCAATTCCCTCACACTTAACACTTGAACTTCTGGACAAGTTACCCCTCAAAATTAATTATGGAAAATATATACCAATGAGTTTCACTAATTAATCACTAAGAATTCAATATATCACGCCTCATCAGAAATTTATTTTAATGTTCTTAATTCATCTCATTCAATCCAGTTCTTTTTATTTTATCCTTCCATACACACAACACACTTACCTCACCTAAATTTTATCACAACACACAAATATGAATTTTCAATAAGGGTTTAATCATCCAAACTTATGAAAGAATCACCATAGACCTAAAAATTGTTTAAACCTTCACCCAATGTGAGCCAAGAACATGTGATTATGATGATTAATTTTCATGGTTGTACAATGTCTTAAGATTTGGGGGTTCTAAATGTGAGAACTTTTGGGGATCAATAATGGGTGTTTTCATCCTTTTAAAGTAGAAAATGCATGATTCTATTTTTCACTCTCAAGTATGGTATCCTGTTTACTCCCGTTAAATGAAAATCAGGTCTAATCAAATTTGATAATCTATTTACATCCCATGATTTTAATATTTAAGTATAAAAAATTTGAAAATTTTCTTCCCAAAATTTTTACCTAAAATCTTCAAATATGGAATAACATTCTTCCATTGATGGCCCTAGACAATAATTACACCATTTCATTTGAGAGCCCCAAATGGACACAACACATATTAAAATATTGTCCAAAAATATCTCTAAATTTTTTGAATCTCAACCCAAAGGAACATTAAATGAGGTAGCACACCACAAGTCATTTCCCAAAAAAATTATGTTCAAATAGATCATGCATTTTCACATCTATAGTAAAATTGAAAGAGGAAATTGGCATTTTATGTGGCTAACCAAATAGGCCGTACACGACTACTATGGGATGATGAATGATAAATTGTATAAGGAATGAAAAATTTAAAATATTATAATGAAAAATGGTTCTTTTTAATCTCAAATAAATTCATCAATAATTTAAATCAAAAGAACCCAATCCCTGATGTTTTGATAGAAATATATCATGTTTTGTTTCAAAAAATCATATATTGGTTCTATAAATAAATGAGGTGAGTGAGAAAAAGATGAAAAAATGGGTTCAGAATCCTCACAGGAATGAGAATTATAATTAAAAAGATAGTGTTATGTAGAATGAGATAAAAAAATCATAGGTATTTTCATGAAATTTTCAAAATCCTGAACTAGAAACAATGTCATTTTTAGCATCCATTTATGTTAAGTTTCAAGGGATCAATTGTTTCACTCATTGGAATGAGTATAAAAAGTGATAAAGATAAATATTTAATCTCACTAGTTTTTTAAAAATAAAATTTGAAAATAAAACACAAATAATTTGAGAAAGAAGAAAAAAAGACACAAAAAATTGAACGAAAAACTAAAAAAATTGAATTGAACGAAAAAAGATCCTAATCTACCTAGTATGTTCTTCCCCACACACACATTTTTTTTGAAATATATTAATTATGAAATAAATTTATGTGATAATGAAATGAATGAAATTAAATACGTAATAAAAAATGAATATGAAGGAAAGACACAACCTGAATTCAATTGTATTCAACTTAATGAATATGGATCTCATTCCCTATAGGATCTTGAACAATCTTTCAAAACAGCTTCAACCTATACCCATTTATTGTGAATTATGTCCCTTTGTTTGGTTCATTTATCTATATTGAACCACATGTAAAAGAATGAGTAACAATGAAAGGGAAAAACCATTTGGACTGAAATTTACCCTGGAATAGATTCAATATAGAATAAAACAACAAAACCTTTTCTACCTCCTTGATGATTGTTTTAGAGTCATCCTAGTGTGAAATGTTTTGGTTATTTCCCTGTACAACCTAATTCTATCATTTTCTTTATTTTTTTAATTTTTACAAATCCTTTAAAAAAATTTCATTCTTTTCCAACAGAAAACATATTCATGTCACATGTTTTAACATCCTAAAATGATTTTTGATCTAACTCAAACCTTATGTGAAAAGTATTTCCAAATACTAATCTAAATTCATGATTTGTAAATTGGGGTTTTGAATACTATCCTATAGGCCCATAGTACATCATCAACTCTCAAACTCCAATCCTTTCTATTTGGTTGCACTATTTTTTCTAGAATTTGTTTGATTTGACTATTTTAAAACTCAACAATTCCATTTTTTTGGATTATATGGTATAGAGACCCTATGATGAACTCCAAATTTATTCAAAAGTCATTCTAGTGTTCAATTAAAAAAGTGGAAACCTTGAACCTCATTCAGAAACATTAGAAATCCAACCCTTGAAAAAAATTTCCTTTCAGAAACATTGACATGGTTTTGGAATCATTAGATCTCCTAAGAACAACCATTACCCACTTTAAGAAATAATAAAAATCATTAAAGATGTAAAGATATCCAAAATAATTGAGAAAAGTACCCATGAAATCCACAACCCATACAACAAATACATCTCAAAAAATAGGTTGTTGTGGTATATCATTATTTTTTGCAATGCTCCCATGACATTGATAATCGTTATAGGTTCTAAAAAATATAGAAGCATGCCATAAAATAGTGGGACAATAAAAACAAAAATCAAGAAATTTTCTTATAGTTCTTTTTTTCCAAAGTGTCCTCTATAGCCTAATGTGTGACAAAAAATGTTGGATGGATTAAAATTCAAAATTTGGAATTCATATCCCCATAATTTCCTCACTACTAATATTCCACAAGTCACGATAATCCTAAATGTAATTATTTGAATCAGTAAAAAATTTATAAATTTTTGGCTTGGAAAACTAGTGGGGAACTTCATCAGCATCCAAATAAGTTAAAATATTAACAAACTATAGTATTTTACCTAAAAAAGAGTAAAACTCATTATCTAGAAAGTTTTCTTTAATTGGTGGACAAATATGATGTTTCCCATTCAAAATAGATGGTATCCCACTCAAATGATTAGAAAAAACGTTCTTATATACATTTTTATCCTTTAAATTAACCTAAAAATTATGTAAAAGAAAGATCCATCTCAAAAGTCTTGGTTTTGCATCACGTTTGTTCACCAGAAAATTGACTGAAGAATGAACTATGAAAAGAAAAGTCAACTTGGCACCCGGAAGATTACATCAAAATTGTCAAAAGAAAAGAAAACTGCATGAGGTTCCTTCTTTATTATTTTTTAGTTTTATTGGGATTGATGTAAAGTTCTTGAGGTATATTCAATCACATGATTTTTCTTTTCCAACCTTTGACACAACACTACCCGAAGAGAAAAGCTATATGCATCAGTAATTATTTCAAAGGCCAAGTTACATTAGGGAGGTTAAAGAATGGGATGGGTTATTGGTTTTTGTATATTCTACCAAAATGACTATTTAAAAATCTAAAAAATTAAAAATAGGGTGTATTTTTTTAGAAATATGGACCATAGGAGTGACAAATTACTAAAATCCTTTATGATTCTTCCATAAAAACTAGCATGACCAAGGAAGGAACTCATATATCTCCCTATTATTGGGTATGGAAATTAAGAAATGACCTCAAATTGGTATTGAACAACATTAATTACATCTAGAGACACATA
Organism: Viscum album; assembly: GCA_963277665.1. Taxonomy (NCBI): domain Eukaryota; kingdom Viridiplantae; phylum Streptophyta; class Magnoliopsida; order Santalales; family Viscaceae; genus Viscum; species Viscum album. The sequence goes on from OY728148.1 coordinate 1,947,775,587, forward strand.
ATGACCAAAAAAAATCTATTTAGCCACCATGAAATGACATTTTTCATAATCAGAGAATATTATTTATTAATTTATGTTCAAAGAACAACAACCAAAATATTCAAAAAACATTTAACTGATGATCCATAAATAGTGAAGTAATCTATAAAAATTCCCATGAATGTTTCATGAAATATCATAAAAAATTATCAGCATACACCATTGAAATATTCATGGAGAACTACAAAAACTAAAGGTAATGCTATTATAATAAATGGTTCCAAAGGGGCATGTGAAACTGGTTTTCTCTTTATCCTCCAATGCAATGTGAATTTGTAAATAACTAGAGAATCCATCATGAAATTTTTTTTGGGGTTTCCTAGATAGTATTTCTAGGACTTGATCAAGGAATTGTAAAGGAATGTCGAATTTTATTTAAAAATAATTGAGCTTCCACTAGTCAATTCACATTCACCATTTATTTATAATGATAATAGGGATAATTTCACTAAATTTATTCCATGAGATTGTAAAGCCACCTTTTTTTAGAACAACATAGATTGTACTCACCCATTGACTATCAATGATGGGAAAAATAATTCTAGTATCCAACAAGGTGGTGAATTCATTCTTTAATGACTCGATAAGTGTTGGGTTCATACTTCTTTGAAATTATATCACTAATATTTCACTTTCCTCGAATAAAAACGTATTCATGGTCTATGAGGGGATGAAAACATTTAAGTCATATAGGGTCCAACCTATAGATTTATTATGGGGTTTGGGGACTCCTAATATTTGGTTCTCCTGGTCCCTTGATATATTTTGTGAAAAGATGATAGGGAATTGTTCATTCTCACCCAAGAAGTCATATTTTAGGTTCTTTGGTAGTTTTTTCAACTCTAAATACGGTGGGTTATTCTCATTGATAAAATGACACTACACAAAGGTGTGATTATTTAGTGAATCTCTATATTTAATAGATATTTATCATGTTGATCACTTTCTATGTTATTAGGGTTTGTTTCATGTGAAAAATTGGAAACTTCACCAGTGATTCCACTAGATGGTTCAAGAGTTTCTAGGAAGTCATCTTCATCAATGTCGAGATCAAAATACTCTAGTAACAAAGTCTCAACACCCAAAGAATCATAAAAAACATCATTTTCACTTTATTTTTTTATCACATTTAGGAACAAAAAAATTTACATCATTTAAATCTGTAGATGGGTTTTCCTCACCGGAGAAATCAAGGAACATATCATTGGAAAACCAATAATTAATATTTAGATAGTGGGAATAATGACACTAAATTTTGTGTTTTATTGATTGATTTTTTTTGAAATGAACAAAACCTCCTCCAAAATCCAATAAAAGTGTTTTTTATGAACATGGATGATAACTTTTTAAATTTTCTAGAATGGACTCCCTAGAAAGAGAGGTTCAAGGGTACTAAGTCGATATTCTTACATTTTTTAGACATAGAAATCCACATAAAAATCATACCTCTCATCTGAATGAGAACATCCTCTATAAATTTAGTTGGCTTGGCTGTGCTTGGGTTGGAAAGTAGAATGATGATTCTTAAGGGATTCAGTTCTCCAACATGAAGATATGAGTAAACATAATGTGGCATAACATTGATGGAGGATCCTAGATCAATATTTACATCCTTAAATTCACATTTTACAGTGGTGTAGGGAATAGTGAAGGTTTCTAGGTTGTAAAATTTCATAGGCAAATCATACTAAATCATGGATGAAACATTCCTTCCTAACACACCCTTCTCAACTCCTTTGAATTTCCTCTTATGGGTAAAAATATTTTTAGAATCTTATCATACTATAGAAATTTTCCCAAAATGAAGAAAAGATATGTTGTATTGAAATTTCAAAAAATCTTCTAAAACCTGCTTATCTAATTCTTGTTCAGTACTCGACTTTCAAATTGGTTCAATCCTAGGATAAGGTATTGGTGGTTTGAATGTTTCTAGGATATTCTGAGCAGTGATTTGAGAAAAAAGGACCATACATTCTCTTCCAATACTTATTTGTTCATTTAAAAACAATTCTCTTGAATTTTTGTTTCCATTGAAAGAAAATTATGAACTTTTTTTCCATCAGTGGTGGGATTCTCATCAACAAATTCAATAAAAATGGTGAGTTTCATAGGTTGAGGGTTATTCGAACTTATTCCACTAATAAGTTCAATTTCACTCAAAATTTTCTTCCCTTTGTGTCATGGAATCACTTGAGGATGTGAGGGTAAAACTCCACTCATTTGATTTTTTATTCAACTAGGATCAAAGAAAGTTGACTCATTTGAGGCATTATGGTATTCAATATGTTCTGTTGTTGATGTTCTATTTGTATCGTTATCTCTTATTGTTTCATCACTACTTCTTAAATGTTTCTCTATAAATTTTGAGTGGGGTGGGTAGGATTAAAGTTTCTTCCATAATGAGAATTGGATTTCTCTTTGAAATATCTTGGTTGAGAATGACTTTATTGTACATTGAAAAAGCCTCTAGGTTGTTCAAAATGCTAAAATAGTTTAATAGATTGGTTGTTCCAGCATTGATTGAATTTTTTGGGTTTAAAATGGTCTTTATTGGTTTGATTGAATAGTATTTATAGGAAAAAACGAATTTCAATTCTCAAAAGGATCTTGCATTTGTGGGAATTGGTCACTAAAATGTTCATTTGATGAAAAACATCCACGATCGACTTTCATTTAAAATGTTTCTTTAGGTTTGGGTGGTATCTGTGGGTTGTTGAACAACATCATAGACCTTACCATGGTAGAAATATTAGGAATTTGAATCACAATCATGTTGATTTAGAAATATTAGTGGGGAATTCTTGGTCAGATTTTAGATGAAGAAGGCCACTTGTTCCAATTTTTTGAGCATTTTGGGACACGTTTACAATTTATTTACTAGTAATTGCGGGTGCTTTTTAAACTAATGGTAACATGTTTGGGTCAAGTAATTTATTTATAATCAACTCATCAAACCTACCAAGAAACAATTCCACTTGATGTGAGGTTTTTTCTCCTAAAAACCATAACCAATAAAATTATCCCTATAGAAATGTAATATAGCAGTCCCTAGATTGTCTCTTGAGGAGATTGCAAAATGAGTTGCAAAAATTTCACTTTTGATTTTTTGTTTTCAGAAGAAGATAAATTTGGGGATATGATTAAAAATTATAAAATAATATAAATATAAACTAAATTAAATTAAAATTCAATTAGAAGCTAGAAAATTAGAAGAAAATTAAATTGTTTTGAGATCTTTATCAAAAAAGTTATTGTGGACAAGGTTAAACCACTCTGGAACTCTCGTCTTCCTTGATTAATTTTTTTTCCAATTTGAATCTCTAAATTTTTACCCAAATACCTCTGGATAAAAACATTATTTTCTAGGATATAATATCAATACATAAATATGATGTTACCTCCTATATAACTGATCTAATTACTTGACGACCCCCACGTAATCAAATAAAATTGGAATCACTATTCTTAATAACAAGACCCCACCAAAGAAGTTTAGATATTGAAATTATTAATTTTACATCTTAGATTGGGAAACCATATATAATATAAAAGATGAAAATATATTTAAGAAATTAAATTGATTTAATTGACGAAAAATAAGATCAAGAGAGATTCAATAGAGATTACACATGAAAATCAAAACTCTGAGGAAAGTGTTTGTCAGTTGTCGCCATCAACAACCACATGGTTCTTAACCACACATCACTTGAGCAACCCACATATTCTATATTCCAGAAATAGTGCAAAAATTATTCATCAATATCACTATATGAGCTTCACTGTTTGTTTCTCAATCCATACAAATTTTAAATAAAGGAGGAGATGTGAATACAAAAAGGTGGAGGGGTGGAAAATCTGTTGTCCAATTTTTGTATGCCCGTAGTTAGCCCAATCTTCCCCACCTTCTCATACAAATTTAATTCTGCACTATATTAAATAGTTGTTTGAACTTAATGATTCTATCAACCTTCTAAGGTTTATAACTTTTGTACACTTTGTGAGGAAGATAACAATTCATTTCTAAAGGGAATGGTTTCTTTTCAATGAGACCCTTCATCTTCTATATCTCAAAGGCTAAACTAATTAGCAAATTTTTACTTGATATTTATTATTAATTATTATAGTTGAGTCCTATTTCACCTCCATTTATAACTACTTCATTTGGACATATGTAGAAAAAGTAATTCTTCATTCAAGGTGGTGGGGCTTATTCTACCTTCTAGAAAAATATTCAATAAAGGATGGTTTTTTGGTCCTATAGAAGGCCGAATCAACTATTTTCCTAGTTGAAATATATATTCCTTAGAAAAATGTTTTCTAAAAAATCATTCATTTTGGATCAAAATTTAAAAATATATAACCAAAATACCAAATCTATTCAAAATATTTAAAATTCTTGAAATTTTCAATTTTCAATTGTAAGTTCAAAACATCCCTAAAATTGAAATACAAGGAAATTTAACATAAAATTTCAAATTGGTGGGGGTTTAAATCATTTAAATTCAAATAAAATATAATAAAAATGTCAACTCTATCAATATTAAGTGATAAATCTGAGAATATTAGTGTGATTTCTGAGAAGAAAATATAACATGAAATATCCCAAAAAAACATAAAAATATACCCTGTGGAGGTGAGATAAAATTAGTTACCCTAATGATGAAGAAATATGGAATAATTTATTAATTTGAGTTAAATTTATAGGTATTCTTGAGATTTATGGAAGTATTTGAGTTTGATGGACAGTGATGGTGTTATTAATATTATCTATTGTTTCATACATTGAGTTCTATCTCGGTATCCATACCAGTTTTATTTATGGATCATTTCTACATGGTATATTCACCCGTTGATATTATTATTGAAGGTAGCTACAATTGGAAAATTTTATTGAGCTAGAGAGTTTTTCTCAAACATTTTGTAAGTTATGAAAATACGATGATAGATAAGAAGAATGTTTGTAGTCCTAAATTGTGGTCATAACAATAAAAAGTGTTTCATATCATAGGTGATAATTCTATCCCCTAATCCGATGAACGAACCATGTGGGACAAAGTCTAGAAATATAAATACCCCCTTAACATAATTGATAATTTAGATATAGTTCATGCATGAAATTAATGGACTCAATTGTTTAGAAATGATGAGCGTTTATGTTGTATGACATCAATAGGACTAGGGGATATTATTAACTTTATTGAATGTTAACCTCTTGTTTCGAGGGGCACAAATCTATTATAATTATATAATCACTACATATGGAACAAAATATACTTTTTGTTTTATGTCAAAGGGGGATAAGGAAGGATCATGAATCCATGTGTAGAAACTATCCCATAAATGTAAGGACCATGAATATTTTTATGTTCCTTCTCAATACGACGATGCTAGTGATAATCATTCAGTGAAGATAAATCATTGAAGGGGTTCATGGTTAAATTATTTTTCAAGGGAGATAAATAATTGATCTTCTCCTATGATACACAACACGAAACAATGGATATTGATCCCCAAAAATAGTTAATGAGTGGTATTGGAATATATGTATATTTAGAGTCGACAAAGGTTTATCAAGTGGTTTCAAATGGAGATGAAAAGGATACATGAATGTATTGCCAAAAAATATAAAGGGAGAGATTATATGACACTAATGAGAATTGGTGTGTCCATGTATTGTGTGATGGATTCATTTTTAAATCCATCACTACTAGCCCCGGTAATATGGTATGTTAGATACGGGGTTCCATTTATATGATATGGTGAAGCATGTTTGATTTCTTGTTCACCATTTTAAAGACAACATGAGACGGCGATGTTCCAAATAGAGGTAAAGTGGAGGAGTACATTAAGTAATGTGAATTCCCAGAATGTCGATCATGATAATATTGAGAGATGGATAAAAGATATATAATTAATAATAGAACCTATATATTACTGCATAAAGTCATTTTTAAATAGGTATGGAAGCTAGGGTAGTGGTGCCAGTGTACAAGGTGGCATCATTTCTCAGTGATTGTGTTTTTTTTTTGAAAAAATCTAGATGAAGAGACAGAAACTTAAAAATTCAAATGATCCATATTTCCAAAGGTGATTCATGAACGCTGTTCTTGAGAAATCTTTTGGAAATAATAGAAGTTCGTGAAGGATGTGTAATCTAACTGAAAGTTGTTAGAATCACCAATGTATTGAACATCGTAAAGGACAAGTGAGCATTTGGAAATTAGTGAGCTTCAGGAAAGAATAATGGTATTTACTTGAGGTGGGTGATTCATAGAGGTTGTTTGAGCTTTTCTAAACTAGTAAGCTTCATGAAAGAAGTGTACATATAGAAATAGTGACGATCTTTGAGGAGGATATGATCTCCATGAATAGTTGTTTGAATTTTTAGCTTAAGTGAAAAGTGATTTCACATGCATAAACTCAGGAATATGGTGAAAGTAGATTATTTTTTTAAATGCCCAATTCACTAAAGAGACCATCAAGTCATTAAACTGGGTAATAATTTAACCATATACATGAGATAAGGGGAGTTTACCGAAGTGTTATGAGTGTGGAAGTGTGTTATCCCCAAAATTATTGTAAAGGCAGTGATTTTGATATTGATATATTTATTGAACACAGACAAAAAAATTTATCCATAAGTCTAGCGATGATTAGTTGATTTTGGAACATCAACATAATATTAGTGTGTTCTCCATGTAAATAGACTAATGTAGGTGAACCATGAAAAATTATTGTGTCTTTAGTGTTTCCTTATCTTATATTTTTCAAGATGAATCAGTGCATGCTGACTGAGAGATCATCGATTATTTCTAAATAAAGATACGATAAGTTCATTAGTTTATCAGATCATCATGCTAAAATTGAACACCAGAGTGACCCTACTAATAAGTGAGGTCAAGATCAGTTTTAATAGTGATTGTTTCACAGGTATGTTAGAAAATGAGAATGAGTTTCATAAATAGATTCAACCCACTCTTAGGGTATCTCTCACTATAAGTCCTATGTAGGTATAACTAAATGATTTAAATGAAATGAGAAAATACTTGATTTAATTTTTGGAAATCAATGAAATGTTTGGATTGAGAAACATGGATATTATTTTACTTTAGAAAAAACCAAAGGTATATATTTTATATTTTAAAGTGTTTTAAAAGTAAGTGGAAGGAAATTTATTTTGGTAGTATGTAGTATGATGTTCGATTATTTCATGTTTTGAAAAGAAATGAAAAAATAATATTTTTAAATATATTTTAAGAAAGAAACAAATGACTATAAAATGAATGTAATTACATAGACTCATTAGTGAGTTTATATTGGGTTTCTTAGCTTATGCCATCTATTCACACTCTATGTGTGTATACATAAATCTTATATTGTATGGATGTTCTAGGTTTAATATTTCTATTGGATTCATTTTCTTGGGGTTTTAATGGTGTGTTGGGATATCGTGATGAACCAGGGTTTTTTTTATGTGGCCTTATAGTTTAATTCAAGATCGTTTTTATTTTTTTTATCGATGCATCATCCAAAATATGAATTATTTATACATTTTTAGTTCTTTATTATTGTTTTGGTTATGTATTTATTTTGGAAATTGTTGTATGATTATAAAAATGGGTTCAGTTTATATAATCAGTTATAAATTGTTTTGTTTATTGATTTTCATGTATTTATATTTTTTTCATGGAAATCTAGTATATGGATAATTTATACTGGTTACTTTTTTGTAAAACTAATAACTACTTTTTTTTCTTTGATTTAAGGGAAAAATCATTCCTAAAAGAGTGTAATTTGATGGAAAAGAATTGGTCACTAGCCAATGGTGTTTAAGAATCTGATTCCTTCCCCATGGAGAGCCATTCATTTTGACTACATGATGTCAAACCATGGTACCCTATCTAAGATTGCATGTGAATAATGAATTATAGATCTCATGTATCTCATAATAATGACCATATATATGGGACACCATTTCATATGAACTTATATCCCTTTGAATATTTTTGATTTCACTAGATAGGGATGGTAAAATCAAGCATTGGATATCTAAATAATTATCCAAAAGATTCTAGAATAGGTCATTATATTCTTTATAAGACCCCTTATAAATCTTAAAAATAATAGGGTACTCTAATAAGTACAACTTCCATATATTTCATAGTATAATGTGCTAGTTCCTATTCCACTAATGAGAGTTAGAACCGATAAGGATATGACATTTCTCTAAAATTGATCACAAGGATATCATGGTTGATGAAATTTCTATATTATTTTTCACAAATAAAAAAATATTCTTTGAACTTCATATTGATTACTAAGAATGATTTAATATATTTTTTATTTAATTTTTCTCCCAATATTGTATCAAATCCCAATAACCTTACTATTGGATTGGAAATTTCTTATCCCATTGATATTCTTCTTGTAAAGATATGTATTTACCTTATCATAAATTGAAAGAGGGTATGATCAATCACTTGAAAGTATTTAGTTAAAATAGATTTCAAATATCATCACCAAGTATTTCCAAGATACATTTAGTGGACTCCATAATTAGGAAATCTTGACTCTGAATTCCTCAACACTTGTCTCTTAGTAACTCCACGTCTTGGGAGGGATACTTCCTTCAAAGTCAACTTGGTTAGACTTGTTGGTGTTGGTTCCCTAGAACCATATTTTGTGTACTTCTAGATAACTTGTATTCATGGTTTTGAATATTAATAAACTAGTTATCACATCATGATTGTTCCCCATGGGAACCGAGAAGTGCTTTGAAATAATTATTGAATATATTTTCTATAGTTAAATAATATCATTTGAGTGACAGAAATGATATAGGCTATAATGGGTGGAGACTCACAGTACTTTAAGGCACTTTATCTTGGTGTATATCCTAGGTAATATCAAGAATGATATTATACAAACAAGACTCTTCATTAAGAAATACACATTTGTATTTGTTATTAGATGTTTCTCTTTTTGGATATGTGTATTGGTCCTCATAAATTATTACTATTATTAATGAGTATTATGAGTCATTTACTTTTATGTATTGATAAAAATCATAACGACAGATATTTGTGTTAAGGTAGGATACATTGGGTGTGTCACGAGTAATATTGCATTATTGAATAATGAGAGAAATGAATTAACCCTTCTATTTTTAACAGAAGATGATATCTAAGGACCTTTTATGGAAATGATTTATCCTAAATAAATCCATGTCGGTGGTGTTCTATAGGGAAGTTATATTTCTGATATATTAAATAAAGAGGTATCAATCACATAGGTTGATGGAACTGACAAGCAACTTGGTTGATTTCTGATATTGTGATAAGAGAATTATATTACGCAGTAAAAATCTGTTTGAGTTATCATGTTGTTAGGTCATTAAATTCATTATCTATTGGGGTCTTGGTGTGTTTCCAGACACTAACCATGAACCTCCAGATGCTTATCTTAATGCCACTGAGAAGGATGCCAAGCGAGTCACGCACTAAGGGTCTCAATAATATTAGATAAACAATATATAATTATTTAAAAAGTCGAATATATGTTATTTATAGCCGTGGTTTAATAATTATTCACATATACTTGATTGCACATATTCCATCCCTAGTTTTTGAAGAGAATATAATATGAGTGGAATATTTTATAAATATTTATTTTCTATTTATGGAATATAATATTGATTGATTTATTGGAGGATAATGTAGTGATATTTATATAATATATAAATAGTCCTTATTGAAGTCCTGCTAATTATGGAGGAATGAAGGACCGATGTTTTAGGTTCAGTGAGAAATAATAAATATTGAATATTATTTAACTAAATAATATTTAATATAATTTCCAAGTTAATCACATATCAAGAAATAATAATAATAAAATTATTATTTAGAATGGGATTCAGCAGGGATTAAATAAATAATGAAGGGATCTTTTTCTATTATTTTATTTTAGTCTAGAAATATTTAACCCATTTATATTATTTTTCTTAATGAGACAATTCATTTTGTTGGCTATGTACAACATATTAGGAGAATCCTCTCAATCATAGAGATATCCATTATCCATGAATGCTCCCAAGAATGGGGAGTAATCTCCCCATACCAGATCAAGGAGAATGATTATGAAGCAGTTCACATAGAAATCAATGGAGGATGTGTCATGCACAAGGATCTACCATGCTAGCACCCAAATATTCCTTCAATGAAGTATGGAGATTCATCAAACACATGTGGATCACTGTTAGAGGGAATTTTCACATGATTCCTACAACACAATGACAAGGAAACACCTATTTTTTACCAGATTCAACAATGAAGAAATAATTCAAACGAAGGCAATTATTTAATTAAATAAACAAATTATAAATAATATGTGATGATCCTACCTATGGTTCTAACATTATTAATCTTTTCTAATTTTTTTGATACAATTCTGCAGGTCATTATGTTTATCTTTGTGATGATCTCATATTGATCGTCGATCATGAAAAAAAATCCATGTTGGGAACCACCCATCAAACACTTCCACTGCACCCAAAACCAACAAGTGGTATGAGAGGTGTCACATAATTATATATAATTATTTAATGATTTTTGGTTATTTACACATTTGTAAAATACGTTTTCAATTCATGTTTAATCATTATTTTAATCGGAATTAAAATAAATGATTATTTTTTCCTTTATTTCTCATAGATCTAATAAAATTGATTGATATAACAAAAAAATGGAAGATCTCATTTGGAGGTGTGAAGGATTTCGGCCAGATAACACAAGAGTACTTTCTATACATTCGTAATTTCACGACATGTACTTGTGGTTAATACATCGATAATAAATTCAGAAAATAATTCAAATGATGTTCATTGATTACAGGTGGAGCACTAAATTTCTTATACCTCAGATTGACTTAGACAGGCTGGCGCATATTCAACCAAAGTACACGCCGTGTAGAGACAGTACATGGTGTGTAGTCTCTTTGTGTCATAGAGGGGCCATGTATTAACGTACAAAGCCTACCAGACTGGTGACCATGTAACTAAGAGTATACATTCTGTGAAATCCCTTTTACACATCATGCACTCCATTTTATGAGGCACAATTTACACATTGAGTACCTAGGCATGTGTCTCTGATAGATGGTGTGATACGTACACACTGTGTAGTTCAATGTACACACTATATACTTATACAAAATTACTCAAATTTATTTTTTATTATATTATATAATCCTTGATACATGTTCTTGTGTGTGGTCATTAAGTTGATAGGAAAAACCATGTGGTGAGTTTTAATATTTATATATATATAAATGTTTAATTAATATCTACGTAATGTTCAGATCTATATATCATGTATGAGTCATATTATAGTTGTTACTCAATATACATTGAATTTAACACATGAATGAAAAATAATTTAATTCATGTAATTGTACACATCATGAAATTATGTGATAAGTCAGGTATTTCATATGCCATAAAAAAATTAATATTACAAATGAGTATAATACATGTTGGGTAGATTCAAATGAGTATTCATCGTGTTCCATCCAAGTTACATTTATTTACATATTTAATATTAAATGAATTTATTTAATTGGTTTAAATTTATAATGGTTGATAATCTCTATGAATTTTGAATAACAATTATGATAAAAGAATTTATTAATTAAATATAAATATTAATTGATTATAGTGTGATTTATCTTAAATAAGAACAATTAAGAGTTAATGCCAGTTTTATTAAATGAATAATTCATTTCATGCATATGGAAGATAAATAACTAGACCAGAAATTTGTATATTATTGCTTTAAATTAATTTATTATTAAATTAAATTTTTGTTCTGTGTTCCATCTCTCCTATTATATTTATGGCCTATGTTCACATTGTTTTTTATATAAACCCATTTCCCCTCACCTACCTATGAGTAAAATAAATATGTAAAGGATGGATCTGCAAAGATAGTGGAGGCTATTCAAGTTCGGAGCTGTGGTGAAAATGATCCAAGGAGATACATTAGTGGATAGCTAGAAAGCCGTAACATAGACCTTAATTGATGCAAGGTGTTTCCCCAAGGTCAATGATTAGTTTATCAACTTCTAGATAATCTTACCATTAGTATAATATCATGATCGTTGAAATTTATTGTTTTATTTCTATCAAGTTTAACAGCTATTTCATTATGTATGTTTTTGTTTCATGATCACATAATTTAATGAAATTAATGAGCATACAAGATAGAACTAAAATGAATTTTCTTTGGCTTAAATATAACCTATTACATGGTTAATCACTTAAGTAAATCTACTTAATATTAAAAATAATTTATTAAAGATAATAATTGTTATTTTACAATTAAAAGGATAAAACCTCTAAATTATATATATTATGTCAGTACATCCTTCCCCTACTATAGTTAAAATTGAACCATAGTGGAAAGTGCTTGACCAGCCCAAGTTGGGGTTCTTTAAATTATATGGTAATTCAAAAGTTACGTTTTGGGTTGAATTATTTTAGTTCACACTAAGGGTTGGTTTCAAAATCAATACATTGTGTAACTAAGAGTAAAAGGTTTACGAAATATAAATAACTGATTTTAGGATTGGGGAGTCTACTCAACTAATCAAAGAACTATGATTAAATGAATTTGGAATTGGGAAAGCCTACCTAAACCATTCATGTTTCATAGAAAACAAAAGTTTGGGTAATGAGATGGGGAATATGGATCCTTGCCACTATAATTTCCATGAAACTGGATATTTAGATTCTAATGGTGAGGGGTGCGGAGTTTTAATAAAATATTGGGATCATAATAAATATAATATTTATTTATTTGTCTAAATTTTATTAGATAATGTACTGGAACTAGAATTATCTTATATGTAGAAAAGACAGTAAAATGAAACCAAGCATATCATTGTGATCTTCACTTGAGAAAGAAAACCTTCTCACTAGCACAAATTTATATGAGTGGAAATGACACATATGTTTCATCCTTCACCATGAAAGGAAAAAATAGGTGATGGACGAACCTTTTTCCAATTGTGCCTAGTAATGATGCAAATTATGGAGAGTTATCTCTCTAGGAGAAAAATCTGAATGATTCTATTGATGTTCAATGTTTCATGTTATCATCCATGTACAATGATATTTTGATTTAACATGAGGATATGAATTCCTATATCATGATGTCTCACCATCAGGATCTCAATCCGCATAAGGTGAGGCAAGAGAGGTAGAAGATCTCCAATGCATTTTGACAACTATACTTGGAGGTTCTACACCATCTGAGCCCCATGTAGTCAAGATTATTAGCTAAATTGAATGCCTGAACAAATTAGGGATTAAATTACGCAATTTTTTTCATATAAATCTCATACTTTCATCACTGCCTAATACCTTATCTTGATTTATTATACATTAAAATATTAGAAATAATGATAAGTGTTTTTCGTAACATCATACTTTAATTTTCCAGGTGGATAAGGACATCGGGAAAGATAAACACACAATTCTTATAGGGTATAATAAAAGAAAGAATAAGGAAAAAGGGGCCCATGAATTATGTATAATCTAATTATCCCAAGAACCATCATTCCAAGAAGAAAAATATCTAGAGGTAGGGAAAGGAAGAGGAGGCAATATATTTTTCATGTGGAAAGTTAGGCCACTAGAAGTGGAAATACATCCAGAAGTAAGGGGAAGCTAAAGTCACATTCGTTATCAAGTGTAATAATTAAATATATACACATTGGGTATTAGATATAGCTTGTGGGGATCACTTATATATATATATCCAATTTTTAGATTTAGAAATATTTCTATAGGAGTGATGGATCTGAGATCTAATAATGGTGAAAGTATTACTTCTCTGGCTATTGGTGACTACCTCCTCTCTTTGACAACATGAATGCTTTTGGTCATGAAATATTATTTTTATGTATCTAAAGTTACCAAGAATATAATTTTCGTATCATTCCTAGATACAGATGGATTTTTATTTTTATTTGAAAATAAAAGTTGTTTCTTTTATACGGAAAACAAATGTTATGCTATGAGACATTTGAATAACGATATTTATGTTTTAAATAACCAAAACTGAGTGTTGCAAAATGATGATGAATCATGTTCACACGACTTATATAACACCATACTTTGGCATCACTGTATTGGTCTTGTAAATGAGCATAATTTGACAAAGCTCTATCAAGATGGTTATTGAGACTCTTCCAAGATAAATCCACTTAATAGATGTCATGCTTGTTTACAAGGAAAAATGACAAACCAAAATTTTGTGGATTGGGTGAAAGGACCATAAAGATTCTAGGATTAGTGGACACTAATGTGTGTGGACCAAAATTTCGATTGGATCATGGTTGTGAATATCTTAACCAAGAGTTCATCAGAATTATAAATGAATTAGGGTTTCTATGTCAACTCACTCCTTCTTATCGACCACAGTGGAATGGTTTTAGAGAAATGATGAACCATACCTTGTTAGACATGGTATGGCTGATGATGAGCTGTGAACGTCTTCAATTATCTTTTGAAGATATGCATTACAAATTGTGGAATACATATTTTTATGAGTATAGAATAAAGTGTTAAATGGAATTCCTTATGAGTTATAGAGTGTAAAGAGTACCATTTTGTGGCATACATGTGTATGGGGTAGTGAGGTGTTTGTTAATGCCTTATCATGGAAAAAAACTAGCACCTTGAGGCACAAAGTGTAACTTTATACGACATCCTAAAGAAATAAAGGGATACTACATATACACCCCCTAAAATAAGAATGTGACAATTAAAAAACAAGCCATATTTTTTGAGAGGGAATAGATCCATAAGAAGTATAATAGGAGAAATATTTACTTTGATGAAGTTGATGCTCAAGATGCACATGATCTGGAGCAAGAATATGTTCCAAAATCCCCATGGAATAAGTAGATCTTGAAACACAAGTACTTTATAAGAGTGTAAGAGAGGTAAGAGAACTAGATTGATATAATTTTCTAATCACCGAAGATGATGACTCATTATTGGTTAACAATGATGAATTTCTCTCCTACATGGAGGTAGTAAAGATCTCATAATAAGCAAGATGAAAAGAATCCTTGAATTTTAAAATGGATTATATGTATTAGAACCAAGTTTGGGATTTGTTCTATATTCTAGTTAATGAAAATCATGTTGGGTAAAAAATGGTATTCAAGAAGAAACTAGACATAGAATGTAAAGTAAATATCTTTAAATCAAGGATAGTGGATAAAGGGTTTCAACAAAAATAATGAATTGATTATGAAGAAATATTTTTTATAGTTTCTATTTTTAAATCCATTATTATCATACTTTCTATATAATATCACCATCACTATGATATTTGGAAGATGGATTTCAAAACTACATTCCTTAACTGGTAACTTTTAGAATATATCTAAATAACACAACCATAAGGGTTTGTGAATATAGGTGATTCCAAAAGGATTTTCAAGTTGTATATAACCTTTTATGGATTGAGGAAAGCATAAAATTCATGGACAATTCGATTCAAGGGATCTATAAAATAATTTCTTTTAATTAATAATGAATGGGAGTCATGTGTTTACTAGAGTTTTAGTGGAAATGCAGTTGTTATTAATGTAGTAAATGTTGAGAACATATTACTGATCGGAAGGATTTAATAGTCTAACAATCTGTTATGTATTGGTTAAATAATTGTTTATCTATAAAGTACATAGGTGAAACAACCTATATTGTAGGGATAATGATAATTCATGATAAATCTAATAGGATTCTTGGACTTTTTCAAAGTACATATATTGACCAGATACTAAAGTGATTTAGTATGGAACAATCAGAGAGGGGATTAGTTCCACTGTTTGAGGGTTTAATTATTTCTACGAATATGTGTCATCAAAAAAACAAGAGAAAGAGACAATGAGAAAGATCCCATACACTTCAGTGATAATATCAAGCCTGAATTCCATGATATGTACTGAACATGATGTTTCCTATGCATTGATCATGGTATACAGATATGAAGAAGATCTTGGAGAACAACATTGTACATCTATTAAGGATATCCTTTTGTATTTGATAAGAACTAAATATATGTTACTAGTTTATGGAGGGATAAGGAGTTGGTTATCATGGGTTATACTGATTATAGTTTTCAAATACATTAGAATTATATGATGCCACTATCAGGATATGTTCTATATCTTAATAGAGGGGTTGTGATTTGAAAGAATTCAATGATTCCAGTTGTCGCAAATTCAAGAGTGGAGTCTTAGTATATAGTGTCTTATGATGTAGCCCAGGAAGCCGTTTAGTTTCAATACTTTTTTCAAGATATTTATATGGTGACTATTAGTAAATACCCTACCACATTTTATTTTGATAATATTGTAGCTATTTATCTTGAAGAAGAGACAATTCCACACCAATGTTAAAAGCACATACTATAGAATTATCACCTCTTGATGTATTTCTATCAGAGGGGTGAAGTCACAGTAATCAGAATACCCATAGAATAGAACAAGGTAGACCCATTTACTAAAGGCATTTCTCAGAAGAATCATGAGTATCATGTGAGATTTGGTATACACTAGAATAAAGTAAGTGTCCTGACAAGGTCCATATGAACCATTAGTTGTTTGGTTTAATTCCTAATAAAATAATGGAATATTATATGAATTAAAATTTACTTAAGGGATGTTTGATTACATATTCCTAAATTTATTTATTTTATCCTTTACATATTTTTTTTAATATTAAGTGTATTTTACATAATTAAGAATCTATGTCTTGAGAGAATAATTTATGCATAATCTATTTCTTTTAATATATTCAATCAATCTTGTTAATTTATTTATGTGATCACATTTGACATCTAGTAAACATGAATCCATATATAAATAAATAACCATGAATAAGATAGAATAAAATGTGTGAAATGATCATGAGTGTTAACTTTCATTTTGTTTATTTTGAAGATAATAAAAAACACTTTACCCTATGGTAATTACTCTTAGAAATGGGATTGGATTGAGTTATATTATTCCACCAATGTCCTACGAATCTCTTTCATTGGATTCTTTGTGGATTGATCTAAAATGATCCCCTCTTACCTAGGTTTTCCATCAATTAAATATGTATCTACTCAAATTATGGTGAGGGGAACTTTGCGAATGTTTATTGTACTACAAAAAATAAACCCATGACACAAATTTCCTTTATAATAAATTAGAGTGAGATGACACATAATGTATCAAATTTAATTTAATAGACATTTCATAGAACCATTAAATGTTAATAAAATTAAATAGAAACCAATG
This sequence comes from Viscum album, assembly GCA_963277665.1. Lineage (NCBI taxonomy): Eukaryota > Viridiplantae > Streptophyta > Magnoliopsida > Santalales > Viscaceae > Viscum > Viscum album. The sequence continues at coordinate 1,947,792,981 of OY728148.1, forward strand.
TATACATAGAATGATCTAATTTCATGATCATCCACACATGCAATGACATCAAATTCAAAATTTATTAGAACTAATATCTAATAATGATTAGTTAAAATAAATTTATATTAAATTAATATATAATTATATTATCAATTAATCAATTATTTTTATTAATTATTTATCTAAACATTCCCAATGATACAGTAAATACCCATCTTGTAATAAATTCAAAAAATTTAAAAAAGTAATTATATGTAAAATTATATAAGTTCATGGTGTGTATTAACTGGATACATGGATTGTCCTCTATTTGGTTTCTATCTCCCCCTATTCTAGAGTTAACACACATACACCCTTCCTTGCCACAATAGGTTTACTATCACTCACATGGAATGTGGATACACTATGTATGGTCTTGGTTGTGTACTATATACATACACAATTTGTAGTGTAAATGTAATGTCATTGTATTACAAGGCATGTAGTTATGAGTGTCAAGACACATACTCTACATGAAATTTTTGAGATATGACATTCCATTAATATAAATGATGATTACCACTGTTATTTTACATTAAGTACCTGGTGTTTATGATTACCATACAAATCATATAGTTTAAGATTACATGGAGATAATTAATTAAGTATTTAATACATTGAAAAACTACATCACACAATATGTACCCAAACTAAAAACATTGTAGTTTGGTTCTAATATTGTAATTATTTTCACCACATATTTTGACTCACATGATTAAACATGGATCAATGAGTACTCTGTGTGATTGGGAATGAGTTACATGACTCGTACTACCTGCTACACTTTTTGTACTCTTTCTAGTGGCCATTTTTTTACATTCTCAATGACATAGTATGTAATATATTTGGAAATAAAAATGTTAAATGGTTTGTCTTCCAACTACACTCCATGTACTCATTTATGGACCATGTTTTCCTACTAGTAGTTATTATGTAGGCATGAAATAAATACATATTTAATTACAGATCATGTGCATTATTCACATGGTTTCACAACAATCCACATGTGATTACATCCTGTGTAGTGTGACTATATTGTTCATAATCATGAAAACAACATTATAAATGGTAGTCCATATGTAATGCGTACTAGGAAAAACTGTGTAACAAAAACCGTAAAAATATTCCATGATTGAAATGAGCACATCTCTATATGTTTATTGAGACTACCTGATGTGAGATTTTGGTTATATTCCATTTAATTATGTCAAATTTTATTATTTAGAAGCACCTCTAAATGTAATCTTTAAGTGTTCTTCAATTTTCATGGCCAGTTCAAGGTTATATGAACATAAATGAACTTGTTATCTCATCTTATTTAATTAAAATTGAAAATTTAAATGATAACTAAAAAAGTAATTTTGATAATGATCAATAAAGATTGGTTATTTGTTAATTTTAATGTGAATGATTTGATAACACTTTATAGTTTTAGGAACTATAGAAATAGTCTAAGACCATGCTTGATGAGTGGGTTTTCCATATTAAATAATGAATAAATAAGAAAATGACAAAGAAAATTCCATACATAATGAATATATTTGATAAATATCGATGAAAGGAACCCCAAAACTAAGAGAAGAAATATTTCCACATTAAATATATAATAGATATAATAAAATATATTTCCTTGGTCTTGAGATCTTTTATTAAATATAAATTTTTATCATTTGGCACTGTTCATGTTAAAAAATCATTATGATATGATGATCCAAAATATAATTCTTCTAGTGGTGATATATATGTATTCCATAATATCTAAACATCACAATCAAAACATCATGCGTGTTCATGAAGATACTAATTGCCTTGCATCATTCATATTGATAATAGTGAAAATTCCTTTGATCTTTAAGAACTCTCCAACTATTATTCTATCGTAATTGAGAGAGTTTAAGAGGTGAATATTTTCTCGTTAATGAGTGAATCTTAGAGATGTTCATTTTTCCCTTATATAAATCTATAGAGAGAACTGATATGAATCTACCTAATGATGAAACCCCTCCCTATGATTTTAATGGGGATAAACCTCAATAAAGACCCCATTTATAATAGTGTACTAATGTAAATATTTCTGGAGGATGCTCTCTAAGGATGTTTTTACTGATATTGAGAAATATAGGAACAAGTTTAACCCCATCAATGTCACTTTATTGGGCTAATAACAATTATTAGTTTTAGCCTATTCAACACCTTATGGATGAGGGAAAAGAGCCTATGAGAAATGAAAACACTATGGTTTATACCACCCCTAAGAGAAGAAAAAATAAAGTAAATGGAAAAAAATTATAAACGTGAGATGTAGATTCCATGGCAAGGTGGGCCTATTATAAGAGGAAAATCTTGTAAGCAATGAGAATCCTCTTTTGAAACTATCAGCATTTTAGGAAATCTCCCACAGTCATAAGCAGTAAAAATTATCATATGACCATCAAAACCCCCTTAATTTAGATTTATGTTTAAATCGTCTTGTCAACCCCATATATATTTATTGAACCTCTAAATAAAAAATATTTAATCAACTAATATCCTTCATTTGTTAATTAAATAAATAAATATTATATTGAAATTTTTGTGAATAACTATTTATTTAATATTTGCAGAACTAAATATATTATTTATTTATCAAAAAAATATGTATTTATTATATTGGGAATGATAAAGAATATATAAATTAATATTCTATCCCCTGAACATAAGAATAAATATTTGTTTAATATTCAACTCACACACACAGACATATGTATTCTAAATCAAATATAAATGATGAATGAATATATACTACTAAAAAATAAATAATAAATAATGTTCCTTGATTTTAATAAAATTATTCATTCCAATAGTAAAAATCATATTGAATTTAACTAAGACCATGGATACACATAGTGTGTGAACCTATTGGCCTCATTATGAGTGGTATTAGGTGGGCATTGATAATGTAAAAGATTAATATATTGTATTGAATCAGTGAACCCATAGAGAATGAATTTAATGTCATAATGACAAAAAAAACATATGAATAATCACTATATAATATAATCCCTTTATCTCGATATCTTTAATCAAGAATATTACATACAATAGGTCATTGACCTATGTGATTGATTTATCTTTATTTGTATTTAATAAATGAACTTATCAATCCCCATAGACTTGGATTTTATTTAAGAAATCCATTTTAATAAAAGGTTCTAATATATGAACATCCATTATTTGGAAGGTAAAATTCCATTTTTGATAGATTGACTAATTGCATATAAATAATGGAACACCCAATATATCATACCTCACCATGAGAATATTGTTTCATGGTTTTCAATAATACATCAACGTATGTGAGTCGTGATATGAATTAATAATAATCTTATGTTCATGAATTATTTTACACGTTCATAGGTAGGAATATCCAATGACATTTAAAAATTATTTTTGGCATGTTATTCATCACAATCCCTTGTATTATATATTACCAATTGATATCTTCATGAGATTAAATATCTCATTTTTATGAGTACTACCAGCTGATAGTCAAATATATTGTGTGTTTTTTATAAAATGTTAACAAATTATATGATCATGATTTAGAATATTTTCCTAGAACATTATGGTTCTCATCCTAAAATTGAACTATTATGACCTTTCAGTGTGATAAATATTTAAGGACACTATTACTTTAATTTTATGAAAAAATACACATAATTTAATAAGAAATTTATTAAAATTTATATATTTTAATTCATATAAAATCATAAAGAATAATGTAGTTGGTTATAGGAAACTAATTGAAATAAAATAAATTTAAGGGTGATTGGTGTGTTTGGATCCAACTTGGTAGGTGTTTGTCAAACCTTTTTGGGGTAAATTATTTTAGTTTCTTGAAGGAAAACATTTATCTTGGTTTTATTCATACTACCCATCAATAGTTTAAGAACATAAAGATATATCATCCTAGAAACAAAATATCATATATTCCCATTTTTAGACAAAAGAGGATGACTTACCTTAAGTAGTATGTTAGATGGTATGTCTGAGTATGATATAATATATAATACCAAATGTAGTATTGAATATGTAAAGATGAGATGATCAAATACAAGATGGGGGGTGAATTGTATACTTTAAAAAATCCCTACGGAATTTTTGCATAACCAAAATTCACAACACCTATGAGTTCTAATAACTTGCTTGATTCTAGAAAAATGATTCCAGAAATGAAACTTAACAAAATTTTACAACAATTAAGATTCTACCTTAAAGCGTATAGAATCCTATATAATCAGATTGCATGTCTAAGGAAGTATAAGAAGATTATACTTTCCTTAACAATATAAATAAAGTGGAAAACTTATAACAAAACAAGTAACAAGGTAAATCTTTTAACCCAAAGAGAAGGGTATCAAACAACCTTGGATAAAGGTACCCTGATTTATAATTTCAAGAATGTCTGTCTTACCCACACCAGGGTAAGCCATCGATATGAAGATTGGAGTTTGTCTTACTATCCCTACAAGCCATCAACTTCAAAGTAGTTGGTAACTCTATATTCCTCAACAAGGAAGCCGTCAACTTCAAGGTAGTCAGCACCTCTATCTTCCTATCCTCAGAAGCCCTTGATTGTACACAGTAACAATTAGAGTCTCACGAAGCATTTCTGCATGAACTGAAGCTCGAACAAGCCATTCAAACATTCCACACGAAACGTGAGAGTTTATAAGAGCCACTCTCTCTAGAAATCACTTCTAAAAGTTTTGATCTTTGAAAAATCCAAAAGTTAAAAAAGTTGTGAGCTTTTTCAAATGAGATCCTATTTGTAGGCATGGTTTCAACGGTCAGCTCCCTCCTCCAACGGTTATATTTTTCCTTGAATTTTCAAGGGACCTTTACATGTGTCACTCAAACAACGGTTAGTGAGTAACTGAATGCATGCGATCGTTTTCTAACAAAACAAGTGTAAGCATAACTAATATATGATATTCGTAATGTAAGTAAATGAATGTTCGGAGTCTAACCAAAATTGAAATTGGAGTCTAAAATATAAGGATATTCAGATTTTGTTTTCAAGGAATTCTGAACCGGAATTATATATAATTTCGAATTCTGAATTTCAAGGAAATTTGGAATTTGGATTCATAAGATTTCAGAACCAGATCATAAAATGTTCAGAGTCTAACTCATGAGAGTCCAGAGTCTGTATTCAGAGAACTCAGAGTTAGAACTTATAAAAGTTTGTATCCAGAACTCGTATTCAGAACTCAATGTCAGAACATAGAAAGTTTGTAACCAGAATTTTGTTTTAGAATTCGGAGTCAGAACTCAGAATGGTTATAACCAGAATTCGTATTCAGAATTCGGAGTCATAACTCAGAATGTTTGTAACCAGAATTATGATTCCGAATTCGGAGTCAGAACTCAGAAAGTTCATAACTAGAATTCATATTCAGAATTCGGTGTCAGAACTCCGAAAGTTCACAACTAGAATTCAGATTCAGAATTCGGAGTCATAACTCAGAAGAGTTCATATCCAGAATTCATATTAAGAATTCAGAGTCAGAACTCAGAAGATTTCATAACCAGAATTCTGAGAATTTGGATCCTAGAACAGAATGCCTCATATCTAGGTATTTGTAGGATTCCGAGGTTTTGTTTTTCAAACCGAATTTTACACTTAAAAATTATTATTTGAAAAATGTAAAACATGGTAAAGGTAAATTTCCTTAGGGAAGGAAATTTTCCTTATAGAAGTAAAACAAGGTAAAAAGTCATTTGCCTTGAGATAAGGTGTTTGTGATTTTCAAAACAATATGAAATGGTAATGTCTAAAGTAAAGCCTTGATGACTTAACAATCTACCCCATGTATGAAGGAATGGAAAATTCATAAGGAAAACATTATTTACTCAACAATATCACCCTTTTTTTAAAGCACAAAAATTCTTACAAAAAAGAATATAAGGACTTAGAAAATATTTTTCTAGACTTTGAAATAAATTATATCTCCATTTACTTATGAACAATGGTGAATACGACTAACTCCCTATTAGGATTTGGAACTCTAAGGATCATATTATAGATTTACGGAATGTGAATTTTCATTATCTTTAGTATGGAAATTTTCGTAATGAGAACTACCCCTTAGATAAACTCCGCCTTATATAGGGATATTTCTTCTTTACTTGAAATTATTTTTCCTTTCTCCCCCTTTGTGATTTTCGAAAAGAAATTTAGGGAATGGAAAAGAAATATGGAACCTGATATATTAGTACAAACATCTGAGAAAAATAGGCAACCACAATTTCATTATTATTGGAAGAATTTATACAAGGAAAAAAACAGATACAACAAAAGATCAGATTTGGATATATTTTGGTTTTTTTCCTTGGGTATCAGCTTCTTCACCATGGTTTTCCTCCTCTTCCGATCTTTGTAATCCTCATCAGCTTGCTTTTCAAATGCTTTGATCCTATCTTCCTGAGCCTTTATATCCTCTTCCTGAGTCTTCAACAATTCATCTTGCTTCACTAGATTTTCTTGAATCTTAATCTGGATATCCCTTTCTGTTTTCCAGCTTTGGACAACAAAATTCAACTTCCCATTCAGATCTTTGACATCCTGAATCTGGGTATTCTGGTCAAGATTTATCTTTTCCTTGAATATATTAGTGAGATCCTTGATTTTGGTGTCTTTAGTATCAAAATATTCTTTTAAATATTCTTGAAATTGATCAAGCTCTCTCAAATATTCAATGATATTATTTGACCAGCTGGTCCTCTTCTTGCAATATTTTCTGTGGGCTTCATAGTTAATAAGAAAATTCTTATGTTCAGCCTCAACCTTAACACACATATCCATCACCATGGATACAAAGTCTATTTTCTGATTCTTGTTATACTGGAGCATCTGGCATCTGGATTCAATTGATGGAAAGATCAAAATGGTATCCACTAGCTTCTTTAGGGACTGAATGACAAAATCTTGTCCTAAAGTTGATGACTCTGAATCTGACATTTTTCTTGTGGATGGTTCTTCTTCTAACTCGACAAGCTTCCTCTTAGAGGATCCTCCAACATTGTTCTTCCATATAATTTCTTTAGTTAGGGTATCAAAAACCACTTGTTTACCCTAATTGGTATTTAGAACAGCTTCCTCATCTGGAGACTCATGCTCGCTTTCAGACAACTGAACAATATTATCTTCATCAATTTTTTCCTTCTCAACTCCAGCCTTAATATTTTTATGAAGAATGAAGTAATTATTATGACTCTCTTCCTCAGAAAACTTGTTCAATTCCTCATCAGCCTTCTCATCAACTGCAAGAGTAACAAGTCTTGAAGATCCGACTTGAGAAGTTTTTATTGAAAACTTTTCGGAATCACTTTCCTTGTAATGAAAGTATTATACTTTCTTTATCAGATCATATGTATCTTCAGTACTTTCAGATTCTTGTACTTCTTCCACAGCTTCCTTTTCAAAATCCTTCTTGTTGGCTTTTTCAGAAGACATGAACATTTTTCCCAAAGTCTATGTTAATAGTTCTACTAGGAAGGTTTTCGGTACAAGAATTTCCTCGGATGCAACTTCAGTATCCTTCAAAAGAGATTGCATAATATCTACATCTAACATCTTTTTCTTAATCTTCTTCCCTTGGTATTGCTTCTCAAGGTCATCAATAGATTTCTACTTCAATACATTGGCCTCTGTAGGATCTAGGTCAAACTGTGGCTCCCCTTCCTTCCGTTTCTTCTTATCCTCCCTCCATTTGGACACTACCTCATCTAGATACTCTTTCTATTTACTGGGCTTTAGAGGTGCGGATTTGGATTCTTTGGCCTTAGGAGTTTTCTCTGTTTCTTCTACTTCCTTTAATTTCCTCTTCTTTCTATATTTCTTTGATGGTTCAACCTCTTCTGTATTTTTAGGAAGGAATTCCACCTCATCCTCTAGTAGATAATAAAATTCACTTTATTCCTTAGAGAATCCAACCTTCATCATCTTGAGGGTATCATCATTGATCATCATTACATTGCAATTCCTCATCTTGGAACTGAAGGGGATCTTGAATGATTCAAGACACCGAACTATCAACGTGGAGAGTAGGGCAGTATACATGATTATCTAAGCTGTCAGAGTCCCATTCTTGATATTTTCAATCGTAATGAGAATATGTGTCATCATGTTGATTTTCCTTAGATTTACCGAAAAATCTATGATATACATATCACTTTTATGAAGCGTTTCCATGTCACCATTTCTTGGTATGATAAGACCCTGAACCAATAACTATAGGATCTGATTTTTGGTAGACAAGTGAGAAATTTTTTCAGTTTTCACATCTGTAAGTCCAAGACATTGCATAGGCTTTACTTTTACAAAACTCCCTTGAACATCTGGAAGCTTGTGTGAACAAAACTCGGCTTCCCCTTCATATGGAACTCAAACTATTCTGGATTCATTAGTGTAAGATAGAGCATATGTTTTTCTATAACTTTTGAAATAAATTTTTTCCCTACCATCATCCTTGAAAAAAAAACTGATTCATAAAACTCTATGAGTAGATCCGGATACAAAACATCCTGATCTCCTGTCTTTGAAATGGCTACACTTTCCTGTCCATTAAGCAAGATGTTCTTGGAGATAATGGAGTCATATTTTTTGAAGAAGTTTGGATGCACTAACATCTCCCTATAAATTTTCCACTTCGTAATTGGCTTAACAGAAGACATATCATGAGAAGGAACTTCTGCAGACATTCGGAATTGAGCACTTTTTAAATGTTTGTAACATGCTTTTATAGAGGGACAGAGCTTCGACATGCAGAAGCTTGAAAACTGATGTGGGAAAACTATTGGAGGTACCCTTTTTATAGGTGTTGAGGTGATGGTTTATCTTCCAATTTTAATCCAATGGCTAAGAATTATTCAGATCTGATCTGACGATTGAAATGATAGCTGCAAGGAAAATTTGGTATAATCTGATCTTTTGAGGTTTTGAAGGAAAAACATACAGTTTTAAGCAAACTAGAATCTGAGAAATTTAAAAACAAATGAACCTAACACCAAGTAAAAGGTTATTACGAAAACTCAAGAAAGAATCCAAGTTCTCAGATTGTCAAGAGAATTATTCGTATTCAGGAAAATTATTCTTGAAGGACTTTTGATTAAAAAAACTTGAGTACGAAAAAGAAATTGAGTACACGGATCTTCATTAAGAAAATTTTCATTAAAAAAATATTCAGTACGAAAATATTCATTACAAAAATCATCAGTACGAAAATCTACAGTACAAAAAACATTACTACGAAAATTTCAAGAACGAATTTTTCCATTACAAAAAATTTACATTAGGAATAATATGAAAAACTTTATTACGAAAAATATGAAAAACATACATTAAGGAAAATATGGAAAACATACATTATGAAAAATATGAAAAAATTACATTACAAAAAATATGAAAACATCATTACGAAAAATATGAAAAAATTACATTACAAAAAATATGAAAAACTTCATTACAAAAAATATGAAAAACTTACATTATAAAAAATATGAAAAAATTCATTACAAAAAATATGAAAAACATACATTACAAAAAATATGAAAAACTTACATTATGAAAAATATAAAAAACATCATTACAAAAAATATGAAAAACTTACATTACGAAAAATATGAAAAGCTTACATTGAAATGCACTCCCCCAATGAAAAGAAATTTATTACTATAAGGATATTGGTTCAACAGGAAGTTATTTGAGGAGGATTACCTTATGGTTATCATTCCTAACTTCTGTTTAATGTATTCAAATCTATTAGAGGGTAAATATTTTGTGATGATATCTGCAAGTTGATCTTACATTCTGATAAATTGAAGAATAATATCTCCTTTTTGTTTGTGATCCCTATAAAAGTGATTCCTAATATCTATGTGATTTGCATGAGAGTGATGTGAAGGGTTTTTCTAAGGGAAATGGAACTTGTATTATCACACAAAATTTGTGTTTTTGTAAAATTCATACCATAGTTTGTGAGTGTGTGTTGCATCAACAATACTTGAGCACAACAACTTCCTGCTGCTACATATTCAGCTTCTACTATGGAAAGTGCTACTGAGTGTTTCTTCTTGCATGACCAAGAAACTAATGAATCTCCTAAGAAATGACAAGTTCCAGATTTACTCATTCTACCCATTCCACATCCACCAAAGTTAGCATATGAAAAACGTTTTAAAACAAAATCATTTCCAGAAGTATAGAAAAATCCTAAATCCATGGTTCCCTTTAAGTAGTGAAAGATTCTTTTCACTGTATTTAAATGAGATTCCTTAGGATTGGGATGATATCTTTCACATAAGCAAACTAAAAAAATTAAATCTGGATGACTAGCTATCATGTAATGTAAACTTCCTATCATACCTCTAAAATCTGTTTTATCTATTGGTTTCCCAGCTTCATCAAGATCAAGTGTGTTTGAGGTACCAATGGGAGTACATATACTCTTAGTGTTGTCATATCCATACTTTTTGAGAATATCTTTAGTATACATATGTTGGGATATATAGATTCCATCTGGTTTATGAGAAATTTGAAAACCAAGGAAAAATGTTAACTCACCCATAATACTCATTTCAAACTTAGATTTCACTAGATCCGCAAAGGAATTGGTTAAGGATTACTGAGTTGAACCAAATATAATGTCATCAATATAAACATGAACGATCAGAACATTTTTCTTATCTTTCTTTATAAAAAGGTTGGATCTGAATTTTTCTTAACATTGTTATTTTGTAGCAAAAATCATGTAAGCCTATCATACCAAGATCGAGGGGCTTGTTTAAGACCATACAAGTCTTTGGTAAGTCTAAAAACAAGATCAGGATTTTTTGTATCTTCAAAACTAGGAGGTTGTTCAACAAAAACTTTCTCTTGAACATAACCATTAAGGAAAGCACATTTCACATCCATTTGAAAAAGTTAGAAATTGAATAATGCGGCAAAGGGAAGAAATATACAAATAGATTCAAGTCTAGCTATAGAAGAAAAGGTTTCTTCATAGCCTATTCCTTCTTTTTGATTATAGCCTTTAGCAACTAATCTAGATTTATTTCATACAATGATTCTATATTCAACACACTTATTTCTGAAGACCCATTTTACACCAATAATAGCAGTTTCCTTCGGTCTTTCAACCAAGGTCCAGACATTATTCCATTCAAATTCATTGAGTTCATCTTGCATGGATTTAATACAATCATCACCACCTAAAGCTTCATCAGTGCTTTTTGGTTATAATTGGGAAAGAAATTCTACATGTTCTAATTTATTTCTTAAGGAACTTATAGTCCTTACAGGTTGATTCACATCCCCAATGATTCTATAACAAGGATGATTCTTAAGAAACAACTTATTTGGGTTTTGTAAGACCTGTTCATCAACATAGGGTAGAAAATATTCTGGGGTAAATGTTTCAGAAGTATCTTCTTGGACATTTTCCTTATCAGAAGGATCTTCTAACATAAGTTGATAATCAGGTTTTGAAAACACATCCGTGGATGTTGGTTGGGGTTGTTTAAAAACAAAGGGATCAATTTCATCAAATTTCACATGTACTATCTCTTCAACAATACACGTGTTTTTGTTGAAAAATCTATAAGCCTTAGAAGTTGTGGAGTATCCTAAGAAAATTCCTTCATCAGATTTTGGTGAAAATTTATGTATATTGTCTTTGGTATTCAGAATGAATACCTTACAACTGAAAACCATAAAGTACGAAAGTCTAGGTTTTCAACAATTCCATAACTCAAAAAGAGTTTTATTAAGAAAAGGTATAATCAAAACTAGATTTATAGTATAACACATAGTACTTACAACTTCAGCCCAAAAATGATTGGCTACAGAATACTCACTCAACATGGTTATAGTTATCTCTTGAAGAATTCTATTTATTCTTTCGACAACACCATTCTGTTGAGGTGTTCTGGGTGCTGAGAAGTTATGAGTGATGCCTTTTCTACTACAAAAAGTTTCAAATCATAATTTTGAAATTCTCCTCCATGATCACTATGAATAGTTTTCAAAGGAAGGTTTTTCTCATTTTTAACTTGGGCTCTAAAACTTTTGAAATAAGAAAAAGTTTCAGACTTCATTGCTAGAAAATAAACCCATGTAAATATAGTGTAACCCTCAACTAAGAAAAATACATAATACTTGCCTCCAATGCTTGTAGTTTGTGTTAGACTGAAAATATACATATGCACTAGCTATAATGCATTTGTAGTTGGGACTTCATAGACTAATTTAGAACTCGATTTATGTAGCTTGAAATATTGACAAGGGTCACATACTTTTGAAGAATCAAATCAAATCTCTAGTAGATCCTTAACTGATTTTTTCTTAGAAATTTTACGTAAGTTACTAAGGTTACAATGTCCTAACCTTTTATTCCACAACCAGGAATGATCTTCTATTGCACTAAGGCGAGCTAGATCTTGGATTCTAATGACTTCTAAGTTTAGTGTGTATCCATTATCTTGCTTATGGGTAGAAAGAATAAACTCTTCCTTGGAATTGTGTACTAAGAACTTATCATTCCTAAAATTCACAAGGTAACCTTCATCACATAACTGGCTTATTCTAATAATGTTCTACTTAAGACCCTTAATAAATAAAACATATGAAATAAAATTTTTTCCTAGAAGAATAGTGTTACCTATACCAATAATTTCTCCCAAATCATTCTCTCCGAAAGTTAATTTTCCTCCTTTCTTCTTGATAATATTTTTAAAACAATTTTTGGTACCAGTCATATGCCGGGAACATCCACTATCCATGTACCATGTATTTCTATTGGTACTTTATCTATTTTCCTGAAAATAATAAAAATTTAGGTTTTTGGAATCCAAACATGCATGGATCCAAAATTCATCGAAAGAAAAATTTTAGGCACCCACATCTTTTTAGAAAAATAGGCTTTACGAAAACCTGAAGACTGGGTTTTGTTTAGAGAAACATTCATTGCCCAATGTCCACAACACTAACACTTAGTATAGAATGGAGCACTTTGAGGAACAAAGTAAATGTTTCTAAAAACTAGTTTAGAACCAGTATAACCAAAACCAGAACTATTCCTTAGATGTCGGATTTGTGAATACATCTTACCAAAATTTTCCTTACCTAATGTAAATATTGACAAACACTTCCTCAAGGAAAATATTTCAGCTTTGAGTTTGATAACCAGGTTCATGTCTTCAAAAACATTTGATTTTAAACTAATGTTATGCTCAAAATCATTTTTCTTAGAAATTACATTTTCTAGATCTTTAGAAAGTTTTTTCTTCTTAGAATTTACTTCCTTAAGATTTTTTGAAATACTTTCAAAATCAACATTTTTCTTATCAAGATCTTTAAAAAGATCTAATATTTCCTAATTAATAATAGTATTCCTATAATTTTTCCTATCATGTTTTTTCATGTGTTTTTAATTTTCAATCTCAAAGAGTTTCGAAAACCTAGAAACTTATTTATAGGAAGGTATAATAATATCTTCATCAGAAGAATATTCCTCTTCCAAAGAGTTATAGTATTTAGTATTATAAGCATTCAAAGAAACATTGGTCAATGATTCATAATTGTGGACCTTATCCATAAATAAATGATTCTCAATAGGTATTCTGGCTATTAGATCAAGATTCTTCTATTTAGAATATTCATAATCTGAAGATTCATATAAAGAGTCACCACCACTAGCACTCTAGGTGCCATTGGATTTCAAGACTTTCTTAGCTTTAGCCTTGTAATAATTGTTTTTGTTTCTCTCTGAATGATTTTCCTTTGTTTCTTTTCTCTTAAGCACGTGACAATCAGGTATTATGTGTCCATCTATCTTGCATTAATAACATGTGACTTCTGAATATTTCTTATATTTACTTTATTTCTTCTTGTATCTGGATTGAAAGTACCTCTGTCCAGCTATCTTGTTCATCCTTCGACCAAGATTTGCTAACTCGTTTTCTGAGGATTCACTTTCACTATATTCGTACTGGATAACAACTTTCTTAGATTTGGATCTTGTAACTCTCTCAAGATTCTTGGATTTCATATGATTAGAAGTTATAGTAAAAGCAACACTTCCATTTCCATTCTTCTTCATTACATTATCAGCATCTGTCTTCATTCTAGTTTAATTCTGACGAAGAGTTCCAATGATTTCATTGAGAGTAATTTGAGTAACCTTTTTGTTCTCATCAATAGCAGTCCTCTTGGATTCCCACTCATTGGGAATTATTTCTATGATCTCATCAATAAGAGCTTCACCATCTAATCCTTTCTCACCCATTGATTGTAAACTATTCACTATAGTCATGAATCTTTGTTGCACCTTACATATGGGTTCTCCATGAGGAAAGTTAAATCCACGGTATTCAGCTCTAAGCATAGCTCTTCTAGTTTCAATAACTTTGGAAGTTCCAAAGTGTGTAACTTCAAGTTTCTTCCATATACTATTTTCTTTTTCACAAGATGAAATTTGGCTATATATATTTCTAGTCATAGAGCAAAGAAAAGTATTGCGTACATTATAATTCAGTTTATATTCATGATTTTCTTGATTGGTAAAGGTACTAACTTATTTTTCAAGGATTTTATATCCTCAAGTAAGCATAAAAAATTTATCAACACCAGTATTGATAATGAAAGTCTTCATGCAATCTCTCTGATATTCATAATCATTTCCATCAAATATAGGTGGTCTTGTTGGATTGAGATTGTCTATGGAACCAACATTGATTCCTACTATCTTAAAGAAAAAATTCCTTCCAAAAAACATGTTAATAGAGAAAGTTTGTAAACAAGGAAAGTATTCCTAAGAAAGAAAAATAGAACTAGAGTGTCTCTAAGTAAATATGAATCTAAACTATACGAGTCCGAAAAATATGATTCCAAAAAATATGAATCTGGAAAATTCAATTCCGAACGTAATGAGAAGAATAATTCTCCTCTGAATCAAATCGTGAGATTAATTCAGATTGAACCAAAATTCTGAGGCCAGTTGTTAGATTGGATCAGGATTAAAGGTCACCTGCTCTGATACAAATTGTTAGATGGTATGTATGAGTATGATTTACTCTATAATACCAAATGTATGATCAAATATGTAAAGATGAGATACTCAAATAAAAGAGGGGGAGTTAATTTTTTACTTTAAAAAATCCCTAAGAAAATTTTTCATAACCAAAATTCAAAACACCTTTGAGATCTAATAACTTTCTTGATTCTGGAAAAATTATTCCATAAATGAAACTTAACAAAAGTTTACAACAACTATGATTCCACCTTAAAGCCTATAGAATCCTATATAATCATAGTACAAGTATAAGGAAGTATAATAAGATTTTACTTTCCTTAACAATACAAATGCAGCGGAAAAATTGTAATAAAACAAGTAACAAGGTAAATATTTTAACCCAAAGATAAGGTTATCCAACAACCTTGGATAAAGGTACCCTAATTTATAATTTCAAGAAAGTCTGTCTTACCCACACTAGGGTAAGCCATCGATACAAATATTGGAGTCTGTCTTGCTATCACCACAAGCCCTCAACTTCAAGGTAGTTGGTACCTCTATTTTCCTCAGCAAGGAAGCCCTCAACTTCAAGGTAGTCTACACCTCTATCTTCCTATCCCCAAAATCCATCAATTGTACACAGCAACAATCAGAGTCGCAATAATCAATTATGCATGAAGAAAAGCTTGAACAAGCCGTTCAAACTTTCTGCACATCGGGTGAGAGTTTATAAGAGCCTCGCTCTCTATAAATCACTTCTGATAGTTTTGAGCTTCGAAAAATCCAAAAGTTCCAAAAGTTGTGAGCTCTTTCAAATGAGCTCCTATATATAGGCATGGTTCCAACGCTCATCTCCCTCCTCCAACGGTCATATTTTTCCTTAAATTTGGAGGGACTTGTACACGTGTCACTCAATCAACGTTTAGTGAGTAATTGAATGCATGAAATAATTTTATAACAAACAAGTGTAAGCATATCTAATATATGATATTCAAAATGTAAGGAAATGAATGTTCGGATTCTAACCAAAATTGAAATTGGAGTCTACAATATAGGGATATTCAGATTCTGTTTTCTAGGAATTCAGAACCTGAATTCTATAGAATTCCGGAGTCAGAATTTCAAGGAAATTTGGAATCTAGATTCATAAGAATTCGGAACCAGAACATAAAAAGTTTGGAGTCAGAGTTCATGAGAATTTAGAGTCTGAAATCATGAGAGTCCGGAGTATATATTCAGAGAACTTGGAGTTAGAACTCAGAGAAGTTCGTATCTAAAACTCGTATTCAAAACTCGAATTTAGAACTCAGAAAGTTCATAACCAGAATTTTGTTTTAGAATTCAGAGTCAGAACTCAGAAAGTTCATAACGAGAATTAGTATTCAGAATTTGGAGTCAGAACTCAGAAAGTTCGTAACTAGAATTCATATTCCGTATTCGGAGTCAGAACTCATAAAGTATGTAACCAGAATTCTGATTCAGTATTCAGAGTTAGAACTCAGAATTGTTCATATCCAGAATTCGTAGTCAGAATTCGGAGTCAGAACTCAGAAGAGTTCATAACCAAAATTCTGAGAATTCATATCCTAGAATAGAATGCTTCATATCTAGGTATTTATAGGATTCCTAGTTTTTGGTATTCAAACTGAAGTTTACACTTATAAAAATTATGATATGAACATTGTAAAACAAGGTAAAGGTAAAATTCCTTGGGGAAGGAAATTTTCATTATAGAAGTAAAACAAGGTAAAAAGTCATTTTCCTTGAGATAAGGTGTTTGTGAATCTCAAAACAGGAAGAAATGGTAAAGTCATAAGGAAAGCCTTAATGACTTAACAATCTCCCCCATGTTTGAAAGAATGGAAAAGTTATAAGGAAAACATTATTGAGTAAACATGGTATTCTCATCATAGAATGAGATTATCTATGGGCCTCTCATATCCAACTTTTTAGAGAAACTAAAAAAATAGAAGTGGTTTAATTATCTTTTTTTAATATTCGGATGTAAATAAATCCATATCAAGTGATATGAATAATTTAGAGGGGAATTTATGATCAATATGAAACTAGTAGGTTTGTGAGGACCTACCTAGGATGAAAGAATTGTAAAATTATATTTTTAAAAATAAGAGATAGGGGATATGGATAGGTTAATTGATTTATAATTATAAGTAGGTGACTTGATACTGTATATTTTCATGCATTTATCAAAAAGAAATAATTATTAGGAATGAATAGTTTTTTTTAAAGAAGATGGGTACTATGAATCAAATGTTAATATACTTGGTGTCTTAGTATTCATTGACTATGTTGGCGTTATCACTTATATTATTTTTGAAACTTATCAATATATCCAATATATAGAAGGAAAAATGATTTGTTAATAATATTATGAAAAAATCTAGACCATAATAATGGGCTAACTACCATCTTACCTGGAAAAGAAGAAATATATGATTGTGTAAAATTCATGGGTGTAGATAGTGGACGTTGAATAAATGTATTTATAAGATATTGTTTACTATTATAATGGTATTTAATTAAGTTTTTTATTATAATAACTATATGATATTTTTATAGGGGTGGCGTGATACCTAATTTAATGGTTACTAATACTCTGATTCTTATTCCAAATGTTAAACACCCAAATATTTTTGAACACTTGTGGCCAATTCATACAGGAATCTTTTCTTATAAAATTCTTACATATATTCTCAATAATAGGTAATATCATATTATACCCTCAAATTTTTTTTGCGGGAACAACATGGTTTTTTTAATGGGATGATATTATAGGGGAATTTAGAAAATATCAAAAAATGATGGCACATTTTTTGATAGCTCATATCATTAAGACATCTTAATTCATGATTTATTACATAAAGATAAACTTAATACAACCCAAACATTAAATCAGTCCTAATTGTGTTGGCTAATTACATATATAGAACACTAACATAAAAAAATGGGGTTAACAAAATTATTTAAAAACTCCAAAACATGCCCATATATTCCATCGATCTACTAATAATGCACGAGGTAACCTGGGGATGTACATAAGAAAGTGGTTAAATATAAATCCCAATAAGGGAATAATCAAAGAATAATATGATCAAAGTAATACATGTGAATCAAGAGACATACCAAGGTGAAATAAAATGGGTGAAAATAACTTACGTGGAAATTGAAGCATGATATAATATGAAAAACAAAATGAATCAAAGGATTGTAGAAATAATATAAAACATGACATCATAAACAAAAGTAAAGGATGAACACTGAGAAACCCTAAAATAGTATTATTTAGACAACCTATTATGAACTCTGCATTCTCTATCATGATAAAAAAACATTACCCACTGCATTACTGAGCTATACAATTTTCGGACCACCTGTCACATTCATATCATGTACATTCATTAGTCTTCCACATATATCATGCCATGTAAGAATATATTTCATCAATTTTAATACCAATAATAATGATTGTTGGTTAAGTAAATGGAATTAAAAAATAAATGAAGGATAAAAACATCTTGTTCAATAGTATTGAGTGGAAATGAGAATGGGTATTCACTACATAAATGTTTGGCATTGAAAATTACCCAATAATTTTGAAAGAATAACGAGCGTACATAAATATTCATAGAAGGGTTTAATGAGAGTAAAATGTGGTTTATAACAACTTTTAAATCCTCATAAAATAAAAAAATTAAGTAACAAAATATATTCCAATATGAAAATTTTGAAATCAAATTGAATAATTTGAATAGATTTCATGAACAAAGAGGAGGATGAGAGAATCCCCTTACATTGAGAGATTTATTTCAGAAGCATAGGAGGAGCTTCTTTGTATATTGGTAACACCTTTGGAGGGATTTAGAGATGTATAAGGATTAACAAATTCAATGATTAATTGGTTTTTAATGAATTGGAGTGGGAGGTTGGGTGTGTATTTATATAAAAATATGCGAGAATTCTATATTAATCTCTAATATTAGGTTTTGTAGTTATTATTATAAAATAATAGAAACCACAAATCAGAATATAATTTTCCCCATGGTTTCTACCAAATAGAAGAGTTATTAAATATTTTATAATTAGATGAGAACATGAGCCAAATACCATTTGGTGAGGTATCCTTAAGTGCAACCACATGAATAAGGTTCAATACCAGGTGGAGGCATATTTCCCAAGTGTTGTAGAAGGTTCTATAGTAGGTATTGTTCGGTGATGTAGCTGATTGAACTATTCACCTTGGGACATTGGTTTGGTCTTGGAGTCCTTAAGGCCTTCCGGCCACCTAGGACTTCAGGTCTGTAGGGATTCCGAGCCACCTTTAAGGCCTTCGGGCCACCTCAAGGCCATTGAGTCACATGCAGTTACCCCAGATAGACTCTATAAAAAAGAGCAGCCACATAGGAGGATTCAGAGCAAGAGCACTCACTAGAAAAAAAAACAATAAATTTGGTGGAATGAGAGTGTATGGATATTCTATCAGGACTAAACTGTTCTTCCACGAGAAGCTTATCCAGAAGTCCATGTGAATGTGGAGAGCTACCATCACGATGCAGATGCTAGGGAGGGATAGTTCCTTGTTGGTATAATCTAGTTGAATTCCTTAAACCATAGAGTCATATAATGTTACTTAGGCCACAGTCCCAGTAATCACTAAGCCTACAAGCCTTGTAAGGGTTCCACCTCATCCCTTTAAAGGAGGGTTTTCAAAATCAAAAAAAAATTAGGTCTTCGGGCTATTCAGGCTATATAATTTGATGAAGTGAACATATTAAAATAATACTAACGGTGATATGGAATTGAGTCATGTTTATTAAAAATAGATTTTAAAATCTTAAAATATAATATAGTTTTTAGAGGATTAACTAATGTTTTATAAAATTAATCAAATAAGATAAAAAATTATTTTAAAGGGGGATGATATTTTTGGTCATGAATTCTATTTATATAATTTATTAAATCAATTTGGGTCTATTATGATACCATAATGGATACCGTGTATTTATACTATATTTAATCGTTACCAAAAAACTTTGTGGTCTAATTTTTTTTAAATAATTCACTATTGGATAATTTTTAACTGAAGAATTTAAAATAATAATTTATTTTACCAAAATATGTTTATTATTATGAAAATTTAAAATTTAAAATAAATATACCCATTTACCATAAAATACTTGTTTTTATGAATCTAAACTCTTTATGACCCTTATAAAAATTATATTTCACCTCATTAAATTTTATCATCAGTTATTTTAAAATAAATATTATTTAATAAATATATTTGTTGAAAATAATAATTTTTTGAAAAATTTAATTAATTAATCCAAAAATTGTTTTAATCGAAACTATATATTTTCCAATAAGAGAATTTATTTTTAATTTCAAAATATAAATTTTATCAAACTCAGTATTCAATAATCTATATATATTAATAATAATAATGGACAAATATAATTAATATATTATTTATAATAAAATATATAAATCCATACTTCTAGGTTTTTGATACATAACCCCTTATTAGACTAACATACACCCTAAAGGTAAGGCATGTGATGATGAGAATTTCTTGTTGTGGTTCAACAAACATGTATTGGGATGTGATCTCAATAAGCTTGAAATTAGCATATAAATGGTTTCATTCTTGTTAAAATTGTTCAATTTGAACTTGGTCTTTGTTAATGGAAAATCATAGGGATGCCATCTCGCTCAGAAACTCCTGTAATTTGGATTCATAGTGTATGATCCTAGAGGTCGTGGCCATCACTTATTTTATCTATACCAATTTGGAATTTTCATAACCTATAATATGTACTAATTTTAATGATCACTATAGAATGGCCATATTATCAGTGGTTAATATGATTAAAAATATTTTTAATCTAACCAACTATATTTTTAATGTTTCAATATAACAAAAGTAATGCATGTGTTTTTTATAACTACATTACTTAATTAAAATTTTATTCATTCAAAAAAAGGAATGTAATCTATAAATGTTTAGGTTATTACATTCTTTTATACTTATATAAATTATACCTAGAACCATTTTTACATATATTAAAATAAATGAGGGAAATTATGTTTCACCACCTCTTCCATTTCTCATGTTTCTTCCTCAAACTTGTGGATACCCCATAGAAGTTTGACTAAGTGAGTTTCCTTGTTTCGTAGAACTTTGTCTCTTTGATATATTATCCTCACTATCTACTTATCATATGAATGGTCATTATTCAAGGGTAACAACTTTGTATTAAACGAATTTGAGGGACCCGATATGTACTTCCTCAGTAGGGATACATCGAACACATCATGTACTTATGATGTGTTATGTGGGAGTGTAAGTCGATGGGCCACAACACTAATGCGATCAATAGTCTCAAAAGGGCCAATTTATCTTGGAATGATCTTTAACTTTTCCCAAAACTTATGAATTTCTTCCAGAGTAGTATATGAAGGAATGACTTATCTCTGACCTCAAAATTCTAGACTCATTGAAAATTGTACACATATATTTTCGGTCATTTTTGTGAATTTCATACCACATTGAATGGTGTGAACTTTATATTTCATATCTTTTGTAAGACAATGTACCATAATCATTAACTTTATATCTTTATCCCAACATTTTGGAGTATAATACCTCTTCCTATGCAGAGCCTCATAATGATCCATTTGAATTCTATAATAGAAACTATTATTATATGAGAACTCCACTAAGGGAAAGTTCTAACCCTAAAACAATCATAATTAAATTAAACATGATATTAAAATGTTCTCAAGATTTTTAAGGTTTGTTTTATATTGACCATCAATTTGGGTGATATAAGTAGTATTAAAACATGTATATATATCTAATTCTTACTAAAGAATTATACAAACCTTAAGGTAATCATGGTATATCAATTAGATAAAATGGGGAGTGGAACTATATAATGACTTACCACTTAACATATGTATAT
Source organism: Viscum album (assembly GCA_963277665.1). NCBI lineage: Eukaryota > Viridiplantae > Streptophyta > Magnoliopsida > Santalales > Viscaceae > Viscum > Viscum album. The sequence goes on from OY728148.1 coordinate 1,947,815,038, forward strand.
CCTAGTGATTTTTGCAATAGAGATATATTCATTTATAGAAATGAAAAGTGCAGATTTTGTAATTTGATCATCTACCACCCAAATGATGTTATTTCCTTTAGATATCATGGGGATTCTAATATTTAAATTTGTGGTTAGGTTTTCCCATTTCCATACTGGTATGGGAAATGGTTTTCTCATACCCATAAGACTCTATCATTGTGTACTTACTTGTTGGCATACCAATCATTGAGATACAAATTATGCAATATCCCATTTCATATTTTCCCAATAGAGGTTTTTCTTCAAATATCAATACATATTAGTGATTACATAATGAATAGGAAATAATGATATATACACATCATCCATAAGTTACTTATTCATCATTGGTTTTGATGGGACACATATCCAACTTCCAAACCTTATTACTTCATCTTTATAAAAAAATTACTATGAAAAATTTACTCTGAAAAATTTACTACATTTCTCTATAGCTTCTCATCACCCTTTTGGGACTCCTTGATCCTCTTAATAATTGAATAGTTATTTGATAAAGGTAAGATATATATCCTTTTATTATTACCATGTCTATCCTTTTCAAGTCAAATAATATTCGATACCTTTTAATCCTCACCATGGATAGGCTTGGATGATCATTTATACTCAGAGAATCTTTCACTTTATTCACCTTCTCAGGATGGAAATAGATTGAACCAAAATAATTATTAATAAAATATATCCACATCAATGGGATAATATTGATCTCCTTTTCTATGAATATAAACTTGTGCCTTTTTATCATTTTTATATATTTAACAATTCTCCACATAGTGAAATCTTTCCCAAATATTGGTTATAAAAATCAGGACATCCAATTCTAACTCATTGGTTGGTCATTTCTTTTCAATAATCATTAATTTTTAGGAGTATATGATATCAATTTATCATCTTGCATGAGTATATATCCCTAGAATTTTATTGGACACATCACTGTAGATCAAAAATCATTCCCCAATGGTGGGTAATTTAAGAACAAGAATAGTGATTAAAATCTTCTTAATATATTTAAATATTTCCTCAAATACATCATCCCTAAAAAATTTACTCCCTTGTGAGTTATCATGGTTATCTATATTAAAAAACATGAGAAGTTTCTCACAAATTAATAATATTATCTAGAAAATCCAAGGAAACTACCCATCTATATCACATATATCTATCCAGATTATCTTTCAATTGCATCTATATATGAAAATTCCCATATATTCCTTTTATGGTGAAAAAATACCCCAATAATTTTACATGGTCCAACAAAGAAATATATTTATTGTACTTCACATGTAAATGTTCCTTTTGAATTTTCTTAAATAAAATATTCAAATAATCCTCATGTTCCTCCTTTCTTTTTGAGTAGAAAAGAATATCATATATTAATATTTAAAAAAATTATTAAATGTAATCTCCAAAGAATCTATTCATTAATTCCATGAATTTTTCTTGAAAATTGTTGTGTCTAAATGGAATCACTGTGAACTAATAGTTCTCATACCATATATAAGATAAGTTTTGGGGATATTATCTCTCTTCACCTTTACTTGATAATATCCCAACTGAAGATTAACCTTAGAAATGTGCTGGTCACCACATAGCTGATTTAACTGGTTTTTAGTCCAAGGTAGGGGATAATTTTTCATTATTGTGATATTGTTGAGCACATGATAGTTAATGCATGGGAACATTTAACAATACTTCTTTTGGATGAAGAGGACCAACACAACCCATAATGAAGCACTTGGGATTATAAACCATTAATCTAGAGTCTTATATAGTTACTTTTTTCAGATATTCATGTGAAATAGTGTAAATTCTATATATAGTCTTTGCTATTGGTTAATATTTGGGTATAACTCAATTGATAACTCAATATCATAGCATAGAGGAAGATTACTAAATTCTTTGAGAAACAAATGAGTATCTTCCTTTAAAATAAAAACGTAATCGAGGGTGATATTTCACTTTGTCTAAATAATTTTTTCAAGATACCATTTCACATAAGGCAAGAATATATATTCTTTAAAATATAATCCCATAGTATATTCATCCTCTACCTTGAACTTGAATAGAGTTGGAGGGATATTTACGATATATAGGATGGTTTTCTTCTCTTAGTGATTTACAATGTCTCTTAATAAGGAAATAAAATCAATTTCTATAATTGTATAAAATTATTCTAAAGGGAGTATCACTTGGTTTGTTAGGATATTTATCCTGAAAATTTGGATAGGGGAGAAGTTGAATAATTGTAATGAAATTTTTTCCAATTCTTTATATTAATTGATATATCCACTTCTATAATGTGAGGTGGGTTTTGAAGAGTTATTCTAAACTTGAATGATATGAAAGAATGCATAGAAATAGAATCAAATAGTATATTTTCTATTCCTAAATGAATAACTATAGTAACTTCCACCACATAATTGTTAGGATCAACCTTAGTAGTTCTGATAGAATAATATATACCTTTCTATCTAGGAATTGGATGTTATTTTAATTGTTTATCATCAAGAATCCATAACTTAGTGCATTTATTTTCCTATTTTCCTTATGTTTTTAGTTGACACATTTGACAACATGCTTCTGGTCTACTGAAAAATTATATTATTCTATCACATTGGAGGGTTTATCCTATTAGTATTCTATAAATAGGTTCCCTTCCTTCCCATAACTAAATTATTTCCTTACCCACTTTTTGGAATATCCATGATGATTCATCATGTAATTTTTACAAGTGGGATGTTTGAATTTCTTTCCACAATGATATTTGTCCATTGATCGCACAGATTTAAATTAGATTCTCTACTTCTTATCTATAGACCCATGAGGCCCTTAAGATTCACTGATCTCCATTGTGAATTTTAGATCACATCAAAAAATTTCATTATACATTTCAAATTCTATAATCACTAAAGCTTTTTTTAGACATAGATTTGTCTCACCAAAGAAGAAAACAACATTACTTTCAAGTTCATTAAAAAAGACAAAGGTTTATCATGTAATTATTGGAAATTTTTACTCATACGACCAGATGGATTCATCACCCTTCTTCCCAAGGCCTGGAAATCACTATCCATTTTGAGTTAGATAGTGTGAGAAAAATATTTATTTAATTAACTTCCATATTTCTTTCCAATATATCCCTTACATAACCTCCATAGGATTCATAATTTTTATCAATGTCCACCACTGATCATCATCTCTATCCATTTGATAAATAGATATAATGAACTTCTCTTGGTAAGAATAGTTAAAAATAGAGAATTTATTTTTTATATTGTTGATTCATTTTTTCCATGATTAAAGGATCAAAAGAGAAACTAAAATTTATTCTCTTATCCACATAATGGACTCAATTGGAAATTTTTCTTTCTAAGGTAGTTGTGAGTTTTAATCTTGTTTCATGTTTCAATTAAATAATTGAGTTAATTGAGAAAGTATTATAAAACGTATCCAACCCCATTCTCCAATTTCATGCCAATAACCAAAATAAATAGAGAATTAAGGATGATAATTTTCAAAGTATTAATCATATGAAGGGAAAAACTGAACATTAAAGGTATAAATTTTAAATAATATACAACCCTTACCATTAAATTTATAGTATTCATCATAAGTCAACTGTGGTTTATTTTCTAACATAACATTTGATGGTAATTTTTGTTCCATTATAGATAGTTCTCTAGTAGATTGTGAATTTACTAATGAATATCCCATTGGAGTGTCAAATTAGGTGTTCACCAAGTCCTATATTTCATTCACTAGGTGATGATCTATTTAATACACACTAAGACCTATTTGGGGTTATTATCCCTAAATACAATTGTGTCAGAGCGACATCCAATTGTAGTATACAAACATGGATTTTTTTTTGATTGGGAACCACATAACCAATAATATAATATAATTTGGGGATATTTTACTATTTTTATTATTATCCCTAAGGCATTCAATAATTTTTTATAATCTTAATCCCACAAAATAAGCAATCCTTATTCTAATACCAACTATAGAAACACGTACCTTTAGTTCACCTTAATTCGTGATTTGTTACATAAATATACACTTAATACAATCCTAAAAGATCATGATGACTAGTGTATTTTTGTAATTTCAGACATCAAAAAATAATATGAGAACATAGGTACAATAATATTATTTAAAAACACAAAAATATTCCCTTATATTTCGTTGATCTTTTAACACTATGTGAGATAATTTGGTGATTTACATAAGAAATGGGTGATCTATAAAGCCTAGTATGGGAATAATAAAAAAACTTGATAAAAGTTTTAAATGTGTGACATGAGATATATCAATGGAACATAAAGGGGTGATAATCATAAACATACACAACGAAGCATGAAATATTATTATAACATCAAGGAAACATAAAATGTGTCCAAAACAGAAAATGTGGCCGCATACACATAAGTTAAGGATAACCTCTGAGACACTATAACATAGTGTTCTTAGTATAACATCACATGAAACATAAATGGTATCCCTTAGGATAAAATAATTAACCATCAATTATAGGGCTATATGATTTTAGATCATCCCGTCATATTCACTACATATACATGAATTATTGTGCCACATATATCATACAAAATAATAAATAATTTCATCAAATTTAGTCCCATGATTAAGGAATGTGATTTACACATAGGTAATTCCACAAGAAATGAATTATAGTCTAATATATGTGAATATCATTGATTAGAAATGGGGATGTGTATTCACAAAACAAATGTTTAGCATAGAAAAAAATCAGATAATTTCTATAGAATAACTGGTTTACATAATGATTCATTGAAGATTTTAATGAGAGTTAAATGTGGTATCTAATCACTTATAAATTATAATAATACATTCTGAGTATAAAAATTGTACGTAAAATGAAATAATAAAAAAAATTTATTAAATAAAGATAAGGAAGAGAGAACCCCTTTACCTTGTTTGGGCACTTCTAAAAGCCTGTGAGGTGCTTATTATGAGATTTGAAAAATCTTATGATTTATTTATCGAGGGATAATTTGATGAAATTCAGGATAAAAGGGGTTTTAGTGAATATTTTTTAGGGGTTTGATTAGTATTTATATAAAATGATAGAATAATTCATTATTAATTTCTAAAAATAGGTTTTGAACTCTATTTAATAAAACCATCAAAATAAAAAACAATACCATTATTTTTTACCTTTTTTTAGAAAAGATGAGTTTTTTTCTGTATTTTATAATTCCAAGAATCCAATGTATTTAAATAATAACATTGGTGGTGTTTAAATGTGTTTTGTTTATAAAGTATCTATTTTAAAACAATAAAATATAATATAGGCTTTGAGGGATTCAATAAAGGTTTATAAAATTAATCAAAAAACCAAAAAATAGATTATTTTGAAGGGGGAATATATTATTATTCTTGGATTCTATTTATTTTATTTATAAAATTACTTTTTGACCATTATTATGTCATAATACATACCATAATATTATACCGTATTTAAATTTGGCCCAAAAAACTAATTACCTCATAAAATTATGAAAAATTAAAAAAATGGATAATTTTGATTGTCTAATTTCGAAAAATAATATTTATTTTACAAACAATATTTTATAAATATGATTATTTTAAATTTTAAATAAAAAAACTTATTTATAAGAGATTTCTATTTGTTAAGACATTAACCACTTTTTCACCATTAAAAAATTTAAATTAGAAAATAATAAATGAAGTCATGATTTATATTTTTTAAAAAATTATTTAATAATAACATTTTATAAAAATAAAATTTATTTTAAAAATTGTTGAATATATCAAAAAGAGTCTTCTAATCGACACTATATATTCTCCCAAAAAAATAGTTTCTTCATATCAAAATATATTTTTCATCAAACTAATTGTTCAATCATATATATATATATATATTTAATAAAAATGAAAAAATATAATAATTATTTTATTTTGAATAAAATATAAAAACACATACTACTATGGTCTAGATACATAACCACTTGTTTCACAAGCTTGTGCCCTAATGATAAAGTGTGTTCTGGTTGTACTTTCTTGGGTAGTTTAGCGAACATGAGTTGGGATGTGATATAGATAAACATGAAATTCTCCCATAAATTTTTTCATCCATGTTTTAGTTTTTCAATTTCAACTTGGGATTAGTCAAGTGAAAGTCCAAGTGATGCCAACTTCTGTGGAATCTTTGTTAATTGGGCTTCAAAGGGTATGATCCTACTAGCTGAGGCCATCGCATCTTCCATCTATGCCAATTATAATTTTCCATAAAATTTATTATATACTAATATTAATGATCACTATAAAGTAGATAAATTATCTGTAGTTAATATTATTGATTGTCTTTAAATATGATAGGTTATATTTTGTAACTATCCAAAATAACCAGATTAGTTCATGCGTTGTTTATAAGTACATTACATAACAAGGAATTTATTGATTCAAAATAATAATTTCATTTTTAAAATTTTGATTCATTACACATTGGGATCATAGTTTCTTGGGATGTAATTTAATGAATAAAATTAATATGAAGAAAACATATGATAACATGGAATGTGGATTCATTTTATTAGCCTTAAGAAGATTGGATTTCAATAATCATGTTTGAAATTTAATATTTTTGTGTTACTCATATCAATGGATTTATATTTCTCTCATTGGTGTGTGATAAAATTTCATTACGTTTTTTAGAGGCATTCACAAAGTAAATACCATCCCCTAGGCGCTTTTTATCATTTATCAAGATATTATAAGCAGAAAATTGAATGCCTAAAAGGAAGAGGGGAGTGTATGGTGGGTTTTTGGTTAGTATGAGACCCCTAGTCTCTCTCTTATTATATTAATGGATGATATCCTGGTTTTAATTAATTTAATGAATAAATATGTTGTTATTTCATGAGACTTCTCAAAATTTATGGGTTATAGAGTGGTCAAACCATCAATAAAAGTAAGTGTATATTATTGTTCTCTGGGAATATGATCGATAAATGAAGGGAACTCCTTGAGAGGTGGTTGGGTATTAAAAATACGAACATTCCATTTACGTATATTTGGGATCCTTATATCCATGGTAGTATAACAATCCATCATTTTGATTTCATTACATCAAATGTATCTAGTAATAATCAAATTTAGAATAATATTATGTTTTTATTTGGTGGTAGGATCACTCTTCTCAATAATGTAATTTCATCTAGGCCTATTTATTAAATATATATGTTTGCAGTGCCTAAAGTGGACATCCACTAATTTTAAAGGATATAATCAAACATTTTATGGGGTAGTTTAAGGGACAAGTGGTATCATTGGGAATGTTTGAGATCTTTGCCTCTTCCTGTGGAGGAGGGTGGTATTAATTTATAAGGTTTGGAGAAAAATATTGAATACCTCCATAATAAATTAGATTAGCAAATTACGGTAAGATAGTTATTATAGGTATATTTCAATAATTCAAATATTGGTAATATTTTTATTATTTTGTATTCTAATAATAGAGTCTCAACTTATCGAATATATAGCACATAGATGTCAATCCTTCAAACTATTATTATCATTCTTAATAGATAGTGGTTATGGGATATATATATTTTTGGAAGGTCATATATATTTATTATTGACCTCATTTCCTTAGTTTCTTAGCACTATAAATTTTATTTTGGATGTATTTTTGATTTCTATATCTCTTTTATGGGGCGATTGATGATATTCAGAGTTCCTTGGATAAAAAAACTAACATATCTTCAAAGAAGGACCAGATAGTTTTTATGCCTAGATCCAACGATATTTTTATTTGTTTTATTTTAGATCTAAAAATAGGAACCACAATCCAAATATATTATGTGGGATTCGATATGGGATAAGTTTATCAACATAAAAATTAGTTTCCAGATTTGAAATATAAGATAGAATGCATAACTTACTGATGTTTCTATTAAAATTAGTGTCATTCTACTAGTTTCTAAATATTTGGGTTCCATTTACTTGTTAAAGGATTTTGTGAACATATTATTAAAAATTTCATGGGTTATAGGTCAATGAAAATATTTTTTTACATTAATGATTGTTTTTCATATGTTTTATTCCTTTGAAACTCTCATTGGAACATAGTTCTCATAGACAATAGGAAAACATGTTGGCCCCTTAATTCTATTAATTATTGAGGGAGTGTAAAACTCACTGTGGTATGGGTTAAATGAGTCCACACATGGGGTTGATCCTATCCTACTATCTTACATGAGTCACTGGAGTCTCATAATGATTCAAAACCTATAATTTAAACACTGAGAGGTTTCTGTAGAGATTTATCTACATTCGTTTTGACTAGAGATTATCCACTTTTGGAAATAAAAAATTCTTCAGTTATAAGGGAACTAAGTATGATCGTATAGTCCATAATGTGGGAATATATTTACTACAAATGTTTTTTTTCTGTGTCAACATTTTTCTTGCGGGAGAGGCAGATTGAGATTAGTAGGTTTTGGGGATTTTTAGGTTATTTTATGATTTTTGGTAATAGTTACTCTATTATATCTATGGGTGGATATTTTAACATGGGTATAAACTTATGAAAATAAATGATTATTTATACATAGTCTATTTTAATAGATGAAAATATTATCATCATGTTTTTAGAAATCAATAATTTTTACATTATACAATGTTGGACATGATGCATGCTAGCACCATGAAGGTGGAGGAGGGATAAAGTAGACTGTATTTTTTTCCATATAGTTACATGACATGAAGAAAATATTTCATTACAATAAATTCCCAAAACCATTATGATTTATAGTATTATATAATTATGAGAAAACATTTATTTAGAAAACTAATTTCATTTTCAATATTGTAAATTTTTTTTACTATATAAATAATTACTTAATACATAAAAGTATTCAATATTCCCCCATGAATTCTTCTCCTAAGATACCCCAAAAACCACATTTTATTCATTTGTTTTCATCACAACCAAGGTAAATAGGAAAATAAGAATGCGGTGAGATCAGATGATCAATAATGGAAAACATAATGGGTAACAATCAAAGATCCTTCGTCAAAATAAGAAGAGGATATGGGCGTAATCAAGATAAATAAGAAAATTATATAGAACAAATATTTGTTAATAAATCAAGGAATAAGACTTAAAATAAAATAAGACATGAATTTAAAGAGTTAAAAAACATGATCCATGAGATCATAACATAATCATGCGAAGAATTACAAAAATATAAAACATATTTCAATACTAGAACATAAATTATCATAGTTATCATAAATTTAATGAGCCACACAATCAATATATATTCTTATGTTAAAATAAAATGTACTTTTGAAGAGAAATATTTGGATATATAAACTCTTAAAAATGCATTGGGGGAGATATAGGACCCCACCCATTGTCATATCTATATATGAGTGACATAATATAATAATTCACTTATCAAATCATAATGAAGCCAATAAAATATAATGGTTTTCAAATCCTTATAAAATATATTCACAGAATGAAATAATAAACATAATAAACCCGTGTAAAATAAATGGGTATCCAAAGATATTCAGTATCTTTATAGAAAAATACCATTCAATCATGATAAAAAACAAGATCGTATTTATAGTATATATATATATATATATATGGTATAAGACTTATATAATAATTTCTATAATCAATCAATGGAAGATATCTAACTGATCACCCTTCAATAAGTGGAAGGAAATATAAGGTGTTCGCAAAGAAAATTACTTTTAAGAAAATTTATTCCAATTCACAATGGATGGTTAGAAAATAAAATGATAGTGATGGATCATATATTTCATCGAAAATATCATAACATAGGCCATTCAAAGATAGAATGTCGAAGTTAATTTTTGATTAATATCCTTGAATCTTCAATAGTATATATCAAATTAAAATTACATAGATGAAAAAATCATTAAATGATTTTTAGAAAAACCACTCATGGAATATGAAATGTTATTAATATTTTGAAGTAATTTTGGGTGGAATATTTTACAAACATGGAGAAAAATAATTTATTTTTGAAAAAATAAAAACATATATGGAAAGTTTCATTTAAATAACATACTTGGTTAAACTATCTATTTACATGGAATAAATTCATAGAAAGAGTATTTAGAAAACATTTTTAATATTACCTTAAAAATAAGAAGATGTGGGTTAATTTTAAAAGTTATTTTCTAAAAGGTGAAGTGAAAACTGAAAAACTTTACCATTGAAAAATAAATTTGAAAAATAGATCCTTAAATAGATATAAGGATTATAAAAAATGTGTTGTATATGGGAATATTTTTATTTTTAAACGATGGAAACCTCCTTTAATTATTAATTTGGAATACCTTTATTTGAAAATCCATATCATAAAAAGTGTTTTAATTTTTATTTTTAGAAGGTAGAAGGAGAATTATTTAAATTAAAAAAAATAATACATATTAGATTTATAAAAAATTGATGAGAACATCGATGGGAATAAAAATAAGGGATTTTAAGAAAAGATTCATTAGTATGAAAATGAATTATTCTTACCAATGTTACACTGTTATTTTAGAAAACATTATCTAAATGTAATAATAATTGATGTTTAGAATTAATTTACCAAGAGAAAAAAAATGAAACACCTTATAAAAATAGGTAATTGTAGGATCATATAAAACTTGAAAAATTTCACTCAATTCATAAATCCTTGTCATAATGAATAGGAAATTGAGTCGATAAACTCCAAAAAATGGTAATGAAAGAATTAAGATTATTTGGAGGAATACCATGAAATAGAAATTAAAATATAATAAAATAGAAGATATTTATATACTTAAAAAAAATTTAGATGTGAATAAAATATATAAAATAAATTATGGAACACAGTGTCAAACATGTCCCATGTAGTTGAAAATGATATAAACCAATCCCTTCGATTTTAGTTATATTTTAATCAAAACCACATTCAAGTTCAAAATATTTTGAATTAATTGAAATTCAAAGAATTTACTTGATATGAATCTTTAAATCCAATTAATAAGACAAAATATATTTCTTTTCCTGTAGTAAAACCGTATTAAAGTTATCATTGGGAAAATATATAATCTTGTGTCTAGAAATTAAATTTTAGACACAAAACCCCTTACCAAACAATCCATTTGTTTTGTTATTTTTGAAAACCACTTTTTTATAAATGTGGGAACCCACAGGATCAAACTATCGCCAAATCAAACCATCAAAAAACAAATTCAAAAATTCAAATTCCAAATTTCAGTTTTCAAAATTCAAACACTACCTCGGGACACGTCCTGTATTGAGTCATGAATCTGAAACCAATCAACGTCACAGAATCATAGTGTCACCCCATTAGAGTCATTCTATCATCATCATAACATTAGTTATAAATAGCAGGGACTGTTAAAACTCACCCCACCACCGGAAAGTTGTTGTCGAACACTGTAACAATAACAAGACAAATCCACCCCCAAAGTCAATCAACCTCACTGTAAACCACAATAACAAAACACCAAAGGCCATATGAACCACCAACCAAGGAATCCAATGATGCAAAAGAAACCATCGCCATCACCGCCTACACACAACCATCATCATCGTCATCATGACATAGTCGTCACAACATCAAGGATGAACATATGAAAACTATATTGAGAGATAGATGGGAGACATACCCTGACACACCTTGCTGTTAGCCCGAACTGCAGACCCTCCCGCGACACCGAACATCCACCGAAATCCACCGACTCTATCAATAAACGAACTTACACAAGAGATCCTCCCAAAGTTCTTGACACTTCAACCACCAAAACCCATGAAGAAACACGAATGATCCAGAAATGCCTCCAGGTGATGAGATGTATTCACAAAGTCATCAACGATAACCACATAGAGCCAACAAATTTGAAACCACCACATGTCGTCGGTAGCCTGAACGCACATCCCAAAGTTCCTAGAAGACCACCTCGCTAAGTCGCCTTGGAAAGGGAAATGGGGTCCTAGAACCGGAGTAGAGAAGAGAGCAGGAAGGAGGCCAGATGATCTCATCCTCGCAACACCACACCAGATGTCCGACCATAGAAAAATAACGAACACCAAAAACACCAAGAATTGAAATGGAAACCACCAACCAAGAAGAAGGGTAATCAGGTACTGAAACCCGAAAGGGGAGGAGAAGTAGACGCTGGTAAAATCCATGATTGCCGAGCCTCTAGCCCAAAACCTTAGAGATTCCATCACTCCAAATCCTACTTGGAGAGGGAAGGTGGAGCTCGAGGTTCGAGAACAACATCGACAACATTGGGATGAACTAGAATGCCTTCTTCGAAGAGAACATGATAAGCGGTGCTAATGGGAAAAGCAGGAGCAGACCAGCCATGAAGGAGAGCTAGGGGGAGAACCCATAGAGATGCCGAGTTGAAGAGAATACATGGAGGGGATAAAAAGGGAAGATCAAAGAAGGATTAAGGAGCAAACCCTAAGATTGCGAGCGGTGCGAGTGAGAAAAAGCGGTAGGAGAGATCTAGGGGAATGCAGAGCCATCAAAAACCCGTTACATTTACTCTTGAATTACATAGAAGATATTTAACCTTCTATATAAGAAACACAATTATCATAATAACTAATTTCAGTACCATATTAATATTTAAAAAAATTTATATTTTCATTTATAATCATGATTTACAAATATATTAGTTAGTGTTCACCTATATTCCCACATCATCGGTTTATTGTTTGTTATTTTGTACTAGTTTAATAGTAGTATTGTTAGTATTTATTATTATCTCAAAGTTTATAATTCTATATTATTTAATGATACAATAATATATTACTTATAAATTTTTAGGAAGATTAAATTTTTATTGACGAGTGCTTCATTCTTTATACTGAATGAAAAACTAAATAATAAGCACACTTTTGTGATATTTTTATCCAAAAGAGGTGTTTTCTTAATTATTGAGTTAAATATTGAAGTATCCTTTCAAAAAAAAAATATTATTCAAATACTTATAAAATATTATACAATTAATTCTGTTTTCATAGTCATCCGTGATATAATTTTTTGTAATTGTTCAACTAGGAGGTCAAACTGGCCCAAACATGAACATATTATGATTAATGGAATATTATAAGGCAATTTCTATAAAATATCATTACAACATAAGCGTAATTATGTACTATAGTTTTTATTATAGTGATTTATCATAATTATTGGGAATTAGAAGAAGAAGTTATGGATTTAAAAATATTACATAATATGAATAAATTATTTTTTCCTCTTAGTTCATTTGTTTAATAAGATTAATTTTATAAGGATTGTCTATCATTCATGCACTTAAATGGTTTTTATATTTTTATTACCTAAACCATATTCATATCATAAACATAATATTTATCCTCCCTTTTACATAACTATCAATGTAATGCAATAGTGAAATGGAAAATGAAAATCAACCTTTCCATCGAAGCAATAGTCTATACATACGAACAAATTAATGTAACACCCCAAGATTTCATAGTATGTTATTTCTTCAAAGTAATCCAATAACGTTCACTACACGCAACAATGAGTTCTAGCACACCATGACATACCTAACTAGCCGTTCAAAAGTGGTTATGAAAATTATTAACTGAATTTCAAACATTATACAATCCTTATAATTTTAGAATCCATATTATGAGTTTCTTAGACATAACGTAAGAAAAATATTCATTTTTTTTCAAATAAAAGAAGTATTTTTCAAAAAATGTAATTTTACTACCTTTTAATGGAGAACCCTCTTTAAATACAATATTTGAAACTTTTATATATTCAATTTGACAAAATAAACTTCTTCTCTAGAATCGGGACATAAGAATTTAATTTCAATAATTTTTTTGGTTTTTTTCTGATAACTTCCATATTTGGGTGAATAGTGAAAAATACTAAATTTTAACTGAAGACAACATTTTAATCAAAATAATTTATAGTGTAAAAATAAAAATTTGAATGGTTTGGAAGTATAATTAGATTATATTTCTACCATTTAATCCAATGTTTGTCATTTTAAGTAATTTCACTTTCAAATTGGATATAAACAATGTTAATCTTTTGTTAGTTATTATTTCTTAAAATACACTTTTTGGTTTTGACAATAGGAATTAACTTTAAATTAATAAATTCAATTTTTATGTTTTTAATTGGGTAAAATAGACTTCATTTTTGGATTCAGAATATTGAAATTAGCTTAGGGTGAATTTTTGATATTTATTCTGAAAACATTCAATTTTTGATGAATATTGAAAAACACTGAGTTGTTGTTTAAAATCGACTTTTTATTTAATTAATTATTTATATTATTTAAATTTATTTTAGGTCATAATTGATACATAATACCTATATAAGTTTAATATAATTATTTGGAGTCAGTTTGTAATAATTATAGATATATAAAAATTTTATTGAACTTTTTACCGTCTTTTACCCACCTCTTAGGAGAATTTGCAAATTTAAGTAAGACATAATTTTACCGCATCTATGGGTTGAATTTCAAAAATCTGAGAGATGTGGTTGATTTCAGTAAGTAAAATGTGGTTTAATAAGATGAAAATAATTTTTGGTGAATAATAACTTTTTACTTTTATTTACCACGGTTAAAAGTAAATAGGGTAATTAAGGCTATAAATGATATAATTATTACCCTAAAACATGTCCTAATTCTATTGGATAAGTTTAAGTCGACCAAAACAACCTTTTTAATAAAATATGATCATTTAGGTACACTTTGATTAGATTAGGTCATTTATTATTATTTAATTCAAAGATGAATTAAAAGTGTTAAATTCAATGTTTAATAACTAAACCATTTTTAACATAGGGTTAAACATAAGATAAATTATACTGTAAATATTAATTATAAATATGAAACTATTTCCTACATAATGGTATTTTATTTATATTTTTTAGACTTTAAATAATTAAATTTATTTATGACCTAATGATGATGCAATAATTACCATATTAATGAAAGATTAAAGTAATTGATATTATAAATATCCAAATAAATGTAATTTGAGACTTTTTATGAATTCCACTAATTTTATTGCATAATATGACATGTTCAGGTTGATTAAATTAATTTTTTTAGAAGTAATAATGTTATTATGAATTTAAAAAATAAAAAATACCAAATAGTGTCAAAATTGACATAGTAGAGTTTTTAAAACAAATATTATATTATTAATTGGTATTGTATTCCTAAAAATCTAAGTTTCATCAAAAGGGATCAAATACTATTATATATTTCATTAATGAACCACTTGGGGTTCTGGTGAATGTTTATAGTATGTTTAATAACCATATAATATAAAAATACAAAGAGACATGGTAAATGTCAAACTATTTAAATAAGAGTTAAATATAAAAGATAAGGTTAATATAGTGACCCAAACCCCTATAAAACCACTTTTATGAGTGGGTTTCGACCCATAAACACCATAGAATTTAAATAATTCATTTTAGAGCCATTATAAACCGAAAATGTTTTTATTATAAAATAATATTTTAATTTTTTCCTAAGGTGCTCGTCACCCCTCTTATAAAAGGGAACTTCCCCTTCTCTAAAATTCACACCTCCAAAGCCATTTTCCTTTTCCAAACCCTGCAAAAATATCCTACCATCTATCCTACCTTCGTCCTAGAGGCCTTCCATTGGTCAGAAATCCAACATAAGGAGACCTTTTGATCAAATCAAAATTAAGAACCTTAATAAGAGGTAATGATTTCGCCACCCTCTTTCAAGTTATTTTATTCTTCCACTTAATCTTTCTTTGTTATTACCACACCAAAATAATAAATACAGTACCTTATATAAAATTTTATGGTATTATGAATATGGCACAACCTTATTCATTATTCAATCCATCCTATGAATGATATTGTCACCATGCGTGCGTACGTACGGCTTACCGTCTCCACGACGTGGTGTAATTTGTTATTCAACACTATGTTATTTGGATATATATAATAATGAGTAATATGTATATAAATAATGAAAATAAAATGATAATTTCTCTGAAAAATTAATATACCATTAAATTCCAAACCTTTACGAAAATGATATTGTTGATCGTGCATATGTACGGATTACCATCTCAATGACACGATTAGATTTATTTCTACATTCACCATTCATCGATGATTATTAAAATATATATTACTAATAAGTATGTAATATATGAACTAATAATTATACTGTATCTATATATATATATGTATGTATTTATGTACTTACATATATCTTATTAACTTACTTCCGTTCAATTCCATATGAAAACAAAAACAATGTTTATGCATACATACGACCTACTGTCTCAATAAATGGTGTTTTCAATTTCAAATATCTATCTATTGTAAATATTTATATTCTAAATATATATGATATATGAATCACGTTTTTTATTCTGGAAGTATTTAAATAATTATCTAAATGATACAGTCAAGAAAAACAAGTAAAAATACGTACGATAAAGAAAGCGATTATTACCCAAAATGTTAATTTATCATGAAAATCATTTTTAAATGGGTAGTATAAAGTCATAAATGAATCATGTATGAAATAATAAATATTAATATGATTCTTTTATAATATAATAACATACAATGGTCATTATACAGGAGGTTAAACATACCCTCACCAAAGTAAAGTGCAAGGTAAGGGGTTTTCATCTCACTCCTTATTCCAGTGAGATTCAAGATATATTGCCACTATTTCCTTTTGTGTGTTGTATGTACTTCCCATAATTGTATTCTTTTTGTAATAAACTTTAATTTATGTGTATTTACATCTTTATTATATGATACTTCTTTCTTGGGGTGTATGTTTCATAAGTTACCAAATTGGTAAGGGTTAATTTCACAATCTCATTATTATCGGAGGTTGTTTTTATATAAGTATCTACTGGGAAATATGTATTATCCATGACAATGTTTCTTAAAATAGTTTTAAGGAACATTATACTAAAATATCATTTTAAATGTTTAAAATATTTATTCTTCTAAATCATTCTCATTAATATCCTTATTTTCAAAATGTTTTTTAAGGATTTATTTATATGAACATGAATGTTTTAAAAATGTTAATTCCTTTAAAAAGTTTCAAAGTGGTATTGGAAACATTAACTCAAAAACTTATTTAAACGTCTTCCGTTCTTGATTTTGTGACTTTTAAATATTTTCATGAAAAGGTATATTTCCCTCAATGAATTTTAAAATCATTTTCATCTATGTCAACATCCTTTGATGGATTTGAAACTTGCTTGAAGTTGATTTATTATAATACAAATATTCCATTTTTTATTGAAGGTTTTGTGATATGTTTGACTATGGATGTGTTTTTTTATACCATTCATGGTTTATGGTTAAATTATTGACATTTCGTTTGATTTTTTTAATACGAATGTTTATGTTATGTTTTAACATTTTCATATGAGGAATGTATTGGACTTAGTGTGTAAGGGATGGAGCCCGATATAGCACCTCGATGCATCGGTAGGTCTCATGAGACAACTAGACATGTAATTGGCTGAAGTCTTTCCTAATTTGATGTACGGTTTTGGCCAAGGTCTTAATCATTTTTGGATGTCTTGGCCGAGGCCTTGACAAAATGTTTTAGAATGTCCGACATTATACATTCCCTCATTATGAAAATAATATTGATGGTTCATGTGGTCATTCAACTAGTAGAATAAACATGATTATGTTTTTTATGGAATTATTTACTCAGCTCATATTCTTACCGTAAAGGTATTCATATTTAATATTGGTAAAGTCATGTGTTTTCAATTATTCATCATGCTTATTATTTATGTTATCTTCCACTGTATTACATTCCCTTACAGAGAGTGTGAGCTCACCCCTTTCTATATTTTATATTTCCCAAGATTCCAAGAAGTGTATTGTGATTGATATGCAGGGCTATGATAAGGGAGTAACGACGTTCATAAAGGATTATTTATGTTGTTTTGTATGTTATAAAGTGTAATGTAACATTCATGTATGTAATCTATTTTCCAAGACCGCTAAACCGATCGGTCCTTCAATACCTGATTCCTTGTAATCATTCCAATGTAATAAATTAATGCACTGACCCAAGGTAACTGGGGTCGGGGCGTTACAGTTGGTGTCAGAGGATGTTTAGTACAATCCTTGTAAACTATATTTAGGTGATCTTTGATTAGAGCACATAACCCTAAGATATACTTTCAGGATTAGAATAGAATAACTTCCTAAAATTTTGGTATTGTATAGATTTTTTGAGTTTTTCAAGAAATACATCCCTGTCTGGATACGAGTAGGTATATGCGGCTCTAGCACAGATGTACCTAGGGGTAAAACTCAAAAACACCACTTTGAGATAGACTCGAACAGGAAATGGTGCACGACAACGGGCCTTGATGCACTCTTGGTTACGACACTCCCGAGAGATATGCTTAGGAAAATTATGATTTTCTTTACAAACCATTATGAAGGGTTTAGGAGTATATTATTCCTCAAAACAACATTTTTATGATTATGGATTATATACATAAACTATTCAGTTTATGTTAAGTGTTTTATATGTTTGAAATTATGAATTTTGATTCATAAATTGACATAGTGTATGCCATGGTTTAGAAATTGTGCCCGGTAGAAGGAATGAGAACTCCAAAAATATGCATCATCCAAATAGTAACAGGGATCATATATTTCATAGTATTAAGCCATAATTTAGAAGGGAAATAGTATCCCAAGTATTCTCAAAATATGAAGAAATTGTATCATGTGTTAATAACATAAGTAGAGAATTCTCTAAGTCCCATGGATTTGAAGGGGAAAAAGAGATGAAAATTATGGTAGAGAGAAAGATAAATAAATGCAATAAGGGAAAGAAGGATTTTCCCTTATATGATAACTGTGGAATGAATCACCTTGATAAATGTTCAAAGGGAATTGGAGTTTCATATAAGTGTGGAGAAAAGGGACACCAAGTACGTGATGGAATATGTGAGAAAAAGTTTCAAATGTACAATGTTTCATCTGCAAGGAGTTGGGACACTATGTGAATGAATGTCCAAATCATCAGAGTATACCCCATATGCTGCTATTAGATAAGAATCATGTTATGATACAACCGAAGATGAAGAGGAATGATTAAGAGTTATTATGTTGTTATTAAAGTATCGTGTCATTTGAGAGTTGTATCAACGATGTACTGGTTATATGAATTATGAAAATAAATAAGGATTTTACTACAGTACTATTTCATTGGGAATTTGAGGTTATATAGTCCTGATACTAAAGTAGTAATTTTGGAACAAGATATGGTTGATTTGCATAAATTATATTAGATATTCTTGACTATATTGGAATTGATTAATGGTTTGTTTATTTCATCATTGTTGGAATATTCAAAATTTTTGGATATAAGGAAAATATCCAGTATTATATAATGGATAAGGGAGCATGAATGTAATCAATAAGGTTTTATGGTAATTCAGGGAGTTACCATGTTTTAAAGTAATAAATGATAAATGTGTTCACATGTTATTACATGAAAAAATAGATCTTCATTGTGTTTTAACTTCCTTATAAATTCTGGATTGTGAGTTTGAATAGAAGTATTTTGGATAAGTCTAAAGGTTCGAATGGATTAAGTTTCAAATTGGATACTACTATTAAGGTTATTTTTGGATTTTTATAAAATGGACAACACACATACCATGTGACAACCAGTCGCATCGGACAAAGGTACATGAGTCAAACCCACATCCATAGTGTGATTGGGATTTATCGCCTACCACTGGACTACTTGAAGTCCATCGATTGTATAATGTAGTTTCTTTTTTAAAAATGGTATGATAGGTGAATTATAAATTCATTTATTTTGAACCCTATAATATTAGGATAAATTGATTTTTTTTTGAAATCATTTGGAGTGAAGGATGAGTTTGTAGTAGGAATTAGTTGAAGGATGAAACACTACCTGTCAAGTATATTTATATATATATAATTATTTTCCCCTATTATTCTAAGGGTAAATAAATTCTTAAATATTTTGGAAGGTATCATAAAACCAAAAAAAACTGTTATCCTAATACCTTATATTTTTTTGAACCTATGGCATTCCAAATCATCATTGATTGATGGATTTGAGGCCCTCAATTTTACACTTGTTTGTGATTGATGACCTCAATCACTCCCTTTAAATATCTACATTTTTTCTACAATTATGTGTCTCTAATTTCAACCAATGTTCTCTTAATTAAGATCATAATTTTGTGTGGACCCTTTCATTTCCCTTTTACTTTTATTAAGACTAAAGTTTATTAACCCAATTTCCGATGTGGGTTTTCCCACAAAGGTATTTTCTATTTTCAACCTTTTATTTTCAAAAAACAATATAAAATTACAGGTATGTAATTTATTGAATGTGGGAAGAATGTAACACCCCAAGATTTCACAGTATGTTATTTCTTCAATGTAATGTAATAACTTGCAATATAGGCAACACTGAGTTCTAGCGCAACACGACTTACCTAACTAGCCGTTCAAAAAATGGTTATGAATAGTATAAACTAAAATTTTAACTTTATATAATACTTATAAATTTAGAATCCATATTATGAGTTTCTTAGACATAATTTGAGAACAAATTCATTTTTTTCAAATAAAAGAAGTAATTTTTTTTAAATGAAATTTTACCGCCTTTTAATGGTGAACCCTCATTAAATCCAATATTTGAAAATTTTATATATTCAACTTGACAAAATAAAATTCTTCTTTAGAATCAGGATATAAGAATTTATTTTCAATAAATTTTTTGGGGTTTTCTAATAACTTTCATATTTGGGTGAATAGTGAAAAATACTAAATTTTAACTGAAAACAACTTTTCTAATCAAAATAATTTATAGTGTTCAACTATAAATTTGAATGGTTTGGATATATAATTAGAATATATTTTTACCATTTAATCCAATTTTGGTCATTGGATATTATTACACTTTGAAATTGGACATAAACAAGTGTCAATCTTTTGATAGCTATTATTTCATAAAATACGTTTTTTGGTTTTGAAAAAGGGACTTATTTTTAAATTAATAAATGAAATTTCTATGTTTCTAATGTGGTAAAATATACTTAATATTAGGATTCTGAATATCAAAATTATCATTGGGTGAATTTTGGATATTTTTCTGAAAACATTCAATTTTTGATGAATAGTGTAAACACTGAGTAATTGTTTAAACCCGACTTTTTATTTAAATAATTATTATTTTATTTAAATTTATTTTTGGTCAAAATAGATACATAATACATATATAAGTTTAATGTAAATAATTGGAGTCAGTTTATAATAATTTTAGATATATAAAAATTTTATTGAACTTTTTACCGTCTTTTACTCACCTCATAGGAGGGTTTTCAAATTTACATAAAACTTAATTTTACCACTTATGTGCATTTAATTTCAAAAATATGAGAGACATGGTTGATATCAGTAAGTAAAATTTTGTTAAATAAGATGAAAATAATTTTTTGTGAATAGTAACTTTTAACTTTTATTTACCACGGTTAAAAGTAAATAGGGTAATTAAGGATAAAAATGATATTTTTATTACCCTAACACATGTTCTAATTCTATTGGATAAGTGTAATTCAACAAAAAACAATCTTTGTAAGAAAATATTATTCTTTAGGTCCACTTGGATTATATTAGGACATTTATTATTATTTAATTCAAAGAAGAGTTGAAAGTGTTAAATATAAATTATAATAACTAAACAATTTTTAATATAGAGTTACACATAAGATACATTCTACTATAAATATTAATTAGATTCCTAAATAGAGTTCCTAAATAATGGTATTTTATTTATATTTTTTAGACATTAAATAATTAAATTTATTTATGACACGATGATGATGCAGAAATTACCGTATTAATGAAAGATAAAAATAATTGATATTATAAATATCCAAATAAATGTAATTTGAGACTTTTTATGAATTAATCAAATTATTTAGGTTAATATGACTTGATAGGGTCAATTAAAGGATTTTTTTCTATGTAATAATGCTGTTAATAATTTAGTAAAAACAAAATACCAAATAGTGTCAAAATTGACATAAATGACTTTTTAAAACAAATATTATAGTATTAATTGGTAATCCATTCCTAAAAATATAAGGTTTGGAAAAAGGTCTTACATACTATTATATATGTTATTAATTAACCACTTGGGGTTCTCTTGTACGTTTATTGTAAGTTTATTAACTATATAATATAAAAATACAAAGAGACATGGTAATTGTTAAACTATTTAACTAAGAGTAAAATATAAAAGATAAGGTTAATATAGATACCCAAACCTATCTAAAACATATTGGTTGAGTGGTTTTCGGCCCATACCCACCTTATAAATTTAATAATTCATTTAAGAGCCATTATAAACCGAAAATTATTTTATTATAAAATAATATTTTAAGTTTTTCCAAAGGTTCCCCTCATCCCTCTTATAAAAGGGAACTACCACTTCTCTCAAATTCACACCTCAAAATCCATTTGGCTCGACCAACCCCTGGAAAACTATCTTCCCATATATCATACCTTCATCCTAGAGGCCTTCCTTTGGCCAGATAGCCAACATAAGGATCCCTTTTGATCAAATCAAAAGAAAAACCCAAAGAAGAGGTAATGATTTCGCCACCCTCTTTCAAGTTTTTTCTTCTTCCACTTACTATTTCTTTTTTATTACCATACCAAAATAATAAATCCAGTACCTTATATATAATGTGATTTTATTATAAATATGGCACAACCGTATTCATTATTCTCTCCATCCTATGAATGATAATGTCACCATGCATGTGTGTGTACGACATACCGTCTCCACGCCATGGTCTAATTTGTTATTCAACACTATGTTATTTGGATGGATATAATGACGAGTAGTATGTATATAAATAATGAAAATAACCTGATAAAGTCTCTGTAAAATTAATATACCCTCCAATTTCACAACTTTAAGTAAATGATATTGTCGCTCGTGCATACGTATGGATTACCGTCTCCACGACGTGATAAGATTCATTTCCGCATTCACCATTCATTGACGATTATAAAAATTAATATTACTAATAATTATGTAATATATTACATATTAATTCTACTGGATATATATATATATATTTACTTACATATATCTTATTCACTTACTTCCGTTCAATACAATATGAAAACCAAAATAGCATTTATGCGTACGTACGACCTACCATCTCAATTAAAAGTGTTTCCTAGTTCATATATCTAACTATTATAAATATTTATATTCTAAATAAATATAATATATGAATCAAGGTTTGTATTATTGAAGTATTTAAATCATGATCTAACTGATACAGTCAATAATAACAAGTTAAAATACGTACGATAAAGAAAGAGATTATTACCCGAAATGTAAATTTAACATAAAAATCATTATTAAATGGGTAGTATAAAGTCATAAATGAATCACGTATGATATAATAAATACGAATATGGTTCTTGAATAATCTAATAACATAAAATGGTTTTTATACAGGAGGTTAAACATACCCTTGACCAAAGTAAAGTGCAATGTAAGGGGTTTTCATCTCACTCCTTATTCCAGTGAGATTCATGCTATATTGCCACTCATTCCTTTTGTGTGGTGTACGTAATCCCCATAATTGTATTATTTGTGTAATACACTTTAATTTATGTTTATTTTCATATTAATTGTATTATACATCATTCATGGGGTGTATGTTTCGTAAGTTACCAAATTGGTAAGGGTTAATTTCACAATCTCATTATTATCTTTGGTTTTTTTACGTATCTACTGGGAAATTTGTATTATCCATGTCCATGTTTCATTAATGAGTTTCCACAAGGATTATTTTTATGGTACTTTCTACTAAAACATTATTTGAAATGTTTTAAATATTTATTCTTCTAAATCATTCTCATTAATGTCTATTTTTTCCAAATGGGTTTTAAGGATGTATAAATATGAAAATATATGTTTTAAAAATGTTAATTCCTTTTAAAAGTTTCAAAGTTTTATGGGAAACATTAATTAAAAAATTTATTTAAATTTCCTCTGTTCTAAATTTTGTGACTTTTAAATGTTTTCATGAAAAAGGGATATTTCTCTCGAAGAGTTTTACCAATCATTTTCATCTATGTCTACTTCCTTTGAAGAATTTTAAACTTTTTTGAAGTTTATTTATTATGATAAAAATATTCCATATTGTATTGAAGGTTTTGTGATATTTTTTCCTATGGATGTGTTGTTTTTATACCATTCATGGTTTATGGTTAAAGTATTGACATTTCATATACTTGTTTTAGTACAAATATTTATGTTATGTTTAAACCTTTTTTTATGAGGAATGTATTGGACTTAGTATGTGATAGGTGAAGCCCGCTATAACACCTCGATGAATTGGTAGGTCTCATGATACAACTAGACATGGAATTGGATAAGACATTTCCCCATTTTTGGTATGGTTTTTTCCAGGCCTTAATCATTTTTAGACGTCTTGGCTGAGGCCTTGACAAAATGTTTTAGAAGGTATGACACTATACATTCCCTCATTATAAAAATATCATTGATGGTTCATGCAGACATTCATCTAGTAGAATACCCATTATTATATTTTTTACGGCATTATTTACTCATCTCATATTCCTATCATAAAAGTATTCATGTTTATTATTGGTAAAGTAATGTGTTTTCAATTACTCACGGGGCTTATTTTTTATGTTATCTTCTGCTGTATTGCTTTCCCTTACAGAGAGTTTCAGCTCACCCCTTTATATGTTTTATTTTTCCCCAGATTCCAAGAAGTGTATTGTGATTGATATGCAGGGTTAAGCTAAGGGAATAACATTGTTCATAAAGGATTATTTATGCTATTTTGTATGTTATAAAGTGAAATGTAACATTCATTTATGTAATCTATTTTCTAGGACTACTAAACCGATTAGTGCTTCGGGACTTGATTCCTTGTAATCATGCCAATGTATTAAAATAATGCACCAACTCTAGGTAACTTGGGTCTGGGCATAACAAGAATATTTAATTTTCTATAGAATGAGGATAAAAATTAATATGTTTTATCAGAATAGAATATAAAATATTTTATAAATATCATAATTATTTTTTAAATTTCCAATTAGGACCGGTATTTATAGAAAACTATGGATAATTAAACATGTTGTGTAATGGAGTAAGGTATCAAATAAATTTTTTATTTAATGGAAATGTATAGTGAAATATTTGGTCATTACATTCTCGTACTGAAATTAATTTCATCCCAAAATTTTTAATTATTACTAATTGTAAAATATAGGTGAGTGTGTTATTAAAATATTCATCATTTAGGGTATTCCATATAACATGACATCTACCTTACCCTCATAGGATATATCAAGTTACTTATCTTTCATAAAAAAATATTAATTATTCACTTGATGTTACAACCAAATATTTATATACCAAAATAATATATGAACCATAATATACCCATCCAAAAACCATTTTAACCACCAAGGCCTTAACACATAATGAAATCATATATCTTTATAAATTTAAATTTAATATTCAATCTATAGTTCATAAAATATCATACTAGTCAATATAATTAAAAAAATGATATTAACATCATAAAAATATTTTAAATAAATTATAAATCCCAAGTTTACCAATACTATATTGCATACTTTTTCAAAACAAATCAACCCATTATTACCTAAACATCAATATTATATGAAAGCCTATGTGTTTTTCATACCTTAATCACATGTCCTCCAATTTTTATCCCCGGAAATACAACCTTGACATAAAATACCTTGTCAAAGTTATTGATGTCATTTAATAAATGTTTCAAATTTTCTAAATAAAAACAATTGAATAATTTATTTATTATGTTCCACATAATCCTTATAAATTTTAGAATGTACTATAATAACATTGATAAAGATCACTCTCTAATGAAAATAACTTTGATTATCAGAAAAATATATTTTCTATTATGGTATCAACCTCAGTACCATAGGTTAGACCCGTGAAGTCCCTTTTTCTATTATTCTAATAATATAATAAGATTATAAAACATTTAAGAGTTATATTTATTTAGTTTTTATACATACATGTTTTTGGATATATAACTTTATTAGCTTCATATTCAGGATATTGTTTAAAAAAATACTAAAACCAAAATTATTATGGTAATATTTAAAAGAATCAGAGTATATGAATATGAAAGCATATACTCAACATGTCTTCTCTAATGACACGTTCATTTCAACAAATGATACTTTTTCTTATACTATGTCATACATAGTTAATCCTTCTACTCTATTGGTTATACTTAGGTTACTAAAATTTGTGTTCTCTAATACTTCTTAATATATTACCTTAATATAAATAGAACATAAATCCTTTACAATGTGATGTACAGATAATGTTATTAACGAAATCATTTTCATTTAGTGTGTCAAATTAGGTGTGTAGTTAGGATTATTTTTTATACTAAGAGATGATTGAGTTAGGACCCCACCTTCCATCATCCATAATTATGAGTGTGACTTGAAAATCATTCAACGAAATCATCATAAATAACCCATGGAAATAAAAAGGGTTTCTAATCCTTATATTACGGATTCACATATAAAAATAATCAATATGATAAACCCATGAAATATAAGTAGGAATCCAAAGATATTCATCAACTTTATAACAAAACACCATCCAAATAGTATAATAAATCAGATGGTATTTACACCATATATAAAATGGATATATGACTAATAAATTTTTTTTACTAATAAATGGTTGAATTAAATCTAGGTGAACAAAATTAAATCAAAGGAAGTAAATATATTGTGTTCACAAAAAATAATCATTAAAAGAAAAGTTATCCATATTCGTTATGGCTATTTAGTAAAGACAAAGGTAGTGATAAATCATATATTTGATAGAAAATATCATAATATAATATATCCATAGAAAGGGGTACACCATGAAGTCATACAAATTCATTAATGTATAGTCTTTCTAAATTTTCATGTGGTAGATCTTCTCTTATATCAAGAAAATGTACTTACTTGGTAAGACGATTAACATTGAACCATATTGCGTCATTCCTTCTAGGAGTCTTTGGAATCCCCATGACAATTTCCATTGTAATATCATCCCATTTCCACTCAGGTATGCTAAGAGGTTGCGTGAATCCTCCCGGTTGTTTCCTTATAACTTACAATTGTTAAAAAACCATACATATTGACACATATTCAACAATCTATCTCTTCATATTGTCCCACAAAAATGTTCCTTCAAATATCTATACATTATAGTTCTAACAAGGTGTATAGAGAAATTGGAGCTATGAGCATCATTCAACAATTCCCTTTTTAGATTAGGTATGTCAGGAAGACAATGTTTGTTCCCATATTTCAAAATACCATCTTCATATATGAAGTTGATCAATCTCCCATCATTTACACTGTTAATTTTCTTTTGAAACTCCTCATCATCATCTTGAGAACTTTTTATCCTTTCCAGTGAATATGGTTTAACAACCATTTGAAAAAGTATTGATGTTTCACCTTTAATGATTATTCCCATATCCCTTTTTAATAGATTCATAAACAAAGGATCCCTTTCAACTCTCATTTTGATCAAAACACCATGATCCTTTATGCTCAAAGCATCTTCCACCTTATTTGCCTTCCCCGAGTGGTAGTGTATAGTGCATTCATAATCCTTGAGTGGTTTGATCCATCTTTTTTGCATTATGTTGAGTTATTTCTATGAGAAAATATACTATAAACTCTTGTGATTTGTATATATCTTACATTTTTTATCATAGAGATAGTGTTTCCACATCCTCAAAGAATATATTACAAATTCTTACTCAAGATCATGAGTAAGATAGTTTTGTTCATTAATTTTTAGTGGTCATGATGCATATGCAATAAATCTATCATTCTGCATAAGGACACAACCAAGTCCTTTCTTTGAAGCATCACTATAAATAACAACCCCATCATTCCACGATGGTAGATTCAATATAGGATCATTGACTAATATTCTCTTAAGTTCCTAAAAAAATTCTTCACACTCTTTTGTCCAAACAAATTTATCCCCTTTACGTGTGGGCTTGGTTAATGTGTTATCCAATCGGGAAAGATTCTAGAAAAAACACCATTAAAAACCTACTAAACCTGTAAAACTGCATCCCTTAGTTATAATCTTCATCACTGGACATTATTGGATTGCTCTTGTCTTTGATGTATCAATAGAGATTCCATATTTTGAGACAATATGGAAAATAGAAGAAATATTTTAAAGCTATAATTCACACTTGCTAAACTTCCCATATAATTCGTTTCTTCTATGAGTTTTCCGAATAGTGCATAAGTAATTTTCATGATCTTTGTAGATTTTGGAGTATACAATGATATCATCAATAACTACCACTAAAATGCCATCAAGATATTCCTTAAAAACCCTATCCATTAGAACTATGAAGACATATGGTGCATTGTTCAGCCCAAAAGGAATTACTGTAAAGTCGTAATGCCCGTACCTGGTTGAAACGTTGTCTTTAGAATGTCTTCCTTCTTCATGCACAACTGAGGGTATCCAGATCAAAGGTCAATCTTTGAAAAATATTGATCTCCATGAAGTTGATCAAATAAATCATCAATGCGAGGTAAATGATACTTGTTCTTTATTGTTATAGAATTGATCTCCCTGTAGTCAATTCACAACCTCATAGATCCATCTTTCTTATTACCAAAAAGGAAAGGGGCTCCCCATATAGAAAAAATAGGGTGAATAAATACCTTATTACTCAATTCCTCTAGTTGTTTCTTTAGTTACACTAATTCCACGGTGGTCATTCTATAAGGGGTCTTTGATATGGGCCTTGAACCAGGAATTAATTCAATGGAAAACTAAAGTTCCCATTCTAGAGGATGTCCAGATAAATCCTTTGGAAACACATCATCATATTCTTGAAAAATAGGCACATAATCTATTTGAGCATCCCTTTCTTCACCCATAGTTATTTCATTTTCTTCCTCCACAAAAATTGAATTTAGAAGAGCTTTTGGGGGTGGATCTAGATAAGACTCAGATGGTGATGTTTTTTCTCTAATGATAAGGTACTCCTCATCATCATCGAAAATTTTAAAATCCTTATTCTTATAATAAATCTTCACATGATGGCCTGAAATTCAATCCATACCAAGAATTATGTCAAATTAAATCATGGGTATGATGATGAGATCGGCGGATAAATAACATTTATATGTCCCAATGGGATCTGATTCAAAAAACATTGTTTCAATGATACTTCCTTTAGGTGTTTGGATTGACAACTCCCTTATTAAGTAAAAATGAAAATATCTGATTTTCGTGTAAAACTGGGAAGATATGAAACAATGTGATGATCCAAAATCAAATAAATCATTAGCCAAATTTGACGAAACCATTAAATTACCTGCCACCAGGTCATTCATAGCTTCAACCTCAGCAGTAGTGATTGCATAAGCTTGGCCTTTCTCCCTTGTCCTTTTCTAAGGTAATTTTCCTTGGCATTTAGGAAATTCATGCGCAAGATGTCCC
Organism: Viscum album; assembly: GCA_963277665.1. Taxonomy (NCBI): domain Eukaryota; kingdom Viridiplantae; phylum Streptophyta; class Magnoliopsida; order Santalales; family Viscaceae; genus Viscum; species Viscum album. The sequence continues at coordinate 1,947,844,798 of OY728148.1, forward strand.
ATCTTCTTGTAATTGTAGCATTGAACATTGGTAGCTACTTTATTCACCTTACAATCACCAACAAGATGTCCTTTCTGTCCATATTTCTAGCATACTCCTTTTTCTTTTAGACGGGAATGAGGGTGCTTCCTTCAACAATTATCATAGGGTGGAAATTAAAATCTTCCCTTCTTCGCTATTTCTTTATTTTCTTTTCCATAGTGTTCAGCAGATCTATTATTATCTTTCTTTTCTTTAAAGTCATAAGACTTAGAAAATTCCTTTTACCTCTTGATAGCACATGAGACAATATCTTCATATGATGAGAAGGATTGTGGGACTAATTCTCAATGGAGAAATGGTATTAACCCATCAATGAATTGTTCAATATCACTCATTGGGTTATGTATATAATCTACTGCATGTTTCGATAACCATGTAATGTTATCCTTATACTTTGCGACATTCCCATCCTCCTTTGCCTTAGACTCGGAAATTGTTTTTCCAAATCCACTCTATGGTCATGAGGAAAGTATTTTTCTATGAAAATATCTTTAAAATCCTTCCATTCCATACTTTATACCTATTTATCATCATTTGTGATTTTAATCTTTGACCAAAATTGATCTGTGTCTTCAGTGTGGCTATAAACTGCCATGATAACTTTTTCCCTTTTTCTACTCCCCAAAGAATGAAATATTTTTTCTGAGGAACTTATCCATTACTCAGCTACAAATGGATTTTTAGTCCCATTTAATGTTTGTGGTTGTTGCCCCATAAGGTGGTCTAACATTGATCCTCCACGTTGTGGATTAGGGTGCTCCATACGGGTAAGTTTATTATTCATTACCAGAGTTAGTTGTCCCAGAATGGTGATAATCTTATCAGCACCAGTTACATCACCAGCTCCACTATAATTATCTTGAGTAGGAGAAAAATCACTACATGGATTATGTGTGTTGATACGGTTCCCATTCCTTCCACTAGGCACTATTTCTAAACAATGTAATACACTACATTAGTTTATGAATCACAATATATAATTCCAAAATTGTAAACAACTTAACATAAATTGACCAGTTTATGGATATAATCCATAATCATAAAAATGTTTTCATTGTGGAGGTATATACTCATAAATCATTAATAATGGTTTGTAAAGAAAGTGTGAATTATCCTAATCATATCCATTGGGAGTTTTGTAACCAAGAGTGCAGAAAGGCCCATTGTCATATACTAGGATACCCCAGGTCCAGCTCGAAAATCATTTCAGGAGTTTTCACCTCTAGGTACATCTGTGCCAGAGCCACCTCTACCTACTCATTTCCAGACAGGGATGTAGTTCTTGGAAAAATCATAAAAGATATACATTACCAAAATTCTAGGAAGTTCTTCTATACTAATTCTCAAAGTCTATCCTAGGGTACTTATCTCTAATATGCATTTTTCTAAATCTAGTTTTCAAGGTTTGTACTAAACATCCTCTAATACCAACTGAAACGCCCTTACTGCAGTCACATAGAGTCAGTGCATTATTACATAACATTGACATTATATAAGGAATCATGTCCTAAATGACTGATCAGTTTAGTATTATTGGAAACATGATACATACATAAGTTCAACATTACAACTTGAAAAGAAACACAACACTAATTTATTCCATTAGAAATGTCCATGCCACCTATACTATGCCTGCAAGTCACTACTTAAAAACTTCTTCATCTCCTATGGAAATAAAACATTAGAAATGGTTGATCTCAAAAGCTTAGTAAGAGTAAGAAATACAATGGAAGATAACATAAACATTAGGTATGGTGAATAATTTAAAACACATGTCTTTACAAATAAAAAACATGTACACTTTATGTAAGGAATATGAGATGAGTAAATAATTCCATAATAAAACATAGTCATGGGTATTCTAATATTCTAATAACCACATGAACTATCAATATTATTTTGATAATGATGGAATGTATAATGCGGGACATTTTGAAACATTTTTTCAAGGCCTCAACCAAGACGTCTAAAAATGATTAAGGGCCAGGCCCAAACCATATATCAAATTGGGAAAGGCCTCAGCCAATTACACCTCTAATTGTCTCATGAGACCAACTGATATACCAAAGAGCTATATCAGGCTCCACCCATCACTTACTATGTCCAATACATTCCTCATATGAAATGGTTGAAACATAACATAAACATTTGTATTAAAACTAGAATATGAAATGTCAATACTTTAGAAATAAACCATGAATGGTATAAAAATAACGCATCCATAGTCAAACATATCAAAAAACCTAAAATAAAATATTGAAGATTTGTATCATAATAAATCAACATCAAACAAGTCTAAAATTTATCAATGGATGTTGACATAGATGAAATCTGAAATATTTGAGAGAAATATCTCTTTCTGTTTTGAAATCATTTAAGAGCCACATAATTATAAAAGGAAACATTTGTTTTTAATATATTCTAATAATATTGTAAGGGAATATTTGACGAAGTTATAACGGAATAAAATAGCTGCACCCACTGTATAAGTTAAATAAGATATTCTTACCTTTATTTTTTAGAAATGGTCATAAAGTACCTTGTTTGGAAAATGATGGAAAGAATCATTTAAAAACATATAAGGTCAAATAAGGGTATAAATGAATTAAAACACTAATATAGTAAATAGTAAAAAAAATACTGAAATGGATTTTTATGAAAACACTGATGTGGATGATAAATAGGTCCTAGTAGATACTTACATATTAACAACCTCAGATAAGTTAAGAGATTGTAAAATCATCCCTTACCTTGTACTTTTCCTTGGTCAAGGGTAAGTCAAAATACAATATAATAATTAAATAATTGTTATTAAATTATAAATGAACTATATACATAAATATTATATCTTATATTATCTTCTAATATTGTATTGTTAATAATATTTTAGTAGTATCACTGTTTCAGGTGTTAACTGATTTTTTTTATATGTTTTGTTACGTAAGTCATGTTTTTTATGTATAGGATGTATGTGATTCATATCCTGAATTATATTATGTTCTTAAATATTATTTTTAATAATCAAATTAAAATTATTCTTTCATGGTTACGATGGGGAATGAATCTCATCACATTCGTGGAGACAGTAATCTGTACGTACACACAAATACTATTTTCATTTCATTTTTTATATTAAAATGAAAGAAAACCAAATGACACATAGGTTTAATATTATTAAGTTATAATATAATATTTTATATATGTTACATAAGTTCATTTCTACCATTATTTATCCTTTCCATGTATGGTATGAACGAGTCATATCACTTTGAGGGGGCTGTAGTCCACACTTCCTCAAATGAAATTATCTTATATATACAACATGAAAAGAATAAAGATATGATATAAAAGATAATTTCAGATGATTATAGATAAAATAAATATCATAAATATCATATATAATTATAGTTCCATCATAATGGCCACCATAAAAGGTATTAGTAGAAGATTGAAAAATCATCGTTTTGGAGGCAGTAGTTCACCATCCATTGAAACTTTATGTTCTATACCCATTAGATGGAGGTGTGTGTGTGTTTGGTTCAAATAATTATGAAAAAAACATATTATATTATGGATAATGGTGTTGATATAAAATAAAGGATAATTTGAGTTTAGGGGGTTGGAGAAGTAAAATAAAATAAAAGAACTTAAAAGGAGATGTTACCTTTAAATCGGGTAACTCACTTTGGTTTGAAACAAAAGGCTTCCTTGAAGTTCCTTCTTGTTAAGGTAAGGCTACTATAATTAATATAGTGATTTATGGAGGTTAATTGGGAGGAGTTTGGATGATCCAAGGGGCTTGAGAAGTGTGACAAATGGGTTAGAGGTGAGGGATTTTTAAAAGGGGGGAGGATGGGCTCTTTAAGAATGTTTGAAAATATTATTTTATTATATAATTATTTTCAGTTTCTAAAGGTCCAAAACAAATTCATGTCTAAGATATGATGACTAATGTCTGAAATACAGTCATCAAATTAGAATTTAACATATTTTGGGTATTTTTTTTATAATCTTATTTATTTATATCATTCATTAATGAGGTAAACACAACATCGTTATTGTTTCATGAATAATGTTATTTACTTAATGTCTAAAAATTATAAAAAATACCATGATGTAGGAAATATTTTTATATTTCAAATGAATATCTATATTTTAATATATAAATTATATAACCCCATGTACAAATTGTTTTTCAAAAATATATTTTTTTATTTCATTTTTGTCTTTACGATAAATTAATTAATATAAAGTGTCATTATCACTTAAATGTGGCTCCATGGGGTACCCAAATAGACTCAAGGATGCCCATGGTCGGAGGGGTATTAGTAAATAGGGTTAGGACACGTTTTAGGTTAATTTATTATTATTACAATATTATTTTTTACCTTTATTTACTGGATTTACCCTTTAACCATGGTAAATAAAATATTTACCGAAGTAATTATTCATAATGTAAAAAAATAAAAGTTACCTATTTACACAATTTGGACCTACTTATTACAAATATGGAATACACATTATGAAATTCAAAACACAGAAGTTGCAGAAATTAATTTAAAATTAATTCCTGTTGTCAAAACCAAAAAGCGGGTTTTTAAGAAGTAAAAACTATCAAAAGATTGACATGTGTTTATGTACAATTTAAATGTCAAAATACTTTCAATGATCTAAATTATATTAAATGATTAAAATATAATCTAATTATACTTTTAAACTACTCAAATATATAATTCAACACTATAAATTATTTTGTTTAAAGAAGTTTTTTTAATTAAAATTTAGTATTTTTCACTATTCATTAATATATGGAAGTTATCATAAAAGTGAAAAAAATTTACCCTATGATAATTTTGATATTAATAACCAAAATATAAAGTCCAATTTGAATAATAAAATTTATAAAATTTTAAAAGGTGGGTATTACTATTCATAATGGCTTGTTTGATTGGTCGCAGTGTGTTAGGATTCGAAGTTGCATTCAATGCAAGCTATTGTATTATTCAAAGAGAAGAGTACCATGAAATTGTGTAATTTTAAACTATATATCCCATAATAACACAATAGTATAAAAGGGAAACATTAATTATTTACTTCATATTTTAAAACCATTTCTTCCCACTAATTAATTAAGTTGTCATTAATGAATTCATTTGAAATTAATTAACCATTAATATTTTTCCACATTAGATTACAGTAATGATTAGTGTAAAGTCTATACCAACTAGGCATAATACAAACCATATCTATTTTTTATCATGATTATATTTTTTAATCATTTTTATTCCATCATCAATAAGCCCCATGGGTTAAGCATTTTTTATTCACTATTAGTATCATTCAATATCTTGGTACTCTTGGAAAACCATCCTAAGGTACCAATAAGAGAAAAAATTCAACTAAGAACATCTAACTGACTCAATTAGTAGAAAAATAAAATAATATAAAAACAAGAAACCCGTGAATCATCCATTAAATAGACTGATGTGAGAATAAAAATTCTTAGCATCTCATCAAAGGGTAGGACTAGTTTAAACCTGTTCCATCACCTTCAGTTCTATCACTGACACCCACATGCTTATACGGATGAATCTTTCCATAAAAAACATCAATTGCTATCACATATTACATGCATCCCTGCCTGAATTTCACATCATCCATCCTAGGATCAACCATCCCATGATCGCATCATGTTTGGGCATCCCCTCCAAATATAACATGTCATCCCTATAAGGTCACATCATATGGCTCGTATCCAGAGCACATCACAAAGTAGAAGGAAACAGAAAAGGAAACAGTAAGAAAACTGGTCCTTTAAAAACAAGACATTCATTCTCCTAATGCAAACAATCCCTCAATGATAAAAAAGACACTCATACTTATCATGAAAATTGGAAATATAGGACTTATGAAAATAAATTTTTTAAAAAGAAGTTTGTATTCCATATTGAATTAACTGATTAATTTATTAACAGGATCCAACTAAAAAAACCTAAGGAATCAAGCTATAATAATAAATAAAAGGGAAAATATCATCTTATAATTTATTTTTATTTTAAACCCCAAGAGAATAACCATTATCAATTTACATGACTTTTTTATTATTATAAAAAACTAGTATAAACATGGTTCAAATTATTTATCAATTCCATTAATCATACAAAAAATTAATATCAAATAAAAATTCACATTGTATCAATTTGAGTGTCATAAAATTACATTGACAATTGAATTAAAAACATAAATCTTATTTAATTTATCAATATAATTAATTATCAATTAATTCTGGATTTATATTATTTACCAGTTTTCCATCAATAACAACATGATAATCCATAAAATAAAAACTTTACTCTGAATGTGAGGAATATATATTACACTATATATGAAATCATAAGGAAAAAAACTATTAGATTACAAAGAAACAACATCAGCATGAGATCGCTATCCAAGTGGCTAAAACATGCCCAATTTATGATGGCACATAAATAAATGAAGTTGAAATGAATTCCATAAATAAAAAGTTTTCAATTTTCTTCACACAAGAATAATCAATGATGGGGATATCTGATCACCTCTCCTACAGGGAACAACATCGATATATATATATTCTAAAACAAAACTACACCAGCAACATCCAAGATAAACCACATTAGAAACAATAGAGATCAAATTCCATATCATGGAGAGTAGACAAAGGAGGCAACAAGATCAAATTAAGAGAATCGATTATAAAATGAAGAAGGAACATACCTTCGATCACCATGGATCAAAGATGGAAGCCCAAGGATTTATTCTCACTGTAGGGATAATAAAACACCGAATGGAGGACCAATGGATCTCATAAAATCAAGAGAGAGGCCTGGTTTGATACATGGGTTTGAGAAAAACCGAAGTAGATAAAATATTTAAAAATCTATAAAATCTAGTATTTACAAGAAGTTGTATCCATTTAAACATTCTGAAAATTTCAACCACGAGTTTCCCCTAAAAAACATTCTTCCTTTTATTAATTGACCCTAATTATTTATATATCGTGAATAACCCTATTTTCCATACATAAAAACCCATGAACTTCACTTAAATGACATATAATTTTTTACTTGTCATGTATTCACCTTGATTCCATCATTTTTCAGCCAAACCCCTCCAAACCATTTCTAAGCCTTATCCATGGACCATGAACATCGAAAACGTGTAAAGGGTTGGTCCACATGGATCTTAACTCTTACATTTGATGCCTCTCAAAATATTCTCATCCTCAAGAATCCAAAACTAAACCATATAAGAAATGAAATGGGGTTTTTAAAATAGCAATATTATAGGATACCACTTAAATAAATCACCACCAATAGAGCTCAACTACCTCACTATATGAAAAAAAATTAAAAAAAACACCTCCAGAACACTCTTTTATTGAAGGTACCTCTCATGAAAAGAAAATCCACAATAGTAAACTAGAGTAAACCATATCATAAGCTACAAAGGTCCGAATCCATAGAAAAAATGTTACAATGTAAGATCTAATCAAAAAAACATCTTAGGGTATTGAATTCACAACTACAACTCATGTTCCTAGGTATTTTACTCCATTCCACCATTCCACCATTCCTACACTACATAAAACCAAGTGAATATCACACCCACACAACACATTCTACTAGTGGGCCTAGATCTATATAAGCCACTCTTCAAAGGTCATGTCATCGTCAACTTCGGTCTCACCCTAATCGATGTCATCTATTTCACCATAAAGATATTGACAGAGATGTGACACATGGAAAATATTGTGTACATGGCTCATCTGTGGGAGAATTTGTATCATATATTCTATAGCTCCAACATGAGACAACACTTGAAAAGGACTAATAAACCAAGAATAAATGCAACTCCCATGACCAAAACATCACTTCCCATAATTAGTATCCACCTTTAAGAAAACATGATCTCCAACTTTAAACTATATATGTATCATCCTTGGATCATAGTAAGATTTATGATGATCATTAATTTCCTTAATCCTATCCAAAATTATTTGAACCATTTTTATTGTATTCTGTACCTATTCAATTCTGATAATTGTTACCTCTCTCACCCTAGTCAGGTAAAGTAGAGAACATAATGGTTGGACATATAATGATTTAAATTGGTTCCATATAAATGGTGTATTGGAAAGTATTATTTGATGAAAACATGAAAAAAGAAAGGTTTCTCATCCCTAAAACTCAAAAATGTAGAACATAGGAGTGAAACATGTCTTCAATAATCTGGATGGCTTGCTCTATCTTATTGTCTGTTTATAGTTAAAAAAATGATAAGGGGTCACCAAGAGAGAAAATAATTTTGGATACTTCTCCATTATCTATAGAAAAAACAAGGGTCTCAATATGAGATAATTGTCTTCAAGACTTTGTGGAGTCACCCCAAACCCTCGAGATGCTTCGTCGACAAAAAACTACACTGAGATCAACTCCTTGATCACTATAAAGTGGGATGATTTTGTCAAACGATCAATTATTACCCATATATAATAATATCCTCCATTATATTGAGAAAAACCTATTACTAAGACCATCTATATGTCCTCATACTTCCACGGGGGAACATATTACCATTAGAGTAACACATCAGGAATGCAGTTCTCATCCTTCACCATCTGGCATACCAAACATTGCGAAAAAACCCCCTCAACTAAATGCTTCATCCGAGGACACAAAAAATGTCCTCTAAAATCTCATTACATCCTTTTCATTTTAGGATTTACCACAAAATGAGAACTATAGATCAAATAAAAACTATCTCATTAATCACTAAATAAATTAGATGCCTTTACTAAAACAACACTTGGTGTTGTCTATCCTTAGACGAATCATTTGGGGAATCAACAAAAAATAACTTGATCTCTCCAGACATCCACCTTAGAATCCCCCAATTGGGAATCCTCCATGTTATGCCCCAAATTGTACCAAAAAGTCACCTAAAAAATACAAATTATTCCTCCAACCTATCCCATATCTAGATAAATTAAGAAAATATAACTTATTCCCCCAATTGGGGCATCACTCTCTAGGAATCTCCAGATTCACACATGACATCACTACATGACATCATTCTTAGCACATCCGCTACAAAATTTCCCTTTTCTCTAATATATGAAATATAAAAATTGTAATCCTATAAGAATTCCATATAATTATGCTGAAATAAGTTCATGTCATGCTAGTAGAATACATACCTCATCCTCTAATGATTACTAAAAACCACAAAATTCTCACTGATGTGGAAATGCCACCAAAAAATAAAATAAAACACCACTGATTCAAACTCAAGATCATGGGTCACATAATTACACTCATGGGAAAAATTAAATTACCCATAAGAAACAACTAATCTCTTTTTCATCAGGACACAACCCAATCTTGGAAGAGAAATGTCCCAAAAATCCTTATACTGATCTACCTCAACTGAAAAAGGTACTGGAGCACTGAAAAACATATCATTCTTGTAATAAAAATCTTCTTTACACTAGTAAATACACTAAATTGCATGTCACTTTTATTTCAAGGTTATCAAAGGAGTTTAGACCCAATAAAAATATGTTACGAACCTCATGTAATATCCTACAAGACCATGGAAACTCTGAAACAATATTAATATCTTGGGGGGTAACCAAGAAATAAATACCTATATCTTTGAATGATCCTAAACTAACCCCTATTGCTAAAAAAATTCCCAAGGAAATGAAATTAAAGATCCCACAACTCAATCTTCAAAATTATTACAAATAGCTACTCTTGATAAAGAACTCCAAAAATGGCACGTAGATGCTCTGCATGCACCTCCTATGACATGGAGTAGAAAATTATTTCATTTATTAAATCCACCATGAACTTATCCAAGAAATCTATGAACACCACATTCATCAAAACCATGAACATAGGTAGAGAATGCGTCACTTTTAGTGGAAACACAATAAACTCATAATTCCCTTGATGACAACAAAATGTTTTCTTCAGAATATCATCATTTATCACCCACATCTGGTGTTATTTTAAATGGTGGGGCCAAAGCCTCATTTTATTATTTAAATCCAACAACTCTTTAGACTGGGTAGAGGGAGACCCATTACATATCCCGAAGGCCCAAGGACAAGTGGCCTGAATACTAGGTTAAAAGCCCATTTTTTTGGCCCAAAGGGCGGCTCGGTGAATAGTACTGCTATAGTACCTGCACTGCTACAGTGTCTGCTATAGTATCTCCACCACTACAGACCCTGCTACAGTGCCTCCGCCACTACAGTGTCGTTGTTTCTACTGTCACTTCTGCTAAAAAATACTACTACAATTCCCTGATACAGTCTGCTACAGTCCCCCTAAAAAATTAGTCCCTGCCTGAATTTGATCTTGGGTATTTTGGATGCCAAGTATTAGCCTGTACTACTAAGGTACAGGCTCATTGGCACACTCACATCTAGTGTTATCTAAATCGAAAATTTTTCTTTATGAACCAACTTTCTACTTTCATCAAATTGAATAAATAATCAATCTATATAAGATGATATGAATTATTCAATGTCACTAGGTTCAAGCAATGTTAATAGATACAAAGCTGCAAAATGCCATCATAAGTCTTCATGAACAAAACCGGGTCCCCCCAAGGTGAAAAACATGGCCAAAGAAAACCATAATGAAATATATCATCGAGCTATACCCAAATATCATTCTACTTGTAAGGTTATATCCTATATTGATAAATTGAGATAGGAGACATTACAATTTGTAGCTTGATCCCAAACTCAATCTCTCTTATGGGGGTAACACTAAAACCTACTCTGGAAATACATCATGCTACTCTTCTAAAAACCTAGGAACCACCGAAAATATAAATGTCAACTTGTACATCAAAGATTATTAGGAAGAAAAAAACCTACGAATGATCTAAGGTTATATCTCACCAACAAACACTGTAGGATCTCCATTGATATCAATAAACAAAACCTGACTCCCGATGAGATTCATGATATCCTTCACCAAACATAATCAATCCATGATGAGGATGATGTCATATTGATGTATCTGTAAATATATGAAATCTCCGCAGGAGAGGTGATTCCCTAGAATTACATCATAGTCTCTATATACATTATACAAGTTAGCTTGACCTCCAAATGACATTGTCATTGCTAGGGGAACTGGAAGAATATCTACATCAAGTCTCAAAGAATCAATGAGGTTAGTTGATATAAATGAGTGAATGACTATTGAATAAAAAAAGAAATCACCCATGTAGAAAAAACAAAGGCTACCTAGAAAGACATATGAATTTTCATACATTTTCAATGATAAAGTTTGAATATGAACAAGATATTCTCTATAGCCTCTATGTACAAACTAATGAAAACCTCCACCATAATGCTCTAATATTTAAGGATGATTAGTTTCTATGCTTTTTAATCTTCCTTCCCCATCTTATATCTCATGATCCCAAACCAATATGAATATTCAGGCACTCTCAGTTTTTGGGACCTTATCATCTATAAGAAAATAAATGCATATGATCCCCTAGAATAAGTATAAGATCAAAACACCTTAGATAAATGATATTATGAGGTATAAGACCTAATCCTGCAATCCAAAAACACTAATGTACTAGAAACTAGAAACCCCTAAATGACATCTACGCTTACTGTGTAATCAAAATGACTCCCCTATAGTGATGATTTGGTTCTAGATAATATCTTCTCTATAACCTCTTCCCTTTATTGTACTACTATATACATCTTCAGTATAAATGGGGTTACCTTGAGCTAGATACATGGATGAAAAACCCTTTTAAAATTCATATCCCTAGCCTCCTCAACTGGTAATAGGTCTGAATCATGTAACATAAGGGTCTTAAAATGGATCCCAAACTCTCTCACATTAGAGATCCCCTACCGAAGGGTAAGTAGCTCCTTGAGACTAGTTTCCTTCATAGTTTAAGAAATAAACTCTACTCTAAATTGGTACCAAAAAATATCCCATGAGAATGCTGACTCCTCACAGTCCCCAAATATCAATAACCAATACTACCTCACCACTCCAAGCAACATTGTCACAACCAACTAAACCTAGTGCTCCATCTTATCTTGGATAAAATAGAATGTTATCTCATCCATCTCCAACTATTTATCTATGATTAAATATAAAATAGACCCCCATACCTATATTTATTATTACTTGAAAATATCAAAGTATCCTCCTTCTAGTTTCATCATCATAGAACTCCAATCTGTAGCGATCTACGAGCACATCCAGTTGAAAATTTTCAATGAGAACCTAATAAGGACGTTGACCGAGAGATTTTCCTGTAAAAAGAAAAAAAATATGAGTGATCCTAAACCAGTAATATGGAATACCTAAAATTAATTAATTAATTATATTTTTATGGTTTTAACATATTCCATAGCCTAACCATTCCGAACAAAGGCACAAAGAAGAATAATGTAATACATTTTTGGAGGTCTCTACCTTAAAACTCGTATCAATTCGTTTATTAATATTAGTATACTTAAATATCTATGCATCCGATCATAGGGGGGACAAATACCTATTTCTCATCCAGTCTCCCATGTTTACATTTCATACTAAACTTATCTGACACTCTTTCCCTACTATCCCATAAAACCCCATGAGTGGATAAATCCAAACTACATCTTATCCCTCAACCCGAACCTTTGATACCATTCTATCATGACCCCCTCCACACTGAGATACCGTAATGAGGGGATAGATAGGGTGACCAATAGAGTCCCACCTCAAGTAGGCCTCATATTGGAGACTCACAGCAAGGGTATAATAATCATTCATATGGTTGGTACTACCCTCTAAGATTAACATGAGGAAGTTGGAGATAAGAAGGATACAACAACCAAAACCAACTCTTAAATATATATAGAGAAATCACAAGTGAAAATATGTAATGTCATACCACACTAAAAAAACTAAAAGGGAAACTTAAAGTACCCAAAAATTTAAATATTATAATTACCACGATGCCCAAACAACTCCTGCAAAACCCTGAGTTAGTTATATCTATATTGATCACCAAATTGATTTGGATGACCTGAAAAATAGTTTATGTATACCTATAGTTACCATAAGAGTATACACAGTATTATCCACCCAAAATCCTCTCATGAAAAAAATATAAATAAATCATGCTAAACCATAGCGAACAATATGGAAACTAACTCATCACCTAAACAGGTATACTAATTTCCCAGTTTCATCATGGATGTATCTCACCAAATATATCATATATGATAGTATATAATATGATAATAAACATCAGGGGTACCATCCTTGCACTTCCCTATTGGTTTTATGCTCTTCCCCAATGTTGCATGTCTTGAGCATCTCCTTCCCAAAGTAAGCTAGCTCGGAAACACTTAGGCAACAGACCGCAACATGAACCTCGTGGATCACATAACCACATCATCCCATACAAATATCGATATAGAAACAAAGTAGTATAAGGGATCCACTATATACCATATGACATATATCAAACATTTGGTTTTGTACCTCAATCCATTATATCCCACACACCGAGTAAGTACCTCTGGCTATTACAACCTATACATGTCATACCTATAACAATACCGTCGAAACAATATCTAGTAATACATGTGGGTGAAGAAACCATAATCCATAATTTTCCTCTACACACATATATGGGAAAACTATCCATTGTACATACCAACACAAGTAACTACATAGAGAATGGAGAGGGGCCAGATGGTGTAGGCATCCATCCATCCTCCCACCAAGATGATGGGGAAACACACTGCTATAGTCCACTATGATTTATTTTCACTAACATACATGGGTTGAGAATAATATGAAATCATAGAATAAACATGATATAATATATCTCATAACTACACAATGATCACAACCTAGTCTTATACTCATCTATAACTAAATTTTCTTGGACTCCTAGCTTCCACTATTAAAACTTTATATCTTATAACCAGAAAAGCATATAAAACATATACATTAATTACATCCATTATTTAATAAACCATTTCATATTTTAAATTAATTCATTATATATTAATTAACCATTAGAAATTTTCCACACTACATTATATTACATTACATTACTTTAATCATTAGAGTAATGTCCATTCTCTTATGGAATTATCCAAATGATGTCCATGGTCTATCTAAATTAACACCTTTTAAAAACTTTCATTCCACCATCAAACAATCCCATGGGTTATGAATTAATTATTTGTTATAAGAATAATTTCATATGTCGGTACATGAGGAAAACCATCCTAAGCTACCACCAAGAGGAAACATGAAACCACACCCCTCGAACTGCCCTATGTAGTGGGAAAAAGAAAAGAAGCTAAAAACAAGAAACATAGGCATCAACCATTAAATAGATTCAAGAGAGAATACGAGATATCAATATATCATCAATGGGACACACTAGTATTTACCTATTCCATCTACTCCAGTTCCAACCTTGACACACACATCCATATAATGTTGAATCTCTCCATTACAAGAGTCAACTATTGCCACATAATCTAGGTCTCCCTACCCACATACCACATTAGCCATCCTCAGCTCAAATCACATCCGGGCATACCAACCCCATATAACATGTCATCCTTCCAGGTTCATCCATATAATCCTCATATCATAAGGATTTTATCTAGAAAACATCATAAATAAGTAGGCAAAAAACAATAAAATAACATGGAAAATTGTCCCTCAAAAAAGGAATTCTGCCTTATCATGAAAACATTATCTCATAGATGCAAAACAAGGAAATCATCCAACTCAAGAATATAGGAAACTTTTTCTATAGAAAATTATCTTTATATTACAACATGTTCTTATTCCATATTAGATTAACTGATTCATTTATTAAAAATATTCATCTATGGGAAACATATGGCATAAATATATAACAAGATATCAATGTCAAAACATTATCTTATCATATTTTTATAGTTAAAAACATTGAAAAGTAATATTATCAATTAACATGAATTTTTCTTATTATAAAAAAAACATGAACATGCTTCACATTATTTATCAATTCCATTAATCTAATAGAAGATCAAATTCATTTAAACATGCACATTGCATGAATTTGATTATCATAAAACTACATTAACCAGAGGATTAAAAATATTCATATTCTTTGGTTTATCATGAAAATTAATTGACAATTAATTTAACAATTATGTTATTTACCAATTTTCCATCAAGAACGGCATCCTAATACATAGTATAATCAAACAAGATAACAAAGAAATACATCGATATCACACAATATATAAAATTAGGAGGCAACCCTTTATTATGTTATAAAGAAACAACATCAGTATACAATCACTATCCAAGGGTCTAGACAATGGAAAATTTATGATTTCATATAAATAAATAATGAAGAAACGAATCTCCTACCTGAAAATACATTAACATTCTTCACATCAGAGTAGAGCACATACCGGGTCTCTGATCAGAAATCCCATAAAGAATTGATTCCATCCAAGGATTCAATGACACAACCACATCGAAAAAAACTAAGAGAGACCCCATTTGAATAAAAAAACCAAATTATAGAGTATGGTGAGAATATAGAGGATGAAATGAGATCAAAATAGGATATACCTCTTTAAAATGATGTAAGAACACACCATAGATAACCAAAAATCACCACAGATTGAAGATGGAAGCCCAAGGATTGAATCCCATTAAAGGGATCTCAAGACACCAAAGGAAGGGCTACTATATCGATTGAAGCATTAGTGAGGTGTGGATATTTTTTGGGTTTGGAAAAAAACCAAAGAAACTGAAACATTTAATGACGTACTTCATTGGGGATTTATACGACTTGTAAACTATTTACACATCATGTAAATGTTAGGTTTTATCTTCTATTGAAAAATAAAACAACCTTTTATTAATTAAACCTAACTATTTTCAAGTTATAAATCACCCTGTGGAACATACTTGACAATCCATGAACCTCACTTAAACAGTGTGTAATTTTTCCACATCCTTTATTCACCCTACATCAAGAAATTTGATGCCAAACCACTCTAGACTACCACTAAGCCTCCACCAAGAACCACGATCCTTGGAAACACGTAATGGTTTGTTCCAATCAAATCTAGGTCTTTAAACTCTTATCCTATACGTTTTATCAGTGAAATTTAATTTGATTTATGTTAGTGATGAATCATAACTATCTGTGATATCGGTAGATAATAACTTATTGCTTACTGATGTTGAATCTCAAAATGATCAATTTATATATATATATATATATATATATATAGGTAATGAGATTCAATTATTCCATGACCATGTGGGAAAAATAGTCCAATACATTAAAAGGTGATAATAATGTGAAGGATTTTATTATTTATGTGTTACATAATAAATTTGATTATTTTAAAATGCATCTAGAAGAAAACAATGTTAATTTATTATAATGTATTGCTAAGGATATCTATGGGATTTTTTGGAACTGGTGATGAGATCAAGGATATTGATATCATGAAGATGACCATGTGATGAATTTAAACTTTATATAATCCTAAAGTATATACTGTTGATGAGTTATACTTGGCCAAGTTATCAATGGATAGTCTACTGGGAAGTTTGGTGGCCTATGAAATGTGAGTTAAGATACAGTGGGGATCAAATCACTCATGTAAGGAAATGGAATTGAAATCCATGGAAAATAATAATTTCATCAAATGTTGTAATGAATAGGAATAAAAGGATGAAGAATTTATATCATAGGTGGATAGGAAATTTTAAGGGTGAAATTAAAGATTCAATGGAAATCCACCCCTACAATATTTTTGATATAATTAGGTTTAACACATTAAAACAAGGTGTCCAAGGTGAATTTATGACGATGAGAGTGAACCCAAACTCACTTAAAATCCATGGAGAATATTTCATTCTATGAATGAATTAAAACCATGAAACTCATTCATAAAGATGTTCCAATTGATTATTTTTATTTTTAAAGATGAGTATGATAATGAAAAATATCTAGAGGAGGTGGAAGTAATGTTTAATATAGACATAGAATATTCCTTGATGGAAACTATGGAGAGATAAGGAAAGGAGAAGTATAATAATAAAGAAACGAAAAGTTATATCATTATAAGGGTGGAACTTGATAATGATATTGAAGAGATTGATAATCAAATAAAAATAAATAGAACGATTAATGGTTTTTTGAAATAATTATGAGAATATACCAATTAGTTGAAATTTGATATTGACCCTCTTGAGAAAAAGATTTAAGATTAATAATTAAACAAGGAGAGCTAAAAAGAAGTAGTGAATATCAAGATGAAGTCTAATGAATAATATATGGTTATTAATGAGGTTAATTTATTTCTATATGAAATAAAAAATAATATTAAAAAAATTGATGAACAATTTCTTAATCAGAGGATTAAATATAAAACAATTTGGTGAATCAAAGAAGAACTTATAGTTTAGAATGTTTTTGGACACATTCCTATCGAATAAAGCTAAAATAGGTATAAAAAGTTTAGATATTATTCTTAGTGATCAAAGAAAAACTTTCACTAGAGAATGTGGAATTAGAATAGATAATGAATCATCTAAAAAAGGAAACATGAGATCTGAGATTAATGTTAATAAGAATGTTGATGATACTAGTTTGACTGTTGTGATTCCAAAAACATGGAGAAAGACTGACCATAATGATGGATGAAAAAGTGTAAAAACAATGCACAATTTCTGAATGCAAATTGAAAAACTAGTAGAAAATCATATTTTATTATAACAAAAAGGCATGGAGTTGATAATAAGTTTTTTTAGGAAATTTCAATTCTATATATATCTTAGAAACATCATATCCTATTATGAAGTAGCAAAGTTCTCTTTGTAAGGGGAATTTATAATAATACAATGAAGGAGGGTGAGACCATATCCATTATCTCATAGAAAAAAAACTTTATGTTTATTTCTATAAATGCTCTAATATTTACCCTACTGATTTTAATCAAATGAAAAGAAGAGATGGGAATCAACATCATGGAGGATATGGACATATGAATAAAAATTTACCAAATCAGATTTTATTGGGTAATAAATACTCACTATTAGTAGAATAATAAGAGTATAATTACACTACCTATTCTGAAGAGAATTAAGTTATTCCATCTTATGCCTCAAATAAACTAGTCCTTTCTTGAAATAAGAATAAAATAGAGAGAAAGATAACTTGGATAAAATAATTCTCAAGTATATTTATAAAAATAACACATGGATTATAATTTTTTTTTTCTCATCACACATGTATGGGAATGAAATTATCATAAATAATTTTAAAGGTGGAGTTAATGGTACTATGATTTTTAGAAATGATGGAGCTTTGAAGATCAAGTGTAGTAAAAATACCAAATTGGCTAGTGATGGGTTAAAGAAGATAAAATTGCTGTATGTGGATGGACTTAAACATAAACTTTTAAGTGCTAGTCATATATATAAATATATTATTGAGGTTACATTTAATAAAAATGGTGCATGATAAAATATAAGTATGAGAATTATATTATGAGAGGAATATGAATAAATAGGGATCCGTACTAGGTGAAATATAAAAAAATATGTCTCATTTAAAATGGAAGTATGTTTTTTTAGAATATATGGTTATCCCATATTCCCCATTATATAATAAATAACTTACCCCAGATGAAAGTATTAGTAGATGTAAAAAATACAAAAAGAGAATGTGAAAAGACATGTGATGCATGTATTTGAAAAAGCATGTCAAGAAATCCATATCAACCAAAGAACAAGAGGTGAATAAATTTTCTTATTATGGTACACACTATTTTCTATGACCTAATGAATATACATTGTATATATTGATCTATGAAATTCATTAATTTCATTAATAAATATAATAGAATGTCCTGTGAACTTTTTATGTAAAGTAATAGAGAATTTCATGGATCCATGAATATTTATCTTAAAAGTGTCAATAAATGATACTAAGTGTATAATCAAAACCTTGTGTTCTGATAATGAAACAATATGAACATCCATTTATTTTGCAAATTATATTGAAAAATATGATATAAAGCATAAATTTTATGTATTTTGGAAACTTAAAAATAACTGAATTTTTGAATAAATAAATATGACAATCAAAACATAGACAATAAATTACCCATTTAATATGGAATCTATCACCACTATTGGAAATAATCCTTTCATGTTTTGGTGTACTCATAAAATTGGGTGTTGATGAAATCTAATGATGGGAGAACACACATTGAAATGTGGCATGGAAGGAATTCCTCCCTGAAACTCTTTTTATTATTTTTATGTAATTTATATATTTTTAATAATGAAATAAATTAGATAATGTATAGTGATGATATAGATGAAATATTCTTCCTTGGGTACTTAATGAAGTGTAAGTCCTGGAAATGTTATCACAATAGGTTTTTTAAATTTTTTTATGGAAATTATGTAGAGTTTATTTGGAAAAAATAAGTTAATATCTCTAATGAATCTAACTTAGATATATTCTGTGGAGAATAAAAAGAGGAGGGTGAGAAAAATAATAATGTATACGTGACACAAAATTGTGATAATGATGATGATTCAAATAATGAACCGTGGGGATAATTTTTCTCTATGTAACAATAATCTATATCTTAAAAGATAAAGATAAAAATATAGTTGGATCTATTAAATATAATTAGTTATATATATAAACCTACTCAAACAAGGAGAATGAGGAATACAGAGCATGATAGTTTATTATCAATGGTATAAGAAACCTCATTAGAAGAGTCCATAAAATATGAATAAAATTGTTTATCATTGAATGAATAATTTGACCAAATTAAAGAAACTAGACTTGGTATCTTGTTGAAATTCTAAAAAACAAAAATGTGATTAGAAAATTGTGTAACTTGTTGATGAAATTCGATTAACATGAAAATGTGATCAATAATAAAGCATTTATAGAATGATAATGATATGTTCGATTTGAATGCATAGACATGGAATAAACTTTTTCTCTTTTGGCATAACTTGAATTGATCAATCTATTCTTGGTTATGACTATACAAAAATTAAAAAAGGTTTTTCAAATGTTTATTAAAAAGGATTTCATGAATAGTTTTCCTTAAGTATAAGTTTATATTGAACAGTGAGTGATATTTCTAATTGTAAATGATGAAAAAAAGGTATACAATATGAAGAAGGACCTATATGGATTGTATAAGACACCACATGAAAGTAATACCTAAATGGATTCAAATTATAAAAAGAATTATTTCAAAAGGGGTAGTTTTAACCACCAAAATAATGTGAAAATATACAACTAATATAAATTCTAGGTGATATTAAATGTGAATGATAAAATTTATTGTGGAAGAAAGTAAGGATTTGTGTAATAATTCACCAACCACATGACAATATAATTTTGAATTCCCCTGATTACTAAAATTATATATTTTATATTACTAAAAGTGACACAAAATAATGAAAAAATGTTCATCTCTCAAGAAATGTATGAAATATTGTTGTTGAATACGTTTAATATGAATGATCCTAATCACATGCCAACTATAATTGTGGTTGAAATAAATCATTAGAAATATGAGGATGTAAAATATATAGAAGCTACATTTTACTGAAGAACAATTGAATGTTTTATATATATTAACATAAAAATTTCCATTCATTGTCTACATGTCATGCTCAGAAGCATATTTTTAGTGTAATATGAATGAACTACATCTTTCTACAGTCAAAATGATTACGAGAGACATGCTAAGGACTCTTGGTTTTTTTCATTTTTGGTGAATGATATAATAATGAATTATTATTATTTTTTATCATAGTTTGGTCTTTTGATGTAGAAGAACAATGGTACACAATTTTTGGTTCCTTATTTATTGAGAACAAATGTGTTGGATGGATGAGTAAGAAATGGGATAACATAAAAATCTTAATATGTCTGAGTAACCAAGTATGCACACAACTCTTAGGGACGATGAGATAGATAATATCAACTAATAAGTCAAAACCCTATTGAAATATTCGTTGAAAAGAAGATTTCTGTTGAACTCATGAAGAATATTATGGAACACTCTTTTACTAAGCATGTTGAACTTAGGAATCACTTTATTAAATAGTAAGATGACAAATTAATGATCTATATAGAGTACATTGTAATGGATTAATAAGTCAAATATATGATGACTAAGACAATGGACTCACTAGTGTTCGAGGAGAATCAGTTGAACCTCATTTTTTAACTAACTCCCTCAGCTTGAGGTGGCCCTGATAAATCCCCTATCTTCAATGTGTATATTGAATTAGTTACTTATTTTTGATTATTGTGTTATTTTTATTTGGGTTTATTATCAATGGGAAGATGAATCTATGAAATTAAATGATTTAGATATCAGTGTCATCCATGAGCAATTTCAGAGTTAAATAGAACTCTCTTATCAAGGGGGATTATATGGAATTGAATTCAGGTATAGAAACTATCTATAGGGGATGTGTATATAGTTTTTGAGAAGAATGAATTTTGAATGGGCATGGATACTGGCAGAGATCCAGAATGTGGTTGGTCCCAAGGTAAATAATTTTCTCTTCCAATCATGTTTTCTACACCATAACCTTCTTTATATAAATAGAGTGATTAAATGGCTATTCTATTCCCATTAGAATATTTTTTAGAATTGAATTTCATTATGGATTTAAAAAAAACCCATTGTGGGTGAAATTTGGAACTAAGGTGATCTGTGTAGGAAATTTTATGTTTTTTATTTTCCTATCTCCATGATGATTAGAGAGTTCGGAGACTATAAAAGATGGTTTGTGAAATATAAATCCTATGTAATGAATTGAATAAGGATTTAAAATAGAAATTTATTCTAGTGTTTTAAATAAAATTAGGTGGGGAAAATAAGGGGAAAATGAATAATTTTCATAAAGGAAAAGATTTTTTTTGAAAGTAATGTCCTAGAAGTTGCTGTAGAATTTTTGAAGGAATGGTAGGAGTTTCATACATGTTTTAGTGATTCACTCATTTTAGGAGGGTTGAAATAAAATAATGTTGTGTGAGCATGGTGTGAGATTGGAGTTGTGCCTGAAAAGAAAAAATTAGAGGTGACACAATTTTCACTAATAGAAGAATCGTTTGAACATTATATATTTTCTTATAAATAAGCCACAAATTGTTATTTGTGCAATCAATGATTTATTAAAGGGATCATTGTTCTCATTACACGTAAGACATATGGGAAGATATATATTTATTGAAATATAGACAATTCATGATGAAATATTATTTGAAATGAATGTTCATGATTTGGAGGAAGTGAGTGAAATACAATGGAGGGACTTTATAAAGTTATTCGAGGAAAAGAAGTTTTGAAAATAGACATACTTTCGAGTACTATACTTGGGAAATCAGATCTAAGGAAAGGTTTTCGTGCTAATTAGATTTCATGAATGGGTATTTCAAATCAAATTACGATTAATAAACACGTACATGTATACAAAAAAGGTATATTCATGAAATTATATGAGAGAGTAATAAATTAGAGTATTATATTTACAAGATCATGATAAAAACATATAAAATATTCACTTTGATTTAAAATGTCCCTCATGTTGTGAAACTCTGTGAGACTTCCTCTGAGAAGTGAATGAAGGAGGAGTCGACAGAAGTAATCAAATGGAAAAAAGGTAGTAGTTTCAATATTTGTTGAAAGGCGGTGATCCTTGAATAGAGTGGCCATGAAAAAACATTATATCTTCCAATAATATAAAATTATTATGGATTCTGGTTTGACTGGAACATCCTTGGAATATTCTCATTTGATTAGACCCTAGTGGGGAACCAATTAAAATTGTTTTTCCCTATATATACCTTTTCATTTTTGTGTGTGGTGGATGTCTGATTGAATACAATAGTTTTAACAAGTGCCTACAATGTGGGAAAAAGTTTTGGTAAAAAAGGAGAAAAAATTGACACTCGATTTCACCCCTTCTCTCTAAAGTTTTCTTAGGGTGCACCATATATCTATAAAACCAAAATTTATGCTTGTATATACCATAGGGACTCTACTCCCACACCTTGAGTTGAGATCAGTGATGGACCAGGGTCTTGCGTCTTCGACCCAATTCCTTTCATCGAATTATTTAAATGGTATTTTTTCATTATTTTTTATTTTACTGCAGAGTGAGCTTTTCAAGGTATATCAAATTAGACTCATGTCACCAAAATTAACAATTATTCATATATATAAAGTAATATAAATATAATAAAATAAATTATATATATATATTTTAATTTATTTAAATATATTATTAAATATTTTTAAATCTTGATATTAATTTGAGCTTTTCTGTGTTATATAAAAAATGAAAATATGACTCATAATAAATTTTTATATTAATATGATTTATATTTATAAATAGACATTTTAGGCATACAAATATTTTAGTATATTTATATATATTTCATAATATATAATCATATATATATATATAAACATACGTATAATTATAAATATATATATATATTATAAATGTCTGTGTATAATATAAATTACATAATATAAATATAAATGTATAAAATTAAATATGAATTGTAATTAATGTATATATATTGGTCCAATTTCTATATTTAATGTATTTATAATTTTTTAATATAGGCCATATCACAATATTTTATAAAATATATTTAAAATTATAATTATATATATCATTATAAATAAGTATAAAATAATAAATAACATTATAAATGATTAAAAATATATAAAATAAATTATATAAATATAAATATATATAGTTTTAAATATTATTTAATAATATATATTTATTTGTAAATAAATTATATTATGTAAGGTAACTTTTATCAATAGAAAAATAACATCGATAATGGTGTAATTTTATTAGTAATAAAATAAGCACTGATAAAGTTGACCTTTATTAGAAATAAATGATGCATTTAAAATTTTTCTCTTTTATCAGTGGTTTTTAGTGCTGATAATTTCTTCATTTATGCGAAATTTCGTTTAGTGTTGATTAAAATGTGTCATTCGTCATCTATTTTTTAGTCATGATAATCGAATATTGTGTTTTTTTCCTAATTTTTTAAAAATTTGGTCCAATTGTGTATGCGAAAAAATTGAAATCCATTAAAATATTTTTTGAAATGGAATCCTTATATTAAAAAAATCTATGTTTCCATTTAGGGTTACAACTGTAATACCCCATAAATAATACAAAAATACTAAATAATAATATAAAAACATTTATTAATTTATTAATTTTTTATACATAGACAAATTTTATATCATATATTTTATATTAATGAATAATTTTTAAATAATTTAATAAAATATGAATTTTTTTTATTTTAAAAAATGTGAACTTGTCTTACTTAATTTTAAAAAATAAAAAAAACTAGATTAAAATAATTAAAAATTGTTAAATAATTATAAAAATTAAAAAAAAAATTATTCCAATGAAAAATATTTTTAATATTTACCATTAAATAGTATTTTTTTAATATATTATTATAATAATAATTTTTATTTATATTTCCGAATAAATACCAACTAAATGAATTCATAAAAATTGGGAAAAATACTTTTAAAAATAATAAATAATAAATAATTAAAAATCTTAAAAATTTATAACACTAGAATTTTTTTATTGATATAATTAATATATAATTTTGTAGTAATATGGAATAATTATATCTAATTTTGTATTAAGAAAATAATTTATAATTGTATTAATATGAATAATCCATAATTAATTTCAAAAATAACAAATTTAAAATAACATAAAATTTATTAATATTGTTATCCTAATAATAAAATATTTTTAATATTTGCAATTAATTTATAAATAATTCTGAAAAATAATATATTTTTATACTTTAAGAACATATTAATTTCTAAATTAGTTCATAAAAATAAGAAACCCAATTTTCTTTCAAAAAATAAAAAAAAAAATTCTTTTAAAAAAATGTAATATTTTTATCCATATTTTCATTATGTTTACAACTAAGTATTATATTTTGAGAATTTAGATAGATATTATCATTCAATTAAATATATAAATCAATTAAAAAACTGATATATATATTATATATTTTATTTTAAAATATACTTTAGTTGACATTAAGTTTATTATAAATATGATATTCCAAATTTATATGTGATAATCTATTTTGAAAACTAGTTAAAAAGTTTTTATTTATATATATTTGATTAATTTGGATATAAAAATAAATATTTTTTAAAGTCATCAAACTTCTGTGGAAAAAGTCACCTATTTAATTCCATTATAAAATTTCAATGAAAATTTCAAGCGAAAAAATACAAAAATCCATTGAAAAATACAAGTGTAAATTCTCAGTTTTAAATTATAGTTGATAATCACACTGAAATTTCATATATGTTAAAATCACACATAAATTTACATTTCAAAATACTAGAGAAAAATTCACTATGAAAATTAAAGAGAAAATGTTAGTTAAAATTTTCATTGGAAAATTCCACTGGAAAATATATTGGAAAATCAACTTGATAATTTCATTGAAAACTCAATTGTTAAATTCCATCATAATATTCCATTAAAAATCAATTATAAATTTCTTTTGAAATTCTTGTGGGAAGTCTACATAAAAATTACACTATAAAAATCTTCCATAAATTTTATATAGAAAATTGCATTATAAAAATTCGACGAAAAATTAAATTATAAAATTTCACTTCAAATTATAAAAACAAATACTTTTATTCCCTAATACAAAACTATTTTGTAAATTCCTACCAGTAAAATATTCAATAAAAAAATGTATTTAACATTTCCTTTAAATAATATACTATAAAATCGTAATAGAAATGTTCTTCAGAAAATGAATGGAATATTCCACTGAAAAGATGAACAAAACAATTTTGATGTAAAATAATAAAAAAACATAAAGTAAACATTTTATCTATAAACTATCACTATAATATTTTCTTCTAATACAACACAAGAAAATTCTTATCATAATATTTTAGAAAAAAATTCACAGGAAAAACTATAATGGAAAATTCCACTAATAAAATTATGGGGAAGAATTTTCTATTAGAATTTTCAATTCATAGCTATTTTATAAATATTTTCAACATGATATTTTATTTATATAAAAATAAATAATATTTTAAGTGAAATTATTTATTTTTAATTTTTATGGTGTAATTTACAAGTGGATCAATAAATGAAAATTTTAATAATTAAGAAAATAAATTATTTTTTAAAATAAAAATATATTATTTGATTAAAATAATAAGTATTTATAATAATATTTGAATTTTTTTATTATGTTATAGAAATAATTTTTCAACACATTTTTATTAATAATTTCATTGAAAATTTTCGTATCCTTATCCAATATGTTATGTTTTAAAGTTTTATAAAATGATTAAGATTATGGAACGGTTGAGATGAGTCTGGAATAATGGAAGAAAAATGGAGATAATTATGTTGTGGTGTCCACAAAAAAAATACATTGACTTATAAATGAATTACAAAAATACTAGACAAGAAAGAAAATATTTTTGGGTGGAATTATTCTAAAAAGGCAATGATTTTTCATTTCATGGAGTTGGGAAATGGAGACCAGTATGTTTTCATGTATGGATCGTGCTAGAACGGTAATAATAAAATAGTGAAGAACCACGATTGGAATGAATCATTGATCGTGGTTTGAGAATAATAAAAATAAAACATGGGTTTTTTTGAATGTGATTACATTTTTCTAGTTAATGATGTGACCCCCTATTTTGGAGGCCACCCGACTGGTGCCTTGGCTTAGTTCACCACATGACCTCAGGCATGCCTCCCTATATGCTAGAGGATTCCAACTAGTAGTGAAGATATATGGTGGTATTATGAGGATAATATACCCCCCATATCAGAGTGATAAATAATAGGAAACAACCTAACTTCATACACATAAATGTATGGAGAGATTATAAATCCACTGAACATGTGATTACTTAATGAAAATTGGATATACAATCATACAAAACTGATTTCACACTAGTCCTATCAAATAAATATTTATAAAGTAAATAAAATACAAGATAGGACATACTATATAATAAAACATATCTCATCCCACACTCTTGTCCTACCCAAGAATCTGCATCTCAAACATAAGAACATGTTCCTCTTCCCTACCTATACCTGCAACCAAGGGAGGGTCTGTTTGAGTTCCTAAGTGTAGTGGCTACCTGAGCATAATATTATAAATCTCATAAGAGCACCACCAATTTGGTTTCATATATACCAAAAATTTAGTGAAATATTCATGTGACATTCACAAATGGAAAATAAAAATAATAAACTATAGAAGTTAAACAAATAACAAATCACCATCAATCCTTTTGTTGACCACCCAGAATGACCATACCTACTTTATCTAGAATCATAGTCTGCCTTAGCATAAGACTAACTTTAGGAATACCATTCTCTACACTATAGGAAAACTATTCTCAATCCTCTACCATGTTGAGAATTAGAACCTAGATCATTACCGAGCACCCCTTATCCTCAAGCCCAAATGATGAACCCCATTGTAGTACCAAAGTGTTCTCGATGTCTGGCTGACCTAGGATTATAAGGTGGGGGAGTTCATTAGAAATACTATAAATCCTAGTGTGACTATTCCTATGTGACCAAGGTAATCAAATTGAACACCCTTATAGTTCCCAGGATCAATCTATTGGGAATACAATAACATACAATCCATAGTCGACCCAAATCTGGTGCATCCACGGAATCCTTGAGTGATATAAGATATCAATTAAGGGGATCCAATAGTAACCCTCAATATTTATAACATTAGTGTTTAAGAATATAATCCCACTTGATACATCATACCACTGTTTGAATCTTAGAGGTCATAAGCATTCACAGTGATCAAATTATATTTTAATTCAAATCCCCAGATCATTGGGCTTTCAAAATGGTCTCACTATATGAAAGGAATCCACGAAATCTCTTGTATTTTTTATGCATGCAATAACATGCTCATATGTTGGAACCTAGGAACCTATATTAGACTTCCATTACTAAATCAGCTATATTTTTTGTTGGTCAAACATGGAATATACCCCTAATGTACTATGAGACCAGACCCAATCTGTTTTTTGGCATCCTAAGGCCTCATCAATCGTAAAAGGTGATTAAAAGGAATAAAAAGCTATTAAAAAATTCTAATACTAGTAGATGATTCCCATACATCACGGGAAATCACATAATATAAGTATCGATAAAATAAAAACATATCAATGGACATCTTAACACCCATTTCCAACAAAATAATCTTAAACTCATAGGGATTAGACGTTATTTATGGGTTAAAGTTGACACCAACAACCAATTATACCCAATCCCAAACCCACCATCTCTAGGGATAGTCTGTCAATGGTCCACCTATATTGGGAACCATAGGCCACAATATAAGAGGAGCACCCTTTACTGGGTTTTCAGTCCCAGTCTTGAGTCAACGGTCAACACCCATGAGAAGGAGGGTATTATGTTACTTGATATCATCAATGTTCTTGAGGCCTCACTAGACTCTTAGGTAAGTATATAAAGTTTGATAGCCCCAAAAATCCCTATTTATCCAAACAATATAGATTGGATGAACACCCAAACTAACCATTTATCTCATAAGGGTTCACTCTCCCAAGTCACCATCCCAACTCATCACTAACCATTACTTAAAGGTCCCCTAGGTCTCCTATTACTAGTTCCACTAAGGGGCCCTCATTAAAAAACACCAATATAACACCCCTATGGTATGTAAGTCATAATTAAAATCTTAATAGTAAAGGCCTTGTATATTAGTGTCAAAGGAAAACTGTCCAGTTCTCATGGCCAAATGAGGCCTTATCTATTTATGCATTCTAAACAAGGTTTTTTTGTCTAAGAGTAAATTCATTTGTATTAAAAACATGAATTAAATTGACCAATTTGATCACTTATTTTATCATTGTTAATTAATTATTAGTGTGAACACATATCCATGCATTATGAAAAACTTCAATAATACAATATGGTGTTTATCAAGGGCCACATACATTATAAGATTCATTCATTTTGAAGTCACATTTCTTGGAAGCTCTATATAAGGCCCTCCAAAGTCCAGTGAAGTTTTTTAACCATCGATAGCTCCTAAATCACATCCATCATCATTAATTAACTAATTATACAATTTAAAATTAATAAAAAAATTAATTTAAAGGATACATAATCACTATTTCACTCACCTATGACTCGATCGCATTGGAACCATATTGAACAACCAATGAAAGGTCCATGGATGACTCATTATAGTGACTCAAGACTTTTCCCTATAACTATCTCCAATTCCATCATCAAATTAGTTTAATATAAAGAAAAAACTATAACAAATTAGGCATCATGACCTAAATTTATCAAAAAAATGATAATTTGTGTTTGGATTTCATATTAGGATACCCTCTATAAAATAAGCATAAACCCCCTTCTAAAATGGGAAATTTCACCATTATTTGATGATATTCCCAAAAAAAATCTAAAAAAAATCAAAATAAATTAGTAAAAAAGAGAAAGGATAAAAGAGGGAATTTACTTCCATACCATTATTCACCAAAACAAATTCTGAATAACCAAACTCCAAACTAAGGGGAGGAAGTCTAAAGGAGGGGGGAACACCACTTCTCACATGAATGAATCATAGAGAAATGGTAGGGATAACCCTCAACAAATATGAGTGGGAAAATGTAATTTTACCATTTCTAATGTCTAATGGCCAGATTGTATCCAAGTATAGCATGCATGTGGGTTTGTCCATCACTCTGAATAGCTGATATAGGGACACTACCAAGACGATGGTGACAGAGACTAACTATGATTTTGTCTACATCCACCAATCAGTCAATGGATTACTACACAATATAGTCTAGAAACCACCTCAACCACACTCAAGGATATTTTGAGACCCAAATACATTTCCCAAACCACAATATTTATCTAAAACATTTTTATTAAGTTTTTCAAACACTTGGAATTTAATTTCAAATTCCAATTCTAAAATTATCTCTCCCACAAAATTCCATAATTAAAATTCTCTCTATAATTTTTTATCCTATATGAACACAGGGTATTAAAAACATATAAACATAATAATTATCATCCTCAGGAATTATCAGTGGTAATCCAACCAAACATCCTGACCTACATTGTCATTTAATCCAGGTTCAAATAGCCATGTTCTACTCATGGATTCCAAAACACTTATAATGAATAGTTCCAACATTAAGTGCTTAAACCACAAAAAACTAAGCTAACACTCATAATTAACCATTAAATCACCGATACCACACTTACCCAAGCCCTTACACCTAGATTTATGATGGAGTCATCATAAAATTAACATCCCATTGCATGGTACTCCCCACTATATGATCAATCTCCCAAGATAATTCCCAAACATGGCATAGAAACCCAAATTTTCATTACATAACCATTAATTAAATTTTAAGATAAACAACATAATAAAGATAGAAATATCATATCATAAGGTTTAATTTTTTGGAAAAATTAGGATCAAACAAAACTAGTTCATAATAAAACATAAATGTTTATTTAAATACATCATTTTTTACATAAAATCTTTTGTTCTCCTTAGTGCATGTTTTCACCTAAGGATATACATAATATAAAGGGAGGAGATAAAATCATAGTAAGAGGATGAATGTGGTATATGAATCAATATAATGTGGGTGAGAATAGTAATAGTCATCAAATAATAAAAATATTACCATCATTAATATCTTTAGGAAAACATGTGATAATGTTAGGGAATTTGGAAATTCATAAAAATGAAACAACATATCATAATGTTCAAATAAAACACCTAGTTGTGAATAAATATAGCTTCATGTTCACACAAGAAATATGTGCATAATCATAAAATCATTATTGTGAACAAATCTAGCATCATGTTCACCCATATTACACATTATTTTTTGAGATACATAAAATTACATAATTCCTTAGAGGGTGATATAATTCTAGGCCCACACTCCACATCATAATATTTAGATAATAATGCATGTCACATAGAATATATAACAATCATAGTCCTGAAACAACCGGGGAAATGGAATGCGTTTAATAAATAATTTATAAAGAAAACATTCATGAATTATATTTGGGTTTTCCAAAAAGGAAAAGGATATAATACATTAGAGTAAGAGGAATTTTTTCATTGTATAATAAACAACACATGAGGGGTTGTAGACTAATTTTGGAAGGAAATTTGTTTTTGAAAAAACAATGTATTTGTCTTAAAAATAAAAGTGGAAACATATATATCTCAAAAGGAGAGAAGAATTATGAAATTATTATTGAGGAACATTTAACTAATATCCGTACTAATTGTTTTGTGAAATTGAGAGAAAATAAAAGAAGGGAGTTGGGTTCAATATTCTCCTTACCTTTATTCATGTGTAATTTTTTTACATTTGGTTCCTCCTAAATAATAAACATATATTAAATAAAAAATTGATCTAGAAATGAATTATTGTAATTTTCACCACTATTTTTCAATAATATTCATTTATTTTATTTCATAATTTCCATAGTTATATGGTAGTAATTTTGATATAATGTTTTATTTAAAAATTTACCATTTTCCCTATATTTCTCAACTTTGTTCAATGTAATTTATAAATTATTATAATTAATCCGAGTAAATTATAATACAAATAATTAATTTTTTATATATTTTATATAATTTATAATATCCATCCATGAAGATGGTTATAGGTGTTGACATAACAGTATCTATATATGGGTTTAACCGATCATTGATGGGACATTATGAGGAGAGAGGGAAGGACATGTTTGAATTTTATATATATAGTAAATATGACACTTACATTCGGTTAACATAATTAATATAATGATAAATTTCTTACTAATTAATCCTATATGGTATGGTTGTGAATTGGCTGGGGAATAAAATAAACATAAGAAGAATAATTATAAAAAAGAATAAGAGTTCATTAAAACATACATAACACCTGGTTTAGCTTCTCTTATACACTACTACCAATAGCTTTATGTTTGGAGTTTCTTTACTCTAAATAGTACCTAGGTATTATAGTGGTCTTTATAGGTATAGTTTTGACATAGGATTGGATTTTTTTAATAAAGTTATTATTTATTTTCAAAGGGAGGTAGAAGAGTTTTTTATACTTGAGGAGAGGGTTATTTGTAGAATTAAATATTGAATAAAATATTTTAACAAAGTTAAAATATGTAATAGTTATTTTTTTACAATATAAATCATATAAAAATTTAACATAATGGGTTTAAGACTTTAAATCCCATTTATAATTCTATTCCCTGAGTTTATTAAAAAGAAAAGTGAAAAAATAGTAATTGTTAATTTCATGAATCACTTTTGACTTTATGTTTAAAGAATTTTTTTTTTTGGTTTTGAAATTTAAGTTAATCATATTTTAATGAATTATTTTAAAAATGAAATATTTCATGGCCTAACCTCGGGTTATATGAAGTATTAAGTCATTATTAAATCATGAATGGTGTAATTTATGATACACTGGTTATGTGAAAATTATATTTTTACCATTCACCATAAAATTGTACTATTTTAGAAAATTTAATAAAAATTACCCTTGGAAAATTTTCACATGATAATTTCAACAATTATATTCATATTATGGAAATACCTTTCTACAATAGATAATTTACATTATGAATATAAAATTAATGTTTTTTTACAAAATACTTGAAAAAAGCTTATTAAAAATGTATTTATATTCTCTTTAAATTTTTTATTCATGATATTTATTTTTATGGAATTATAATATTTATATTTACATAAACTAATAATTATAAATATGATTTATATCATAATTTATTATTTTTGTTTCAAATTACTATTAATAAAATCAAATTAAATCCTATATATAAAACTACATTATTTCATTCAATATTTAACTAAATATATCTCAAGATTCTATATTTGATTTTTCTATAATGTTGATTAGTTTAATAATATTTTGATTCTCTTCAAAATTGTGGGTAGTGTGAGAGATGAATTTATTAGATTAGGGTGATCCATATTTTCCCATTTTAGATTTTATATATTATATTTTTTGTCCAATTTTATGTTTTTTATGTTTAGTTATTTTTATTGAGGATTAATATAAATTTATTTATTATTGATTTTTTTCAATTTATTTATGTGAATAATATTATATATTATATAATAACACTATTTTATTTCAAGAGATAAATGTAATTTATAATTTATAGCTTTTTAAAATATTACCCCAATTTCGAATTTGTTCCACCAAACTCCAAATCGTTTTCTCAAATAAGAATAAGTGAAGGTACATCTCTTTAATTGTTTCCTTTGGTTCCCACATCACCTCTTCATACATATGGTTTCATTACAACATTTTGACATGGTGAGTTTTCTTTTAGTAATGAAATTTGTATCTACGGTCCATGATCTTCATTGGATACTATGCATATGAGAGGATATTCTCTAGTTGTACCAACTATGTATTTAGTGTATGTGAGGGATTAAGTTTTTAGTTCATCAGGAGTGATATGTTGAACACATAAAAAAATTAATCCATAATTTCTACAAGTAAAATATGATAATCCACTGATCTTATGTGGTGAAGAGTCTCGAAGGGGATAATGTACCTTGGGATAAGATTTCCTTCCATTCCAAACTACACGACTCTCTTCCATTGTGATATTTGAAGGAAATATTTGTCTCCAAAATCAAACATCAAGTACCATTGACGGTTGTAAGAATATATCTTCTTCTAACTCTGAGTAGATTTTATATGTTTTTGGTTGACTTGAACCATATCATTCATCTCTTATACAATGTAATGTCTAAATAGCTTTTATTTTCCAAATTTATCTAAAAACGTTGTAGTTTTATATCGATTCCCAAATGGAGCTTAATATAGATCCATTTGAATACTATAATGGAATCTGTTGTTATATGAGAGATAAATCAATGGTACATGTTAATCCCATTCACCTTTTAATTACATTGAGTAGGATCATAGCATGTCCTCGATCATCTGAACAATCATTTCAGATTTTACATTAGATTGGGGTTGATTGGCCATGCTAAAACTCATTTCATTACTCAAATCATGTTAATGAATTATTCAATGTTTAGATGTTATCCTTGGATCAGGATAAAAAAATCATTGAAATTGAAACCCCATGCATCCTCATCACTTCCTTGATATATATAATGTGATTTTTTTTTCAATGATAATTCTTCCCATATAGAGATGAAGTGAAAATTATTAGTGAGTTGACCCCCTACAACCCATATCTCATTATTTTCTTGGGTTGTTTTCAATAGACAAGTGACAAAGTCCATGGTGAAATTTTATGAATTCCACGTGGGTATAAGAAATGGTTTCACCATCAATTTAGACATTTTCACTATGCTTTTACTTTAGGACATACCAAACACTGTGAGATATAGAAAAAAATCTCCTTCTTCATGTTATCCCACCATAAGTTCTCTAAAAGACCACAATACATATTGGTAATTCTAGAATGGGTAGAGAAAGGTTATCTATGTGAATTATAAAATTTATGCTTCTTTATCTCTATTAATGAAGGTACATAAATCCTCATTCCAAATCAAATCACACCACCATAATGGATGTGGAATTCATGCATC
This sequence comes from Viscum album, assembly GCA_963277665.1. Taxonomy (NCBI): domain Eukaryota; kingdom Viridiplantae; phylum Streptophyta; class Magnoliopsida; order Santalales; family Viscaceae; genus Viscum; species Viscum album. The sequence continues at coordinate 1,947,879,700 of OY728148.1, forward strand.
TTATATTCATTTACTAGTTTTTCATTCTTTTATAGCTTTAGATTGCCTATTTTCTCCGCTTTAATCTTATCTTAGATAGATAGCTGGGAATCATATATACAAGGTATGATGTAATCCCTAGGGTTATTATTTCAAAACCCATCCTTTTCATATCCATGATGATATATTCTTTCTCAACCCACATCATGGAAATAGTATAGGATTATTTTCTGCTAAAATCATAAACTACCTTATTCCCCTTTTTCAAATGGTTGTTAATAGAGAAACCCTAGTCCCTAATTGGATTTAACAATATTCTTTGACCCATGTTGAGATCCTTGTATGTGAATATATACATTAGAATCTTATGATAAGTATATATTACACATTCTTCAATATATATATAGTGCCACTAAATATTTAGGGAAAAGATCATAGTTGTTAAATACAAGTCATGCGTCAGATTGTTCTACTCATGGATCTTTATGTTTTGTGAGTACATGCAAAATTATTAGTTTATTCTTAATATCCTTAAATATTTTGACACATTATTTCACCAGATATACTTTATTCATTTCCCTAGTAACATAGTAATTGGTTTAGAAAATCATGATAAATTTCTCAAAAAATATCAATAGTACCCATATAAGCTAAGAAGACTATATATTTCTAATATACTAGTGGGTGTGGGACATTCCTCAATATCATTATTTGAATGGTCCTTAGATATTACCTCACTTGTGATCATGAGACTTGATGCATCCAAAAGTTACACTTTATTAACTTAGAATACATTTTATCCTTCATTTATGTCAACAACACAATCCATAAATGATCTTAATGTTTCTCTTCGCAGTTGGAGTGGATGATAATATCATCGAAGAATAATTTTTTTTTGGTAGTATCTAAATACTATATTCATCAAATTAGTTAATATTTAAAGGGAATTAGTAAGTTCTAAGGGAATCACTATGAATTCATATTTCCATAAAAATTTACAGAAAGCAGGCTTCATAATATCTTCGTTATCCAACATTAGTTGATGATATCTAGAATAAAGCTCCATATTTGGGAAGTAATGAGATCCTAATAGTTGTTAAAACAATTAATTAATAATTAATATGTGATACTTCTTCTTTATGGTGTTCTTGTTGAGATTATAATATTTGAAACACTGCTGCATTGATCTATCCACATTTTTTATAAAGAGCACTGACACACCCCATATTTATAAAGATCACTGTCCAAATTCTCTGGTAGATACTTAATTAAATTTTCTAGTTTGATTGAGGCCATACTATATGCTAATTTTTAGATAGGAGTGTCCCTATTTATGATATCTATTGATAACTCAACATCATAATCCATAGGAAGTCCACATAACTCATTGGGAAACACATCAGTGTATCCCCTAAAATGATAATTTTCTCTTGGTTGACACCTTCCTTTGTCTCCAACATTTTAGGAATATACGATTCTTTAAAGGCTGTCAACACCCAAACCATTGAATGATTTTATAAAGGCAATTCACAATCATACTTGAATTTGTAGAGTATCATTAGATGGTTAAAAATATGAAAATAGATTTCTATTTCCTAAAAATTGAAGTGTTCCATATATAATGATATCCAATAGATACCTAAATATAATGTTGATTTCTACCAATGGAATTATAATGAGATTCACTAGAATAATATTTCCATATATTATTATAGGGGATGATTTTAACACTATGGTTCCAATGATTGAACAACTTGAAGTTTTTAGCTAAATATCTACTTCAAGGTATCAAGGATTTGATTCAACCATTATAGAAAACATGCATGATATAATGGAATTTATATAATTCTAATCATATAATATTTTTCTATTATTGAGTGAATGGGAAGTGTACCTTGTATGAATTCATTTTCACACTCCACATCAATAGTAGTGATGTCATAATCTTTCACCTTATCCTTTTATTTTAGTGGTTATTGATGATGATTACCCTTAAAAAATCATGGTTTAGTGCACTAAATTTTATAGTTCACTTTATGACTATAGTTGAGGTATTGAGCCATGGGTGGTGCATTAGTAGGTGTCTTACCTTCTTTCATAATGTTGGATGGCTTCTTCATTTCTCTTCGACATTCATGATCTTGGTTTCCTAATTTCAAACACTTAAAATATTTATCCTATCACTTATAGAAAATTCCCATGATGGTACTTCCCACATTTTGACATGTGGGTAGTTGTATCCCCTTTATTCCGTTGTCATCTTACCCAACAATTTGATACTATATTATTATATTCCTATCTACATAACTATGGGACAAATCTCTGAACTCCAAGTCTGTTTTGAGAGCACTTGAAACCTCGTCTTCATAATTCTTGAGGTCTCTTATATCCATATACATTCAATGGTTCCGTTTTAAACCAGTAAAAAATATATCTGTTATTCTCTAATTTTTTATAAAAAAATATACAACATATATTTCAATCATTTTGAGGTTTTACTTATATGATGTGACATTTTCACCTTCTTTTTTATTCGTCTTTATGTATTCTATCTCTATATTTGTTTGGAGAGTTCAAGGTGAATAATTAATAAGAAATATTTTATTAAATTCTTCACACTCCATCTCATCTGTTTCATCCTTCATCTTTGTGTTCTTAACCAAATCCCAACATTGAACAAATCTCTATATAAATATTAAATAATCAAAGTCATCGTATCTTTCTTAGTACAATGGTTAACATAAAATATATTCTACATTGAGTTAACCCGCTATTCCATAACAAGTAGATCAAAATATCCACTAAACATTAATGGGTTTTTCCATATAAAGGACTCAATAGATAGTGCCTCCCTATTGAGGGATGATAGTTTTTCCATGTGGTATATGTTTTTTTCATATCTTGATATGGATAGGTAATAATTTCCATAATGTTTTGAACTAAAATCCCAATTGAATTAGGTATGTCATTGATAATATCTTTTAATTGTCCCTCACAAGGGTTTTTGAGTTTGATTTTATCGGTTACCACCATTTTATAAAATAAAAAATTATTAAACAACATATTATTCAATAAATAATTAGTAATTTATTCTTTTATGCAATTAAAAGTAAAGGAAAATGTTCTGGGATTCCTATGTTTGTTATTTTCTATAAAGATTCTTATTGGATTTTTTTCCTATACATAGTCTTATAATTATAGTTTTCATTATTTTTTTCTAATGTGAATTTCCAAATTAACTGAACCGAACTCTGATACCAGCTATAGAGACCCTACTTTTCATTATATAACTATTACATCTTTTATAGATGAAAAACAAAATAGAGATACAAATATAGGATCAAAATTTTTAACGACTTCTAAAAATTAAGATCATAACTAACTTGTAAATAATATAACATAAACATTTATATAATGCTTTTATCATTATACTTAAATTATCATGTTCTTTTTAGTATATGTAATACCTAAATATGTACATCAAAGAAAGGGGTGATCTAAAAGCACAATAATAGGATGAATAAAAGACATGAATCAATATATCATGAGTTAGAATAATAATCATCATAATACAAGGATCATCATTTTTATCATTAGGTAAACAATTGATAAAGGAATGTAAAGTGTCATTTTTTAAAAATTAAACATCAAATCATATTTTTCAAATACCCCACATAGTTGTGAATATTGCTAGTATCTTGGTCACACATAACATATGTTCATAATCATAAAATCATCATTGTGAAAAAATATAGCATCATGTTCATGCATAATGAAAATATCTCATGAGATGCATCACATTACCCAATTCAAAGGAGAGATATACTATTCTGGTCCAACCCATCACATCATAATATTTACATAGTCATGCATGCCACATAGAACGTATAAAAATCTCAATTTCAAGATAACTAATAGAACATAATGGGTTTAATGAAGAATTTATAAAGAATATATTTAGGAATAATATTTACTGTTTTTGGAAGGAAAAGGTAGATCATACATTATTATAAGAGATCATTTTTCTTTGGATAAGAAACAACACAAGGGGATTTGAAGAAATTTTTTAAAAACAATGTATTCTTGGAAAAAAATGTATTTGGATTAAAAATAATGGTATAAACATTTATATCCATGAAAAAAGTGGAATAATCGTGAAATTATTTATGGAATAGTAATAGAATATACATACTGAAATTTATGAGAAAGAGGGAGAACCTAAAGAAAAGAAGTTAGGGTCGAGGATACTATTTCCTTTATTCTCATTACCTTTGTACCTCTTGAATAGTAAAAATAGATTTATGAAAATATTGATCATAAATTAATTTTTTTTATTTATAACACAATTTATAAATTATATTCAATTGATTATATTTCTTAATTTCTTTGGTTGTATGGTAGTTATTTTGATATCATGTTTTACTTACAAATTTTATGTCTTCCCCAAATTTCACTACTTTGTTCAATGTAATTTATACATTAGTATAATTATTTAAGGAAGATTAGAAAACATATAAAAAAGGTTTATATATTATCTATAACTTATAATATCCATCCATGATGATGGTTATATGTGTTCACATGACAATGACTCAAAAGGTGGTTAACTGACATTTGAAGGGACATTGTCCAGAGAGTGGGCAAGGAATATTTAATAGTAAATATGATACTTACCATTGGTTAATATAATATTAACTTACTTAATAATTCACATTATATGGTCTGGTGTAGAAATGAGTTGTGAAAACAGAGAAGAAGAAATAAAATTAATAAGAGTTGACTGAAACATACTTAATCCTTGATGCAGCTTCTATTATACGCCACTACAAATCCATTTATGTTTGGTGTTGGTTTACTCTCTACCATCGATAGATATTATAAGGTATTTTTATGGAGGATTTTGGTAGAATATTTCACTTGGTAAAATAGTTATGAGTGATTTTCTACATGGAGGGTGAGGGGTTATTTATACTTTAGGATAGGGGTATTTTAAGAATTAAATATTGAATAAAATATTATATCAAAGTTAAAAAAAGTAATAATGGGTTTTATGATAAAAATAATTTATAAATATGATATAATTTTTTAAATGATTCAAATCCATATTTTTATTCAAATTCAATGGTTCATTAAAAAATAAATTGGAAATAAACAGATATTGTAATTTAATGGAATAAATTTTAACAATACGTTTTGGAAAATAATATTTAGGTTATTGAATTTACGTTTATGTTATTTGAATGAGTTATTTACATAATAAAATATATCATTGTAGAAACTCATGTTCTAGAAAGTATTAGGTCAATAATATATCATGAATGATATAATTTTTGATACAGGAGTTATGTGAAAAATTGTATTCTTACTATTCACTTGAAAATTGAATCATTTTAGGAAGTTATAAAAAAATAAACCTTGTAAAATTTCATCATTATCATTTCAAAAATGATATTAATTTTATGAAAAATAAATTGATAAATTAGGTAATTTTAATCTTTAATATAAGAAAATTATTTTTAGAAATACTTTAAAATACAGTGTATTAAAAATGGGCTTATATTTTCTATGATTTTTTTAATCATGATATTTATTTATATATAATTATAAAATTTATGTTTATATAAATTAATCATGATAAATGTTATTTATAAAACCATTTATTATATTTAGGTAAAATTATTATTCCAATGGTCAGGTTACTCCTTTATTTCATTCAAAACACAACTCAATTCCACTAAAGTTTCTATATTTCTATTTTCTATAATGTTAAATAATTTAATTTTTTTCCTTTATAAAGTGTTAGAGGTTGTGGTGATTAATATAGGATATTGGGGAGATCTATTTTTTCCTATTTTATATTTTAAAATATATTTTTTAATTATAATTATTGTCATTTTAATTAGTTTTATTGATTATTAATATGACAATATTTAATAATGAAATAAATTTTAGTTAGTTTATTTATGTGTATAATACTATATATTATATTATAACATGGGTTTATTTAAGGAGAAAAATATCATTTATAAACTCTAGGTTGTTAGACCTAGTGCCTTTCCACCATTTCAATATTTTACAAAAATAAAATCATAGTGTTCTGACGATGCTCTCAATGACATCTCCAACATCTGAACCTAAACACATATGAATCTTTTGATCCATGTAATACCAAATTTCACTTCCCATTTCAAGACAAAATGGATGTGCCTCAACCATACAAAAAAATAAGAGTATACTATATTTTACACAAAAATCCCCATCAATGTCACACAATTTTCCCATACTTTATAGAATACCATATCCTACACAGTTTATAACTCACCACGACTAATTACTTGCAATAATGGCAGGCAGAAATCCTTTGGTTGGTCTGTCTCAAGAAGCTCAGCTTCAATGACCTCCATGATTTCAATTTACCCAATGAAAATGCCTTAATCTCCCAAGGCATCACATGATCATTCACATACACACATAAATCCCACACCCAAATTCTGATAATACACCATAGTTGTATACTCAACCTTCCAAAATTATTTGTTGTTCTCTTTTATACTATGAGAAACAACGTATCTTCGAACAAATCATGCTTGGATCAATGTACCATATCCCAAGCCTGATGATGATGCTCAGACAACACTTGATACTATATATTAATTTATACATAAAATTTATTGAAAAATCCATGTTTATTTGAGTCTCTTTACTAACTAGAATCAAATATCCATAATGGTCATCAACTATTGATCTCATTTAACCATAAACCTTTATCGCATGGGCAATATTACCCAAGAATGAAATTATACTCTTCAGCATAGGAACTTCATTATCATCACACTAACAAAAAATTTTCAATATACATGGATCAAATCATGTACAAAATTAAACATAATAGTCATATTTAACCAAAACCACCCACACCTAGATTCTAAGTCAAATAAACAATTAATCACCTTCTCGTGGATTATGGAAACATAATTTATAGAAACCTTTTTAAATTTATCTAAAACAATGGTTGATCACCCCAAAAACAAATACTAGACTCCCCACTATAATTTATTCCATACCAATCCTCAAGAGTGATGCATGATAGTTCCCACATCATAGCAATGTCACTCATAAAAAGCCACACTAAACTATCACATTGATTATTGAAATATTCATCAAGGTTTACCCTTGTCATCTCATTCCATCACACTCAATATAATATGAAATTATACTCTACAATGAATGGAAATTTTCCATTTTATTCCGAGAATCAAAAAAAATTTCCCACATGTACTTGTAGTTCTCACCATTCCTTGGCTCGCAAATAGTTGTCCAATGATTTACAAATCAATAGTGTCATAGTGATATATCCCACACTACCATAAAATCATCAAAAAAATGCGTGAATGCTACCATACACCTCATTCACCTAAAATGACTCACACTATTTGAGTCATATCTCATCATATCTAGGATCATTCATCCAAACCATTGACCATGCAATAAGACATGTCAATTTTGTTTTAAAAAGTGTATCTTAGGAACTTCTATCTTGAGTTGGGCACCTCACTGGTTCCAAATTCCATCAGTGTACATGGAAACCGATTCTCATATAAATATAGGAATCCCCAATCATTATTAAAATATAATCATTCCAAATTTTTAGAAAAATGGAATTGATTTAAGGATCCATTCCAAACAAATGTAAACATTAGGATTAGTTATAGAGAATTCCATTTCAATCTGTATGAGAAAACCACATAAAGGTGTTTATTGAAACATTAAATAACTGGACAGATAGTATAAATCCCCAAATGGGGTATAATAATAAGTAATCAATTCCTTGTATATACTAACTCCTTGGGTGCCCACCCTATCCAAGAATCATCAAATCAGACTAATCCCTAGAGGATCAGTTCACACCATACATGCATAACCATTCTACGGGAATTTCCCTTAGAAGATCCTTTTCTAGAAAACAACAGTCACATGATTAGTTTATGTATAGTTCTATTTGATGTAATATGGGAAAACACCATTTAGGTTTTTATGTTAAGTTTAAGTTACAAAATTTAAATAATAGGGACCCACATGGTGTTTATTAAAAGGTCAACTAATGCCCAATTCAACTATTTATGGTCACCACACCTCTTTTGTCAATAGGATTTCACAACCTTTGCCATTATAGATAATCTCACCATATATCAACATGAAATTACATTATAATTAAGTATATACTTTTTGGTCCATCTCTATATAATTTCATGAGAAGATTATATGGGAAAACACTATATATCATCCTGATGACACTTTAAATAGTTGGTACTCATTTCTAGTGTCATATATCACACAATAACATACTTTATTTCATATGAATACCTATGTTACAAAAATGATGTATGAGATTCCTCTATGTTCCAAGATTCAAATCCAGAATAAGTAACTTTCAATTGACCTATATAATAAAATTCATAATAAATCAAAAATCCAAACATCATGGGAATCAAATGAAGTGAAAATCATACCTATGTATCATCATAAATATAGAATATTAATCCCTTCCTTGGAACTTGTATTTCCTACTAGAATAGTTTTTCATGAGTAAATAACCAAATATCCATCATAGGATTTGACACAATCCAATCTACTGGATACAATATGAAAAATATATGATAAATAAAAACATCCTCTGATAACCTTTTTTATTATCCTAGTCCAGAGGCCACTTGAATGTTTCCCCAACCTAGGCCACTACATGAGATCAGGCATGCCTCTATGTACACCAAATACTGATAACTGGTAGAAGTGGTTTATGGTGGTATTATGAGTGTACTAATACACAATATAAAAGTGTGAAATAACAATAAATGACAAAAAATAACACACATCAGAGTATGCACTGAAAATAAGTCAATTGAATATGAGATAACAAAAAAATGTGGATATAAAAGAATATTAGAGAGATCACCCACAAAGATAATCACATAAATAAGTAAATTCAAAAAAAATTGAAAGAGATGCACTATAATTCCATCGATCCAAATGACATCCCATCCTCCCATCATACTAAAGATAAATTATCTCAAACATTTAAACATAGGAATCTTCCCAAATTTTACAAACAACCAAGTGAGATTATTCCAGATTATTTAAGTTTAGTGGCACCTAATAAGTGTGTGAGAATAAAAATTATTAGGGTATTAGCAATGCGGTCTTTTACATACCATAAATGTAGTGATATTTTCTTATGACATTTTTAGATGAAAATAAAAAAACTATAGGAGATAAAAAAAATAATATGTCACCGACTATCTTTGGGTTCGTAAACCTGATCGACCACACTTACTTTGACTAGGGATGGTGTTTCTTTGAGAATTTGTATCACCTTTAGAGGAACACTATTCGAAATCAGGGGATTCTATGCTCATACCACAACTATGATGAGAAGTGGATCCCAAGGTGTCACTAGACATCCCACATCCTCAAGCCTGATTGTTAAACCCCATGGTAGTACAAAGGAATTATCAATATTTGGTTAATGTATAATTCTTATGTGTGTAATATCATATAAAATACTATACATCTAGGAATGACTAATTCCTTAGTTACCCATCGAATCGAATGGAATACCCTCCTGTATCCCATAATCAATCAACCATTAATTTAATAAAATATGGCCCCTTAGTGAACAATATATAGTGCATTGATCCTATCATATGGAATATCTTTGGAATTGAATGAGGGGATCCAATAGTCACCATTATGATATCCAAAAAAATTTCATGGGGATATATTTCCACCTCAAACCTCATACCACTTCCCAAATCCTAGAGATCCCTAACATTCATAATGGTCTAATGGAATTTCAAATCGAATCCCTATCCATCAAAGAATTCATAATTGTCTGACTATATCAAAGGAATAATTTAAATCAAGAGATTTTAATTATAAATGCTATAACATTTTCAGAAACTGAATCCTAGGAACCACCACTAGGAATCCATTACTGCATCAACCATATTGGATGCATGTAAAAATAGGCATCCACCAAAAAATTACTGTGAGAACAGATCCCTGACATTTTAGGAATACTATGACCATGTCCACCTCAACAAATAATTTCTGGGAATATTGAAATATAATAAGAATTATAAGTCCAAAAGTCCATTCCCAGAAATCGTGGGTAATCCCATAACATAACTAGTAATAAAATAAAAACTTATCAATGACTTGATGAATGACCGTGGCTATCAACACTATCTTAGACCTCTATGGTAATAACCAAAACCAAATTTATCCAAGATCACACACACCTACCATGGGGTCATTATCTCAATGAGGAACCCATTTGAGGTCTCCTAGGTTTCAATATAATATAGGCACCCAAAACCTAGTCCCCAATCTCAGTTTTGGGTCTAGGGTCAACACCCCTGATAAAGATGGTATCATGTTCATTGATTTCATCAATTTTCTCAAATCATACCATCCTAATAGGAAAGTATCACAAGGTTTCTCCCCACAATCCCATACCCATTCCAAAAAAATATAAGTTTGGAAAACCCCCAATATGTATATCTATGTCACTATGGTCTATCCACTAAGGTAACCATACCAAATCATGGCTAACATCTACCCAGAGGTGCCCAAGGTCTCCAAATACTAGATCCAATGAAGAAAACTCATTAAACAATACATAAGTAAACCTCTTGAGTTTTTTAATTACAATAAACAGCATAATATTCAAGTCCATGTCCATCAATAGTCGAGGAAAACCAACCAATGCTAAAGGCTCAATGGGGCTTTATAACTTTGTGTATCCAAAACAAGGAGTGTTATTCTAATAGGGAAAATCATTTTTGATTAAAATTTTTAATTAAATTAAGCAATTTGATCATTGATTTTATTATGGTCAACACCTTAGTGGCGTGGTCACATATCTATGCATCATGAAAAATATTATTAGTACCTTAGTGTCAATAATAAGGACCATCTACCACATATAATGTTTTCCCTTTTAAATCACTTGCCTCAATAGCCCTGACTAAGCCGATACATGGTCTAACAAAACTCATCTAAGAATCATGAGAATATTCCTTATTCCATTAATCATTAATTAATTAATTATATAATTTATAATTATCTTATTATTTTAATTTTTGATGTTATTTAAAAGATTCATAATATGTATTTCTCTCACTAGCGACCCCATCACATTGAAACCAAGATTAAAACCCATTTAAAGTCTAAAATGTTCATCCATTACCAAAATATGACAAATTCCTACCAGTTTTCACCAATTAAATAATCAAATTAATTTAATTTAAAGGAAAAAATCCTTAATAAATAAGGTGGTGTGACATATCTTTGTCAAAATGAACCGTGGTGCCGGATGGACACCATCTCATGGTTACTTTTATATAAAAACAAACAACCCACATGAGAAATAGTAAATTTAACCGTCCTATGTTTGGTAAATTTATCTTCTGCCAAAAACATCTCAAATTTGGATTATTATACAAGTAATAAAAATGAATAGATCAAGCTCTATTACATATTTTATAATTCATTCTTTTTTAATATTATTTTTATGAAAAATAACACAAACACTACCTTACCACATACAAACATAGGATCATTGGTCTGTTAATGGTTCTTTTTATCCTCCAAATACACACACCAATTTTCTTTACTTTTTATTTATATAGGTGAATAGTGAAAAATTATAATACAAAAATATCATTTCTCCTCCCATGATCACAATGAAAATACTCATTAAAATAATTTCTATGAAATATATCTCTAACCACCATAGAAAATATCCCCCAGAATTATTATACTAAATATGATTAAATATATTTTGAAGAAATTATTAATGGATAATATAGGCTTTTGAAATAGATCATTTCCTAAAACATTTTTCATCGATTATATGAGATTAAAAGGATTTTTGAAATACGCGTACAATGGTATGAGGTCAAATAAATAATTCATCAATAATATTAAAAATTATTCTATTGAAGAAATATATTTGAAAATATTCCACGACTATTCTAGAAGATAAGATACCCAAGTATCACTAGAAATATACTATAGCAAATTATGGGTTCTTTTAGACTTAGATGATGTCTCAGGAATAAGAATGTAGGGATCAAATAACCACTCATGAAAATACATGTGGATAATTTACTAAATTAATGAAAATATCATAAATATAGGTAATTCCAAATGTCATAAAAATTTCATTTACCAAAATCAAATCTCTCCCATAAATCATTATTCTCTAAATCCAAAACAACATGATTATCACTAATAATAATTTTCACCAATTTTATAATTCGAATGTTTTGAAAAATAAATTTATAAATAAATTTCAGTGAATGCATCCTACATTTTTATTTTCCTGATATATATTTGAGTGAAGCAATAATCAAGGTCGTCATGCAATTTAATGTTCAAAATTAAAAAAAATTGGGGAATACAATAGAGAAAATCAGAATAGAAATGATTACCCCCATTTAATGATTCATCAAAGTCATCAGTATAATACCATAATACTCTTGATTCATGATGTGAATCAGTTTTACAATGTTTATTTCCTTAGATTCATGATGAGAATGGGGTTCATGACATGTATTGGTCACTAAGCTTCTTCTAATACTTATTGATAGGGACTTGCTGGTCCTGTAAATTAAAACATATCCAAGAAAGTGAAAACAATAACCAATTAAATTTTATTGATTTGGGGATGGGTTCATGTGTTCCATTAAAAATAGGAAATAAATAAAGAAAAAACCTATTGACTATGGTTTCCTCTAAGAAGTGTTTTTCATTAAATTTGTTGTCTTGAATATACGTCCATTATCCTCAGTTCACAAGACATATATTTGGATATGTTTTACTTGTACTAGATCTATAAATGGTCAAAGTTGTGTCATTACCACAGAATTCAGTCATTTCCCTTTTCTCTAATTAACTTCTGCCTTCCTAATTGGATCACTTGAAGTATTTACAAAAGGATATTTGTAAGAACCCAGATCTTCGATTCAGGTATGTTTTCCTTTTTCTGGAGTTTTTAAGAAAAATGAACTTTCAATAAATCTTTGAAGTACACGCAGTGTACTTTCTGAGTACACACCGTATACTCTTCTCTGGCTCGAAGCCGTGCGCTGGTCATGCCCGGGCCACACACACGGTGTGTAGGGGTGACGTGGAGGCCATTTTTAGCAGAGTACAAAAAAACCACTACACGCCGTGTACTTTAAAAATACACACCATGTACGTTTTTTCACTAAACGGACCGGGGTCACGCCTCATCGCGATATTCATCTTCCTCTAGGTGTGGTTCGTCCGAGAGCAACCCATACGACCGAATCTTCCCTGAGCTTCTGCCTCTTCGTCTGTTCTTCGATTCATGCACGGTCGATTGCATTCGAAGCGCAGTGGTGAGATCCCTCTTCTTCTTTATCCTTGTTCCATGATTTCTCCTCGTTTTTGAGTTATTGTGGGTTGACAGTTTTGTGACTTTTCTCAAATATACGATGTTCTAATGGGAATCAATCGTTGTGGTTCAAGTATATCGATCTCCTAGGATTGAGGTAGGTGGTTTGTGCCTTTCTGTAGAATGTCAATGAGTATTTTGTGTAAATTCCACCAATACCCTTGAATGGGGTATTGCGTGTTACCTGTTTTTCCACTATTGATTTCCTACATTTCCTGATTGCTTGAGTAGAGGTCTTTGCTTGTAGATTGGATAAATTTATACTATGTTCTCGTGATTTTCCTTGCATGTTTTTCTTTCAGGCATTTTCCAGTAGCCATGCCTAGTTGTAGGATAGTGGAACTGTTGCATTATTATACTGTTGAGCATTAGAATGGTAGCCAAGTAGTTCTTGTGGTTTACTTGGACATTGCATGTGTGCTGAGCATGTTTCTTTCACATAGGACTATGAGAACCTACTATAGTAGACCACTGGGAGAATAGACGTAAGGGCTTCTCCAGAGTGTCATTTAATATGATGCAAGACCACAGGGGGAATTGACGATCAGTGCTTCCTCAAAGAGTCTGTAGTTCCTCGACACATGCCACATGGGGAATGAGACATTGAGTGCTTCCCTAGAGAGCCTTTAGTACGACACAATACTATAGGAGGAATTGACGATGTGTGCTTCCTCAGAGAGTCTATTAATTTCATAGATGAACCAGAGGGGTGAGATTGTGTGTGCCTCTTAGAGGGTTTCTAGTACTTTTAGGTTGAAACATAGGGGTTAGGCTGTGAGATCTACCCATAGGGTTACCTGTTTTCATCTTTTGGTTGTTTACTTGTGTACTTTATTTGTTAGAACTACGGTTTGTAGCTTCTTGTGCTTTCCTATTTACTACTTCTTGTTTTATTAGTGTTATATATTCATTGACTGTTAGGCACAAATCTTTGAGTGATTGCCTACTGGGATTGTATCTCACACCCTGCTTGGGCCATGCTTTTGGGCCCAAACAGACTATGTTGTTGCAGGTATAGACAAGGTCAAGCGCCCTTCCAATTCAGGTTCTTGAATTCACTGGAGTTGGAGGGCGTGGGACAGAGACGTGGCTCACGATGCTGAGGAGTTTATTTTGTTTTCCTTTACACTTGGTTTTTCAGTTTTATTTCATCACGTTGGTTTGTTTGCTGCTTTCCATAGACACATGTACCATGTTGCATCATAATTATCTTATCAATTGCTTCCGCTGTTCAATTTAGTTGTTGTATGCTGTTTATTGTTTCCACTATTGTGTCTGGTTGTTTTTCGCTGCATACTTTACCGAATGAGGGCATTGTTTCCCCACCGACTCACCAAGGCCATCACTGCTAGTCGAAAACCTCTAGAATTTTGGGAAATGCTCTTGAGGTCATGTGGAGAACCGGGTACGGGGCACCAATGGAGGGGCTCCAGACTCGGGTCGTTACAAAGTGTTATCAGAGGAGTTCCTTTCTCTTGCCTTACTGTTTGGAGACTTTAGACAGGGATATGATGTATTAGGTAATTGGTATTAAGCTGTGCTCGGGAGTAGCTAAACCGTGTACAGGGAACGGCCATACTACCTCGTTAATTGCAGTTTGCTAGTTTTGAGATTTTCGGTTGATATGATTTCACCCAGAGTGATTCACATATTTTGTGTTGTTATTTTCTTGACGATTTCGGTTCTATTTCTATCGCAACCCGATGAGACGAGGGTATGACACCTCATGCATCATATAGGAACTTGTAGAAATCACATGCCATTCATTCTTGCCATGCCATCTAGGGTGCATTAGAGATTTCATGCTGTTGTGATAGGCTTTGTGTAGATTATGGATGCTGTTGTGATAGATGCTTGATAGATTCTCTGTTGTTATGTTGTGAAACTGTTTGTTTTGTTCTTTTCATAAAATGAACGACAAATTTTGGTTCATGAGGTGTTATGGGCCCTCATTAATCAGAAATTGGTGCATCATGGTCCTATTTTCTATTGTATATGACTGTGGGAGATTCCATGCTTTGATTCATGGGGAGTATGGGACCTCATGGATCGGAATTTGGCACCTCTTTGCCTTGTTTTTAGTGTTTCTGGGATTCTGTGTAGTTTCTGAGCTACTTCTCAGAAAATCCCAGAACACACGGCATGTACTTTTTGGATACACGCCGTGTAGTTTTTAGGCCTTGTCACTGACCGGGTGAGCAGAACATGGTGTCGCGAAGGTAACTTTAGGAGCACGCTGTGTATGGTAGGTACACGCCATGTAGTAATGAGCCGAGTACCCGACCGTGTCAGTAACAACACGGGTCGGGGGAGCTCGGGTAAAACACGCCGTGTCCATAGGGAACACGCAATGTAGTCTTGACCAAGTACCCGACCATGTCACAAACAACACAGGCCGACGTTACCCTCTTTTCCACATGCCATGTTTGTTCGGAACATGCCGTGTAGTCTCTTTCAGGGACTCGGCCATGTCACGAACAACACGGGGTGGTGTCACCTTCTCCTATACACACCGTGTTTGTTCGGAGTATTTCGTGTCAGGTTCAGCTGTGTAGGCGGCCGTTTGTTTAACAACATGGGCCGTCGAAGCCTCGTTCACTACACGCTGTGTCCGTAGGGAATATGCCGTGTAGTCTCAGTTTAAGAAAACTGTGTGGGTTAGCCATGTAAGGGACTCGGGCAGGGGAACAATTTTCAAGTACACGCCATGTGTGGGGACAAGAGGCCATGTAGTTGAGGTGTTACAAAACTTGTCGGGAATGAGCACACTCCCATGTCAGTGGATTAAGAAGACATTCCATGTAGTTTTTATACACGCCGTGTAGTCAAGTTTTGTAAACTTGTGTGTTTTCCTTCCCCAGTTTCCATTTTGTACCCTTGTGTTCTCTGTCCTTGTTTTCCTGATCTAAGGTGTGCTTTTGATCTTTCAAAGCTATGCCTCCGAGACCTCATCCAGTCGTACATCTATTGTCAGGCATTGATCAGACGCCAGACAGGGCTGATTAGGGACTTCATGTCGATCCTCCAGTCGGGCTAGCCTTGGCACCGGCTGTTATACTAGTTATAGGCGATGATGCGTAGTTCAGGGAAGGTTTCATGGGGATGATCCAGGCCTTCTAGGGAGCGCCACCTCCTACCAAGACTATGATAGACTTGACGCGAGTTTTTCAGCAGCAACATCCTCCTACTTTATTGGGGGAAGGAGGACCACAGGCTGCAGAGTCTTGGATGGAAGCCATGCTGACTATCTTCGAGCATCTAGAGACACCTCCAGAGAGGCGGGTTAAGTTCACCACCTACATGCTCCGAGACTCCTCCAAGAGGTGGTAGGACGTGATCTCACAGGTGGGTCATCAGCAGGTTATGGCATGGGAGGAGTTCCAGCACGTGTTCTATGACTACATCTACCCGGAGACCCTTAGGGCCGACTGAGCCCAGGAGTTCTTGAGCTTAGAGTAGGGTAATCTTTTTTTCATGGAGTATTCCTCTCGTTTCACCGAGATGCAATTTTTCACACCCCTCCAAGATGGGAGTGGGGTGTTCTTGGCAAGGAAGTTCGAGGATGATCTCAGGCGGGAGATCCACTCACAAGTGAACATCTTCCAGCTGACTTCCATCACTTACATTGTCAATCAGGCCCTGATTATGGAGTGAAATCTGAGAGACTCTAGAGCTGCGAGCTAGGCCAGTTCTGCTTCCAAAGCTAGCCTTCCTCCAGATGATAGCAAGAAGCGCCGTAGGGAGTCTACACACGGTTATCCGAGGAAGCGAGATACATCGTCAGGTAGCCAGGTGGTATGCTACCAGTGTGGCCGGTTAGGTCACACAAGGCCACAGTGCTAGAGAGACCCCAAGGAGTGCCGATCTTGTGGCAAGATGCATCAGCTTCAGCATTTCTTCCAGATTTTCTCACCAACAGATGGTGACCTGGGTTCTTCCATGACTCCTCATTCAGGAGCAGCACCACTAGTTTCTCCCTAGTCGGGGAACTGGAGTTCTTCCGGCCATTCATGCCAAGGTGGAGGTTGAGGTCGTGGCGGCCAGCCACCAGTCCATCAACACCAGTAGGGAGGTTTAGCTCAGAGTGGTCATCTAGGGGTGTAGGGCTGCGGTGCAGGCCAGTATTTCGCCGTGGAGCAGACTTTTCAGGAGTAGGAACCTGACCCTTTTACAGTTTGAGGTATGATTTTAGTTGCCTCAGTTTTATCTTCATCCCTTTTCGATACTGGTTCTACACATAGTTTTATCTATGTCGTTGCTGAGGAGAGCATTGGGCTCTATGTATTATCTTCTGCCGACTCATTGACACTAGACACACCTTTGGGAACGAGGACATCTAGTGTACGCCAGTGTAAAGAGTGACCTCTCGCGGTTGCAGGGTATCGTTTATTATGGGATCTCTATGTCCTAGATATGACAGGCTATGATGTCATCCTCGAGATAGACTGGTTAGTTCCCTTCCAGGCAGTTGTCGATTGTTATCGTCGTAGAGTGAGTTTCGTTTCACCAGAGGGTGAGTCTTTTCTTCATAAAGGTGAATGAGATGTTTAGGCGAGTCGATCATGACTCAAGCATCACAGGCTAGGAAGGGTGACAACCCAGATTTCTAGCCTTTATCTGGACGATCAGGGGACTTTGCAGTTGGACATTCCTCTTGTGGTGGATCGTTTCAGGGATGTCTTTCTAGAGGACTTTTTGGGTCTACCTCTGGATCGTGAGGTAGAATTTTCTATTGAGCTCGTGCCAGGAGTAGCAACGGTGTCCATTCCTCCTTATAGGATGGCTACACCTGAGTTGCAAGAGCTCAAGAAGCAGTTGGAGGAGTTGAAGCCAAAGGGTTTTATCCGACCCAGTACTTCTCCTTGGGGTTCGCCTGTCATGTTTGCAAAGAAGGCAGACGGTACCCTTCGGCTTTGTGTGGACTATCGGAAGATGAACCAGTTGATAGTCAAGAACCCATATCCCTTGCCTAGAATTGGTGACCTCTTCGATCAGCTTCGAGGAGCCCAAGTGTTCTCGATGATTGACTTGAGGTCCAGTTATCATTAGTTGCGCGTTAGACCATCATATATACCTCTAACGGACTTCAGGAGAAGGTATGGTCTTTACGAGTATATAGTTATGTCGTTCGGTCTCACGATCACACCAGCAGTTTTCATGGAACTGATGAACTAAGTGTTCCATCCTTATTTTCACTCCTTTGTCGTGGTCTTCATGGGCGTTATCTTGGTGTACTCTCACACGCGACACGACCATGCCACACATCTTGATATTGTTCTGAGTACAGTGAGAGAGAATCAACTTTATGCTAAACTCTCTAAGTTCTACTTTTGGATGGATCAAATTCACTTCTTGGGTCACGTCATCTCAGTGGAAGGAGTATCTGTGGACTCAGAGAAAGTGAGAGTTGTAGTTTCTTGGGAGCAGCTGAAGAACGTCTTTGAGGTACGAAGCTTCCTAGGGCTGGCTGGATACTACATACGCTTCATTCAAGACTTTTCTTGTCTAGCAGCACCTTTAACAGGTCTGACCAAGAAGGGGTCGATGTTCTTATGGTCAGATTCTTGTGAGTCAGCCTTTCAGGAGATGAAAAGGATGTTGATGTCAGCACTGATACTAGTCTTCCCAGATCAAGGCAAGAGCTACACTGTTTACTTTGATGCTTCACGTATCAGACTAGGAGCTGTGCTTATGCAAGGAGATGGAGTCATTGCGTATGGGTCTCGGTAGTTGAGGCCACATGAGAGGAACTACCCGACACACGATCTGGAGTTGGTAGCTGTTTTTCATGCCTTACACTGTTGGAGACACTATCTGCTGGGAGGGCACATTGTGGTCTTCACTGACCATAAGAGTCTCAAGTATATCTTCACTCAGCGTGATCTGAATCTGAGGCAGCGCAGGTGGGTCGAGTATCTTCAGTCGTTTGATTTCGAGCTTGCCTATACGCCTGGAAAGGGAAACATAGTGGCTGATACGTTGATCTGGAGAACTTAGGTTTAGGAGGTTCAGGAGGCCAGCAGTGAGTGGCAGCTGATGGCTCTATTCTTTGAGATGTATCTGGAGGTGCACGACAGACAGGGACAGACTTTCCTTTCTTCTATAGCTATTACCTCTTCACTTCTTGATCGGGTACGGATGCAGAAGCTATCAGACTCAGAAGGATTAGTCCCGCGGGAGGGTGTGTCAAGAGAGGACCCTCTTCCTGGATAAACAGTGAGCGAGTATGAGATCTTACATTTCTAGGGATGCGTATGGGTGCCAGCAGACATACGCGAGGAGCTGATGCAGGATATTCATTCCTCTGTTTGGGCAGTTCATCCTAGTGTCACCAAGATGTATCAGGACCTTCATCACCAGTACTGGTGGCCAGGTATGAAGACAGATGTTGCTGGTTTTGTCTTGCGGTGTTCTACTTGTTAGCAGGTGAAGGCAGAGCACCAGCGACTAGCAGACCTTTTACAGCAATTACCCATTCTAGAGTGGAAGGGGAATGATGTTGCGATGGACTTCGTGACCGGGTTGCCGAGATCACCACGAGGGAACGATGCTGTTTGAGTTTTCGTCGACAGGCTCAAGAAGGTTTCTCACTTCTTGCCGATCAAGGAGACCTTCAGTGTTGATGATCTGGGACGACTGTAGATCATGGATATAGTTCGGCTGCATGGAGTTCCATGCTCCATTGTTTCAAACAGGGATGCATGCTTTACCTATTGGTTCTGGCAGGGACTTCAGAAGGCTTTGGGTACATAGGTACTTTTGAGTATAGCATACCACCCCAAGATGGATGGCAGTCTAAGGGCATGATCTAGGTTCTTGAGGATATTCTCCGATCTTGCATCCTAGACTTTGGTGGTTCTTGGGAGAAGCACATTACTTTGGTGGAGTTCGCCTACAACAACAGTTTCTAGGCGACTATTTATATGGAACCATACGAGGATTTGTACGGTAGGCCATGCCGATCAAACTTGTGATGACTAATGGTAGGAGAGGAATATTTGCTGGGACCTCGTCTTGTTTA
Source organism: Viscum album (assembly GCA_963277665.1). Classification (NCBI taxonomy): domain Eukaryota; kingdom Viridiplantae; phylum Streptophyta; class Magnoliopsida; order Santalales; family Viscaceae; genus Viscum; species Viscum album. Next base: position 1,947,900,183 of record OY728148.1, read on the forward strand.
GGAGACCTCAGAATAGATAGAGCTGATTTGGAAGAGGATGGCTAGAGCACAGTCTCGACAGAAGTCTTACGCTGATCAGTGGAGACAACCTCTAGAGTTCAAGGTCGGGGATCTGGTTTTCCTATGTGTCGCACTGTGTTTGGGACACAATAGGATTCAGAGACTGGGTAAGCTTTCACCACGGTACGTCGGGCCGTTTGAGGTATTGGTGACAGTGGGGTCGATCGCCTATCGTTTGCAGCTACCACAGAGGTACCGGGCCATGCATGACTTCTTCCACGTCTCTCAGCTCCGACGCTACTTTTCAGTCCCGTCTCATGTCTTTCAACCTGAGGAGGTTGAGCTTGAAGCGGATGCATCATTTGAGGAGAATCCTATCTGGATTGTCGATCGCAATACGAAGGTTCTACGCAGGCAGTCTGTTCCTCTAGTACATGTGCTATGGCAGCACGGGAGAGTACAGGACGAGACTTGGGAAAGGGAGGCCAATGTATGATCGCAGTGGCCGGAGATGTTCAAGGATTCTTCTTCTTCTTCTACGCCATATTAGGGAAATTCTGGGATGAATTTCTTTAAAGGGGGAAGTTTTTAAGAACCCGGATCTTCATTTCAGGTATGTTTTCCTTTTTCTGGAGTTTTTATGAAAAATGAACTTTTTGGAAATTTTCAAAGTACACGCCATTTACTTTCTGAGTACATGCCTTGTACTCTTCTCCGGCTTGAAGCCGTGCGCTGGCCGTGCCCGGTTCACACACACGGTGTGTAGGGGTGACGTGGAGGCCGTTTTTAGCGGAGTATGGAACAACCCACTACACGCTGTGTACTTTAAAAATACACACCATGTAATTTTCTTTTTTTTTTCACTAAACTGACCGAGGTTGTGCCTCATCACGATATTCATCTTCTTCTAGGTCTAGTTCATCTAAGAGCGACCCGTACGACCAAATCTTCGCCGAGCTTCCATCTCTATATCTGTTATCCGATTCGAGCACGGTCGATTGCATTGGAAGTGAAGCGGTGAGTTCTCCCTTTTTCTTTAGCCTTGTTTCATGATTCCTCCTCATTTTCATGTTATCGTGGGTTGAGCATTTTGTGCATTTTCTCAGATTTAAGAAGTTCTAAGGGGAATCAATCGTCGTGGTTCAAGTATATCGATCTCCTAGGATCGAGGTAGGTGGTATGTTCCTTTCTGTAGAAATTCAATGAGTATTTTCTACAAATTCCACAAATACCCTTGAACGGGGTATTGTGTGTTACCTGTTTTCCCCTGTTGATTCCCTTCTTTTCTTGATTGCTTGAGTAGAGGTCTTTTCTTGTATATTGAATAAATTTATATTGTGTTCTCGTGATTTTCCTTGCATGCTTTGCTTTTAGGCATTTGCCAGTTGCCATGCCTAGTTATAGGATAGTGGAACTGTTGCTTTATTATATTTTTGAGCCTTAGAATGGTAGCCAAGTAGTTATTGTGGTTTACTTGGACGTTTCACGCACGCTGAGCATATTTCTTTCACAAAGGACTGTGAGAACCTAGTGTAGTATACCGCAATGAGAATAGACGTATGGGCTTCTCCAGAGTGAATTTTAATACGATGTGAGACCATAGGGGGAATTGATGATGAGTGCTTCCTCAGGGAGTCTGTAGTTCCTCTACGTGAGCCACAGGGAGAATGATACGTTGAGTGCTTCCACAGAGAGCCTTTAGTATAACACGAGACTATAGGGGGAATTGACGGTGAGTGATTCCACATAGAGTCTATTAATTTCATAGCTGAACCAGAGGGGTGAGACTGTGTGTTCCTCCTAGAGGGTTTCTAGTACTTGTAGGTTGATCCATAGGGGTTAGGCTATGAGAGCTACCCATAAGGTTACCTGTTTTCTTCTTGTGGTTGTTTACTTGTGTACTTTATTTTTTAGAACTATGGTTTGTAGCTGCTTGTGATTTTTTGTTTACTACTTCTTGTTTGATTACTGCCATGTATTCATTGACTGTTAGGCACTAATATTTGGGTGATTGCCTCCTGGGATTGTATCTCACACCATGTTTGTGCAATGAATTTGGGCCCAAACAGACTATGTTGTTGCAGGTATAGGCAAGGGAAAGCGCCCTTCCACTTCAGGTTCTTGATTGCACTTGAGCTGGAGAGCGTGGGACCAATCCGTGGCTCGTGATGCTGAGGAGCTTATTTTGTTTTCCTTTTCACTTTGTTTTTCAGTTGTATTTAATCACCTTGGTTTGTTTGTTGCTTTCCGTAGGCACATGTACCATGTTGCATCATCATTATCTTATCCATTTCTTCCGTTGTTCAGTTCAATGGTTGTATGATGTTTATTGTTTCCACTATTGTGTCTAATTGTTTTCTGATGCATACTTTACCGAATGAGGGCATAGTTTCCCCACCAACTCACCAAGGCCCACGCTGGTAGTCGGAAGCCTCTGGAATTTGGGGAAACGCGCTTAAGGTCATGTGGTGAACCGGGTACGAGGCACCAGTGGAGGGGATCCGGACTCGGGTCGTTACATTATTCCTTTATCTCTTCCTTAATCTTTATGAACTAGTAGGAAGGTCATGAATGATCCATATATTTTTTAAATTTTAAGACTAGGTGGTGTTAGTATCTCATATTGTAACTATGGTCTTCAACTTCATTTTTATCTTTTTAGTAATTTTAATTTTAATTTCCTCCTACATAACTTCATCTTACTCTTGAACATTATAAATATAATAAATATCTTCAACTTCAACGATAACATAATTTTTGGGAATTACATATTTTCTAAACTAATTATCCTTTATCACATCACATTTCTTTATCAGTTGGTGGATATTTTAAGTCATTGTTCAAATACACCACTTATATTGAGTTCTTCACATTGCAATTTTATCCGTGTGTTCCCAATGGAAAACAATTCCTCTCCAAAATGGGATATTTTACCCAATTTTAGATATAACACTAATATGTGAATAGGGAAGTCAAAATTTTCAATATTAATTAAAATATATGTAGTTACCAATTGGTGTTACTTTAATATTTAATCAGATAATTTAACTAAATATCCTTTGGGTTTTACCCATTATTTTCCAAATATCTGGTAAGTGGATTATTGAAAAAAATTGAAACTCACACATGAATCACATAAAGGTATTCCGAATTTATCTTCTATCAAAAGATAGATATTGAAAAATAATATAGATATTTTTTATTTTTAGCTTAGTCCTTTGAAACCACAACTAAACACTCTCAGCTATGTATATTGGTGAAAATATTAACTGGTATCTTATTTTCAGTCCACAATAGATTCATAAATTTTGTGTAGATTGATATTTTTTTAATGCCTCTATAAAAGGGATATAAATATGTAATTCTTTGAAGTCATCCAATCACCTACCATTTCCAAATCAATAATCACATGAAGTATTTATTTTTTAAATAGTAATCATGGTTTCCACTATGGTGGTTATTTATATATATATATATATATATATATTCTTTAGCAACATGTCTGTCACCCATTTTTATCTCTTGTTATACTTTTTTTGGTTAAGGATGACTGAAGAAACTACATCACGCCTTATATTAATGATATTATAGTTTATTAGTTGACTAAATTTAGTGAATCATAGTAATAATCTACCAGGTCCCTCACAAATCTACTTAAAGATTTTGAAAACATGATGTTCTAGATTTCATAATGTGGAATTTTGGATTTTTAAAACTTACATTATTTAGTTGATTACTACTATATATGTGGTCATGAATTTTAAAATGTCTCTATCAAGGTATATACATAACTCATTAGTGTGGGTTGTTCATTTTCATGTTTCCAGTTTTACTGTTCTCAATGTTTGTACCCTTTTTCCCATTGTTATAGTGGCTGGAAACCCTAAAATTTATTTTTCCTATTATAATAAACATAATTTTCATCCTTTGTAAACATACCATGGGGTTTAGGGCCATACATATATCCAATTTCCTAGTTAAGTAATATATCTATCTATTCATCCTATCAAAATTATTATTTTTTATCTGAATCCCTCTTCATTCTATCCCATCACCTTGCTACTTGAAGCTGTTGCTTTCCATTTATTCCTTACGATGTTTATATATTATTGTGAATTATTCATCATTCATCACCCAAAATATTCATATAAAATATACATTTTTTTTTCTAAATCAAAACTCATTATAAAATATTTTTATTACTATCCATACTTCTATACCATGGTCAGTTAATTTTCGAGTCTTATCTATCCGTTATTCCCAATAAGAGAAGAGACTTCATCATTGAATTGAATAAAGTATTGAATTATTAACAATATTTTTTAAACAATTATTGTGTGAATAAGTTGGTGAGAAGTTCCTCACAAAATCATTGCATGTGGTGATGGATTGAGAAGGAAAACTCTTAATTAGCCGATGAGATCTATCCTACAATAGAAATTGGAACAGTCGATGTCTTACCATGTTACATGAGACATTTTAGAATTTTAATGTGACCAAGTTATAAATAAACCTCCCAATATTTGTGTTTGGATCATAAATATGTAGTTATGTGAATAAGACATTATTTTAGATCATCAAGATAATTGATGGTCTGATCTAAAAAACCTTTGTAGAATGGGGCCACCATGAAGTTTGGTTTCAATACAGTTTTTGATGGATTCCTGTAGTATGCCAATATATAGATCTGTGGATCTCTTTGTAGAACTCATCTAGAAGATAATTGTTTACTTTTATCCATTTCATTCACTTCCTTCGATTATTTTATCTTCCTTATTATTTTCTCAAGATCATGATCAAAGTCTAAAAAAACTTTTCGTTTTGAGAATCTACGATAGTCGTGTATTTAAAAATAAAAACCCTAAATATGCATCATGAAACACCAAAGGTAAAATAGAAAAATTAAAATAGTAAAATTAAATTAAATTTTAAGACTTAAAATTTAAATTAAATCATCCAACAAATTGATGATGGTTTTTATTAGACCATGAGTGTTTAGAAATTTTTCTATGGGGCTAATAAAAATATAAAATTTACAATATTCAAAAAATATAGAATTAATAATTAGAATAATTATTGTATTTAACATGATACATTTCAATCACATGGGACATAAAAATTAGTTTATTAGGTTTTTAATGAAAAATATTTATTTTATTTTAATTGATAAAATTGATGACAATTTTTTTAATGTGAGAAAGTGAACGAATTAGTTTCATCTTCGTATGTAATCAAGATTTGATGGCATGTATGGGGTTTTTTTTACTGTTTGAGTGAAATTGGATTTTTAAATTAAAATATTATATACACGATTGTTTCTGGTTTTGTGGTGATGTATAATCAATGGTCATGAAATCCCCTCTACGACATATTGATCCACATTTTACCATGGTCAGGTAGTTTAGGGCATTGTCGAATAGAGATTATCTCGATACCAAGCTAAAACTTGAATAGCATAAATTCAATAAAGATAAAATATAATTTTGGAAACTTTTTTTTCAATATTAATGTTCATTTCAAACTATCCAATCAATGGTCATGGTTTATTGAAAATAAAAATAATAGAATTTATTAAATGAAATTATAGGAAACCAACAAATAAAAAAAATAAACAAAAATAATACAAAAAAACCTTCTCCCATTGGCTAAATAATGATACCAAAAGGTAGTAATTACCTCATAATACTAGTTATGAGGTAGTAAGAAGGAAGGTATAATCATAAATTAATAAAAATAAAAATTTTGGGATTTAAATGGATAAGTACCATACAAAACCCTGCTTCGCCCCCCACACTTGGGTCTATGAAATCCATCTTTGGTGTAGTAGTGAAAATATCTATTTATTAACTTTTATGGGGAATATTTTCATTTATTTAATCAATAATATCAATCATAATAATTTACAATACATTTTTTTGAGTTGAGTGGTGGTCTGGGCATTTATTTTTTGTCATCGGTTAAAATTCCAATCAAAAGATTATGCCTAGGCATACCCCCAACTCTCACGGTGTGACACTTGGTTCACATTATAAAAAGTACTGGCTCTCATTTTTTTACACTTATCAATCTTTAATTCATCCATTCAATGTAATTTTTACATTACTTGTAATTTTTACATGAGGTGAATATTCATTTTCTAGGGTTAAAATCTTTATTTATCCTAATTTCCTTAGTTAGATTACCCCAAATTGTTCCATCAACACCCTTCATCATACGAGGCTTAGTTTTGGTGGAAATCAATGTATTTTTTATTCTTTTTTCCATTTCCAATAAATTAATTCATCCACCCAAATAAAATAAATTATATTCAATAAATATTTAAGAACTAACCATTTACATATCAAAAGTGAATAATTTATATATCAAATAATTGTGCATGAAACTCTTGTATCATCTTTTATAGTGGAAATTAAATTATTAAACTCACACTATTCTAATGGTATAAACAATATGTTATTAAAAAATTAATTTTATTGGACACTGAAATGATAAAACCAATGGAGAAAATAATATTAATCATCATATTTATTGAATTTTTTTATGAAGCTCGTGGGTAATTTACACAATGGAATGGGAAAGATTTACATGTGTGGGTGAGGCTGCCCAACCACAACATACATAGGTATTACATCATATCTTATGAATATTCATTAAATACTACCATATATGAAACTTTAGAACCAATATGTTTATATTCATTGGATATTAAATAAATTATATTCTTATTTTACAATATGCCATCAACATTTCCAACAAAATAAGCCCCACATGATATTCTTCTATAAAAATAAAAGAAAATACTATACCTTATTTCATTCGAAATGAAATCATAAAAAATGTGTGAGATTAAACAATCATTAAAGGTAAAAATAATATATATTAATTAAATATAATAAGTATGTATATGTAAAACATGTTGGTAAGGGAACATAATTATAGTACATGAGCTTAACATATGTAAATCATTACTAATAAAAATACCTTATAAATCATTAATCAGGACATATTATTTTCATAATAACATAATAAATAATTCATAGATGATTGAAAACAAGAATCTATAATCCTGATCCATGAATATATGTTGACGAATGATATGTTAAATGGAAAAAATAATACAATATACTTTATTCAATGGACCAATTTGTAGTTATACATAATGAATTGAAACATCAAATTTCAATTATACAACATAAAGGTAAAAATATTTTTTCAATAGTTCTGTCCTTTTTAATTCATATAATTAAAGATCATTAACTATGGGGATGGGGAATCATAATGAAGGTGGTGAGCTTAAACGGTCAGTAAGGAAAAAAACATACTACAAAAGCTAATGAAGAGTAAATACAAAATAAGAAACATAATTTGTATAATTGAAGACATAATGAGTATGTATGTATAATTTGTTGAAGAAAAATAAACATAGAGTAAAATTTATCCAAAAAAACATGAATGATGTAATTTTATAATGTTAGACATCCTAATAATATTGTTGAAGAATTGTTCCAAAACATTACAGAAAATGAGAATATAATATCTCATTAGCCTATCATAGTCTCCCAATACCAATGGAAGGTGGGTCTAAATAATTACAGGCCCCTACCATCACATTATGATCCAATTCATTCTAACACATACCAAATGAATACAAGCTATAAATTTCAAAAAGTGCATTGTTGAAAAAACCAAGAAATCCATGGAACATTTCTTAATAAAACTATACATTATTTTACCATATGAAAAATAAACTATCCATGAGATTAATTATTTTTCCCTATCATTTAATTAATATTAATGTATATGTGAGCTACCTAATAACATATACGGAGTAAATATATATTCATAGTTTTCCATAAAAGACACAACAAGTTATTTATATGAAATTATATTTAACAGGTGCACATCGATATTACGAATATTCGATGTGTTTAGGAAATTGAATTTAAATTTTTAGGATAATGAAGAAAATGTTATATTATACATGTAAGGTCCACTAGGCTAGATACCTTGAGAGAGGAGTGAATCAGGGTATGAAAAATTACAAAAACTGCCCCTTTGATCTTGTTTTTTGTTAGACAAAACCAACTTCTCTCTCTTTGTCCCATTTATGAGTATGAATGAATATTAAAGCATGCTCATGACACTACAATTTTACTTGGTTCACCCTCACTCGGCTATGTCCAAATATCATACACCGGGGATGTGCAGATGTACCTATTCCTATATAAGTGTGATGCTATTTACAAGTTTGATGTGGACTCACTGTCCCTCCTAGTTTACAACCATCCCAATTTGAGAATGCACTTCTATTTCAACAGATTTGAGATCACTACTTATTCAAAAGATCAACTCATAGTTTATAGACCTGTAGGACTCTTAATTATCACTAATGAATGTATCCTCCACTGTATGTAGATGATCTATTGAAGTCCAAATTTCATCTACTAATGAATACCCCATTCCCCTTGATCGCTATGAAACATACTTTGGAAATACCTTCACAAAGCACCCTAATTTGCGAGGCTCCCAATTTCGCGAGGCTCAAACAAGCCTTCACGAAGTTCCTCCCTCTATGTGAAACACATAGCTTCACAGAGCTCACTACCTAACAGAGCACACTACTTCATGGAGGTGAGGCCTTCTGAAAGTTCAAGCCATCACAAGTCATAGCTCATCACAGAGATCAAGTCTTCGTAGAGCGACTTCCATCGTAGAGCTAAATTATCCACCAAGAATATCCTAATTTCGTGAAGCACACTACCTTTGCGAACCTCCTTCATGAGTTGAGAGCAAAAAAAATTCTTGGAAAACTCTATACTTCTATAGAGGGGTTCGAGGTCTATTTATAGGTGATTCCACTAACCCTCAAAACTTCCATGTGATGTCAGCACCACATCATCTGAAATTGAGAAGCTCCAAACTTTCACCAAAATTCTCTCAATATCGCGATGCACCACAACAATTTTTAGATCATGGAGCTTGTCGTAATCTAAGATATTTACGTAAATTACTTTGTGTCTTTGTCACAAAGCTCCACTCTCCATTCCATTCACCACTGCAATGCACTTTAATGCTTCTGTTTGCGAAGCTCAACATAATCGAAAAGAACCCTGTCAACTTTCTTCATGTTTTTGAAAAATCCACATCAAGAGGCCCATATTCGCGAAGAACCCTATCAACTTTTTTAATGCATCTGATCATTTTTACCACCTCCTGATCGTCCATTCTTTTTCATGGTTCTTTGTCAACATCAATTTTCAACATCTCTAGATCATGAGAATTCACCAGGGAAACTTTCTTTTTTCAACAAACACAATCAATCCAAAAATTCTGCAATGTTATCTTGAGGGATTTTCTCCGAAAATCCCCCCCTTTCAGTTTGTTGAAAACTATTGTAAGAATGAATTTTTGCACTTTGATACCTCACTGAGTCTCCTTCCATCATACGCCACCATTCACCTATTTCAATATATATAGCTACCAAAGATTAACTCACCAAATACTGAAAGCCCACATGAACAATGCTTGGTGTGAGAAACGAGAGTAGTATGAAAAGATCATCAATGAATCACTTAATTTCATGCAGCACCTATTGACACCAAACTGATACCAATTGATAAACTAATACCAATTGTTGATCACTTGAAACCTTCTCACACCATTCCAACCCCACTATTCTACTTTTATCACAATCCTCACCTGTCATGATATCTATTATTTGATCAATCACTTCTGGAATTTTCAGGTTCAAAACTCTCCCCCTATATCATTCCTCTACCCCTATCCCACTCCCCCTCCTATCATCTTCTCCCTATCTCTTTGACTATGAAATTTTTTCCATTCATTAGCCATAGTTTATCCCCATTGAAGAGTAAATATTTCTACACATTTTTCAGTGAACCCAAGGGTCACTCTTATGTGGCCTGGGACATTGGAAAGAACAAAAATTAGAACAATATAGAATAACAGACCATACCTCGAGGAGGGAGGGTTCCACATCCAAACATTTTCATGTGTGGGGAGCCGAATAGACTCCCTGAGCCAGTTGATGTCTCTCAAAAGCTTCCTTGGGTAAGGCCTTTGTTAGAATGTATGCAAACAGGAGTTTTATAGGCACATAATCTAACTTCATGATTCCCTGCTCAACCTTCTCCTTGATAAAATGATAATTTATCTCAACGTGATTTGTCCTAGAGTGATGGAAGGATTTTTACTGAGATTTATAGCACTTGATTCATCACAATGAATTCCGATCGGTGACTTCACTTCAACTCCCCTTGCTTCAAGTTGGTACTTCATCCATAATAACAGTGTGCGAGATTGAGTGGCCACAATATAATCAGCTTCTATGATGCTCAATGCAACAAAATCTTCCTTCTTTCTTATCCAAGAAATACCAAAACCTCCAAGATAGAAAGAACCTACTAACTTTGATTTCATGCCATCTACTGAACTGGCCCAATATGCATCAGTATATCCCAATAACTTTGACTGAGATTTCTCACTATATATCAAGCCGAAATCCACTGTTCCCTTGATATAATAAAGTATTTTTTTTCACTGCAAGCATGTGGCTTTCCTTAGGATTACTTTGATATCAGTCTTCTTGGCATGTGGAGAAAACAATATTAGGCCTCATCACTGTTAGTCAGAGTAAACTCCCAATAATCTTCCTATATTCTAGAGTATTAATTGCTTTTCCATTATCATCTTTCGATAATTTCATCCAGGTTGCAACTGGAGTCTTCATATCCTTGTAATTTTCCATTCCAAATCATCTCAGAACCTAATTGGCATACGAGGATTGATAAATAAATGTGTCATTCCTATGTTTTTTCACCTATAAACAAAGTAAAAACACCATCTAACCAATCATAGACATTTCAAAGTCATGTTTCATGAATTTGGAAAAATATCTTCACTATTATTCAATTGATTTACCAAATATTATTTCATTGACATAAACCAGCACCATTATCCATTGATTAATATTGTTGTTGAAATAGATATTGTAATCAACTCCAACACACTAGAAACTAAGTTTCTTCAAATATTGATCAATCCATGACTACCATACTCTTGGTGCTTGTTTCAGCCCATATAATGCCTTCTTCAGTAGACAAAACTTGTTCTCCTCCTTAGGAATGAGAAAACCATATGTCTACTCGATATACACTTCTTTATATAGAATCCCATTCATGAATGTAGATTTGACATTCAACTGGAACACTTTGAACTTACGTTGAACTACAATGGCTAGGAATAATATGATTTTCTCCATCCTTGCAATCGGTGAAATGTATCATCGACATCAATTCCCTCTACCTGGGAGTATCCTTTTCAGACTTTCCATGCTTTTTTTGAATCACTATTCCATCATCATTCATTTTTTCTATGACTGTCCCATTTAGTATTGATTACATTCTTATCATCTGGCCTCAAAATAATCTCTCACGTCTAGTTCTTCTCAATCTAATCTAGCTCTTCATTCAATGCCTGAAGCTAATGTTCATATTCAGTTGCATCATTAAATAATTTATGATCTACCTGGGATAAGAAAGATGTCTTCTATAGTGATTTCATTATTCTTGTCATTACTAGAGCTGATTGATCACCAATTATATTTTTCCTATCAATTTCATCTCAACTCCTTTCCTTTGTGAAGATACAAAATTTTCTTTTTCATTCTCATCACCGGTATCTTATTTTGAATCAAAATCAATCAATTCTTCCCCTCTTGTGTTGATTTCCTCCTCATTTATTTCATCATGAAATTGTTAATTGTTCATTTTTAATTCCCTCTATATTCTCCACTATAGTGACATCACTTCTCTCAGTTACTTTTCCCAAACTTTTGATAAATCATTTGTATAATTTGATTTTTTTTGAGTGGCCAAGGAATATCCCCTCATTCCCACTTGACTCAAATTTCCTATGTTATTCATTATTGAGAATTAAGAACGTACTTACAATGATTAGAAAGTATTTCACTGTTGGATTATTTCCGTACTACCTCTCATATGGAGTCTTTCCTTCTTTCAGACACAACAAAGCCCTCTTAGAAATGTAGACTGATATCAAAACTGCTTCCTTCCAGAACCGCTCTGGTAGGTCTTTTTCTATAAACATCATTATATTCATGTTGTTGATGAATCAATATCTCCTTTAAACCACTCCATTCTATTGGGGGGTTCTTACTGAAGAAACTTGATGCCTTATCCCCTGTTTCTTGAGATATTCTTCCACCTGAATGTTTGCGAATTACGTACTATTATCAATACAAAACTTCAGATTTTATTGTACAAGCATCCTTTCACACTCTCTCCAATAATATTTTAAGCAGCGAAACACATCAGACTTATAGGAAATAACAAATTCCCATTCCATTATGCTATAGTAATTAAAAAAAATAATGTACTACTTCTTTCAATCAATTTCTCATGGTGGGGTAGGGCCACAAACATCAGCATGCACCAATTAGATCACTCTTGTTTACTTATTTCCCTTTTCCATATACATATTTTTGATGATATTCCCCTATTGTAATGCATCGCAAGTGTGAGTAAAATCATGTGATAGCTTAGGGAGGTCTCCTGCTGCATCACGCTTTACCATATCTTCCAAGGATGGTTGAAATAGATGACCAATTTGGTTATTCCACAACTTATTTTCTTCCTCTCTAGATATAAAGCACATATATTCTTCTCCACTTACCATGTAGAGATATCCATTTATTTTTCCCCTGTATAACCACTTCCCCATCTATTCCTTTGAATATACACATCATCTTAGTAAACATTATAGAATTTCTGGAGTCACATAGTTAACCGACACTCAAAAAAGTGTGACTGAGGCCTTCTACTACTAAGACATCAATATGTCTCATCTCTTTTCCCCCAAACTTGGCCTTTCTTAAGCCAATAATATTCATGCCTTCATCATTTCCAAATGTGACAACTCCTTCTTTGTCATATTGTATGCCTGTTACAAGATCGTCATTACCTTCCATGTGAGATGTACGACCACTGTCAAGGATCCACACACCAAAGTGATCTGATGATTTATGGTCAATTTTGGCCACCATTGCCTTATCATCCTTTTTCTTCATGGTCCATATTTTTTCCTTCACACTCATCATGGATTGAGACTTCTAATCATTCTCAGAGTACCATTGACCAAAATCATCTTGAAAAGCTGCAAATCCATTTTTCGTTTTCAACATACCTGTTGGTTTATTTATCTGTTACATCCAAACATTTTTATTCTACTTTGGAACATTCCTCTATATGGTCTAAGTATAGTACCTAGCCATGTTCCCAAATCATCCGCACCAAAAATAGTGTCCCTTGAAATATTTTCTAGAGAACTATTCTCTGTTTGGATACCACCTCTGTTCTTATACCCTTTGATATCTCTTGTCTATAGAACACACATACTATGAATGTCCCATATTTCCAAAAAAATAACACCTAATATAAGGTTCATTCCTCCATGCCACTACTGTGTCGCTACTTTCCCCTTGGGATCATTGAATATTCTGATTCTACTTTGTGCCCAAATCAACCTTCCATCTCGGAACGAGTTCTTGCGGTTTGACATCAATTTTTATAGATTTATTTTTCGATCAAGCCCCTCATCAGCCTTAATATCTACACATAATTGATGTTTCATTTCTTCTGAACCACTATGCACCTGTATTAGCATCTCGATTTTCTGAGTGATCTGCTTTCTTGATGTCGCAGCATGTGTCAAGTGTTTTTCTTGACCCTTAACCTATTTTCGCAAACTGACAAATTATACGTAAAGCTCATCGATACGCTTTATTTTTTCTTTCAATTTGTTATTAAATCCATTGATCTCCCTTTTCGGTTCATAAACCTGGAGTTTATATTCATAATATTTTTTTGAGCTCTCTAGACTAAAAAACATAAGGTATTAAATTTCATTTATTAGCTCAGACTTCTATTCATCTAGATATTTTCTGTAGAGTTTGGAATCATGTACCACTGTGTTGGGTTCCTTTGTTTTTTCTCTCCAAAAATCTATCTCTTCAAGAGTTTCTTCTAATTAAGCTTCCATGTCAACTATTCCCTAGACTTCTTCTTCTTCTTCATCAACTTTTGTTTCATTCTTCTCTTGAGAAGTACCGATAGCTGCCACCATATCATTTTCTCCACGATCTCTGTAGATCTCTATCTCTTAAACCCCCTCAACCTCAGAGTCGTCTGAACTGTTACATTATTTTGAAAGAAGGTTCTTCTTATTAAGGAAATTTCTCTTCAACTATTTCATAAATTTCCCATAGGTGGAAGAATTCTTCATGGTAATTTCAATTTCATCGACATAATCATCCTCTTGGAACATTTTTGGGAACCTTTCCACAAGATGTCCAATATTTCCACATCGAAAACAATCAAGTGGAAGTTTCCCCTTAAATATTCTTTTTCCTCTATGATAGTTTGAAGATAGGAATGGAATCACCTCATATTTCTCTTTTTCTTCCTGAGGATCTTCAATGGTGAGCTTTTTCATGGCCTTAAAAGCCACCTCTTTGGATTTCCCCTTTTCCACATCATCATTATCATTATTTCTCCTTTCATATGTAATAAGGGTGTCGTGCAGGTTATCCAATGTCAGATCTTTCGGGTCTTTATCATCCAAAACTGAAACATTTGGATTAAAATGAGGTGGATGTTTCCTCAATACGCTCTTCAAAATCATTATGTCTTGAATAACATCTCCAAGACCTCTCATGTCTTCCACTACAATATTTACCCTCTCAAATAATGCATCAAGAGACTCATTTGGGTTCATTCTCAGATCATAATATTTTTTTCACAATACTTACATCATCGCTTCTATGACCTTTTTATCCCCTTCATATATATTTAATAGCTTTTACCACATGGCATGTGCGGTTTTTCAGGCCATCACCATCATATAAATAGAATTGGATAGAGCTCCCCATAAATCATTAATTCCCATGGAATCGACATCCAATTCTCTGCACTCAGCTTCCGATAGTTCACCACTATTAATATCAGCTGCTATACCATGCATTACTATTGTAACCACATCGATGCCCAAAGAAAGGAAGTAGTGTTGTATCCGATTATTCCATATCTTAAAATTCTTCCTATTGAAGATAGGCATCCCTTTATGATTAGTGACCTCCATTTAAGAGAAATAAACTGATATAAACCGTTCCCTCTTATACAAATAGTAAGTTCCACTAGGAAAGATACCCTAAGAGGGGGGGGGGGGGTGAATCAGGGTGTGAAAAATTACAACATATGCCCCTTTGATATTTTTTATATTATAAAAATCCCTCTTTTATCTCTCTATCCCATTTCATAGTATGAATGAATCTTAAAGCATACACCAGACACAAAAAGTTTACTTGGTTCACCCTCACTTGGCTATGTTCAAGAGGAATACACCGGTGATGTGCCAATGTACCAAATACACTATAAATGTGTTTTTGTTTACATGTTCTAAGATGAATCACTATCCCTCCTGGTTTACAATGATTCACAATTTTAGAATGCACTGCTCTCTCAACAGATGCGAGATCACTACTTCTTCAGAGGCTCCACTCACAGTTTATAGACATGTAGGTCTCTTCATTATAACTATCAAAAGTATCCTCCACTGTATGTAGTTGATCTATTGAAGTCCAAATTTCATCCACTAATGAATACCTATTTTCCATATATTTCTAGGAAACACAATTTGGAAATACCTTTGCAAAGAACCCTACTTCGTGAAGCTCTCAATTTCATGATCCTCAAACAAGACTTCGTGAAGTTCCAGCCTCTTCGAGAAGCACACAGCTTCATAGAGAGAACCACCTCACAGAGCACACTACTTCACAGATCTCAGACATTCTCAAAGCTTAATCATTTGCAAATCATATCCCATCAAATATCTCAATTCATTGTAGAGTGGCTTCCTTCATGGAGATAAATTAGCCGCCGCGAAGCTCCTTCCTTCAAGAAACACACTACCTTCACGAACCTCATTCGCGAGTTGATAGCAGAAAATTTTTCTTGGAAAACTCTCTACTTCTCTAGAGGGGTTCTAGGTCTATTTATAGGTGATTCAACTGACCCTCAAACATTTCGTGTGAAGTTGGCGCCATTTCAGCTCAAATCATGAAGCTCTGAATTTTCCTCCAAAATTCTCTCATTACCGCGAAGCCCCACAACAATTTTTGGATCAAAGATCGCATCATAATCACAGAGCATTCCTTCAATTCCTTCACGTCTTCGCTGTGAAGCTCCACTCGCAATTACCATTTCAACTATAATGCTCTTAAACTCTTCTGTCCGCAAAGCTTGTCATAATCATGAAGAACACCATATACTTTCTTCATGTCTTTTCCAAATCCACATTGTGATTCCCATCTTCACAAACACTGGAAAAAGTGCCACCTTGCATCTAATATTCTGTACCACCTCCTAATCATTCATTCATTTGTCATGGTTCATTTTCAACATGGATTGTCAACAACATGTCTAGAACTTGAAAATTCACCGGGGAAAGGTTCTTTGTCAACAAACACAATGAACAAAAAAAAGCTGTAATGTTATCTTAATGTATTTTTTCCCAACAATACAACACCATATAAAAATTCTATATTTTTTATAAAAATAATTTATTTAGAAATAGTATTTCACCACATAATTTTAAACTAGGTGCACAGTAATTACAAATTCACCATTCTCCAAGATGATAAACGAGAAACACCTAACCATGTCATTCTACTATTATTAACCCACAATGAATCTACAAAAAAATTATGTTCACTTATATTATCCAGCAAGGGATATATCTTATTTGATAATCACAAAATTTTTACTTATCAAATGAATATGATATTAATGTCTATGATGAGGATTAGTTATTGAAATGACACATGAATTGGGAATATTATGAGTCAAAGGAATAATCAAATGGGTTAGATTTATTTGGAATAGAAATTAAAATTTTATCAATAGAATAATGGGTAATTACTAGTGAATTAAAATGTATTTTACAATGGTATTGAAAATAATAATAATAAAGAGGGTGAAAATGCACTCTGTAACAGAGTATCAACTTACAAAATGGGAATACATTAAGGTGTATGTGTAATATAACATTGAAAATATGTTGAAGGGGAAATTATAATGGTTATAAATAGAATGTAATAATATAAAATGGATTTTTAAAATAGAATAAAACAAAGGAAAATCAGATATGAAACGAAGAGAGAGAAATAAGAACCCATACCTCTCTTCAGGCTCATTGATTGGAACAAAACGATATATCTAACCAAAATCATCAGTAATTAAGATATTTTTATGTAAGACACACCATGATAGATAAATTGAAATAAAAAAGTTAATTTTTTGAAATAAATAGAGTATGACGAGTTATTTATAGTTGGGGTGAGTGGAATTTTGTTGAAAAACTATATATATATATATATATATTATTTCATATTTATTTAGTGATAAAATAAAAATATTTTTCTATTTTACCAAACCTAACTTATCAATACATATTTTAGAGCCAAAAATATTTAAATAAAAATTATTTTGAAAACATTATTCATTCTTAAATTTATATAATTTCATATATACCTTATTTTATCAGTTTACACCACTTTTCCATATTTTTCTATTTTAATAAAAAATTAAATAACACTCACCACCTGGATAATTTCAACAACATTATTCATAATGTAATATCCTTTTTATAACATTAATTCTTTAATTACATATATTTTACCATTTATGTCACATTGATATATTCATCAGAAATAAATTATAAGAGTAAACATACTTTAAATTATTTAATGAAGCTATATTATAAATGAACATAAACCTAATATATATAGAATTTAATCATGATACAATATTCTATAAGGGTATGATGTGAAATGGTTGTACTTTCATGTAGTGGATCTACTAACGTTGATTATGAAGTGATCTCCACTAATGTAAAATTCTCCCTTATGTGGTTTATCTATATAATCACTTGTTGTAGTTATTCTTAGTTTGGTAATTAGTAAATTCTAGTGACACTATATCTTTACATATTTATGAAAAATAAACTTTATAAGGTATGTTACTAATAGTTTATTCCGTATTTCTTCCCTTATATGATATATAACTTTCATCAATACCCTTAATATAGACCAATCTAAATGTTCTATTATTATTTCCTATAAAAAATGATAATATTATTAGATGGTAATATTAAAAAATAGTAATAATTCAAAAATAAATGTTGAAAAATGTCATATTAACAATTACATATTATCCAACATCTAAAATCTTTCATAAAATTATCTATGGTTAGGAACCAAGTCAAGTCCAATGTTTATTGTTTTATTTTCATATCCATGTATATCTTGAATTGTTTTTTATTTTTTGAGTTTGATTCATAAAAGAAAAAGATTTAAATTTTTCTACACAACATTTTATGATTTATGGTATTAATTTAATATTCTATTACAAATTTATTTACTTCATGTTTTCTATAAAAATGTGATGTACTATTATTTTTCAAATAATAATGTTTTCATAGTGAAATAATCATAAAATAAATTTTTTTTACTATTACTGAATCATGGGTATTACATTATCCCCCACCCACTAAACAATTATATCATTGAAATTTAAAATTAATCAACAAATAAATTTGGATAATTATT
The DNA here is from genome assembly GCA_963277665.1 of Viscum album. NCBI lineage: Eukaryota > Viridiplantae > Streptophyta > Magnoliopsida > Santalales > Viscaceae > Viscum > Viscum album. Next base: position 1,947,918,886 of record OY728148.1, read on the forward strand.
TCTCAAATCATTCATTGGTTCAAATGATTCATATTCTATAAGATGATTCTTCAAATAAACCTTCACTAACATCGTAGTTCTATTTCATAGTAATTGTTCCCTTATTTCATGAATTTAACTTGTTTATTTCTCATAAGATACGACTAGATATCACTAAATATGATGAATATTTATAACACATTTACGTTCTAGTATATACTTCCTACTAAGAGATATGTGGATGTCATTTTGAAGATGATATAGGTTTGGGGTCATGAAAAAATATAGGTCAATGATCTTTTATACACAAACGCTTTAAATAGACTAATATATATTATACTAGGCTTCCATTTTGAGAAAAATATCATGAACCCTTTATATTTAGTTATCTTAATGGTGACATAGTCTGTAATGACCCAAAAATTCAATAATGGAAATCTATTTTGATCTAATTAAATGTATAATTATGTAAAATGTTTTGTGAACTTCTCTGGTTTTATGATTTAGTTTCTTAAAATACCATTATGAAATGTGACCATAGAAGATATAGATATTGAAAAGTGATCACACAATTAGTATAAATATACGACCTTAAGAAATCTGATTTACTCAGAAAAAGGAAGTGATGGCCTCATCAGTAGACATTCCCCATACGAAGCCCATTCTTCGGAGCTCGGAAAGGAGGTGGCATCATTGGGATTCTCTCTTGACCAATCCCAAGCCGAGCTTGAACACATTAAGCTTAAGTGTAACCGACTATAGGACAAATGGAAGTTAATAGAGATTACCACACGAGCTATGTTATCCAAGACACCCCAAGAGTATGTCACCATTTCACACCATACCCTTCAGTCTTATGCTAGTTTTATAAGGGGTTATGTAACAAGACCCTAGCACAATGACTATGTACAATATTTTTGTATAAAGAATGTGCATTCATTTTATTATTGTTACTTTGTAAATATTTTTTAAAGAACAAATAGTATTTTTAGTTAATATTAAACTAAGAAATATATTTTGATGAATTAAGGGATTTTTGAGCTAAACAATATTTTAATAAATTATTATTATAATTACGATAATTTTTATTAAATTTAAATGACTGCAATTATAATTTTATTATGGTTTGAAATCCATTTTTTTCAAAACCCATGAATTTTATTTAAATGTCAAATTCACATATTTAGAAAATTATTTAAATAAATTTAATATTATTTTTAGAATTAGGACGTTGAAATTATCCAATGGTTAATTTTTCATTATTTTCTGAGAGAGTCGAATTTTGGGGTAAAAATCAATTATCTTTTAAATATATAATGTGTTTTATGACATCCCAATGACCCAATAGTGATATAATAAAATACTATAAGTGATATGTTTATCCAATATATGTTTTACCATTAAAATAATGTGATTATAGGTTTGTTGGATTTATTTTAGAAAGCTTTTGTGGACCCTCCAAGACTTATAAAACATTTTTTCTTCTTAAATTGTTTTCCTTGAGAGTGTGACTCACCTCCACATAATCACCCCCAATATTTTAATAATTTAATCCATTGGAATTATAAAATATTGTTTTTTAATCCCCATTAGAAGAAACCATGGGAAAAATCCATGGGATGGCCCGTGGTATTGGCCAGTTTAATGTGTGGTGACCCAAACCTAAATATTAAAGAATTCCCTCTCCATTCTTATGTAAACCCACCCAAGCTCCCACTTACTGTTCACTCAAATCCATTAGAGTTCTTCCATCATTTTCCATCCTCTCTTTAGAATACTCTCAAGGTGACCCTAGATCCCAATAATCCTCTCTCAAGCCTCTCTGAAGCCATTGGGATCATACATCCAAGTAAGGGATTTCCTCCTTTCTCATTTTTTCCCATTTTCTTTAAGTGGCTATGCCCTTTTGTTTTCAGTTAAAAATGGTGGGGTATGATTTTTCACATCCCCCATACTAACCTATTTATTTTTTAATGATTATAGTGCCCTTTCTCCCTAATTAAATGCCGCCCATGTACACATGTTACCATGTCTAAATTCCATAAGAAAATTCTCTCTTCTCATTCGCACTCAAGAAATTATTTTTTATTATGAATCTAATTTCCATCAAATTTTTTGGGACATGTATCTATATGACCCCCATACTATCCATTTCATATAAATATTACAAGACACCTATTTCTCTCCCATCAACAAGTTTTATGAATTCTTATGTCACGCCATTATGCTGCCAAAATTGCACCACACTTTTTCAAGTTAATGTCATTGTGTAGTAAATAGTATGCCCATTTATCAATCAAGTGTATTCACATTTATGCACATTTACAAATTTATTATACTGTTTCATGTATGAATACCACATTTCCTTTTTCGTGTAATAAATGATGATGATTAATGAATTAATGTTATATGATTCATGTGGAAAATTTATGCATGAAATGAAAAGTTTAAGAAGGGTGCGCCCTGATAGAGATCCAATGCATTGGGTAAAGATCAATATCATGATAAATAAAGTGGAATGTATTTTTAATCATTCTAATTCAAGTTAAATGATGGTTTACTCATTCTCCATGTGAAATTATCCTTGGCTCATGCAAAAATCATGTTAAATGTTGTTTCCACATTTCCATATTAAGATTATCATGCTTTATCATGCCTTTATGTTAATTTTTCTCTTGTGCTCCATTGATATTCCTATTGTCTAACATGTATTGTATTCCTCATGTTATTCCATATTTATTACCTTACTGGTCTTGATATCTCACCCTTTTCTAATGCATGTCCTCAGGTTATCCGATGCAATCCTAAGTACGAGGGAATGTAGTGGTCATGTAAAAACATTTTCAATAAAGATTTTTCATTTCATGTTTTATTTTGTTATATAATTATATTAATCCCAAAAGTAACTTGAACCCTCGATATACTATTTTTTATCAAGTTAATATTATGTGATGAATCATGTTTAAGGGATAAATAAAAGAGCCGGGTTGGTATATTTGGTATTAGAGGATAGGTTTAGTTATTTTTGGGATTAGGATTAGAAAACTCCAGTGAAGACTTGGAGAAAATAATAAGTATAATAAATACATCCCTAAGTATTGGTGAGTATTGAGTAAGTGGTTTCTCAAGAAAATAAATCCCTCTCTGGATATGAGCAGGTAGAGGTGGCTCTGGGATAGATATATCCTAGGGGTAAAACCTGAAAACAGTGCTTTGAGCTAGACTCAAACAGGAACTGATGCATGACAATGGGTCTTGCTACGCTCTTTGTTATGAAACTCCTAGGGGATATGCTTTGGTAAATTTACAAGAATAGTATAAAACATTGTTAAGGAAAAAATTCACCTAAGAATATATGTTGAAATGTAGATCATGGATAACATAGATTAAATCCTATAGATTCATAAGTCAAGAAAATAAAAGTAATATATTTTTCATCCATTTTCTCTTTGTATTACCCTTTATGTGTAACCCCTAACATTCTTTTGATTCCAGCCAATGGCCTGTAATAGGATCACTCAGGATAACTACTGATATGAAGATCAATGTGATGATTGTTCTAATGAGATTCCCAATCCGATGGGATCGGGAATCACAAACATTGTCATGCTTCTCCCTCAGTTAACTCAAGAATTGACTAGAAACAGAGGTAAAGAGGAATGTTCAACCCCCCCCCCCCACCCTAAGAAAGAAAAAGTTGGTAGTGAGATATTCATGAGAGAAAGGCCCCCTACATTTAATGGATCATCTTATCCCTCAGTCACTGAACAATATATCAACTCCATTGAAAAGATCTTATCCATCCTCTAATTTTCAGAACAACAGAAGGTTCTCCTAGATGCTTATTATATGGAGAGTGAAGCTGATCAATGGTGGATGTTGATAAAAAATACAAAGCCTAAGGAGGAGATCGAGGCCTTGGAATGGTAGGATTTATGAAAGATGTTTTTCAATAAATATTTTCGGTGCACCCTCCGACTTAAGATTGAAAGGGACTACCTTTACCTTAAGAAAAAAGAAGACGAATCTGTTAGAGCGTATGAGGAAAACATCACAAGGCCTGAACGATATGACACTATCTTTGTCGTTACCCTGGAATGCATGGTTGACTTCTTCTTTGGTGGGCTGAAACCTAGCATAAGGAAAGCCTTGGAGATCTGTGACTTCGACAGCTATGAAGAAATTGTACGATGTGCCTTGAAGGTCGAAATAGAGATCAAAAAATCTTAGGGTTATCATGGGGATAAGAATCATAAGGTCAAATTCAATACTGGCCGTCCGATGGAGAAATCCAATGGTGCTAAGAAGATCCAGCACCCCACTTTCCAAAGGTGCGGAAAGAAGCACCTCATAAATTTCCTGAAGGGGATGAGGAAATTCTTTTGGTGTGGAAGATAAGGGTACCTAGTTGTTAACTGTTGCCAAGAAAAACCCATGGTTGTGACAGAGGAGAGGAACTCTCCACTCGACCCTCAAACCATTTTTCATTGTTTCAACTTCAAAAAACTGAGGCACTTTTAAACTAAATTCCCTAAGGTGAGGGTTTTCAGAGGAAACCCACAACCTCCATGGCAGTATGGGTGAGCTTTTTCCATCACTACCACTGAAGTGAACCCTAAAAATGATGTGGTGATAGGTACGCTAGTTATTCATTCATGAATAGAGAACATACCTTTTGATTCTGGTTCTACACATTCTTTTATACCACGAATTTTTACCCATTAAAGGAATCCCAAATTTTTCCACTCGGGGTTGGTCTCCCAGGCCTACCCCTGCACTTGTTCAAACAACCTGCCCTCATCAAGACTTCCAATATCATTGGTACCCCAATAAAGATGGACTCAACCACTTGGAATCTCTCAAGGCATTCACTTGCACGAATCTGTATTGAGACTGATGTTTCTAGGGAATTGCCTTCTAAAATCTGGATACAGAATGGTGAAACTGGTTTTTTTCAGGATGTTGTTTATGAAAATTTACCTTCTTACTGCCAATGTTGCCTTAGATTAGGACATGCCTCAACAGAATGTGGAATCAAAGATGCTTTTCATGAAACTAAAAATAATATTTGTATTGAGAAGGGAAAGACAAATCAACAACTTCCTTCAATATCCACACCTAGAAAATTGCCAGATGGGGCTCATACCTCCCCCAAGGAGGTTCCACCTCTGGTTGTGGAATCAAATAACCATTATAGTTCACCCCCACCTCTTGAGGATGTGTCGGGAGTGCAAATACAAGATAATACTCAGGAGGATAAACATAAAGGGTGAGAACCATCTGAAAATAGTGATTCACCTCATGAGGAAGAAGATAAAACTACTCATATTGAGGAATATTATATGCGATCAATGGCCAGGAAGGGGTAAAACCAATAGTTTATGTTGATGGGTTCATCACCCCTAACCCCAAAAATATGAGGAAATGAAAAGACCAATCTCAACTTGAAAGAACCATAGTCACACCTTCATTGGACATATCAAGACAGGAAGTCTCTACCACTGACACAACTCTGCATGTAGTGGCCCAACAACATGCTAAAGGGGAAAATTCCCATAATGTTCATTGTTTTGAAGATCCTAAATCTATGGAGAAGCTTAGAGATGAAATCATATATCAATATTTTAGAAGAGGATAGATTTCAAAGGATACTTAATTAGCCATAAAGTCAGATATATTCAATGAAATAATGAAGAAGGAGTTTCAAAAAACTCCCTAACTCATATTATTGGTTGGGTGGAAGCTAGAAGGCCTTGATTATGGGAGTCGATTACTGTCTTTCTTAGGTCTGATCTTTGGAATTTTTTTTGAGATGATATTGCTGTATATTATCTGAAAACTGTGAATTTATACTTCTCTGTCTGGACTCTGTCTTGATGGATCCTATTCACGCTATACCAACTTGATTTGTCTAGTTCCAGCCTTGTTTTTTAGATCTGCTTAATTATGATACTTTAATGCTTGATTATAGAACCAGTTCTTTGATTGTAGATCTGCCTTGCTGAGGAGCTATCCTGAAAGTGCTTAAATAATGGAATTTCTTCTCTACCATCCTGATCTAAAATTTGAGTTGACTGGACTTTTGAGGATTTTCTTACCTTGAAAGAATGAAGGTACTACTGCCTCTATTAGGAGTATTTGGGATGCTTGACTTATCTCTTTTTATCCCTATATTTTTCCTATTGGTTTAATCTCTTTACACATTGTGATTGTAATGTTACTTTCTTTTTTAATAATTTCCTTTGGGGCATTAATTGGGAGACTAATTCATGTTGCCACCTAAAGTAGAACAATCCCACCACCACCACAAATCATGGAAGTAAAGATGTCAATGAGTACGAAAAATGGGGATATCATTGCATACCAAGAATATAATTCCCCCATATCATAATTTGTTGATTGAATTCCCCATAAAACCTCATCATACACCCTCTGGTGGAATTTGATGCAATTATCGGCATGGATTGTCATTCCTTATATAAAGCCAATGTAAATTTATATAAGAGAGAAATCACTCTCATATGGAGATTCGACCCCTAATTCAATACTAGTGCATAGAGGAAGATGAATCTACTTTAGCTCCATCATCTCAACCATGAATATTACTACCCTATGAGCATTAATATATAGCTCAAATGATTGATTCTAAGGAAGAAACCACCCTTGAAAACATGCCTATTGTGAGGTAATCCACTAAAGTGTTTCTTGAGGAATTTCATGTTCTTCCTCCTAGAAGAGATGTTGAATTCTCAATTGATCTTATACGTGGGTAGTTACAAATATCCAAGACTCCAAATAGAATGGCTGTTGTGGAGCTTGAGGAGCTAAAGAAATAACTATAGGAGAACATGGATAAAGGGTTTATATGCCCATGTTCTTCACCATGGGGTGCACCAATCCTCTTTGTCAAGAAGAAGGTCACGATAAAGAACAAGTATCCTCTACCACAGATTGATGACTTGTTCGATCAGATATGTGGAGCACAATATTTCTCCAAAGTGGATTTTCGTTCAAGATATTATTAATTAAGGGTGAATAAGGAAGATATCTCCAAGACTGATTTTTGTACAAGATACGAGCACTAGGAATTCATAGTAATGCCTTTTGGACTCACTAATGATCCAAAAATCTTCATGGAATTGATGAATAGAGTCTTTAGAAATTACCTCAACATATTTTTGGTATTCTTTATAGATGATATTCTAAAATACACATAAACCAAGGCAGATCATGAGAAGCATCTAAGACTAGAGACCTTGAGGAAGGAGAAGCTCTATGCATAGTACATCAAGTGTGAGTTCTGTTTGAAGGAGGTCACGTTCTTATGCCATATTATTACAAGTAATGGGATATCTTTGGATCCCTCCAAGATAGCTGTAATAGAGGGATGGCTGAGGCCAACATAGATAACATATATCTGTAGGTTTTTGGGATTATCAGGATATTATCGATGACTTGTGAGAAATTTCTCACGATTGTCCAACCCTCCTGTCAAGCTGACTCAGAAGGGAGTAATGTTTTCATGGAGGGATGAATGTAAAGAAAGCATCAAAGAGTTGAAAAGAAGTCTTATCACTGCTCCCATGCTCACTTTACCCCCCAGTGGAGAACTTTTTGTGGTATTCAGTGATGCTTAGAATAAGGGATTGGGATGTTTGTTGATGAAAAATGACAATGTCATTGCCTATGCTCCAAGGCAATTAAAAGTTCATGAGAAGAATTATCCAACACATTATCTGGAGTTAGTTGTGGTGATCTTATCTTTAAAAATTTGGTGGCATTATCTCTTTGGGGTGTACTGTGAAATATATATGGACCAAAAAAGCATCAAGTATATATTCACACAGAAGTATTTGAACATGCGCCAACAAAGATAGTTAGAGATGATAAATGACTATGACTGCTCAATCCATTACCACCCCGGGAAAGCAAAAAAGGAGGATGATTTTCTAATTAGAAATGATCCAGCAATTCTATCCTTGATGAAAATTTATAAGGATCCAATCTTCATAGGATTGATGAATATGGACATGGGAATCATAAATAAGGGAACATATGAATTATTTATCCACTGTATCTTTTGGAAATTATAAAATATGCTCAAAGAAAGGATGTGGAAATTCTGAATAGGGTAGAAGCTATCAGAAATGGGAAATCCTCAGATTTCATGGTTGACAAGGATGAAATCGTGAGATTTGGGTCACAATTATGTGCACCATCAGATCCAGAGATATGAAAGGAGCTTCTGGATGACTCACATAGCTCAACCTTCTCTATTCACCCAGGGAGCAAAAAAACGTATCGAGATCTCTGAGAAAACTTTTGGAGGGACAATATGAAAAGGGAGAATGTAGACTTTAGATAAAAGTGCCTAGTGTGTACGCAAGTGAAGGAAGAGAGGCATAAGTCTAAGGGGATGATGAAACTACTACCTATACCAACATCGAAGTGGGACAACATTACCATGCACTTTTTCACTGGAATTACAAGGACATCCAGTGGAACTAATGATATAAGGGTCATTTTGGATCATCTAACGAAGACAAATCACATTATAATGATTTTAGAGGACTTCTTGTTGGATCAACATGCACAGAAATGCATCAAAGAAGTGGTAAGGATACATGGAGTACCAATGCCTATTGTATCTGATCATGATCAGAGATTCTCCACGATGTTTTGGTAAAGTCTATAACATGCTCTAAGAACTGAACTGAACTTTAGTATGGCCTATCATCCTTAAACTGATTTCCAATCTGAGAAAATTGTTCAGACACTAGAATATATGCTAAGATCATGTTCTGTAGACTTCAAAGGAGGATGCGACAAACAACATCAACTGGTTGAATTCTCCTACAATAACAGTTTCCACTCGAGCATCCAAAGGGAACCATATGAATACCTATATGGGAAGAGGTGTAGAACATTGGCGTGTTGGGATGAAGTCAGTTTGCATAAGCTTCTAGGATTATAAATGGTCGAAGAAATGGTGGAGAAGGTGAAAAGCATTCATCAGAATATCTGGGCATCCTAGAGTCGACAGAAGATTTATGCAGATAACCATTGATGAGACCTTGTGTTTAAAGATGGAGACATGGTATTTCTATGCATATCTCCATGGAAGAAGGTCATGAGGTTTGGAAAGAGATGGAAGATAATTCCTAGGTACATTGTCCCCTTTGAGATTCTTGACCGTGTCAGGGTTGTGGCCTATAGACTAAACCATCCACCTACCATGGCCAAAGTACATGATGTCTTTAATGTATCCCTCTTAAGGAAGTATATAACTGACCCTTCGAATGTAATATATTTAGAGTTAGTACAGTTAGAGGTTGATATTTCTTATGAGGAGAAACCCGTGAAGATCTTAGATCATAGAGAAAAATTTCAATGAAATAAGACAATTTCCCTCGTCAAGGTTTTATGGAGAGACCAAAATTTTGAGAAAGCAACATGGGAATTAGAAGAATTAATAAAGCAGAGTTATAAAAATCTATTTTAGTGTGGGAAAAGGATATTTAGAGGGTGAAATTTCTTAAGGGGGAAGATTGAAACAACTCAAACTTTCATTAATGGAAATCCCTCTCGATATAAATAAATGTCTCATTATATAAAATGATTTGTGAACTTCTTTGGTTTTATGATTTGATTTTTAAAATACCATTAAGAAATGTGACCATTGCTAATATAGCAATTGAATAGTGATCACATGATTAGTATAAATATATTTCTTTAACAAATCTGATTTACTCAGACAAAGGAAGTGGTGGCCTCATCCAGTAGACTTGCCCCATACGAAGCCCATTTTTTGAAGCTCATAAATTAGGTGGCATCATTTGGCTTCTCTCTTGACCAAGCCCATGTTGAGCTTGAACACATTGAGCTTGAGCGGAACTGAATACATGAGAAATGGATGTTAATAGAGATTACCACCCAAGTGATGTTATTCCAGCCACCCTAAGAGTCTGTCACCATCGCACACCTTACCCTTTGGTCTTATGCGAGTGTTATAAGGGGTTATGTTACAAAAACCTATCACTATGACTATTTACATTATTTATCATGGCCCATCCCCCGGGACCCATACTGTGACTACCCCAAGCCCGCCTTCCATAGGATAGGGCCTGGCGACTAGCACCTAAAGGGGTATCCCCTAAAACCGGGAAGGTGTTTCCTTTATATCCTGTAATAAAACTCAACCAAGCACCTGAAAAGATATGAACAAAAGTAAATTATATAGAAAAAATAATTCTGAAAGTAAGAGGGGATGAAATACAATCCCAACAACAAAGGTACAAGTATAACTAGAAATACAATACAACTAAAGAAAGAGAAAGATAGCTATAGGGTTGTCCTCCGAGGTTCCTACCGGATTAGTAGGTAAATATCGCCTCCTCAGCACTCCACATCCACCCATCTCCTCTGCGTACTGACACTCCGTATAGTCCACCTCTTGGAAAAGTCCAGTACTTGTACCCTCAACCCTGATAAACAATGTCCTTCATCTACACTAAAGTCAAAAAGGTCTGGGTGAAGCCCGTGCAGGGGTGAGTATAACAATACTCAGTAGGGACCCCGAGACCCCCAAGGTCTCACAAAATCCACAAAGGATAAACTAAAATCATGTAAACTAGTGGAAACCCTACTTAGTTATACGCCCATAAATATAGCTAAATTATCAAATATTACCTATCTCATTCATGAGGAAACACAAGGCCATCTTTTTATCCAAAGTAGAATGGTTCCACGAAGGGAAGATTACCATGAAGGCAAGTACCAAACAGGTACAACAGACTGAAGAATACCACAAGGGTAACACCATGAACGTAAGTTCCACACAGGTATGCCAAACAGAAGAATACCACAAAGGTAAGGACTCATCTCACACCAGGTATAACTTAGGTACAGTAGTATAGATGATTAGATGTATGTACTAAATCATCTTACAGTATTAAGAGGCATACCCACATGGGATCCTAAATCATCATACCCACACAGGATCCTAGTACATCATCAAACCCACACAAGATCCTAGTACAGCTGACCCACACAGGATCCTAGTATATCATCAAACCCACACATGATCCTTGTACACTGGACCCACAAAAGATCCTATAGTAGTCCCACATGGATTGCTATAGTAGATCCCTGTGGGATCCTCAAGCACAGACCCATAAAATATCCCTTTCTCATGTTACAGCCAGCTATAGGGTTCCCGTACTAAGCTCGCTTGATTCTAGGAGGATCCACTCATACACCCACAAGTAGATACTCCAACTTCCATGAAGTCTCATGAATAAGTATCCCAAACTACTACCATGTAAAAGGGGTCTCAGCCCAAAATACTGTGTGTCAATCGGATGCATGTTCTATAAGTTAATGGCCTTTTAGTCCCAAGGGCCCAGTTGGATTCGTGTTTGATCCAAGTTGTCCATACACAAACATTAACCAAAACTCAAGTGTGGTATACCAAAAAGTCTTTCTCACTCCATGGTTTATAGAGCTACTAACTGTTTTTCAAATGGATGATCGTAGTTCAAGATATGGTCGAACAAGCGAAAAGGGTCGAAGTTAGACCGGGTCCAGTCTGACCTGGTCAGACCAACCCGGCCTGATCCAACCTGACCTGATTCGGGTCGACTAGGCCCACTGGCGCGGCCCGCAACAACCTATGGTGGGGCAACCCGCATCGGCCCGTGGTGCCGTGGCCCACAACGGACCGCATGGTCACCCTCGGCTGGTCGGATCGCCAACCACTCCTTCGCGTGGCGCTATTGTGCACCGCGCCATTTCCGGCGACCGACAGCGAGCTGACCACTTTTTCATTGCCACCAAAACACAAGGTCGCAGTTCTTCTCTGCAAGGCGGGGTAGACACATGATTCCACCCTTCGCCCGACCGACCACCGCTTTCCTCCGCCCTTGCTCCGCTACGATCGATGAGCCGCGACTCTTCTTCGGCAGTGTGTTTTTTCCACCGCCTTCGTCACGACCGACCAGAGTGTCGACCACCGTTTCGGAGCCCCACCAGTGTAGGTTGCTGGAATCAGACGTTTTCCTCCTCCATTGCGTAGAATGTACGAAAATACACAAGGATTGCAGAGTGGCCGGGAAATGTTCATTTGGACCGCACCCTCCATGTTATAATAGTAGTAAGCATCTCATGGGGATAGATTCTACGTAAAAGAAAAATCAACCAAGATTAATAAAAAACACACCCCTACCTTAAAGGTTCCGAAGTAGGAGGTTTGAGGAAGAAGAAGATGTCATTGAAGAATATCAGTGTTCGTCGTCTCCACCAGGCGCTTCCGATCCGGGCAAGGGGTTGGTTCCTCATTCTTCGTTTCCTGGTTCTATGTCACTCATCACCGTCCATCGGAACCAGCTCCATCCTCTGAGTGTCGGGCCTCACGGCACTTTACTAGAGATTTTTCGGTTGGCGAAGTCGTGCCAAATCCCCCCCAAGCTCCATATAAATAAGAGAGGGGGAGGGTAAGTAACAATCATGGAATTTATGAAGGTTAATTTAATAGAAACCTTCCTAAATTCCAATGATGTTGTTACTTAGTATTTGACAGGTTTAAAAAATTAATTTACCTTTGAACAATTAAATGATGACACATTTAATAAATTTTTATTGGCTCAACTAATTAAAGGGGTATTTGAATGGTTTTCTCCCATTAAAGTGGGTTCGGGTGGTCCCCACCACCATAACCCTTGTAGAAGGGTTTCAATAAAACTAATGTAAAGATTGTTCTTTATTTTATTTTTATTTCCACGTAAAACAAGAAAAATAACTTTCACCATCGACCTATTATGGTCGAGGTGATGTTTTCCTTAAGTGAATACCGATGCTGCGAGTTCAATGGTGTCCTAGAATTTTAATTCCACGCACCGGTTCATAAGTTAAAAAAACCCGCTCGCACATTTACTGAACATACCCGAAAATAAAGTTCACAAATTCACTCCGGTCACCCTGGGTCTTAGAATCACACATCATCAATTAAAGTGAACTTGTAAAATTCCCATATAATTAAAAAAATTACATGGAATTTCCAGTTCTTTACATTCTCCCCACCTTAGGGATTTGCGTCCCTGAAAGCCACATCACAAAAACTAAGAAAACAAGTGGGGGTACTGAGCATGAATCTGAGCCTTCCGATCCCATGTTCTCTCCTAGAGGTTCCCTTACTACCAACGTACACACACCAAAGGTATCGATCTCCCACGAAGGACTCTATCCTATCAATCCTCAATCTCCACTGGAACCTTCATAAAAATCACCCCATCATCGATGTCCATCTCACTGTGGTTGATGACATGTGATGGGTAGCACACGTATCTCCTCAGCTAGGATATGTGGAAAAAATTGTGCACCCGGTGCAACTAAGGGGGAAGTGCTAGGTGGTAAGCTACCCCACCAACTATACTGGGGAACTGAAAGGTTCTGATGAACTCCAGGTATAACTTTCCACCCCGACCAAATCTCTGCAAACCTCATCGGGGTGACACCCGTAGAAAGACGTGGTCACCATCCTCGAACTCCAGAGGTCTCCGTCTCCTATCGGCATAAGATGTCTTCTTACTCTGTGTAGTCTTCATCCGCTCCTGGATGATTTGTACATTCTTCATGGTATCATATACCATCTTTGGTCCCATGATAGCTATTGTTGTATGAAAACTCTACAAAGGGCAAGTGTTTCTTCCAACTGTGACCAAAGTCGAGGATTCAAGAATGAAACATGTCCTCAAGGGTCTGAATGGTCCGCTCAATCCGGCCATCCGTCTGAGGATGGAAGGCGATGCTCAAACAAAGCTGTGTCCTGAAAACCTCCCACAACCCCTCCCATAACTAGTAAGTAAAATTTGCATCACGATCGAACTCAATCGTTGAGGGTACTCCGTATATCCGCACAATCTCTTGCAAATAGAGGTGTCTCAATCTCTCTACTGAACCATGCTCTATGATTGGAAGGAAGTGGGCCAACTTGGGGAGTCAGTCGGTGATCAACCAGATAGAATCATCACTCATGGATGTACATGGAAGTCCTATCATGAAGTCCATGGATATAATGTCCCACTTACATTCTAGAACCTCTAAAGGCTGCACTAAGCCTGCTGGTACCGGATGCTCCGCCTTCACTAGCTGACAAGTGAGGCACGGAGAGAAAAACTCTACTACTGATTTCTTTATTACTGGACACCAATTCTGTCATCGGAGATCCTGATACATCTTTTCCACTCCTATATGTACCTCTAGAGGTGATGTGTGGAACTCCCTCAACACGTCCTCCTGAAGCGAAACTGATACCATGGTACATCCTCCGAAAAGGATGAAGTGCTCCCCACTTTTAGAAAATCCATTAGGTTCATGTCCTTTAGATATCTGAGCACACCGAGCCTCATTGTCAGTGTCCCCACACTACGCCTCGCTAAATCACTGGAGAAGTGGGGGAGTGACTGTAAGAAACTGAAGAAAACCTGCTCTATCTTGATCTAAAAAGGATATCGGTAAAGAGGCCAGCTTCTTTGTCGCCTCACCAAGAAGCTGTATACCAGATTTGTTGCTAAGTGAATATTCTAAAAAATTCCCCTTCCAAAGAGTATAGACTATCTCGATATCTTAGTCCTGGAGGATCTCGAGCCAACATTACTATCTTAGGTTCTGGTCCTTCTGAGAGAAGATATACCTAAGACTCTTGTGATTAGAGTGAACCATAAAATGCTTTCCCATCAAGAATTGTCACCACATATTCAAGAAGAATACCACAGCTGGTAACTCCTGATCATGGGTAGCATAGTTCTGCTCACGCTATCTTATCTATCGAGAACCATACGTGATAACTACTTTCTCCTGTATCAGGACACATCTATGTATGGTCCTTGATGTGTCACATTATACTACGTACCTAATTCCCTCCTCTGGAAGCTCAAGATGGGGTCACGAGCCAGCCTCTGCCTCATATCTTGGAAAATCCAATGGCATATCTTCGACCACATGAAGGGTTTCCCCTTCTTCTTCAATGATGATAAAGGTGATGCAACTCTGGAGAAATCTAGCACAAACCTCCAGTAGTATCCAGCCAAACAAAGAAAACTACTTACCTCTGTCACACTCCTGGGTGGCTCCCAAGAAAGTACCACCCCAATATTCACTCGTTCTACTGCAACTCCAGCCTCTCAGATAACGTGTCCTAGAATGTGAACCTCTCCGATCCAGAACTAATACTTTGAGATCTTACCATAAATTTGGTGCTCTCTAAGTTTGTCTAGAACTACATGCATGTGATAGTCATTCTCCTCCTCTGTAGCTGAGTAGATCAGAATGTCGTCGATGAAGACTACTACAAAGTTATCATGGTTTGGCTGAATGATCCTGTTTTTGAGTCCCATCAAAACTGCTGGAGTGTTGGTCATGCTGAATGGCATAACCAATTACTTATAAAGGTCATATAGACATCTGAATTTCATCTTCTACACATCCTCATCTTGTACTCTGAGCTGGTGATAACCTGATCTGAGCTCTATCTTCGAGAACAACTGTGCTCCCTTCAGCTGATCAAAGAGGTTGTCGACCCTCAAGAGTGGGTATTGTTTCTTCACATTCACCTAATTCAGGTGCCTATAGTCAACCAAAAGTCTCAAATTACCATCTTCCTTCTTACTAAACAAAATAAGGGCTTCCCAAGCAGAAAAACTGGTTTAGATGAACCCCTTCCCCTACAAGTCCTCCAGCTGCACCCGCAGCTCATGAAGCTCCACTAGAGCCATCTGATATGCTGGTGTAGGTATCGGTTCCATACTAGGGTATAAGTCAATGAAAAAGCCCACATCTCTACGTGGAGGTTGACCCGAAACTTCATTAGGGAAGACATCCACGTACTGATCCACCACTACAGGATAACTCAGACTCTCCACATCAATCGCTCCTACGGTAAGGTAAGAAAATTGATGAGTGATCAGCTACACTCTCTTCCTGGTAAGTCCATCCTATGTTTCAAAGGTTCCCTTATCACTGTTGAAGGTAAAATTAGTCCCATATGTGCGGACACACCGCATTTTGTGCCTAATATAGTCGATCCGGGCACGAACTGTAGATAACCAGTCCATACCGAAGATAACGTCGTAAGGCCACGACGCCTCTACTAGGACATCCCAGCCGAAGCTCTCACCTCCTAAAGTAAGATCACACTGCTAGAACTCGTTTGTAATCATTGAATTCACTCCCATAAGAGTCTATAGCCATAAGGATCGAGCCAACAGCTCCACCCAAATCTCCATGCTCTGAAGAAGTAATGTGTAAATAAAAGAATGACTAGCAATTGTGTCTATACGTGATACAGCTAAGGTGGAATAGACACAGATCATACCTTGTATCATCTCCAGAGTTCCATGGTAGTAGGCCTCATATTCCTAGATCTTAGCTCACCCTTGTCCACCTGGTCCTATGGTCGGGGTGGAAAACTTGGTGGTGGTGGTGGTAACATCTCGAATCGTCGCCCACCGCCAGGTGCATGGACTACTCCTCTGCCACGTCTCCCTGCCCCCTGCGGACCTCCTCTGTCAAACCTCTATCTTTGCCTAGGCGGTACATCGACCATCGACTGATCATCCGTATGGTGGGTTGGGCAGTCATGATTCATGTGACCCTGCTCGCCGCATGTGAAACACTGCATGCTCCTCACATGACTGGTTTTGTCTCCAGTTCCCCGCACAACTGACCCTGAATATTGTGATTTTCCACCTATAGGCCTGGTCCTCTTGGACCTCTGTGACATCTGTCTACTGCCAGCTGAAGAATACTCTGCAACGTGATGCCTGGTGGTGGTTCTCGCTGTTGGCGAATGCTCAGCAAGACAAATCTATACTAAGAGGGCCCGCTCTTTGTCCCCCGCCTATGTTGGGATGCTAAGAGAAATAATTGAAGACATGATTTCTAGCCTAAGCCCCTACTCTAAGGTATGGACCATGAAGAATGGGTCCCGCACCATATTGGTAGAATAGAGTGAGAGGTCGGTGAACATCATTGAGTACTGAGCCACAATCATGCTGCCCTCCTGTAGATGAAGAAGCACTTCTATGTGAACTGCACGAAGTGTCACTAGGACAATCTCTGCCAAAAACATGCTCTCAAAGTCAGCCCACAGATGTGTGACCTCATCGTGAACCTGGAGCATCAAGCTCCACCATATTCCTACTGCTGATGGTAGAAAAATAATGAAAAGGATCATCATGAGATCAGATGGTGTCCCTACCAGCTAGAAGACTCTCACCACGACCTCTAGCCAATCCTCATGAGCATGTGGGTCCATCTCTCCCCTAATCATGAGTAGCCTTTGGCGCTGGAACTCATGGAACACTGCCAATTGGTGTGCACCCTCTGCTGCTAGGGCTGGTGGCATCAGTGGCCCAACCGGTAAAAGTACTGATGGTGCCTCTGCTGGTGCCTCTACTGAAAGATGGCCTTGTACCGAGGTCTTATCGCTCGGTGGGATATCATCACGTACTATAACTGGAACCCTAGCTGGCTGTCTGCGTGGAGGAATCCTGAAAATGAATAGGTGTTCCATGGTTAATAAGTTATACCTGTTGAGCTCACTCAAGAAGATCACAAATAAAACTTTTCTATGCACACACGCAATCAATGTTTTCATGAACTAAGTGAGAAATCAAAAGACAGGGTCCTGGTGTATGGATATGTCTGCCACCGCACCAACACTGGATTCCCTATACTAATAACCACACTTGCTACACTTAACTCTATTGCTGTAAAAAATATCAGAGTCCAATGTTCTATTGTAGAACTAACTCCTCTGATACTAATTTGTCATGACCAATCCCTCAACTCCTATGTCGTGACTACCCCAAGCCCACCTTCCATTGGCCTAGGGCTAGCGACTAGAACCAAAAGGTGTATCCCCTAAAACTGGGATGGTGTTGCATTCATATCCTGTAAGCACACTCAACCTAGAACACAACATGATACGAACACAAGTAAACTGTATAAAAAAACGAGTGTTGAATGTAAGAGGGGGAAAAATACCAGCCCAACAGTAAAGGTACAAGTACCACTAGAAATAAAATACAACTAAAAAATGATAAATACAACTACTGGGTCATCCTCCAAGGTTCCTACTTGAAGGGTTGGTACAGATCGCCTCCTCAGCACTCCACATCTTCCCGTCTCCTCTGCGAACCGACACACCGTATGGTCCACCTCCGGGCACCGTCCTATACTTGTACCCTCAGCCCTGATCATCGTTGTTTGTTGTCTACACCAAACACAACAAGGTGTGGGAAAATTCCATGAAGGGGTAAGTTTAACGATACTCAGTAGAGACCCTGAGACCCTCAAGGTATCACAAAATACACAATGGATAAACCACAAAGCATGTAAACTAGTGACAACCCTACTTAAGTATTATCCCATACATATAACTAAGTTATCAAATTTTACCCATCTCATTCATGAGGAAACAAAAGGCCCATCTCCTAAGCCAAATTACAACTATTCTAGGAAGGGAAGATTACCACAAAGGTAAGTACCACACAGGTATGCCACACAGAAGAATACCACAAGGGTAACACCGTGAAGGTATGTACCACACAGGTACTTCACACAGAAGAATACCACAAAGGTAAATAATCAGATCACACTAGGTATACCTTAGAGAAAATAGTAGAGATGATTAGATTTAACTACTGAATCATCTTACTCTGGTAAGAGGAAGACCCACATAAGATCCTAAATCATCAGACCCAAACAAGATCCTAGTACATCATCAGACTCACACAGGATCCAATTATAGTAGACCAACACTGGATCCTAGTACATCATCAGACC
The DNA here is from genome assembly GCA_963277665.1 of Viscum album. Classification (NCBI taxonomy): domain Eukaryota; kingdom Viridiplantae; phylum Streptophyta; class Magnoliopsida; order Santalales; family Viscaceae; genus Viscum; species Viscum album. The sequence continues at coordinate 1,947,937,708 of OY728148.1, forward strand.
CACACATGATCCTAGTTTAGCAGACCCACATAGGATCCTAGTACATCATTAGACCCACACATGATCCTAGAACAGCAGACCCACACAGGATCCTAGTACATCATCAGACCCACATAGGATCCTATTACAGCAGACCCACACATGATCCTAGAGTTGTCCCACATGGATTCCTAGAGCGGATCCATGTTGGATCCTTGAGCACAGGCCCACGAAGGATCCTTTTCTCATGTTACAGCCAGCTATAGGTTTCCCACACTAAGATAACTTGATTCAGGGAGTATCCACTTCTCAAGCCACAGATCGATGTTCCAATTTCCACGAAGTCCCATGAAGAAGTATCCCAATGGACTGACCCATAAAGTTGTTCTCAGTCCAATAGAAAGTGCGTCAATCAGATGACCGGTCTATAAGTTATTGGATTTTTTATCCCAAGGCCCCAGTTGGATTTTTGTTCGATCCAACCTAACCATACCCCAACATTAACCAAAATTTAGGTGGTGTATCCCAAAAGGTATGTATCTCTCCAAGGTTTTTGACACCACTGATGATTTGTCAAACGGACAAACGTAGCTCTAGATATGGACGAAAGAGCGAAAAGGTTCAAAGTTGGACTGAGTCTGGTCTGACCTTGTCAGTCCGACCTAGCCTGACCCGAGTATGGCCCTGGGTCGGACCTGGCCCGCGGGATCCAACCCAGCTTGCTGGGTCTGGCCCCTACCCGCTGGCGCGGCTCACTGGTCAGCTCGCGGCGGCCCGCAGTGCTGTTCGCCAGGGCGGACCAGTTGGTCACCCCCAGCTGGCCGGATGGCCAATCGCTCCTACGCACAGTTATGTCGCGTGCCGCACAATCGCCAGTAGCCTATAGTGAGTCGGCCTCCATTTTCTTTCCATAGCGGCACAAGGCCGCTCATCATCTCTACTGGCTAGCGCAGATGCGTGCGGCCTTCCTTCACATGGCCAGATGCTGTCCTTTCTCCACCGCGGCCGACATGCCACGTCTCTTCTCCAGCAGTGTGATTGGACCACCTCTTTCATCGTGGCCGGCCAGAGTGTGGGACTCCATTCTGGAGCCCCGCCAATGTTAGTCGTTGGAACCGGTCGTCATCCTCCGGCATTGTGTAGAAGGCGCCTAAAATCAAAATGAATGAAGAGCGGTTGGGCAATGTTATTTTGTCCCGCACCCTACAAATTAAAGCGGTCGCAAGCGGCTCATTGGGACAGATTCAATGTAAAAGAAAATTCAATGAATATTAATAAAAAACGCACCCATACCTTGAAGGTTCCGAAGGAGGATGCACGAGGAAGAAGACGAAGTCATTGAAGAACGTCGGCATTTTTCATCTGTAAAGGCGCTTCTAATCTGGGATCGAGGTTGGTTCTCCATTCTTGATTTCATGGTTTGGGGTCGCTTGTCACTGCTCACCGGAAGCAGCTCCATCCTCCAAGTGTCGGGCATCACATCAGTTTACCAGAGCATCATCGTTTGGTGAAGTCGTGCCAAATCCTCCCCCCAAACTCCAAATATATACGATAGTGGGAGGGTAAGTAATGATCATGGAATTTATGATTTTTCATTTAATAGTAACCTTTCAAAATTCCAAAGACGTTGTTACTTAGTATTTGATAGGTTTAAACAATTAATTTAAGTTGCCACAATTAAATGTTGACACATTTAATAAATTTTTATTGGATCAACTAATTAAATTGGGAGTTGAAATGTTTTCTTCTATTAAAGAGGGTTCTGGTGGTCCCCACCACCATAACCCATGTAAAGCGGTTTCAATAAAAATTAAATAAAAATTATTCTTTATTTTATTTTTTATTTCCATGTAAAGCATGAAAACTAACTTTTACCCTCAACCTACTGCGGTCGAGGTAATGTTGTCCTTAAGCGAATACTAGCGCTACGAGTTCAATGGTGCCCTCAGATTTCCATTCCGAGCACCTGTTCGTATGTTGAAAAATCCCACTCACTCGTTTATTGAACATACCCAATAAAAAAGTTCAGAAATCCACTCTGGGAACATCGGGCCTCGAATTCACATGCTGCCAATTTTTGCAGACTCATAAGGTTCCCATATAATTAAAAACCATACATGGAATTTCTGGGTCTTTATATTATTTTTGTATAAATAATGTGAATTCATTTTATTATTGTCACATTTTAAATAGTTTTTAAAGAAAAAATAGTATTTTGTGTTAATATTCAACTATGAAATCTATTTTGATGAATTAATGGATTTTTGAATTAAATAGTATTTTCATAAAATATTATTATAATGAAATTAATTTATATTAAATATAAATGATTGCAATTTTAATTTTAATTATGGTTTGAAAATCATTTTTCTCAAAACCCTTGAATTTTCGATAAATGGCGGTTTTTATTTTAAAAGTAAAAATTCACATATTTAGAAAATTATTTAAATAAAATGGATATAATTTTTGGAATCAGGACATCGAAATTAGCCAGTTGAAATTTTTTCATAATTTTCTGAGAAACTCGAATTTTTGGGTAGAAATTAAATAACGTTTAAATATATAATGTGTTTTATGACATCATAATGACCCAATAGTGATGTAATAAAATAATATAAATGATATGTTCGGCCAATATATGTTTTACCATTAAAATAATGTGATTTTAGTTTTGTTTTATTTATTTTACAATGCTTTAGTGGACCCTCCAAGACATATAAAACATTTTGTCTTTTTGAATTGTTTTCCTTGAGAGTGTGACTCACCTCCACATAATCACCCCCAATATTTTAGGAATTTTGGCTATTGGCCTTATCAAATATTATTTTTCACTCCCCTTTGGAAAAAAACTTGGTCAAAAACCATGGGCTGGTTTGTGGTATTGATTAGTTTAATGTGTGGTGACCCAAACCTAAATATTAAATAATTCCCTCTCATTTCCTATATAAACCCACCCAAGATCCCACTTACACTTCTCTAAAAGCCTTTGGAGTTAGACCATCTTCTGCCATCCTCTCTCTATAATCCTCCCAAGGTGCCCCAAGTTCCAATAATAATTTCTCAAGCCTCTCCCAATCCTCTCCCAATCCTTTGGGATCACACTTCCAAGTAAGGGATTTCTTTCTTTCTCATTTTTTCCAATTTTCTTTATCTTTCTATTCCTTTTATTCAATTAAAAATGTTGGGGTATGATTTTTCACATCCTCAATACTTCCCTATTTATGTTTGAATACTGATAGAACCCTTTCTCACTCATTAAATTCCTCCCATGTACACCTGTTACCATGCCTTAATTTGGTAATGAAATTATCTCTTCAAATTTACATTCAAGCAATTGTTTTGTATTTTGAACCTAATTTCCGTTACATTTTTTGGGACATGTATCTATATGATCCCCATACTTTCCATTTCATTTACATGTTATGAGACACCTATTTCTCTCTCATCAACCATTTTTATGAATTATCATGTCATGTCGTTACGCTACCGACATTGCTCCACAATTTTTCAAGCCAATGTCATTGTGTAGTGAATACCATGCTCATTTATCAATCAAGGTTATTCACCTTTATGAACATTTATGTATTTATTATTGTGTTACATGTATGAATTTTACATTTTCTTTATCGTGGAATAAATTACGAGGTTTAATGAATCCATGTTATATGATCCATGTGGCTCATTTATGCATGAAATGAAAAGTTTAAGAAGGGTTATCCCTGATAGCGATCCAATAAATTGGATAAAGATTAGTATCACGATACATCAAATGCAATGAGGGTTTAATCATGATAATTCATGTTCAATGAGGTTTTACTAATTCTCTATGTGCAATGAGCCTTGGCTTAAGCTAAAATCATGTTAAATGTTGTTTCCACATTTCCATATTAAGATTATCATGCTTTATCCTGACTTTATGTTAATGTTTCTCTTGTAATCCATTGATATGCCTATTGTCTAACATATACTATATTACTCTTGTGATTCCATGTTTATTCGCTTACTGGGCTTTATAGCTTACCCTTTTCTCATGCATGTCCTCAGGTTATCCTATGAAATGCTATGTACGAGGGAATGTAGTGGTTAGGTAAAGGATGTTCTCAATAGAGATGTTTTATTTCATGTTTTATGTTGTTATGTAATGATCCTAAGCCCCAAAGACACTAGAACTCTCGATATTATATGTTAAGTGAAGTTTATGTAATAAATCAGGTTTAAGTGTGCAATAAAATAGCAGGGTTGTTATATATTCTCCCAAATATAATTCAATATCCTTCCATTAACATTCAACCAAAATTTTCTATTTACATGAAAACGACTCAATATACTTATTAATGGATCTTATAGACTATATTTTTTCATCTATAGGTTTTAGTGCCAAAATTTTACTTTCTTTTACACCATCCCAACACATCTGATATTGACATCAATTTCGATAAAAGCCACCATTAATTATCATCTTATTACTAGAGTGGTAATTTATGTAATAGGAAAACAATAAAAGAGGTAAAAACTGATTCTAGATTCCATTATGTAAAGAAAACATGATAGTATAATTTCCTATAATGTGTAGATAGTATTTTAAAAATACTCATTAAATTGAGAGAAATATTTCACAATAATATTAAGCTAAATATTTAAAGCCTTATGAATAAAAATAAAATTTTTTTATGTGAATCATGGTTCATGATATTAAATGATCAATAAGGATTTTTCATGACGTCTTACAACTCTATTTATATTCAATTATTCATGATGGTACCTAGAAAAATATTATTGAATTATATGTAAATGTGTGATCTTGGTGAGATGATTTCCCATTATTTATAATTTGAATCATTTTTTTGAAATACATACTCATATTATCATACATCCATTCTTGAATAGGTAGAAGCCATATTACTATTTTTAAGAAGCTATCTTTCAGAATTTACCTACTAACATAGTTAAAATAATGTGGTAGAATATAAAATTACAATATTCATATTTTCAAACCCTAAATTCTCCCATATATCTGAATATATCATGGTACTTGAACAGTCTATTAAGAGGTTTTATCTACAACCATAATCTAATAGATCCTTATTTAACTCAGGTAGATATGGAATAAATAATATCCTCCCAAATCAGTATACACCATCACCACCAATATTGAACTCTAGTAACATCCCATTCATCACATATTCCATTTTATTTTGTATGTAACTATCTCTATGTTTATATTTATTAATCCTCTCTAACAAGAACAGTTGGGTGATTACCTGGAATAATAATGATGGTTCACACTCCATTATAATACCCAAGTTTATCCTTACATGGTTTTTGAGAATTATATTATTCTCTACCCTTAACATGAATGAGATACCATATTATTTTACACTAAAAGAATTCTTCAAATTATTTTATTTCCCTAGATGTTAATAAATAATAGTGTCATAATATTTTAGTAGTTTTAACCATCTTATTTATCTCATATTAGGTTCATTCTATGTAAATGTATTTTTTAGGAACTTATGGTCTTTGTATAAATTATAAATTTCTTTATAGTGGCAATGTAACAATATATTTAAACAAATGATTACATCTTCTAGTTATAAATCATGATTCAAATAGTTAATATCTTTGGGTTTCAACTTTCTTGATGTATAGGCCACTTCTTTAACATTTTTTATTATAACACATACATGACCTTTTCTTGATGCATCACTATACCAGATAGAAAGGATAAAATAGGCACACTAACAAATATCTTTTTTTTTATTCAAAACTATCTTCAAATTAAATTTCTATAGATACTTTTAACCCCTTAAATATTATAATGGTCGAAAGATTACTCACTTAAGGAATTATTTCCTCAAAAAATTCATAGTATACTAATATACTCATAGAAAATCATATTTATATGTTGTTGATGGGTGTTGGACATTCCCAGAATACTGTTTTCTACGAAAGTTCAATCAATATACCATCCATGAATATTATATTACCCTTTAAAGAAACATTTTTATTAAAAATTCACATTTACTAAACATCCTATGTATCACTATTTCTCAAAACACCTGAAGTTAAATTTGTATATGCATATCATTATCATCAAAACTGATGGAGTATATAATAATGTCATTAATAAATGTCATGCCAAACATAACAATGTAGTATTTGAATATTCTATTACTCATGTCTATAAAAATAGATTGATCAATTTTTTATCCAAGATACATTATTGTGTACACATAATTACCATATCGTGTACAAAAATCTATATTTTGAGTATCCTCTTACTTATAGGTTAACTAATGGTATCTTTCATGATGATTAATCATAAAAAATTATTGATCCCCATTATGTTTTTCAAATAGGCCACAAATACAATGAAATGGATAGTTGTTACATACTTTAATTTATATTATTTACATATAATCAATGCATAAACTTATTTACCAGCCATATTTTTCCCAAAAAATAATAACTACCTCTTATAGTGAAACATTGGGATGAGTGAACCCTTTATATTTCTTTATTTTATTCTATAGATTAAAAACTCCTCTAGAGTCCTATTATTAGGTGAATTTGATATCTACTTCACATCAAGGATAGGGTTAAAAGATAATTAAACTTCTCATTTAGAGTGTAATCTAGGTAATTCATCTTAAAATGGATTAATATATTCTCCCAAAACTACTTCCAGTTATATTATTTAATAAATATTAACCATAATGTCTTTAATTCTATCTATATCATACCTAAAAATTTCATTAATATTAGATAATAGGGGTGGTTTGACAAAACATTAATGTAATTAAAAATCTCTTAAAAATAAATTCATTTAATAATTTATTCACTAATCCTAACATCATTCCTACATCAATAAACTCTATCATTGAAAATTAAGTTCCAATACATCCCCAAGATAAAATCAAAATACCATATAGGTATTGTGAATATATTTTCTATGAGGAAACACACATGAATAATTATTTGAATAACTTGGAATACCTTTCCTGTAATAAATTTTACACTTTTTGTTTTATTTTACAAAACATTCCTTAGTTTAGTAACGATGTTATCCTATTATTTAAAAATATATATGATATAGATGAAATAATAAGTCTAGAATAAGGAATGTTTGTTATGTAGATTTCAATGTATACTGAATGTATCGGTACGGTCCTGAAAAATCCGCAATGGGAAAGAAAATAATCCTTCATATTTTATATAGAAATGTGATGCATGTGGGGATGAAAATTTTAGGAGAAGAATAAAGAAATAAAATTTGGAAAAGCACATAAACTGGTTCACGTACTGCTTACTGGGAAAGGTCTACATAAGATATAGACTGCGAACCAAGCAGTATAAAGATAACCTATGAAATGCAAGCCCGTAAAGCATTGGACAACAAACTAATACATTAAAAGATGAGATGAAAATAACGAACCAAGGCTCTAAAAACCTTGTCGTTATCTAAAACATGATGAAAAGTAAGTCCATGTATACCATCTTAGCAGACTAAGCCGTTTAAAGATGAGGTGGGGATATGGGTATCCTACGAACCACACCGTTCGGGGATTGAGGTGGTGATTTCCACCACCGTGAACCGCAACACTGTGAAACCACAGTTTACCTAGTCATCCATGGGTCTCATGATCCTTCCTTGGTATTCTGAAAAAGGTTTTTCATGCCCGTAGATATAGTTTTCCAATCACTCAATAAAATAACCACCAAGGGAACTCAAATACACACGTAGAAGGCTTCTGGAGACCGGGTTACATTTGACACTAGAGAATTGAGACTTAGATCATTTATAGAATATAGATAAACACTTTGAAGGTGAAAGATTGAAGAATTACCATAAACCTTTTTTCAAAAGTTATAAACTCATTGCAAACCATAATATGAAGAAGAAATAATAATAATCAAATGGATGTGATCCTAATTGGTGAACTATAAACCATAGGCCCTTCATGGATTAACTTCTTGTGAATAGCAGGCGTAGTGCCCCTCCATCAGTACGGTGAACTCTGTGGCGCATCACTATGCAGATAAGACTCTGTATTTCATAGCACCACACTATGCAGATGGGACTTGAGACTGTGTCCCACCATGGTATGCGACGAGTCACATCTAGGTCTACCTACCACTCTCATACGCAGATGAACCCATCACATGCATAACAGTACGCTATGTGGGGAATCCCACATCCTGCATGAGAATTTTTTATGTGTAATGGGGCGTCTTCAGGTTTTCAACATTTTGGTTCAAATCTTGTGCTTCCATTCCCATCAAGCCCTCCATGTCCCCTCCTCTAACCAATCCACCTATATCCAACCAAATCCTCTACCAAAGCCACCCGACTTATTTGAAAAGACCGTCGGGTGCATCAGTATGACCTTATAAGTCTATATACCTTAGGTAAGAATTGGTGAAAAGGAAGTTCCCACAATGGTTCAAACCCACATGAAATCCTTAAGTCTAAATTCTTGAGGTAACCCGGAGTCCAAAACTGGGAAGTTGATTTGAACCTTCTCATTCTAGGGGTCGAGGGTAGTCATTGGATTTTACCTTCTATGAGTGATGGTGATAAATGAGGAGCTCACAGATTCATTCCCTTTTGAAAGGGATGATACTCCTCCCCTCTCCAAAAACTCATTTCAGGGAACTCCTCATGAGGTAATCCCATACATTTTATGGGAGATAGAAATTTCTGCCCTCTCTGCCATAACATGGGATGTGTCTAGATAGCTCACCAGAAGTGACTCTACTAGATATCAAAAAATGTGTGGATTTTTCATATTCAAAGCCCATTTCCCTATCCCTTTTGACTCATAGAAACACCCTCATCCACCGCCACCCTCTTACTTTTCCCTCAGTGGTGAAAGGAATTTGCACCTTTTTTGAATCATTCAAATCCTCTTATTTCTCACACTGATCATGAATCGTATGGGCTTAGAGTTCTATGATGATATGACATTCGCACAACCCCATCATGAACAACAAGAACGATGATTCCCATGACAACAAGGATATGTAGGAATCCTTTATAGAGGTCTAAACTCCATATCATCTCATCCATGAAATGAAAGATCATGCCACCTTCAAATGGGAATCTCCCATGCCTAATCCCCAATCAAGTCTCAACCAAGAAATAAAATAAAATAAATATGATTCCTACTCTAACTAGGATATGTAGGATGCATATCTAAGGCTTGATCTCAAAGGGGAACATTTTAAAATGGTTAATCCCCATCATGTCCCCCATAAATGGAATCCTCTTCAAGAGTAATCCCTAATTTTCTTCCTTCATAATGGCGTTCACTTCGGTTTAAGTCCCAATTGTGCCTCCTGAAATAGGAAACATCAAATTATAAGTCCTGAGTTCAACTGAACTACATAGTCATTGATTCACCATTAATATGGACTCATTGAAATCCTCCATGATCCAAATCCAATCCACCAAATCAACCCTAAATTTTACGGGGACATTTTCCTAGTAGGGTTATATCCACCCAGAACTCCATATGTCTTCTGATTCCTTTGGGAAAATTCATAATAAGTCCCACACCATGTCCTGAATTGGAATATTTCTCCTAGAAATCCTCATCACATGACATTAAAGCACTGACACACACCTATCGCAGGGCGTGGACAAAAAATTATATTTTTATTCCTAGTGCAGCACAGTGGCTTACCAGGGTCATCTCTCTTGAAGAGCCTTTCAGTGTAGTTCAATTACTTTATCTAATTCACTTAATCTATCTCATTTTGTGGTTTTTTTGATTATTTAAAACAATGACTTTTAAAACAATAATTCTAAATTTATACTAAGATTCGAGCCTAAACAAAATAAATTTAGGAAGAAAGTACTTGGTTTGGGGTAAACCTCTCATCTTCAAGAGATGAAGATCACAATGGTGGATAGATGGGAAGGGAGAGAGAGAGAGGATAGAGAGAGGAGAGAGAGAAAGGAGAATAAATAAGTTATATTTGTTATTAAAAATATGATAATAATAATATTATTACTTAATAATATTATTATTATAATTAAGACAATAGTTTTTTAAAATTGAGAGGGAGAAAAAATAGCTTTAAAATAAGAATTTGATAATTATAAAAATGATAATTAAAATAATATTAATATTATTAATAATAATATTATTAATATTAATACCAATAATAATGATATTAATACTTACTATTAAAATAATAAAATTAAGAAACAGAATTGTGGGATTAATGGAGAAACACAAATCCATGGATTAATAAAACTAAAATTTAAATTACTATTCAAATTAAACTAAGACAAAACTAAAATAAAAATAAAATAAAAATAAGAAATGAGGGGAGAAGAGAGGAGCATCAGTGGACCATGCCTTGGTGGGATCCCTCCTTAGATTTGGGTGTTAAGATACTGATTTGAAAAGGAGGCGAGGGCCTCCTTTTATAGGAAACATTCTATAATATGAAATATTGGAAGTTTCTGGACAATTAAATGGCTGATTCACACGTGGACCCCTTCTTCAATGTTGTTCATAAATGTGTTGGTAGTTCACCCTAAATATTTTAGTGCATTTAGACTCTAGATGAAGGATTTATGAATTTTTCATCAGGGATTTCCTTTTCTAGATGAACTTCCAGGAAGGTTCCTCCAAAGGTAAAACATTCAACGACAACCTTAATGACTTCAAAACTCCTCCAAATTTGTTTTAGAGTAGGCCATATCTGTCCTCGTGCTATCCCAGGTGGAGGAACCTATATTGCATGTGTGAAGACCGAGTTTTGGTTCTGTTATAGTGGTGGGGTCCACTCTGTCCGCCCAGAAAAGATTCCAACTTCAATGAATTGTTTTGGGATTGTAGATGTTCGAATCAGCTCTAGGTCATGAAGTGAAAGTTAGAGGAAATAAACTCAGGATTCTAAAAAAATGAATCATAGAATGTGGATTTTTATTTTTTATGAAATGGAAAAAATACCCTTGTGGTCAAAATCTGTCCAAAACCCAGAATTATGAATTTTCCACAATTTTTCTCGTTTTGATTTTAAAATTCATATTACCCATTATTTTAATAAAACAATGAAATACATGGGTTTTAGCATTGAAAACATTAAATAATATTCATTATTTGATAAAAAATATGCACGTAAATTTACTCTCTCACGAACATATATGTCCTCATTGCATGAACTTAAAAGGTTATGTGTCTAGTTAAGCGGCACAAAACAATGAGGGCTATGATTCCTATCATGTGGATATGTAGGAATCTCATCTTAGGGGTTCTACCCCAACATCAAAACAACTCTTTCCCCCTAGATGATGATAAAATCTAGTGTGCCTCATCAAATGGGTTAAACTAGCACTAGCTCAGTAGATCATGATCCATGTATATCCCTGATTGATTTTTCATGTTATTAGTAATCCATGCACACACACATAGGGAAATAACCAATGATTCATAAAGACATGAACATTGCTTAAATCTATAATAGAGTATTAGAGTAGGAAATAATTCCCCCTAAAAGGATGTTATGAGCCCAACCTCCCATCCTCTAGACCAATGGGGTCCTTTTTTTTTTGTCCAAGTCAACATCCAACGAGTGCCTATAATTAGAAATTAAGTCCATGAATCATGGATACCAGGGTCGTTTGGTGTTTCTGGTTCTACGAATAAAAACACCGGAATCCATCTGAGGACTACATAGCCAATATGGGTCAATTGTACAAACACTTAACCCACTGCAATCACCCATTGTGGTCATGAAAATTTGGAACTTTCTTCATAACATAAAAAAGGATATAGTTCCCAATCTCGGTGGGACCATATCTCCCAACCAAAAAGTGATGCAACACAAATCGGTTTGAAAAAAATATGGTGAATCTGACATGAATCCTTAACCATGGTGGTGGGTCACCCCACCTCAAAACCCTTTCACATTAAAAAGCAAGAGGGCCGAGTTAAATCACCAATAATATATGTTAACATGAGATTATACATTAATGAGGTTTTGTTTTCCTTATATGTCATATATATATATATTGTAGGTTTCTTGATCAACCTTCAATACAAATGGCATCTCAACAACTGGCGCATACTCTTGCCTCAATGGCTGGATAGGTGGTCAGGTCCCTTATAAAGAGAATGACCCGCTCACCTACCTAGTGTCTTCAAAACTGGGTCTCCAATGCATTGATCCAATAGTACCACCAAAAGAGTGATCTCCTCATGGTGGAGGCTACAAGATAGGCCATCTATTATGTGAAATATTTCTAGTTTCTTCTTTAACCATGACCAACAGCCTAGCATAAGAAGGACCCACTGGCCATCTCCAATCACACTAGAATCATGTCCCCAGAGCATGAAAATGTGTACATAACTTATCCTAGGGAGGCAGATGAATTCAAAATGAATTTTTTCATCCCGAAAGCACTGAAACCCCAATAAAGGGATCCTAACAGAGGACGTCGCCACCAGTGGTGTAAAATCTGATATCCTCACTCTGAAGTAGATCCTATGCCGAGGTAACCTACTGTAGTCCAATGGAAATGGGATCCTCAGGTTACCCTAAAAGGGTCATAAATTATTGATTAGGAGAAGGTTGTCATCATGGTTATAAAGTAGGAGGTCCTACACACATGCATGATGAAATATAATAGGCAGACATTCAATCATGCCCCTCCTACTGAAGCCCGTTGATGAAATAAAATGGAAATATACAGGTGGATGCATATTCCTGCTCACTCCTATGAATCCCCCCATAGAAATAGGATGGAACAATATGAGAAAAAGAATATTCCTAACAGAAATCACTAGACCCATTGAGAAAAAAGAGCAATTAATTATAGGAAGATGAAAAACTCTTCTAATGCGAAAGAAGATGTCCATCCAAATAGGGTAGAAAACAATAGTCAATCAAATAAAAATTGTCAATTCATTCAAATCTTACTAGTAAAATATAGTGGTAATGCATTGGTAGATGAAAATTACAACATACAACAACAAATACCACAATTCAATTGTGATGGAAAGAAAATATGAGTAGAGTCAAATTCCTGCGGATCAAAATCATGCATATGATAAAAATATAACAAAAATAGTGAGAAGATAAAATATCTTGCTCAGAAATAAATTGCACACTATCCAAATATGGTGGAAATCAGAGAATAAAGATACAGGTAGACTCATTCCTCTATCCCGACCAAGGATAACTTCCAGTACCCACTGGAATGCCATAGAGGACAGGAGCAGGCACAAACTACTTCCCCCGACATCAGAATGAGAATTTATACCCATTCCATCAAAATATATATCTTAAAACATCTTGGTCATGATGGATGATAATACAACAATCCCGAACAATATCTTATAGTCGTTTCAAGATGTCATCTGTCACTAGAAAAAGTGAGGAGTTTGGTCCATCACCTGGTCTCCTCGGGTGGGGTGATTCATCCATAAAATCATATAATCACCTAGAGTAGACCCGCATACCTACTCCAATCTAGGAGGGTTTATGGACATATTAAATGATATAATAACAACTATATTGAAAAAATACCCATTCCAATTGGGTGGCATCTTTCGTATGGCGTGGTATCTCTAGGGCAAACATATATCCCTATTATAACTCAATATGTTCGTTGGTGCGTACCAGTGACATCAAGGGAACAAATAAAATAGTGTCTAGAACATAAAGGTCATTACCAACAATATCCATCCCTAGTTCCCTACAAGAGACCACATAAAAATTAAATGTGCCAAAGGAAATTGGAAAGTAAATAGGATGCTCATGATTCTTCTCTAGTGGAATCAAGCGTTCTTGATACCATTAAACGTTTATAAAAAGGGTTTCAAGATCTATCAGTCAATTACCAAATTGTGGAAGTTATAGTAGTAGTTGTGAAGGTCCTCCCAAAAATTTCACTACCAGCTGCTCTGAAGCCCCCCCCCCCCTAGAGCACCCATGAGGGCTTACTCCAAGGATCCGAAATGATCGATCACGAGAGACTATCTCTTGATGAGTGTTATGGTAATACTCCCCTTGACCATAAGTTATAACAATAATAAGGTCATCCCTTTTCTGTCATCTGTCTTGATTGTCCTCCCTATGGTATACACTGCATATTTGTTTCTCCCTGTAGTCATGTTCCAAGTGTGGATGGTAGTCCTTTCAATGAAGGCAGTCACTACGAAGGCCCTCTAAGTAGTGACATCATGCCATGAGAAAGTACTGCCCTAATTGAAGTACATCCTAAGGGAATTCCCCAGAGTGTACACTTTATATAATCTCCCTACATCTAGAGTTATAATTTCATTTCTCACCATTATTTCAGTCATTGTGAAGAACCTCCCTTCAATGACTCTAAATAGAAATAAGGTCCTCCCCTTTCTATTGTCTGCCCAGTAGTCCTCCATAGGGTATAAACTGCAGAATTACGATCTAAGGCCAAACACTAAGCTATGATGGTAGCCCTATCCATCATAACACCGACTAAGAATTTCCACCTCATAGACCAAATTTACATCGGTGAGAAGGTCAACCCTTTGTCGGGTAAAAAGTGAGAAAACCCTCATTTTCCAAGGTACGTGAAAAAATGGAGTATGACATGTTGGAAACTCTCTTCATGAAGGGATATATCTTTTCTCAGCCATAGGATGGAATGCGGATACAATCATCTTTTGAGCCACCCCATGCTATTTTCGTGCCAACGAGACTCATGCTAACCCCACTTCTTGGAGTGAAATCATTAAGGAGCAGTAAAATCGGAGAATTCAAGTAAAAGATTACCAGTCAGAATAACAAAAATATGTGTTTCTTGTGATAATACAACCAGATAGGGATAAAAAACTAGTGATGCATTAGCCCACAACCACTTCTGAGATCAACATACAAAGACAGTTGTCAGAATACTGTATGCTTGACAATATCCTCAATATCTGGACATCTCACCACAAGCTAATTGAAACATTTCTACCCTATGAAGGGTACACATACCATGTTTATTTTATAGTAGTGATTCACCTTTTTATTGACCTAGAATACCTTCCATCTACATGACAACCAGAATTGGAAAGGTGAAAGAAATACCTTAAGCTAGCATGCCTCCAAGCGCTACACAAGTTAGCCTACCTTATCAGTTATGTATGGTGTTAATATCCAAGGATGTGAAGAACAAAGAGATCTACACTTCACCCCAATAATCTTCTAGAAGAACCCATTGGATTTTCCATCTTGAAACATCATCATCCTCATATGATAGTAAAATGAAGACCCGACTCAGAAGCATCATGCCCGATTAGAGAAATCCATCAAGGGGATCCAGAACTAGGCCACTGAGAACATCTAGTAGGACTCCTATATAAGGTAAGACAATCAACCAGCACTATTCATGTCCTTAGGATCAAACAATTTAGGTGCAAACCTGACACTATATCTGGATCACACCCATATGGGAACACATGAGATCAAGAAGGCATAAATAGTTTCGGCCGCTGCCACAACACGGGATCAACCCAACCCATAGGGTTGGGGAAATATTTAGCACAAAACTCCCCAATAATAATAACAAATCCGGCATGAGGCATGTCCATAGAAGAATGGGAGCAACACCATCCTGTAGTTCTGTGGGAATTTTTACCTCGAATTACATCCCAACGGATGCCTGTACTCTCCCATTTGGGGAGAAAAATGGAAAGATGGGTTACCCATTCCATCCCATCCCATGACTCACATCACCTAGAATGGAGGCATACTGCATATGATATGAGGCTCGATTAGAGAAATTCATCAAGAAGATCTAGAACCCAGCCACTGAGAACATCCATAATGACTTTTATATAAGGGAATCCAATCAAAAAGAACTACAAATGTCCTCAGGAGCAAACAATTCATTTGAAACTGCGACACCATATCTGTCTCACACCCACTTGGGAACACATGAGATCAAGAAGGTGGAAATTGTAGTAGTTGCTGCCACAAAATGGGATCAACCCTGCCTATAGTGTTGGGGGAATTTTGAATACAAAATTACCCTATAAGACCAACAAATCCATACTGAGTCATGTCCATAGAATAATGGGAGCAACCACATCCTAAAGTGCTGGGGTAATTTTTACCTCAAATTAATTCCCAACTAATGGTTTCCCTCTCCCATTGGGGGAGAAAAATTGATATATGGGTTACCCGTTCTATCCCATACCATGACTCACATCCGCTAGAATGGAGGTGTACTGCATAGTCATATTAGGGCTCCCTTCGAGTGACTTTTAATCAAGAAACCCAAAGAGTATCATAGAACAACCGAAGAAGAACCCAACAAATATGTAAGAAGATCTCCTACCATTCAGCGCCTGGTACATCACCCAAAATTTGGTATGTACTAGTGGAAATTGTGGAAATCATCCCCACATACCTTTCTAAAAATGATACAAATAAAATGGAAATATGATAATAGTGTTCCCTCTCAAAGATGGTCCACATCAATTCTGGAGGAGTGTACACTAGAAACCAAATAGATGTTCTAAATTTGGGTAGCCCCTCATTTAATCCGCCATTACCTCCCTAAAAAATCATCAATAGGGAGAATAATAAGTTAATGGACTATAAAACACATCCTCCTTCCCATGAATATGACTCCCCTAAATTTGAAGAGTGATCCTCTCAACAAGAGAATGAAATGAAACAGATGATGTGACTCAACACTGAGTTTCTAAGATAAATCCATCATACTAGGTATGTTCTTCAAGTGTAGTGTCAACACACACTTCCATAAGATGTAGATATCCCTCACAGAATTCTCCTGATGGGTGAAATAAAGCTTGGAAGATCATTAAATGTATCCCTAGGAATATCAGTCTACCTGAACCCGATCTTGGAAGGATATAAATATTTCCCTCCATTAGGGAAGAAACTGGAACAGATTGAAGAGAATCCAAAAAGGATGCCCCTATATGGGTATCCTCCTGAAGTTATAGCAGCACTAACAAAATCAATCTTTCCCCCTACTGCACCCGCTCATTCTCAGGACCAACAATACATGCATCAAGGGATCTTGAATACCATCGAAATATTGATGAATCAAATTAAAGAAATGGAAGCATGGTACAATTCAATACAAACTAGAACAAAATCCCCACCCCTATAGGGTAAGAAACATACATGCACTGCCAAATTTCAGTATCCCCTTATTCCAATTGTCTAGTGGATCAGGGGACCTAGAGTAGCATCTAATACAATAATATTCTTTAATGTGATCCCATGATGGGCACCCCAGACTAACAAGAATCTATGAAGCTAATATGATTTATGTGAACCCTGTAGGTTTCATCCATTATTTGGTACAACGGTTTGCAAGGAAACATAATAACAGGATGGGAGGATCTCTGACACTATTTCCAATTCCAGTTCATCTTTAAATTTCAAAAAAACAACAGTCAGTGATCTCAAGAACTGCAAATAGAGGGATAATGACAGGGTCTCATTATTCATCACCAAGTTGAATGGTTAGACTTACTCCTTGAACCAACCACTCCCTCAAGATGAGAAACTTTCCATGTGCATCTATGATCTCCAATATGATCTAAAAATGCTACTCATTCCTATTAAATAAACATGTGTGTTTCGAGATTTCTCCTCCACCGCTCAAAGGATAGAAGATTCCTTGAAACTAACTAATCTCAAGTCCTAGGTAGCCCCATCAGCCCCAGTAAAAAGAACCGTAAGATTATAAGTAGCTTCTGTGATGCTTATGCCCTAACATTTACCAGATCTAGATCCATAGTCCCCACCAAACCATGAAAGACACTTTAGATGTCAGCACCCCCTATCAATAAATGTGAAGGGGGGAAAAATCAATTTGAAGAACTAAAAATAAATTCTAATCATTCCAAGATGATCAAGTCCATGATTACTTCATATCCACAATGAATTGAAACATTCTATAGACACCAGAGATGAAGAGGTATGATGAAGTAGGTCATGATGACTGGATATATTACTTTTCCTTCAATCAGATATTGGGACATAATATCTATGAGTGTTTTTTCTAGAAGGAACTCCAGAAAAAGATGAAAGATTCTAGACAATTCAAGTTGGGACCACCCCCAGTGCATGTGATGTGTGTCTCTACCATTGATTCGGACAAAGAAGGTGATTCTGATAAAGATATTAACAAAAAGGTTTAAAATTTTGATATTTTGGATACTCAAAAAATAGTCAACTGAGCTCATGAAATACTCCATGAATAGTTGAAGAAACCAACCATGGCTCCAATGGATCCTAATGGAACACAACTGTCATCCTTGAACCAAAAAACATCCAAATGCTGACCTCCAAAAAAGAAGTCCAATTAGAAGGGTGAAAAGAAAGTGTAGGAAGATAAACATGCACCAAAGACGAATTTGGATTTGAAACTCTATGATTTCATGCCATTAAATCTGAAGATACAGGCACCGCCCCGCCAAATGGCACCACCAAAGGCAGATGATGTGGAAAATTCATCATTAGAAGAGGAGCTAATTTTTGGCTCCATCAATGTCATCCAATTGATGGATCCCTTCTCTGACGATGAGTATTGTTATCAACCACAATTCCTCCGACCCAACCAGGATTTCATATGAAGAAGCCACAAAATCCAAGGATATCAAGGGATCCACAACCCTGGTATAAATCAATCTTATGGCCACACCCTCACTCAAACTGCCAGTGTTGAGGAAACCCACAGAGGGACCCTCCCGCAGATCTGATAGGGGCAGGAATATCCTCCTACCCCCATGGGAAGCCACCTTGTTCTAATATTTCTGAAATATCTATGTGAGAGAGAATAGATGACTAATCGCCCTCGATATGTGAGCAGATTTGCCCAACCCGATCTATAAAGGAAGGAATGTAACACCTGAAGATTTTGAAAATAAATATTGAATGCATGAAACAATGAGTACCTAAATTTTTTTTTATAATCAAGCCTTTAAACAGAAATTTTCCTCGACTATGTTTTTGAATTTCAAATAATAATCATCTAATGTTTTGATCATTAAGTCATTTGGAGTCTGATAGAACCAGCTTGATTTTTGGTGAATAGTAATATACCTTTATGAATAGTAATATTAATTGTAATATGACCTTTATGAATAGTAAATAATGATATTAATTTATTTTCCTAAGGTAATAATTTAATGAGTTCTTAATTAATATTGGAATGTGATATAAAATTAATTATACCTTTAAAATTGTTATTTTTTGAATTAACTATGATTTTATTTAAAAATTAAATTAATAGTTTTTTAGAAAATCATTTTTGAAAAATGGATTTTATTTTTGAATTCTATATGTTGAAAAACGATAAGGGATAATTTTGGTTATTTTTCTAAGATTCTTGAATTTTTTATGAATAGTGAAATACGGTAAAATACCTTATATACAAATTATAAGTTAAATACACTATTTATTAAATCATGAGTGATGTAATGCCAGATGGTTCGAACTCACATTAAATTATTACTATTAGGGGGTAGATGAAACCACACTATTGGTTTTCTAGTGGGAAATAATAATATAATGAATAAAATATTTGAAATTCACTCCTCTCCTCCACTACAAAACCCCCCCTCACTCCCTCTTTTGTTCACTTTTATATACCTTGATTGTCCATAAATTTCTACCCAAATACCATTCCCTAATTAGTACCCACATCCAAGACGCTCTTGGGATTTCCAATATACCAAAACTTCTTCCCTTAAAGAGACTCTCAAGGAGGTGGATTCAATATGTAAATTCACATTTTATTTCATTCATTCTCATTTCAAGTTCCCTCTTATTTTTATCCTCTCCTTACCTCGTCTATCCAGATGACCATGATAACTCCAATATAATCTATATTCTAGAATTATATAATTTTAATGGAAGAACCATCATCAATATTCTTACACTCTATATTTTATTTTATAAACGAAATCATCATTCGTGAGGTTCCAATTTACAACCATCATGGGCGATGAAGTTTCGTTCTTCAATTTCTCCTTCATTACTAGTCCTGAAACAATTTTTATAATTTAAATAGACTATAATATATTTATTATGACCTATTTAATATTCAGTAACCATTATAGAAATATAATATTAAATCATATGACCAAACTAGTTGCTAATAGTCAAAAACAACTAAAATAATCTAAGTGATTATAATTAATATTTAATCTATTGATTCATCCACATGCCTTGTAAAACAATGATATAAATTACCATTAACACCTATAGACGTTCATAAATAATAAATAAATTCAATTATGGGTATTTTTATCCATTCCACAATAACTCCATTGCATAAAAACAAGTGAACCGATTATGAAAATCAAGAAAATGAACACTCTCGAACGACATAATTTAATCTTATAACTAATCAATAAGCACACAATGGACTTAATAAAACCATTAAAAAATAAATAAATTTCTAATATGTTCTGAATGAAGTTGTTAATATGTCTAATTTCATATTATAGGACCTTAATTTCAAGAGCGGAACACATTCGGACTAAAGGTAATGGTTTTCCACCCGAATCACCATTTTCATTCAGGTTACGTTTATTATCTAATTATTTCAATGAAATTCTTATGCATTATTATTTAATACTGATAAATTATGTTTTAGTATTATATATATGTTTACCCACCATAATAATTCCTTGTTTTATTGGTATTTACACATTTTAAAAAGATCTTTCAAAATTATTTTCGAAATAGAAACCCGAATCAAGGGAATTTCCCAAATTCTTACCTCTTTTCAAGGGCACTATATAATCTGTTTTTGGGAACCATTATCTTCCTAAAATAAATAATTTTAATATGAAAATATTATATTAATTTATTTCTTGTTTTATACAATTACTTTTCCAAAATAACACTTCTTTTCAAAATAAAAGTGCATTTATCTCAAGAATTACTCAATAATTATATGTTAGTATTTTCATTTGTTTCAACACACTTGTTAAATATTATGTATTATTGGGATTAATATTTTATTATAGAATATATCATATTTAATTGGATGGTTTATGACTAGTTTAATTGTGAATTTTTATCCTAAAACCAGTCACCAATATGCTTTGAATGGTAAGTGTTTAAGCCTAATGTTTAGGGAATGTTATTTACATTTCATATGTTAGTTTCAATGTGAATGTATATGTTTTTTATCTTTATACCTACTCATATTATTAATGAATTGGACTTATTTTGTGATGTGTGGGGAACTCTATGGCCCCTCAATGAATCAGTAGGTCTCATGAGACAAATTGACGTGGACTTGGCCGAGCCCATGCCCATTTTGAGATATGGTTTTGGTTGAGGACATAATCATTTTTAGACATCTTGGATGAGGCCTTAACATTATGTTTTAGAATACAAGGCATATGCACTTATATCATTATAAATCTAGTAATTGAATTTTTAGGTGGTTATTAAACTAGGAGAAAATCCATGATTATGTTTTATTGTGGGTTTGTTTACTCATCTCATGTTCCTTCCATAATGTGTTCATGTTTATATTTTGTAAAGGAACGTGTTTCAATTATTCACCATGCCTATTTTTTATGTTCATGATGAATTATTCTGTATTTATTACTCTTACTGTGTGTTTGATCTCACCCATTTTTATGTTTCATTTTCCCAGGATATGAAGAAGTAAGTTAGGAGTGACTTACATGAATAAACTAAAAGGCATATATTTTTCTAATAGAATAAATTAGTGTTGTATTTACTTTCATGATGTAATGTTGAACTTATTTATGTATCACTACTACAAATACCTCTTTTATCTACGCTAAAACCCCCTTTTAGCAGTGCTATAATAGCACTCTTAAAGCCAGCGAAGATAAGGGGGGGGGGGGGCTTTATCAGCGCAAAAACAAAGCGCTGATAAAGACACCGTTGTCAGTGCTTTGTTTTAGTGCTCATAAAAGGATCCTTTATCAGTTCTTCCTTTATGAGTGCTTTCATTTTAGCACTGATAAATGTTAAAAAATAATAATAAAAATCCTGCCAATCAGGGGGTTTTTAAAGCAATTGTGCCCCCCCCCCCCTTAAAGCCATTTTCCGCCCCCCTCTAGCACCCCCTCCACCCTTTATCAGCGCTAGCTCATCTATTCCCCCATGCACGTGTTCCCATACCTCCACCAGGTTTTGAACTCGAGATCTCCCCACTGTGCGCCTAAGCCCTTACCACTCCTCTATTTTGATTTGTTTACCATTTCAGGATATATATATATATATATATATATATATTTAGTTATATTTATTCGTATAGTAATATATATTTATATTAATATATATATAGTTATATTAATAAATATTTATAATGATATTAATATATATATTTATAGTGATGTTAATATATATATTTATAGTATTATAAATATATATATGTAGTTATATTAATATATATATATATATAGTTAGATTAATATATATATATAGTTATATTAATATATAGGTATATAAATATTCATATATTTGTATTTTAAATAAAATGGATAATAGTTATTATTTAGATAAAGCAGATATATTCTATTATTTATATTTATAATTAATTTTTTTTGTGAGAATATATAAAAAATATGTATATATTGTTATATATTTGACTATAAATAGTATTGAATTATAAAAAACGATAAAATTTCAAAGTCATAATATAAATATGAATGTAATACCCTTGAATGAATTCAGTCCCCACAAAAAAATCCAATAATACCTCCTTAAACGAGGCTGAAAATCAACAAAATGTTAAAAAATCGGGGTACCCCGACTAAAAACTCAGTTTCAGAGGCCTTCTGGGCCTTTTTTGGCCTTTGAAAAACCTTGAATAGGGATCCCCTAAAAAATAACGAAGTAGAAATCATTGCAGACTTCGATTTGATATGTGGTGGCTCTCAAACGAACACCCGGATCAAAATTTATGGCCGTTTGAAGTTCGAGTTTCATTTTCAACATATTTTGGATTTTTTTATTTTTTTTTATTTTCTCTAGTCTTCATATTGTTATTAAATGACTATAACTCCATAATAATTAACAAATTATTAATTAAAAATATTTTTTTTTATTTTCTTATAATCTATTTTTACTATATATCCTATATATTAAGTGTAACTGTATATTTATACTTATCTAAAATTTATTTAAAATTATATTTAAAAAATATATAATATATTTATATCAATATAACAATATCTATATATTTATATATTTATATATTTTTTAATGAATTTTTTTGAAGTAGACCCTTTATCAGTGCTTTTAAAACAAGCGCTGATAAAGACACCCCTTTATCAGCGCTAATGAAAAGGTGCTGATAAAGGGGGGTACCGTTAATAGTGCTAAAGAAAGTGTTGTTAAAGGGGGTACCTTTATCAACAATTTTTCGTTAGCACTGATAAAAGTGTGGCACTGGGAAAACTATTTTTGTGGTAGTGTATCTTTTTTCCAAACGATACTAATCTTCTTGGTCCTTTGGGATGCATATTACTTGTTTATATTCCAATGTAATAAAATAAGGCACCAACTACTGGAAAGTAGATTTGGGTCTTTATAGTTGGTATCAAGGGAAATTTAGTAGAAATAATGGAAAATTTATTTAAAAAACATATATTAGGGGGAAAATACCTAAGATATTTTTTGAAGATAAGAATACAAGAACATCCTGGTATTTTGGTAAGAAATAGATTATTCAGATATTTCTATAAAATACATCCCTGTCTGGATACAACAAGTGGACGTGGTTTTGGCACGGATGTACCTAGGAGTGAAAAATCTGAAAAGGAACTTCGTGGTTGACCCGGGGTATCCAAGTAAACAACAATGGACCTTACTCCACACCTGGTTTGACACTCCTGGTGGATATGCCTCGGATAATTCATATTTTCCTTACTGGCCATTATGATGTATTTAAATGTAAATTTTCCTCAATGAAACCATGTTTGTGATTATGGAATATGAATTCATAGGGTTTCGTTTAATGATAAGTATTTTTCTATGTTGAGATTATACATTATGATTTATAACCTAATCTAGTGTACGCCATTATCTAGAAATGGATCATATTGGAATAAATGAAAATGGAATAAACACATGTATCCCATAGAGGGATAGCCCTATGATGCAAGATAATTATGTTGGCACTAGTGTTGCAACTAGTATGTAGAAACTTATTACTGTACTGGGACAATTTACCCAAGTTGTGAACAATAAATTTACCAATATGGATTATCTAGATTCACCACATGGAAGAGATTTTTCAGATCACTTTATGCATCAATAACCCCCATCATTTAATGGGACTTCAAACCCATCTATAGCTAAGCAGTGGATAAGTCACCTAGAGAAGATATTTCTTCCTTTGGGATGTAACAAAAAAGAGAAGGTTTTCATGGTATTTTATCATCTATTGGGAGATGTGGATCAGTGATGGTCATTAATACAATCCCCAAAGGAGGATGAATTTATTGAATAGATGTAATTGAGGGACTTTAAGGATAAATTCAAAGAGAAATACTTTACTCATGAATAGTGAGTGGATATGGAACGGTAGTTTCTAAATTTAATGAAAAAGGAAGATGAGAATGTTTCAATGTATGATGATAACTTCACAATGTTATCAAGGCATGTTGTAGACTACAGTCGGAATCCATGGAGAAAAATTGATCAATTTTTTGATGGCCTAAATCTATTCCACTAGTAGACACCAGTCTCCCAAATTTTTTTATCAAATGAGGATATAGTTTCATTTTCTATCAAGAAATAAAATTAATTCCATAAGTATTATGACTTTAGGGTAAAGAAATAGAATAATAGGGCCTCTGAAAACTCTGGGAAAGAAAACAAGGAATCAATTAATAAGAGATGAGTTAAAATTTCACCCTATGATAATTGTGTAAGGAAACTCCCTGGTGTCTGATTGAAGGGAAAATGAGTATGAAAAAAATGCAGATAAAAATGCAGTATTATTAGTAATTGAATGTCGAAGAAATAATCTGTTAATGTTCAATGCTATAATTATAGGGATATGGGGCACTAGGAAAATTATTTTCCAAATTTCCAAGGAAACATTTCACAGAGAAGTCTAAGGGAGAAGGTACTAGCTTATACAATCACAACTGCTAGTAATTAAGTTCCTAATGATGTGGTGGAAGGTACATTAATCATTTAATCAAACTTAGAAAATGCATTATTAGATTCTAGATCATCACATTCTTTAATATCTTCCCATTTTTTCATGAAAATTAGATTTTTCCAATTTGATTTAAAGATGGAGTTTTCTGTCAACACTCTTAAGGGAAGTATCATTGAAAAAATGTTGTGTCAAGAATTGCCCATTATGGCATATAAATGTGATTTATCTAATAATTTTATTATCATAACCATGATTGAAGATTATATAATCCTTGGTATGTATTGGCTTTCTAACCATGAAGAAAAAATTCATTCCAAGAAGAAGGAGGTTACATTTTTTAGGATGATATGGAATCACTTATCTTTAGGGTAGAAACACCACCATATGATTTTCAAATAGATCTACCCCCAGTATCTGTACTAAATTAAATTATTGGTGAGGAATTGAATGCAATAAAAATGGGTTAGGAGAAGAATTTTTAGATATAGGACGTAACGATTTTGTAGGAATATGGTGATGTGTTTCCAGAGGAGTTACCTAGACATCCTACAGGGTGGGAAATTGAGTTTTCCATTGATTTAATTCCATGTTCAAGGCCAATATCAAAGAACCCCTATATAATTTCCACTGTAGAATTTGTGGAAATCAAGAAATAACTAGAGTAATTGAGTGATAAAGTATTTATACGCCCTAGTGTTTCTCTATTGGGAGCCCCTATTCTTTTCATTAAGATGAAAGATGAATTGACGAGGTTGTGCATTGAATATAGGTAGATAAATGCTATAAAAATAAAGAACATGTATCCCCTTCCTCACATTGATGATTTGTTTGATCAACATATTGGAGCCCAATATTTTTTGAAGAATGATCTTCAATCTGGATATCATCATTTTCTTGTGAGAAAGGAAGACAATCCCAAAACAACATTTCAAACTAGTTATGGGCATTATGAGTTTACAGTAATGCCTTTTGGTTTGACTAATGAACCATCTTATTTCATGGATCTAATGAATATTTCATTCAAAGAATATCTTGATGAATTTATAGTGGTATTTATTGAACATATCATGGTATACTCTAAAATCTATGAAGATCATGAAAACCACTTGAGTACAATTTTGAAGACTCTTAGATGAAATTTATTATATGGGATGTTTAGAAAATGTGAATTTTAGATTCAATAGGTTTCTTTTCTAGGCCAAATTATCTCTAAATATGGAATATATGTTGATCATGTAGATAAAATGGTTGTGAAAGAATTTCCAACTCTAACGAACATATTGGAGGTACGTTGTTTTATTGGATTAGCATGTTGTTATCAACATTTTGTTTAGAACGTCTCTAATTTATCAAACCTAATGACCAAGATTACATGTAAAGAGGTTATGTTTGTATGGACAAAAGAATGTGTAGAGTGTTTTGAATAATTGAAGAAGATATTATTGAATGCTCTAAACCTAACCCTACCACCGGGGAATGATGGTTTTGTGATATATCGTGACGCATCAATGAAAGGACTTGGTTGTATCCTTATGCAGAATGATAGAGTTATTTCATATGTGTCATGGTAGTTAAAAATTCTTGAACCATACTATCTCACTCATGATATTGAGTTAGCAGTGGTAATCTTTTCTCTGAAAATACGGTGAAATTATCTCTAGGGTGAAAAAATGTGAGATATAAACATATCACAAGATCCTGAAGTATATCTTATCATAGAAAGAACTAAACATGGGGAAATGATGATGGAATTTAATAATAATGGATTATGATTCTACTATGAAATAACACATTGTAAAGTCAAAAAGTTAGCTGATTCATTGGGCAGGAAGGATCGTGGGGTTCTCCACAAAATGATGATTGACAATGATCTTTTGTACATCAATCTAGTGAGTATGGATATGATAATTATCAAAGAAGATGAAACATCACTACTTTTTAACTGGGTTTCCAAACCATCTTTATTAAAAATAAATAAATCTTCTTAGCCTGATGAAAAGAACCATCTGTAATTCCCCGAACCTGGTTACCCAGAGTCAGTGCATTATTATATAAAATTGTCATGATCACAAGTGATCATGTCCCGAAAGGCTGATCGTTTTAGTATCCTTAGAAGTAATACATACATATATAAGTTTTACACTACATTATGAAATGATAAAACAACAAAATTGTGTATCCTTTGAGCACACTCATATCCCGTAGCCTATCCCTGCTAGTCAATCATGATATAATTATTCACATCCTAGAAAAAATAATAAACAAGAAAGGGGTGAGCTCAGATTCTCAGTAAGCATATCAATATAGCATAAAATTTCATAAATAATCATAAACATTGAAGGCAATGTATAAGTATGAAACAAAATCCTTTTAAAAGTAAAATTCATATTAATATGGGAATGATAAATCAAATAATTCCATTTACTTATTCATATGGATATTCTACTAGTTGAATAATCACATTTAACATCAATAGCTAATTTCATAATGAAGGAATGAATAATGCTCAACATCATAACCACTTAGTCAGGACCTCATGCCAAGACTAAAAATAATATTTTCTCAAGGCATTGTTCCAAGACACTAGATTTTCCCATCAGACCTACTAATGCATTGAGGAGATATAGTAGGCTCCACCCGTCACTTATTAATGCCAATGTATTCTTAATATGAAAATGTTGAAACATAACATGAACATTCGTATTAAAACTATCATACAAAATTTCAATACATTAACCATAAACCATGAATGGTATAATAATAAAACATCCCTCATCAAACATATCAAAAGAACATCAAAACAATATTCCAGACTGTATCATGAAAAATCAACTTCAAACAAGTGTAAAATCTATCGAAGGATGTTGAAATAGATGAAATCAAAACTATTTAAGAGAAATATGTCTCTCTATTTTGAAATCATTTAAAAGTAACATAATTATAAAAGAAAAAATTTATTTTGAATATATTTTTATAAACTTATAAGAAAAAATTTGAAGGTGTTATAATGGTGGAAAATAGGCACACCCATCTTATAAGTTAAAAAAACATTTTTACCTTAATTTGTTAAAAAGGTCATAAAGTACCATGTTTGGAAAATGACAAAAAATATTCCTTAAAAACATTTTATAAAAGTCAAAAAAGGGTATAAATGACTTTAACCCCTATTCTAGGAAATAATAAAAAAATGTTTTGAAATATATTTTTATGAAACATGAATGTGGATGGTAAAGAAGTTCAAGTAGATACTATATTATAAACAACCTTGGATTATAAATAGATTTTAAAATTAACCATTACATGTCATATCAACATAAAAAATTAATGGAATTCATCAAAATTCTCAATTTACATTTACTTGGATATTTATAATATCAATTAATTTAATATTTCATTAATAAGTTAATTACTCCATCATCATTGTGTAATAAATAAATTTAATTATTTAATGACTAAAAATTTAAAATAAAATACCATTATGTAGGAAATCTATTTATCTTTCTAATTAATATTTATAGACAAATTTATCATATTTATAACCCTATATTAAAAATGTTTTAGTTATTAAAATTTCAATTTAACGCTTTTATCTCATCATTAAATAAAATATTAATAAATGTCCTAATATAATCTGAGTAGATAAAAAAGGATCATATTTTATTCCTAAGGTTGATTTTGGTCAAAATAAACTTATCCAATAGAATTAGGACTTGTGTTAGTGTCACAAACCATCCCCTAGGGCCCATGTCATGACTACCCCAAGCTCGCCTTCTATAGGCCAGTGGATGGAGTCTAGCACCGAATGGCATATTCCTTAAAACTACAAGGAATTAACTTTAATCCTATACAAACACACGTCCAAGAATACAAAACAAAGTAACTATGAATTAAACTGATATATTAAAAGAGTGATGAAAGTAAAGGGGTCGAAATACAAACCAAACTAGAAAAGTACAATTACAACTGAAAAGTACAAAATATGTGAAAAGGTGAAAATAAGATCTTGGATCTCCCACCATAGATCCTATCTGAAGGGTAGGTATAGACCACAATCCGTAGTCCCTACGTAGAGTCACATCAAATGGTCCACCTCGGATCCTACTTGATGGGTAGTTAAAGCTCACAATCAGTAGTCCATGCGTCGCGTCACACCAAATGGTCCACCTCTGAGAACCGTCCAGTCATGTCACCCTCAGCCTCGATCAATGTCATACGTCATATGAACAAGACACCAAAAGGTGAAGGTGAAGTCTATGCAGGGGTGAGTATAATTATACTCAGTAGGGACTCCAAGATCCTGTAGGTCACCTACAGTTCCATAAAGGAAAATGCACAAAGCAAGACATCAACTCCACTTAGTTATATGCCCATACTTATACCTAAGTTATCAAGATATACTCATCTCATACATGAGGGAGGCATACCAAAATGGTAACACCACAAAGGTAGAAGTACCACACAACTAACACCACAAATATATTACCACAAAGGTAAATGACTTAGTTCAAACAGAGCCTCAAATCAAACTTGGTATACAACTCAAAGAAACAGGATTATGATTCTAAACCACACATGATCTATATGAATGTTGATAGCTAGCCATAGATTATCTAGGCTTAGGAACAAATATCATTCCTTGTCACAACTTTGAACACTTCGGCTGTGGGAGAACTCATACTCTAACGAGTACAGTGGGCCAACCACGTCACACAAAGGCACTTTTCACTAACCATTTATTGTTGAGGTACTCCTCCTATCGAGAACTGTGGGTCTACCACATCCCACAGAGGTGGTCACCATAGTCGGTATGCCACGTCACATAGAGGTTATCCCCCTTGTGACCTACTTAGTTACTCCTTTTTTCATATACCATGGGTCTGCTGTGTCATACAGAGGCGCTCCCCACTGGACCGTTGAGTCACTCTGAGTATAAAGATCGTCATTCCTCAAGTCTCGGCCAGTCACAAGGTTCCATACAGAGCATGCTTGGGAGAACCTATCCCTAAGCCATAAATCATATATAAATCAGAAAAAATATTCACAAAGAAGTAACCCACTGATCTGTCATGTTATAAGGGTTCCAATGCAATAGAAGGAGGGTCAACTAGACACCCAGTCTTTGTGTTACTAGTATTTCAGTGCAGAGGGCTCAGTTGGATTCAGGTGACATCCAACTTGGTTATACTCCTAGTTTCTCCCAAACTCCCATAGAGTAAGTCAAAAGGACCATCTCCCTCCAAGGATATCAACACCGCAGATGGTTCATCAAACAGATGTTCGATTCTCTAGATAAGGGCATTTAAGTGTATCTCGGCCCAGTTGGGCACAACTCCAGTCTGACCTGGTTGGACTGACCCAAACCGTAAGGGGGAAGCCCAGCCTAGGAGGGGGGGGGACCTCCTGAGGTGAAACCAGCAAGTGGGTCGGCACTAGCTGCAACCAGGGGAGCGACCCCCCCCCCCCCGGTTTTCCTGAACAGCTGAAGGTCGTTCGGTCTAATTCGCAGTGGCGGCATTACACGGTGTCGCCAGATGGCAAGAGAGACCTATCACGGCTGACCGACATGCTGACTGACCTCCCCAACGGAGTGAGAGAGCACGCTACACCATCGCTCGTAGTCGGCCGGTGTGCCGGCCTCTTTCCTCCGGTCGCTGCGGCTTATGAGTCATGACCTTCTTTGTTCATCTCTAGCACGCGACGGCATGCCACGACTCCTCCGTGGATGGCCAGTGCCGGTCGCTTTGATGACCACCACCGCTTTTTTCTATAGCCTCCTCTTGTGGAATGCATCGATGCACTATCCTTAACGTAGCTGGTCGGTATCGCCACACGGTTGGTGTTCCTTGGAGGTGAAAAATTAGCGAAGTAGCGGAGGGTTAAGGCCAAGTTCGTTAGGCCTGCTCCCTCCGCGTTTTCTCACAAACATGAGGGGGTTAGGGGTTTAATAATCAATTGAATTAAACAACAATAAAAAACTTCACAAAGTTACCCCTCAATAACCTACTACAAGAATGAATGAATCATGGATCAACCCATTAGTTGGTTGGTCCATGTTCTTCATAATATTCATGAAAAGGGAAGAGGAAAAAAAATCAAAAAGCATAAAATAATAAACCCCTACCTTGAAACATCAGAGAATTGTGTGCTATTGTCTATGGACCATGTTTTTAGTTCCTGCGACTAAATCCCAAAGATGCCACTCGCACGTCGCCCATTGGTGGTTCGGTGTCGTCTGTCACATCCTTATGGGTCGGCTTCGTCTTCTAAGGGTTTTGCATCATGACGTTCATTCAGAAATTCGCTTTTTGGTGAAGCTCACCAATACCCCTTCCCTGGCTCCATATTTTTAGGAGTGGTGGAGGGTAAGTAACGACATGGGGAGTTAATAGGGATCATTAATTAGGAAGATTACAAATTTCCCCCAATGTTGTTGTTACTCATATTCGAGGGTCAATCCATTTATTATCTTAAAATGTCGCTGGTCCCACCTTACCGCTTGTTCGTTGGAGGAATAGAATAAAAATAAAATAATAACGTTATTTTATTTATTATATTAAAAAGTTCCAAAATAATTAACTTTTTCTCCGGACCTACTATGGTCGAAGTGAAGTCACCCTTATGAGAATCTCGGCACTACGGATTCAATGGTGCCCATGTATTTTTAATCCGAGCAATGGTTTAAAAGTTAGAAAATGCCACAAACGCGTCTATTAAACCTACCTGAAAAAAGTTCGGAAAAATTAATAACAGTCACCCAAGACCCGCGACGGTCGAGGTTAGGCTCTGCCTAACTGAAACACACCCCAATGAACCCAATGATACTCACATATTTTTAATTTGAGTTACCATTTAGATGTTTTAAATTTTTAAAACAAAATAATTTTCATTTAATTATTTTATTTACGGCCAAAAACTAACTTTTACTTGTGGCCCCCACCGGAAAAGTTTGGCATCATCCTAAGGAAAGCATACCCTCATGAGTTCAGTGGTTGTCTTGGATTTTCAATCTGATTTTTCATTCTTGATTTATAATCATTTGAAAAAATAAAATAACTTTATATAATTATTTTATTTACGGTTATGCCATTTTCGGGTTTTCTCACTAGATACCTACACTGACCAAACTTAAGTCGCTCATAGGGTAAACCATCCATCCTGAACGCAATGGTGCTTTCTGATTTCTGATCTGAGCAACCATTTAAAAGTTATTAAAATTTTTTATGAAAAATGGTTACGCGCCCTAACTAAAGATTAAAAACATTTCGACGAATCATTTCGGGCACTTCGGGCCTCAGAATCGTGCATTGTTAGATTTTTCAATCTCAAAATAATTTCATATAATAATAAAATTATACGGAATTTCTAGGACATTACACTCTCCCCGCATTAGGGATTTACATCCTCAAAATCCAAATCAATGGAAAAACAACCAAAAGGGGCCATTGAGCACGAATCTGAGCCTCCTGCTCCCATGTTCTCTCCTGGAGGTTCTCGAACTACCAGTGTATGTGCAACAGAGGTATCATCCACCCACGAAGGACCTTCTCCTGTCAATTCTCAATCTCTACTTGAACCTCCATAAATGTCACCCCATAATCGAAGTCTAGCTCACCATGGTCAATGATTTGAGATGGGTCTTGCACGTATCTCCTCAGTTGGGATACATGGAAGACGTCGTGCACCCTCTCCAACTGTGGTGGAAGAGCCAAGTGGTATTCTACCTCATCTATCACCTGATGTTTCAGAAAAGGACTGATAATCCATAGTGATAACATTCTTCCTCAGCAAATATATGTAGTCCCCATCAAAGAGAGACTTAAAAGAATACGTGGTACCCCTCCCGAAACTCCAAGGGTCTCTATATTCTGTCGGCATAAGATTTATTCCAACTCTGTGTCGTCTTCCCTTACTGACAAGTGATACATCATGATCCAAATTCTGTCACTACTTTTTTCATCCATGGCCACCGGTACTGATTCTGGAGGTCTTTGAACATCTTCACCACAGTAGGATGTACCGCTAGAGGGGATGTATGGAACTCCCTCAACACCTCCTCCCACAGTGCCAATGGTACCATGGTACGACCTCTAAAAAGGACGACGTGCTCCCCACCTTCAAAAAATCAATCAGGTGCCTGCCCTAAGGATATATGTTCACGTCGAGCCTCATAATCAATTCCTCCATGTTGCACCTCCCCAGCTTGCTAAATGAGCGGGGGAGTGACTGTCATAGACTGGATATAAGCAGTATCATCTCTATCCATGAAAGATATCTGCAGCATGACTAGCTACTATGAACCCTCACTTAGCACCTGTAGACCAGACCTCCAGCTGAGTGTGTATACTACCACATTCCCCTTCCCGATAGTATAGACTATCTCAAATTCATTGCCTTGAAGGAACTCTAGACACTCTTATTGGGAACTGAAAAATCAAAGCTCCTACATCCACAAGAGTAAGGCTATCCGACTCACGAGTGATTGGCTTCACCCTCCTATGTAAATGTTTATCATATACTGCCTAGGGTTCCTTTTTTTGGACTAAGGAAAAACCCATCCCAACATTTTAGATAAACCACAACCTTTTTTCCTAATACAGTCAATCTGTGTATGAAATGTGGATGTCCAGTCTTACCAAAACTAACACTGTAAGGCCTCGACGCCATCACCAAGAGGATCCAATCGAAACTATCGCCTCAAGGGTCAGATCACATAGTCAACATAAGTGGGATTATCAAGTCTCCACCCAATGGTATCTCCAGACATGAGGGTCATGTTAATAGCTTAACCAGAAACTCTAGGTCTTGAACAAGATCTGTGGTAAGAATGAATGATTATTTTATATGTCTATTAATATAGAAGCTATTATTAGACATGGACCATACCTCTAACCATTCCTAGATCCCTTGGGTTACACTCCATGACTGAATATAGATACTCCATTCTCTTGTCCTCCAGCTCCCTGGGGATGGTGGGGACCACATTGAGGTGGTGGTTGTAACATGTCAAAAAGTACACCACTTAATGCTGATCTCCTAGCTCCACTCTCACATCTACAGCCCTAATGATTTGTCGTTCCCTGTCCCATCTTCTTCCCAAAACGTTTTACATGCCAAAGTCTCTATGAATGGTGCTAGTTTCATGCTTTCCCACTTCTAACATTCACTAGTCATTTCCGCTCAGCCAATGTACATTCAACCATAAAGGTTCTCTCTAGTGTAATAAAGTAGTTAAGAATGCATAGAGGAATAGTCCTAGATCGGATGTCCCTAAAGACACCTTGCTCGGAAGTCCGAGTCCTGAAGCATTGATCATAGCATATTCATCGAGTATTAGGAATGGTCAGTATGCCTTGATGAATACTCAGCTACCGACATGTCATTCTACCGACATTGTAGAAGCTCTAGAGAACTCTCAACCACACCTCAAGCTAATCCTTAGCCGTCTTCAAGTAGGGATCACCTCAGAACGTGATGGGTATCCAATGTTGAAACACGTGTAAGGCACTAGGCCTATATGTGTCCTCTACCAGTACCGTCGATTGTAACTACATACCAACGAGCAGTGATATAGCTGACACACTACCTGAAGGAACTATCTCAGGCAAAAGTCTATGTATCGAATCCTCATTATGTTGTGGACCATCCTCATGGTCACGTATTGGAAAAGACCAGCAGCTAGGATCACCATATGCTCTATCGGTGTCTCAACTAGGCTGAAAACTCTAGCCACTGCCTCCAGGTAACCCTCAGCTACCTGGGAGTCTGAGTCACCTCATAAACTTGGAGGCCTCTGTCTCTGGAACACGTGGAACATTCTTAGTCGACGTGAATCCTCTACTGGTGGGTCGGGTGTCAACGATCGTCCAACGGGTAGTGGTGCTGCTGGTATGACACCTGAAGGTGATAACGCCATAAGAGGGCCCTTCACCGAT
This sequence comes from Viscum album, assembly GCA_963277665.1. Lineage (NCBI taxonomy): Eukaryota > Viridiplantae > Streptophyta > Magnoliopsida > Santalales > Viscaceae > Viscum > Viscum album. The sequence continues at coordinate 1,947,972,760 of OY728148.1, forward strand.
GCCTCATCACTCGGTGGGTCGTCATCATGTACTCTCTCAGGAATCCAAGTTGACTCTCTACATGAACAAATACGTATAATTAACAGTTTCACCACAGTTATTAAGTTATACTTGGTGAGCTAACTCCAAAAAAATAAAAAGAGAAAAATTTCATAAACACACGCAATTCGTGTTTTCGTGTGCTGAGTTGGAAATTAGAATTCTGGGTCCTGGTTTATGGATATGTCAGCTGCCATACCAACACTGGACTCCCTAGATAGAAATCCACACTCATAACACTTAACACTATTTCTTCATAGGAAATATCAGAGTCATAGTTCTTCGATAGAACCGAACTCCTCTGATACCACTTTGTCATGACCCATCCCCTAGGGCCCGTGCGTGACTACCCCAAGCCCGCCTTCTATCGGCTAGGGGTTGACGACTAGCACTGAAACGAGTATTCCATAAAATAGGCAGGCGTTGCCTTTGAACATGTACAAACACACGGTCTGAGAAGACAATAAGAAGTAACTGTGACATAAACTGATGTAGTAAAAGAGTTCTGAAAGAAAAGGGGCCAAAATACATGACCAACTCAGAAAGTACAAGTACAACTGAAAAGTAAAAACTCTCTAAAAATGAGTAAAGTAGCTCCTGGATCATACACCATGTATCCTACCTAAAGGGTAGGTACAACTCACTATCAGTAGTCCCAACGTCGCATCACATCAAATGGACCACCCTAGATCCTACATAAAGGGTAGGTATAACTCCTGATTAGTGGTCCCTATGTCACATCACACCAAATGGTCCACCTTCGAGAACAGTTCAGTACTAGATCCCTCAACCTTGATCAATGTGATATGTCGTCTGCACAAGACACAAGAAGGTGTGGGAGACGCCCATGTGGGGGTGAGTATAAAGATACTAATTAGGGACCCTGAGCCCCTGTAGGTATCCTAATGTTCCACAAAGGAAAATCCACAAAGAAGTACATCAACTCTACTTAGGTATATTCCCATACATATACCAATGTTATCAAGATATACGCATCTCATACATGAGGGATGTATACAACAGTTGTAACACCACAATGTTATAAGTACCACACAAGTAACACCACGATGATAGTACCAAAAGGTAAAAGACTTAGTTCGAACAGAGCCTCATCTCAAACTAGGTATAAAACTAAAATAAATAGTATTATGATGTCAACCCACATAAGATCACTATGAATGATGATAGACAACCACAAATTTTCTAGGCCAAGGGACAAATAACATTCCAAATCACAACATCAAACACCTCAACTTCTGGAGAACTCCTCCTCTAATGAGTACAATGGGTCTTCCATGTCATAGATAGGTGCTTCCAACTAACCTTGGACTACTGAGGTACTCCTCCTGTCAAGTACCATGGGTCTTCCACGTTACACAGAGGCACTCCCCACTGTGGGTCTTTCACATTGCATAGAGGCCCTCTCCCTTGTGTCTTGCTGAGGTAATCCTCCTATCGAGTACCTTGGTTCTGCTTCGTTACATAGAGGTGCTCCCTACTGAGCCGTTGGGTCACTTCGCGTCGAAAGATCAGTAGACGTCATGTCTCGGCTAGTCACAAGGTTCCGTATGTAGAGAACTTTGGATAACCGCTCCCTAATCCATCAGTCATATATCAAAAATCACGATGTCTCAAAAATAAGTAACCTAATGATCCATCATGTCATAAGGGTTCCAATGGAACAGGAGATAGGTCAAACGGACGCCAGGTTTGTGTTTTATTAGCATTTCAGTGTTGAGGGCTCGGTTGGATTCGAGTGTGATCCAACCTGGTCATACTCCATGTTTCTCTAAAACTCTCATGGAGTAATTCAAATGTATCATCTACCACTAAGGATCCTAACGCCACAGATAGTTTGTCGAATGGACGTATGTTTCCAGAGATAATGCCCTTTAAGTGTTTCTGGGCCCAGCTCCGGCCTGACTCGGTTGGACTAACCTGGCCCATAAGTGGGCGGCCCGCAAGGGGCTGGCCGACCTGGGAGGGCAACGACCAGGCCGCTTGAGGCGTGACCTGCAAGGGGGTCCACCTTATCCACCACTGGGGGAGTGACCCACCCCAGGTTTTCCCGAACGACTGATGTCTGTTGGGTCTTCTTCGCAATAGCGGCATCAAGTGGCACCGCCAGATGGCCTGTAGGGCCCACTGGAGTGGGTCATTTCTATTCTGTCGCCGTCGGCCAGCGTGCCAGCCGACCTTTCCTGCAGCGCGGGATGGCGTGCCACACCGTCGCCTGCGGCTGACTAGTGTGTTGGACACCTTCTTCTGGTCACCACGGTTGATGATCTGTGACCTTCTTTGTTCATCGATGGTGCATGACGGCACGTCGCTCCTCATTCGCGGTTGGACAGTGCTTTCTGCTCTGACGACTATCTTGGATTTGTGTCGCAGCCTCCTCTTGCGGCGTGCATCAACACCCAATCCCCAACATATCTAGTTGGTATCATCGCGCCATCGGTGTTCCATGGAGGTGAAAAATTTTCAAAATAGAGGCGGGTTTGGGCCAGGTTAATTAGGTCTTCTCCCTCCACGTTAACTCACAAACATTAGGGGGGTTAGGGTTTTAATAATAAATTGAATTAAAAAACATTAAAATACACCAAAATGTTACCCCCCAACATGCTCCTGCAAGAACGAATGAAATTTGGATCTAACTATTAGTCGGTTGGTCCACGTTCACCATATTATTCAAGAACGAGGAAGAGGAAAGCATTAAAAATTCTTTAACAAATAAACCCATTCCTTGAAACGTCGGATAATCGTCCACACTTGTTGGTGGCCCATGTTCTTAGTTCCCATGACCTGCTCCTAGAGATGCCACTCGCACGTCACCCATTGGTGGTTTGGTGTCGTCTGTGACCTCCCACTGGGTAGACTTCATCTTCTAAGGGTCTGGAATCCTGGCATTCCTTCAACAATTAGCTTCTTGGTGAAGCTTTCTAATACCCCTTCCCTAGCTCCATATTTATAGGAGAAGGAGTGGGTAAGTAACAACGCAGGGAGTTAATGGGGATCATTTATTAGGAAGCTTCCTAATTTCCCCCAACATTTTTGTTACCCAGATTGAAGTGGAAATCCATTTATTGGCATCACACATTGCTGATCCCACCATTCCGCATGTTCAATGGAGAAATAGATTAAAAATAAAATAATAAAGTTATTTTATTTATTCTAAAAAAACCTTCAAAAGCTAAATATTTCTCCAGACCTACTGTGGTCGAAGTGAAATCTCCTTTAAGAGAATCTTGGTGCTATGGATTAAATAGTTCCCTCATATTTTTAATCCGAGAAACGGTTCAAAAGTAAGAAAACACCGCTCATGCGTTTACTTAATGTACCCAAAAAAAGTTCTGAAAAATTAATAATAGTCACCCTCGACATGTGCCGGTCGAGGTTAGGATTTACCTAAGTGAAACACGCCCCAATGAATCCAAATGTACTCTCAGATGTTTAATCAGAGTTACCATTTAGATGTTATGAATATTTAAATTAAATTATTTCTCACCTAATTATTTTATTTACGACCAGAAAATAACATTCACTAGTGGCCCACGCCGGTCAAGGTTAGTATCAGTGTAAGGAAAGCATACTATCACGAGTTTATCGATGGTCTCAGAATTTCAGCTCGAGTTACCATTCGTGAGTTATAAGAATTTAAAAAAAATAACTTTATTTAATTATTTTAATTACGGTTATTCCATTTTTTGGGTTTTTTCACGGGAGGCATGTGCCAACAAAACATAAGTCGCACCTAGGGTAAACACGCCATCTTGAACCCAACGGTTCCCTCTAATTTTTTATCAAAGATACTATTTAAGAGTTATTCCACTTTTTTAGGAAAACTGCTTATGTGCGCTAACTAAAACTTAAGAAAACTTCGATAGATCATTCCGGGCACTTCGGGCCTCGGAATCGCGCGTCGTCCGATTTCATGGTCTCGAAATAATTTCATATAATAAAAATATTATACATAATTTCCAGGAAATTACATTTAGGGTAATTATAATATCATTTTTACCATTAATTACCCTAGTTAATTTAAACCATGGTAACAAAATTAAAAAATTACTATCCAACAAAAAAATATTTTCATCTAATTGAACCACATTTCACTTACTGATGTCAACTATCTCTCTGATATTTTTGAAATTCAATTCACATAAGTGGTAAAATTACATTTTATGAAAATTTGAAAATGGGCCTTGAAGGTGGGAAAAAGATGTTAAAATGTTCAATAAAATTTTATACATATAATTTTATTATAAAATGACTCAAATGAATTACATTGAACTTATATAGGTATTATGTATCTATTTTGACGTAAAATAAATTTAAATAAAATAATTAATTATTTAAATAAAAAGTCGGTTTTAAACAATAACAAAATGTTTTTCACTATTCATCGAAGATTGAATGTTTTCAAAAAAATACCAAAAAGTTACTCTAAGCTAATTCTGATATTTCAAATCAAAAAATGAAGTCCATTTTGAAAGATAAATTTTATAAATTTTTTAAAAGTGGGTATTACTATTCATAACGACTTGTTTAATTGGTCATGGTGTACTAGAACTCAAAGTTGCGTACTGCGCTAGCTATTATATTACTCAAAGAGAAGAGTACCATGGAAGCTTAGGGTGTTACATTCTTCCTTCCATAAAATAATTTTGTCGTCAAAATTTCTGGAATATTACTGCATAAAAAGATTCGGGTGGTTCGTCATCATAATTTTCTCAGCTTCCCACGTTGCCTCCTCCATCTTATTGTTTCACCATATAACGTTTACCAGACAAGACATCCTATTTCTCAACACATGTCCTCGGGTATCTAGAATCTTGATAGGCTCTTCACAATAAGACATATCAGGTTCCAGTTCTTTTTTTTCATATGTGAGAACATGTGTTGGGGTGGGCATGTATTTTCTCAACAGTGATACGTGGACCACATCTTGACCTTTGGAGAAACCTTCAAGAAAACACGATCTCCTATATGAAATTCCAAATACATCCTTGGATAACCAACATAGCTATTTTACCTACTTTGAGATGCTTTGATTTGGGTTTGAATAATCTTCACCTTTTCCATTATTTTCTCAACATGTTCTGGGCCTACAAGTTTTCTTTCACCAACATCATCCCAAAAAGTTAGTGTGACATATCTTTCATATATTGTGTCATAGGATGCCATATTAATACTTTAATGGAAGATATTTTTATAGTAAAATTCTAATTAAGGTAAATATTTATCCCACATACCTTGAAACTCATGTAAGAAAGATCTCAATATGTCTTCTAAGGATTGAATTGTCCGTTCTGATTTTCCATCAGTTGGAGGGTGGTAGGAAGTGCTTAAATGAAGTTTAGTATCTAGGTATTTCTAAAGACTTATCCAGAATCATGGTGTAAAATAGAGATCCAGATCAGAAAAAAATCGATAGGGGTACACCATGAAGTCTTACAACTTCATTAATATATAGTATTTCTAAACTTTCAAGTGGTAAATATTCTCTAATAGAATGAAAATTTGATGGATTGGAAAGATGATCAATAATCACTCATATTTCATCATTCCTTATAGGATTATTTGGTTTCCCTATGACAAAGTCCATCATAATAGCATCTCATTTCAACTCAGGTATGGGAATAGGTTGCATGAATCCTCTTGGATGTTGTCTGCAAACTTTCACCTACTGACAAACCATAAAAATTGACACATAATGAGCAATATCTCTCTTCATGTTGTCCCTCCAAAAATGTTCCTTCAAAACTATATACATCTTAGTGCTTCCGGGGTGCATAGAGAAATTGGAGCTATGAGCATCATCCAACAATTCCCTTTTTTGATCAGATATTTCATGAACAGAAAGGCTCTTCTGAAATTTCAAAATTCCATCTTCATATATGAAGTTGATCAATCACACATAGTTCATAGATTTAATTTTATTTTAAAACTCAACATCATCAGTCAGAGAAATTTTTTTCCTTTCTAGTAAATATGTATTGGAAACCATTTAAAAAAGTGTTGATATTTCACCTTCCATTAATATTTTTATATCCATCTTTACTAGATCCATGAAAATAGGATCCCATTCAACTCTCACCTTGTTCAAAACTCCATGATCCTTTCTTCTCAATGAATATTCCACCTTATTTTCCTTCCCCATTTGGTAGTGTATAGTGTAATCATAATCTTTGAGATGTTCAAGCCATCGCCTTTTCCTCATATTGAGTTATTTCTATGAGAAAATAGACTTCAAACACTTGTTATTGGTATATATGTCACATTTTTCACCATAGAGATAGTGTCTCCATATCTATAAAGAAAATATAATAGCTATTAACTCAAGATCATGAGTAGAATATTTTTGTGCATGAATTTTTTGTTATTGTGATGCAATGGAAATAACTCTATCATTCTTCATAAAGACACAACAAATTCCTTTCTTTAAAGAATCAATATAAATAACAAACACATCATTCCCCGATGGTAGAGTCAAGATTGGAGAATTGAATAATCTTATCTCAAGTTCTTCAAAATATTCTTCAGACACTTTTAACAAAAAAAATTTAACCCGTTTACTTGTGACCTTTGTTAATGGGTTTTCCAATTAGTCAAAAGTCTCTATGAAATTCTGATAATAACCTACTAAACCAATAAAACTATATACCTCGGTTATAATCATCGGTGCTGGCCATTCTTGTATTTCTCTTGTCTTAGAAGTATCAATATAGATTCAATCTTTAGAGACAATATGGTCATGAAAAGAAATCTACTGAAGCCAGAATTCACACTTGCTAAACTTCCCATATAATTCATTTCTTATAAGAGTCCTTATAATAGTGAAAAACTAATTTTCATGATCTTTTTTTTCTTTTGGTGCATACCGCAATACTATCAACAAATTCCACTACAAAGTCATCATGATATTCCTTGAAAATAATATTCATTAGATCCATGAATACATAGGGTGGATTAGTTTGTCCAAAAGGCATTATGGTAATCTCATAATGCCCACTCTTGGTATGAAATGATGTATCTAGAATGCCTTCCTTATTCACACACAACTGATGATATTTAGATCGAAGTTCAATATTTGAAAAATATTGAGCTCCATGAATTTCATCGAATAAATAATCAATGCAATGTAGGGGATAATTGTTCTTTATTGTTATTTCATTGATCTCCCTATATTCAATGTCCAACCTCCTAGATCCATCATTCTTCTTAAGAAAAAGAATAGGGGCTCCCCATAGATAAACACTAGGGAAAATAAATCCATTATTACTAAATTCCTCTAGTTGTTTTTTAGTTCCACTAATTCCTTAGTGTCCATTCTATATGGTGTCTTCGATATGTGCCTTGAACTAGGAATTAAATCAATAGAAAACTCAATTTCTCGTTCTGGAGGATTTACAGGTAAATCCTATAGAAACACATCAACATATTCTTGAAAAATAGTTAAGTACACTATTTGAACATTCATTTATTCACCCATAGTTATTTCACTCTCTTCCTCCCCAATAATGAAGTTTATTAGAGCTAATGGGGGGATCTAGATAAGAATCCTATAGTGACATTTCTGCTCTAAAGATAAGGTATTCCTTATCATAATCCAAAATTGTATCCTCCTTATTACAATAAATTTTCACATCATGGTCCAAAAGACAATACATTATAATGATTGTATCAATTTCAACCATGGGTATGACGGTGAGATCAGCAAATAAAAAACGTTTATATGACCTAATGGGAACTAATTCACAAAACTTTGTTTCAATGATACCTCCTTTAGGAGTTTTTATTTACAACTTCTTTATTAAATCAAATTGGAAATATTTAATTTTCTTAGCAATTTGGGAAGATATGGAACAATTTGATGTTCGAAAATAAAATAAAGCACTGGCTAAATTTGAGGAATTTAGTAAGGTACCTTCCACCGCATCATTAAAAGCTTCAACATTAGAATTAGTTATCACATAATCTTGGCCTTTCTCCCTTTTTATTTTCAAAATTATGTTTCCTTGGAGCATAGGACATTCATTTTCATAATGCCCCAATTCTCTACAATTATAGAATTACACATTGACAGCCTCTTTCTTTCCCATGCAATCATGTGCTTGGTGGCCTTTTTCACTACACTGGTAACAAAATCCCATTACCTTCAAGTGAGTACCAGGGTGTTTCTTCTCACATTTAGTGATAGATGGAAATTTAACTTTTCCATTATTCCAATTATTTCTATTTTCAGAGTGTTCAGTAGATCTCTTTTTCTCCTTATATTCTTTAAATTCGCAAGAATTATAGAGTTCATTTTCTATCTTGATAACACAAGATACTATATCATCATATGATTAGAAGGATTATGAGACTAATTCTCGATAGTGAAATGGTTTTAACCCATCAAAGAATCAATTAGTATTACTCCTTAGGTTACGTATATAATTTGCAGCATTCCTTTCTAACCTTGTAATGTTAGATTCATACTTTGTGATATTTTCAACCTCATTTTACCTTAGACACATAAATTGTCTTTCCATATCTGCTCGATAGTCATGAGGAAAGTATTTTTCTTAGAAAATATCATTAAACTCTCTCAATTCCATATTTTATACTTCTTCATCATCCTTTGTGTTTTGAATTAATGACCACCATTGATCAGCATCTTCTATGAGGCAATAAACATCCATAACAACTTTTACCCTTTTTTTAGACCCCAAAGCATGAAATATTTTCTCTATGGAACTTATGAATTTCTCATCTACAAATGGATTGGTAGTCCCATTAAATTTTTGTGGGTTTTCCTCATGAAAAGGTCTAATATTGATCATCCATGTTGTGGATCATGGTTCTCTATACTGGTAATGTAATTATGCATAACCTAAGTGAGTTGTCCTAGTATGGTTATAAGCTATTCAGCGCCACTTGAATCACCAGCAACACTATAATTATCTTGAGTATGAGATAAATCCCTATATGGATTATGTACGATGATACGATTTCCATTCCTGCCACCAGGCGCCATTTCTAAACAATGGAATACACAATATTAGTTTATAAATTACAATACATAATTACAATCTAGTAAAATACCTAACTCAAATTGAATCGATAATGCATATAATACATAATCATAAAAATGTTTTATTTGAGAAAGTATTTACTCATAAATCCTTCACAATGGTTTGTAACGAAAATGTGAATTATCCTAAGAATATCCCTCGAGAGTGTTGTAACCAAGAGTGTAGCAAGGCCCTTGTCGTGTACCAGGATACCCGAGGTCAAGCCCAAAATTCATTATTGGTGTTTTCACTCCTAGGAACATATGTGCTAGAGCCGCCACAACCTATTCATATCAAAATAAAGATGTATTGCTTGGAAAACTAACAAAATATCTATATTACATAAATTTCAAGAGGTTCTTCTATACTAATCATTAATGTTTTTCTTAGGGTAATGTTCTCTAATCAGTGTTTTTATAAATCTAGTTTCCACGGTTTGAACTAATGATCCTATAATACCAACTGTAATGCCCCGACTCTAGTTACCCGGAGTCGGTGCATTATTACATAACATTGGCATGGTCACAAGGGATTGATTCCTGAAAGACCGATCAGTTTTGTAGGCTTGGAAGTACTAGATACATACAAAATTTTTACATTACATTATGAAGTGCAAAAACAACAAAATAGTGTATCATTTGAACACACTCATATCCCAAATCCTATCCCTACAAGTCAATCATAATATAATACTTCACATCCTTGGAAAAAGAAAACATAAGAAAGGAGTGAGCATAGATGCTTAGTAAGGATAACAATATAGCATCAACTTTAATAAATAAGCATAAACAATGAAGAAAATGTATAAGACTATAACCCAGGCCTTTTATAATTAAAATTAAGTATAATATGGAAATAATGAATCAAATAATACCATTTACTTATTCACATGGATATTATACTAGACTAATAATCACATGTAAAATCAAAAGATAATTTCATAATGATGGAATGCATAATGTTGGACTTCATAATCACAAAGTTAAGACCTTGTGAAAAGACTATAAATAATATTTTTTCAAGGCCTTTTTCTTAGACAATAGTTTGTCTCATGAATCATACTGATGCATCAAGGATCTATAACATGCTCCACCAATCACTTACTATGTCCAATGCATTCTTCATATGAAAAGGTTAAAACATAACATAAACATTCATATTAAAACTAGCATAATAAATGTTAATATACGAACCATAAACCATGAATGGTTTAAAAATAACACATTCATAGTCAAACATATCACAAAACCTTTAATACAATATGGAAGATTATATCATAATAAATCAATTTCAAACATGAGTAAAATCTATCAAAGGATGTCCACATATATGAAATAAAACCTATTTTAGAGAAATAGTTATTTATAATTTTAAATCATTTAAAAGTCACTAAATTATAAAATAAAACATTTATTTTGAAAATATATTTATAATATTGTAAGGGATGCTTCGAAGGTGTTATAACGGCGGAAAATAGTCGCACCCGCGGTATAAGATAAAAGAACATTTTTACCTTAATTTGTCGAAAAGGTCATAAGGTACCTTATTTGGAAAACGGAAGAAATATTAGTTTAAAAACATTTAATAAAAAGTAAAATAGGGGTATAAATGACTTTAAACCATATTATAGGAAATGGTAAAAAAAATTTGAAATATTTTTTTTCAAAACATAGATGTGAAAGATAAAGAAGTCCTAGTAGATACATTCGTAAAAACAACCTACGATGATAAAGAGATTGTAACATTTTTCCTTAAATGTCACATTAACCTATAAAACTAGTGTAATTCATCAAAAGTCTCAATTTACATTTATTTGAATATTTACAATATCAATTATTTTAATCTTTCATTAATAAGGTAATTATTATAAAATCATTATGTCAAAAATAAATTTAATTATTCAATATCTAAAAATTATAAATCAAATACCATTATAAAGGAAATATTTTTATATTTATAATGAATATTTATAGTCTAATTTATCTTATGTTCAACCTTATATAAAAATTTTTTTAGTTATTAAAATTTGAATTTAACACTTTTAACTCTTCTTTAAAAAAATTAATAAGAAATGTCATAATATAATCCAAGTGGATCAAAGATGATAATATTTTATTCCTACAGTTTATTTTGGTCGAAATACACTTATCCAATAGAATTATTACATGTGTTATCTTAATTATAATATCATTTTTACCTTTAATTACCCTATCTATTATTAATCGTGGTAAATAAAAATCAAAAATTACTATTCACAAAAATTATTTTAATCCAGTTGAACCAAATTTTCCTTACTGATGTCAACCGTGTCTCTTGGAGTTTTGAAATTGAAATCACATAAGCATTAAAATTATGTTTTTTACAAATTTGAAAATGTTCCTAAAAGGTGGGTAAAAGACGTTAACAAGTTCAATTAAATTTTATACATTTAATTTTATTATAAAATTACTCCAATGAATTACATTGACCTTATATAGGTATTATGTATCTATTTTGACTTAAAATAAATATAAATAAAATAAATAATTATTTTATAAAAATTTGGTTTTAAACAATATCATAGTGCTTTTCACTATTCATCAAAAATTTAAAGTTTTCATAAAAATACCAAAAATTCACCCTAATATAAATTTGATATTCGAAATCCAAGAATGAAGTCTATTTTAAAAAATAAATTTTATAAAATTTCAAAAAGTGGGTATTACTATTCATAAATACTAGTTTGATTGGCTGCAGTGTGCTAGAACTCGAAGTTGCATACAACACAAGCTATTAATTGATTCAAAGAGAAGCATACCATGGAATATTGGTGTGTTACATTCTTCCCTCATTCAAATAATTTCATCCTAAAAAATTCTAGAATATTACTACATAAAAAGATTTGAGTGGTTCTTCATCATAAGTTGCTCGGGTTCCCATGTTGCCTCTTCTATCTTATGGTTACTCCATAGAACATTCACCAGATGAGTCGTCCAGTTTCTCAACACTTGTTTACTAGTATCAAGAATCCTCATAGGCTCTTCACAATAATACAGATCGGGTTCCAGTTATATTTCTTCATAGGTGGGTACATGTGTTGGGTCAGAAATGTATTTGCTCAACAATGATACCTGGAACACATCATGAACATTGGAAATAATTAGATTCCTTGTCAAATGGTTTGCTACAACTCCAAATAATTCTAGAATTTTGAAAGATCTGATGTACCTGGGACTTAATTTACCCATCTTACTTAATCTTATAACACCACACTAAGAAGATACCTTCAAGAAAACATGAATCCTACTTGAAATTCAAAGTCATTTTTTCAGTTATTGGCATAAAACGTTTTCCTACATTGACCTGCTTTGATGTGGGTTTTGATAGTCTTCACCTTTCCCACAGTTTCCACAAAAAGTTCTAGTCCTACGAGTTTTCATTCACCAAACTCATCCCAACAAGTTGGTTTGTGACATCTCTTTCCATATAACACTTCATATGGTTCCATAAGAATACTTGAATGGAAGATATTGTTATTGGAAAATTCTACAACAGGTAAATATTGTTCCCACATACCTTGAATGTCATGTAGGGAAGATCTCAACATGTCTTCTAAGGTTTTAATTGTCTGTTCTGATTGTCCATCAGTTTGAAGGTGGTAGTAAGTTCTTAAACAGATTTCAGTATCTAGGGATTTCTGAAGACTTTTCCAGAATCGTGAGGTAAAATGGGGATCATGATCAGAAAAAATCAATTGGGGTACTCCATGAAGTCATACAAATTCATTAATATATATTCATTCTAAATGTTCTAGTGGTAAATATTCTCTTATAACAAGAAAATGTACTGACTAGGTAAAATGATCAACAATGACCAATATTGTATCATTTCTTCAAGGATTCTTTGGTTTACCCATGACAAAGTCCATCATAATATCTTCCCATTTCCACTCAGGTATGGGAAAAGGTTTCATGAATCCTGACAGATTTTGTACTTCTGCCTTCACATATTGACAAACCATACATCTTGACACATAATCAGCAATCTACCTCTTTATATTGTCCCACCAAAAATGTTCCGTCAAATCTCTATACATATTACTGCTACCAGGATTTATAGAGAAATTGGAGCAATGATCATCATCAAATAATTCCCTTTTTAGATCAGGTATGTCAGGAACACAAATTCTCTTCCCAAATTCAAAATTACAACTTCATATATGAATTCGATCGGTCTCCAATCGTTCACACCTTTAATTTTCTTTTGAATCTCCTCATTATCAGTCTGAGAACATTTTATCCTTTCTTGTAAATAATGATTGGAAACCATTTGAAAAATTCTTGATGTTTCACCTTCCATTATTATTCCCATATCCATCTTTATGAGATCTATGAACATATTATCCCTTTCAACTCTCATCTTGTTTAGAACAACATGATCCTTTCTTTTCAAAGCATCAACCACCAAATTTTCATTCCCTATTTGGTAGTGTATAGTGAAACCATAATCTTTGAGTAGTTCAAGACATCCCCTTTTCCTCATGTTGGGTTATTTTTATGATAAAATAAACATCAAAGTCTTTTGATTGGTACATATCTCACATTTTTAACCATATAGATAGTGTCTCCGTTTCTTCACAGAAAATATTACAGCTGCTAACTCAAGATCATGAGTAGGATAGTTTTGTTAATAAATTTTTAGCTATCGTGATGCATAGGAAATAACTCTACCATTCTTCATAAGGACACAACAACGTCCTTTTATTGAATCATTACTATAAATAACAAATCCATCATTCCTCGATGGTAGATTCAAGATAAGAGCCTTGACAAATATTCTCTTTAGTTATTCAGAACATTCTTCACACTATTTTTTTCCAAAAAAAATTAACCCCTTTACATGTGAGCTTCGTTAATGGGTTATCCAATCTGGAAAAATTCTGGATGAAACTCTGATAATAACTTGCTAAACCAATAAAATTGTGTACCTCGGTTATACGCTTTTGTGCTAGAAATTATTGTATTTCTATTTTCTTAGAAGGATCAACAAAGACTCCATCCTTAGACAATATTTCCAAAAAAATAAATCTCCTAAATCCATAATTCACACTTGCTAAACATCCCATATAATTCATTTCTTCTATGAGTGTTTAGAATAGTGCACAAGTTATTTCAATTACCATTATTGATTTTTGAGTATACCAAGATATCATAAATAAATACCACAACAATTTCATCAAAATATTTCTTTTAAATCTATACTCATTAGATCTATGAAGACAGAGGGTCCATTAGTTAGTCCAAAAAGAATTATTCTAATCTCATAATGCCCATACCTTGTATGAAATTTTGTATTCATAATGTCTTCCTTCTTCACACAGAACAGATGATATCCAGATAGAAGGTCAACCATTGAAAAATATTGAGCTCTATGAATTTGATTGAATCAATCATCAATGTGAGGTAGGGGATACTTGTTCTTTATTTTTATAGAATTGATCTCCCTGTAGTCAATTCACATCCTCATAAATCCATATTTCATCATAACAAAAATAAAAATAGATCCCCATGGAGAAACACTAGGGAGAATTAGTCCTTTATTACTCAATTCCTCTAGTTTTTTTAGTTACACTAATTACACAATGTCCATTATTTAAGGGATCTTCAATATGAGCCTTGAACTAGGAATTAAATCAATGGAAAACTCAATTTCTCATTCTAGAGGATGTCTAGGTAAATCCAATGGAAACAGATCAACATATTATTGAACAATAGGTACGTCCTCTATTTCAAAATTCCTTTATTCACACATAGTTATTTCACTCTCTTCCACCCCAATAATTTGATTCAGTAGAGTTGTTGCGGATGGATAGAGATAAGAATCAGATGGTGACGTTCCGAATCTAAACATAATGCATTCTTTATCATCATCATAAATTGTAACCTCCTTCTTCTTATAATAAATTTTCACATCATTGTCAGAAATCCAATCCATTCCGCGGATTATATCAAATTAAATCATGTGTACGGTGATGAGATTAGAAATTAAAGTACGTTTATATTCCATAATGGGAATTGATTCAGAAATCATTGTTGCAATGATACGTACCCTAAAAGTATTTACTAACAACTCCCTTGTTAAATCAAATAGGAAATACCAAATTTTCCTAGAAAACCGGGAAGATATGAAACAATGTGATTCTCCTAAATCAAATAAAGAAATGGCTAAATTTGAGGAAACTAATAATGTACCTTCCCCCACGTCTTTAGGTGCTTTAACCATAGCAGTAGTGATCCCATAATCTTGGCCTTTCTCCCTTGGACTTTTTTAAGTTAATTTTTATTGGTTCTTAGGACATTCATTTTCATAATGCCCCATTTCTATACAATTGTATCATTCCACATTGACATCCTCTTTATTTCCCTTGAAATCATGTGCTTGGTGGCCTTTTTCACCACACATGTAACAAAATCACATTCCCTACAAGAAAAAACTAGGTTGTTTCTTTTCACATTTATTGAAGGATGTAAATTCAACTTTTTCCTTATTCTATTTATTTCAATTTCCATAGTGTTCAATAGATCTATTCTTCTATTTCTTTTCTTTAAAGTCACAAAACATAGAAAATTACTTTTCTTTCTTGATAGCGCATGAGACTATATCTTCATATGACAAGAAAGATTTTGAGAATAATTATTGACAGAGAAATGGTTTTAACCCATAAAATAATAAATCAATCTTACTCATTGGGTTATGTATTTAATCTACAACATGCCTTGCTAAGCTTGTAAAGCTAGCCTCATACTTTGCGACATTCTCATCCTTATTTTTCCTTAGACTCAAAAATTGTCTTTCCATATCAAATCGATGGTCACGAGGAATGTATTTTTCTAAGAAAATATCTTTAAACTCCATCCATTCAATTTTGATACTTCTTCATCCTCCTTTGTTTTTTGAATTAATAACCCCTGTTGATCTGCATCTCTAGTGAGGCAATAAACTTGCATGACAACTTTTTCCCTTTCGCTACTCCCAAAATCATGAAATATTTTCTCTAAAGAAAAAATCCACTGCTCATATACAAATGTATTTTTAGTCACACTAAATTTTTGTTGATATTTCCTCATGAAGTGATATAACAACGATCCTCCGTGTTGTGGACAAGGGTGTCCATAAGGGTAATGTTATTATTCATAACCTGAGTTAGTTTTCTGAGTATGGTAATAATCTATTCAATGCCAGTTGCATCACCAGCGCTACTATAATTATCTTGATTATGAGAAAAATCCCTATGCGGATTACATTTGTTGATACAGTTTCCATTCCTTCCAATAGGTGCCATTTCTATACAATGACATATATTATATTAGTTTATGAATCACAATACATAATTCCAAACTAGTAAAATACCTAACATAAATTGAATAGTTTATGCATATAATCAATAATAAAAAATGTTGTATTTGATAACTTATTTACTCATAAAACATTCATAATGGTTTGTAATGAAAATGTGAATTATCCAAAGAATATCCTCTGGGAGTGTTGTAACCAATAGTGAAGCAAGACCCATTATCGTGTATCAGGATACCCAGGGTCAAGCCTAAAACTCCTAGTCAGTGTTTTCACTCTTAGGTATTTCTCTGCCAGAGCTACCTCTTCCCGCTCAGATCCAGACAAGGATGTATTTCTTGGAAAATTCAAAAAATATCTACATTAAAAAATATCTCAGAAGTTCTTCTATACAAATATTAAATCCTTATCTTAGGGTAATGTTCCCTAATATATGTTTGTCTAAATATTTATTCTCAGGTTTTATAAAATTTAATTTGATAACAAATTTAATTCCCCAACCTAAGTTACCTATAGTTGGTGAATTATTACATAACATTGGCATGATCACAAAGGATCAAGTACCAAATGACCGATCTATTTAGTAGCCTTGGATGTAATAGAAACATACATAAGTTTTACATTACATTATGAAATGAAAAAAACATTGTGTATCCTTTGAACACACTCATATCCCATAGCCTATCCCTATAGTTCAATCATAATATACTTCTTCACATATTGGGAAAAATAAAACCTATGAAAGGGGTGAGCTCAGATGCCCAGTAAGGATAACAATATAGCAGGAACTTTCATAAACAAGCATAAACATTGAAGGGAATGTATAAGAATAAAACAAAAGACTTTTAAAATTAAACTTCAGTATAATATGGTAAAGATAAATCAAATAATACCATTTACTTATTCACATGGTTATTCAAATAGTCAAATAATCACATCTAATATCATTAGCTAATTTTATATTGAAGGAATGCATAATGTCAGTCATAAAAACCGCATAGTCGAGACCTCATGCCCAAACTACAAATAATATTTGGTTAAGGCCTTGTTCTAAGATACTAATTATTCTCACAAGACCTACTGATGCACCGAGGATCTATAACATGCTCCACCTATAACTTATTAAGTCCAATGCATTCCTGATATGAAAAGGTTGAAACATAACATAAACATTCATATTAAAACTAGCATATGAAAGTTTAATAAATTATCTATATACCATTAATGGTATAAAAATAACACATCAAAATTCAAATATATCACAAAACCTTCAATACAATATGGACGATTTTATCAAAGTTAATCAACTTCAAACAAGTGTAAAATCCATCAATGGATGATGAAATATATGATGTCCAAACTATTTGGAAAAAATATATATTTCTATTTTGAAATAATTTAGAAGTCAAATAATTAAAAAATAATACATTTATTTTGAAAATATTCTTATAAATTTGTAACGGATGCTTAGAAGGTGTAATAAAGGCGGAAAATAGCCGCACCCGCCATAGAAGTTAAAATAAATACTGCTTAATTTTCCAAAAGGGTAATAAAGTAACTTGTTTGAAAAAAAAAGAAAATATTCCTTTAAAAACATTTAATAAAACGTAAAATAAGTTTATAACTGTCTTTCAACCATATTCTAGTAAATAGTAAGAATGTTTTGAAATACATTTTTAAGAAACATGGATGTGGATGATAAAGATGTCCATGTAGGATCTTTTATAAAGACAACATTAGATAATAAAGAGATTGTAAAATTAACCATTACATGTCATATTAAACATGAAAATTAGTGGAATGCATCCAAAGTCTCAATTTACATTTATTTGGATATTTATAATATCAATTATTCTAATCTTTCATTAATAAGGCAATTTTTGAATCATTATTTTTTCATAAATAAATTTAATTATTTAATGACTAAAAATTATAAATAACATACCATTATGTAGTAAATATTTTTAGCTTTCTAATTAATAGTTATAGTTGAATTTATCTTATGTATAACGCAGTATTAAAAATGATTTAGTTATTAAAATTTGAATTTAACACTTTTAACACTTCTTTAAATAAAATAATAATATATGTCCTAATCTAATCAGATCTGATCAAAGAGGATCATATATAATTCCTAAGGTTTATTATGGTCTAAATACACTTATACAATAGAATTATTACATGTGTTAGGGTAATTATAATATCATTTTTACTTTTAATTACCCTATTTACTTTGAACTGTGGAAAATAAAATTCAAAAGTTACTGCTCACTAAATATTATTTTAATCCTATTGAACCACATTTTAATTATTGATGTCAACTGTGTCTATTGGATTTTTAAATTCAATTCAAAGAAGTGGTATAATTACGTTTTATGTAAATTTTCAATTGTTCCTAGAAGGTGGGTAAAAGAAATTAAAAATTTCAATAAAATTTTATACATCTAATTTTATTATAAAATGACTCCAATGAATTACATTGAACTTATATAGGTTTTAGGTATCTATTTTGGCATAAAATAAATTTAAATAAAATAATAAATTATTTAAATAAAAAGTTAGTGTTTAACAATAACACAGTGTTTTTCACTATTCACCAAAAATGAATGTTTTCTGTAAAATACCCAAAATTTACTCGAAGCTAATTTTGATATTCTAAATCCAAAAATGAAGCCCATTTTGAAAAATAAAATTTAAAAAATTTCAAAAGGTGGTTATTACTATTCATAATGGTTAGTTTCATTGGTCGTGGTGTGCTAGAACTCAAAGTTGCATACAATGCAATATATTTTATTATTCAAAGAGAAATGTACCATGGAGGCTTGGGGTGTTACACCATCAAAGAAATTAATGTTGTAAAAGATGGGAAGTTGGCTGACTTTGTGTGTGAATATGGTGTTCAAAAATTTGGGAAGAGGATTTGTGTTCCCACTATACCCGAGCTAAAAAGAGAGTTATTGGATGATGCCCATAGTTTGAATTTCTCTATACTTCCTAGAAGTAGTAAAATTTATAGAGATGTGAATTATCATTTTTGGTGGGACAACATGAAGAGGGAAATTGCAGAATATGTATCAAGATGTTTAGTCTATCAACAAGTGAAGGCTAAAAGGAAACATCCAAAAGGAGTTATGCAACCTCTACATATTCCTACCTAGAAATATGATGACATAACCTTGGATATTTTTACTAGATTACCCAAAACTCCATGGAAGAATGATGTGATATGGGTAATTATGGATTGAATTACCAAATCTGCACATTTCCTAACAAGAAGGGAAGATTTTCCACTGGAGCACTTAACAATACTTTATATCAATGAATTCATGAGACTACATGGATCACCTCTCTCAATTGTGTCTGATGGTGACCCATGATTTACATTGAAATTCTGGAGAAGTATTTAGAATGCTTTGGATACTGAACTTTGATTGAGTACTGCTTATCACCCAAAAACTGATGGGAAATCCGAAAGGACGATCTAAACCTTAGAGGACATATGTTCACATGACTTCCTAGGTATGTCAGATCAATACATAATTTTAGTGGAGTTTTCCTACAATAATAGTTTCCATTCAATTATTAATGTGGCGCCATATGAAGCATTTTAAGGAAAGAGATGTCGTACACCAGCATGTTGGGATAAAGTCAGTAAAAGGAAGCATGTGGGAACTGAGCTGGTGGAGGAAACAACAGTGAAGGTAAAGACTATTCAAGGTTATATCAAATCATTTCAAAGCATATAGAAGACATATAAAGATAATCGAAGGAAGAATCTGGATTTCAAGTGGTAGGCCTTGTTTTCTTGAAAGTATCTCCATGGAAGGGTGCTATAAGATTTGGGAAGAAAGGGAAACATAGCCCTTAGTACATATAAACTTTTGAAATCATGGATAGAATTAGAATTTTTTCATATCATTTGGATATGCAACTTATCCTATCCAAATTACACAATGTGTTCCTTGTCTTATTGTTGTGACAGTAAATGTCATACCCAACACATGTCCTAACTTATGAAGTTATAGAGTTGTAACCTGACCTATCTCACTATGAAGAGCCTATCCAAGTTTTGAACACTAAATAACAAGTGTGAAGGAATTGGATGACTCATATAGTAAACATACATTAGAGGAATCATAAAATCGAAGAGGAAACATGGGAACCTAGGGATCTTATGATGAAGACCTACCCAAATCTTTTTGTGAGGTAACGTTCTGTGAATTTTTACAACAAATTTTTTGTTAGGAGGGGAGAATGTTACTGTTGACGCTCCTTTTTCGTCACATTGTCTAAAGGAATATAAAGGGAAATGACTTAGCACAAATTGATTCATCCTTTGAAGAAAACATCAAAAATCAACAAAGGCATGAACAAGGCTTCAAAAACACAAGTGTCATGCATGTTTCCTCAAAGTCGTGCAAATATACTTGCGTGCCACCTAATGGTCACGCAAGTGACTTGCACGCCCTAAAGGATAACCACCTGGGGTCTTCTCCAACCAATAAATAGACCATATGGGCCCCCCCATTTCGGGAGGAATTTTTCCAGAATTCACAAACAGAGATCTGAACGCCCATGTCTCTTCTTCAGGTCTTCTGAACTCTTCTAAGGAAATTCTTTACCTATAATGGAAGGTCTAAACAAGAGGAGTAAGGTCTAAGTGTTAGAATTCACTGACACTTGCGTGCCTAAGTGGTTTTACCCTTAAGGGAAATGGACACACTTGCACGCCGCCCTACTTCTTCACCAGAACTTGCGTGCCATCTTCTGGAAGGCCTCTAGGTATAATACCAAGGGTTTGAGACAAGTCTCACCCAAGTATTACCCTAAGGGAAGAAAATCGCCCAAGTACCCATGGGTCGCGCAGGTATACCTGTGCGCCCAGGACTTGCACGCCCACACAGTACCTGCGCGCCTGCTAGGACTTGAGGGCCCCTACCTTTTTGGGTGACTTTCTTTCCCATTTCACCCCTCTTATGTCATTCCACCTATCCTATTCATGATTCAGTCTTCAAGACACTCTTCAAATCCATTTACGGCATGATTTCTTGATTTGGATTCCTTATCTGAAAGAAACTTCTTGGAACATCTCTCAAAATCTAGTGATTTATACATCCTTACGTCACTAAAGATTGAGATTTCATTCATTCAACCTCATCCTTTAAGATGAGAGAATCCTTAATCTGGGCATCCTTTTCAGGAATAAGCCCCAGTCATAATTCTCAAATCTGGCCCTCCTTTTCAGGAGTAAACCCTAGATCCCCTAACCCAAACTTCCTTTTCAAGAGTAAGCCCCAGTCATAATTCTGCAAATTATGGGCATCCTCCTCAAGAGTAAGCCCCAACCATAATTCCCTTAACCCGTGCCTCCTTTTCAAGAATAAGACCCAGTCTCAAATATGGGCATCCTCTTTGGGAGTAAGCCCCAATTCCTTTAATTTTCAAATCCCTTTAACCTGGGACTCCTTTTCAGGAATAATCCCCATCCTTAATTTCTCTTAACCAGTCATAATTCCTTTTGATCAGGGATTCCTTCCCAGGAGTAAAACCCAATCATAAGTCCCCTCATAACTTTGGAATCATCCTTAGGAGTAAGCCCCAAGATTAGAGTATCCAAATCTCCATGAAGCACATATACCTTTATGGACCCTGTTCATGGATTTCTTCCCTAATGTAAATCTTAAGTCCTCATCTATTTTGGGCAGTCATACATACATAATCCCCACATAATTTCTTATGATTGCACCTTTCATGGCACAATTGTCTGGTTTTACCAATACCACTTGTTTCTCACACCGACCATGACTCACATGAGCATAGAGTGTAAAAGTAATTATGAAATCTTTCTTTTAGCCATCAATCATAAAAATCATACTCCCTTATTTGAACTACGTGGGTTCTGATTCCTTTTCCAAAACAAAGGATACGTAGGTATCCCATCAGTGGGTATGATCCAAAATCTGAAATAATCCATGTCCTCCGGAATGAAAATAAACTTCAAGTTCCCCACTGAGTGGATTTAAAACCAGTATCGTCATCATAATGACCAAGATACTTTTTATGTATTTTTAAGGATACCATCAACTAATAATCTCTAACAAATACAAATGATTCTTCATCGATGAAGAACCTCGAATACATATAAAAGATTCTCTGAATTTCATACTTATCAATCATTGATTTTCAGACTAAAGGAAAGCTCATTTTATACTTGGTAATGTAATAAGGATTCATGAACATAACTTAAATCTATAAAGAGAGTCACAGAGTAAAAAATAATTCCCCTCAAAATGGTGTGATGAGTCCTACCTCCCATCCTCTCAACCAATGAAAATTCCTAAGACATATTAGTCCACAAATAATGAGCGCCTACCTTTGGAAAGTAGGTCCAAATGGATCCGATTGGAATGTTTGAACCTTCAATCAACGAGGTCATCCCCGATTCCAGAGGGAAACAAAAAATGGTGAACCCGACGTGAATCCTTAACCAAGTTAAAATGATGTTTTACTTATTTGTTAGGCCCCTATTTAAACTCAATGAGAGGTCCAAAAAAACAATCATTGACATATGTGCTCATCCAAAAAGATGTAGTAGCTAAATTTATCTTGATTACGTCTATTAAATCAAACATTCACTCTTTTCCATGATTTTATAAATTCTAAGAAATGGATGATCTCTAGTTCACACCTGTGAATACTGCTGCTACGAATGCCACTGCTGCTTCTCCTGTTGGATCGTCATCTGCTCTGAGGATGACATCACCTACTCAGCATCTTCAACGCTGGGTATCAAATGCGCTAGTTAAGGAGTACCGTCAACACGATACCATTCCAACTCTGGAGGATTCTCGACAAGCCCTCCATGTGAACAATTAACCTTGGTCGTCAGGACAGTGACAACCAGTGATCAAGAAGCATACGGTGCTAACTACCATCTCCAACCGTTTCAGGTCGTTATCCCTGGAACACAATACCCAATTACTCCCATACTCTGGGGAGGTGAATGAGCAGGTCCCTTAGGGACTTAATTCAAAGAATCAGGTGTCCTTCCTCAGGGATCCCATCAACAATTGCCGCCAGACTCATGTGGCAGTGCGCCCTCAACATAATGAGGGTGTGGACTCTAGGCGTTCGGCTCAGGTTCTTCAAAACTGAGTAGGCAAGACAAATCGCCAGAGGTGAAATTCGGTTAACAGTGAGCAGGTTCTCATCTCTTCCATCTCCAGAGAAGTTCACCAACCTAACATGGTGGCAAGCAACGAGCGGGCACACACACCTACCCATTTTAATTCTGCTGTCCAACAGACTCATCTGGCAGCATCACGCCAATCCATCCAGGCAATTCCTGGGGATTACTATAGGCAGGAACATACACCTGTTTATACATCATCAGCTAGTCAGCAGGCTCTTCAGACTACATATGTTGGAGCTCGTCAACCACATTCGACGAAGTACAATCAGCAGACACATACACCTGCTAGTATTAATCAAGACTACAAATAGTCTCACTTGGTAGCACACAGAGAAGTCAGTCGGAAATCTCCAACTACAAATAGGAGGCAAGCTCAACTCTCTAACCCCACACTTGAGTACTGTCAGGATTCACTGACAAGAAAAGGAGGACAGGAGCATGCGCATGCACCTACCCCAAGCACGGGATGGACGTATATCCCTGTTCCGGCATCAGAAGTCACCAAGAACATTCTGTCAATGGTGAATGATCAGAAGCAAATCCCTGCTCATATCCTGGATGCCTGTCAGGATATTATAACAACTTCAATAGCATCTCAGGGAACAACATATATTTCTATCCCTACTAGTAGAGTGACACATCAACAGTTCACTCCAGAACAGACACACACATCTTTTCCAGTCCAAGAGGGTTGTGGGGCATACTCCCTCATATCATACAGACAACCAAGTCAGGCACATACACCTTATTTGAGTAGAGATCATTAGCCTAACCTGGCCATCTCTCCTGATCAGGCACATACACCTGCCCAGAGCAGCCACTTTCGTCAATAGGTGGTTTCCAAGGCGAGTAAGAAGGTGTCTAAGAAAAAGACTCGCCCAACACAGTCAAGAGATCAAGAGCCAATCTATAACAAGGCCTTGCTTGATGCTGGAGTTCTTGATGCCCTCAGATAGTTATCTATTGGAATTCAAAATTCTACTCCCTTATTTTCCAATAGTGGGAACATTAATTACGAAGGTCTTTAACAAACACTTCCTCATGAAGTCTTGCTTCATGAGAATTCGATCAATCTAGAAATTTAATCTTTAGATGAGAGCTAAAATAACCCTCTTTGTGGCCAGAAGACCAAAGAGAAAGAGATCTCATCTTTTGCTGTAACCCAACATGGTGGTCCTCCCCATGATGATGAACTTCGTTGTGAAATTCCTTTCCGCAATACTGATGCACATTGCCCAGAAAATGCTCTAGTGGACTATGTAGTGCTGAGAAAGCCCTTCTATCTTGAGGCACTAGAAAATGAGAAACCAGTCATGTCTGATTATTCATCTCTAGCAGGTGAAATAATTTCTCAATCGGATGATATCCCAGGGTGTAGTTCATTCTCCGAACCACCCCTAAGTCATGCATCTTCTAATTTGATCAATGATTTATCTACCAATCTTGTTGAATCTGATGAAGCAACAAGGAAGCACCCGCTCTGGTAAAAATACACCGAATAATATTCATTGAATGATAAAGAGGAAATACTGAACATGAGAAAACAACTGGAGAAAGGTGAAATGTCAGTCATGTTTTGGCCTCTGGCTGACTCTCAGTGTGACATTCTAGAAATGTTCACGGAAGATGGAATTCATGATATTCGTCTCAACATATTGAAAACTCTTTGTCAGTTGAAAATGAAAGTATTATCATATGATGAATATGAAAATCATGTTAAGATAATAGAAGTGTTACAACATCAGATTGATTTGGCATCTTTATCAGTCTCTCGATATCTGAAGGCCGAAAAGAAGTAGAGAGCCCTTCAACGTTCATGCGTTGGCGCACTAAGAAGATTGTTCCAGTTAATTGCCAATGCCCCATCTGATATTCATGTCAGAGTATGGGGTGTTCAGGGAGCACTACATTTGACGGTGCTCTCCAGTCATCAAAGCCCACCGAAAATGGTCTCATGAAATGTTATTGCCCATGGCCAACCACATTAAATGGGTTTTGTTTGTAATCAAAAGCTTGCTCAAGAGCAGTCCTCAAATAGTTCTTCTCAAAATCAAGAATAAAGAGAACATGTTGTTGAATTACTCCTGCATCAAACAAACGAGAATATTGAATAGGCCTCTCGTATGGAGCAAGCACATCATCAAGTGACAAAAGTTTCGGAAATCGTCCAATGGTATTTTGAACCGGGTGATAAATGTGGATACAGGTTAATGCATCCAGCTAATTTCCAGACTAAGGTCCGCAAGATCAGGAGAGATTTTAAGAAAGTCTCATACCTAGCATATCAAGAGCCACCCCAGCTTTCCAGACTGGGGACTTTTTTAAAAAAACCCTCGGAATCAACAAATAGGATTCGAGGAGTTGAGCGGGAACAACATGAACATCCCCAGTCCACCAAACTATGATCTTTTTCAAATCATCAATTCCCTCCTCAGAGAAATTTGGTCTTTTCTCGATTGGGGAAGAAGCCTCAAGAGGAAAATAGAGCCAAATTATAAGGAGGTTCTCTCCAAATTAGGGTTTGTCAAGAAGTTCCTGTGGGATTGAGTCAAAAAAAGGCAATGTCTCATCAAAGACATGGAAGAAGACAATATCACAGAAATGCTGATAGAAGGGATACGATGCGTTATGCATAAATCAATGTCATTAATGTCATTGTTGCTGATCCACCAGATGAGGCTCACTCAGGGGACTCATATGAAGAGGTTCCTACTCAGGAAGTTGTATGCACAGACACAAATGAAGAAGGTGTGCGTACACAGAATCAAAGGTTTACCCAGAATCTAGGTGTTCCTTCAAATAACCCACTTCCTCCTCTCTGAAAGGGATCAAACAAGGGAAAGGGAAATAATCAGGTTACATATCCTTCTTCTAGAGAAGGCCAATCGCTCTCAGTAGAGAAAATATTTGCACAACAAGAGGAAGAAATGAAATAATTGAGGAGGTTGAACGCAGAACTACTTCAAGGTAGTCTTCCTCTTAAGCGTGCTGGAGTCAGTCATCCAAGGGAGTTTGTTGCAGCTACTGCGGTGGATCAATAATATCCTCCTTTATCAGTACACCCTCACATGTCTAATCCTATGGGTCAAGTGCAACAACAATTGGCAGTGCTGCCATCAGTTGCAATACCAGCTGCCATACCTATACAGACTTCAGTCATTGCACCTACCCAAGTCCAAGTTCAACCGGATGTTTCTCAAACGTTAATAACTACCATTGAGTCATTAACATCTCGGTTAGATAATATGGAAGGGAAGTGTGCGTAGGTTCAACCAGAAAATAAATCTTACCCTGAATGGGTAGATTCAATCTCTCCCCCATCAAGTTTTGGGAACCCTGTATTCGCTATTTTCAATGGATCAGGCAACCCTGAATAGAATTTGATGAATTACGTGTCTTGTTGCGATCCTATGATTGGAACTCCAGAGCAGCAAGAAGCAGTGAAACTCAGATGCTTCGTGTGAAACTTTCTAGGACCAGCCTTTGTCTGGTACACAAGCATGAAATCCCGGTCAATTACCGGATGGGAAGATCTCCGTCAACGATTTCTTCTTCAATTCAGTTCAAATTTGCCAAAGAAAAAAGTTTTAGATCTTACAAACTGTAAGCAAAGGGAGAATGAAAGAGTCTCTGATTTCATTGCACGTTGGAATGGATTAACATATTCCATGAGCTTAGAACTCCCTCGAGAGGAACTGTTGCCAATCTGTGTGGCAAATCTGCGTGACGAATTACGCACACCACTGATACCTGTGAAATACACAGGAGGGATTCGAGACCGTACTTCAATCGCTCAACAGATTGAAGATTCTCTTATATGGACTAAGGCTAAATCTCATGTAATTCCATCAGCTCTAGGAAAGATAATGAATAAAGCAGAAACTGCTACAATTATGCTTAAACAAGCACTTGTACCTGCTTCTACTTCAAAAACATCACTTCTCGAAGGGCTCCACCTCATTGGCGCCAATAACAAAGGCCGTTTCGTCAAGACGATCAAAGATATAAAAGACGAAAACAATTTGAGGATCTGAAAAGAAAAACATACTCTTTCTGAAATGAACAAGTTCCTGGTTACTTCATTTCGGCTCTAGAAAATAATTTGGTTCAGTTGCCTAGGCCCAAAAGGCCAAACATGTAAGGAGATGAAGAATGTCCCAATTATTGCCCCTTTCATCAAATTTTGGGGCATCCCATCCAGGAGTTTTTTGTATTCAAAGACCTCCAGAAAAAGATGTTCGAATCGGGACAAGTGAAATTGAAAGGCTCTTCAGCCTAGGTAGCATGTGTTACTGCTACAGTTCTGAAGGAGTAAGGCGATTGGTAAGAAGTCAAAAGCAAAAATGCACAAAAATATGATGATTGGATGGTCAGAAAGATGATCAACCGAACTCATGCTATTTTGCAAACACAACTAAAGAAACCAATTTTACCTTCTACCATGAATGCCGTAGCAAAACCCTATTCATCTGAGGGAAAATCGTCAAAGAAATGGCATGATTCAAAGAAGGAAAAAGAATCAGAAGAAGATGAGTAGGTGTCAAAGCCTAAGTTTTCTTTGACCCTGGCAGACTTCATGCCATCTACTTCAAATATACGGGCACCGTCCCACCAAATGGCACATCCAAAACAGGCTAATTAGGAAGAGTCTTCATCGGATGAAGAGTTGATTTTCGGTTCTGTTAATATGATTCAATAAACAGATCCATATGCCAGTCGTAGTTTTGATTTCAATGAGCCTGAATTCCATGTATCAAATAGAGGATTCAGAGGAAGTTCCGGAGGCTCCGGATACAAGAGAAGACATGGATCATTCAAAAACCACTATTTCAATTCTACCCCTGCTAGAACTATGTACGCAGCAGAAACTCGTGGTAGAGCCCTTCAGCGAGCTCAGCAAGAACACGCAAGTTCTTCTACCAATAGAAAATTCAGTCCTGGAACAGTTATTCTGGAAGACCGGTTGAAGGTTCCATCTTCTTACCCTCAACAAGTAAATGGATTTAATCAGTTTAATCTTACAAAACTAGGAATATTGGAAACTCTTATCCCGATGCAAGATGCATCAAATTCCAAAGCATCTACTTCCAAGGAACCTGCTAAACCACATGTACCTATTGGAAAACGTAGACCTCTGGATCAAAAGTATGATGTATTGAAACACCTAGCCCATGTACCGGCCAAGTTATCAATTTTGGATGCTTTGAATCTGTCAAAGGATCTTCGGGAATCACCCATCGAGGTTTTGTCAAGTCCTCAGGAGTTTGAAACTGAAATTGCTGCAGCTGAGGTCTACCACATAGAGAATTATTTTTCAGAATTCCATGCAATAATATCTTTTACTGATGAAGATGAATATGATGTTGTGCATGGTCATATTAGACCTTTGTACTTATTTTTAAAGGTCAATCACGTAGATGTCCGAAGATATTTCATTAACAATGGTTCAAGAGTCAACCTCATGCCCATTTGTACACTTAATCGATTTGGCCTCCCAAAATCTGATTTATCTCCTTCTACCATGATGTTACAAGGATATGATAAAAATGAACAAGAACCACAGGGCAAAGTTACACTCAGAACTCAGTTTGTAGATCTTGTATCCAATTCAGATTTCATGGTTGTTGATCAAGACTTAGCCTTCAACATCTTGCTTGGAAGACCCTGGCTACATCAACATGCGGCTATCCCTTCATCATACCATCAATGACTCAAATATTGTTTCTATGGTCAATTTGGGACATTGTATGGTGATAAGGCCCCGTTCAAGACATGTGAGTCTCAATACATTGAGGTGGAATTCTATCACATGAAGGGGAGGGAGAAATCCACAACAATAGAGATTACCAAAATTAATGCTCCATATGGTTTGGAGAAGATTCCAATAAATCCATTTGTGCATATGAGTACATATTATGTGTTGCCTATCAGTCAAATTGACAGGATAGACCCAAATCAAAATACTCTTATGGAAAGATCCATAATGTCAATTACGGAAATCAAGACAGACAACGTGGGAGAAATTGGTGATCCTCCAAGCAGTGATGAAAGCCCAAATGGTGACGTCTTTATTTCATCTTCTGAAATCCAATAAGTCTATACTTTGCCAATTAGGTCATAATAAGTTATATCAACATTAGAGGTGAACAATATTGTCGATTCTCAATCCATCATCTCCTCTTTATTACCCAAAGAAGACCCTTCATCATCAATCAGGTCGGAAATGGAAGCTTCTTCTTCAAGATATGAAAATTTTGACATCTCTTCTGATCATGAAAATTCTGCTTCATCATCTACTATGAAATTAGAAATAGAATAAATAACACATGTTGCAGAAGAAGAGGAAGATTTCAGAGATGCTCCTCCAACATTTGAAGAGGGTATCTCTACCACCGTGGATGAACTCGGAGAAATAATTCTGGGTACAAAAGAAGATCCACACCCCACTTTAATCAGTGCGGCCATGAATCATGAAGAAACAGAGATTTATATTTCCTTTTTAAATAAAAATCGAGACATATTTGCTTGGAACTATACCGAGATGCCCGATATTGATCCTGATGTTGCTACTCATCATTTGGGTTTACCAGAAGAACATCGAGGATTTACGCAAGCCACGAGAAGAACACACCCAACTTATGCTTCCAAAATTGAAGCTGAAGTGGATAATATTATCAAAGATAACTTCATCAGAGAAGTTCAATATCCCAAGTGGTTGGATAATATTTTCCCTGTAAAGAAGAAGAACGGACAAATTAGAGTTTGCATCGATTTCAGAGATCTTAATCGGCATTGTCCTAAGGATGATTTCCCAGTTCCGATTACAGATCTTTTAATTGATGCAACAGCTGGCTATGAAGCACTTTCCTTCATGGATGGATATTACGGATATAATCAAATCTGAATGGCCCCAGAAGATGAGGAATCCAAAGCCTTCAGAACCCCTCAGAGTGTGTTTTTCTACTGAGTAATGCCCTTTGGCTTAAAGAGTTAGGGCACTACGTATCAGCTTGCTATGCATCGTATCTTCAAACCCTTTCTAGGGAAGTATGTTGAATGATATGTAGACAATTTGGTGGTTAAAACCAAACAACATTATAATCATTTGGCTGATTTGGAAGTCATATTCCACAAGCTTTAACAACATAATTTGAAGATGAACCCCATAAAATGTGATTTTGGGGTAACCTCAGGAAAATTTCTCGGCTTTGTTGCGCGCCATCATGGTATTGAAGTTGATCCTGAGAAGACAAATTCAATCCTTGCTATGTCACCTCCTCTAAATTTGAATGAATAAAGAGGACTTCAAGGACACTTAGCCTATATTCGGCGTTTCATCGCCAATTTGGCAGACAAAAGTTTACCCTTCACCAAATTGATGAAGAAGGAAGTCACTTACCAGTGGACCGAATAATGTCAAGAAGCATTCGATATTCTCAAGAAATACCTATTGATTCCACCGGTACTCATGCCACCTGTTGAAGGAAGAACACTTATCCTCTACGTGACAGCTCTAGAGTGATCATTGGGTGCCTTTCTTACTCAGAAGAATGATGCTGGGAATTAAAACAGCCTCTATTACCTCAGTCGGACTATGCTTGAAGCAGAAACCCTATATTCAAGTATTGAGAAGTGCTGCCTGGCATTAGTATTTGCAGTTCAGAAGTTGAGGCACTACCTGCAACATCACGAGGTCTAATTGGTATCTCGTAATAACCCACTCAGGTTCATCCTTAGTCTTCCAATGCTTACAGGACGTCTAGAAAGGTGTGTAGTTATTTTGATACAATTCAATATTCATTATGTGTCTCAAAAGGGAATAAAGGGCCAATCTTTGGCTGATTTCCTGGCAGAACACCCTTCAGTGGAAGACACATCTTCAGATATTGATCTCCCTGATAAGAAGGTCTTTTCTATTAAAGAATGTCCTCAGGTATGGGAAATGAATTTTGATGGTGCTTCTAGAAGTCCAATAGGGAGGAAAATGGAAAATCCTAAATTCAAAAAAGTTGGCTTAGGAATTGTGCTCATTTCTCTAGAAAAGGCATTGTTACCTTATTCCTTCTTATTGTGGGAAGGTGGTACCAATAATGAAGCATAATACTAAGATCTCATCACAGGTTTGGAATTGGCGCTTCAAGCATAAGTTAATCACTTAAAGGTGATAGGTGATTCAGACCTGGTAATGAAGCAAGTCAATGAGGATTATGCCATCAAAAAAGAAGAAAAAATCCCATTGTATGATTATGTCATAGAGTTAATGGTAGAATTCCCTTCAGAACCGACATTTTCTTATATCCTGCGATCACAAAATGCTTCAGATGATGCACTGGATAATACAGCCACAGCTCTGGCAGATCCAAATCGGGAGGAGACAACCATCAATATTGCCCACTGTCATGCAATTTCACCTTATGTTTGAATCAGAACAGAGGAAATTAATGAATTTAGTCCCATTCCTGAACCATATGGTCATACTATAGGATGGATGTCACCTATCAGAGAATACCTTCAAAATGGGACACTTCCACCTGATAGAGACGAGAAATAACAAATCCAGCAACGTGTGGTCAATTTTACTCTTTATGATAGCCCAGATCACTTAGAGAAAATTCTCTACAAATCTAGTTTTGATGGAGTTTTTTTCATTTGCATCGATGGTGAAGAGACAATGGAAGTCAGGAAAGAAGTGCATGCAAAAA
Organism: Viscum album; assembly: GCA_963277665.1. Lineage (NCBI taxonomy): Eukaryota > Viridiplantae > Streptophyta > Magnoliopsida > Santalales > Viscaceae > Viscum > Viscum album. The sequence goes on from OY728148.1 coordinate 1,948,005,081, forward strand.
TCCGTGGTGCCCACCAATCTGGACATAGACTGTCTGATCAGATTCTAAGGCTTGGATACTTCTGGCCTTAAATGATACAAGATTGTGTTTATTTCACAAAGAAGTGTCATTCATGCCAAGTACATGCCAACTTCATTCATCAACCTCCAGAGTTTCTTCATAATGCTAAATACTCATGGCCATTTGCCACATGTGGAATGGATGTGGTGGGACCTTACCCTTCAGCTACAACCAAGCAGTTTAAGTATATTCTTACTACTGCTGATTTCTTTTCCAAACAGGCAGAGATAACACCTTTCAAGGAATTCAGTTCTAAATGCATTGTTAGCTTCATCAAGTCTAACATCATTACCAGATTTGGTGTCCCTCATACCATATTGACGGACAATGGAACCAACTTATGTTCATCTGAGGTGAAGAAGTTGTATCAAGAATAAAACATCAAATCCAACCATTTATCTCAGTATCATGCAGCGGACAATGGCCAGATAGAAGCCTTCAATAAGACTCTATCAAATATACTACAAAAGATGGTGGATAAATATAAGAAATCATGGCCTGATAAACTCTTTCATGCATTATGGGATTATCAGACTACAACCCGCACTGCAACACGGTCAACTCCATATTCATTGGTATATGGAACGGAACCAGTCTTTCCAATTGAAGTTTAATTTCCTTCGCTCAGAGTAGCCATTTGTGACCAGCCATCTATAGATGAGCAATCTCAAAAGCGATTGAATGAATTGGAACTATTAGATGAGAAAAGATTGTGAACTTTGCGCCACTTGGAAGTCTATCAAAATCGAATACCATGAGATTTTAACAAAAAATTTCGTCTTTGTTCATTCACTCAGGGAGAATTGGTATTAGTTCTCAGAACTCCAATGATACTAGGAAAGAAACCTCCCACGCTTGGCCCAAAATGGGAAGGACCTTACTCAATACATAGGGTCTACTCCAATGGAGCTTATTCATTAATCTCGATGGATGGAGAACTCATAACTACTCTAACCAATGTCATATTTTTGAAGAAATATTTTGTATAAACACAAAATATATCATCACTGTTCCGGTATGACCTTAAACTGCACCACCATCCAGCAAGACGTTAAACTGCATCATCCACGGTCAATACATATGACCTTAAGCTATTTGTGTTACTTTCGTCCCACACGACATTAAATAGTGAAAAAGTTCCCTAATACTTCTAACTTGACATTAAACTGTGTCCTCCTTCATCGTCCTTGATATATGATGTTAAACTGCATAACCAAAGGTCCATGCATATGAACCTAAACTGTTTTCACATACATCCAACATGACGTTAAACTGTGTCCCCTTCATCGTCCTTGCTATATGACGTTAAACTATACAGAAACAGTCCATGCACATGACCTTAAACTATTTGTACTTTCGTCCAACATGACGCTAAACTGTGACGTCCTAATCACATGATGCTAAAATATATAAAAGTCCTTTACATCCATAAATACGTTAAACTGCATCATCCACAGTCCATACATATGACCTTAAATTATTGGCACTTACGTCCAACATAACGATAAACTGTATTGTCCCTTTTTCGTCCCACACGATGTTAAATTGCGAAAAAGTCCCGAATACGTCCTACATGACATTAAACTGTACTTTGTCCATACTACATGACAATAAACTGTGCAACACCAATAGTCCTAACTGCAAGACTTTAAACTGCATAATCCCTTTATATTTCCTACATGACATTAAACTGTGCATCGTTAGGGTTGTTGCTACCTCTTGTTTCTCACACCGAGTATGACTCATGTGGGCATAAAGAAAACTTCAACCATAACTCTCTCTCTGGGATACTAACCATGTGTAAGTCCCAAAAACATCATTCTTTAGGTCGTTGTCCCCAAGAACAACTTGATCATTAATTCATTTTTTAATTGAACTACGCGGACTTTGATCCTTTCCTTCCAGGCTGGGTACGTAGGCAAACTCCTAAGGTTCAAGCCCAAAATCAATCTCTTCACATCGGTTCACCTCTATCTCATATGATGTTGATTCGTGAAACCGCCCCTAGAATCAATATCATTACATTGGTTCACTTTCGTCCTTCCTATACGACGTTAATCTATACAGAACTATTTTGTCCAGTATGACAATAAACTATAAATATTCTTTGATACCCTCAATCGAGAGGGAATCATTGTATACATTTATTTTCGATCATGTTATATTCTAAAGACTACGTGCATACATGGAAATACCTGAACCTTTTATCTTGGATTAAACCATCAGTGCACTAAATTCCCCTTTCACCCTTCACATGTAGGAACCAAATTTTTACAAAGGGTATTTATAGAACTACATGGGCTTGATTCCCATGCTTATGGGATACATAGGAACATTCGAGTGTCCCTCGAATCCAGCCCCAAGTCTTTTGGGCCTAACCCCAAATTCCACTTTCAGTCCCCTGGCTGAAAATTCCCCATGAAAACACACACTGTGTAATTCTTATAATGGTCCAAGATCTATGACCCTAAACTAAGATCTCTAATCATTTTGTCCCACACGACATTAAACTCTAGTTCAAGAACTATGTATGGATTGATTCCAATCTCTATGGGATATGTAGTGAAGTCCAACATTTCTATTCAGGACCCAGCCACAATGTGATTATTGTTATCATTTATCCATGTATCTCTGCATATATTGGACAATACCCATCTTTATGTTTCATAATCCTAATCTTGAATACTTCTGGATCTTCATAACCCTTTTCTTGACTTCTAATCACAAAAGGCCTGAAATTCTGAGAGTTCTTTTGCATGACCATGAAGCATGTGTTCTTAGGCGGCCTTGTATAAATAGTCTACATAACAGACCTGTCAGCCAAAAGATGCTATTATTTGACTATGCATCCAATGCCCTTAGGTGGCCCTACATAATTCATACCCCCTAACGGGTTTGTCAAATACTGGTAACTTAATTCTTAGGAAGAAATCTGTTTTTCCTTATTGGTTTTAAATGAAAGTATGTAGGGATCCGCAAAAAAATATCCATCCTTAACATATTTGTCCCATATCCTTTTTCATGATCTGAAAGTATTCAAGTCTATGGTTTATATTTTCCTTCCCTACGTTTGGGTCAGACATTCGTAGGACTGATGTTCATCCATTTCTTCGATAATCTTGTTTTGAAATATCTTCTCCATATTCAATTACCTTTCTCCATATAGAAAACTCTATACTTTGGAAAATATGAATCTTCATAAACTTTCACTGGCTTTTTATCACTAGGAAAGTAAATTTTTGAGAGTTATTTTACCTGACTATGCAACACGTTCCCTTAGGAGGCCTTGCATAAATAGTCTACATAACAGACTTGTTAGCCAAAAGATGCTATTTAATTGAATATGCAGCCAATGCCCTTAGGTGGCCGTGCATAATTCAACCCCCTAACAGGTTTGTTAAATAATGGTAACTTCATTCTTGGAAACTGCTACTTCTAATGCCTTTTAGATCTTTTTCAAATCATTCCTCAGATCCAAATTTTCTAAAGCTATAGTTTACATTTTTCCCACATACTTTAGTACGGTAATATGTTTTTAGATAAATTGTCAAAGAATTGAGTCAATTCTAATTCATTCGGTCAAAGCTATTTCAACCTTAAACATTAGCCTCTTTATGTCTGATGTGCATGAATTTAAACTGCCCACAAAAGACAAAGGAACTCTGAGAAAAAGTCAAGTTCTAGCTCACTAAACATACATTTTGTATGATTTAGGTAATATTGAGCAATTAAAAGATTAAAAGTTTGTAGGTTTATTTATAATAATCCTAGTAAAAAAATAAAACTATGCTTACTAGGACCATTGGCTTAGGTAAAATTTAAAGCATGTAGAAAAAGATTGCAGGTACAAATGATTGAAGATGAAAGTGTTTTTCATTGATACACATGAGATAGAAGGACATCCATAGGCTGGAGTCTCTTCCCTTTTTCAAGAATTACAAGAGGCTTTCAACATCACTCTTCATTTGATTTACGGAATCCCGAGCTTCATCAGCAACCACATGGAATTCATTCATTCAACTAGATACCATAAGAGATGCAGTGATACCAGCTCTTCTTGGAACAATTGTAAAAGGATGTTCTTCATTGCGGTTTGAGAAAATTTTCTACTAATCAAATAGTGACTCTGTTTCTGTCCAAGAGACTTGGAAGATGGATACGTGGATTTGAGAATGGGGCATTGGAAGTAAAGATACATTTAGAGAGAGTACTCTTTTCAGATATTTCTCTAATGCCGGTTTGTCTTCTCTCCACCAACCGGCAGCGAAAATCATTTCAGCCCATGGGTTAGCCATTTTCATATCTGCAAAGAAATGACATGGAGGAAAAATTTGAATTTGCACCCCATTGTTGTTGCTCTTAATGGACAACATAACCGAAATAGAGGAGTAGCAGTGTAGCTGCATCTCAGGCGTATAGTTCTTTGCATCTGGAACATTGACTCCTTGCAGATGACCATGACCATACAGAGGCAGGTAGATTCTCTGGGGGAAATTTAGATGATATTTCTTCATGTACTTAGCCAAATCTGGGAGAGTGCTATCGTAGATATCATAGTAATCATGGCCAACAATGTTCATCATGTCATCAATCCGCTTGCTTGCCAGTTCATCAGCCATTCCGATTCTGCTGAGAACCATTGAATCTTCACAAAAGTTGAATAAACTAACTCTTAAATGGGTTTATTTTTCATAAAATTTATGAAGGAATTCAGAAAAATGGAAAATCATTATGTCACTCAAGTCTAAACTTGGTGCTCAAGTGTTAAATTGCCGCGCTAGTTTTGGACGCGCAAGTATAAACCGCGCAAGTTTAAACACCTCTATAGCAGCGCGACAGTAAAGAAACAGTGGAAAATAGATCAACCTGCATGGTGAAGGACACTTGCGCGGCGAGAGCTAGAAAGTTTGATATTCGGATGCTTTGTATGGAAATGGATCCACACATTTATAGGCCACAGCCGTACCCTGCGTGCCGAAGTCTGTCCAGCTGGAAGTTGCCGACCATACCTTGCGCGCCACTGCCTGCATGCCATACCATGCGGGCCTCTTTCCCTTTGGTTTTCTTCTTTTCCTCAGAGTCACATCCTTATTCTTCTATATCCAACTCTGAGGGGGGGCTTATGTTGATGCTCCTTTTTCATCACATTTTCTAAAGGAATGGAAAGGGAAATGACTTAGCACAAATTGATTCATCCTTTGAAGAAAACATCAAAAATTGAAAAAGTCATGAACAAGGATTCAAAAGCACAGGGGTCGTGCAAGTTACCTCACTGTCGCGCAAGTATACTTGCGCACCACCTAATGGTCGCACAAGTGACTTGCGCGCCCTAAAGGATAACCACCTGGGGTCTTCTCTAGCCTATAAATAGACCATGTCGGCCCCCCATTTCTGGAGGAATTTTTCCAAAATTCACAGACAGAGCTCTGAACGCCCACGTCTCTTCTTCAGGTCTTCTGAGATCTTCTAAGGTAATTCTTTACCTAGAATGGAAGGTCTAAAGAAGAGGAGTAAGGTATAAGTGTTATAATTCACTAACACTTGCGCGCCTAAGTGGTTTTACCCTCAAGGGAAATGAACACACTTGCGCGCCGCCCTACTTCTTTATCAGAAGGTGCGCGCCATCTTCTGGAAAGCCTCTAGAGATAGTACCAAGGGTTTGAGCCAAGTCTGGCCCAACTATTACCCTAAGGGATGAAAATCGCGCATGTACCCATGTTCCGCACAGGTATACCTGCGCGTCCAGGACTTTCACGCCCACACAGTACATGCGCGCCTGCCAGGACTTGAACGCCCCTACCATTTTGGGTGCCTTTCTTGCCCATTTCACCCCTCTTATGTCATTCCACCTCTCCTATTCAAGATTCAGTCTTCAAGACACTCTTCAAATCCATTTATGGCATGATTTCTTGATTTGGATTCCTTATCTGAAAGGAACTCTGGGGAACATCTCTCAAAATCTAGTGATTTATACATCTTTAGGTCACTAAAGATTGAGATTTCATTCATTCAACCTCATCCTTTAAGATGAGAGAATACTTAACATGGGCCTCCTTTTCAGGAATAATCCCCAGTCATAATTCTCAAATATGGGCCTCCTTTTCAAGAGTAAACCCCAAATCCCCTAACCTGGGCTTACTTTTCAGGAGTAAGCCCCAGTCACAATTCCCCAAATTATGGGCATCCTCCTCAAGAGTAAGCCCCAACCATAATTCCCTTAACCTGGGCCTTCTTTTCAGGAATAAGCCCTAGTCTCAAATATCATCATCCTCTTTGGGAGTAATCCCCATGTCCTTTAATTTTAAATTCCCATTAACCTGGGCCTCTTTTTCAAGAATAAGCCCCAAAATTAATTTCTCTTAACCAGTCATAATTCCTTTTGATCTGGGCTTCCTTCCCAGGAGTAAAACCCAATCATAAGTCCCCTCCTAACTTGGGAATCTTCATTTGGAGTAATCCCCAAGATTAGAGTATCCAAATCTCCATGAAGCACATATACCATTATGGACCATGTTCATGGATTTCTTCCTTGAAGTAAATCATAAGTCCTCATCTATTTTGAGCAGTCATACATACATAAGCCCCAAATAATTTCTTATGATTGCACCGTTCATGGCACAATTGCCTGGTTTTACCAAAACCTCTTGTTTCTCACACCGAGCATGACTCACATTAGCTTAGAGTTTTAAAGTAATTATGACATCTTTCTTTGAGCCATCAATCATAAACATCATACTCCCTTACTCGAACTACGTGGTTTCTGATTGCTTTTACAAAACGAAGGATATGTAGGTAGCCCATCAGTGGGTACGATCCCAAATCTGAAATAATCCATGTCCTTTTGAATGACAATAAACTTAGAGTGCCCCACTGAGTGGCTTTAAAACCAGTACATTCATCATAATGAACAAGATAATTTTTATGTATTTTTAAGGATATCATCAACTAAGAATATCTAACAAATACAGATGATTCTTCATCGATGAAGAACCTCGAATACATATAAAGATTCTCTGGATTTCTTACATATCAATCATTGATTGTCAGACTAAAGGAAAGCTCATTTTATAGTTGGTAATGTGATAAGGATTCACGAACATAACTTAAATCTATAAAGAGAGTCCCAGAGTAGACAATAATTTCCCTAAAAAAGGTGTGATGAGTCTGACCTCCCATCCTCTTGACCAATGAAATTTCCTAAGCCTTATTAGTCCACAACTAATGAGCACCTACCTTTGTAAAGTAGGTCCAAATGGACATGGAATCATTGGATGATTCCGGTTCTACGAAAAAACCCGTTAGAAACCGATTGGAATGTTTGAACCTTCAATCAACGAGTTCATCATCGATTCTAGAGGGAAACAGTTACACTCCATGATTTTTGAAAATAAATATTGAATGCATGAAACACTGATTCCATATAAAACTAAACATTTTATAATTTATCCCTTAAACACAACAGTGCCTCTACTAGGTTTTTAATTTCAAGAGATGATCATCTAGAGTTGTGATCTGTAAGTCATTTAGAGACCCATAGAACCAACTTGATTTTTGGTGAAAAGTATCATACCCTTATGAATAGTAATATTAATTTTCTAAATTTTTAATAATTATATTATTTTATTTTCTTAAGGTAGTAAGACAATGATATCTTAATTAATTTATCAATGTGATATAAAACTAATTATACCTTTAAAATTGTTATTTTTTGAATTAACTATGATTTTATTCAAAAATTAAAATAATAACATTTAAAAAATTATTTTTTAAAAATGGAGTTCATTTTTGAATTCAAATTTCAAAAAATGGTTAGGGTGAATTATTTTTATTTTTCTAAAATTCTTGAATTTTTTATGAATAGTGAAATACGATAAAATACCGTATATACAAATTATAAGTTAAGTATACTATTTATGATATCATGAGTGATTTAAGGCCACTTGGTTCTAAATCACATGAACATATTACTATTATGGGTCACATGGAACAACACTATTGGTTTTCTTGAGGGAAATAATAAAATAACTAATAAAATATTCAAATTTCCCTCCTATCGTCGTCTATAAACCCCCCTCACTCCCTATTATCCTCAATCATCTATACCTTGAAGCTTCTAAAATTACATCCTAAATACCCTTAATTAGTCACTCCTCATGTCCAATAATTTCTCGGTCTTTCCAAAAGAGCAATACCCCTTCCCTTAAATAGATTCTCAAAGAGCTGGATTCAAGAGGTAAATTCAAATTTTATTTCTTTCATTTTCATTTCAAGTACCTTCCTATTGTTATCCTATCCTCACTTCCTATATAAAAATGACCATGATAACTCTATTATCATATATATACTTTAATTATATCATTTTAATGGATAAAAATAATCCAAATTATTACTCTCCCTCTTTTATTTTATAAATGAAATCATCGTCTATGAGGTTCCAATTTACGACCTTTGTGGATGACAAAGTTTTATTCTTCAATTTATACTTCATTACCAGTCATGAATCAATTTCCATGGTGTAATAACAATATAATATTTTTATTATAAACAATCTAATATTCAAGAACCATTATATGTACATAATATTAAATCATATGACCAAACTAGTTCATAATAATCATATACCGTTAAAATAATCTAACTGATTATCATTAATATTTTATATAATGATTCATCCTCATGCCATTTAACCAAATGATATAAATGACCATTAACACCTATGTAATTTCATAAATAATATGTAATTCAATTCTGGAGATTTACATCCATTCCACGTTAACTCCATTACATAAAAACATGTGAACCAATTTTGAAAATCAAGAAAAAGAACACTTCGAAATGACAATATTAAATCTTTTAACTAATCAATAAAAACATAATGGACTTTATAAATCCCGGGTAAAATATGTTTAATAGGTTACTAATTAAGTTATTAATTATTCTAATTTCATATTCTTGGACTTTAAGTTCAAGGGAAGAATGAATTTGGACTTAAGGTAAGGTTTTTCCACCGGAAGGTCCATTTTCTTTCAGGTTACATTTATTATCTAATTACCTCTATGAAATTATTATGTATTATTATTTACTACTGAATAATTCTGTGTGAGATTTTTATATATGATTACCAACCATAATGCTTCCTTATTCTAAGGGGTGACACACTTTTTAAAAGGATCTTTCAAAATTATTTTTGAAATACATGCCCGATTCAAGAGAATTTCTCAAATTCTTACATATTTTCAAGGGAACAATAAAATATATTTTTTGGAACCATTCTATTTCTAAAATAACTCATTTTAATATGAAAAAATATTACTTTATTTATGGTTTTTTAGAATGACTTCTCTGAAAGAACCTTTCTTTTCAAAATAAAAGTGTATTTATCTCAATAATTACTCAAGGATTTTATAAGACTATTCTTGTCTATTTCAACACTCTTTTTGATTCTAAAGTAATATTGGGATGAATCATTTATGATACCATCTTACATATTTTATTTTATGGTATATTTCTAGTTTTATTGTGGATTTTATATCCTAAAACCATTCAACAATTTACTCTAAAAGGATATTGTTTAAGATTAATGCATGTGGAAAGTTTTTTACATTTCATATGTTAGATTCAATATTAAAATATATTTTGTTTATGATTATCCTAGATCATATGAAGAATTAATTTTACTTATTATTTGATGGGTAAATCCTGTTACAGCCCCTTGATGCATCAGTAGGTCCTATGAGAAAAATAGACGTGGACTTGGCCAAGGCCTTGCCCATTTTGAGATATGGCTTTGGTTAATGACTTAATCATTTTTAGAAGTCCCAGCAGAGGCCTTGACAGTATCTTTCAGAATATCTGACAAATGAAATTACCTCATTATGTCACTATTAATTGAATGTTCATGTTGTTATTTGAATAGTAAAATACCCATGATAATTTATTATTATGGCACTATTTACTCATCTCATATTCCTGCGTAATGTGTTCAAGTTTATTATTGGTAAAGGAATGGGTTTCAATTATTCCCCATGACTAATGTTTATATTTGTGATGTATTCCACTTTATTTATTTCTCATACTAAGCATTTGATATCACCCCTTTCTTATGATTTATTTTCCGAAGATATAAAGAAATAATTTATGAGTGACTTGCAGTAATAATTTTGGAGGTATGGATGTTTCTAATTGAATAAATTAGTGTTGTATTAACTAAAATGATGTAATTTCTATCTTATATATGTACCTTGTTTCCAAAAACGACTGAAATACTTGGTCCTTCAGGATGCATATTTCTTGTTTATATTCCAATGTAATTAAACAAGGCACCGACTCTAGTCAATTGAGGTGGGGTCCTTACACGGAAGCTCCTATATCTCTGCCCCCAAGGGCTGAAGCATCTTCATCAAATGAAGTAAACCCTAAATCACACGTGAAATATCATACCCAATAAGGGACACACTGACATTTAAATAGAAATATGACATTTTTGAAACAATTATCTTCAGTGATAGCTTTGCTCTAAATCATATATGCATTGAATATATCAGCAGATCAAAGATAAGATCTCATAAAAACTTTGTTGAGTCCCCCAGAGTTTGAAGCCGAAGTATCTGCCACTGGAGTCTACTAGACAAAGATTAATACTATAGAATTCCACATAGTTGTATCCTTCATAGATCAATATGAAGACACCATCGTGCAAGGACACATCAAACCCTTATATGTGTCTTAATTAATAAATGGCACAAATATCTGAAATGTATTTATTGATAATTGATCTAGGGTTAATCTCATCCTATCGAGGAAACTTCATCCACTAGGCTGTAATTAGGATTATCTGACACCCTACACTATAACACCCCAATATTTCACAGTACATTATTTTATCGAAGTAATGTTATAACTTGCACTACATGCAACACTGAGTTCAAGCGCATCACAACATACCAAACTAGCCATTCAAAACCGGTTATGAATAATATTAACTGAATTTTGAACATTATACAATCCTTATAATTTTATAATCCATATTATGAGTTTCTTAGACATAATGTAAGAACAAATTCATTTTTTCAGATAAAAGAATTATTTTTCAAAAAATGCAATCTTACTGCCTTTTAATGGAGAACCCTTTTTAAATATAATATTTTAAGCTTTTATATATTCAATTTGAAAAAATTAACTTCTTCTTTAGAATAGGGACATAAGAATTTAGTTTCAATAAATTTTTGGTGATTTTCTGATAACTTTCATATTTGGGTGAATAGTGAAAAATACTATATTATAACTGAAAACAACTTTTTTAATGAATATAATTTATAGTGTGGAATTAGAAATTTTAATGTTTTTTAAGTATAATTAGATTATATTTTTATGATTTAATCCAATGTTGGTCATTGGAATTAATTTTACAATGAAATTATACATAAACAAGTGTAAATCATTTGATAGTTATTGTTTCTTAAAATCATGCTATTTGTTTTAACAATGAGAATTTATTTTAAATTAATAAACGCAGCTTACTTTTTTTGAATTTGGTAAAATAGAATTTATTTTTGGATTTGGAATATCAAAATTATCCTGGGGTGAATTTTTGGTATTTTTGAGAAAACATTTAATTTTTTCTGAATAGTGAAAAACACTAAGTTATCATTTAAAACAGAATTTTTATTTAAATAATTATTTATTTTATTTAAATTTATTTTAGGTAAAATAGATAAATAATACATATATAAGTTTATTGTAATTCATTGGAGTCAATTTATAATAATTTTAGATATATAAAAAGTTTCATAGAAATGTTCACCGTCTTTTACCCACCACCTAAGAGAATTTTTTAATTCACATAAAACATAATTTTACCACTTCTGTGAGTGGAATTTCAAAAATCTGAGAGGCACTGTTGATATAAGTATGTAAAATGTCATTCAATAATATAAAATTAATTTTTGGTGAATAATAACTTTTTACATTTATTTACCACGGTTAAAAGTAAATAGGGTAATTAAGGGTAAAAATGATATTATTATTACCCTAACACATGTCCTAATTCTATTGGATAAGTGTAATTCGACCAAAAACAACCTTAGGAAGAAAATATGACCCTTTAAGTCCACATGGATAAGATTAAGACATTTATTATTATTTAATTTAAAGAAGTGTTAAAAGAGTTAAAATCAATGTTTAATAACTTAACCATTTTTAATATAAAATTATACCTAAGATAAATTCAATTATAAATATTAATTATAATTATAAAAATATTTCCTACATAATTGTATTTTATTTATAATTTTTAGAGATTAAATAATTAAATTTATTAATGACACAATGATGATGCAGTAATTACCTTATTAATGGAAGAATCAAATAAATTGTATTATATGTATTAAAATAAATATAATTTCAATGTTTTTATGACATCACCAAATTTTATCACTGAATATACCATGTTAGGAGTGATTCAATGTATTTTTTTGAAGTAATCATGTTGTTATTATTTTAACAAAAAACAAATAGAAAATAGTGTCAAAATTGACAAAAAATAGTTTTTTTAAAAAATAATATATTATTAATTGATATAATGTTCCTAAAAATATAAGGTTCTGAAAAAAGACTTATATAATAATATATATGACATTAATGAACCAATTGGGGTTCTATTGGAAGTATCTAGTATTTTTATTAAGCATATAGGGTAAGAATGAAAGGAGACACGGTAAAAGTAAAATTATTTAACTTAGAGTTAAATATAAATGATAAGGTTAAAATGGTTACCTAAAATAGTCTAAAACCTATTGATTGAGATTATTTCGACCCATACCCACCCTATCCTTGATATAAGCCATTTTGGAGCCATTATAAACCGAATATGAATTGATTATAAAATAATATTTTATGTTTTTTCAAAGGTGCCCCTCACCCATCTTATAAAAGGGCACTTCCCCTTATCTCAAATTCACACATCCAACGCCATTTGGCTCGGCCAAAACCTGACCAAATATCCTCCCAACTATCTTAAATTCATCCTATAGTCCTTCCTTTGGTCAGAAAGAGAACTTGTAGAGCCCTTTTGATCAAATCAAAAGGAAGAACCCGAAGAAGAGGTAATGATTTCACAACCCTCTTTCAAGTTCTCTTACTCTTCCACTTAATCTTTCTTTGTTGCTTCCATTATAAAATAAAAAATACAGTATCTTATATATACTGTGATGTTATTATAAATATGGACCAACTATATTCATTATTCTAACCATACTAGGAATGATAATGTCACCTTGCGTCCGTACCTACAACTTACCGTCTCCACGTCGTGGTGTAAATTGTTATTCAACACTATGTTATTTGGAAGTATATAATGCTGAGTAATATGTAAATAAATAATGAAAATAACATGATAATGTCTCTATAAAATTAATATACCATCCAATTCCACACCAATAAAGAATTGATATTTTCGCTCGTGCGTACATACAGATTACCGTCTCCACGACGCGATGAGATTCATTTCCACGTTCATCATTCATCGATGATTATAAAAATATATATTACTAATAAGTATGTAGTATATGACATAATAATTATACTGAAGATATATATATATATATATACTTACATATATCTTATTCACTTAGTTTCGTTCAATATGATATGAAAACGGAAACAACGTTTATGCGTATGTACAAACTACCGTCTCCATAAACGGTGTTTTTCATTTCATATATATGTCTATTATACATATTAATATTCTAAATAAATATGATATATAAATCATGTTTTATATTCTGGAAGTATTTAAATCTTGATCTAAGTGATTCAATCAAGAGTAACAAGTTAAAACATTTACGATAAAGAAAGCGATTATTACGCGAAATGTTAATTTAACATGGAAATTATTATTAAATGAATAGTATAAAGTCATAAATGAATCATGTATGATATAATAAATATTAATATGGTTCTGGTATAATTTAATACCATACTACGCTCTTCATACAGGAGGTTAAACATACCCTCAACTAAAGGAATTTTCAAGGTAAGAGTTAATTCCTCAATCTCATTATTATCCGAGATTGTCTGTATAAGTATTTATTGGGACATTTTTATCATACATGTACATTTTTCATAAAAATGATTTGAAAATGAATATTTTAAGGATTTGTGAAAGGTAATATTAATAAAGATCATATTTTTAAATGTTTTAAAGATTTATCTTTCTAAATATTTTTAATTAATGTCTATGTTTTCAAAATGATTTTAAGGATTTATTTATATGAACATGAATGTTTTGAAATGATAATTATTTTCACCAGTTTTAAAGTGGTATGAGACACTTTAATTCAAAAATCTATTTTAAATTACTTTCTTTATAAATGTGTTAATTTTAAATGATTTTACAAAAATGATATTTCTCTCAAAAAGTTTTACTCATTATTTTCAACTATGTCAGCATCCTTTAATGGATATTATTTTGGATTGTGGTTGATTTATTATAATAAAATCATTTATGTTGTATTAAATGGGTTATGATATGTTTTACTATGGATGTTTTATTTTTTATACCATTCATGATTTATGGTTAATGTAATGACAATTCGTATACTAGTTTTAATATGAATGTTTATGTTATGTTTCAACTTTTTCATATGAGGAATGCAGTGGACTTAGTAAGTGACAGGTGGAGCCCGCTATAGCTCCTCGATGCATTGGTAGGTCTCATGAGACAAAATATTGTCTTGGAACAAGGCCTTGACAAATATTTTATTGGTATTCTTGGCACGTGGCCTTGACTATGTTGTAATGATCTCCGACATTAGGCATTCCCTCATTATAAAATTAGTTATTACATTTGATTATTCGACTAGTAGAATATCTATGTTCATGTTTATGTGGTAATGTTTGATTTATTTTTTGTCCATATTATTTTCATGTTTATGTTTAAAAAGGATTTTTTTTATCACAAAACATTCCTTAAAATCTTATAGCTTCCGCTAAATTATTCACCCTTACTGAGCATCTGATATCACCCCTTTCTTATGTTTTATTTTCCCCGGATTCCAAGAACTGTATTATTATTGACAAGAAGGGTTAAGCTTGGGGACTAATGGCATTCTCAAAGGATCATTTATGTTGTATTTTATTCTTTATTGTATAATGTAACATTCATGTGTGTAATCTATTTTCCAAGACTGCTAATCTGATCGGTCCTTCGAGACTTGATTCCTAGTAATCATGCCAATGTATTAAAATAATGCCCCGACTCTGGGTAACTGAGGTCGGGGAATTACAGTTGGTATTAGTAGAAGTTTAGCAATAAACATGGAAGCTAGATTTAGATAAACTCTGATTAGAGCACATAAACCTAAGATAGACTTTGAGGATCAGTATATAAGGACTTCCTAGAATTTTGGTAATGTACTGATTTTGGGAGTTTTCCAAGGAAATAAATCCCTATCTAGATACGAGTAGGTAGAGGTGGCTTTGGAACAGATGTACCTAGGGGTAAAACCCAAAAACACAACTTTGAGCTAGACTCGAATGGGAATTGGTGGATGGAAATAGGACTTTCTGCACTCTTGATTACAACACTCTCGGGGGATATGCTTAGGATAATTCTCATTTTATTTACAATCCACTATGAAGGGTTTATGAGTATATACCTCATCAAAGAAAACATTTTTGTGATTATGGATTATATCCATAAGCTGTCCAATTTACATTAGGTATTTTACATGTTTGGAATTATGAATTGTGATTCATAAACTGACCTAGTGTATTCCATTGTATAGAAATGGCGCCTAGTATATGGAATGAGAACTCCAGTAATACGTACGATTAAAAGAGTAAGAAGGGTCATATCATTCATGGTATTAAGACAACATTTAGAAAGGAAATATTCTCCCACATATTATTATCATATGAATATATAGTATCATGTGGTAATAAGATTAGTAAAGAATATTCTAAAACCTATGGATTTTAAGGGAAGCTAGAGAAGAAAAGGATGGTAATAAGAAAGACGGATAAAGGGAAAAAGAAAAAGAAGGATTTTATAATATGTGATAAATGTGGAATGAATCAACTTGGTAAATTCTTGAAGGGAATGGGACTTTGTTATAAGTGTAGAGAAAAAAGACACCAATCATGTTATTTCAAGGGTAAGAAAAAGTTTTCAAATGTAAAATGATTCATCTCCTTGGCGTTGAGACACTACATGAATCAATGTACCATTCATAAGAGTATAACAAAAATGATGTTATTGGATAATAATCAAGTTATGATACTACCTCAAATGAAGAACAATGACTAGTGTTCTTATGTTGTTATTATAGAATTATTTCATTTGAGGTTGTATCAACAATATACTGGTTACATGAATTATGGAGATAAATATGGATTGTACTTCAATACTATTTTATTAAGGATTTGAGATTATATGGTTATAAGAAAAGTGACATAATAGTATGCTACACTTTTTGGAAAATAAATTGTTGAAGGAAAGGTAGTCATTAATATGGTTCTGAAAATGAGGTAGTGATTTTGGAATAAGAGATGGTTGATTGTGGTAATTCAGGATGTTGTGGTGTTGTAAAAGAATACATGATTAAGGTGTTCACATGTTATTACCTGAAAAAAAGGATCCTCATTATGTTTAACTTACTTATAAACTTTAGACTGATAGTTTGGATATAAGTATTTTGGATAATTCTAAAGGTTGGAATGGATTATGTTTGAAATTGGGTACTATTGTTAAGGTTATTTTTTGATTTCCATAAAAAGGACAACCTAGAGGTCGGGTGGCAACCCATCACATTCGGTAAGGCCTCGAGACCTGAACCCGCAACCGAAGGAAGGCAAGGGTGTATCACCTATCACGGACCCACGTGATGTCCTAGATTGAATAATGTAGTTTTTTTAAAGGGTCTAATATGTGAATTATAAATTCATTATTTTTGGAACCCTATACGATTAGGATAAATAGAATATTTTTTTTGAAATCTTTTAGACTGAAAGATGAATTTGTGGTAGGAATTAGTTCAAGGATGAATCACTACTTGTCATGTATATATATAAATATATATATATATATTCCCTATTATATTATGGATAAATTAATTATTAAACTTTAGGGAAGGGATCTTAAAACAAAAAATGTGTCATCCTAATACCTTACATTTTGTTGAACCGATGGTATTTTAAATAACCATAGATTGGTGACTTTGAGGCCCACAATTCTACAATTGTTTGTGATTGATGACCTTAACCACTCCCTATAAATATTTACATTTTCCCTCCAATTATGCATCTCTAATTTCCAGAAATGTTCTCCTAATCGAGATCATAATTTGGTGGAGACTTTTTAATTCCCCTTTTCCTCTTATTAAGACTAACTTTTATTAACCCAATTTCCAATGTGGGTTTTCCCACAAAGGTATTTTCTATTTTCAACCTTTTATTTTTGAAGAACAATTTAAAATTGTGAGGATGCTATTTTATGAAGTAGGGAAGAATGTAACACCCCAAGATTTCATAGTACGTTATTTCTTCAAAGTACTGCAATAACTTACACAACACGCAACACTGAGTTTAAGTGCATCACGACTTAACAAACTAGCCGTTAAAAAGTGGTTATGAATAGTATTAACTAAATTTTGAACATTATATAATCCTTATAATTTTAGAATCCATATTATGAGTTTCTTAGAAATAATGTAAGAACAAATTCATTTTTTTTCTGATAAAAGAATTATTTTTCCAAAAAAGCAATTTTACCGTCTTTTAATCGAGAACCCTTTTTAAATCCAATATTTGAAACTTTAATATATTAAATTTGAAAAAATAAACTTTTTATTTAGTATCATTACATAAGAATTTAGTGTAAATAAATTTTTTGGTGTTTTTCTGATAACTTTCATATTTGGGTGAATAGTAAAAAATACTATATTTTAACTGAAAAGAAATTTTTTAATAAAAATAATTTATAGCGTTTAATTATAAATTTTAATGTTTTTTAAGTATAATTAGATTATATTTCTACCCTTAAATCCAATTTTGGTCATTGGAATTAATTTCACATTGATATTATACATAAACAAGTGTCAATCTTTTGATAGTTATTGTTTTTTAAAAACACGCCATTTGTTTTGACAATGAGAATTAATTTTAAATTAATAAATTAAACTTCTATGTTTTGAATTTGGTAAAATATACTTCATTTTTGGATTCGGAATATTGAAATTATCCTCGAGTGAATTTTTGGTATTTTTCTGAAAATGTTCAATTTTTGATGAATATTGAAAAAACACTGAGTTATCGTTTAAAACCGAATTTTTATTTAAATAATTGTTTATTTTAATTAAATATATTTTAGATAAAAATAGATACATAATACCTATACAAGTTCAATTTAATTCATTGGAGTCAATTTATAATAATTTTAGATATATAAAACATTTTATAGAACGTTTCACCATCTTTTACCCACCTCCTAGGAGAATTTGTGAATTCACATAAAACATAACTTTACCGCTTTTGTGAGTGAAATTTAAATAATCCTAGTGACACGGTTGATATCAATAAGTAAAATTTGGTTCAATAAGATAAAAATAATTTTTTTTGAATAGTAACTTTTTTCTTTTTTTACCTCAGTAAAAAGTAAATAGGGAAATTAAGGGTAAAAATGAGATTATTATTACCCTAACACATGTACTAATTCTATTGGATAAGTTTAATTCGACCAAAAACCACCTTAGGAATAAAATATTACCCTTTAGGTCCACTAGGATTAGATTAAGACATTTATTATTATTTTATTTAAGGAAGAGTTAAAAGAGTTAAAATCAATGTTTAATAACTAAACAATTTTTAATATAGGGTTATCCATAAGATAAATTAGACTATAAATATTAATTTGAAATATAAAATTATTTACTACATAATTTTATTTAAATTTTAATTTTTAGATATTAAATAATTAAATTTATTAATGGCACAATGATTATGCAGTAATTACCTTTTTAATGAAGGAATCAAATAAATGGTTTTATAAATATTAAAATAAATATAATTTCAATGTTTTTATGACATAAACGAATTTTATAGGGGAATATAACATGTTATTAATGATTAAATGTATTTTTTATGATGTAATCATTCTGGTAATATTTTAACAAAAAACAAATACAAAATAGTGTCAAAATTGACATAAAATAGTTTTTAAAAAAAATATTATATTATTAATTGATATAGTGGTCCTAAATATCTAAAGTTATGCCAAAAGACATAAATAATAATATATAAGACATTAATGAAACAATTGGGGTTAGATTGGTAGTATATAGTAAGTTTATTAACCATATATTGTATGAATTCATGGAGACACGATAAAAGTTAAATTATTTAACTTAGAGTTAAATCAAAATGATATGGTTCAAATGGTAACCTAAACTTGTCTAAAACCTATTAGTCGAGAGGCTATCGACCCATCCCAACCCTAGCCTCGAAATAAGTCACTTTGGATCCATTATTAACCGAATATATATTTATTATAAAATATTATTTTACTTTTTTCCAAAGGTGCCCCTCACCCCTCTTATAAAAGGGCACTTCCCCTTCTCTCAAATTCACACCTCCAAAGCCATTTGGCTCGGACAACCCTACACAAATATCATCCCAACTATCCTAAATTCATCCAAGAGGCCTTCCTGTGATACTAAATCCAACCAAAGAATCCCTTTTGATCGAATCAAAAGGAAGAACCTGAAGAAGAGGTAATAATTTCACCACCCTCTTTCAAGTTCTTTTATTCTTCCACTTACTATTTCCTTGTTGTTTCCATTATAAAATAATAACTCTAGTATATAATATATACTGTGATGTTATTATAAATATGGAACAAATATATTCATTATTCTATCCATCTTATGAATGATAATGTCACCATGCGTGCATACGTACCACTTACCGTCTCCACACCGTTGTGTGATTTGTTATTCAACACTATGTTATTTGGATGGATATAATGATGAGTAATATGTATATAAATAATGAAAATAACATGCTAATGTCTCTTTATAATTGATATACCATCCAATTCTACACCTTTAAGGAAATGATATTGTCGCTTGTGCGTACGTACGGATTACTGTCTCCACGACGCGATGAGATTCATTTCCACGTTTACCATTCATTGACGACTATAAAAATATATATTATTAATAAGTATGTAATATATGACATAATAATACTACAAGATATATATATATATATATATATATTTATGTACTTTCATATATCTTATTCACTTAGTTTCGTTCAATACGATATGAAAACGGAAACAATGTTTATACGTACGTACAAACTACCGTCCCCATAAACAGTGTTTTTCATTTCATATATATGTCTATTATAAATATTTATATTTTAAATATATGTGATATATAAATAATGTTATATATTCAGGAAGTATTAAAATCTTGATCTAAGTGATAGAATCAAGAGTAACAAGTTCAAACACGTACGATAAAGAAAGCGATTATTACCTGAAATGTTAATTTAACATGGAAATTATTATTAAATGGGTAGTATACAGTCATAAATGAATCATGTATGATATCATAAATATTAATATGGTTCTGGTATAATTTAATAACATACTATGATCTTCATATAAGAGGTTAAACGTACCCTCGACTAAAGGAATGTTCAATGTAAGGGTTAATTCCTCAATCTCATTCTTATCCGAGATTGTTTATGTGTAAGTATTTACTGGGACATTTTTATCATCCATGTAAATTTTTCATAAAAATTATTTCAAAATGAATATTTTAAGGATTTGTGAAAGGTACTGTTTATCATGATCATAATTTTAAATGTTTTAAAGATTTATCTTTCTAAATCTTTTTAATTAATGTCCATGTTTTCAAAATGATTTTAAGGATTTATTTATATTGACATTAATGTTTTGAAATGATAATTCTTTTCAAAAGTTTCAAAGTGGTATGGGACACTATGATTCAATACATTCTTTTAAATTATGTCCTTTATAAATGTGTGAATTTTAAATTCTTTTACAAAAATAATATTTCTCTCAAAAAATTTTACTCATCATTTTCAACTGTGTAAGCATTCTTTACTGGATATTATTTTTGATTGAGTTTGATTTATTATAATGCAATCTACCATGTTGTATTGAATGAGTTATGATATGCATGACTGTGGATGTTCTATTTTTATACAATTCATGTTTTATGGTTAATATAAATAAATTTTATATACTAGTTTTAATACAAATGTTTATGTTATGTTTCAACTTTTTCATATATGGAATGAAGTGGACTTAGTAGGTGACGGGTGGATCCCACTATAGCACCTTGATGCATCGGTATGTATCATGAGACAAACTAGTGTCTTGGAAAAAGGCCTGGACAAAAAATTTATTTGTAGTCTGGGAACGAGGCCTTGACTATGATGTAGTGATGTCCGATGTTAGACATTACCTCATTATGAAATTAGTTATTACATGTGATTTTTTGACAAGTAGAATATCCATGTGAATGTTTATATGGTAATGTTCGATTTATTTTTTTCCATATTATATTCATGTTTATGTTTAAAAGGTCTGTTTTTTTATCACACATATTTCCTTAAATGTTTATAGCTTTCGCTAAATTATTTACCCTTACTGAGCATCTGAGATCACCCCTTCCATATGTTTTATTTTCCTAGGATTCTAAGAAGTGTATTATGATTGATAAGCAGGATTAATCTTAGGGATTAATGGAATTCTCAAAGGATCATTTATGTTGTGTTTTATTCTATAATGTGTAATGTAATGTTCATGTATGTTATCTATTTTCCAAGACTGCTAAACTGATATGTCCTTAGGGATTGTTTCTTTTTTAGAAGATGAAGAGGAAGACGATGAGTATGTAGAGTAGGAGGAAGAAGAAAACCTAAGGGATGCCCTCCAGCATTTGAGGAAGAAGTTTCTACTAATGTTTATGAAATCATGGAAATAAACATTGGTACAAAGGGAGACAGTTGACACACTCTAATTAGTGATACCATGACTTTCAAATTACAAAAGGTATGAGCCTCATTACTAAATCATATTTGATATTTGTTTTCATGGAATTATATAGAAATTTTAGGTCTAAATCCCAAGGTTTCCACTCACCACCTAAGCCTGCTAGAGGACCACTTTGGCTACATGAAAGCTACCAAAAGGACACACCAGACATATGATACCCAAATAGATGGTTAATTCACCAAGATTACCATAGATAACATCATTTGGGAGGTCCAATATCCCATCAGGACTTCAAAAAAATTTCTCATCAAGAAGAGGATTGGGATGATCTGGATCTATATTGATTTCAGGGACCTCAACTGCCACTTCCAAAAAGATGATTTCCCAGTCACTATCATAGAATTTTTAATCGACACAACTGATGAATATGAGGATATCTCCTTCATATATGACAATTCATGATACAACTAGATCTGAATGGCCTAAGAAGATAAATAATCCAACACATTTAGTGCTCCATAGGATGTATTTTTCTACAAGGTAATTTTGGTTTGGTTTGAAGAACACCTGTGCCACATATCAGTGTGCCATGAACCACATTTTCAAACCCTTCATGGGAAATTTCATTGAATGTTATGTTGATGATATGGAAGTTAATTGACAAAAATATTCACATCATCTGGAAGATCTTGAAACAGTCTTCAATAAACTACCAAATCATAGTCTGAAAATAAAACCCTAAAAATGTTCTTTTGATGTCACCTTAGGGAAATGCCTCTGCTTCGTCATGTTCCACCTAGGCATCAAAGTAGAACATGAGAAGAAAAAATACATCATTGGAATGTCACCACCATGAAACCTCACTAATTTGAGAGGACTCCAAGGACACATTTCTTACATTTGATGCTTTATAGCCAATATTGCAGGAAAATGTTTTCCCTTCACCATGTTGATGAAAAATGTGGTATAATGTTAATGGGATGATGATTATAAGGAATTATTCGACAATATCAAGAATATATATAGATCTCATCGGTCCTAGTTCCTCTTATCAATATAATACCTCTCAATATGTATAAAATCACATTAGAGAAATCCCTAGGCACCTTCCTTACAGAAAAGAATGTTGTCAGCAGTGAGAATAGTATCTTTTACCTTAGTTGAACTATGATTGATGTTGAGTCTCATTAATCAAATATCGAGAAGATATTTCATGAATTAATATCTATAGTCCACAAGACAAGACATTACCAACAACACTATTAAGTCCATTTGGTCTCACGTAGAAACCTGGTCAAGTACGTTCTCAGTCGTCCAATGTTGATTGGATGCATGTCATAGTGGGCAGTCATCCTACAACAATTCGATATACTATTCATTCCACAAAAGCTATCCAAGGTCAAAAATTAGCAGATTTCCTTGAAGACCATCCATCAACAGATGTAACTCTATTAGATGTTGAGATACCTAATGAGGAAGTGTTATCTGTATAAGGTAAATCTTATATGTGGGAAATGCACTTCGATTTCACATCTAGAAGATCGATAGAAAATATAATGGAAAACTACAAGTTCAATAAATTGAATCTGGAATCATACTCATATCTCTAGAAAAACAAGTTTTTTTCTATTCCTTCTAATTGTCAGCATGATGCATGAATAATGAAGTAGAGTACTAGGCCCTTATCGCAGGCCTGAAACAAGAACTCCAAGGGTATAATTAACACATGAAGTTTAAATGTGATTCATAACTAGTCACCATGTAATTCAATGGATACTATACTGTCAAAAAATAATAATTGATCCCCTTGATGATCTATATTCAAGAATTTATGGTAGAATCCCCATTGGAGGCAACACGTTCTTATTTCCCTCATTCAAAAAATGCACAAGCCGATGCATTGGAAAATGAAGCCATAGATCTGTCAAACCCAGATCGAAACGAAATAGTCATCAATATTTCCCACTGACGGATGGTCTTACCATTTATTCAGGCCAACAATGAAGAAATTAATGAGATCAATTCCATCTCTAGGCCATGTGGACCTACCAATAGCTGGATGAATCCCATTTTGGACTATTTTAAAAAGGGGAACTCCCACTAGATAAGTATAGAAGAGAACTTATCAAAGGAAGAGTAGTTAATTTCATGATGTACAACAACACAAACAGATAAAAGGTTCTTTATAATAATGACCTTGCTGGAGTCCTTCTTGGGTGTATTGGTGGAGAATAAATTTTCTCCATCATGAATGAAGTGCATGCTAGAATGTGTTGGGAACCCCAGTTAGCATCCAAACTCTATCATCAAATTTGATGACTTTGGTACTATTGGCCCATCGTGATGCAAGATTGTTCTGATTTCACAAAAAAGTGTCATTCTTGACAAGTCCAATCCAATTTCATCCACAAACCCTTAGAGTTAATTCAAATAGATAAGTACTTTTGGCCATTCTATATATGAGTAATGGACAATGGGGGACCATTTCCTCCCACCATGACCATAAAATTCATGTTTATTATCACAAAAACTGACTTCTTTTCCAAATGGGCTTAAGTTGTACCCCTTAAAGAGGTCAAAGAAAAAAGAATTATCAGATTTGTGAAAGCTAATATCATCAACATGTTTGGTGTCCCTCAGACAATAATATCAAACAAACGACACCAATTTCTTCTTTGTTAAGTTGAACAAACTCTACTAGGAGTATGGAATCAAAGATGACCATTTAGGCCGCTACCATGAATTTTCCAATGAATAGATAGACTCTTTGAACAAGAAACATTCCAATTTACTCCTAAATATGGTATATAGGGATAAGAAATCTTGGTCAGGAAAGATCCTCCATGCTCTTTGGGCTTACTAGACCACAACCTGCACCGCCACTAAAGAAACCCCATACTCTTTAGTTTACGGGACAGAGGTAATTTTGCCCAATGAAATTCAATTTTCATTGCTATGAATACCTTTCTGTGATCAAATATATGAATATAAGCAATCCAAAAAATGGTTTAATGAACCATAGTTGTTTTATGAGAATTAATTTAATACTCTTCACCATTTCAAAGTTTACTATAACCGGATTTCACGATCCTTAAATAAGAAGGTTCACCTCCGATCATTCCTCAAAAGAGAAATGGTGTTATTCCAAAGAGACCCAGTGAAACTCAAGAAGAATCCAAAAAAGTTGGAGACAAAATGCGAAGGACCATATATTATACACAATGTTTACCCCAATATATCATATTCCTTAATATCAATGTATGGGAAGGTCACCACAACTCCCACCAATTCAGGGTTACAGAAGATACATTTCATCTATCCAAATTCATTGAAATAAATCCTTTCCAAATGACATTAAATAGTACAGAAAAAGTCTGGAATACAATATGTTATACTACATGGTGATCATTTTGGCAGGTATAATGACTTGTTTTACATATATCAGATCTCTATGAGGGAAAGGTAACAACACCCCCACTTTATTTCTATGGGTTACTCTAACACAGAAAATGTATCTTAGAACTATCTATAGATTGATTCCTACCCTCACAGGATACATATTGAGGCCTAGATTCTAAATCATGGTCTAGCCAGCAGTCAAAATCAATAATTCCCATCTACCTACATACATGACATACGTACACAGGGAAATTCACGAGTCCTTACCACATGATGTAAAACTACATAGTACCAACAATGTTCTCACCATGGGGACATTGTCTCCGTCATTGGTCACCTACCATGCGGCACTACAAAACTATGTATGTCTTGATTCATATCTACTTATTGGATATGTAGTGACATTAGGATAATTCATCTTAGTCCAGCCACCATAAAAAATATCCCCTTATTTCCTGTGCATGGGTCAGACTGGTACATAGAACATATTATCTAAGAACTACGTTCGGCTTGATTCCCATCTACTGGAGGGATACATAGAGATTTTGAAATCCTAGATCTTGGTCTAGCCTCCACCTAGTCACAAAATACCTCTATTTTACTCTAAAATGCACCAGCACTATGTGATGATACCCTGGATATTTCTTATTTCTCACACAGAGCATGGATCAAGTGAGATTAAAAATGGTTCTAAAGGTTTATCCTTGGGAGAACATAGGATATATGTACACTGTAGTGCCATTAAAAAATTTTCAAAATTACCCCCTCCCTATGTATGATCGAAACATATATAGGGATGCAACTCTATAACTACGTGTGTATTTATTCCTACCCTTGCAGGAATTGTAGTGATTCCCAGATCGTACATCCTAGTCCAACTTCCCCCCAAAAAATGCATCTTTTCCTTATGGAATGTTCAGAACTATATAGGTATTTTCTTCATAATAGACAATTATGGGTTCATTAATTCCCCTACAGGATATGTAAGCAGCACATGGATCTTTGAACATAGGCCTCTATACAAAAAAAATATTAGAGGAAAATCCCAAGTTCTTCTTCTTGTTCCCCATATGTAGTAGAGTAATCCCTTTCCAATGCTTATTTCTCACACTAAGTACTAATAATATTGGATTAAGAGTAATGATAGTTGATTAACTACTATTTAAAGTACTTACTACAAGATATAAAATTGTAGGAGTCCCCAAGAACTATGTGTCGCTTGATTCTTGCTCTTATAGGATACATAGGGACACCCAAATTCTTCATCCCAATTCAGCCACCACCTAAATACATCCATCTTCCTTGCATATGGATCATATATATGCAAGTAAATTTCTTCAAAGGTCTATGTGTGGGCTTAATTCTTTCCCTCGTTGGATACATAGTGATTCCCAGATCTTACGTCCTAGTCTATCCAACAACATCACACGGAAGAACACAAAACTGATCCCATCTTTATTTATAGCCAGAACCTATACATGGAGGGAATTTTAATATTACTATGTGGAACTTGATTCCTATTCATCAATGGGGTACATAAAGACACCCTAACCTTATGTCTTGGTCTAGCCTTCACATGACATGGAACACCTTAGTTATATCATGTATTTCCCCTATACTATAAGAGAACATCTCATCGCTCCTTGTTTCTCACATCAAGTGTATCTCACGTGAGATTAGGAATGAAGGTAAAGACATCAACCACATGTACAAAGAATATAGGAGTATAATAAGCCCATCATCTTAAAAGCATTGTAGAAAATGCCCCCTCTTCGTGTGCTGGTTAGACTGGAATGGTTAGTCCTCATAAATATGTGGACATTAATTCCTAACTAAATAAAATACAATGGAAACCTCCGAGAGGCTCAAGCCCAACACTTCATTCACCTCATCATTTTCACATTGTTTCACACATATACTAACCACATGATGTTAAACTATGTGACCAAATAAGTCCTAACCACTTGACATAAAACTGTATAGTAGCTCAATAACTACATTTGACTTTATTCTTGACAAGATGCGATATGTAGTGAAACCTAGGGTTTTTTCAGGTTTAGACAAAATGAAAACAAGAGATCTCCCAACCCCCTGCATGTCAAGTGAAAATAGATGGAGGAGATTTAAAATATAGACACTTATATCCAAAATGTTTCAAAAGACCATGCCTCACTTTATATATGAATTAGATCTATGTAGAGGATATTGTACCTCAGAACTACTCATGGTTTGGATATTTCTCAAGTAACCAGACATATCATTTTCATCCATCAAAATCCATGCTCTAAAAAATCCTAGGTCGCCATAATCATCAACAATTATCAGAAATAGACATCTACTGTCCGGTAGAGACCATTGTTTTATGATGCACACAGTCCCACGATGACTCTGCATATATTACTGAAAAAATGGAATGTTATCAAAAATAGAATTCATCTGCAAGAGATGCTTCTCTAACTTCCATATGCCCATTGGATCCTACACTATGAATCATCCCTCCTAGCTCGAGGGTTACCAAAATCATGGTTTACACCTTCCTCCCCACTCAAGTATGGGGAATATTAAGAATATCCTAGACTAATTCTCTCGTATTTATACATGATACCCATTGGAAATTATTCCCTAAAACTTGATGATTAAACATTGTTGTCAATGCCATTTCTATAAGATTTAAATCTTCATAGATCCACAACATCTACCTCATTCACATCGAGTCACTCACATACTCAGCACATAAAGTAAAACTTTATGGCCCAACAATGATCTTTCCTTTGATCCTGAAATCCCTAGGAGTTGGAGTGAAATCCTTTATAAACATTTTTTATGCTGATCATAGCTTATGAGGGCTTTGGAATTTCAGTAGGGGAATCCCCCACAGAGCCAGGTAAAATCAATCTTCAAGAAATGATCCTACTGGAAGGACATTAAAAGGCATATTAGTGTTTCCCCTCCATATTTGAAAACCTAAATCCCTAGCCATATGAAAGGAAACAAAACGGTACCCCAAACATAGTGAAAATTACCCCCACCCTGCCTATGAATCATACCTAGGTAGGGTGTCTTATCTATGGGATCTAGGATCTCCAAATCTAGTCCCAACCCCACCGAGGGAAACAAAATTCCTCAACCCACATACGAGTGATATCTATGTAGAGTATTTACCAAATATATGGGTAAATAATGGCCCTAATTCTTTAAATTTATCTCGGAAAACTCCCATTATGTGTAAAAATCCGTTCTTCGAGTGACTTGGGATCTTCATAATCATTTACAACCATAAAAAATGGACAGATAACGTCTAGCAGACACCTTTTCTTAAATATGCAAACAATGCCCTGGTGGCTCTGCATATGGTTCCCACTAAAATGGCCTGCCAACGAAGGTAAAATTCATCTTCAATAGAGGAGTTTCATACTTACATACATGTAATTTATTATAAGACCCATTTCATTCCTCCTAATCTAGGAATCTTCAAAACCACAGTTTACACTCTTCTTTTATACTCACATCATGGACAGTTCAGAACATCCTAGACAGATTATACCCCTATTACTCAAGGATTCTACATAAATTTCCCAATCAGATAAAATTTAAACTATATGATACTCAATACCCGATATTCACCATTAGTCCAGGTCAGGTCAAAAGGGTATTTCCCCTCATGACCATATGAAAGAAATGAATCTGCATCGGAATGTTTGACACACACCCCACCACATTAGTGAATTTGTATCCAAAACAAAAATGCCCTATCCATATGCGTGAATGAGATCTATATAAGAATGAGCCTTTAAATAACAACCTACAGCTAGACTCCTTTAATCACATTATACATACTGACATTCAAATATCATATGTCCGATTCAACTATGAATCAAAAGTGTCCCATCCCTACCTATAAAAGGGCCAGACCTACGTAAGGAAACCACTCATATGGGTAGGATAAAAATTCCTCTAGTTATTCCTAGTATTCCTAAAAAATTTCAAAATAAAATTCCCCTTTTCATGATCAGAAAACTCTCTCCACACACCATACTCTATGTCCAGAAATGCATGAATCCCCATAAACATCCCTGGTCATCAGAAATGGACGCCTAGTGTCTTTTGGACACCTTTTTTTGACTATTCACACAATTACCATTCAGCTCTGCATACATTGCCCACAAAAATGGCCTATCATCCAAAGAAAAATTCTTCCTCAAGAGAGGCATTTCCTATCTATGTATGCTTCTATGATGTTAATGTCTCACCTCATTCCCCAGTCTCAGAAGCCCCTTAGATTACGATTTACATATTTAACCTTTTCAATTCCTGTAAATAAAGGAATTTTTTTCCAAACTAATGTGGGAAAATAAGAATCAATTAACATAATCTTGTCAGAGTAAAATTATTTCACACCATAAGTCTCAAAATTCCCAGTTGTACAATGTTAAACTACACCATATAATATCCCATGTTTGTAGAAGTTAAATTCATACAGGAGAGGTTGGTAAAAAACTCAATAATAATTCTCCCATACATTTAGAAATTGTTCCCTTAACAAGCCATCAACTCTAGTCACCAATAGAAAAATAAATCCAAGATCCATAAAAAACGTCATGGACAGCAGAAATTGAACATCAATGTCTTGCAAACACCTTTTGTAAATATGAACATTATTGCCCAGTGGCTCTACAATGTTTCCCACAAAAATGACCTGTCAACAAAAGGTAAATTCATCCTTAGGTTAGGATTTTACTATATTCATATTCCTCATGAATTCCATGCCCCATATCATTACCCATATCCAAAAATCACATGTTAGTGTCAATAAAAATCCTGCATCCATGTCTGAAAGTTTTTAGGACATTCTTGACTAACAATTCCAAAATTGGGGTCCTTTCCCCACAAGTCATGATCAATTATATTCAACCTAAAAAATTAGTACTGAGAGTACAGTTTTAAAGACTCTAAACTACCAATGAAATAAGACACAACACTCACCAGGGTAAAAATCCTCAAAGGGCACACTGGAAAAATTCAATTACCATATCTCTATACCTATAATACATATGGTTTAGGAAAAAAATTGAGAGATCAAAAAAGAATCAATAGACACAAAAGTTTGTTAGTTAAAAATAATTCCAAGGGATTCCAAAGAAAAATTCATGTAATAACCACTAATCCCACACCATAATAGGATTAGGAAATTTTTTT
Organism: Viscum album; assembly: GCA_963277665.1. Taxonomy (NCBI): domain Eukaryota; kingdom Viridiplantae; phylum Streptophyta; class Magnoliopsida; order Santalales; family Viscaceae; genus Viscum; species Viscum album. Next base: position 1,948,035,763 of record OY728148.1, read on the forward strand.
GGTGATAACAAAAAATAGAACAATGTTTGTAGGGTTTTCATTGTGACCCTAGAAATAATCAAAATGCGCTCGCTGAGCTCCTTAGGTAAAGAAAAAAATTATAGAATGACATGATTATTCTATTACACCATATTATTACTCAAATTGATATTCTGTTGAAATTATGGTTTGAAATGTAGTTGATCATGAATGATTGATATTGTAGGAAAATGGAAAGGAGGAACAATAGAAAGAGAAATGTTTTTATTTTATAAAAATTGAGAGAGGGGTGGGGGGGTAATCCAAAATATTTAATCTATCCATGATATAAAAAAAATATGGTGAAGGGTAGCCCAATGAATTACAATGAGGCCCAACTCACCCTTTCCAGTAGTTGATAACGACCTGATGAGGGATGTTAAGGACCTATTCCAATTCAACCCTATGTTCATCGTCCCCTTCAACCATAAGTCATAATCACCTCATAATAGTATAGAGGTCTCTCCATTTTTTTGTATGGAATCATAATTAGAACTTGATGATGAGAATTGTGCCTTTTATCTAGCTATGCAAGCCTTATACCCATGCAGTTCCTCCCTCTTGGACTTGGTCATTAGAACTAGCTTCCTCGACTTCCAGATGATGTAGTTCATCATTAATATCGAAAACATTATGTGATTGGTGGTGAGAAGTGTTGAACCATTCATGGTCTCATTCTCAAGTATTGAGATCATATCGATCTATAACAATATAGTGCCACTAAATATCTAAGCAGTGGGTTGGTCGACTACAGGTGACTCTGAGATAGGTACATGAGATAGCAGGCCCAATCCGTAAATGGGAAGCATGTCTGACATTAGATATTCACATTGACCCACAATGACTAAATTCTCTAAAGACTGATTTAGTGGGGGAAATATGGATTTTGTCAACTATTGTGTTTTCCATAGCCTTATACCTTTATAGTTTTCCGAAAGGGATGTGGTGAAAACATCAATAATAACATTGTCATCAGTAGAAGATTTTGGAAGATCCATTTTGTCTTGAAAAAAAATACCACATAAAGGGTTAGTCCAATTAAAATGATTTGTAAAACATCTAAAAAATGGAAAAATAATAAATAATCTTTCCAAACGCAAGGCTCTGCATACTGAAACCTAGGATAGGCTCTCAAAATTCAATTTCCGTGAACCGATAGTATGCAGAATTCCCCCACAAGAAGCTAACATATGAAGCATTGGCCATCGAATCAATCAGTTCACAGAGTGGGAAACCATGTATCGAGCTTCGCTATGAGAATATTAAATTTTCACAGTTATAATTTTTCAATTAGGATTTTTAAAATTAATTTTCTTTTTTCCAACTTGAAGTTAAGTCCACAAGATAGGATAGCCATGTAGATTCTTACTATGCAAAAATTTGAACTTATGTTTTTTGTTTCACAGTTCGGTTCATGAACGAAGAAGACCGTGAAGAGTCTGTAGTTCGTGGAATGTAATGAAATATTTGGGAATGATGAATTTCATGAAAAATCTATTACACAGATGCAAGGATATCCTATATATCATTAGGATGCACTTTTAACTAGGAAACCCGGTACAAGGAAAAGAACCTTGGCCGCCTATATATAGGTGTATGCTCCCCCCGCCCAACGGGTCCACCTTTCTAATGAAAACTAGTTCAGTTTGAGACCATTTTCAAGATCTGAATAGGATCCTCTTCATTATGATTGGACACCATTATGATGGGGGAGTTTTTAGTCTCCTGAAAAATTCTTAATGGGAAAAAATACCCCTTCAAATTTTATAATGGAAAGAGATGCATGTGGGTGTGAAATTATGAGGATAATATTGAAGAAATACAATTTGGAAAAGGATCCAAACTGGTCCGCATACTAGTTACTGAGAAAGGTCCACTGAAGTCACATACTACAATATAAGCAGTACATGAACTGATTGCAAAATGTCTGCCCACAAAGCATTGGCCAGTGAAACAAGACATTCATATATGAGATGAAAATAGTGAACCAAGGTGATGTGTACCATGTCGTTGGAGAAAATGTGATAGAGAATTAACTCCCTGCAGACCATCCCTACTGAATGAGTAGTTCATGGATGAGTTGGGGGTAACTGTATCTCGCGAACTGCATCATTCGTAGGATTGAGGCAGTGATTTTGGCCACCACGAACAACAACACCCTCCACCTCAGTTGAACGAGTCATCCATGGGTTGGATGATACCCCATGCGGAATTCACAAAAGGTATCATGTTCCAGTAGATAGATCATACCCAACACTATATAAAAGGACCACCAAGGGAACTAAAAGACACACAAAGAAGTCTTCTAGAGAATGGTTCATGGTTAATGCTGGAGAATTGAGACTTCAATAATTCTAAGATTATAAACAAAAGACCTCATAAGAAAACAATTGAAGAATGAACCAAAATAATTTTCTAGTAGGTTTATACCCTCCTTGAACAATAAAAAAAACCTAACAATAATAAACTAATCATGAACTTAATTGGAGAAACACAAACCATAACCCCTTTGTGGGTGAACTTACTGTGAACTGTAGTCACAATACCACTCCTTCAGTTCAACGAACTGCGTGGAGCAGTCCTATGAAAATAAGAGTATGCACTGTATATCACCAAAATATTCAGATGGAACTAATGAACATATACAAATATGGTGCATGGTTGCTCGAAACTAGGTCCACATACCACTCTGGTATATGGACAACTCCTTCACCCACTAAGAAGTAGACTTTGTGGGGAATTCCCCATCCCACTTGACAAAATAGTACGTAGAATGGAGAATCCTTGGGGTTTCCACCTTCCAATAAAAATATGGTCCTTCCATTTCTTTGAGGCCCTCCATGGACCGTTAACTAACCAATCCATCATCATCAGGCCAAAGCATCTTCCAATGCCACTAAACATGTATGACCAGACCATAGGATGCATCAGCATGCCCTTTTGAGTGTACATACCCATGGTAAGTGGAGGCACAAAGAATGTTCCCATAATGTCTCAGACCCCAACAGAATCCTTAATTCAACATTCTTGAGGTCACTCAGAGTCCATCCTTGGGATGTTGATGCAAAAAAACCCATTCTAGTGATTGGCGATAGTCATTAGCCTTTCCCTTGGATGATCATCGGTGAGAAATGAAGAGCTCATACATTCCTTCCCTTTTAACAAGGAATGATGCTCCTCCCTCTCCCAGAACCCGTTTTAATGCACTCCTTCTTAGGTAAGACCCTATAATTTTTAAGGTATATGGTTCTTTATCCCCTCCCCGTCTCATCTTGGGATGTTTCGAGATATCTCACCATACATGACTATCCTGAATATCAACATGGGTAAGGAGATGACACATTCAAATCCCCTTTCCTTCTCTTGTGGGACACATAAATTCACCTTCATCCACCGTTTCCCTCCTCCTTTCACCTCGGTAGTAAATGGAAAGTGCACTATTTTTTAATCTTTCACTTCTTCTTGTTTCTCACACTGATCATGAATCACGAATGCTTAGAGTTTTGTGAGGACATGACATTCGCAGAACCCCATCATGAAATACAAGAACTCTGATTCTCAACATAATTAAGATACGTTAGATGCCTTTATCTTGGCCAGATATCCATATCCTCTCATCCATGAAATGAGAGATCATGCCCCCTTTAAATGGGAATCTCCCACGGGTATGTCCTAATAGAGTCACAAACTGACAATGAAATATGAGAACTCAAATTCCTACTCTAACCAAGATATGTAGGACACCTCTCTAAGGACCTTCTTCAAAGGGGAAATTTTTTCAAAGGTCAATCCCCATAATTTCCCCTATAAAGGGAATAATCTTCAAGAGTAATCCCCAATTCACTTATTTTAGAAAGGTCTCCACTTCAGTGTATGTCCCAACCAGGGATCCTCAAATAGGAAGCTTTAAAGTATAAGTCTTGAGTTCAACCGAACTACGCTAGAATTGATTCAACATTGACCTGGATATGTAGGAAGCCTCCCTGAGGTCCAAATCCAACCCCAAAATAAACCCTAATGTTTCTTATGCCATATTCCCAGTAGGTTTATATCCACCCAAAAGACCATATCTCTTATTGGTCCACTGGGCCACTTTGGCATAAGTCATGCACCATTCCTTGACTATAGATATTTAGTGGGATTTTCACTAGGTACGTGTGGAATTGATAAGAGTACTTACCCATATCATTGCAATTGAAATATTGTACCTTGGTTTCCTCCGTCTTTAATTTTTCACTAATGATCTTGATTTCCTTCATATCCACATTTTTAAGAATCTATAATGACTTTTATGAATGTCTTAGGGAGTTACCTCACCCAATTATTGAATGATAGAAAATCTACCCTCCCATTGATTTCATTTTTCAAAACACAGTGCTAATAAAACCTCTTATTATCCTAATTCTGTTTGAAAGAAAAGTATTTCTAGAACTCTATCTTAGTCATGATAATTCTTTTTTCTATCTCCTCGTATTCAGAAAACTTTTGAGATACCAGGGATCTTAAAAAATGTAATTTAAACAATAAAATGAATGATAAATCTCATATTTTTGGTTTTGGATGATAATACATAGCATACATTTAATCCTTGTAAATTTTGTTTCATACTCAAACCCGGTATATTTTTCATTTTTATTAGGTTCAATAATTTACCTTCCATATCTAAAAATTTCCCTTGGGGAAAACATTATTCAAGAAAAGGTACAATGAATTAACTGCACTCCATGTTCATTGATGATCTATTTCCTCACATGAATCATCCTAAATTCATGGAAATTTCACCTAGAAATATAATCCATTGTTTTTATGCATGCTAATATTGGACGCACAATATCGTTGAGTTTTTACTATCATAAAATGATCCAATGTCATTTATCCCAACATGTGATTTCTCCAGGTGGAATTTTTTATTTTTCATTACATGAGTCAATGATTCAAAATTAGTTACAATTTGATTAGAAACAATATTAAATGCATTTTTATAATTATTCATATATTAACCATATTTTTATCATTGTTGGCCTCATTGTAATTATACCTGAAGGATCCAATATCTAAATATAATTGTATTGATTAATTATTGATCATATAGAATGTTTTATATAGTGTACTATCATAACAATTATAGAAAAATATCTATATTTTTATGCTATAATTTTTTTTTCTAAATATATTTTTTTTTGTTTTTAATAAACCATCATCTAATACAAACTATAATTCCACCAAACTATTTTTTCTAAATCCAGCAGGTTATTTAGTATATTTCAATTAGAGTACATGATAATAGAATTCAAGGATAATGGTTTACCGGTACACAAGAGAGTAGATATATTACATTTTTATTATACAATAGAAATGTACTAATGTTTTCCACAATTATATCCATTTTCATTTAGAGTAGTACACATCATTAGTGGGGGAAATGAGGAAACATAGTAATGTTGATGAGCTTAAATACATAGAAAGAGAAAAAAATATAGTGGAAGATAATTATTAATAAACATGGCATATGAAACATCATGTGTTTAATTGAATCCATAATGAATAAATATGTGTAAACCATGTATGAATTTGGAATGCAAAGTAAAATGGATCAAAAATATATTTTATAGTATAGAATTGCATAATGTTGGCCAACAAAATCATATTATTGAGGCCTTATGATAAGAAATTATAGATAAATAGTAAGGACACTCCCATTAACCTATTGTAGTTGTCCCATGAGTCATACCTTTTCAGTGAAGGGATATATAATTTAGGGCCCCACCAGAAACAAACAATTATAATGTGTTGAATCACACACCAAATAACTATAGGTTATACATGTAATAATGTTAAAGGTAGACCAATAATGAAATACATGGAGTATTTTCCCAATGGAATTGTACATATTTTTCCTATATGAAAAATTAATTTATAAAATCCATTAATGGGGTGCCCAAATATATAAATTAATAGGGATGAATTATTAAATTCTGTCAATAATTATCAGTAATTATCAATGTTTCATAATTATCAATAATATAATCTATAAAATTTGATTTATATGAAATTATAACAAATGGGTTCTTATTATAATTATGTATTTTCAATGTGTTAATGAAATTTAAATTGAAATGTTAGGTGACCATAACATCAACAAGATTATACACCAGTATATATATATATATATATGAAATGTTTGTATTTATAAAATGTATGATTATTTTCCACAGAATATCTCTCAAGAGTGTCAAACTACGTGTTTATTAAGGGCTCATTCACCATGCACTAGGATATTGATTGGGATATACAAGAAAAAATATTCTCAAGGTTATTAACACTATATGAATTAGACCCAAAATTGACATTCAATTGTAGTATCCATATAGGTATGTATTTTCATACATGTTCACACAAATTTTACCTATCCTTGGTACACGATTTCTTAGGGAATGAGGATTTGTAGGGATATAAATCGATTAAGAATTTGGAATAATTTCCGTGAAAGGATTGATCAGATCGATTATATTTAATTAAAATAGAGAATATAATTTCATCAAAATAGAAATGTTAAAATAATTTATTTACATAAATGGTTTTAATAATTATAATATAAATTGATAGTGTATATAAAGTGAAAATAAACCCTTATATCATTATAGTAATGACCCTAAAAATGATTTATAATTTATAGGGTATGGTTAAAAGAGAGAAAATAGGAACTTGACCATAGATCCAACTAAACCCCTCATGAATTAATTTATATTTTTTGGAGAGACTCCATGAGAGATAAACTAAGAGTGAAATTATATTTTGGTCTGTAAAAATGATATTATTGGGTTTGTATTTATAGCCTAGGTGGTTGAAATATCTTTGAATATATTTTTCATTATTTTATTTTTTTCACTTCCATTTATAGCTCCACTATAGTTACTACACTCCACTACCTCCATTAAATCCCAAAAAAATACATTTTCTATTAAAAGTGTTTAAAAAGAACTTTTTTGAAACAATGAATTAAGCTTACATAAATATAATTTCATATATAAAATATTTTTCTGTATTTCACCCTTTTTAAAATATATTACTATTTTCGTAAAAAATATATAAATATCACACATTTCGTAATTTCAACATCCTAATTCAAAATACGAAATATAATTTCTTTAATTTATTCTTTAATTTCATTAAATTTATATTGTATGTTAAGTTGACGTGTTCATCAAAAATAATGTATTTAAGTAAGCATGAATTTAACTTATTAAATATTTTACATTACTACACAACTCAACCACTAGATACATAAACTATAATCACACCAACATATGCCCTAAAGGAATGGTGTGCAATATTTGTATTCTCATGATATTGTTTGGAAAACATGTAAAAGTTCCATTTTTTGAACTTATTATTTGACATTATCATGGGAGAACAAAAGTGATTATACCCTCTTCCCATGTTCTAACAAATGAACCTCATAAGGGGTGTTCTAACCAGACGAATCAATGATTCATACTTTATTTGGTAATTATATTTCATCATTTCCCTTAGTATTGATAAATTATAATTGTCAGTTCTTAATATCAAAACCACCAACAGTTCAATTAATCAATGGTAAAATTGAAAATTGGAATTAATTACCAATGGTTATATTCATCACAGCTTATTTTGTTCCTCATATATAATACAACATCTAATCCCCATCATAAAATTTCATATGATCTTATACTAATTTTATTTCAATGTTTATTGTTGTCTTAATAATAGTGTTTTATATCATATATTTGTTATACTATTTTTATTTTGATTGATCAGAGTAAATCATTTTTTTTGTTTCATGACATTTTCACATGATTTGTGGTACTATCTTCATCTCCTATTATATGTTTAATTTCATAGAATTTTATATTGTATAAATATTTTTTGAACAATTATGAATAAAAAATAGTATGATGAAACGTTTATTTAACATTACATAATATCAATTATAACAATAGAATATGAATATAGTTTAAATAAAGGGAGTTCATTGAATTATAACTCATATTCACAGATCAAAGGTGTGTTAACACAAGGAAATAAGCACAATCTATGTGGTATAACATAGTCATGTTCTACAATCATAAAAATAGGTGACATAAATTTTTCACATGTAAATAAGTTTCATTAAAAATATTTACTAATCAACAAATGTTTTTAATAAAATTGTAAAAATATCAATATGTTAAATGAATAACGTGTTTATCATAATAATAAGTCCCATGTTTAACATTAGGTACATGTCAATAAGGACCACACGTAACATTGTAAACATGTCAATAAATTGCATGATTAACATGATTACCACTTTATACATAAATAATTGACAAATTAATTACAATTCTATAATAATAACACCAATTATATATTGAAAACCCATAAATTTAATAATCAATATATTTTAAAAAATCAGTATTTAATCATATCTTCAATAAACCACAATAAAATTACTGTTTCAATATGACATCGAAAGAACATAATCATCATACATAAATTGATAGTTTTTAAGGTATCATTTGTGAATATACCAGGTGAATAATAAGGTATATAATTTATTATATTAATAAATGATATATAATATTTCAAGATCTTCCTATTTTTTTGAATCATAAAGAATATATATCATTTAAATTTGATAACATTTATTCAGAAGGAATATATTTTTATCCAAATATAAATTGACTTTACATTGTAAAAAAATGTAAACAAGGTGAGGAAAAATCATATATAAAACTAATGAATTTTTTTAGAAATTGAATTCATGTGGATTACATTTTAAATTCAATTATGCTCAATATTTTGTATATAAATTCAATGTAAATAGAAAATGTGTAATAAAGAAAACATAAGAAAGGATTAATTTTATTAATGTCTAAAAAAACAAATCCCAATTGATAATTAATTGAATAAGAAATATAATTATTTTCTATGATATCCCTAAAATTATATAAATAGTATTGATTTGGATGAGAAAAGGTTTGATTAAAAATTAGAGATATGGATAGTCACATTTTTAGCATTGCATTGGTTGAATTATGAACCAAAGGGATGAGAAATGGATTGAATCATTGTGAACCAAATTAATAACAAATTTATATTAGAATATATATACCACAAAGATCAAGGGTCCGAGAAATCCGGACCTCAATTTATTAAACAAAAAGTAAGGTACAAGATATTAGGCCCTACAGGGGGCAGTACAAGAATGAGAATAAGTCACGACCCGCACATCATCCTCCACCATGCTAACACATGCATCAGGGATTCTAAAAGACTACATGGTGCTCATCCCCACAATAGCCTCCTTCGAGAGGGCATCAAAAATCTGATTCACCTCCCTGTAAACATGAGATATGGAGATCCGATGGCGAATAGCCTGGTTGAGACATACGATCCAATGAGGAAGGAGTCGTCAAGGCACATCTCTAGTGCGTGTTCCAAAATCCTTCACAGCATGTTGAGAATCCTATTTTATCTAAAGAGGTGACTAGTTGTAATAGACAACATATTTGATAGCATAGATCACATCCCAAAGTTCAGCTTCCAATGCAGTACTTTGGCCAATAAAGTGGTGGAAGTAACCTTTGACAAAACCTCAGTAAGTACGGAACACACCTCTACATCCTGAGGGTCCAGGCGATCCAAAAGTGGCACCATAAATGTTGACTTTAATGCCAAGAGGGATTGCTGGAATCCATCTAACGTACTTGAATTCAAGAGGTGTCTTCGGCTTTCTTGGAACACCAAGCAGCTGCAGAGTCTGCATATCCTCGAAAGAATTATGCATCGTGCCAGATTGCACAGCAGGAGCAGCATGAATGTCCCTATGTATGGAAATGGAATCAGCATGAAAACAATAAGGCTAACTCTCAAAGATCGCCCGATTGTGTGCAGGCCAGATAACATGTATGACCGATGCAGTATCCACAACGAGCAGATTGTGGACCTGTCCACTCTTCCCATCCTCACAGAGTCGCGACATAAGCTCCTCAAGATTCCTACAGTGATAGACATCAAAACAGAAAAAATAACCAATGTATTTACAAATATCCTGAGCATAAAAACAGTCCAGGAAGTGGTGATGGACAATATCTTCATCCAGCATACACAAAGGGCAAATAGAGGCAAGATGGTGCCCAGCTCTCTGTAGTTGGTCGTGTGTGGGGAGTCGGTTCCTACAAATCCTCTAGAGAAGAACCATTCTAGATGGTTTAAAAAAAGGGGCATTAAATTGAAGTATCCACTTGGGTGGTCTTTGAGAGACCAACAATTTCATAGCATAATACTCTTTGGTGTTGAAGAGACCATGTGAATTAGGATTCCAGGTCAAGGTATCCTCCTCCATGCAAACATAATTCTGAATTTCTTGCATAGCTTGAGTGGAAATAACATCAGCAAGGGTGTGAGCATGGTTCATGGAATCAACCACATTCAGCGAATACATGGTGGATGGGATGGAAGTGATGTCAATAGGGCTGTCTAGCCATGATGTATGCCAGCAATTAGCATGGAGTCTCTACTAACCAGCCACTTCGAGTGCTGCATAATGTCATGAAAGGAGTGCCGAAGAGAGGGCTAAACAAAGGAGAGAATTCAATGTGGATATTCACTAAATAACCATTGTTTGAACCTGTAGGACAATAAATCATTTGAAGCCTTATTAGAAGACATCAGGTTACATGTGAAATTATTAATCAAACTATCATTTAATGTCTTGATTTCCTTGACCCCCAGGCCTCCCATCTCAAAAGGCTTGACACAATCCCTCCAAGAAAACGTTATGAGTTTCCTATCATGCATAGATCCCGACCATAAGAAGTTTCGGACCATGCGTTGGAGATCATTCAACATGCTTTTGGGACAACTATAGAGGGAAAAATAATACACAAGCTTGGATGTAATGACCGAGTTGATGAGGAAAACCCTTCCGGACTGTGACATTGTCTTGGACTTCCAGCTAGCAAGCTGATTAACGACTCCAGAATAAATATTCTCCAGGTATTGGCGCTTGACCTTTCCCCATAATAAGGGAACCCAAGGTATGTAAAGTGGAGAGATCCCTTATGCACTCCAAGGGTTATAAAAATTCTGTTTTTCTTCCTAATAGTGAGACCATATCCAAAAATGATAAAGGACTTACCCCAACTGATGACCTGCCCAGCAAATTCTTCATAGTGATTAAAGAGCGCTCTAATGGAACCAATAGTGGTCTTGGAGGGATGTCCAAATAGCAGAATATCATCAGCATATAACAAGTAAGAGGGAATAAAATTGTTCTGACCAGCTGTTACTTGTTTATAAATCCCAAGATGAGTTATCTCCATGAAGCATCTGCTCATGTAATCCTCAAAAAGAGTAAATAAAAGACCCGAGAGGGGGTCCCCTTGATGAAAACCCCTCGTGCATGGAATGTAGCCCCTTGGAGAACCACTAACCAAAACAGATAGCCGCGCAGAGTTAAGAATGGTTGAAATCAACTTAATAAAGCCAATGGAAAAGCCATACCTCCTGAGGACGTCAAATAGAAAACTCCATTTGACAATGTCAAATGATTTGGAGATATCAATCTTTATGGAAAAGCTCCCTTTCAGAGAGGTCTGCTTCAAAGCATTGATACCTTCAGAAGCAGTCATAAGACAATTTTGGATGCTCCGACATGGAACAAACACATACTGATAAGGGGTAATATTGGATTTTATAATCCGACCCAATCTGTTCACCAAAATCTTAGTGATATCATTGGGAATCGTGTTTCTAATAGCAATAGGCATGAAGTCCCTGATATCAACTGCATTATCTTTCATAGGTATGTGTGCAATAAAATTTGAGTTACATCCATGAGGGAGAGAGGCATGTCTAAAAAAATACATAATGGCAGCCACCATGTCATCCTGAAGAAGATCCTAGTAAAACATGAAGAACTTGTTGGAGAACCCATCTGGTCCAATAGTACATTCCATGTTCAACGAGAACAAAGCTTCCCTAATTTCCTCCTTCAAGGGGACCGTTGTGAGGAGGCGATTTTGAGGCTCATCAATACAAGGGAAAATACTATCAACCATTTTATGAGTGCTATCAAGTCCATCATCAGAATATAGAGTCCCATTATAATATATATGTTTGTAGAGATAATGACTAGAAAGACCTAAAAAATATCATTAGAAATTAAATTTTTATGGTTTTTTCATACAATAAAAATCACATAGGATCATATAGAGAACACAATATAAACATTATAAATTAAGAATGAATGGAATAAGAGGTATTTCAAGATGTTAAGGTACCTATTCCAATTGAATAATAACATGACAATTGGAATAGAAATGTGTCCATTAAGAATAGTAATCTGAACAACAGAATATTAACCTCATCTATGAATCGTTAAATAAAACATAGGTGTCTTATAAATGATAATATAATATAATTATATAATGGTATAAGAAAATAAAAATTTTAAAAAATTACTAATTCTGTGTTAGTATTTTAATAAAATATAAATGTTTAATTAATTTATTATAATTAATATAACTATTTAAAATAATTTTTTTCTAAAATATACTAAAAACTATTAATTTGATTTCATATGATTATATGATAGTTTTATAAGACCTTTTTGAATTTTTCAATGTTTTATAAAAGTAGTTATAATGTTGAAATATTTATTTTTTTTGAGTAAATGATGATTTTTTTGTAAATTAAATTTATAATATTAAGAAAATTATTTTCAAAAAATGAATTTCATTTTTAAATTATTACATGTCAAAAAATTGTTTGGGAGAAGCTTTGGGATGTTTATAGAAATACATGAATTTTTGTTTAATAGTTAAATATGTTAATTTATGCTATATATAAGAAGCAAGTCCAACCCGAAGATAAGATTCTGATAATTTTTTAAATAAATGAAAAAGGTACAGAGGAGGTGGGAGGGGTCAAACAAAGGGAATCTCCATAATCCGCCAAGAACAATGTTATATAACATAATAAGACATTTCATTCCCATAGATAATGTCATCAGTAGTTTCCCATTAAAATTGGGACTTACCATGATTGGAGATCTTAAGAAAATGAGGATTGAACTTTCCTGATATCTTAGAACATTGGGTAGACACAATGCGAGGTGGGTTATAATAGTCCTTAGTTAGACTTCTCTTCAAGGGATAAGGTTGAAGGACAAACAACCATCAAACTTCCTTTTTCCAGAAATGAGTGTATCTTTGAATGTGATAGGACCACCACAACCCGCTGCTATCTATTCTTCCTCAATGATGTATCCCCACTTCTTAGATTTCTTAGCAGAGTTCATATGATTCTGCATTTCCCAGTGTAAATCAACATCATGAGGATACCTAGTGTTAAGATCCAACTCAATAGTCACATCCATTAGAAAGCCTCCAGTAAGACTATTATTCATGCTTAGATTTAGAGGGTATGTACAAGAATGAGATCCTGAAATAAAGAGACTATGTATTTTTTGTCTAAACTACTCTTCTGGGTGTAACAAAAAAACCATCATTATATGTAATATCCTTGAAAAAATATACCTGATTAGTATAGGGACCAATAATCTAGGACTTATCTACCATTAGTTCATTTCCATTAAATTTATTCACATGAATGGGAAATTTATCATATACCAACATCTCATCCTTATGGGAATATGGATTTTTGAGAGAATTTCTATCATGATCAAGATACATTGACAAAGTTGAATATGTCCTCTCGGGTTTCCTTATACAGTGAGTAGTTAGATTACCCTTCACCCCACATCTCTCACAAGGGATCTTCCTCTACCATAACTCCAGAGAGTTCCCAAAAAATCATGAATTCAGTACAAAAAGGTCCATCCTTTAATACTCGACATCAATATGGATGTTATCAATGGGAATGGAGAGAGTTACTTTATCAATCATGGTTGAGCTCAAATAAACCTCCACCAGAATTCTGGAAGAATAACCAAACCGAACAACCTCAGTTTCCTTGTTGAGGAGAATATGGGAAAATAAACCTCTACCAGCATTATGGGAAAATGAGATGAAATAATTCAATACCTAGAGAAATACACCTACAATCATAGGAGGCCCATAAAAATAAGATCTGCCTAACCAGATCTCAAACCTCCTGGAATTCTCACCCTTCATTAAAACAAGACACATAATTAGATAATTATTCGGAATTTCAATCCTCTCATCAAGCATATTAGGATTTATATCAACATGGGTTGATGACCCCTTTTGGAGAATACTTCTTAAGAAGGATTCAATGAATGAATCAAAATGGGGAACATATAGAGTATAGTCCACTACAAATATTCCACTTGGGTCAATTACAATGCAATTTCATACCTTATATGTGTCCTTCAATTTCATTATTTGAGGATCATGAATCTTGAAGACAGAGGAAAAACTCTTTGAAAACACCCTCTATGGTGTAGACATCAGATCAAACCTAGTCAAAGGCAAATCCCATACATATCTAGCCACATAAGAAACACCATTATCCCTAGTGCCCAAATTAGATCTGGAATCATGAACCAAAAAGTCATGAATCACAATCAATAAGTCACGAAATCATACGAAATCAATACTATCAGGATGATCCAAGGAAATAGAAGCCTGATTCTGGGATCTAGAGTCATCACAAACCTTAGATGAGGGAACCACCCTCGAAAAATACGGTGGATTTGGATATCCTATACCCCAAGAATCAGTGGTATGATCATCACAGATCAGATCTGGGTATGAATATTTCACCATGGAATCACTGAGAAACAGTACACCCTCATTCCAAGCCAATATTGTTTCTCTTTCCATGAGCACATATTGATTTATGGTTTGTATACCTTATAAATTAAATACAAAATTCCTTGATTCATGGATTATGTCATCACCACAAAAATACAATACCCTTAATTATTTTAATATATATTTTTGATATTATTTAAATGGTAAATATTCATGATAAAACACTATAAACTACTAAATACAATAATGTGAAAACACCCCTCTCCTATCCTATAAATACCATGCCTCACCAACTATTCTCCCAACACATTATAAGCATTAAGCATTGTCCAATTCAACCAATTTCTCTTCCCAAGACCCTCCCAAACATCTTAATGATTTTTTATCAAAAAATACAAAAAAAACAATCCCCCTTAGGATGTTTTGAAAAAGAAGTATTGAAGATATTAAATCATCTTTCTTTTCTTTTAATTTCATTTCATGTTCTTTTCTTTTCTTATTCTCTCCTCACATAAACATATCTACGTGGAATAATAAATATAGTATATTATACATATATGTGAATTTTATTATGTTTATGTAATAATTCGTCTTCAAATATCGTTCGTTTTCCTTTTATTCAAAAAATAAAATTATCTTTTGTGGTGCATCAATTTACCACCATCATGGACGATGCATTTTCAATTTTCCCTACCACCATCAAGGCTGGTCAAAAATTTATTACATTTAAATATATTTTTATTATAAATATTATAAGTTATATTATGTTCCAGAACTAATACATAAACATGATTTTAAATAAACTCATATATACACATAATAGTAATAAAAACAACGAAAATAAATTAAATCATTTTCAGTAACATTTTTTCTAATAAATAATCATTATAATAGAAAAAAGAAGGATATATATGACCAATTACACATATTTTTGTTCAATAATAATATATAATTTTAATTATAAAGAATAATTATCATTGTACTTGAACTTCCAAACTTATAAACAAGCGAACTCATCAAGAAAACCATGAAAACAAATGCTTCCAAAAAATAAAATTGAACACTATAACTCATTAAAAAAGAAATAAATGAACTTAATTAAACTATAATAAATCAAATAATTGTATAAGTTGTTCTGGATTTGTTAATTAAATAATTTAATTTGATTATCTAGGATATTAAAGTGATGAAATCATTCAATCATAAGGTAGGGGGATTCTAAAACCCAACTCCATTTCCAAAGGTTTTCCCTCTTTCAAACTAGTTTCAGTATGTATATTCAAATAATGATCATTAAATGTAATTCCTTTATTCTACCCTTTCATATTATGGGATATATGTGTTTTTTCTACATTAGTTTACGAAAATCACAATTTTTTTCCAAAAGAAACCCTCTTTCTAAAAACCCACCTATTACCTCTCTTGAGATTGTTTCTTCCATAATCAAGATTGATATTTATTATACCAAGTATGTTATTCCTTATTTATTTTTGGAACTTGAAAGTTTATTCATGAATGTATAATTTATAAAATGAAACCCATTACCTTCCACGGGTTATTTTATATTCAATATTGGTATACATTCTGTGTGGCATGCATGATTATGTTAATGTTATGATATGAGAGGTGCACCAGAAATTATATAGTGAATGTAAGGTTAATGTTGTCATAGGTTTTCCTAGAATTATATGGTGAACTAATCCATTTGTTAATGTGATGTACCTCATGATATAATGTGAAAAATTACATGAACATGATGCTACCTTTATTCACAACTATGTGTGGTATTTGACCACAATGACATGATGTTTCATTTTTATGTATTTCCACATTCCATGCCTTTATGCAATGCTTCCTATCAAGATTATGCTGATGATCCCATTATTATGTTATGATGATGATTTGCATTATCAGACATGATATATTGATTCTTTTTCTTAACTATCATCTGAAAATTATTTTTGCTGAAACATTTCATTTATTTATATCCTTAGGTCATTACAAGTACGAAAGAGATCAAGAAGGACAATAAGATTGTAGACATGATGGAATTAAATAATATTTTTGTATTATTATGTAAATGTTATTTTTTGTCCAAATTTTCCTATGAAACTAAACCTTTGGATTGTGATTGTGTATCCCTATTATATTGTCTATCATTTAAATGATGTAATTGTTATGTAAGAAAAAGCAGGGATGATATAGTTGGCATCCGAGAACAGTTTAGTTAATTTGGGAATTAGTATTAGAGATCCATAATAAAGAACCTTAGTATGAGAAAAAGTATAAGTAAACACCAAAGAATATTTTTTAAAAACATCCTATATAATGGTATCCCACAAGATAAGATTATAGATTAATTTTCAAAAGGAATAAATTATTTATTCATGACTTATTGACTAGTGTTTTTTTCTCAAACCTTTTATAATTTAGAAAATATTGGGAACTAGGAAAAACCAGGCCAACAGTCAACCACTCACATGTAAAAAAATTGGGAAGTATAATCTTGTAAATTGGCTCAAAGGGATGGGGAATTACTTTATGTCTTAAAGACAATGACACCAAGCATGTGAATATCAAAGAGAAATGGGGAATCAATAAAAATGTTAAGAGGAAAGGAGAGAACCACACATGGCCTATTGATTCATCTGTAGGGTCATGGGAATAGTGCCGTAAGGTACACCAAACCTCAAGTACTTGAGGGAAATCAGTGTCAGAAGACATCAAAGACAAAGGATAAATAGAAATCTTATTCTTTAACTACTACTGATATGGATCCTGAAAATGTTGGTGTGACATGTATTTTGGTTATTCATGCTAGAATAACAAACGTAATATTTGATTTTTGGTTTTATTAATTCATTCATATCATTAATTTTTACTATATGAATTCATTAACTACCTTAAAATATTGAGGTGATGTTATCCATGAGAACATAAAATTGTAAAATTATTTCTTCCAAAGTATATAATCCCTCCCTAATTAATGTTTTTAGACTGAACCTCCCATCTAATATTGATGTACTTACTTTGGTGGAGTTTTCTACTATATTGGGAATGGATTGGCTATCTTTATGAAAATCCAACATGAACATCCATGAAAGGTCGATGAACATTTACATGATGAGGAATCCTCAAATTTTGTACATGTGGAAGGTGGACAATGAATCTTATTTACATCCCTCGAATCATGTATGTATATTATTTTATTATGAGAACTAATATCTAGATCAAATGATTAAGAAAAAGGATAAAATTATGCTTGAAGACATGACCATTATAAGGGACTACAATGCTATGTTCCATGAATAATTTCACGGTCTTCATCCTAAATGAGAGGTTCTATTATTAATTGAACTTATTCTCAGATCTCTGCTAATATCAAAGAAACATTATAGAATGTCCAACCTTGAGTTAGAGGAAATGAATAAGGAGTTACAAGAGAATTTGGAAAAGGGTTTTATAGGACTAAGTGAATCACCATGGTGGTTCTCCAGTCCTCTTTTTGATGAAGAAGTATGGATCAATGTTCCTCTATATTTATTTTCATGAGATCAATAATATTATTATAAAGAACAAGTATTCCCTTCAATGGATTGATGACTTGTTCGATAAACTGTGTGGGGACAAGTATTTACTTAAGTTGTAAATTTGGTCAAGATATCACTAATTGAAGATGAGGAAGGAAGATATTCCCAAGACTTAATTTCAAATTAGTGTTGATGCTCCTTTCGTCACAAAATCTAAAAGATCGGAAAAGGGGAATATCTGAGCTCAAGGCGACTCATCCTTTGAAGAAAATATCAAAAATCGACAAAGGAATGAACAAGGAGAAGATTTCCTATAAGTCGTGCAAGTTTCCCCATAGTCGTGCAATTCCACTTGCGCGACACATTATGGTCGCGCAAGTGACTTGCGCAACCTAAGTGATAACTGCCCGGGGTCTTCTCCTGCCTATAAATAGATTCTGTGGGCCCCCCATTCAGGGAGGATTTTTTTCCAGAAACTCATATTTGAGCTCCCGGCACCCTAGTCTCTTCTCAAAGCTTTCGAAACACTTCGAAGGTAATTTCTTACCTAGAACAGAAGATCCAAAGATGGGGAGGAAGGCCTAAGTGTTGAAACTCATCAACACTTGCGCGCCTGAGTGGCCATTCCTTAAGGGAAAAGGGACACACTTGTGCGCCACCTTACTCCTTCAATAGATCTTGCGCGCCCCTATTCTGGAAGAACCTCAAGAGGATTCTAAAGGTTTTAATAAAGAGTCAGTCAAGTATTACCCTTCTGGTTAACCATCGCGCAAGTACACCAAGTGTCGCGCATGCATACTTGCACGACCAAGACATGCGCGCCCACGCAGTACCTGCGCGCCTGCCAGGACTTGCGCGCCCCTTACTTTTTGTGTTTCTTTCTTGCCCATTTCAACCCTCTTAAGCCATTACTCATTTCCTATTCAAGATTCAGTCTTCAAGACACTCTTCAAAGCCATTTATGGCATGATTTCTTGATTTTACTTCCTTATCTGAAAGGAATTCTATGGAATATCTCTCAAAACCTAGGGATTTAAACATCTTTATGTCACCAAAGACTGAGATTTCATTCATTCAACCTCATCCTTTAAGATGAGAGAATCCTTAACCTGGGTCTCCTTTTCATGAATAATCCCCAGTCATAAGTCCCCTAATCTGAGCATCCTCTTTAGGAGTAAGCCCCAAGTCCCTTAAATTTTTGGGCATCCTATTTTGGAGTAAGCCCCAGATCCCTTAACATGGGCCTCCTTTTTTGGAGTAATCCCCAGTCTCAAATATGGGCATCCTCTTCTGAAATCAGCCCCAGTCCCCTAATTTGGGCATCCTCCTCAGGAGTAATCCCCAAACCATAATTCCCTTAACCTGGGCCTCCTTTTTAGTAGTAATCCCCAGTTATAATCCTTAACCTGGGCCTCCTTTTTATAAGTAATCCCCAGTCTCAAATCAGGGCATCCTCCTTAGGAGTAAGCCCCAGTCTTAATTACTCTTAACCAGTCCTAATTTACTTTTGATCTAGGATTCCTTTTTAGGAGTAAAACCCAATCATAAGTATTCTCCTAATTTGGGCCTCCTTTTCTGGAGTAAGCCCCAAGTTAGAGTATTCAAAATCTCCATGAAGCACATATACCTTTATGGACCCTGTTTTTGGATTTCTTCCTTAAAGTAAATCATATCCTTCATTTATCTAGGAAGTCATACATACATAAGCCCCACATTATTTCTTATGATTGCATCTTTCATGGCACAATTGTCTAATTTTTACCAATACCTCTTGTTTCTCACACCGAGCATGACTCACGTGATCTTAGAGTGTAAAAGTAATTGTGACATCCTTATTTGAGCCATCAATCATAAACATCATACTCCCTTACTCTAACTATTTGGGTTATGATTCCTTTTCTAAACAAAGGGTATGTAGGTAGCCCGTCTACGTGTTTGATCCCAACTCTAAAATAATCCATGTCCTTCTGAATGACAATTAACTTCAAGTGCCCCACTAAGTGGCTTTAAAACCACCATGGTCATCATAATGACCAAGAGACTTATATATAAATGTGTCTAAGGGTACCATTGACCAAGAATCTCTAATAAATACATATGATTCTCTATCGATGAAGAACCTCGAATACATACAAAAGATTCTCTAAATTTCCTACACATTTAATCCTTAATTGTTAGATCTGAAGGAAAGCTCATTTTATACTTGGTAATGTAATAAGGATTCATGAACATAACTTAAATCTATAAAGAGAGTCCTGGAGTAGAAAATAATTCCCCTCAAAAAGGTGTGATGATTTCGACCTCCCATCCTCTCGGGCAATGTAAATTCCTAAGCCTCATCAGTCCACAAACTAATGAGCACCTACCTTTGGAAAGTAGGTCCGAATGGATGTGGAATCATTGGATGTTCCCGGTTCTACGAACAAACCCGTTAAAAACCGATCAGAATGTTCGAACCTCCCATCAAGGCGGTCATCCCCGGATTCTGAGGGAAACAAAAATGGTGAACTCGACGTGAATCCTTAACCAAGTTAAAATGATGTTTTAGCTATTTGTTAGGCCCCTATTTAAAAATCAATGAGAGGGACAACAAAAACAATCATTGACATATGTGCGCAACCAAAAGATGTAGTGGCTAAATTTATCTCAATTACATCTGTTATATCAAACATGAACTTTTTTTCCAAGATCTTCTGCATTTCTAGAATGGCTGCTCTCAAGTTCACACCTATGAATACTAATGCTGCAAATGCCACTACTGCTACTCATGCTGGATCGTCATCTTCTCTTAGGACGATATCACCTACTCAGCATCTTCAAAGCTGGGTATCAAACACACTGGTTAAGGAGTACCGTCAACACGGTACCATCCCAACTCTGGAGGCTACCCGGCAAGCCCTCTAAGTAAACAACTCACATCGGTCGTCCGGACAATGACGACCAGTTATCAAGAAGCAGGAGGTGCTGACTACCGTCTCCAACCATTTCGGGTCGTTATCCCCGGAACGCAATCACCATTCGCTCCCTTATTCTGGGGAGGTGAATGAGCAGGTCCCTCAAGACCTTAATTAAAACAGACAGGAGTCCTTCCTGAGGGCTCCCACCAACAATCGCCGCTAGACTCGTGCAGAAGTGTGCCCTCAACATGATGAGGGTACCGACTCCAGGCGTTCGGCTCAGGTTCCTCGAACCCGAGCAAGAAAGATGAACCCCCAGAGGTGGAATCCGGTCAACAGTGAGTAGGTTTTCATCTCTTCCATCTCCGGAGAAGTCCACCAACCTAAGTTGGTGGCAAGCAACGAGCAGGCACATACACCTGCCCGTTTAAAACCCGTTGTCCAGTAGACTCGTCTGGCAGCATCACGCCAATCCCGCCAGGCAATTATGGCAGAGTACTATAGGCCGCAACATACACCTGTTTATACATCATCAGCTAGTCAGTAGGATCGTCTGACTACATATGATGGATATCGCCAATCATGTTTGGAGAAGTGCAATCAGCAGGCACATACACCTGCTAGTATTAATCAAGACTACCAACAGTCTCGCTTGGTACCATTTGGGGAAGTTACTCGGAAAGCCCCGACAAAAAATAGGAGGCAGACTCAATTCTCTTCCCCCACACTTGAGTACTTTCAGGATTCAATGACAGGAAAAGGAGGACAGTAGCAGGCACATACACCTGCTCCAAGCCCGGAATGGACGTATATTCCCGTTCCGGCAGCTGAAGTCACCAAGCATATTCTATCAATGGTGAAAGAGCATAAGAAAATCCCTGCTCATATTCTGGATGCTTTCCAGGATATTATAACAACTTCAGTGGCATCGCAGGGAAAGACACATAAATCTATCCCTACCAGTGGAGTGATACATCAAAAATTCACTCCGGAACAGACACACACATCTGTTCCAGTCCAAGAGGGTTATGGGGCATACTCCCCCATATCATATGGATGACCAAGTGAGGCACATACACCAGATTTGAGAGAAGATCGTCAGCCTAACCTGGCCATCTTTCCTGATCAGGCACATACACCTGCTTAGAGCAGCCAGTTTCGTCAACAAGAGGTTTCCAAGGCGAGTAAGAAGGCGTCTAAGAAAAAGACCCGCCCAACACAGTCAGAAGATCAAGAGCCAATCTGTAACAAGGCATTGCTTGATGCTGGAGTTCTTGAAGCCCTCAGACAATTATCTATTGGAATTCAAGATTCTACTCCCTCAGTTCCCAATAGTGGGAACATTAATTCCAATGGTCTTCAATAGATACTTCCTCATGAAGGCTTGCTTCATGACAATTCGGTCGATCTCGAAGTTTCATCTTCATATGAGAGCCAAAGGAACCCTCTGTGTGGTAAGAAGACCAAGGATCGAGAGATCTCATCTTTTGCTGTAACCCATTATGGTGGTCCTCCCCATGATGATGAATTTCGCTGCAAAAGTCCTCTCCGCAGTAGTGATGCACATTGCCCGGAAAATGATCCGTTGGACAATGTAGTGACAAGAAAGCCCTCTTATCTTGAGGCACTTGAAAATGAGAAACCAGTCATGTATGAAGCTTCATCACTAGCAGGTGAAATAATTTCTCAATCAGAAGATAGCCCAGGGTGTAGGTCATTCTCCGAACCACCCCAAAGTCATGAATCTTCTAGTTTCATCAATGATTTCTCTACCAATCCTGTTGAATACAATGAAGCAACAAGGAAACAACAACTCTTGTCAAATAAGGTAGAAAAATCTTCATCAAATGATAAAGAGGAAATGCTGAATATGAGAAAACAACTAGCGAAAGGTGAAGTGCCAGTCATATTTTGGCCTCTGTCTGACTCTCAGTATAATATTCCAGAAATGTTGAAGGAAGATTAAATTCATGATATTCATCTCAACATATGGAAAACTCTTTGTCAGTTGAAAAAGAAAGTATTATCTTATGATGAATACGAAAATCATCTTAAGATAATAGAAGAGTTACAACGTCAGATTGATTTGGTGTCTCTATCAATCTCTCAATATCTGAAGGCTGAAAAGCAGCAGAGAGCCCTTGAATGTTCATGATTTGGTGCACTAAGAAGATTGCGTTAGTTAATTGCCAATGCCCCATCTGGTATTCGTGTCAGAGTATGGAGTGTTCATGGAGCACATCATTTCACGGTGCTCTCCAGTCAGCAAAGCCCACCGAAAATGGTCTGATTCAATGTTATTGCCCATGGTCGGCCACAGTCAATGAGCTTTGTTTGTAATCAAAATCTTTCCCAAGAACAGGCTTCAACTAGTTCCTCTAAAAATCAAGAATACAGAGAAAAAGTTGTTGAATTACTCTTGCATCAAGAAAACGAGAATATTGAACATACCTATCGTTTGGAGCAAGCATGTCACCAAGTGACAGAAGTGTCAAAAATCATCCAACGGTCTTTTGAACTGGGTGATAAAAGCGGATACAGGTTAATGCATCCATCTAATTTCCGAAATAAGGTTCTCAAGATCAAGAGGACTTTCAAAAAATTCTCAGACATAGCATGTCAAGAACCACCCCAGCTCACCAGACTGGGGAATCTTTTAAACCAACCCTCGGAATCAACAAAAATGATTCGAGGAGTTGAGAGGGAACAACAGGAACAACCCTAGTCCACTGGACTGGTGACTTTTTCAAATCATCAATCCCCTCCTCAGAGAAAGTCAGTCGTTTCTCGATTGGGGAAGAAACCTCAAGAGGAACGAAGAGCCAAATTATCAGGAGATTCCCTCCAAATTACGGTTAGTCAAGAAGTTCCTGAGGGATTGAATCAACAAAAGGCAATGTCTCATCAAAGGCATGGAAGAAGGCAATATCACATAAATGCTGATAGAAGGGATGCGATGAGTTATACAACGATTAATGTCACCAATGTCGTTGTTGCTGATCCACCAGATGAGGCTCACTCAGGGGACTCAGATGAAGAGGTTCATGCTCAAGAAGATGTATGCACCGACACAAATGAAGAAGGTGTGCGTACACAAAGTCAAAGGATTACTCAGAACTTAAGTAATCCTTTGAGTATCCCACTTCCCCCTCTCCGAAAAGGATCCAACAAAGGGAAGGGAAAGAACTAGATTACATATCCTTCCTCTGGAGAAGGTCAATCACTCTCACTATAGCAGAGGTTTGCACAAAAGGAGGAAGAAATGAAGGAATTAAGAAGGTTGAATGCAGAACTACTTCAGAGTAGTCTTCTTCTTAAGCATGATGGAGTCAGTCAGCCAAATAAATTTGTTGCAGCTACTGATATGGATCAAGAATATCCTACTCTATCAGTACACCCTCATAGGTCTAATCTTAAGGGTCAAGTGCAACAACTCTTGGTAGTGCTACCATCAGTTGCAGCGCCAATCGCCACATCTGTCCAAGCTCCAGTCATTGCACCTACCCAAGTCCAAGTTCAACCAGATGTTTCTCAAAAGTTTATAACTACTATTGAGTCATTAACAGCTCGGTTAGAAACTATGGAAGGGAATCGTGAGCAAGTTCAACCAGAAAAGAAATTTTAGCCTGAATGGGTAGATTCAATTTCTCCTCCATCCAATTTTGGGAACCCTGTATTCCCTATTTTCAATGGATCAGGCGATCCAGAACAACATTTGAGGCATTACTTGTCTTGCTGCAATCCTATGATGGGAACTCCGGAGCAGTAAGAAGCAGTGAAACTCAGATTCTTCGTGCGATCCTTTCAAGGAACAAATTTTGTTTGGTATATAGGCTTGCAATCCTGGTCAATTACCAGATGGGAGGATCTTCGCCGAAAATTACTCCTTCAGTTCAGCTCAACTTTGCCAAAGACAAAATTTTTCGATATTACAAACTGTAAGAAAAGGGAGAATGAAAGGGTATCTAATTTCATTTCTCGATGGAAGGGATTAACATATTCCTTGAGTTTAGCACTCCCTCAAGAAAAATTGTTGCCAATTTTTGTGGAAAATCTTCATTATGAATTACGCACGCCGTTAATCCTTGTGAAATACACAGTAGGGTTTCGAGACCTTACTTCAATCACTCAGCAGATTGAAGATTCCCCTAGACAGGCTAAGGCTAAATCTCGTGTAATTCCATCAGATCCAGGAAGGAGAATGGGTAAAGCAGAAAATACTACAGTTATGCTTAAACAAGCATCTATACCCATTTCTACCTCAAAACCTTCATCTTCTCGAAGGGATCCACCTTTTGAGTGCCAACAACAAAGGCCTTTTCATCCAGATGATCAAAAAGATCAAAGACGAAAACAATTTGAGGATCTGAAGAGAAAAACATACTCTTTCCGAAATGAAAAAGTTCCTGGTTATTTCATTTCGGCTCTGGAAAACAATTTGGTTCAATTTCCAATACCCAAGAGGCCAAACAAGAAAGGAGATGATGACCGTCCTAATTATTTCCCTTTTCATCAAATGTTGGGGCATCCCATCCAGGAGTGTTTTGTCTTCAAGGACCTCCTGCAAAAGATGGTCGACTCGGGATAGGTCACATTGAAAGGATCCTAAGCCCAGGTAGCATGTGTCACTGCTATAGTTACAGAGGAGGAAGATGAATGGAAGGAAGTCAAAAGAAAGAAATTCACAAAAGTATTATGATTGGATGGTAAGAAAGACAATCAATCGAACTCATACTATTTTTAGAACACAATTAAGGAAACCAATTGTGTCTTCTTCCATGAATGTTGCGGAAAAACCCTCTTCATCAGAGGGAAAGTCCTCAAAGAAACAACATGATTCCAAGAAAGAAAAGGATTCAGAAGAATATGAGTGCGTGTCAAAGCCTAAGTTGTCTTTGACTTTGGTGGACTTCATGCCATCTACTTCAAATCCACAGGCACCGCCCCACCAAACGGAAAAGCCTAAAAAGGCTAATCAGGTAGAGTCTTCATCAGATGAAGAGTTAATCTTTGGATATGTTAATATGATTCTATTAACAGATCCATATGCCAGTCGCAGTTTCAATTTCAATGAGCGTGAATTACCTGTATCAAATAGAGGAATCAGAGGAAGTTCCAAGGGCTCAGGATACAGGGGAAGACATGGATATTTCAGAAGCCACTATTTCAATTCTACCCCTGCTAGAACTGTGTACGCACCAGAAACTCGTGGTAGTCCCTTAAACGAGCTCAGCAAGAACAAGAAAGTTCTTCTACCAATAGCAAACTCAGTCCTGGCACATTTATTTTGGAAGACCAGTTGAAGGTTCCATCTTCTTCCTCTCAGTAAGTAAATGGATCTAATCGGTCTAATCTTCCAAAACCAGAAATATTGCCAACTCCTATCCCAATACAAGATGCATCAACTTCCAAAGCATCTTCTTCCAAGGTACCTGCTAAACCACAGATTCCTATTGGGAAACGTAGACCTCTGGATCAAAAGTATGATATATTGAAACACATGGCCCAAGTACCAGACAAGTTATCAATTATGGATGCTCTGAATCTGTCAAAAGATCTTCAGGAAGCACTCATCAAGGCTTTGTAAAGTCCTCAAGAGTTTGAAACTGAAATTGTTGCAGGTGAAGTCTATTACCTAGAGAATAATCCTGCAGAATTCCATGCAATAATATCCTTTAATGATGAAGACAAAGATGATGTTGTTCATGGTCATATTAGACCATTGTACTTGTCTGGCAAGGTCAATTGCGTGGATGTTCGAAGAGCTTTCATTGATAATGGTTCAGGAGTCAACCTCCTGCCCATTCGTACACTTCGTCGATTGGGCCTCACGGAATCTGATTTATCTCCTTCCACCATAATGCTACAGGGATATGATAAAAATGAACAAGAACAACTGGGTGAAGTTACACTCAGAACTTAGTTTGGAGATCTTGTATCCAATTCAGATTTCATGGTTATTGATCAAGACTCATCCTTCAACATTTTTCTTGGAAGACCCTGACTACATCAACATGTGGCTATCCTTTCATCATACCATCAATGTATCAAATATTGTTTTGATGGTCAAGTTGAGACATTGTATAGTGATAAGGCCCCGTCCAAGACATGTGAGTCTCAATACATTGAGGCAGAATTATACCACATAAAGAAAAGGGAGAAATCCATAACAAAGGAGATTACCAAAGTTAATGCTCCATATGGTTTGGAAAAAATTCCAGTAAGTCCATTTACACATGTGAGTACAGATTATGTGTTTCCTATCAGTCAAATTGACAAGATAGACCCAAATCAAAATACTCTTATGGAAAGATCCATAATTTCAATTATGGAAATCGAGCCAGACAACATGGGAGAAATTGGTAATCTACCAGGTAGTGATGAAAGCACAAATGGTGACGTCTTCATTTCATCTGCTGAAATACAAAAAGTCTATGCTTCTCCAATTAGGCCAGAAGAAGTTGTAGCAACATCGGAGGTGAAAAATGATGTCGATTCTAAATCCATCATCTCCTCTTTATTACCCAAAGAAGACCCTTCATCATCAACCAGGTTGGAAATGGATGATTCTTCTTCAAAATATGCAAATTTTGACATCTCTTCAGAACATGAGAATTCCACTTTATCATCTACTATGTAAGTAGAAACGGAAGAAACAACACATGAAGAAGAAGAAGAGGAAGATCTCAGAGATGCTCCTCCAGCATTTGAAGAGGGTATCTCTACCACTGTGGATGAACTTAGAGAAATAAATCTGGGTACAAAAGGAGACCCACGCCCCACTTTAATCAGTGCGGCCATGACTCTTGAAGAGAAAGATATTTATATTTATTTTCTAAAGAAAAATAAATATATATTTTCCTGGAACTATACAGAAATTCACGGGCTTGATCCTGATGTTGATACTCATCATTTGGGTTTACCAGAAGAACATCGAGGATTTAAGAAAGCCGCGATAAGAACACACCCAACTTATGCTTCCAAAATTGAAGCTGAAGTGGATAAGCTTATCAAAACATACTTCTTCAGAGAAGTTCAATATCCAAAATGGTTGGCTAATATTGTCCCTATAAAGAAAAAGAATAGACAAATTATAGTTTGCATTGATTTCAGAGATATTAATCGGCATTGTCCTAAGGATGATTTCCCAGTTCTGATTACAGAACTTCTAATTGATGCAACTGCTGGCTATGAAGCACTTTCCTTCATGGATGGGTATTCTGGATATAATCACATACGAATGACCCCAGAAGGCGAGGAATCTATAGCCTTCAGAGCCCCTCAGGGTGTGTTTTGCTACCGGGTAATGCCCATTGTCTTAAAGAATGCAGGTGAAAATTATCAGCGTGCCATGCATCGTATCTTCAAACCCTTCTTAGGGAAGTTAGTTGAATGCTATGTAGATGATTTGGTAGTTAAATACAAAAAAACATTCTAATCACTTGGCTGATTTGGAATTCCTATTCTACAAGCTTCGACAACATAATTTGAAGATGAACCCCTTAAAATGTGCTTTTAGGGTAACCTCAGGAAAATTTCTTTGCTTTGTTGTACGCCATCGTGGTATTGAAGTCAATCCCGAGAAGACCTAGTCAATCCTTGGTATGTCACCTCCTCAAAATTTGAAAAATTAAGAGGACTTCAAGGACACTTAGCCTATATTTGGCGTTTCATCGCCAATTTAGCAGGCAAAAGTTTTCCCTTCACCAAATTGATGAAGAAGGGAGTCACTTACCAGTGGACTGAATAATGTCAAGAAGCATTTGATATTCTCAAGAAATACCTCTTGAGTCCACCGGTAATCATGCCACCTGTTGAAGGAAGACCACTTATCCTCTATGTGACAGCTCTAGAGCAATCATTGGGTGCCTTTATTACTCAAAAGAATGATTCTGGGAATGAAAACAGTCTCTACTATCTCAGTCAAACCATGCTTGAAGCAGAAACCTAGTATTCAAGTATTGAGAAGTGCTTCCTGGCATTAATCTTTGCAGTTCAGAAGTTGAGACACTACCTGCAACATCATGAGGTCTAATCGGTATCTCTCAATAACCCACTCAAATTTATCCTATGTCGTCCAATGCTTACAGGACGTCTGGAAAGGTGGGTAGTAAATTTGCAGCAATTCGACGTTCAGTATGTGTCTCAAAAGGTGATAAAGGGCCAAGCTCTGGCTAATTTCCCAGCTGAACGCCCATCAGTGGAAGACACATCTTCAGATATTGAACTCCCTGATGAGGAAGTCTTCTCTATTCAAGAAAGTCCTCAGGCATGGGAAATGTATTTTGATGGTGCTTCCAGAAGTCCAATAGGGAGGAAAATGGAAAATCTTAAATTCAACAAAGTTATCTTAGGAATTGTGCCCATTTCTCCAAAAAAAGGCAGTGTTACCTTATTCCTTCTTATTGTGGGAAGGTGGTACCAATAATGAAGCAGAATACCAAGCTCTCATCGTTGGTTTGGAATTAGCACTTCAAGCACAAGTGAATCACTTAAAGATGAAAGGTGATTCAGACCTGGTAATCAAACAAGTCAATGGGGATTATGCCATCAAAAAGAAGAACTAATACCTTTGTATGATTACGTCAGAGAGTTAATGGCGGAATTCCCTTTGGAACCGACATTTTCTTATGTCCCAAGATCACAAAATGCTCAAGCTGATGCACTGGCTAATATAACCACAGCTCTCACAGATCCAAATCGGGATGAGACAACCATCAGTATTGCCCACCGTCATGCAATATCACCTTATGTTCGATTCAGAACAGATGAAATTAATGAAATTTCTCCCAAACCTGAACCGTATGGTCATACTACAGGATTGATGTCACCAATCAGAGAATACCTTCAAAATGTAACACTTCCACCTGATATAGCTAAGAAAGAAAAAATTCGGTGACGTGTGGTTAATTTTACTCTTTATGATATCCCAGATCACCTAGAGAAAATTCTCTAAAAATGTGGTTTTGATGGAGTTCTCTTCAGATGCATTGATGGTGAAGAGACAACGGCTGTCATGAAAGAAGTGCATGCAGGAGTCTGTGGTGCCCACCAGTCTGGACATAGACTGTTTGATCAGATTCGAAGGCTTGGATACTTTTGGCCTTCAATGATACGAGATTGTGTCGATTTCACAAAGAAGGGTCATTCATGCCAAGTACATGCGAACTTCATTCATCAGCCTCCAGATTTTCGTCATACAGCTAAATACTCATGGCCATTTTCTACATGGGGAATGGATTTGGTGGGACCTTACCCTTCGGCTACGGCTAAGCAGTTTAAGTATATTCTTACTGCTGCAGACTTCCTTTCCAAATGGGATGATGAAAAACCTCTCAAGGAAGTCAATTCTAAATGCATTGTTAGCTTCATCAAGTCTAACATCATTACCAGATTTGGTGTCCCTCATACCATATTGACGGACAATGGCACCAATTTCTGTTAATCCGAGATGAAGAAGTTGTTTCAAGAATACAACATAAAATCCAACCATTCATCTCGGTATCATGCAGCGTCCAACGTCCAGATAGAATCCTTTAACAAGACTCTTTAAAATATACTACAAAAGATGGTGGATAAAGATAAGAGGTCATGGACTGATAAACTCTTTCATGCTTTATGGGCTTATCGGACTACCACCCGCACCGCAACTCGGTCAACTCCATATTCATTGGTATATGGAACGGAAGTCGTCTTGCACATTGAAGTTCAACTACCCTCGCTTAGAGTTTCCATTTGTGATCAATCATCTATAGATGAACAATCTCAAAAGTGATTGAATGACTTGGAACGGTTAGATGTGAAAAGATTGTGCACTTTGAACCACTTGGAAGTCTATCAGAATCAAATAGCATGAGATTTTAACAAAAAGGTTCATCTTCATTCATTCACTCAGGGAGAATTGGTATTAGTTCTCAGAAATCCAATGATACTAGGAAAGAAACCTCCCAATCTTGAGCCAAAATGGGAAGGACCTTATTCAATACATAGGGTCTACTCCAATGGAGCTTATTCATTAATCTCAATGGATGGAGAACTCATCACTACTCCAACTAATGCCATATTTTTTAAGATGTATTTTGTATAAACTGCAAAGTACCTACTTCGTCCTTGCTATATGACATTAAACTATACAACAACGGTCCAAGCACATGACCCTAAACTATTTGCACAGACGTCCAACATGATGTCAAACTGTGTCACCTACTTCGTCCTTGCTATATGACGTTAAAATATACAGCAACGGTCCAAGCATATGACCCTAAACTATTTTCACATACGTCCAACATGACATTAAACCGTGTCACCTTCATCGTCCTAGCTACATGAAGCTAAACTGTACAAAAGTCCTTTAATACGTCCTACATGACATTAAATTGTACTTCATCCTTGTTATATGACGTTAAACTATATAGCAACGGTCCAAGCATATGACCCTAAACTATTTTCACATAAGTCCCACATGACGTTAAATTATGTCACCTACTTCGTCCTTGCTATATGACGTTAAACTATACAGCAACGGTCCAAGAATATGACCCTAAACTATTTGCACATACGTCCAATATGACGTTGAACTGTGTCACCTACTTCGTACATGCTATATGACATCAAACTATACAGCAACGGTCCAAGCATATGACCCTAAACTATTTTCACATACGTCCAACATGACATTAAACTATGTCACCTTCATCGTCCTAGCTACATGACACTAAACTGTACAAAAGTCCTTTAATACATCCTACATGACATTAAACTGTACTTCTTCCTTGCTCTATGATGTTGAAATATTCAGCAACAGTCCATACATATGACCTTAAACTATTTGTACTTTCGTCCCACAAGACATTAAACTGTGAAAAAGTTCCCTAAATGGTCCAGTATGACCTTAAACTACAACTATGTCATGTATGACCTTAAACTGCATCATCAACAGTCCATGCATATGAACCTAAACTATTTGCAAGTCCCTTACGTCCAGAAAGACGTGAAACTGTGACGTCCTAACTACATGACGCTAAACTATATAAAAGTCCCTTACGTCCAGCAAGACGTTAAACTATGATGTCCTAACTACATGACGTGAAACTGTATAAAAGTCCCTTACGTCCGGAAAGATGTTAAACTACATAATCATCAAAGGTCCTGTATGACCTTAAACTACACCACCGTCCAACATGACATTAAACTGCACCATCCACGGTCCATGCATATGACCTTAAACTATTCGCACTTTCGTCCAACATGACGCTAAACGGTATCGTCCCTTTTTCGTCCAAAATGACGTTAAACTGTTAAAAAGTCCCTAATGCATCCAACATGACATTAAAATGGTGTACTCTTTTGTCCTCCCTGCATGACATTAAACTTCATAGTCCCCGTTTCGTCCAACATGACATTAAACTCTATTGTTCCCATTGTCCTAACTACATGACGCTAAACTGTATAGAAAGTCCGTGATATGTCCTACATGACATTAAACTGTATTTTGTCCCTGCTACATGACACTAAACTGTGCAGCACCAACAGTCCTTACTGCAAGACTTTAAACTACATAGTCCCTTTATATGTCAAACATGACATTATACTATGCATCATTAAGGTTGTTGTTACCTCTTGTTTCTCACACCGAGTATGACTCATGTGATCATAGAGAAAACCTCAACCATAACACTCTCTCTGGGGTGCTAACCATGTGTAAGTCCTAACATCATTTTTTAAGATCATTGTCCCCAAAAACAACTTGATCATTAATTCATTCTTTAATTTAACTACACGGACTTTGATCATTGCCTTCTAGGCTGGGTATGTAGGCAACCTCCCAAGGTTCATTCCCAAAACCAATCTCTTCACGTTGGTTCATCTCCATATCATATGATGATAATTCATGAAACCACCCTTAGAATCAATATCTTTACATTGGTTCACTTTCTTCCTTGTTATATTACGTTAAACTATACAACACTTTTGTCCAGTATGACAATAAACTATAAATTTCTTTGATACCCTCACCTGAGAGGGAATCGTTATTTTTTTTGATTTTTCAATCATGTTTCATTTCAAAGACTACGTGCATACATGGCAAAGCCCGAACCTTTTATCTTGGGGTAAACCATCATTGCACTAAATTCCCCTTTCACCCTTTACATGTATGAACCAAATTTGTATAGAGGGTATTTCTAGAACTTCGTGGGCTTGATTCCCATCCCTATGGGATACGTAGGAACATTCTATTGTCCCTCGAATCCAGTCCCAAGTCTTTGGGCCTAACCCCAAATTCCACTTTCAGTCCCTTGGCTGAAAAGTCCCCATGAAAACACACACTGTGTATTTCTTACAATGGTCCAAGATCTATGACCCTAAACTAAGATATCTAATTATTTTGTCCCACACGATGTTAAATTGTAGTTTAAGAACTACATATGGCTTGATTCTCATCCTTATGGGATACGTAGTGAAGTCCAACATTTCAATTCAGAACCCATCCACAACATGATTATGTTTAGCATTGATCTATGTATCTCTGTATACACTGAACAATACCCATCTTTATGTGTCATAATCCTAACCTTAAATATTTTTAGATCCTCATAACCCTTTTCATGACTTCTAGTCACAAAAATTTCAAATGTCTGAGAGTTCTTTTGTCTGACTATGCAGCACATGCCCATAGGCGGCCTTGCATAAATAGTCTACATAACAGCCTTTTTAGCGAAAAGATACTATTATTTGACTATGCAGCCAATTCCCTTATGTGGCCCTGCATAATTCAACCCCCTAATGGGTATTTCGGATAGTGGTAACTTCATTCATGGGAAGAATGCCTCTTTTGTCCTTATTTGTCTTAAATGACAGTATGCAGGGATCCACAAAAATATCCATCCTTAACATATTTGTCCCATATCCTTTTTCGTGATCCGAATGTAATCATGTCTATGGTTTATATTCTCCTTCCCTACGTTTGGGTCAGACCTTTGTAGGAGTGATATTCATCCAGTTATTCGATAATTTTGTTTGTAAATATTTTCTCCATATTCAAGTACCTCTTTCCATACAGAAAACTCTATATTTTGGATGATTTGAATCTCCATAAACTATCACTGGCTTTTAGCACTAGGAAAGTAAATTTCTAAGGGTTATTTTTCCTGACTATGCAGTACGTGCCCATATGTGGCCTTGCATAAACAGTCTTCATAACAGACTTGTTAGCCAAAAGATACTATTTTATTTAACTATGCAGCCAATGCCCTTAGGTGGCCCTCCATAATTCAGCCCCCTAATGGGTTTGTTAAATAATGGCAACTTCATTCTTGGAAACTACTTCTTCTAATTCCTTTTAGCTATTTTTCATATCATTCCTTAGATTCAAATATTCTTAAGTCATAGCCTACATATTTTCCCTCATACTTGAGTATGGTAATATGTTTTCAGATGAATTTTCAAGGAATTGAGTCAATTATAATCCATTTCGGTCAAAGCTATTTCGACCTTAATCATTCGCCTTTTTTATGTCCAACATGCATGACTTTAAATTGCCCACAAAAGACAGGGGAACTCTGAATAAAAGTCCAGTTCCCAGCTCACTAAACATACATTTTTTTGTATGATTTAGGTAACATTGAGAAATTAAAAGGTTCGAAGTTTGTAGGGTTATTTACATTAATCCTAGTAAAAATCAAACTATGATTACTAGGACCATTGGCTTAGGTAAAATCTAAATCATTTAGAAAAAGAGAATGAAGGTACAAATGAGTGAAAGTGAAAGTGTTTTTCATTGATGCACAAGAGTTAGAAGGACATCCACAGATTGGAGTCTCTTCTCTTTTTCAAGAATTACAAGTGGCTTTCAACATAGGTCTTCATTTGATTTACGGAATCCCAAGAGTCATCATCAACCACCTGGAATTCATTCATTCAACTGGATATAATAAGAGATGTAGTGATACCATCTCTTCTTGGAATAATTGTAAAAGGATGTTGTTGAGTGCAGTTTGAGAAACTTTTCTGCTAATCAAACCGTGACTCTGTTTCTGTCCAAGAGACTTGGAAGATGGATACATGAATTTGAGAATAGAGCATTGGAAGTAAAGAGCCATTTGGAGAGAGTACTCTTTTCAGAGATTTCTCTAATTCCATATTTGTCTTCTCTCCACCAATCGGAAGTGGAAAACATTTTATCCCATGAGTTTTCCATTTTCATATTTGCAAGGAAATGACATGGAGGAAGAATTTGAAAGTTCACACCATCGTTGTTGCTCTTAATGCACAACATAACCGAAATGAAGGAGTAGTAGTGCAGCTTCATTTCAGGTGTATAGTTCTCTGCATCTAGAAAATTGACTCCTTGTAGATTACCATGACTATATAGAGGCAGGTAGATGCTCTGTGGAAAATTAAGATGATATTTCTTCAAGTACTTAGCCAAATCTGGGAGAGTGCTGTCGCAGATATCATAGTAATCATGGCCAATGAGGTTCATCATATCATCAAACTGCTTTCTAGCCAGTTAATAGACTATTCCGGGTCTAAGAGCCATTGAATCTGCACAAAAGTTGAATAAACTAACTCTTAAATGGGTTTATTTTTCATAAACTTTGTGAAAGAATTCGAAAAAAATGGCTTAGGCATTAAGGCGTGCAAGTCTAAAACTTGACGCGCAAGTGTTCGTGTGCCGCGCTAGTTTTTGACACGCAAGTATAAACCACCCAAGTACAAATACCTATACAGCAGCGTGACAACAAAGAAACATCATAAAACAGAGCAACCTTTGTGGCTAAGGTGACCTGCGCAGTGAGAGCTCGAAGGTTTGAAATCCACAAATCCATATGCTTGTACGGAAGTGAGGCCCTCTATTTATAGTTGTGGCCGAGACCCTGCATGCCGTTCCCTGCGCGATCAAGGGCCGTATCTGCATGCCTACACCCAGTATGCCCAGGCCCAGCACGATGGACACTTGCGTGCTGCCCTCTATGCCATCAAGACTTGTGCGCCACCTTTCCTTTGTATGTCTTCGATTTCCTCAGAGTCAAATCCTCATTTCTTTCAGATCCAACTCTGAGGGGGGACTTTTGTTGACGTTTTTTTCATCACCGAATCTAAAATATCAGAAAAGGGGAATATCTAAGCTCAAAGTGATTCATCCTTTGAAGAAAATATCAAAAATTGACAAAGGAATGAACAAGGAGAAGATTTCCCATAAGTCGTGAAAGTTTCCCCATAGTCGCACAAGTACACTTGCGTGACGCATTATGGTCGCACAAGTGACTTGTGTGACATAAGTGATAACTGCCCGGGGTCTTCTCCTGCCTATAAATAGACCCTTTGGGCCCCCCATTCAGGGCGTATTTTTTCCAGAAACTTAGATATGAGCTCCCGGCGCCCTAGTCTCTTCTCAAAGCTTCTGAAACACTTATAAGGTAATTTCTTACCTAGAACGGATGATCTAAAGAGGGGGAGTAAGGTCTAAGTGTTGAAACTCATCAACACTTGCGCGCCTGAGTGGCCATCCCTTAAGGGAAAAGGGCCACACTTGCGCGTTGCCTTAATCCTTCAATAGATCTTGCACGCCCCTCTTCTGGAAGAACCTCAAGAGGATTCTAAAGGATTTAATGAAGAGTCGCTCAAGTATTACCCTTCTGGTTAACCATCGCGCAAGTAAACCGTGTGTCGCGTAGGAATACTTGCGTGACCAGGACTTGTGCGCCCATGCAGTACCTGAGGGCCTGCCAGGACTTGTGAGCCCCTACCTTTTTGGGTACCTTTCTTGCCCATTTCACCCCTCTTAAGCCATTACACCTTTCCTATTCAAGATTCAGTCTTCAAGACACTCTTCAAATCCATTTATGGCATGATTTCTTGATTTGACTTCCTTATCTGAAAAGAATTCTGTAGAATATCTCTCCAAACCTAGTGATTTACACATCTTTATGTGACTAAAGATTGAGATTTCATTCATTCAACCTCATCATTTAAGATGATAGAATCCTTATCCTGGGTCTCCTTTTCAGGAATAATCCCCAGTTATAAGTCCTATAATCTGGGCATACTCTTTAGGAGTAAGCCCCAAGTCCCTTAATTTTTGGGCATCCTATTTAGGAGTAATCCCCAGATCCCTTAACCTGGGCCTCCTTTTCAAGAGTAAGCCCCAGTCTCAAATATGGGCATCCTCTTGAGGAATCATCCCCAGTCCCCTAATTTGGGCATCCACTTCAAGAGTAAACCCCAAACCATAATTCTATTAACATGGGACTCCTTTTTAGGAGTAAGCCCCAGTCATAATCCTTAACCTGGGCCTCCTTTTCAGGAGTAAGCCCTAGTCTCAAATCTGGGCATCCTCCTTAAGAGTAAGCCCCAGTCTTAATTTCTCTTAACCAGTCCTTATTTACCTTTGATCTGGGATTCCTTTTCCGGAGTAAAAACCAATCATAATTATTCTCCTAATTTAGGCCTCCTTTTCAGGAGTAAGCCCCAAGTTAGAGTATTCAAAATCTCCATGAAGCACATATACCTTTATGGACCCTCTTCCTGGATTTATTCCTTAAAGTAAATCCTAACCTTCATTTATCTGGGAATTCATACATATATAAGCCCCACATTATTTCTTATGATTGCATCTTTCATGGCACACTTTTATAATTTTTGCCAATACCTCTTGTTTCTCACACCGAGCATGAATCACGTGAGCTTAGAGTGTAAAATTAATTGTGAAATCCTTCTTTGAGTCATCAATCATAAACATCATACTCCCTTACTCGAACTACATGGGTTCTGATTCCTTTTCTAAACAAAGGATACATAGGTAGCCCGTTTACGGGTTTGATCCCAACTCTAAAATAATCCATGTCCTTCTGAATGACAATAAACTTCAAGTGCCCCACTGAGTGGCTTTAAAACCAGCATGGTTATCATAATGACCAAGAGACTTCTATATAAATGTGTCGAAGGTTACCATTGACCAAGAATATCTAACAAATACAGATGATTCTCTATCGATGAAGAACCTCGAATACATACAAAATATTCTCTAAATTTCCTACATATTTAGTCATTTATTGTCAGATCTGAAGGAAAGCTCATTTTATACTTGGTAATGTAATAAGGATTCACGAACATAACTTAAATCTATAAAGAGAGTCCCCGAGTAGACAATAATTACCCTAAAAAAGGTGTGATGAGCCCGACCTCCCATCCTCTCGGCCAATGAAAATTCCTAAGCCTCATCAGTCCACAAACTAATGAGCACCAAGCTTTAGAAATTAGGTCCGAATGGAAGTGGAATCATTAGATGTTTCCGGTTCTAGGAACAAACCCGGTAGAAACTGATCGGAATGTTTGAACCTCCCATCAAGGTAGTCATCCCCAAATTCCGAGGGAAACAATTAGTTATGTTCATTATGAGTTCATAATGACGCCCTTCGGACTCACTAATTCCTTGAAACTTTTCATGGTCGTAATGAATAGAGAATTTAGAAATTTCCCCAAAAAATTTATCGAAGTATTTATTGATCATATTCTTATACATACCAAGATAAATGAGGAACTGGAGGAGAATTTGAATACTATGTTAAATACCATGTAAAGGGAGAATAAATGTGCATTGTACAATACATTTGAATTTTTTATGGATAATGTATCATTCATGGGGCATGTTATCACTAGTAAAGGAATATTTGTGGACCCTTCCACGACTAATGATATTGAATAGTGGAATTGACCAACATCATTAATGAATATCCCTAGTTTAATTGGTCTATATGGGTATTACTGATTATTTTTGAATAATTTCTTAGATTTTTCAAAAACACTAACCAATATGACTTGGAAGGGAGAAATGTTTTTCTAGACCACTGAATGTTAATAGTACTTCATGAAGTTAATATAAGGCTTATCACCATAATAGTAATCACACTTATGAAAATTAGGGCACTTGTTGTGGTATATATTGATTCATAAAAGAATGGGTTAGGCTATGTGTTTTTGTAAAATGATAAAGTGATAGCACACACCTCAAGGAAGTTGAAAATTCATGAGAAAAACTATCCCACACTTGATCTAGAGTTTATAGCTATGATCTTGTCATTGAAAATATTGTGGAATTATCCATATGGGAAGAAGTGAAAAATATATACTTTTCATAAGAGCTTAAAATTTATATTCTCATATAAAGAGATTAATATGTTTTGAAAAAGATGGTTTGATCTCATTAAGGATCATGACTACTCAAACCACTACCATAATTGCAAATAGAATAAGGTGGAAGATTATATAAGTAGAAAGTATCCTATATTTTTATCAATTATGAGAATTCAAAAGGATCCAATTATCTTAGATTTAAAATGGATGTACATGGGAATCATCAAGAAAAGGGCCTTGACAATCCATTCTCAAATGACTCATCAACAATCCCTCATGGAGAAAATAAAAGATGATCGAAGTAATAATGTGGAAATTTAAAAGAATGTGGATGCTATTGGAATGGGAAAATCTTCATAGTTCACAATTGATGAGGAAGGATTCAAAATATTTGGGTCACGAATTTATGTTATATCCAATCCATAGATAAAGAAAGATATTTTTGAACAAAGAACATAGCTCAACCTACTCTATTCACATTGGGGGAAAAATGTAACAAGATCTATAAGAGAACTATTTTTTCGAAATTTTGAAGAAGGAGGCCATTTAATATACATAAAAGTGTCTAGTATGTCAGTATGTGAGTTTTGAAATGAAAAAATAAACATAGATGATGTGACCATTACCTATAGAAACATGGAAGTGGTAAAATATCACCATTGACTTTGTCACAGTATATCTGAAGACATCCATAGGAAAGAATGTTATATTGGTTTTTGGGGATTGTCTCACAAATAAATCTCAATTTATAACAATTCGAGATAAATTCCAAACTGATCGCATATCATGAATATAAATTAGAAAAGTATAATGGATTCATGGAGTACTATTATCTATTGTATCTGATAGAGATTTGAGATTCACCTCCATGTTCTGGAAAAGTCTACAACATGCTCTAAACACATAGATAAACATTATTATGACTTATCTAACTAAAATTTATGACCAATATGAAAAAAAATTAAACAGTATAAGTCATGTTCAGACCCTGTTTTATGTACAGAAAAAGAGTATACAACCAACAACTTCCTGTCAATGAGATCTCTTATAATAATAGTTTCCACACAAGCATCCAAACAGATCTATATGCAGCCCTTTATATGAAAATATACAAAAAACTAGCATGTTGGGGTGAAGTCAGTGAACATAAGCTTCCATGACCTAAAATGGTCAATGAAATGACGGAAAATGTTAAAACCATTTAGTAGGACATCAAGGAATCACAAATTTTACTAAACTGTTATGTAACCAATCATCAATGAGACCTAGAGTTTGAGGTTGTAGACATGGTATTCCTCCACATATATTTTTGGTAGAGGATTATTAGATTTGGGAATAAAGGAATGTTGAGTCCCAGGTACATCGACCCCTTAGTGATTCTTGATCATGTTAGAGTTGTGGCCTATCAACTTTCACTTCTAACTACCATGTCTCAAGTACCCAATGTATTCCCCATATCGCTACTGAGGATGTACATTCAAGATCCCTCACATGAACATACTCTAGAGGAGGTACTGTTGGAAAATGATATCTCTTTCGAGGAGAAACCGGTGAAGATCTAGGACTATAGAGATAAAGTTCTACACAACAAGACTACTCACCTAGTAAAATTACTTTGAAAAAATCATAAGTAAGAAATGTCCCGACCCCTCCCCTGAGTCCTATTTTGTGACTACCCCATGCCTACCTTCTATAGGCCAGGGGTTGGTGACTAGCACCGGAAAGACATATCCCATTAAATGGGAAGACATTTCATTTAAACATGCAAACACACAGTCCAAGAACACAACAAGAAGCAACCACAAAGTAAACTGTTGTAGTAAAAAGTGTAATGAACAGAGAGGTTTTGGAATAAAATCCCAACTGAAAAGTAGAAGTACAACTGGAAATAGAAAATAGCTCCCAAATCATCCACTGAGGATCCAACCTAAAGTGTAGGTTCAACTCACGGTCAGTAGTCACTACGGCACATCACGTCAAAAAGATCCACCTCTAAGCACCATCTAGTCCTAGCTCTCTCTCAACATCAATAAATGTTGTCTTTTTTCTACACAATACTTTTCAAGGTGCGGGCATATCCTGTGTAGGGGTGAGTATAACAATACTCAGTAGAGACCCTAAGACCCACGCTAGTCTCCCAAAATTCCACAAAGGAAAAACCAAACCGCAACACCTCAATCACAAAGCACTAAGAAGTCATCAACTATACTTAGGTATATGCCCATACATATACCTATTTTATAAAATTATTCTCATCTCATTCATGAAGAAACATAAGGCTCTAATTTCTATGCCATTTTCACAACTGATCCATGAGCAAAGAATACCTCAAAGGTAACACTATAAAGGTAACACCATGAAGGTAAATGTATCACAAAGGTAAATACTTATCTCACACCAGGGATAACTTAATTATATAAGTATAGTTGATTAGATGTATCACTGCATCATCTTATTATGTCAAGAGGCTTTTTTGCTGACCCACACAAGATCGGTAGATGCAGACTCACATAGGGATGGTGAGCACTGACCCAAATATGATCGATATGTACTGACCTAGATATGATCGAATCATGATAACCCACATAAGATCGATGTCCTTTCTTCACATTAATATAATCCACTAAATTCTCGCACTATGATCGC
Source organism: Viscum album (assembly GCA_963277665.1). NCBI lineage: Eukaryota > Viridiplantae > Streptophyta > Magnoliopsida > Santalales > Viscaceae > Viscum > Viscum album. The sequence goes on from OY728148.1 coordinate 1,948,077,751, forward strand.
TTGATTTTGGGATGATATTCTCCTCTAGCTATCGGTTTCACCTCAACTTCACCGAAGTTCCATGAAGAAGTATATCAAAGGACCGCCATGTTGTAAGGGATCCAACTCAACAAATGAATCTTCAATCGGACACCTGTTTTGTGACTTATATGTGTTTTAGTACCAAGGGCCCAATTGGATTAGGGTTTGATCCAACCCATACTTACTTCAACTTCCTCCAAAATTAAAGTGGATTATACAAAAATTACCTTCTCATTATGAGGTTTCCAATGTCGTAGACCGTTCATCAAACAGATGTCTGGTTCAAAAGTTACAACCCATTAAGCGAAAATGGGCTTGGTTGGGTCCGAGTCTGGTCCGACCCAACCCGACATAGTATGGGCCGACCCGAACCTATTCGGGTCGACCCAGTCCGGCCCAACCCATAGGTGGGCACAACTAGGCCTGCGGAGGGCGCAACCCGCATGGTTCACGTGGCCCAGCCTACAGAGGGCGCAACATGCTGGGCTCACATGGCCAGGCCCCCCGAGGGGGGCACCGTACTAGGTTTTCATGGTCGGACGGTGGTGCGGCCCGCTAGATCATTCCCACCCGAGCTGGCATGTGGGTAGCGATTCCCCAATATTCTCGAATGGATAAGGGAATTCGGTTCGTGCGGTGGCGCCACATGGCTCCTCCTAGTTTCTCTGTGTGAATTTCATGGATCGGGTCCCTGCTGTCTTGGCGTTAGAGCCATGTCCACCATATCTCGTGGCGCGCCATTATACGCCGCTTTGCCTCCTGTGGCTGTTCGGTGTCGGCTACCCCTTGTGTCCGATGTGGCTAAAGACCGGCGGCCACCTTATCTGGAAGCATGAAATTGCGCTCCAATCCACCTCCTACGGTCGTCCCTAGCCTGCTGCTATCTTTACCAACTATGGCTACGGTTGCCGCCTTTTCTACCGACAACATGTGATGTGGAACTAAATTCTCCTCTATAGCTGGTCATTGCCATCTACCGCTGTCACCCACCGGCGCCGGTCACCGGTGCTGCCTTGCTAGTGCCATGCTGGCTATCTTCCACGGATCACCAGGTGAGCTCTGATGGCCCGTTTGTTTATCCGAAGGTATCAACGGCCTTCCTGGGATGTCCTCTTCACCACTTGACCCTCTGTTCGGGGTTCCATCCAATCCCAAATTAAAAAACCATGAAGAAAACATAAATTAAAAAATATCAGAGAGTCCAGGCCTTATTCTTTTGGCCATCCCCCACTACAATAGCATGATAACATAAAGGAAGAAAAAGATTCAACAAATATTTTTAAACTATACCAAATAAAAAACCTACCTCAAGATCATTGGAGAACGTCCACGTTTGAGGGAGAGTCAGTGTTCTTCATTCCCGTAATAAGCCTCCAATGACGCTTCTCAATCTTCGTTCTTTGGTTATTCCTTGGTGAGGGGATTCATTCTTCATTAAGAATCATCCCAAGATCAAGCCTTTGCCAACGATTTTCCAAAACCCCGTGTTGGAGTTTAATTCTCTAACATGTGATTAATAGGTTCATTAATTGGTGTAATTAATGAGCCTCATTAATCAAATGAATGGTGGTTTCACAACCATTGTGTAACCAAGAATTTAATATCCATCATTAAATTCTCGACCACCCCTATGGTCCCAGCCATCAAAACATAAAAAGAAAGGTGGAAGGATGTTTTAAAAATAAATTAATATAAATTTATTTTATTTACTCATCCGTGAAAAACACAAAAACATCTTTCCTCATCAACCCACTATGGTTGAGGTTAATCATCCCTTAAGAGAATTATGGTGTTTTAAGTTCAAATATCCTCTCAGATTTAAATTCTGAGCAACGGTTCAAATGTTAGGATTTTTCACTCACACGTTTACAGAATATAACTATTTTTTTCCTTCTGAATTTCATTTCGGGCACACCAGGACTCAAAATCATGCATTGTTGATTTTTCCAGACTCATAATAATTATATATAATTAAAATAATTAAATAGAAAAAATATGGGACTTTAAATTCTCCCTACCTTAGGGATTTTCATCCCCAAAATCCACAACATAGACTATGGAAACCATTTGGGGTACTGAGCACGAATATGAGCCTCCCACTCCCATGTTCTCTCCTGGAGGTTTCTATACTTACAGTGAATGTAAACCAGAGGAATCAATCATACATAAAGGACCCATTCTTGTTGATCCTCAATATCCAATGCAACCTCTGTAAATGTCACCCAATAATCAATGTCTAGCTCACCCCAGTTGATAACCTGTGATGAATCATGCAGGTAATTACTCAGCTATGAAATTTGGAAAATATCATGCACCTTATGCATATGTGGAAGAAGAGATAAGAGATATGCCACCTCACCAAATCTACTGACAACCTAAAAGGGACCAATGAACCTCAAAGATATCTTGCCACCCCAGACAAATCTATGAAAACCTCTTCGAGGTGATACTTGTTGGAAGACATGGTCTCCATCCTTGAACTCAAAAGGTATCTATCCCCTATCAACATAAGACTTGTACATACTCTATGCGGCCATCATCTTCTCCTGGATGATCTGCACCTTCTCAGTGGTAGCCCATACCAACTCTGGACCCATAAATACTGACTCCCCTAGGTCTGTCCAACATAGAGGTGATCTACAAGGTCGACCCTACAAGGCTTCATATGGTCCCTTACTGATGGTGGAGTGATAATTGTTTTTTTATTAAAACTCCACCAAGGGAATGTGATCCTCACAACTGTGTCCAAAATCTAGGATGCAAGCACGAATCATGTCCTCCAGTATCTGAACAGTCCGCTCCGTCTGACCATCCGTCAGCGGATGAAAGGCGGTGCTCAAACGTAGCTGAGTCCTGTATGCTTGGTGTAATCCCCTCCACAACTGGGATGTAAAACGTGTGTCATAGTCAGAGACGATCATCAATGGAACCCCATGAGGGAATAAAATCTCATCTACATAGAGGAATATCAATCCTCTTATTGATCCCTACTCTCGGATAAGTAAGAAGTGGGGCGAATTAGGGATTCGGTCAACGTTCTCCCAGATGCAATCATGTCCCCTAGATGTACGTGGAAGCCCTATCACAATTTCCAAGGAGATACCATCCCACTTCCACTTTGACACCTCTAATGGATTTGATAAGCATGCTGGAACCTAATGCTCAACCTTCGTTTTCTGACTAGTGAGGCATTGTAAAACAAACTATGCCACAACTTTCTTCATCCCTAGCCACTAGTGCTGACGCCGTAGGTCCTGGTATATCTTTTCCACACTTGGATGTAATTCCAGAGGGGACATATATAACTCCCTCAACACCTCCTCCTGTAGCTCCAACGGTATCATGGTGCATCCTCTGAAGATGATGACATGCTCCCCACCTTTAGAAAATTTATCTGGTACCTATCCTGAGGATATCTGAACATGTCAATCCTCAGAGTCATAGTCCCCAAGTTGCACCTCCCTGACTCACTGAAGGAGTGGGGGAGTGACTACCATAGACTATAGGTAAGCTACACCATCTCTATCCACAAATGATATATGTAACGTGACTAGATACTCTATTTCCTCACTCAGCAACTGTATACCAGTCCTCCTGATGAGTGTGCCTCCTACTACAGTTCCCTTCCTATGAGTATAGAATATCTCAAACTCAAAGTCCATGAGGAACTCTAGTCAACCTCATTGTCTCGTGTTTAGGTCCTTTTGTGAGAAGATATACCTATGACTCTTGTGGTGAGAGTAAACTAAGAACCATTAACATATAAAGTTGTGCCGTCACATCTTTTGGGAAAAGACCACTGCTGCTAACTCCATGACATGGGTAGCATTGTTATGCTCATGTTGCCTCAGCTGTCATGAACCATAAGAGATAACTTCTTGCTCCTCCATCATAAATCATCCAAGTCCAGTCCCTGATGCATCGTTGTAGTCTACATACCCAACTCCTTCTTATGGTAGCCTCAAGATGGGGTCACTCTTCAGTCTTTGTACCAAATCCTAAAAATTCTACTATCATATATCTATCAATACGAAGGGTTGTCTCTTCTTCGTCAATTCTGAAAAGGGTGTCACAACTGTAGAAAAGTTGGGTACAAATCTCTGGTAGTTCCCAGCCAACCCTCGATGCTCTTCACCACAATTACACTTTTGGGTAGCTCCGAAGCAATCATATTTTCTAGATCCACTACAACTCCATCCTCTGAGATTACATGTCCCAGATAGTGGACATCCCATATCCAGAAATGGCACTTCGAGAGATTACCATAAATCTGGTTCTCTTGGAGTGTATCCAGAACTATCTACAAATGATAGGCATGATCCTCCTCCGATGCTGAGTATATCATGATGTCATCGATAATGCCCACCACAATGTTATCAAGGAATAGATAAATGATCTTGTTCATGAGTCTCATGAACACTACATGGGCATTAGTCATGATGAATGGAATAAACAAGAAATCATATTGGTCGTAGCAACATCTGAATGTCATCTGCTGCACAACCTCATCTCGTACCCTAAGTTGATGAAAGTGTGATATGAGGTCTATCTTTAAAAACCAACGATCTCCCTTTCACTGATTGAAAACATCATCAATCCTAGGAAGCTGATACTTATTCTACACGGTCACCTGGTTCAGGTGCCGATAGTCCACGTAGAGTCTCAAACTCCCATATACCTTCGTGGAAAACAAAATCAGGGATTCCCATAGAGAAACACTAGGCCATATGAAACGCTTCCTCTACAAGTCCTCCAACTGTACCCGTAACTCATGAAGATTCATGGGAGCCATCTGATATGCTGGTGTAGATATCAGTGTTGTCTTGAGGTATAGGCTGATGTAAAAGACAACCTCTCTATGAGGAGGTAGTCCCATAACATCATCAGGAAAGACATCAGTATACTAGTTCACCACTAAAGGATATATCAGACTATCAACATCAACTACTAAATGGGTAAGGCTAGAAAACTTATGAGTGATGGAATTCACCCTCCTCAAGGTAAGTCCATCTTGTACTCCAAAGGTTCTTTTCTCGTTGGTGAAGGAAAATATGGTCTAATCCTCGCGGGTGCACCACACATTTTTTCTAATGCAGTCAATCTGGGCATGGACATTATATAACCAGTCCATAACCATGATGATGTCGTAAGGACACAACGCTGCTACTAGAATATCCTAACTGAGGCTCTTGGCTTCTAGATTATGTTAACACTACTAGCACCAGTGTTTAATTTCCGAATATCCTCCTGTAGGATTCTATAACCATAAGGATCAAGACAACAGATCCACTAGAATCTCCAAGCTCCAAACCGGGATGTGGAAATAAAAGAGTAACTGGTACCTATGTATATATGTAATGTTTCTTGGGTTGAGTAGGCACAGATCGTACCTAGAATCATCTCCGAAGCGCCATGATCATAGGCCTCAGCTACATGAAGCTAAACTTTTCCACATCCACCTCCTCCCTATGGTCGGGGTGGACCACCTAGAGTTGGTGGAAGTAGAACCTAAAATCACCACCCACCACCTGATGTATGTCTAGATCCTCGGCCACATCCAACTGCTACTTGCAGAAATCCTCGATAGAATCTATGCCTCTTTCATGGTGGTCCCTCAACCATCTGATGGTCGTCCGTATGGTGGGTTAGGTAGTCATGCTTTATGTGACCCTACCCCCTGCATGAGTTGCATTGCCTGATCCTAATCTATCTCGCTCTATCCCGTGAGCCCCACACCACTAACCCTGTATCCAGAGGTCTTCCACCAGAAGGTCTGATCCCTCATGGGCCTCTATTTCATCTATCTACTACCTTTTTAAGAATACTATTCTACTTGACATCCGGTGGTGGCTCTCTTTATCGTTTCCTTCTCATTTAGGAAAATCTCCACCAAAAGTAATTTCTCTAGCACCACAACATGCATCAGAATGTAGAGTGATATCATCAATGCTCTGATCTCCCATTGGTGACCCTTCTCAAAGGTCTGGGCCCTGATGAAAGGGTATCTTACTATGTCAGTAGAGTATAGGGAGTGATAATTGAACCTAGATGATTACAAGGCAATGTTTATGCTTCCCTCACGTAAGTGATGCAACTCATGTATATGAATTGAGAATATCATCACTAGGAAGAACTCATCCCAAAAAATGCCCTCAAATTCCACCCACTTGAGGGTTTCCTCATCATGTATCTAGAGTGTCATACTCCACCATCTCCCAGCTACTCCCTGGAATAGGTTGGTTGCTAAGATCACCAACTCGTCGGCTGATGTCCCAACCAGGCGAAAAACTCTATCCATAGCCTCTATCCAGTCCTCAGTTGCCTGCAGTTCTATCTTGCATCAGAACCTCAGAGGCCTCTGACGCTGGAACTCGTGCAGCACGCTCGGTCGGTGAGGACCATATTCTAGTTTGGCTGGTGGCAACGGCTACCCAATGGGTAGTGGTACTGCTGGTACACCACCCGAAGGTGCTAACATCGTAAGAGGGCCCTGAACCGAGGCCTTATCACTCAATGATCCTTAATCGTGTACTCTCTTGGGAACCCCAGTTGGCTGTCTATATGGTGGAATCCTAAATGAAAATAAATGCACCATGATCAATAAGTTATACAATGTGATCTAACTCAAATAGATAATTAAAAAACTTTTCAAAACACATGCAATCAATGTTTTTGTAAACTTAGTCGAGAAGAAAAATTCAGGGTCCTGGTGTATGGATATGTCAACAGCCGCACTAACACATGATTCCCTAAACTGAAAACCACACTCATAACAGTTAACATTATTGCCACATTTAAAAGATTTGATTCCTAGATCTTCAGTGGAACCGAATCTTCCGATACCACTTTTTCAAGAATCGTCCCCCGAGGCCCGTGTCGTGACTACCCCAATCCCACCTTCCATAGTCCAAGGGAAAGCCTCTTGCATAGAAAAGGAATACTCCTTTAAATTGGAATGCATTTCCATTAAACCTGGAAACATACAATCCATGAACACAATAATATGAAACCACGAAGTAAACTTCCATAGTAAAAAGTTTATTGTATGTAAAGGGGTTGTAATACAAGAAAAATTGAAAAGTAAATGTACAACTGGAAAGAGAAAACAACTCCCGTATCATCCACATAAGATCCCACTTGAAGGGTAGGTACAAATCACATTTAGTTGTCACTGTGGTATGTCATATCAAAAGATCCACCTCTAAGAACCATTCGGTCTTGGCTCCCTCTCAGCCTCGATCAACACTATCTGTCATCTGCACAAGAAATTGCATGGTGCAGGCATAACCCATGCAGGGGTGAGTATAACAATACTTAGTAGGGATCCCGAGACCCCCAATGGTCTCACAAAGTTCAAAAAAGGAAAAACCACAAATAAATACCATAATCACAAATCATGAACCAATCATCAACTCTATTTAGGTATATGCCCATACCTATACCAAATTTATCAAAATATACTCATCTCAATCATGAGGAAACATAAGTCTCCAATTTTAAATCCATTTGCACAACTAATACATGAGGGGAGAATACCAAAAAGGTAACACCACAATGTAAAATGTACTAAAAAGGTAAATACTCAACTCACCCCAGTTATAACCTAAGTATAGAAGTAAAAATGATTAGATGTATCGCTAGATCATCTTATTCTATCTAGAGGCTCTATTGCTGACCAAAACATGATCAGTAGATTCTAACCCACATAGGATCAGTGAGTGATGTCCCACTCAGGATTGCTGAGCACTGAACCACATAGAATTTATATATGTTGAGCCATAAAGTATCAGTGGATGCTGACTCACATAGGATCAAAGTTCTTTCAACATGTTATAACTAGCAACTACATTCCATCATTAAGCACACTTGATTCCTTGTGGATCCGCTCCACAAGACATAGGTCATACCTCAAACTCCATGAATATCAATGAATTAGTATTCCAAAATACCTCAATGTCGTATGGATTCCAACGTGATAGAAAATGTGTCTATCAGACACTCGGTTTGTGACTTATAAACATTTTAGTATCAAGGGTCCAGTTGGATTCGAGTTTGATCCATCCCGATCATACATAAACATCCTCCAAAATTTATGTAGATTATACCAAAAATAACTTCTCATTCCAATGTTTTCAGAACCACAAACGTTTTTTCCAAAGGAAATTTGGTTCACAAGTTATGGTTCTTTAAGAGAAACTCGACATGCTGGGGTCCGGGTCCAGTCCGACCCGGTTGGAATGACCTAGCCCGACCCTGTCTGTGCTGAAACGACATGGTTCAGGCTGACCTGGTCTTGTTTGGGTCTTACCTTGTTAGGGGAGGCCACAACGGGCTCATCCCGTTGGGTTGCGGTCTGACGAGACCCACAGGGGGGGGGGGGGGGGCGGCCCAGATCGCGGAGGGCGTGGCATACTGGGCGCATGTGGCTCGGACCACGGAGGGTGAACCCCACTTGGTGTGCATGGCCCGACCTATAGAGGGGCATGACCTACTGGTTTCACATAGCTCGACCCGTGGAGGGGCGGGCTTGCTGGGTTTGCGCGGCCCACTAGGATAGCGCGACTTATTGGAGGCATATCCCGTTGGAGAGGGGCCCACCCTAGATGGTCTGGGGAGTGGCCCCCGGTCTTCTTGAATGACTATGAACATTCAGTCCATGTTGTGGCACCACCTGGCGCTTCTTGGTTTCTCCATGGGACCCACAGGCATTGGGTCCCTACTGTAGCGGCGTCAGAGCCATGACCACCCTCTTCGGGGGCGTGTTGTTGCACGCCACTCTGCCAGCTATGGATGGCCTGTGTCATCCACTCTTTGAGTCATCCAAAGCTAAAGGGTTGCGACCAACTTCTTTGGAAGAGTGTCGTGGCACGCTGCTCCACCTTCTGTGGCTAGCCCCTGCCATTCACTATCTTCACCCGCCGAGGCTATGGTCGCGACCTTCCCCGATGGTGACACAAGTCGACATGCCACCCGCTCTTTTGTAGTTGGCTATTGCTGGCCACTGCCATCCCCCATCAGCACCGGTCACCAGTGCTACCTTGCTGGTGCCGCACTGGTAGTCTTATATGGGTCAGAGGGTGAGCTCTGATGGCCCGCTTTTCTACCTTAAGGTATCATCGGTCTCCCCATGATTCCCTCTTCGCATTTTTACCCACCGTTCCAGGATCTGTTCAATACCAAATAAAACTTATACGAAAAAAACATAGATCAACAAGGTAGAATAGGGTCCGGGCCTTGTTTATTTGGCTCGCGCCCTCTACATTAGCTTGACAACATGAGGGTAGAAAAAGATTCAACAAAACATTTTAATCTAATCCAAATAAAAACCCTACCACATGATTGTTGGAGAAGGTATGCGTTTGAGGAAGAGCCAGTGTTCGTTGTTCCAGCAATAAGCCTCCAACAACACCGCTCAATAGTGGGTCATCCATTCTTCCTTGGTTAGGTGATTCGTTCTTCATCTAGACTCCTCCCAATATCAATCCTTTGGTAATGATTTTTCAAAACCCTATGTTATAGTTTAATTCTCTAACATGTTATTAAAAGATTCAATATTTTGTGTAATTAATGAGCCTCATTAATTACACGAAGGGTGGTTTGACAACCATTGTGTAACTAGGAATTTAATTTCCTTCATTATAATCTTGAACACCCCAATGGTCCCCATCATCAAAACATAAAGGTGAGGTGGATGGATGTTTAAAAAAAATATTTTTTTAATTTTTTTATCCACAAAACATGAAAAAAATCATCCTAAACACAATACAGTCGAGGTTAAACTTCCCCCAAGAAGAATTCAGTTCTTTGAGTTCTACGGGTCCATTAGATTTCAATTCTGAGCACCAGTTCAAAAGTTAGGATTTCTCGCTCGAACGTTTTCTGAACATACCTAAAAGAATGTTCAAAAATTCATCCGGACACATCGAGCAATGTAATAATGAACATTAAATTTTTATAGACTCATAATAATCCCATATAATTAAAAACATTTCATGGAAAAAATCCAGGTCTTTACACGAAAAGGCCACTTGGGAAAAAGATTAATGGATTAAAGAGTAGTACCCTCACCTTTTTCATCTTATAATGTACATTGAAATTTTGGGGGTGAAATTTTATAAGGGGTGAAGAACATAACGACCAAGAATTTTATCAATGGAAATTCCATTCTTATAATCATGTAATATACTATAAATCACATAAAATCACATATAGGACACAATATAAACTTTATAAATGAAGAATGAATGGAATAATAAGTATTTACACAAGTTAAGGAACTTATACCAATGGAATTTTTACTTGAAATTTGGAATACCAGTTTGGAAATTATGAATAGTTATATGACCAATAGAATAGTAACCCCGTATATGAATTTATAAATAAAATTTATGACTCTTATAAATGATAATATTATAATATTATACCATTATACAAGTAAATACATATTTTAAAAAAAACTACTTAAGTGTTTTATTTTTATAAGACAAATGTGTTTATTTATAATCATGTAATTAATATAATTATTTAAAAGAAAGTTTAATTTCTTAAAATATGTTCATAAAATAATATTTTTTCTTATTATTATAGCATAACTTATTGAGAACTAAATTATTTTTTCAATGTGTTATAAAATCAGTTATAATTTTAAAATCACTATTTTTCCAGAAAATGATGATTTTAATTAAAAAATAAATTTATCATATATATAATATTATTTTCATAAAATTAATTTAATTTTTAAAATATTTATGATGAAAAATGGTAACAGTGAATTTTTGGGGTTTTTATGAAATTCTTGAATTTTTTGGTGAATAGTAAAATATATTAATTTATGATATATATAAATTATAAGATAAATACAATATTCCTCAAGTAATTTATAATATAATAACATTAATATAAAAATCAACTTAATTATTTTAATATATTTAGTGATAAGGTCTAAAATATTAATAGTCCTGTTCCAAAATAACAAACTAATGAATAAAATAATTGGAAAACACCGCTATCCTCCTCTTTAAATACCACCTATCCCCACCTCTTATCCTCAAAAATTCCAAGACTTTATCCTTATCCAAATTCCCCCCAATCCTCTCACCAAGCCCCTCCCCTACATTCGGAATCCTTTGGTCTCAATAAAAAATCAAAACCAGTCTCTCTAAATAAATTCTCAATGAGAAGGACTCAAGAGGTAAAATACTATTTATTTTCCTTTAATTTCTTATCTAGTTATGTCCTATTATTATTCTATCTACACCTCCAATAATCCATGTGGAATGATAAATAAAAAATAATTATTATAATATAATATTATTATGGTAATATAATATGTCATCCTCAAATATCTTCCCTTTCCCTTTCATTCTAAAAATGAAATTGTCGTACGTGGTGTGTAGATTTATTTCCACCGTGGATGATGTGTTTTCATTTTTTAATAACTCATTAAATTTTGTTCATAAAACCATTATTATAGTTAAATAATATTTTATTATATGTATTATAAAATATATTATGTTTTGGAGCTAATATATAAACATGATGTTAAATAAAATGATATATGCTCATAATGGTCGTGAAAACTGTCAAAATAAATTAAATCATTTTCCTTATCATTCAATAAAATAAATCACCGACATAAAATATAATTAAATGGTATATAATGAAATAAAACATATTTATTTTTAATAATAACATATAATTTCAATTCTAGACAATTATTCTCATTGTAAATGGACTTTCTTACTAGTAATCAAGTGAGCCGATCAAGAAAACCATGAAAATGAATGATTTCAAATGACGAAATTGAACTCTATAACTCACAAAAAGTCCATAAATAAACATAATTAAACTAAAATAAATCAATCACACTTATAATAGATTATTTATTTCTTAGTTAAATAATTTAGTTTGATTCTTTTGGATATTAAAGTGAAGATATCATTCATACATAAATTATTGGGATTCTCAAAACCAACTCAATTTCTTTGTGTTTTCCTAATTTAATGTCAATTTAAATATGTATTTTATTTTAATGATCCTGAAATTTTAATATATATATATTATCCCATTTAATTTATTATGATATAAAAGTTATAAACTTGAGTTTATGAAAAAAAATATTTTCCAAAAGGATTTTTTTTTCAAAAAACATGAATTTTACCTCTCTTGAGATTGTTTATTCTTCAATCAAGATTGATTATTATTATACCAAGTATGTTGTTCTATATTAATTTTGGTAACCTGGAATTTTATCCATGAATTTATACTTCATTAAATAAAACCCATCAATTTCTATGTGTTATTCTACCACCAAGATATATATAAGTTCTATGTGGAATGAATGATTTTTTAAATTTTATGATGTGAGGGGTGTACATGATATTATATATCACAAATAAATGTTATGATGTGGAGGGTGAATCCAAAATTTTATAGAACTCGAATGAAATAGTTAATGTGATTATCACATGAGATAAAGTGAAAAATTCATTAGCATGAAGCTATTGTTGTTCACAACAATGTGTGGTAGTTAACAACTGAGACATGATGTTTCAGTTTAATGAATTGCCTCATTAAATTCCTTCATCTAATTCATCATCTTATGATTATGTGGATGATTCCATGATTATTTTATGATGATGATTATTATTCTCTCCCATGATATATCTATTCATGTTCTAATCTGTCCTCTTACCAAGAACATAGCTCACCGCTTTCTTTGATGTATATCTTCAGGTGATTACTTATACTACAGAGAACATGAGGGATAATAAAAATCTAGGGAAGAAGTAATTAAATAATGTTTATGTTTTATTATAAAAATGTTATTTTTGGCACTTATTTTACTTAGACAATAAACCTTTGTATCCTAGTTTTGAAACACTTTTATATTTTTTTATCTTTAAAATGATTTATAAGTAATGTTAGAAAAGCATGGTTCCTATAATGTCCAAAAAATTTCAACAAAAGAAATTTAGTGATGTAATATTATTATTTCCATGTGATACGGGAATTAAACTCTTACATCTAATCCTGAAATCTAAAAAAACAAAATAATAAAATCGATAATAAATATAATCATTTTAATAAATTATTATAGAACACTATTAATATAATCTATATTTTAAAAATAGTTTTTATAATTATTCATTACCCATATATTAGTCACATATTTTATATATTAACCATCTGATGTTAGGGATAATTGTTACATAAAAATGTTTAATAATGATGATGTAAATACCAATCCATCAATAAAAATATCACCATTCTTGGATTAGAAATGGTATTGCTAAAATCAGTTCATCCTTATTTATATAGTCACATATTAATTTAAAAGATTGTATGAAAAGGGTTAGAAAGAATCAAATCCATCATGAATGTGTTTTGGGATATTTATTGATTACCAAATGTTACCTTAAAATGATCCCTCATTTGGTTCATCCACTCAAAACAATATTTATTAAATTTTTTACACATTAATATCATATATTAGATGAATTAATGTATTAATACTCATTTATGTTTTAAACAACGATGATATTATGAAATCACTCATATTGGTTGTTGATCCCACACAACCAAAAAAATATTATACTAACACAATAGTATGATTAATGGTCAATATGATATAAATATAAATTCCACAATAAAATTTTTGTACTAATCAAAAACCACTAATATTATGCGTATTATTGATCACGATTGGATCTGTGTTGGTAATTAAAATATATGGTGATGAAATAGACACATTCATTGATTAATTATATTATTTTCTATATGGGTTCATTTGTAATGAAGTTAATCATCTTCCAACATGGTACTAGAGGAAAAACGTAATGGATAAATTTAGGATATGAAAAATGGGTCAATATTATAGATTTACCTAAAGGAAAATATTGGTTTGATATGGGTGGAGTAAGGTCTATTTTGTCAATGGATTTTCAATTTCATTTCAAAAAATAACCATACAATAATGAATAAGGTTCCATCTCAAATGGAATGTCGAAAATAATTGTATAAATAATCACTGTAGGATATGTTTTTTTGAAAATTTATCGACACATATTTTCATAAATGTTTTTATTATTTTGTAATATGTTACCCTTAGTTAATATCATTTACCGGAAGAGAATTAGATGGTAGTGAGGGTTGAGATTGGAGAATCTTCCCAAGTATGGAGCTTCACACAATCCCTAAATTCGCTTCAATAGTAATCTTTCATGGGCTCCTTAGATCCAGAGTGGGAATTCATTGTTCTTATTTCAAGGGTCTTGGATGGAGTGGTGGATAAGGATGTCACTTTGGATCACGCACCTAGTGAAAAAGGGGTTTCTTTCTCTAATTCTTTGAATGTTTTCTCTCGCATTGAGGACATCCCCCTAACACCTTTGAGATCACCGCCTCAACTTGTTGTCATTTTTTATTCAGTACTTGCTGATCAAGGGGCAGTCAAGAAGTGTCTTGAAGCTAGTAAGTTCCCTGATCTAGGTTTCATTTCCCTTGTCAAGGGGGAAAAACAGCGGAATAACTCTGATATTAATGTGAGGAGTTTTCAATATTTAGTTGTGAGCAATTTTAAGTTAATACCAATTGGAAGAGGATTATTTCACATTGTTTTCAATAGTATGGATATAATCTGGATGTTTGGAAATAAAGTGGTTACATCTCTTAAATTGGGTGTCTTTAAATTCACTGAATGGGATAGGCCCTTAAACCCATTCAATAAACAAAAATTGATAGCCCAAATCTGGATTTTCTTACATGGTCTTAATTATTTTTATTGGAATCCTAAAATCCTTAGTGATCTTTCTTCCTATGTGGGGACTCCCTTGAGGAGGGACCAACGTACTATCGATGGGGAGCTTGGATAATAGGATTGTGGTCTTGTTGAGGTGATCATGAACTCCAATCTGCCAGATATGGTCAATTATTTTTATAATGATCGGAAGTTTTAAATTAGATCGAAATATGAGAAGAACCCCCCATGTTGTGATTATTGAAAAATAGTTGGTCATGCTATCTCCAATTGTAGGAATATTCAAAAGTAGTAGATTCCTATTAGGTACTCTACTGGTGACAAAGCTATCCCATGGATGGAGTTTTGTAGGATGAACAAGGTCAAGGCCCCTTCAATTGAGAAGTGGTAACACTCTGGTAAGGATCAACAGGTGTCAAAGAAGAATGAGGAGCGGGTTGGTCATATGCCTACTATAACTGTAGGTGGAAACTCCTCCATCCCTCATTCAAATGTAGTTGATGGTGATGATTTAGAGATTTATTTTAAGGTTTTTAATATAATTTTTAGTTATCTTTTTGATGCTCTTACCTATATAGAGGATGAGCTCAAAGGATGTAAAAATGTTGTTCTTGATAGAAATTCCGCTCCATTGGAAGATAGTTCCCTTAGGGCTGAGAACGATAAAGATGAGGGTTCTATGGTGGATGTTGTTCAGCAAAAACCTTCACGCCCCCTAAGGAAAAAATGGAGTGAGATGGTTGAGGAAGGGGAAGCCTCATAGGCCAAAAGTGCCCCCACACTCTTCGGAGGTGAATGCATCTTCCTTGGCAGCAATTCACAGAATGAGAACAAGTAGCCTCATCAAGCATTCCAATGGTTCAAAATATTCTTTAGGAATTAAGAAGGCAAAGAAGAAAAATAGTAAGGGAAATTTTAATTATAATTTGGGTTCAAAATGAATGTCCTCTATTAGGATTGTCATGGTATCACTAATTTCTCTACTGTGAATGCTTTGCATTGGAATATTTAGATTCACAAGCCTATGTTACTTGGAATTTATGAACCTCAGTCCACTATTTATTTGGGTTTTTTGGGTCTAAATAAGTATGGATATCTCTTAGTGTCTTCTAATGGTTCAACTAGATAGGATGATAGTTTATGGGAATTTTCTCATGCTTCCATTAGAATTGTTGATACTGTCTATATTAATGAGAAGCTGATTTCTTGCTCTTTGTAGTGGGATTCAGAGTAGATGGTTGGATCTTTTATTTATTCTAAAAACATATATCTGGACTGTAGAAGTTTGTGGAAGTATCTTGACAATTTTAGGGGAACTTTTCCCTTTGTTTTAGGGTTGGTAATTTTAATTAAATCCTTTTGTTCGAGTGAAAAAAATGGGCCTTGTAAATTCTCAAATTTCTCTTAGGGAATTCAATGTATGTTTGAATTAAAATGATGTTTCTGAGGTTAGTTTGGCTGGTTCCAAGTACACCAGGTATAGAAGATATCTCACCCATATGATTGCTAATAATATTGATCGCGAATTTGTGAATATTATAGTCTTAGTCAAATGGGACTCAATTTCCACCACCACTCTCCCAAAAATTTTGTCTGATGACCATCTGATTCGAGTTAGTTTTAAGGGAAGGGATTTTTGTATGCCTCTTCATTTTCATTTCAACAATGCATGGGCACTTCAATGTGAATGTGGTTGGCTAATTGGAAACTCATGGAATATTTTTAATGGTTCTGATTTTCATAACAAAATGAGAATGTTTAAGTGCACTTTAAATGTTTGGATCAAGAAGACTTATAATGAGTTGGACAATAAATTTTTTTGTCTTGATTCTTCTTTCTAAAAACTTCAGGATAAAACCTAAAACATAGATTTCAATCCTTATTTATCTAAGGGAGCTATTATTTCATCCAAATTGAACTATCTATATTATGTGATAGAGAATTCCATTAAAGAGAAATTAAAAATAATGTATCATCTAGAAGGGGATCAGAATACAAAATTCATCATTTCTCTTCAAAAATTTAGGAAGGCTAATCAACCCATCTCCTTTATTAAGGTTGGTGATCAAATATTTGACAATAAAGAATGCATTGTTGATTATATTGTTGATTATTTCACTAAGATTTTATATAGGCCTTATTTGGGGGGGGGGGCATGGATGGATGGTATCATCCATTCCTTGGTTACTGCTACTGATAATATCTTTCTCACTAGCCATCCTTTGGAATTTGAGATTAAGGATGCTGATTTCAGCCTCAACACCTCTAGTACTTCGGGTCCTAATGGATTCAACAACCTCTTTCATCAAAAGTATTTATATGTCATTAAAGGTGATATTGAAAAATTAGTCTTCCCTTTCTTTACCTCAAGAGTTCTACCTCAAAGACTAAATGAATAGTTTAAATCATTAATTCTTAAAGTTGAAAATTGTTTTGAGATTCAAATTTTTAGACCAATTTCCTTGGCCAACACAAGTTACAAGGACATAAGTGAGATTACTGCTAATGGGATCTCAAGAATTACATCTAATATTGTTTCTAGGAACCTTTTTGGATTTAACAAGGGAAGATCTATTTAGGAATTCATTTTTTCTACTTCATAATGTCTAAATCTTCTCAAGTATCCTATAAGTGGAGGTAGAATTTATCTCACGATTGACATAAAATAAGCCTTTCATACTCTGGATTGGACCTTTCCTTATAAGATGTTGGGACGTTTTGGAATTAATAACTTCTTTATTAGCTAGATTTCATCCCTTTATGGATATAATCATGGATAAGTTCTTTTAAATGGATCCCCTAAAGGTTGCTTTTCTTTATCTAGAGTTTTTCGTTAGGGTGATCCCCTCTCAGCCCAGATTGTTTCTATTATTGAATATTGTCTCAGTAGAAACATTTCTCACATCATCTCTCAGGGTTAGATCAAGCCTTTACAAGTATCGAGGTACCTCATTTCTCCTTCTAATCTATTCTACGCTGATGATCTCATTATCTTCATATAGGGTTGAAGTAAGAATGTTCATGTCTTAATGAATATAATTTATTATTATGAGAGTGTTTTTGGCCAATGTATCAGTTGGGATAAATCTTTCATAAATATTGAGAAGAGTTTATCTATTTTCACAAATCATTGGATTATTTTGGAGTTGGGAATTAGAGAAGGGATCATTCCATTTCATTATCTAGGTCTTCCATTATTTTTGGGGTGTCCTAGAGCTTATTTATTCATTGAAATTGTGGACAGGGTCAATGGGCATCTCTCAACCTAGAAAGGGAAGAGTCTCTCTATGGATGGGTGAATTAATTTGCTGAAGTCTTTTATTATTTCTAAATTGTTTTACTTATTCATGGTATATAAATGGCCAAGAGGGTTTCTCAAATGACTAAATATCCCCATCAATAATTTTATTTTGAGAGGTAATATTCATGAGAGGAAAATGGTCACTATTCCTTGGAAGGTTTGTTGTAATATTTTATATAACGGTGGCAGGGGTATAAAGAATATTTTTTTAATGATTTGCTCCATGATTTCCTTACCTATAATATACTTCACAGTAATTTAGAATCAATGAGTTTCTTTAAAGCTCATTTTTCTGATAAATTATGGAAAGGATGTTATATTTATATTGAATCTTCTCCCCTTCCAACAATTAAATCTTCTTTTCAGAATATCATGACTTGATATAGATTGATTGTGTATTGAAACATGAATCTTATGTTCTGGTTTAATAATTGGATTGGATATATTATCTATGAAGGTTTCTAGCCAGTAGTTCTAGGATCATGTGAGAAGATTACTATAAAATAGTTTTTTTGATGATCTTCCATAAACTCTTCAAGATGAAATTCAATATATGGTTGATCACTATGATTTTGTTTCCTACACAAATTTTCTGGTTTTGGAGCCAGCTAGAAAATTAGTTCTTTCTATTAAACTCTATTATCTACATGTCACCATGGGCCATCATGATGACTATAATTGGTTATATATTTTCACCAAAAAATGGACCAGGCCTTCACGTCTAACTCTTATATGGAGATTGGCATATAAATGGTTACCCACTAATGAATTTTTTAAAATATTTGGTCTAGATATTTGTTCCATGAGTGTTATGTTCCATCATTACAAAGAGGATACAAAGAACCTCTTCATCAATAGTACAATGGCCTCGGCCATTTAGAAGGATTTATGGATGCATTTTATAAGGCTAGAATTTGATTTTTAGGGATGTAGACCCTTCTTTGATGCTGCTCATTCATCCGAATTTTACCTCAGGTGTGTGAACTCCTTTGTGTGGTTGTAGGTGAGAGTCTGCATTCCTTTTGGTGGAACCATAATGAATCTATTTCCTTAGGTAGAGGCTATGTTTTGAAGCAGGTCACGATGTAAATTTTTACTACTATTAGTGACAAGTTTGATGCTTGTATGTGTGAGTGTGATAGAAGTATAAAACATTTTCGAGACTAAAAAATCTGGGTGTTCATGGTAATTTCATATCATCTTTGTATACTCTTGAGGGGTTTTGGATGCCTCGTGTACCTCATCGGATAAAGGTGAATAAAGATGGTTCTTCAAAAGGAAACCGAGGGCCTTCGTGTTATGGATCGGTCTTTTGGGCCCATGATTATTTTATTAAGGTATGTTTCTATAGTACTTGTGGTGTGAATAGTACCCTTGAGGGGGAGATGACTAGGATCATGCATGTTGTCTCGGTTGCTAAAATAAAAGGTTCGACGCATATCTGGTTGGAAGGTGACTCTACTATTGTGGCGTAGGACATCAGAAAAGGAGATAAGCATATCTCTTAGAGGCTTATAGCAAAGTGGATTGAATGCATGAAGACTCTTTTCAGCCTCAACTTCATCATCACACATGTTTATCAAGAGGCGAACATGGTTGCGAATGGTCCTGTGAACATGGGAGTTGGTGAGTCCTTTACCTAGTCTGAGACCCTTCCAGTGGACCTACTCCTTTCTTATGGGGATGATTGTATTAAGATCCCATATTTTTACCTCTTGTAACTTTCTATACATTTAAGAATAAACTCCTCTTTCTTTTGGTCAAATAACCTTTTAAAAAATCTAATTTACCTCATTTTACATTTACCTTGATAAAATTTTTTTTATCTACATTACTATTTTATGGATTCAAAAAGGAATTGAACTTATTACTTAATTTAAAAATAGTTATTTGAAAATTTAAATACATTTAAAATAAAAAAATTTAACAAAAACAATACCTTTATTTTTTTTGGAACGAAAAAATATATTGAAAAAAATTGTAGAAAATGATTATTATCACATTATGTGTAATGAACTCACTTTGGTTACTATGAAAATGGGCACCCAAAATGATCTGTCACATACCCGAAGGGCGTTTTTGATCCCCATGGGATTCCGATAAGCACCCAGGCATCGATTGAACAAAATAGAGGGAAAGATTTCTCCCAAATTGAATGACCACACAACATATATTTATAGTAAATAAGAAATATCAGAAGACTAACACACCCACACCCACACCCACACATATAAATATATTCCATAAATGTAAGGAAAAAAATAGAAACAAAACAATTGAAACAATCTATAAAAACTCTAAAATACAAGTCCTACTAGAGGGGAATCAAAACCAAATTGATAAACTCATGATGGAATGTACAAAATCCAACCATATCACCACCATCTACCCATCCCAACTAACATGAACCTCACCAAATCACTATGAAGACTTTTCTTTCCTTGCACTGGATTACAAACAAAGGTCTACTCATAATCGAAGAAGTGAAAAGGATGTGAGCTAACATGATTAGAAGTATCATACCTAGGAGTTTCATAACAGGTCTCCATATAACTAATATTTTTTTGATAATTTTTAAAATAAAACATGTCATGATAAGTAGTAAAGAAGTTTTATAGAAAACATGGTAAGCCGTCCATTTTACACAATTATAAACAAAAGCAGGCATATCAGTTTCAGAGAACATTTTCGATATCATTTTCCACAAGCATAAACATTCATATCCAGGATAAATAAAAAATCCAATAAATAAAAACATAATCACATGTATCCGACACTAAGGAATACTACAAGTCTAGGAAGAAGACTACTTGTACCATGAGAATCATGTGCACAAAACTGATCCTAGAGCAACAATCCTTGGAAGCAGAGGAATACCCAATGAGTAAACCCTCCAAAATGTCACTATCAGTCCTCTAAAACAGTACGCCCAAGAAATAATGGAAATCCCAAAGAAAATTATCCTTGATAATCAAAAAGAAATGGACGATGACCTCAAGGTAAACCTTCCACCTAAGTTCCCAAGGGTACTCATGTGTTCAATTTCACAACTCAATTTCAATTCTTTGAAAACAAATGAAAACTATTTCACAGTTAATTTCTCAAAATCTAGGTAAAACCAAATTTTCTTCCAAAACCCTTTTCTAACACACACAAAAAATCATTCCAATTTTTGAAATCAATTTATAAAGCAATAGAAATAAATCTCATTATAATTGGCGACAGACGGAACCACCTACATCAATGTTAAGGTTGCAAATTTCCAAAACAGAAAAAAAATAAATGAAACCCAAAAACAATGTCAATGAAGGCCCTAGAAACAAACCATCACCTAAAAGGATTGGTCCTAAATAGAATACAAGTGGTTTGTGGTAAACGAAAGCCCACAAACCTCAATAATGAATGTATTCATCACCACAACTAGCCAATAAACAACCCTTGAGAGAAGATATCACAATAGATCTATATGAGGACAATAAGAAAATTCCACCTTGGATTATTGGATCTTATAATGAAAGGCTAAGGAATTATCATGATTAATTTCAATGAAGAATCAGAGAGAATACTTACCTGAAGAGAGGAATCGTAGAAGAAATGATGAACTGGAGCTAATTAGATAGATCTAGGAGGTGGGTTACCTCTGAAAAATTACAAGAAGAAGTTTGGGGTCATGATCCAAGAGGTTCAAGAGGAAAATAATGATAAAAAAGAAAAAAATGTGACCTAAACTTGGTTGTAGGCCAGGTCATGATGTGTACCCCTTGATCACGACGTGTTGTCCACACTATATAAGATATGACGAGAAACCCATCACTTTGGTAAAAAAAATCCTCTATTTAACCCCAACATGATGTGTACGTCAGGTACATGATGTGTACCCACTCAGGGATTGATCCCCCTATTCATGACATGATCTCCCAGTCCATGACATGAAACCAGCACCAAGTACATGACGTGTACTTCAGGTACATGGTATGTACCTATTCTAATGTCTATATTAATCCTTGGAAAATAACATGAATGAATTTTAAAACCAGAAGGGAACTTAGAAAATCAGAAAACGTACCCGATAAAGGTAATGAGATGTTATAAACTCCCCACCATAAGGACTTTTCATCCATAGTATGTCATGCGGAAGATGTACTCCTAAGAAAAAGATGATTCCACTACTCCCTCATTAATGAATCACGTTCCCAAGTCTCATGAGAATCTGATCCTTATTCCTATAGAACTCTGACCAACGGAATTGAATTCCCATGAAACACATTCTCTTGAGAGTCAAGAATCTCAACTGGTATTTCCAAAACTAGATCATCTAGTTCTAACTCAATTTATTCCCAACTCAAAATGTGAGCAGGGTCAGGGTGATACTTCATGAGTTGTGATATGTGTAAAACATCATGAGCTTCTATCAACTAAGCTAGAAATTCTAACCAATAAGCATCCTTACCAAGATGTTTAGTGACCAAAAATGGTCCAACATATCTCAGTTCCAAATTTCGTTGTTTTCCATGTTAATGGAGACCCAACCAAGGTGAAACTTTCAAGAAAAACCACTCACCAATTGAAAACTCAAAAGGACAATGCTTCCAATATTCCTAAGAATTCTATCGACTCTTGGTTGTAACCGGACATCATCGCACTTCATAAATCTTTAAATAAATATCCTAAATGAGACTTGGTCCAACCAAAGCTACTTCACCCACCTCTTCCCAAAAAATGGGTGATCTATATAGGAGACCATACAACGCCTCACAAGGATCAATTCTGATTGACGACAAGTAAATATTGTTGTAAAAAACACAGCCAATCTCATATGGCTATCCCATGATCCACTAAAATTTAAGACACATTCATGAACCATATCATCATGGATATGAATTACATGCTCTGTCTGGCCATATATTTGATATTTAAGCCTTTATGGGAGAAGATATATCTTATACTCTTATGATCAAAGAAAATTGTGCACTTTTCCCCAAAGAGATAGTGCCACCGTCATTTAAGTTCATGCATCACTATAGAAAGTTATAATTCCCGAGTGGGGTAGTTTTTATAAGGTGTTCCGAGGTTGCGAGATCCATAAGCTACCACATGATCATCCTGCAAAATCACGCATCCCAAGAAAACTTCATATGCATCATAGAATACCACGTACACCCTACTGGTCATAGGAAATATTAGAATAGGTGACAATGTCAAAATTTGTTTCAATTAATGAAAGGAATACTAACACTTTTTATCCCATGATTATTTCACTACATTATTGGTAATAGAAGTCAATGGTGACACCAAAATTAGGGAAATCCTTGAAAAAAATTCATTAGTATCCAGTAAGAGAAAGGAAGCATTGTATCTCAAAGACATTTCGTGGTTCCTTCTAGAAAAAAACAACCATTACCTTCTCTAGATCAACTGATAATCCATGCTCAGATGTTTTTTCCTCGATATATTAACTTCTTGAATCTAGAAACATCATTTTGAAATATTTCCATATAGATGGGGATTTATAGGAATCTCCAGGGCCAAACTCAGATGGCGCTGATTCTCATTCTTGGATTTTGAATAAACCCAAATATCATCCATGAACTCTACCACAAAAGTGTCATGATATTGGTGGAATATCTGATTCATCAAGGCCATAAATACTATAGGAGTGTTAGTCAGACCGAACAATATCACAAGATATTCATAATGGCCTTACCTACTCTTAATGGATGTCTATGGTATATCAGACTCCCGGACTCTGAGCTGATGATATCCGTATCAAAGATCGGTTATTAAAAACCACTTTCCTCCATTTAATTTATCAAAAAAATCATCCACACAAGGAAAAAGTATTTTTTATTAACTTTTACCCAATTTAGGTTTTGATATTACACATATAACTGATGTAAACCATATTATTTCTTGGAAAATATCACAAGGATACCCAAGGTGAAACACTCGGGTGAACAAAACCCTTCTTTAATAGTCCATACAACTAAATTTTGAGTTCTTTCAACTCTACTAGTTCCATATGGTATGAAAGAATCTATATGAGCTTCATTCTCGGCACTAGGTCAATTATGAACTCTACCTCCCTCTCTAGAAGAATACTAGAGATGTCTTCAAGGAAAAAATCAGGAAAGCCTCAGATAAAAACAAGAAAACCCTCAATAGAAGTAACATCATTAGGATCAAATGAAACAAAAACCATGAAACTCCTAAGATTTGTTCCAAATGGTCTTGCACATCCTGACCTCATGTCCCACTCTCCTTGAATCATATAAGATATCCCATTGGTAGCAATAAATGAACCACACCGATGATAACAATCAATATTATCTCGATGATAGACAAGACAATCCATACCGATGAAGATATCCAACATATCCGGATCACGAATGAGAAAATCTCAAACCAACTATATGTTGGCTGTTGTAAAAAAACAAGAAGGACTCTGGAACCCATGCTCTTTCATCTTGCGATGACATGTCACTAACACTATTGTATAGGGAATAACAACCATTTCAATTTTTATCATATCAAAAAAATGTGCAGATTTAAATGAGTGGGAAGAACTAGTATTAAAAAAATCAATTTCAAATAAATCTGTAATGAGGATAGTACCTCTCACTATTTCAGGACCTACATCAACATCCATTAGACACTCATATATTGTGTGTAAATGCTTCACTCCAGACGCCTGTGGCTAGATCAGTATAGTCTTTGAAGCTTCTTACTCCACCATAGTAGTCTTTGGAGCCGGCGAACCCAGACCATAATGAGGTGTATTCATAGCCAATCTGAAACATTGTAGATGACCATCACATCCAAAAATATTTCACATCATCACAGGTAAAGAACAAGAATTTCTTGTGTAACCCATTGTTGTACTGGCAGTAAGTCAGATGCACAATGCCAACTAAAATAGATGGTGTAGAGAATGCTCAATATTGAGACCCAACTCCACCACTCCTACAACGGTCCTACAAATTTCACTACTTCCCAAGAAGGCCACTGAATATATAACCTGTTGAAAGAGGAGAGGAAGAAAAGCCTAATTTTCATTCCATATCCATCTCTACCGTCATCTCTCTATCCATTATTTCTACATAGGTAGAAATATTCAATATTAAAACCTACAATATAATATTTAGTTACAAACCATGTAGGTACTTATGAACCTTCATCTGGTCATTCCTTACCACATCTATAGAAAAACGGACAAGTTCAATAAGTCAGTTGGTGTAGGCCGAAACCGATTTCTCTCTCTGCTGTAATGATAGAAACTCCATAGATTTTTGCAACATCAGAGACTATGTAAAAAATATATGAATGAATGGGGTTTTGAACCCTTACAAATACAAACCCAGATGTCTATATTCCTAGAACATATAGTCCCACCCACGCTTTCTAATACCCTAAAGTCTGAACACTGCACACTTCATCCAGATATTCTCATGTGTCTCCAAGAAATAAAATATTTTATTGATCCTATATAGCCAATCCTCTGTGTCTTGAGGTTCAGATGCCCATTTAATGTATGGTGGATTCTCAGACAAGAACTCTCACAATCTATCTATTTCTCCTCCAACTCCTAG
Organism: Viscum album; assembly: GCA_963277665.1. Lineage (NCBI taxonomy): Eukaryota > Viridiplantae > Streptophyta > Magnoliopsida > Santalales > Viscaceae > Viscum > Viscum album. Next base: position 1,948,103,417 of record OY728148.1, read on the forward strand.
TTGTATTACAACCAATATGTTCTGACCATGTGTCACATCTTGATCGACCTCAAATACTAACCATACAACAATCTCGATGAGATTCTAATACATAGGTAGATTTTCTTGAGGATCATCAGCTAAACCTTCCCGATGAACCTATGGAAGACATCTCAGAGGCATTCTGTTGCATACTGGAACACAAGAACAATTAGATACAGAAAAAATCTCAATTCAAACTAGAAAACGCATAAGAGAAACTGTGATTTTAAAAGAAAAATCCAACACTAGATAGACCTATCTTGACATCTCATGGTAACTTGAGTCTTGTTTTGACATGAGCTGGCCAGACAGTCATCACAAAATTCCCATCAAGTCCCGATAATCCTATCTCAAGTCTAAACGACATCCCAAGAAAAAATTATTCAGGATATACCTCCACTAACACCAAAATATAAGGAACCGACCTAATTTTCCTTGAAACCCAACACCCATCCTGATCCATCCCATACACGAAGGGTGTTCCCGGTCCCGAAGGGCTGGTCACAAGCACCCAGTAATTGGACAAAAAAGGTGAGGGAATGATTTTTCCCAACCTGAATGACCACACCAAATATATATAGATAAATAAAGAAATTATGGAAGACTAAAAAATATATGTTCCATTAGTGTAAGGAAAACAGAAGAAATAGAATAATCGAAATACTAGATAAATACTCTGAAAAAAATTCTAACAGCAAGGGACTCAAAACTAAATAGCTACTCCAACGATGTCATGGCTGAACCCCACCCATCACACAACCAGTTACCCATCCCATATGACATGAGCCTCACTACATCACTCTGGAACCTTTCCTTTCCCTACACTAGAAGACAGATAATGGTCTACACACCACCAAATTAGTTCATAGGGTGTGAGCTAACAATCTCAGTATGATCCCATCCAGGTGTTCCATAACATGTCTCCATATAAAAAATATTGTATTCTAATTTTTAAAATAAAACATGGAATGATAAGAAATGATTAAATTTTATAGAAAACATGGTAAACATTCCCTTTTCCACAGTTCTAAACAAAAGTATGCATATCAGTTTCCAATAATGTTTTTCATGTCAATTTCAACAAACATAAACATGCCTATCTAGGGTAACTCCGAAATACAAGAAATACCAAATATAAGCATATGAATCACACACCGAGGAATACTATAGGTATAGGCAACATACTACTTATACCATGAGAATCAGGTGCACAAAACCAGTATTAAAACAATGAGCCTAGGAAGAAGGATAATACCGCATGAGTAAACCTGCCAAAATGTCACTATTGGTCCCCTAGAACAATTGGACTATGAAAAATATGAAATACCCATGAAAAAAAATACTTGATAATCCCAAATAAAAGGATGATGGACATATTACAAACCTTATAACTATGTACACAAGAAAACCTATGTTTTTCAATTTCACAATTCAATTTCAATCCTTTGAAAACCATTCAAAACCATTTCACAATCAACATTTCAGAAGCTAGGGAATGACCATTTTTCAGTCAAAAACATTTTTAATCAAACCCTATCTATCATAATAATTTACTAAATCAATTTATAATGAAATATAAATCAAGATCATTATCATAGGCTAGAGATGGAACCGCCTACCTCAATGTTCGTGTTGCACATGACCACAACAGAATCCAAAAGCAAAGAAACCCAAAAATTCCATCAATGAAGGCCCTTGAATGAAACCCACACCATAAAAGATTGATTCAAAATATAAGACAGGGGTTTATAGGATAGATGAAGTCCCACATTCCTCATGAATGAACATCCTTCTCACCACAACTAGCCAAGGAACAACATTTGAGACAATATCTCACAATTGATTGAGATGAGGAAAAAATGAAACATCCATCTTAGATCAGCAGATCTGATAACACAAGGATAAGGCACTATCACTATAAATCATAAGGAAGAATCATAGAGAACACTTATATGGAGAGATTCACCATAGAAGCAGTAATGAACTGGATCCTATCTGATTGATCTTGGAGGTGAGACACCTTGGAAAAATGTGTAGGAGCTATTTAGGGCTGAGAGCCAAGTGGTTTGGGAGGAAAAGGCTGAGAAAAAAAAATAAAAATGCGTGACTCAAACCTACGAGTACTCTGAGTCATGACGTGTACCCCGTAATCATGAAATTTAGTCCATGATGTATATGTTACACCAAAAAACCCATCTAATCGGGTTTAAAATCCTTTATTTAATCCCTACAACACATGTACCTTAGGTACACGATGTGTACCAACTCACAGCATGATCTCCACATTCACGACAAGATCTCCCTATCCAAGACATGCAAGCTACACCAAATATAGGACATGTACTTCAGGTACACAATGTGTACCTGTTCTATTGTCTATTTTACACCTAGAAAAAAATCAAATAGACGGATTTTAAAACTAGAAGTGAAATTAGAAAAAGTTAAAAAATACATGATGAAGGTAACATGATGTTACATTAAATTTTCTTTAACATATTTCATATTTATTTATATTTTAAATAGCACTGATGTGTTTTTTGAAATTTTAATCATTAAATAAGATTAATAAGTTAAATATGAATATTTTTATTTGATATAACTATAAAAATAACAAAATTACCCATTAAAAAAATATTTTATCTAAAAATTTATTTTTTCATATCCAATTAAAAATATTTATCTTCTAAATCATATATTTTCTGGAAAATAGGTAGTGAAATGTTTTATTAAATTTTCTTGGTATATAAAATATTCAAAAAACAAAATTCCAAATATTAATAATATGAAATGAATATAAATATATTAGTATAATAAAATATTTATACTAAATATAATATTCCATTTTGTTCAGGAATTATATATTATTTTTTAATTATATTGTTGGTAATATTTTCATTATAAATTAAACATCCAAAATATACGTTTGGGTTACGTAAATATTCAATGATCTTATGTCCATCAATAATATATCTATCGATTATATTTCTAATGAAAATAAATATTTCATATTTATTTTGAAGTTTAATATATCTATATATATATCAATATATATGTCGCAAAAATTCTTAATCCTATTTATTTCATTCTCTCTAAATATATATATTCTATTTATCATTTTGTTGAATTATACCCATAGTTACAACTATGGTTATGATATTCATTGAAAAATATGAAGATAATTATATCATGTTCATTTATTATTTATCTACGTTATGTTTTATAACTTATGTCATTATTATAATTTTTTATTTCATTAAATTCTCATAATTTTTAATTTTTCCATCAGATTATAAAATTATATTTAAATAAAAAGTATTATCATTTTTCATTAGCATGGTGTTTCATGTGATACTAACTATTCAATAAAAAAAATTAATAGAAATATGTAGTGAAATAATTAGACATTCTATTCCATCACTAATAAATAAATGTTCCCTATATATAAAATTAATCAGATGTGAAAAAATGATGTTAGATACACATAACGTCCTAATTATGATCTTGCATTGAATCATAAAAAGTAAAATTCCTCAAGAGAATATTAACCATTTGATTGGTCTTCTAAAACAATACCATATCTCTATGATCAATTTTTTTTGTTCACTATTAAAAAATAATATTCTAATTTCATATATTCAAGGTTTAGTATATTAAATGGATCGTGCATTCCCATCCTCAAAAATATTGTAGTGAACACGTTATGAATCTATGATAGGTAGAGTTGTTATACCACATGAGATGTAACTTACCTAGGAAATCAGGAATATCAAAGTGATTGATGTTCCTAGAACTCATAATTGCTTTTTTCAGGAATTGTTTATCCATATTATATGGGGATAATCAAATTAATGCAATAATTCCAACATCTAAATTAAGTTATAATTTAATAGTATCATTGTTTATGTTCTTTTGACATTGTACTATTTTAATTTTTTAATGGATGATTAAATTTTTTAATTCAACTTTTGAGAAATAATCATTCCTAGAAGCATTAATTTTCTAATGTTATCCCAAAATGTTAGAGTTATGCACATTTTCCCATAAAGAACCATATATCTTTCATTTTAAATATTCAATATGATGTTTTTAGATATTATAAATCTACTAAGGGATGGTCATTAGCCCTTCATCCTTCGAAATTAATTCATTTGGATCTTAGATTATACCTCATTTGTTAATGCTACCTATAAATTGACCACCTTTTAGGGATGATATGTTCTGATAAATAATATATCTTCATCAAATTTTCGTTTAAGTACTCTCCAAAATATTAATGTTAAATGTTTCCCAATATTAGAAACAGATTAAATGGTAATGCTATGTTTTTTTAACACTTTATATATATATATATATATATCATGGGAATGTGATCAAGTGAGAAGTTATCATTAATGGAAATGAAATATTCTAACATTTTATATTGATCGACCACTACCCAAAGGTGATTTTTTTTATTTTCCATTGAAAGGTTGATTCAAAAAGTCTATTTGATTATCTCCCAATATCATACCTGTAATGAACAGTACCATGTTGTCCTGAAACATTACTGGAACTCATTTTCCATATTACATGAAGGGATTTCTTGATAATAACATGCATGAAAATATTATTTCCTTATGACTAATATAAACTTCATAATGGTTTCACCAATGATTAATCATTTCTAATATCAGTGAATTGTACACAGAATATAGCATGACCTATAATTATTCCTAACACACAAGGAAAAATGATATAGTTCTAGAATAATGAAAATAACCAAATATAATAAAATATACCAGCAATAAAATGATTAAATGAACATAAAAATAAGATCAAATATTATTCTCTATAAACATAGACACCAAAAATTAAGAAAAATATGAGAAAATCAAGACGATATCAAACCGTATAAAAGGTAACCTAACCCTAAAACCACTATATATTATATCCTCATGACCGCCGGTCATTTACTATATCAAAAACATCATCATACACAAGGAAACATAATTATTAAAAACAAAATTGATCAATGACTAAAAACCCAAATAATGACATTATATATATATATATATACATAAAATGGTTAATGTAGGTTTTGATCTAAAAAAACAATGAATGATTTAAAAAAATGTTTTTTTAATTTTAATTTAAAATCCCATTTATTTTTCCTAGTTCGAAATAATGATAGAAAAATATCATAATATGTGCGTTTAACAAACAAAACAAAATTCCATAAAAATTCCATTGAAACATCCCCCATCATAGATTATTATATTGATTGATAAAAACCAATTATATGAAATGATTTCAAATCATGAAAATCTGATTATGTAAGAAATTAATAAAACATGATCAATGAAAATTTTATATTATTGTAAATAGTTATAAAATTATAGTGAACCAAGTCTTCTTACAAATATTATTACATGATTTTTTACATAAATATAAACTGAATAATAAGAAATAATCGAAATAACAAGTGTCTTTGGAAGAATAGGTACTTAAAAATTAACATATAAATGAAACATAATAATTTTTTCTTTTATAACAAGACCCTAAATCTCTTTCATATCCTAAAACATTGTGGGGTAACTTAGCGAATATATTAAAAAATGGTAAGATCTTAAAGTCCAGTATGGGAATAAACCATACAAGGAAGCATAAATTGGGTGTAAAAGGTATAACATGATATTCTAAAATAGAGTCTCTTGAGTAATCACATGGTATCAAAAAAACATGGTATCATAACATCCTGACAAAATAGGAAAATTGTAAACAAAAAGATCAAGAATGTGAATAAGTCATGGGTAACTACCAAGAGAACATCACAAAGATGACAGAGTTCCATCACAGATTAGTTTGACTAAAAAATCCCATATACTTCCAAAATAGATTTTTGTGACCACACCACTTTACGGGCAAGTGGAAAACCTTAGTTCACAAAGATTAATCCCACTACATGCTAAAGGAGCTTACAAGATACAAAAGAATTAACCAATTAATTGGATGGATATTATGGAGCCCCATTATAAGAAGTTCATGATTAGGTTTTATACAATACTAAATCACTTATAAGTCATAATAATAGTAAATACACATAGAGACAAATTGGTTTGACAATACATCCAAATATCCTAAAAAAAGTATATTTCATAATAATAACAAATATAATAAAAAATTAAATATTATGGATGTTCATATAAGAATACATAACCGTAGGTATATAAATAAGGTGTTAATTAGGTAATGAAACTTTAAATGAGTCCACCATAAAATCATTAAGTGACAGATATATTTACTTTAATCAAATATGATTTTAAAGACATAATTTATGAAATGAGATTATAAAATGCATTACCCTAACAAAGGAAGGGAGACTGAACTATTTATATATGTATAGTAAATATATACATAATTTAAAAACAATAAATAAAATAAAATTGAAATAGAAGTTGATTTCTAGAGAGAATGGTCAAATCCCAATGAAAAGGGTGGTTCAGATATGCCTTAGAGCAGAAGTCTAGTATTTCGTCACATTAATTAGAAATATTATATAATAAATATTGTTTTTATAAATATATTATGGAACCATTATAATAATTATCATAATATAACTTATTTTATTATAACATATTACCACTCATTTATTAGTAATTAAATTTCAAAATTATTATTCTTTTTGAGAAGTTCTTTATTTTTGATATACATTTTGCCTCGAAAATATCATTATTTAAAAATTTATCATTTTTAAATCATCTCTAGATTTTTAACCATTAAAATATTATCATATAAATTAATTATGTATATATATATATTCATCCATATCAGATTTATATAAAAATAGAGACTTTCAAATTGGTGCATTATGTAGGTCATACACACATAAGAATGTTCTTTCCATTTTCAATAAATTCAAAGAAATAAAGGTAAATAAAAATTCAGCCTTAAAGAATAATAATAATTTCATAAATGATATATATATTTATTAAATTCACCATTATTACATACCATAAGTGTCCGCGACGTAAAATTAATTACATCTATCCACATTGAGGAAGTTATCCATAAACACGAATAATGATTTCATTTTAAATTTAATGAAATGGGATATTAATTTAGATTCCTAAATTAAAATATTATAAAAACATTGATAATATTATATTTATTAATTTTTCCTGCATGAATATGATTTTATGATGGTAAAATATGAATGAAAACTAATTAGGTTAAATATTATACCACTTATTTGAACAACATTATTTTATTTACACCTTAAACCCTGTAAGGCATGTATTTTTTTCCACAATAAGACCATTAAACATTTTTTGGATTTTAGGAGTGAAGTTGGGAAGTTATTGGACAACCTAAAATAACTTTAATGTGTGTATAAAAGTGGGCTAGAGGTTCCCTTTTGAAATTAGGAGCGGGTATCTCTTAGTATTACAAAAAATATTTAATGTATATTAGTTAAAAATAATTGAAAAATATCCTCCAAACTAATATTATTTGAATATAAGATGATTATGGTTTGAAATATCATCATAAAATTTTATTTTGTCATGTTTGAAAGTAGTTTGTACCCTTAAATATTTTTTTAACATGTGTTTATCCTTTGGGAAAGTTAGTGAGATAACAATTCTTTTAACACTTTAGGGGACAATATAGTTACTATAAAAAGAAAACTGGCTCACAAATGGACTCTAGTTGTTATTTGGAAATATATATTAATAAATTTAATGATGATAACATTAATAATAATTTAAAATAATTTAATAAAGTATTATTCATTATAAAGTGAATTTAATTTAATTTTTGGAAATATTCATTTAATTTTACATTGAAAACCACATGACAATATTAAAAGTCAAATCCAATAAATTAAAACCACTATAATATATTTTTTCATATAAAAATAAGGTTTTAAAATTATCCAATGACATTATATTACCTTTAAAAATGTTAAATTTAATTATTATTGTTTATTAATTAGAAAAATAATTTACTTGCGTTTCACATGAATTTAATAAAATTACTTCGTCCTTAGTAGTCAAAAATAAATTACTATGATAAAAAATAATTTATCATTATTATAAGTATTTATAATTATAAATATGATTTCTTCAATCTTATCAAAAATATTTTTTAAAAATAAAGTGTCATTTTGGACGTTATATTGTATTTAAATATTACAAAGGTCAATATCAAATACATTAGTCAAAAAGGTTCTATATTCTCTAAAATGGATGGAGATGTATGAAATAAAATAATAAAATATAATTAGGGATTGTGTTAGGGTCATTTTTTAATCCTTATTAAATTTTTTAACATTAATTACCTAATTTACAATTATGATGGGGACACATATTTACTGTGGATACTATTCATAAAGAAAAACTAAAAATGAACATATTTACCAAATTGGGATCTCTTGATTCAAAATATGGATACATTTTATCATGTTTTAAATTATATTATTGGCATAGAATAAATTAATATTGAAACACATAATGTAAATAAACTAGTGTTTCAAAATAATTCATTTTATGTATATTTTTTATACAAAATTCGTGTTTAAATATTTTCAAGTGACTGTGATTAAAATTTTAATATTAAAAAGGGAAAAATTATATCTTAAAATTCAATCAAATTATAATTATAAATTTTAAAAACCGGAATAGAAAATAATGGTTCAAAAAATAATCATTCTGTTTAACTATTCAATGAAAACACAATTATTTTAGAAAAATTCCCTAAAAATTATTATTATTATAATTTCAATGATTATATTTATTTTATAAAATGGATTTAATAAATTTTATATAAATTAATTATAATAGTTTTGAAAAAAATAAATTTAAATCATTTTTTAAGATAGCATATTTTTTAGTGAATAAAATAAATATAATAAAAAATAAAAGGTTATTTCAAAAGCATTAATAAATACATTATTATATGGTAGGAATTTAATATATATTTCATAATGTGAGTAATAATATTCATACCTAAATGTTTAATGGTTGGGTTATGACTCTAAAAATATTTAATGATTCATTTAATCTCTATGTTGTGTGGTGTATACTCTATCGAACACAGTGCTGTTTTAAAATATCAAGGTGTTACATAATTACCCCACATGAACTTTCTCCCATAAAACATAAAATTATATACAAATATGAAAACATGTGTGGGTACATCTACTTCATGTCTTCATCAAGTTAAAATTTTTCTTTTTTCTATTAATGGTTTTTTCCAAAGTACTTTGCCTTGAAAAGTAGCCTAATCGCATAGAAATTTATCTCTATGGTCTAGGATATTCACCATATTATGATATTAAGGGAGAACATTTTATAACTATTCAAACATTTATTTATATAGGGATATATTATGTTCCAACATAATTTGGACATGTGGAATACATAATGTACTTGAGATATGGTGGGTGTGACTGTTTATAGACACTCCAAAACAAAAATTTGATAGAAAATCTCATTGGGGACAATATACCTTGTATATAGCTTACCATTTATCCCAAATTCTATTATTATATTTGATCTAGATATGTGTAATAACACATTACACCTGACATTAATCTTTTAGAAATATATTTGATTGTGATCAAAGTTCTTATGTCCACTATGAGCATCTTTAATGCTTTTTTGAATAGTCTAAACCTTTTTTACTATTACTCAACCAATTTAGGTCCCAATAGATAGTGTTAACTAAAATCATTCAAAAACATAAGATTTCTATATCTCTTCCCAAAATTGTTTTCATAAGTATCCATTTTGAGGGTAAAAAAAAAATTTTATTGTACATGGACTCAAATAGATGAAGATGTCTATTTTTTACTCCTTTGAAGTCCACAAAACATGCTCTCAAATTTTAATTAAAATTATAGAGAGTCTACCATGATTTTTCATTAGTTTTTAAGGATATTAAATACTAAATTTTAAATAATTATATTGAATATTTTCAGACTCTTCTAGAACATGGAGTTGAATCTATGATCTTTCCCAAATACAATCTATAGTAGTGTTTCATACATCATGACAAACTATATGATGAATATAACAAAAAATGTGGTCTATTTATAAATTCTATAAAATGGAAATTAAGTTAGACGTATATTTATGGAAATATAACATAACCTAGATAAAATTAATTCCTCTTCATTTAATTAAAATATCAGCGTGAAATTCCATTGTGGTATTTCTTACCATTTTCATATAGTAATGGGAAATTGAAGCATCATCAGCATACAAGTTTTCCATTCATAATTCACTGAATAACAAACCATAACCATTGATATATATATATATATCTTCCCTTTCATCATATCTCACCACCAAATATGATCTTAGATACATTGATATATATTACCATTCCCTAGGTGGATGGGGTTGGTTGGGGTATGTATATCATTCAATAACTCATTAATTATCTGATGATTTTATTGTACAAATATTAGTGAAAAAATCTAACAATACCACTTCATCAATTTTTAACTGTTAATATTTCCATTTTGTTATAGCTTTTATGTTTTTATAATTTCCATATCATATATTTATGAATCATTTTTCATAATGTAAAATGATAGTTGAGAAATAATTTGAGAAATGAATGATCATGTTCATTCCATTATTATTACAATTTCAGTCCACTTCATGTCAACAAATACGGGATCCATATTGAGTATTATCATTGATAATGTTTAAGAATCCTTTCTACTTAGATAATATCCCAAATTTTTTTCATTCCCATAATTATAAATAATTGAGAAATGATAGTCTATGACTATCTAAAAAAATATTAACTAACATATATCTTGATAATTCTATAGGAATATATATTTTAGGTTGTATGATCCGTTTATATTTCAATCTTCTCCCTATATAGAAGATTTTTATATATTTTATATTTAAAATCCCTATAGCTAATTCTATATCATTTTTATATAGTTTTTCTCATGGAAGTTCACATTCATTGAGGTATAGGCTATACATGCGACATTTTACATTATTAAACTTTATAAATACATATTTAATGTATATCTATATACTCTAAATAGTTCTCCACATGAGGGATGCTTGAGTACTGGTTTATTAATAATCCTTTTTTTATTCCCTAATTATATATTTTATTTAAGTAGTCCATAAAAAAATACTCCCTTGTATTTTTTATTTTTTATCTGGTTTTATAGTAATGATAAGAGTCATAAAAATATTCAATAATACCAAGTGAGTCTATGGAAACTATATAAACCTTTAAAAAAATCTATTCTAGGATTGTTTGAAATTTCTTTTTCCTAAGAAGGGTCAACTTATATATCTTTTCAAGTGATAACAACCTCCATGATTGATTCATCCTTCATCTATAACTCACATTTATTATAAAATTAATATATCATATATATTCTCAAAGACTTCTAATTTTACTCAAATTATTCTCATTCTTATGATCACTTTTGGAGTATATTATAATATCATCTGTAAGGACTAAATTTAAATTTTCATGGTAATCAATAAAGTTATTATTCATTCTGTTCATAATGATTGATGGGGAATTAATAATTATTAATGGAATCATTATGAACTCATACATTTAAGAGATTATTAGGATAGTAGTTTTAGGAATATATTCCTTCTTAATCATTAATTTTTTATAGTTCGACTAATGGTCCACATTGCATGTTTAGTGATCCCCAAGTATTTAGTCTATCATGCCAACTATATTTTATTGGGGAAACTTTTTACTTTCCATTGTTTTGTTCAATTCATGATAATTAATAATTAGGGGTCAATTGACCCATCTATCTACGTCATAAAGAGGACCAGCAAACCCCATAATATTGAAAGAAGACATATAAAAACCTCCCATATAATTATCTAATAATAGTTTTTTCTATCATTTCAACTCATATATGGACATTCTATAAGTAGTCATAGGTATGGGTAGAGTTCTCGGAACAAATTTTATATGTTAGGAAACCTCTTAATCAGAAGGAAGCCCATGAATCTTTATATAGAGTACTTCAGTAAAATCCATAACCATATTCATGACATCAAACATGATTCTCTCCATTGCCTCTATCCTTTGAGCAGAATATTCTTGATCAAAAAGACATAAGTTCAAAAAAACAAGTTAGAAGTTAAAATTTATTTTGATCCTCCTCATATCAATTAATAATAATTAGCACATATTGTGGGATTTTAAGAGTGATCTCCATTGCCCAGTTGTTGTTGTTGGATTTATATAAGGAAAACTAATCAATTCCTAATATATAATCAAACTCTACTAAATAAAGTATGATTAGAATTTCAAGAACAACCAGTCCAAAAATATTTATTAGGGAGTATATAAATAAATTGAATGGAAACAACCATTTTCTAACCTCATAGATAGCTAAAACCTTATAACTTGAGATAGTGTTAAAGTAGATATTCAAACCAAGCATGATATGAAAGTATTCATAGAAATGAAACTAAAATGTATGTTCATTATTATTGAATGAAACAAAATCATACCTATCACTACATAGTCATCACCTTCAACTATATAAATTGTTATAGTTAGATAAAATCCATGATCTATATTAAATTGAGGATATTTTCATTGATATTTTGAAAAACATTGGTATAAGGAATTGGATTTCATTATGTGAGGGATACTTGAAATTTAAAAATTGTACTATAGTCAGAGTGTTGATATGAACCTTCTTTCCTCCATTGGAATTGTGGGTTTCCGCATCCATTGTTAACATTTATTAGTTTTATGATCTTTGTTTTCCAAACTGAGGTGTCTTTGAGATCACTTTATACAATTTCAATGGTTCTTCTACACAATGTACTTCCACAAGGGATGTTGTTTTCTCTTACATACATGATATTTATATATTGATCCACCAAATTAAATCTCTATTTTATGTTTTTTTCTGTCCCATGAGTCAGTTTCTAGTCTTTGATATCGATCTCAAAAAATGATTCTAGAACTGAAAATCTGTTCAAATCTATCAAATTCTAGAATCTCCAAATCCATTTATTGTTTGGGATTTAATACACTATATAATTGTTCCACCATATATTTGACATTGTTGACAATGCCAGAGATACACCATGAAGTCCTTTTTAAATTTTAATCATATTCCCTAGTTGACTAATTTTCCATTCTCAGTATTCGACGAATCTCCCTCTCTATTATAGAAAGGAATCCCTAGGGAAATATTTATTGAATATTTTTCCCTTGATTTTTCAGATTCCTTCTATGAAAGATAGTCTTTGTACTTTTTGTTCTTGATCAGTTTCTAACACTAATAAACATACCCTCAATGAAATAAATTGTTATCACACCATCCTCTTATTATGAGAATTATACATTTCAGAATATCGTCACAATTTATTTAATTCATTATTAAACAATTATGTGATCATAAAATCAACTAAATATTGTGGCACTATGTCTCATAAAATATTCCACCACAACATAAATTTTATTTGGATGATGAGGGTGTTATACAAGATAAATATACTATTCATAGAATGAGCTAGCTAAGCCAATATTTCCATTAATTTTGAAGATCTTTCTTTATTTTGGTTAGTAATATCATTTGAAAAATCATAAAATAACCTATCACATATGTTTTTGTAATGGTTTCTATAATTTACCATTATTAACAAAAAAATTAAAACTATATGATTTTACAGTAACTAATAAACATAAATGTTGGATACTTATGATAATAGATGGAATAATTTATTAATGATATGCATATCCAAACATATACAAATATATTCATTAATATGGTTAATCCAAGATAATTTTACTATTAGGTTTTATATCCTTTGAATCTATTCATGTAGTTCAATATTGTTCGTATTGAGTTAGTGAATTTTTTAATGTAAATCCATTGATAATGTAAAACTAAGTGTGATGTAAAGCCTATGTCTCATTCACCTTGTCAAAATCAAGATAATACAAAATTTTCCCTTTTTAGAGTCATTATCCATATAGAAACTATTCTAGATTTCCATACTCTTGAAGTATCCATACATTGATGAAATTTCATGGATATAAATATATCTAAACATAACCAAATTTCTAAAATATTTTCCTATACATTTACTTATCCATAGGTTCTTCACTTAAGTATTCTTTTCCAAATCCTCAAAAGTAACTATAAATTCCTCTAATAACATTTATAAAGAACCGGTTCATTAGAGACATTTTATTTCATGATTTTTAAAATAAATATCATTTAAATTCAAAATAAGTATTAAAGGTCCTAATGTATTTGGGTGATAATGTATATAAAAAATAATCATGGAAAATATTTCATTATTTCAATCTATATAGCTTTTATAGAAATCAATTTTATCAAATAAAACTACATGGAATATCATGTGGAATAAATAGGAAAAAGGTTGAGCTAAAAATCCCAAAAAGGGAATAAACATGAAAATGATGAATAAGGTGTGGCCAATGGTATAACATGATATCATAGAATTAATGGATCAAGAGTAATCTCATAAAAGAATAAAATAAAATATATGTAATAATATGATTATTACACTATATGAAATGTGGATGCAACACAACAAAATACATGACATAAGTATATATAAAGGATAAGTACCAAGACAACATCTCATGGTGGACAGATTTCTAACATGGATAAGGTATACGCTCTAATCCAATATATAATGTCTCATGAGACCAATTAATTTCTAAATTCATTTTATCACTATTTGGGAACACCCACCATATCATTTTCATGATTATTTTTTCCATAAAATAAATTCAATCATAAGGCATGATAATATGATTTACCCATGGAATTAAATGGTTTTCACAATCATGTATGACATAATAATCAATGTAAAATTCATAATGATTCAAAAGAGAAAAAATGCAATGTTTTTGTTGTTCCTTTCTGAGTAAAAAATCATACAAATTAAAATAATGAAATCATTTTGGAATTAAAATATTTATTTATAATTTAGTAAATATATGAATTATTTGAAAAGTTCCCCTTATTGTGGATTGATTTTAATGAAGGAGTTTGATAAATTAAGTTATATAATGTATAAGCCACTGAGTGGATGGTAGAATGAGCTAGTTATATATTTAAATTTTATATATAAATAATATTTAATATATCCATTACATCAAATTGTTATATATAGATATTTAGCAATATAATGGTCATAATCTAAAGAAAAAGGGGGGTTCTGAATGATCCCTTACCCTATGTCACTTATTTCTTCATAAAAATCAAAAAATTATAATAAATTCATATTAATTATAAATTTTAATAAAATCTATAACAATATATTTAATAGAATCTATTATTTTGTTTTTAAGTCATTCCACACATTTATTAATAATTCCTTATTAAACTTACTATTCCTGTTATTGACTAATTTTTTCATGGCTGATTTTGTTTGGTTGTCTTAATATTTAATCATTCATCATGGTCCCATAATGTCCAAAGAGATGAAAAAGATATAAATAACTTATATATTCTTCATATATATAAATATATAGTGTATGGTATAAATAAAAAATTTAATTACACCATTAATGGAGACGATAGGTCGTATGTATGCATGAACATTGTTTCCATTTTTGATGGATAGGAAAAGAAAAATCTATAATTATAATCATTTAAAAAAAATAATGTCATTGATAATATATATATATATTAAATTTAACATTATCTATAACTGTGAGAGGCAATGATGGAAAAGTAATTTCATTGGTTCGTTATACGGTAGTTCTCCATACACTGGAAGATTGAATTCATTTAAAATTTGTCTGAAAGGGAGAATGAAGTAGGTGATTTAATTAAAATAATAAAATATTAGTATATGGAATATATTGGTTTTATTATTTCATACTTTTTGAGAAATATTTGAATGGGGTAAAAGAATAAATAAATCGAAAACTTTCGGTAAGAAGAGAGACTGAACTAACACTCACTAGGTATCTGCATATTGTAATACCCCTTGGAGGTCACGATAATGAAAAATAAGGGAGACTGAACTGAAACTCAAAAGGCATCCACATATATCAATACCACTTTAAGGTCTATTTGAAAATAGAATTTTTTTGAATCGATCAGCATAATACTCAAAAATTTGACTATATAAACATGTCCTAAGAAGAAACACCCTAAAAGGGGTACAATAGAAGGGGATTATTTTCCATATCGACCTACTAGGGTCACTACACCTCCCTTGAATAAGGACTATGCCATCATCCTCAAAACAAATTCCTCAATGTATCTCCACCGAACATTCCATAATAATGAATCATATATATATATATATGTGTGTGTGTGTGTGTGTGTGTTTGTGTGTGTGTGTGTGTTTGTGTCTGTAGGGCCAATAGTATAGGCCCTAGTTAGTAATAATCACACACTAGCTTGCCTATATAATGTGAATAATACATACCATATTTAATGTATGAGTTGCTTCTTACAATTGATTTCTAAGATTCAATATCCATCACTGGCCTCTTACCAATGGCCAAGAGTGAGAGATCCACAATAAATCACAACATCCACATAACATGGGAATATCACAAGGAGAAAATCACATAAAATTGTAACACCACACATCAGAATATAATTCCCATACCCCTTGCTAGTAGGACTTCGTATAGGAACATGTTTTCTCAATGAACTAGTATGATATCCATCATAGCTTCTGACACATTCCTAAAACTCATTTCTACCATATAAATAATATTAAATCCAAGGAAAGGAACACATATAACACCAAATTGTAACATACTAACATGGATATCACTAAAATGGTGCCCTGATCCAGTTGGTTACAAGTCCTCAAGCACAGCTCAAAATACACAAGAGGCAACATACATGAAATAATACAAGCCTAAATTAGTAATGATACAAAGCCTAAATTTCTTTTCGATACACACAAAACTAGTCATCTACTGGGCCGACCATATAGATAAATGTGTACAAAATAATCTGAAATAATTTTACATGGTTCTACTATAAACACATTGACAATCCACATACCTAGTATCTATACACTATCGAACTAAACCAGGTTGATCATAAAAAGCCACACAAGCAGCTCTGGTTGAACATGTAATAATGGGACTCAGCCCTATCCACCATTCAACTATTCTAAAATTTAAAAAGAAGACATAAGGTATAAAAATACCCTAAGGATAATGTGTAGGGATGAATAATAATATCAGTAGGACTCCTTGACTAGGAACCTATAGAATATGTTGTTATAAGTGTATGTAAAAGCATACTTCTCATCCCAACTAAGAAAAAATTGAATTGATAAGTAAAAACAACTAACATGAAACCATATTTAAACCTGAGGTTTGTAATCTCATTCAACTGGGAATGTTCTACCATGGATGTCCATATCTATATACATATACATATAAATTAAAATAAATATAAATTTATAAATAAATATAAATATTCAAGAGTAAGGTGAAAAAAATAACATAAAACTAAATAGAGGTCAATCCTTGGGACCATAATACTGATCTCCCAGATATCGTGTGCAGAGGAATTGAGCTGGATGTTATACAACTCATATCATGTATCATTAAGTCAATCTCTGGTTCTATAATCCAAATAATCATAAAGCAGCTTCATCCAATGTAGGAAAAGTATTCCTGCCTGCTACATCACCACAGGTGGATACTCATCCTACTCTTGGGTTCACTCATACTTGACTCTAATTACTAAAATATTGGATTTTGAGGAAGTACATCTAGACATCCTATAAATGGTCACTGAACTATATGCCATGCTTTCCAGGCAATGTAAATCTATTCCAATGTTTTTCCCTAGGTTACGGTCCGTAGGTGGTAATGACATTCAAAATAAAGATAATCCCTAAGGGTCTGATAGTTAATTAATCTAAAAGGGTAATTCATCAAAGAGATTCCATCCCCACACTTGGAGTCCCAAGAAAGGGAGTGTATAATCATCCCTGTGATATGGAAGAGCATAATTAGTTCGGGTGTCCAATGATATGAGATGACATTCTCAACATCATGGTCAAGTAACCGATTAGAGAGAGTGTGATAATCTATATCCCTCATTAGAGCATAATCATCCATGAGTATAATCAGATCTAGGATAGTGTAATCATCCTCATAAAAAGTCACACATAGGATAGAATAATCATCCTCATCACTTAGGATAGTGTAATCCTCCATTAGTATAATTATAAGGAATGTGATGCTGATATATCATAGTATTAGGCTCAATAGCTGGATTCCTAGAAAAACCTCTATATATTCTAATAATATAATAATCAAATATACAGGCTCATCATCCATATCCCATGTATTACCTATATTCATACAAATAAACACATGAAAAAAACAGGGCTTAGTAGTCATATCCTAGGAATAAAGTCCAGGCTTCCCAAAGAGATGAAAGATGCTCTGCATCAGGCTCAACAACCACCAACCAAGTAGAACCACTTGATACCATCACTACATCAACAATAACCATGTTACGGTATAATCATAAGAGTTAGGGTGTAAAAATGTCTAAACCCACCACTACTACCACACCCCCATGGGTTTACGTGGTCATCATGGGTTATATGTTGCACCCTGTACAATATCTACCCAAACCTGACATACTGACTCAGGTTCGATCCAACATCTGGGCACCCATTGGGTCCCTCAAGTCAAGACACTTAAGAGGAATCCTACATGGTATTCTCAAGGTCTATACATAATCCAAGGCATCCTTCTTGGGATCCTGGGAAGAAAAGGTAAAGGAGTAATCCTATATAGTATTTTCTAATAACAATTAAATAGAGGCATCCTATAAGGGATCCTCAGAACATTAATTAGGTAAAGGGATACTATAAGGGAATACAAAGATCACATTGAGAGGAAAGGAATCCCATATGGTATCCTTAGTAACCCATTATAGGATAGATGCATCATATATGGGATCCTCTAGAACACAACATATAAGGAGGAATCCAAAAGGGAATCATCGATAAAAACCGGTCTTGTGGAAACATATTTCATAAGGGGACATCTCAGAAGGGAGGAATCCCCAAAATAATGTCTAAAATGGTATCGGTCAAGAGAGATAACTCATGTATCATCTCATAACATGTATCACCGTCAAGATATACTGTATATTATTAAAGGAGGAATAACCTATCCATTAAATAAACACCACTTATGAATCCTCAAAACACCTAACAGGTCTTCACATAATAATCTACATGGAACGGTACTCATATTGGACTACTCAAGACCCCAAATCAGTCTCTTGGGTGAAAAGATATAAAAAACAAAAAGGGTTACCCGGAGGTAGTTCACTATGAGTCTCCATGAGTACATAGTGTGTGCTCCTAAAGCCACACCTAGGTGTAAAATCATGTCGGAATGGGAGTGTCAATTCCCTAGGTATATAGTTTGTAATGTTGATACAAGGAGTGTAAACTATATGGGTTACCTTATTGTGTCCCCCAACTGGATAGGCCATGTACTTGTCAAAATCATGTAATTTTACATGGCATGCATCCCACAAATAGTCTGGTACTGTACTATACATGGCCATGTACCCCCTACACAGGTTGCCTACCCGGGTACTCAGATACATGGTTGAGTACTAGTAAAAATTGTGTTCACCCTAGAATTTGGTATGTACTTCAAAAACATCATTTTCCATAAATAGGAAGATCACACGAAGTTTCACCAGGAACCACATGTCGTATAACCTTGTTTTCTCGAATGAAAAACTTTTGAAACACCTAAAACCTCTAGCCTCCCCCCCAAAATCACCAGATCGGGCCATAAGGGTCTATAAGAAATCATAAAATGGGGATAAAATTAGAAAATCATAAATCTAATGGATTATATAGTTAATATTTAAAAAATAATACCTTTGGGAGGAAACCCTCAAAGCTTCACTCAAATATGTAGTCCACAGTTTCCATATGTAGATCCAACACGTCAAGAGCTCCATGATGGGACCCCCGTATACCCTATATATATATATTTTAACCTATACCTCTACGATAAATTTACTAGGGATAAGGATCCTTTATCAGGGAGTACACGAGAAGTAGTAGGAAGAAATAAAGAAAAGAAAATGGAAAGAATGAAAAATGAAGAAAAACAAGAAGAAAACAAAAAGGGGTCCAGCCCTAATTCACTACCCAAATAATGGTTATTCACCACCTAGAAAAAAACCGAGTTCTCTACTTAGAGAAGAACATGGAATATCATTCTGAACCTCCTTTCAAAAGATTTGGTCAAACGATCTTGAATGAATAAAATAAAATTTACTTAATTAAATATTAAATATTAGTTATTCCACTAAAATTTGAATGACTTGAATATATACCAAACATATGTACTACGGTAAAATATATATTCTAAAAACAATGATGTAGTTAGAAAAATTATTGGAGATCCCCTTCTCTGGTAAAATTACCATTTTTTCCTTTAAAGCATCTGAATGAAAATATTCAAATTTCTTTTCAAAACTACAATCCAGAAAAACATGATTTCTTATAACAATTTATATCTTTACTTCCTAAAGGAAACACTGGATGTATTATCTTTTAATTACATAGAGATTCTAATATTAAACTCTAAGGGTTCATCCCATCACTTGGGTTTTCTAGGAGGCTATCGAAGATACGAACAATAATCCAAACATACACACCAAACTTTAGCATCCAAAATTGAGGCTGAAGTGGATAAGATCATTAAGGATGACTATATAAGAGAGGTAGATTTTCAAAAATGGATATCCAGAAATGTCACATTCAGAAATGAGTACAGGAAAATCATAGTTTTCGTCAACTTCATAGATCTCAACGAGCACTGTCTGAAAAATGACTTCCCGTTTCAAATCAAAAAACACCTAATTGATGAGATGGCTAGTTATCAAGCCCACTCAATCATGTATGGATATTAAAGGTACAAATAAATTCATATGTCCCTATAAGAAGAAGAATACATATCCCTCAAGACCCCAAGGGTGTGTTATACAATCAGGTAATTCCCTTTTGATTGAATAATGAAAATCCCACATACCAACATACAAGGAATCTCATCACAAAACCAATTATGGGGAAGTTTATTAAATATTATATTCAAGATCTAGTGTTTATGTCCCAAAACTTTTATGACCATATAGATGGTATTTAAACCATATTTCACAAGATACGAGAGCATATCCTAAAAATGAATCAATTGAAATGTGCATTCAGGGTAACCTCGAGAATGATTCATGGCTTCATCATACAACATCACAACATCGAAGTCTACCATGAAAATTCAAAGGCTATTCTTAGAATATCAGCTCCTTGAAACCTCAATGATATTAGTGGGAGTAAAATTAACCTAACTTATATCTGGTTCTTACTGACCAATCTAGTAGGAATTTGTTTTCCCTTCTCAAAATTTATAATGAAAGGGTTTTCACATCAGCTGACTGATGTCTTTCTAGAAGAATTTGACAACCTCAAGAAATATATCTTGTGTCCAACAATATTAATTCCATTCATTTAGATAATTATAATCATTCTATATGTTACAAAAATGGATTTATTAATAGGTTCCTTCCTCATGTAGATGAATGATGTGGGGAATGAAAAAAATCTTCATTTTCTATGTCGAATTATGATTAATGTTGAGGCACATCCTTCATATATTGAGAATAGCTTTCTAAAATTAATATTTGTGGTTCAGAAAGTGAGGCACTACATATCGCACCATGAATTAAGTTTAGTATATTGTAACAACTAATTAAACTTCATCCCCATTCATCTAATTCTAACAATACAATTCTCATGATGGGTGGTTATCCTACAGTATTTTGAAATATAGTTTGTACATCAGAATGTAGTGAAAAGCCAGGATTTGGAATATTTTCTTGGAAAACACCCATATACAGAATCCATTTCATTGAGTACTAAATTTTCTAATGATTATATATTTTGTATTTAATATGGCTTCTAAACAAGAAGATATATTTTTATAGTGCATCCAATGGCCCAACAGGGAAGATAATTGATTCCCCTAAGCTCAAAAAAGTTGGGTTAGGGATTATGATCATTTACCAAGAACATGAAGTTTCACCTTAATCATTCATGTTGTATGAAGTATGTACAAATAATGATGTTGAATATCAGGCCCTCATGACATTCCTGGAACATGTGCTCCAAATACGAGTGGGCCAACTGTTGGTGAAAGGTATTTTATAATTGGTAATAAAACATGTCAATTGGTATTGTACAATTATAAAATTATAGTCAATCCACCTACTTGACTACTTTCAAGGGTCAATGTTATAATTAATCTTAGAGGTGACATTGAATCATATCCTTAGATCTCATAATTCCAAAGAAGATGCATTTAAAAATGCATCTACAATTATGGAGAATCTAAAATGGGAAGAAACGATCCTTATCATTACCCATATTTGAATAGTCTCGCCTTTTATTCCAGTCAAAATTGAAGAGATTAACAAATTCATCCCTATCCCAGAACTGTGCGATCCTAAAGCGGGGTGGATGATTCCCATAATAGAATACCTCAAAAAAGGAGTACTGCCATCTAACATAACTGGTAAGGATAAAATATAGGAGTTATAATCTAACATCACTCATTATGATGGCTTAAATCACTATAAATACCTATAAAAATTGAGGATTTGGTGGATTCCTTCCCTAACTCATTTAAGGATAAGAGAGAGTGGCTATTGTGGAAGAAGTAAGCATGAGATCTTGTAGTGAAAACTAGCCCCATTACCTGATTTCTAACCATATCTCATGGGTTGGATACTTATAGACTTTGCTAAAAAAACATTTCATAGAATTTACCAAGACATTTCTTTTCCCCCAAGTGTATGCCAACCAAATCCGTAAACCCTTGGTGTTTCTACCTATGACCAAAGACACCTGTCCATTTTCGATGTGGGAAATGGATGTTGTGGGGCCACAACCATTATCTAGTGCTAATAAATTCAAATAAATCATAGCTTCCACCAACATATTATCAAAATGGGATGAGGCAAAACCCATTAATGAATTTGAGGATAAAAGAATTTTTTCTTCCATGAAATCTAAAATCATTACCAGATTTGGAGTCTCTCATACAATGTTGATGGAAAATAGAACCATATTTCTATTCTTTTGAGGTGTAAAATCTATATCAGGAGTAAAATATAAAATAAATCCATTCTTAGCACTATAATGAAATATATGATGGAAATATAAAGGCCTAAAAAATACCCTATCAAACATACTTTAGAAGATAGTATGCAAAGATTAAAATTCTTATCCTAGAAAGATCTGCGTGACTTATGGGATTACCAGACTACAAATTATAATGGATTACATGAAACTCCATACCAACTAGTATAAATAAAAAAAATAAATTCCTCCCATTGCGGTCTAGTTTTCATCAATTTATGTAACCATATGTGAGAGGATATCCATAGATGTGCTATCCAAGAAATGACTGGATGAATAGGAGTGGGTCGATGAGAAATGATCACAAACAATCACTTGGAATTCTATAAAACTTGTTGAATGTGAGCCTTTAACAACGATGTCCACCTATTTTCATTCTTCCATGTATAATGAGTATTCATCCTAAATACTTGAATGATATAGGAGAAGAATCCTCCAAATATTGAAACAAAGTGGGAGGGATTTTACTCCATATACAAGGTCCTCTCTAAAAGAGCATACTCCTTAATCTCAATGAACGGGGAGATCATTGCAAACCAGAACAATTTAATATTTCTGAACATGTAATTCGTCTAATCATATAATACTCATGTCAATTGTAGGATGGTAAAATGTGTAGTTGGTGAATGTCACATGACCACAAAAGGCCTGAAATATCTTCTTATATGAAGGTAATTAAATTTCATATAACTATATATAGTCTAAGATGTAAGATTTTAAAACTATGAAACATATCATCCTGAATGTATGATGTTAACCTCTATGTTTCACATCCATTTTATGTGATGTAAAATGTCACAAAAATTCGATATGTGTTTGAGTGGATCATAATATAAAATGTTGGTTCTTAAACAAAACCTTTATTGATGAACTAAAAGTTCATTGATTCTCATTCTAGTGATATATTGAGTGACCCCATGACCTCTCATCCAAGGTCTATCAGTGATAAAACAATACCCATTTACCCTATGTATTTATCAGACATTCACAAAAATAATTTCCAAAACTACATGTTCCTTGATTCTCATCTGGAAGAGATATATAGTGACACTGAAACTTCATATCTTTGTCCCAAACATTATTCTAGAAAATTTTAAACCCCATATTCTCCACATGAAAACCTGATCGATATTGGGGAAAAGGGCATTAACAACTATGTGTGGGTTGATTCTTATTTTAATGAGACATGTAGTGATGCCTGGGTCTTATCCCCAGGTCCAACTAAATTATTATTTCCTAAATCTGGTGTCCCAATTCCTCACCATAAGACATTAAATTTTAATGATAATATCCTTATGAATGATAATAAACTGAAAAATATTTATAATAACTATGTGTGTCTTGATTCCTTCAACCATAGGATACATAATAATGCCCAGATTTTTATTCTTGGCCTCATCTACATCATTTTCCCTCTTTCACGTTAGGTCATTTTCATCATCATCGCATGACATTAAACTCCGTGGGATATCATAAGTATATAAAACATTATTCTCTTTCACATGATAAACCTAGGAATGACCAGATATGACATTATAGTTTTGAAACTATAAAATATTAATTCCACTATCATTCACTTATATTTCCTTTGTGTGGTGGAAGAAACCATTACCTCTCCTAGTTTATCACACCAATAATAACTCATATGCAATTAGGTGTTTTGGTAAATATGTTCAATGCATGAGTAAATAATATCAATTTTCATTGTGGTCATCATTTTCCTATCCCTATACATTAAAGGGAACAAAAAATGTCTTTTCCACATGGAATTAAATTTCATTGATTCCCAATAACTATGTAGGGATTTATTCTCATACCGATGAGATACATAGTGACTTATAGATATTAAAAAATGTCCCCATTATAAAAAAAACATGGTAAATGACTCTACTCTCCCATGCATTTTTCAGAGCTATATAAGAAGATTCAATATTTTTTCTCCCCCTATACATGATCCCATATTAAAAAAACTCAATTTCTCTCCCCACATGAAGTAAATCAGTATGGGGAATCTTGTTTAAAACTACAAATGGAATGAATCGTTCTTGAAAAAGAAACATAGTGATGAAAAGATATTATATATTGGTCTAGACACAATATTCATTTTTATTGTCAAGTAATCATCATCTTTACTATATGGAATTAGGATGCATGACTACTATTATCACTACATGACATTAAACTACATGGATAATGCCCTGATCGCAAGAATTTAAACTGTGTGGGGATTCAAGAACAACATACAGTTTGATTTCAATTCTAGTGAGATACACAATGAAAAAAGGCCTCATTTCATACTCCCAACCACATGGTAAATAAAAATATATCCACTTTTTTTTCCAAAAACAAAGAACTATGTATTATATATTGATTTGGTTCTCCATTTTAGGGTCCACCAAGTAAATAGATGTGGACCCCATATTTATTCAAGGGACTCTACATTTCATGGCCAATATTTGTCCAAATACTTTCTTTATGCTCTAAAATTCCACTTACAATAATCAGTATTCAAATCATTTACTTATTTGGGTCTTTATAATCTCTCACCAACTTCAACCGATATAATGTCTAATACCCGGGGAATCATTTT
Organism: Viscum album; assembly: GCA_963277665.1. Classification (NCBI taxonomy): domain Eukaryota; kingdom Viridiplantae; phylum Streptophyta; class Magnoliopsida; order Santalales; family Viscaceae; genus Viscum; species Viscum album. Next base: position 1,948,129,247 of record OY728148.1, read on the forward strand.
CCTTACAATGTAGTAATAAAACCCAATTATATATGAATAAATACACCCAAAAATGGGTTTTCCTACAAAAGGATTCCACTTTTTGATTGTATTATAACCCAATCCATTCAGATTTGAATAAATTATCCCACAAAACTGATTTTCAACTAATGGTATCTTCTATACACATAACATTGGATGTCATTATGTTGGAACTCGCTATTCAAATCAGTATGTGTTTATCCTTTACTTATTTTTCCTACATCTTATCCCCTTATCTAAGAATCCACAAGACCATGGTTGATAATTTCCTCCCTCATGTCTAATGTATTCTAGATTGATCTTGGTCTAGTATGCCACACATCTCCTATCATTTCCATAATACTATGTTTTTCTTCATATCACCTAAAACTATAGGGACCTTATTTTCGAAGTTTGTGTCAGATGTACACAGTATATTGTTTCCCCCATTATCATGGAATTTGGATTTAACCTTATACTTCGATACTCGGTTACTTTCTTTCCAAAAAACAAGACTATGTGTCTAGGGAAATCATAATCTCAATAAACATCTTTCATCCATCAAAAATAGAATTTATTAATTTATAAGAACTTATTTATATGACTATGCTATAAATCACCCCTATTCACTTTGCATAATTCTCCCACATACGTGTCTATCACTTAGAGGTTTACACTATTTGACTATGCTACAACACACCCTAGTTATATTTACATAAAGTAGCCCAATGAATAAGCTTTTTCAACCAATAGCAACTTAATTATTTGGAGAAAACCGCTTTATCACCACAATCCCTTTACCTATAACAATATTCATATATGGAGATCCCTATATTATAGGATATGAAAATTCCCCTCCTCATACCTGAAAGTGATTGTGCATTCCCAAAAATATTACCATGAAATGGAAAATTTATAATACTTTAGATCGAAGATAAATACCTTAAATTATATTCCCTATAATTTTCATGATGTATTACATTAAATATAATAACATAATGTTCATGTAGTTTGACATTAAACTGCATAGAAAAATTTACTTGATGTATGATGTTAAAATACAAAACAAAATGTTCAAGTCACAAGACATTAAATTTTAATACAAAACCATTTTTGTAAGAAGGTAAACTGCACGTTCCATGTATGGGTTTCCAGAAATTAACATATATGATTCCTCAAACCTCACTAAAAGGGGCCTTCCATCCCCTTGAAATCATTCATTCAACAAAATTTTCCTAGTCCTGTCTTGATAAAATTTTATAGTAAAAAATTCCCATGAATGGAAAATGACAATATTGATGCTACCTTAATTCTCCATCATCATACCTTATAAAATCCACCAATATTGGTCTTGATAAATTTGAATCATCGTAAACTTCTTTTGATCACCAGAAATAGAATGTCAGAATTCTTGAGAACTCATTGTCCTAACAATGTTGTAACACACCCCAGTTGCCTTTGCATACATTTCCCATAAATTTTCAGGTACTTTCATCTAAAGGATACCATTATTTGACAATATAGTAATAGTAACCTATAATATTTGAATAATATTTCCAAAATATGGGTTTGAAAAAAAGTTTTATCTTCATCTCCAAGAGAGACCTCCTATTTTTTCTGAATATCATTTTTTGACTAGGGAACTAAAAAATCATGTTTTAAAATTCTGAATTAGGTATCTGAATAACTTAGGAATAATATTCTCCCACTAGCCCGGTATGGGACATCATTTCAAAACAAATGGTCAAATTTGTTTGAGTTTAAACCTAGGATTCATTAGTCCGACATGAATGACATTGTACTTCCCAAAAAAGAGACACATTACTCACCAAGTTGAAATCCCATAATGAGAACACTAGATAAAATAATAGTCCCATATATCCAGACCTTCAATAACTTTGGTATAGGAAAAAAATTGAACAATAAACATAAATAGGCACATAAATTGTTTGGATGAGAACCAAAAAATGTGAAACCTATGAAAAATACAATTCTATCCCACTATGTCTACATCAGTAGACTTAGGAAAAATTAGGCAGATGACATAAAATATTAAACATTTGTAGGGTTTTCCATATGACCCTTGAAATAGTCGAAGTATTCTCAATAAGTTTAATGGAATATAGAAAAATTAAATCATCTTTCCATAGTTGAGTTCTCTCTAATTCCATAAATGGGATGTTGGAATGCTTTATAGCGCTTTTAACCTATCACAGAACCATATTCTTTTAATTCCAAATGAATATAATTTTAGTGGGGGATTTTATTAACATCATGAAATGCACGCCACAAACTTTTTTCATGAATTCATTATGTGATATGTAGTTATAAAAGATGTAGAGTTTGAGTATAAATTCTTATTTTTGATGGAAGGGGTGTATATTTTATGTTTCATGACTCAAAACATCATCCTCATCCTGACCCAAAAAGTCCATAGTGTGACTACATATTTTTTCATCATGTTTAGTGATGGTAGCAAAGGGGCTGGTCGAAGGGTCGGAACCAAAGGACAACATTGATGTCGAGAAGGGGTGAGGGGGAACATACACTAAAATATAGAAGTAAATGTTCTCTTAGGTGGTACATAACACACAAAACTTACAAGCCTAAAGGACAGTGTGGTCCTTATCCATGAAACACATAAGGTACGTCCACCCCAGTACGAGGCCCCTGCGTACACGTTGCCTGCAAACCAGACCTCTTCTACTCACCTATGCATCAGACCTACACATCAACCCTACATATCCTAGGATTGAAATCCACCACTGAACGAGAGACTTGTGTTGAGTACCTACACCATGTAATTGAACAAACAATATCCTCTAACGAGGGTTCCCTATTTTCATATAAATAGAAACTCATTGGACCTCCTTTGAATTAGCAGAAAATTTGATGAATTCCCCCCAATTTTGGATGCATTTCCCCTTCACCTAGGTCTCCAAATTCTCCTCATGTATCCTTCTACATCCCAAGAAAAGAGGTAATTAATGTATATATTTGAATCAATTTCCTTACAGGGTATTCAATACAATAAACCTATATAATGTCTCAATTTTCATATAGTGTACATCCACCTGCACTAATCACTGTCACTAATCAAGGACCTACATGAGACTCACCCAGGAATATATGAGGAGACCCTTTTTTCCTAGGATAAATCATTAAGCATGTGTTGGTTCTTGGGTGATCCATTGGAGAAGAAAGTTTCACCTCACGTAAACCTACCCCCTGGAATGATGCACCTCAAGTTCCTCCCAATCCCTTTGTGAAAAACCATTTCTCTCAAATCAATGACCTTCATGAGACCTCTTCCATGCAACCAATGTAAATGGAACAATTAATTAGTATCCCTAATTTTTAGGGGGACCAAACTAAGACCTCAAATGGATCCTTTAGGATTAAAAAACCATGTAAGAACATGACACCTTGTATCTCATTTGGATATGCATTTTGTTGGAAAGAGGTGGCCCACACTGGTCCTACATGAAGGATGGATTCCTTGAGGTTAATATAGATATGTGTTTCCATGGTCATGAGGACTCTATACCTGGGAAATTATTTATAGAAATACAAGTATCAAGTACTTGGGTTAATGAAATGTCCTTCCTTAGTTGTCTCTAAGACCCGTAGCCTCCAGTTCAAGGAGGGAAGGCTTAGGATCACACATGAATTTACCTTCATCATGGAATTAGATCCTCTAATCCTCCCATGGAACATGTTTTATGGAATCTCACGAGGAGTAAGAAACTAGACATTCATATAGGCCCTCTCCAATATCATTCCTTCCTCATTGTCTATACCAATGGGTCATATCCAGATTAATCACCAAATGTAAATATCCTAGATATCAGAATAATAAGTGATATGGGAAATTGAAATCCATTTATCTCTCTATTTGGGTTTAGGGTGCAATGATGAGAGGTCAATCTCACCACCCTAGCCTCTTCACCCAGCAGATGGGTGATCATGTCGTTGTCCAGATCATTGACTTCCACTTTTTTATCACATTAAAGAATGACTCATCAGGGCTCATGTGGGCTTAGAGGTTAGTAAAGATCTTTTTTTTCATGTATGATCAGATGATTGTTTTGGAAAATAATATTCTTTCATATATAACTCTTTCTCTTCTTGAATGTGTCTCCATAGGCGTGGTTTCTTAATATCATCTATCGCAGATCAGGGAAAATAGGATTGTGTGGTTTCCAGGATCTTTTTTACCCATGTTTCTCATATTAAGCATGACTAAAGTGGGATTATAGGATGACATCCGTCTTTAAATACACATTATCCCTAACCTTATGGGAATAATTCGATGTGTAAGACCCAACCAATCAGTGGGCCTCCAACATTTGGTATAAGCACCATAATTTCACAACTAGGCATCCTCCTCAACTGTAAGACCTAAACCAAACCTTCAGACTGCTATGAGCAAGTCACTTCTCATAAATCCAAATCAATTCAAGGAATCATACATAAGAGTATGAACCAAATTAATCCTCTCATAGGGCCATACTACCCTATGATATAATCATTTAGGGGGACCCCATATGAGATTATATTCACAAACAAACTAAATAGACTTTGATTCCCATCCAAGTGGGATACATTAGAAGCCTCAGTGAGGTCAAAACCCAACATTCCAATCCAAACTTAATTCTATGTGGTCCACATTTCTATTAGTGTCTTGTTTACCTTAGGAATTCATATCCCTACTAGGTTCCCTAAGATCATTTATTATATGTCATACACTAAACATTGACTAGGAATATTTCTCCTAAATATCCTAGATATAGGATGTTGAACTATAAGGTTTGGTCCTTATCACATGACCACAAAAGGTATGATGTTTCCAATTATATGGCACCGAATTATATGGGTTATGATTCTTCTCACATGGATACACTGGATGTCAATTTTATGGGGAAAGTCCCAACATCAAAATAACACCTATCTCCCTGGATGTTGACTCACTCTAGAGCTCTGCACCATGGGGTTGAAAACCAGCATCATTGTAATAATGAAAATAGAATATATAATAAGTACATAAGAGGATACCATTGATGGATAACCTCATATAAATATAAGTTTATACATTGATGAAGAATCTCAGATACATACATATGATTCTAAATTCCATATAAACTAATAATTTATTGTTAATTTAATAGTGAACCATGTTATACGTTTAAAGTAATGAAGGATTTACAAACATATTTTAATCTTTAAGACAATCCTGAAGAAGGAATGAATTCACCCCAAAATGGTTTGATCGGATTGACCTTCCACCCTATCAACCAATGTGAGTTCTTAAATACTATTTTCCAAACTCTCCAATGAGGGCCTATCTTTGGAAAGCAGGTCCATAATTGATATATAACCATTGGGTGTTTCAGGTTCCATGAACAATCCAATTGAAAACCATTCAGAAATATTGAACTCAACCCATAATAATCAATCATTTGGCACAAGAATTTCCATAAAAAATTAATCCTTAACCTGATATTTTATCCTAATAATATACATGTAGGAAATACTTAGGAGTTTCTAACCATAGAGTAAGTGGATCTTACTGTTCTTGTGTACTCCACCCTTTTTATGAGTCGGTGCATCTAGAACCGGATCTTATAACTAATGATATCATAAAGTATAAGAGGAAAATTGTGGGGCTAAGGGTAAATATTCAGTTGATTCTAGTTTATTTATTCCATATTAGATTTTTGAAGTTAGTGGATATACTATCCTTGGATAAGGAAAAAATATCACAGAGGACATGTTTGGGAAAAGAAAAAGTAGGTTTAGCGGTTAGATAGGGTGCTTCTTCTGGTAATAAATGAAGAACATTATTGGCCAATTATATCCAAGAACAATTTGCAAGGGTTCTACAGGAAAAGAACATGTTTTTTCTACTAGTGTGGGAGTATGTTCAAACCAAGCCTCATTATACAGAGGCACATAGTACTATTCATATTTGAGGGATATCTAGACATATAGAAAATTTCTGTTACATGATTTCCCATGGAGGTAATATGAGATCCACATCTACCAAGGGTTCTTTGGGTTACACTGATTCTCTCATGGATAGAGGGTCCCATTCCGAGGTGGGTTTCTACATGGTAATGTTTTGGATACTTTATGAGGTAGATTTTTAGTAAGAGGATTCTAGAGGACGGATATATATAATTAGTGTTATGATGTTTATTTCATCATATGTGGTGCTATATATTTTTGATATAGGTAAAAATTATTCTTTTATATCGTAAAAGTTGGTTGTTGGGTTGGGTTTGTGTTCAGAACTTATGAATTTCTTGTTATATCTTTCCACACCATTTGGAAGGATGTTAGAACAAGGATTCATGTTCACTGAGATTCAGGTAATGATAGCTGATATTGAGGTGGTTTCAGATTTCATAATGCTTAATTATGGCATCATTGAGTTGATTAACATTATCAATTGGATAGCCAATATGAAATACTAGATAGACTATTAGTGCAATCTGGTATTGTTCTTATCTTAATATGGGGTCCATAATTTTTCTTAGGGTGAGTGCACTCTAAATCGAGAATAGTGGGGGATGTAAATCCTTATGCCGCTAGAATCTCAGGCCAATTATCATAATTGTTTCTTGATGTAGTAAACCTTTTATTGGGTGGTCAGCTACCTGATGTTGTATGTGCATTATTAGATTTCTTTCAACCTGATTTTCTTTTATTCATCAGTAAATGGATGTCAAATTTAATATTTAACTTTTACTATGAATGACTCCCATTTGAATACCATCAGATCGAATGGAATATTTTGATGTTGGGGAACCTAAATTCAATTTTGGGGACCACTAGTAGAAAGGATGTATTCATCATAGCATGTCACTATGGGCTTCTCCGGCACACATATCTAAGAAGGTAGAAATAAATTTTAGGATATTTATTGACTATCGAGTGTTGAATCATGTTATGGCTAAGAACAAATATCGTTTATCAAGAATTGATTATTATTTTTTATTATCTTAGAGGGGATCATAGATTTTCTAATATTTTCCTATATTCATGGCACTGCCAATTGAGAGGAAAAGATAAGAAAATTCCTAAGAGAGGTTTTTAAGGTCAATGTGGTCATTTTTAGATTATTTTTATTCCATTTAGACTCACTAACACTCCTACCATGTTTATGGATTTAATGAACAAAATATTTTATTTGTCATGTGATAATTCATTATTATGTTCATGGATAAGAATTTTGTGTTGTCCAAGATAGATGAGGAACACATTCCCAAAAGAAATTTCATTCTTTGTACCATGGAATAATAGCATTTGTATGGTATATTTTCCAAGTGTGAGTTTTGGATACAAGGGGTAATGTTTCTAGGACATGTTATATATTTAAGGGGAATCCAAGTAGATCCTAAAAATTTACAGGTAGTTATGTCTCGGGGGAAACATAAATATGTGTTATAGTTCTGGATCTTCTTTAGTTTGTTGGGTTACTATAGAAAGTTTTTTTTGAATTATTGGGTGTCCATTTGAATGAAAAGATATGTGTTGAAGATATTTTTAGGATATGATGATGATGTCAACTTTAGAATCCACTATTATTTGAATTGAACTAGGATTCAATAATGTTATTTTATATGACACTTCTAGTTTTGGTTTATGGTCTATCTTTATATAGACGAAATAGATTGTGACTAATGCCTATTTCCATTTACAGCCTCCTAAGAAGAAGTACCCAATCCATGATCTAGTGTTCTCAGTTGTTATGCATAAACCCTAAACAAGGATCACTATCTCGTTGGTGAACAATTTTTGATATATTCGGATCATTAGTTCCTAAAAAATATTTTTATAGAGAGATATGAACTGATGAAATATATGTTGGGGAGGGTATCTTTAGGTTTTTTATTTTGATATCATATATAACCATGGAATATATAATTTTGTTCCTGATGTGTTGAGTATAAAATTTCTTACATAATCCATGAAGGACTCATTTGAGTAGTGGTTTCTGATGATTTGGATTACTTATATTTTCTTGGGAGTGGAAGAAAATGTGGTAAGGTGATCATGGATCCAATAATGGTTTAATCATCTTTTGATGAGTGATTTATACTTGAGAAGATGACAGACACTGAGATCGGATGCTTAAGAGAAATCGAAAATATTTGGGAGACCTCAAGTGAGTGGTTTCAATATTCTAGTCAAGCATTATGCTTTAAGAAAAGGATGGTTGTTACCTAGTCCTTGATGTAATAGTTTTAATAATGTGTACACCTTTCATATTGGTCCACAGACATTGGGTCAACAAATATGTTCCACAATTTAGGACAATGGAATTGGTGGCTAGGAATGATGTAGTAAATTGGAGATTTTATATCTCAGTGTGTCTCTTGTCAAAGATATAAGACTGAACATTATATACCTACATGTTTTTTGAATCCTCTACCAATTATGGTATTGAAATGGGATTATATTTCCATAGATTTTATAATTGGTTTAACATGGACTTCTAGGAGTAATGATTAAACATGGGGGATTATTGATTGACTCACTACTTAATTATATATATTACAAATAAAGGAAAATACCAATGTGGAAAAGAATGGGGATGTATATGTCTAGTATATTGTGATACATCATGGGGTTCCCACTATGGTTGTTTTTGAATGGGACTCAAGGTTTACACCCATTTTCTAGAATGGTATGAAAGAGGAAATGTGTTCCCATTGGAAATTGAGCATTGCTTATCATATGAAGATGGATAGATAGACATAGATGGATATCGAGGTTATTGAGGAAATTATTCAATCTAATGTTCTTTATTTTTATAGATATTAGGGAAAGATTTTACCTAGGTCAATTTTTATTATAAGAATAGTTATATGGCATAGATCAGGATTGTGTGCTTTAAGTGTTTGTATGGGTGGCAAGTTCAATATTCCTTGTTCTTGGCATATTTAGGAGAGTGGTCCGTCGTTGAGAAAAGTGTTGTTTAGAAAAAAAAAGATATGGTTCAGTAGATCTAGATGAGTCTGATGATAAACCAGAGTAATCAAAAATCTAATTTTGACCATCATCATTGGCTACTCAAGTTTTAGGTTAGTGATCAGGTCTTTCTTAATGATTCACCTCACTTCGGACATCTAAATTTATGCATGCATGATATGTTGTTACTAAGTTATGTGGGCCCCTTTGATATCATTGAGAGACTGGGGAGGGTGTATTATCCATTGCTTTTACACTATGGATTGAATTATATACATGAATTGTTTCATGTTTCCCATTTTGGGAGGTATATATCAGATCTATCCTATGTGACTAGATTAAAAGATATTGATCCTGAGCCTGATAACTCTTTTTTGAGCATCAAGTTCAAATTATAGATATCCATGATAAGGTACTATGTAGTAAAATGATCCCCTAGGACTCGGTACTATGGCCGGGCCAATAGGGAAACCGCAAGATGTCGTAGTGGGATTCGTTGATGTGGAAGTAGTTTAATTATTTTTCGTCGATTTATAATATTGTTCTCTTTTTGGGGACAAAAATAATTTATAGCGGGTTTACTATAACACTCAGTTTCCTTTTTATTCTAATATTTTCTAACATCTTCTTTTTTCCCTCTTTTCATTGGGTGATTATTTCATACAATTAACTAGGAGGATACCTGTAATGGTGATTGAATATATTTGTTGAAAATTGTTTCAGAAAAACTAGAGTATATTCTATTCTCTAGGTAGTTACAAGACATGTAAGGGTATTATATGAAATTTAATTGATTCCTGAAAGGCTAAATGAATTCATTTTAAATAATGATAATTGTACACATCATGTATGTGTTACAACTCCTATATTGTGAAATGTCTATATTTATTAAAAAATCAATGTTGTTTAAAGTGTAATATAAAATAAAAGTGTTTGTGGATGTGTAAAATATTACTCACCATATTATCCTCCTAGATAGATCTTTTAGGGTGTTTTATGGGTGTTTGAGGCTTTATTAACTTTTAAATACATCTCATATTGGCTAGATCTCTTACCCTAGGCATTTTTGGTTGACTCTTTTCCATCAATATTACTTTGTTCAATTATTTATTATTTGTTCTAGGTGATTCATCTCATCAGTTAAGGATTCCTCTCCACTCCCCCCTCATTTTTGGTTGTGTCACTGTATACGGAATGGATTGTTAATCATTTTCTATTTTCAATAAATCCTTGATAGTATTTTTTTACCATTTATTCTGAAGGTAGGTAATGTAGTTTCTAATCCCCATTGTTAGAGGCTTTTAGGTTTTCTATGTTTTTGAGGTCGATGGATTAGTTCAATTGTTAAGATTTAAGGAATTCCTTATTTTTCTTGTTAATCAGTGGAGATTTGGCATGAGATTTCATGTATTGAAACTAAAAATGTCATCGGTTCATGTTTTAAAGTGGTTTTTTCCATGAAAATATAATTTCCTAAATTTGATATTGAAAATGAGTTTTCAGACCCCAGACCAGATTATATTTTCTATGAAATGGGTTTCATAAAATGTGATAATTTTTTTAAAAACATAAATTTAAAAATAATGCATACCAAGAACCATGGGTACATTGATATATGGAAAAGGGTGTAATTCATATGTGTGACACCACTTGGAGGCAACCTATTCTATAACAATGGAATGTGGAATGTCTCGATATTAGTTGGATCTTGCCTTATGCCTTTTTAGGCTTATGATTTCCTTGTATATATTGTCTCATAGGACAGAGCCTTAGTAGAAGGTGACGTATTATTTCTAGTTGTATATTACATGAGAGGTTAATTCATGAATTTTTTAACGCATAGATCTTTATATTTCGGTATCATTGCCTGGTTAATTTTGCATTTATAAAATACGTCATGGTATTTTTGAAAACATAATGAATATTATAAAAAGGATTAAACCTATTTTATTTATAAAAATGCTTCTTAAACTATTTTTTAGATAATATACTTCTTCATTATATTTTTTAGTAATTATATGGATCATCTAGTGGTATCCTACATGGCTCTATTTCTCACACCCGAATTATTCCAGTTGTTACTTTTAGACATTTTTTGGTAGGATACATATAAAGGGAAGAACATTATATAGTATTTAAGATTCAATTAACATTTTTTATTTTTTTGGGATGGTTTCGAAGTTATTATTAGACATATGGTGACTTATTTTCTAGGCTTTTCGTACATTCTCATATATCTTATTGGGTTCAGTTATGTCTCCCTTTTTTCACCTTTATACTATAGTAGTACATCTTTGTTTCCTTATCTATAATAATTTTTGGTATCTTTGTCATACCTCACCCAATAATTAGATAACTTGGGTGATCGATCTAGTTAGCCTGGGTTAGACAATTACATGATGCAATTTCCATTTTATAATGACCATAATATAATTTTTAGGTATATTAGTATTCCAAAATTCCACTCTCTTGATTTTAATTTCCATTATATGTTAACATAGTTATGTGGATGTTATGAAAAAATATAAAACATTATTGTGAAAATAAATTAATTATACTTGTGATGGAAATTAATTTGAAATGTTTTCAGAAGTTATATTTACATGAAATTATTACACAATACTGTCAGAATGGTAATTCGAGAAGTAAAAAAATCAATGTAAATGAATTTTAAAATATAAAATGTCATTTTTTGGATTAATTATCATGTCTAAAAACTTTTATTGTTAATGATAATTTATAATTAATGGTGTTAGATTTTATATTCTAACTACTTTAAAATATTAAATTATTTAATGTATGAATATGTGAATACTTCTTAAAATGAAATTTATGGGTTTTATGATAAATAATATATTAATAAATGATCTAAACCATAAAAATATTTAAAGGGGACAACAAAGATGAGTTATGGTCCAAAATTTCACCCCATTTCCTTTTGGGTAATACTTTTTATGTTATATGTAAATTTATCATCATTTAATAATGAAAAGCATCTTACCACATTTAAGGTAGAAATTGGATAATAGAGGTGTTAAACCAAATGGTATGGTTTAAAAATCTCTAAAAACCAATTTATATTTTATCTATTAATTTTATTTCACCATTAACCTATCATAGAATCAAAATATTGGTATCGTGGTTCCTTATTTATTGGAAATAGAATGTATTATATTTAATTACATTAAGTAATTATAAGTGTGTGCTTTCAATTAATATAGAGGAAACCACCTATCCTATATTATCCATAACACCATGAAAAATTAATCTCAACAAGAAAATACCTAAAAATCTCCAAAAAATATTTAGTTACATTCTAGTGGGGTTTTATTCACAATAGCCCAACCATATAAAACATTAGAGGATATCTAAAGGATCACTTTCCAAGAAGATGTAATCATATTAGTTGAACACATTAATATTTATTCTTCTTTTAGAACATTTAATTGTGTCCAAAAAATTTAAATATAATAACACCAGTGTATCCAATATATTTAAATCTCATTATTATTATACAATAATATATATCCTCCTCCTTATCTGTCAAATAAGAACAATATTATTTGATATTGTGTATAGAAGACTATCATCGCTTGAACTATTGTAAACTATTTTCCATCACCACCTCACATGGATTTTAATAGTTATCAAATAATGAATATATACGATATTTATAATATAATAATTATTTTTTTAAATATATCATTTGTATACTTTAATTACAGATCTTTTCTATGATTAGATACACCATAGGAATAATTTTATTCACTACCCCATTATATAGGATTTGATATATTCATCAATAAGTTTAGTATTGCTTAAAAATTTGCCCAAATTCTATATTCTTCTCAGGAATAAAATAAAACCCCATGTCCTATCACAATTCTCTAGCCAAATTATATACAGTTTATGAACTATTTTTTCTAGAATGATGTCACTTGAATCAAGGTAATATTTCTTCATCTGTTATCTTCATTCCCCTAGTTTTTATCCTTTCTACATATTTTGTGGAAGAATTATTCATATGGGTGATGGATATTATGAATATAATAATTTTTCCATACCATGGTAAAGATTAGGGGTGATTTGCTTCATAGGTGATTAATCATGGATTATCATTTCTTTCCCAGAATGGAATGATCATATATTCAATGTTTGGGATCTTTTTTTCTCTCTTTTTTAATAAATCCGTGAAATTATCAAGATATTAATTTATTTTTGGTGTATTGTAAGGAATTAAATAACATTATTACATAATTTTATTTAAATAAAATTAAATGAAAAATTATTATTTTTATGTCTTTATATTTTTCTATTTTTTGTGATCCCTGATTTATATTTGAGATAACATGATATTTATATGATTAAAATTTTCAATTATTTTACAATTTGTACCGTTAAATTTAAATATTATCTCATGGTGTGATTGATTGTTCAAACTCACTATTCACAAATGGGTAAGCATATGGACACAGATTTGAACCGATTTTGTGTGTATTTTGGATTTTTTTTAAAATAATGATACAACTGATGATTTAATGTCATGAAAGCCCATATAAAATAAAAATAACAGAAACTAAGGGTGTTGATATTTAATTTTATGTGGTGTGGTAATTTTTATTAACCCTTGGGATATGTGGATATTGTAAAATTTTATGGTGGTAGTAATGATCATATTAGTGTAAGAATGTTATAATACAACGGGAATTTGGTTGTTCTCAATGAGATATATTGAGATCTAGTTTTTGATGGTTCAAAAATTATTGTTAATGTAGTGTGGTTAATTTAAGTTGTTATATTTTTCATGGGATTGTGTGTTTAATGATTTTAGATTGTCTTTATTTTTTGTCGCGTTGGTTAGTTATTGACTCCAACTTGTTCTATAATATTTTTATTAATAATTATTATTAGAATACATGGGGTGGTGTTTTGGATTAGCTATTAATAATGTAATTTATAAAATGAATTATTCTTGGAAGGAATTTAATATTATATTTAATTGAGAAAGAGTCTTTATTAATAATGGGTAGAGTATCTCTACAAATGAACATTATTTATAATAATTAAATATTAAATTTGATATATATTTTTATTAAAAACGAGTATCATGTGATTTGTATGTGGCTGGTTTGCGTAGGGATTTAAATTTTTTATGGTTTTATGTGAAGGAAGATTTTATTGGGTTATATGGAAGTACCCTAGACTATGATTGTTTTTGTGTGTGTGGACCCTTAGGTTTTTCCTATATGAGTTACTCAATTGTTTAATTTTATGTGATATATACACTAACACCACTTCATATAGATATTCATTGCAATACCCAAATTTTCATGGGTGCTGGGTGTTTCCCCTAACATTTATATAGGTGAATATGGATAGAAGGATACCCATTTCTACATGGACTCATGTCAGTAGAAGTTAATTATGATGGTGAATTCAGTGGGAAATAAATGTGATGATGGAACAGTTTGTAGTGATACATCATTATTATAGTGTGTGGTATACATTTGGCGTCAAAAATTATAGTAGTATAAAATGAGGTTTATTTGGTTCATGTTTAATATTTTGTTGTAATATATATCTACGATGAAATGTGTTGATGATATTGAAGATATTATATTTGGATTCTCCTGATTTCAAAGAACAAATATAAGTCTTACATGAGCCTAGGGTGATTAGGATTGAAACTAGACCAACATTAGGAAATAAGTTATAGAAGTGTGATACAGATATCTATATTAACATGATGAAAAAATGTAGAACCATGTGATGGTGGTGGAGGTAGGTTTGATACCCAACCAACATCTTGTATGGTAGAATGTGGGAACTAAACATTTGATATAGGTGTGTCTTAGTATAAAAATCACGGGGCGTTTGACTGTGAAGAAATATTAATTCTGATACTTTTATATTATCATTCTCAATTTAATGATTTATATGGTGAGTTATCCCTTATTATTTTCGGAATATATAAATGACTATTTTAGGATCCAAATAGTTTTGTAGTATTCTCACTAGATCCTTATTATTCATATTTAACATTTGTAATTGAGACAAATAATTCGATTGTAATGAGAATACATGTTATGTTCACCATACATATATATTGTATATTTTATCATTTTTCTAAGAGTGTTATAGAGACTGAGAGGGACATCACATTCTTAGTGTTTGGATTTTAAATAGAATTCTCACATCCATATTTTCATAAGTAATATATTAGTTTATAGAATTTCTTCATTTATTTAAATTTTTTATGTTATAAAAGAAATTAAATATATAATCATTTCTAGATTTTTGGTTTTCCATTTATATCATGTCTTTCAAAATTTCAATTGACTTTAATCATCCCCTGTTATGTTTTATAATGTTGGTTCTATTTGCAAGCACAAGGCCTATTTGAGGTGGAGATTAGGGACCGACCCTCTTTTTTACTATCCTCTAATTAGTTCAAGTGGAGGGTTTGTCATTACCTAGATGTATAAAAAAAATTGGTTGAGTGATTTTGACAGATAATGGAATAAGAAATGTGATTTTTTCTTTTGTTGGTAGGGTAATAATACTAGTTGATCATGGTGGGTGAAAAAATCCATATAAAACGGAAAGGAAAAAAATAATTGGGAAACTCATGATCTGATGCATGGAATTAGATTATACTGAATAACCACCTAAATTGGTACTACTTATTGGTTCGAGACCACGGATAATGTCGAAATAATTTTTTATTTGATTGTCAAAAAGACCTCTTAAAGGGTGAGCTGTAACCCTAACATTAGTAAAAACCATAATGAGATTCAACAGCTATGAGAAAAATTCATAACATATAAACACCAACAAAGGAGATCACTTTTGGGATATGTTATCATTAGTCAAAGTCAGAGTCATGAATTTTTTCCATCATCATCGTTGTACCCACTGTCATCATTGCTGAATAATCACCACATCATCATCTTCACTAATTCATCACAACATCAGAAATCCAGAGGAAATCGGTCACCAGAACCAACCCCACAACCAAGAAACCAGTGGATGGAAAGTCTTTATAGAAACATCTGATAGGGGCTCAACTATCTGCCCTTACATCCCAGTACCATAGAATACATCCACAATGATCACCACCTGACCGATGGCTGGAGAAACTCTCACCGAAATATAACCCACTACAACCACCATCGTATAAATCACCCACACCATCGTTGCTTTTCCCTCATCACCACCATCAAAATTGATGTTCGACACCACACCAGAGCCAAAAATAACAAATTCAAAAACAAAAATAAAAATCTTCATCAAGCGAGAATAATGGACCAAGATCTCAAAGTAAAATAAAACAAAACCTTCTCTGGTGGATATGAGGAAAAAATGTCAACCGGATCTGACAAAAAAATCTCATTCACAATAGAACACATATTCATGTCACGCATGGAGCACCGATGGCTACTGACCCACTTCCCAAACCCTCAAAGTTCAACCACTTCAAATCCAACTGAGAGGGGTATATAAGAATGTGAGGCTAACGTAGGGTATTGAATGACTAAGGGCATCATGTAAATACATCATCAATGAAGAAGAACCCTAGTATATGACAATACAAAATTAATCTGACTCTGGTAGCACCTAAAAACCAATTGACCACCGAAACACATTACTCGACACCTCTTTTTTACCACCACTCCAACTCTGACCAGAAGTGGCACAGAGGAATATGGGGGAAAAACAGGTTCTTAGAGGCTGATTTCTTCCACTATAATCATCCTTTAATTGAAATACTAAATGATCCATAGAAAAAAATACATATTAGAAAGAATCAGAGAAATAAGAAAACCCAAGCAAGATAATACAGCTAATAAGATTAAAAAACAAAAATGATGAAGTGAATCAGAGAGGAGGAAATCCAAAAAAGAATAAGAATAGAGGATTCTTCATCACCACTGAGGAGGGTCATGATAACCCTAGGAGGATAATTAGAGCAGAGAGTAAAGAGGAGATCTGGGAAATGGGGCACCCCTTTTTTAACAGTCGAGACTATGGATAGGTACATGGATTTTGATTCTATTTATCCCTCATATAATATGGTTATTTTTATAATTAAACTAAAATAATTAAATTATCTATAATGAATTAAATTCCATTGGGATTAATTATTGGTCCTATAACTATAATTCATGTTATCAGTTCAATATTATAATGAACAAACACCCCACCCCCAATCGAGGTACAATTTTTTTCCTCGACGTTAAAGATGAAAAATAAATTTATTCCTAACCAATGTAGGAAATAACATTATATATTGGATTTGATCCCTTTATATTTTAAAAAGAGATGAAAATTTTACATGGATAGAGGTACTTATATTATATTTTTAAATTTAACGTGGTATTAATTTAAAGCACCACAATTTAATAAAATACTTGTTTTTGTAAATTCTAAATGGATGAATTAAAATATTTTTACCATAAAATGTGTGTTGAATAAGTAATTACAAATATACTAAATATCATATAGATCCTTAAACTAGATAATGTAGTTTGTTTTATCCTCATGTTTAATAATTCATGTATGTTTTAATTGAGATTCTCTAGTTATGAGGTTCTTCAAGTTGATATTAAACTAAAGGAGAGCATGATATGGATATACTATATTAATAAAGAAATTTATTTAATCTTTTAATATTACCAAATACATATTTATTGAGTTACAAAGGAGATAATTTTTCACATAATATGTTCGACGCCCAATTTAGGATACATTAAAACATATGTTTTTTAGTTATCTTAATGCACCATATGTTATTATTTTAAATAATATATAGGATAAATTTTTTGATCCATATTATCCATGATATCATTAAGGGCCCAGAAATGTTATGTAGTATAGTTGTACTGAAATTTATATGATATATTAATGGAAAAATGATTTAAATATCTATGAGTTGACTTTATGTTGTTTAAACAATGATTCTTTGTGATGTATCAATTGATGTTTAACATTATTCTTATGAATTTTTAAATTGGAAATGTACTAGTTTGAACAAATTTTTCCATAAATAATGTTGAGCTTTCCATTATAAAAGAGAATGGTTTGAAACCAGAATTTTACATACTGGATAGGTTAAATTGATCCAGTAATGAGATCAATCATAAAATGAACCTATGAATTTTAAAAACTCGTTTTATTTTCTCTATTTGTACGCTGGATAATATATTTGATGTACAATGTATAACATTGTTTATAGAATATGCATGTGATGTAAATATTATTTTCTATAATAAGTGTTATTTTTTTATTTCATTAAAGATGAATAAAATATGTAATAGTTTTATACAATATTTATTTTAATAAAAATATTTTTTATTTAAATTTTATCTATTTATTAAATTGGATTTGGGAAATGATTAAAACTATTAAATTTAAACTGTTTTCAATATTATAAATATGAGGGTTCCAAGAAGTATATTCAGTAAAGATTATT
This sequence comes from Viscum album, assembly GCA_963277665.1. NCBI lineage: Eukaryota > Viridiplantae > Streptophyta > Magnoliopsida > Santalales > Viscaceae > Viscum > Viscum album. Next base: position 1,948,147,695 of record OY728148.1, read on the forward strand.
TTATAATCATATCGAGTGGATCTTTTTTTTAAAATTTATTTATTTTCTTTTGAAGAATAATATTTACATGAATTAGAGGATGATCATGATAAAGAGATAAAGGTAATTTAATTTATAATTAATAAGATTCATGACATGGAAATAATTACATTAAGATATTATTGATTGTTTTTTATTATTCCCTATTGTTGGTGTGTGGAAAAAATGAATTAACCATATTTATTTGGATAATTGAAAATAATATTGTATCAAATAGGCCCCACAGACTGCACAAACACCACGACTTACCTCGGATGCCAGGTCCTGGCCTACTAGGTAAACACCAGTTTCCCCACAAAAACATGATCCCCACCTCGGGGACCATGCACTTTTCTAAATAGGATATCTAACTAATGAATATCCCTACATTCCAATAGATTCTCTTTCTAGGGTTCTTTGTCCTCACCTGAACACACCCAGAGAGTCCTCCCAAAAGGATACCCATCATGATCACTACTCTAGGCCAAACACACATAACTATTGAGTTCTAATGAAGTAGGATCTCGAAAAGATAGGTTCACCTTTTTGACATGAGTCAAACCATTTTTTCATTTAATTCTTCATCGATACAAGGTTTTACATTCACTCCCCCTTTAGATTACAACATCCTCATTGTGGGACTTATATATTAACCCAGGTAGGGCACCAAACATCAGGCTGGGTTCATCCTCTGAAACCAAATGTTACAAATTGGCCCCGCATACATCACATACACCCCACCTTAACATGATCGTCGGGTCCTGGCCCACTAGGTACTACCAGTTACCCCCATACATGTGGTCCACCCCCTAGGGCCCACCCATATGGCTGAACGGGTCATCTAACTAACAACTATCCCCACAGGCTACCACATGTTCATTCTAGTCTGCTTTATCTCCACTTAGACACACCCTGAGAGTCTTCCCAGAAGGTCACACATACTTACCACTACTCCCACCCAAACACACTTAACTGTGTATTTATAATCATGTAGGCTCCTGAAATGAAAGTTGAACCTTATTAACATGATTCAAATAATTTAGTCATTTAACCATTTATCATTATAGGGAGTTATAAAGATATAACAATGAAATATACAAAATAACTTTTCATTTGGAATTCTTGAGTGGTAAACAGTGGATGAAGTTTTTTTGTGCATGAAATAGTATTAGTTTTCCATATTCTATGTAATAAATCCATATCTTAGTGTTATAGAATGATTGGAAGAGGAAATGTTTTCCATTTAGATTTCGAGGACCCCTAAACAGTTTTGGTTTTATCTATCCTTAGGTATGATTTGTGGGTGCAACATAGAAAATGATTCTTGGTTGATTGAATGAGGATACCTAGGAGGAATTCCATGTTCAGATTAAATAGGATCTCATTCATGGTTTAATAATAAAAGAATCCAATGATGTTGTCCTGGGACTACAAAAGGGGTATTATTGTTTGTGAAATTATAGAATGATATTATAAATAGTCATATCAATATTTTCAAACCTACATCTAAATGAAGACATGATGGCATCATAAAAAGAGGAATCCCTATTGTTATGAATTCGATGTAGTGTTTAATGTCTCACATATCCATCATAGGTTTATATGAGGGATCCTGTCAAGATTTTTGAGATGTTTTTGATTTCCATTCCTCAAAATTTGGGAGCTAGTTATTTTAGTCATGAACCATGTAGTTAGTTAATGAATAGTGTGAGGTCATTACTTGAGTATGGAGATTGACCCTGATCATTGGGTGTCCCATTATCAATGATTTTGTTTACGGATTATACCATCATTTTTTAGTTATGTGTGATGGGTCATAATGGATCTCAGTGTCTAGTAAGTCAAGAGGTTCCTAGGTCTGAATGTGGTTAGTGATTATTTGTATTTTTATTTGAGTATTAATGATTATTTAGGATATATGGGTTGAATTTGGTTCGGTAGTCAAAATGTGATAATTTTTCGATCCAGTAAACTAAATCACATTTTATTAATAAATATATAACATATTTTTTCAAAACAAATTCAAAATAAATTTTATCTTAGACTATATCATTATGATCATTTCATTAAATAGTTCTTGTAAATATATAGTATATTTCATGTGTTATGTAAAAAATTAAATAAGAAAAATAAAATCAATTATTCATTTCTAAATGTAATGTTTGAGTTTAGAAATTCATGATTCATATTCCAATATGAAAATATTTCATAAAAAACAAATGGAAATATAATTATGTGGTAATAAATGGATTAATGATTGGTAGGTGGATAATGCATGAGGTAAGATAAATTGATGGATTTTGTTCTACAAGGTTCATTATTAGAATGATCCATCCTTTCCAAGACTCTTCTTGACAGGTATTTCAATTGGTTGTTGGATTTATGGGTCTTCCATTTTTAGGATAGTAATATAATATAATAGTATCCTTGAAAGAAATGATGAGAGAGTTGAATGAATAAAATTACTTAATCTAGTTTTTCATTAGTTCTATTGGTAATTAGTTTCATATAGAATATATAATCTTTCTGGGGGTATCATTCTTAATGATTATGTTTTATATGATGTTGACAGTTTATGTGTCATTTATGTTTTTTTGGTGATGATGTTTAAACCATTGTAGAGAAAACTCCAATATATACCATTTTTTGGATGCCAATGTTCCATATCTTTTGTATTTTGCAACCTAATCATAGGAGATTGCAAATGGAGTTGGTGTTTGAGACTATGTACTCTTAAGGGTTTCCCCTCAAGGGGTAAAGTAGAGATATTTTACAAGTTTATGATTTCTAGAAAATGTATCAAGGATTTGGTGATATTCAATTTCTATAACTATTATTACATATTTTATGGTGATTCCACCATTTCTGGATAGTATCTATGATATTTTCCCATTGTAAAATATCTATCAAGGATTTTATGATGAATAAAATTTAATTAGTTTTGGGATAATTGAATATATAAGGGGAGAGGGTATTCAAATAACATTTCTTTGTGATAAATTTCCATAAATATAATGTTATATATGTTCCTTTCATTCCATTGGTACATGAGTTATGGAGTCACGACAATCTAGAGGTGAAACAAATGAGTGGTTGTTGTAGATATAATATTAATATCCCAATTGGTGTTGATGGAAACTTTTATCTTGATTTAGATACTTTATAAAACCTAATCTTATTTATGAGATGATTTTGTATGCAATATGTTTTCAACTATTTTATTTTTTTTTCCACTATATTTTATTAATAATTATTTTTGATAATTATCTCTTGGGTTAGTCATTCTTAACACTTTTATTTATTTTTGGATGTTTTATAATTTTTATGGTATATGGGGTTTTACATGTTATATTATGTAGGGGAATAGATATATTATTGCTTCATTAAATGTATTCCATGTGGATCAGATATGTTGGTAGAATGTTTCAATATAAATGGGTAGCTGAAGAAGTGTTATTCCATTTTAAGGGTTCCAACACTATAGTGAAGGGCACATTTCTAGTCATTTAAACCCCTTTTTATATGATTGATAATGGGGAAAAGAAATTTGTAAAAAAGAAATTATAATATTACTAGTGTATTTTATCTTTTAGCTACTGAAGTGTGCCTCATTGAGTAAAAGAGTTTGCTTATCTATTTATGAGGGAATATACAGTGTATTATATACCTTTTCAAAATGGGTAGTTTTTAGACCAGTAATATTTTAGGATGATAATGTTGGAATGTATGATTCATGATGATTTTAAGGAAGATAAAAAATTTACAAGGGTTTCACCATACAGAGTTGAAGGCTGGGAGTGGGGTGTGAGGTAGAGGAGTCGATTAAATCATGATTCTTGGGAAATTATTTAGAGAATGTGGTCACTAGGCTGTGGTTTTTTTATTGGAAGGACAAAACATGTGATATGATTTCCCCACTCCATGTCTCATGGAATTGTTGTGGTCAATTAAATTATATGTGGGATTTGAAAAGCATAGAAATATTTGGTACATAAGCTTGATTTTTGTATATACACATTCACTAAACACCCCAAAAGTGTATTTTGATTTAATACTCCAGGGGAAAGGGTTTTAAATTTTCATAAATAAATATATTTTTTGGTTCAAATTTTTTCAATATTAAATCATGTTGTCTCAAACCCTATTCAACCCCTTGAACCCTAAAAACTCTTTAGTCACATTATTGAAGTTTAAAAACATTATATAATCAATATAAATATCACATATATCACGGTGTTCTCTCATTTCGTCCCCTCACTATTACCTATTTTCTAATACATTCATGATTTTTTATGAGGGATTCCTTGGTTTTGGTATTTAAACTAAGAATAAATTAATAGAGGATTTTTTAGTATGTTTCTAATGAGTTTTATTTTAGTGGTGGTTACTCAAATATTGATAGTTCTTTCTCAATGATAAGTGAAAATATAATTAATAAAGGCGGTGATTATTACATCTTCTGTTAATTATCTATGAATTTAGAAATGTTTATTCTGTTATGAGGATGGAAAGTATTGTCATGACATGATAAATGAAATCTATTTACCAAAAATTAAGTAAAATGGGGAATTAAAACATTTTATTTCTTATTTCCATTTTTTCTTAACTTTAATTTTGTTTTGGGATAACAATATGTTGTTATTCTAATCATCTATTAATGTTTTATAAATTTTACCCATATAGAAAATTATGATCCCCATTTTTGATTAATTATTTTAACTCTCCATTCATTAATGGTTAAAAACATTAACATGTATATGAACTGATTTTCCATGATTTTTGAAATAAAATGTAAATACCCATGAGTGTGGTAGTGGTAATATATATTGGAACTCTAAAACTAAAAATATTAGAAATAACGGAAAATTGGGATTTCTACTATTTGTTGTAGTACATAATATATTACCATATCCTTGTGTGAATATTTAATATTTTATACATTTTTAGTGCTCACCAAATCTTGGGAGGAATATGTTAAGGCAATGGGGATATGGTTTTTTAAGATGATATATATTAAATTCTAGTTTGTGGTGGGTGGTAAATGGTTAATAATTCAGGATGATATTTAAACTGTGATTGATTTCACATGAAATGTTATGTTTATTATTGAGAGATAGTTCAGATTTTTTGTTGTGGGGTTTGGTTATAGTTCCTTGATAGTCATGTAATATGGTTAATAATAATGAACATGAAATTCTATATAAGGACTTGTCCTAAAAATGGATTGTTATAGTGGATTTTTATTAGGGTTTATTTTCATTCATTCCCAATGATATATTATGTCAGAGATTTAGAGAATTAGTACAAAATGTTACATAGTAAAATCAAATAATAAAAGTGGATACCTATACTCAATATCCAATTTTTCCACAAAATTAAAACCTTTTAAAGATGAAACATGGTTTTTTGTCACATCTTTAATACTTTCATTGTGAAACCTTTTTGTCCTTTCCAATTTTTACACCTTGTGAATAAAAAATTTAAAACATGAGATGAGCATGAAAATATCTGTAAGTAAAATAAAGAAATAAAACCATTATTCCAGTGAAAACCTAGATAAAGAATACTTAAAATAATACATAAATTATTTTCCTAAAAAGAGATCATCATTTCAAAAGGATAATTATCTTACCATTTTGAAATCAATAACATTCATAAAAACTCATAAGAAAACATGTAATTTATAATTATGTAATTTGGGAAATATTTATAATTAAATTAAATAACTATACTGTTTAATTACATACATTTCACTCTTACTAATGGAATAGCCATATTGTTAACTTCCATACATTTCACTCTTTCAAATGGAATACCCATATGGCTGACATCCATATCCAATGCATTGGAAGTTATAATTTAACCACCTCTCCATAGTTTATCACGTAACCACCCATAAAATGTAAAAGTACCATTATATAATAATAACACATAAAATTTTGTTATCTTTAGTATTTCACTTATAAAATTCATTTTCCATCAGAATAAATCATTTCAATATATTGAAATAATAAATCCATTTTCAGAACCCACTTAAAACATTTAAAAAGTGATTTTTAATGAAAGTGTCCCAAAAACAATCGAAACATTTGAGTTAATTTCAAAAACTAACATTTGGAAACGTTCATTTCCATATGAATAAATTCATGAAAATAATTTTTAAAACATGTACATGAAATAGAAGGATTTAAAAGAATAAATAATTCAAACAATTAAAAGGTGGTTTTAGTTAAATAGTCCCTTAACTCATGTATTATTCATTAGGTATGTTATTTATAATCATAAATTATAATCATATGTTAATTATTTACTTTCTTGATAACATTTTTCATGTTTAATATTCATTTTGTATCACTTAACATAATATCATAAAAATTACATAATTATTTACGTTCCCATTAGATGTTTTGACAATATTTGTCGGTTGAGTCCAAAATATATCTGTTAAGTACAATATTGTAAAAGTGGTCATTAGTAAATCATATCAAGAATAATATTAATGAAATAATAATAAGTTATATATATATATAAATTATACTTTTAAATCCATTTATTAAATATAGACATGAAAAATGATCAATGTTACAATCATGAAGACGGTAAGCCGTATGTACGCATGTGTAATGTTTTCATTTTTCAATGATCATTATGGAATGAGGGTAAACATTATTTTATCCTTGTAAAACTATAGTAATATAATTTATATCATATTAATAATTTACATATACTTAAATATTTTATCCATCTGATGTGGTGATTAAAAGATAATCCCATCTCATTTGTATGTGCATGGAAAGTAAGAAAATAATTAATATATTATTTTCTTACAATGATAAATATTTCAATAATATCATATATAAATATTATTTCAAATATTATAAAAAATTTTATAGAGGGTAATGTAAAACGAATTACATCGTTTCGTGGAGGTGATAGTTCTCACGTACGCATGAATGACAAATTATTTTATCATTTGATGGAAGTAGAGATGAATTTATGTGACGATATTAACATAATAAAATATAATTATATTTAGTATAGTAGAGTTATTATATAATCAGGTTTGAAGAATATTTGAAGCAAGTAGAAGAATAAATAAGACAGAAATAATTTATTAAAAATGATACCATTCATATAGAAGATCACCTTTTATTAACACATTAACACCTCTAATAAGGGTGAAATGGTTAAAATAAAGTCTCTATAATGTTGCGAGGGATTCTAGGAATTTATTTAGGAATATATTTTTCATAAAAAAATATATTTTAAGGGGTGAGAAAATGAGAAGAGTTGTTTCCCTTTTATAAAAGATGGAATGGTAACTCTTGAAATTCATTAGATTATTCAATTAATATAAATTAATTTTCTAATATAAATGGTCCCAAAAAGATTTATTTATAATATATGAAGAATATTGGTCTAAATAAAATTATAAAATTAAAATTATAAAAGTTTTTAATATTTTTGGAATCCTTGTCTTTTTGGTCTTAACCCTTTTAACACTTAATATTGTATTAAGTAATTTACAATATGAGGGTCAATATAATTACAATAAAATGAAAAGAGACAAATAAAAGAGTCTATTATGATATTATTTTAATTTTTATAACTAGTTTTAGGAATATTTTGTTTTTATAAATTTTATAAAATTTAATAAAATATTTTATATTTTAAAATACCATTAATGTCAATTTTGACACTATTCATTTCATACCTTTTTAGAAATGTCATAAATTCCAGGAAAAGTAGAATAAGCTTTTTGAAAACAGTAATGAAATGTAAAAATAATACATAAAATTCATGTATGACATAAATTAAATGAAATTTTATTTATTATAATATTTTTAATATCAGGTATTTGACTATTCTATTAATAATGCAATTACTGCATCACGATTGTGTCACCATATAATATAAATATTTATTTATTAAAAATTATAAATAAATTACCAAAATTTATTTAATAATTTTATCTTTATAAGGACTATTTTTATTCAAATATACACTTATATAACTCCACATTAAAAGTTTTATAATTATGAGAAACATGATTATGACAAATTTGTCTTTACTTAAAATAAAATATTATAAATATCATAAATATACAAAAGTATCATCCAAATACCATAATTGTAGACCAATGAATATATCAATCAATTATAATTCATCCAATAAATTTAGTACAAGTTTAAGGGTGTTTTTTTAATATTTATAATATTATTTCTCAATTTAATTACTTGATATACCATTAATGGTGGTAAAAACCTCTATTACCAAAGTTACTATTCTTAATGTCAAAAAAAATAAAACCAACCTATTTATATAATTTGGAATTTTTATTCGAAATATAGAATACATTTTTAAAAATTAAAAACACATAATAAAAATAAATAAATAAATTTTTTTTCTCATTGATGGAAAATGAAAACAAGTTTTTAAAGTAAAACATTCAAAAGTTTACATGATTTTTTATATAATTTAAATGTGAAATTGATTATAAGTACTAATATATTATTAAATAATAAAAATTGATAAAATTATACATTATAACCATTCAAGAATATTATTTATCACTGTAAATAAATTTTATGACAAAGTAGTTTCTAATTAAAATGCATTATTTTTCAATATCCATCAAAAAAATGAATCTATTTAGAAAAATACCCAAAATTTAACCAAAGTAATATTTTCCCCTTATTCCAAATAAGAAGTTAATTTTATCAAATATATCTTAAAAATATAGAAAAAATATATTTCAAATAGGTGTGGAATCCAAAGGTGGTAAAATCACCTTTTTTGAAAAAAAATTATTTTATTTGTTAAATTTGATTGGTTTGTAAATCATGTCGAGAAAAAAATAAGATGAAAGTTAAACATTTTATTAAATATATTTCATATATATTTCATTATTATGATCTAACAAGAGTGATTTTGTTATTTATAATACACACTTGTGCACTTATAAATAGTTTTTCAAAAAATACCTTTTCTTTTTATTATGAAAAGGGGTTTGAATTTATTTATAATTACTTTTTCTCCAAATAATTAATTATATGTAAATGTTTAAACCATATTTCAATAGTTAAGTTAATATTATTCATTCATATCATTCTAAAAACTTGGTTTTAACAGTAAAATTTAAATATTATTTGGAAGTTCGCTTATGCACGAAGTGGCGTATAATGTGTGCGATTGAGCATAATGATTCATTAAAAAAATAGGGATGTTATATTCTGCCCCACCCCTTCATAAATATTGTCCTGGGACTTTGAACTCAGGATTGAAAACTATGGTTTGAATTTTCAAAATACCACTATTTAAATCCCTCATCTGAAGAAGGGTTAATAAAACATCCACTTAAAAGGAAAGAAATGAAAGTATGATGGTCACCAAAGATAAAATATATACTAGGTTTCTAGGTTGGAAAAAATGGGAATGGAAGATAAATCTAAACATCATGTTCTTATGGATAAAAAAATAATTGATTACTTATTATGAAAAGTAAATTGATAACGTTTTTTTTATTATGATCATTTTTTTCATGTTTCAGAATTTATTTACTTCCTAGAATAATAAAATGAAGAAAATGACTTACTTGAAAAGTATAGTTTCGTCCTTTAGTCCATTTCGACAAAAAACTCATCTTTTTCTCTAAAAGATTAGTTTTCAAGTTGATTTTTTCATGCCTGATGCACTGAAATAATATTATAGAGAATCATATTTCCATAAAAGATTTACTATATATTTCTATTGTATTTATATATTAACCAAAAACCAAATGGATATGTTAAGATAAAACAATACCAAAATAAATTAACCTTTATATGATGCCAAACTACTTTAATCTCCAAAATTCAAAAGTGTTACCCAAATTTTATCATAAAACATTGGAATAATAATAATATTTAAAATTAAACGAAACATTATAACTATGATTAAAACCCAAAAATAATAAGTATTTAATTAAACAATCATATAAGATAATTTTTAACATTTATCTCCAAATAACATCAATTAATATTGAAGACTTATACCAAAAATCAATTGTCCTAATCACACATTCCCCAAGATAGGTTAATCATTTCCATAAATAACATGTATAACCACATTTCTAAAATATAAACATAGATTTTTCCAAATTATAACTCAATATTTATTATTTAAATAAAATAATATAGTATTCTACTTACCATGTTTATATATGTTCTCCAAAATAGTGAACATCTTCTAAAATAACATTCATCACCGAATCACCAAATAATTTCCTAATTCCATGGAAATATATTCAATAAAACATATGATACCAAGATCAGATTATTCATTATCCATCAAATAATTTAACTAAATAAAAAAATTCATACTCACTCGGACTTCATGTAGGAAATTTTTAGGCGATGCACCATTTTTTCCCTTCATTTGTGGGTTCTATTCCCACGACCTTGTCAGATGTGACAGGTTATCAGCCATCCTACTGGTTGGAATTTTTTAAAAACTATATCATTCTTATAAATCCCAAAAAATGATGGAGTACTCAAAAATATACATAACATGTTTTATCATGATTTTTATCTCAAAAATTTCATTTTGAATCCCAAAATCTTATAACCCAAAATTAACTTAAATTCAAATATCATATAAAACATAAAGGTTATCCATAACATTATATTTATTTCCAAAAAAGATAATTCTTCCTCAAATAAATTTTTCACATAAAAACATTTGGGTTACTTATAACACCAAAAAGTATTCAAAAGTACCCCCATAAAAAAAATTTTATTAATACTTTTAAACACTTCAACGTATTTAAGTATACCATAACTATTAAATTCTTTATATGTAGATATATTAATATTTTAACATTCTTCATAATGAATTAGCTATACATTTCCACATTTTTTCTTAATACATCACTCCTACAAACCAGTTATATGAATTACATCCTTAGGATTCATAAATATCAATGATATCACATTTCAGATGTTATGGATAAGAAGATAATTCTTACATTGAATCCATATTTCAAGATATTCTTGATGTTTCTTTTCTCTTTTTCCTTTTTTTCCAATTTTCAAAAAGTAAACATTCCCACAACATCTATAATTTAACCTTTGAAAGAGTTGGATGATTTGAGATATTAAAATCATGTGAAAAAATATACCATGACCCATAAAATTGATTTATAAATAATTATGTGTTGTATTACTCTGACAAACTCTTGAAAGTTGTTTGAATACTCAAGAAGCTTTCATAATCATTCAAACAATCTTTTCAAATAATAATGATAATCAAATCATCAGGGAGGAATAAGAAGGTTGTTCAAAATATATTTCCATCCAAATTGAAAAATTAACCTTTATATATTGAAAATAACATAATTTTAACATGAAATGAATCATTTAAATAAGAATACACTATAGGGTAAAGATAGTAACATAAAATATTTATAATACTCTAGTCCATAAACCACCATATATTTTAGTTGATTTAGGGTTTTATCTAATCGACCTAAATTACCACAATCTTAATTTTTTTCATATGATAAAAACCATGTTGGTTATAAAGGATCATTAACCTACACCCTAAAAACATACTAAACTCTAAATTTATCTAAATTTTTTCTTTTATACCAAATGTAAGGATCTAATGTTAAAAACGTCTTTTTATAGTCACTTTTTACTAGAATTTATTTTCTTTCATCCCCAAAAATCTTTTAGGTCAAGAGTTTTACTGAATTGGGAAAAATATTACATAGTAAACCTATGCAATACAAGTGCATAGTTACACTAAATATCCATTTTTTCAACAAATTGAACTTATTTTAAAAATAAAACAAGGTTTATTTTCTTATCACTTCTTCAACACTTTCATCATGAGACCTTATTTTCCCTTACCATTTTTTATTCCATGTGAAACAGATTTTAAATTTTTTGATGTTCATAAAAATCACATAAAGGGACCTAAATAAAGGAAACAACTAGTCCAATGAAAACCCATAAAACATTTTATTAAAATAAAATATACATTTTTACCCTAAAAAAGAGATCATCATTTCAAAAACATAACTATATTACCTTTTTAAAATAAACTAATTTTCATGAAAAATAATAAGATATCATATAATATATACTAAGGTAAATTCGGAAATATTTAGACTAAAATGGAATACAAAAATGGTAAACATCCATACATGTCACTCTTAAAAATGGAATATATATACATCTTATTTCCATACATGTCACTCTTAAAAATGGAATTTCCAAATGACTAACTTCCATACCCAATGCATTAGATGTTATAACGTGACCAACCATCCCTGGGTTATCCTGTAACCACCCGTAAAATGTACAAATACAAATATATAATCATAATACATAAAAGTTTTAATTTTTTAGAATTTCTCTTATAAAATTTAATTTCTAATCATAATAAATCATTTTATGATATTAAAATAATTAGTCCATTTTCAAATCCCATTTAAAATATTTAAAAATTGATTTTTATTCAAAATATCCCATAGCACATTGAAACATTTGAGTGAAATTCGAAAATTATAATTTTAAAACATTCATGTATATATAAATAAATTCATAAAAACCATGTTTAGAATAAGGAAATGAAATTTAATTCCTTATAAAAATAAATCTTGTAAACATTTAAAATGATGTTTTAGTTAAATAGTCCCTTACCTCAAGTATGAGTTGTCAAGTATGTTATTTACCTCCTTGAATGATAAAATTAAGTTGATTATTTAATTTATTGATAACATTATTCATGTTTATTGTTACATTTATATCACTTATCTCCATGTTATAATAATTACTTAATTATTAAAGTTCATAATGGATGTTTTGACAATATTCAGTGCATGAGTCTAAAATGACTTCGTTAAGACGAATATATTCAAAGAGGTAATTACATCATCATATCTAGAACAATATTTTTGAGATAATAATAAATTTTAATATATGAATTATACTTTACAATCATTTCATTAAATATGGATATGAGAAATGAACAATGTTACAATCATGGAGATGGTAAGGCATACGTACGCATGAGTAACATTTTCATTTTTCAAAATATCACTATGAAATGAATAAAAATATTAATTTATCCTTACAGAATTATCATAATATCATTTATATCATATTAATAATTTAAATATATGTATATATTTAATCAATTTTATATTTTTATTCACCATGAATCATATCGCTTTATGGAGGTGATAGTTCAAATGTACACATGCACAACCTTATCATTTTTATGTGCATGGAAAGTGAAAACATAAATGATATATTATTATATTATAATATTAAATATTTAAATAATATCATATATAAACATTAATTCCCTAATTATAACCAATATTAAGAGATGGAAATGGAAACATATTATATCAGTTTATAGAGGTGATAATTCACATGTACGCATGAACGATTAACTATTTTCCATTTGATGGATGTAAAGATGGATTTAGATGATTATATTACCACAATAATATATAATTATTGTTGGGACAAAATCCATCAAGACATCATTGAAGCATTTTTGAGGTGATTGTGTTTGTTGACAATGTGGACAACTGTGCTGTGACTGTTGACAAAGAAAACCACGACATACAAATTTGTTGACAAAGTGGATTTCATGGTGGAATGTTGAGTTCAAGAGCTGTGGTCAATGATCCATGTTTGATTCAAGAACGTAGACAAAGGAATGGATGATCTGGAGGCAGAATAATAAGAATAGACACAAGGTGGCTCCGTTTTCCAGTGTTTTCCAAATTTCATGGACTCAAAATCAAAAAAATGAAGAAAAGTAATATTGGAAAAGGTACTTGTGCACCCAGGTCTTGGAAGAGAATAAACTTGCGCGCCATATGTTTTTCAAGATCTGATCATTAAAATATGGCAAAGGGATAAGTGTCGTGCAAGTATTGGTGGTGTCGCGCAGGTGACTTGCACGCCATGAAGAGGCTTGCACGCTGATGCCTTGTAAGCTTGATAACTTGCATGCCTATGGTTTTTCAAGATCAAAAGATAAAAATATGGAAAAGTAAAGAGCTTCATGAAAGTTTGGAAGTGGTTCCTGTAAGTGACTTGCAGGAGAAGAGACCTGTGTGCCGAGACTTGCACGCCGAGGAGAGACTTGCGCACCGTCACGATGGGGTGACCAAATTCCTATAAATACTAGACCACCCCTCTTCATTATTTACTAGAGTTCAACAATTTGAATATTCAGAGATCCCGTCGTGCAGGTGTAGTGGTCGCGCAAGTGGTGGTGTGTCGCGCACTTGGGACTTGCACGCCAGATAAGGAAGTTGCGCGGCAAGTGTTTGTTGCGCGCCTGAGGTGGTTTGGGAAACAAAGGAAGTGTGTCGCACAAGTTTAGAGAAGCTTAAGCATGAGTCGCGAAAGTATTAAGAAATACTTGCACACCAGTGTTGACTTGCGCGCTGCCTTAGAGAAGGGGACCATGTAAGGCTGATTTCCAGCAGTGATTCAGGGCTATGTGGAAACTAGAAGATTGCCCGATACCTTCGGTGCAAAGAGAGATTTATCTACGGGTGAAAGTTAGACTTCAACAGAGAATCCACATAATAGAGGATGCATTATTTTGATACATGTGAAGAGACCTATAGGTCTATAAACTGTGAGTGGACCCTTTCTGAAGCAGTGAGCAAAGGAAGAGGAAGATAGTGATCCTCTCTACCGGCAATGAGCCAGAGAGAGAGAGAGAAACAGGGAGTGACCCTTGGAAAAGAAGTGATCTGACCCTAAACTTTGTAAAGGTAGTGAGCCTGGGCATACAAGTGATCTAGCCCAAACCATGTATTCCACAGCTAGTGACGTTTAGTGGAATTTGGTACGACTAAAAACTTGTCGGCGTATACTCCTTAGACGTAGCCCTTTGCGGTGAACCAAGTAAAATTGCAGTGTCATGTGGATGCTTTACATTATATTTACATTATGCAACATGAAAGAGATAGATGATTGTTTTTCTTAACAGAGAAACAAGATCAGAACGGGCGTTAATTTTAAATTAGTCATACCTGGATTCACCCCCCCCCCTCTCAGGGTATTCAGCCTTGTGGAACTAACAAGTATACTATATTTATTACATCATTATGGTTGAATAATATTTTTAGGGATTTAAAGAATAAAGAAAATATAAATACTTTATTAAAAGTGATACATTTCCTTTAGAAGATCACCTTTGATTAACCCTTTAACACCTATAAGGAGGGTGTTATGCATCAAATAAAGTATCAATAAATTGGGGATGGATTCTCATATGGAATATTCTTAGATATTTTAGGAACCAAATTAGTTTTATGGTGTAATGGAAAGTGATTGTTGGGTTCCCTTTACAGGATATGGGAGAGGCACTCTTGGAAATCATCAAAATATTAAATTAATATAAATTAATTATCTTCTATAAATTATCCAAAACTAATTTAGTTCATATATATAATGGTTTTCAGTCAAAATGAAATCATAAAATAACAATTATACAATTTGTATAGTTTTTTAAATCCTTATCTTTGTTATTTTAACACTTTTTTCGGTTACCATTTTATTAAGTAATTCACAATTTGAGGGTCAATATAATTACAATAAAATACCAAGAGGATAATAAAAGACTCATTTATGACATTTTTTGAATTATTTAAACTAGATGGATTTATAATGGATTTTTAGAAATTTTATAACATTTTAAAAATTAATTTTATTTTAAAATACCTTTTGTGTCAATTTTGAGACTATTTATTTCCTGAAATTTAAAAAATATCATAATGTTAAGATATAGTCAAACCAAATCTTTTAAAACATCACTAAATTGTCATAGACATACATAAAATTATTTTATGATATAAATTATATCAAATTATATTTATTAAGTTATTTTTAGTATCATTTATTTTATTCATCCATTAATGTAGAAATTGATGCATAATAGTTGTGTCACCATTTAATTTAATAATTTATTTCCTAAAAATTATAGATAAATTACTATATTGTATGTTTTTTTTAAAGGTTGAGGCGCAATCCTCTATTAATAAATAAAAAAGTCATACAGTAGAGATAAAGGAGGAGCAAAACAGCAAAGCAGAAACATAAAAAAATTCAACAGCGCACTCGAGATCGAGTGTTCATACCATGAATAGATGCTGGAGCACCCGTTTTACTTGGTTGTCTCCCCCTTTTCCCAGTCTTTGCCTGTATCCAGGGACCGCCACCATCATCCGGGACCTCAGACATTAATTCCGTGTTCACAGACATAGCTTCATCCCGATCTTCAATCGGTTTCCTGTCATCATCACTACTAGAAGATTCAAGTAATTCAAACGAGTTATAGGTACTCACTTGCTTTGAAACCTTCAGAATTTGAGATTTAGGGGAGCCACAACTTGGCGAAGGCTGGGTTCTGCCCTCCAGACTAGAAACATGCAGGGCAGGGGGGTCCTGGATAGATTCCTTCAGAGGATCTGTCTGGTTATACTGCCCAGTTGGAGTGGGGTCTTGATGCTTGCTGAGGGTGTACTTGACATCCTGAGAAGAAGACTTTCTGGAGGAAGCCGAGTCTTGGGCTCTAGGAGCAGTCATCTCTTTCCTATCTTTAGCTTTCCTTGAGATAGGAAGGTCCTTTTCCTTGCCTCTTCTGCTTTTAGCATTGACTAAGATCTGTTCTTGTCTTAGACAGGAGTCTGCTTCCTCTTGAGCAGCATTTTCCAGAGCATCAAGGCTATCAATTGATTCAACATCTTCATCATCTCCGAGACCTCTTGTTAATATATCTTTGAATGATGCTCCATTCATATCATCCATGCCAGAATTTTCAACAGGTGGCTGGATTGCGTTAGCAAGATCTGCCCAGGATAAGAGAGTTATCTTGTTTTTTTGTGAAGGAGTACTGGTCTTAATATGTACTTCAGAACTTCTCTTTTTGGGTTCTTCATCAAGAGAGCTTTGAGATTTTTCAGCAGACACAACATGTTCTTTATCAGAGTCTTTTATCAAATCCTGACCAATAACAGTAGCCATCTTATTCTGCTCAATGCATTGAGCCATACCTTGTTTGATTGGCTTCCGACAGTGATGTTTATCATGCCCTTTAATTTGACAGTTGTCACAAATAATATTTCTTCTACATGCAGATTCATCATGCCCAATAATTTGACAAGGAACACAGAATGGAGGAATGCATTTGTATTCAATCCGAAGACAAATATCCTCCTGTTGAGTAGATAAAATCACCTTATCTATTAAAGTAGAACTAAGGTCAATCTCTACAAGGACCCGAGAAAAATGACCATAGCAAACTGATTCTGTAACATGATCCATCCTGATTGGAACCCCAATAGCAGATGCAATATCAAAAAGGATCTCAGCATGCCACAAAACCCAGTTGAGACCGTGTATTTTTATCCATACTTGCGCACAGGTATCCTTAAAATCAAGAAAATTGAAATTCAATTTCCATTCATGAAGTCGGAGTGTACCTGGTCTGAGATTTATGGAGCCGATACTCCAAGCACTGCTTTTGAGTTCCACTGAGGGGAACAGAGTGTGAAAGAGACCACGACCGAGTGACACACATTTGAAATCATTGAATCCCCAAATATCAGCTAACCGAGAGATGAGATCCGATGTACGCCAGGGTTGCATACCTTTCATTGAGGAGATGCAGGCGATAAATGAGTGTTTGCATAGATCAATCCTAGCCGCAATTGCATCTTCCGAGGCTGAAACATGTGCTGTTGACCCTTTCCGAATAATACGATGGGGCGCGCGATTTGCAAGGGGAATGAAAGAACCTCCCGAGAAACCCTTAAAAGATGATATATTATTCAGCGCATCATGATCCTTCTTCTTTTCCTCTGGAGTCGGAAGAATTTGATTTGCGAGTCGAAACGCATCAAACGCGTGAAGATTGAGGCTTCGTGGATGAGCTAGGGAAGCCGAAGCTGTGGGGTGCGACGACGGGGGTTTCCTCTCCTTTTCCTCCATCTCGGCTTTCAGGTCAATTACTATATTGTATGTAATTAGTTTAACATTATATATAATATTTATAATCTAATATATCACTTATATAACACTATATTAAAAATTTTATAGTTATGAGAGACATTATTATGACAACTTTATATTTACTAAAAAAGGTGGGGGTAAACCCATTTGCTAAAAAAATATAAAACATGCAGCCCTTTTGAGGGAAAAGGGAACCCATCACAACAAATGTACCAAGGTCCCATAAAATATTATAAATTTCATAGAAATAAACAAGTGGAATCAAAAGGACATAATTTATAACCAAGTATTGTATTGGTATAAAATAACTCATCCAATAAAATTTGGACAAGTTTTAGGCTACTTATGTAATATTTATAATAATATTTTTACTATTAATTACCTGATTTACCCTTAAATATGGTAATAAAAATTATTTATAAATTTTCTATTAATAATTTTCAAATATAAAAGGGACCTATTCAAATGATTGGTCACTTCTGGTTCATTATATAGAATCCATTTTTTCAAATTTAGAACTTAAAATTGGCATAAATTGATTAAACGTTAATCACGTTGATGGAAGATGAAATTGAGTTTTTAAAGTAAAACGTTTGAATTTTCACAGGGTTTTATATCCAATTTCATTGTGAAATTGATTCAAATTACCAACATTGGTGTAAATGATAAAAAATTATTTTATTATACTTTAATCCCAATAACAATATTATTTAACACTACCAATAAATTTGATAAAAAATTAGTATCCAGTAAAAATGCATTATTTTTTCACTACTGATAAAATAAATCTTATATGAAAATTATAAAAAATTATCCAATGTACATTTTATTGTCCCACATCCAAATAAGGTTTTTAATTTTTCAAATAGAACTTTTAAAATTTTAAAAACTATATTTAACGTTGGTTCTCAATCAAAGGTCGACAAAACTGGCTTCATTGAAAAAAAATATTTTATTTTGTAAAATTGGTTTTGTTCTTATATAATGTCTAGAAAACAAAAAATATAAAATTTAAACATTATATTAAATATATTACATATATATTTAATTAATATAATTGAAAAATAGTGATATTATTATTTATAAAACACACTTGTACACATTTAAATATTTTTTTTCTAAAAAACATTTATTATTTTTAAAGGGGTTTAGATTAATTTATAATTAAATTGTCAAAAAATAATTAATTATATATAAATATGTAAACAATAGTTTTACAATTTTTTTAATACCCCTCACTCCCATCATTGTACTGGCTTGGTTTTAATTGTAACATTTAAATATTATTTTCTTTTTCTCTTAAACTCAATACAGTGTATAACATATGCTATTGAGCATATTGTTCCCTTTTAAAAACACAGGGTGTTACATTCCATAATCATGAATTAAAAGGGATTGTATGGTAATAATATTAACGATTAAATGAAAATTTATTCATTGAAATAGATTATTGGATGTGACTATAAAATAGTCTTTATTAAACACGGGATAAAATAACTTAATAAATATAACGTATTTGCTAATGCTAAAATAAAAAACTAGTAATACGATAAATTAAATAACACTCTTGTGAGTGGTGAATATCTACATTTCTATGTTTAGTTAAAATTAGTTGTGTAAGTTGGTGATAGTTAATTTCATGGGGAAATGTGGTAGTATCCTGGAATAGGATATTGTTAATTAGAGTAGAACCTTAGTTTGGGATTGCGTGGGACAATATATTCTTAAATAAATATGTGATATTTATATGAACCTCCAATCTATTATGATATTAATTCAAAATCAAATATCATTATGGTTCCATGTGTCTTACCTATCATCCAGGTTATATAGAGTAGATATAGAGATTTTACATCTTCCACACCTTGTAATAAGATGAAGTGTATGGTAATGGAATAGTTGATGGAGATGAATAATGATGATTGCATCATTATTGGTCATTTATAGTGGTATTATTCAGTGGAATAATATGGAGATTCTATATTAAAAGGAGAGGGATATTTGGATTAAATCCTTTATGTTAGTGGTACCCTACTCAACATGACTAATGATTCAAAGTTTAGATGATGATGATAATGTGATGTGAGGATTCTAAAAGATTCATTCACAATATGTTCATACATACATGTAGTTGTGGTAGTTTTGGGAGGAGTCCTAACACACATAATATAGGGAGGTTTAGTTGTGTGGTATGGGTACATTGACTTCCCTATATACAATATTAGATGTTTGACCATGAGACTAAATATTATTTCATGATGTTACCTGAGCCATATAAAATGGTAAGAATCTAAGAATAAGACATTTACCATTAGGGAATGAGAGTATAAAATTAGTTGCAAAATTATTTTTTGAGACCCATGAATTATAATATTATAATATTTTATAACTAGACTTTATATGTTTCCTAGTGAATGATCCCTGATGATATTGGGAATATGTAGCTGATTTGCTTTAGTGTCCATTACTTATGGTGTATTTTCTTTAATGATTTATAATTATCCTTTAAAATTTTTATGAGATAAATATTTTTATGATTCTACTTATTTTACATGTTATTCTAACAATACATATGTATGATCTATTTATTAAGTTACAATGAGGTATTTTGAGGTGACTCGAGCATAAATTTCTTAAACGATTCATTTTCTAAGAAACATATTCCATAAATTTCATAATAATACTTGTTTAGGACCCTAATGGAATAGTGTCCTTGGAAACTATATATATATTCAACTTATTTTGAGAATTATATTCAGAATCTCCAGAAAATATATTATCACACACCGCATTGTTGTGAAAGAACCTACAAAAAATGTTACTAAACAACCAAAGGAATGGAAACCTAAAAATTTGTGATATTAGATTCATAGTAAGGGTTAAAATAATATACTTCAATCAATGATCATATTTTCTAATAGTATAATAATAAGGATATAATTATAAGGGATCATAATATAAGGTTGAGGGTATGACTACAAGACCATAACATATGACAATCACATTCAATTAGTTAAATAAATTTTACCATGAATCTATGAATAATGAATTTTCATAACCAATAACATAAGTAATAAAGACACAAAATCTTCAATAATAAGTAATGATCCAAAGAGAAAAACATTTACATCGAATATATCTCTTTGGGATACACACACGCATATAAAACAATTCCTTAGTTGAGGTTCACTATTAAAACTACAATAGTGGGTTGAGATCATATTATATTCCATTATTTCATTAGTTAGGTTCTCCCTTGAGATAATAATTTTGGAAGAGTACCTTAATGAACATGGTTAATTCGACATTCCATTCAATATTATACCATTTAAATCCATTCATTACACAACTAGAAAAATGATATGTAGCCACAGATCTATAGCCATGGTTTAAATGATCCGTGGCTATATGTAAGATATATCCAGCCACAAATTTATGGGGATGGAAATAGATAATTTAAAATCATATTTAGATCGGGCTTTCCTCCCCCACCTGAAGCCCTCTCCCTCCCACAAATTCTCTCTCATGAAACTTCTCCCTCCCGCATCGCAATTCCTCCTCCCTCACCATCCTCATCATTCCTCCTCCCCTTCACCCCTCAGGATTCCTCCTCCTCTAATCCTCCCTAGTCATTCATTCTCCCCTCCTCCCCTCTTTATTCCTCTAACCCTTGGTATTACTTCTCCACATTCATCTCCGACAGAGCCATCAAACCTCCTCATCAGCTCCGACGCAGCCAGCAAACCTCCCCGCCAGCTCTGACGCAGCTCTAATGCCTTCTTGTTGATGCAGCTCCAGTACTTATGGACCAACTCCCCATTGACATGACCTTCTAACCTCCCAGAATTCATCTCACCTCTCGACTGATGCTGCTCTGAGGCTTCCTCCGCACCTCCTACTCCAGCGCACCTCCTATGCTACGATTTGAGGTAGGAATCTTCATATATTACCTTCATTATTACTCTTAGATTATCCACTCTAATTTTAATGGTTCCCATTATTGTTTTCAATGCCTATTCCACTATAAAATGATTTAATTGACCATGAACCTTGTTTCTTTATTGCGTCTATGAGATTAGATGTCTCTTACTGAAGAACGCATGCCATCACTCATCATTTTGATGATGGTATGAGGTCTAATGGTTTTGTTTTAAATTTTCGGTTAAATTGATTATAATTTCATGGAAATAATATTTTTATTATTACATAATTTTCCCAGACTAATTTTAAGGGTATATTTAGTCGAATTTTAGGTAATTGGTTGAGGTTTTAGAATGGTGAAGCACCTCAATAATCATTTATGCATTTATTCCTATTTGGTTGTTTTAAATTAACTAATTATAATTTTTTAGTTTTTTTTTGTATTTCATGGAATGAGATAGGTTATTGGGATTCTGTTTGATCATGGGTTTAGGTTTTCAGATTTAGTGTTTTCATCATAAGGTAGGTCGGGTGATGTATATTTGTTAAACGTTCCTAATCGATAGTTTTTTTATTAATTTATTTTCTTATTAAATGACAATTGGTTTTGTAGGAACCCCTTGCGAACCATTGTGGGTTATCTTGGAGAAGTGAGGGTCTCGAGTGTCTCAAAGAGGTGTTCTATTCATAAACCCTCTGTCTTGTTTTTTGATTCAAGAGAAAACCTCACAGGCTCTTAGCTGACACATATGGGTAGGAAATGGGAGAAAAATGGATATAATTATTTCCTTTAGATTTAAGTATAGACCTTTGAGTGGTCTATCGAGGGTGATTTTTATGTGGGGTGTGGTGTTAGAACCCTCAAGTTGTTAGAGGCCTTTATGATATGATTTGTTTCGACTAGGTTAGATGGATGGTTTCCCTCTTGTTTTTGGATCTAGATCCCTCTATGTGAGTAGTGTATAGAGATGTTTTTCAGAAAGGTTTTGGTTTTAGAGTTCATCAAACAGAGGTGTGGTGTGAGACCCAAGTGGGGGTTGTATGTTTTTTGGACAACTTTCCATAGGTGATTCCAATGGGATTATTTTGATGTTTATAAGAACATTGCATGGGTAGTCCAATGGGGTATAACTTTAAGTGTTTTTACGTCTCTTAGAAGGTAGGAAAAATTATTATTTTGGATGTTTCTTGGATGTTTCGATTAATTTCATGGGGTTTTATTGTTGATGTTTTCAAACTTCATGCTGGATGTTTAATCTAATTGGAATCTTTAGGTTGGTTCGACACCACATGGTGTTGGTTAAGGTCGGGTATCACTGAGACAAGGTTTGAGATGGGTCTGAAGAAACCTTGAGGACTTTCTTATGGGTGTGGTGTCTCTTTGTGATTCCATTGTTGGTGAGGTGATGATCGTGGATTGGTTAGTTTTCAGAGTCTCCAGATGAGGTTTCCATATCTATATTGGATCATGAATTGATAAATTGATCAAGGGGGCCATGGGTGCCCCATTTTTTATTATTACTAAGAGGTTCATTGTTGATTTAATCATTGGTGTCATTAGGTGTTACCTTTGAACCTAGAGTTTGGAAATATGATCCTATTTTGACTATTTTTGTAATTTTTTGTTCATGAATTTGATTGAATAGTGTTTTATAAATTATACCAAATATGTTTGATGAAGTTCCTTGTCTAGGTACTTAAAATAGGATGATAAATTTGGGATATTACTGGATCTAGATTTGGCCCTAAGATTGATATGATGTCTTCTTTTATTGGCATTCTGGTTGTGTTAGACAAGTAAAAGGGAGCTAATGGGTTATCTGAATTTGTGTACCCCCTGGTTTAGAGTTACCTAATGGCTACAGTGTTAGTGGGAATGGATTTTTAGAACACACTGATAGTGGTCCTGGAAGCCGAGCACCCCCATATGAAAATCCTCTCCTCATCCATATATTTTAAGTGTCAAAATTATCCACTTGTGAGATAAGGATAGAATCACATGATATTCTTGGAAAAAAGGCTTGAGATATTCAACTTAAAGTCTATGATGAAAAAAAAATTGAAACAATATTTTATAAACATGTTATCAATGAAGTACATAAATCATTGATTATGTTATGTCAATGTAACAATTAATTTTGGGGTTGTTAAACATAACCTCAATGACCAATTAGAATTAGGTTGTCCATATTTTGAGATTCCATTCATTTTTTCCTTAATGAAAACGTTTATTTATGCTTTTTACCCCTTGAAGGATGGTCTCACTTTCTTAATCATGGAAAATATAACTCAATAGTATTATAAGAAGGATATATCATTCTTGTTATAACTAAATAATACAACATCCATCCATATCCTTAATCTTTGTTTTAATTCCCTATAAGAAAGTACACATAAGATGAATGCGAATAAAGAGAATATTCTTTTCCAGAAGTTTTTTCAGGATGTATTTTTTTCTTACTAAGAGTATTCCTACTACTAATACAAGTATTTATATTCTTCTCAGGTTTGATCCCCCTTTTTTCTCATAGTCCCAATGAAATGACATGTGGTAATAGTACTCAAAATATTGATACTGAAACTTCTACAACAATATTGATATCCCCTGAAACATGATCTTCCTTTATATTAATGTTTTTTTTATAAAATTATGATTGTTATTTTGGCATCCTCCAGCTTTTATTTTCCCATTTCCTTCAGGATTTTCCATTCTTAGGTCATCCATACGAGGAAAATTTTTACACCATTATTCATCCTAAAAATATTTAAATTATGTTTCATAATCATTATAGTGAAAGGAAACAAATTTATCATTATTCATCTTAAAAATATTTAATAGTTTTACTTTCTTCTAATATACAGAATCATAGTAAATGTAAGATATAAAATCTTCTCTTATAATATATTATGTATAACCATACACTTTTTCTTCTTCTTAACTACATGTAATGTCTATTTATATCTTAACCTTATAGTTATAAATGTATATTAATGGAAAACTCTAATTTTTTTAGTTTATCATGGATGTGGTTATGTTTTTCTTATTTTTTCTGTAGTTATTAGAGAATGTAGTGGGGGTGGTGCCAGGGAGGCTGATGGAGGGGGTAGGGTGCAGGGGGAGAGGGGAGTAGGTTTTGATGGTGTGTAGTGGAGGGGGGATGGTAGTTGGGGGTGTGGTGAGGGGGACTATTGGTTGGGGGGAGGGGGTTGGGGGTTGGTACAAGGGGAGGGGCTGATGTAGGGAGGGTGGGGGTGAGCAGGCTAGTGGGGGTGGGTGGGCTGGTGTGGGTGGGTAGGCTTGTGCGGGGGTGTTGGAATTTGTATATAATATTATTTTTTTCAGTTGCTGCTATTCACGTCCTAGAGTGAGATTTATTCAATGTTATGGGGTTTTGGTGGGGTTATATTGATTAGATGGTTCATGTTGAGTGGAATTCTATATCTTTGAGGCTTATTTTTGTCTTTGATGTAATCACACAGTTGTATTTTAGGTGAAAAATATGAATATTTTATTCTTGTATATGAGTAGTATTGACTCTATTAAGAGTTCATGAATTTTATAATATGAGAATTATTTTATCATGTTGTGCTATAAGATAGATTATAGGAGCACTATAATAGTTTATCCAACCACACAATCCTTAATGTACTGCATCTTGATTCATGTATAATGCACCCAATTTGTGCATGATATTTTTCTTATATAATTTTCATAGATGTACCCATACTAATTAGTTTTATGGTATCCTTTAATTCTTTCCATATGCATATCAGTATTGGAACCTCATGTTACAACATTGGAGATGAAAAATTCATGAGTTCATTTATCTAGACTGGATGGAACCCATATGGTATGCACTTGGATATTGTAGTTAATTCATTTACATAAATAAAATTCATCTTTACCTGATTTATTGTTTCATTTCTCCCTAATCGTGTTCCTTCCACTTTAATTTTTAGGTTCAATTTTTGATGATTCATCAGATCACTGGCATTTTGTTGAAGTCTCCAGAGACCTATTACTCTGTGTTGCGCCAACCGTCACTGAAGGGGAAGCGGTTCGGGCTGATTTGGTTCACCGCCAACAGTTTAAGGAATTTTTTCCTTCGTTCTTTGATGATTCTTAGTTTATAATTGGGGGTTTGTTAATTTTAGAGCCCTTGGTAATTTTATTATAGAGTTTTGATCATCCTTGAGGCTATTTCGAGTCACTGGAGTCAAAGGCAACTCACCTCCTATGCATAGGTAAGCATGTATATAATAAGTTCTCTCGTTATATGTATATCTACCCATATCAGCATGATTACATATCAAGGGATAGGTGTGTTTATGTATATATATGAAAAATTCATACGTTTTTGGGTGGTAACGGGCTTATATATGTGATCATATTTTTTATTTTTGGGTTTTTTATATTTTTGCAGTGCATTTTGGATTTTGTTGATGTGGATTCGAGTCGCCATTGATGAAGGATTTCATGTGTATTCATAGGTAGGAATATAAAATATAAGATCCCCCTTTATATATATATTCACTCATGGCAGTATGAATATATATATATATTAGGGCTAGGCATTCTTATATATAGATATGAAAAATGCATACATGTGTAAGTGTAAAGGGGTATATGAAAGGATAAAATTATATCTAAGTACCCCCTTGTGTATATTTGTCCAAGAAAATATGTACATAGGGAATAGTTGTCCTTTATATATATATATATGTGAAGTTTCATATGCATGGAAGTTGGACAAAATGAAGATTCAAGTTGTTGTTGTCAAAAGCAATTGTTCTTTGAGGTTGAGGTAGGGTCCCTCTCTTTGCCTCTTTAATTCAAGAATGTTTTAAATTGTATTTATTTTCCTTCATAATTATTCATGTTTATGTTAAATTTAAATTCTTGAATAAGTGTTAGTTAAGATAATTGTTTTGTTTGATAAACACTTCATTGTTTTGTAATATAACCCATCCAACAAAGGTGTGATGTCTGTGAAAAATCATAGTGGTATACCTTTCTTGAAATTATTGCCATGATTTTTTCCTTATACTTGATGTTTTTGTTATTCATAAAGAACACATCATACTTTACCCTTTTTATATCCCTCTAGGGTGATTTCCTCTTTTTATTAAAATATTTGTTTGAACCAAAACACCCTTTAAGTGTCGTTATACTTTTATGATGGAATTTCCCATGTAAGAAATTGTTTTAATGACCAAGTCACCAATAATTAAATATCATGATTTGGATGGAATGAATTTTCATGGGGGAAATCCTTTCCATGAGTGTTTAAATTGAGAGTACCTTGTTAGAATAAAATTAATAGATATGATCGAATGATGTGACATGTCTCTGGGTGTTTTTATATGATTTCTTGTGTATTAAATGGTTGAAGTGAAATGAAATGTGGAGGGTGGAACAGGGGGAGCATGGGGTGGGTAGGGGGTGTGGGGTGGGCTAGGGGTGCGTGGGGCATGGGGTCAGGGGTTGTACTGGGGCAGGGGGGGTTAGGGTGGTGTGTAAGGCGATGGGTGTGAAGAGGGGTGTGTACGGGGTCTCCCTCTTTTTATTAAAATGGCAATTTGAACCAAAACACCCTTTAAGTGTCGTTAGACTTTAAAGATTGAATTCCCCAAGTAAGAAAGTACTGTAATGACCATGTTACCAATAAGTGAACCCCATTAATATTACAAATATAATTGCTATATTTTAATGAATTTAATTAGTTAAATTAAAGCGAACTTGAATAACATGGCACATGTGAGGTAATGCCACATATAATGAATTATGTATTAGTTATTCCTACTTTCTAATGTTTAATTGGACATCATGAAATAAATAGAGTGGCTTATTCATGGTGACTTTCTATCCACTTTTTAAATATGGGGGTGAAGTGGGGGTGTGTGAAGGTGTTCAGGGGGGGGGGGGGGGTGCACGGGGGTGCAAGGGCTGTGTGTGTGGGGGGGGGGGGGGGGTGTAGTGGGGGTGTGCAAGGGGTGCATGCAGGTGTGGAGGGGGTGTAAGTTCTGTGTAGGGGGTGAAAGGGGGTTGTTCAGGGGGTGAAATGGGGTTTTTGTGTGTGTGTGTGGGGGGGGGGGGTTCTTTCAAAGGGGAGGGGGGTTTGTCAAGGGGTTGTCTAGGTGGGAGGGGTGTCTATTCAGGGGGAGGGGGTCTGTCCAAAGGGGATTCTCTTTAGGTGGGAGGTGGTGTCTGTCCAGGGGGTGTCTAGGATGAGGGGGGGTGCAGTGGGGGTGTCTATTAGGGTGGTGAAGGGGGGGGGGGGTCCAACATGGGTGGTTCAAGCGTGGTGTCCAGGGCGGTGTGCAAGGGGTGTGGGAAAGGGGACAAGGGTGTGTGTGTAGGGGGGAGGGATGTTTAATGTGGGATGTGTAGTGGGGGTGTATGGGATGTTTAAGTGGGGTTGTGTTGGGGGGTGTAAGGGGTATCATGTAGGGGTGGTGAATGGGGTTTCCATTAGGGGTGTGTAGGTGTGTAATGGGGTGTGTACAATGGGACATAGGGTGGGGTGGGGGGGGGGGGGTTATTACCATCTTACCTTATGGGTTGAGCCAACCATTTTATTTTGTTGCTTACCTCTTTGTTCTTTGGGTTTCATATGGTGTATGTATATACGCAAAACAACATGGGTTTTTCCTATACATTTCATGTCTTTTTTAAATGGATGAAATATTGGATTTTAATTTAGTGGATTTTGTATTAGTGGAGCTTAGCAGCTCATGGTGGTGTCGAACATGTTTGGTGGTCAGATCTAGGTAACCTACCCCATTATAATCACATTTCAACATATCTCACCTATAAAAACGAGTTCGTCCATTATGTCAGGAATTGTAAACTACTCAGGATAAGCTAATCAAAGGCCTAAATCTACGTCTCAAATAAATAGTTTCATAGGTTGTATGTATCATACAAATTTAAATATTGATTATATAGTTTCACATGTTGTGTGACCATGCCTGGATACCTGGGAATGTCCTCATCTAAAACATTCATGGTAATCCTTGTGAAATTACATGGCGATTACATGTGGAACATAGAGTATTTTATCTTCCCGGGGGCATGCTTCTATACTCAAATCAATGCTTGTGTATTCTCACATATGTTTGTCCACTCTATGTACATATATTGTCTAGCCATTTTCCAATACCTGAAAAAGCCCAGATGGTACAATTAATTTCTATCCACAAGGTGTAATTAATAAACATGAACACTTTATTAAATTGATTCTTATATTTGTTGAGATTTTTTTCCATGAATTGAAATTTAAATTATTTGTAACTTATGCTCCAAAATCATGTTTAATCCAATTTTATTGCAATAGTATGTAGCACAAATTTATGTTTTCTATATATTATGTATAATCAATATTCATGCAGGGTTTTGATCCTTCATATAAGGTGATAGGGTGGACTAACACTCAATTTTGGAGAAATACACCTCCATGAAAGATTGGAACAACGATATATTTTCAAGAATGGGAAATTTTATTTTGTTTTAGTTAATATTTTCTATTACTTGTATTAACTATAAGTTGTGATTCATTTTTTATACTTCATTTACTCTTATTAAGAAATTAATGATTTATTTAATTTGAGTAGTTGATATATTTTTAGACCATTAGAACATGTATTTTTTTGAGCAGTGGGTCACTTAGTATAGCATTGGATATTCACCATGTGAATGGATGTGCGAGAACCACAATGGGAGGGGGGGTATGTCCAGGGGGATCCCGGGGGGGGGGGGGGGTGGTGGGTATGCAATGGGGGGGGGGTCTATATAGGGGGAAGTGGAGGGGGGATTTTCATGAGGGAAGGGGTGAGGATCATACCTTTTTTCTCAAATTTCATGACATTAAAGGATTAGAGTTGAGATAATCGGATCATCTTTGTGTCCGTGATACATTTAGTAATTCAGAATGTATGGATTATTCTTTCTTTTCTTTCTCTCAAACACTCTTGAGTACTACGTTATTTGAGATTACTTGTAAAATTATGTTACCTTTATTGTTTTAAGGAATCCTATTGGATATATTTATACTGAAACATGCATAGTAATTATGCCCACATGTGTTGTGATTGATTAGAAGAATCATGGGTTTGGAGATGGATGGGATTAACATAGAATTGGGGTGGATTTTTCAGAGAAAATGCTAGGGGATTCTAGGAGATTCATTATAGAGCATGGGGATTTTTTATAGTAGGGGTCAACAATACAAATAAATAGTGATCCAATAGGATGTCAAAATATAGAGGATCTCTTATGTACATCATGTTCTGTATAATTTTCATATGTCTTGTTTTCCTCATATTTATCTCATGGGATATATTTGTGTCTACTATCTCTTGCATATTTTATATACAGTTCAGTTGATTATATATATTCTACTAGTATTTTGTATTTATCATATGCACTGAAGAAGTGTATTTTGTAGGTTTTTATTGGTGAAGGCCTCTTATACAATGAGCCCCAATGTTAAAGCATCCTTCCCAACCTATTAGTATCACTGCTTGCAGTACCACCATCCAATTGCGTACATTGATCATACTCATTGCTTGTATCATCCTTATTAAATCCAAAAACATCACTTATAAAAAAGATATTGTCTCTAGATATGACCTTGGGGGAGGGGGAAGGTCTGCAGGGTAGGGGGTAGGGGAGTTCTGTAGGGTAGGGAGGAGGGGTATGGGGTGGGTGGAGGGGGAGGGGGAGGTGTAAGAACCTGGATCTTCATTTCAGGTATGATTTCCTTTTTCTGGAGTTTTTGAAAAAAAAATAAAGTATATGGAAGTTTTTGAAATACTCGTCGTGTACTTTTTGGGTACACCCCATGTAATCTTATTCTACTCGAAGCTGTGCACTGGCCATGTCCAGGCCACACACAAGGTGTGTAGGGGTGACATGGAGGCCGATTTTGGAGGATTACAGAAAGACCTAGTACACATCATGTACTCTAAAAGTACACACCATGTACTTTCGTTTTTTCATTAATTGGATAGGGGTCATGCCCGATCCCCATAAATGTCTTCTTCTAGGTCCGGTTCGACCGAGAGACGTCGTACGACCGCGACACTTCTCCAGATTCTTGAGCCTCCGTCGATTGTCCGATTCGACCACCGTCGATTGAGTTAGAACCGCAAGGGTTAGTTTTTCCTTCTTCTTGAGTTTCATTACTTGATTCTTCCTCTTTCTCATGTTATCGTGGTTTGAGAATTTTGGACATTTTCTCAGATCTACGACGTTAAAGGGAGAATCATTCATCGTGGTTCCAGTATTTTGATCTCTTAGGATCGAGGTAAGTGGTTTGTGCCTTAACGTTCAATGTACTTGTTTTTTATATGAAAATTAAACCAATACCCGTGAACGAGTATTCTGTATTTACCTTTTTTCCCTTTTTGTTTTCCTGCCTTTCTTGTATACTTGTGTAGAGGTAAATTAATCATGTTAGAGGGTATTTTGTTGTGCTTGGATTTTTAGCCCATGCTTTGTTCTGTTTACAACCTTCGGGTTTCATTTTTCTTTGGCGGTTACACCTATTTCCATGCCTTGTGTCTATAGGATGGAGTGTTTTTGTATAACATGCCTTTTTCCCCTGTATACTATTTATCCAAGTAGCTCTAAAGGTGTACTTTGTCCTTATAGCATTAGTATGCACTGACCGACATGGGACTGAGAGAACCAGGTGCTATAGACTATAAGGGATAGATCGAGTGAGCTTACCAACGAGTCTAAGACATTATAGACTACAAGAGGGTAGACCGAGAGAGCTTCCTCGGAGAGTCTTGGATATTAGACTACAGGGGATGGACCGAGTTAGCTCCCAGAGAGTCTTGGATTTTTAAATACTACAGGATGGTATACCGAGTGTGCTTCCTCAAAGAGTTATACCTTGTTTGTTTTCTCTTTAAGAACCTTCCCAGTCTAGAGGAGGAATTGACAGAGTGATATTCCTCAGAGAGTCTGTGGTATACCTGAGGCTATTGGAGGAATTGACTGAGATATCTTCCTCAGAGAGTCTCTAGACCTTGGGGCAGAGAGGGTTAGACTGCGTGATCTTCCTCAGAGTGTCCCTGACTACCCTAGACTATAAGGGGAATTGACCGAGTGTTCTTTCCCAGAGAGTCTCATAAATTCATATGACCAAACCATAGGGGTTAGGCTGAGTTCACTGCCCAGAGGGTTGTGGTACTTCTTGGATAGGACCAGAGGGGATGTATGTGAGTACTTCCCAGAGGGTTTATTGCTTGTTTACTATTTTCTTAACTGTTGTTGTTGGTTGTGGATTGACTGCTGTTGTGTATCATTCTGCTTTACTGCTTACTATTACTGCCTATTTCTTTTCTATTGCTGTTTACTACTTATTTTACTTTTACCTACCATATACTCACTGACTGTTAGGCACAGATCCTTGGGTGAATACCTACTGGGATTTAGTATCACACCATGTTTGGGTCATGCTTTTGGGCCCAAACAGACTATGTTGTTGCATGTATAGAGTAGGGTAAGTGTCCTTCGACTTCTAGTACTTGATTGCTTAAACAAGGAGAGCAAGGAACCAAGCTTTGTCTGGCGATGCTAAGGAGCTGTTTACTTTTCTTTTGTACTTGTTTTGGTACTGTGGTGTTTTTCATCATTGTGACTTGTTTTGCTACTTCCCTAGGTATATATCTTGAATCATTCAATATATATACATATGTGCTCCAGTTTGTTGATTTAGTCTTCCGCTGTATATTATTGTGGTTATTTACCGATTCCTCTATATCATGTTTAATTATATCCACTGTGTACCCTGCCAATGAGGGAATAGTTTCCCCATTATCACACCCAAGGTCCTTGCTGCTAGTCGGCAGCCTCTAACCTTTGGGGAAGTGCACATGAGGCCTTTTGGAGAACCGTCTTAGAGCCATTGTTAGTGGTATCCGAGTTGAGACGTTACAAAATGGTATCAAAGGAATTATTTTATCTTGATTTACTGTTTGGAGCCTTTATCTAGGGATAGGATGGATTCGGTACTTGGTATTAAGCTTTTCTCGGTAGTAGCAAACCCATGTATAGGGAAAAGACATACTACCTCGTTTATTATAGTTTTCTGGTTTTGAGATTTTACGGTTGATATGATTTCACCTAGAGTGATTCACATGCTTTGTGTGTTATTGTTTTGACTAGTGCGGCTCTATTTATATCGCAACCCGATGAGATGAGGGTATGCCATCTCATGCATCATATAGGTAATTATAGAGATCACATGCCAAGCATTCTTTCCATGCCATCTAGGGTGCATTAGAAATTGCATGCTGTTGTGATAGATTTTGTGTAGATTATGCATGCTGTTGTGAAAGATGCTTGATAGAATCTCTGCTACTTTGTTAGAGGATTGTTTCTATTGTACTTTGCTTAAATGAATGCCAAATTTTGATTCTTGAGGTGTTATGGGACCTCTTGAATTGTAAACTGGTGGATGATAATCCTTTTTTCTCTTGTCTATGACTATAAGAGATCCCAAGCTTTGATTCGTGGGGAGAATCGGCCCTAACAAATCAAAATTTGGCACCTCTTGGCCTTGTTTTCTGTGTTTTCTGGGATTCTGTGTAGCTTCTGAGCTACTGCCCAGAAAAACCCAGAATATATGATGTGTACTTTTTGACTACACCCTGTGTTGTTATTAGACCGTGTCACTGACTGTATGAGCAGGGACATGCTATTGTAGAAATGCCTTTAGGAACACGTAGTGTATGGTTGGTACACATCATGTAGTTTTGAGTCGTGTACCCGATCGGGTCACTAAGAACACGGGATGGGGAAGCTCGAGTAGAACATACCGTGTTGGTGAGGAGCATACCGTGTAGTTTTGTTCAGGTACCCGTCCATGTCACAAACAACACGGGTCAGCGTCACCATTGTTCATACACACCGTGTGGGTAATGAACACGCCGTGTAGTCTTGTCCCATGAATCTGGCCGTGTTGCGGACAACACGGGTCGGTGTTAACTTCTCTTATACATGTCGTGTTTGTTCAAAAAATGCCGTTTAAGGGTAATCCATGTAGATGACCATGTAACTAACAGCATGGTCCGCCGAGACCGTGTCTAGTACATGCCGTGTCCCTAGGGAACATGCCGTGTAGTCTGGGGTTAGTTTGGACTGTGTAGGTTAGCCATGTAATGGGACTCGAGCAGGGGTTTAGAGTTCAAGTACACGCCGTGTGAGGGGAAAACACGCCGTGTAGTTTGGGGTGTTACACGACCTATCGGCCAGGGGTACACGCCCATGTTAATGGCTTAAACGGACACGCCATATAGTTTTTAGGAACGCTGTATAGTCATGTTTCATAAAACATAAATGTTTCTTCCCCTATTCTCGTTTTGTACTCCTATGTTTTACGTCCTTGTTAATTCCGATCTAAAGTGTGCTTTTGATCATTCAGAGCTATGCCTCCGAGACGTCCACCAGTTATATGTCAGTTTTCAGAAGGTGATCAGACACCTGATATGGACGATTAGGGACCTCCTATTGATCCTCCTGCATATCATCTTGCTGTGCCAGCCATGGAACCGACAGTTATACCCGTCACAGGCACCAATACATTGTTCAGGGAGGACTTCCTGAGGATGTTGCAGACTTTTCAGGGAGTGTCGCCTCCTGCCCTGTCGATGGCTAATTTGAAGAGGGTTTTTTAGTAGCAGCATCCTCTTACTTTCTTAGGGGATGGATGACCCCAGGCAGCAGATTCGTGGTTCAAGGCCACCATGAATATCTTCGAGCACCTAGAGATACCTCTGGAGAAAAGGGTAAATACAGATACTTATATGCTACGAGACAACACCAAGAGATGGCGGGAGGTGATCTCATAGTTAGGGTGCCAGCAGGGTATGTCATGGGATGAGTTTCGACGTACTTTCTATGAATACTTCTATTAGGAGACCCTGAGAGCCGATCGATCCCGAGTGTTTTTGAGCCTGCAGTAGGGTACTCTTTCTGTCATGGAGTACTCATCCCATTTTACCGAGCTGCAGTGTTCCACACTAATCCCAGCAGGTGATGAGTTGTTCCTTGCTAGGATGTTTGAGGATGGTCTCAGGCAGGAGATCCGTTCCTAGGTGAATATATTTAATTTGACTTCGATATCCTCCATCGTCAACTAGGTACTGATTACTGAGTGCAATCTGGGGGATTCTAGAGTAGTGACCTAGGGCGGTTCGTCATCCAGAGTGGGTGTTCCTCCTACAGACAGTAGGAAGCATCGTAGAGAGTCTTCTTGAGGAGATCGGGGTCCGCGGGGTGCGTCTTCTAGAAGCCAAGTTGTATGCTACCAGTGCGGTAGGAGTGGGAATACTAGGCCTTAGTGCTAGAGGGACCCGATGGAGTGCCAGTCTTGCGGCAAGATGTGCCATCTTTATCACTTTTATCAGATCTTCTCACCTTCAGCTGGTGGTATGAGTTCCTCTATGACCCTGCGTTTTGGAGATGCTATGACAGTTTCCCACCAGTCCAAGAACTAGTGTTCTTCCGGCCGTTCGGGCTGAGGTGGAGGTCACGAAAGTGGTGTTCAGTCACCAGGTCATCAGCGATAGCAGAGTGGATCAGCTCATAGTGGTCAGCCAGGGGCGTAGGGCCGTGGTTCATGCCAGTCTTTCACCGCGGAGCAGACCTATCAGGAGTAGGATCACGACCCTTCTACAGTTTGAGGTATGATCTTAGTAGCCTCAGTTTTATCTTCAGCTCTTTTCGATAACGGTGCTTCCCAAATCATTATCTTTGTTTTGGTTATGGAGAGCCTTGGGCTCTGTATCTTTTCATCTGCCGACTTGTTGAATCTTGACACGCTGTTGGGAATTAGGACATCAAGCGTATGTCAGCTCAGAGAGTGCCCTCTTGAGGTTGCAGGGTGCCACTTCTTATGGGACTTCTATTTCCTAGAGAGGTCGGGTTATAACGTCATTCTCGGGATGGACTGGTTGGTTCCTTTCTAGGAAGTCCTTGATTGCTACTACCGCATGGTGAGTTTTGTATCACCAGAGGGTGGATCTTTTCTTCATATAGGCTAGTGGGATGTCCAGGTGGGTAGTGCTGGACCAGAGCGTCATGGGCTAGGGGAAGTTACAGCCCAAATTTCTAGTCTTTATCTGGATGACCAGGGTACTTCACAGTTTGACTTTCTCCCAGTGGTGGATCGTTTCAGGGATTTCATTCTATAGGACTTTTAAGGTTTACCTCCAGTGCGTGAGGTAAACTTCTCGATTGAGCTCGTCCCGGGAGCAGCACTGGTGTCCATTCCTCCTTATCGGATGGCTACACCTGAATTGCAGGACCTCAAGATGCAGTTGGAGGAGTTGCAGGATAAGGGTTTCATCTGACCCAATACTTCTCCTTGGGGTTCTCCCATCCTATTTATGATAATGGCAGACAACACCCTTCGTCTTTGTGTGGATTATCATAAGCTGAACTAGTTGATGGTCAAGAACTAATATCCCTTGCCGAGGATTGATGACCTCTTTAATCAGCTTCGAGGAGATCAGGTGTTCTTGAAGATCGACTTGAGGTCCAGTTATCATCAGTTGCGCGTTAGACCATCAGATATACCTCTTACAGCCTTCAGAAGCAGGTATGGTCTATATGAGTATATAGTCATTCCGTTGGGTCTCATGAACGTGCCAGCAGTTTTCATGGCACTGATGAACCGAGTGTTCCATCCTTATTTGGACCCCTTCATCGTGGTATTTGTGGGAGATTTCTTGGTCTACTCTTGTACTCGACATGACCATGACACACATCTTGAGATCGTTC
Organism: Viscum album; assembly: GCA_963277665.1. Taxonomy (NCBI): domain Eukaryota; kingdom Viridiplantae; phylum Streptophyta; class Magnoliopsida; order Santalales; family Viscaceae; genus Viscum; species Viscum album. The sequence goes on from OY728148.1 coordinate 1,948,184,463, forward strand.
TGAGTACACTGAGAGAGAATCAGTTGTATGCTAAACTCTCGATGTGCCACTTTTGGATGGATCAGATTCACTTCTTGGGTCAAGTCACCTCGGAGGATGGAGTATCTTTGGACCTAGAAAAAGTGAGAGATGTAGCTTCATGGGAGAAGCTGAAGAATGTCTTTGAGGTACGATGTTTCCTAGGGCTGGCGGGATACAACAGACTCTTTATTCAGAACTTATCGCACCTAGCAGCACCGTTGATAGGTCTGACCAAGAAAGGGGCGCAGTTTTTATAGTCAGATTCTTGTGAGTCATCCTTTTAGGAGCTGATGGGGAGGTTGATTTCAGCACCGATACAAGTCTTTCCAGATCTGGGCAAGGGAAACACTCTTTACTATGATGCTTCAGGTATCAGGCTAGGAGATGTGCTAATGCATGTAAATAGAGTCATTGCATATGGGTCTCGACAATTGAGGCCACACGAGAGGAATTACCCTACACACGATCTGGAGTTGGCATCCGTTGTTCATTCCTTACGTTGTTGGAGACACTACCTTCTAGGAGAGAACTTTGTGGTTTTCACCGACCACAAAAGTCTCAAGTATATCTTCACTCATCATGATCTGAATCTGAGACAGTGTTGGTGGGTTGAGTAACTTCAGTCTTTTGACTTCGAGCTCGCCTATAAGTCATGAAAGGGAAATGTAGTAGCAGATGCGTTGAGTAGAACAACTCAGATTCAGGCAGTTTAGGAGGCCACCAGTGAGTGGCATCTAATGGATCTATTCTCTGAGATGCACTTGGAAGTGCACGACAGACAGGGACAGACTGTCGTATCTTCTATAGCTGTTACCTCAACACTTCTTGATCAGGTACGGATGAGGAAGCTATCAGATTTAGAGGACTTAGTCCTGCGGGGGAGTTTGTCAGGAGGGGACCCTCTTCATGGATGGACAGTGGGAGAGGATGAAATCTTGTGTTCCCAGGGATGTGTATGGGTGCTAGCAGACATACGTGAGGGGCTAATGCATGATTTTCATTCCTCAATTTGGGAAGTTCATCCTTGCGTCACCAAGATGTATCATGATCTACACCGCCAGTACTGGTGGTCAGGGATGAAGAAATATGTTGCTGGTTTTTTCATGAGTTGTTCTAAATGTCACCAGGTGAAAGCAGAGCCTCAGCGACCAGCAGGGCTTTTACTGCAGTTACCCATTCCCGAGTGGAAGTGGAACGATGTCGCGATGGACTTCGTGACCAGGTTTCCAAGGTCTCCTAGGTGGAACGATGCTGTTTGGGTTGTCGTCGACAGACTCAAGAAGGTCACAAACTTCTTGCCAATCCAGGAGACCTTTAGGTTTGATGATTTGGGACAGTTGTACATCTGGGAGATTGTACGTCTACATGGAGTTCCACACTCCATTGTTTCAGACATGTATGCATGCTTTACTTCTCGGTTCTGTCAGGGACTTCAAAAGGGTTTGGGTACACGTGTACTTTTGAGTACAGTATACCATCCCAAGACAGATGGAAAGTCTGAGCGCACGATCCAAGTGCTTGAGGATATGCTTCGAGCTTGCATTATAGACTTCAACGGTTCTTGGGAGAAGCATATACCTTTTGTGTAGTTCACCTACAACAACAGTTTTCAGGCGACCATTCAGATGGAACCTTACGAGGCTTTGTATGGTAGGCCATGATGATCACCCTTATACTGGCTGAAGGTAGGAGAGGCATCTCTGCTAGGACCTCGTCTTGTTCAGGAGACCTCAGAGCAGATAGAGTTGATTCATAAGAGGATGGCTACATCACAGTCTCTATAGAAGTCTTATGCTGATCAGTGGAGATGACCTTTGGAGTTTAAGGCCGGTGATCATGTTTTCTTACGTGTCACACTGAGGTTGGGACACAAGAGGATTTGGAGACAGGGTAAGCTTGAACCGCAATACGTCTGGCTATTTGAGGTTTTGGAGAGAGTTGGGCCGGTTTCTTATCAGTTGCAACTACCTCAAAGGTACTGGGCCATGCACGACGTCTTCCACGTCGCTCAGCTCCGACGTTACTTTTTAGACCCATCTCATGTCTTTCAACCTAAGTAGATTGAGCTCGAAGTGGATGCATCGTTTGAGAAGAATCCAATCTGGATTGTTGATCACATTATGAAGGTTCTCCGTGGGCAGTCTGTTCCTTTAGTACGGGTGCTTTGGAAGCATGGATGAGTACAAGACGAGACCTGGGGGAGGGAGGCTGATGTACGATCATAGTGGCCGGAGCTATTTGGTATTTCATCTTCTATGCCTCGTTAGCGAAATGCAGGGACAAATTTCTTTAAGTGGGAAAGTTTGTAAGAACCAGGATATTTGTTTCAGGTATGCCTTCCTTTTTCCTGAGTTTTTGAGAAACAAAATAATGTTTCTGGAAATTTTTGAAGTACACGCCATGTACTTCCTGAGTACACTCCATGAACACTTTTTCCGCTCAAAGCTGTGTACTGGCCGTGTCCAGGCCACTTACACGGTGTGTCAGGGTGACGTGGAAGACGATTTTGGCGGAGTACGGAAAGACCTAGTACACACAGTTTACTTTTTTTCATTAATAGGACTAGGGTCGCACCTGATCACCAAAAACGTCCTCTTCTAGGTCTGGTTCGACTGAGAGACGTCGTACGACCATGAAACTTATCCAGATTCCCAAGCCTCCATCTATTGGCCAATTTGACCACCGTCGATTGCGTTGGAACCGCAACGGTGAGTTCTTCCTTCTTCTTGAGTCTCATTCCTTGATTCTTCCTCTTTCTCATGTTATCGTGGTTTGAGAGTTTTGGACTTCTTCTCAGATATATGAAGTTCAATGAAGAATTAGTCATCGTGGTTCAAGTATATTGATCTCCTAGGATTGAGGTAGGTTGTTTGTGCCTTACCATTCAATGTCCTTGAGTTTTATGTGAAAATTCCTCCAATACCCATGAATGGGGTATTGTGTGTTTACCTTTTTTCCCTTGATGTTTTCCTTCCTTGAATGTATGCTTGTGTAGAGGTAAATTAATCATGTTAGAGGACATTTTGTTGTGCACGGATGTTTAGCCCATGATTTTTTCTGTTTAAGACCATTGGGATTCGTTTTCCTTTGGCTGTTACACCTGTTTCCATGCCTTGTGTACATAGGATGGAGTGTTTTTGTATAAAATGCCTTTTCCCATGTAGACTGTTTAGCCAAGTAGCTCTATACATGTACTTTGTCCATATAGCATTATTATGCACTTACCGGCACGAGACTAAGAGAACCAGGTGCTATATACTATAAGGGATAGACTGAGTGAGATTCCCAATGAGTCTTAGACATTATAGACTACAGGAGGATAGGCCGAGAGAGATTACTCAAAGATTCTTCAAAATTAGACTACATGGGATGGATCGAGTGAGCTCCCAGAGAGTCTTGGATTTTTATAGACTAGAAGAGGGTAGAATGAGTGCGCTTCCTCAGAGAGTCATACCTTGTTTGTTTTCTCTTTAAGAATGTTCCCAGGCTAGAGGAGGAATTAACCGAGTGAGCTTCCTCAGAGAGTTTGTGGTATACCTGAGGCTATAAGATGAATTGACCGAGATAGCTTAATCAGAGAGTCTCTACACCTTGGGAATGAGAGGGTAAGACCATGTGATCTTCCTCAGAGGGTCCATGACTACCCTAGAATATAAAGGGAATTGACCGAGTGTGATTTTCCAGAGATTCTCATAAATTCATATGACCAAACTAGAGGGGTTTGGTTGAGTTCACTCCCAATAGGGTTGTGCTACTTCTTCGATAGGACCAGAGGGGGTGGTTGCGAGTAAATTCCAGAGGGTTTCTTGCTTGTTAGTTGTTTGCTTCAATTCTATTGTTGGTTATGGATTGACTACTTTTATGTATCATTCTGCTTTAATTCTTACTGTTACTGCCTACTGCTTTGCTGTTGCTGTTTACTTCTTATTGTACTTTTATCTTCCATATACACACAGACTGTTAGGCACAGATCTTCGGGTGAATGACTATAGGGATTTAGTCTCACACACTATTTGGATCATGATTTTGGGCCCAAACACACTATTTTGTTATAGGTATATACAAGGGAAAGAATCCTTTGACTTATGGTACTTGATTTCTTGGAGCAGGAGAGCAAGAGACCAAGCTTTGGCCTGCGATACTGAGGAGCTCTTTACTTTTATTTTGTACATGTTTTGGTACTGTGGTCTTTTTTAGCATTGTGACTTGTTTGGATGCTTTCCTATATATGTATCTTGCATCATTCTATATATATACATTTGTGCTCTAGTTTGTTGATTTAGTCTTCCGCTGTTTATTATTGTGGTTATTTACTACTTCCGCTATTGCATGTTTAATTATTTCCGCTGTGTACTCTACCAATGAGGGAATAGTTTCCCCACTATCACACCCAAGGCCCTCGCTGCTAGTCGGTAGCCTCTGGAATTTGGGTAAACGCACTTGAGGCCTTGTGGTGAACCGGCTCAGAGCCCCGGTTAGTGGTATCCGGGTCGGGACGTTACAGGAGGTCTACAAGCCAGGGGCAGGGGGGTCTGCATGGATTTGGGGAGGGGGATGGTAGCATGGGGCATGGGGTAAGAGGTGGGGGAGGTTTGCATGCTAGAAGGCAGGGGGGTCTGGAGGGAAGAGGGCGTAGGAGAGGGGTGGGTGGAGGGGTCGATGGGAGGTTTGCAGGGTAGGGTGTGGTCTGCAGGGGGTCTGCAGGGCAGGGGGAGGGGGAGGGTGCAGGTGGAATGCAAGGGGGATAGGGTGGTTGTCTGTATGTCAGGGGGTGCAAGGGGGTATGGGGAGGGGGGTGAAGTAGAGAGGGGGTCTGTAGGGTAGTGGGGAGGGGGCATGGGGTCTGTATGGGTGCAAAGAGGTCTATCCAAGGGTGTAAGGGGGGTGAAAGGAGGTCTATCCAGGGTGCATGTGGGGTCTATCCAAAGTTGCAAGGGGACTGTAGTGGTGCAAGGGGGTCTGTCTAGGGTGGGGGGTGTCCAAGGGTGTAGGGGGTCTGTCCCGGGTGCAGGGTGTGTCCATGGGCTCTATCCAGGGAGGGGGGGGGGGGGGGGGTCTTCAAGGTAGTGGGGAGGGGGAAGGGGGTCTGTAGGGGTAACATGGGTTTGGAAGGGCAAGGGGGTGTGTCCAGGGTAGCAAGGGGGTCTGTCCAGGGTGCAAGGGTGGTTTGTCCAGGGTGTAAGGGGGGTCTATTCCAGTTATAATGTGGGTCTATCTAGGGGTTCAAGTGGGGTCTTTCCAGGGTGCAAGGGGGTCTGTCTAGGGGTTCAGGGGGGGGGGGTCTTATGGGGTGTAAGGGGGTCTGTTCAGGGGTGAAAGGGGGTCTGTCCTATGTGAAATGGGGGTCTGTAGGGGTACATGGGGGGTGTGGGTATGTCTAGGGTTGCAGGGGATCTTTCCTGCGTGTAGGGGGTCGGGCAGTCTGTTTAACATGAAAGGGGGGTCTGTCTAGGGGTGGGGCGGGGCATGTTTTTTTTATGAAATGGGAAGGTTCCTATCTAGGGGTGCAAGGGGGGACTATCTAGGGTTCAAGGGGGTCTATCCAGAGGTGCAAGGAGGTCTGTCCAGGGGAGAAAGGGTTCTATAGGGGCGCAAGGGGGTCTATCCAGGGGTGTAAGGGGTTATGACCATGGGTGCAAGGGGGTCTATAAGGGTGAAATGGGGGTCTATCCAGGGGTGTAGGGGGTCTGTACTAGGTGAGGGGGTAAGGGGTCTGTCTAGGGTACAAGGGGGTATGTCCAAAGGTGGTGTGGGGATAGTTGTTTTATCAATGGGAACAGCTATAGACAAAGTTTTAAACTGTGGCTAAAGCCTTATAGCCATGGTTCCAAATCGTGTATATATCCTAAAATATTAGTAGTGTTACCCAATAAGATGTAGGTAATCAAAATTCCATGTATGAACTAGACATACTATAAACAATACATGGATATGTGGCAAGAAAAGGAAAACATTCATCATATCATAATATCATAAACTATGGAATGGAACTTAATTTCACAAATTCATCTTTATAACATAATTAATATGTGCGATGGAAATTGGAATCATCATGTGTTATCTAAATCATCAATATCATAAAAATATATAGTGAATAAAAATTGTTTTTTCATATGATCATTTCCCTAGTGAATCATGAAAACCTTGAAGGATAATAACATAAATGATAAATATATTTATAATATTATATGAACATTTTTTTAATAGTATAGAAAAATAAACCTACCATTAAGTATCATTATATTCTAAAATTTAAAAAAACATTTAAAATAAATTTTCCATTGAAAATATCCCTTGAAAAAAAATTAATGGTTGATTTAGTGAATAGAATAGTTATAAGGGTGAGAAATTTTATTTGAGTGGTCTACTATAAGGTAATGACCCATTTAAAAATTTATGTAGGCCATCGCAAATAACTTGTTTATAAAATATAATAAAACACTATATTTAATACTTTGAAAAGAAATTAATGTGTAGTTTCAAAAGAAAATGAACAATCACTTTTCCATTAAAAATAATATTCCTGAAAATATTTTAATTATCATTGAAATTGAATAAAATGTATTTCAACTAAATAGTAAATAATTTTTGCTTTTCAAAAAATCATATTTATAATCACCTTAATTACTAATGTGATAAAAATTAAAATATTAACATTAAATTCATGGAATAAATGGAGGAAAAGGAAAAATATGGTCTAAAATGAATACAATATAAAATATATCACTCTATATAAATTTAGAATAAAAAATCCCAAAATGAAATTAGATTATAAAATAAACCATTAACTCAAGTCCCATAAAATGTAAAACAATATCTAAACTCTTTTATAAGAAAAATATATTTTTATACATATTTCGTGGATTATATTCATACATTACATAATATTTTTCATTCCATAATATTTTAGAATTATAATTTGTTTAACAATGTACTCATTAAACTAAAAATTCTAATAAAAAATGGTCTTTTTTCTATATTTGTTTCGATTTGATGGTTCTAGATATTTCACCATGATCATAGTTTCTCATTTATAGAATATCAATCATGAATGTAGTATCACATTTATTCATTATATAAATTTTATAAACATTAATATAAATTTTTGATTAAAAATAAATTACATCATTTCATGGTGGTGGTGGTCCACACATATGTATGTTTGATGTCAACACTTTTAATTAGAATGAAAAAATATATAATAATTCAAATTTATATATTCAATATTTTATGATAAATACAATAAATACATATCTTTATTTCCATTAATGAAAAGTTGGTAAAAATGAATAAATTCACTTCATAGAGGTAATAGTCTACAAGTATGCATGAATGATGTTATAATTCTAAAAAATATTACAATAAGATATAAAATAGAAGTAAAATTAACATAGCGACATCAAAATATTTTTCAAATAAGGATTACATTATGATAATATGGAATTACAATATTTTATGGAGTATTTTGAAGAAAGGTATATTAAAATTATTTGTAAGAAAATCTATCTCTTCATTTGGTGGCATATATTTAGAAACCAGAGAAACAATCTTGGATGGGACTTTTGAGAAGAATAAAACATCAATTTAGTGTTTATTTTTTTGAGGAGGGTATTTGGGAAGATCATGTTTGAGCTAAAGTTAACATGTTTTGTGGGAATATGAGAAGAGTATATTATCATCTATATATGATGGGTATGACACAAATTTAATTAGATTCACTCTCATTGGATGGTTGGTCCATATTTGAAAAGATTAAATATTTTTTAGACATGATCTATATTAAACCATATATAGGATTTATAAATTTTATTTGATATTTTAACTCCTACTTGAATATTTTAACCCCATATTAACATTATTAACACTGACTATTGTAATGAATTTTTACCTTAATGAAATTTCATAATGACCACAAATGAATGTGACATCATTGCCAAATTTTTTTATAATGATTTAGAATATGGAAACCATTTTGTAAAATTTGAATCCTATTAGTGTTATAAATTAATTTTCATATAGGCTTTCAATTATAATTTAAAACAATATCTTGAAAAAACCATTTAGAGAAAAATGAAATTTTATTTTAATTTCATGATTATTAGTGACAATAAGATGATTGATAAAAAATTGTATAGAATAAATAATATTAAAATATTATTTAAATTATTCATGACCAATGATTAATTTTATTTATTTATATAAATTAAAATTTCATACATGAAAATAGTTTTTTAAAATAATACATATATTTATTTACTTTTAAATTATTTTATTTTAATTTTAAAAAATTGATAACCAATGGATTTATTTTCCACGTGATTAGGTAATATTTGTTCAAATTTTGGGTTTTCTTCTTCATAACCACTAATATAATGGCTTGGTGATACCTATCACATTTAATTATAATATTTAAATAGTATACTATGGTTTATTTAAACTTGGTGTTGTGTGAAAATAAAAAAATAATTCAAATACAAAAGATTTAAAAAATTTCAAAAAAAATCCATGGGTGCTAAATTGTAAAATAGTTATAAGAAATTTTAATTTTATATTATTTCATTACAACACAATCAAAATAAGATACTTGTAATTACTAAGACCCTATTATAGAAGGTAAATACCATATCAAAATCTATCACACAATTTATTCTCCAAAGATAATTTATTTATGATAATATTTCAATGTATAATTTTTAAATGATTGAATTTTATTTCAATAGAATAATCCTTATTTTAATTCTTCATAATGATATTATCTATTTGTGAATGTTTTTTATTTTTTTGAAAATATTAACATTATGGGAATTATGAACGTAATGATTTTGTTAAAACCATTAATTTTATGAAATCGTTAGGATGTAATAAGAAAATAATTTTAAAGATCCCTTATATTGAATAAGTATATGTTATATTTGTAAAGTTATAAATTTAAAAATATTATATTTAATTAATAAACCAATATTATATTTTTGAAAAAATATATCACATTTTTCACTAAAAATGTTTCAACTAATTATAGAATTATTATTTTAAATTTAAATTATAAAACATATATAAATTTAATTTCCTTAAATATATTAAAAAATTGTAATGATATGAGAAAAAATTATGTATAAAGGAAAACCTCATTCGACTTCATAAAGGATAAATTATTATAGTAAAATCCTGTTATTTTGCTAAAATCTACAATAGTAAATGTAATAATTCAAGGTTTAAAACGAATAAAACGAGTTAAAAAATGTCTATAATTGAGTGGATGTGGTTTATTTGTAAACATTATCTTCCCCAATACATTATTTCTTAATTTTACAACAACATTCATTTATCTTGACGTCCCAATATTGAATGATTATCAATATATATAAATTTGACATCCCTTCTCACATGTAAAAGGAGCACCACTCTCCTCAGTTTTAATCAGACCAAAAACAACATATATCATCGCAAAACTACCCCAAACTGTTTTTTTCATTCCAAACCACATTAATGTTATTATGTTATTCTCAAAAGTGAGTCTCTTAGGGGCTTAGCCCACTGTGCAAAGGATATAATCCAAGAAGTTTTGTATAAATTTTTAACTGTTCCATTCTTATCTAAATTTATTTATGTGAAGGAAATAATCTTGAAATAAAATTATATAAATATAAAATGATAAAAAAAGTACAATTACTATAGTTATATTTTATTATAATGATGGGAACAAATTAAACCCCTTTTCCCCACCCCTTAAGAAAAACATACCATTACTTGTTCAATTTGTGGAGTACAAACTTCCTGATGCAATATGTTTCTTTTTATTTTTCCACCATAAAAGCAATTTAATAATATGGAATATAATAAATTTGAAGGATATTTATGAATTATTTTAAATCCTTAAACAATAACCTATATTACTCCTCCCTCCAATTAAATTAATACGAAATCATTTTCTATTAGAACGTGTGGACTGCCACCTTCACATAATGATATATTTTATTTTTTATTTCCACATTTTAAGGTTTTATATTTGGATTATGATTAATGATAACTATGATATTTATTATTAAATTTAGGTTACGTTTTTTAAAATTAGTGATCTTATTAGTTAAATTATAAACAAAATATCATTCATAATTAAAACATTTAAAACATGTGTATAATGAGGAAAATGATTACTTCTTAATCTGTAATGATTTTATAAAAAATATATTGTCTTTATTATTATTTAAAATTAATATATATCACATTACTAAAAATTAAAAATTATTATTATTCTAATTTATTAATTATATTGAAACTAATCTACCTCATTGTTAACCATTAATCATGGTGTTTTATTTCTGGGTGGGTTGAAGATTCTACAAAAAATACAATCATTTATATAATTTTTCACTATGAAGATCTTAGGTAAATTAATATTATTATATAAACTTTTAAAAAATTATCTTCTCTATTGTTCAAATATTTTTTTATAAAATTTTATTTCATTAATTGTGAAGAAACCCTTTAGTCATAAATAATCTTTGAAACATGAATGTTATCAATATCATCCTTGAGGATTTAGTCTAAATCATTCATGGAAAGAAACTGAAGCATCATAAGTTATTATATCTCATCCATAATAGAAAATTTATTAACATAATGAATATTATATTTTTATGAATATTGAATTAAGACATCACTATTAGTAAACATGTAAAAAAATCAAAACATAACCCACCTAAAGTGGGAAATAGGTAATTTTCATATAGAGTATATCAATTTATGAAAATTTTAAATGAAATTTTATTTTGTTATGGTTATGTATTAAGTTAATAGGATAATTATTTTTTAGATACATTATGTTAAAATATGTATGTGGAATTTATGAAATATGATAAGGATATTCCATCTCAAATTCCTCTACTTCATATATGTTTAGTATTATGAACATAATATAATTTATGTGTTGTTTATAATATATATGTTATAAGTAATATTAGAAAATATATAATTAAATGAACCTAAATAATCAATAAAATAGAATATTTAGACATGAATTTTATTTATATTTTAATTAATATTTTAGGGAAATGTTTTTAGAGAGTTAGGTTTTCAACCTTACATAAATAAATGCTAATCACAATGTTGATACTTCCCTTTAGTAAAAATTATTACCTTAATAGAAATTTTTTATAAATTAACAAGTTTTATTTTTGTGACATATTTTCACAATTTTATTATCTAAAACATACTTGAACCTAATTATCCTTGAAACCATATAAAAAATCATTAAATAAGTGGTATGGGAAAAAGAGGCTCGTTATAAAACATATAAATATAAATAATTGATCTCATTAGACCTTTTTTATAATCATTCTAAATTTCCTTTTTCAAATTTTTTTTAGACATAAAATAATCATTTTCTGACCCCTGAAATAAAATTCTCTTCCAAAATAATTTCATACAATATTTCTTGACCAATATCATGTGGAAACTAAAACTCATAAAAAATTCATTAAATGATGAAAAAATAATTTATGATTTTTTTTGAAATTGATATACATTTAAAACATAAATAGTATCATATACTTCATTTTAAACCCAATCTAATTAGGTTACCCACTAAAATCATAATATTTTAATAAAAAGTACATATAAGGTATTGTATAATCATATATGTAACCAGTGCCATTAATTTAATCCCACTCATAAAATCGGTCTTATGAATGGAATACCATGCCTAGTAAATTCCAATATTCTCTAATGCTAAACTAATCTATTTAGCTATATCCCTTTAAACGATTCATTAGAGATTTTCATTCGGATCACCCATCATAATGATCTATATCAGTGTCACCATTAATCATGATATGTATAGGGATCACCCATCATTATGAAATATTCTAAATAGAATTAAAAGAATAATGAGATCATTCCTTTTTATCATTGGACTCATAAATACATGATTTTTACCGATGAGAAATTCATTTCCAGATATTGATATATCGATTCTAATTAAAACCCATTCTTTTAAAACACATAAAACACGATGTATGGATTTTAATTTAATTAATAATTATTTCATATAAAGGTATCTAAATGTATAATATATATTATAATTGTAGGGAAAAATTGATTCCATATACGTTAAAATAGAATTTTTTTTATTTTCTTCAGAATGTTTATTATAAACTGGATAAAAAGATGCATTTTGGAAACCACTATTAGAGAGTCAAAAGTGACATGAAATTTTATTCATAACTCAATCATTTTAGTATAAATATGAAAATAAAATAATTTTTATAATATTTATAAGGAATTAAAATAAGTTTAAAACACACCTTTAAAACATTTAAATAATATATTTAATATAAAGGGTCTCTTACCTCGAGTCTAACTCATCATGTACATTATTTATAAACTTTTATAGTATATATTTATATATATTACTTTCTCAATATTATTTTCTAATATTATTACTTCATTTATTTTATTTATTACCATAGTATATTGAAATACATAATAAATTAAGTTCACAATGGTAGGTTTGATGATATTGGGATCATATGTCCAAACTGAATTTTCTAGGCTATATATTGAAAAGTCAAAATTAATAAATCCTTAATATAAGTATATTTATCCCGAAAAATATTTCATTTATATATACAAATTAAGCATATAGAACAATCCAAGGATAATGGTTATGAAAAACAAACCATGTTAAAATCATGTTGATAGAGGACATATGTATGGATGAGTAATTGTTTCCAAAGAAGATGGTTTACACCCTTTAGTGGAATGTATATTTCTATATTTGGTATGAAGGAGACCAGAAATTATATCATTTCTGTGATGGTTAAGAGTTTCCAAAGTAAATTCATTTGTGTTGGGATAATTTTAGGGGTTAAATGGGGTGTAATTGTTGATGTATGTAACCGTGTCTTTGAATGACCTCCTACTGGTTCATTCATAGAGCCAAGAAATCAAAAATTCTCTCACGTCTATGATTCATGGACCTACGTTCCAAATTTTGAGATTCATTGGGTGATATAGTAAATTATAGTTATGTAATCACATTGATCAATTGGATGGGAATCCAGCCACATCACACCCTTTTGGGGGGAACTATTGTCTATTTTTGGACTCTCTTATAGATTTAAGTCATGTTCCTAAATCCCAGGTACATCCCCAAGTGTGTATATAATGGATTACCATACATTAAGGATCCATTATAATTATTTAATGGTTTGGAATCACCTATATGCATCTGAGGTTATCCATCACTAGAGGGAACTGTATGTATCTGAAGTTCTCCATCAATGGTACCCTTTTCTGTATAGATCAGAAATTAGTTAGATGTTTACTATGATGATTTGGGTTTTAATCCACTTGATAATTTTATTTAATGTTTAAAATCATCTATGGGGATGATAATTGTTTTGATGTTGGGGTTGGACCCATAAATTGGGATTCCCACATATCCTCTTGAGAGGAATTAGAACCCAATTATTTTGGTGTCGCTTAATTGGACACATAAAAATTATAAGGTCATGTTATGGAGACCCAAACATGAATTTTAACATCATTGGAAATCATTTCGTGGAAAAATCTTCCATTCCATGATTTGATATGGGGATTACACTAATGTGTTCCAAGGGACCTTGAAGATATGTGTATCCTAGGTGGATATGACCCTACTGAGAATATGGCCCAGAGAACATTATGGTAGATTTGGTAGTTGGGATTGGACCACATGGAAGATTATTACATATCTCTATTATTTGGGTTTAAAATCCCACATAGTTCATTATGGTAAAGGATTACATATAGAAGCTTCCCATTTAGGTGACGTGATTAGGGATTACACCAAATAAGAGGCCTATTTCAAGAGGGTTTCTCTTGATAAGATTCAATATGGGGATAGTGCATGAGAGTTTCCCATTTAGTTATGCCTCATTGGGAATATACAAAAATGAATATTGAAGTATGGTTTCAGTAATTATACCACATGGGATTTCTTTTTTGAGGATTGAAGTTGGGTCTTACATCTGTGGAGAAGGCTTGTTTGTGATCGGGGCTTACGCATTGAAGCTTCCCATTTTGGGGGACATGATATTTTTGGATCTTAGGAAAGGAAATAACCCATATGATTTATGGTTTGGGGATTACATTGTATTGAAGGCCCATTTGAATTTTGGATTGTGCGGATGACATGATTTACACTAATATCTAATCCCACATGAGTTATGCTCAATGTGAGAAAGAAGAGGAAATAGTAGATCTGATGATCACAAAACCCCCCTACCCAATGATGGAAGTAGATAAATCCTAATGAAAGAGAGAGTGGATTTTTAGTGTTTCATATCATATTTTATTTTGGTAAAATGGATAATAACCTAAAGTGATTAATCTTGATACTTCTTGGGCAAAGCCGAAGAGGTTCAATAGTACCAACTCTTACAAGAAAGGCCATGGCCTTATATTAGGAGGAGTGCCTTGAGATCTTTTTTTACGAAAAGGGAAGGATGATCAATAATATCCCTCATCTAAGGGAAAGGAAAATGATTCCCCTTAACCCCTACAATGGATAGGTTCACATGAGCACACCATAGTCAAAACCCAAGTTACCCTGGAAAGGTATTCTTGGGATAATAATGATGTCCCACATTATTGTAACCATTACACACATGTTTCCTCTTACCATGGGTATTTAAACTCAAAAGGAAACACATTTATGGACAATTATTACATCATAAATTTATAGTGGATTTAGAAAGGGACTTGTCCTGATTCCATTGGACTTGTTTGCAAAGTGGCAAATGTGGAGAATGTGATTGTGATGGAAGGGAGAATTGAGAGCTATATGATGGAACACACTAGGATTCCCTATTTTTTATAGAAAGTTCTTACATGTGATTGGGTAACATCCTCATAGGACACTGCTATGTGAGTGAGGCGATCATCCACATAGCATTGTACTATGTGGACCATGGGCTAGACTGCATAGCATGATGATACACAGGAATGGGTTCCACCCATATAGTATATTTTTATGTGGGGTTGAGTTCCATACACATAGGGTTTTATTATGCAGGGAAGGGTTATGCCCATATAGTATTTTACTACATAGGATTTTCATCTGCATTGGGGCCATCTATTTTGATCAATGTGAGATTGTGTTCGAAGTTGGTTTTTTGTTTTTTGGACCACTAGATATATTATTATTTCCTCCTTACTTCTACATGGGTAATTATACCTACTAGGAATCATCAAAGGGCATCCGGGTATTGTGTATCTTTGACTTTTTTCAGCTCAATCTTCCCTCCTCCATTTCCATCCATGTCTATCCCTATGTGTGTGTCCTTTGGGTCCCCCCATGGGGTATTATTTATAAAGGATTATAGGGACCATATACCAACATCATTGGTCATCCGCGATTGACTAGAAAGTGTATTTCGTGGGTGACCATGAAGGAAATAGTATGTAGGGGTCCTTTACCGATGCTGGAGTCCCTTCTTATCCCAAAAAATGACTTCATTTCATTTTCGGGAGTCAATAGTACCACCTCACCCCATCAATTGTTTAGTAAAATAGTATGGGTTGTTTGTGGGAGAAAAAACCACTACCTCTTCTTGAAAATGAATTTGTTTCATTTGTAGGCACTATCAACTACACTGTTTTCCATGAACCATTTCCACTCGCGGGTGGTTCCTAGAGCTGTGGAACACCATTTGGAGGGGTAGTTCATTGAGGAATTCATGCTTCATATTCACCCTTTGAACATTTTAATCAATATTCTTCCAGATTTTTTTCTCCATTTCAAAATTTATGGAATTACCTTATTCTAGTTATTGTAAATTTTAGGACACAAAAGATTCTGCCTATAAGAATGGACTTTGATAGAGATGAAGAAGAGCGTATTCCAATGTGGAGAGCCATCTAATTTTTACTAGTTTTTGGTATATTGGTTGAACCTGAAGAGGGGACCACAAATATTAATAGGGGGGCCATCTCATTTTTCATTTACTGATTCTGTTAATGAACTCGACACTCCCGAAAAAACTTAACCATGTATGGAATCTACAAATAGAGATCCTTGGTGGAAAGCTCTTTTAGTGAAATTATATTCTTTATCTAAGAACTAAAAGTCTAATATGATAATGGTGAGATTTGGCCTGCCTCATAGGGGAGGAATGATTCATGGGAGGATCATTCTGTGGACTATTTCATGACTAGACAATGCTTCATGGGATAGCTCTTCTACAAACTATTGGTTCATGGGTGACAGTTTCAACAAATTGATAGACTGTGATATAGTACTTCCTTTAATAGAGAGTCCACGGGAACCTTCAAAAATTTTATTTTTTCATGGGAACTACTAAATTACATTCAAATGTTGTTGAAGACAACATGATGAAACTTTTACAAGATTCTTCAGCCGCAACTTCTACTACGATTTTCTCTCTCTTAGATGGTGATCAAAGAAGAAAACATAAGGTTGATTTTTTTGACAATACATTCACTGTGAACCCACTTCATATAATACTTGTATAAATTTTTAGGGATAGTCCTATAACAAATATGATTTCTCACATGATTCCCCTTTACAAATTCGGGCTACTACCTAAAATACCAATCCCATAACTGTTCTCTAAAAATCTACCTGCCGCTTGGATCTTTTGCAATGAAAATTTTTTCTGGGACAATATTTCAGCAAGTGGGGTATTTTTCTTAGAGTCTTTTGCTATTGGATATATTTTTAATTATTATCCTCGATCATTAGAGGAATCCTTGGGTCCATATGATGAAATCCATTTCTACCACAACAATGCGCGGAGGGCTATAATGAGTGAGCAACATGGGTGGAGGTCAAAATTGGACCTTCGTGCTAGGGGCTCCTTTGGTTTGGATTGGGGATGGTCCTTTTGGGTTTTCCAGAGCTGCAAGGAATTCATAGTTAAACTGTTGGTTTTGAGGCTATATGAGGTGGTTTGGGTTTCGTAGACCTATACATACCAAAATAAAAAATTATCCTATAGTTATTGATAACATAGATCCTAAAAACCAACACCTTCCACCTAGGGCATGGGGTGGTCTGCATTAATCATTAGGATGTTTGGATGATTTTTGTGGTTCCCATTGTTGGTGAAATGTATAATGAATCTTTCCACCCTCTTTGCCCTGGGATGATGAGGGGAGAACCCGTATACTTGCTAAGAAATTCCATAATAAGGAAAAGAAAAATTTTAAAGAGGAACCTCAGCCAAAGAAAGATTCCAAATTTGTCTATTGGATAAATTCCTTTAATACACAAAGTGTCCAACATCCCCATTTCCAAATACTAAGTGATTTCCCCAACATAAAAATCAAAGGTGTGCATATTCCTACTGTATCTTTCTAGAAGAGGGTTGGTTTAATGAATGGTTCTAGAATATCCTTCCCAATGTAAATTTGCTATTTCATTTTTCTGGAGCACAACTCAAATACAGGGGTCAAAGTCATGATTTTGATCATGGCTGCTCAATTGACCACTAACAAGTGCATAAATCTTATCATCCTGATACTGGTGAAAATAAACAATTTTTATAGACATATTAGTTTATGGAATATATTGTACCGGTTGGTAGGTCCCCTCTAGATTATCTATGGATATGTGGTAGCTCATATGGGATGTTACACATTTATCAACCATCAACAGATCTTGAAGCCTATTATCAGACCAAACCTCTAAAGTACGAGGGGGAATAGAGACTGAAAATTTTATGTCAAGTTTATTTGCATATAGATTAATATTATTACGATCCTCAGCAATTTACATTTGGTGAATAATTTAATGAGAGCCCAACATCATTGGATGATGTTTACCTTCTTGGAAAACTGATGATGAATCATGACTCCCCCATATGATAATTTTAAACCTTCCCTTACCATATCTTATATAGATCCTAGAACCAATCATACACCACAAATCAACTAGAAAACCCCATTCCTATTATTGAGAACCGAATGACTTTAGATGCCAATGGAAAATAGCGGAAACCATTCTAGTATTATAGAACCGATAAGTAGAAAAGGAAATCAATAGTTTTTAGCCTCCCATGAATGTGTTGAGGGCCTGGGATTCAACCCCAATGAATGCTGTCTTTACTTATTAGGATCAGTCATCAATTACTTTTGATTATTATTTCCCGTCATCATAGATACAATGGGATTCCTTTAAGAGGGCCCATCCCCCTCGTGCTTTGTGGCATTTATTGTAGGATAAATAGGTTGTACATACTGAGTATGGTTATGTATTAGTACCCACGTAAATTATTTATTATAATGACTAGGATATACTGGATATCTATATTTGACATCTTGGATACATAATCCATTCTCTTCATAAACAAAATGTATACTCACACTGAGTACTTTTCGTGTTGTGGTCGGAGGTAAATCGGGATGATGATTATGGTAGCCAAGCTTTGGGTAGTTTTTATAAATTCGTCCCTCCTTCAAAAAATGGAGTGGTGAAATACCTTGATTGAATCCAGATTCTAACAAGAATTCAACCCCAGAAGTTTTCATGGTGGATGAGGCACCTAGAATGAAATAACGACAACCAGTACCCGCCTCATCTCCTCGGATGGAACTTCCAACATTTCCCATCCCTATTATTTTGGCATTTACAGAGGCTTAGAAGGCCAAAGACACCTTGAGGGACACTATTATACTACATAAATACTGAAGACACTTCAATATAATCCCCTTAGTATAGAGTAAATTGGGTCAATCATTGATCTTGTGTGGATTTCTGCTTGTGAAGATCCACATGAGGTGGTTACGTATCTCGAAGACAGGGATCCTACCTTAACTCTATAAATGGGTAGTACTTATTGGTCTAACTGTGTTGAATATGTGGAAGTAAAACCAGAGTATAATGATCCTGATGAAGAGGTAATTATGGTTGCAAATATCTACCTCCTCATTTTTCCTATTCCTTCATGACCATAAATCATTATTCATTGTACTTGTAGAAAACTAGGGAGACCCAAGAGGATGATGCTTCATTATAATACACACCCTGGGGAACCACATATATAGAGAGTTTCCCTTCAAACATGAACTCACTTGGGAGATTTCGCCGGGTTCCATGGAACATATGTAGGTGGTCCTTGCAGATACATATGAGGCATTTCCACTCATCCCATATTTGGTTCCTACTATGATATTATCCTCGTGGAATATCATGATGTGTCTTCATGAATTCTAGGAAATGATATGCATAATTTCATGGAATATAGGTGACTATCACATTTATTTATTTAATTTATATGTTACATATCATTTTTCACTGACTAGTCATCATATTCATGAATTTGTGTAGGTCCAATAAATAATCAAGTAGTAATTTCTCAGACATCTATAACTCCTAAATCCTTGGAGGTACAAGTGGCACCGCTAATGGTTTCATACGAATGTGATTTGGAACCCAGAATGATAGAGGTCATCGGAGGGATCTCGAGCCCCATGTGGGAACCTTTTCACGATCAATCAGCCCCCATCCTTGGAATGGGTGTGTCTTCAGAGGTTTATGCTTTAATTAATCATGTTGATCATGATCCTATAGATATGAATCTAATATATATGTCAGTTGTTGCTGGATAAGATGGGGAACCCCAAACAATTAAGTATATTAGGGAGTTATAAATTCCCAATAAGTTATCCAATCCCAATAAAATGACTTCTCCCCCCAATAGATGGGGTATCATGAAGTGTTGATGTACTTCCTATGCACACTAATCCCACTTCTCTATAGGGGAATACCATAGAGGAGAGAGTGACTCAGACATAAGGGGAATCAGAATTGGCTGTCATCCATAGCACTATGATAATCATTCCTATGGGTGTAGATTTTATAAGTAATAATTTAGAATCTACCGACCTAGCTGAGCATGGTACCAATATACATGTGACTTTTGATGAACCTGAGATACAATCATGGGATGATGATGTATCCTCACTCTTTCTCAGTGTTGATGGGGTATGAGTGATCAGTGATGGTAGTGCTCATAAGGGGGAAGGTATCTCTCCAACCTTAAAACCATTCCACCTTTTTATTTTAGATCTAGATAATGAATTTTTTGATAATTTTATTATAGGATCGCAATTAGATGACACTGTGGTTATACCTAGTGATCCGACATCCCAAAATTCCCTTATTATGGGGGAGTCAGCTTATGCTAAGTCAATCTAAATCAGGACTAGAGAGCTAAGTCCCTCTCTAGTGGTTCTTATACCTGAATACATCCCAACTACTAAGAGTGACTCTAAGTAGAAGTTGGACGTCTTAGATGAACTTCGTACTACCCGCAAAAAAACAATTGAAGGACATATGGATGTGGATTGATCATAACGCCATTGTAATCCTACCAAATAAACATCCCAAATTGTGCCTTTCTTTTATTTCATATATATGGGTGATTTCACTGTCATGACATATATGACATCTTAAATATGGTCGTTAATGTTTGGGATAAAACTATCATGATCTACTCTCACCATTCACTACGGTATCCATGGCCCAAATTTTCACCACCAAAAAGATCCTTCTAAAAGAGGTTGATGAGCATTTTAGTGCAGAAATGAGGAGATAAGGAGAAATTATAGAGAAAAGGTCTATAGAGAAGTGTCTTGGTCAAGAACTAGAGTCTCTTATACACTACATTGAACAACTAAGATAATAATTGGGATATGAAAAGGTAGAAGTTGGTGAAGGGAAGTGGTTAGTGGAGGAGGAGGAAAAGGATGTATTTGATATGGAATGGAATGCGTAGGTGTTGAAGGCTAGTGTAGATGCTGAGACTGTAGCCTTTTTAGAGATTCAATGAGCCATTGAGGACTCAGACTATGTGTTCTTACAACTTTTTGAGTCTGTTGAGTGACTCATATAATATCCATATCATTCTTATATAGAGAGGCTCTATATTTTGGATGATCCACCATTTTCCTTCAATGGAATGAAATAATTTTTTCTCTTAATTTTTTATCCTTTATATTTACCTAAAATGGAAATCAATTATAATTGGTCATATGTTGAAAGATCGTATCAGCTGGGCATTGGTTTAAGTCAAAATCTAGATTATTCAAATTGAAGTTATCATGTTATACTCTAATTTTATCCTGATCCAAGGGACTCTATTAGCATAGTTTTTACTATTTCCAGGTCTTTATAGAAAACCCTAGAAACTTTTTGTATTTTATATTATATATCTATTTTTTTCCTAGTTCCAATGTGGTGTGGGATTAGAAGGAATTACTTGACTTTTTCATAGGCCTCTATTTTTGTGTTTTCGACTAACAAGTTTCATGTCACTCTTATTTTTTTTGATTTTTAAATATATATCCAAAACCATGTGGGGAATATTTTTGGTGAGATCATACTCAAATATTGTCTAAGAAACCATTTTTGGGTATTCTACCTAGCGAGTTTTGTGTCTCTTTTGATTTTGAATTGGTCGATATTTTTGCGGAACCATGTGAGACATAGGTTAAGAGAACTAGAATTTGACTTTTTTACTATATGCCTTTTGTGGATTTTATACATGGTATGGTTTTTATAATATTTTGTGGACAGTTTAGAGTTGTGAAAACTAGACTAATATCACTGATGTTTTAGGTTGAACATCTTTGAATGTGAGTTACAGAGAAAGGGCCTAGATATGGATTATTAACCAAGACTATCCCAAAACTTTTAAAAAATTTATAAGGGATTTTTTCCATGATTATATTTTATTTAAGGATGTGATACATGATGTGGGACATGAAATCCATTATGGAATATAGTGGTAGGAAATGACTCTCCCGATGAAGAATTTTTCTTCAGTTGATGTACGTTTTTTGTGGGAATCTCATGAAGATCCAAAATTTTTATATTGTTCATAGTCAAACAATGGTGTTCCCAACACACTATATCTCCAATTGTGATGGTTAAATATTTTATGGAAATTTTGAATTTTAATTTGATTTATTTTCTTAAGACCATAGTGGGTGGCCTATTTGGGGCATGATTTCTGAAAAATAACAGGGGTATCTGTATCAGTCCTTATACTTGAAAGAGAAACCACACGAATGTGAAATAGAAAAATGTACAAGAGTGATGAATCATGGTGAAAATTTACATTATGACACTAGGATATATGCTGTGTTGTTTAACATATTGTGGGAATAACATTTGGTGTTATGGTTTAGGGTCACATGGCATCTGATCGAGTGATAAATGATTTTCCCTTCAAAAGGTAATCTATCCAAGAAGGTTCTTTCACATTTAGGCATGAATGGAAGAGGTTGTAATCTATAATCTTGGGGATTCCAAATCCATGGAATTATAGGGGTCAAAGAAGTCATTGAGGCATAATGATTTAGGAAAAGCCTATCTTGAACTAAAATTTTCCTTTGGTTGACAAGCCTTTTGTTGTGGATGACTTATCTAGAGCTAATCATTGCATTCTGTGCATAGTCAAACAAAGGTGTCCCTGGGAAAATAGCCATCTATTTCAGATGGTTGAGGAACATTATGGTGATTCACACCTTTATAGGCACAAATAATGGTTTGAAATGGGGAACACCAGAATATGAAAGTAGAATTTTATGTTGTGATTTTCCCAGAATGGGTAGAAATATTTTCCCTATAGAGGCATGAGAGGATTCCCCATATAGGTCTGAACTGTGTACAAGGAAGGGGTATGTTTAAATTTTGTTGTATTTGTACCCCAAATTATATATGTGGGTGGTACTACATATCCTTCAGTGTAAATGATCATGACATGCTCTGTTATTGGAGTGTTTCCCTATGAATTGATTGAAATAATTCATGGAGAAATGATATTTTCCTCTAAATATGGGATCCCTAAATGAGGGTGAAACTCATGTTGTAATCTCATATATAGTTCTAGCTCACACATTGGAGAGTGGGGGATTTCGTTTTGTTGTTTTCAAACAGAGTTATAAGATCTAAGTGCCTCTATATATCACATTAAGGTGAGAATCAGGCTCTATATAGATCCAAATTGAGGTTCCATGTGTAGGTTGGACCCATACACATGGAATGGTATTTTTTAATTTTTGGTGGCTAGACAAGGACATTGAAATTGGGAATCGCGAAAATCAAACCACACATAGTTATGTAAACATGACAAGATTGGAAACCACATCCAAGGGTGCTGTTTTTCTTAGGTAAAATATTTATAGTGCTACAGAATTTATCATGATACAACTAGAAATTAATCAAGTAGTTTAGCATTGGGTGATTTGGAAAATTTTCCGTGTTGTTATCCTTCATATGGAATGGCCAAGGATGCCTTACAGTTTATCATCGTGCAGTGAGGACAAATTTCCATATCTTTTTGTGTCACATGGGAAGGATGAAGATTCCATGAAATTTATTGTCAGGATGTTAGGGTGAATTTCCATATAGTTTAGAGATATATGGAAAGGATAATATGCCATGCAGTTTATCATCATACGATTAGGATGAATTTCTATAGAAATAATGAATAAACGAAGGATAATAATGCTAGGATGTTCTGATATGACTAGAATATGAAGGGGAAAGAATTTGTAAACCATCATTGAACTAGAAGAAATGATGCAAGGAATAGAATATATTAGGGTGTATAGAGGTAGGAAAATCCTATCTTGAAGATGAATTTTTTTTGTTGGAATGTGTTTTTTTGTGGATGAAATATGAAGAGATAACTGGGGTGTATTGTTCATAGTCAAACAAAGGTGTCCTTAGCAGACTGGCCCTCTATATCTGATAGAAGAAGAAGGATTTTGAAGATCTGAAATTAACTATGGTTCATAGTTATCTAATGGAAGGGATATATCCATATATTCAAAAAACATCTAGACCATTATTTCTCTTGAATTATGAAATCCTTTATGTAGATCATATTCATACGTAAGGGGAATTTTTAGTCCTTGGAGGATCTATGATGTGGAATCTGAACTTGAAATCATCTACATGGATCTGTATTTATATACATAAGATGTGGAAAAAAATTCCTTGTATCTTTTGTTGGGATTAAAATTCGAGGCCTAAAAGTCACTACGCATCTGTTCAAAGTGAGAATCATGACATACATACTTCTTGGAGTATGATGAATTTTATCATTTTATGGTATGGAAATTTGTTCCCCATTATGAAGGGGGAATACCTAGTGATCCTTTTTTTGGTCTTGAGGATAGGACCATAGTAACCCCACTACAGATTCGTATGCTTTGACAATGCAGGGAATCCCCCATCGAACTCCTAATACCATGTGATCTGTTCTCAGTGTGAGAAATAAGGGGCGAAAAGGGTTTATTCCTATATAGAATGGTGACATAAAAAACATGGGTTTTTTTGGCAGATGATCTCAGGATATGGGATTCAGGAATCACTATATATATTGTGAGGTATGTAATCAAGGAACATGTAGTTTTAAACACTAATCCTTGTACGGATTAGGATAACATGTTGGAAGATGGTGCTCTATTTGAGATGGTCTTGTGGGTAGGAATGATTTTGGAGTCCACTACATCAATATTGTTTGAATGCAAGGGAGGGATATTTTTCTATATATCAGGATTTTTCCAATGCGTAGGGTCCAACTGTCACTACGTATACCATTATGATGAGAATCTATCTGAATGTAGTTATACGAAGTTCCATGCCTATGTCTAACCAATACACATGGAAGGGGATTTTTCTGAATTTATATTTGGGGTGGAAGGACCAAGATATAGAATCTGGGCATCTCTATATATCCTATGGGGATAGGAATCAAGTTATAAATAGTTCTTAAAGGAAATTATCCATGCATGTCTTACCCATACCTTGAGGGGGGCATTTTGTCCATGTTTCACTACTGGGACCAGGACATGAATTCTTGTAGTCCCTACATATCTCATTATAATGGGAATCAAGACACACATTGTTATAAATGAAAATCCCTCCATAGATCTCATCCATATGTAGTGAGAAAGTGGAATTTATATGCATTTTTTTGGTGTTGTTAAACCATGATTTAAAATCATAGTGTCTTTATATATCCTCGGTGGACAGGAATCAAGCCATATATAGTTCTGTAATACAAAATTTTGGACATGCAAGGTCGGGTAAAATTTCATCTTTGGTGATAACACTATGGCGTTGTGTAGTTTATCCTCATGAAGTTAGGAAATTTATCATGATGTTTATTTTCATGTTATTGGTACAATTTCTACCTAGTTCACTCTGATGTGGAAAGGAGAAAAATTACATGAAATTTATCATCATGAGGTTAGGATGCAGTTCTTACAATGTTTACCATTGAATGGATAGGATGAATTTCCATAAATTAACAACATATATAAATGGTTAAAATTCAATGTAGTTTCTCATCATGTGGCTATAATGATAATGTCATGCATTTTATCATCAAGGTAATTGGATGAATTTCTATATCATTTATTATTATATGGAGAGGATGAAGATTCCATTTAGTTTATTATCATGCGGTTGAGATGAATTTCTATACACTTTATGATCATATATAAATTATGAAAATTCCATGAAGTGTTTTTCATACGATTAGGATGAACATCCATATAAACCATGAAAAAATGAAGTCTAATTAGGCTAAGATTTTCTAAAAAGACCCTAATATGAAGGGGAATAATGGTTTATCCCATGATCCTAAGGATTCTCAGATTAGGATAGATGATATATGGCATGGAATCCATCAGGGCTTATGGAGGTTAGAAAAGTATTTTATGAAGATGACTTTTTCTTTGGATTTTTATCCTTTTTTATGTGGGAAACACATACAAGGTCAACTGGGATGTATTGTGCATATTTAAATAAATGTTTCCTCATGATACTAGCCCTCCATTTCTGATGTCCGAAGAAGGATTCTAAAGATCCAAAATTACCAGGGGCACAAAGTTTGTTTTTAGTAGGGATGTATCTGGATATGAAAGAAGCATATAGGCCATTATTTTCCATAAAGTATGAATTTACCTATATAGATCATATTCATATGTGGGGGTTGGAAATTTGGATTTCATGATAGATCTCTAATGTGGAATCCAAACATTTAATCATTTTTATATCCATGATAGATCTCTAATGTTGAATCCAAAATATTAAATATTTTCTATAGATTTTTATTTATATATTGAAGATGTGGAATTCATTTTCTTTTTACTATGGCTGGAACATGGATTCAAGGACTAGATGTCACTTTTTATCTCATCAAAGTGAGAATCAAGTCATAAATAGTTCTTAGAGTACCAAAAATTTTGTCATCATATTGTAAAGACATTTCCCCCAATTTTGAAGGGGGATACTTCGTGTTATTATTTTTATGTGTTCCTACTAGGACTACGCAAACCCCACTATTGATTTATATGATTTGATCTTGTGGGGAATCATGTATTGAAAATCTTAAGGCCACACAAGTTGTGATCAATGTGAGAAACAAGGGGAAACAAAGGTTTATTCGACCACACAATGGAGAGATAACAAAAGAGATGGGTTTTTTATGGTGGCTAGACCCGTGATATGCGATTTGGGAATCAACACATATCTTTCAAGTAAAGGAATCTAGCCACACATAGTTCTAAAATTTCTTCCATGCATGGATCTGGTTATCAAATTTGAGTAGTGTGCTCTATTTGTAATGGTCTTATGGGTTGCCCCTATTTTGGATTCCACTACATAAATTTATTTTATATGTAGGGGATGAATATTTTTCTCTATTTATTGGATAAAAAAATGCATGGGGTTTGAAAATCATTACATATCTCATTATTATAAAAATCAATCCATATATAGATATATGAAGTTCCTATCATAGGTATAATCCATACACAAGGATGCATCATTTTTTGACATTTTCTTTAGGGTCGGAAGGCCATTAAATTAAATCTAAGAATCTATATGTATACATTGTGAAATGGATTCAATCCATATGTAGTTCTTAACAAGAATTACCTATGTAGTTTTTACCCATACACAGAGGGGAGAATGTCTCCCTTGTGTCATGGCTTAGACCAGGACAAGATGTCTGGGCATCACAACATATCTCATTATGGTGAGAAACAAGACACACATAGTTCTAAATGAAAATACCTACCCATGTTTGATCTATATGTAGAGAAAAAGTGGAATTTCTTACCATTTTATTGGGGTATTTGAAACACAATGTAAAATATCAGTGTCTCTACGTATCCTGTGTGTATTGGAATCAATCTGTATGTTTTTATGTAATATAGATTTTTGGATAATCAATATAGGGGGGATGTAATCTTAGGTGAGAACACCGTGGTGTTTTTCAGTTTAACATGAATCTATATGGAAATTTATCATTCAGTTTAAATTCATGTGATTTCGACAATTTCTATATAATTTAGCGTCACATGGAATGGGTAATGATGCCATGAATTTTATCATAATTCAGATAGGATGTTGTTTTCATGCAGTTTATCGTCACACCGTTACGAATAAATTTAACACATTTGATCATCATATAGAAATGATGAGTATATGATGCAGCTTATCATCATGCTGTTAAGACGAAGATTTCATGTAGTTTATCATTGTGTAGTTATGATGAATTCCTTCTGGCTATATGAAATATTTCATCATGAACCTTTCAATGGTGTAAGTTGTGGTGAGATTTCCATCCATTTAGGTCTCGTTATATTCTCCATTTGATTATACCACATGCATTATGTAAGGCCCATCCCATTTTAGGTCAAACATCAGAGGCTTATTTTTATGTATCATAGGATTCATGAGAACCAACCCCATTTCTCTATGAAGGAAAGACTAGATGCAGACATTTTTTAAAGGCTCACATGATCTGGTATTAATATAATTATAAATGATTCAAGGTATTAAATCTTTTCTCATCCATCTTCTATAATTCATCCATCTATTTCGAAGATTTATCATCTATGGATAATTGATCATAGAAGTCCACACAATGTGAGGGAAACTGAACTTCTATGGGAATGACCGAATGTGTCCCATACACTAATGAATATGGCGTAGCCTGTGTGAAAGGGTGGGTTTCTGTCTGGTAATCCCACAAGGCATGGATGGGATTATCAATCCATGACATTTTGAACCTATCTACCATATTCTAGAGTAGATTTTATAGGGTCTTATTAAAGACCTCTATCTGTATATAGGCCGCTTCATGGTAGTTGGATGAACAATTGGTTTGGTTCTAAACACTATATATATTTTATCCATCTCAGCAGAACAAAAAAATGGTGTCTTTTTTCCATCATTATTGTAGGAGGCACACCAAATATGGTAATGATGTTGGCCTTTACAAATCTTAAAATATTCCTCACTCCAACTTCTGCGATGGGTATGGCCTTAGCCAACTTAGAGAAGAAGTCGATTATGGTAAGAATATTCCTGAACTTATTTTCTATAGTAGGATGATATGGCCCCATAATGTCCATTACCCAAATAGAAAATTTCTAGGTGTACATATCTATGTGACATAACATTGGGGTTAGTGAATTAATTTGGAATGGACTTAGAAAAAATAAAACTTTTTTGGGAAGTTAGTGCAATCCCAAATTAGAGTGGGACAATAGTATCCAAGGCTTTAAATTTTGTACGAATTCTTGTGTCCTAACTGGTGATCTCCTCACACACCAGCATGAAATTCCTCAATGAAGGAAACATTTTATTCTCAGTCAATTCACTTGAGAAGGACCCCATCAAGGCCCAATTTATAGAATTAATTTTGATGGTTAATTCCATTATATAAAAAAATCAATTTCTTTTCTACATATTTTCTCTCTCATGGATTTTTCTTGTGGGATTTTTGATTTTTTAAGGTATTCCACAAATGGAATCATCTATCCATTGGTAGGACCGTATGGTTTATGTGTCATGATAATCTCAAAAATATCTCCCATGTTGGTTTGAATGAAGGTTAAGACCACTCAAAAGTGTGCAATGGTGATAACCATTTCATCCAAATATGAATCATATAGGGTTTTGGTTTCATTTTCTAATTCATTAGCCTGTGCATTTTTTGATCGAGAGACACGAGTCAATATTGGTTCTAATGGGAATTCTTCCATTAGTCCCCAAACATAGTTTAACAAGGGGATTATCTCTTCCTTTTTTGAAATCATAATCACCATTGACTTTCTTTATGACTGGTTATGAATCACATTTTATCTTCAAGTTTCTTATTTGTAGTTCAGGTTCCTATTCTATCCATAAAATGAGTGACTAATATTTTGGTTCATTATTTATGTTTCCCTCGGACTGTTGGATGGAATAAGGTAGGACTGAAAATTATAGGAATACATGCGTAACTCCCAACCCCACTTTTTTGAGGTTGGGGTCTTCCATTATTTTATTCTATCAGGATTTTAGATTCACCATAAATATGCATCTCCCATGTCTTATAGTCCTCTTGAACATAAAAAACATCTCCATCAAGTAGTTTTGTATCCAATGAATTCATTTCTACTATTGGGTGTTCTACCAAAAAATCTATTAATTTCTGGTATTTGATGGATTTTTGAGTCATAATCCATATTTAAAACTACTTTAGGATGAGTTTTTACCATGACAGATGCCCATTCAACATCGGACAGATGAAAATATATTTTAGTGGGTTTCTATGAGAGAGTAGGTTGACCTTGTAATGATGATAATTGTGTATTAGTTTTTTTACCCTGATGATTAGTGCCAAAAATCTCTCCTGAATTCTTGAGTAACATGTCTTCTTATCGATCACAATTCTGATGAGATAGTAAAGGTCGTTTTTTACATTCATTGTCATTCTTCTATGTGAGGAAGGGACCTAGGTATCGCACTGAGGATGTCACATACAAAATGAGTGGTCTTCCTTCTACACGTGGCATTATAATTGGCCGGCTTTAGATATATTTCTTGATATTTTCTAATTACTCTTAAAAATCATCATTCCATTTATATGTAACCCCTTTCTTAATCAACCAGGTGAAGGTAAAGAATATTTTGACAAGGTTTTTTTATTAATCGTCAAATACATAATAAGTTTCCGTGAAGTATTATAAACATTGTGAGTTTCCGAGGAAATATCATTCCAAGGATAGCCTTTGTCTTATATGGGTTTACTTTAATGTCATGATAGTGTACAAAAAATCCTATAAATTTCCATAAGCTAAATCCAAAATCACACTTAAAGGTGTTCATTAGTAGAGTTTTCGGTCATTTTTTTTCAAATAAAGTTTTACAATATAACAGTTGGTGTCAAAATTTTTGATATTTAAACACCATTTCATCAACATAACATTATAAGAACATTCCCATAAATGGTTTAAATATGTGATGCATTGCATGTTGATATGTGTCACTAGAATTCATCTAACCAATGGGCATATCTAGGTAGAAAAATACTCTCTAAGGGGATTAAGGGAGGTAGTTTATTCATCTTCATATTCCATTTAGATTTTATTTTATACTGAATATCAATCCATGATGGAGAGAGTATGTTATGAAATTTATGTATTGATCAACCGTTATGTGATGGGAACTAGGAAATCTTCCTTCAGGAAATGATGGTTGAGATCTCTAAAATCAATGCAAACGTTGATTTTTCAGTTCTTCTTAATGAAGGGTAAATATTGTCCATCCATATAAGATATTTTACCTCTTAAATGAAGTTTAATATGATAATCTTATCAAATTAAACCTCTATTTTAAAATCATGTGTTGTGGGGGGCATCCTTATGGATTATTGTTTGTAGCTGTAGTGGTCCTTAGGAAATCCAAGTGGTAGGTGGCAACCTTTCGATCAAGGCCTAGAGTTTCTATGTTGTTCCAGGTAAAAATATCTTGATGAAAACATAGTGAATATATCTATACCTATTTTTCTTCAAGAGATATGGTCATGATAATCATGTTGGGCTGCAGATCTTCCTTGTTACCCATACTTATTTCCCTAAGTTAATCAATAGTGGAATAAATTAAATCTTTAAATGTTGGAGAGGTGTCCCTATGATCTTCTTCCTATTCCTCTCCCTCCAAATCATTTTATTAATCTTCCTCTAATTGGGAGACACATGGTAGGATGATCACTTTAGAGTTGAGAGATGAGTTGATATTGGGGCATTTAAAATATTGATCGACTTACTTAGATCCAGCTACCAAAATGGGATCCATTTGAAACTCTATAAAGGATGGGGAAAGGTATGGGGGAGTGTCTTCACCCTATTGGTTGATGAGATGTACCATATTACATTTGTTTGTGGGGAAGATATTTCTTAGAGCTATGGTGGTGGATTAAAGGCATTTCCATATGAGCTTTCACCATTATCTATGGAATCAATAGATCTTGAAATACTGCTAGACATAGTGTCATAACTACAATCTTAAAGGGTTTTAGATTGTGTTCCTACCCTTGGGCTCACCCACTCAATCTAGTTGATAGGTAGAACATATTCATCATCGATCTGTTTAAATGGGTCAACCAAAATCATCTCTAGACTGTTCTGGGGAGTGAGCCATTTAACACCATATACTAGGGATTTCATTCCATTCCCTTGATAGAATCTTGTGTTGATATATGGTGAATTGTAGGATTTTAATGGGGCCTTATCATCATATAATGTCTTCATTTGTCCTTTGGTTCATCATTTGATGCATTGATTGTATTAAGATGGGATTGATGTGTTTTGGGGAAACAAGGGCTTTCCTAACAAGACATTAAAGGATGTGTTCAACTGAACAACTAGGAATTTTGAGTCGCATATGAGGTCTCTAAATTTTTTCATGAGCTTGATTTGTCGCAACAGCTTTTGATGCATATTTTCATAAACATGTAATTTCATGGTGGAAGGTGTTAGTATATTTTCATTATAGCCTAGAGGGTGAAATGTTCTTAATGGAAGGAGGTTAACCCTAGATTCATTGTAACTGAGATTTTTTTGAACATACACACCATTTATCCAATCATAGACTTACATGGGTATTATTTACCCCTACATAATAGTATCTTCATCCAAATTTGAGAAATATATAATATTGTGGAACTCTGTAGGATCAATATCTGTTTGATAGACCTCCCGAGTTGCCACATCGGCTTCAACGTTATGGGGGATTAGAGAAGAATCTATGAGTTACTCCCTAAGGTATTTGTACAAACTCAGTGCATACATGATGGATAATTTGGATTGTATGAAGGCTAACTGTTTCATGATTATATAATTTTGATCTAAAGGATGGGGCTTCTCAATTGGTGGATTCTATTTCACCATAGCTTTAGGATTTTGGGAATTTGATAAAGTTGGATTGGCCCTCAAGACAAGAGGTGTAGGTTCCTCCATTCTTGTTGGGTTGGGATGGGAATGATTTCTTACTCATCAAGGGATATCTGATATATGATCATCTCTTGATTGATATTATATAGTGATCAGGTCAGGGTGGCTTGTGGCATGTGTTACTGGATTTTCCTATTCTAATTGGGCCAATTAAAGGGTCCTGCCATGAGTATGTGTAACATTTATGGTGCTAGTAGGGGTGAAACTAAAGGTATAGTAACATCCACGGCTACACCTACCTTGATATCATAGGTTCTTGTAGTCTATTATAATGTTTCTATGATCAGGTGAAGGTAATTCGGGCTCATATCCACACTCATCATCAGATAAGGGATCAATTAAGTGAATGACCTTAATGGACCCAAAATCAAGTATTCATTTGATGATGAATATTTCTGGGTAATTTCCATTGGTAGTTCCTTTTAGTGGGGCGATAAAATTTATATTAGATTTTATGGAATACGTATGAGAGTTATAAATCCAACATTTTCCATTGTTTAGGCTCTTACTCTTGCACTTTCTCTCTATTCGTCAGTCCAAGATTCTTTTTGAAGGGATAACCTTTGAAGTTTTGTGGGTGAGATGACATCAGTTGTGTTGCGGTGGAATAATACGAGGGCATGGTTGGTTGTATCAACTATAACTACAGTATTCCATGAGCTTGGATGACAGGTTTTTGATTCATAAAACAAACAAACTTTTATTCCCTTTTCATTCAACTTCTTTTTAATAACCTCCTTTCACATGGGTAGTGGAGGAAACAAAATCCACTAGAGCTGGTGGTGGTCCCATTTGATTTTAATGGAATATATAATTCTATTTAAGAGGTCATTTATTATTAAACACTCATGAATGGGGTTTCCTATAATTGAGGGAAAGCGTCAATAATTCATCCAGTCATCGAGGCCCACCACACCGTACCTTTTTTGATCTAGAAGATGGAGTAAGTAATGATCCATAGTGGTTATGAAATATCCATAAAAATGGTCATCTCAGAATGAGTCAAAAGTATTACTCTATTCCATTAATTTATTCTATCTATGTCCCCTCCACTCCTATTGTCTAGTTGGTGTTTGTTGTTGATGTCAAGGGGGTGATCGCATAGTGATTCACTATTCAATTCCACCCTTACAATGCTGCTTTAATATAGTTTTGTATTGAATAGTAAAAATATAATAGTAAATTTCACTTCATGATTTATTCAATGAATTATTTTTTATCCCTATTAAAATGTTAAATTATACTTGTTTTGATATTTTCATTGAAGGTGGAGGTGATTTGGAGGACCAGATATCATCCAGAAGAAAAAAAGGGCCAAACTGCCTGGCATCCCATGGAAATATTTCCACTGTTTTGAACAGTACAAAACACACGTGCATCCAAATGGGCTGAGACATTGTGAGCCTCTCAAAAAATCATGGGATACAACTATTATTAAGAAACACAAGCCTAATTCGGCCTTCTGGTGGCCCATTAGAACCATTCTGTCCAGGGGACAGAATCTGCCCGAATTCAAAAGTTTGTTTCGGTCATTTGACCATATATCCGAATAAAGTTATCTAATGGCCACCATATTTGACAAGAAGACATTAAAGAGGACGAAAAACAACTCTTATCTTTTGGTAAATTCTTGATATGGCTTTTTACTATTCCAATACAGAGACAAAATTGGTATCTTAAAAGCAGTGTGCGCAAAACCATGTCCCATTTTAGGTATAAAAAGGCACAATGAGAACCCCATTTGTAAGATTGGACAATAAGTGAAACTCTTCCATTTTGAAGTATTATAGGAGTCTCCTCCTCATCCTGGAAGATATGGTGGTCCCTAACCTCAGAGGGTGATCTTGAATAAAGAAGGAGTTCCACCCGAGCTACCTCCTCCTCCCGATGCTTAGCTAAACGGTGGACGTTCATTGTGAGGGAGCTATGTAAATGTCAATGGAGTACCGATTATTATTTTTGATTCTGGTTTGGATTAATTTTCATGTGAAAACATTTCCTTCCATGTATCTTATATAATTGCATATTTTAATTCTTTTTTAATGCATGTGATTGAGATACGCTTAATTTCTAACCGATCAGTGTGAGGATTTGAATGTGTGAAAAGTGTTGGTCTGATTATAAATCACAAGAATAATTTTCACAACCAAATTATTGAGATTTAAATATAATTTAGAAGCACTTATTCCATGCATAATTTCTGGACCTTGACAATATGATTGTTAAGTCTAGGTTTGGTTTTTTAAGCAATGAAATAAATGATTAGGAATTAATCAGGACTCCAATTAATTTTAGCCAAAGAATTACTCCAAACCTAAATTAATTTCCATGAATTAGGAACTTAAAAGTGATTAGTGAACTCACAATGAACCCTTTTCTCTCATAATTATAAAACACCACCATTCCATTTCAACTATTAAACTATTTAATTAATTCATTTTCCTTTTAAAATAGTTTTCAAAACCACCACCTCTTTTAGTAATCTTTATTAAAATCACACACTCTAAACCCACCAACTTTTCTTGAGAGATGACCTGGGGTCTTCCCTAGAATATAAATAAACCTTAAAATCATAATCAATTTGACATGTCATGACAGCGTGGTCAAATTTTGGTGTCATTGCAGGGGAGAAAATCGGTTTTTAGTGATTTTTTTTGAAAAGGTTTTTGTAATTTTTGTGAATATTTATTTGTTCTCACTTTTCCCTTTTCAGTCCGGTTGTCTTCTGATCTATTTTTTGTGTAAGTTTGGTGCATGGCATGTTTTACTTTAGGAGATTTAGCAGAAATTTAACTTAAACCACAGATACATCAACGCCACTGATACACACAAGACAAAACTTTGCAGGTGGATAGACCACACATTGAAACTCTTTTTTAACCTTCATCTTCTTTTGGAAATGACATAAAAAATAAAATAAAATTGTATAACATGTTGGAAAATAGTAGAATAATAAAATTACTAACCTCACCGGATGTTGATATCAGTCCCACACTCATTCAATTGTAGGCAAGGCACCCGATTTTGAACTTCAATCTCATTTAATTCATCTATTACGAAGATTCTGTGGACTTCCTAGAAGGGATCCACACAAGCACTTAAAAGAACCTCATAATGTTCATTCTACATTGAAACCTAAAAATGTTGATGAAGAAAAAGTAATGTTTATAGAATTACCTTTTTTATTAGAAGAAACTGGAAAAGATTGGATTTACTATGTTAATTCACCAATTAGAGGCTGGGCGGACATGAAACTCATTTTTCATGAAATGTATTTCCCAGCTTCTTGAACTCCAACTATAAGGAACAAAATTTTTGTTATAAGGCCGTCACTAGGGGAAACATTACATGAATATTGAGAACTCTTTAAAATATTATGTTCAATTTTCCCACACAACCAAATAAGTGATCAAATTTTTATTCAACATTTTTATGAAGGTTTAATACCTATTGATAGAAATGTGATTGATGATACTATAGGTGGTGCATTGGTAGATAATAACAAAATAGCTGCAAGAACCATGATCGAGAACATTACACAAAAAACTCAATAATTTGGTACAAGGTCCAATGTACCCATTCAAGGTATCCATGAGGTGCAATGTACTGAATTCGAGAGGAAGGTGGGCACGAAATTCGAAGAGGCAAGTACCCTTCATCGACAAAATGCACCTTCCCAAGGTAAATCCCAATATTATCTTCCCATCCATTGTGGTATATGTTCTTGTAACACCCATCACCCAATCCAATTCCCCCAATTGAGAGAATATCCAGAGAGTTCTGTGGAAATCTTTCCAGGTCTCCCCTATAACCTAACCTTTAGGCTAGAACCTTACTATCCATCTGACCCTGGGTGGAAACAAAACCAATCCTATAGGTATGTGGGTATTCAAACCAGCTGTGTCAACCATGGAACCAACAATGTTAGAGTAGTCATCCCACACTACCACAAAGAATTCCTCAACCACCCAAAGGCTTTTCCAACCGCCCCTCCCAAAACTAAGACAATCCTTGAAGATATAATGAAACAAATGGCTACCAAAAATCACCAATTCCAACAAACCACCCAGGCATCCATACAAGACCTCAAAACCCAATTAGGCCAACTAGCTAACTCGGTGGAAAAAATTCAAAGTCATGGGTTGGGTATACAACCATCTCAACCAGTAGTTAACCCAGGGATCATGGAAATGTTAGTTCCATCACCCTTAGGAGTGGTATAAAACATAAAACCCAAATGAACCCTCCATTAGATCCATCCACTATTCAGGAAACAACCATCCCATATACTGAAAATGGTCCAAGAGAAGAAAATCCATTTCCTGATAAAAACACTTCCAAAGAAAAGAGTGTGTATTTTGATGATTCACTGAGACTAACCATTCCTCTTCCATTTCCTCAGTGGGCCACCCAACCAATAAAAAAAGAAACTAAAAATGATAAGGAAATATTGGAAACCTTAAAAAATGTGGAGGATAACATTCTTTTGATTGATTCTGTGAAACAAATTCCTAGATATGGAATGTTTCTAAAGGAAATGTGTACTCACCGAAGGATAATTCGAGGTGATGAGAAATTAAGCATGGTGAGGAATGTCTTGGAATTGATAAAACCATCACTTCCTACCAAATGAAATGATCCTGGACCTTCTTAATTATATGCACCATAGGGTTGTATATATTTTCCAATGCTATGCTTGATTTAGGTGCTTCTATAAATGTGATTCCGAACTCCATTTAATCTTCATTGTAGGTTAGGGAACTGATTCCCACTAGAATTTTTCTTCAAATAACCAACCAGAGTACCGCACACCGTTCTGGTGTGTTAGAGGATATTCTTGTGAGGGTGAAAATTTTAAATTTTCCTGCTTATTTTTATGTGGTAAAAATGGAAGATGATTGGATGAATGGACATCCCCTATTATATTGGGTAGACCTTTCTTGAAAAATGCCAAATCCATAATTATTGTCCCTGATGGTACATTATATATGGAATTTGGTGGTGACATATTCTATTTCAACCTTCCTGATTCAAAGAAGCCCTCCTTAAAAGAACATTCCTCTCTCTCTTTGTTAAATCAATTGATATACACCCTTCCCCTAAAAAAATAACATTACATCCCCCTGATCCCATTTATGAGTATTCTTAAATGATTGAAATTATAGGCAATTAATCATACATTGGTTGTTGTAGTGGTCTATAATAGCATAATTCATGTTTATTGATTCGCAAATTGTTGAACATTGAGGATCCACTAGCCATCGATGATACTACTAAGCTTGTAAAAGCTCATTCCACATCGGAGGATGATACCATTGAGTAGTTAGGTGATATTACTGACCTTTCAATATCACACACACTCCCATAAATCTAAAATGCACTTGAATTGGAAATAATGAAACTGCATCAAGATTTAAAATATCTATGGCTTGAGAATGGAAACACGTTTCACATCATCATTTCTCGTTCACTCCCTCCAGAGCATGAATTGAGAATGATTGAACTTTTGAGGGAGTATAAACAAGATTTGTGATTGAAACTTTCTAACATTCCTAGTATTATCCCATCAATTTGTACACATCATATTATGTTAAATTATATGGATAAACTTGTGACGCAGGAATAATGTCGACTGATCCCAAACCTCTAAGAAGTTGTGAAAAATGAAGTAACAAAATTATTGGCTGATTGAATTATTCACCCATATCTGATAGCCAATGGGTCAGTCCCATTCAAGTATTTTTTAAAACAACTAGCCTTATAGTAATTAAAAATGAAAACACTAAATTAGTTCCAACTCGTTTGCAGAACAGTTGGCGTGTTTTCATAAACTATCACCGACTAAACCAACACATTATAAGGGACCATTTCCATTTTCCATTCATTGACCAAATTCTAGACAGTATAGAGGGTAAATCCTGTTAATATTTCTTAATAAGTATTCTAGGTACTTTCAGATCCATATTACCCCTGGTGATTAGGAAAAGACAACCTTAACATGACCCTTTAGAACATTTGCATGTGGGAGGATTCCATTTGTTCTGTGCAATGTTCTGGGTACTTTCCAGTGATGTATGGTTAGTATTTTTTTTGGATTACATGGATAATTACATGGAAGTTTTCTGGGACGATTTCACTACTTATGGATCCTATTTTGATGAACTTTTTGGTAGTCCTGGTTTAGTCCTACGTCACTATATTGAAAAGAATATCATTTTAAATATTGAGAAATTTCATTTCATGATGTGAGAAGGTATAGTTTTGGGGGATTTCATTTCTGGTTATGTTATCTAAGTAGAGAAATCAAAATCAGATTCCATTTCCACCTTACCATTCCCCAAAAATGTACAGGATGTGCAGCCTTTCCTAAGCCATGCTATATTTTACAATAATTTCATTCGTGACTTTATTAAAATTGTAATCCCACTCTCCCAGTTACACCAAAAAGAAATTTTTTTTGATAAAAATGTGAGAATTCTTTTAATAAGTTCAAATGGAGTCTCATGCCACCCCTAGTAATCCAACCACCTCAGTGGGATTTAAGATTTTAGTTCATGTGTGACGTCTCTAACTATGCAGTTGGGGCAATTTTGTCACAAGGGGTCAATTGAGATCCACATGTCATTGCCTATGCCTCATGTACTTTGGACCTAGCCCAAGAAAACTACAACACAACTAAAAAATATTTTCTTTCTATTGTGTTTTCCTTGAAAAAATTCAGGTCATAACTTTTGGGGCCCAAATTCATTGTGTTCTCAGACCATGCAACCGTCCTGTATCTTTTTAAGAAACAAAAATCCAAACCACATGTCATCTCAAGATTCTCCTCCTTCATGAATTCAATTTAACAATTAGATATTAAAAAGAAGCAGATAATGTTGTGTCTAACCATATTAGTAGGATTTCCCAATCCCTGGAGATTGACTCATCTCCCTATTTTCCTATAAATGATATGTTTACCGATGAGAAATTGTAACGAGTGCAAGATGTTATTCATTGGTATGATGAAATTGAAAATTATTTGGTACCATATTGCTTTCCTACTGATTTCAATAAAAAAAACTTAGTCATCTAAAACATCAGTCTTGATGGAATATTTTGGATGACCCCTACCTCTGGCACACATGTAATGATCGGGTCCTATGGCGTTGTGTCCCCGATAGAGAGATTTAGTCTATCTTTAGATTCTGCCACACACTTTCTTGTGGGGGCCACTTTGGTCCCCAATGGACTGCTTGCAAAATCCTTGATTCTTGCCTCTTTTGGCCAACCCTTTTTTGGGATGTGCCTTTTTTTGTAAATCTTGTTCTCGTATTCAAAGAATTGGTAATGTCTCTAAAAGAAATGAAATGACACAACAACCATTGATATTTCAGGACATTTTATATGTTTGGGGTATTGAGTTTGTGGGGCCATTTCCCAATTCCTTTGGATACTTGTACATTCATCTAGCAGTTGAATATTTGTAAAATCGATAGAGGCACAAGGTACAAGGAATTATGATTATAAGGTATCTGTTGAGTTTTTGAAAATACAAATCTTATGTAGGTTTGGATTACCTAGAATCATTATCAGTGACCAGGGTTCTCATTTCTACAACTGAATAACACAATCACTTTTGCATCTGTAAGGGGTTGGTCATAGAGTGACTACTGCATACCCCCATAGACCAATATTCAATCCAAGGTGTCAAATAGAGAGTTAAAACATATTCTTGAAAAAACATTCAACCCCATTGAAAACATAGGAGTATTATAAATGATTATTCATTAAGGGCCTCCCACATTGTTTTCAAAAATCCCATTGGAAATTCACCCAATCAGTTTGTGTTTGGAAAGAGTTGTCACCTACCTGTTGAGATTGAGAACTCGGCCTAATAGTCCATAAAACAATGCAACTCAAATATTTCTAGTGCAGGTTCTCAAAGGAAGCTGCAAAATTTGGAGAAAGAGCAAATGAGATGAGATTCCTATGAGAACTCAAGGATTTATAAGAAGCATACCAAGGCTGCCCAAAACCATCTTATACTTCATCATCAGTTCCACATTGGGAAGAGGGTCCCCCTTTATAATGAAAGGATGAATTTTCATCCATGTTCAAAATGATGAAACCCGGAATACCTTCACTATCAATGGGTAGCGGCTGAAGCACTTGTATGAATCCCTTATAGAGTTCTAGATGGAGGAACTCCATGTTCAAGAAGCAACATACCAGTGAAATACACCAGGTTTTATCCTTCTTTCTCACATTATCAATAATTACAATGAGGACATCATACATTCTAGGTGTGGGGGTATGGGTACATTCAAGGGTTAGTTAGGAATTTTCATCATCTTTTTTCTTTCTTATCTTTTTCACCTTCATTATGGTATTTTCAATTTTCCATATATTTCTAGGTTCATTAGGATTTTCATTGACTTTTTTTCTTTATTCTGTTTTTTCCCTTCTTTATGGTATTTTCACTTTTCCCCATCTTTCCAGGATTACTAGTATTTTCATTATCTTTCTTCATTCTTCTCTTTTTTTCCTTCTTTATGGTATTTTTACTGCCCCCCATATGGTCACCAAATAATGGAACATACTAAAAATGCATGTTGAAATTTTTGATTTCATGTTGATTTAACATTTGATAAGGAAACATGTCTCTATCTTGGATTGATTTTTTTGTATGAATTTTACATGTGGGATCCATTTTTAGTGAATTTGTTTTCTGTTAATGATATAAATGGTTGTATCACTATGAATCATTTGTGATGATTGATGGCCCTTGTGTGAGTAGTTTTTGGGGAAACTATATCACTAATACATCCACACATTTTTCTACCCCAAACCACAAAGTGTGAATATTTCTTACTTAATATAAGGTAAATATATGTTAGGTAAATATTTTCATCTTTATATGATATCTTCATACATTTGTTCATTATCCAATCTATTTCATTAGTCTACCCGATTGACCTATGTGTGTGTATCTAATGTACGACTGTTGTACGCCCTCAAAAATATTGTAGTGTCTTGGGAAGGTTAGAAACCAATCCTCCACAACCTTAGATATTGTTATAAATATTGCTTTTAGTGTCATTATGAGATCAAACAAGGGTTGAGAGATGAGTGTTAGATTTTTTACATAAGAAACTTCTAAAAAAAATAATTGAGGGGGGTAATTAAATGTGAAACATATGGGGATATATAGGTCGAGAGATTATGGTTTTTCTTCTAGGTATGCTTACGTGAGTGGGTCTTGAAATATGATTGGAAATGATGTAGAGAATTTTAGGTAAAAAATCATTTAAAGGTGAATAATGTTAAAATAACACATATTTATTGGATAGCAAATGGAAGGAAGGGAATGGAATGGTTTTCACAAAAAAACATGAAGCGTTGGTAGAATGGTTTAATTTTGAATTCTCTGCTCAAATTGGTTTCATGAGTCTCTTGTAATTTCATTGTGATATCATTTATGAGACATCTATTTCCATTTTCATTAGGAAGAACTCCTTAGTGTGGTTCGTGCATTGATCACATTACATTAATGAATCAAAATTTCCACAAATGGTAAATCTTCATGATGTTGGGAATATATAAATGCATCATTTTTTAGGATATATTACTTTTGATAGGTGTGAAAATGTTTAGGTGTGGGGGTGTGATCCCATAGTTCTTCACTATTCAATTCCACTCTTACACCGCTGTTTTAAAAATAGTTTTGTAATGAATATTCAAAATATTATAATAAAATTCAATTCACGTTTTATTAAATTAATTAATTTATATCACTATTAACAAGGGCCATTATTTTTTTTTGATATTTTCAATGAAGGTGGAGGTGATTTGTAGGCCTGGAGATCATCAAGAAGAAAAAAAGGGCTGAACTGCATGGCATTCCATGGAGATCTGTCCACTGTTTTGTATAGTACAAAACATCCATGAATCTAAATGGGATGAAACATTGTGGGCCTATAAAAAACATCATGGTATACAAATATAATTAATAAACACATGCCTAATTATGCCATATGGTGGCCCATCCAAACCATTCTGTCTAGGGGACATAATCTATCCAAATTCAAACATTTGTTTCGGCTTTGGACCTTATCTCCCAATATAATTGTCTAATGGCCACAAAATTCGATAGGGAGATATCAAGTG
The DNA here is from genome assembly GCA_963277665.1 of Viscum album. NCBI lineage: Eukaryota > Viridiplantae > Streptophyta > Magnoliopsida > Santalales > Viscaceae > Viscum > Viscum album. Next base: position 1,948,226,946 of record OY728148.1, read on the forward strand.
GCCGAAAAAAAACACTTCTATTTTGTTCAAGTCATGATATGGCTTTATACTATTCCAAAGCTGAGACAAAAGTGGTATCTCAAAAGTAGTGTGCCCCAAACCTTGTCCCATTTTTGGTATAAAAAGGCACCATGGGAACCTCATTTTTATGTTCTTCCAAAAAGTGAAGTTCTACCATTTTGAAGTATCAGAGGAGTCTCATCCTCATACATGAAGTTATGGAGTCCCCTATCCTCATAGTTTGATCAATAATAAATAAGGATTTCCACCCTAGCTACCTCATCCTCCACATGTCGAGCTAAACGGTGGGCGTTCGTTGTGAGGGAGCTATGCACATGCCAAGGGAGTTACAATTCTTATTTTATATAATTATTTGGATTAATTTGGGTTTGGAAAAATATATTTAAATGTATATTATATAATTCAATATTCTAATTATTTTTTTGATTCATGTGATTGAGATACTCTTAATTTTTAACCAATCGGTGTGAGGTTTTCATTGTGTGGATTGTGTAGTTCCGATTGAAAATCACAAAAATACTTTTCATACCCACCTTCTTGAGATTTTAATATTCTTTGGAAGATGTTATTCCATGCATAAGATTTTTACCTTGACAATACGATTGTTAAGTCAAGGTTTTGTTCTTTAATAAATGAAAGATACACATAGTAATTAATCAGGATTTCAGTTAATTTCAACCAAAGAATTACATCAAACCTAAATTAATTTCAAAGAATGATGAACATGAAAGTGTGTAGTGAATTCAAAATGAAACCTTTTCTCTCATAATTATATAACACCACCATTCCTTGTCATCTATTAAACTCTTTAATTAATTTATTTAATTTTTAAAACTGTTTTCAAAGCCACCCCCTATTTTAGTAATATTTATTAAAAATAAACACTGTAAACCAACCAACACTACTTGAGAGATGACCTAGGGTCTTCCCTAGACTATAAATCAATATTAAAATCATAATAAATTTGACATGTACTGACAACACAGTCAGGGGACCACATGATTTGGTGTAGGGCTTGGAACTGGAGTATGTACAGGTGGTGCCTTAATAATGAAATAGTATGCTTCAGATTTTCCAAATCTTTTTTCAAGGGATCGGTGGAGTTACTAGGAACTTGATCTTAGTCCCATTTATGAGTTCTTATATTCTCTAAAAAATGGAGGAGAAGTACTCGAACCCACTTGTATACTTCACCTGGATAAGAAACATTCACATCCCATTATAGATATATTAGAATCACATAGAAAGATTATCATCTTGATGGAGTGGATGGTTAATAGAGTAAGTAATCTGTTTCCATTTGAAAATAAAGATCAAGAGTCTCTCTTTCTCATATTCTTTTCAATTTGATAGTTCACTGACTATTGTCTTTGTAATCGTTTAGATAAACTAAAAAAGGAAATACTGATGAATATCCTCCCATCCTATTATCGACTAAGACGGTAAAGTGGTGTACCATGAATAAACTAACCCTTGTAGAGTTTACACAAACAATCTGAGTTTCACTACTTCTTGTTGCTATAGAGTTCCCATCATGGGATAACAATAATATGAATAGGGTATTATATGTTGTCTTGGGACCCTAATATGTTGAATATCAGGAGAATAGGACTCCTGTAATTTTCCAAGGGTAGTTTTTCCCTACCTGAGTTAGGTTAAGGCTTTTGTTCTGGATGTACAAGTACATGCCTCTCTTACATGTTTTCCAATTGTGATGCTAATTAATTAATATTATTGATAATTCTTGGGTGTGTGTCTTGATGAACATGAGAATTGACATGCTTAAAAGTGGAAAAACATTTCATTTAAGTTCTTCTATAACATGTGACAGATATTCAACTGGGGGAATATTTGGAGGATCTTCCAACACCGATTCTAGTTTCCTCCATAGTGAATAGAAATATTGATATCCATCCGTGACTGGGTCCTAGTAGGTTGATGTTCCAAGATCCTCATTGGGAAAAAGTCCTGGCATTGCTTCATTTTTTAGGATGAACCCTTGGGGATGAGGTTCACATGCTAGAAATTTAAGTAGATGATCTTCCTAGGGTGTGCATTTGATGGGAGATCTACCCCCAAGGAGTTCAACATTGATTCTTCTAAGCTCTTTCATTTCTTTCTCATATTGATCGAATATTTCTTCAAGTGTATGGATATTCTTTTTCGCCAAGAGGTGTTGGTGGGTTATGTGCAAATTTGATTTATTCTTTCCATCATTATGGATTCATAGAGGATCTAGTGGATTATTGATGGGGGGAATACCCATATTCGAGGTTTCCCTCTGATTCTAGGTAATAATGCCTTTATTCTCATTATGGATCAGATTACAGGTGGAACCATCCCCTCCATGATCTTCCTTATTTACATCATATTTGGTGCCCTCTATGTAATTGATTCCAACATCATTCACTACTTCATATCACATTTTTTGTGTTTATGGACTGCTGGGTATAAGAGGATTCTTTACACCATTTTTGTGACCTCTCCCTTCATTTTTTGGATCCCCTTTGGGCTTCTTGTTGATGGGAGACTTGAAAGAAACCTATATGAAATCAGGTCATATGAATCCCCACTGTGTGGACATAATCATGAGATGGGATGAAGTATAATACCTTTATACTAATCATCCTCTCTAAGAGGGAAAATAATCATTTCAGTTGGGTGAGTGCTTGTGGTAAAAATTCCCCTAGCCCAGCGGGCTAGGGTTTCCCTCGTTCTCTTATTGTCATTCATGGGTATAGATTTGTTTGTATTATAAGGTTGTCTTGTGATAAAAATTCACCAAACCTATTTTATGGGGATAATTCTATATTTCAAAAATGGTTGCAACAATCATTTATCTCTTGATTTCACGCATTTTTGTTCAAGCATGAGGAAAATATGATGTCGGGGCTACATGTGATCTATTTTCCTTGAAGAGAATTAACTATTCTTGATGATTATCCTTCCTAAAATAGGAAGCTTGTTGAATGATATCTATTTTATAGCCCAACATATTTTCAATTTGTTACTCTCTTTAGGCCTGATTCTTGCTGAGACATACTGAAGGTCGGTTTTTATTGTGAGTTCCTCCCATCATGGTTAAGGTATTTTCTTCATTTCAACATTGGGATAATGCCATTATATGATTCTAATTCTATTTAGTTCTTCAAGATGGTGTGTGGGATGAAATTTAAATATCCATGTCCCCCCCTGCAAATGTGAACACCGTAAATGGAATTGGTGAGTATATGATGAAACTTATGTAGTGCATTCATATAGTTCAGTTGGAGATATTTCATTCACCTATTGGATTTTTCTCACTATGTTAATATAAGGGATTTAATGTTGATTTGATGATGAAAATCACCTTATATTTTGACAGGGTCTATATACCCAAAATAGGGAATTGTTTTTTCATTTAATGGGAAGAGGCCTTTCTTGATATTGATTCTAATTATATGTATGCATGTTTCTGAAAATTCCATTTTTGTGTCAAACACGGAAGTGGATGAGAGACATAACATAAAAGGTATGTCACCCCTAGACAATTTTCTTCTGAGAGGAAACATATCCTTTTATTCTTCCACGATAAAATCCGTAATTGGACCTGCCCATCTTGGACATTTCTTGATAATTTCATTGCATGTACTAGGGATGATGGGGTTTTCATTATTATGGGGACAATATGGGGGTGGCTCATGGGAGGATCATTTCTCCAAGCCATCTCCTTGTTGATAAAATATGTCACTTGTCATTTATAGGGTATCTAGCGTGTATGACCCCATCTTTCCATGTGCCATATCATAAGGGGGATTTCATGTATTTTAACTTGCAGGGGGAGGACTTACATTCTTATGTAATTTATTGATATGGGGAGGACCATCTTAATTGATTTCCCGAAGTGAGGACTACCGTCATAGATTGATATCTGATTAATAAAAGAATTGTTGTAATGTATACCATGGGGATGACCTTTAGTATAGACAAAAATAATACGAGTACATTCTATCAGAAATGATATGTCACTGCTCGGAGGACAATCAGAGATGATTCTATCAGGGCTAGGACTACCATTATAACATGATGTCCAACTGTAGGGAGAATATTTATATCATATACCCCAAGGAGGACTATCATGGTGGGTGATATTAAGGGGGTGAACTTTTTTCTATTCAATATTCTAGCTACGGGGAGGGATACTGTGATGCTCTTTAAGAGATAGACTCTTATGATCGTTCATTACATAACCATGAAGCCATACATAATAGTATATTCTCTAGGGAGGGCATTTAGAGATTCTAGAAATAATATTTTTGGGAGGTCCTTCGTAACAACTACTACCACATATGTAATTTGGTAATGGTTTGGTAGGATAATAAGCAACCATTGATAGATTTTTGATGGCATCATGAAATAATATATCCAGTAGATCAGGTTCATGAAAGTTATCTTCATTTTATAGTTACCATTATTCGAATTTATTTTTGGGCACCCTCTTATAGATGATTGGGGTTGCCTACTATAGGTGATGACATTTTTATTCTGGTGCTTATTCGAGTTGACTCTGTAATGTTGTCGGGATATCCCAATGATCATTTTGAGTTCCTGTAGGGATATATGACTGACCAGGAGTGTTACTATGGTGGACCAGTGTCCCCCAATTGTAACAATAATTTGTTCATGATCTAGTTGTCCATTTTTCATAGAATATTTCCAACGACCCTCATAGACAGAAGCATGGATGCATGTTTTCTTTGGATTAACCATCTTATTTTGTGGGTGAGTCAACCAACTTGGGGAGGCAAGGTTGTAGGACCAAGTACTTGAATTTTTATGATTTGATTACATCATGAAAATTATGGTGGATATGATCATAAATTCATATATGATCCCCCATTATTTCCATGATATTTTGAGACACATACTTGGATAGAATGAGAGTATATTCCTATTATGATGTGAGATATTGAATATGTCCCTAATTTGAAACTCCATTTCAATCCAATGATTACTCATAGATCTCCCATATAGGGGGTAGAGATATTGATCTTCCAATAATATTTATTTGTGATACACCATCTATTTTATCTAATTGTCATCGTATTAGAATGGTGGGATTCATATTGGTGAGCATGAATTATTATCTCCTCATTTATCATTGTATTTTCTTCATGGGGTCCATATGAATCCATATGAATTTTACTCTCTATGTATTTGGTTTCCACCATATTTGGCTAATGGGGTTCATATTGGTGAGGTGGAATTTTCATCTTCTAATTTTCGGATGTATTTTTCTAATGGAATTGATATATAGCGGTAGGAATTTTCATTTCATCATATCCATTTTTTCGTATTTGGCTGATGATATTCATGTGCATCATCCGGGATTTTCATCTTTTTATAATTTTCCTCCATACTTTCACAGTGGGTTTTGCGGGCATTAGTTGGCATTTTCTCTTGCTCTTAATTTTCCACCATATTTTTATACTTGAATTCATTAGAGGGGGTAATAATATGTGTTTCTCCATAATGTATTGATGTATTTAGAGGGTGGATTTATTCACTAGGAATGAGTGTAATGAACTATTCATTATTTTTTATCATCATCCTTGGTAAGCCATATGTTGGAACCTGGACTATTAGACATCAGCTGGAGCCCTTGAGGTGATATCCTATCCAAAGTGAGGATACCGAGCTGCATGGTGCTGGTGAAAACATTTATGATAGGGGGCATTGAGTGGGACCCCAATGCTAAAGGGATTAAATCATTAGTGATGGCTTCATCAGACACTATATGGTAAGGAATACACTTATTTCAATGTTCTAGGGACAAGCTCCCAAAATGTTTAGAGACAACTAGTGGAGCCTCCTTTCTCTAGGTCACTGACTATAGGTGATTGGATAACTGCTAAAGCTTTATGGCCTAGAGAGAATTACTAACTACCTCCATGGTGGTAAAAGTAAGATTTTGGTGGTACAACCATATAATTTCATTTCAAACCCAGCATTGGAGGCACTTGGTGTGTGATGGGGCCCTCTACATCATTGATGAACCAACCACTTGTGTAGTCGCTGACATGCATGTCTCAGAAAATTGATGATATCCCATTGGTTTGAACAAATCCCTTAATTCTACCTTCAAAATCAGTGATATATTCTGACAACAAAACTTCAAAATGTGTCCTCTCTGGATCACTTGTGTAATTAATGATCTTATCAGGCCTTATTTCTCTTTGTAAGTGAAAGGGTCCTTACATGGTTTAACACCACCACCATGCATAAAGATTCACGTCTTATTCACCATTTTATTTATAAAGAAGGAATATCACACCTTATAGTGGGATATATGGTTTTATATATGGTGTGATGGAAACCAGGTAGTCTATCCTTTTTGTTTTTCATAGGAGGTTTCACAGTTAAGTAATTTACTTCGGGATAATTACAGTGCGTAAAATGTTGTACAATTACTAAATCATGGTATAAAGTCTTCGATTGGTCTCCAAAGGGTTGTTTCATGGAGACACAAACCCCCAATGGCTCACACATCCATGATTCAAGGATGTAATTTCCGAAGTCAGGTGTTCATAGGGTGATTTATCCATCAATTCTTAATAACTCACATTGATCGAGAGGATGGCATGTATGACTCATGACACCCTTTTAGGGGAACTATTTCTTATTCTGGTACACTATTATAGATTTATGTCTTATTCATGAATCCTCACTTCATTCCCAAGCGTATATATTATATATTACCATACGCTAATGATCGATCATAATTACACATGGGTTTTGAATCACCTGTTGGTATATCAGGGTTTTCATCAATGGAGAGATATGTATATATCCTATGTTCTCCATAAATGTTACTATTTGAAGATATATCATGTATTAGTTGTTAATACAATGGAATGATTCTAGAGTTTCAAAAATTTATGTTGAATTCTAAATTTTATCATCATCCATCTTGGACTATAATTGTTTCAATGTTGGGATTGAACCCATATAACGGGATTTGTTGAATCCTCATTAGAGGAATTAAAACCCAAATTATTTGGTGCCTCTTAGGGGGACACATTACCTTTTTTAGGTCGTGTTACTAGAACCCAACCATTTTGATTAATTCTATGTCGTAAGAATGAATAGGTTCAAGGTTTCTGGTCAAGATTTGATGTGATACATAAACACCGAGGCTACCCAAGGGACTCCGATGGAATGTGTCTACTTTTGTGGATATGACCCCACCAAGAATATAGAATGTAAAAAATTAGGGTGGAAAAAGGAGCTTAGTTTGGTCATTAAGGAAGCTTCCAATGCATCCTGGCTTGTTGAGAATCAATGTCTATGTAGTTTATTAAGGTTGGGGATTATGCATAAAAACTGCCTATTTAGGGGACATGATTGGGGATTATATCGAATATGATGCCTGTTGAATGAGAATATTTATTTATTAGATTTTATGTGGGTATTTCAAATGGGATCATCTTGTTTGGTGTTAATTCATTAGAAATATGGATATTTGAAGTTTTAAAAATGGTTTTGGGCCTTATACAACACAGGAGGATTGTTTGAGGTTTGAAGTTGGGACGAACATCTATAGAGAAGGCCTATTTGTTATCAGGGCTTATGCGTTTAAGCTTACCATTTTAGAGGCATGATATGGTTCGGTATAATGTATGAAACTATCCCATATGATTTATGATAGGGTATTACATCTATAGCATCCCGTCTTTTTATAACATAACTTTTCATTTCATTACACGGAACTGAGGATCTTTAAGGTTTAGTGTCTTGGAAACAAGGAACATAAAACATGTAACAAAAAAACATTCTTCTTAAACACTTGAAAGTCTTCTCCTCATGTTCACCCTAGGCTCATTACTGCATCTCATAACCTGGGGACATACATCAAAAGGAAGGGTGAGCAGAAGGCCCAGCAAGGGGAACAAGTGAAACATTTTACATATGAACTTGAGATACATCAATAGAGTCATGAAAAGAACTTTAATGCATGAAAATGAAATCATGAGGCATATCATAATAAAAATAAAACTTTTTCATAACTTGAAGATGTGGCTACATCATTTAACATAGGCAATCATGAACATATCACCAAGGTCCATCCCCAAGGTGTCATTTTAGAATTACCAAGGTTATTCACCAAGGTATCGTGAAAATTGTAATCTCTAGTGGTTACATCATTACCCAATGCATTGGAGCGCTATCAGGGCGCACCCTTAAATTTTCCTTTATTATCATGTGAGCCACATATATCATCATCAAACATTTCATAAATAACCCACATAGCATAAAATAAATGGGTTTCATTTCATAATCATAACGTTTTAAAAACTGCTTTAAAGACATGATCTTTACGTCACTTTAAACCCACGGAAAGGGAAAGTGGGTCTCATGTATGTAAATCCCAGAATTGAAAATAGAACATTTTGATATATATGTGAATACCCTTGTAGAAATAAGAGCTTTGAGTATTCACTTAATAACATAAAAATAATTTTGAGAAAAGAGAGAGGCATTTTGAGACGAAAATTCTGCAGCATAACGGCTACGTTTCGAGGTTTTAGAAAACATTGAAAAGAGAGGGGACATGGGTCACCCACTCAAAATTGATCCATAAAACAGTAGGGGAATAGAATAAGAAGGATATATGGACATGGTAATGAAGTTTTCAGGACATAACATTTGAAATGAAAAACATGGAAGGAAGACAAAATATTAGATTTCTCTTATGAAAGTTCGGCAGCCTAACGGTGTTACTTAAACATCAACAAAAATGATTTGAAAAGATCAAATAGGGTCTCTCATCATGTGAACATAAGAGTTCAGTATGATATATATAGAGATAATTCCCCAACATAACAAAAAGTACTTGAAAGAATTGACATGAAAGTAGAACTTCAAAACAAGAAGGGTGAAGAACCACTTAAAAATTCGGCATCCTAACGGCGCCACTTAAAACATCAAAATACTGAATTGAAGAGATCAAATGGGGTCTCTCATCATATGAACATAAGAGTCCAGTATGATATATATAGAGATGATACCCCAATATAAAAAAAAGGAACTTGAAATAATTGACATGAAAGTAGAACTTCAAAACGAGAAGGGTGAAGAACCACTTAAAAATTCGGCAGCCTAACAGCGCCACTTAAAACTTCAAAATACTGAATTGAAGCGATCAAATGGGGTCTCTCATCATATGATCATAAAATATCAGTATGATAATTTAGAGATCATACCCCAACATAATAAAAAGGAACATGAAATACTTGAATGAAAATAGAACTTGAAAATGAGGAAGGTGAAAGAATCCCTTAAAAATTCGGCAGCCTAACGGCGCCACTTAAACATTCTTAAAACGAATTGATGAGAGCAAGGGGGGTCTCTAATCATTTGAACATGAAGTAGGCAGTAGGATGAAAATAAAAGGACATCCTCCAACATAAGAACATGGAGTATAAAAGAAATTACATAAAAGAGATTACTTGAAAAGAAAGAGAGAGGTCGGATCCCTTACCTTAAAATTTAACTCTTAAACCTCAAAGGTTGGGACCTTGAGGGCTTGGGGGCACCTTGGGAGGACTCCTTGGGAGGTAATGAGACCAGAAATTCGTTGGGAATGAGTGGGGAGTCTAATGGATGAGAGGAGGGCTTGGTATTTATAGGGAAAGTGAGGGGACAAGGCATTAATGGCCAAGGGACACCTCACATGTGCTTTTCTCAAACCCATGTGCTCTCCCTTGTCATTTATCATGGAGTTAGGCCACATGGGGCCCCCAAAACAATAATTCATCACCCTTGGCCGGCCAACCCTCAAAAGATCTCATGACATCATCATGACACCGTTATGATGTCATTAAACATACCGAAACCCTAAAACTGTATTTTTACTATTCACTGAAAATTCAACTTTCTCAGAAAAATCCCAAAATTTCACATTAATCAAATTTCAATGCTCTGATTTCAAAAATGAAATCCATTTTATAAAAATAATTTTCTAAATATTTTTAATTTAATTTTTAAATAAAAACACTATTCATCGAAAATTTATTTTTTTCAGAAAAAACCCCAACAATTACCATAACATAATATCGATGCTCTGAGTTAAAAAATAAAGTCATTTTTATAAAAATAATTTTCTAATTATTTTTAATTAAATTTTTAAATAAAAAACACTATTCACCTAAAAAAAACTAATACTTGAATAATAATTAATGAAACCGTTATTTAACTATTTTATTGAATCACATTACTTAATCAAGGTGCCTAGATTATTTTAAAACTTTCTTTAAGTGAGATTACTAATCCATTTGGTCATATTACTAATCCTAATCATAAAATCACTATTCATAATTTATTATTCATCAAAAATCAAGTTGATCTTATTAGACTCTAAATTTAGTACTGAACATAATTGCAGAAGACCATTTTTTGAAAATCATTACACATTTTTAATTATTTAGGGTTTACATAAACATATTTAAAATATCCTTTTTCTAAAATTCATCAAAAATATGCATACTATATTTATCCGGTCATTTCAAAATTCATAAACTTCATCATAAGAAGAAATCCCAATTTTTATTTAAAACAAGGATTACACAAGGTAGTTACGGTCTCGTTACATAACCCCTTATAATACCAGCATAGGACCTAAGAGTAAGGTGTGCTAGGGTGATAGAAGCCTGGGGCGGCTCAGTCAACATTGCCCGAGTAGTAATTCCTATCAGTTTGAACTTCTCACGAAGGCGATTTCGTTCCAGCTTCACATGATGAAGTTCGGCTTGGATTTGATCCAGAGCAAAGCCCAGTGGTGCTACCTCCTTCCCAAGCTCTATTAGATGGGCTTCGATCGGTCCAAGACTACTAGGTGAGGCCATCGAATCTTCTTTCTATAATAATTAACCAAGATTACTTATATTTAGAGACAATAATCAAAACATTTTGTTCACAGCGGTCATGTTGACCGATGGTTATATAATAGTCAAAACCCACTGATCTCATTTTAATTATAATCATGTTTATCAAATAAAACATTTTTGTTGAGTATAACAATAACACATAAAATTAGGAAAAAAAATTTATTTAAAAAATTTCGGGTCGTTACAACATCTATAGATAAGCCCCATTAGATGTTTGGGATTGTTCAGATATCATGACCGACACTAATCTTTATGCCCACATGAGTCATGCTTGGAGTATGAAAAAAGAGGAAGCAGTATATTTGTTGATCACACAACCCCCCACATATATTAATGGAAAGATACAAAATCCAAAGGGAGAGGGAGGGAAATTAGAGTTTTTCATGTCCAATTTTTTTTGGTAACCTGGATAATTATCACGGGTGATTCTTTCAGCCACCTCCCGAGTTAAGGCAAAGAGAAGAGAGAGTGATGACTCCTAAAAGAAAGGATAGTGTCTTAACTCTAGAGGAGTTACCTAAAATAAATTTCGTGGAGAAGATAAGAATGTTCAACACATTCTCTCCACTTTGGTAAAGTCCACTGATTCCCATTAACCCCTAGAATATGGAGGTTCACGTGACTACCAAAATAACGGAACTCGGGTTACCAAAGGAATGTAATTGTGTAAACATTCCAATGATCTGCATTAATATGAATATTAAACACATGAATCCGCTTACCAAGGGTATTTAAACTCAAAAGGACACACTAGTGTTCCCAATGAATCCATCACATATGTTTGGTGGAATTGGAAGGGTCCTTGTCTTGCTGTAGTTAGACTGGTTTTCATAGGGGCTAATGTGGATCCTGTGATCTTGATAGAAGGGAGAAATTAGAGATAGAGTTTGGAACACCCTAGGATTCCCCACTCCATGTAGCTAGTTCTTACACGGGATGGGGTTTCCTCAATGTAGCATGTTGGTATGCAGGTGAGGGGACCTTCTTTGTAGCATTTTCCTACATGGACCATGAGTCAGACTACGCACCATACTACTACGCGAGAGTAACTTCCGCCCTCATAGTGTATTGCAGTGTGGGGACAAGTTCCATTTTCATAGTGTTTGACTATGTGGGGTTGGTTTTAAATTAAATAGTGTTTTTATGAGATATGTTATTCCAAAAAAGGTATATTGGTTTTATGCCTTGCGTGGTTACATCAACATATAGTCTTTTTTGGTCACTGACAACTATATGTCTTATTTTTTCTTCCTTAATACGATGAATTGAATTATACATTCTAGGAGTCATCGATGTGGCTCCTGGTTTTGAGGTGATTCATGTTTCGTCATCATTTTATTCTCTCCTCCATCTCTTCCTCATATATCCCTCTATGTGTGTATTTTGGGTCCCCCATCGATCTTATTTATAGTGGATCGGCGGGACCTAATACCGGAATTGGTGATCATCCCCAGTGGGCTGTAGAGCATATTTTCCAAGAAAACATGAAGAAATTTGTCAGTAAGGGTCCCTTTGTGGGCACGATAGTCCCCCACTTAGCCCTAAAAATGACTTAGTTTATTTTTTCGGGGATGATAATACTTCCTCATCCATAAAATGGTTTAGTTCAAAGGGATGGGTCTTTTATGGGGGTGAAAACCACCACCTCTTCCCACACATGATTTTTTTCCATTTGCGGGAACCACCATATACAGCATTTCAATAGAACATTTATATTTGAAGGTGGTTTATGTAGGAGAAGAAATCCATGTGGAGGAGTATTCCACAGATGAATTTATTCTTCACGGTCACCTTTTCCTTTGAATATTTTCTTTAATATTATTTCAGATTTTTTCTTTTCTAATTTAATGGACTTACCCATATCTTATTTGTGGAAATTTTAGGACCCAACAGTTTCATCATCATTTTAGAATGAACCTTTCAGTAAGAGGATGTTAATAATTTCAAAAATATAGAGTGATTAGTATATGAAGAATATTTTATTATTTCTTATATAAAATTTTGTATAACTACCTTGTGTTGTTGTTTGAACTAATGAATCTCATTTCATTACAGATGCAATAATTTACACATACACAAACAATATGATACACTGTTAAATGCATAAAAATGAAGTTAAATCATATTTTATCAATATTTAATTTAAAATATATCATTAATGTCAAATATATATATATACATTAACTATATTATTATAACATGTTATGAGTGGTATTATTTGAGATCTACTTACATTTTTTCACAATGTGGTAATATTTAGTACACATGAATTATAAATTTTTTCCATTTAATTAAACAAAGATATAGATATTTGTTATTTAATAATTTTTATTATTTGGAAAAAAGTATATTCCTTATTTATGAATATTTCTTAATATTTTTGGGAGGTAGAAAATTAAATAAAATTAAAATGATAGATTAATAACTATACGTCTTCTTCAGAAATCCTCACTGTGTTCTTAATTAAAGCCTTTCTATGATAGTTTCATGATAAATATAATGAACCAAGGATATCATTAAATTCGTAATAAAGTTAAGCGTGTTGGTTTTGTATTTCAAAACATTCATTTCAACTATGTAGTATGGAGTAGAGGGTATTTCTTTCAAAAGTCGGGAGAGAATGCATTTAGAATTTCCTAAAATCTTAAAACATATTAATGTCATAGTCAATACCACTAGTTAAAAAATGTATGATTAATTTTTATAATAATATCTAGTGTATCAATATGGATATAAAATTGAATTTAGAGGTTTCTTTAGGTGAATTTATCTATTATATCTTTTGTTATGGATTAATTTATTTTAACAATTACTGTTGTAAATGATTTTTATGTTTTTATTATTTATTTTAAAAAAGAATTTTAAATTATTAATTATTAAAAATAATTTGATTACAATCTTAGAATACATTTTATTAAATTCAATTAGTAGAAGTTCTAGAATTTTAAAAAAATTATACTAGAAATAATTAATGAAATTTATTAATTCCCAAATATTCATTTTTAATGTATAAAAATAATTTACACCAAATTAAAGTATAATATTTATTAAAATGACCCTTATTGTATTATATTTATAAAAATTAATAATTTATATTTATATCTTATGAAAAGTTGATTTTTTATATATATGAAAAGTATGAGTTATTTTGAATAAAAATCATTATATTTTTTTATTCATTGAAAAATAATCCTTTTCAAAAAACTATCTTAAATAAATACTAAGATTAAATTGATATACTAAATTAAAAAATGAGTTTCGTTTTTTCAAAAATATTTCTATAACTTGGGAAATCAATATTTTTAATGAAACCATATAAAATCAAGGAACTCAATTTGGATAGAAATTATTTTTCCCTATTGACAGGAAAAAATTATATAATATGCCTATAATAAAAATAACATTAAATAAAGAATTAAATAATTATAATAAGTTATGAAATTTATTTACTTTTAAAATTACATATTTAATATGAAATTCATTTTTAATAGTATTTAATGAGTAATTTAAATCCCTATCTTTGTATATGTTTTGATTGAATTTGTACTCAATCCATGAGTGGGGTTTTCCATTTTAATTTTATATATTTTGAGATAATATTATATTCATAAAATATTTCATTATTTTTTCTTATATATTATAATGAATGAATTATTAACTATATTAATCACAAAATTTAATAGATTTACATGTCAATACTTTTATGAATCCAATATATTATTTGGATTATAGTGCAACAAAAAACGGTTGTAAACATAAATCACATTCATAGTGTAAAAAAATACTATGATTTGATTAATGAATATTTTTCAGTTTCATATATAATAAATTAGTATGTATATTTCATGTTTTATGTGGTTGTGGTTCTGATGCACCATGGGGAAATCACCTCAAAATGGTTAGGATGAGAATTGGATCAATAACAACTCTATGTATAATGATTCAACTAAGATTTCACATTAATAATGACACTCATATTGGATATTATTTATAATATTTAAATGATATCTATGACCAATTAAGAATGAATTTTACTACAACTACTTTATTGTCCTTATAATGAATTCTATTGAACACAATTACAATTATTTGGGGATAAATGGACACATTGAATGTACACTCTCTACTATAATTCATTGATAATGTTAGTCCATCATACTTGATGATAATCCAATGATTTTATTATTATTAAATTAAATTGACATATATGTGCACTTTATTTAGTTTAATAGCTAATTTCTTGTTTTCTTTATTTCACATAATATGTTTTTCTGTGTTTTTATTCATATAAGTGTTAATTATTTGTTGATATGAAAGTATTTTTTTTGAATATTATTATGAATTAATTATATATAATCAAGTGATTTGTGGGGACAATAAATAAATATCCCTATGATGAATTGATAGGGCTAATTAGACAACACATCTTAGGTTTCAGTGTATACATCTCCCCTTTATAGTAAATTTTCTTAACACCAGGGCAAAATGCAATTTTATAATATCTAACACTATAAATTATATTAGTATGAGAAAAATAATGATTGTAATCCCTTAATTCAATTATTTTCATGGATATAAAATACATTTAGTTTTAGTTGAATATGTATACGTATTCTCTATTTATTCTATATCACTTATTCCATGTTTATGTTTTAAAAACATCAAATGTATTTTACTCATTAATTTGAAAATGAGATCACCCAGATTTATTTTCAATTACATTGGAATTCAAGAGGAAAAAATGTAAATATTTAGAGATATGGTAGAATGGATAATTATGTTATCTTAATGTGGTCATTTGGTATCTTTTATTTTAAATGTAATGTAGTTATTATTCTAGTATTCCAAAAATACTATGTGGCTATACTCGATGGGTACTCTCCTATTTTTATCAATAATTTCATATAACCATATACCTTATGTCTTTGTGTTTATGATGTCACCTTAATTATAAACAATTTAATACACTTGTTCCTTTATGAAATACAAAAATATATTGTTTTCCCATAACACATTGAGTGGGTGGGTGTTCATTTCCACCAAAAATTTCCATCTTAATTTTATAATCATTGTTGGAAGTTTTTAATAAGATATATCATTAACAAGTGGTATTAAAAGTATTTTTGGTACATTTAATTTTTTTTGGAATTTACTTTCATAGGATATATTAATGTATTTAATTGTGAAAATTAGATGGAATTAGTAGAAACTCCCATAAATATGAAACTTTCCCAATTTGATAATGAGTTTTTAAGGGAATGATATATCCATGGATGAAAAAACCCCTCTATCCAAATCTAAAATCCTTATTCCTTGGATATATTCATAGTATGACATTTAATCCAACATTGATCTTATGATCCCCCAAGAAATTTTTATCATACATTATCCATCATTTTTTATATTCTAGGATGTGCTGTGGATTGTTTCCAAGATTATTTTCATTTCCTCATATAGCTCATGATCCAATTGATTTTTTATCCATATTCACTAAACTAAATTGATTTTATACACATCCTTCCATAGAGGAATTGAAAATGATCCATCTGAAATATTGAGTGATATATAATATTGAAAATAATAATAGACTACAGATTTATATTAAAAATAAACAATTTTAATAATTTTTTTGGTTGGAATAATACAATGATAAAATTGGGGTGATTTTATCATTTAAATAATCATGATATATTTAAATTCATTCCATCTTCTTTTATTATGGAGATATGAAAAAATCATTTCATTATGAAAGTTACACTATTCAGAAATAGAGAAGAATAAAAACTCTTATTATAAGACATCCAAAACAAAGTATAGGCACTTTATACATTTAAATATGAATTTTATAGGGACTCCTAGTTATTTTAAATGGAACTAAAATATCCAAAACATAGTATGATAATATAATACTCCACCAAGTCTAAGTATGGGAGTCCAATAATATAAGAAATCAATATTAATTGATTTTATTAGGAATCATGTTTAGATTAATTTTGAAAGAGAAACTTATAGATAATGAATCTTATACTTTGAAGATCATATTCATCCATAAAGAACCTCTTTGTAGAGATCCTATAAGAAATTTATTTTTAATAAAAATAGTTATAAAAAAATGATAGAAGAAAGAATTGAATTATAGTAAAAAAGTTCATATTAAAACTTGTACGTATTCAAATTTTATCTCTTTAAAATAAATGAGGATATTTTTAAAACCCTACATCACCTATGAATGATATATCTTCGGGTATTTAGAAAAAAATTCTAATGTTTTTTTTTAAATTGGTCCGAAATTATATCCGGATAAATAGTTATTACTTAAATTTACAACATTAAATGAAAACTATAAATTCTGTTAGAAATAGGAACAATTTAATTTTTTAAAAATTATAATTTGAATGCATCATTAATGTATAATTAAATGATATTAATTAATCCCTTCATTATTACTATATAAAATACTGAAAATATCTTGAATATAAACTCCATAGTTGACCATGTAAAACATATGATTCACTTTGAATGTATGGTTTTCAATATATGATGAACTAAAAGTGGTTGAGCTTTTTATCCATAATTTATTTTCTCAAATTTAGGGTTCATTAAAAATGAATTTCTCTTGATCCATACATTTACAACAGCACTGGGTACTTAATCTATATGTTCACTCGAAAAATCGGCTTTAAAAAACATAAATTCCTAGACCAAATATATGATGTAAATTTGTTTTCCAAAAAATATTTTAACACTTCCAAAATACATTAAATAAGAAATTTAATCCATAAATAACATTTGAATAATATAAAATTTTCATTAAATATAATCTTGAAAATCACTTATTGTAATTCCATTAGTAAAAAAATAAGGGTATTTCTGAGCATCAAATCAATAAGTTTCATATAATATTACTAAGAAAATACATACCCAACATCTCCCCCTTTATATAATAATAATATCATTATATAAAAATAGTCATAATTATTGTAAATATTATCACATATTAAATAGATTATTAATGATCTATAATAATATATATAGTTCTAATTAAATTTTTTATAAACTCTAGATAAACAAGGAATATAATAATGTGATGTTTTTTCCAGACTAAAGTGAGTTTTGGTAAATATTTAAAATTTAAAATTTCTTTCATTTTCATTTTTAATATATTATAATAATAATAATTTTTTTCATAAATTGTATCCCCCATTTTGTGATATTAATAACAAATTATCAAATAATGTAATATAACGTATTAAATGTTGCACAAAACCGATGGGAAATATTTTCGTAAGGTAAGAAAAATGTGATTATTCTTTAGTCAATGTATTTGGAGAGATAAGAAAATGAAAAAAATTATAACATTGAAAGGAATATAATTTAAATTTGTCTGAAACTACATAAAATATTTAGATGAAAAACTTATGAATGGGGATTGTATGGGGGAAAATGTGCTAGTTGATATGAGGTGTTAGATTCAAATGAATCTCGAATAGCCTAATGAAAATTTATTTCATGTGAAATAGTTACTAAAAAGTTGTGACTAAACATCTTAGACAACCATTTCATCATAAAAATTTACTCATTTCCCATTTTCATGTATTCAACTAAAATTTGTTTATAAATTTATTGATAGTCTCTACAGAATGTACAAAAATCAGAAGCATATTACATAACTAATTGACATGGATTCTTATTCATTGATCATCATATATTAATTTCCCAACAATATCTTTTTTATTGGACAAAAATGTTTAGTGGGACTCTATCACACTGAAGATTCTGAATATTATCATTTATTAAAGATAAAACTATATTGATAGATTCAAACTATTTTACCAAATATAGATATGTTATATTACTTGAACTATAATATATTGAATGGATATATATTATAATTATTTATTGACATTTAATCCCATAGTATTCGTTTAGTTATCCAAAATCATACTTGAAAATATACTCTACTTATATTTTCCTGTTGTGTTAAGATGCATCTCTCTAAAATGAATCAAAATTTGTTTTCAAAATAGAATTTTCTATTAAGATGTGTAGAATAGATTTAACTAATTCCCACTCCTCCTTTTGGATAGCTGAACTTTTAAAATCCTAAAAATATTTTACATAATTATCCACCTCACTTATCATATTATTATTGAATTCATTAATATAATTTAATTTGAAAAAAATCATCTATTTGAACAATAAGTGAATTGAAATTTTATTCATATTTATTTATTTAGGGTTTTCCATGTTAAACCATAAAACTGAATTAACATAAATATTTTCATTAGATGATGATGATAATGTTCTAGAAACATATTCTTTTTCAGTATATTAACTAATAGCATTTTCAATGGATTTTGAACAAATAGAGACTGTATGATTTACAATTATTTATGTCGTTTAAACCATTGGTGGGTGTAACATCTCACCGTATTGAGCATTGATTTCACCCTATTATTATTCAGAAGCCTTGTCCTCACCCAAAATTTTTTATTTTCTTTTCTAAAAATGTAATTTTAAAATTGATGAACCTTCGTTGTTCAACTTCTATAACTGTTTCCTCCTTTTACTGAACTACAGTGGAAGAAACATATATTTTAAAAGAAGGAAATTATGTTCAATAGCGTAAACAACAAAAAACATAATGTGTATAAGATAATTTAAAACCTTTATACTTTAAAGTATATTTATTTTTTAAATAAATTTAGTATCTTCAACAACATTAGGTACATGCATCATTAAGTTTTTTATTTTAGAATCCATATTCAATACACACCGTTGAGTTTAAACGACCCACAACATATATAAAAGAGGCCATTAAATTTGTTGTGTATGAATAATGTGAACTAATTTATAATATATATATATATATAATATTAGAAATATAAATTATAGATAACTTTTTTTTAAATGACCAATCAATTTATAGTGTAGGGATTTTATTATTCAAATGTATTTTTTTTCAAAAACGACTACAACTTATTTTCATGAAAATTATTATAATAAAATATGAGATTTTTTTGAAAAAATATTTGATAATTTTAACATAATATCGTGAATTAGTATATAATTTTTAAAATTGGTGAATTTTTGGGAATTTTGAAATAATATTGATTTATCAATGAATCGTGGGAAATAACGATTTTTGTAAAAATGTAATTTCTTTTCAATAAAATATGTAATTTAAAATTCATTTAATTTTGTGAATATTATAACATGTATCATATTATTTATTTAGTTATATTTATTTTACTTAAATAAATTTTAGTAATTATAAAATTAAATTGTATTATTAGTTTTTTATTGGGTTTATGAATGTGATTTTTCAAAAGACCCTTTTAAAGTGTATATAATTTATCCATTTAAATTAATTATCTTAATCCAAAATGAGGAATATTATAAATGAAATTTATAGATTATATATCAATATATGTTAATTGGGATTCATATATGTATTATTGTTAGTCATATACTTAATATTAATTCATCTTTTTGGTTAAAAAATATAGTTTTTCACCATATCTGCTGGTTTTTTAAATTTAAATTTTCCACTTCTATGAATTTAATTTGATAAAATTGGTTCCATAATTTTTATAAAAAAAATAATATTTTTAATGAGTTATAAATATTTTTTTCAAAATAATTAGTAAATACAATAAAAATTATGTACCATAGTTACGCAAAAAAGTGGTGTTTTGCACGTTACATGTGATTGTGTTAAAAAATTCATAACAAATACAATTTGTATTTGATAAATTATATTTTATAATTATAATAATTAATTGAAAATTATATAATAAGACTCATTTTATTTTATTCTTAATTATTTAATTTCCTATTACAAATAAAATAATTACTAAGGAGGAAAAAAAACTTATAATAAAGTAGTAATTAAAATGGCTACAAAGTGAAATGATTAAAAAAATGTTTTATCTATGTATGAGATGTTTTTCACAACCATATCATATGTAAAATGCATTATTTATCAATTGTTTATCAACATGAGGAGATATATACCACCCATTATAGAATACTTTTAAGTATTTTAAAAATATACTTCTCATAAATTATAGAATCACGATCACTACACTCATTATTCATGCCTTTAAAGACTCTTTTAACAAAAAAAATGCCAACACATATCAGTTCACAAATTCCCAAATATCATATTAGAATTTTTTTATTTGGGAAGAAGGACATCCATGGAATGCCTTGGTGAAATCGTTACTAGGTTACCTAAAAAAGTTGTAACATTTTTGAATGAGTGTTTTCATTTTATATCTTCTTCCACTTCTTCCATTTTTTATTTAACGATGTTGATAAAATTGTATCTATGTCCTTATTATACTATGATTATGTCATATTAAGGTAATGATCTACAACCATCTTCTCTTTCATCAAAAGGGTTACACAACCGTCATTGTTCTGTACGATATATTATAACCTCACAAACCGATAACATTTATTTTTTCCATTACCACCTCTCATGCTTGTGTATGATGAGGGGGAAAAATTATTTATATTATATTTATAATATTATTAAACATCTAGAGTAATTATATCATATATATGATTTTTACTTTTCATTCCATTGGGGACTCAATAACGTCCCTCGTTTGTATGGAAGATTACTGTCTCATGATGTAATGTGATTTGTTTTCAATAACTCATTACATAAAAGGTATTGAAGATATAATTAATGAATATATGTGATATAATATATTTAGAGATGATATTTATGAAATATTTATGATCATTAAAATATAATATATCAATTAATTTCATAGAATGAAAAATTATATGGTCGTTCGTGTTTGTGGGGATCACCGCCCTCACAAAGCGATGTGAATCCATTTTCATAACCACTCCTCATAGAATATATATATATATATATATTAAAATAAATAATATGGTATATATGATAATTTTATCATTATATAACGTTAAAATATTACTTATATAACATCCCAAAAAATTCATGTTATAATTTTCTCTTGATTATGTGATTGTTTATAATATGAAAACCAACTTAGAATGATTTTAAATAAATTTTTTTTTATCAAACTAAGTTTTTTTGCATAAGTAAAACTAGTTCTCATTCATATTATAAAATATCACTTTTCATGAAATAGTATTTTCATCAAATAATTTTATCTTTCTTAAAATAAGTTAAATATTTATAATATATGTTTTAATATTGAATTCTAAGAAAATATTATTATTTTAAAGAAGAAATATTGTATAATAAATTCTATGTATGTAAATTTTTAAAATTATTATAAAACAAATTTTTTAAAATTATACTTATAATTAGTAAATTTTTTTGGATTATTAAAAATTAATTATGAAAATTTCCAAAAAAATCAATAAATTTGGGTTACTAAAATGTTAATGAAACAAATAATAAAATGTTATTTTAATTTTTTATTTAAAAATAAGAATGGAGTACATTTTAATATTTTTATTAAAATTATATTTTCAAAAGTAATATTTGAAATATTTTCTGAAAAGAAATATTTTCTCCAATTATGAATATAATTACTATATAAATTATAATTTTAATGATCATTATTAAATAATTATATTTATTAATGCTAATATATTATTATAAGTATAATTAAAGAATCATTATAAAAATTTAATTATTAACATATTATATTATGATAAGAATATGACAATTATATTTATCAAATATTGAATTATAATTTGTTTTATAAAATTTTGAATTTATAAAATATTAATAATTTTTTTTAAAATAAGTAATTAAGTAAATATGATTTGTAAAAAATTTATGAATATTTTCAAATATAAACTTACAAAATTAATAAATTTTAATATTCTTATAATATTTTTTGTCATAAAACTATGAATATTCATGTTTTTGAGAAAATAAAATATATATGAAATGATCATATTTTTATATTAATTTTTTTTCATAAAATGTTATAAAATTATAAATATAATAATATAAGCTAATAATAAAATATTATGAACAAATAATGAATTTTTTTAACATAGGGGGAAATAAAGACAAATCATCTACTTCCTTCATAGGGCCTGTCTTCTTCCCAAAGCCATCATCGAGGCCTCTGTCACCATCATCTGCAACTGAGATGCACCACAATCATATTCCACCTTCAATCATAGACTTAAAGTGTAATCAACTAGGGTTATTCATCTTATTTCATTGAAGAGAAGCTTCATCATCTTCCTCACAAGCAATTGGATTCACAGAACTTCAGTTGCAATATTATTCATATGATGTAGTTCAACCTATTCCTAAAACCACCACACGTGGCATCCAACATCACCTCTTGAAAACACGAAACAAACCAATTTCATCCATCCATCGTCACCACAAAATCACACCAGGTCAATGCCGATTAGCCATCATGTGCTCGTTGTTGAAGACAACATTATTCGGTGATAACATCACTAGAAATATGCATGTTTTATCTACCAATATATATAAATATATATATTAATCATCAAGTGACAATGAATATTTTTTTAAAAAATTCATATTCCCACCAATGTTCGTGTTCCGCATCCAGGGGCCATCCTTATCTTCAGTGATAACATCACTAGAAATATGCTTGTTTTATCAAGTGACAATGAATATTTTTAAAAAAAAGGTCTTTTGGGAAACATAGATAAGATGCGTTCCACCATGGTTAAAGATAAGGATGGAAATACACTCCTATAGATGTGGAAGAAGAACATTGGTGGATCATTCATGTCTGGGACTGAAAAACTTAAAGAGAGAGAAAATATCCAAAGCCATTAATGCCCATGTAGCCCCAGATCTTGGAAAAGTCCTTATTTTGGGACCACCAAACCACTCCACAACCACAAAAGATGAATCTTGTCCAGTAGAAGACAAACTAGATGACATAGAGGATACTCTTGATGGCCTGAAAAATCACAAGACCCCTTACATTCACGCAATGGGATTGACACATACTATACTTGTACAAGTCATACCCTCCCATGGAGCCTCTCACACACTACATACTTCCCCAAAACAGTTATGCACAACCCCCTTGGGAATTTCCCCAACAGATCCAACCAAATATACCGTGGGTTCCCCTGTTGACTGAACACTTGAAACCAAAAATGTGGAGGTGAAAACCAAGATGTAAACTTGTTAGTGACCTAAAAATGGAAGAAGAAATTGGTTATAAAAGAGGAGTGGGTGAACCACCGATTTGTGAGAAACTCCCCAAATAATGGAATTTTTTTGAGGATGGTTCATCATAAACATTTATAGGTGGAGGCTGGATTGAACCAGCACAGTCATGCCCAATGATATTTTTTCTAGAACTATTATGGAAATGGAAAGCTAGGATCATTTTAAAATTTTAAGCAGAACTACACTAATGGATAGTTTGGAAGGGATAATACAGACAGAAAAAAATTATTTTGAGGAGAAATTGGTTTCTCATGTTTGGTGAGATAATTTTAAGGGGAGAGAAATGAAGAGAAGAATTGGAGAGAAATAGATTTATCTCCTCTAATTAGTTTTAAATCACCCAAAAATTGGAATGATTTGGAATGAAATTATGGTGGAGGGATGTTAATATGTTAAAATTACAATTTTATCCCTATTTTCTATATGTATCACAAAATAATTTCATTTCATTATGAAATATTCACCAAACTAGAAGGGGAGAAATACAAATAATTTATTTTCTTTTCGAAAGTTATTGATCCAAACCCAAGGAGAGAAATCACAATAAGTTATTTGTTGTTATTTTATTTTATAACATATAAATTCATTTCTTTTATTTTATTAAAATCTCACCAAAAATAGTGTAAAAATCTCCCCAATATGGTTTTTTTTTCTGAAAAATTTTTGGCAAGAAAGGATATCTATGGCGTCACAAAGAAAATTGAGTTTCAATGTAATATCTCGGTTCCCAGTGTGAGCCATTCAGGTGGCCACTGCATCCTATAGAAAGGTGAAATTGATGTTAGAGTTTCTTCTGACTCCTAAAATCATATTTTTCCACCATCCACCAACCAACCACCCCAACATGGACCTTTGTGGGCTTCTACAGTTTGCCATCCCAAATGAAAAAATTATAGTCCAGAAAACTTCTTCTATCCCATGAAAAACTTTTGGTCCCCCTATTCTTCGGTGGGGATTTTAGTGAGATCTTGAATCATAATGAAAAGAAATGATGATCCTTCAAACATCTTTATAAATTTATTGATTTCTAATTTTTTTTTCAACATGACCATCTTGTTGATTTGGGTTACACTAGAAGTGTTTTTACTTAGTTTAGAGGACTCTTTGAAAGAAACCATGTTGCTGAATGGCTGGACCATTTATTAGGAATAGTTGACAAGATCAATCTTTTCAATAATTTCAAAGTCTCTCACCTACCGTCATCCTTCTCCAATAACTTTCTAATTATATTGGATACTAAATTCGACCAGAAAAAACAGTCCTTCAATCATGCCTTTAAGTTTGAATGTTTCTGGACCAAAGAAAATGAGTGTCAAGATGTCATCCACTCATAATGGACTAGAGAGGAGTAGCGTGCCCAGACAAAACACCAGAGGGTGGCCTCAAGTCTTATGAAATGGAGCGCAGCTAAGTACCACAACCCCGATCAGACATGTGAGAATATTAAAAGGAAGCTCACCACTCATTACTATTTCCCCCCAACAGACTCGTCTCTAGAGAATATCAAAATGTTGGAATCAGAGCTGCAAAATTCACTTTATAATAATGAATGCTTTTAGGCTATATGGGTAGAGATATTCATGTCAATGAGTGTGATGGGAACACTGCCCACTTCCTCCAAAAGGCCTCGGTCATGATTCATATGAACTCTATCACCAGACATATTTCCTCTAATGGAAGGCATGTATCAAAGGAGTTTGAGATTCCCCATAATATTGACCACTTTATCTAAGGACCTCACAAGGTTGGTAACACTTTCATCTCCCCAACCATCTCCTCCAGTATCAAGCCACCGATCAATGACCCCATGAATTATCACGTAACACGTGATATCTGAAATGAGGAAATCTTCAAGGATCTTCATCAAATCCATTCTAATAAATCCCCAAGACCGAATGGATTTCATGTGCCTTTTTATTAAAATATTTTTGGAATTTTATGGAGTTCACGACCCATATCAAGGAACTTTGAAAAAAATACCAACTTTCATTCTTTTAATTACAGCATCATAACTCTCATTCAAAAAATCTAAAGGCCCATTCAGATGTCATATTTTAGACCTATTGGCCTACGAAATGTGATTTACATGATTTTCTCTATATTCTTGATGAATCAGATACCGTTGTGGATTCCCACTATGATTTTTAAAAATCAAAGTGCCTTTGTTCTTCAAAGAACCATAAAAGATAATATTATTATTGCAATGGAAATTTTTCACTCAATAAAGACTAGATCAGTTTCCATAAGAGGTACCACAACCAAGAAATTTGATATGACCAAGGCTTGTGACAGAGTTGAGTGGTCTTTTCTTCCTTTTGTTTTAAAAATGATGGATTTATACCCTAAGTGGAATGATATCCTCATGAAATGAATCAATAAATTTTATTTTAAAAGCAATATCAATGGGGGGATATCTTAATCATTTCTCACATCCAGAGGCCTCTAATAATGAGTCCCCTTTTCCCCCTTTCTCATTATCATTGTTGCTGAAATTTTCTCAAATATTTTTAAATATGCTTGATAGAGTAAATCTACTCATGGAGTCAAGGTATGCATAAATATCCCCCCAATTTCTCACCTTATATTCTCTAATTATAGCCTTCTTTTTACGAGAGCCACCCAAGAGGAATGCATGTCTGTTTTCCAGCTTATCCATTTCTATGAGAGAGCTTCCAGGAAATCCATCAACCATGAGAAATATGACCTGTCATTTATCTTAGGAGTTTATCTATAAAAGAAATACTCCCTAAACTAACTTGTTGGAATTCAAGTGGTGGATAAGCATAAAAAATACATTGGCCTCCCGACAGTCATCAGACACCCCCAAAAAAGTAGTTTTTTCAAACATTCTTTATAGGGTGGAAAATAAAATCCAAGGATGGACCCCAAAAAAGAATATCAATTTCTGGGAATGTAACCCTTATTAAATATTTCATCCAATTGATTCTCAACTATTTTATGTCTCTTTTTATGCTCTCGACATCAATTTTCAGCCATATCCATGCTCGCATTGCTAATTTTTTTGTGGGGGAAAACAATAGGAAACCCAAAGGACACTAGATACCATGGAACAAGTTGTATAGGCATAAATATAGTGGGGGCATGGGATTCAAGGACCTCTCCCACTTCAATGAAACACATCTGAACAAAAAATTTGGTGGCTCATGATTTTCTCGGACTCTTTATTCTCTCAGATCCTGAAATCTTAGTACATTCCTCACTCCAGTTACCAGGAATCATTCTTGGGCCCCCATCCTAGTTTTCTCTGGAGATGAAATTGAGGATCCCAATTCTTGTTTAATGTTGGGAATGTCAGGAGGTTGGGAAATTGATCCTTAGTCAATATTTGGAATGATCCATGAATTTCAGACAATAAGGTCTTGATGGGTACCTTTCTGATTGTCCATAGTCCTAAGGATGAGGTTGGCTATCTTTTTTATGCTACAGGTGATAGATGATGTTTGGAAAAATTGGGTAACTTGTTTAATGAAAGTGATCAAAATGTCATTCTCAGTATCTCGTGCCTTCAGGATGTAGGTAAAAATACCATCATCTGTATTAGGGGGCCTCAGGTGTTTTTTCGGTTCGTTCTACTTATGCGATGGCTTGTCGACTTGAGAGCCCAAACAATGGTGATCACTAGAATTTGCTATGCGCATCTCAGATCTCCCAAAGATAGTTTCCATTACTGGGAAATCTGTAATGACAACCTCCCTTATTTTGTGTTTCTCCTACACTACCATGATATTGATTATTCATCCTTCCCCTTTACTATGGCTACCCCAGAGTCCTTATTTCATGAAATTGTAAACTACCCTAGAGCTCAAGCGACCTGGAAATCTAGGAACCCTGATGCTGGTTTTTTTATCTCCCACATATCAAATCTAAAAGGGTTTCTTAAGGATTAGAATACTTACCTCCCTGTAGATATGGTGGCCCTTTTATTTACTCCGACTTGGTTTATATGGGTTAAGCGCAATGGCCATGTGTTCATCCAAATCTCCAAGCCTCACTCTCATTGTGTCGGTTGGGCCCAAGACTACTTGGATATTTGGAAGCCCCTGAATAATCGAATCTCTTATTATATCTCTTCTTCCCATGCCTATAGTTGGTCCCCACATCTAAAGGGTGTCCTTACAATTAACTTTGATTCGACACTTCCCATAAATGGTAAGGAGGGCCTTGGTGCAATCGCTCGGAACTCCTCGAGTCAAATCATCACAACCTTCCATTTGTTATCATTGGCACTTGAGGACCCACTAACAATATAATCTTAGACCATCGAAAATGAGATGATATTAACTTTGGAAAGAGGATGGAAGGCCATTATGGTGGAATCTGATTGCCTCACGATTTGTAACACTATTCATTCTCTGGAAAGTGGCTTTTAACCATTTTCTCCTAACATTTCGAAAATCTGGTCATTGCTCCACAATTTTGTTATTGTTCCTTCTATTTTATAGAAAGATAATGTGATAAACTTTCCCACTTGTTGGGGACTGAGAGTCTTTTCCATTATTCTTTCACATGGTTGAATAGTTTCCCTCGGATATTATCTCATGCTATCTCAGACCTCCAGTCCCATTAATATATATCGTTTCTCTATTGTAAAAAAATGTAGCATATCTATCAAAACCCATAAATATTTAATGATAGAACCTCTTGTACTGGTGAATTTTTTTATCATTATTAATTATTTTATTTATAAATGGTTGATGATATTTTTTTTAATGGTGTAGTGGGAGATTGGATTCATATATTTTAATAAAGATCACATTCGATGATATCAGAACAAGTCTACTTATACGAAACAAAAAATCAGGTCCTTATATTATCATCAAGTATATTTTTTTGTGTCCCTATTTAATGAGTATTCTACACAAGTTTTATTAATGGTGTTCCTTTTGTTAAGGTTTCCTCATCAGGAGACTTATTTTTTCACATAGAGTTTGAGGAAGCGTATTTTCGATAAAAAAATATCATAGTGGAATATGTTGTATTTCCAAATAATCTATACAAGGTAAGGCATGTATTTGGATTAAAATTTATGTATCTATATATAAATTCAAATTAAATAAAATAAGGATTTTATTACCTTAAAATTTATATGGAGAAAATGATTTATAGAACAGTCATTATTTTGTTTATAAACATTGATTTGAATTTTGACCATTTTAAGGGAATAATTTCAAATACAAATATATATATATATATATAATTATGATATTTTTTAATAATTATTAAATTATTTTAAATAATCTACATTAAAACAATAAAAAAATCATGTTTTTTATCATTAAAATATATTTTTACAAATAATCTTCTACGAGACAAGTAACTTTTTACTTTTTATTTATATGTTATCATTTTATGTGTAAAATCCATTTACGGATTGTTTTAACTGATATAAATTATCACATTATTTATGAAATGTTTTTACATGTCCACGACATCAATTCATAACATTAGATATGGATATAATCTATGTTATTATTGACATTCAATGCAATTTAATTCAATATTTTTTTAATTTGATAATTTGTTATATTTGTGTGTTTTAAATAAGTGATATTAGTTATTAGTATGGTTCTTTACTAGTTATTTTCATAAATTTTTAAAAATATTATTGTTCCATATAAATAAATTTTTATGATTATTTTCTTCTATGAATATATATTATATATGGTTTTAACATGGTTTTGGGTTATGAGTGAGAAAGGAAATAACATTTCAAAAGTATCTTTATATTAGTTGTAGAGTATCGTATGATATGTTATGGTATCTTTAGTAAACCCATGAACTCAAGGGGCCTTTGTCCTACATGGTATATAGATAAGTGTCTTTATGATTTTTCTATGGCCTGATAAGTATAATAAATAATCTATAATAGTTATTATTTTCAAAATGGAGAGATCCAAAAAAAATTCAAATGGATTATTACCTTGAAAACATAAGGTTTTAAATGTAATATATAAAATTTACGGATATTTAGAAAATGTTTCAATGTGTGAAAACACAATTTTTTTGTATTGATATTATGAGAAGAAAAATGCTCTAAATAGATTTATAGTTTTCAAGAATATAATTTCCAAGGGATTTTCAAACCATTTACCAGTAACATTAATTGCCATTATATGTTTTAAATTATTTTCACATGTTTAGTAGAATTTAAATTATTATTATTTTTCATATATGGTGTAAACACATGTGAAAAAATTTGAATAAATTAATTTGAACAACTATGATGTTTATTATGTAATTGTCTAATTCTCCAAATGTAAAATAGAAAAGGTCCATGATTTTAATAATCTCTATATATTATTTAGTCCGACTTAAAAAAAATTACACAGAATTTTTATGTACTAAATCCAGAAGCAAGGGTTGGGGTCATTATAGTTGTTAATAATGAAATTGTCTAGACAACATTAGAGAAAAAGGGGTTTTGTTTTAGAAAAACTTTGAGCAATATAATTTTCTTTTGAACTCCTAGGTATTTATTTCCCCTTAGGTTTTCCAGTTTTCCTTAATTCTGAAGAAGAAAATTCATAACATTGTTATGTAAAATCAATGAATTGAGAGGGAACAATTAATTTGGGTGGGGGGATGAAACATTCCCATAAATTCAATTAGTTATTGTATCTTAATTTTGTGATAATTTATAATTTAAAAACTAACTATGAATGATAATTTTTATAAAACTAAGATATTGTTTATAAATAAAATATGTTTTGATACAAATTATAAAATATCACTTTTTATGAAATAATATTCTAATTAAATAAATGATTTTTTGTTAAAATATTTAAAAGATTTAACAAGTGTATATTAGTATTGAATGTTTATATTGTATTATTATTTTAAGGAAAAAATATTTTTATATAAATTCTATTTAGATATAATTTTTTAATAATTTATGAATTCCTTTTTAATATTATAGTTATAAGTAATTAATTTGGATGGATTATAAGAACTATTTAAGAATAATTTGAAACAAATTAATCATTTTATGTCACTAAAATGTTATCGAAGGAAATAATAAAATTCTATGTTAATTTTTATTAAAGTAGAAAAAATGAAAATTTTATACATTGAAATATTTTTATTAAAATTCAATTAGGAAAATTAATATTTGAAATATGATTTTATTTTAAAAATTAATTTTTTAAATTATGAATATAATAAATATATAAAATATAATAAATATTAACAATATTAAATCAGATTTTTCAATGGTAATATGTCATGATTAGTATAATGATGGTATCATTATAAACATTCAAATATGAATATATTAAATTTTAAAAATAATATGAATATTATTTTTATATAAATTAATATTATAATTTTTTTAATTTTTTTTGAAATTATAACATACAAATTAAAAAAAAAGTTAGAAATAAAATAAATAAATATGTTTTTGTAATAATTAATAAGTATTTATAATTATAAACTAACTAAATTATGTAATTAAAAAATTATTATGATATTTTTTGTTGTTGTAAAAATAAGGAGATTCATGTTTTTGAAAAAAATAAAAAATATATATAAGAAATGATCATATTTTCATATTAAATATATTTTTTATTCCATAACATATTTTATAATTGTATATATAATATTATAATAAAATACAAAAATATTTTGAATTAATAATGAAAGTGTGTTAGAAAAAGGGGGAAATGACTAAACAATCATCTTCTTCCGATGGGTGCCCTTCTTCTCCTCAAATCTATGTTCTAGGTCGTCATCGCCATCGCGAACAACCAATAAACCCCAAAATTGTATTTCTCATTTAATAGATCATTTAATGAGTTATTATTGGGGGTTATTCTTTGAATTTCACAAACGAGAAGCCTCATCATCTTTCTCCCCTATGTTGGATTTTCATAGCATCGACTACCCTATTCTTCATTTGATTCTAGTCATCATTTTCTAGAAACCAAAATGGTAGGCCTCTATCTTAGGCTTATGAAACTCAATCCATGCCAACTTCTTCCTACTATTATCGCTACTAAATCAGATTGGGTCGATGCTGATTAACCATCACATAACCACTACCAATGACACCATTCTCCAGGGATAACATCATTGTAAATATACATGTTTTATCTATGTAACAACCCGAGATTTTATGAAAAATATTCTTTTTAATTTTATTAATGTCTTATGTTGTACGCTACACCAAAAGAAGCTTGCACAACACGCATCTTTGACTTTCCTTGCATTACACGCAATCGCAACCTTCCTCGATAGCGTGTGTAGTACGCAATACTGAGTTTCACTAAACAACGATATGCTATTAAAATATTATTAAAACTAGCCGTTATGAATAGTAATAACCACTTTTCGAAATTCTGTAAATCTTATTTTTCAAAATGAACTTCATTCTTGGATTCGGAATATCGAATTTAGCCTAAGGTGAAATTTTGGTACTTTTCGGATAACTTTCATATTCTGATGAATAGTGAAAATTACTAAATTATAATTAAAAACAACTTTTTTAATCGAAATAATTAATAGTGATAAATTATTAATTTGAGTGGTTTTAAAGTATATTTAGAATATATTTTTACAATTTAATACAATGTTGGTCATTGGTTGTAATTTCACATTTAAACCGGACATAATCAAGTGTCAATCTTTTGATATATATTGTTTCCTAAAAACACGCTATTTATTTTAACAGCAGGATTTAATTATAAAATTAATTAATGCAACTTCTATGTTATGAATTTGGTAAAATAGACTTCATTTTTGAATTCGGAATATGAAATATAGCTTAGGATGAAATTTTGGCATTGTTCTGAAAAACATCAATTTTTGATGAATAGTGAAACCACTAAGTGGTAGGTTAAAAACTGAATTTTGCATAAAACTTAATTTTACCACTTCTGTGAATGGAATTTAGAAAATCCGAGAGACACGGTTATTATCAAGGACTAAAATGTGGTTCAATGAGATGAAAATAATTTTTTGGTGAATAGTAACTTTTTATTTTTTTACCACGGTTAATAGTAAATAATGTAACTAAGGGTAAATATGATATTAATATTACCCTAACACATGTCCTAATTCTATTGGACAAGTGTAATTCGACCAAAAACAAACTTAGGAATAAAATATGACCATTTAGGCCCACTTGGATTAGATTAGGACATTTATTATTAATTTATTTAAAGAAGGGTTAAAATAGTTAAAATCAAAGTTTAATAAGTAAATCATTGGTAATATGGGGTTATACATAAGATAAATTCGACTATAAATATTCATTAGAAAGCTAAAAAGATTTCCTACATAATGGTATTTTATTTGTAATTTTTAGACATCAAATAATTTAATTTATTTATGACACAACGATGATGCAGTAATTATCTTTTTAATGAAATATTGACATAATTGATGTTATAAGCACCAAAATAAATGTAATTTGAGATTTTTTATGAATTCCACTAATTTTCTAGGTTACTATGATATATTAATGTTGATGTAATCAACTTGGTTCGAACATTTAATTCTGTTATTACTTTCACAAAAATCATATATCAAATAGTGTCAAAATTGACACAAAATAGTTTTTAAATCAAATATTATATTATTAATTGTTATTTTATTCCTAAAAATCTAAGGTTCGGCCAAATGACTTAGATAAGGATATATATATTAATAATAAACAATTTGGGGTTCGTTTGGCATGTTATAGTAAGTGTATTAACCATATAGTGAAGGAAAACAAAAAGACACGGTAAAAGTTAAATTATTTAACTTAGAGTTAAATCTAATTGATAAGGTTTAAAATAATATCCAAACATGTCTAAATTTGATTGGTTG
This sequence comes from Viscum album, assembly GCA_963277665.1. Classification (NCBI taxonomy): domain Eukaryota; kingdom Viridiplantae; phylum Streptophyta; class Magnoliopsida; order Santalales; family Viscaceae; genus Viscum; species Viscum album. The sequence goes on from OY728148.1 coordinate 1,948,260,912, forward strand.
ATGAGATTACAACCCTATCTCATCTAATCTTCGAATATGAGTCATTTTTGGATGTTTTTAAGTGGGGTTAGATTTATTATAAATTAATATTTTTAAGAATTCCTAAGGTGCCCCTCTCCTCCCCTATAAAAGGACACCTCCTCCCCCTCCTCCTCACACCAATTTGATCTCTCAAGATCGGCCAACCCCTGCCAAAATCTCTTCTCCACTTCCCTAGCAACATCCTAGAGGTTCTGGTCTTCCTCAAAGACCAATTCTAGTGCCCTAAGAGGAGGTCTCAAAGAGGCGCTTCAAAGAAGAGGTAATTACCGTTACCAATTCTTTTATCTTTATTTCTTCTTCCACTTCTTCTTAGGTTGTTTCATTATGAAGTAATAACATCAGTATCACTCATATACTGATATGTTATTATAAGTATGAAACAACCCTATTTCACCATCTATCCATCCTACGGAAAAAGAAATCACCGCGCGTGCGTACGTACGGAATACCGTCTCCACGCCGTGGTGTAATCTATTTTCCACCACCACCTTACAAGGATGGGTATAATGGTGTAAAGAATAACTATACATAGTTATTAAAACATCATATTGATTCTGATATATTGTATAATTCACTCCAATTCAATTCAATACTTATAGAAATGATATCATCGCTCGTGCGTACGTACGGACTACCGTCTCCACGACGCGATGAGATTCATTCTCCATATTAACCATTTAAGAATGATTATGAAGTATATATAAGAAATAATAATGAAATATATGACATTATAAAGCTACTGGATTTATGTATATATATACATATGTATGTCATCTACTTACTTCCATTTCAAGACAATAAGGAAAGGAAAACAACGTTCATGCGTACGTACGGACTACCGTCTCCATGAACGGTGTTTTTCATTTTATTTATCTACCTATTATATATATATATATACTGAATATATATGATATATAAATCATATTTTATATTCTGGAAGTAAGTAAATCATGATATAAGTAATAATGATGTCAAGAACAACAAGTCAAAACACCTACGATAAATGAAATGATTTTACCCAAAACGCTTCTTTAACATGGAATTTACAAAAGAACGGGTAATATAATGTCATAAGTGAACCATATATGATATCATAACAATGAATATGATTCTGTAATAAGTCAATGACATTATTTAAATCATTATACAGGAGGTTCGGACACATACGAAGCAAATCGGACCTAAGGTAAGGGAAATATCACAATCTCATTTTTATCCGAGATTGTTTATTCGTAATTATTTACTGGGGTGTATTTTATCATCCACATCCATGTTCCCTTAATATGTAATATTATTTCCATCCACCTACAATTGTTTAAATCCAATTTTACCCTTCTATGAGTTTTTAGTAAAGGATATGAAAGGAATCTTTTTTCGTTTTTCGTACGAGGTACTTTTTGACTTTTCCGACAAAAGTACGAAGAATGTTTTTTTTAACTTATACGGCACGAACAGATTTATACTGTTTTATAAAGCCTTATTTTCATGAAGATTCCTCTAAAAGATTTCATGACTATTTTCAATAAAATCTCTTTCTTTTAAAATTGCATGATGTTTTGAGAAAAGAAATTGATTTTGAAGAAGAAAGGATATTTTCCTCAAGAATTCAATCCAAGTGTTTTATCAAAATTATTTTCCATATAAGATAATAAAGGGTTCTGTTTATATCCATATTTTTATATTGATTTGACTATGTTGTGATGGAATTATGTTTATGAATTCCTTTATCTTATATGAATGGTTTTATGATGTCATGTTGTTTAAGAATCCCCTTTTTATTACATGGGTTATGCAATGATGTATGATTTATGATTTTGTGGCACACATAAGAAAGGATTCATTAAGAGATGGGTGGGACCTATATCTCCCTCCAATGCATTGGGTAAAGATTTTATATCTCATGAGATAGACATGGCTGGAATGGTAGGTTATACCAGTTCAGTGAAACAGGACTGAAACGAGGATTACTCGATTCAGAAAGGGACTTTGTCCACTAAGATAGTCTTGGCAATGAGTCTTGACTAACAAGAAATGATTCTCTATGATTATGTGTGTATGCCACAATGAGTAATGTTTTAAGTTATGATTTCATTTCACTACTATGATTTATCCCATGTTATGAAATTATGCTCTCTTTTGCAGGTTAAGATTTCCAAAAAAGTTATGTTCTTATGAAAATTATGTGATTGATATTTCTTTTGTTTACCCTTACTGAGCATTTGAGCTCACCCTTTTATGTTTTCTTTTCCCCAGGATATAAAGAAAGGTTTTAGGTAAAAAAAAAGGGATGACCTTTATGGGAGATATTGAAGAACTCTCACCACGATTAGAAGATTACGTTCCGAGTTTCCAAAGACACTAAACTATTACGATCCTTTAGTGTGTGTTTTTGTTATGTACTAAGTATTCCGCAAATGTAATGTAATGTCCATGTATGATAAGCTACGGGTCTCTACAGTTGGTATCAGAGGAAAGGTTTAGTCAACCTTTGGAAACTAGGATGCGAGAACTTTAGTGAGATCCCTAGAGATATTTCTAAGGTATGTCTAGGGATGTCCCTAAGGATAAGTATACGTATAGGATATAGTCCTAGAACTACGGTAACGATCTTAGAATTTATCCTAAGATGTTAGATATTGAGGGTGCTCCCCCTTTACTATATTGTCTTACCTAGCATGATTTCGCCTCTCACAAAATTCTTTTTGTGTTTTAGTTAATGGAGGGAACCAGAAGGAATTCGGTTAACATTGAATCCAATGGACAAATTGGTGACTATGAGCAACAAAATTGTGTAATGCCTAAAGATAAAGATATTGTGATTATGCCGAATCAGTCATCGCGATATATGATTAACAAGGTGAAATTTAGTGGTATGACTAATTCATCAAAGAAGAGGAAGATAAACTATTATGCATGTTCGCATGTTGAGGAGCATAAAGAAAGGAAGATTGAGATTTCTAAAGAAGGGAAGAAGAACCTTGAGGAATACCTCAAATGGAGGGACCGATGTTATCTGTGTGGAGAAAAGGGTCATAGGGTGACAGACTGTTATGGAGTTCAATGTCTTATTTGTGGAGAACATGGGCATTACCCAACTCAATGCCCTGACCTAAAAAGATACTTCTAAATCAAGGAAGGACTTATTCCAGGACAGTCATTGATGTGGATGGACTGAAGTGTTTATGTATTGGTATTCAAGAATAATGTTGTTGAGGTACTTTTATGGTGTATTGGAATATTTATGTATTGGTCTAATGTGGTATTCAAAGTGATTGAGATATTTTTGGAAATAAGATGATATGCGCATAATGAAGGGATAAGACGATAATGAGATGATTGACTGTATTCATGAGCTCATGATTGATATAAGGACTAAGTTATATCATGGTTTGAGTATATAGAATTTTGAGGATTTTGGTATGTGGAAAGTGTTAACTTTAAACTGCATTCATGTTTTCACTAAGGTATTCAAGAGAATACATGATTAAGGACTTTGAATGTTTGGAATGTGACCAACAAAACATATCTTATGATATATGGGGATCAACGATGGTATTAAATCTCTGGTAATCGTTGTCACTATATTATGAGAGTGGACTGCAGTATTATGTATAAGCCTAAAGATTAGACTGGATTATGTTGGACATAAGTTAGTGTTGTTTAAGGATAGAAGATTTTCGATATTATTGATGGGATGTTATAGTAACGTAGTTTTAGAAAAAGGACAACCTGCAGGACGGGCGACAGCCCATCGCTTCGGACAAGGCTGTAGGAATCGAACCCACAACCGAAGTGCAACTGGCCTTTATCACCTACCACTGGCCTACAGGAAGTCCCTGTTTAGTAGAAACTAGTTTTATTATATTAAGCAGTATGATATATGAAGTATAAGTCCATTTTAGGAACCATATATGATTAATCTCACTATAGATCGACTTATGCATATAATTTTTGCTAATCTTTTGTTTGAGACAGATGGAATGACCCGTCATTCTATCACATGATCTGCTAACACTTCATGAATAACAAATTCAACTTCATTTATTTAAGAGATGAAGTGGAAATTGTTCAAGGCACGAACAACAGTGAGATTGTACCAAAATAAAGTAAGTATTTATTCTAATTCAAATTTTCAACTTTAGGGAAATGATCTTGAAAACCAAAAATGTTGTCCTAGTGATCTTATACCTGATGAATAAGATGGTACCTTATATCATCACAAATCTATGGATTTGTGATTACTGGCTTTTCCATAGCCATGTTCTCTACCACTCTCCATCAGAACATGATGGTTAGATTTCTCTTCCATATCCATATTTTCACCTATGTGGAAACCCAGTGATTAGTTTATTTGGGTAATCGTTACATTTCATACTTTAGTTTTTAAAGCCAAGTTTTGGTATTTTTTTTTTACGATGTGGGTTTCTATAAAAGAAACTTTCGAATAGTAAACCATTTATAACCCCGACGAATTTCGAGGGCGAAATTCATTTTAAGGGGGGTAGAATGTAACAACCCGAGATTTTATGAAAAATATTCTTTTTAATTTTATTAATGTCTTATGTTGTACGCTACACCAAAAGAAGCTTGCACAACACGCATCTTTGACTTTCCTTGCATTACACGCAATCACAACCTTCCTCGATAGCGTGTGTAGTACGCAATACTGAGTTTCACTAAACAACGATATGCTATTAAAATATTATTAAAACTAGCCGTTATGAATAGTAATAACCACTTTTCGAAATTCTGTAAATCTTATTTTTCAAAATGAACTTCATTCTTGTATTCGGAATATCGAATTTAGCCTAAGGTGAAATTTTGGTACTTTTCGGATAACTTTCATATTCTGATGAATAGTGAAAATTACTAAATTATAATTAAAAACAACTTTTTTAATCGAAATAATTAATAGTGATAAATTATTAATTTGAGTGGTTTTAAAGTATATTTAGAATATATTTTTACAATTTAATACAATGTTGGTCATTGGTTGTAATTTCACATTTAAACCGGACATAATCAAGTGTCAATCTTTGGATATATATTGTTTCCTAAAAACACGCTATTTATTTTAACAGCAGGATTTAATTATAAAATTAATTAATGCAACTTCTATGTTATGAATTTGGTAAAATAGACTTCATTTTTGAATTCGGAATATGAAATATAGCTTAGGATGAAATTTTGGCATTGTTCTGAAAAACATCAATTTTTGATGAATAGTGAAACCACTAAGTGGTAGGTTAAAAACTGAATTTTGCATAAAACTTAATTTTACCGCTTCTGTGAATGGAATTTCGAAAATCCGAGAGACACGGTTATTATCAAGGACTAAAATGTGGTTCAATGAGATGAAAATAATTTTTTGGTGAATAGTAACTTTTTACTTTTTTTTACCACGGTTAATAGTAAATAGGGTAACTAAGGGTAAATATGATATTAATATTACCCTAACACATGTCCTAATTCTATTGGACAAGTGTAATTCGACCAAAAACAAACTTAGGAATAAAATATGACCATTTAGGCCCACGTGGATTAGATTAGGACATTTATTATTAATTTATTTAAAGAAGGGTTAAAATAGTTAAAATCAAAGTTTAATAAGTAAATCATTGGTAATATGGGGTTATACATAAGATAAATTCGACTATAAATATTAATTAGAAAGCTAAAAAGATTTCCTACATAATGTTATTTTATTTGTAATTTTTAGACATCAAATAATTTAATTTATTTATGACACAACGATGATGCAGTAATTATCTTTTTAATGAAATATTGACATAATTGATGTTATAAGCACCAAAATAAATGTAATTTGAGATTTTTTATGAATTACACTAATTTTCTAGGTTACTATGATATATTAATGTTGATTTAATCAACTTGGTTCGAACATTTAATTCTGTTATGACTTTCACAAAAATCATATATCAAATAGTGTCAAAATTGACACAAAATAGTTTTTAAATCAAATATTATATTATTAATTGTTATTTTATTCCTAAAAATCTAAGGTTCGGCCAAATGACTTAGATAAGGATATATATATTAATAATAAACAATTTGGGGTTCGTTTGGCATGTTATAGTAAGTGTATTAACCATATAGTGAAAGAAAACAAAAAGACACGGTAAAAGTTAAATTATTTAACTTAGAGTTAAATCTAATTGATAAGGTTTAAAATAATATCCAAACATGTCTAAATTTGATTGGTTGATGAGATTACAACCCTATCTCATCTAATCTTCGAATATGAGTCATTTTTTGAGGTTTTTAAGTGGGGTTAGATTTATTATAAATTAATATTTTTAAGAATTCCTAAGGTGCCCCTCTCCTCCCCTATAAAAGGACACCTCCTCCCCCTCCTCCTCACACCAATTTGAGCTCTCAATCTCGGCCAACCCCTGCCAAAATCTCTTCTCCACTTCCCTAGCAACATCCTAGAGGTTCTGGTCTTCCTCAAAGACCAATTCTAGTGCCCTAAGAGGAGGTCTCAAAGAGGCGCTTCAAAGAAGAGGTAATTACCGTTACCAATTCTTTTATCTTTATTTCTTCTTCCACTTCTTCTTAGGTTGTTTCATTATGAAGTAATAACATCAGTATCACTCATATAATGATATGTTATTATAAGTATGAAACAACCCTATTTCACCATCTATCCATCCTACGGAAAAAGAAATCACCGCGCGTGCGTACGTACGGAATACCGTCTCCACGCCGTGGTGTAATCTATTTTCCACCACCACCTTACAAGGATGGGTATAATGGTGTAAAGAATAACTATACATAGTTATTACAACATCATATTGATTCTGATATATTGTATAATTCACTCCAATTCAATTCAATACTTATAGAAATGATATCATCGCTCGTGCGTACGTACGGACTACCGTCTCCACGACGCGATGAGATTCATTCTCCATATTAACCATTTAAGAATGATTATAAAGTATATATAAGAAATAATAATGAAATATATGACATTATAAAGCTACTGGATTTATGTATATATATACATATGTATGTCATCTACTTACTTCCATTTCAAGACAATAAGGAAAGGAAAACAACGTTCATGCGTACGTACGGACTACCGTCTCCATGAACGGTGTTTTTCATTTTATTTATCTACCTATTATATATATATATACTGAATATATATGATATATAAATCATATTTTATATTCTGGAAGTAAGTAAATCATGATATAAGTAATAATGATGTCAAGAACAACAAGTCAAAACACCTACGATAAATGAAATGATTTTACCCAAAACGCTTCTTTAACATGGAATTTACAAAAGAACGGGTAATATAATGTCATAAGTGAACCATATATGATATCATAACAATGAATATGATTCCGTAATAAGTCAATGACATTATTTAAATCATTATACAGGAGGTTCGGACACATACGAAGCAAATCGGACCTAAGGTAAGGGAAATATCACAATCTCATTTTTATCCGAGATTGTTTATTCGTAATTATTTACTGGGGTGTATTTTATCATCCACATCCATGTTCCCTCAATATGTAATATTATTTCCATCCACCTACAATTGTTTAAATCCAATTTTACCCTTCTATGAGTTTTTAGTAAAGGATATGAAAGGAATCTTTTTTCGTTTTTCGTACGAGGTACTTTTTGACTTTTCCGACAAAAGTACGAAGAATGTTTTTTTTAACTTATACGGCACGAACAGATTTATACTGTTTTATAAAGCCTTATTTTCATGAAGCTTCCTCTAAAAGATTTCATGACTATTTTCAATAAAATCTCTTTCTTTTAAAATTGCATGATGTTTTGAGAAAAGAAATTGATTTTGAAGAAGAAAGGATATTTTCCTCAAGAATTCAATCCAAGTGTTTTATCAAAATTATTTTCCATATAAGATAATAAAGGGTTCTGTTTATATCCATATTTTTACATTGATTTGACTATGTTGTGATGGAATTATGTTTATGAATTCCTTTATCTTATATGAATGGTTTTATGATGTCATGTTGTTTAAGAATCCCCTTTTTATTACATGGGTTATGCAATGATGTATGATTTATGATTTTGTGGCACACATAAGAAAGGATTCATTAAGAGATGGGTGGGACCTATATCTCCCTCCAATGCATTGGGTAAAGATTTTATATCTCATGAGATAGACATGGCTGGAATGGTAGGTTATACCAGTTCAGTGAAACAGGACTGAAACGAGGATTACTCGATTCAGAAAGGGACTTTGTCCACTAAGATAGTCTTGGCAATGAGTCTTGACTAACAAGAAATGATTCTCTATGATTATGTGTGTATGCCACAATGAGTAATGTTTTAAGTTATGATTTCATTTCACTACTATGATTTATCCCATGTTATGAAATTATGCTCTCTTTTGCAGGTTAAGATTTCCAAAAAAGTTATGTTCTTATGAAAATTATGTGATTGATATTTCTTTTGTTTACCCTTACTGAGCATTTGAGCTCACCCTTTTATGTTTTCTTTTCCCCAGGATATAAAGAAAGGTTTTAGGTAAAAAAAAAAGGGATGACCTTTATGGGAGATATTGAAGAACTCTCACCACGATTAGAAGATTACGTTCCGAGTTTCCAAAGACACTAAACTATTACGATCCTTTAGTGTGTGTTTTCGTTATGTACTAAGTATTCCGCAAATGTAATGTAATGTCCATGTACGATAAGCTACGGGTCTCTACAATCTAACAATATATATATATATATATCATAAAATGATGATTGTGGGGATTATTTTTATTTTAAAAATACCTCTCATTGAGAATGCGAGTAGCCTATGACGAGGTTTGTGAAATTTTAATTAGAGAATCCAACTATTCCTTGCAATGAAAGATTAATAAAATAATAAGTTGTTAAGGTTTTATTAGAGAATATCAATGGAAACTAGCCATATTTATTGATAGTAACAATTGAACTGATGACATTTTCAAATCATGGTTGTTGATTTTTTTATTAAAAGGATGTAAATATTTTTTTATTCGTGTAGTGGAGATGAGATTCAAATATTTCAATAAAAATAACATTTAGTGAGATTATAACAAATATACTTTTAAGAAAACCAAAAGAATGTCGTTATATTGTTTTCTATATTTTAATTATTCCACATTTAAAGAGTCTTTTGACCATGTGTTATGAATGGTCTACCTTCTTCCAAGGTTTCGTCATTAGGTGAATTATTTTTTCTCTCACAGTTTGAGGAAGTCTATATTTGAGAAAGAAAATATCTTTGAGGAAGAATTTTTGGTTTAGGGTTTTCAATACATGGTAAGGTATGAAATTGATTTATAATTTATATATATATACATACATTCAAATTCTAAAATATAAGGATGATATTAATTTATATCAAGCCGACGTTTTTAGAAAACAAAGTATTTATTTTGTTTTAAATAATTCATTTGAAATATAACCATTCTAAAAGAATCATTTTAATGTCAATAATTATATATATATATATATATTATGTATAGAGTTAATATTAAAAATAATTATACAATTATTTTAAACAAGCTATCATAAAACAATAACTAAACTTTTTTTATTTTTAAATTTAATTTGACTATTTTACAAATTAATTTATTTTTGAAAAGTTATTATTTTATATATTCTACATAGGCTATAAATTTATGTGTACCATCCATTTACAAAATGTATTAAATTATAAAACTTTTCATTCTATGTGTGATTTAATTTTATATGTCTAGTAATATCATTCATAATATTAGATATGGGAATCATCTATGATATGGTTTACATTTAATTCACATTAATTCATGATTTTGGTTACTTTATTATATAGTTTTATTTATGTATTTTAAATAAGACACATTCATTATTGGTATGTATTTCCCCAAGTTATTTCTTAGAATTCTGAAAAAATTAATTGAGTTATGTAATAAAATTATTATTATTCTTTTCATCTTTGAAAATAATTTATTTATTATTTTGAATTTTTTTGGGTTATGGGTGAGAAAGATAGGTTCATTTAAAATTTTTTCATGAAAATATCACTAGTGTATCAAATGATATTTTATAACATGTGTTGTGAACACATGAACTCAAGGGAATCATATCACACATGTGATATTTCTATGTTGTATCATAGTTTTCCTATAACCTATTAGGTATGATAAATAATCAATAAAATTATTATTTTTAAAATAGAGAAATCTAAATAAGTATTTCATAAGAATTGTTCATTTTAATATATTTGGTTTTAAATGTAATATACAATATTTAAGGATATTTAGAAAATATTTCAATGTGTTAAAACTCTTTTATAATTATTTATTTTATCAAATAATAAATGTTTCCAAAGAGATTTATAGTTTTCAAAAAAGAATCTCCATATTATTTTTAATCCACTTAATGGGAAAATCAATTCCCACTATTTGACTGAAATTATTTTTCATAGGTTTAATGTAATTTCAGTTGGTGTTTTTTTCCTATATGGATGCAATACACATGAAAAAAATTGGATAAATTATTTTTTAGAAATCTAATTCTTTGTAAGTAATGGTCTAATTCTCCAAAACCTAGACCGAAAAGGTCATAGAATGTAAAATTATCTATGAATTTTTCAGTTGTGTTTTCTAAAATACAGATCATTTTATGTAATGAAATTGGAAGGGAAGGTTTTGGTCTTTATACCTAACTTGAATTCTATAATTTTCACTGAAATTTATAAACATTAAACAAGTGAATATATGAAAAACCATCTACATGATCGTAAGAAATTTCATTTCTCATAGAATTTTTTTATGATTAATTTTAATGGTATAATATATTAAGAAATATTATTACTATATCGCAGTTTTTTTGAGATGTTGAAGTGATGAACTCTTTGACCATGATAAACATATCAATGCTATTTTGAAATATTGAACCAAATATCCTCTAAAAACAAAATGAGGACTTAACCGGTTATGTATTAAAATATTTAATTATAAATAAATAAAATAATTTATTTATATATGATAAGTTATACTTGTAAATTTTTTCAAGAAATTAAATAATTTATATGTTATTATTATTATTTAATTAGATGACATGCATGGAATTTTTATAATGAAGGTTAGGGATTATGTCTCAATTTTTTTCATTGAGGAATTATTATATGTTATGCACAAATTTATTTCACATGGTGAATGTAATATCCATTTGGAATGTAATATAATGATTAATTAAAAGTTAATGTTTTTTAATTTTCAGTAAGAATGATTTCATCCAAATTGATTTCTTTTAAAATTTAATAATGTGTTAAATAATTTCATAACTCAATTTCTTTGCTTTGGGTGATAATAATTCTTTTTCATATTTTATATTATAATATTTTGTGTGTAATGACAATTTATTTTCACTTTCTGTAATTATATATTTATGAGCATACACAATTGATACACATAACATATTCATTGATTAATTATCACATCAACACTATAGTCATTGTAAGGGTTTATTTAACCATATCATTTTAATCAAGATTTTTTATTAATTAATTTTAGTTGAAGGATATTATCTTCCTATTTCCAAAAAAACCTATTAAATTTTAGTCCCCTATAATTATTCATCAATTTTTTATATAATAATTCCAATTTTGAACAATTTTTTACTTAAAATGTTTCATATTTTTTTTTTATCAAAATATGAATTTATTTCTCTGTTTCGGCATGTATACAATTTATAAAAAAATCCTATTTTATATTAATTTTTTTAAAATGTATTTATTCATTTTATAGATTTATAATTAAATAAATTTTTACTCATTTATTCAATTTACAAATATTTTTTAAATAAATATTCATATCATCTTCAAAACAGGTCTCATTCATATTTTACACAAAAGGTGAATGGAATCCTGATTTTAATGTGTATAGAATGAACAAAATTTCTTGCCTTCATGACCAATAAAATTTTAAATACATCCATTATATGTTTCAAATATTACTTTCAAATAATATTTTTACAAATATTTTTTGTTTTAATATTTTTTCATAATGTAAATAATTTTTTCTATAAGAAATATCTTAAATGATTTTCAATGATTCATTTATATTTTTTCAGGGTTGTTTTCAATGAAATGATTTATGAATTTTTAAATTAATATAAAAAAAGTAAATTAATAAAAATGATAAGTTCAGTTTCATCAAAACGTTTTTAATTATACATTAATGGTATTCTAATTCATTATATCCAACATCCATTTTTTATTTTTATGATCCATTGGGGATATTTTGTAATGATACCATCATCACCATTTCAATGGATGGAATATGATAATTTGAAAGATATTTCTAGGGAACCAATTTTTTTACTCAAGTTAATCATATTTCAATGATATTTTTATGGAGAATTTTTTTTCAATGGGTTAGTCATTTATTAAAGAGTTTTCAATTAACATGTTTTTTCCATGGGTTAATCATGTTCTAAAAAAGAATAAATATTTTTTAGGATTATTATGATAAAATTAAGGATATATTATCCTTATTCATGTTGTGTTTCATTGAAATTATATATGATGGGTGCACCCATATAACATTGGGAAAGCCTAAAATAGCGTATATGATGGGTGTGCCTAGATAGATATCCAATAAATTTGTTAACAAGTATGTTATTTGGAGAATTAAATCGAAATTAAACATTATTGTTGTTGTATTTGTAAGAATTATGTAGTGGTTCTGTATGTGTTATAGTACGGTGATGTTCCAGGATACCAACATGTTGTATCTATGCTTTCTATGGGTTGTCAAAGTTTTAATTGATCCAAATTGACATCACAAGGATCACGATTATTTATTCTGGTAACTATTTACATTGTGAGATCATTATAACATGTTTTCATGTTTCATGAAATAGGTATTCATGGTTATTAATTCTTTTATGATTCACTCATTCAATTGTATTATGCCATTATACCCTAATAAAATTATAATTCTCATTGACTATATTCAATTATTGACGCTTATGTTTACCCATAATGAGAATTGGATCTCACAATTATTATGTTTCATTTTATCCATGTATTTAATAATTATGTTTAATGAATTATTTTATTTTGGTTTTCATATGGAAGATGATGATGACATAAGGTGAAAAAAGAAAAAAATTGTTATGTGGGAGAAATATTCATTTAATGACATGGTAATGGTCAATGTAATAGTTCTTCCTAACACTTTAATACTCTTATCTGAAAAGGAAATTGGTAATGTAATTGAATCTAATTTTCCTTTTTGATTTTGTAGAATTTATATGTAAAAAATTAGTTCACCTTTGTTGGAATAAATGATAGAAAATTAAATATTATGATTTCACTACTAGATATTGGAGTATAGGACCCGACCTGTTATATTTAGTATCATAGGAGGGTATCAATAACATTAGAGATTAGGATTTATTCATGCGAGGTTATATTTAGTTTAATGTATACCATAATAAGAAAATAATTTTAGAAAATGGAATAAGTACATAGTCTTAGACTCCCATTTAAGGTTTTATGTGATGAGATCGTAGAATTTTTAGTGACCCATTATGGGGTTTGTATTGGGATGAAGTATATGAAAATAATAACATTAATGTGAATTATTCATTTAAAATTTATCAAAATATGTTTTAATTTATTGATAATATTTAGGTTAAATATAAACTTATATATTGGGGTAATTATTGGAACATAAGCTTAAACCTACTCATAACCATGAAATTGAAAAAAATATTTAATGCAAATTGATTAATGAGATAACAATACTTTTATCTTATATGATGAATTTTATTATTATAATTTTTAGATAAAACACTATTTATTTTTTATGTTATTAAAGTTATTTTAGATATGGGGTTTTTTATTTATATAATGACATAGTTTTACCTTAGGACACTAATGTTCAATTTTAATGAAAAATGTATCATTTGATGGTTTATTAATTCATGAAATTATCATACCATGTTTTATTTTATTGGTTTTTTTATTTATAAATTCATAAGGAATTTTCTTTTATCTATTTTATGGTTATGGGGAACATAAATTTTTATTTTAGAGAATCATTAATGAATAATTCATCTTTAATACTAATCTTTTGGAGAAAAATATGAGATTGTGTAAGAAATCATTAAAAAAATATAGAATTATAATTATAAAGTAAATATATTTCCTAATTATATCAGTCTAGATGGTAAAGTAATTCCAAAAATCTCGTAAATGGATATTGAAATAATTTTTTTTCATATTATAATCCTTTCTATGGATATCAATGTCACTTTTTATCGAATATTGGTTTATATTTTCGGGGTTATGAATGAAATTCGTTCCTTTGATTTTCAAAATATATTATTTAAGGGTGAGCGGAGCCAAAGTGTTGTTACTATGTTAAAAAAATATGTTATGAAATTTGAAATTTTTATCATAACCCCGAACCCTAGACATCAATCCATGCGTCACCAACTTTCTCCTATTTGGAATCCTTTAATGTGTTATACCAGATGACCTTTATACATCCATTCTCCTCAAAAAGATATTTTTTGTTCAACCTTTTTATGATTTGGGTTTTCAAAAAAATTTATTTCCAATTTAAAATCTTTTATTACTAATATAATTTTATTATTTTTGTGATATAATATATTAAATGGGGGGTACGTAACACCCTGAGATTTTAATTGAAGAAACATAAGTTTGATTCCATAAATGACACACAACCTTAAGCATAGATTGGAATGAAACACCTCAATACATTCATATTTTTATAATTTTAAATAAATTTCATTACAAAAATATATTTTGGTATACCCAACCCTGATATTTTTCTGTTTAACAACATATTCAACATGCAACACTGAGCTTAAACAACCCAAAATATATATAACCATTATAAAAATTACATTAAATTGATGGATATGAATAGTATTAAAAAATTTATTATAAATATATATACACACACACACATATATTTTTACCACAAAATTTAGATTATTGATAATATTTTATTAAATAACTAGTCAATTTTTAGTAATGTTATTTTCTTCATAAAAAGAATATTTTTTTGGAAAATATTTATTTCACGGTGAAGGGTGAGAAATCAACATTTTGAAAAAATTACATTTATTTTCACTAAAATAATTAATTTAAAAGTTAAAATATATTTTGAATTTGATTTCATGTTTCATATGTATTTTCTTTTATATTTAATATGCATAGTTACATATTAAGCATCATTATATTTTATTTTAGTATAATTTTTTTGGTTTAAAAGTAGGATTTTCCCAAAAACTTTTATAGTGCATTGTGTTCAACATTATAATTAATTAATATAATAAATAATGAGGAATGTTTTACATAAAATTTATAGATTTTATATAATAAAATATTAATTTTTATTCAATTTTTTTATTATTATTCATTGATTTAATATTTAATCAACTTTTTCATGAAAAATACACTTATTAAAAACCTGCATTTTTATTTAATCAGTGGTTCTTATTTAAAATATAATTTGAAACAATATATGATTATAATATTATAAAATAGATTCATTATTTGGAATAAATATAACAAATATAGAGTAATAATTTCATGTTATAGTTTTGTAAATATAATTAGTAAATACAAATAAAATTAATTGTCGCAGATAAGTTTACAAGTGTTGTTTTTATGGGACATGTGTTTTTTTTAAATTAATTTTAAAAAAAACATAAGCTTTTTATATCATAAATTGGATTTAGTATTTAAAAAAATTATGTAAAAATTATCTAATAATACTTATTTTATTTTAGGATTAATTATTTAAATACATATGATAAAAAACTAATTACCATGGTGGAATCAAAAGCGGTAAAAGGAAGTAGACTATACCCCATAATTTACAAGTATCAAAGGATTTGAATCAAAAAATATATAAAAACACTTGAAAAAAACCCTTATGCCATTATATAGGCCTTATTTTCCAATTATGTCGATCTCAGGATCGATTTTGTTCAATCCTAAGGATTTTACCCGAATAAGATGTATAATTCTTTGTCATGTGTTTTTTTATTTCATCATCCACCTCTATCAATTATTTTTAAACCGCGATGATATAATAACCAAATTATAATAAATAGTGTAAGATATTTTAAGGATTAAAAAATTAATTAAAATCATATCATATTCAATCAAATGGGATACAAAATCATCATTCATTTGTAAGGAGGTGTACCACCTCTCAAATTGATGTTATTAGTTTTTCCATTATTACCTCTAATAGTAGGGTGTTATGATGGATATAAATATTATATATGATGTTTATAAAATTATTATATTTTTTTAATTATATGATATATACATTTTTTTCATTCCATTCCTTTAGGGAAATGACAATTTTGCACGTGTATACGACATACTATCACCTCATGAAGAGATTTGATTCATTTTTCATATACAATTTAAATTGAAAAAATAAGGAAATTTATAATGAATTTACATGGTATAAATGGAAAAATAATGATATAAATTACATATTTACCATTATTAAAATATAATATATCATTTTATTTCTAGTAAATAAAAGTGATAACGTCATTTGTGTATGTGTGGACTATTGCCTGTATGAAGCAATGTGACTCTATTTTCAGCCCCAAAACACATATATGATATATATAATTATTTTTAAAGAAATTTTAAGATATTTAAGATTTTATGATAATTATATAATTATAAAATATAACTCACCTCATATCCATAATTATAACTAAAAAATAGAAACACTATACATATGCGCATAATACCTATAAACTCCAGTATTGTAATATAGTGCATTTTTCAAAACCATTTACAATAATTATTATTAAATGTATAATTTAAGGATTAATATAATAAATATTTCATAATTTTTATTCTATATATTTTTTAATGATTACATATCTAACAGAGGTCAACACACTAAATCCATTTTTAAATAATGTACCAAACATCCTCAGAACGCATGATGTTGAATTAACTAATTAAGTATAAAAATATGACAACATAATGAAATAAAATAAAATTTTAAACTATTATATAATAAACCTATAAATATTTATCATTTAGTAAAATAATTTATGTATTCATATTTTACAATAATTAAAGGTAATGCATGGAATGTATGTCCTTGAGGTATGGAATTCTCTCTCCTTTCCCCCTTTATTAAATAACACTTATATATTATGCACCAATTAATATTATATGGTTTATATAATTACAATTTAAGTTGTAATTTCATTATTCCTTAACAACTAATGGTATTTTATGTTTTAGTTTGAACAATTTCAGTCCTGGCTATTTGATTTAAAAGTTACAAAGTGTTAAAGAATTTCAAAACTCAATTTCAGTTCATTGGGTTTTATTAATTATTCACCATCATTGATATTCTAATATTATATATAAAATGAATTTTTATTAAATAATTTTGTATTTGAACTTATTTGGTGTGTATATATAGGTGATATAATAATATATTCATTAATTAATCCTCCTATCAATGTTATGATCATTGTTAGGGTTAATTTCATAATCACATTCTAATCGATATTATTTGTTCTTGATTTTTTATTGAAAGAAATTATATAACCATTTACTAATAAACCCATTTCATTTAATTATTATCTGGTTATTAATTATATTTCAAGTTAATTGTACCATTTTCCACTCTTTGTTACTTAAAATGTTTGAGAAAAGGTTTTTAATAAAATTTGACTCCATTTCTTCATTCAGATGAATATGATTTTTCTACTGAAACCTTTATCTCTATTTTTTTTAAATGTTTTTAAACATTATTAGAATGATTTATTATATAAAATTTTACCCATTTTGACCTTTTTTTAAATATTAAATGAATCATTGATTTTTTTTAAAATAATGCATGATCCTATTTTATAGAAAATTTGAAAGGAATATTTTTTCTTGTGTGTGGAATGGAGATAATTTATAGTAATCATAACTAAAAAAATGTTTGTAATATTCAATTAAAATTATCAAATATTGTTTTTAAATAAAAATATTTTTAAAAAAATTATGTTTAAAAATGTACTTTTTAAAACACAGAGGATATATTTCTCATGAAATGGTTTAAATGGGTTTTAAAGAAACTTTTATATGTTTCCAAGGGTGTTTTTACAGAAAATTATTTTATAAATTTTTATTTTCATAAAAATAAGATTATAAAAAAATAATAAGGTTATTTTATGAAAAAATATTTTAATTTTATTTGAATGGTATTCCCATTTATCATGGTCAACTAACATTACTATTTAATATGATCCAATGTAGATATTTTGTAATGATACAATTATAATTATTTACATAGATAAATTAATATTGTTTAAAATATATTTTTATGTAACATATTTATTTTCCATGGGTTAGTCATGATTCGTAGTGCTTTTTATGGAAACCATTTATCTACCATGAGTTAATCATATTTCAACAATATTTTCAAGGGCCCCATTTCTTATGAGTTTATCATGTTTGGAAAAGATTATCAGTTGTTTTCAGAATTTTTCATTAAAATGAAGGATATTTGTAACTTATTAACATTTTCTTTCTTGGAAATTATATATGATGGATGCAACCAAATAGCTCCATTTGAGCCTAATATAGATTGGTTCTCCCTAAAAATGCTCTAATTCATTGGGTAATGATTAATCTCTTTAGGTATGTACATTGGAAGATAACTATATAGTTATTCTATTTATAAGAGTTCTATAATGGCTTTGTAAGTGTCCAAAAATGATGATGTTCTATGATAGATACACATTTTATCTATTCTTTTTATGGGTATTAAATGCTTTCTTTGGTCAAGAATATTTTTATATTTATCTTGATTATTGATTCTAATGATTTATGTCTTTATGAAAGCCTTATACCATTTTTAATTTGTGATATTCTCAATATTTATGGTTATTATTAGTTTTATGATTCTATAATGAACCCTAATAATTCTAAAATACCCAAATATACTTATTACAATCATTGATAACATTAAATTTTCTACAATTATGATTACCTTTACTTTGAATTTGATCTCACCATATTATGTTTTCATTTTAATTAGGTTTCCAAGAATATTTTTGATTGAATTATTATTGGAACGGTCTCATATAGTAACTGATAATGACATAATGTGAACAAAAAAAGGTGGGTGAAGTGGGATACATGTTCATTTAAAGACATGAATATTGTTTATGTATGAATATTTTATGATTCTGTAAAACCCTAACCCTAAAAGTTCATTAATAATTTAAGTGAATCTAATTATTACTTTTGACGTTGTATGTTTTGGATGAAAAAAATTGAATAAAATTATTATGTATTAATATCAAAATAAATAAAGTCTATAATTTCATCACCAGATCAATGAGTACATGTCCGGGGCTATGATGAACCAACTCTAATATTTTCCATGGAATTATAAAAACAACTTCATGATTATCTTTTCCTAAGGATTATTCATGAGTGTAGTGTACATATATTTTAGTAGTTGGGTTACTCACATAAACCCTGATTCCCCTTCCTCATTCCTTAATAATGTAATTTTTTTTATATCTTGAAATTTCATTATCATGAAACCATACTGATATAGATAACATCTTATTTTCTTTCTCCACAAGAGAATGAGAACCAGATACTTGTTGATAATAATCACCAACAAGCATCAAACATTATTCAGAGGTTCTGTAAAGGAAAAAAAATTAATTAATTTTCTAGCAGTTAGAATATATCTATTATAACATCTAAAGTCCATGTAAATATCACAAATATTAATATTTTATACCAAAGTAGTGATATAATTAACTACTATAAATTATTTGAAATTCTATATTCATTTTGACTTCAGTGATGTACATACATCATCTTATATCAATAGAAATTTAACTTAAAGCCTATTAAAAAATGATATACCTAATATTAATGATAATTTTCTATAAATAAAATTTTATGGGACTATTGGTCACTAAATAAAATTTAAATGTACCTTATATGAAGATTCATTATATTTTACAACAATATTCCTTATCATGGTGGATTCAAAAATAAAAGGCTTAATATCCTTATATTAATTATTTTCATCACTAATATATTGATGAATAATGTAAAAAACATTTTGGACACACTGAATGATTCTGCCTATTTAACCGAAGAGAACAAAAACTCACTAATATTTACATTTGAGACAATGTCCTCTATGATGGAAAAAATAATCTATGAATGTTCGTAAAAATATTTGACAACACTCTTGAAAAAAATAAATATTTTCACCATTAAAAACATATTCTAATAATTGAAAATATTGTGGTTGGATAAATAGTAAGTTTATTTCAAACAACCATTCAATGTTAATAACCATAATGCGAATGAATATTCTGTGAAATCCTAAAGAGCCTCATAACTAAGATTCTCTAGTTCCACCTTATTTTATCATTTATTTATTCTCTAATATAGAAAATATAATGGTTATGGGTTTTTATATTTGTGTTTTAAAAAGAAAAAAATTATATTAAAGTCAAATGTGTTTAAGATTTAGGGTAAGATATAAAGCAGGAGAATAATTTTTTATTGATTTATTAATGTCTTTTTGGTTTCCCCATCCAAAATAATCATTGATATTATAATGGATTTAATATTGAAAAGTCTTTAAAAAAATAAATCCCTTATTAATTATAAAATTATTAAATAAATAATAATTGAATATAAAGTTATAATTAAGAGTAGTATTTAAAATAAGTAATGATAATTTTAAAAATAAAGATAATTCAATATTTTATGTAACATCAAATTTACCAAAATCCCCATTAATATGTTTAAATATAGTGTTAGGATAATGTTTAGTGAACACATCATCATGTTGATATAAAGTATTAACAAATTTCAAAGGTGTATCATTTTTCAAAACATGACCTATTAGACAATAATTCATTATATCTATATGTGTAGTCCTTCAGTGACTTGCATGATTTTTTGAAATATTAATTTCACTTATACTGCCACATAAAATAGGAATATTATTTAAATTATTTCTTATTTCTAGTATTGTGTGGTTCATCCACAAAACATGTATACATCAACATCTATAAGAAATATATTATTCCATAGCTATAGAATATGATTCAGGGATCATTGTTAGTTCTCTCATGTTGAGAACTTAAAATGTGCCATGGATATATCTAACACATTGGATTGGATGTCTCAATAAGGAAAGTTATATCAAACTCAAAGTAAAATTTGTTTATAGGGAGGCCAACCAAGAACCCAACCCATTTTCAAATAGATAAGTAATGGAGATTAAAACTATATTTCCCTTCAAGACTCCTGATTACTATATCACATTTTGTAGAGGATTCCATGAGGGCAGTGACACACTCCCAATTTTTTAAAATCCCCTTTTAATGATTTTTTTGTACTATTAAATTTTTTTAATAATTTATAGGGTTAAAATATTTGGACCTTGGATCTTTTAGAAAATAACATACATAAAAGTGAAAGGTTCCATATTTAGTCTATCTATCGAAAAAATACTCTAGAATCAGAATCTGAATGTGAGATTTAATTAAAATGAGATATTTCGGCTTATGTAATTAATAGAAAAGTGTTCCATTCAAATATATAAATATTATGTTAATAGAAATAACATGAGATCCATCTAGTTCATATTGAAATATAAAAAAAATGAAGAAAAAATGAGTTACTTCTTATCTACAAGTAGTATGATATAGAATATGCTCTATAATACGTATATATAATTTTTAGTCAACTTTTAAGAACCCAGGATTCTCAAGAAGGGTTCTTAAATCTTTATAATATAATATTAATTACATTATATGAACACATTCCTATGGACCATAATATTTTAATTTCATTGGGATTATATACAGAGTCTTCTTTTTTGTGGAAAGATATTCAATATTACCCATTAAGATCATCCACATCAGTACACATACATAAATTGTTTCATAACCTAGTGAAAGTATACCTAAGAAAGTGTGATATCAGATTCTAAGTAAGGGTAACTGAGGGAGATACATAATCCTAATGTCATTATTAGTATATTTAAACATGATCATAACATTTAAAAACTATACAATCTATGTCAAAGATCACAATACTATGTCATGAAATAAAGAATCGAATTTCATAAGACATAAATCATAATGGAATCAATGAACATGAGACATGAGAGTATATCATTAACATTAGGAAATGATTTATTGAATACATATAAAAATACAAAATATTGTTTCAATGTTTCCCACCAAGACATTAATACCATTATTATCTTTGGATATCCAACCATGTACATGCTTCAAGCTCGAGCTAACGACAATTGTACCATATTATTCGGGCTTGGACATACCACTAGTGTACCCTCATTTTTTGACTTGTTCTAACAACCATTGTTCCCTATGAGATCATAGAATATTTAACTATAACCAATTAATTAGAGGGAGATATAAGTCCTACACATCACGTAATGAAAATCATACAAATATGTGATGAAAGAAAAAAATCATCATATAATGACACATTAAATGAAATGATTTTCATAGAAAATTTATCTTATTATAAACTATGGAAAATAAATACTTTTTATAATCATTTCATCATTTGTTAATAGAAAACCCCATATAAAAAGAAGTGGTTTTAAAAGGAATATTATTTGGGATTAACCCCTGGATTATAAATGGGTTTCATAAACATTTTGTCATCATAAACATTAGAAATTTTTAGAATGAATATTAATGGTGTCCTTGGATCATATCCCTTGTAAGGAATTGGTAGAATCAAAGGTTTTCTTATTTGTTATAAAATGATTTTAAATTATTACTTAGAACCTTTCTTGAGGAAAATAACATTATTTTGAATTTTTTTTTATAAAATAAAAACATTTTAAAATTAATTTTCATTGAAAATAACTTCAAAAAAATATAATGTAATATATTTAAATAATTTAATACATTTAATTAAAATTATAACCTTTCCTCTTTGAAATTTTTTACTTTAATCCTAACAGACATTAAATATCCTTTTCACTTTGAAGACATTCATTTAAATTATAAATATTTCCCAAATAATATGGAAATAAATTTATTTGAAAATAATATTAAAAAAACTAATGTAATCATTAAATAATCAAGTGTTCATGATAGTTTGAAAAATTATTCATGGAATGCATGTTAAATAATATTAATTTTATATTTTTGGTAAAATGTAACTATAATTTATTTGAATATGAAAAAAATTTCTTTCAAAATATTTAGTAAAAATTTTAAATATGGGTAAAAAATTCATTAATAAATCATATGATAATTATTAAGAACATTTTTTGAGAACATTTTTAGAAAACACAGTGTTTGATGAAAAAACAATTTCAAATGAAAAGTTGTTTTCCTTAAAAATGTATGTTTGAACTGATGAGTACATAATGAGACAAAAATGAAAGAAAAATATTAATTATCTTTACATAAATAGATGATAATAAAATTCTTGTGTTTCTTGAGATATGGATCATATTATTCGATCCTTAGGAACATTATAAATAATAATCTTGATAAACAATGATATTATAACATAAAATATTTACTAATTTGGTAACATTGAAACATAAACTCTATGGAGGAATTAAATAAAATCTCAGAGTAAATTTCTTTAGGAAAAATAAATTCATCATATTACATTTAAAATTGGATTTATATAATCCTCATAATGAATAATCGGAATAACAAAACCATGTGTCTTTAAGAAGGAAAATTGAGAAAAAACATCCTTGCCACTTTGGTAAATATTTAACTTTAAAACCCAAGAGTTATATATCATAAAATGGATATTTATATCACCATAACATTAATTATAATCATAAAATAATACATAAATGGGTAAAACATATGCCACAATGAGGAAATAGGTGGTGAATTTTCCATGTGACTCACATGTGTAAATATTTAGAAAGAAATCGTTTGCTGCTTTAGTAATATTTAGGATTTAAAGTAAATGTAATGAATAACATAAAATAAATCTTTTAATATCATGAAAATAATTATATTAATTATATAATTACTCAATGGGAAATTTTATACATCAAAAAAAACTAGTGGTGAATTTTCATTGGTATCCTTGAAATAAAAGAGAGACTAGAAATATATTATCCTAAGTCTTCAATTCCATTATAGACATTAAAACATACTATATAATAAATATATGATTATTATTATTCTTTTATATAAAAATTAATATCTTTATCATAACATATTTGATAAACCTTTTACCTTTTATTTCACCATTAATAACAACACCATGTTAAAGTCACATTTCTGGTAATAATTTCATTATATTCTGATATTTTTAGAATGTTGATTCAATTTTCTTGTTGGATAGAAATAAAGAAGGGTAAATAATATATTATAAATTAATTTATCAATTTTATGTCATATATACCATATATTTTCATTAAAACATTTTTTATTACCCCCATGTAATGCTTGAATGAATCAGATCGCTTCGTGAGGTAGTAGTCCAACGTACACATGACTAAAATTATCATATTCACAAAAAGTAGAAATACTGAATTTATATGTGATATAACAAATATTTAATAAAAGTAGTATCATAAATATAATATATATTCAATTAATCCATCCTTATTTCCACCCATAAGATTTAGTAATGGTAAAACAAATGATATCAGTTTGCGATGCAGTTTTCTACAATACACACAAATGATAATTTCATTATACATTTTATTGATGTGGAGATGGTTATAGGGCATAAATTAAACATAAAAAAATATATAAATAATTAATATTAATATTTTAATATATCATCGATTTATAATAACAATTTATGTATTTGGAGAATGAAATAAAAAATTACTCAGTGATGAATTTTACCACTTCTTTGGGTATCCTCATATGGATTTCATTGAAATCCTTCCTATATAGGATTTATGACCAAAAACAGTTTTTTGAATGATATTACAGAATTTTTTATGTTATTTTTCATGTTCATTTCTAGAAAAGTGTTTAGAGATGTATATAGAAGAGGATAAGGGGTGACCTTTAATAAGTGCGGTGAGGGGCACACTATATTTTCTTATAAGAATTAATCACACACATGTTTTTTTCATGTCACAAGGCTCCAATAATTGACGATTATCTATAAAGTCGGGTGTATGTTCTATATAATTAAATAAAATTTGGTTTTGAAACATTTCTTTGTTAAATTTATCCCTTATCATTTTAGTTTAACCCCATGTAAACCCATTTTACCTAAACTCTGGTAAATTATTTTTACCAATTTTACAATTCATTAGGGAAAAGAATTATGTTGAAAATATTAAATAATATAAGTTATTTTGATTCAAAAATTTTAATGATTTTTTATAATTTACTTTCACTAAAGTGGAAGAAAATAATTTTAATGTAACCCTATAGATATGATAAGAAATCTTGTTTTCAAAGGGAAAATGTTCAAATGTTTATAATAATTTTATATCCAATTTTAATATGAAATTTAATCTAATGACATATTTTGTATTCATATATAAAAAATTTAAATAATTTTATTTAAAAATAAATAAAATTTTATTTAATTTAAATGAAATGGCGTCTTCAAAATAATATTTTGTATTTTTCTCTTTTAATCAAACTAATAATATGTTTTTAAAAATAATAAAAACCCTAATATAATGTTTTGCTGATTATTTAAAGAATAATATATATTTTTACATGAAATTAGTTCTAAATTTTGAAAAAATAATTTTTAAATCAAAAATCAAAGTCGTGATAAAAAAGTGGGTTTTCAAGAAGAGATTTTCGTTCAAGAACATAATGATTTTATATTAACAATATGTCTAATAGTAATAATTTTCTGAATGTAAATTTAATTTAAATGATAGGTAATCTATAAATTTCATTAGAATCAATTCTCTTTGAGATTATTTTAATTAACCAAAATAGATAAAGATTATTCACTTTAAAACAGGTTTCACCATAAACACTTTTTAAACCCAAATATAAACAAATACTAAATTCCAACAAAAATTTTATTTAAAATTATTTATTATTTTTTAATTATAAATTAATAGTAAATATGTTACAATATAAATTAATATGGTATTTAAATTACTTAATTTAATAAAAATAGATAATTGTTTTTCAAATTTTTTATTTTTTCACCATTTATTGAAAAATCAATATTTTCTAAGAAATCGGAAAATTTAACCATTTTTTAATATCAATAAGATGATATAATAAATGATTTTAAATTTTTACAATATATTTAATAAATAATTAAAAAGTAATTATAATAATTCTCCATTAATGCTAACAAATTTTTTTTGAAGAAAGTATATTTTTATGATTATAATTACAATATTAATTTTTTTGATTTTATACTATGAATTTATAAGTCAATTTTTATTGAGTAGGAAATATATATTTATATTTTAAAAATTACTAAATATTACTCTTTCTCACCAATAAAATATACATGTTTTAATCGACACTTTTAAAATAATATTATTTCATATTTTTTGAAGATCAATGTCGTTTGTTATGCACACATTAAATGAAACTTATTTTTGTGTGTAATTCAAGATAAAAACTATGATTTGGTGATACAAGTCATACTCACTATTGAATGTAATAAAATATTTAAAATATTAAATTAATTTTAAAAACTTCAAAAAACCTTTGGCTGTTATATTCATCCCCCAATAATATGAATCATCCCTTGAAATTCATCTCTGACACCAAATGGTTAAAATATAAAAAACTACTTCATAGAAACTGACAATGTTCAATTGAATAATAAATAATTCCTTGAAGTAGAAATTTTTTAATCATAAATGAATCCTAATTTATGTCAAATCTACAATTCCTTATTTTGGTACATAGGTTTTAGGTGATGATTTGGAAATATAAGAATAGCATAATTAATTATCATGAGTGATAGATATCATTTATCATAAGAAAGTAGGGGATCCAGAGAGGGTATACGACTACAAAACCATAATCCAATGATGTGTGAAAAAGTTCATTGATATTATAAAAATTTATTTTAATTGGAAAATATTTTATTTTTTGAGCCTATTCATAATGTTGGTGAATTTTTTTTAAAAAAATATACTCACCTAATTTCAATCCATTTCATTAGTACAATCTGATACATTGGTTCTTATTTGATAAACACACACTTAATCTCTTAGTTTAAGAGTTTATTTATTTTACTATTTGAAGCACCAAATAATATCACAATAATAATCATTATTAATTCATTATATTTCATATTAAAAAAAATTGTTAGCAAAATTTATGCATAAATCATCATATGGTTCTGTAATACGTTAATAATTAAAACCTCATATTAATGTCATCATTGACCATTTCACAAATGTAAACCTTATAAAAGTTCCAAAATATTAAAATCTATAATGGTATAATGAATTTAACTAAATTATAAATACGATCATAAGATCAATCTCCAAACAGCACTATGAAGAATTTAATTATCATATAAAAAACACGTTAATACCATCATCAGAAATTATCTTAAAATAGATTAATAACCTGAATTATTTTCAACTATATTGATAACATAATTTATTATTTATTAAGAAATTGTAACACATATATTTTGAGATAATAAAAAAATGTTGTAAACTCCATTAATGATTTCATAAACCACATTGAAAAAAACCACTACATTGATCAATAATCATTAGTACAATCAAACTTAATTTTTCCATTTCAATCATATATTTATCAAAACTAGACATAAATTTATAAACATTAGAAACATGTTAAGTGTTATATTTCCCTTAATCATGTGTTTTCCATTTATATCACCATGCTATTAAAACTATTTTATAGCGTATCATTGTAATTAAAAAACTTCATTCAAATTCATAATGAAAATATTATAATAGAAAATAATTATATATATATTAAAATCAATTAATTGAAATACAAAAATAATCCCATCGTACCACATCCATAAGAAAACATTAACATGAATTCATCATATTTTTCTATAATATCACTTTCCATTCAAATTTCATTCATCATTTATTCATCATCAATATCAAAACCATTACTCTTATATACATGCTAATTCTCATCACATGATTTCCCCTAATAGTATAAATTTTAATAATTCCTACACATTAAACATTTAAAACAATAAACTAACAATGATACATTATAGAGACAATTATTCTCATCTCTCATATTAGCTGAAAATTTCATTTCCCCCTAAAATTACATTAATTGTGTCAATATTTTTTCACACTCGAAAAAACCTCTAATTTATTGAGACATTCCTTTAGGTGTTTTTTCTCAAAATATAAATGTATAGGAAACTAAATCAATATTCATACATGGTGTCCATCATATTATCTCTTCATAAACTCTATCATTCTATTATTTTGTGAGTCTTAGGATTGGTTATATTTCTGGTTTTTTATAATGCACTGGATAAGTGATGTGTAAGGTCAAAATATCATTTAATCTAGTCATAAACCGTTTTGATTCTCATAAGAATATTGTCTGTCATATTCAATGTTAACCCAGCTCTTTCTAGTTGTCACTAATGAATAAAACTAAAAATAATAGAGTGAGAAATAATAATCATAATGGAAAACTAAATAATTAAGAAAATTATTTATGGGATTTCTAAATCATGACACCTTATTTTAAATATTTGACACCATATGATTATCCTTTTTCAGTCCTAGTAATTGAATATTTAAATCCATTAGGATGGTTTGTAATTATTATGTGAACAACCAAATAATATTCCATGGGATTATAAAACTAGGTGTGCAACGAGGAAACTTTTGAATAAATGGATGATGATAAAGTCCATCTCAATGCCCCAAAATTAGAGTTATTACTACTAGGTACCTCTGTTGAAGTGACACAACCACTTTTAGTATGAAGATAAGAATATAATTTATTAAAAACTTCCAACTCAAAAATTTACCAATTTCTATGAAATTTTCTATATTTTGACTCATCCTTTGTATTATCCTTAGATAACACTAAGGAAAAATATACAAAAATATCCCTAGGTATTTATCTCAAGTAATTTCATCCTTTTTTCCAATGGATAACATAACCATTCTTATGATACCATCTATGGAGGCCCATACATCTCATATATGGATATTACATATTAAAAGTTAAATATTAATTACACAAAAAATTCATAAAGACCCTGAAAGATTAGTGCATTTGGAGACTAGGTACACAGTATTCTAATTTTTTGGATCATCTTCAACATACACTATAATTTTCTTCTCCTTTAGTTCTACTAAATAAACATTTTTCTCATATCTAGGGGAAATGATAAATAATAATGGTTAAGATCAGATTCTTAGTTAGGGTATACAATAAAGATATATAAGTATATCATGCACAAGAGGGGTTGAGAACATGATCATAATATTAAAATAAAACATAACCTATATATAGATGATCCCAATCGTGAGACATAGAAAAAGTATTATTAGTTCAAAAGACATGAATCAAATTTTAATAAAATATCCCAATCCATGATAACATAAAATTGAAATAATATATAGATTTATACAATAAACATAATCATAAAAACTCATATTTCATGACTTCCCTTCGATATAGTCATACCTTTAAGGAACCACATAACCACCTGCATAATAGCATCATGCTTGGGTTAAGAACTTGTGCACCCTATATTTTGGACATCAGCTAACCACTCATGTACCCTCCTTTTCTGGATTCATCTACCCATTTTAGTACCCCATGAGCTCATAAAAAATTTATAATCACACAATTCATTATAGGGACATATAGGTCCCACCAATCACATAATTAAATTCATACACAGGTGTCCTACATGGTCAAAAAAAATTCATCATATCATATACCATGAAATAAAATGGGTTTAATAGAAATATAATTGCAACATATCATGTGGAAAATGGATATGTTTCATAATCATTTCATCATTTCATCATAACAGAACCCATGGAAAAAGTAGTGTGTTTCAGAAGATGTTTATCATGGAATAACCCATTGAATAGAAATGGGAATCATAAAAAAAATTTCATCATAAACATAAACCATTTATTGAATTAATAATAATTTTATCCTTGGATCATAACCTACTAATTTATAATTTTCACAAATGGATTTAATCATATATGTTTAATAATTTTAAAATATAACATGAAACATTTCTTGAGGAAAATAACTTTTTGTTGGATTTTTTTATAAAATAGTAGATCATTTTAAGAATCATTTTCTTTTAAAATGACCATGATTAATTATAACGTAATATTTAAAAATTATATAAAACATATATTAGGGAAAAATGCATTCTTCTCTAAGATTTTTTAAACATAAAACACTTTTAAGAAACTTTTGAATTTGAAATTATTTATTTAAGTTATAAAAATTTCAAAAATATTTTTGAAATAATTATAAATTAAAATAAATTTATAGACCTTTAAAAGAAGATTTAAATCATTTTATTTTCATTATAATAGGTAATTTTGTTCATTATATGAATGTTAAAAACAAATATTATATTCAAATTTTATGTAAAATATAAACAATATTTTTTAGAAACCACAATTAAAATTCTATTAAATTTTTTTCCAAATAGAATATATTGTAAAAATATCATTAATAAATCACTTGAAAAATTTTAAAATAAATTTTGTAAACATTTTTCAAAAACATGGTTTTAAAAAAAAATTCAATAGATAAGATTATTTTTCCAGAATAAAATATTTTCAAACTCTTGATTACATAATGAGATAATATTGAAATAAAAATATTTATTTTTATAAAAGAACTAGAGGATTTGAAAAGTAATGTTATTATTGATATATGTATAATAAAATTTTATCATCAGAAACATATCTATAAACAATCTTGATAAATTATGATATTTCAACATAAAATCCTTACCAAATCGGTAAATTTGAAAACTAATATCCATGAGGTAATAACATTAAATTGAAAATAAATTATCATAAAGAAAAATAAATTAATTATAATACATTTAAACTTGTATATATATACATATATCATAAATGATGATAGGTTCATAACATTACCATTAGTCTCAATAAAAGAAAAGTGAGACAAAAATCCCTTACTTATTTGGAAATTGTTGAAACACAAACACCAAGAAAGAGTGATCATAAAATAGATATGTTAACATATATAATATTATGGATAATAATCCTAAAATAAATTATGGGTCCATATATACAATATATTGTAGAAATAGTTGGTGAATATGGAATGTGTCTCAAAAAAGTAAAAAGTAGGATGGAAATCCCTTACTGCTTTTGTAATATTTTTGGATCGCAAGACCCAATATAGAAAGAAAAAAAATAAAACATAACATTTCTTAAGAAGAAGGATATTAATGATATAATATGAAAAATTGATATTATATAAACCACAAAAAAGTAACGAGTTGTTAATTTTAATGTGTTCCTCAGAAATAAAAGAGAGACTATAAATCCCTTACTTTAACTCTTGAATCCTTCATGCACATTCAAACCACATGAATAAAAAATATAAAATAATTATTCAAAAATTAAAAAACCATTCATATATATATATATATATATATATATATATATTTCATACTATATACAAATTACTTATGTTATTTTATTACCCATTAATTAATAATTCCTTGTGAAAGTCATGTTTCGCAACAAAATGATTTGTATTTGTTATATGATTTGATTTGTTATTTTTGGGACACATAAATTAATCATTATTTCATAATCTCAAGAATTATGTCCATAATATAAATATAATATATTTTTATTTATAGTAATATGTAAAATTTACTAATAAAAAATTAAATGCACCATCCATATAGAAGGTAGGTAATATATAAAAATAAACCATTTTTCCATTTTCTATTTTGACCAAAAAAATAATGGTATATTATCATTCAATAATAATTTTTATTTCATTTATTTAACATATAATCATTAATACTATCTTTATTACCTTCCATGTAAAACATGAATGAATCACATCACTACATGAGATAGTAGTCCTCTATAGAGACGAGCAATTTTATCGTATTCACAAAAATGGGAAAATTGAAGATATATTTGATAAAATAATTAAAAAATATTATAAAAAATATAATACATAAAAAATAAATACATATTTTTTTAACTGTGATAGGTGGTAATGGAAAATGAATTACATCGGTTTGTAAGGTGGTATTCCACCGTACACATGAATGATGACTTCACAACCCATTTGATGGAAATGCTGATGATTGGAGTTCAGTTTAAAATTTTGAAAATATAAGTATTTCTATGATATTTAAGATTTTATATCATCATGTTATATTAACAAATGAAGCATGTGGAGGATGAAATAAAAATATGCTCGTTGATGAAGGTTACCTCTTCTTCTGGTATCCTCTATAGTTTTATACCAAAATACTTCATGTATTTTATTTATGTCCAATGTATGAAATATAGGATCAGTGGATAGAACTTGAGAATATTTGTTTTAAGATAATGGTAAATAAAATCGTTTTTATAGTGAGACGATGTGAGGAGAATGTGTGACATTTTAGAAGTTTGGTGTGTGGAACAGATGTAATATTTTGGGAAAATGAAATCAAAAATGTTTTTTTTAAATTATTAGAGGCATAAATTTTAGAAAAATATAAATTATTTAAGTAATAAAAAAAATATATTACAATAAAATGGATTTTGGGATTGTTTTTTGGTATTTTAACCCTAATCATTTTATTTAAAACAATTGTTAAACCCATTTTTACTTTAACCATGGTAAATAATTTTTATTGTGTTAATAGTTCAGTATGGTTAAAATATTAGCTCATGTTATTAGATATTGTAATTATTAGTAATTTAATATTTTTTATTCATTTTTATAACTATATTTACATAAGTAGAAAAATTAAATTCAAAATTAATCCCACTAACATGATGAGAAAGCGGGTTTTCAAAGAAACAATATTTAAACTTTTTAACGAGTTTTATATCCAATTTTAAATTTATATTTCTTAAAATAACATAAATTATATTGATAGATATATATTTAAACTAATTTTACTTAATAATAAATTTTAATTATAATTTAACTTTATAAATAATTTAAACGAAAAGGATTCATTCAATTATATTTAATTATTTATCATTATTCATCGAAAAAATAATATTTCTTCCAGAAATTATCAAAAATATACCTTAATTTAATTTTTTAAATTATTATTTAAAAATTAAATAATATTTTTTAAAATAAATCTTAAAAAATTTAAAGAAATTAAATTTAAAAAAACCCAAAAACGTTATGAAAAAGCAGGTTTTTGATAAGTGAGTTTTTTCTTCAAACACGTGTTGATTTTTTATATAATATATTTCTAATAATAATCACTATATTAATTTAAATTAATATTTTTTTGATATATAATCAATCAATTTCATTCACAAATTATTTTCTAGGGATTATTTTTGTAAATTAATATAGAGTAAAAATATATACATTAAAACATTTTTTTTGGAAAAAAATCTTCTTAAACAAAAAATAAAACATATCATACAACCCTGTATAAAGTTGATAGAAAGTTAATTAAATGGATTAAATATAAGTGAATAATAATTATCTTACTACAAATAATAATATGTCATTTAAATTAATTACATAGTTAGAATGAAATGATAGGTTTACAGAATTCAGTATTTTTCCCTTTTAACTAAAAAATCAATATTTTCAAAATATGTCCCAAAAGTTAACTATATGTTAATATAAATATGATTATTTCAAAAAAAAAATCATTTTATCTTACATTTTAAAATTTTCTATAATGTACTTATAATATTTTAAAAATAAATAAATAAATAACTTTTTGAATAATAGATATTTTGGATGATTATAATTTCATTACTAAAAAATGATTGATTATTTACTACACATTTGGAAGTAGATTTATATTGAGTATCAAATTTATATGTAAATTTCATATAGCTGTTAACACTATTATAAAAAATCCACTTTAAGGATTTTTATGTAAATACTTAAAATAATATTATTTCTTAGTTTACTGAAGCTCGGTTCCACATGACATTAATTATTTAGAACAAACATGTTGTTTTGTGCAACGAAAACTAAACTCGATGTTGTTTATGAAATCATATATACTTATTTTTGTGGGAAACACATGATATCAAAAATATTAAATTAATTTGAACGAAATAATTTAAATAATCAGGGGTGGTGCATGATTTGGTTTTCAACTTTATCCTTATCATGTTTTATATTGGTACACATGAGAGTTATACATCTCTAAATATTGTTCGGTATAATAAATTTAAATAAACAAAAATATTTTTAATTTAATTTTAAATATCTCCATAATATTTTTTGATATATTTGATTACCAAGATTAAAATTTAATTCCCCCATCATACTCATTCCAAATTAAATTTTCGTCTTTTTAAAAAAATAATTACAAATCATCTTTTTATAATAACTAAGGATAATAACATCTAAATAAATATATACTAATAAAATAATAGAAAAATGGTTTTTATAATAAAATATAATTTTTTAATCCTAAAAGAAACACCTTCTACAGTATAAATAACCATTATCATTCATATATAACTTTTAGTGCTTGATTAAGAACATAAATTAATTTAGTAATATTCAATAAAAAATGGGTATATCGGGATTTTCGAAACATGGTATATGTAAAACATAAAAAACAATGAGTTTCAGAAGCACATCACGATTTAACCAAGATAATTTTATTAAAAATAAAAATCCATATCATTAAAGGGGATTACATATATGCAAATGAAAAATACTGCTGGCATCCAACTAAAAAAATGTGAGCAGAAATCCGGTATAACAAAAGGAAATATCGAACATTACTCCACAATTTATTTTTTTTATGGAGTATCCACATCATGATTTTCATCCCTAAAAACATGAGTCACATCTAGATTAAGTTGTTCAGTAAACTGAAGGCATTCAATCTAGAACATAAATATTCATCTTTGAAAATTTCAAGAACAAGTCATTAAAAAATGCACAGTAGTAGAAGAGTAAGATTCAACCTTGATATTAATTTAGCCATGTTGTACTACATATTTAATAGCCATAATCATTCCCATTGTTCATATTTAATGGATAACCCATTACTAATAATTTGGTAGAAGAATTCTTTAATGAAGCCTCGATGTGTGAAAATCACTATTATCACCCGAGGGTCCTTGTGCACCTGAATCTTCCCCATAAATGTTTACATTAAAAAATAAATAAATATAATGAGTATATATAATATATTTCAAAACCAATTTATTTTTGACCCTGACAATAAAACAAAAGGATTTCATGATAACAATATTAGAAAAATCAATATTCATATAACTAGTTTGGACCTTACAGGACGTCATGACCTCTATATGAATATCCTTAAACACATATTAAAGTAAAGGAGTTTGATTTACAATGTCAATTCAATTTCATTCTCTCTATATTTATTAAATTTCATCTACAATAAATACGAGATGGATTCTAGGGATTTTTTCGCAACATCCAAAATTAGAGATGGAAACCAGCATGTCATCAATATTGTTCATCCTCAATTCCATAATGAATTGTGAATTAATGGGGTTCCATAGTCTTCCATAGAAGTTAAAGTAAATGATAACTTTGTTTATGGTCTCCTCATCATTCAGACAAAGATGACATAAATATTCCATATGATACCATGTTCAATTTGTGAGGTTGTGAATAAGAATTTGACCTATCGAAATCCTCCACAGTAGTGGAACATGTGTTGGAGATATGAATAATTTTTTGAAATCCTATAGCCATAAAGGGACATATGTCCTTCCAACTAAAATATAAATATTATAATCCCTATTAATATTCTACCTAATTTATTTTTAATTCCACACAAGAGTGTCTTTTTCCATATAGGAATATATGTGATAATCTATCCTGAGGTGGGGATGTTGATGACCCTGCATGTTATCATAACATTATAAATAAGGAATGGAGACATATTTCATGGAGGCATGTACCCTACTATAATGATTGATTTGTCTTATACAAAAATTATGTACTCTATAGATTAAAGGTCGACTACATTCAAACCATCCACATAGATAATTTCATAATCTAATGATTTGAGTGTTTAAGAAAAGGCCGTATCGAAGATGCAATATACATAAAGTATACATTATTATATCAATCTATGAATATGTTGGAAATGAATTAAAATGAGAAATCAATAGATGTTATGATTTTCTAGGTGAATATTTTAAGAATAGAACCATTAAAAAAAATCATATCTTTAATACCCAGACCACACAATTCAATGGGATTTATACATTCATTCTTTTCCCCCATGATGAGGTAAATGTAATGGATGGAACCGGTACAGACAAAAATTTTGATCGAATATTGGTGCTATTTGATGGAATTTCTAGGCCATATATAAATGGATAAAACATATATGGACATGGATTTTATCATTGAATACTCCAAAAATATTATCCCTACTTGAAACTTCGTCTTCCCCTTCTAGGTTTCCATCTTTTCAATGATCCTAGAAACAATTCTCTCAATATAGCATCTTTTCTCATTCCCCTGAAAGGGGAACCCTAAGGTAGTACAAAGAGTTGTTACCCTTTATTAACCTAATTAATCATTCAATTTCTTTTGGAGATAAGTATCCCATCCCCAAAAAACACATAATATTTTTCCATCTTAAACCTTTTATAGAGACCTCTTCATAATGAGAGAAGGTTCTCTGGATATAGGATATATTTTCCTATCAGTTTTCCCAAAGAGTAGAATAATATATAATTCATCTACTAAATAACCATATATATAATAATAATTTTTCATCCATTTTAAATAATTTAAAATTCATATAATATTCATAATCTAAATGAATTTTAATTATTCTATCATAGAAAGGGGTGAAAAGGATTCTTAATAATTTATTAATTCTCTCAGATGATATAATATTGCTACTAATCTATATTTATTTATATTAATTATCCCTTTTTATCATGATTATTCATATAAACCCATTTGGTTTCCATTTTTTGGATGATGTTATGGCCTTTTTTCCAATAAGAAAACATTGTTACTATTAAAATGGTTGTGTTCTTCTTACATAGCTGTTAGAAAACATTAATATTTCAATACATCATTAATGGTTACTAGATATAATTGTGATAGGAAGCCATACATTTTAGGTGGGTTTATTACAATAGACATTGCCATAAGTCCTATATCATGATTTATTAATATATACTCAAATTAATGAACTTGTAATGTCATATTTTTCCTCAGTATGAGACTTTTTTGTTCATCAATTTCTTATTCCTCTAGAAAAGATTAAATTTTTTAATATTCATCTCTATTGTTAAATTATTTTTCAGTATATATAAGTCTTACATTTTATATTGAGTTAGTAACATCATTATTTTGATTTTTTTCTATGATAAAATGGGGAACATTCATCAATATTCACATGAACTTATTCATTAACTATCATGGAATATTTTTATACAATTTAAAGGATTAGATGTTATAGAATATCAATGAAAGAATCCATAAATTTTCATTGGATCAAATTTAACATGGTTTTCATTATTATTCATTATATTAAAATTGTATCCAAGAACATTAATGTATCATAACATAGGTTTTATCTTATTCCAAATTTCATTGGGTATATATTTAAGAAGGGGTTATAATAATAATCTATTAATAATGTATGAATATGGGTTTATATATTCTTCCCTAATATAGGTAGAAATACAATATTATTTTAATATAGATCATTCCATTTCTTGAATTTTTTTATTTCTTCAATCAAATATTCCATTTTTACGAGGTGTTCACATAGAAGAAAAAGTTTTTTTAGTACCCATGTCTATAAAAAATGAAATAAATATAGGATTATCAAATTTTAACCATGATCACTTCTTAATGAAATAGTTTTGTAATATATTTTTATTTTAAATGATTTTAAAAATTAATAAATGAAATAAGAAACCACACATTTATGTTTTATGAAATAAACTAATCTAAATATAGAAATATAATAAATTTAAAAAACCAAAAGATCATATGAAAAATTTTTATACTCGTTATGGTATAATAAATTCCATGTGGTCAAGTTCTAATTTTTTGGATGTAGAAACCCCATAAATATACATTATGGATGAATAGTGTTTCTTTCCTATTTTAATTGAATTTCTAATTCAAAATTTATGGGTGATCCGAACTTAAGATGTTTATCTTTAAAAATATGGAATAAATTATCTGAGAAATCAACATAAAAATAATTATCATATAGTTGAGAGATAATTATCATATTTTTTTCTTCAACTCTATATCAGATAGAACTTTGTTGATTAAAATTTATTTTTGAACTCCAAATGAACCAACTCCAATTATTTTTTCTTTCTCATTATCACTAATAGTAACTATGCCTCCATCCAATATTTCTAATATTTAAAAATTGGATGAGTGTCCACTTATGTTCCTTGAGAATACACTATACATGTATGACTCTTCATTTTTGTTCTGATGACCATTCTATTACCCACAAATTAAAAAGGAGTGTTTTGGTACTCTAATGTTGTTAGGTCCAGTTTTTTATGCAACTAATGATATTGGTAACTAGATATGACTAATATTTCCAAACACTATATTAATTAAATCATAAATATTTCTGGAAACAAATTGTTTTTTATTAAATTTTATTGGGGACTTAATGAACATTATTTATTATAATAATGAACTTTAATTCCACCATTAATGTTCCTGCATATTGATATTTTTTTGTTCTTAATACTCTGTAAAATATAATTTCTATAAAATTATGTATTTTATCCATTGTACAATATTGAATATTCCTATATTTTATGAACATTTTAACCATGAATATGACTTATAGATTATTCACCCTTAGTTAATATACTGGTAGCAATACTGAATGACTTTACGTCAGCCTATAACCCTTGAATTCATCATTTTGGAACAATAGAGTCTGAGTTTGATTATAAATTTTTTTAGTTATAAGGGATGTTTTTGAATTCCATATTTTTCATTTAAAATAGTATTATAATTGTATTTTTGCTTTTTTTATTATGTATTAAAATTTTTATTCAATAATTGAGTAGTATGTAGTTATTTTTCTTTTTGAAGAACTTTTAGAATTATAAGCATAAAAATAATAAGATGGTAACTCTATTTTTATTTTAACATAAAAGATATTTACTATCATATTGGTTGGTTCCTTCCCAAAATAATATATAGAATTATTTCTGCAATCTTCATATACACTCTTTGTATCCATCATACATTTTTAACCTTTAAAATGGGTTTTCCCAAGTGTTGAATTTATTTTCTAGGAGTTAATATATGAGTGTGGAAAAAGTGGGGATCCATTGAAAATTATGATGGATTAATATAATTGGATTTATTGAATTATAAATTCTCCAAGGTAAAATCAAAATATTTATGAAGAAATCTCAAAATAATAATAACATTTTCTAAGGTGTTTAAAAAATGTTTACCCTAAGGTAAATCTATGAAAAAACTAAATTCGTGAAGAATAAATAAAGACATCCATGATGTATATTTGAATAAATGTGGATGTGAAGAGATGACCACGAATTTTTTTCATATATATATATATATCATGAAGAATATGTAATGAAGAATAAGAGAATAAATATTTACATGGTATTTTTATTGATTACAGAATTACATTTTATATATAGATTTATTCTAATACACTTGTGATTATGTTACTAAAAATAGTACAACTAACAACCATACATATCAAACACATTAATGGAATTATAAGGGACTTTGAGGGCAAATAAGGCTTAGGGAACTAGCTAAGGATAGTAGTGGGTTGGAATAGAGGTGTAGAACCTTGATGGTGCATGATCACCTAGAGTAAAAGTGAGAAGTGGTGGTGCATCTATGTGGGGAGACATAACGTAGAGGATGGGGAAGTAACAGAGGGGGTAAGGATATCTGGTAAACAAGAACTATTCCATAATTTATATAACATGATAAATATTTAATGAATATTTGATATGGGATGGATAATTTTCAAGTTATAGTTCATCCACCAATAAAAATAGTGATAACATATTAGCCATTGGATGAACTAATATACACCATCTGAAGGAACTATGTGGTCATCTTCCTCAAGCCTCATTCGATGTATTCTATTCACATGGTATTCATTCCATGGCCAATCAACACTGATTGTGTAACATATATCATTTGATATTTATTCCCATGATATTTTCTCCATTAATCTCATGATTTCCTAGAAATTATAAGATACATGTTGCATAAGATATCCATGAAAACTGTCATGTATATATGGAAGATCCTAAGGCATGTAGCCACCTAATGATGTTGAGTTCCTATATAGTAAATAAATTTTTATCTATACATAGGTAAAATTAAATTGCCTGAATTTGAAAATTTATGCATCAAATGCTGGTGGATAATGCGTAAACCAAATCCTTCCGATTTTCAAAGACAAGGTAACAAGTTTATTAAATACCACATAATGAATCGAGGGAAACTAATTACTTGAGGTATTCAATGTGAGTAATAGACACCCTATAGCCCTCTTTTGTTTTAATTAGGTGATTTGTGGGTGAAACTGAAGACATGTTGATGAGAAAACAATATTTTCAGTACTTTCAAGCATTTACAGTCATCCGAATATGACTATGTAACATGGAGAAGTTGATACTTGGGAATTTGGGTGTCTATTTCTAAGGCATCATTAAAATGAGATGTGTTGGGTGCATGCATTCATACATGCAAGATATGCGTGTAGAAAATATTACAAATATCCAAGTGAGAAGATGGAATACCCATCATGGGTATATGAATGATTTTTTATTGAAAAGGAAATACCATAAAAAGTTTCAGTTGGGTATTTCAAATGAATCATGAAATAAATACTTAGATAAAAATCTTTAAATTAATATGATAAATAAAATGCATAGACAATAAGGTGATATTTAGTAGAAGAGGAAATAAATATTATACCAATAATTGTTTATTATTTTATTCAAAGGAAAATTAAATTAATTTTTTTTATTTAATAATACTTTCAATTATGGTTTTAAATCATAATATATGTTATGAAATATGTGGAGGCCCATTCACCTAATTTGAGTGTAAATATGTGCATGAATTTGACAATAAAATTTATTGTATTTAATGATAATTTTGAGAATCTTTTCATCCATTATACAAGATATTTTTTAGTGTGTTCAAAATAAAAAAAAATCTTTTATTCGAGGATTCCACATACCCAACCATTTTAATAGGAATGATTTTCATTATACAAGATCTTATTGGAGTTTCAAGGGAGAAAGTCCTCATGAAGTCATTTATTTAAGACCATTAGGATTTTTAGAAAAGGATGGGACATCCACATTTCTTACGGAGAAGGATAACTGTGAAGTGGATATATAGCCCCTAGTTTCAATTATGAAACCCTTTATTTTTAATTATTATGTATATAATGTGTTTTTTTGTGGTGTGTGAGTGTTTTGAGGACATTTGGGTTGTATTGGGGATTTTTCTCAGGTTCATTTATTGAGCATAGTTCGTATGGACTATGCTACTACAACAAGAAATCCTGGAACTTGAGATAGATGCTTTTGGGTAGGCACAAAGATAGGTACATGATTTGGAAAAAAAATGAGGCCACCTAGGACTACCTATAAAAATTGAAAAATAAGGAAAAAATCGGCTTCGGTGTAGTTAATAAAACTATTTGAGCCAATGGTATGAAGGGTTTTGGGAGGTAGTGGTTGTGCACAGTTTCTCTAACCATGTAACCTAACCTTGCATGTTGAAAAGTTAGATTGTAATTAATCATCATCTATATCATTTTTACAACTACAACTATCAATTTTAAATTATTTTTAGCCTATGTCGAGTTTCCCTCCACCAAAAGGATGTGGATACCTTCCCCATCAATCTGGGAGCTATCCATTGGAAAATCTTGATGTGTTGAAGTCCAGATTACTTGTCAAGTCTCCATTATTTTGGGTTTTACTTAGATATAATCTTCTTCCCTCTCTTGGAATCATATAACTAATCTTTTGGGGGTAGATATAGGAAATTATATTCCAATAATGTTGATAATAGGATATTTGGTTGTTATATAATGGGATCTAATGTGTTTTTTTTTGAGATTCAACCCTGTTTTGTTGAATATTTAGTGTCATTCTTTGTTTCCACCATAATATCTGAGGTATGTGAATTAAATCTCTAATAATATTATTATAAAATGATGTATTATTTTTATATTGATTTAATTTAATGGAATTCATTGTGAAATTGATGTGAAAATATTGGTTGAAACCATATTTAGGGATGGCTTATGGATTTTTAGAAATTGGTTGTTCTGAAAATGGGATTTTTATAGATTTTAAAATGATGAATTTAAAATGCAGTTTTTTATTTATATATGAATTTTTTTTATTTTAATGGTCTAAATAAATATAAGGTTATTTTATATGTCCTGAAATGGTGGGTTTGATAGGGTTTTGACCTGGGTTGGTTTGAGATAATGGTTTTGAAGTGACCCTGAATAAGGGGCCTGTACCATTGGGGTATAAGGGAAATGACCCTAGACAAGGGGCTTGTTATGTGGTGGAATAATGAGATTTTACACATATTGATGAATTGGTAAATTGATTATAAATCACTCATGATTATGGAACTTTAATTGAAGTATGAATGTGTGAGTGTGTGTGTCAATCCTGGATTAGATATGCTAAAAAGTAAGGACAAATAAATGAAATTATTATTTTGTTTCTTTCCACAGAAACTATTTTGGTATGTATTTTTTTAAATATTTTTGATATAAATTGTTAATCTTTTTTAATGTGTTATATATAAAAATATTTCTGTATAAACAAGCTCACATGGTCTATCCTAATTGCTTTAGTAGGGATGTCATTTGTGGAAAAAAACATTGTTTCTTTACTCACCCCCTTCTGTGGAACTTTGGTTCTTTTGCATATATTGTTTTTTCATGTCACATGTAAAGGTAAATTATCAACTTTCTTATTAGTTATTTGTTATTCTTGGTCATGGATATGGGAGTTGGGTCATAGAGTATGTTTGGTGATGTGATGTCATGTTGTTGGAGTCTTTGATAATTGTGGTTTAGTCTTTATCCTTGGAACTTTTACTTTTGGTTATATATAACTTGGTATTTTTGTCCAATGAAATAACTTTGAGTATTATTTAGTTTTTATCATACATAAAATAGTGGTTTTGGTTTTGGTATGTTTGGGGGTGGTTAATTTATTTTCAAATGGAAAATTGACACCTAAATTTATTGAAGGCCTTGGAATTAACTACCAGACTTTGGTATATTTGGGATGTAGCCTAATGACATGTAGTAATTCCTCCTCAAATAAATCCAAATAGGAGAAGTAGTACATTACAAATCATATTAGCTTGTTCAGTCGCTAAATCCAAAATAGTTTAGTCGTGGCGTGTCAAAATATTTGTTTTAGAAAAATGGTAGTTTTTATCTGTCTTAGAGTAGAAATTTAGACTATTTTGTCCCGATTCCTAGATGGTATATAGAGTAGGATTGGTTGAATTTTAAATGTAGATCATAATAATATTTAGCAACACTATTTATGATAAACATCATTTTACTGTGGATATGGGAACTTAAGTGTCTATAGACACTTATATGAGTTGTAATCTCATTTTTATGGGATTATAAAATTAGAACAGAATGGAATGCATTGGTAGAATTGAAATCACACTATGAGTACATATTTGATTTGATTAATGATTTATGATTTCAAGAAAACATGTTAATTTCTGAAAAATGTTGAAAATGCTCGAAATTTGAGATTTTAAAAACATCATAATAGTGATATTTTGAAATTGATTTGACTTTAAAAAGCATGGTGGACCTTTAAAAAATGTATTGAAAATGAAAATTGTTGATTTTTGGAAATCATTGTTGTGATAGTTTTGAGGGGGTAAATTTGAAATGGTTAATCCTTTAGTTTATAAAGGGCGGGACACATTATTATTGTTGTATTTATTGAAAGTGAAACCTAGTACGCATCCTAGAAACCAACCAGAAGAGGAATCTGATAATGTGGTTGCACCTAAGCCATAGGTCAACTAAAAACTAGTTAAAATTATTTTCCAACCATTTTAGGATGTGGATAAA
This sequence comes from Viscum album, assembly GCA_963277665.1. NCBI lineage: Eukaryota > Viridiplantae > Streptophyta > Magnoliopsida > Santalales > Viscaceae > Viscum > Viscum album. The sequence goes on from OY728148.1 coordinate 1,948,305,282, forward strand.
GGGGATTTAAAGGCTGAACTAAGGAATGTGGATAATTCTGTTCAGTTTCAGAAGAAAAATCCACCCATCTTTCATGGTGATTTGGAGTTACATAACTCATAGGTGTTTCTGAATGTGAGTAATGGAATCATTTATTTCTTTGAAAAAATAGGAGAGTTAAAAATCACATTGATGATGTATATTCTTGAGGATATTGTACGAAAATGGTCAGATTTTGATGTTCAGGGTAAAAAGAACAAGAAATTTCTTAGGAAGATTTTGAAGGATTTTTTTAGAAAAAAATCTATTTTAATATGTTCAGAATTGATATAATGATAAACCCTTTTACCATAATGTTGGAGAACCTATCCATTACAGTTTAAACAGATAAATATTCGGATTTACCCTTCTTTTCACCTAATGTTTCTGTTAGTGCCTCCTTGAAATAATGGATTTTTTATTTAGGGATAAGGTAAGAGATTCACATAATAATTTTTATGTTCTGTATAATGGATTATAATGAGATTATAAATGGAGAGATGGTGTAGGATGGGGGTATCTCTGGAGAGAAGGGTGTATGGAGAATGTTGATATCTATAGGAAATAGTAGGAACTCTAATGTCACGAACCGACCCAACGGGGCTCATTCCATGACTCCCCAGGCCCACCTCCAATAGGCCAGGGGCTGGGATCTAGCACCGAGCATGCTATCACACATAAGGGAGGTATTTTCCTAAGCTACCTGTACACACGCGCCCATATACACCTACATGAAACAATGTAGAGATCTATAAAACTGAAAAGAAAATGCATGCATAAATCTATCCCAAACCAGAGTGCAACAGCAGTGCAAAAAGGGAAAAACAAGTCCCACCAAAAGAAAAATACCAAAGCGTCTAACAAGCTCGAAAAAATGGGCATGCTGCCTAAATCACCCCCAGAAAGCTCCTCGACACGGCTCTAGTAAGACTCTACAGTCAGTCCAACTCACTCAGCTCCACCTTCTCTGGGTCCTCCTAGGTCTCCGTCGAAAGGCATGTGGTCTGCACAAGACACAAACATGTGGGGGAAAAGCCCGATCAGGGGTGAGTATAACAAAAGTTAGTAGGAACCCCAAAACCCCAAAACAAAAGAGAGCAGCTGAATGGAAACTGTATACTCATCCCAACCATAGGGAACCCAGGCAAGAGAGAAACTCAATCTCGTTACCATCCTAGGCTAAACACAACTAGTAATCTCAAATCAGGTGTATGCCCATACATATACCACGAACATCTAGATATACTCAGCTCATGCACAAAGCCATATGAGGTACCGACCTCATCACCAGCAATGGTTCATAGACTGGAGAACACACTCCATGATCACTATCATCCTAGATGACTCTCGACCGAGAGATACACTCCATCGAGTCCCACACAAACATCTCAGATGCTCACCCGAGAGATCACGCTCGTCTGTTATCGTCACTAAGGAAAACATTATAAAACAACATAAACACCAAACTCCTCGGGTAGGGGATTTATCCTAGGGTGTGCTAGGGGATACCAGATCCCACACAAGTATACAAAGATCTCACAGATAGGAGATCACTCCTAAGGTCCACCAAGAAATACTGCAACACGATCTGGTATACGTAGATCTCCTAGATAGAGGATCACTCCCAGGATCCGCTGGGGGATTCCACAACCTGATCTGGTATTCGAGAAAACAATTCACTTAGATAAAGGATCATCACCTATGTCATGACCTTTATGATGATACCGAAACCCTATCCGGTGCATCTCATTTAGTAGGGGATCGAACTGACGATGCCAGAACCCTATAGAAACCACACGCTAAGTAGGGGATCGTATAACCAACGATACCACAACCCTACTATAATCATCATGCAGAGTAGGGGATTTTATACCTGAAAATGCCACAACCCTACTGAGCACGGATCACTGCGTAGGGGATCATATTCCAGATGATGCCACAAACCCTACAGGGTTAACCTATTAGATAGGGGATCAACACTTGTGGATAAGTGGTCACAATAATACAAATAACCCGATCTAGGGAAACGATGCTAGAGGATCCCACTCCGGCCCACCGGAGGTATACCACAACTCTAACAGATTACAAATCCCATTGATAGGATCAAAATCCTATACGAAGGTTGTGATCCCTCTTTGACCGTCGTAGGATCTAACCAAGGGAGTACCCCCGACCACTACTGTTCGAAAAGTCGCTAACCCAAGTGACCCACCACAACACCACCCCATGCACCTCCAAGGCAGATACCGAGTCCACCATCATGATCCACAAGAAAAAACACACAGGATAGGTTGTTTACTCGCATGAAACAGACAACCGGTGAAAAAGGCACTATTAACCATAGCTAGCCCGTGTAGGGCCCACACAACGATCCTGAATGTAATCATGCGGATCATTCCACTACGATCCCCTCATAAAAACACATGGGATTCACTACTCGTTCGTCCCAAACAGACCCCCGATGAAAAAGGTAATATTCACCATAGACATCTCGGGTGGGGCCCATGCCTCGATCCCAAAACTCATCGAACAGATCACACCATTGCTATCCTCTCAAAAAAACACACAGGATAGACTATTCTTCTGGAAAAATCGGTATCCTGGTGAGAAAGTTGCATTTCTCCGTAAACGCCCAAACCCGACCTCATGGGGCCCGCACCCCAAATTCGGTCCCAACACCCAAAACCCAACAAGAAAATTCCACGTACCATTAGGGTCTCAACACCACTAATGGAACATCAATCAGACACTCTGGGTAGAATATACAACGGCCCAAAGTCGAATAATAATAAAATATTATTATTTTATTCGACGTTTCATGCTCCCGGGCCACGACCCAGAAAAATAAAACTCCCAAACATACACCGAAGGGTTATCCTTGTCTCCATTTTCACGTCATAGTAGACGGCACATGAAACAGACACCTATTTAACAAACTACAGGGGTTTGAAAAACCCCTAGATGAAGACTGGGCTGGTCTGGTAGGCATGAACCCGCCCGCACCGGCCCGACCAATGCAGCCGTCGGCCTGCCCCGACCAGCTTCCCTCCTCCATGGTTCGGCCCACCCCATCGCGGGATCACATCCCTCTAACACGTTGGGCGGTGTGCCTCGCCCATCAGGTGGCCGCTGCCGCCCCTCAGGCGGTTTCCGGCGTCGGCGCCACCGCATCTGTGCCTTGCCGGTGAGGCTTCTGTGGACCACCGAGACCACCCCGGTGGTCTGTTTTATGATCCGGAGGTGCCTGCACAACCCTCGCGACCTAATAGTATCTACCATGACAAAAACAATTCAAAGAAAAAACTGGATCGGGGGATTCAAACTCAAACCGCCTACCCCGTGGGTGAAACGCTGAAGCTTCAGGTGCCGAACGATGCCCGCAATGCCCTGAAGCTCGATCTGCTAACAATCAGCATAGAAAAAAGATAGATGTGGCTCGATTAAGTGAAGAACAAACGAGAAAGGGGGTGTCATAGCCTCCAGCACGTATAGAGTAAATCGGGGGTGGGGGAGAGATTAATTTCCTTTTATTTTTTTTAAATAAAAACTACATTTTAATTCCCCTCCAACTTGCCTCCGACCCGGTACTAGACGTCGACTAAAGTTAAGTTGCGCCTAGGGTAAACATGGCATTATGAATGTAATGGCGCATTCAGAATTTCGATCTGAGACTATGCTCAGGAGTTATTCGAACCGACACTCATAAATAAACTTACCCATTTATTTACGAAAACGCCCATGGTGGCTTTTCTCACAGTAGGCCCATGCCCGAAATGTTTACACCCTGCCTAGGGTAAACAGCACACTCCGGATGCAACCGTACCCTCATATTCTCATTCTGAGATACCGTTTAGGAGATAACACACCCCCTCCATGTGACTAGTATAAAAACACATAATATTTTTATAAAATTAATTCTGGGCGCACTGGGTCTCGGAATCGCATGTCGTCTTCACGCCTAGCACTGGAATTATTCATAGAAATATTCCAAAGTTTGAAAGGGCTAATACCTGAGTTGATAAATCCTCCCCACATTAGAACTTTTTTTTCCTCGAAAATCCATATGCCTAAGGAAATAGAATGGACTCTAAACTTGGTCTACCACGCCACGGAGTTCACCAACGGACACCAATACCCAAGCACATAAGTTAGAAGGACTTATCCAACACACCTCAACACTATCCACTTTGGGGGTCACTGAATCTCCCACAAAATTTTAATCGTGTCTGAAAAATGATTCTCGATGGGGGAAGGATTTCTCTTCCTCCTGCATTCACAGCACATCAAACAACACCCACACATGGTCTTACCAACACCTTTAACAAAACATGACCAAGCAACAGAGAGGAAGAATAAAGCTAAACAGTGTCTATCAAACTGCTGCAAAAAGTAAAAAGGACACAAGACATACCTTTATCCATCCACGGAGCCTCTGGGTTGACAACCTCTAAGGCTTGCAAATATCCTCACCCTCATCCACCAACTCTATGAGTTTATCGGGGACCACCTGGGGGTGGGGATGGTGGAAACTGATACTGTCTACCACCTCCTACTACTACACCAGCTCTGTCACCATGTCCACCACCCTGTAGATCTCCTTTATCGAGACACTACCTCTACCAAGGTGTTCTGTTGACCGGCTCCCTCTCAGCAGCATGACAGATTGCATAATATCTAGCAAGATGTCCCCGAACGTCACAAGCATAACACCGCCTCTCCTATGGCTGAACAAAATTTTCCTGCGAGCCCTGCGCCTCAGATCCTCCATCATGGGGTCGCCTCCTGGAACGCCAGCCACATCCAGAACCTTGCACCTCCCGCCAGCTACCAGTTGTCGATGTCTTAGATGATATGTGCCCAACACTAATAGGCATGATCTACTTAGCCATAAAGCTCTCCACCATTAATGCTCGCTCTAGCACTCTAGCATAGGTGGGAAGATACAAAGAAACCACATCTACCTGAATGTCTCTTTGTAGGCCCTACTCGATGGTTTGTGCCAAAAAGAATGGGTCTCGAACCACATCCAAGTAGTATCGTTATAGGTCTATAAACCTCACTGAGTACTCTGACAAGGTCATGCCCTCCTGCCGAAGCTATAGATGCTCTTGAATCCGTACCGAACTCAGTGTCACTGTATATAAATCATCCCTGAAAGGTTGCTCAAACTACGCCCATGTGGGAATCTCCTCATCATGGGAATATGTCACCAAAATCCACCATCACCCGTCCAATCCATGTATAAGGGTTTCCACTAGGACCACTATCTGATCTGGCGGTGTCCTCACCAGGCAGAAATCTCGGGTGACTACATCGAGCTAGTCATCAGCTACCTGGGGGTCTGGATCACCCCAGAACCTCAGAGGTTTCTGCATCTAGAACTCATGTAGTGCACTCATCATGCGCGCAACCTCATCCCATAGTGCCAGCATAGCTAGTTGCTCAAAAGGCGGTGGCTCAACTGGCGGACCACCTGGAGGTCCAGCTTCAAAACCTGCGCCCTAGTTTACAGCCTCCACACATGGCAGATCTTCCCCATAATCCCACTCTGGAACCCTCACAGGCTGTCTTCGTGGAGGAATCCTAAAATAAAATCAAGATTCTATATAGTCAAATAGTATATATGGGGAGCGGCCTCAAGAAGGACAAGGAAAAACCCAAAACGCAGTCCTATATGATGCATGTACCACTTTTCCCCTGCGACCAGTGTACGAATGTCCCAAGTTGAAGGGCAGATTATTAGAGTCCCGATGTATGGATACATCAGCCGCCACACCAAAACTGGAGTCTCTGGACTAAAAGTCGAGCTCAAAACATCATAACCCTGCTGCTATTAAACCCAAACCAAAAGCATAGCTAGAGCAGCTACGCTTAGAGATCCCAAAGGTGGAACCTTCTCTGATACCACTCTGTCATGACCCGACCCAACGGGGCTTGTTCCACCACTCCCTAGGCCCGCCTCCAATAGGCCTGGGGCTAGCTTCTAGCACCGAGTCAACTATCACACATAAGGGAGGAATTATCCTAAGGTACCTTAACACACGCACCAACATACACCTCCATGAAACAGTTCATAGATTTATAAAAATGAAAAGAAAATGTATTCATACATCTATCACAAACCAGATTGAAACTGAAGTACAAAAAGGGAAAAACATGGCCCACCAAAAGAAAACTACCAAAGCATCGAACCTGCTCAGAAAAAGTGGCACAGTTCCAAAATCACCACTGGAAAGCTCCTCGACACATCTTCGGTAAGACTGCACGGTTAGTCCCGCTCACTCCACTCCGCCTGCTTTGGGTCCTCCAAGGACTCCATCGAAAGGCTTATGGTCTGAAAAAGACAAAAACAGGTGTGGGCAAAGCCCATACAGGGGTGAGTATAACAATAATCAATAGGCACCCCAAAAACCCCAAAAAAGAGAGTAATTGAAAGGCAACAGTCTATTCATCGCAGCCAGAGGGAACCCAGATGAGAGAGAAACTCTATCGTGTGACCATCTTCGGCTAAACACAACTGGTCTGCTCAAATCAGGTGTACGCCCATACATATACCATGAACATCCAGATATACTCAGCTCACAGGAAAATCCAAATGAGGTAATGACCTCATCAACAGTAACGGTTCACAACCAGGAGAACACAGTCCACGATCACTGTCATCCCAGATGACTCTTGTCTGAGAGATAAACTCCATTAGGTCTCACACAAACATCTTAGATGCTAACCCAAGAGATCACGCTCGTCGGATATCGTCACGGAGAAAACCTCGTTGAAACAACATAAACACCAAACTCCTCAGATAGGGGATCTCTCCTAGGGTCTTCTAGGGGATACCAAAACCCACACCGGTATACAAAGATATCACAAATTGGGGATCACACCCAGGGTCTACTAGGGAATAACGCAACCCGATCTAGCATTGGTAGATCTCACATATAGAGGACCACTCCTAGGATTCATTGAGGGATACCCCAACCCGTTCTGGTATTCGACGAAACACATCACTCATATAGAGGATCGTCACATGTGTCATGATGGTTAGGACAATATAGAGACCCTATCTGGTACATCTCACGCTATAGGTGATCAAACTGATGATGCTGCAACCCTATAGAAACCAGGAGCTATGTAGGGGATCATATAACCAACGATACTACTACCATACTATAATCCACATACTGAGTAGGGGATCATATACTCAATGATTCCACAACCTTACTGAGCATGGCCCACTGTGTTGGGGATCAAATTACCGATGATACCACAAACCCTATAGTGTTAACCAGCTAGATAGGGGATCTCCACCCAGGGATAAGCGGTCATAGCGATACCAAGAACCCGATCTCAGGAAACGATGCTAGGGGATCTCGCTCCGGACCACCAGAGGGATGTCATAACACTAATAGATTAAACATCCCATCGAGAGGATCACAAACCTATACTAAGGTTGTGATGTTGAACGAACCCTCGTAGGATCTAACCAAGGGAGTACCCTCAAGCAATGATCGTCCAAACATCGCTAACCCGAGAGACCCACCACCACCCCACCTCGCGCACCTCCATGGACGATACCAAGGCCACCGTCATGATCCACCTGAAAAAATGCGCATGATAGGCTATTTACTCACCCGAAACTGACAAATGGTGAAAATGAACTATTCACCATAGCTAGCTCGTGCGGGGCCCAAACAACGATCCAAAAAATAATCAAGAACATCATAACACTGTTATCCACTTAGAAAAACATATAGGATCCACTAGTCATTCGTCTCGAATAGACCCCTGGTGAAAAAGGTTCTATTCACTAAAGCCAGCTTAGGTGGGGCCCACACATCGATCCCAAAACATATTGAACGTATCACACCATTACGATACTCTTGAAAAAACATACATGATCGACTATTCATCTTCCAAAATTGGACCCCTGGTGAGAAAGTTGCATTTCTCCGTAAATGCCCAAACCCAGCCTCATGGGGTATTCACCCCAAACTCGTCCCCAACAATTAAAAATTGACAAGAAATGTTTACCGTACCATCCGGGCCTTAACGCCACTGACAGCATGTCAATTAGATACTCCAGGTAGAAGATACAACGACCAGAAGTTGAATAATAATAAAATATTATTATTTTATTCGAAGTTTCAAGCTCCCAGGCCATTATCTCAAAACTTAAAACACCAAAACATACACCGAAGGGTTCTCCTCGTCGCCAGGGTTGCGTCACTACAGACAGAACGTGAAACAGACACCCGATTAACAAACTGAAGGTGTTTGAAGAACCCCAGGATGAAGACTGGGCCGGACCGGCACCCCCCAGGCCGGTCTAGCTGGCCTGAACTGGCCCGCATCGTCTTGAACCGACCCGCCCCAACCGGCCCGGCCGCCGCCGTCGTTGGCCTGCCCCAGACATCGGCCCTCTGCCCCACTGCGGCCCGCCTCGCCATGGGACCGCGACCCTCTGCTGGGTTGGGCGGTGCGCTGCCGCACCACAGGCGGCCGTCACCGCTGTACCGCACCAGCCGCCCCTCGCCGGTGCATGCGTCGCCATGCCGAGGCCGCTCTAGCAAGGCTTTTGCGGATCACTGAGTCCACCCCGACAGTCTGTTTTACGATCCGAATGTGCCTATGTGACCCTCGAGACTCAATCATCCCTACTACGACAAAAAAACGAATAAATTCGAAGAAAAAACATGATTTGGTTGATTAAAACTCAAACAGCCAACCCTGCGGGTGAAACGCCGAAGCTTCGAGTGTATAACGATGCCTGCGATGCCCTGAAGCTCGATCAGCTGACGATCGGTGCAGAAAACGGATGGTTGTGGCTCAATTCGGTGAATAAAAGATGAGGGAGGGGGGTGTCGTTGCCTCCTGTGCGTAGAGAGGAAATGGGAGGGGGAGATTGATTTCCTTTTATTTTTTTCAAATAAAAACTACATTTTAAATACCCACCAACTCGCCTCCGACCTAGTTCCTGATGCCAACAAAATTTATGTCGCGCCTAGGCTGAAAAATGCTTTTCCAACGCAATTTCACACTCAAATTTTCAATATGAGACTCCACTCAGGATTTATTTGTGGCGACACTCATATGTAAACTATTCCATTTATTTAGGAAAACACCTCTGGTGGATTTTCTCACAGCAGGCCCATGCCCGCAAAGTTTACACCCCACCAAGGGTAAACGACATGCTCCAGACGCAACGGTAACCTCAGATTCTTGTTCTGAGCAACCTTTTAGGAGATAACGCACCCCCAAAATGCGTTCATAGTAATAAAATACATAATATTTTTATAAAATTAATTTTGGGCACACCGGGCCTTGGAATCGCATGCCATCTTTGCGCCTAGCTCTAGATTATTCATAAGAATATTCCAATGTCGGATAGAGACAAACACAAGTCGCTACATTTAATTTGACGAATAAGTAAAAGTGGGAGACCTATTTCAATGGTGGGATTATGAATCAAAATTAAAAGCATAGATCATTTGATATTCCTCCAATAATTAAGTGCAAATATGTTTGTTTTCAATATGGATCTTTTAATCAAATGAAGAGATATTATACAAAACCACCTAATGTAATCTACAATTACAACCAGACGGGTCATCTTCTGGGCTATTTTTGTAGTGCTCTAAGGTCATGTGATTGGGATAGATCTCAGGTTTTTTAGACATCGTATGATTCGACGAGAAAATGGAATTATAATACTTCTCATTAGTAGTGTAATTCCCAAAAAAATCTAATGTTGGAACATGGTATTCGATAACATGTATGACACAAAACACCAAGAATGTAAGGGAATATAATATCCAAAGAATTTATATAATATTTAATATTTTAAATAAATTAATTATATTTTATAGTCATTAATTCTTGTGATATTGAGTTAGCATACATATCATGGAATAAAATGTTTTTTTGATGGTTTTCATTACATGTAAGACTAAGTTTCACCAAACAAAAAAATATTATTTAAATATTATTATTTAATATAATATGATATAACCTATACATTAAGTCAAAGGTTATGAATATGATTACCTAACATATGAAAATATATGGTTTTAAAACACGAAATTAATTCATTGGTTAGAAATTAAGTATTAATGAATATAAGAAAAAACTGAAAATGAAGAGAATGTTTTGATAGAAAACTATTTTTATTCCCAAAATAAGTGTTAGCCTAATAAATTTATTTAATTATAATTAGTGAGTGATATTAAAATATTATATATATTTTTTATTCAGATAAATATTATTCTTATTTATTCAACATATTTCATAGAGATAAGATAAGAACAATTACTAAATTATACATAAAATTCTATATTTTTATTAAGGCGATTTTACTGTCTTTTAATGGAGAACCTATTTCTAATATAACTATTGTAACATCTATTAACATTATTTGTAAAAACAATGATAATAATTGAATATAGAATAAATAAATATGTTTAGTTTTTTTGTATTCTTATGTTAGGTTTTATTTTTTAATGAAAAATGGGAGACACTAAATTTTAACTCATAACTGGTTTTTCAACTAATTTTTTAAGGATAAATTATATATTTATTTTTAAAGATTAATTAGATAATTATTATAAATTTATCTAATTCATGTCATTTTAATAAATTTCAATATGAAATTGAATATAAAAAATATAGCAATCGTTTGAACCTTTTTACTTTAAAAACACTTATTTTCGTCCCATATGTGGGATTAAATTTAAATTAATTTCAACAAAATATGCTATTAAAAATTGGAGAAATGGATTCCATATCTGTATTTAGGATAATATATAATTTATAGTAAGTTAAAAAATGTTTTTGAACAAATTAATCAGTGAATGTAATTAAAATTACATACACTGATTAATGTGATGTTAAGCTTAATGGGGGATTAAGCATTATTCTTAATGTCTCAAATGACATAGATACTAGTAAAAAATAAATCTTCATGACATATATAGACCATATACTTCCACGTATCAACATTTTATCATTATATAAAAAAACCAAAATCCTCAATATAATTGGATGATTTTATGTTAACTTTTCTGCCAACATATACACTAACTTCCATCTACTAGGTAACAAACATACTGTTTATGTGTATAGTGAACTATCGGCTCATTAAATGAAGTTTTTTATTTTTACATTCACACCATTAAAGGATATAAATTATTATTTAAAATCAGTTCATATAATATATATATGATAAATATTATACCTTTATGATTTTATAATTATTTTATAACATATACCATTATACTTTCCATTTTGTGTAATTATGATAACATCGTTTATGGTATTGTGGACTATAACCCCCTCATAGAAATGTGGTTCAGTTATATGATACAAGGAATTTATAAAGGATTTTTTAATTAAAAATATGACACCTAAAAAAATGTATATTATATTCATGAAATAATTATGTTTCTAGAAATATAATATATATCACTTTATTTATTACAGTTTCACACACTAAAAAGTAACAATGTCAGTCATGGACGTGTGGACTGTCACATCCTCAACATGATGTGGTTCATCTTACATCACATGAATTATATATATAATTTATATAATTAAATAACATTATATATATGATATAATGATCATTATGGAATGATATTTTGTTACTTACCTTCATGATTGTAACATTACTCATGTGTACATACGACCTACCATCTCCAAGATTGTAACATTGGTTAATTTTTCATAACCATTTTTAATGATTGATTTTTAAATTATAATTTATGTATAAACTTATTTATTATTTCATGATTATTATTCAATATATGTTATATAATGAATCGTTAGATCATAGTTAACCTACAAAAGTTGTTTTTAACACATAAATAGAATTTGGCCAAAACACCTAACACAATCATAATTGATAAATTATTTGTAAAAAATGGTAATAAATAATGTAAATTTTTTTATAAAAATGAAAAAGGTTATAAATCCATTATATAATTAACATATGTTTTTTATTCAGGAATGTCAAGACATAATTAACAAATCGAATGCAAGGTAAGGGATTTTCCACTAACTTTTTACATATGTGAGATCAATGTCATATTCACCACATACCTCCTTCATGAAGTATATCTACTATTACTTTTGATATATTATATCATTAATTATTTTATATTATATCATTAAACTTATTTTTCTTGTATTAGTAACATTTTCCACTCTTTGGTACTCAAACTATTCTTAGAAATTTATTTATGGAAACTCGATATAATTAATTTTTTTTTTGTAATAGAAAATATTATCTTTTAAAAACCATGTTTTATTAAAGTTATTTAAAAATTTGGTTTAAAATTATATCGTAAATAAATATTTACCAATTTTTTATTTAACATTTTTAAATTTGTTTCTCTTTATAAAATAGGAATTTTTCTATCATTTTCTAAAATGAAAAATGAATTTTTGTTTTACCTCATATGAAATGTATATATTACATTCCCTAATTTACTTGAGAATTACATTTCATGTTAAAAGGGATAATTTTTAAATTAATATTATCAAAATTCATTTTCAATGAAATGATTTATTAAAAAAATAATTTCAAACTGATATTTTCCTCAAAAATGTTTTAAATCATCTTTTTGTTGTATTATTATAGAGAAAAAATAAAACCCTATATTTTAACTCAAAATGGGATATATTTTATTTATACTATCCTTATTCCTTATCTGCATGGTTTATGATTGATTTTTTAAAGGATAGTATTGAAATTCACATCCTTGATTCCTTTTAGTCCCCTTAAAATAATAAAATTCCTATGATCATTTGATGTTAAATTTATCCTAATTATCCATATTATTTATCATGTATATCATTGTTTCCTAAACAATAAAAAATTTACATATTGTGTCTACTTTGATAGTTATTTAATTATATAATGGAAAAATTGATGAATATATTTTTATGATTCAATTATTATATTTGATGATGCATGTTAAATATTTATTTCAATAGATATGAGGAATTCATTGGACTAGTAAAGATGGTGGGGACCACACATTATATTTCCCTTTAATGGATAGATAGGTTCTCATGAGAGAAAAAAACTGTTATAATAAAATGAGATTCTACCTATAGTTATAACCCATCTTGTGAATGGTCATAATAGTATAGTTTTTAATGTTCCTTATACACAACGTCTGATAACTAAGCATTGCCTTTATAGAGTTTTATTTATTATTCATCCATAGAATTTTTTGTTGACATATATATGGTTTTATTTAATTATCAGTTCATTGATTAAATGTAATATGTTTCATTTTCTTGCAATGACATATTGTCTTTAGCTTATCTAGTTATTTAAATTTTATATGTTTTATAATATTACCTTAACGAACTATTTGTGAAATTCCTTCTCAGTTTATTGATTAAATGGTATGTGTGATCAGTTATTTAACATTCCATAATTTTTATTTTTATTTATTTATAATTTATAATGCCATAATTTACCCTTAAAGAGTATTTGAGCTCACCCTTATTTTGTTTCCTCCCCCAAAGATTATAATAAGTGTACTATGAAATATATGGATGGATATACTAGATGGAATAAAGTTAAGCTAAAAGTTATTTAGTCACAAATTTCATGTTGTTGTGATTAATTAATTAATTTATAATTCAAACTCATGTGTTAATCTTGTTTACAAAGAATACTAAACTATTCAGTTCTTTGAGACTTGATTCCTTGTAATCATTATAATGTATTGGTAGTAGATAACATCTCTAGTATTTATTGGGTTAGGTCTCTATAGTTGGAATCAGATTATGTTTAGCATCAACCTTGGAAACATAATTTGGAAAACATAAATTAGGGAACTATACCATAATACATACAATGAGGATAATTTTAGAATGAAATACTTGAATTTTGGGAAGGTATAGATTATTTGGGTATTATTATAAATTAATCAACGTTTTGATACTACAAGTCGATGTGGTTTGGGAATAGATGAACCTAGGAGTAACTACTCTAACAAGGTTCATTAGGCCAGACTCGGCACAACCTATAACATGAAAATGAGCCTTACTTCACACTTTGTATGACACTCCATGGGGATATGGTTAGGATTATTTACATTTTCATTACATACTATTTTTAGCGATTTGATTAGATTATTAAAATAAATGACCTTGGATAAAAAGTATTACAAGGAAGGAACTATGTGAAGATCAAAATATGTAGTGTTTATGGATTGAGGTGGTATTTAAAAAATTAGTTGAATGTATATTTAGTTATTATCCTTATTTAAATGATGTCCATCATGTTTATATTGTAAATTATATGAATATGGTTTCAGAAAATGACATCCTATATTCCGGGTGACAACCAATCATGTTAGTAAAATACATGGGTCTTGAACCTGTGACCAAAGGATGATAATGGTTTCATGCCAACCCCTAACCTATGCCATTTCCTTATTAATATGTCATTTTTTTGTTAAATGATTTGATTATTAAATATTAATGATAAACTAGTAGTGTTTCTTTTTATGGTGTAGAGATTATTTTAGTAACCATGTTTACTTTGGAGATTTTTTTATACAAATAGTAAGAGATTTCACTCATTTATGGGATTTACAATCCACTAATTTTTTGTGCTTTAGGCATCAAAGTTAATTTTTTGTAAATTAATTTTTTTGAATAAATGGTTGAATTATAGTATGAACCAAGTAAAAAAAAATTGAAATTTTTCAAATGAAATTCAAATGTTTCATTTATATTAATTTAATTATATTTTTAGCTATAAAAGTACTTTCACAGCATGAGTAAAAGAATTTTAAAAAATGTTCATTTAATACCTTAATTTTCTTTGAACTTGTGGTCTTCTAAATCGTTGAAATATTATGGCTTTGAGGCCCTCAAGCATTATATTGATCATTCACTTGTTTTTTATTTAGGAACTCAATAATTCCATATAAATATAAAAATTTCCCTTGAAGTACATATATCTGTATTCCACAAATGTTCTCTTACTTAGAGACCTATTTACATGTTATTTAATGTGACTTTTGACCTTTATATTCTCTATTTTCTAGAATATTTATTACAAACCCTACTTAGGAAGTGTGATTTCAGAATAATAAATATCAAAAAAACATATTACCACTGTAATTTTTAAATTGTGAGGATGAAATTTAATTAAATTTGGGAGAATGTATTGCCGGAAAAATCTAATATAGGAACATTGTATTCGATAGTGTATATAACACACAACACAAAGCGCATAAGGGAATATAATATCCCAATAATTAAAACTATATATACAATTTTAAATAAACTAAATATATTTTATTTCCTATAGTTCACACCATGCTGATTTAACATACATTTCACACATCAACTACTTTCTTTGATAGCTTGCATTACAGGTAAGACCGTGTTTTACTAAACAACAATATATTGTTAAAATATTATTATTTAATATAATAAGATATAACGTAGATGTTAAATTAGAGATTACGAATATGATTTACTAATTTATGAAATATATGGTTTAAAAAATTATGAAATTAGTTCATTAGTTACTAATTATTAATAAATTAATATAAGATCCAATTGAATATAAAGGGGATGTTTTTTTGGAAAACTGTTTTTATGCTAACAAAGATATTTTATAATAAAAAATTATATTAATTAACATGTGTTAGTGATATTAATTTAATATATATATTAGATATTAAATTCAAATATTATTATATTCATCCTATATATTTAGTAGACATAATATAAGAACAAATCTAATAATACACATAAAAACCAATATTTTTATTAAGGAACTTTTACCACTTTTAATCGAAAAACTATTTAAAATACTATTTTTGGAACTATTATAAATCATATATGTTAAAATAAACTTCATAAAATAAATAGTAACTTAAAATTTATGTTAGGGTAAATTTTATGTATTCTTCTATTG
Source organism: Viscum album (assembly GCA_963277665.1). Classification (NCBI taxonomy): domain Eukaryota; kingdom Viridiplantae; phylum Streptophyta; class Magnoliopsida; order Santalales; family Viscaceae; genus Viscum; species Viscum album. The sequence goes on from OY728148.1 coordinate 1,948,321,249, forward strand.
GGATCCATTTTGTAATGAATAGTGAAAAAATACCAATTTTAACTCAAAACCACCTCTTCATCTAATTTTATATAGAAGAATTATATTTTAAATTGTTTTTAATGTTTAATTATATAATTTTTTTATAAATAAATCCAATTTAGTTCATTTTAATTTATTTTAATTAGTAATTGAATATAAAAACATAACAATATTTTGAATGTTTTTACTTTTAAAACCTACATTGTCATCCCGTCCGTGAGATTAAATATAAATTAAATTTTTATTACTAATTTGATTCCAATTAGGAAAAATGGTTTCAATTTTTTTATAATAAAAATTTATAAATTATTGTAAGATAAAATTAGTATTTGACCAAAAATATTAATAAAAGTAATTAAAATTAATAAGAATGATTAAGGTGAAATTAAGAATAACAAGAGACTACACCATAATCTGAAGGGTATAAATGACCTAGAAATATGTCCAAAATCCATTGGATGTACTTATTAATACCTTATAATGCATTTTAATTACATTATAACATTATTTGAACAAATTTAAATTGAAAAATCGTTGGTTGAATTCCCTTATCCAAAATTTATAAGAGTGTCACATGTCCTCCCCTATAAATGACTTCATATCATCCTACTTCATAGAACCTATCAAGACACATTGGTTCAACCAAGATAATCCAAAATTTCTCCTAAAAATTCCTCTATTTAACATGGAATCATCACCTTGTTCATAAATACATCCATTTAATCTCTTTGAAGAAAACGAAAAGTGTTTACCTGATTTAGAGGCAACATCTTTCCTCGAACACTTTAGATTTATTTCTAGTATAAACCTCATAAAATATTCATATTCAATTCATATATAACTAAACTAGTATCCTCAATATACTAAGATGTTTTTATGTTATTTTTTGACTGACACTTACAAACACTTCCATTTAATGGGTAACATACTTTCCATTTACGAGTTTGGTGAACTACGACCTCACAAAATGATGTTGTTCATTTTTTTCTTTACCACCATTCATGATTGGTAAATATGCTAGAAAATATGTTTCTATATTTTATATATATTACTAATTATGTCTTAAATATCATTTTTTTCTTCTATAACACATACCCCTAAATTTTCCATTTTGTGTAAATATAATAAACTTTTTTGTGGAAGTCTGGACTACTATTCCCTCAATACGATGGTATTTGTTCACACTATACATTGAATGTATAAATCATGGTTTAAATAAATATTATTTTAAATAAAAAATATACAAATGGTATTAAAGAAATAATTACATTTATTGAAATATAATATATATATTTTTCTTTATTAACCTTTACCACAATAAAAAGTTATAACATCAGTCATGGACGTTTGGACTACCACTTCCTCCACATAATTTGATTAATTTTACATAAAAGTAATTATATATGATTATATAAAATGGTATTTATGATATAATTATCATTCTATGATGATATTTTGTTATATATATTCTTTCTAGAATGATCATTGAATTATAGAAACATTACTCATGCGTAAATATAACCTACCACCTCCATTATTGTAATGTTATTTCATTTCTCATAATCATATTTAATGATTGGTTTTAAAAGAATAATTTTAAAATAAATAAATTAATTATTTCTTGATTATTATTTTTTATATGTTATAAAATGACCCTTTTGAATATATTTGACCTAATAATGTTTTTTTGGAAACATAAACTGAATTTAGTGAAAACACCTGATGTAAACACAATTGAATAAATATTAGTGTAAAACATTTTAATAAGTGAAATAAGAAATATTATTATAATGAAAAAAGTTATAAAAATATTAATTAATTAATAAAACTTCTTATTCAAGAATTTTTGTACATAAAATAAAAATTATAAGCATGATATGGGATTTTCATCACACTTATTACATTTGTGAGAAAAATGTTATATCCAACCCTTAACTCTTTTTTGTGGTTTATGAACTATATATTTTGATAAATTATGTGATAAATTATTGTATCTTCATAGTGTTTTCTGATTTCATTTACTTTTATTCCTTCATGAGGATTATGATTTAAAATGTTTCAAAGTGGTATGGGACACATTGGATGTCTAATGATTATTTTAATCAATAATAATTTTAGTGATCACTCATTTACATTTTAGGAAATTATACGGGAATTGATCCATACTAAATTTAATTTTCCTCTCTTGTCGTTATTCCTGAATATTTTCACGTATTAGTACAATTTTTGACACTTTCGAAATGAAAAATTTCCATGATTGTTTTTTAGGAAAACCTGACTTTAATTATCTCATTAGTCAGAGAACCTGTTTTCTTCTAAAAAAATGTTTTAATAAAATTATTTAAAAAATGTATTTAAAATTATGTGGTAATTAAATTCTTACCCTTTTTATTTTACTAATTTTTTTATTGGAATCTTATTTTCTCTATTCGAATAGTTAATTTTTCTTACCAATTAATCATGAAAAAGTAATGTTCTTTTTTCATCATATGGTGTGTAAAAATTTACATGTCAAAATTTAATTGAAGATTACTTTTGATATTTTAAAGGATAGTTTTACATGATTTTTTTTCCAATGTTATTTTCAATGAAATGGGACTTCATGTGGTTATTTAAAACAAAGAGATATTTCCCTGAGAAAATTTTTAAATAATATTTTAATATTATCTATATTCATCAACAATAACAACACTCTATTTTTACTCATCTTGGGATATGTTATATTGATACCATGCTTATTTCTTCTCTGGATAGTTTATGATTGATTGGTGGAAATATATTATTGATATTCATTTACTAGATTCATTTTAGTCCCCTTAAAATACACAATTTTTTATTATTAATTGACATTGAATTTCTGCTAATTGTCCATATCATTTTTCGTAGATTTTTCTCTTGCCTAAATCTTATACTATTAACAAACGACTTCTACATTGATTTTCATTTTATTATATTTGAGAAATATTTATTAATTTTTATTCTTTATTCAATACAGTTATTTGATAAGATATATTGTTTATTTAGACGAATTGATATGTGGAATTATATGGATTGTTAATGATGGGTGGGGCCCAACAATTATATACCCCCCAATGCATTGATAGGTTTGAATGACATAAAATAGTTTCACATATTATATTGGATTCTACATGTTGTTCTAAAATGTATTTAGAATGGTCATGATGGTATAGGCTTTCATATTCCTTAGAAATGACATCCAATAAATAATAATTTCGTCCATATATTTATTATTATTATTAATCTATGAGATTCTATGTCGATATATACATGGATGCATTTTATTCTTAGTAAATTGATTAAATGGAATGTGTTTTATTTTTTTACCTTTCAATATTGATTATTCTTTATCTAATTATTTAAATTTAATTTGTTTCTGCTTAATAACATTTCATATTATTTATGTACTTCCTTTGTATTTTTTTTGATTACATGCTATGTGTATTGTGTTATTTTTCATTATATAATTATTATTACCATTCATTCATTATTTCTTACACTATAATTTTCCCTTACTAAGAAGTTGAGCTCAACCTTTCTTTGTATCATTTCCCCACAAACCCATGAAGAATACTACGAAATATATACAGTGATATAGTAGATGGAATAAATTTATCCTTGATGTTATTAAGTTATAAAAATAAATATTTTTTTGATTTTTTTATTATTTTTTAATACAAGATGAAGATATGTATCCTATTTACCATTATTACTAATATCATTGGTCCTTAGAGATTTGATTCCCGGTATTCTTGCCAATGTAATAGTAGTAGACACTAGCCTTATGCTTTCTATATCTAGGTCTCTAAAAGTAAAACTAAGCTATCCATGTTGGTTTTTAGAGTACTATGACTTTGTAGGCTGTATTAACTCAATATTGAAATAATATACAAGGTGAAGCAAGAAAGAATTTATTGGGAGATGAGAAAGATATGGTGGATGATCAATATAGACCGTCAACTATGAGAGGTATGATTTTTTGAATTCTACTCTAATGTAAGTTTTTTCTAGTATGTGTGAAACCCATTTGTTTTGTTTTCATCGCATGGTATTGATTTATAGGTTTTCTTATTGAGATGAATCTTTTTGTTTTAAAACATCAGACTCCTTTTGGTAAAGGAGAATATTTAGCCTTTATTTGTAAAGCTTGTTCTATACTAATAGATGGATCTGAGTTGACTTGGGATTTCTATATTCTTGAGATTAAAGTTTATGAAATAATCAAATATATTTATTGGTTGATAATATTTAGGTATCACATCAATTTTCATATAAGAATGGTTACTTTTATGATTGATGACGGTGCCAAGAATCTCATTAATGGACACCATAATGTTGAGGTTGGTGAAATGGACAATATGGATGTAGTAGTTGGAAAGATCTCATAACAATTGGTACCACTGATGTTGGTGTCAATGTAGGATATCAATAATAACGTTTTTTCAATAGTTTATAATAAGTTTCCATAACTTTTTCTTTAATATTTATTAGGATTTTACCCATAAGAAAATTGGAGATTATCATTTATATCCTTAAAATAACCCTTCTTTTTTTCCTTCTATCTTATCAGATGGAACAAACAGATTTAAGGGAATTGAATTTTTAGTTATAAGAGTTGGAAAGTATTGGTTTTATTTATCCTAATATGTCTCCGTGGGTAGAACATGTATTTTTTTTTTGTAAAAAATGTATATGGAAATATTTGTATTTATATGGATTATCATAAACATAACCAGGTTACCACAATGAATTGGTAGCCACTTCTTTATATTGATGATTTGTTCAATTATTTGAGTGGATATCAGTGGTTCAATAAGATTGAATGGAACATAGGATGTCAACAATTTTGGGTTTGGAAAGTGGATAAAAAAAATATATTTTAGGTATAGATATATTCATTACGAGTACATGATTATGAATTGTTTTCTTAAAAATGAAGTATCTATATTTATGGGGTTGACGAATCAATTTTTTTAGAGATATGAGGAATTGTTTGGTGGTGTTAATGGATAACATATTGGTGTATTCCTGAAAAAATGGATTGGACATGAGAAACACTTGGATACAATGTTGTAAATTTTGAAAAATTATGATTATCATGAAAAATTATAAAATTTGATTTTTTTTCAAGAGGTATGTTTCCTTGGACATGTCATATATATAAGATGTGTTTTTATGGATCCATAAATTATACACTCTACTATCTATTAGAACCCTATAAATAATTTATTCGATAAATTTTGTTTCCATTGATTGGATAGTTATTACCAACACTTTGTTCATGATTCTTCATGGCTATCTTCCCCTATAAAAAATATGAAAATAAATAATGTTCAAATTTAATAAAATTATTCACAAAGAAAGGATTTTCATGACCTTAAATTTCACCTTAAATCAGCACCAATATTGTTATTTCTAGAATTAGGGCATGGGTAAATCATGTATTTTGATGCTTCATAATCTAGGTTTGGATATGTTCTCATGAAGAGATATCATGTTGTTTCATATGTCTCACATAAGTTATGTTTCATGAGAAAAACTAACCTATCCATGATTTGGAGTTAGTTGTTATAGTATATGATTTGAATACAAGGTTTCATTACCAATTTGGTGAGAAATTTAAATTGTTTATGGATCATAAGAGTTGGAAGCATATATTATCACAATGATATTTAAATCTGAGAATAAGAATATAGATTGAGTATCTCCAACTATTTGACATTGGGTTGATATATACACTAATTAAATTCAATTAAATTGTAAATTCATTAAGAAAAATTAATATTCTTATATAGAAAAATAATATTTATATCATTGGAAGTTGATGTTAGTGATAAGTGACATGTGATAGGATTGTGAACACAATGTCTAGATTGAGGTTTTATTTCCTGTTTCTATTGCTGTGAATTTTCTAGTAATTGTTAACAATACCTAGAAATTAAATTCATAATGCATTGTTATGAGGGAAAAACTCAATGCTGGGGAGACCAGTAAGGTATTTAAGTTGGATGAGATATTATTTTTGTGGTTTCGAGATCAGATGGTCATATCTATGGATTTTCTGGAACAACTACTTCATCATTTCCCCCATTTGAGATGGGTTGTTCATCCTAGAATACAAAAGTTTTATATGGTATTGAAATAAAAATTTTGGTGGTATGGAATGAAAAAGAATGTGGATGAGTTTATTTAAATATTCCTCACCTATTTATAGGTTTAGGTAGAGCATCAATGGCCAGAAGTTATGATAGAGTCATTAACTATTTTGGTTTGGAAATCAAATAAAAATGTTCTAGATTTTGTAATAGGTCTCCAAAGAATATTTTATAAATAAGATTTCATATGGGTGATAGTGGATCAAATATTAATTTCATCCCATTTAATCCCTATCCATCAATCTCATATAGAGGAGGACATGTTAAATATATATATATGATAAGTGCTAAAGAGACATAGAATAACATTTTTATAGTATCAAATAGAGATGAGTGGTTTATAAATCAGGTTTTAAATCCATATATCAATTCATTAAGACTTAGTTGACCATGAGTATGGCATATCATTCTCATATGGATGATAATTCCAAAAATACAATACAAACATTAGAATGAATGTTTCAATCTTGTGTAATTTATTTTGGTGGATCATGGGAGGATTATGTACCATTAATGGAGTTCTTGTACCACAAAAGTTATCCCTCCTTGATACATATGGATATTTTAGATAAAATATATGGTAATACTTTTCATCGTCCACTTTGACGAGTGGAATAGGACGACAGTTCCCAGGTTTGGTGAACCCTTGTCCAAGATATAATAAAAATGATTCATTTTAATAAGTAATAAATGATAATGGCATAAAGTCATCCGAAATTTTTTTGGATCATCATTGATGTCTATTATCATTTATGTTGAGATATCATGTGTACAATAGAATAACTCCAAGGCTTGGGAATAATCATTTTTGGAATTAATGTATTGTTATCACCTCGATTCATATGCCCTTTTGAGAAAATTGAATAGGTTGGTGAGGTGTAATATCATTAGGTTGATCCACCAAGGTTTAGTGTATTGAATACAATGTTTAATGTAACATATTTGAAAAAGTATCTGCCTAATCCCAACAAGGTTATTTTATGGGATAACATGTACCAAGATATGGTTTCTTCATTGGTGTATGTTTCAGTGTGTATTTTGGATATAAAATAGAATCTCATGCATGCGAAAAGAATTTTACTTGTGTGGGTTTTGTGGAAACAAAGTCAGATTTAGGATGAAACATGGAATGGGGGAAATGAATGATCAAGAAATAGTAATAAGTATTTTGGGACAACTTCATTTTTCAACATCATATAAACAAAAATCATAATGGTGGAGAGAATTTATAACAATTAATTTCTATTAAGTAACACTTTAATTTTTATTTTTTACTTATGTAAACAGTTTGGGTGATATTTGGGAGAGTTTTGGGGACTTTTTGATATTTTTTAGCCTTCTCTGGGGGTTCATAGTTTGAGAATAGTTAGTAGAAAATGTGAAACTCTTATAGGAATATAGGAAAAGTGGGGCATGGGCTACTTGGTAGGCACAAAGTTTGACCAAACCATGCAGCCACATTGAAGTAACCATGAAATGTGGAATAGAGGTAAATAATCTATTGGGACATGGTTTGGAAAACTATTGAGAAAACCATTCATATGTTTTTGGAGGCAGCAGATAATGTATGTTTCTTGTGTGGTATGCCTAACTCTGTTACCCAACAATGTATACATTAAAATATGGTCATAATAAAGTGTATCTCAATTGGTATTACTCCTAAACCTATATTTATTCGAATACTTCGATAATAACTCTATTTTTCATCATCCCAATGGATATAGAGACCTTCTCTTTTTATCTAGGAATGACTTGTTGGAAAATCATGGTTGGTTGAAGGTCATATGTCATTGTAAGTCTCCATTATATTGAGTTTTTATTAGATGTAATCTTCTCACATTAATTTGAAGTCTAAATATTATATATTGAGGGATTATCTATGATATATGATGATAATAATAATGAGATATGGTTGTTTGTCTGTATGTAAAAATAGATCTATGATTTATTTTAGGAGATTTAACATAATTTTCTTAAATAATTCATGTCATTATTTGTCTGTGCCATTAATTACGACATCATTTTATTTTTTCTCGAATACTACTAGTGTAACATGATGGATTAGTTTAATATTTATTGATTTTATTAGAATTGATAGGGAAATTAATGTGAAAACCGTGGTAGAAACTTTATTTAGTTATGATTTATGGATTTTTGAAAATTATTTATTATGAAATATGGTTTTTTATAAAATTTTAATATGTTGATTTTAAAATATGGATATTTTTGATTCATGGAAATGGGTTGATTGATTTTTTTTATATAAAAGGGATTTTTTATTGAAATGGCTGGAAATTGTGAATTGATATGGTTTTGGCATAAATTTGTTAGTTTGAGTTCATTTTTTCAATGTGAACTTGAATAAGGGGCGTGTAGCATTGGGGTACATGGGACATGACCCTGGACAAGGGGTGTATGAAAATAGGGAAAAATAATATTTTTTTAGTGAAAACTTGGTTTATTGATGAGAAACAATACATGAGTGTGGAATGATCAATGAATCACGGAAATGTTTATGTGTGTGAATCATGGACTAGGTATTATAAAATGGAATGTAAAATAATTGAAAGTTAACTTTGGTTTTTCTGTGGAAACTATTTTTTATGTATGTTATTTTATATTTTGATAGATACTATTAAATTTTTTTAATTGTTTTATAAAAATATTTTTTATATAAATTCCCTAGCATGTTCTGTCTTAGTGGTGTGAGTTGGGATGTCATTTGGGGAAAACATATCTTGTTTCATTAGTCATCCCCAATTTTCTGTCATTTTTTTTGGTATAAATTGTTCATTGAGACATCAGTAAGGGAGAATTATTTATTTAATTAATTGATTATTTTTTATACTTGAGATTGGAATGGGGAGTTGGAGCATAGTTCATGTTGGGAGCTGTGGTGTTATGTCATTTGATCCTTTGAGATTTGTGTTTTATTAGTCCTATTTAGTAATTTCTTTTTTAGTTTTTGAGTAGTTTGTATTATTTTCACTTTTTATTACTTTTAGTTCTATTACATTCTTGTCATGCATCACATAGTGGTTTTTGTTATGGTATTCTTGGGTGTTGTTGTTTTATTTTTAATGGTAAAATTGTCGTCAAACTATAGTGAATCCCTTGTCATTTATATCCATCCTTTGGCATCATGGGGATGTTTTCTAAGCCCTTGTATAAATTTTTCATGACTCAATACAATGTAGAGGGATGTGACATTAGAGGATATTTCTATTCCTAGATAAACACTGAAAAGAAAGATTGCACTTATAGTTTCTAACCAACTACTTGGGGCATGTGATTGGGGTTTTTAACCAATTAGTGAGGAAGTGCATTTGGGATGTCTAACCAATGGAAGGGAGAGAAATTGGCATGTCTAATATTTTTTGGAAATGGGGTGTGCAACCAATTGTATTCACTTGTGTAGTTAGTGATGAAAATCCAAGATGGTGTGTCTAAAAAACATGACAAGGAGTAGGAATTTCATTTCTGAACCATTGTAATGTTATGTGATGACCTATTATATTTTACTACTTCACACAAAGAGAGTTGGAGAGAAAATTGTGAGTAATTTGAGAACAATAATAAGTTAAACTGGTTTATTTTAAAACAGTTAAAATTTATAAAATTGGGGTACCAAGGGCTCACCCCCATCTGAATAGATCCTACTCAGACCTCAGGCTCTACAATTGGTATCTGAGACTAGGTATCCTCTAAAGCTTCAATAAATTTCTATACATATGGATAATATCAAATCTATAAAAATCATAGTTAATTTAATGGATCAAATTATCATAGTTGGAGATGTAGGATTCTTCTCTACCTCAGTTCACTTAGCCATGAAGTATGTGATGGAACCACAACATTTTTTCTATATTTATATATATATTTTCCCATGTATATTGATGTAATGTGTAATTTGGAGATGTATGGAAAATAAAAAAATTAAATCATTATGTAATTATAATAAATGGTAAATACATAGGCCATCAGTCTTCAAAATTCACATGAAATCATGGATAAATTAAATAAATATTTTGAAGGAAACATCAAATTCAAGAAATCCAAGCTATAAGTATGATGAATAAAATTTTAATTAATAGATATTACTTATGGTTAAAAAATTTATAATTATTTTACAATATTTAATTAAATATTGGGAAATATCATAGGGTCTGATGTGAATATTTATTATTTCATTACAATTAAAAAACAAATAAATAATTTTTTAGATCATTTAGATTCATAGATCTCCACCCTAGAATAATGATATGATTTTTCTCCTAATGGACATCACAGTTATCTAATAGTCAATGAAAGAGGAAGATTCCAACATTCAAAAATAATGAAAAATTGAAATGGTCTTTAACGTAATGAGAGGAGGCAAAATTAGAAAAGAAATAAACTATTAAATACAATAATTCTAAAGATGAGGAAAATGATTTCAACATGAGTGTTTATCTTCATTAAAAATTATTTAGAAAATATAAAGGGAAAATAAAAAAAACCTTAGTATAGAAATTTTAATATCCTTTCAAAATTTTCAAAGTATTTTTGAAAAAAAGAGAAAAATATTAATTGTAATTTGATGTGGATGAGGAGATACCCCATTAGAGGAAATGTGAAAAGGAGAAGAAGTAAAAGACATTAAAAATTTTAAATTTAGTGAGTAAATGTGTGAATTATGGTTATTCCATTGATTTATATGATTAATCCAATTTCATTTATTATGTTATGAAAAAATTATTAAATAAATTTTGGTGTTGATTTATCTCATAGAGGTTCATTATTATAAACTCTCCATGATGAATAAGATGTGTGCATCCCTTGATGGCGAGTATTTAAGATAAATTAGGTATTCCATTCAAAATTTAATCCCTATTTCATAATTGTATTTATTTATGTGTATATCTTTGTTGATTGGAAAAATTGTCAAATTTGGAGTTATTTTGTGAAAATAAAATTTCTATTGTGTTTATTGAAGTGTGAATGATTTTTCATTTCATTAAAAATTATGTAAATGGGAAACTCATTACTGAGAGTTGAGAAAATATGATTTTTATATCACATATGACAATCATTCAGGGGAAACATAGAAAATTTTTGTTATTTCAATCTTTTTTTCCAATATTGGGGTTTCCCAAGTAACCTTAGAGTTGATTTGCCAAAGGGTCATTATGATGTATCTTCTGATATCTTCAATTTATTTTAAAATATGAGAAACTATTTTTTATGATGAAATATGAGATGAGAACACACCACAATTTTTCTTAAAATATTATTTTCAATAAGGGGGTAAAAATTTATTTTACCACGTGTTTAATTTTATGATGTGAAGAGATATTGACATAAAAAGAAAAAGGGGGATTTCATTGTTCCCAAGTGTTTCATTTTTTGTTAATGGTTTATTTTTTGAGTAAAGATGAAATGATGATTCCTAGATGATTTTAATGGATTAATTTAATAGGATATAATTCTTGGAAACTTTCTATGATGAACTCTGCTGATTTTTAAAGTGATCATAAAATGTGAATGACATTTGATATGGTGTTTTCACACTGTATTCAATAAGTGAAGTCCTTGAATAATGTAATTTCATGAATATGAAATAAGTAAATCAATTCATTGTATTTCAATTCAAGTGGATATGAAGATATCACTATGAAAATATATTCATATATATTTTTGATAAAGAATATGAGTGGAAGAATAATACAAGAGAAGTTGCCTTAGATTTTAATCTATGATGAAATTACATTTGAAACATAGATTTATACAATCTTACATGTGATATTTCTACTAATAAATAGGACAATGAACCCCCATACTCAGGTAACAAAAACATGGGTTTATGTGGAAACTAGAGGTTAGACGCACCCTAGGTATCTAGGAAAGGATAGTGGCGGTCCATCAGAGCGGTGAGGAGGCAAAAAAGAGAATGATCACATAGAGATAATGTGAGAAGTAGTGGCACAACCCTTCAAGGTCACATGACAGCAGTTATGTGGGACTATATGTAAAGGGGTTATGATTTTTTGATGACCACAGACATGATTTTATAGATATATCCAACCTAAGATATAAGGAATGTTTGATGTTCAATGATGAATTTTCAAGAAATTATTCCTCTGTACTTAAAAATACATATAAAAATTAGGTGTCAGATGAACTAATCTCAACCATCCAATTTAGATCAGAAGTCATCTTCTTCTAACCTCATTTGAATGATTTTTCACACAATTTATTTCTAATATGATTGATTCACAATGATATTGGTATCGAACTAATCCAATATTTGTTCCTGTGATATTTCCCACAATGATTTTTTGATATCTAGGAAAGTCTAGGATACATGTTCCACATTGTTTCCAAGAAAACCACAATCCATGAACTATAGATCATGATCAATGTGACCATATAAAGAAGCTTAGATCTAAAAAATTTTAGAATTTCTTTTTATTCATAGGTAAAATTAAACATCATTTAGTTATACATTATCAAATCAAATTATGTGTAGAAATTCATAATCTCAGTCATTCGTGTGTTTAAACATGATAAACCATGATTTTTCAAAAATAGTGTAAAGAATAGAGAGAATATTATTAAATTGGGTTTTAAATAGAAATAAAATATGAAATTTAATGAGTTTATTCATGGGTGATAGTGAAGTCTCATGCGTGAGAAAAAAAAAGGATACTCCAGACCTTCAGGTAGTTACAGTAAGCCATCGATGAATTTTCCACACTAAAAAGATGAAACTGATGTCTTTAGGTATCTATTTAAGATACAAAATTAAATATATAAGTGTTTCAAGAATTCATACATGATTTAATAATTGTTAAGCCTCATTAATTACACATAGACCTATGAGAATATGAGATACCCATCGTTGGTATATAAATGAGGTTTCATGAAAAATGAAATACCCCAAAAAGTTTCACTTGGGTACTTCAAAATGAACATGAAAAAATACCAACATATAAATTGGGTATTTGAAATGAGAATTATAATACCATACAATTAATTGGCTATTAAAACAAATATGAAAAAATATTATATCCACATTTTAGTATTATATTATTGTATGGACTAATAAATAAAATGTGTTTAATTTATTAACACATTTAATGGAGGTTTCAATTAAGAATTAAAATAATTAAATTTTTTACCCATTAACCACATTTGATAATATATATGTGCATGTAGGTGAGGAAATATTTTATTGTATTTAAAGATCATTTCAATAATCTCTACATCTTTCGGAAGGGAATAATTTTGAGGGTGATCCAAATCAGAATAACTTTTGAAGAATGGGATTTTATGTACCCAATAAATTGAAGAAGGGTAATTTAGACCATTCAAGAAATGATTATAGTTTTGAGGATCAACAATTTTTATAAAATAACTATTTAAGGTACGGAATATATTTACATTTGAAAGTGAAATCTAGCTTTTTTTAGAGGAATGCTATCTATGATGAATACCGTTCCATTCCTAGATAAACTTATAAGTGGTAGATTATTGTGGGGGTGTCTAATCAATGAATAGAGGCTTGTAACAGTGGTGTTTAACCAATTATAGATGTATTTAAGTTGGGTTTTCTAACTAACTATTTGTAGAGAAATTGATATGTATAACCAATTTAGGAAATTGGGTGTCTAACTAGTTATATTCACTTGTAATGATAGTGAAGAGAAAATCATAATGGGATGTATAACCAACATGGAAAGAAAAATTCCTTACATTGTCAAACCATGTAAATAGTTTTTCCTATCCTCTAAATTTTACAATTTCAAATGAGGTGAGTTTTAGTGGAGAAATTGAGCATATCAAGAACAAAATTATGTTAAATTAATTTTATTTAAAAGGAAAAAATTCAAACAACAATGGTATAACTGATTCGCCCTATCTTAGTGGAAATTAATCTAGTATTGGGCTCTACAATGATCATAATATATTTTTATATGATATTTCTTTATTATTTTTGAATAAAATTTCTCATTTTTATTGCGGGAAATCAGGTATGATATATCACATTTTGATACATTCATATCATCTTTAGTCATTATTTCTTCAACCATTTTTCTTTATAATATTGAAGGACATTTTAATATCCTTATTATTGGTATTAAAAATAATAAATCTTCAATATACATGAGATAGTACCATACCAGATTTTAATCATTCTAAATCACATGAAAATACAACATCCTCTTATGATATCATTTAATATTTTTTATCAGTAACATGAAGGGATGTATTCTCCCTTATTATCATTATTTGGTCTTCAGATTCATACTTCACTTCTAATTCATACATCATTGGCGTGCCAATGAACCCATTTGTGTTCACTTTTGTGATAAGAGTTGATTGTCTCCTTAGAATAGTAATACCATTACATTCTGAGGGTAATACTCAGTGAACATTTAAATATTTATCTAGTTTTTTAATTCGTTCTCCCAAGGAAACAATATCATTGACTATTTATTGATTTTTCCATCCATCTGAGAAATTCAATAACCATCATTCATTAGGAAATTTTTAAATTTAATATTTTTTTGGGTCTTATCCAAATTTATTGAAATTCTTATTTCCATTATAAAAAACTATGATAGTTTACCATATATCATATGATGTAGTAAATTGTGATAAATGATTAAATTCATATGGATCATGTCCACATTTAATATAATTCAATGGACCCAAATCAAAATAATATTCAAATTCATTATTAATATTCCACATTGATGCTGCTCTATTGATTTCACAGGGTTCAGAAATATTCCTGTAAACATTGAATTCAATATTATTAAAATAAGTAATAGTGAATGCTTTACAACATCGACAATTATCATTATTAAAATTAGCAATGCATATCACTTATATTTCATTTTCCAGTTCTGAAATCAACATCTGTCATCGTATATATCATTCAATCAAGATTTATAAATATAATCAAACTTTATTAAGAATAAATACCTTGATAAAAATTGTTAGGTCAAATAATACAAAAATAAGAAGGATAGTAGGTTAAATATTTCATATTAATAGTCTTGACAGATTCAAATTTAATCTCTCTTTATATATTATAATGACATTAAATAGTAACATCCTGATTTTTTAAAAGGAAATACAATATTTGATAGCATACATGGAAATAGGATCATTCATGTTAAAGGATCCTCCCATAGTGCTCGAGAATGCACCCCATGCTCCCTGAGTATTTAAAATTCTTCTGACTATTACTCTTGCGACGACATACTTTCCGGTGGTGATTCTAGTCCCTATGACCTTCAATCTATGCACCACTTATCTGACTGAAAGCTCTGTATCTCCTTGGGTGACTCCAAATCCTATAGAAAAGGCTCGAGGCCAGGATTGATACTTCAAGGATGATCTGTACAACATTTTCTACTCACATGAGTTGTGCTTCTAGGCGGTGAGTCTGATCTCTCCATTTGTTTCTCTGGAGGGCAGTTGGGTTTCAATGGAGATCCATGCTTCCATCTTCACTAATATTTTCTCCATCTTTAAATGGACCCTAGTGGTTAATTTTGGATCCGTGAAACCATATCTCTCGATTTTTAAATACTTTGTGGCTTCATGGAGTTTGTTTGCTCCCACATACATGTCTGTTATTCGTCACAACTCATTTTCATGGAATTTGAAATAGAATAATATTTTTTAAGGCATGGTGTTCTACTCCTCAATCGTGGGGCTGGTGGTGCTTAAACTTGTCTTGGTGGACCATGTAAATTTAAAAGAGGAAGGATATCCCTATCATTGAAGTTTTGATCTGTCTTTCTGGCCTTCCCTTGTCATTTCAGAACCTAGCCCTTCTTCAGGACATCAGAGATTCTCTTGGGGGATTTATTTGTGTGGATGACCGTAATCGAAGGGGAGAAGAGACTTTGGATGTTTTAATCTACATCATGTTTGAGATATCTCTGATGATACTAGATAAGATTTCGGTGAAAGTTCAGGACTCATTTTAGTGGATGCAGGGTGTTGTTTTCCCAGTTTTTTCCATGTATTTCTCATCCAGCATTATTTAGGTTCATTCCTTGCAAAATTGAAGAAATAGAGGTTCAAAATCGAGGGTTCAAGAAGCACTTACCTTCCATGTGAGATTCCATATGGATCCTTCTATGATGGGGCTGAGTGGTAAGTTCATCCAAGATCATCATTCACATATTCTCTGTGTTAGTGACAACTTAGCTCAGGATCCTATTATCTAAGAGGTGTCCCATAATTTTCATTTAGTGTGGGAGGATCTCTCATTAAATACGGTAGATCCATCAGGTATTCAAGATTCTCTCTCAGTGCTTCATGAGGGTTTGAGGCGCATATGTGGACCTTCCAAGTGGTTTTTAGAGGAGGACCTTTTGGAATAGTTCTTAAGTTTCATTTCATATCCTCAGGTCGTGCCTCATCTCCCCCTTAAATCCAAAAAACAGAATTCAGGTTTTATTAAAGGGAGGCCCTTGGATGGTCTCCCAGGCTCCTCATGGCGATGAAGTCACTATGGCATTCTGTTTCTCATATAAGACTTCACCGAGAGCAGTGAAGGTTATGTACTACATTATCATACCCAACCTCTTTCTCCATCAAAGGGGCCTTTGGATCTCTACATGGTAATGTGAACAAGATATTTACCTAAGATACAATTATCACGCGAGTGCATCCCTTTCCTTATCTCGAAGACCACTTTTCTAAGGGCCAAAGTTGCGCATTCCCTGTCCCAATGATACCAATACTCATATGGAATGCCTGTGGACTAAGGGAATGGGGGGAAAAGCTACGTAGAATTGGAATCCATGAAGATCAAGGTTCAGTTGTTTTCTATTCTCTAACACAAACAACAAACAAACAAGATATGCGAGTTCTCTCAGAGGATCAAAAAGTGAAAATTCCAGCATGATTCTCCCAATAATGAACACATTTGAATATTTTGGAATATGAACATATTAGTGAACTTGGTTTACGATGGGGATAAATATATAACCATCAAAATCACTAGTGATACGATAGGGTTCCTCATGTCGTTCTTCAATGACAGCTGCGATCCTTAAAAGAGGGTGGTTTTGTGGCATGATCTTTTTCTCTTTGACCCAGGGGGTATTCCCTGGTTAATAAGAGAGAATTAAATGGTGTTTGGATCCATATGTGAGGAAAGGGTGGGGATATTTTACCAGGATGGCTAGTATTTACTTCACTCAGTTTGTGGCAGTCAAGGGTTTAAGGGATATTGGGCACTACGGTGATATATTCACCTGGTGCAATAATTAAAAGGGGAATAACTATTTATAGTGCCGTCTAGATTGCTGTCTCACCAACATTCATGTCCTAAATATGTTTCCCAATGCAATGGTTAATCACCTACTTCATGGTGTCCCAGATTATTCTCTATTGCTGATTTCCTTGTCCTCAACTCAGTTAATCCATGAAAACTTAAGGTTTTGCAGCCAATGGTGTGAGAAATCGAGTTAGAAAGAGATGGTTATAGAGTCATGGGAGGAATCTGTACGAGGCAACATATGGGTGGACTTGAATAAAAATATGAGGTAGCTCAAACAGAGATTGCACGAGTGGTCTAGGAATCTTACTCCAAGAGAATAATCTTTGGAGGACTTGAAGCGGGTAGTAGAGATCTTGGAAACAAGCCTAGAGAAGACATGGGGAGAAAATGTTTTTGAAGAGATACTGGAAAAGAAGAATGATATGGCTAATATGATTCTCTCACAATATAGAAAGTCTAAAGAGAGCTCTAAGATGAAATAATTAAGTGAAGGAGGCAAAAACCCTACTTATTTTCATGCATGTATAAAAGAGAAGTGGCATCCCATTTAACCAAATATTGAGTTGGAGGATGGATCCTATACAGGGGATAAGGATGTGGTAGTGGGGATGGTGTATAAATGTTTCAAAGAAATTCTAGATGGGCCTAACTCTTTTATACCTGAAGAATACCTGGTAAGGGGTGCAGAGTTTTTTGGGGAGCCTTCAAACTCTGTATTTGAGTAGATTAATGGTTACATGGGCTGTATTATAGGGGAGGAAGAAATTTATGAGGCAATGATGAAGCTTAATCCATAGAGCACTCTGGGAGAGATAAATTCCTAGGATATTTCTAAAGGGGTCATGTGATATAAATAAAGATGATATCAGCAGTGCGATTGAAGACTTATTTCGGGGAGGAGGCCTCCCTCAGGTGGCTTGAGCTATATCTATGGTTCTCCATGCAATGATCAAATATCCCTTCTCCATATCTCATTATATAATCATAATTATATGTTACTTTCCATACAATATCCTGGCATGTATTATCAACTAGAGGATGCCTTATTTTCTTCCCCAGTGCATCTAACTCAAGTAGCACAGCATTGTGAAAGGAAGATCAATTCAAGGTGAGATGGTTCTCACCCAGGAGACGATCTAGGAAATTTCCACCTGGTCTCATGAGTCTAATATTATCATCAAAATGAACATTAGCAATGATTTCGATAGGATGGAATGGGGTTCTATTAACAGAGTGCTGATTCACATGGGGTTCTTTTCGGGGGCATGAAATATTCTGTTTTGTTGCTTCAGTTCACCATGGATTTCAGTATATTTTAGGTGGAGATCATACATATTTTTAAATGTTACAAGTGGGATATGACAAGGAGATCCAAACTTTCATAGTCTATTTGTTTTATATAGGATGTTCTTAGTCTATGGATAAACAAAGGGATTCTAGATAGATACATCCTTCCCTATCGATGGAAATAGAGCCTCCTATCGGATTCACATCTAATGTTTACTGATGATTCCATAATATTCATGAATGCTGGATGGAGATCATTCTGGGAGATCAATAGAATTCTTGATAATTACTGCTACTGGAGGGACCAAGCTATCAATAAGGATAAAAGAATGTTTTATATTTCAAACCAGTGCGACTCAAGGATGGCCAAGCACCTGACCAGTAGGTTGGGAATGCAACAAGTACAGTTCCCTCTAGAATACATTGGTGCTTTGGTTTCACCAGGCAGAATGCACATCATGGTCTTCGATCAGGTGGTGAGTAAGATCACAAGCCAGGTCCTCAATTGGAAGAACCACCTTCTATAATTCGGGGTCACTTTGATTTTGTCAATATTGTTATATCATAATTCCCTATTCATGAAATGGAATCCACAAATGTGCCAAAATGGGTAATAAGATCAATTGATAGAATTCTGGTGGGTTTCATCTAGGATGCTAGTTCAGAGGGGAAAATACAGTCGGTCTCGTGGGGTTGGATGGCCAGGCCCATTAGGGAGGGGGAATCAATATCAAGATCTTAGCTATAACCATGAAATGCAGGAATTCAAAATTAGCATGGGAAACAATTGAAGGAGGAAACTTGTGGGGAAAGACTATGTCATGAAAATATCCAATTTGTTCGTCGGTTAAATCCATCATCCTGAACCTTATTCATAATTTAATATGGATTGTTGGTGAAGGGAACATCCAGTTCTGGTTCAACAGTTGTGCTGGTGAGGTGATAGGGTACCCGGGCTACCCTACCCTACCATCTCCTTCAAATAGGCGAGCTGTTTCCCCAATATCATTTCGATGGCCTTGGACTAGACAATGAAAGAGTCTTTCAATCATATTATAACCAATTCATATCATGATAGATGCATTTTTTCTTCTACATCCTTTGGAATTTTTAATGCCAAAGACTATTGAAGGGTTTGTACTCCAATGTATCAAAGAGATAGGTGGAGTAAGGAGGTTTGGGGAAATATGATCCATTCTAAATAGAGCTTACACATCTGGAGGGTCAAAAACCATGCCATTCCTGCCGATTAAAGCATTAAGAATCTAGGAATCATCATCAACTCTTGTTTTCAATGTTGTATATGTAAAAGCGAGGAGGATGAGAACTACTTACTCTTTGAAGGGGAATGGGCACATGTTGTCTGAATTTTCATCGGATGGTTTATAGTGCATGCTTCTCAGGATCACAGAAATGAATTATTCCTAGAAATATTGTTTCAGGGGATGGGAAATGAGGGAATGTAAAGGAAGGATTTTTATTTAATTCTCAACACACAGTGTTGGTACTTATGGAAAGTGAGGAACATGGTGGGATATAAGGGGCTTCCATCTATAGGGTGGTCCATCACCATTAGTATGAGGAACCAGCTTGAAGATTAGGTACCCATATTCAAAAACTAGAATTAAGAACTATCTCTATGGTGTCTCTGAGTTCCTTCCTTTGTGTCTCTCTAATTTTGCACTAGGTTTCTGGGCCATTAGGTTTGGTGGTCCCCCCAATGACGGAATCAAACTGAATATAGATGATTCTAGCAGAGCGGGTGTTGATCGAGGAGGAGGAGTCATTCGAGGAAGAAGAGGGAGTAATATAATGGATTTTAAGGCACACTATGTCAATGGAAGAAGTATTTAGGTAGATTCCAATGCTTTTTTTAATAGGATTAAATTGAGCATCCAGAAAAACATCAATCTATACAAAGTGGAGATAGACTCGATTATCATCCATGGATATTTAAGAGGTAAAATCCATACCCAATGATGGATATCTTATATTAGAATGGAATGTGGAGATCTTCTTAATAATGGAATAAATGTCACTCACACCTGCTGAGAAGAAATTAAAGAAGCAGATCATTTCTCCTTCCATGCCAAATAGGCCCTTGAAGTCATCATTTCTCCTAACATGTCTCTATTTAATCACGAGGGTGTGTCTTTAATATGACGAGATGCCCTCAGCCTACACAATCTTAGGAATCTTTTGGCCAGGTGTCTTTTATGTTGGTCATTTCTTCATTCAATAAAAATGGACCCATTGAGGATGATAGCGTACATGATATGCCACATCGAGATTACACCACCAACTATATATTATTATTTAGTAATGCAGTTATTGCTGTGCCATTAGAATAGAGGGAATGGATAGTGTTAACTGATTTATGAAAATATGGATTACACACATTCATATAATTTTTCCTTGGTTACCGAATTAACAATGAAACTAAAAACCAATCGAATATAAATGTTGTTTTTTTAATGAAAAACTATTTAAATATAAATAATTATTTTTATAAAATAATAATATAACTCTTAATGGGTTTTATTAATGAAATATATATATATATAATATTCAGTTTAATTTTTAAATTTATCTTATATGTTTTCTAGATATTATATAAGAACCAATTCAAATTATAAGATAAAAGATGTATTTTTCAAAAAAAATAATGTTTTGTGGCTTTTTGACAGAAAATCCATTATAAATACTGTTTTTCACACTTTAATATGTTATATTTGAAAAAAATAAAATTATTATTTATAATATGTACATACAAATTTATATTGGATACGTTTTTTATATTTCTATGATAACTTCATATTTTACTGAATAATAAAAATTACTGTATTTTAATTCAAAACATCAGAGCTGGTAATAGGCCCACCTATTCATTCATGAAGGCCCTATACAAGGAACCAGACTGTTCGTTGTGGGAGATGCGATGGCAATATTTAAAAAAAAGAAAAGAAAAAAAAAATAAAAAAATAAAAAAATAAAAAAAATAAAAAAAAATAAAAAAAAAAGAAGAAAAAAAAAAGAAAAAAAAGAAAAGAAAAAAATAAGAAAAAAATGTAAAAAAAAATAATAAAGAGAAGAAAAAAAAGGCCCCCATGGTGCAGTTTAGTGGTAATTATACTTGTGGGTCTCGATGAGGTCTCATGTTCGAGTCTCACCGTGTATATACCTACATTGTATTTTTTTTTTAAAAAAAATTCAAAACATCATTTTCATCTAATTTATTTTAATTGATAAATTAACCTTTTACATGGTTTTACAGTATAATTAGATGAATTTTTACCAGGTAATCCAACATAGTTCATTGGTTGATTTATAAAATTAAAATTAAAAAGAAAAACTATGTGAACTTTTGAACATTTTACTTCAAAAACATGTTTTATTATTCAATCAATGGGATTATTTTTTAATTAATTTATAAAAATTCCATGTATTGAATTTTTAAAAATAGATTTCATATTTGTAATAATAAGTTAAAAGTTATTTAAATACATCCCTTTTATTTTTGGACAGTATAAACAGTTACATTACTAATTATTTAAATTACCACGGTTAAGGGTAAATCCGATAATGAAAGGTAAAAATTATACAATAAAAATTTAAAACTACACAAACACTTATCCTGTTTTAATTGGATGAGTGCACCCAAACCATGATCATCCTTGGGTTGATTTTAGGACCACTTGGATCCATATGGAAGACTTCAATGCGTTTATAATATTATATTAAAGGAATAGTCAATTTTGTTACATTTTTGTTTTTAAAAAGTAATGTATTCTAATATAAAGTTATAAATGATATCTCTGCAAATATAAGTAGACTATGAATGAATGTTAATTTTTTTTATTAAAAGATGTTTGCAATACCCATGAGAATACAATGAAATATTCAAGGAGGATGAAAATGGTGAAGGCCCAGGGTTCCCCCTTGAACAAAACTTTTACATTCCAACAGAACAGATCCCAAACTATCAAAGATGATGCGATTGTATTTTTGATTCCCCACATGATCAATAGAATCAGTTGAAAATTTTTTCCTCTCCAAATATGCCTTACCCACTAGATGCCATTAGTGTCCAACGAGCAACTTCTATATAGGTAAGATAACTCCCATGGAGTACTGCATTTCCCCTAAAGAATTCTAACCAAAACATCAAATTCTGACTTGATTTCCACCACCTGAAGGCCAAAAACATTACCCAACCTGAGACCAAAATGAAGATCCATGGTTTTCCCCCAATGAACAGCCCAATATATAAAATGTAGTGAACCCAATCCAAGAAGAACCCACCAAGTATCTTAGAATCCCCCACCTCTCATACGACCATTCTAGCAAGATCCATCAACATTTATCTTCAGTCTATTCAGAGGAGGCACCCACTTAATCCATCACCCCTTAGACCTATCAACCATCCAAGGCCTATTAAGAAACCCATAGAAAGAGATCAAAATTTACCCCCCCCCCTTCATTAGGGATCCCAATTCCAGCAACAACAACCACATCCTCATCAGGATATAGGTTAGATAGATATTTTCTCTAATCTTACCTGGTTAAGGGGTTCCCCAATAGTCCAAAAATAGTATTGAAAATGGTACTCCACACCTTGATCTCCATGCCATTCTGATCCATTCCATATATACATTATGTGATGAATGTTTTCATGGATAACTTCTTCTCCCTGATCTTGGTAATTTATTTATAATTTTTAAGAATTAAATAATTATATTTAATTATTACACAAAGATGATGCAATAACAATTTCATTAAATAAATAATCAAAATAATGATATTGATAAAACTAAAATAAATATAATTTGAAACATTTAATTCCTTATGCAATTTTTTTTGAAGACTATGACATGTTTGGATTGAGTTAATGTAGTTTTTTCAAATGAATATTGTTGTTATGAATTTTTAAAATAGTCATGTATGAATAGTTTCAGAATTGACATAATTCATATTTTAATGTTTCTAAAAATAGAATATTTTGAAAAGAAGATGAGATATGTCCAAAAGATTCATTAATGACTCATTCATTGTACGTTTGGCATATATGGGAATTATTTTAATTCTCAATGTGTAAATAACTTGATAAATCAGTAAGAGATAAAAGTAGTTATAAGAGATAAGGATTAAAAAATATTGAAAACATTCCAGATTTTAATTGGATAAAGGGGATTAGAACCCAAATATTCCTATATTAGAACCAAATCAGTTTGGGACCATTTGGAATCAAAAATAAATTTATATTAATTTAATACCTTTAATAATTCCAGGGATGCCTCTCCCCTCTCCTACAAATAATAAACCATTCCAATTTATTACTCATACATCCAACACATTTTGGTTCAGAAACATTATAAAAAATCCCCATAATATATTCACTCCCCACATTCTTGATGTCTTACATTAGGCATAACACCATTGTTAGAGGTTATTAGGCTTTTTTAAAAGATGATCAACCGAAGAAATGATATTATTTTATTTAAGTATTTATATTATATTTTTTATTTTACATCCTTAAAATATCCTAAAACCAAAACGATATAAATACTAAAATATATTTAATATAATAAGATGATATTATGTTAATACCATCAACTAAATATTTCTCCAATTTCATCAAATGGTAATTAAAATTTTCTTTCATGTGTAAAGAGAACTACCTCCTCACAAATTGATATAATTCATTTTTATTTACCTTATTTAAAGATTTATTATACTGATGTAATTAATGTTCATATTGTATACTAATGAAATATTAATAATTATAAAATAATAAAATATTAATTACATTCTTACTTTCTATACACATAAAAATGATAAAGTCATTTGTGCGTACGTGTGAACTATCATCTCCCAAAATAAATGCAATTTTTTTATTCACTACACCACTTATATGATATATATAAGTATATATAAATTATTAATATGATATTAATGATTTTATGATCATTCTAGAAAAAAAAATTTTAGTTACCTTCATTCCATAATTATAAATGAAAAACGAATATGTCACTCATGCGTACGTATGACTTACCGTCTCCAACATTGTAACATTGTTTATTTTTCATATCCTTATGTAATGAATGGATGTAAAGGTATAATTGATACATTTTTTTTTTATTTCATTAATATTTTTTTGTGATGATGGACTTATGAAATTATGGACTATTGATATCCTATAATGTTCATTTTCGACTCAATTACCAAATATCAACGAAGGTCTGATATGAACTTAAATAAATATTTAAATATTATAACATATTAAATAGCGATATAAGAGGAATAATAAAAATTAAAAAGTCTCTAAATAAATTACAAATGAACCTGAGTTTATTATTCATGAATATAAAAATTGTACATGATGATTCAGACTCATGGTAAGAGATTTCATCTCAATCTCCTTTCATTGAGGCATTTTATGTTAATATGAACATTTATTATTTTATATTGTGTATATACAAGCTTTATGAAATTTAATATCTATATTTTACCATAAATAATGCTATTTATTGCTTTGGTAAATTATTTAATTAATGGATATTAAGATTTAAATGTTTTTATTGGCATAGAACACCTTGAACATTTAAATATTTAATTATAGAATATTTTTATTTATGATATTAATTGACATGTTTATTTATATGAATATAAAGGAATAATACATGAAATGTTATATCTCTATTGAATTTTATTCAATGTTTTCAAAAGGAATATTTTATATGATGAATTTTACTTTCATTACAATAGACAAAATGAATGTTTTTAGTATAAACAAAGAAACTGACCTCTATACCACCCTAACCATTATTTGATATTTTTATTCCTCTATGTACCTAAATATTTTTAAAATTAAAATAAATAAACTATTCCTTTTATCCGTATTTTTGTATTGAAAATGGTTTTGAAAATGAATTGACTATTTCAGTATCTTGAAAATTTTTCTTATGATTGAAAATGATTTTTTTGAGTGATATATTGATAATTGAAATATTTTATATTCAATTATTATATATTGGTACTTATAAATTTGATGATTGGTTTAATGATAAACTCAATAGAGTGGTTACATGATAAATCCAATATATGTGGTTTCATGATAAACTAAGGGAGGGTGAGCCCATGATAGCTCTCAAAAGCATTGGGAAATGAAACAGAATTTAACAACACGATTTATCCTAATAGATTTATGGAATATACTTTGATTGGTATTCTAAACGTAATCCTAATGGTTACTCCATATGTAGCTATGAAAGTTACAATATAAGTAATATATGGACTCCACATGTATCATTTAAGTTTTATGATTTCTATAAATGTTTCTAAGAATATTATGATTTTAGAGGTAAGATAAAGATTTCATGTTTATTGGTGGAAATACTGATTTTGTGAAAATTTTTCAGGATTTTGACATATTAAAAGAATAAAGGTTCCATTCATTGTTTTTTATCCATTACTCAAATTTTTTTATCATCCCATGTTTCTGAAATGTTTTCCACATGGTATAAGGACGAGTAAGAGAAAGTAAGAAGTAAATGTGACTATAATGAATACTTATACAAACAAAATTAAACCACATTTTATAGTGTTTTATCTTATGAAAAAAATGGATAGTGATTTGAATTTTCTACTTTGTAATATTTTAGTTTTTATGTAATAGTTATGTCTTAATTCTGTAAAACTCTAAACCTGAAAAGATCCTCTGTATGACTTCTAGACTTAACTCAAGATTATGTAATGTTTAAGGTAGGGGCCTTATAATAACATTCTCTCTGTTATGAATGTATAATCGCTAAAAATAGGAAACAAGAAAAACTCAATATTTATAGTGGTTTAAGTTATAGTGATCTCATATTACACTCCACAAACACTTTCTAAATGAGCTTAATGGTTTTTACTAAATATGTCCACATATCTTAAGATATAAAGAAATATTTTCTTGGATATGAAATCATATTATTTGACTTATACATGTCCTTCTAGTTATTTTACATGGAACCAAAATATTCACAATTTAGTACGAGAAGCTAACACTTTACCATGACTGAGTTTGAGCTGCTGAAATTATATGAAATCCATATTTATTGATTTTATTGGGATACATATTTATATAATAGTTGCATAAAAAACATCTAAATAATGGATCTTATTATTCATTGAAAATAGTATTGATGAAATAAAATCATTAAAGAGATGATTAGGTAAATGATCTATAAGAAATACAGAAATAAATTAGTGGAAACACCAAAAATATAAAAATGATAAAACCCAAAAAGATTATAAAATTTATGTATACAAATTGTTTCTCTTATAAATAGAAGAGACACATTTTTACAGAAGTTACTTCAAATATGAATAGTATAACCCATGGAATTTTACAAGAGAATATTGATTCGGTTTAATTTAAATATATCCATATGGATCACCTGAATTTTTAATTATTTGAATATAAAATTTTCAAATAAAGTCATAAAATACTTTATAAATTATAATTATTTAATATATTAAACATAGACCATTTATCCAGTCTATAAACAATTATTTAAAGAGATTAATTAATCCTCTCAGTTCTATTATATAAATATTGAAAAGTATTTTCATTTAAAACATTGTACTTGACAATGGAGAACCAATTACTAACATTGAAATTTTGGTTGACAACATATGGTTAACTTCAAAACAATTGGTTTTTAACCCATATGACATCATCTCAATATCAGGTTTTCTTTCAAAAGTTACTTATATTATCTATATTTTTCAACATTATAGGGTTCATAATCCATATGTTCAATACAATCTTATGATTTGAAAACATTTCATTCCAACTCCAAACATAGAGTATTAACATTGTTAACATATTACATATTGTAATATATATAATACATTAATAAAAAATGATGACCCTTTAGTACATTAAAAATATTATATATTTATCATTAAATATAATCATAGAAAAAACATAATGTAATTTCATTAGTAAAAAATAATTTGTTATTTTTTAGAGTAAACAAAATGTGCTTCATAGAGTATTTCTGAGACAATACATTCCCAAAACAAAGAATATGATCTAAAAATTTTTTATAGGGTATAAATTTTCCTCTCACCCTAACATTATATATGTGGTTGATTCAAAGTGAAAATGATGAAGATCATATTAAAAAAATACGAAAGACTTACTGTGACCCTCGAGGTAATCCTTATATCCCATTCAGATAAAATTGAATTTGGTACTCTATGAAATAATAAAAATTCATTGATATATATCATGGAATGTTGATCTGTAGTGAAACCAACTTTTATTTTAATTATCCTTTCAAAATTTTAAGATAATAAACTATTAACTAGAAAACTATGTGGCCACTAGATGTTTTAGAGAGTTTGATAATGATGTCAACAATGATATTATTACATTAACATTCTTATATGGGTCATGGTTAAAACAATTACCTATGAGTTTATCTCTATACCATTAAATGATGACTTAACATTCATTGAGGTATATACTATATAATAACCTATTTCATCTCATCTAACAAAAAAATCTCTTCCAAATCTATAACCATCTTCATGATAATAAAATTAGTAGATAATAATGAATTGTGAGAATCATCCAGTAAATCCATCATCAAGTTTTGTATTGATGAAATAAATACTCATGTCCTAAAACATACCATTCTATAACAATCATGGTTGATCTTAAAAACATTCCTATACATATTTTATTATTCCATAAACTTTTTATGTACATATTTAACCCAAAAAACGAATGCATAGTTAAGCTGTAATCATTGTAACAAAAAATATATTCCCTTTCTTAAGGATTTAAGGATCTATATTCTTTTTATGAAACGGTAATGGATCTATTTTAGTACTTATCATGGAAAAACAAGAATGGTTTTTTATGACTCAAAGCATCATCCACTTTGTTTTTATTCATAGGGTGGGAATGAATTCAATATTCAATATCACCATTCAACCCTATTTTTCTTCATTGGTTCATAATAAGCAATTACTATGTAAATATATAATGAAATATTTTATGATCAATGTATATATTATTTAACCAATAATGTAATACATCAATATTTTCAATTCCAAAATTACATCCACCACATCCAAATCATGATTAATATTACATTTTTAATGATTTACATTTGGCATGAAAAATAAACATTCACTAATAGAATTTATAAAAAAACCCTGCCTGTCTATAATTTAATGCATCTATATAGATCCTAAATTCTTCTCAGATGTGGTGCAGGGTGAATATAAGTGTTCTTTGAGAACATCAAAACAAATTCAATGAAATTTTCATCACCATAATAAATCTAAAGGAACATAAAACCTTCCATGTTATATTGGATATTTAGTTAGTTAACCCTATGAAACCTATCACACTTAATTGATAAGATACATCCAGAAAAAGAAAACTACATATCTATGTTATTGTGGTTGGACTAGATAATTTCTTAATTACTCGTATCATTCATAGATCTTATGATATTCCATCACTATAGATTATTTTACCCAATAATGAAACTATTTTTAGGATAAATAAATATTTAATTAATTTTACATAAAGATTATACTACATAATTTGATTAAATAAAATATTCTAATGGTCTTCAGGATCTTCCACAATCATGGAACATATAGGAATATAATCAATAATGGATGAAAATTTTAATCAAGGGAAAATATAAATTTTCTATCCATTAAACAAATGATGTTAACATGGTAATTTATATGTCTAAATGGATTCAGTACAAACTTATGTGGATTGTGCCTTACACAGAAGGATAACATGGTTATATTGTAATTATTGATCCATAATGGATGACATATGGATTAAACGAAAATCTCTGGATCAGTATAATTAATCAAAAAATTCATCAACATATGGTATTAGATAATTATGCTTGATAATGACCATATTATCATCTAAATAGTCAATAAAAAAACCATAAACAGAATTTATTCATAATAGAAATAACATATTGACCCCATTGTGATGCACTATACTGTATAGATCCAATATCAAAATTTTACATTAATGGATTCCCTAATTTCTGAAACTCAATCAAGAACATATTTCATGAATTCATTGAAATAGTGGTAACATATTAAATGATTTATATAGTAATATAAACATAAATATTCAAATGAGTACTAGGAATGGTGTTAGGAAAAACATCATCATATGCCTAAATAATATATATCATTATTTTTGAATTTATCTTGATCAATTTGAGATAAATATGTCCCATGAATTGGTAGTAAGATCCATAGAAAAGAAATTTTTATTAAAAATATATATTAATAATCTCGTTAAAAATGATCATCGGTTAATAAAGTATATCAAATGTGATTTCAATAATAAATAGTTTTTATGGAATCTATTTATAGAGAGCTTATAATAAATAAAAATAACTTAAAAATACTATAGAACTAATAATAAACTTTTTATATGTAAAAATCATACAAAATTAATCATCCTATCATATAATCTAGAGATGAGTACAAGTTTCCCATAATAATCAGAATACACATTATTGGTAGATGTAAAATAGGCCTTTACACAATTTAGTAGTTAGGTATTGGATTAGGAAATTAACTCAAATAATTCAAAAATTCAACGTATAAAATACAGCGAACTACAAACTCTATCATAGGATGTACATTATTTCCATCCATAAATAATTTCATTTTACCTTGATAATTAGTTGACTTATGACTTTTTTAGAGACATAAAACATATTAACATCTCCTTGTGTGATGTATGCTTGACACTCTTATTTTAATAGTCACAATTCATGATTCTTTTATTACTAATGATTCAAAAGTTATATTATATAATTTTATATAGTAGGAGTTACCGCCAAGATGAGCTTCTATTAGACTCTGTGACATTGTCACAATTAGCCTGAGGTATAACTAGTTTGAGATACTACTAGAGGTTGAGTCCCCACTAGAATCTTACTACCGTTTCTATCTGAGGACTTGGGTGAGTGGCTCAATGACTATTTCTATTATTTGGTAATTTTACCAAGACATCATGTTTTAGTAAAAGTTTATATAAGGGTTGGGATATCCTCCAACGGATGCTTCTATATATAGGTGAAGTAAATCTCTCTTTCTATAAATATGATACATTAACAAAACATTAGCACAAAAATTCATTTCAGATATTTATTATGACACTAAAAGAGAGCAACTAAAACATTTTTTAGGCTCCTATGATTCGATGTTATTCTACGATTTCCTAGAACATAGATCGAACTCATCAGCAATGCTGAACTGAGGACTATGAACATTCTGAACAAATCCAACTGAGCATTATTAAAATCTTCATTTATCTTTTTTTTTTATTTTAATAAACATTGAGTAGTGTTTTTTTACTCTATTATCAAACATACACTATCTCATACACCTAACTAGAGAAGACATATTGTTCTCCACTTTAATTATATATATTGATCCATGATGTTTTTGGAATAGGTCCTTGTGTAACATGTGTTATCTTTACTCCCCATATATAACTATGGAAGAGAATCATTATTCTAGACATATTATAGCTTTTTATTTTTTACCTAATCCATGTTGAAGATTTTTATGATTATTAATATAATATTCTTTAAAGAATTTTATTTCCAAATGGAGAGGATTAAGTATCATCTTGATTCCAAAACTCTAGTTTATTCCACTTTGTCATTGTGTCATTTTTTTTATTTTATTGTTTTTAAAACTATAAAAAACTATTAATTTGAAAATAAATCTTTAAAATTGTTTATATTTTTTTAATAAGTAAATTTACTTCAAAAGATAAGGTATTTGTAACCATTATTTAAACTTAGAGTTAATCATTTGTTAAAGAATATTTTAAAATGACATATCTAATATAAATCTTCTATATTGATTAATTTCATAGTTTCTATTTAATAATTGGTTTCTTATAAAATTAATATTTAACAGAAATCTCTATTGGGAACTCAATTAACCCACCTGTTGAGTCACTCACTCCAACCAACATTTTGTATTATAATAATTTTTTTAAATTATCATTTTAAAATGTGATTTTAGATTTTATCTAATGATATCAAATTTATGTCAATTTTAAATTTTATTTAATTATGTATAATACATAAGAAGGATCTACTACCAAGAGACCTCCTAATTTTAGTGGTAAAAATTATACTCAATGAAAAATTATAATTTAAATGAATTTAGAAAATATTGGATTTTAAATTTGAACTGTAATAAAGGTTCAATATGAAATACCAAAAACTGAAAAACATACCTAGAGCAGTTCTACAAAAGCTTTATTCAATAATAAATTTAAGCTATGAATTAATTGTTCTATGTATCGGGTGCCAATGAATTTAATAAAATATATAATTTAAAATCTTCTTTTGAAATATGGGATACCTAATCTATTTCAAATGAAGAAACATAAAATTTCAATGAAATAACATTAAATATATAAACAATCAAGTATAATATATATAAAATGAAATATGGTAAACCTATTTATGATATGATTTAAAGGTTAAATGAAATAGCTAATACCATGCACTCACTTTGAAAACAATTGAAAGAGGAAGATCACGTGATGAGATTGATCATATGCTTACTAGATAGAAGTATATGAACATCTATGTCAATTAAAGAATCTTGTGATGTGAGTAAACAACCCACTAAGGAATTTATAGGAAAACTGATGTCATATAAATAATTGGTTAATTTTAACAATGATATCCATGAAGATTGACCAAAAAATAAAATCAAAATACTTTAAGACTACTACGTCCAGAAAAAGCGAAAAGTTAAAAACTAGAGACACCAGTGAAGATGAATATCTGAATTAAAGTAATAAAGAGAATACCCACATGGAAAAAAGATACAAAAAATTCTATATAAAAAATAAGTTCATCAAGAATTTTACTTTTATAGAAATGTATGCCAACAAAGGTAAGAGGAGAAAGTAATTGAAAATTAATTACAATGATCAAAAAATCATCTATTATTAATGTAAGGGGAAAGGACACATTAAAGATAAATTTATAAAATTGAAATATGAAAATATGTTTGAGGATAATGACAAAAGATACAAGATATCCATAAATTCTACATACTATTACACCAAAGTTAGCTCAAGTGATTCAGACACTAATCCAGAAGATACGTATTATAAGGAAAATATGTTCTTTGTAGAAAATATATACAAGGTATGAAATATTCTACCTATTTACCCTTAAAAAAATAAATCTTTTTTGAAAATAATTAAAATGACAATAATAATGAAAAAATAACAATTAATGATTTTTATGATTACTGTAACATGATGGAAGGTACTTTTCATGGGAGAAAAGATAAATATATATAACTTAAGAAACATCATGCATTGACAGTAAATGTTAAAACCAACCATACAATTGAAAAAGAGATAAATAATGAACTTTTCAAAGAGAAAAATGTATTAAAATTGCCAATATATAGTTAAATAAATTCATAGAAAGGTATACCAATGGTAAATAAACATTAACTAAAATATTAGTAAAGAAAGTTTCTCCCCAGTATATAACTTGTATAGGTTACCAACCAGGACAAAGAAAACTTACAAAAACATGATTTACATCAAACTCTAGTCATTAATATGAATATATAAAAAATACATTCTCAACTAGTCCAAATAATATATTTATTTATAGAAACGAACAATATATTTTTAATAATGCCATTTGATAATTATGGAGTCCAAAATCTATTATTACTAACATAACAAGACCCAAGAATATTTTGGTACCAAAATGATTTTTGGCACAAAATTTTGTTATTAGGAAACATGTTTGAAAATATCTAGAACAATTCTATGGTATCTGGATAAGGGATGTTACAGAAATATATTTTATGTGTATTCAAACATAAATAATTTGATCAAAGTAAATGGTGTTCATGTCACTTTTTGTGACAATGCTAAAGGGAAAAGCATCCACCTTGGCCAAATTTTCATTTCTAGTTCAGTAATAATTTAAAATGATTGATATGTATATGGTTTGAAATATAATCTATATATTGAATCTCAATTATATGTTGATATATTTTATATAAAATTTAAGAACAATTTCTATCATATTTTAAATGATATTTTTTAAAGTTTTAATTATTTTAAAATGATAATATTATTTCTGTTGAATTAAATTGTTTATATTAAAAAAAATACTTGCTAAAGTCCCATTCACACCAAATCTTGGCTTTGGCATAGTTGACTAAGCCATTACAATATTCATTCACATATAAGGATAACTTGAAATGGGTTTGTTAGAGGTCTTCCAAAACATGAATTCTCAAAAGATAGAGTTTATGATCCCTACCAAAAGGTAGATTTCATATGAATTATTTTTTATCTAAGATGATGTTCAAACTCTAAAGCTCTAGAGTTAGTTCATACAGACCACTTTAGACCTTCTAGAATTTCGGTTATAAATTGAAAACATTAGGTATTTGTCTTTACAGATAACCTCTCTAGATACACTCGGGTATTCTTTCAAGCACACAAAATTTAATATTTTTCATATTTTATTAAGTATTACACATCTATAGAAAAACATAGTGGAAATAGTACAAAGAGATTAAGAGGTTATTAGGGTTAAGAATTTGAAAAGAAATTATTTGAATCATTTTTTTCTCAAAATGTTTATGAGGACCACTTTTATACACATAGGACACCATAGAAAAATGGTGTGGTCGAAAGAAGAAATACGAAACTTGAAGAGATATCCTGGACAATGCTAAAGAAGTATGAATTAACTATCTACTTTTGGGAAGAATCCATAAAAAATGTGGTTTATTATAAATTGAGTTTTAATTTTCATATATTAAAAAGATAAACTCATGAGTTATGGAATAATAGAAATCTAAAGGTTAATAGAATTTTATTTTTTTGGTTGAAAATTTATTTTTCTTAATACATAGGATAATCTTGGGAAATATGCTTCCAAGGGTGATAAATGGATTTTCCTTGGACATTCAACTTCCAGTAATGCTTATGGAGTGTTTCAAAGGATATTTAGTATAATGGAATAATCTCTTCACATAAAAATTGAAGAAACCAATCCAAATAAACCTAAGACACTATTAGAAATCCTTAAGGATTATCTATCAACTCTAAATCTCAATTTTAAACCTTATGATTGTCCCTTGAAATAAGATATTGTTCACCCAGTAAACTACTAGAACCCAAACCTAAAGAAGATATAGAGACATCGTACCCTTCTTTTCAATGACTTATTAGAACTCATAGACACCACCCTTTAGATACAATTATGGGAAACCTAGGAAGAGGAACAAAAACTAGATCTTATATTAGGAATGAAATTTATCACCAAGCCATCTAATCATAGATTGAACCTATGAATATTAAGGGTTTCATAAATGATGAATTGTGGGAAATTTCTATGCAAGAAGAACTTAATCAATTTGAGAGAAACCGTTTTGGAAACATATTGATAGGCTTAAAGAAACCTCATATATTGGAACAAAGTGGGTATTTAGAAACAAGGTTGATAAGATAGTATCTATATCATGAAACAATGCTAGAATAGTTTCACAATATTATAATCAATAAGAAGGTATTGATTATGAAGAAAATGTTTCTACTACAGCATGACTTGAATCATTTAGGATACTACTTTTTTTTGCAGCATATT
The DNA here is from genome assembly GCA_963277665.1 of Viscum album. Taxonomy (NCBI): domain Eukaryota; kingdom Viridiplantae; phylum Streptophyta; class Magnoliopsida; order Santalales; family Viscaceae; genus Viscum; species Viscum album. The sequence continues at coordinate 1,948,356,741 of OY728148.1, forward strand.
TGGATATCAAATTATATCAAATGGATATTAAAAGTGAATTCATAAATGGATTTATATTTTAGTATGATCTTGATGAACAAACACCTGGATTTTAAAAAAACACATTTTATTAATGATGATTTTTAACTAACAAAAACTTATTATGGATTAAAACAAGATCCTAGATCTTAGTACGATAGGCTTATATTTTTATTGTTTAATTTTTTTCCAAAAAGGTATAGTTGATCCAAATGTTTTTAAAAAATTAATTTCAAAATATTTTATTATCATACAAATATATGTAGATAATATTATTTATGGATCTAATAAATATTCTCTATGAACTAATTTCTCAAAACTAATTAAATATTAATTTTAAATGAGTTTTAGGGGTAAAATCAAATTATTTGTTGTATTTCATATATTTAAAAATAAAAAAGGAATTGCCTTACATCAAATTATATATAATAAATACCATTTAAAATGTTTTGGGTTAGATAGAAATAAAAGTGGTGATACTCCCATGAGTACCACCTGTAAAATAGATCATCATGATGCTATGAAATTAGTAGATCAAAGTAGTTACAACGGCATGATTAGAAATATATTGTACTTAATAGATAGTTGACATGATATTATGTTTGGTGTTTTTATGCATTCTTGATTTATTGAAAATCCAAAAGATCCACATTTATTATAGATCAAAAGATTTTTTAGATACCTCAAGTATACAACCAATTTAGTGTTGTTCTATCTATGAGGGAATTATTTTTATTTAGTATGATATTAAAATTATAATTATGGTTTTAATAAGTTATATAAAACAATAACATTAGGAACATGTCTTATTTTAGAAAAATATATAGCATCGTGGTGGAGAAAGAAACAAAATTCTATTTCGCTATCTTGTACTGAAACAAAATACATAGGTACAGGTAGTTGATGTACACAAATCTTTTAGATGAAACATACTTTAATAGAATTTGTATACCAATATAGACATGTCTTTATATATTTTTACAACCCAAATGTGATGAACATTTCCAAAAATATTTTATCCCACTCCATCACAAAACATAATGATGCAAGAAATCACTTTTGGAGAGATCATTATCAACAATGAGATATGAAATTGGAATTTTTTGAAACATAACAACATCTTGATAATATATTCATAATGAATTTGAATTATGAGAGATTAAAAAATGTCAAACATGAATTAGGAATGATAAATTTTGGTTGATAAGTCCCCATTGATGATTCACCATTGACAAGTCACTGTTGATAATTACTTATTGATGAGTCATCATTGATAAGTAACCATTGAAGAGTCACTATTGATAAGTCACCATCAATAAGTCACAATTTTTATATCACCATCAATAACTCATATTCGATAAGTCACCATTGAAAAATTCACTGTTCCTTTTTGTTATCATTGTTCTGTTATCGTTTCTATTATTTACAATTTTAAATTTTACAATTTTAATATTATTATTATTTATTTGGAGTCCTTAAATGATAAAACTATGACGATAAATTAAATTTAATCACTTACCCTAAAATCCTTGATCTCTTGAAACATTACCTTCCTCTCGAACCAATCATCAATCTATCTTATTCAACCTAATACTTCAATTGATCCTAATCGCCCATGTGAAGTGATTAGAAGAATCGAATGTAGAAGTGATGAGGAAAAGTAGGAAATAAATATTATCTTATAGGGGTTTGGATGTTGTTTCCTAGAATCTTCTTCTAGGAGACTGGGTTTTCGAAGTATAAAATAAAATTTATGCACAATGAAATCCATCTTGAAATACGATAGTATTGAACATTAATAGAGAAAAAAATTGATGAACCGGTTCATATCAAATAAAAAATGTTATTATCTGAGGATAGTCTATGATTTCTACCAGAATGTTCAGTTTATTTTGGGATAGAAAATGGATGTGATAAAAATTTATATTAATGGAGAAGATATTTATTTATATTTAATGTAAAAGACATGATGCTTAAAAGTAACTCATAATGGAGTATGTGAGGATATTCAAGGTAGTATAACAAGGGTAGTGAAATTTAAAAATACGAAGAGGATCTCCAATAGTTAACTAGAGATGGAACAATGAACAGTCCTACTAATGTTGAACTTGATAGTGAATGTAAGATTTTATTTGTGTTTGTACAACATGTTTTATGTCTTCAGGAAGAATATTTTAATACCATGTAATATCTTGATGTTTATTTCTTGTATATGATGAAACAAGGGTAATGAATCAATCAATGAAAATTTTTGATGATTCATATGTATGATATGTGCAAGAAGATATCAAGATCAAACTCTTTAATATAACCTAAGATGATATCTTCCATCTTACATGATATGGGCTATGTGAAAGAAAGAGATGAATATGAAGATAATTTTGGTGATTTTTTAATTATCAAATAACATTTGTAAAAGGGGTATTGTAATCTGGAATCCATGGAAGAAATGATGGGTAAGAGAAAATGACAAATTGTATTATGCTTTTAACTATATTGATCATAATTCAAGACCTACAGACCTAGTAGATCCTAGTATTAAGAATGATGATTTAGTTGAGTACACTAATATATATAGACAATGTTGAACTAAAATTTTAAGAGAAAGATGATAAATACTTTTAGTGGATGTGGAGAGTGATCTATAGTTTCCTAAATATCTTATAGTTTATAAGGAATCTATCAGTCCAACATGTTTTCTGATAAAATGAGAATATATTTTATAATAAAATGATTATTTATAAACTGAAGTATCTATTGAGGATTAGTTTAATTTATCCTCCTCTAAAACATCAAGTGACCATAACAATATTGGAAATGATAGTATCGAAAATGCTTCTAAAGAAGCATATGGTGGTCATGATCAAGAAAAAACTAATGGAAATGATAGTGAAGATAAATATTTTCTTGATGATAAAGATAATTATAATGTATTTCATAATGGAAATTATAATTATAATTATAATAACAATAGAGATTATCCTTATGATCCTGATCATGATATAGTTCAGATGGATACTTCTTCATCAATGGTGTCATGTTCCACTTGAAATGAGACTAGTTCTAGAGAAACCGAGATGGCTATTTTATATCATATTCATGAACAAGTTGTGGAAGTTGCAAGTGAGGTGGAGAATGCTCCCAACCATGTTGAACAGTTATAAAAAATCGATCAATTTCTATAGACATATAATATGAATACCAATCTTACATAATCTACCCCTTCTCTATATGATATTGTTCAATCCTCTCAAGTACCTAGATAATCAAAAATATATCATTATCAAGACATGATGTTTTTAATTTTTATGAATGGGAAAATTAACCTAGTTTTTTAGACTTGGTTTGGATTATAGTAACTCAAATGATGAGATTGAAAGTCTATTCAGAAGACAAGGATCCTTAGTGGATCAAATATACCAAGTTGGGGAGTTATAGATTTTTACTCTTATGGAAACAAATAAATCTGCTAAGGTTGAAGTGCCTCATGAGAAAACAAATTAACATTTTTCTCAAACTATTATACGTCTTGATGTAGTTACCTAATCCAAATTAGATTATTCTCAAAATAATTTTCATTCTAATGTAGACTCTATGGTTTTAGTTTCATATTTTGTCACATTTGTGAACTCTAAACCATCTCTAATTTCCCATATCAGTGGAGAAAGCACTTGATATTTTTTTGAATGGGTTATATTACATATACAACCAAGAATAATATTTCAGATGAAATATATGTAAGTAGTGAATACATGATTTAAAAATATGTAGAAATTTTGAAAATTTTAGTAGAGTGTATGACAAAATCATATTTAGAATATATGAAATCTATTTATTAGAATTTGGAAAGCATGAATGGTTTTGCCTTTATTTCCATAATTACTCTAACTATTCTAGTGATAATTTATAAATATCTGCTCTAAAAAATTATAAAGGAAGAGATCATAAATTGTATGGGTGATGGGGTCACTCGTGCGGATTAAATTCAGCAGATACATCATCATGGAGAGCGTGCCTACCAGATGATATGAGAATATGCCGTTGATCTGAGAAATGATAAGGATGTCATAATGAAATTAATAAAATATTATTTATCAAGGATTAATTCAAATAAATATATTTCTTATAATTTCAAATTTCTCAAAGAGAATTTATGATTTCCATCAGTGACAAGAGTATTCAATGAACAAGTGAGTTAGTTGAAGGTTCTCAGACCAGCACTACATAGATTTATGGATGATAAGTCAGATTTATTTAGTACCATGGCAAGAGGAGGTAATATTATTATCGATTTTACAAACTCATTAAACCTTTCCCCCCATGTCTATAGAATAACTATTATTTCATGAGAATCCATTCCATTGACCAAAGTTACTTCCACTATAACAACATATTATGTTAAATAATGACATATAGTGATAAGTTAGTCAGATGGTATCCCCTCTCCCATCTTGGAACCTATGATTATGTCACCAGGTGATAAAATAATGCACCTCAGATCAGTTCTTGTGCAAGAAAAAAATCATATAGATAAAAAATACCTTCCATTACCAACTATAATCTAACTTTAACCACTATTATCTCCTCAAAAGACACATATAAGGACAAAGGGAAATGGAATGTTTATCATCCACCGACCTCTAACTTTTGAATCTATTTTGACGCAGTAATTCTCATATTGATTTTGTGTTTTTACATTTAAAAATTATATTTCTATACATAACATATTTTTAGATCCTTTTAAATGAAATATAAATATGATATTATACTTTATTTGTTCATTTTATTTTGTTCTTAATTTTCATTTTTTATTATAAAAAATGGGGAGATAAAATGGGATATTACATTCATACAGGGAACACATTCCTAAATTCGAATTATTTTCTAACACCTTCAATGTAAATTTCAAATTTTTTGTATAAATTCTATATATCCCTCATATATCATTTTGAATGATAATCATATTTTCTCTAACATAAATAAATTTCTCATTATTTATGATAACTGATTTAGTATATGTTTTATTGAAGGTCATGTTTTGTAATCATTAAAAAGAAAGAGAATGGTGGCATCTACTATTGTGGAGTATGTTCAACACCATCTTATTTTATTGATCACAAACCAAGATTCATTTAGTACAAATGAATCACATGATTTATGACAACATTTTATATGGTTGATTGTTATTTTACTAAATATTCTCTATATTATGGTGAGTCTCCATTTGCTGGGAGTCAGCACAAATATTTTTTTCTGTCACATAAGAGATACCATTGAAATGAGTCAATAACAGCCTTTCCACTACCAGAATTATTATGGATATATGTGATATTGGTAGGGAGATCTATAGTTAGACTCTGATTCACTTTAACCATTATCCTGAGGTACTACCAGTTTGAGATACCTGATGTTGCAGAGTCACCAACAGCGTCATGCTACCATATATACCCAAGGAAAATGGCATTAATGGATCAATTAATATTTATATTCTTGGATTATTTGGCCAAGTATTCAAGATGTAGTAAAATATAATTTTAGGATTGTGTATCTCCTCTAACTAATGCTATTATATATACACGAATGAAATGTATCTCTCTATACATGAAACATTAATGACATAGAAGCACAAAAATCATTATAGAGATTGTTTGAGACACTAAGAAAGATAAATGAGAACATTTTTGTAGACTCATACGATCCTCTATTCAACAATGATTTTCTAGAATGAAGATCAAACTTCTAATCATTGATGATCTATGGAATTAATTTTTTTTGAACATATTAGATTGATATTTATTAAAATATTTATCATTATTTCTATTCATTTCAATATATATTGAGTAGCATGTCATTAATATATTATCAAATAAACACATTCTCCTAATCCTAACTTTAGAATAATTTTTATTCTCTCCTTTCATTACATATATTTTCCCCAAGGGTTTGTGGAAGTGGTCCTCCTGTGACATGTGTTATCTTTACTCCCCACATATAACTACACGAGATGCTCATTCTCTTAGAAATATTTTAGCTATTGATTGTCTATATAATCTAGGTTGTGGGTTTGTTTTTTATTATTATAATCTTTTTTATAAAGTTTATTTCAATGTGAATGGGATTACGTCTCATCTTGAGACTGAACCTCCTGTTTATTATAATGTATCACAATATTAATATGTTTTGTTTTATTATTATATCCTAGATTGTTTTTAAATATATAAAAAAACAATTACTATGATAAATAATAATTACATGTTTTTATATTTTTTTGAATATGTAAATTGATTTCAAAAGTTATGGTTTCCAAAATATTATTTTAACTAAGACTTAATCACTCTTTGAGGAATATTTTAAAAGGATAACTCTTATATAGATATGTTATATTGATTATTTGTCAAGTTTGTTTTATTAAGGGGATTTTATTTAATTTTATTTATTAATAGAGAATTTTATTAGGAAGTCAATTAACCCCTATTAAGTTACTCACTTCGACCAACAATAAATATTATCCTTTCTTTTAATAAATTTTATATGTACTTATTCCCACATTTTTGGTATATTGGATGTTGAATTTTCATTTCTCTATGTTCTTCAACATCTGATATCTTATGTTTCCCAATATGTCTCTTGTTATGTTTTTATGTATACTCAACCATGTAGATATTTATAATAATATATCTATACTGGTTTTCATGAATAATCAAAAAAATTCATCTTCTAGATCCCATATCATTTGGATTGTCATCAGGATGATCATTGAATTATAAATCACATACATTTTTCATAAGATTACTCATGATTTATACTATTTAAGATAAACTAAAAAATAATGTGAGTATCAAATATAAATTTTCATAGTATTGGTTAATGAAAATAATAAAATAATTCATATGATTTCATAATTAATTATTCCCTCCTTCAATCCATGTCATGTTATTTTTTATCTGAAAAATCTATGGAATACCATCAATTTACATAGTTTCAATCCCTTAATTAATAAGAATATTTCATAATTATAACATGAACTAGCCAATAAATATCCCTCTAGAGGGTCTATCTATATGTTCATTCTTATTCCAACTCATCATGTACCAAATGAAGATCAAGATAATAGATTATCATCATTTTAAATATGATTATACCTATATGAATATGATCTACAAATACCTAAAATTTCTTATATTAATTCATTTATCTCATTCTTATGATATTAAAAAATATACAATTCACCAAAACAACTAGTTGATTTTGAATAAAAATAATTATTTCAACAATTTTCAACAATGATTTGTAATAAAAATATTTAAAGTGAGTAAATAATACCTTGATACAAATTAAGGTTAAATAATCTTATCAAACATAAATATTTCATCATTTTTTATGATAGTTAAATACATTTCAATGTAATAAACACTTAAGGATCATAACGTTTTAGTGTATTTGGAGGCCATATTCTAAATAATCTACTTTCAGAATGTTCAATAACTTTTACCATTGTGATTTTCAGACATTGTACACTTCATATAAATAGTTTACCTAAATCTATTCTTTATAACTATTGATCACGAGTTAGTAGTTTTTAAGTTGATAGGTATGATTATATATCCTAAAAAAATAGTCATAATTTTATGATAATATGAAAATATGATAAAATTTTCACAATTTATATTTAAAATATATTTAATAATTAATTATGGTATAAGTCATTGTTATTAAAAAATGCATAATTCATAAGAGCCTGGAATCATAGATAATATTTATAGCCCCAAACAATATAATTTTATCATAATTAATTGGGTTTTTAGCATACACATAAAAATAAAAACTAATTTAAATATTCAAGGATAACTATAGGGTCTATAATAGTGGATTTATTTCACTCCACATTCCATCATTTCATTAGTCATGTTATACTACCAAGTATAACAAATTAGATATATCCCCTTACTGAAATGGGTTACTCACCATTAAAATTCATATTATCACATGAGATAAAATTAATTACCAAATGTTTTAGAATGATATTTTGTTTTTTATGTACACTTCACATACTGAAAATCATACATATATATAATATAATATCATTAATACATTCAATATTTCGATACATCGTAGCCTATAGAAATGAAATGTTTTCATATATATTTCTTCATAACATAATTACACCCTTGGAATTAAATGGGTTTCCCAAAATCAACCATAATTAATAATAATAATAACCCATCCCAATAAGGATTATATATTTTATCAAAGGATAATTTTCATAGGGAATAATAACATCTATAAAGGATGTTCATATATACGAATAATACCTTTTGAGGTTGATTTCAAAAAATAATTGATAAAAAGGAAAAATAAAATTTATTTTGGTATTATTAAAAAAAATCCATAAATATTTAAAAAAATTCCATTTTAATAATCATTAATAATATAAATATACGATTCAAAGAATATAAATTATGGGTTGGTGGGAAGACCATTAAAACTGTAAAAATTAATACAACGACTCCGCTCAAGCATTTTAAAAAACTTTATACATCTCAGATTTGAAAAAAAAATCCTTAAATTATATTTTCAATCAATTAAAAGGAAATTAGAATATATTTGGAAATTAATTTGAACTTTCATTGTTCTATATACTGTATTTTTCATGAAAACATTGAAATGAAAATTGATAAATAAAAAAGTTTGTCGACTAAAGTAGAAACAATGTCTGTTATTTGAAAAATATATTTCATGATCATTTTTTATAAAAAAATATAAAAATTGTACTATTATACGAATATTAGATGTATTAATATAGGATAATAAATTATATTTTTTAATATTTAAAATACTCATAAAACTTTCGACATTGAAAATTTAACATTATCAACATCGAAAAGAATTGAAATTCAAGGATAAACCCTCACACCATGTCCCATTTTACATTGTACTCATTCAAACATCAATATATATATATATATATATTAAATATATTAAATATATTTTATATTAACATTAATACATAACCCAATAGTTACCATTATATTATATTTTTTTTAATTTCTATTTTTAAAAATCATCGTCATTAAAATGATCATTTTAATAAAAATGGACTATTTTGTATTCCTATTTAGATTCTATGGATTCAGTGCACGAAAAATTTTAAATGATTTATATTCCAATGAATATTAATCATGAAAAAATGATAATAATTATTCATGTTATTCAATTTCGTAGCCATTTATATAATTTGATAGATAAAAATTAAATACATCACTTCATGACCGTGATAGTAAACACGTACGCACCTATAAAGATTTCACATATCCATTGGAAGAATAAAATAATGAAAAATTAAAATTAACCTACATATAATCATAATGAATTCATAAATATAATATATATTTCTTATATATATCTTTATTCCCATCCATGTAATGAGTAAATCAAAAATTGAGGACATTACATTCTGACAGTGGTTGTCCACACGTACACATTAGAGATGTTGTTTTTTTAATTGGTAGGAAAAAGGTAAAAACGGGTATAACATTACTATATTAATATCTATATATATTTAATATAATAATTTTATTTTTTAAGACAATAATAAATCATTTTTTTATTGTTTAAGAAGAATGATGTTGGAAGGAGATAGATAAGGACATATATATCAACTTCTTGTATCATCATTTAAGAAAACTATATGGATTCATGGATGCATATTTTTTTACTAATAGTACTTCATATTATTTCAAATAGATTTTGGGATATTATTTATTTATAACTGGGATGAGAAAAATTATTCATCTGGTACAATGGTGAAGAAAGGGGGTGTGACCCATTATAAGTGAGGGGAGTTTCACACATTAAATTATTGAGAATATTAAGATATAATAAACTCATTCTATATTATAATTGGATCCATATTGGATCAAGTAATAATAATGGATGATATATGATAAAAATCAATTTTTAAAATTGGATTTATTAACGTTGTTATTACATTCTAACAATTATCTCATTAGATGAACCCTACATTAATACTTCTAACAGTTTCCACATAAATGAATATGATCTCAATTATTATTCATAGTGAGGAAAATAAAGTATAAATAATTATGATGATTTTTAAAATATATATATATATATATATATATTTCATTATATAAAATTTAATTCCAATAAGTGCATGAAAATTAGTTTATGGTATGCTCCCAAAATACTAGGCAAACATTTTGTAGGCAAATGATTTGTTGAGATGAAAGAAAACCTATTTCTATACACTACTTGTTAATAAATATTATATGGTTGATAATATATATTATAGATTTTAATATATAGAAATTTCATTAAAATAATTATTCAATAATTATAAAATTAATTTTTTATGTTTAAAGAAAATATATGCATTAAAATGGTTTTTAAGGGAAACAACTATTTTTTAGACATTGAAAGGACATTATTTTTTTCTATAAACTTGTGAAGAATAATAATTTTTTATAAATGTGTAGAAAATTATTTTCTATTGTTTATATTACATATTAACACCCAGATATTCTACTTCTAGATAATACCTACCATATTGAAAATAATATTATAACATTACAACATAGTGTATTAAAACTGTGTTTTTCATTTAAGAAGAGATACAACAGAAACATAACTTAATTAGAAATTTATTTATCATAAATATATGTTTCATGTATTTATAGAGAAAATTTGTTAAATTAAATTTTTGGAGAATATTTTTACAATTTTTTGAATCATTAGGTTCTCACCTTGTAATATTTAATTTTGGGGCATAAATATATAATGAATCAATCAATTATGGGATTGTGATTATTTCTTATATATGATGTGTTTTTTATTTATGGTTTTCCTATTATTATTTGTCACTAAATACTATATAAATGGAAATTCATCTAATTGAATTTTTTAAAAAACTCTTTACTAATCACAATCCCATGGAATGTTGGAGGTGGGATGTAAGGACCAGACCATCTCTTCTTTTAATGGCCAGAAAGAGTACTGATGGTGGAGGAATTTTTTATTGAACCACATATATTTCCCAAAAATTGTCATTCAAAAACAAATTTTAGGTTTTCTATAACATTTATGAAATTAATAAACTATTTTTTAATAAAAAATTTTATATCATTGATTAGTGTTTACCACATACTAATGGTTTGAGAAAAATTCTAATAAAATCACATAATAATTGGAAAAAATATGTAAATAAGAAAATTGAATATTCTGATAATGATATTAATATAGTACATATATATTAGAAATTGGTTAAAAATTATTAACTATTTAATTTAGTGGGTGATTCATGAAAAAAAATATGACCTAATAAACTAGTTATTTTAGGGTTAGGGATGAAATTAATTTCAATTCAATAAAATAGTATTTCACCACTATCTTGAGATACAATAACCTTGGATTTTCTTCTAAAATGGCCCATGAACATGTTTCCAATTGGATGTTCTCATATATCTGTGATCTCAATATATTTCAACTGTTGATTTCACACACAATGTGAAAATTTTAAGATTGAATTCACCAAAATATAATTATCATAGAATTTTGGGATAAATAGAAACTGTTCAAATTACTCATATCATAATATTTTGTGAAATGAGGTTTGTTAATACTAAGAAATAATTATTTAATATCAATGATAATTGGGAAGTTAATGTTTTAGAGTTTTAGTCATATAATTAATAATTTAATTCGCAAGTTCATATTTCAAAAATGTGAAACAATAATGAAGAGAGATTGAATGAAAAATAATACATCTATTAATTTAATTTTAACAAAAAAATAAATTTTTTAATATTAATATTCAACATTTAGTTATTTATAATGAATAAGCGAAATAATTAAAATGATTGGAGGGAATAGTCTTCTCTATCAAGGTTCCCCAATATATCATCTCTAAGTGCAGGTATAATCTCTTAATCTCTGGTCCCCGACCAACATAATCTCCCTATTTCACCTTATAGTGATTCGAGTGGCTGATGATGAATGAAAATAAATTATAATGAAAACATTATACCAAATTTAATGTAATCATACTAAAAATCCAGATCCAATTCTCAATAAGCACATATAATGAGGAATGCTCAGTCCCCATATATAGTGGATTATTTGGGAATATCTTCTACCACATGTGAATAAAGCTAAAATCCCTTGTAAATTTTGAAACCCCCTTGTGAATCACTACTAGAATGATGTTTATCATTTCAGATTCCCTTAAAAACTTTCGTTGAGTACATCAGTATAATTGAACATCATGTACATTAATTATTCTCTGTTATAAAATTAGGGAATCAAGTCCTTTTAAATGTTTTATTAAGAAAACATTTTATAGTATCTGATATAGTAGACTAAGATATTAATGGATAAATTTTAAAACATTTTATAAGAAAAAAACATATACAATATTATGATTCATTCAATAATAGTGATGGTTTAATTTCATTAGATATGAGATACATAATCATATTTTTTAGATACACTACTTATTATCTCCTATAATGTCATTCCTTCTTTATAACATTCATGATATAGACCATTGAAAACATTTCTCTACTACAATTAGATATGAAACCTAATAATAGTAATTATTAGATTCTAAATAAGGGTAAACATAGAAGATTGAAATTGATGATCATATAAATGTATAATATAATCCTAATGCTATGAGTTAATGACTATATATTTATGTTTTTATACCCAATATTTGAATGATCATAAACATAATTCATGACATAAAGAATTACCATTTCAAAATACATGAATCATAAGAGTGATAAATATTCATAAATCAAATATAAACCATAAATTCATGTTCTAAATGTGTGGAAAAATCATAGATATGAAAACCATAAAACATGCCAAGGATAACGAATAAGACAATTAAATCATATTAAATCATGAATCATCACATATTTCCCATAGTGGATCAAAGAAATATACTTGTTTCCAACATTGGATATAGAACATCATCCTGTTTCCCAAATAGGATCATTAATGAAGAATTATTTCACATAATTATCTCTTAATATAGAAATAAAATCCCAATTCATTGGATGGAAATATAAATTCGGTAAAAATCATCACATAAATAAAAACATACATACGCATGTCAAAATATCAAAAAACAATCATCAAATTGTAATATCATAAACACTGCAATGAAAATATGTTTCCTAGAAATTTCATAATTCATCAAATTATAACCCATGGATGATAACATGGTTTAAAAAAATCTCTTCATCACACATGTAAGCCTTTTATAGAACGAAAAAGTAGGATATCATTAAATTATAACCCCATATAAAATTAATATCAAATGATGCTTCCATAGACTCAAATTCCATTAAAATAATCATTTGATTATTTATTGAAGAAATTTTTTTACATTTAAATCACTAATATAAATAAAAAAATTTAAAAAGTATATAAAAAATTTCATTGAAATTAACCATGGGTGATTATAAATAAATATCCATAACATTTAATGATTATAATAGTTGGAAATACCATTCATACCATATAAGATAAAAGAAAAAATTCCTTTCATAAAATTATAAAAAGTTTGGAATGATAAAATAAAATAATTTATAAATTATATTTAAACATGTAATAATTTTAAGAAATTTTTTTTATAAAATAATAGGAAAGTACTAGAATTTAGGTTATTTGCGATGGGATCCCGTTGCAAAAACTCTTTTACAATAGGGTCCCATCGTAAATAGCATATAGCAAAAAACTATAATGCAACTAGTATTTCTTGCGATGGGAAATAATCTCATTGAAAATAGATCTCTGATTAAATACATTTTATATATATAAACATGTTGTGATAGGCTCATCAAAAAATGTTGTTGTGAAGGACCCGTTTTCTGGTCTCAAATAGTTCTTCGTTTATATATGTTAAATATACCTATAACTTTTGCAATGGGTCCATCATAAATAATTTATTATGACTAGTTCTTTTTTTATAGAAATATGTTTTAAAAACAATATATATAATTTTTTTCGAAGGGGTCCCGTTGTAAAAGGCCCCATAAAAAATACTGAATAAAAAATATATTTATTAAAATTATGATTAATAAAAAAATAATATTAGTATTTTTAAAATAATAATAATAAAAATTAGAATTCTCAATATTCAAAAAAAATATAAAAAATCATAAATTATTATATTATTTGTAAAATAAAAAAAAATTAAAAAATATAATACTAATAATAAATTTTAAAATATAAAAAAATTAAAAATAATTAAAAAATTTAAATTTTAAATTATGAAAAATTCACACTTATATAAAATAAAAAACTGTAAATTGATCATATTACAACAAATGTTGAATTCAAATGCTTTAAACATAAGAAACAAATTACTGGGGGGAATAGTTTTCAGAGGAGCTGGAGGATATGGTGGTAGAATCTCCACCCCTGAACTAAAAGTCAGAGGTCACATGTACTCTATCGGCCCATGTTGCTGCTGGTGCCATCAACACATATCCTCATCATGCTACTACTATTGTTTCTTCCATCAATTCATATTTTTCTCGTACTACTATTGTTGTTGTTGACCCATCTCTACCTGCTATTGTTATCGCTTCTCTTTTTGCTGCTTCTGCAAACTCTATATAAGGTAAGCCTGAGCTCACAAATGCTCCTAATACTGTGTGCTAGAAGATGATGCCTCTCCACGAGATCCCCTCGAGATGGACGTCGATATCACTGCAGTACCATAATATGTCCCCAGAGTCAAATGAGATCCAATAAAAACTACTCATCCCTTATTGAAGGCATACTAGGTCCCTTGTATCTATGCCACCTTATTAAAATGGGAGGCACTAGTATTATCAACCATATCAACCTGACTCTTATCCCTTGTAAGAGAGTTCGCGACCTCATATGACTCCTTCAATTCAAATTTGAAACTAAAATATTGAAAATTTTATATGTATTTAATTTTCAAACAGAAAAACAAATTATACTGACCACAATCTAACGTTGGCGATCAACTCTAATCTCTCAAGTGGTTGTATCACTGTACATATTCCAATAAACATCGAACTACATAATATGAGGATGCTTGACTTACTATATGAATATAAAAGAAATACTTTATATTTAATGATATATAAAATATTCAAAAAAGATACATACAAGATGATCTATATGCATACTTAATGTACGACTACTAGCTTAATGTGTCACCTCCTGTCTCCCCTGGTTCTCCATGCCCAATGAATATCCCCTCTAAAATACACCACTCAACTAGTGTGAACATAATCCATCTCAAACGTGAGATGAAATTTACTCTGGTTGGTGGGCTCTACATTTATCATCAAATACTAGAACTCCTGGTTTTTTAATTTTCATCCTTTTCAAATTGTGAAAAAACTAACAGAAACATTCATGCATAGACACATCCCAATCCTCAGGGATAGAGTCACACTTGATATCATCGATAGGATACTATAAAACAATAAATAATATATATGATAATGTTATTAAAGAAATAAATTTCAAAATAAATATTATTTATTTATATACCAACAAAAGATTGAACATTTCAAGATGAACATCAATGAGAATCTATTCACATTTGATCCATGGTTGAGAAAAATAATCACACAAGATATAACTCCCATGTCCAATAGCTACATGCCCGAAATTGTGAAAAAAGAATAAATAATAAAATAATTAATATATAAATAATTTAATGAAATCTAACAAAAATTTAATGGTTACCATACCTTTGCATGCGTGGATCAGAGCCAAGATGTGGATGTCGCATGGGGATAGGGCCATGAATCATTAGTCACACAAGACTGTGCCCCCTCCGGGTACCCCCTGAACCACTAGTATGCTGAGGGACCGATGATCCCAAATCCTCCTCATCCAAAGGTCGCTTAGCCTCCTACAACTCATGAAGTAGACCAGGTTCCATCTGAAACACAAAATGTTTTTTATTAGTAGACAATTGAAAATAAATATTATATATAGATATATACTAGATATGATTATAACTGACATTTAACTTTGTCAATGGTAACCTTCATCTTAATCTTTTATCTAACAATTTCAATGTCTTTATATTCATCATCATCATCATTAATATCTATATGAGTTTCATTTTCATCGTCTCTTACCATTTCAAATTAATTTGTAATATCATTAACATCATCATCACCATCGACACTTAATTGTGGGTTTCCATCATCGATATTCATGTCTCCTTGTGTAAAATATAGATTTTGAGTAGTCTATTGAAAAAACTCAATTACTTTTACTTCATCGAAACCACATTCAATTTGAGTAAAATAATTTTCAAGAGATTTCATTTTTATTATGCTCCACCAATAACTCTGGTCTCTTGAAGTAGAACAGTACATTGCGTAATATATTTGATGAGACTATTGAGCTAGTAAAAATGGTTCATTTACTACAAGAAGACTTTTATATTTAATATCGATTATTCCATGAGTTTGATAAACATGGAAGACTATCTTAGTATCCAACCACCGAAATTTAAACATTGTTATGAAATTTTTCCCTATATAACACAACTCAATAAATTCATCTAGCATACCATAAAAGTCAACTTCAATTTCTCTATGATGCAATCCTCTCATGAAAACTTCACTATTAATTGTCTCTTTATTCCCCTTATGCATGTGTATGAAATCAAAAACCATTCACCACATATACATTATAAGATTTATCAATTTTGGATGGTTGGTTACTCAATATACATATTATTTTATCAATTTTATCAACATGTTGAGACACCTAAATATTTGTAAGAAAATTAAGAATATAATAAATAATAAATATAATTGATATGTTAAACAATAAATAATTTATGTTACCAGTTTTTGAAACCATTGTGAATTTTTTTTCCAGCGTTCATCATGAGAAACATCTGTAATATGTGGAAGTTGTTTCTTGATTTTATTATGATATAAACTACAAATAAAATATGTTACCTAACTATAACATAAATTATATAATAAGTGATAGAATCACTAACTGTAAAAATGATTTCATTTTTCACAGTTGATCAGATCATATATATGAGCTCTGTGATGTTCATCATATGAAATCCATAGTTCATGATCTCCACCAAAGACAATATTTGGTTAATTAACAACTATTAAATGATTTTCCATTTTATCATCAACATTACCATCATTCTATCCCATTATTTTTTGTTTTGTGGGATATTATGATTCAAATTAATGAGATTAGAAATATATTTTTCCTCTTGCAAATAAGCATCAAGAATTGAGCATTCAACTGATGCTTTGTTACGTACCTTTTTATTAACTGTTTTCACGCATTTATTGAATGAGTACATCAATCGAAACTGTATCAGACCCTAATATTTAGCATCATCTGGAAAATGTAATATTAGATGTTTCATTGAGTCGAAGAAAGATAATGAAAATATTTTTCCAGTTTATATATAATTACAAAAACATCTTCTTCCAGTTTTCATAATGCGTTGCAGTCAATTATTTCCAAACAGATGTCTCAAAAAAAATACGATATGTCTTTTATCGAATCCAAAATAATAGAATTTGAGAAACCTATGAATCTAATAAGAATATTTCTTTCCATTATAACATGATAATCATTAATTTTTTATCTAGTAATATGATTATTATTAACACATCTATCCAAATTGGAAGCATAACCATCTAGAAGACTCAAATATGAAATCCACTAACAAAATATTAAGCGACTCTAATTGTACAGTGTACAAGCTACTTTTGGATTCATTAACCTCTCTGATATGAAAATTTGAAACAGATAAAATTATAGTCGTCTTAAAATTTGGGAAAGATCTGATCGTGCCATTACATTATCAGTTGTCTTACTTGGTGTATGAAAAACTATATGAAATAAATTACCAAAAAAATCATCTCAATATTTATGACATCCAACATGTGGCGGACTAAAAAACTAGTCAAATATGAAAGACTCCAAAAAAATCCCTTTTTATCAAATAATGTTCTTTCCCATAGCCATGCATTTTTTTTGGTTTACTATTGGACCAAATGTGATGGGAGGTAATAAAAGTACAACTGAAGTTAACTATGTACTTGACATCATTTTTGGAGGTTCAATTCTTTAAATTGTTTATTTTCTAAAATGAGATTTTTTCCTCCGAAAAGGATGACCGGTTGGAAGAAATATGCAATGAAAGTCAAAATAGCATGGTTTTTTCCATTGAAAAGAATAAAGGCGTTTTCATCTTTCAGACAGTTAAGACATGATTTCTGACAATGTGTACTCTAGAAAGATAACATCCTATAGGCTGGGAAGTCACCAATAGTCCACATCAACGAATCTTTTAACATGAAATTTTGTTTCGCATCAACATCATATATACTAACACCATTACTCCACAATAAATTTAACTCACCAATCAATGGTTTCAAATAAACATCAATTCTATTTTTTGGATGTCCATGGATTAATAAGGTAAAAAATATAGAGGGATCCTTTATCAACATCAATGGAGGTAAATTGTACAAATTTATAATGATAGGCCAACATGAATACTGACTACCATAAGAACCAAACAGACAGAAACTATCAGAAAAAATACCCAATCACACGTTCCAGACTTCTAAAGTATAATATGAAAGTATTCTTTAAAAATGTTATCTAGAATCACCATCATATGGATGATTCAAGCATTTACTGGTTTAAATCTTGGTATTTTACCATGACATCATTAACATTGTGTTGTGAGACATAAAAAATGCTGCATCCTTGGTGTAAGGGGGAAATATCTCAACTTTATTACAGGAATCGATCCACACAACCTCAGTTCAGCTTATTTATACCTCGATTGTCCAGATGTGGGGAAACTATCCAACAAATCATTTTCACCATAATATAAGATGCAATCATTTTCACATACATGAATCCTTTGATAACTAAGGTCCATATTATGAACTGACCTATTGGTCTCATATTAATTTTCATGAAACAAATTTCTTTCAGTTAATTATGTTTTAACCTTAGAAAATATCTGATCAAAACAATTGTTTGACATTGAATTATTTGATTAAATAGCCATAAATTTTGAAACTGTGTCTAATTTTCTTATCATGCAACAAGGATATAATGTATTCCTAGTAGAGCTCAACAACTCATAAAATTATGATGGTGCCAACTCAAGAGTTAAATCAATATCATCCTGAGTTTTAGTATGTTGAATATATAGACCTGCAACATCATGTACTAAATTTTGAAACCATGATGGATTTGGAATCAAGTTATTAGTATCTTCTAAGGAACTGCATTCACCGTGTTGATACCATGAAACATAATCTGGTAGAAAACCAAACCGCAAGAGATGTCCCCCAACCTAGTCAAATGTGTCAAATGTTTCTAGAGAACATTTTCTACAGGGAAACTTAATTGTTCCTTCATAAAAAACATTCTTGTTTTGATGATAAAAATGATAAGGAAGCATCAACACCCTCAGTATATAAATTATTTAAACCAGAATCGCTTGAATTTTCACGGTGATTTATCTAAGAACAATCATCTAGTAATGAATTTTTTCGACTTCCTGGTTCCATATTTTTTTACAAAATATAAAATCATTAATGTTTTTGAATAATATGTAATTAGAAAAACAAAACCCAAAAATTAAGATAAATAATTACAAATACTTCTTAACAATTATGATAAATTATAGGTGATACAATTTTCAATGGATTGATGACTACTCTTTTGTCTGAAGACTCATTTACCTGTTAATTTATCACACTGAAATCACAATGAAGAATTGGCTTGGAGGTACGCATATCCATTCTCATACATACTTGAATGTATAAGCATACATCTGACCAGATTCTTTATAGTGATTTCAGTATGAGAAATATGCATGTAAATGAGTAGTCGGAAAAAAGATCCCTCTTTTCATTGGTGAATCATCTTCTGAAAATTGTCACCACCTTAAAACATTATAAAAAATGTTGTCCTACGAATGCATATTCAAACGCATGCATATGGTATTGGATGTGCATACATAGAAGCCTATTTTTCATAATGTTTTGAGTTGGTGAGAGTAGAAAGGAGAAGATTCATTGGGAAAAAGTAGTGTCACTAATCCACTAGATATTAGGTCAAGTTATTATAATTTACTACAATTGATTTTATTCATTTTTATTAATAATTATTAATAATTATTCCAAATTATTCCAAATTATTACTAATTATATCTAATTATTAATAATAATTACTAATTAATCCTAATTATTACTAATTAATCCTAATTAATCATAAATAATCTTAAAAAATCCAAATTATTCCTAATTATTCCAAATTAATCTTAATTAATCATAATTATTTTCAATTATTACTAATTATTCCTAATTATTCCTAAATATTCCTAAATATTATTAATTATTCATAATTATTTCAAATTATTCCTATTATTTCTAATTATTACTAATTATTCTTAATTATTCTTAGTTATTCCTAAGTATTCCTAATTATTCCTAATTATTGTTAATTATTCCAAATTTTTT
Source organism: Viscum album (assembly GCA_963277665.1). Classification (NCBI taxonomy): domain Eukaryota; kingdom Viridiplantae; phylum Streptophyta; class Magnoliopsida; order Santalales; family Viscaceae; genus Viscum; species Viscum album. The sequence continues at coordinate 1,948,377,323 of OY728148.1, forward strand.
CTAATTATTGCTAATTATTTCTAATTATTCTTAATTATTCAAAATTAATGTTAAATAATGCCAATTAATCATAATGAATCCAAATTATATCTAATTATTACTAATTATTCTTAATTATTTCTAATAAATCTTAATTATATCAAATTGTTGTTAATTATTTCTTTATAATATTAATTATTCTAAATTATTCTTAATTATTCATAATTATTCTTAATTATTCATAATTATTCTTAAATATTGCTAATTATTCTTAATTATACCCGATTATTCATAATTAATCCTAATTAATCATAATTATTCATAAATATTTTTAATTTTTGCTAATTATTTATAATTATAGATTATTATATGTAATTATTGTTAGTTATTTATACTTATTGCTAATTATTACTAATTAATGCTAGTTATTTCTAATTATTGCTGATTATGGCTAATTATTTCAAAATATAGCAAATTATTCCTAATTATTTCTAATTATTTCTAATTATATCTATTTATTGGAAATTATTTCTAATTTTTGCCAATTGTTGCTAATTATTGGTAATTATTGTTATTTATAGCCAATTATTCCAAATTTTTCCAAATTTTTCATAAGTATTCCTAATTAGTCATTTTCTTCCCAATTTTCCCTGATTTTTCCTAGTTATTCCTAATTATTCAAAATTATTCAAAATTATTTCTAATTATTCTTAATTATTCCTAACTTTTCCTAATTATTACTAATTATTACTAATTATTACTAATTATTATTAATTATTGCTATTTATTTCTAATTATTCCTATTTATTTCCAATTAATACTATTTGTTGCTATTTATTTATATTTATTACTATTTATTAGTATTTATTACTAATTAATAGTTTTTATTACTAATTATTAGTATTAATTAGTAAGTGTTAGAATTTATTATTATTTATTAGTATTTACTACTATTTATTTCTAATTATTAGTATTTATTACTAATTATTAGTATTTGTTACTAATTTTTATAATTTATTACTAATTATTAGTATTTATTACAAATTATTTGTATTTATTACTAAATATTACTAATTATTTCTTATTAAAACTATTTATTACTAATTATTAGTATTTATTAGTATTTATTAGTATTTATTACTATTTAAAAGTATTTAATAGTATTTAATAGTATTTATTACTAAAAATTACTATTTATTATTATTTATTACTATTTATTACTATTTATTACTATTTATTACTATTTATTAGTATTTATAAGTATTTATTAGTATTTATTACTACTTATTACTATTTAATACTATTTAATACTATCTAAAACTAATTATTACAATTTATTACTAATTATTACTAATTATTATTAATTATTAGTATTTAATACTAATTATTTGAATTTATTACTATTTATTACCAATTACTAGTATTTATTACCCATTATTAGTAATTATTACTAATTATTAGTATTTATTACTAACTATTTGTATTTATTACTAATTATTAGAAATTATTACTAATTATTACTATTTGTTACTAATTATTACTAATTATTTCTAATTATTACTATGTATTAGTATTTATTAGTATTTATTAGTATTTATTACTATTTGTTAGTATTTATTACTATTTATTACCAATTATTACTAAGTATTCGTATTTATTAATATTTTTAGTATTTATTTCATATTATTAGTATTTATTTCTAATTATTTGTATTAATTACTAATTTTTAGTTTCTAATACTAATTGAAAATAATAATTATTTTTTTCCTAATTATTACTCTTTTTTCTTAATTATTACCAATTACCGTTAATTACTATTAATTACTTCAAAATACTGCTTCTAATTACTAATTACTGATAATTATTTATGAACATTACTAATTATCTTTAATAATTATTAATTATTACTAATTACTAATAATTCGTACTAATAATTTCATTTTATTATTACAAATGAATACTTATGACGAAACTATCTAAATCTAACTTTATAACAAGTAATCGACAATAATTAAAATTAATATACAAAATTGAAATAAATACTAAATTAAATAAAACATAAACACCACTAAACTTGATCTCTTATAATTGTAGACGACTTCCCAAATTTTTCATATAGAAAACTATCTTTGAAAAATTTTCACTCTAAAATTAGAGTTTAGAGAAGCAGAGAAAGTAGGAATTGAGGGGATGGAAGGAAAAAACAGATGAAGTTATACATAGGCTAGATTAGTTGCCACAGAAATATTTGCGACAGGACCCTTCACAAGTACCTTCGACAGCATTAATTACTGTTGGCCGTTGAAAGGTAATTTTCAACGGGTCCCATTGCAAAAAGTAACTTGTCGACACACTATTTGCGATGGGATAACATCTCGTCACCAATTATTTTTTCCGACACCGGGTGTTTGCAATGGGGGATCCCCCATCGCAACTAGTGTTTCCACCTCCTGATATTTGCGACAAGAGATCTATACCGTCGCAAATACCCTTCTGCGTGGGTTTGTGAACCAATAGCGCCAAACCGCGTGTATGTTGTTGCGATGGGGTGCCTAGTCTCATCGCAAATGATTAGTTATTTGCGACAGATTGATTTTCCCTTCGCAAATAACCTTTTTGACCGACTATTTGCAACAACGATAAATCCTGTCGCAAATAACCCGTCGCAAAAAGAAGTTTTTTTTTGTAGTGGGAGAATGTTCATAAATTCTTCAAATATATTTTTAGAAAATATAGATAAGCAATAAAAAGGTATATCGACCGAAGAGATAAATAATGGTTATATTTTCATAGAAATATTATTTCTTTATTTTGAAATATTAAAGGGAGGATAAATAAATGAAATTTGGAAATCTAAAAAAGTAACTGAATGAGTTGAAAAATAATATGTGTTTATAGGATAAGGAATATATCGTTTCCTCAATGAAAACTGAACCCTAAAAATATCATTTAAAATGGTATTTAAACATTAATCTCATACCTTACATGTCATTTTTCTTCATAATTTTAATAACCACATATATAATAAATAAATAAATAAATATATTTATTCTAAAAAACACTCATACCTCTATTTCCTTGTATGATATAACTTTCAGTTCTTATCATGTGTTTATTAAAATAATTATTCAAATCAGGGGTTTTTATATTAATTGCTTCGTTTTTCATACATATTTTGGATATTTTGCTAGAATTTTGGTTGATGTTAATTTGGAAAACAAAAGACCAGATAGTGTTACTTTGATTGCTAATTGTAATAAGATTAGTTTTAAAGTGGAATATGAACGTGTTCCTCATTTTTGTGATGTTTGTAAGATTTTTGGCCACTATATGTTGAATTATAGGATTCAAAAAAAGAAAGTTAATGTGGTCCGCAAAGAGAATAATTGGAAAGAGGTTTACCGGAATAAAAAACATAAGAAGGTCTTTATGGAAAAGGAGGGACCTTAAAAGGATATACCAGGTCCTTCCAAAGTTAAATTTATTTTATGAAATCCCAGGCATATATCTCTGAAGATGTTTAATAATGTAGGATTCCTAATCTACATAGTCCTCCTACTAGGATCGGTCTGGAAGTGGGTAAATTTAGGGGATACAAGTGCATGGAGGATCACATTTTTGAACAGAACATCTCCTCAGAGATTTATATCCTTTTTTAAAGGATCTGGATGAAATTTTATTGAGGTAGGATTTGGAGGAAAATATTTGTTATCTTGTGGCCTCATAATAGGATAGTGAGAAGCATCTCCCAACTAGAATTTCCCACGCTTTTATTGATTCTGTTGTGCCCTCTATTTTACCTGTCACTTCCCTAGTTTAGGAGACTGGAGTATCTTCCATACGTAATATTGTTGTATTGGATAGCTTAATCGGGGCTCTAGCATCACCAAATGCAGATTCTGCTATAAAGGGAGTAGGAATTATGGTTCATACATCATCCAAGGCAGGTTCTGCTACATAAGAAGTGGTGATTAGGGATCCTATTTCAACTAGTAGTAATGCGGCACATGTTGATGACATTGTGGATCATGTTTCATCTCGTAGTGATGATACATTTTAGGATATGGGAGTTCCTAATTTATCCAGAGGTCTAGTAAAACAGTTTAACTATTGGTGTAAAAAATGGAAAAGGAACCACTATTACTTTGGATATAAGTTAACTCTCACAAGGGACCTCTAGTCCAAAGCGAAAGGTTGGAAGGGCTCTTAAGTCAGGAAAGGTGGTAACTATGGGGGTCAAAAAAGGGGGAAAGAATCCAAAGATTAGATTTAAATGAAACTTATGTTCTGGAATTGCTAGGCAAGGGCCAATCATGATACCAGGAGGTTCCTTAGGCCCTTCATTCAAAATCATATGCCCTTTCTCATTGGTTTGTCCGAATCCAAAAGAGTTTTTTCTCATAGTATTTCCAATTTTAAAAATTTGGGCTTTTCCATTGTGGAATCTAATAGATATTCATCAAATGTTAAATGATTATGGGTTTTCGCTCATTATTCCTTTATTAATATTTCCCTAATTTCTAATAGCGGTCAGCATGTCACATGCACCTTTAATTTTCTTGTGTGTCAACATTTTTTCTCTTTTATTTATGCCCATAATTATTATGAGGACCGTTGGAATTTATAGAAGTATATTAGATCTCTCAACTATTCCATCTCTGGTCTGTGGTCCATCCACGGTGATTTTAACTCCACCATGAATTCTAATGAGAAGATTAGATCAATGACTAACTTTATTTATTCAAGATATTTAAAGATCGGCATTAATGATAATGGGTTGATTGAAGTTAACCATGATAGGGATAAGTACACTTGGTACATTAATGTATTGGATAGATTTGTTGCAAGAATAATTGACATGTCTTTTATCAATGATTCTTTCTTGATTTGTGGGGATCTATTTCTTTTATGAATCTTTCTATTATTAATTCTAATCATCATCCCATTTTTTCGACCTTGTGAGTAAGTATCCCAAACCTCATTTACCTATTAGATTTAACAAAGTATGGGTTAATCATCCTGAGTGCAGAACAATTATGGAATAGACCTAGTGTTCTTGGAATGGTAGTTATTATGATTTCACTTGTGTCATCAAGCTCAAACTCCTTAAAATAGATTTGAAACTCTTGAGTAAATTTCATTTCAGCTCCCTTCACTCATAAATTTTCTCTCTTGAGGAATCTCTTCACCACATGTAGGAGCATGAATTCCTTAAATGTGTTATCTAAGGTTGTTCTAGGTGACACTCAACATGTTTCTAAGCATAATAATTAGTTAAATCTCAAAGATGATTTGCAAAGAGAAAATTTTAAGTCTAATTGGTAGAGATATGGTTGCTGAAACTCTTAATTTTTCAACTCCTTGTAGAGAATTATAATGGTTTCGATGCCACATTCTTTGGTCATAAATTTTAATAATGTCTTTGATAATATGAAGGATCTTTTTGATCATATTGTTACTTAATTTAAGGATCTATTCATTGCTTTTTTCCTCTTTCTAATCCAGTTGAGAGTATTATTCGGAGTCATCTCAATCACGATAATAATACCACCATTAAATCTATATCTTTAGAATTTGAAATCATGAAAGCTACCTTTAGTATAATGCCCTACAGCTCCCCTGGTCCAGATGGTTTTTGGAATTTATTATTTTAAACATATTGGGATGTCCTTTATGTTGATGTTTGTGGGTTGTTTACACATTTTTAAAAGGTGGCTCTCTTACTCAGGGTATAAATGCTCATTTTATTTCTCTCATTCTAAATATAGAGAATGATAATGACACTCATGTCTTCAGGCCAGTTTTCATAGTCAACACAATTTATAATATCATTTTCAAAATCTGGGCCACAAGGTTGCCCTCTATATCCAGTAATATTGTTTCCACTAATCAGTTTATCTTTATTATGGGTAGTTCTATTCACGATTGGATCATTTCTACCTCAGAATGTGTTAACCTTCTTAAGAAATAAAAAAGGGTTGGTAATATTCCTCTAAAATTGGATTTCAGGAAATCTTTTGATAATATAAACATTAAATTATTTTATATTTTTCTTTATTCTTTTAGTTTTGATGATATTTTCATTAATTGGGTTAAAATCATTTTTGATTTAGCTCGTTTCTCTATTCTTTTAATATATCTTCTGAGGTCTATTTTGCTTGTTCTAGAGGTTACAAGCAAAGTTACCATCTCTCGGCTATCCTTTTTCCATTATTGAGGATTATCTTAGAAGATTACTTTCTATTATGGCTGGAAATGGGAAACTGAAGTCTGTTCATGCTGGAAGAGAAATTGTTTCTCCCACAAATTTGTTGTATGCTGATGATATCATTCTATTCAGTAATGGGGATAAGGGAAATATTAAAAATATTAAGCGGGCCCTTTTTCATTATGAAAATTTTTTTAGGTCAGGATATTAGTTAGAGTATGTCCTTAATCTAATTTGGTCAGAAGTTTCTTATTTCTAGGAAGATGGGCATTGTCAGGTAATTGGGTATTCATGAGGGTGTTCGTACCTTTACATATTTGGGTGTTCCATTTTTTTGGGGGAGGCCTAAAGCATGTTATGTTTATGATATTCTTAATAAAATCAAAAGGTATCTTGCTACTTGGAATGGAAAGTCTCTCTCCTTGGAAGGTCGTATATGTTTGGTCAAGGTTGTGATTATTTTTATGTTTTTTTTTTCTTTTATTGTCCATATGTGGCTAGTCTCTCTCATCAAGAGAATTAATATTTATATTAAAAATCTGGATTTGGAGTGGTAACATTCTAGAGATGATATTAGAAATAGTTTAATGGAATAATTGTTGTAAACCCTATGATGCAGCGGGAATTGGAATTAAAAATATTGATTTGTTTAATGATTCTTTAAAGGCGTCATTCATATGGATTATTTTCAATAGTCATTCTATGTATCTTGACTTTATCCGAAATAAATTTAGGGGTAGGCTTAGGAAAGGGGATTTTAATCATCTGTATTCATCTGTTTGGCCTACTTTTAAATCAATTTTTTCTTCTATTGGCTCTCATGCCAGATGGCATGTTTCAAGTAATTCATCTTTATTCATTTGGAAGGCCAACTGGACTGGCTTTTCCATTGTGGATGCATTGATGAAAGATGACATCAATGCTGATCTGGGTGCCATGATTAATGACCAGCTTGAGAATATGGGGGGTATCCCAAATCATATTCGCAATATTATCAATTACTACTGTTTTTCTAACAGAGAGGAGTTTTGGGCATGGTAACCTGTGGTAAATGTCTTGTTGTCCTATAAATACATTTATAGATATTATTTATCTTGCAATAAAGGTTATATGTGGATGGGGGATTTACATCAGAACATTATTAGGCCTTCTCGGACAACATTTTCCCAAAGACTGGCTCATGGGAATATTCTTTCTGATTGTTTCCATAAAAAATATTATATTTCACTCTATTCTTAATGTGTACTTTTCCTCAAAAATATTAAAGACATTGATTATTTTTTTCTTATTTGTGATATTTCCTCATCCATGTGGAAGGATATTTATGATATCTTTGAAATACCCATGCATGGTGTGTCTTCTATACATGAATTCCTCCATGTCTGGCATTAAACTGCGATTTCTCCAAAATTTCTAGATCTTTTTCCAGTCTCCGCTTCTGAACTTTTTAATTTTATTTGGTTTTCTCCGAATAAGGTGATTCATGAAAATTTTATTTCTCGATAAGTGGGGTTTTATCAGCTATTCTTGTAGTTGTTTGTAATGTAGAAATACTGAGGAAGCATTTTTTTGCATCAACTCAGTTGATGATTTGTCCATACTGAACTAGATTACTGTAAACTGAATCTTCATTCCTCCATATATCACATTTCAGGTTTTATTGAAGGAACCTCTTTTTGGATGGTTAAAAATTAATTCTGATGAAGCTTCTAGAGGTAATTCGGGGCTCTTTGATAATGGTGTTGCCTTAAGAAATCATAAAGGGGATGACCTTAGATGTTTTCTTGCTACTTTTAGTGTTTAGTTTTAACTTAAGGCTGAAATTATTGGCGTTATATTTGAAGTGGAAGAAGATGTGAATCGTAGATTGGAAATATTATGGACCGAGAGGGATTCTACTATAGTGGTGTATGCTATCAAGATGGGTCTTTTTTACTTGTTTTGGAAGATAAATAATCATTGGATTGAATGTTTGGATACTCTCTTTCCTTGAATCATATTATCACTCATATTTATGGGTAATACAATTTAGTTACAAATGGTATTGCAAATAAAGTTGTAAATGGAGTTTATTTTTCTTGGTTTGACCTAGTTCATTGCGATATTCTTCCTTTTCTTAAAAGGGATTGTGATAAGTCTCCCATTCTTAGAATTTTGTCCGGTATATCTTATTTTTCATATTAATTTGGATTTAAAATATTATTTTTGGTGTTTTAATTATAATTTATTGATTCTTTTGATTTATTCTTATATCTGGTTGATGCTGTTTTGTTAGGTTTTTTTACATTTCTGAGTTTTGAAATAACTCATTGGGTCCTGTTTGGTCATTTTTTCATTTTTAATCTTCCATAGAGTGGTCTATTTCTATTCTTTTTACACAAGAATAAAGCAACATGTTTTCATATCCATGTTGATAATTTCTTAATTTGATTTCAATGAGTATCAACTACAAAACCGTATCTGGAATTCGTTGATTAGTTTGAGTCTCTGAAAGGAACTCTTGTGTGGGAAACATCATCCAGGTTGTCCAAAATCTTGAGCAAGAATTCCATGTAGCCATAAATAATTATAATTACACATGTCCTATAACAATTCATGACAACAACAACTACTCCTAGAGATCTTCTTCTTTGATGCACCAGGAGTGGCATGATTCATTGCTGATAATGGAATTAAAGGAGTGTACATGGATTGCATGTGGTGCCCTGGTGATCAATGCTTCTTCTAGATATCATGGAATGTGCTACTATCTCACATCTAGTTCTCTCCCCGCATGAATATATATGATCATGATGTTTTTACTTGAAATTTGGCCTTTTTAACATCAACACCACAACTATTTAATTATGTTTGTTAGAGGTTTCTTGATTGCATCTTCCTCTGATAATGTTTTCTTTTTCTTTAATAAACATTAATTATATATATTCAAAATTAAATTATAGTATATGTATGAAAACTAATTTATTATTATATGATAAATACCATATATTTAGATGATTTATAAAAATAAACAAATAGAAAATGATATGTTAATATAATTACATCTTCATTGAATGAACTTCTATATATATTTCTATAAGGATCATAGGATTGGTCATTTTGGAATACTATAAACACTATAGCATGTATAAGAATCATTAGAATATACATTGGTAGGGTTTGTTCAATATATGAGGCTCAATGTTTTCTAATGAAGAGATAAGTGGGTAACCTTTTACAATTAGTGGGAGGGGAAATATTGGAATTTCCAAAAATATTATAATAAAAAAAATTAACATTCAAGAAATAATAATTCAAAATGGATATAAATTTGAGGATAAGTTAGAATATGAATATAACCCAATCAAGAAATAAAATTTGTATTGGTTTTGGTGGTTCTCTTAACCATATGATTTTAACCCTTTTTTAACTAATTATAACGTTAACATTTAAAAGTATTTATTAAAATTAAATTGTTATAAATTTACAAATATTTTTTAAATTGGTTTATAAATGGACATTAGATGATTATTTAGACAATATATTATACCTCTTAAAATATATAAAGAATATTATTATTTTTATGAAAAATTATTATATTATCTTCATATAATATCATTAATTTAATTTGAGATACTATTTAATTAATTTTATGTTAAGACAATCAACAAAATTATGGAATTAAAATATAATAACCTAAAATAACCATGTTATTTCTTATTTGTCTAAAATATTTTTCTAACCCACTAACTCCATCAAATTATATTTCTTTTGATATTTTTCAAATCTTTCATTTTATTTATCTATTAATTGAAGAAATATTGTATGAGCATGGCATGATAATATATGGTAATTATGTTATATCTATAAATAAAAAATAAATTATTTGGAAATAATTTCAGGATTATAAAAAAATAGGATTCTTTCATTTCATGATGTACTTCCAATGGAATCAAATAGGTGATACTTAAAAGTAAGAGAGTAAAATTTTCTTTTTTTATTTTCTTTAAATATTATATTACTCAATTTCATAGAAACGTTTACCTTAAACAACAAATAAATAGTATTAGGTCATAATTAAAATTTAACATTATTCAATAATAATTATGATAAGAAATTGTGACTTCAACATTTTATTTTAACCAATGTTATATATATTTACCCTTTACTATGATGATAAATTTTACCACGATTACAAATCAAAATGACTAACAATGGAAATATTTACAAAATTTATAAATTCCAATTTCAAAAGTTGAACCCATTTTACAAAATTAAATTTCAATATGTTGTAGAAATTAATTTTAATATAATCATGAAAAACCTCACGAGATACATTTTTTTAGAAAAATAGAAATGTTAGTGTAAAATTATATTAATTCATATCCAATTCCAAGAAAACCCAATAGTCGAATATTGTAAAATGAGTTTGAATATATAATATTTATTTAATAAAAGTATTCACTAACAGTAATTAATTTAATTTATTAATATATAAACCCATCTTTTTTTGTTTAAAAATTATTTATATAAAAAAAGACTTTTATTTTAAAATGACTTTTATTTTGATTAATAATTAATTGACAACTAATGTATCAATTTTATACTTAAAAAATTCATAATTGTTTCATTATTTGGTTATTTATATTTATTACCTTCAATCCAATTTCTAAGAAACAACTAGAATATACAATGATTAAATTTTATGTGTATATAATGGTGAATTTAAAATAAATGTTTCCTGTAATGCATGCTATCAACTAAATCACATTTTTTAAAGAGAAATATATGATAACATCAAATGGAGTTACATTCTGTTCGACCAAAAATTATTTTCACCATAATAATATTATTACTATAATAAAAACAATTAAGAATATAATTTTTTATCACATACACTGGTTCCCGTGTAACTTATTCTAATTTATAGGTTCGCCACATAACATTAACAAGATAAGAAGTGTTGTTTTATTAGGATTTTCCCTATATGATCCTGAATATCCATCAATTGATCCAAATTATTGATATCATGCTCCATAGGTATGACCTATGTGTTCCATACTTGTGAATGATTAGGTACATACATACAAGATAGAGATATGTGGAACACATAGTGAACCTAAGATATATTATATAGAAGAATAAAGAGTTTTGATATTGTACGAATACAATAAATAATTTCCAAGGTAATGATACATCAAGAGATTACAATTCTCTTATTTCCAAATAACATAACCTTACTCAAATTAGATAATCATATTAATTGCTTTTTACGAACATTGAACTACATATCTCATTGATGATTTTAGCATAACATTTCAATAGACATTGAGCTACCATTATGTTATTCTGAATGGCTCGAACCTTATATTAAATTTCATTATATTTATTAGGAAAAATTTTATTTTATTCCCCAACATCATTATAAACAATTTCAGTTATAAACATTTTTTATAGAGGACTTTATAAGGAGCTATCTGTACTCTTTAGTGAAATATGTTTTTTTTGAAAAATTCCCTTAAAGGAAGGTGTTGATCACACCGCCATTAAATTATAAGAATCATGATATCAACATATCCTATAGGGTTTTAATAGTCATATAATACTATCCATTATTACATATATGATAATCAATTCTAATATGTAACATCATATCCCGATCTTGTAGAAAATGTTTTTAGAACAAAAAGGTAATAATAAATCATGATTAGACATAATAGAATGTCATACTCCATTAAGTATTACACATCATTAATTTTTATAATAGAACTATGATAAATAGTGGAATATTCTCAAGTGGAATTAATGTGTTCTAGATTTCAAGGCTATTCGTTGTAACCCAAATAGCAATAGGAACTTCAGATGTTCTGAGGAGTCTAACACCCCAATCTAGGGTGATTTTTACCATTTCAATTTTGATGTAGTTAATGGAAATAAAATACGATTAGAATACTTTCTCTATTCCTTAACATTTTAACATACCATGTACTGAGATATATACTCTACAATATATGTATTCATATTTTCTGTAACGTCTCGAATCTGGAGCCCCTCCCATGGTGCCCCATACCCGGTTCGCCACATGACCTCAAGCGCATTTCCCAAACGCCAGAGGCTGCCGACTAGAAGCGAGGGCCTTGGTATGTTATTAGGGAAAATATTCCCTCATTCGGTAAGGTATAAAAGGTAAGGAAAATAACAGTCAAAAGAGAAAGCAGTAACAACATACATATCTGTAACCAAACAGCAGAAGAATAAATATATAACAATGATGATGATGATGCAGTAGGTACAAGTATCTAAGGAAAGTAGAAAACACAACAACGTCCAGAAATACAACTGAATACAAAGTACTAAAGAAATAGCAACTCTAGCCGGATTACAAGCCTAAGCTTTGTCCCTTTCTCTACAGCTCCAAACAATCAAGTACCAAAAGTCAAAGGGAGCTTGCCCATTTCTATACCAGCAACAACAGTCTTCTTGGGCCCAAAAGCATGGCCCGAACAGAGTGCGAGATTCAATCCCAGTAGGCAATCACCCAAAGATCTATGCCTAACAGTCACTGAATACAAGGAATGTAAAAGTGTGGAAAGCAGTAAACAGAAAAGCATAGAACAACTATAATCCACAGATCTATCATATAAAGTACACAAGTAAACAACAAACAACAAGTAGAAAAAACGTAACCCTCTAGGTAGCTCTCACAGCCTAACCCCTGTGATTCAACCTAGAAGTACTAGCAACCCTCTAGGAGGCACACACAGTCTCACCCCTATGGTTCAACTAAGAGTAGACATTCTGAGGAATCCCTCACCGTCAATTCCCCCTATAGTTTCGTATCATACTAAAGGCTCTCTGGGGAAGCACTCAATGTCTCATTCCATTTGTGGCCCGCGTCGTGGAACTATAGACTCTCTGAGGAAGCACTCATAGTAAATTCCCCATAGGGTCTTGCATCGTATTAAAAGACACTATTGAGAAGTCCTTACTTCCATTCTCCATAAGGTCTACTACACTAGGTTCTCACAGTCCTGTGTGAAAATAAACATGCTCAGAGCCCATGTATCGCCCAAGTAAACCTCAAGAACTACTTTCCTATCATTCTAAGGCACAATAGCATAACAGTGTAACAGTTTCAATATACTACAACTAGGAATGACAACTAGAAAAATTCTTGATAAGTGAAACATACAAGGCAAAGAACATGAACACCGCATAAGTTATCCAAATTCACAAGTAATTTCTTCTACTTAAGAAATCATGCAAGGAAGGAAAATAATAGGGAAAAACAGGAAACAAGCAATACCCTGTATAAGGGTATTGGTGGAATTTGCACATAAATACTCAAATTCTTTCTACAGAAAGGCACAAACCACCTACCTCGATCCTAGGAGATCGATATACGTGAACAACGACAACAGATTCTCCTTAGAACAACGTAGATTTGAGAAAATGTCTGAAACACATAAACCCCGATATCTTGAGAAGGAGGAGGAATTGGAAAACTAGGCTCAAGTATAAGGAAGAACTCACTGCAGCAATTCCAACACAATTGACCATTCTCGAATTAGAGAACGGACGGAGAGGAGGGGGCTCGTCGAAGATTCACGGATCCTCGACACTCTCGGATGAACGGAACCTAGAAGAAGACGCTTCTGTGTGTCATGCGCAACCCCAATCCATTTAATGAAAAAAATAAAGTACACGGCATGTAAATTTAGAGTACATAGCCTGTACTAGGTCTTTCCATACTCCACCAAAATCGGCCTACATGTCACCCATACACACAGTTTGTGTGGCGCAGACACGACCAGCACACGGCTTCGAGTCGGAGAAGAGTACACGGTGTGTACTCAGAAACTACACGGCGTGTACTTCAATAATATCCAGTAACATTATTTTTTCCAAAAAATCCAGAAAAAGGAAAAAACATACCTCAATAAAGATCTGGGTTCTTATAAACATCTCCCTTTAAAGAAATTTATCTTTGAATTTCCCTAATGAGGTGTGTTAGAAGAAACCCTGAACATCTCTGGCCACTGCGATCGTACATCGGCCTCCCTCTCACAGATATTGGCATATACTTTCCCATGCTTCTATAGTACCCATACTTGAGGTACAAACCACCCACAGAGAACCTTCATACTGCGATCGACAATCCAGATGGGATGCTCCTCAAACGATGCATCCACTTCGAGCTCAACCTCTTCGGGCTAAAACACATGAGATGGGTCTAGAAAGTAACATCGGAGATGAGAGACATGGAAGACTTCATGAATGGTCCAGTACCTATGGTGTAACTTCAACCTATAGGAAACTCGGAAAACTCTCTCCAACACCTCAAACGGCTCGACATACCGCGACATGCAGGAAAACCTGATCCCCGACCTCAAACTCCAGAGGTTGTCTCCGGTGATCAAAATAAGACTTCTAACGAGATTGTGCTGTATCCATCCTCTTTTGAATCAACTCTATCTGCTCTGAGGTATTCTGAATAAGATGAGGTCCCGGCAACGATGCTTTTTCAGCCTCCATCCAGCATAAGAGATATCGGCATGACCTACCGTACAAAGCCTCATAAGGATCCATATGAATAGTCACCTGAAAACTGTTGTTGTAGGCGTAATCCACTAGAGGTATATTCTTATCACAAGAACCACCAAAGTCTAGAATGAAAGCTCAGAGCATATACTCAAGCACCTGGATCGTACGCTCGGACTGGCCATCTGTCTGGGGATGACATGCTGTACTCAAAACTACATGTGTACCCAAGGCCTTCTAATGTCCCTGCCAGAACCAAGAGGTAAAGCATGCATCTCTATCTAAAATAGTGGAGTGTGAAACTCCATGCAGACATACAATATCTCTGAGGTAATGTCACCCCAGATCATCGACACTAATGGTCTCCTTGATCGGTAAGAATTGAGCAAACTTCGCGAGCCTGTCGACGACAACCCAAACAACATCATTCCCCCGAGGAGACCTCAGAAACCCAGTCACGAAGTCCATCGCAACATCGTTCCACTTCCACTATAGAATGGGTAACTGCTATAAAGGGCCTGCTGGTCGCTGATGCTTCGACTTCACCTGCTAACAAGTAGAGCATCTCATGACAAAACCAGTAACATCTTTCTTAATACCTGACCACCAGTATTGGCGATGAAGATCCAGATACATCATGGTGACGCCAGGACGAACTTCCCAAAATAAGGAATAAAAATCCCGCATCATCTCTTCGCGTATGTCTGCTGGCACCCATACGCGTCCTTGGAAATGAAAAATATCATCCTCTCCCACTGTCCATCCAAGAGAGGGTCCTCTCCTGACTCAATCTCTCACAAGACTAAGCCTTCTGAGTCTGATAGCTGCCTCATCCGTACCCGATCAAGTAGTATAGAGGTAACAGCTAATGAAGATAGGAAGGTCTGTCCCTGTCTGTCGTGCACCTCCAGATGCATCTTAGAGAACATAGCCATAAGCCGCCACTCACTGCTGGCCTCTTGAACTGCCTGAATCTGAGTTATCCTGCTCAACGTATCTGCCACTGCGTTGCCCTTTCTCGGCGTATATACAAGCTAGAAATCAAAAGACTGAAGATACATGACCTACCTGTGCTGCCTCAGATTCAGATCATGCTGAGTTAAGATATATATGAGGCTCTTGTGGTCGGTGAAGACCCCAAAGTAATCTCCCAGAAGATAGTGTCTCCAACAGTGTAAGGCATGAACAATATCTGCCAACTCCAGATCTTGTGTTGGTTAGTTCCTCTCATGTGGCCTTAACTACAGAGACCTGTACGCAATGACTCCATCTCCTTGCATAAGCACATCACCTAGTACGATACATGAAGCATCAAAATTGACTGTATATCTCTTTCCTGGATCTGGAAGGACTAGTTTTAGTGCCAACGCCAATCTTCCTTTCCGCTCCTAAAAGGCTGACTCACAAGAAACTGTCCATTAGAACTTCACCCCCTTCATGATCAGACCTTTCAAAGGTACATCTAGACATGAAATGTCCTTATTGAAGCATATGTATTATCCATCCATCCCTTGGATACTCCGTACCGCAAAAATGTTCTTCATTTGCTCCCAGGAAACTACAGCTCTCACTTTCTCTAGGTCCACAGATACTCCTGCCTCTGAGATGAAATGACCCAAGAAGTGAATCCGATCCATCCAAAAGTGGCACTTTGAGAGTTTAGCATAAATCTGATGCTCTCTCTGTGTACTCAAAATGATCTCAACATGGGTAGCATGGTCATGTCGAGTGTGGAAGTACACTAAGATATCGTCCCCTAAGACCATGAAGAAGGAATCCAAGTAAGGATGGAACACTCGGTTCCTCAGTTCCATGAAAACTTCAGGCGCGTTCGGGAGACCGAATGGAATGAATGTATTCACGTATAGACCATATCTACCCCTGAAGGCTGTCAGAGGTATATCTGATGGCCTAACGCGCAACTGATGATAACCGGACCTCCAGTCAATCTTCGAGAACACCCATGATTCTCAAAGATGATCAAAGAGCTCATCAATCCTCGGTAAGGGATATCGGTTCTTGACCGTCAACTGGTTTAGCTTCCGATAATCCACACAAATCTGAAGGCTACCGTCTGCCATCTTCGCAAACAGGAAAGGCGAACCCCAAGGATATGTACTTGGTTGGATGAAACCCTTTGTCTGCAACTCCTCCAACTGCTTCTTGAGCTCCTGCAAATCAGGTGTAGCCAACCTATAAGGCGGAATAGACACCGGTTCTGCTTCAGGAATGAGAGAAATAAGAAAGTATACCTCACGATCCGGAGGCAAACCCGAAAAGTCCCCTAGAAAGACATCCCTAAAATGATCCACCACTGGAGGAAAGTCCAACTGCGAAGTCCACGAATCATCCAGATAAAGACTATCAATCTGGGATATCACCCTCTCTAGCCCATTATGCTCAAGTCCTGCTCGACTCACCTGTACATCCCATACACCTCTGTGAAGAAAAGATTCAACCTCTGGTGAAATGAAACTCACCCTGTTGTGATAAGAGTCGAAAATTGCCTGGAAGGGAACCGACCAGTCAATCTCAAGAATGACATCATAGCCTCTCATCTCTAGGACATAGAGATCCCATAAGAAATGATACTCTGTAACCTCTATAGGGCACTCTCTACACTGACGTACACTAAATGTCCTCATCCCCAATGGTGTGTCTAAGGTCAGCGATTTATCAGAAGAAAAGATGCAGATCCCAAGGCTCTCCACAGCAAAAACAGAGATAAATCTATGAGTAGCACCAGTATGGAAAGGAACTGAAGATAAAACTAAGGCTACTAAAATCGTACCTTGAACTATAGAAGGGCAGAGATCCTGCTCATGATAGGTCTGCTCCACAACAAAAGAATTTCCTGAACCGTGGCCATGTGCCCTTGGCTGACCACTAAGAGCTGATCCACCTTGCTGGTGATGAGGGACTGGTGGTTGACCACCATGGCCCCAACCCCCACCTCGGCCTGAACGGCCCGATGAACTCCAGTTCCCTGACTGGTGAGAAACTGGTGGTGCTGCTCCTGAACGAGGAGTCATAGAAGAACCCCGGTCACCAGCTGCTGGTGAGATAACCTAGCAGAAACGTTGAAGGTGACCCATATTTCCGCAATATCGACACTCCACGGGGTCTCTCTGGCATTGTAGGCTCATGTGCCCTGACCGACCACACTGGTAGCATATCACCTGGCTGCCTGATGACGCATCTCGCTTCCTCGGATCACCGTGCGTAGACTCCCTATGGTGCTTCTTGATGTCATCTGGTGTAAAACTAGCTCTAGAAGAAGAACCTCCCTGGAACGCAGCTTCGGAGTCTCTCAGATTGCACACCATAATCAGTGCCTAGTTGACGATAGATGTGATGGAATTCAACTGGAAGAGACTCACCTGCGAGCGGATCTCCCGCCTGAGGCCATCATCAAACTTCTTTGCCAAGAACACCCCACTCCCATCCTACAACGGTTTGAAATGCTGCATCTCGGTGAAATGAGAGGAATACTCCATGACAGAAAGAGTACCCTGCTCTAAGCTCATGAACTCCCGGGCTCGGTCGGCCCTCATGGTCTCCGGGTAGATGTAGTCATAGAACACGCGCTGGAACTCCTCCCAATCCATAACATTCTTATGAACCTCCTATGAGATCATGTCCCACCACCCTCTTGGCGGCGTCTCAGAACACGTAGGTTGCGAGCATGACCCTCCTCTCTAGAGGTGTCTCCAGATGCTCGATGATAGTCATCATGGATTTCAGCCATGACTCTGCAGCCTGAGGTCCTCCTTCCCCCGAGAACATGGGAGGATGATCCTGCTGAAATACCTGCATCAAGTATGCCATAGTCGTGGCAGGATGCAGTGCACCCTAAAAGTCTTGGATCATCCTCATAAAACCTTCCCTGAACTGCACATCAGCACCTGCAACTGGTATGACAGTCGGTGCCAAGGCTGTCCTGACTGGAGGGTCGGTAGGAAGTCTCTGATCAGCCATATCTAGTGTCTGATCACTGACTAACGACCGACGTACAACTAGAGGATGTCTCAGAGGCATAACTATGAAGGATTAAAACCACACCTTAGATTAGAATTAACAATGACATAGAACACAAGAGTACAAATTGGGAACGGGGGAAGGAAAACACACAAGTTTACAAAACACGACTACTAGACGTGTATAAAAACAACACAACATGTCTTCTTATGCCATTGACATGGGCGTGTACCACTGCCCTATAGGTCGTGTAACACCTCAACCTACACGGCGTGCTGACCCAACACACGGCTTGTACTTGGAAACTGTTCCCCTGCCCGAGTTTCCTTACACGACTAACCCACACAGTCCGACATTACCCGTGACTACACTGCTTGTTCGGAACAAACACGGTGTGTACTAGACATGGCTTCATCGACCCGTGTTGTTAAATACACGGTAGTATACATGGATGAACCTTACATGGCGTGTTCCTCACAAACATGGCGTGTATAGGTGGAGGTGACACCATCCCGTGTTGTTCATGACACGGCCGGGTACCTGATCAAGACTACACGACGTGTTCCGAGAAAAAAAACATGTTGTGTCTAAGAGAAGGTGATGCCGACCCGTGTTGTGTGCGACACAGCCGGGTACCTGGATGGGACTATATGGCGGGTTTCTTTACAACACGGCGTGTTCTACTCAAGCTTCCCCGACCCATGTTGTTAGTGACACTACTGAGTACACGACTTCAAACTACATGACGTGTACCAACCGTACATGGCATGTTCCAGATGTTATTTCTACAACAGTGTGTCCCTACTCACACGGACAGTGACACGGCCTAAAAACTACATGGTGTGTAGTGAATAGTACACGTTGTGTATTCTGGGGTTTTCTAGGCAGTATCTCAGAAACTGCATAGAAGCGAAGAAAACATAGAAAAAAAGTCAAAGAAGTGCCAAATTAATATTCGTGAGGGCACATACTCCCCACGAATAAAAAATTGGAATTAATTTAAGCAAGGTAGAATACAAACAATCCTCTATCAAGGCAGTAATGATTCTATCAAGCATCTATCACAACAACATGCCTAATCTACATAAGGTCTATCACAATAACATGCAATCTCTAATACACCCTAGATGACATGGAAATAATGCATGGAATGTGATTTCTAAAAAGTGTCTATATTATACATGAGATGTCATACCCTCATCTCATCAGGTTGCGACGGAAACAGAACCGCAATAGCAAAACAACAACAATACAGGACATCTGAATCACTCTAGGTGAAATCATATCAACCGTAAATCTCCAAACAGTAAATCCAGAGAAAAGAACCTCCCTATGATACCACTTTGTAACGTCCTAAATCCGGAGCCCCTCCACTAGTTCCCCGTACCCAGTTCACCACATGACGTCAAGCGCATTTACCCAAATGCCAGAGGCTGCCGACTAGTAGCGAGGGCCTTGGTAAGTTATTTGGGAAACTATGCCTTCATTCGGTAAGGAATACAAGGTAACGAAAACAATAGTCAAAAGCGAAATCAGTAACAACATACATATCTGTAACCAAATAGTGGAAGAATAAATATATAGCAATGATGACGATTATGCAGCAGATACAAGTATCTAAGGAAAGCAGAAAACACAACAACGTGCGGAAATAAAACAGAACAGAAAGTACTAATGAAACAACAACTCCAATAGCATCGCAAGCCTAAGCTTGGTTCCTTTCTCTTCACCGCCAAACAATCAAGTACCGGAAGTTGAAGGGTGATTTCCCTTATCTATACCTGCAACAAAAAAGTCTTCTTGGGCCCAAAAGCATTGACCAAACAAGGTGTGAGATTCAATACCACTAGGCAGTCACCCAAAGATCTATGCCTAATAGTCAATGAATACAAGGAAAGTAAAAGTGTGGCAAGCAGTAAACAGAAAATCACACAACAACTACAATCCATAGTTCTAGCATATAAAGTACACAAGTAAAAAACCTACAACAAGTAGAAAACAGGTAACCCTCTGGGTAGCTCTCACAGCCTAACCCCGATGGTTCAACCTATAAGTACAAGAAACCTTCTAGGAGGAACACATAGTCTCGCCCCTATGGTTCAACTAAGAGTAGACTTTCTAAGGAATCCCTCACCGAAAATTCCCCCTATAGTCTCGTATCGTACTAAAGGATATCTGGGGAAGCACTCAACATCTCATTACCCCTGTGGCCCACGTTGAATAACTACAGACTCTCTGAGGAAGCACTCATCGTCAATTTCCCTTGTGGTCTCACATCTTACTAAAAGACTCTCTAGAGAAGCCCTTATGTCCATTCTCCCTATGGTCTATTTCACTAGGTTCTCACAGTCCTGTGTGAAAATAAACATGCTCATTGTGCGTGTATCGCTGAAGTAAACCTTAAAAACTACTTGGATATCATTCTAAGGTATAGTATCATAATAGTATAATAGTTTCACTATCCTACATCCAGGCATGGAAACTGGAAAAACGCCTGATAAGAAAAATATGCAATGAAAAGCACATGAACACCGAATAGGTTATCCTAATTCACAAGCAATTACCTCTTCTTAAGCAATCAAGGAAAGTAGGAAACTAACTCAACATAACCGGAACCACGTAATACCCCGTTTAAGGGTATTGGTGGAATTTGCACTTAAATACTCAATGAATTTCTACAAAAGGCATAAACCACCTACCTCGATCCTAAGATATCGATATACGTGAACAATGATGACATATTATCTTTAGAGCATCTTAGATATGAGAAAATGCACAAACCACATAAACCACGATATATTTAGAAGGATGAGGAATTGGAAAACGATGCTCAAGTAAAAGGAATAACTCAACGCTGCGATTCCAATGCAATCAGTCGTGCTTGAATCAGAGAACGAATGGAGAGGTGGGGGCTCGTCAAAGATTCACAGATCCTCGGTGCTCTTGGATGAACAGATCCTAGAAGAAGATTCTCCTTTGCATCAGGCGCGACCCCGATCCATTTAATGAAAAAAGACAGTACACGTCATGTACTGGGTCCTTTCATACTCCGCCAAAATTGGCCTCCACGTCACCCCTACACACCATGTGCGTGGCCCCGACACGGCCAACACACGACTTCAAGCCAGAGTAGAGTACACAGCGTGTAATCAGAAAGTACACGGTGTGTACTTCAAAACTTTCTGAAAACAGTATTTTTCCCAAAAACCCCAGAAAAATGAAAAACATACCTCAACGAAGATCCAGGTTCTTACATTTTCCCACTAGAAATACTATTTTAGATCTATAGACATCTTTAAACATCCCTGACAAATATAGAAAGATGAACTATGAGCCTCATTCTTCATATCCATTATTAAATATTATATAGAAGGATTATATACACAATTCTAGAAAATTATAATTCCATAAAAATCATGGTTAATCTCAAGAACATTTCTGGCCTTTATATGCATTTCCATATATTTATTCAAAGCCCCTTTATTCATGGAAATAAAAAATGGTTGACTATTAATTTGAGCATACATCGATTTCACCTATTCCATCAACATTTCTAGATACATACATTAATAATACTTAAATAATTTATCTTCTTTATACTCATAATAGATAATATTTTATGATCATTTCAATTCAAATAATTATCCGCCTTGTTCTCCTTCTCATGATGTAAATTTATTGAGAAGTGATATTAATTATTCCACTGAAACAATTTCATTTAGGGAATATTCAAAAAAACTAAAGTGAATATAAAAACCAAACATTTATTACCAAAATATATGTCACACATTTAAAAATGATGAAAATTCCTCCATATGATCATTGTAAATATTTCCACTTCATGCCCTAAATCACGAGTCAGGTATTTTTTTCTCATGTATTTTATATTAGCTTGATGAATATGTTATTACTAAATAATTAATCATGCGGATAAATTACATTACCTTATACTATAAATCCTCAATGATAACAAAACCATTTCTACTATAGTGTAATGTGATAATAGGTTCATTGACCAACCTTCTCTATATCTATATGAAATTTTCATTAAATTAATTGGTCAAAAATAACTCATACCACATTTGAGTGAACTTGGTGAGTGAGTTATATAGTCATGAAAAATCTATCATAATGAATATTTAGTTTCCTAAAATCCAAAAAAAACTATAGGTTTCGTTTATTGTAGTTAGTCTAAGATATTATTCAATTACATTTACCTTAAATGGGTCTTATGATATACCCTCACATAAGATTATAGGGCCCATGAGTGAAAACGTTTAATAAAATAATTCACACTTGGTTATATTTCATATATATCCACATTTTTCTAGGACTCTAGAACAATCCTAAAATTATCTTCCAAAAATTCTATTCATGATTAATACATATGAATACCATATATAAAGACTACAAAAAATTGATCTGGGTAATATCTAAGCAATAAATTCATTTAGTTAAACAAAAAAATTTTCGAATTAGAAAGACAAAATTTATTCAATATATATTCATATTTTACATTCATAATATGGAAATATATCTTGGGTATATCCTAATTCATAACCCTTTTATAATAATAAAAACATCAGATAACAATCAATGAAATGTTTTGATATCCTCTTAATTGATAAATCAAATCATCTATAAGGGGTAGAGGATACTATTTCATGATAGTTAACTTATTATATTCCAAATAGTAAATGAAAAGATGCATTTTAATTTCTTCTTAACAAACAAAACAACTTTACCATGTGATGACACACTAGGTCATGTTATAACTTATTAGGATACTCATAAACATTCGTCTCCCATTCCCACAACTCAGTTAGTTATATTATATATGATAAATATGAAATAAATGAATCTATACTTGTAAATTCAATTGAAAACTAAACATCATTATTAGATAGTAAACTAGGAATTTCATTAAGAAATACATCTACAAAATCCCGTTAAAATGTATATACATAGTGTTTATTTATTACCCAACCAACTAAGATATATACCCTTCACAAATTGGAATTAGGACATATAGGAAAAACATAATTTCAATTGTAATTTAATATTAATCCTCAAACCAATATATTCCCATTGGTTCATTTGAAAAATATAAGTTGGATTCCCTTCATTGATAATAAATTTGGGATATATATAATTAATTCCAATCAATTAGTTGAATTACATCAAATTAATCTATATGATGAATAAAAATATTACTTTGAAGCACTTTCCCACAATCATTAATCATAGAGGAACAATAGACTTCATAAATGACCATCATACCATTAAAATATTTCATTAATAACAAAATAAATAAAATTTGAGGTGGAATTTTATACCATTTAAAAATTCTAGTGATATAAAATAATGGGTTGATACCTATTCAAATAAGACATTAACTACTATAGAGTGGTTGATATGTGTACCTTTAACAATTTATTTCCCATATCCCACTTCTGTAGTCACTATCACTGGATTTTTCCGTTTTCTTTTGTGACTAACATCTTTTACATAATGATCGAAAAAAAATTGTATGATTTGTGAACTGATTAAAATAATGATTATACTGCTTTAATTTTAATCCTTGGATCATGGGAGATGCAATAATTAGTGTCTTCCATTCCATATTTGCATGAAATTCCTAATTCATCACCTCTTGAAATTAGTATGCTTTGTAACCCTAATTAAACATTTTATGAGCATCATTGTTTAACTCAAAAAATTTCATTGATATTTTTACGATATTTATAAAATGTCTAGGGTTAGAATTTAGTCCACAATGTGATTTATTAAAGGTTTCATGAGGCTCCATATTTTTATATTATCATAACCATGATAATTGTGAGAATATATCATATCAATTTATACCATGACTTTATACCATGATTATATGTCAAATAATGGGTTCTTATTTAAAAAATTCTCTTATATGGGACAACTATTAGAGACTTTAGTTTTACCTAGTAATGAAATAATAAAATTTTCATTTTGGGATAATAATTGAACTAATATAATATATTTCGTGTCATATAAATTTAAACTTATATGAACCGTTGTATTCATATCAACTTTTCATAATCTCGAAAAATTAATTATATATGAGTTCTTATAAAATAAAAGGTAAGTAATTATAGAAAAATATTCTCAGAAACTTATATTATTCAATGGATTGTATTTTTTTTATTTAATAATAATGTCAATAATATTACAAAATGAATCTACTTCCCCTTTTAAATAATAAATTAGTCAGGAAAACATTTCATAATACAAACACTATAGAATAGTAAATATTTTTTTGATGGTGGATATCTATCACCCATGCAGTATTGGAAAACATTCACCCTAAAATATGATATGTGATGACTCATTAATGATTCATCAGTACATTTCTCCTTACAATGATTATTTTTATGGTAAAAATGATTCATGTAAATGAAATGTTTCATAAGCATAGAAACTAGATTCTTTAGTCCAGCTTCCAAAGTATTTGGTTTCTATAGTGTAAAATTGTTTCATTTTATATAAAATTATTTATTATCATGAAATATTCTGGTTCTAGATTATGAATAAAACCAAAAAAAATACTTATACATCATGTTATAATAATCATTGAGAGCAACAAAAATTCATGGAATATAATTTATTTAATCACAGAATCATGAACCCATTGTAATATACAAATCCTTAGGAATAACCCCATTTTTCGATGGTCCTTAAAAAAAATTAGATATTTTCATGTATATAGAAATATATATAGGATTTTAATAAGAGTTTGGTTATATTAATATCGTATGATAAAAATAAACCATACTCGCATATAGTTTGTAAGAGAACATTAATTTTATAAGTATATAATAAATCATTTTAGATAAATATTTCACATATAATATTACAATCCATTAAAGAACCTTGATTTTTTAATGAATTTTGACACTATATACAAAAAAATCAAATTTAGATACATTATTAATAATATCTAAATAATATTCCAAATGTTTACCCATAATGTCATAACCTTTTAAAAATATCATCATAAACATGTTAAAGGATACATAAGAAAGTGTGACGTTCGATGCTCAGTAAGGTTAAACACAGGAGACATCAATCAAAGAGTATAGAAGTGTATAATATAAGAATATCATTGTAATATCATTGTAATAAATACCAATATCATACCAGATTTGGAAATGATCATAGTCATGTGTCATGGAACAAATCCTAATCATTTTAAAAGTCACAAATCGCAAGAGTGAGAAATCATCATAAATCAATAATGAAAAATAATTTCATGTCATAAATGTGTAACACAATAATAAAATTTTAAAACATTTCATATATCATGGTTAACTATCGGGCGAATAAAATCATAATGGATTGGGCATCATCAACAGTTCCCATTTGTGGAATAAGCACATAATGCTTTTTTATTTGGTGGATCATGAACAACAAACTATATACCATAATTATCTCACAAGATATTAGATATTACCCAATGAAATAGTGGGATATATAATAATGGTATTACCTATCACATAATTAAAACCATATATACATTGTCAATAAGATCATAATGAAGTCATCATATCATCAAATCATATCCCATACAAGGAAAACATAATTCATATATGTTTCATAATTTCATCATCGCATAACCCATTGAAAATAAATTGGTTTAATAAAAATATCATCATTATAATCACGAACCGTATATAGAATGAGTACATATCTTATAATATAATCATTACAATATTAAATAAAAATTAATATCAATGTATTCTAAAATATAAAAAAAAATCTTTATAATATTTACTGGAATATTTCAAGAGTAAAAAATCATTTAAAGATACTAACAAAAAATTTACATCTAATTTTTTAAAAAATATTAAGGAATAAATATTCATTTAATATATCCATGGATAATTTTAAAGTAATATATTATTAATTGATAGTATATGATTATAGGAAATTCTATTTAATTTTATCTGTTAAAATAAATCATTCATTTCACAATTTTGTAAAAAGAAAAAATATAGCTAATTTGGAAAGTGAAAAGGGGATTATATTATTCATTTTATGAAAAAAATATCATGGATAGAAATAAATTTTAAAAAATTTAATGAGAATATTAATAAATTATTTGCTAACATATTTAAAAAAGTAAAACATGGAAGAAAATGGATTGTTGACCGAAGATAATAAAATACCTGTTTTCAATAAAGAATTATTTCTATATTTTGAGATATTATTACTAAGAAAATGAATGGAAAAAATACTATATATATATATATAAAATCAAAGTAAACATTAATGGGATTTATCATATTAGGTTCATAGAATTTAGTCAATACAAATTCTTTCATGAAAAATAGTGATGAAAATGTGATCGAAACATATATGTGTTACCTAAAGTATCATATTTATTTATAAATGTTATAAAATAATGTATAATCAATATTTATTTATGATTAATTTATATTAATATAGAGAAAATATTATTAATTCTATTAGTAATTTACTTGTGACATATTATCACCTGTTTATTTAAATATTCTTATTAAAATCTATTTTCTTGATGATGAATACATCACTTTTAATGTTGGTTATGATTGGGTATTCTAGGTTCTTTTACATAGATCATGATTGCATCATATACAAAAATTAATCATGATAATAATTTCATATATATTTATTATATATTTATTTATAGTCATACATAAATGGTATGTATTTAAAAATTAATTACACCATTAATTAAGATGTTGAGTCATACATATGTAAGAATAATGCTTCAATTTTTCAAAAAAATGAATGAAATAATGGTAAGAGATAAATAAAATTTTAAGAATAATTAATATTTAATATATGTAAAATAGTTTAATTAATAATATCCATAATACCATACATGTAAATATGAATAGAAAATTAACCACAATGATTCGTGAAGGTGGTAGTCCACATGTACACATGGGCCACATTATCATTTCCAAATAGATTGTAAGTTAACAAGTTATCATTGATATCTATAATTATAAAATCCTAATTTTTTGATAAATATTATATATTTTTCTTAAAATAATCATAAAATAATTCCATGAATGATAGTGATAGAAAATGAATTTTGTCACCAAATGGAGATGATAACCCATAGGCAGGAACAAGCGACACAGTCACATCCCATTTGACAGGGAAAATAGTTAATAAAGGAGGTTTAATAACAATAATAAAATTTATATACATTTAATATTCTGAATTTTTTATTTTTTGATTAATATAATATACTTATTAAGGGTATAAAGTGAAATTTAATGACACTGGTCAGTTAAGGTGATTACCTCTTCCTCATAAGAACTCATATAGTTCCTATAGAAAAGTTCATAAGGATGGTCATTTGGGAATTACTACACATCTACAATATGGATCAAAATACTTGTAATATTAATTTTCCTTGTTATGCGGATAAAGAAGTCTCAATGTACTTTAAATTATAGATGGGATGGGTTCCCTTTTATAATTGAGGAATGGGGAACTCTTTGAATTCATCAAAGGAAAAAATAAAACAAACCCATTATCTCGAAATATGAATCTAAATATCATGATTTTCAAGGATAATTTTGGATAATGATACAATCAAGTCATCCAATAAAATTATGATTGTGTTAAGTGGTTTTTAAAACTAATATTTTTCTTTTACCAAAATTTAATCCAATTTAAACCTCAGTGGTAGTAATATATTTTTTTCACTCATTAAGGGCTACAATTTTACATATACTGGATCAATTTGTTCATAAATAGATATTGAATGATAATTTAGAAAATATATTAACCCCTTCATATATTTCATTATTTGTTAAATTTTTAATAATTTATTAAAATATTATTTTTATAAAATATAATTAATTACATTTTTTATACTATTCATTAAAATTTACAACAATACACGAATATGAGGATGTCATTAAAAAAATCCCTTAAAAAATAAATCCAATTTCATATTGATCTGTAAATTGTTTTTGACATTATAACTCAATAAAATTGTAACAATAATGGCATTGTATTATATTATATCAAATTAAAAATAGAATAACAGAATTATGTATTTAACTAAGGTAATTGTATAAATATTAATAATTTTAAATAACATATCATAATGATAATAATTTCAAATATCATAAAATAAAAAATAATATTCATTAAAAAATTTCTTTTTTCCTTATATGAACACATAAAAGAAATTTAAAAAGAAGGGTTACTTTTGGAATTTTTATTATCTTACAAAATTATACAGATCATTTTCATTGAAAGTTGTCATATATGAGATAAATTGTTTGTCCAAACGTCATAATTATAGAATTACCATCATTTAATTACATGTAAAAAGAAAAATGGTGAAATTAACATTTAGTTTAAAAAATTTTAATCATGATTTACCATGTACGATGGTGAAATATATTTCAATGGTCAATAATAATAATACTTAAAGAATAATATGGACATAATTACGAAATATGTAACTCCAAATTCAAAATATGGAATTCATTTTTTATTATTGAATTTCTATAAATTTTAGAATTTCTTGTTTAAATAATTTTGAAAATATTGATGAAGACTATTTTTTTGAAAATTAAACTATAATCATTAAAATGGATAAATTCATAACGTAAAGAAATATAATTATGTAGATGAATTTTAAAAAATGTGACATAATATATATCCTGAAAAAGTCATTAATATCATTCACTAATAGTGATTGAATTAATTTATTAATAAAAAATTCATTGTGCACATTAATACAATTTTCTATAAAAAAATCACCTTTAATAAAAAATGTTTTTTATATTAATTTATAATTAATTGATAACCAATGAACTCATTATATATATATATATATATATATATATATATATCTAATAAGTATAATTTTCATAATTTAGTTAGAGTAATTCGTTCATGCCATTCCAATTTCTTGGTGATAATTAATAAAATATACAATAATGTTTTAACATTATATCATGGTTTATTTAAACCGAGTGTTTCATGTAATGTAAGAAATCAAGGAAATAAAATATATTGAATAAAAATATATTCTATAATTTTAAGGATTTATATCTATGGACCACAATGCATCTCTCATGTATTTATCCACCAAATTAAAATCCACATGGTGTATTTATTCGGACATCAATAAATATTTCTCAAATTAATGTGTTTTAGGAATAATATTTATACAGTTATTTTACCATGGAAGTTACCACTAATTAACCTATAT
Source organism: Viscum album (assembly GCA_963277665.1). Taxonomy (NCBI): domain Eukaryota; kingdom Viridiplantae; phylum Streptophyta; class Magnoliopsida; order Santalales; family Viscaceae; genus Viscum; species Viscum album. The sequence goes on from OY728148.1 coordinate 1,948,407,271, forward strand.
TAGTCAATGTTACCTTTAAAAAGTGGCTGATAAATAGTTACCATGATGCGAAAACATTATTTACTCCTATATATTTCTCCTTATACATTGACATATCCACCTATGATGTGGAGTGTCCTTTATAAAAGAAGGGCACATATACCCTTCATCTTATTAGGGAGCTACACACTATGAAAAGCGATTTCTCTTAAATTTTCCACATTGAATATTCAACATAGTAATAATATCTCCACATTTTTAAATTATAAATTATGTTCATATTCATAATTTTAGTGGAAATATATCACTATTTAAGTAAAATTAATTTGTTGTGAATTGCGGGAAAATTCCTACTAATAATAAAGATATATCATTAGAAAAATATTTGTTTAGTTATGATTATATTTCTTTTATAAAAGAAAAATAATAAATTAATTTTTTCTATTAAAAATTATATACTATTTTACATTCAGTTTTTCAATCATAATTAATTAACTTTATCCACACACAAGTACTAGAGTGTGATTTGCTCATGTTTTCCATGTTTTGTGTATTATACCTCTATAAATTTCAAATATATTTAAACTCATATATAACAATTAATTACAATTTTTGGTCCCTTTTAATCAAAAATATCGTTAAACACCATAGATTCAATCTGAGTGTGGTTAACCAAATTTTATCCCAGGTTTTGTATATAAATCATTGATCCTTTTTTTAATTTCATTACATAATGCTAAACCTGGGGTTTTTGTTTCATCTGATTAGCTCAAATATAAATTTTTTGTGTCAGAAATATTCATCTCATCTCTGATTGAGGTTTTGATTTCATCTAGTTCCAGTTACAAATAATCATTGAACATCATTGTTGTATCATCAACATCATGATATATAAATTGAAATCAAAATTGATAAGTATTTTTCATGAGATTAAGCCGAACATGGTATTGTTAAATAAATATACTTATTGGATTCAACTATTTTATAAAAGGGAGGGAAAAAACCTTTAAAAATAATTTCATGAATACTTAATATGGGCTGATACAAGAAAAAGGATTAAAAGAGCATACTTTTTGAACATTATATGGACTACTTCTTCCAAGTAAACAATAATGAAGAATTTAATTTATAAATTGATAAACCAAATTTTCAGTCAACATAAAATAAAAACATGAAATTCATGTTCCATATGAATTAATATAAATTTTATTATGGTAATTATATAAAATAGTTGAAAAATTTTAGTGCATATTAATTCATCTCATAAGATGGTTCATAAGGAACAAGAAACAGATTTTTTTGAATATTTTCTCATAATGGAATTATTTTGATGTATTTATATATGATTGATTAGATAAAAATAAGGTATTAAAAAAACAAGGTGACCTTTTTATAATAGTAATTGATTTTGAAAATTATATAAATATATAAAATAATTCAGATTCTATAATAAATGTTCTTCCAATCATTGATTTTTCTCAAATATAAATATTCATACTTACAATATATTAAGAAATATTCAATTCATGAGTTAGTTTATTAATTATAAGGAATCTTAATTAAATAAAAGTTTTATTATCCTAATGAATAAATTATTACCAAATATTATGAGTTCATTTAATAGAACACTTATATCTATTAGATATGTTTTTGGAATCCAACTAAAAATGTCAATATGAGATACAGTTTTCAAACAAATCTCCTAATATTTTAAAAAAGGATATAATTTGAATAAGAGTTCTATAAATGATGAAAACTGATTAATTTCATCGGAGAATCAAAATGATTAGTAACTCAACGAAAATTAGTTATTAACGTATTTACTAAAATTAAAACAATTGAAAATTTTATTAAATTATTGAAAGAAAATTAAATTAATTCTTTATGGAAAATAGATGTGTAATACAAGGAAATAAATACTCACAAAAACACATTTGCAAAAAACTAATCTCAACATGGCCCCAAAAACTAACTTTTAGACTAAGAAAACATTCAAATTATTTGTTTAAAAATTATTATCCAAATAGAATATCAAAATAATAGTAAGGATTATATGGAATTTCGAATTTATGATTTCAAAAAGATAAAATCACATTAAAAACTATATGAAATACTTCATTGATTTTTCAATATATTTACTGTATGGATTTTCAGTATTAAAAAAATTAACATGTTTATCTTGGATTAAATAATTTAATAAAATACTCTCACTAAAATAGTTAGTTTTAATAAGGATTAAAATTTTATGATATACCCATAACACAAAGCTTAATAATTTATGATATATGTTAAAATTTTAAACATTAAACAAAACTAGGAACTCCAAATATTTTAAATCATTTATATTTTAATAATATCCAAAGATTCCATACACTTTATATTGATTAAATCGCCTTAAGAAATTCAAAATTCAATTTATCCCTGATTAAGTATAATATAATTTCATTCTTAGAGATTAAAATAATAGTAGGGAATGACTAGGGGATGAGTCTTAAGGGATTGTTTTCCATGTTGTTTAATTATATATACCTTTTCTATTTGAATATATTAAAAGGATTCTTCTCTAGTGAAAATCACAATATGACCATTTCCAATACATTTCAGGAGTACGTTTTTAATAGTAGGAGTATAGTAGAAAAATTATTATAATAAAAATCAAAATAAAATAACAAAAAATAACAATGATATAAATCTTATGAAGAATATATTTTAATGTTTTCAAATATAATTATATGAATTATCAATATCCTAGAAAAAATGGATTCTAGTCCCATGTGATTATTGTCAAAATAATGTTAAACCCATTATTATTTATTAAACATGGAAAATTATCTTCAACTACTAGCTGAAAAAAAATTAATGACACTCTTTCAAATGTTTATATCCAAGACATTTTTGGGTTTGATTTTTTCATGGAAAATAAAGTATATAAATTTAAATAAATACAGTTTATCCATCCTTATAGTTCCTTTTATAAACGTTGGAGTACAAAAATGAATTATTTCTATCGTTGTAAAACCAGTTACTCTAAAAGGACAGTCTTATACTTTCCCCTAATTCACTTTTATACAAAAACCATCTCTTATTAGTATTATTAAAAAAATGTAACTATTTTTAAAAATTAAAACATACATCAAATATCTATAGGTAAATTAACAGCTACTATAAACTATATGATGAAATTATACATTTAAATGGTAGTTTTAGTGGATTTATTATAGGCCCACAATGCCTCATCTAACATCACATAACACTAATTCATTGAGAAATATTTTTTTTCAGAATATTATTAAATAATATATTTTAGATTTAAAAATTACCACTATAATGTTATTTTAATTTTTTCCATATTTTTATATAAGTCATTACTTTTCAATTAAATCCTTGGAAATGAAAATTTTAAATATGTTCTATTTTCAATGATGAATCCACTAAGTAGACCAAATCATTATATAATTGTCTTTTTAATGAATCTAACCACCCATCATGATAGATTATTTAGATGTTATAGAGGATTAACATATAGAGAAACATAATCTAGATCCAATTAAATATATTCATTACAATTAGATTTTGGGAATCGTCTTATAAAAATAATCTATAAAAAATCAATGATCATATTCTCTATAAATCCCATTTTAGGGAGAAACTAATTTCAAATTGTTTTTCCATTAATTAGAATCTATCACACTAGATAATTGTACCAGTGACTCCCAATAATATCTCGCACTGGTGATATTCACAAGTATCTCTCACCAGTAGCTTGACTAGTGATTTATTTCCAACAGCTTCCTAGTTTCCTTATTTTTTCTATATTATTTTCTAGTATTACCCATCTAATGATTTATTTGACATAAAATCAATTAAATACCATTTTTACATAGGTTTAAAGCTATTTTCATTGAAATAAATAATATCATTAATTTTCTAAAATCTGAGATCCTTTTATTTGGTCCAAGAGTGTGGTCTCGGTCAAGATCTGCCTTTATTGGATTAAAAAAGCATTTATCCCATTAAATTTGGATCTGGACTTTCTAAAGATAATATCTTATATTCCTTTCATGCTTCCCATTCACTTTGTATAATGTGTCTTGAACCTTTCTTCCCTGAGGAGTCATTCCTTTTTGCTACTCCTATTAGTGTATGTTTTCATTAGAATTTTCTACTACATGTGCACTACCTGCTTTGTGGAAATAAGAAAGGGATGATCTATTCTTATTCTTTTTGTGTTTAAATCATATATATTTTATTTTTGAATCAGGTGGGGTTGGTGTATCAATGATATGGTGAGAACATAGTTGAATTGGGATTAACGAAGATAAATAAATCGGATAATATGAAATTGTTGGAAAGTGGAAATTGGTGTATGATCGTACTTATTTAAAGATATTTTGAAACATTTTGCGAATTTTATGTGATATATGACCGTTGAAAATCATGGTCATTTTGGGTATTTGTTCTCTCACCAATAATTATTTTGAAATGCACGATGTTTGGATTTATATGGAATAATTGTTATGAAATCAGTTAACCACATACACTCGGCTAATAAATAGATTTTCCAGGACCAAATTGTTTTGATGATAACCCCGAAAGTTGATAATCTGAATTAAATATTGGATGAAATGTTAAATCTGAATATTTCATTCCTAGGTATTTGTGGGGGTGTACTATGCACATGGTTGTACTGACTTGTGATGTAGTAGGGATGTGGGCATGGTTGTTTGATGTGGGGTAGTTTGGGTTGTATAATGTAATCTCATGTTGAGATATATTTTGATAGTGGAATGGATGGTATGTGTTGTACAATTTCGATCTGATCAGGTTCTATGTTTATGTCTTTCTTGGTGTGGCTTTGAGTTGGGGTGTTTCTTTGGTTGAGATAATGGATTGTGCGAAATCACATTGAGTAATGATTATGGTAGTGGTTGGTATGGGTAATTATACCAAGGTTTATCCATGAGTAGAATGAATAATGCCACACCACATTTTTTAGATCAGTATGCTATTTATTGAATTGGTGTTTAATGGAGAGGAATGTGATGTTGGTTAATTTACCTTGGTTTTTATTTCTCCACATAACTTTATATGTGTGGATTGTTTTGTGTTGTGCCTAGTAGTTTCTAAAGTAGTAATGGGATTAATAAATTAATTTCATAATAAAGTATGGAAATTTTTTGGTAGGTCTGGGAAAATGAATGGAAGAAATAAATATGACAACATAACGGGTTAATAAATTTTTAATTTTTTTAAGGCGCATTAGTTTATCATGATCATTAACATTTGTAACTTGTTACTGTGTGTTTTTGTGCACTTTAGTGTTAGGACCATGGGTGGTAGTATTGTAAGTTGTTGTATATTGTAATCCCATAGGATAGGCTTGGGTGTTTGGTATCATATATATAATATATGAATTTTACATTATATATATATACTTACATATCCTATTTATTAAATATATGGGGAACACCCTCACAGTCATAGGGGAGGGTGTATTTCCACAACATCATAGTGAGAGGATGGATAACAGACCTCCTCCTCCTCCCTGATCCCTCTTCTAGGTGGTGATATCCTAATAATATTTAATCACATTGTGGTTTGTGAGGCAGATGTGTTTGGGGGTGAGTGGTGTTTTCCCAGGTGTCTTCAGAATTTGATGCATTGTGTTCTCCTAGGTATCTTCAGTATGATATGTGTTTTACTTTCTTAGGGTTTTTCAGGATGTGATGTGGTATGTGTACCATGTGTCTATGGGTGGTTTGTGAAGTGGTTGTGAATACTAGGTGTTTATAGGTGGGATGTGATGTGGTTGTGAGGTCCGGGTGTGTGCATGAAGGATGTGATGTGATTCATTTTCCGTGGTGATGAGACTAACTGTGAGGCCTAGGTGACTACGGGAGGGTTGTGAAGTGGTACTATCAAAAGATCTGGGATCACCTGGATATTTTCCATCAGGGTATGAGAGTATCTAATCAGTGAGAAAGTGGCGAGGGGCACAATATCATCGACATGATAACAATATTACTTTACTTGACTTTCATTGTTTGGTGATCATGCCTTGGTGAGGTGGGGATGGTTAGTATTCCTTGTTAGGTTCTATTGGTTCAACTGTTTTCTCATAAGAGAATTAGTATTCTTCTCTCACCTTTACATGAGAGAAATTGGTTTTACTAGTGATTATACTTGTATGCTCACCCTATGTATATAAATATATTTCTAGTTTCTAGGAGGCTTAGTTAGATCGTGATGGACCTCACTGGATCTAACTTTTGAGATGGATGTTGTGTTGCTGCTTAGTTTTAGGTTGGGTATATACTTTTGATTGTTATTTTATTATTAATTGTTTCTTTGGATATTCATTTGGGATGGTTGTGGTTCTATTATATATATATTATTTCGTGGATTTGTTTTGGTATGAACCATCTTATCTCACAATATTGTTTTCTTATAAATGGTAAAGCCTCTCATATTGTGAGATCTTTGTACCTTTGGTGCTAATTGCCACCCCAGGCCTACTAGAGGTGGGTATCAGGGGTCATTATCTCTATTATTTTATTTCTTGATCAGGTGAGGCATCTCTATAGGGAGGGGGTCATGAATATATAGCTTTTGACAACGAATTATATTTTTTTCAATCAAGAACAAATTTTTTCACCTAAATAATTCAAAAAAGTATCAATATTTTCATGTAGACATTCAAATGTGATTTTCATGTGGAAGATCCTTCCAAAAATACCTCAAAAATAATATTAATCATTTAAAAATAATCCATCATATATAAATGAATTTTATTTGATGAAACACCATATAAAAATAACATTCAATGATAAGAAAATTCCCTTTATTTTAAATGAATGTTGTTTATTCTTGATCATCTTAACATATGGTAATACAAATAATATATATTAATCAATAATAAAATATTATAATATATTCACACATACAATTAGAGTAATTTTATAAAAAAATTTCATAGAATTTTTTATTTATAGTAGTTGAGTTGAGTATAATAATGAAAACATTGACTCTCTGATTGGTATCATTCCTAAACTAAATTATATCATCATTTTAATTGATGAAAATGGTAACACATAATGTTTAAGTACCACATGGACATGGATAAAAAATGTCTATTAGAAATGTAAAAAAAATATCCCAACATCACAAAATTTTATCAATTACTATAATAGACATACCAAAGTCTGCTAGGCAAGCCACCCAAGACATACCGTCATAGTATTCAGGTACAACATGATAACAAAAACAAGCCTCTTTTTTAAAAAATACAAAATAAAACTACAACATGACTTGAGAGAAAATTATACATCCAAGATCCATAAAACTAATGATAAACAGTTCAGACCATAAATGTATGAATTATAAAAAATGTCTCCATGTGAAAAACGGTCACCTCCATAACATCCTTAACTGAAATATATGATAATAAGAGAATCCATCATACTACAAGATAACCATCCATTTTATCCTAATATTGTATTAAAACCTCTACAACTTCCCAAGGCCAAAAGTAGTGTGTGATAAAAAAATTCTTATTGGAGTCCACCATTGTGTCGATAAAAGTTATAATATCATGAATGCAATAGTAAAGTCTAAAAAAATAATTTTACAATTAATTAACTGAATTAAAAAAACATATAAGTAATTTTCCATTAGTTTTCATAAAATCCATTAATATTATTAAAAAAGAAATCAAAATTATAGTTAATAAAAAATTTATTTATATCCACACATATGATAATTTTAGCAAGTAAACACATATAGATAATATAATAAATCATGAGAAGAGATGAGATACAATATCATAAAAATTCAAATTGTTTGAAACTATCCATGAGAAAAAGATTCATGTGATAAATAAAATATGAAAATTCATTCCATAATGGGATTATACCATATTTCATTATGTTATAGTGTTAATAGAGAATAAACCATGAATACTTTTTTACCAAATGATATTTAGAATTTTCATAGTCTTTCAAAATCACAATGTAAGACCTAGAAGTTCCACACACACTATGTTCACTCGTGTCAGATTCAAATTGTCAAAATTTTATTTAAAAAACATGAAAACTATTTTATAAAATATTTTAAAAGTAAAACTAATCTTATTTTGTGTTATAAATTTTTTTTCTGAATCATATCTTAATTCTAGAATTTAATCAAACCATTCGTGTAAAATAACCAATTCTTATTGAAAACCCATTTAAAAATTTATATTAAATGAAATACAAAGAAACCCAAAATCAAACCAATAAATAAATAAATGAATAATGAAATAGAATTAAAAAATAATGATATGAAAGTAATTTAATTTACTGATTTTTTTAGAAACACATACTACTAAATAAAATATCAACTTATTACCTTATAAAATAGGTTACGAGGAGTATTATATCAGGTACGCTAGATGATTGATCCAAACTAATTAATATCAAACATCTATCAAACCCAATAAATAGTGAATAAACTATACCTTTTGGTTCCATAAGAGGATTGGAGATGATATCTTACAAGGATAAATAAATATGACAATAAAATAGATTAATAACACAACATACCTCATGGTGATCTATCCAAAATGAATTAATTCCACATAGAAGTGTAGGGAAGGGACTACAAAATAACATGGTAAGGATTATGTTTAGAAACTATTAGATTAGAAGGTGATGCATCTTTAAAACATCTAAGGGAAAATGAGTAAAATCATATTTTTGTGGTATTTATGAGGTATGAATGGATTCCTAGAAGAGGGATCATAGATATATTTACTATATGACTTAACCATGGAAAATTATATCAATTATATCGTGGGGTTAAATGTTTTCACAAAGGGTCAAACGAGTTGGGGAAACCATTCACGAATTATGTCACACCTCTAGAAATCCACCTGACTCCCCACATGGTTCTTTGGGCATGTCACAAAATTAGAAAAAAACATGATTAATCTGGGTAACAAGGCACTAAAATCTCCCAGGTGAATTCCACATGATAAATACATTTATAAAATATCAATGAGCCATAAACAAAAACCTTACATATTTTCTCAAAAACTATTATTTTCACCCAATGAACCCCCAAAACATACCAATATTCTAATGAAAAAATAATAGGCTCAATTGATGCATACTTATGAATGAGAGGGAATCACCATTATATGAAAAATAAGAAATTTCTATCCCAAGCATATCCCAAAGATCCTAGAGCATCAAATAGTGAAGGTAACAACTACCTCATCAAATATTTCCACTCCCACATCTCATCATTATCTTATTCCAACAAATGCAGTACCGAGTCAAAGAGAATCATTTTAAAACACATTAAATTATTCTAGCACTTTATAATCTAAAATAGTTTCTAAAAAATTGTAGTATTAGGGCTAATATCAACATCTTGTAATTAAATAACATGGGGATGGTCAAGGTGAAACGTCCTTATCTAGGAATCAGGGAAACACATTGTAGAAAAAAGTCAAATGAGAAGGAAAGGAAAACCAATATTCCACCATTCATAGTAGCTCAATGATCTAAAAGGGTCTAATAAATCCCAGTGCAAATAAATCTAGCCTAACCAACATATGATTTAATAATTGAGGTGAACGTAAATGAAAACAATGATCACCCACCTCAAACTCGTGTGGCTGATGAAAGTGTTATGCCTGTGATTTCTAATGAATGATTATTATAAAAAACATCTGCCAGATCAATAGAATCATTTACCTCATCTCATAAATGAGACTCGGCCAAAATAATAATCCATCTCACAACTCTTCCCCTCATTTGGGAGATCTATTAGACCATCTATATAACAAATTATAGAGATATATCATTATCAAATCATGATAATGATTGTTATAGGAAAATTTGACAAGATAAAAATTGTCTCCCCAAATTCAACCAAAATCAGAAATGTAGCCATAGAACATCTCCACAAGAACATATATATCACTCTCTATCAACAAATCTATAGATGTTATAGTGTGTCTAATTTCAATGTTACACCCATTTCCCTTTTCAAACCATTCTAGAACATTGATTTGAACTTCATGTTTCCTTAAAAAACCACATTGGTAACCCCATAAAGAATAAAAAGATTTTGGTTTTCAAAGTCCCCAATATATTCCTCTTTCATCATATACATTATAGTTAGGAAGTGAGAAAGATCAATAAATTAATCAATTATTATCCAAATTTCATCATTCAAACTATTATTCCATCAAAATCTAATGAGGACATCCATGTAAATATCACCCAACTTCTATGAATGAATGCTTAAAATTTTCCAAAATCCATTAGGTGTCTACTGTTCTATCATAATTTTAAGACATTGGAGACACTATGAAAGAAAAGAAACAATCTACCACCTCATACATGGGAACCCATACAGATGCCCTGAGTAGTGATATATTTTGGTACCCCTGGGTGTATAGATTAATATGACTAAATTCCATAGACCATTAACTCTTTCCTTAGTTAAATTATAATCAGAAACCTTATATATAAGTATAATACTATATTAGGATACTAAGACCACTAAATTGGGGCATCACCGCTATAATGGATTTTACAAAAAAACTTTTGAAATCAATATTTATCACATGATCGAGCTTAACTTTCTCATTAAATTATTATTTAGCTTTATTTAAATCCATGAATACCTATCATACAACTTTTTATACTCTCAAACTCATTCAGGAATAAAGCACATTATAGAATACTCCTCAACAGATTCCTTCAATTTGTTTATATTTTTATTATCAATGTAGAAGAAATATGATTCTATTTCCTTATATTTTATGAAATATCAATATGAAATGTTTGATGATAGTCTACAAACAATCCATTCCTTATATTTAGATACCTTTGTGTAAAAATATATTTTAGGCTATTGTCATCAGAATACACTATATAACACTACCCAGAGAGATAGTGATGAATCATCTTCAATGCACACATAACATTGGAAAACTAAAGATCATGTGTAGGACAGTTCTTCTCATGATGATGTAACCAATGACAACCATAACCAACCACATATTTCCACTACATCAAGATTTATCCCAGACACATACAAGAATCTTTATAGAAAACATCTTAACATAATCTTGATTTTAGATGAATCAAAACATGGTCTCATATCAACTCCACCTTTAACTACTCAAATGATATCAAACATTTTTAGTCCTGTAAAACTTCATACACTTATGAGTTAAAGTTATTAAAGATGAAATGTTTTAGAAATTGTTAAATGATCATCTATACTATCCATCCAAAACTAACCTTTGGAAGGAATATCCAATATATGATGTTCTTTCAATATTCAAAGAATGTTGTCCAAAAGATCCATGTGCCCCTACCTTTACATGGAGTACACAAAAATATAATCCATGAACATATGAATGAAGGTTTCCAATAACTATTTAATTATTCAAATCATCAATGAAAAAATTATTACAGTGGATTGGTGAGATCAAAATGCATAACAAGAAACTCAAAATTACAATAAAAGATCATAGACATTATCATTGCTATATCCTCTTCAAGGAAATTGAAATTATTTCTTCATAGGATTTGTAAATTCATTTTAAACTAGAATTAACCTCTCAAGAAATCGAAAATATCATCAAACATTAATGGATAATAATCTTTCTCAATACTGACATGATTTAACATTCAATAATATACACAAATTTTATGATATCCATCATCCATCATAGAAAATATTATAGGTGAAGACCATTGTGACTTTATAAAATGATTAAATCCCACAAACTCTATAACCTAAAGATGGATTTTATGCAACACCAACTCAGTAGGTTCTATTTGATATGATTTTTTATAAATGGGTATCATACCATAGAGACAGTAAATTGTAATATCAACCTATCTCCATATAGGTACACTAGAAAAATAAACTGGAATGAAGTCGGGGTATGCATAAAACACCATCAAAAGTGGAATACCAAGAAAATTTTCAAAAAAAATCATGTAACATCTATGAAATGTGTAATAATATTACTCCAATATATGGAAAAACATTCTATTATCCTCCCCATATAGTGTCTCACACAAACCAAAAATACCTATGTGATCCCATTAAAAGAAAAAAAATAAATTCTGATGAAAATAATATTTTCCCTATGCTCTGACATTGCTCATCCATTCCATTCCATGTATCATGTCAATGATGATTATATTGAGAAACTAAAATTCCCATATCTCCTCAATGTCAACTATAATCACCTAGACATGTGGGAAACTTATAACATAAATTGTACCACTTTCAAAAAGGTGTAGAATGATCAAATTATTTCAGTATATGTTCTTAATTTAATCTTAAAATATTAAATAAATTTTATTATTCAAATAAATTTTTATAAACTATATCAAAATAAGTTAGCACTATAGAGAATTATATAACTATTGTACCTCAAACTGTAAATGGCCCAAATTTAGATTCTATTAGAATGTACTCAGTCTCAGAAATATATCCATTTTTACCCACATGATCATCCCCTATGGACTTTCATATAGACCCACTACACATGGTAGTATTATTAGAATCATAAAAAACCTTGGTGGGAGTGGATAATGTGTTACTTATTTAGGATATCATTTCATTTAAATAGTGTATATATCCTGAAAATCTACAGTGATGAAAAGGCATTGGATTCTATGTAAAGATTGGATTTTAATGGGAATTACTTCTACACTGATTGAAGAAAATGTTTTTCTATCATATCAAATACTATGAAACGGTTCCTAAATAAATATTACCAACCTTGGGCTTCCTTTTTTGTCTATATTACACACCCTCGAAAATAACTACCCAACCAAACATCCACCCAAAAAAATCATTCCATATAAAACTACCATAACGTAATATGATTTGTTGATTACCATCACAATGGTTATAAAGAACATGAGAATAAACATCGAATGAATATGAGGCCTCAATCCTAACTCAATCCTATAATCATTTATACACACATTGGTGATAGGGTCTAATGTCAGATGAACCATATCAGAAAAGTGGGAGGAATACACCATAATGAATGCTCCCCTTTCTCAATGGATAGAAACTCCTGAGTATTCACCACAAATAAAACCTTATGGAAGTTTTTTTGGTTTAAATATTTGGATTAATGGAGTATATGTAATTTTCAATTGAATCCTAGATTTCATAATGGAGTCTAACCATCTCCTTCTTGGTACCTTGAGAATATATGTGAAAAACCCTACCATAGAGTCCTTATGAGTCTTCCATAAGATTAATATACTCTAGATGTACTCATGTAAAAAATCATAATCCTAGTTACATTATCACCATGGAATATGGATGAATACTGCATTGTGAATATATATCCATTATACACCATATGTCCCAATTTACCAACAACCACCAGACCCAGATTTAAAATGTATGGATTATAGTGTTAACCAATGAAAGGTTCACAGGGTTATTCACCTATTTATCATGTCTCACAACTTCCCATATTAGATTTCAAATAGTTATTAAAATAAGCATTGTCTATTACACACAATATAATGACCAGTAATAATCAATGAATATTCCATGATCTTATGACATGCTTAAAAAATCATATATATTCATTAAAACAACAAGAATTTAAAGGAATTTTGATTTCTATGAATGAAAAATTACATTAAATGTAAGGGTTCAATTTTTATAGAAATATTGTATATTTCATTTAAAATACCAAAATAACAAACTCTCTAACCTAGAAAAAATGTTTGGACCACCCCTAGTAACTTATGTTTAGACACGAAAGTGAGATCGATGAAATTATTCTCACACAAACTTCCCGAATTCGAATATTCCAAACACATATATGCCCATGAAACAGATCCAATATTGGGCACTATTATCAAAATTGAATATGTTCATCCCTATTTTACTAATTTCAAATAGTTCAACTAGTGTGAACAAGGAAAGCCACATGAGTTTGCATGTTTTTATTGAGGTATAATAGTACAAAATAAACAAAAATCATATATAAAAAACATGATATACAACTATATTACATTAGATAATAAAAATATAATTCCAATATCAATACATCCTAATAAAAAATGGCTAACCCAGAACTTTATTTATAGGAAAAAACCAAAAATTCTCAATGTGATCAACTGTTACTTCCAAACTACACTGAATTGAAGGGAGTGATTATAAGAGAAGAGAGAATGCTACCAGATGCCCTTACATTTTACCTATGTCCTATAATAAAACATCTACAACAAATAAATGGAAAAAGTAGGATGTTAGAAAATAACCTAGTAGTATTCCACCATATAATATAAACAATGTCAAATATCAAGAATTCATCAGTTCTAGATTTTTAAATGAAAATTGTTTTACAAATAATTTTTTTAAATCAAGCCCCACTTATAAATCATTCTAATTTGGTTTTCAGAAAATAATTCTAAATTCATAACAAAATACTATAATATTTATATTGAATTAAATAGGTATTCCTGCCCAAAACCACCATAATTTAAGCATTTAAATACATATCCATGAAATAATATATCATATGATGTAATATGATGTGATCTCATGTGAATAAAAACTCTGATCAACTATTCATGACACACAAAGTCATAAAATAATTAAAAAATAGGAAAGACCCTATTTATTATTATAAATCCAATGGAAATACATAATAGTCATATTTGATCTTAAAACATAAATCATTTGGTACAAACTAATATCAAGTCATTTCACAGTCTGTTGATATAAAAAATAATCCTCTAGTATTTCCATACACACTAAGGTTACCCATATACATTTACTGATGAACCAAAGGATATTAATATTCTAATATTCAAAATTAATTTTAAATAACATGCTCAAAAGTTTATAAAACCTTTTAGAAGATAATTCATTGTCCTTCAGTGTTTGAAAACCCACCAAAATACCAAAACAACCATTCATGTTTTTAATCAAAGACTTATTGTGAAAAAAACCAATTTTATTGAAAATCCATTCAATAAATTTATCATCAAAATGAATCTTATCATTAAAAAAATAAATTAAATTAAATGAATAAACCAATTAAATTTTTCAGCAATAAAAACAAATTCATGAAATTAACCCATTGAATAGAAGAACCTATCTCTAATGGGAGGTAGAACAAATCCCATTCAAAGACACTGACTGTAGAAGAGTAGACCTGGTCCTTATTATCCTATATCCATATGAAAAAATATTTTCTTTCTCCCCTTATATATAGAATAAAAATAAATTGTGAACCATAATATTAAAGGATAATAGATATAACAAGGATCTACAAGGTAGATTATAAACTAGATCTAGAATACAACATACATCAAGATGGTCCTTTAGGAACAAAGTATATCAACCTATAATTCATGGGGGTAGTACAAAAATGAATAGGTTATGGTTTAATAACTTCCAATTTGAGATTAAAAATTGATTTTTACTTAAAACAACAAAGGGGAAAAGGGTAAAATCCCATTTTTTACGAATTAGAAGAGGGTCGCACAATTTCCAGGTGGATTCCACATGTTTAAAAAACAATTAACCTTAACCATTAATCCTTATAATCAATTACATTTAGGGGTGATATGTTTTAACATGGAGACACATGATATGAGAAAAAGATGTGCTATCTTTTTGAAAAAATGGAAAACCACCGAACACCCCCCACAGTTCCCTGGATATGTTTCACTATTTGAATAAATTTTCCCAAACCATTAAATAGTCCCTTGGAATCTCATTTAGGTATATGAAATTTTTAACAAATGGTTAAACTAACTGTGTGAATTAAACATGTTCCATTCCGATTTTATAAAATATTTTTTATTTGAACCTATGATCTCCTAAAACATCCCTGACTCAAAAAGAGAAAAAAACAAGGTTCAACTAAAAGATACCTGTGATATAAAGGGAATCAAAATTAATCTCTAAAAAATAAATAAGGATCAGTTTTACCATCACATAATCCTAAATATTTTCTTATGGGTTCTTTTTATTGTAATTTTATGAATGAAGAATGATCGGATAATATCATTTACATTGGAAATAGATCATCCAATAGTATGTTTATATAGTAAATATCTATTAACTTTTTCCTTCACCAATCATAGTGGATATGAAAAATAATGGTCAATAATTTCGGGAAAATATATGATGTAATGTGATAAGGTAGGGTTTCGATCTGTATCTGTTATACTTCTTCACTAATAGAAAAAATATTGGCCCTTGGTGGGCCAAGGTCTTTAAAGTATTTATTAACTAATTTATGAAAGATAATAAAATAATATCGATAACTTAGGTAATAATTTTAAATCTCCTTGAATATAAAATTTACTACTATATTTAGGATGTTTTAATAAAAATATTATCAATATGTTTGAAAAAATAGATCCTAATATGCATTAAATTAATACACCTCTTTGCTAGTGTTAATTACCATGCATGTATCATCAATGTAGAGGGGAATATATGTATCTCATTCTCCTTAAAATACTCATGTTTCGATTCATTATGATCCTAAAAATAAAGTATATTATATCTAGAGATGTTACCAGAATATGGTTATAACATTAATATATTGATAAAATTAAACTCCACACACTATTCACCCGAAGATAATATTCATTTCCCTTTAGTAGTAATTTTGGCTACTATTCATGGTCCTTGGAATGTATATATAAGAACAATATATATTTCCTTTTCACATCTAATGTCTTAAGTTAATAAATCTATATTTAAAAACTATTTTACTAAATACAAAATAAGATTATACTATTATCTAATCATATTTGGGATTGAGGTGTTAAACCATAGAAATACCACTATATTCAGAAACTGTTCTCTTAATTTCATCAATAATAAATTTTTTTATGGGATTAAACATTTTTTATATAATTTAATAAATAAAATGATGGTATAAACTATTTATTAGATGATTGGAATAATAAAATGGGTAATTTTTATTTAAAGGTATGATATTCTTAAATTCAACATTACACTCCTTAATTAAGATGTGTGTAGAAAAATTCTATACGGTTTTAATTTTTGAAATAATATTTCTTCCAAATTTCATAAATTATAGGATGAAATCAAATGTTTTAGTAATTTGATATTAATATAAATCATTTTAAAATTTTCCTTAAATTTTTATAGTTTTGGTATTCTGATATTATCATTAATTCACAGAGGGAATGTGTTTTATAGGGTAATATTCTTCACAATTGTATGTATATAGTAATTTTTTCCCACATCTTTATTACCTATTAGTTTATATAAAATTTAAATCCATTTCATAAGGTGTATTATGTGTGCACATCATGTTTGATATTAGTTTTGTGATAATGATATAGATTCATGATATTAAAAAATTTGATTTCAATACACATTAAAAATGACCTAAAGAGTTATCCATTGAATATTTATAACATTCTAATGGGTTTATAAAAAACTCATAGTATTGAAACCATGTAATTAAATATATTATACTTTTTTTTTCTTTGGGAAATATCAATTTATCTCTTATTTTCATTCTCTAGTATTTTTATCCCATTTTAAATATAGATTATCTTTCCAATTTGTTTTTTGAATTATCACAATAATACTAGTATCTTTGTTAATAAAATTCCATTTTTCTTTAATATATATAATTCATAAAATTGGACACATGATTCATATTTTAAATAATTTTGGCCACAAATTACAATGAAAATATTAGGTCTCCATACCTTTTTATGTTTGAAATGTTTTCATTATATTTGGAGGTAATATTAGAGAATCAGTATAACCATACACACAATTCACTTTCTATAGGAAGATTGAGTGATTTATACATCCTTTATTATTTTTGATAGAGAATGGTTCAACCCAATAATTTATCCATGGTATATAATATTAATTATAATTATTTTGAGTTTCAAAGTGGAATATTTATGTCTCTATTAAAAAAATGTTAATGAACAAACACACCATATTGGTGTAATTTAATATTTAAATTTTTTTGATATTCGTGTCTAAAAAATATAAAAAATTATGAATTTTTTATATAGAATTTAGTTTATTTCCCAAAAATTTCTTCTCCTTGATTATTTATATGTTTAATTAGTTTCATATACATTGACAATCCACTTTTATTTTTCATAAATTTTATTTTATGTGTCACTATAAAAGGATGACACTTTTGTTAGTTGATAATAAGTAGTTATTAAACTGTAAAAGGTATATATAAGAATTTATATAATGAATTGATGGTTTAGAATCTTTTTTTGTAATACCATAAACCTATTCCATTCCCCCTGGCACAAATAAAACTCATCCTAAAATAGATTATTAGGTTTTCTTGTTCATCAATTTTCATTTTCATTGGGTAAAATTCATCGATAAACGAATTTAAAATATATTCCCCTTCTTTAGAAATCATATCATTACACTATTGGAATAGAGTCCATGAAATACCCATATGATATAATGGAAATAAAAAATGTATTTATTTATACTCTCAATATATATGAACTGATTTTTTATAATGATAAGTATAAAAATCTCCAATGATTTATACATTTTTTGGATTTTATAATCTAATAAATAATAAAATCCTAAAAAAATATGAATCATTAATATCAATGTTCCCTTATATTTGAGTCATCATAATTAATGATGTATCACTATAAATAGTAGAATATGAAATATCCTAAACCATTGCCTCTCAAATACATATTCCCTAGGATGAGGTGGAGCTAAAATTTTAATTTGATTTACTTACAATATACGGTCATACATTTTCATGTTCCTACCTTTCCTAAGATAAAAAATTGTTTATATTTTTTTTTGAATAATTAGATATAATTTTACCAAATTTTATATTTATACATTAAGGATATAGGTTTTATATATACATATAAATACAACAGAAAAAAATAATACATTCAAAAGGATTTTTATTTTGAAAATCTATATTTTTATTTTATTTTTTAATTTTCAGGGTCACATGGGACTTCTTAGAAAATTGTATGAAGATTTGGCATGTTATATAAGTATTTAATAATTTATTTACTTATTTTAAAAATAAAAATGTATATCAATGATTAGGTATGAAACCATATGGATGATAATGTATGAGTAGAATATAATAGAAAAATATATTAAAAATTTGAAACAATTTAAATTCATGTGATTAAGTGGGAAATAACTATAAATATTAATCTAGTGTCTATGTAGTTAGGGTAATGTTTGATTTATTTTTTATATAAATAATTATTCATTTACTCTCATGGTTTATGATAAACCAGTACACTAATTCCATGAATTTTTTCCTAATCCACGTGGTAAAGGAAATGTCTTCCAACATACTAATATTAGTAACATGAAACAATTGACTTCAATTTTTTTTTGAAATACAGAAATTGAAACCCATTAAATAAAAATTCTATCGATATTCATTTCTAAATATTATGTTTAAAATTCCACGTATTTGAAAATTTTTAGTTATTATGACCCTTGAAAGTGTAACACACTGAAATTATATACATATAATTACCATTTAATAATTCAAATTGCTCAATATCTTAATATATGCACACCACCAAACTGAAATGAATCCCCTATATTCTTATAATGTTAAAATACAGTGATTGATTCATTGGGAATAAATACAAGTAACAACTTTTTGGAAAATATTCACAATGAAAATAAAGAACAATTTTTATGTCAACGATATTCAATTATTTTATATTATGTAATGAATAAGATCATTTATATTTTGTCAAATTATTGTTCTAAATATCCAAATTATGTAATACACATTTATATTAAAATAATAATAATATTATTATTATATAATGTTTTGTATAATTTTTTTTGAAAGTAAATCAGTTATTAAATTAAATGAAATATTAATAAAATTTGTTAATATTTTAAAATGAATTGTTTTTGTTAAAAAAAAATTGCATTATATTTTTACATCTTATTAATACAAATAATTAATATTTTTTTAATTTTAAATGAAAAATAATTATATTCATGATTAAATTATATAAATCAAATTTCACATATTAATTCTTTTTGGCCATTTTAAAAAAAGGGTGATTTTTATTAAAGAAATATCAGATTTCAAAAAATGACAAATTGGAAGATTTTATCATTATATAGAAATGACCAAGAATATATCAAAACAATTAATTTAGTGAAATATGAATATGAAGAAAAAAATTATTCACTTGAGAATCATCATTGAACATTAAAAACCTGTGAAATACATTTGATATGTATTTATAATGTCTATTTAATATACTTTTTCCTTTCATTATTTGTATAGAATATTATTCATAAGTTCATGCTTTTTTTCATTCCATGTAAGCCTCAAAAAATTTATTAAATTCATTACTAATAATTTTATATCATAAAAACTAATAGTCATGATATTGTTTTCATATAAATTAATTTAAATTATTAAAACCATATTTTGCTAAATTTTGTTAAATAATAAATTGAATTTATTATAAAATAATATTTTCACACATTTAAAATTTATATTTACTTATATTATATTAAATATTAAATTATAAATTATCATGTTATAAAAAAGTATCA
This sequence comes from Viscum album, assembly GCA_963277665.1. Classification (NCBI taxonomy): domain Eukaryota; kingdom Viridiplantae; phylum Streptophyta; class Magnoliopsida; order Santalales; family Viscaceae; genus Viscum; species Viscum album. The sequence continues at coordinate 1,948,427,872 of OY728148.1, forward strand.
ATCTTAATATTTGTCATTATAATTAATTTCCATGGGTATAAACTAATTTCCATAGTAAATTTCAAAGGGTTAATTTATTTTATACATTTTTAGAAAACAAAAAATATTTAAGGTATATTAATATCAATTAATAGTAGCTCATTTGATCCTCCAAAATTTTTTAAATAATTATTTTCCACTATTTTTATCCGTTGATAGTTGAATATTATAGTTGAATTTTTGGAAAAAGTTAAAGAATTCACCAAACCATCCTTTCAAAAAATTATAAAATGGAAAGATAATCAACACTTCAATACACACCATTACAAAAAATTAATCCCTTAAAAACATCAATTTTACTATAACTAATACAAAATCTAAATAACATAATTCCCATGTCTGTCATAGATAGCTTATCCCTATCAAATCTAAATAGACTTCTAAGGAGAATTCAAGTACTTTACAAGAGTATTATTAACTATATAGTTTTTATTAATCATATTATACATTAAAATTTAATTTTACTACACATATATATTTAAATTTATATTATTTATATATGGTAATTTTATTATCATTTTATAATCATATACGACATCCATTATGGTGAAAACATTTCATGCATTATGAGAAATACTATCTCCATGGAAAAACATGTTTTTTCCATCAACTCCTAAAAATGATGAATGTAAGGGAAATATTAATTTTTAAAAACTACGGTTAACATATAATTATTATTTTGGTAAAAAACATTTGATACATATAATAGTAATGATCAAAAAATTATCATCATTAATTTACTAATTTAAAATAATCAATCTATGTAGGTAACATTTTTTCTAATGGTGAAATATTTTTATAACTATTAATTATTTATCTAATAATTTAATTATCATATAAAAATAACTAAAAAACAATAAAATAATTTTACTTATTTTATATTGATATTACAACTAAAAACATCATAATTAGTCATTAAATATGTGTATATTCATGTTTGGGGTAGTTTAACTCTCTAATAGAAAAATTATATTAAATTGTGTTATTGATTACAATGAGAAAATATTTAATTTATAATATGATATAAAAATGTAAGTAATATTTTTCTTGCTATGGTAATTGTATATTAATATTTAACATATTGATCATGAAAACAACTTTCGTTCATTAATAATCACCGGACCATGATCCTCATCGATTTCAAGAGCCGGATTGTTAAAAAATTGAAATGAAATGAAAATATAACATTATAATCAATATTTTGAAATCTAATGCAGTTTCATTTTTGATCTCTTCATGGTAAAAAACTAAATGGAACATAAACATGGACACACAATTTTAAAAGTTGTAAAAATGCTTAAAACTACAAACACAATGTATGGGAAATTCAAAGGATTCATGAAATGAATGTCAATTCATGGAGTGTATGAATGAATATGTACACGAATATAGTTCAAAATTAACTGATTATTATATCTATGTAAGTAATCTATGAGTTGAAATTACATTTGTATATTCTACGATGTGAGGGAAGAGTATTTGTCACAATTTAACTTCACCATGAAAATTATGTTTTTTGAAACCACATTCACTTATGTGGTCTATATATTTCTAATTAGAGATATCATATCAAAAATTATATTTTAGAAATTGTATTTTAACTTCAATCGCAATACCATTCAATCCAGGGGTGATTTAATATTTTTTTAATCTATTAGGGTTTTTGTACCAATTCTTGATATTTGAGACATAGAACATACTATACACCATTATCACATTGTACAATGTTATATAAATTAACTATAACGTGAATTTTCTTATCCAATTATAGCATATAATTTTCTAGACATAATATCTTCTGTTATTATTGTGGATATTGATTTAGTTTTGTAATCATTAATGGGGGTTCTTAGAAACATAATGTTTGTTCATTGAGTTGTGGTAATTCATTAAGAATTTATCATATAAGTAGCATAAATTATTTCCATTAATCATATTATGTTTATTCATTTATGTTTTTCTCAAGGTATACATAATGACTATGTATACAATTTGAGAAATATTAATCTCAACATAAAACATATTCTATTTAAATTATGAACATTACTTTTATGTATGTCTTTTTAATGGAGCACTCAATAGTGTGGGGATTATGGATGGTATCATTCCAAGATAATCTATAGTGGATCTTAATAGTTTTTTCACCTATACTCCAATCGATTTGGAGATTAGGGATGTTGTTTTCATCTCAATAATGGTAGTTCACATGGTCTGGAGGGATTCCCTGACCACTTTTTTCCATTCTATTGGGATGTCATTCAATATGACGTTTTCATGATTGTCAAATATTTCTTCATAGGTGGATACTTCCCTCAAGGAATCTACATTCAATTAATTTCTATAATTCCATAAGTATAAAATGAAATTGATGTAATCTAATTCTCACTAGTTTATCCTATCAACATTGTCAAAAAATGTTATTACCAAAATTCATTCCATTCGACTAGCTCATGTTTCAGACAAAAAAATTTCATGGAAAAAATTGGGCTTTGTCGACGGGAGAGAAATATAATAATTCATGATCACTACTTCAGAATGCCTAAACCCTATTCAAAATACCACCATGGGAGGCAAAATTTTTCTTAAGCCTTAAATTACGAATTCTTTTGACACTATGGATTGGGGTTTTATTGTTCTTATTCTTATTTATTTTGAATTTAGAATGAGGTTCATACATAAGATTAATGCCCTAATTGTGTATTATAACATCATGATTATTATAAATGGGTCCCCAAAAGGATACATCAAATTCTCAAGGGGGGGGGGGAAGATATATAGATCACCTTTTGGATATAATCCTTTCAATAGCTAAATACTATCATAGTATACTTTTTCTATATATAGGGATCAAGGGTGAATATAAAACCATAAGAGAAGATATAAGTATCTATACTCCTTTCACCTTTTATTTAATGATGATAGTGTTATCCCTACTCAGGGAGACATGAAGAACATTAAAAACATAAAGAATATACTAATTCAAAATGAATGTTTATTGAGTTCGAAAATCAATTACATGAAGTATTTTATCTATTTTAAAAGGAACATTTCACACTCTAGGAAATGTTGCCTGATTAGTGATCTGGGTATAAGGGAAGGCTCTCTTCCCTTTGATTATCATGGAGCTCCCATGTTCTTGAGAAGACATCAATCTTCTCACATCATTATGGTGGTGAGTCAGATAAGAAGAACTCCCTCCTCCTGGAATGGATAATCCATCTAAATTCGAGGATGAACATGTGTTGGTCAAGCATGTGGTGGACTAAAATCTAGTGTATTAATTAATGGTGTACTCTAGGTGTACCTCAATAACTATGAATATCAGAAATATGATTAGAAACTTTCTTTAGAGTATAAGTATCCTAGAAATATCAATTATTACAGCTCCATGGAAGAAGTGTTGTGTGCCTCAGGCTTTGGGATGCCTTGATATCAAAAATCGTGAACTCCTCAATCCATCCTTTCTAGTCCATTTTACGTGGATGATCATCAAAAAAAAGTATCACTCCTTGGGATTCATCACATCAATATTCTTAGATAAACATATTACAGAAATGTTGAGCTACAATCAATCTTCCTTTTGGCCTAGTCTTAGAATAATCTACCAGAAAATTAATGTGAACACTCATTGGCTAGTTAGTGTGAATTAGAGCCTTAGGTTATAGAAAGATAATTGAACTAGAGGACCATTAACTAATGGGACTAGCACCTAAAATCCTGAAATTTACTATAATATTCTTATAAAAGGTCAATTGAACAACATGAACACCCTATGTATTCTTAGGATACTGAATTGTCTATATATTCCAATAATTTCTTGAATTGGGAGGAAATGAATATCTGGGAACCAAATACAAATTGAGTTCTTAACTCCAAAAGTTTTTATAATCACATGCATTAAGTTAACCGAAAATTGATTAGGAACTTTAAAAAGGCTATACCTTTTCAGATTCACTCTACATTGGAGTCTCTCCCTCTATAAACTTTTATTGGATTCCAATCTACAACATGTTGGTATCTCACTTTGTTCATTATGTGTATTGTTCCATCAACATTGTGTTGATATTGATCACTTATTTTTGTGTTTCCAAATAGTCTATTCTTTATAGAGGGTTGTGTTTGATATTTTTGTAATACATCCACTGTACACTATCAATTTACATGATTTTATGCTAGCATTGATGGGAATTCATTTGTTTAGGAAATTTTTTATCCTATTTCTGGTGGATTCTATAGAGTTTTTTCACATTATCTGGAGAAGTAGAAATAAGGGCATGCATGAGAAAACTCCATTCAATTGTTGGGCTATCCTAGTTGACATTACGATTATTATTCTCAATTCCAACCTACTTATTAATGAGTGTCGTTATAATTATTACAATGCTATCCATTTCTATTAGAAGCTGAAAACTATATGAAATTTTCTTAATACACTTGGAACTAATGATGTTTTCTAGATCCCCCTTTTTGGAGGGATAAAATGAAACACGTATGGTGATTTGAGGGGTAACATAGGACCCGTAGGTCATGGGTTTATATTTGAATATCATAACGATGATGTTATGGAATTAATACATGGTCCTTATTCTCATGTAACTTCTTTAAAGGTAGAAATTATGGGATTTATCAAATATTTATCAGTTTAAAGCCAATGTAATTGGAACTAAATTTTTTTTAATCTGAATACTCTACCATCATCCAGGATATCAGGTTGGGATAGATCAAACTTTCATGGAAGTTGATAGAAAAATTTCTTAACTTTCTAAACATACTTACTTCATTTAATTACATAATCATGCATATATTTTGTGAGGACAATCACCTTGCTAGTATCATTGCAAATAAAGAAGTGTCTAATGAGGTTTTCAACTACCCTAATAACCTTCCTTGTAGCATTACTCCTTTTTTCAATGAGAAAAATGTAAAATTCATTTTTTTCAGACTCTTGTAAACTTGATTTTATATATTAAGATCATTTGAGATCAATTTACCCAAATAAATTATTATTAAAAAGATGAATATATATTTTTTATCATTCTATCTTCTTCTTATGGATGGGAATACATATTGGTATCCCTTTTACGAATATTTAAAATATTGTTGTTATTATATGTGTTCTTATTTCAGCATATATGACTAATGAGAAGAATGATTATCTATTTCATATTCATTTTTTACTTTTGTTTAATTCATTTCCTTTATGTTTTTTAGCGGTGGGGTTGGTATTATATTTCCCCTTTACTATGCCACATGTCTCATTAGAAAAAAACTATATTGGTTTTGGTGTATGAATCTTCACATTAAATGATATTATCTTGGTACAAAAGATCTACATTAGTATTTATTGATGGTGTTATGGAGAATATATAATGTTTCTTGGAATATGGCCTTGAAAAAAAAAATTATTCCTAAAATTATCCATATAATAAGTATGAAATAAATTGTCATAAAATCTATATTTTAATTTATTTTCATGCATATGAAACTATAACAGTTTCTTATTATGGTTTCACATTGTTTACCTATTCATATAATAATAGTTATTCATTGTTTATTTCATAATTGTTTATATTATATGTTTTCCTTTAATATGTGTTTGAACTCACTCATTCTTATGTTTCCATTTCACATGGTTGTAATGACAAGTTTTATATGTAAAATTCTACAAGGAAATCATGTGAAATTTAATTATTTAGAGATGTTGATGATTTTTAATCAATTAATTGCTTTCATATAAAATTGTAAAATTGACTATTTTATTCAAGTAGGATAACCGTTTTCAAATTATTTGGTGATTATATTCTCTAAATCACTAACCTTAAGAAGAAAATTCAGATGACAAAGATATAATAAATGTTTTTTATAATTTGTTATATTTTCATGAAATTTACTGGTTTTGTCAATTAAGTAATTTAATTTATTAATTTATGAGAAATAGATCTAGGATTACGGGTGTAGTGTGTGTCTATTTATATCAATGGATTATTTTATATAAAATTTTATATTACTATTTTTGATGAGGATGATTAATTTGTTGATATGTTATGTAATATAAAAATATAAATGCTAAAATTAAAAATTTAGAATTGTAGATTATTTGTTGTTAGGGTAACAATGCACATGATATTTATTTATTATGTTTTTAGAACCCTAAAAAATCCTTAATAATATTTATATGTATCATATAACAACCCGATGTTATGTTAAAATACATAACATGTAATTTTTTTGAGATATAAAAAACTTTTTTTTATAAAAGTATATTGATGTGGTTGTGGGATATATTTACCAATTGGTGGTCACCTCTAAATTTTTTTTGTTGAGAATTGATATGATTATAACATTGAATCAAAAATAGTGTTCTTAAAATTACAATCTGATTGAGAAACTCTCATTTTATAGTCTGGGGTATTTATAGTCTCTTTACCAACCATCGTATTGAATATAAGAATGATTATAAATAATTATTTTAAATAACCAAGTATCAAAATGAAAATAGGACACTAAGGATTGAATAATGTGAATCATGGGTTGATATGAAAGTATCATGTGTTAAAAAATGCCCTATACCTAAAGACATATTCATATTTTTGGTTTCATATTCATATTTATGATATTATTTTAAATATATTTGGTTTTTGTATTTCGTTGAAATATGATCACATAAAAGAATTTCATAAAGTTATTTACCTGGAAACCTTTATATACTGTAACTAAACAATTTTTCATAAATAAATGGGTATAAATTTAAATATATACATATTATAATGGAAATGGTAATTTTCATTGCCTTACCTAATGTAGTGGAATGGATGTTATCATGAAATTGATAACTATTTAAATTATATATTTAATTATAATAATATATCAATTTATTATAAATAAAACTAATTATAAAATATATTTCCTTTATAAAAAATGGCCATACAATTTCCATTAATGTAAATTTATTCATGAAAAATCATGATTTCAGTTTCAGATTAAAATGATTCTCATACCATTACTCATGACATAAAAAAAGATCATTATATTTTAGTATATTTTAAATAAAAATCTTAATCATATATTCCTAAAAAAATTAATATATCTTACATTTTATACACTTATATTATAATAGTTCATTAAACATATATTATTTAGTTGTTATTTTATATTATAATTGAGATTTAGTAAAAAAATTATTTAATATATAACTCACAATGAATATTTTGATCCATGTTCGTTGATAAAATTTTCATCATTAATAGATTATTTTAGGCAGTGTAATAATTATGTTTTAATGATTTATGTAGACCTATATTCCATTGATGGATGTTAGTTTTATGGTTTCATAGAATGTAATCTATGAAAAACTTGTTCTTGGTAATCAACTAAGAACTATGAAATATTTTACAACTATAATTCTGTTTTGTGTAATTTATTTTGATTTACACTCATGAAATATATCAGTCAAATATTGATAGTCTGAAATGGGTATTATATTATGATATACCCTAAGAGGGGGGAGTGCTTTATTTAGTGTTTTCATATTTATTCCAAATAATTTCTTTACCTTAATACATTCACTTCACTTATTCTAAAAACAACCTATCAATTTAAGGGTCCTAATATTGTTTCCATACAGTGATCTTGATCAAATTTCATTTTCACATAACAAAACCTCGTATAATTTAGTAATATTTTCTCCTCTTTATACATGAATACAGATAATAAATTATTCATATTTAAATCACTTTTTACAGCTTCACTGAGCGACTGTTGTGACAATTTAATTGACATATTATTTATGCTAAAAAAATGTTTTATTTCTAATAGTGATGTATAGGATATGTATAACTTTATCAGGTCAAAAATGTTATTATATTTAAGGATTAAGCCACCCCACCCCAAATTCAAAATTCCTCTTATCCTCCTTCACTCCCTTCTATAGGGTTGGACACCACGATCTTACCAATCCTTTAGCCTTCTTTACTCACTTCTATTGGGCAGACAGATCACATATTTAATGTACATGTTGGATCCTTATTTAGAAAAATTATTGTTGAAAATGTCCTCATATATATTTTTAAATAGTTGTATTACAAATTTAGGAAACAAGTGTATTCTACTTAAAGATAATTCAATACCTCATTGATGCATCACCAGTTCTACCATAATGAATAGGGAATCCAGCTTCTCTATTTTATTGCATATAAAACACCTTTATTTCGTTGTATGAGTCTTCATCTAATTTCAATGCCTTCTTCTACAACCAAAAAATTCCCCTGGAACAACTATCTTCCTTTTAAAGACAAAATATGAAATTTTCATATGTATCCAATTCTCTGTCTCCCCCCTTTCCTCTTATAGCGAGTCAATCCCTTTCAAAAAAGAAAATAAAATTTATAATTATTATATGAGATTCAAATTGACTATAAGTCCTCTTAGGATTCAAAAATTACATCCGCCATGATCCCCACAACCGAATTCCGTCATAATAAAAGTAATTCATTATTGATGTCAATTAAATATCAATTATTCCACCATAAAAATACAAAAAACAATATTAAAATATTTCTCTTATCATGACCAGAAATCGAGTCCCAAAATGTACAAATAATTTATACTGCATTCAAGCTACTTTAGTGTTAGAAGCACAGGGATGAATACACTAAGGGGGGTGCGTGAAATAGGGTATGATAGATTAAATCATTTTCCCATTTAGATCTTGTTTCATTTTTAGAAAAGACTCAATTATATCTTCCTCCCATAGTAATATTCGAACAGATATGAAATCATGCACATGAAATAGTGATTTTTACTTGGTTCATCTTCACTTGGCTATGTCCAAGGATTACACAATGGAATATTCCTATGTACCAAATTCACTACGGACACTTCCAATAATGAGTACAATGTTCAGGATAGATCTTATATGCTCATGCTCACTACCTTTACAATGTTTAGGGTCAGCTCACCACATTCACAATGGTCACTCCCTATACCTCTTTCTCTGGATCACCACTGGTGGAAAGGGTCACCTTCTTCATCTTCCGTTGCTCACTGCTCTTGGAAAGGAATACACTCACATTTTATGAACTTTTAGGAAAAAATGTCTATGGACATGTATGTCCCTTCATTCCCAGAAATTATGGAATCATAATATATAGGTAGTTGATATGTGGACATTCTCTTTTCACCCACAGATGAATTCCACCTTCCCAAGTACTGCTATGTACTAGAAAATCCTTTCACAAACTATTTTGAAGAATTGAAAAGACCCATTGTGTAAATCGTGAACCTCCTTCCTCTACAGTGTAATTAGTACCATGTTTGGTACATGGAACACATTTTTCATGTACCACATTTTCTTCTGTGAACCTCCCTTCATCTGCTGACTACTTTCACCTTTGTTATCACGTACCACCACTGCATACCGACTCAGTGAACTGCCTCTGCGAACTTCACTTTATTCACAAACCGTTCTATGTTCACTGACTATATTTGCTTCTGCATACCAGATCCCCCCCCCTCCACGTACCTCTTGAAGACTTCTCTATCTTGAGTACTAAGGATTCCTCCTCTATGTACCGAGTATTCCTTTACAGCTTACAAATCCCAACAAACACCATCGGTGAAATTTCTTCGGCAAGAACCACTTCAACATTCTTGTAATTCTTATGCACGAACCTATTTAGGACATTTCCAAAATACAGGCCAAAAAATACTTTCTCTAATGACATTTGGTCTCACATCTAATGGGTGGGATTAGTAATTCTTATATAAGAAAAGATATCTGTAAAATAAGGAAATCTACGATTTACCAAATCTTCGAACCAGCCTTCACTATATACTAATCCTTCTACCATTGAAAACTATATGCCTTCCAGCGAAACATTTTTCTTACGTAGTCTCTGTACTACCCCTACTCCTTTTCGGTCAATCTCTTCCACAAAAAAATCCCTCTGTCTAGTACACCACCTTCCTCCACGAACTGTTTTTGGTTTCATGAAACACTCTGGAATACTGTTCCCTCCCCTCCACATACTATTCCCGGAATATGGTACGTCTTCCATTAATTATTTTACGGAATTCTCATACATTGAAAATTCTGTTCAATGTTCCTCATAGAGTCCAATTCTATAAAGAATCCCTTCCTTTTCCAAAATAAAATTCTTTATTTTGAGGCCCAAAATTTGGCAAACACTGGGAAACTACACCACATTAAAAACATGTCTCCGTAAAATACCAACCGTACTAATTTTTAGTCATCTAAATTTTTCAATAAACACAATAACACAAAAAAAAGACGAGAGGTCACATATAGGGATTTTTATCCAATAATCTTCCCATGTGGGTTGGTTGGAAACTCTTCTCATAATATTGATGGAAATTTTAATACCTCACTAATGCTCCATCCATCTTCATCCACCATTCAGTTCACACGATTAAGATAGCGATCAAGGATTTAATCAACCCATACTCTAATCCCACATGGGCCACAATATTCATGAGAAATAAGAGTAGTATGAAATGACCATCAATGAATCACTACATTACTGACATCAATTGTTGATACCGTACTGATAATAATAAACTACATTCATCAAGAACCTCTGATATCTTAATATCTAATCATTTATTGATTTATTCATTCATCATTAGATTTAATACCCCCTATATTATAGCTCCTCCGAACATCTTCATCTTAGATTTAACTCCCCCTATCTCGATAGTTCACTTAACAGTTACTCCCTATGACTTTTTACCCCTAGAATAGTCACACTTTCTCCCCTTTTGACAATGAACTCAAAGGGAACTTCAATGTTGTTAGTAGTAGGGTAAAGAACACATATCAGCACATTAGGGACATACACATCATACCTTGGAGAGAGGGGGTCCCACATCCATACTTTTTCAGGGGCAGAAAGTTGATTGGACACCTAGATCTAGTCAACGCCTTTAAAATGCTTCTTTGGGTAAGGACTTAGTCAAAATGTCAACAACCCGTTGTTCTGTAGGGACATAATCCAACATCAAAATTCCTTTCTCAAACTTCTCATTGATAAAATGATATTTAATTTCAATTTTTTTTGTCATTGAGTGATGAACTAGATTTTTTCTACGATTTAAAGCAATTGAATTATCCTAATGGATTCAGATCAGATATTTAACTTCTATTCCCATATCATTAAGTTTCCGCTTCATTCAAAATAGTTATATACAAGCATGAGTTGCTAGAATATATTCATATTGTCCAGTGTTAATGAAATGCAATCATATTTTTTCTCAACCAAGAAATACAAAACCCTCCCAAAAAATGCACCTCCAGATATTGATTTCTTATTTTTTTCTAAACTGCCCAAATGCACATTTTTATATCCCAATAACTCAAGTTGAGATTTGTCATTATACATTAATCCAAAATCCAATGTTCCCTTGATATACTGAATAATTCATTTCACTAAACTAATGTGGCTCTCTTTGGTATTATTTGATACCTTACTTCTTGGCATGTTGTAAATAAAATATCAGGCCTTATTGTTGTCAGATGCAACAAACTTCAAATTATTTTCTTATTATTTGTGGTACTAACTTCTTTGCCTTCATCATCCCATGATAGTTTCAACCAGGTAGAAACATGAGTCTTCATCTCTTTGGAATTATGCATTACAAACCTTCTCCAAACTTCCTTGGTATATTTTTATTGGGAAATAAAAATATCATTCCTTCTTCACGTCCCCTATAAGAATGATCTGTTTCTTCTCTATAAGGAGTGAATATACCAACATAAAACCATCCCTTATGAAGCCTCAAAAATTATGCAGATGGAGGAGAACAAACGTTTTTTACCCATAAGATTTGTTTTGTTTTAATATACTTCAAATAAGATTCTAAAAAACTAAAAAAACTAATTTTTTCCAAAAAAATACATATGTTCATTTTTCAAGAATTTTAATGCATGCAATCAACAAAAAAACCATCAATTATAAGTGGGTGAGATAATATCCACCCACTAGTTTAGGTTCTAAACTATCAAAAATAAGATCTTGATGTCGCCATGAATAAATTGAAATAATGGAACACCTTAAAAAATCCCCCATGATCCAAATGCTACAAACTATAAGTGGAATCATTATATTAGAGGTGAAAACATCATATGCCTTTGAGTACCTAAAACACATGTCAATCAAAAGGCTGACACCTCCCTAGCCATGGATTGGTCCATATGTCCAATTTCATCCACATAATAAATTTTAGACACACTAAATAAATTATTTACATCTTTAAAAACATGACCATTCACATTACATTTTGTCTCCCCTAGAACAAAATACCAGTTGAGAGAACGAGCCATGGGGAATGGATCCATATACACACCTTATAGAATAAAGTCACAATAGTCATTCTATTTTTTCGATCTTGGAGATGCATATATATAATGATTTATGATGTAAAAAACGAATGTCTATTGGAACTCGATTTGAGAATAAGGTCACAATTATCAACCTATTTTTTGATATTTTCATACATGATATAACTCTACTTCAAAACACCCTATAGTGATGTATTAAAAATTAACTTCCTTCACTACTGTCAGTATTTGTTATTTCAATGATGTAGGATGTACTTAGAGAAAGTAGGATAATGGGAGAGATCAATGTGACATGAAATAATAATTTCTAATGATAAAATAATATATATTTGAAGAGGCCGGATAGGTAGGAACAAAATTGGTCAAATAATTTATAGGTGTCACAATCATTGAAATGACAGGTCATGTGTCCGGAATGTGAGGTGAGACCTCCAATTTTAATACATAGTGTTGGTTTCACATTACCAAATGACACTACCAATGATATATTTTGATAATATGACACCTCGATGAGTTACTCCTTTGAAATATCCACTTTTGAATAGCCGTAAACCCTATCAAAACATTTGTGTATGTTATGAATTGTTAGGATGATAGGGAATCATTTCCCGATAAAAGGGGACAATGAACATGCAAGTAACAACATGATTTATTTCACTCCTTAGGGTTTAAAATAAGGATGAACAATGTTAAGAATCAATAGAGAGATTTACTCTACTGATGTGAACCCCAAGAGTTATGAAGAATATGGTTGAGGGTTATAGGTCACATATAGTGAATTATTCCTATTATCCATCACATATGATCCTATATAAAGTTTATTCATAATTCCACCATAGTTATCGCCACAACATTTTCCATTCTATATTATCTATTTCGGAACTATTCAAATTTAAAAAGGCCATACACCTAAAAAAGAATATATATTTCAAAATATTTCGCTTCACTGTGAATAAAACCCATAGAATGGTATTTATGATGTTCATAAAATTCAATACAATGAACAATAGTAATCCAATATCTTGTCAACAATTAAATTATTATAAAAATATCACAATTCAAGCAATCTACCCCATTAAATTTTGATGAAAAGATGTGAAAACAGACATTTCATTTCATTTCATCTCTAACTTCATTTCAATGAAATGAAATGGTCCAGATATATGTTGATTTAAATACATGTACCTTCTCAACTTTTAGTAATCATGGTAATACTTCAAATTTATGAGTATTGTTCTTACATTTTAACTCAAATACCACCTTTGAAGGGGTTTATGTCCTTTCATTTTCATTATTTTTCATCACTTTATGTGTGGGAGGATACCCTAATAATGCTTAGATCCACCACAATAATCATATTATAAGAGGTATTCATTGTTAGATTGAAATTACCATTAAGGATTGGTACTATTTAATTGAATAATGCAATTTTCCCATAATTCTGTACACCCGCATCATTATACATCAATGATATAGTGATAACCCAAAATATCTGTATACAATTGATTTTTTTGGAATACTAAACTCTATAATCTCAATTAACACAATCAATATTATTTTTATATTTTTCTATATTTCTATTGATCAAGACCCCTACAATGAATTTGTGACATAAAAATGCCTAATAACCCTACTAAACCAAGGATTACTGTAAGAAATAATATATTTTGATGAATTCCATAAATCTGTATAGGTTGATCATTTATATTAATTAAAAACCATAACAACATTTTCATTTCTATCATTTAATATATATCATGTGGTCCAATAACACATTCACACCACACTATTAGAGTAATAATATCACAACATTTTTTGTGTGTATCATGCCACATAATAAACCAATTGTTAACCCAAGTTAATTTATTTAATAAATTATACCACCTTTACACCATGAATTTAAATTCCTTAATACTATCAATCATCTTCATAGAATGATTAACAACCATTTAATTTTCATCCCGACTCCCACATAGAAGTGTACCAAATGACACCACTAAGTTATATCTCAAATTAGAGCTTCCACTTTTGGGAATATATCTTTCTATCTCAGTTACTTTTCAATATCATGAAATTTTTTCAATGACAAAAAATATCAACTTTTATAGAAATATAAAATATATTAATTTTGAATATATTTATTAGTATTCCCACATTCTCATATTCATTAGTGGTAGGATACAACATGGTGCATCTTTATCAGATATTATTTATTCTCTTTAGCATGTCAGTTTCTATAAAATCACCCAATGTATCATATCACACCTTAATTATAAAAACATTGTATAATAATTTGGAAAATAATGGTTATTGGGAGAGTGGTACATCAATTATCTTCATTTTAAAGATATTGGTCATCCAAATTCAACCAACCCATTTTTTATAACCTTTACCTCCCCCATTTTCTCAAGTATGTAGATTATATCAATCACCACATTTACATAACTATCATTCTAATAATAATTCTTAGTAGCAATCTTCTATATTGGAATAGTGTTTTTATATATTATGGAATGGGTATAATTTAGAAAATATCCAAAATTCAATTCCATGAAATTTTATCTTACATCAATTTAATTTTCATTACATATAATGGGTTTTATAGTAAAATATAGGTACACATTTTTCTCACCATCATGATTTACCTTAGTGAAATCTTGGAAATCATCATTAGTGGATTCTTCTTGTTCCCTACAACTGGATCTCCCTTGTAAAAATTCACCATGGAAGGTGTTTATTATCATTTTTAGAACTAAGAGTCCATTAATTAATTTAAAAAGGATCTAGTATTTTTATAATAATATAGAACCTTTTCATTTTTCTGTCATAGATATTTCGCTCAAAAATCCCTGGAAATTTATTCCTCAAGGGTAAAAATTTATTTTTAAATATAGTTTAGGTTCAACAATTTCTCTCATATAATCTCTCCCTAGAATATCCCCTTTTGACATGTGTTGGAAAATTGTAAGTATTAGTACAAGAACCATGCCCCCTTTTTTGTTCTTTGTAACCAAGTCTTCCATGATTTCTAATTGCTTCGTAGAATATCAAAAATATTATTGGATAACCAATAAAAATAAAAGCATCTCTATGTATCCCCCCAAAATACCTCATTTTATAATTATATGAAATATTCCTAATATATTTGTTTTTACCACTCCCGGGAAATCATTTTACTATATTTTAGTCACTTTTTAATTTTTCATTCTCTTATAAACCATCATGACTACCTCTTTATACGTCTCATTCTTGAACTAAATAACCTCAAATTAATACATATAAGATACATTACTTTATATTTCAACCTATTAATGTTTTATTTTCTTTATTGTATTTATACTTTACTTCTCATCATATAATTTGTGAGAGATATTGAACCATAAATCACATTTATCATTTATTTAATAATTAATTTTTTTAATATATTTATTAATTTTCACATTTTTTTTTATTTCAAACAGTTATTATCCTCAACTTATTTTGTTATATATTCAGTAAGTGTTCTATATTTTCCATAAAATTATTATCTTCAATTAAGTGATACCCCTTTTCATTTGAAACAAACTGGATCTTTTCACTATTTATGAATATTTTAATCAACCATTTTCCATGAAAATAATTCTTATCCTTGAGGTCAGTTAAAATTTCAAAAATCATTTTGTTTAGATATATAATTTATCATCATTAGTTCTTATCACATTGACAATTATATATTGAAATTTTCATTCCTATTAAAGTTAAAAAATATATTCTTTCATTAATTTCATTGATAATTCATTTATGAGGTCTTATATTTACACAAATAATCTCCTTGGAATTTCCTCATCAATAGTGGTTCCATCATTACATGGTATACATTGATCATCATCCATTCCAATATAATAATTCAATTATTAAATAATCTTCTTACATTGTTCATTCATAACATAATTATTTTTAAACGTGTATCATTGAAATTAATCATACTATATACATTTCCATATCCATAATATAGAATAATTAATGTTTTTTAATTCTTTAAATTTTCAACATTTTTAATTGTAATTAAAATTTTAGGAGTTGGAATAAACTTTAATATCAATAACCATTTAATCATGTCAGAGAAAATTTACCTAATAAAAGATACATTCCATAAAAATAAAATTTCAATCCTAAAAAGATTTTAGACTGAGATATACCAACTTATTGGGGTATAGGGAGGATTAATTGAAGTTTTCTAGTTTATTAAATAAAATGAATTTTCCATATTATACTCACAACCCATTTCAATATCATGACCTTTTAACATGCAGTTGCCAATAGTTTTAACTTATAATTATCTTTTTGAGATTTAAAAATAACTTGTAATAGCCTCAAATCACCTTTTTATATTTTTAGACTCTTTTAGTGATCATGTATAATATAAGTAGTATACGAAAAGATTATGCGATTCACCATCGACAAGCTAACCCATGAAATATGTAATTTACATTTTTTTTGTTGAACCAAAACACTAATAGTTCATTTTTATCCATAGGTTTCATGCTAAGAAGTTACATCATATGGTCATGATCATTACATGGATTTGGTATTATTTAATTCCTTTCATAAGGTTCACTATATCTCCTCATCTTTCTTTCAATTCTCTTAGATAGTTCATAAATGACTCACTACACCTTCTACCTACTATGACCACTACTATTGGTTAGGAAACTAAAACATTTTATGGACATATTGTGACCATTTTTGTATTTTGTTTCCCAAAATATTATTCATATATATATAGTTACTATTTTGACATCTCATGTGGATTCCGTTATAAAATCTTTGAAAACCATCCCATTTTATCACACCTTCTTCAAAAATTAACATGTAAATTATCTTCCCTTTATTATTTCATAAGAATATAATTATCACCAATAGAGGTTTCTTCGATGAATTCCAAAAACATTATTCTTGAACTATACCAATCATATAGACCACATCTTATCTATTTAGAATTTTCATATATAATATGAATATGCCACTCTCATTCTCTCCCCACAGTTGTTTTCTCCCACTTCTGGTCTATCTATTATAAAATTATTGGTCATGAAAAAAAATTAAAAAAATATATTAGAATTATTAAAGGAAATTAAAATTACGGATACACTTCTATGATTATAATAATAACATCCTCTATAGTCACCATTACTGAAGTTGGGGATAACTACTTTGTGGTTAAACATGTTATTTTACATTGTATACTAAATATCAATTAATTCAGCTTATTAATGCTACAATCACCCTTGGAATATTGCTTTGATAATTGAAAAATATTTGGGACACATGTTGTTTTAGGAATTTATGATTATTTAATGAATCATTAGATTGAATTGGACATTCCCACTAACATGGTTTTTCTTCAAACATCAGGATGTACTATTTTAATCTCTTGGATAATAATCCCTCTAACATACATAAATACAATGTATTTTCTTCATTCATACTTATTTAGTATAAATATATACCTCCAATTCAATCATTAGTGTAAAATATTTCACCATTAACATAACCATAATAGTAAAGGTATTTCCCCATCCCCATAGGTAGACTCTAGGGATAAAATTTCCATGATCATGGTGCATTATTCCTCCTTTTCCCTATTTAAGGAATCATAACATCAATGTAATAAAACCTCTCAACAAATAAGATAACACTTTTGTGGGGAAAAAATTTCAAATATTAAATTCACCATGGAATGTTCCATGATGTGGTAATCATTTTTGAACCGTTTTCTTGCATTGTTACTTATATGAATACCATATAAAATGAAACCACTTATCCCATGTCTACAATTTTTTAGATTTCATTGGTACTCTATAATTATACCATGGGGACCATGAAAACATTATCTATAAAATATTTCCTATGTGGGACATATAATTCTCCACTTTGACCATAATCCAAGGCATGATATCACCTTACATAATCTTCATTTTCAACATGCAAACTGTCGATGATGTACCAAAAAAACATTCAGAATGATTCACTCACCATGGAGTATAACATGGTATGGTAAACATTCAAATGATTGTGTTCCCCCAATAATTTTCTATGAATTATATGACCACTAAAGTTCCTTAACACCACATATGGCCTTCACTTTACTGCTAGTGTGCTCTAAAATTACACCATGAGACCATAATGGAATTTTCTATTCCATAATTCATTGATTATTATTATCCATTGATACTACATAAATAATCCATGACATGGTAAAAACTATTTTTTTCATCTTCACCAAACTAAAAGGCCATATATTTCTATTTTCCAAGTTCAGAAATTTCTTCATAATAATGAACTATAAATCACAATTTATTCAAAAATACACTTATTTTCAATGTATCCTAAATAATTCATTACTATTATAAAAAATATGTTATAAATTAAAATTAATATTTCTAGGATACTGATTAATGCCTGAAATACTGATGATATTATAACATCATTTTGATATACAATTTAACTAACCCAAATAATAAAATATTATTCATACGAATGAGTACTAATATAGAGTTATATAATAGGGAAAAAATCTCAAAATAATAGGAATGTTAATATAAGAACTACACAATGGATGTAGATAATTAAAATGTATATATATTAGATGTTAATTAATTAAGATTATGAATAAATTCACACCGACATTGATGATTTATGTCTTTCTCAATATGTGTTACAAAAAATGAAGTAGTTGTGAATAATTTTTTTGGTCTATAGAGTGAAAATAGTATGTGATGAATTTAATAGAGTAAATATCAGATTTTATTAAGGATTAAATTGATGAAAAAATGTTTTTTTGGGTATAGTAGAGGATGGTTACTTTTCTTGGTATACATTTTTGTAATTTACACAAATACTCATTCATTGATGTATAAAAATTTTCATTTTAAATGGAATGTAGATTATAAATGAAAAAAAATTACTATTATTAATTTTTTATTTATAAATTCATCATGCATAAGTTTAGTGAAATGGTTATATGATATTTTAGTCTTTTACTTATAATTAATCTCATTTCCCACACTTTATCATTACTGTTGTATGTTAATTTCTACCTTATCTAGTTTCTAAATTTCAAAAACCAATGTTGTTTAAATTACATAATTTAATTATTCATCCTAATAATTTGGAGTATATTTTGGATAATTAATTTCGTAATTATTTGAAATTTATCTATTGATTGATGGCTAACTATATATGTAAAGAAAATTTTATCTAGAAAAATTAAATTTAAAACAGTAATTCTTCTTAATATAATTTTTTATAAATTACTAATAAATTATTGTTAATATTATTGTTTTTATATCATATAATTCATTCAGATTAATGATTTAGGGGTGTCATATTTGAATTATTACGATAAAAATAACAAAAGATCAACAAAAATTAATTGAAAAATATAAAAAGTTTAAATGATTTAAATCACATCCATAAATATTAATTATATTCTAAGAATTAAATTTTATGTATCCATAAGTAATTGAATCATTCTATGAATATTATAAATATATTAATCCTTTATATAATAATAATAATAATAATAATAATAATAATAATAATTTGTAACAAATTGAATTATATTTTCATATTATAATTTTCAATTAAAATATTATATAATTATATATTTTTAAAAATATTTATTACTTTTAAATTATATTTTTATAATTTTTCTTAAAATGTATTCAAAATCATCGATATACATATTCGATACATGAATACCATGTGGCCACAAGTTCAATGAATAAATTTAAATTTAATTAATATATAATGACCATATTTCTAATAAAAATTTATATAACCATCAAAATAAATTCCAATAAATAACCTCACATATAGAACTAAAGTCAACAATTTAATCATTAAATTCACAATCAAAATTTCTAATTTTTATTTACTCAGTCTAATTATTTTTATCATTGCATTTATGCTTGAAAAATTCATATAAAATTGTTATAGTAAATATGTTATGTTTGTGATATTTTTAGTAAGTTTTGCTTTTATTACATATGATATATTACTATATATTTTTCAGATAATATTATCATAATATATTAACTTTTATCTACCTTGTAATTATTTAAATTAATAAAATGATATTTACCTTATTATTTGTATATTATTTTATCTGTAAGAAGATACTTAACATATTATTAATATTATGGAGAAACACATTATGAAAGTAGGTGGTCTTATCGTGGGAATGAATTAAATCAAATAGAAAAATATGAAAGAGTGATTAAGAGTCCATATATAATGTGTATAAAAAGAAAAAGGATCATAATGCACCACTCACACAACAGTGTTACAATGGAATGATATTTGGATATCAGGATATCCAATACAGTAATCCATAGGATAATGTTGATAATTGATGTTAGAAATCACTATATTCAATAGTGACAGTGAAAATTGACATAGTCATAATAAAATAACAAGTTCATGATAGAAAATTTTTCAATGGTACAATCATTATCAATTAACTAACTCAAAATACCCTATTAGATTCTCAATATATAAATTACATCATATCTAGAAGGAATGATAAAAATTTGGTACACTTCCTAAATCCTTATATATTTAATTATCAAAGAATAATGATATAGGTATTAGGAAATAATCCCATGTATACATATATTCTATAATTATTGATTTTTTGAATGTGATTCCTCCAAATATTGTTATGCTAGATTGGGTAATTTTTTATGTGATATTGGGGATTAATAAGTTTTTGACTACATATACACCATATCAAAGGCTGGAATAATGAAATCCCATTCCACATAAAAAATAATCATATGATAATATCTCAAGGTAATCATATCTATGAACTATAAATGTAAATTAATTCTCTTTTATAGGACTTGATACCCAATCAGGAAGAATATTAATAAAAAATGATTAAATAGAATACAAATAATGATGGATGGAAAATTTTGAATTTATATATTACATTTTTTTCTTACGAGTTTCATGGTATTTCTAAAACATCATGTTTTTGAGTATGCCATTCCACTCAATCCTGGTGTAATGATGATATCAAATACTACTTATAATATAAACCATTTTTTAATAGAAGAGTTTACAAAGAAAATCATTAGGAATTATAATGAGTGCATTATATTCTTATGTGATTCATCATAAGAAGATCCTGTAATATTTATTTGTCAATTGAATGAATTAATGTTACTTTGAATTGATTTTAATGGGTTTAAAATGATCACGATCTAGATAAAATACGAGCTCTCCAATTTTGATAATTTTTCCCATCATCTTAAAGGAAACCATAGGTTCGTCCTTGATCCGGATATCATCATTTATGTATTAATTGATTAGATATTATTAATAGAATTTCTTTTATATTATATTGAAATTACTAATTCTTTTAGGTTCTGTTCCTATATAATTTTTCCCTCTATAACCTAATATATTGAAAAAATAATGTAATTTCATAATCCACGGATTATATTATTATATAATTTATAGAATTTATATCATAAAACCTAACTGTAATGAAAATAATTAATAAAATTTATATACATGATAAATAAATATATTTTCAAATATAATTAGTGAAACCATTCCATATGTGGCAATGAATCGGTGTTTGGGAGTTATTACAAACTAAAATAAATATTCCTTCAATAACATTACACTTATAACGTGAATTTATCTATTACTAAATACACAGAATTAGTATGAGATAAACTATTTTATTCTTGAAAATATAGACATTCACAGTAGGAGTTGATGGTGGGGATGAACTATATTGAATTTTACTATTATCATAGTGTAATGTTGTTGATATCCCACCCATAAAATGCATTGTTTTATCCTAAAGAATATTATGAAAATATTTTCCTTAATAATTTTTCCATGCCATTATCTAGGTATAATTCAACCAGATAAATATTGTTTCATTATATATCACATGAAATATCCCCTATATATAATTCATTATTCAAAATTCACATACATGAAGTATTATATGTATTTTATATTTATAATTCACAATAATATTAATATCAAATCATAAAACATAGTAGGAAAAAATCACCAAGTTACCTCTAGGTAATTGAATATAGAACCGTTATCAAAAACCTTATTATGTCATTGGGATATAATGATATGGTTGTCAAGAAATGTCATTATTATTCAATGCTTCTGATATTCTATTGCAATAAATTCATACTCTCCTTCCCCTCTTAGTATTCTGCCAAAATTAATAAGGATGAAATTCTTGCAAAAAATATTTCAAATAATATCCTTTCATCAAAACGGATGTTCAATAAGACAATCATATTCTAATATCCCAATATTCTAGATATTAAATAAGAAATTCATTTATTGAAATATTGTATCATGTTATTCTTTCTATCTATTCGCATTATTTTACTCACCTTTTTATTCCTTATTTCTTATGAAAATTAGGGTAATTTTTATATTTGAATATTGAAAACATAAAATTATCATATTTTTTTGCTTATATAATAATGTTGTTATTTTTTTTAGATTTTATGTCCTTAAAATTATAATACCACATAATATATGAATTAAAAAATTAATGTTTGGTAAACATTTAAATACATTATATTAATTAGTACCTTTTATTTTGATCTGATTTACATTGGGAATATATAATTTCATTATGATTATGTGAACTATTTTAGTGAAAATTTCAATCTTTAAAATTGGATATATATAGTAAATATGAAAATTATGCAATATGAAATTTCATGATCACTAACACTTATTATTATCTTAAAGGACTCATATTGTTTTCCAAAATTCTCATATATAAATATAAATTTCTCTCCAAAATATTTAGAAAATATATATAATAATTGAAGGAATCATATACATAAAATTAATAACACATATATGGAATTAATTTTATCCATCATATATATAATATGACATGTATAAATAATTATTTGACAAATTCATCGATGTATAAATGAAACATAAAAAAACGAAAATTATATTTTTATACTTGAATCAAACTACTACATTATAAAATGTAAAAATATACATATTTATATTTAAAATCATGTTAACTATTTTTTAAATTGATCATAGGAATATATATTTTATCCTTATGAAGATTGTAAAATGATACATATTAATTCCAACCTATATATGGTTAAAAAATAGGTTTACTCTATTTCATGAAATTGGTTATATATATAGATATATTTTATTCATTTTAGTAAAATTTTATTTCCTTTGATAAAATATTTATTGGAAATTGTTTAATAATTTAATAGGTTGATTAAATTTTGGAATAATCAATATTATAGAGATCATGGATATCATAATATGACTATTGGAGTTTTCTCGATTAACACTTGTCAATGGAAAATAATAACCAAATTTATATGATAAAATAAGATAAGATACAATTTTTTGATTGTGATATATATTATCTATTATTTGTATTTTTAATATTATATGATAACATTAAATGAATTTTAAATTAAAACTACATTATTTATTTGTTCCAGATTACTCAAAAATCATTTTACACTAATTGTACATATTTTTTGGTTGTATATCTTTATCTTTTTATTTTATTATTATTTTTTCCAATAAATCATGTAAATGTAATGAAAAAACGTTCTATAATGAATGAAATAATTTTTTATGGGTGTTATATATTTTAATATTGTTTTTGAAATGTAATTTTGAACATTTTTATTCTTTAATTCGATGTTCTTTGGGACCACATTAAAATAATAAGGTCTTAGAGGTGTCTGAATAATTATCAAAAGAGTTTAGATGGATTATGAATTATTTATTTGATATCTAGGAAATAAAAAATTGATAAATGATTATTGATTGTTTTTTCAATATTCACCACAAACATGTGGAATACTTTTAGGATGATTACAATTTTACAAAATATGTGAGATGGGGCAAGAAACCCTGAAAATTACAATAATGAATTATAGATCCAATTTACAAGTTTGGATACTTGTTTGTTAAAAAATGAATCTAACCATGAAAATTATAGTATTTTTATATGTATGGGTCTTAGTATTTAGTGAATTATTGGGAAAACATTTAGGTTATTTTTTGTTCACTTCTAAAAGTAAATTTTCACCCATGTGACTCAAAAATGAGTTTCACCCCCTTTTCGACACTAAATCATATATATTATATACCATACACCACTTCCATAAACACTAATCTCTTTCATGGTGGAACCCATATATATGTTATATTTAGTAGATTCAAAATACTAAATTTTCATTCTCAAGGTGACCATAAGCTTCAACTTTACTATTTTTTCTTTTCTAATTATATAAGTGTTCTCCTGCCATTTATGGAATTATAACCTATTTTCATGGAATTTATGTAGTTATTCAATTTATATCATTTGAGAGGAAACAATATTAATATCATACATGTGGAACTGTTTAATCCTAAGTAATTTTAAATAATTATTTTCCCTCGATGTATCATTATTGTATTCTGCAATTCAATTCTTTGGTCATTACATATCTTATGAAGTGAGTCCTAATGTAGATAAATATTGTTCATATTCATTACTAATGTCTTATTAGTAACCATATGAAAATAAAAACATGTATTAATTGGTGTATATCTTTGTAAATACATTAACATGATAAATTAGATATTTTTTATGAAGTGGGGAATGTTTTCTTAGAGTAGTTAGGTCTACTAATTATAAGTCAAGAATATTTATTGGATCAATGTGGAATCTCTTAAACATAAAAATGTGGGATGGATTTAGAATAACATTAATTGAATTTTACAAGTGTTTCATTTATCCTTATTTTTTTGGGTAAACTAATGTCATATTTGGGGATTACTTTAGTGGGAGAATGGTCTAATATAGAAATGTGTTCACAAGGATAACCTCTAGGACTATGTAGTGTTATGGAATCTTGGATTGAACCCAATTAGTGATCATGGTAGGTTTTTTTAAATATTAAAAATTTTAATTTTGTAATTATGTTATATTGATATCATTGGTAATTTTTATGAGCATGGAATCACTAAAGGGAAATCCATGAATTTATCATCATTGGTATGGTTATGGAATGACATGGATGATACTAAGATTACACTAGTTCAAACAAGTGAATGTATAGGTTTGGATACCATTACAGAAAAAATTCTTTCCAATTATATGTAGTTATTTTATCTAGGTAGTGTATTCTATATAGATTTAATATTGAAAATTTCATGGGGAAGAACCTGCTATATTATGTTATTGTCTTCACTTTTAGAATTCCACGAATTAATGTTGTGGATTATTTTTAGGGTTACTTATTTAATTTATTGGGAGGATATATTTAGATTTAGATCAATAATCATAGGAATATAATTCTTTGAGTGTGATATGGTATTCCAATTGATCTATTGTTATAAATTTCATGTGTAGTCCATTGAGTTCAGACTAGTCAAATGATTATTCATAGGAATAGTTTTCATGGAATTACAGTTTTAGGATAATGGATTTCTCTTACCCCAGAGGATTATTGAATCCTTGGTGATGCACCATAGACCCAGTTTGAGACATGATATTTCTACATTGACCATATCTATAATCATTGGTAGAATATTTTTTTAGACTGTGTTTTCACCATGTGACCTGAGGGCCTAATTTTCTAAATAATTTTCCTTAATATTATATTATTCTTAATGTGTTAAATTTATATTAGACACCATTATTACTTACATGTAAAATTTTGACTCACCTCACACACCATTTTTAGGTTTCCACATAGTTATACACACTCCTTTCTCATACTATTATAGCTCTTGGGTACCGATATAGATTCCCCATGGTTGGTATTTAATATTTTAGGGATAGGAAAGATTTTATGTCTATTGTTGGAATAATATATAACTATTAACCTGGGCGTTGGTAAAGAGAATGAGACTCCTGAGTTGATGGTATTTTGATACCTTTTAATGTACTTTTTTATTTTTAAACTATTGTTATGTACCACCATGATTTCCTAGAATGTACCATAATTTTTTTTAATCTGATGTGATTTCATATTTCTAGATTATTTTTATTTATTTTATATGTGTAAGGTATTTTATATATGTTTTTTGTTGACATATGATAATAGGTTATAGTATTTACATTGGACGATCTACAGATCATTGCATATAGTTGGTTGTCTCTGGCATATTGATAGGTTTCCTTGAGGACAAATGGAAAGCAAGACCATGTCAC
Organism: Viscum album; assembly: GCA_963277665.1. Taxonomy (NCBI): domain Eukaryota; kingdom Viridiplantae; phylum Streptophyta; class Magnoliopsida; order Santalales; family Viscaceae; genus Viscum; species Viscum album. The sequence continues at coordinate 1,948,454,502 of OY728148.1, forward strand.
TTTTTCAAGGTCACGATGGTTAGGAAATGAAAAAAATGATGTTTGAGCTATTTATACATCAACTTACTATTTGAGTATATTCTATAGGTGGAAATAATATCATTGGTGTTAGGTAATGATCTCGTGTGTGGGATTAGAGTATCCATGTAAGGGGTATAAACAATTTAGTCGGAGATATGCATTTTTTTCTATAATTAAGCAATTATAATTGGTTGATTTAATCCATGAGTGGTGATATTTTATGTAAATTTTTTTATTCATTATATTTTTACTCTTCAATAATACTTAAATAGGTATGTTCATTTATTCATTATTCTTGAAATAATGGATTTATATTCCATATTTGTACTTTCTATAATTAATTGGTTCATGTTAGTGACTTATGCTGGTGTTTATTTATTTATTAATGCTTATATATATTTATATATTATATTTTCATATAGATTTAATTTATTGAGTGTGTTTCTTTTCATAATTCTTATGAAACTAATTATATGTTGCTTCTCACATGTATGTGTATCGTGGAACTGTATGTGTTCCAATCTTTGATTATTGAATATAAATTATGAGTAGGTTAAGAGTAGTTATTAAGGAAACTTTTATCTTATATGTGCTTCCAATAAGAAACTTATAAATATTCCTCATTTATAAAATATGTGTTTTAACTTGTATAACCAAACTAGTTATTTCTATAATTTAGTTATGTCACAAAAATGCTCAAAAATTGAATCCTACAAAAAGATGGAATATGGATTTTTACATTGAGATTATATTGATGTTAGTGAAATGGGCACCCATGAAAAACATAATGATTGATTAAGATTATACCAGGGGTTTGAAACAATACTTAATTGAATCATTTTGATAACCAAGGAAAATGAAAATGTTCTAATTTTTTTACCACATTATATCATGATAAATTAAATGATGTACTTAGTTAAATGGAGTGTCAATAAGAATGAAATAAATAATTTTTCCTTATGTATTTTTCATGTTACCATATCTAACTATGATTTGTAACATTGTTTTTTATCACAAATCATATTTCAAGGAGTAGTGGGTTGGTATTTGGGGATCAAAAATATTGTGACTCAGTATTTGTGACATTTTACGATGTATAAGTTGATGTAATATTGAGAGCGGTCAAGATCGGGGGTAAGTCATGGGTATGTCAATTGAGTTTGGGTTTAAAGGCTAGACATAGAGTGTTTTTAGTGAGATATTAGTGATTTATATTATGTTGGGAAGTGGGATATTTGTTTTTCGGAAACTCTATTGGATTTTTGATCCTTATGGGTAATATTGGCTCCTAGGATGGGTGGTTTGAGGGGGAATTTTAGATTTCCTACTACATTTAATCCATATATAGTATGTTTCCATGATCCTATGTTTTGTTTGAGATATAAACATTAATTTTGTCAAATAAATTTTGGGTGGTGGGTGTGACACTAGATATAGTGATCCAACTCATATTTTTCAAGGAAACAACGTGAGGGGTTTTCAAGGTCCTCATATTCTTCTTATTTTGTGAAATATTAGTAGATTATTTATATTAGTGAGATTTGTATGAAAGTGGTAAATTAAGGATGTAGCTTAGGAAGATTAAAATAAGTATTCTCTTCATGAATGAACTTTTATTCCACTAATATGTTTTTAATCATTCACTTAATGGAATAGTTTAAATAAAATTTATTTCCCCATTATTCCCTCATTTGGTATAAAATACGTCGTTTGTAGAAATATAAGTTGGGTATCCCATGGATTACATACATGTGGTAAAATTAACTATGATGGAGCTAGGGAACATGAATTTCATTGATCCAGTTTTTTTATACATGGAGATTCCTTGTTAATTCTCAGGTCAGGTGACATGGGCATGATGAGGTGTTGTGGTTTGAGGTGAGATTTTACCTATGTGTGAATATTCCCTTATAGTGGTTGGTGATCAAATTTGAGAAGCCTCTTATTTGGTGTTTTAGCCCCCCTCAGTTCTAGTTCTTGTGGAGTTTTAGCTATATTTTTTTGATAAGTTTGATTTATGGAAATATAGGTGCTTTATATTTTATTGAGTGTATTTTTTAAGGGTGTATAAAAACTATAAGTATGAATAATCCTTTAGTAAATGTTTATCTCAATGAATTCATGGCACAAAAAAAATTTTGAGTTGTTTTAATGGTATTAGATATATGAATAATGGATTCCTAAAGACATTGATTATAAATGTATTGGGGGATTATCAGAAACTTTAGTGGTACTTTTTTCCTTGATTTAACAATGCATGAGTCATTAGACCATCAGTTCATTATATAAATTTTCATAATTGGACATGTGAACCTAATGTTTCATGAGAATCAATGTGATAGGTTCATGCTATAGATTCATGATTTTTTAGGTAATGTGGTTTGTGTCTAAGGAGTAGGTTTTTATTTATTTTTGGAGATATAAAGTTGTTTTATGCTATTTATAAACATGTAATGTTGATAAAATTGTTGGTAATATGTACTTTCAATGTTTTTATTTTGAAATTGATTAGATATTTAAGATATAGAGTGAGTTTGTGGAGTCAGTTCCTCCATAGATTTTAGGTAATGATATATTTATAGGGTGTCATGAAGCTATGTTATCATTCCAATATATAGTACCCCTGATGAAAAATTACAATGTTTAGATGTAATGCATTTTGGTATGGAGGTCCATGAAATCAAAATGGATGATTTTAGGAAACACTATAGTGGAGGGTGAAATCATGGATGTATCAAAGTGTTGTGACATAAAAGATCATTTTTTGAGTATAATATAAGAACCAAGTGATGTTAGTGTTTATTAATCATGCATTCGGTGATTAGTATATCTTATTTTAATCTTAGAAAATAAATTTTATTCTTAAGGATTTGTATATATGAAGTTTTATATTCGGATTTGCACCATCATCCATCTAAGGGTGAAAATAACATTTTCAATATAATATCAAAAAATTAAATGGGTAGTGTTCTCATATTCCTTTGAATGTTTTGTGTTTATATTTAAAATCATGAGATAATAGAAAAACCACATCCAGACATTCATTTGAAGCATAAATTTTATTTTACCCATGATATTTGAGTGTTTCTTAGGCAAATTTATAGAAATGAAATATCTTTTATGGGGAGTGACATATGAATTTGGGGTATATGTCCCTTATTTTAGATGGGTATGGATAATTTTGATCAATATATATAAGAACCATGGTGTCCTCGAGATTCTAAAAAAGAAAAACTGATATTCACACTCAAAATCTATAGGTGATGCCAAATGGAGAAATCATATGTGATAATCGATCGACTCTAAGATCTTGCTTGGGATCGAGCTGGTTTTTAAGTGATCTATGGATTCATGGATTAGTAGTGTATTTTTGGGTGATGTAAGAATCATATATGTCTTTTTATTATTGTGGAGATAAATAATTATACCCAATTGGATTAGGGTATATACCACAATTTTAATGTATTGGTAATCAAAGAATGCCTCAGGGAAAGATCATATTAGTTGGTAACATATATATTATTGATATAGGGTGTTTTGATATGACTCTACCAAGGATGAAAATACTTGAATTTATGAAAAGAGACGGATGTGGTCAGTTGTAAAACCATTCTATTTTGTCATATTATAGATATTTGGTTAATTTCCAGAACCAGACATGGATTTTGTTGAAAATATTTTATATTATTAGCTCTTGATTATACTTTAGCTATTCTTTTATAACAATTTTTAATTTGAGAACATGGATGAGTTCTAGTATTAAATTGGTTTCATAATTTTTATTTGGTTTTAGTGATTACGAAATCATTCCATGTGTTCCATTATATTTCATGTGGAGTGTTTCAATAGGATTTCAGAGAGAGTGGGAACCAAAGAATGTTATTTGGTAGTTGTGAGATAACTCTTATTATGTGAAACAATATCATTATTTTTAGTGTTTTGATGACATTACCATCATTGTTATTATAAATGGGATTATTAATTTTCCATCTTAGGGTTTTGGTTTTGAAAATGAGCACTGGATATACTATTGGTAGTCTAATCACATTAAATTAGATGATATTTCTATAATAATGATTTGGGAATAACAAAGTGTTATGAGGGAATCCATGTTTGAATTAGTGATTAATGTTTTTTTCTGGAGATCTGGTATGGTGAACACATCTATTTATCAAGGACGAGAAATTATATAGTTGTATTTTTTTCATAACTGCATGTGTTCATATGGGTTTTAATTTATAATAGAAATATCCAATTTTAGTTAGTTTATGGGATGAGTTTTTATTTGGGGATTAACAATGGAATTTTGAGAGTTTGGTTTCTTTAGTGAATTTCTTGGAATGTTGTAAGAATAATGGGATGTTACCTATGGTACCAGGATAAGTATTAAGTGCTTTTAGATGCCCCATTTTTTAGTTTTTCGTGTAGGATAATGGGGAAGATTATTAGTTCATTCTTACTTCTTATAATACTCTTCAACCATTTCTATTGATCTTTCAAGGAACACATTTTATTAGTCCTTAAAAATGGGGAGGTAAAATTTTGTAATCACATTCAATGAATAGACTATCAATTTCACATTTATATTTCACTGTTTATCAACCAATAGGACTAACTATACTAGATAGAGTGTTTCTAGATAGAGGGGTCCAAAAATATTCTACAAACTTTGAATAGGGAGTGGCCAATCCAAGTTCCCATAACGAGGTTTAAAAATATTACTTTTCTATTGTCAAAATGAAATGGATTTTACCCCTTTTCTCCCAAAAATTTACTATAAAACAAAATTTGGGCCTCCACTTTTGCCTTTTCTCTTAGACATTGAGGAAATCCTTCATCAATTATCTAAATTAACTTATATCTATGGATTTTCATGATAAATTTTATTATATGATTCCCCTTCCCACTTTTCTATTTTGTTCAGTTTCAAATGTGATCCCTAATTTTATTTACATTCTTCCTTATATTCTAATAATTTTTATTATTATTAAAATTATCTTATTTGTGATTGAAATAAATCCTAATTTAATAATATTGGGACTCTTCTAAACTATATTTGGTTGTATAGTGGTTTTCAACCGTCACTTGATCACTTTATTAAGTGTTTGTAATCTGTAGGCACTCCAAATCATCGATAATCCCGACCTAAAATTAATAAAAAAATATTAAATTACACTGTCGATGTCTCATTAGAAACCATAGACATAATAATAAATTTTTTCATACGGTTAAACCTTTGTAATTCAGTTATAGTTGGAAAATAAATGTTAACATTAGGTTGAAACTGTTTTTTCTTGTAGTTCATGATACACATTTTGAGACATGGATCCATAGTGGGTTATAATAGTACCTCTTCTATAGAGAAATGTGAGATGGATTCAGTATAACATTAATTTAATTATTAATGTTGTCAATTTTTCCTTGTACATTTACATTGTGTAATATAATATGCCAATTAGATCTTCCCTGAGTGGGAAACTATTTAATATTGAAATTGGTTTCTTGGTATTAGATCTAGGACCACTTAGTCCTTATAGATATGGTATTATAGAATGAAAAAATAATTTAAAGTCAAATTTACTATTTGATTTATTTTATAAATATTTATTAATTAATATTATGGAATGAAGTTATATTGAGTTATTTTTTAATATTTATGAGTATATAATTACTTAGAGATCCTCCATGGATTCCTCATGATCAGTATGGTTGCAAATTCAATAGATGTATCAAGTACTACATTCGGGGTCACAAATGAATGTGAGGGTTTAGAGACACTATTGTAAGGAATGGAGTCTAATTTTATGGAACTAAATGATAATGATAATTGATTCTATGCAGATAAATTACTCTGAATTCAATAAGGGATCCACAATGAAATTGGGAAATGCTTATACTATTTAAATGCCAATGATTACTTTTAGATATTATTAATGACATTTATTTTTGAAGGATTTAGGATAATATATATTTGTTAAGCTATATTAGAGTGTAACTAGATTCCATGTGTGCGAGTCATGATTAGAATAGAATTATGATTATGAATGTACTATGGGATATTTTCATTTAAACTAGAAAATGATTTATTCATTGAAATATATGGGAGTGAATTCTCATTGGGAAAATATGGATTTCTCTTTGGAAAATTTATTGTGATGTCCTCACTGATGTGACATAGAAATGATTTGTTACATGATACTTACAATGAGATTATAGTTACGTATATTAGTCAAAGAAAGAAGTATCAAATCGGGTTATCACCATGATATCAATGTCTTGATACTACTTCAACACATTTTATAGTTTATAATTTTTCATACCATTCTACATATATATTTCTCACCATAATTCACTAATCATATAGAATATATTTCTACTAGACATTGTTGGTGGTGTTCTACTTACTGATACTCACACCTTAATGTGGCTACCAAGGAACTTCAATACCAAAGAATATGCGAGTTATTTATATGCTTTAGGTTTTGGGAGATTTATAACAAAATTATTAGTGTTTTTATAGGATTTAAATGGGTATAATTGAACTAGTCTATATCCACGAATAATAGAGTAATTATATAATTGAGACATTTTCATTTCATTTTGGTTTGTTTTTTACTTGTCAGTTGCTATGTACTTACCTCCCGATATTGGTTTTTTCATCATATGTTATATCATGGGATATGGGTTTCATTTTTTGTTCCTAATTATTTATTATATAGGGTTGTTTATGTAACATAATTTATTTCTACATTCATAAATATTTAATATAGGGTATAGTGTACCCACTATACCAGGTACAGACCATCACTACATGTCGGCTTCCTTTGTTATACGAGGATGTATTCATGAGGATATGGGGTTAACTGGCATGGGGAACCATATTATTAGCTCATAGGAAATGTAATAAAATATATCAATTTTATACATTAACATTAAAAAATTGGTCAATGTATAGTTTTATACTGCATATTAAAATTTATGTATATTAGAATTGTGACTACCATTTTAAATTCATCCTCTATTTTTATTCTTTCTTCTTATAGGTGTAAGAAGGATGTGTTTGAAAAATGATATCACATATCCTCAAAAGGGATTTTTTGATGTGAGATCAATTAAAATAATTGAATATATATAAGTGAAAATTATATGTAAGAAAACATAGATATTTAATAATAAAGGAATATTATGATCCATTTTTAAATTATCTGCTACATTATCAATATAACAGTAATAATAGTTCTACATAAAATAAAATAGTATAAATAAATACAATATGGTTCTAAACAAATTAAGTATACAATTTTATATAATTAACATAATTAATTATTTAGATAGTGTATGTGATCCTCTATCGAAGGATTTTAAATCATTAAATTAGAAAACATTTGGAATCAATGATTTCTCATCTAGATATATGAGTTTATTTTAAAATTTCTTATTTTTTATTTTCCTAAAAAATTTCTTGAAATTTTAATCTAAGGGAATTATCTTTTGAAATACTTCATGAATAATAAAAAACGATTGTTTGTTCTAATAGAAAACACCATAATATTATCAGAATGATTACAATTACAGCTAATAAATAAGGGAAGCATTCTATGGAAATTTAATTATATATCGGTATATCAAAATATTCAAATAAAATAAAACACACGAAGGTGATCTGTGTATTTTTAAAGGTAGTTTTTTTGTAAATTATTTCATAATAATTAATTATATAAAAAATTATTCTATACTATTAGTAAAATTATCTTTATCCATGTTATAATATTTTATAATTATAATGATTAATGGGGGACACTATAAGTAAAACATTATTTTATGAATAATAGAAATGATAAAACATGGAATTATATGAGTTGAATATGAAATAATTATGTTAAAGAATAAACAATAGATTAACTAAATGATATTTGTCAATGAAATGTGTAAATTATGAGAAATGTTAATAATTTATTTCTTCTTGAAAATGTTATACATATAAAACCATTGGATTGAATCAAAAATAAGGATTTTATTTATGAGAAATATAATTTCATTGAATATAAATTACATATACATATTGGCTAATTTTTACAATTCAATCATTATATAAAAAACATTACATATAAAGAGACATTAAAAATGAATGAAAACACATTTAATATAAATAAATTATATTCTTAAAAATATTCCAATTTTGAGTCACATTAATTATAGAAATGTGAAATAACCCACATTACTATTAGAATATTCTAATTAATTTATTGCAAGAGATGCTTAAAGAAGTATGCTAGAAAATAATTTTAAAATTTTATTGAAGGGTAAATTTGAAAGGTGATACTACTAAATACAATGATATTTCATAACTAACACCATATGTGTTGTAAGAGAAGGGAAATATAAAGATATATTTTCCAAAAAAACATAAATGGGATGTTGTGAAATATATGAATAATGGGAATCAATTATTAATAGTTGGATAAAGGTATAAATATGAATCAGGCTGAATTTTTTATTCTACATATTAAAATTAAATTTCATATTTATATTGAGGGGATCTATAATGAATTTTTTACTTGTGAATCTAGTTCTACATTAAGATCTGATTTTACTAGTGAATGAAATATTTTCAATTAATTTAAACTATGTGATGAAATTTTATCTTATTTATGTTACATAGAAGTTAGATAGATCTTAATAGAGAAATATAATTGCTAATAGAAAAATAATCATAATTTCTTAAAAGTTTGGAATCAAATAAATGAAACATGTCATTGTAAATTTTTTTTAGCAATTTATATATTTATTAAAAAGTTAATTATATTTTATTAAGGTCAGTATTATCTTTAATGAATAATTATACATTTTTTCAAGAAAAATACAATTATAATAAGACAATGGCTATGAATAAACCAAATAATGGAAATATATTTTTAGTTTTAATAATAAAAAATCTATGTTTTAAAAGAAACTATTTGTTAACATTTTTATAGAGTTTTTTTGAATCTTAGAAATATCAGGCTTATTATGAAAAATATTTATTAAAACGAAATTTTATTTATATTTACACAATATATATATAATTTAGAAAATTATCTCTGATAAATTATCTTCATTATTAAAAAATACCAAATGTTAAAAATATATTTGGGTAACTAATATATCAATTAATAATATAATTTAACAAAAGATATCTTGTGTACTAAAGCACGTTTCAAATCATTTTTTAGGATGTACTATTTAGTAGTCTCATAGAAAAATATTATATAGACAATTAATTCACCAATCATATAAAATGTTATCCATGTAACATTCAATTTTTTAATCAATGTGATGGATTCTATTAAACATTTGGAGATAAGTTAAAATGAAATTTATATGCATTTTTTGAGTTTTATAATTTTAAAACTATCACAATTACTATGGTATTTTTTTATAAAGGCTTTGAAATTTATTTAATATAAATTTAGAATTTTTCATAATAGAATGTTTTTTTAATTTATGAATAATAATTGTATTTTTTAGATAAAGAATTGTATATTGTATTATATGAATTGATATTTTAATATATATTTTATTCAATTTATTATAATAGATAATTTTAATATTATATTTCATAATGATATATAAATAAGATATTTATTATGTCAATGGAGGCTTGTGAATGTAATTAATTATTTATTAAATAATTTATAGACAAAATGAATAGATCAAAAACTCAAAAAGAGTAATGTAATTAAATATTTATTATTATTTGGGTTTGAAAAGGAAAAAACAAAATTCAAGATTCATATCTATTAATGAATTTATAAAATTATGTATTTATTAAATCATTCATCATGGTATAATTTGTCATAGTAAAATAATTAGTTTATGTTTATGAAAATATAAATGATCATATTTTATGATTTTGAAGATTATATAGACTTATTGGTGGATGAAATACCTTCTGTGTTTTGTTATTCTAGTTTTTGTTCAAAAATTCTCAAGAGTGAGATTCATGTAAGGAAAAATATTAGAAATGTAGTATAGTTTGTAGAGGATAGAATATAATAATTACACTAAATCATGACATTTTACATTGGGAACTAGTATGATATTAGTTGATGTTGTCATTTCCTTATATACAAATGACTTTACAACTCATTATATTTAGATTAAGATGATACCCCACTGAGTAGTGTGCAATCAAACTATGATCATATGTAAGTTTACTCCAGTAATGGTAAAACATATGTGTCATTTGGATACTATATCAAGGTAAAAATTTAATTATCATATTGAAAACTTTATGTGATAGAAAAATAAGCTATGTAAGGGTCATTGGAATAGAATTTAAATAATGGTTGTGATGTGACCCACCTAAAGTTGGAGGATAAATTTAATAAATGTTTTTAAAGGCCATGTAATGGTTAACCATATCGCATATGGTTAATCTTGTTTTCATATATACAATAGAAATAATTTACACCATAGTTATTCTGTGTAAGTAATTTCTTCATATTATAATGTTGTTGAGACATCTTGGGAATTACTTTTGTAGAATATTTTATTTTTTGATATTGAATTATACTGGAGTTCAAATATTAACAAATGTGTCATGTTTTATCCATTTTAGTGACAAGATTGGTTGAAGATATCATATATTTGATCATTGTAGTGTCGAGTGGATTTATTAATTTTAAAATTTAAGATGTAGTCAACAATATGAGTATATGTTATGGGAATACATTCCAATACATATTTATAGTTGATCACACAATTTAAATCAAAATATATTGTGCTGTTATATAACAGAGACATAGAAGAAAATTGGAATATAGTTGAATTATATATCACACCATAGTTAAAATAATACATAAAATTTTTAAATTTTAAAGGGTATTTATAGATTGAATATTATGGGATACAAAATTAATAAATGAGCCTTAATATCTATATAGATGCGTTCACAAAACCAGGAATGATTAAACATTCTTGAGGAGAAAGATAAAATACAAATAGTAGGATTTATAGATATTATTTTTGATTCACTATTTGTGCACATAAAATGTACAGAGAAATATTTTTCCAGGATAAATATATGAGTGATGGATATTATATTCTATATAAATTGTAAAAGATAAGGTAATTATAGGTATTTTGGAATGAAATTCTTTAAGAGATGTTTGGTATTTCTAATTCTAGATGTCTTTGGAATCACAATATATAGTTTTATAATATAAACACCATTTCAAATGTAATTTATCAATATTTACTAATAGAGAGGAATAAAATAAAAGTAATAGAAATGTAAATATATTTAAGGATGATGATATGTTAGTTCATCAATATTATAGAAAGGTGATCAATATCCATTCCCTTGTTCTTGCATGGAAAATATGTTTAGAGGGAATGAATAGTTAATCTAGTATGTTAAAATAATAAGTATTTCGCTTTAGTATGGTAGGATCATTGGAACATTCCTTTAAATACCCATGGATATGACCACTTTGGTGAACAAACTAAAATGTATGTGTTCAATTGTTACTAATTTATTAGATTAATTGACTATTTTAGGTAGTGAAATAAATTATTCTATCAATGATAGTGGACTATAGTTATAAATCAATTTTTCTAAATTTTTAACAATTAAATTTAATTTCTCTGAAAGAGAGTATTCATTGATATATACCTTCAAGCAATATCCAAGACTAGATTTTTTTGGAAGATATTCTCTATATATGATTTTACGAAAGTAGTTTCCATTTTTAATCACACATTAATTAAACATTTTGAATAGAAAAATTAATATTTATATATTAAAATAATGAAATATTACTTTTTTTTATTTTTTAATGAATGTATAATCATTATTTATATATATTATTTCTGAGTGGAAATGGAATCTAGGGACCAATTTGTAAAAGAAAATAATGATTTGGATATATATGTTAATGAAATCGTCATTTTAGGGGGGAGATATAGAGAACCCGATATTGACTAAGGTAATGTATTGGGAAAATAGTCACCCATTGTGTGAAATTTTATGGAAAATTATGAAGGTGGGTCTAAAGATTGGTATGGAAAGATGAAACAACTTGTCACTAAATATGAATATTTATATATGATCATGAAAAAAATAGTTTTTGAATGCTTTGATCTTATAAATTATCTTATTGAAGATATCCATGATCACAAATAATTTTTTTTATTTGAAAATTTTTAAAGGTAACATGAAGAGGAAACCTTAAATTTTCAATGTGAAGGTATATATTTAGAAGATAACCACCTATAAGAAGTGTACAATAAAAACCTAAGTGGAATTATTTTATCATATTAAATGAGAAATAGAAAATACTAGTCTACATCATTGGATATCTCATATATGGATTACTTCAAATATTTATTGAATCATTTTATCAAATCTTAACATAATTATTAAGATGTAAAGAAATAGATATCCTTCCACCTCTCATTCCATGATAGTGGAAAATAAATATTTTTAGAAAATATTCCTCTCAATAACCACAGGTGTGGTATTGTAAGAAATTTTTTTGTAATATGTATCTTTCAGCCCATCCTCATTAGAATGAGAAGGTAATGTAACATTAATCTACCTTAGGTGAAATCCCAAAGAATCCAAAGGCTTGAAATAAATGTCAAGGGATTCATGAACATGTGGGGGATGATTTTCCCATGGAAAATAAAACAAGTAACGTAACATGGAATAACTAGATAAACCACTACATGATGCATGGTGTGGATGAAAGAAAACTCAATGAAAAAAAGTTTAGATTAAGAACAACTATAATAGAGTACCACATCAGATTTCTAAAAAAAAAGTACACAGTGGAAGGCATAACCAAAAAAAACCAAAATACCCCAAGAAAAACTTCAGGCTCTAACAATCTCCAAGATCCAACTACACATAACATCCCAAGTATCACAAAGCACTTCCATAAGAATGTCAAAAATTAACTTTTCTCATGCAAAAGTTCATGATATCTACATAATTACCAAATTGGAAATGTAGTGGGGATTAATAAAAATCAACTTGTTTTCTGAAAAGTACATCCCTACTCATTATACTAGGATATAACATATCATCACACTATATAAAACTATTTATAAAAAATAGTTTCTAAAATAGTTTATATCAGAATATAAACAAGGTCTATAATGAAGTAGTTTTCACAATATAGTATCATGTTCCATAGAATGTAACCAAAAAATTTCCTAAAACCATTTCATAAATCCAAATTTGATGTAACCCCATCCATTCCACAAATCCACACATCCAACAATGAATAAAATATAGACCTCTCTATACTCACGAGTGGTGAGTCATCCCTCCATTAAGCCTTCACTTAATGAACCACTTTGACATCGGGTACATCACACCCAAATCTATCCCATATTTTTTATAAGGGTACATCATACACTTATACATCTCAATGCATATGAACACATGCCACCCAACCATTTCATCCCATGGAAAAATGAAGTATTCCCAATCCTTTTCAATAAAACAAAATTTTTATTGAAAAACCCTCAATAAAAATAATTTTCATAAATAAAATAAAGAATCCATTTTACAACTTCATTTCAAAGTCTAACCACAAATCATTTCACACAAAAATTTCAAATTTTCATCAAAAACAAAAAACCATCACAAAAGATGGTTTATACCATGATATTAACAACATTTTCACAAACAATTACTAACAAAAAATCAATGTTAAATAAATTATTCATGTAATAAATAGAGGAGTTGATATAGAATACACTAACCTTAAGATTTATGGTGAACACAAAAAGAATCACAAAACTTTCCATGGAATTGGGTGGAATATCGAAAAAAACACCTTTGACATCTTCCCCTAAATATTAAAAAATAAAAATCTCATCATATTTTTCTAGAAATTCCTTAGATATATCTATAATAGACATATATCTATGATACCAATTGATACAGAGAAGTAGATAATATAAAAATGAAGAGAAAAACCTAAATGAGGACTTTCCATGATAGTCGGGCTTCAACACACCCTAAAAGGCCTTCATATCACTTCCAAATCAATAGATAAGGGTACCATAGACTTACAGAAAGTTTAAATATTGAGATAGGGTTAGTTTGGTGAACATATGTGGGTTCAATCCTCAATCCCGACTAAGATCAACTTTTTGAAGGCCATGTATTAAAATTGTGAACAATTAGTCATATTGTTTCATAAATTGTGTACTAACCATAAACAAACTTCTATCTCAAGTAGAAATCTAACATAGCTAACTCATATGATTTATAAACCATGTGACAACAATGCCAAATCCCTCTATCTCAGGATTCAAATATTCTCTTAGGCGGCCACACGACGTGGAAAAATTATGCACTTCCACATTTTCCTTCACAATATCCCATGCCTCTTTGTGAATAGTTTCTTCGAGAATATTCATGGTTTACAATAATTGTGAATGATCCTTTCACCCATAGAAAATCCCAAAAAACATTAGAAACTTCTTCAAATCCCCTTAAAACTATAACTAACCGCATTATATGCTTGAAAAAAAATTAAGGTTTGCATGATTGAAACAAGGGGTGCTACAATATCCACACCATTAGAATTTACATCCTCAAAAAGTAGAAAACCATCATTGATATGAAAGAGTTCTTGCCATTTTTCTTTTGTTTCCTTCTCCAGTTTAGCAAAAACTTTCTAAACCTAATCATGTTTCCAAAAAACATGCACTAAAATGATGCTTTTTCCATGAAAAAATTTCTATTTCACATGCACAATCCACACCGGCAGATACACTAACAAGATTCTAGATCTAGGACAATGTGATCCCATCAAATCACATAGTCAATATTAGGATGAACCTTTTTCAATAGAGATACTTTGAACACATTACACATAGCATTGAACCATAGTGGAATGAAAATGGATATTACACCTCACCAACACATTACAATATCTCAGAAGGGACTTTGTATTGAGGATATAAATTTTCCTAATTTTCAAAATGATGATTTCCAATCCTTAGAGAGATCTTCAGAAACACATCATCACTCACCTAAAAGGACAACAACCATTGGTGATGATCCTAATATGATTATTGAAAATTCTATGCCCTCACTATCTATTTACTGATAAACTAATCCTTATACATTGTTTCATGGACAAGGCTTTCCACAACTGGTTAAGTCTCACCTATTTTCCCCCAAAAATGTGGGGAAAAACAAGGAAACATATAATTATTCAATGGAATTGATATATACTGAGGCCTGATATTTATTTTTATATGAGAACTCCAACAATGACACATGATCTTCCCATAAGCCCATAAAATCTATTATAAATACTCAACATGTCATCCATCATATGTATCTTCATTTCATACTATAATTTTGTATGAGGATGATATGTCATACTTATAGTCAACTGAGTACCAAGGGGTTTTGTAAGGATATTTAGGAACATGACATAATGATCAGATCTCTATCTAATACAAATGAAACTGGTATGCCGTGCCTCTTTACGAATTATTGGAAATAGATTTTTGAATAGTCATACAATGAATGAGATTCATGTATAGGGAAGAAATGAGTTGACTTTGTGAGATAATCCACTATCACCCATATAAAATCATTTTTCAGAACCATTATTTTGAGAACTATTACAAAATCTATGGCTATCATATTCCATTTATATACATGTATAGGTAAAGAATGAAGTATACCATCTAATCATTGATGATCTACCATAACTTACTAACATGTTACAAATATAAAAATAAACCTTTCCACTTTCTTTTTCTTATGGACCCACTAAAACTATTATTTCAATTCCTTATAAATATTTTGTATTCCAGGATGAAAAACCCCTCAGGAATGATGGTATGAATAATGAGGTTTTTCCTGAAAATATATAGGTATGACCATGTTTTTTCTGAACCACAACATAGAACTCCCAGGAATAATCCAACCCTCAATGATATCCCCATACTTGAGCTTTTACCTCATAGGCACAATTTTATTTATTTGAAATATATGACTCTTTATTATTATCTAACAAATTAGGAACAAACACAAATGAAAATAAGGCTGTTAATAACATTTTACATCTCAATCCAAGTGAACATCTTCTAGGAATTACATCAACATCCACTCATCAGAAGATTAATTTTCCAACTCAGGATATGAATTTCTACTTAATGCATCTGCCACCAAATTTCCTTTACACGGTGTATACATCAATCCAAAGTCAATAATTTTGATATACTCCATCCATCTTCTTTGTATCAGATTTAATTACCATTATGAGAAAATATGTTTCAAGATTTTATGATCTATAAACAGAGTAAATTTCACACCAAATAGATAATGAAGCAATGTCTTCAAAGTATGGACTACTTCATATAACTCTAAATCATGTGTTGTTTATTTATTCTCATGAAATCATAACTCCCTTGATCCATAAGAAACATTATGGTCACATTGCATGAGATAACATCCCATCCAAAATCCCAAAGAATCACAACACACCATGTGCCCTTATCTTGATTCTGGTAATGCAGGATTAGTGCTGATGTAAGGTGAACATTCATCTCTTTAAAAGACTTATGACACTCCTAGGTCAATTGGAATGTAAAATTATTAATTTTCAAAGTCTTTATAGGGAAAAATACTCATGAAAAATCATGAGCAATGAATTGGTAATAAGAATCTAAACTAAGGATACTTTATATCTTCAAGACATTTATTGGTGGATTACAAAAGATTTTAGATTCTATCATCTCTGGATCCACTAAGAAACAATTCATTGAAATTAAATTGACAAGGAAATGTATCTATTGTATAAAAATATAACTCCTTGAAAATTTGGAATACCAATGATGATCCCAAAATATTATTAACCCATTCATGAATTGTTTCTCATTTTCATACCATGTCCTTGAATACACCATGATTTCACCCACAAGCACCACCAAAAAACAATGTAAATATCACTAAAATATCTGATTTAGTAATTCCATAAATACCACTAGTGAATTTACTAGACCGATAGGGATTATAGATTATTCATTATGGATATATCTAATATTAAAATATTCTATGGAAAATCATCCTTACGTTCCCAAAATTTTCAATATACTAGTCACAAATAAATTTTGGAGAACCAATGAGCTCCAATTATTTGATAAAATAGTTCATCAACAAATAAAAGTGGACACCAATTCTTTATCATATATTCATTAGTCTAATGAAAATACACACACAACCCTACAATTTCATCTTCATTTTTTCCCCAATAATATGGGTACTTCCAATAGAGACATGGTTGGATGAAGTAACCCTTTTCTTTATAGCTCTTCTAAATAATAATTAAAATTCAGTTAATTCTATTGGTTACATTCAATAATATACAATTTAAATAGGACTGGTCCCATGGAGGAGATAAATCAAAAACTACACTTCTCTTATAGTTGGTAATATTGAAAAATTATATAGAAAACATTTGGAAACTAATCATAAAATACTAGAACAATTACATCCAATATATCCATTATTTAATACAAAAGGTCACAGCCATCATCAGGTCTGATATTTTTCCAACTACTAGTGCCAACAATCCTATTTCACCTTCCCTTACATTTTTTTCTCCTCCGATGTAATCTTTAATACCATCATCGGTAGTGAAACTGAACATTCATATATAACAATTGATAAGAGAATTGAACATTGTCAAACACTCTATACCCAGGACAATATAAAAGGTATAAATAGCTAGTAAAGTTAAATCCCATAACATCTAGGCACCCCCCAATAGATATATAACATGATCTACACATAGAGGCTTGACATTCTATTTTAACCAAAGATGATTGATGTTTTAACACATAAGGCATCACCAAAAAAATTTATACCCTAAAGTAAAAAATACGAGAAGAAATAAAGGAATGGGATGCACCCATATCAAAATAAATTCTATAAGGGAATAATTCAAATAAATTGTACCTTATATTGTAGATGGTCTAGATAGATCATCGACAATAACTTGATCAGCTCCATATAATTTATTTCTTGATACATGTTGTTCCTAATTTCCCACTTGAGATTTCACTTCCTGACAATTCATGATATTCGATGAATCACCATGGGTAGATTTATTTTACTAAAATGAGGCATTTATCTATCCTTTTTCTATTGGTAAATATAATGCTTGCAACACCTAAATTGTTTCCCTATTTCCCAACCATGTATCACAATGACAATAACAATGAAGATTACCTATATGATTGTTTTTATGGAATGATCTATGTTTTTCTTAACACTCCCACATTATCTGGTCATGAAAACCACATTGGAAACATCCTTATTTTATCGCGGGTTAGGGATGATGGTTCACCAATCTAGATGACTGATTATGATTCATAGTCCCAACTTGGAAATATGTGTCATAATTCCACTTGCTCCCAATACTAGTGTTCCCACCATTTCCCATGGGTGTCATCATACTTCCTCCTCCCATTGATACATAGATGTCCATTTCATACATTATATCTCTGTTAAATATATCTTTATAATCTATAATACAAAGAATAACTATATTCGAGTGAATATCCTACCTCAACCACTATTAAAATATGGATTCCTTTAATGATGCAGTAGTAGCAACCTCAGGTGAAATGTGAACTAAATCAACAAATTTGGACACATACTCCACTGTAGAATGATTTTTCTAATTCAAGATGAAAACATATATCATTATTTGAATTCAGAATATATAAACATATAACTTTTTGTTGAAAAATACTTCAAATCCTTTAATGATAATCCTTGGTACAATTTATCTTCCACAAATAAACCCCACCACTAGTATTCATGATCATCTATCATATACTTCTCCATATTGACATTCAACTCCACTCGTGTGCTAATGAAATAAAAGATATGTTTCATCATATTCAGACATACCTCTACGTTTCCTAGTTTTGGTTCACCCGAAAATATGGGGTTATTCTTCTTCTGTAATTGGATGTAATGACCTACTATCCATGGATTATTCATCATGTTACCACTTTCCACAGTCTAAAATTCTTGTATAGTACTCTAAATAGCTGTTCGATCACCTATGACTCCGGTGTGACCAAATTCTATGCAGCTATCCATTTGTTTTCTATGATGCCTAATAGGTAAAATTTTATAAATACATAAAAAATTACATAATTATCACTCTCTATTAACTAAATTCATGACATTAAAATTTTTACCATATCACAATAACCCCTCAATGCTTTCCCAAATCAACCATTTTCAACATTCAACCATTTTTTTAAAATTTATCTTGATTTTTAAAATCATACCAATTTCAAAATACCAAAATCATGATCCTGTTGATGATATCATATTTGAAAAAAACTATATAATTTCTCAAAAAATTAACACATTACACAAAATCATAAATCATGACACAAAATGATATATGAAATATTAGTGGGAAGTCATTTTTAACATGCAATACATTATCGCATCATCATATAAACCCATGAATATGAGATTCCAATTCCTATATGTGTATCCAAAACACTTTCATTGTCAACTCTGGGGTAACATGATGTAAATAAAGGGTATTTATGTCTTTTTATGCTCTAAATTTCATGTTCGGGTAAACCTACTCTTATCTAAAAACCCAACAAAAGTAATATAATAGAATGAATTTTAACATTAATACTAAGAAAATTGAAGTCCTATTGTTCCACAATGATTTTTTGAAGGACCAATATTCATACCACATATATCATCCATCACCTAATAATTGCCTTGAGAAGGTAGTGGATCTTTACTTGGCCTTATGTGACATCCCTATGATTCCAAAGGCTGACAGTAAATTCCAAGGGCATCATGAAGATTTGGGTGATGATTTTCCATTTGATAATAAAGAAACTAACTAAACATGCCATAACCAGATAAACCACTTCATTATACATGATTTAGATGAAAGAAATCTCAATGAAAAACTATATATATCACTACAAATTTAAAAAAATTCCATATAAGAAGACTAAAAAACTACTAAGTACATATTATAAGACATAACCAATTAAACTCAAATACTTAAGGACTAAATCTAGTCTCCAACAAGGTCCATAATGAAAACTCAAAAAATATCCATTGTATCACTAATAAACTCTATATAAATTTGATTCATTACCTTCCCCCATATCTCAATAAATTGTATCCACAAAATCACCAAAGTCCTAAAGAAGGGTTGAGTAATAACCCTCATTATTTTTTCACAAAATGAATTTCATACTCACAATGCTTGGATAGACCATTTTAGCACAATTTTAAAAAACAATTAGTATCAGAATATAATCAAGTGCCATAATAACTTGTTTTTACAAAATAATATGAACTTCCAGGGAATGTAATCAGATAACTCTATAAAAAAATATATTAAAATAAAATTTTGAATGATCCATTACATTCCAAATATCCCCAAAACCAACAATTCATGTAACATGGACCTCCCTATACTCGTGAGTGGTGAGTCAACCATACCCTAATCAATCACTTAGTGAACAACTTTAATGGGTGTACTTCACACCCATATCTGTCAAAAGCATTTTATGGTGGTACATTAGACCCTTATACATCCCAATGGATATGAACACATTCCACACAAACATTCTAACCCATGAGAAACCTAATTATTATCGATCAATTTAAATAATAAAAATAACTAAAAACTCATCCAAAACCCCGTTTTAGGAATCAAATCACACCACCAATTTATAAAGCATCATTTTAAAATCAAGAAATAATGCATTTAGAACAACAATTTCAAAATTTCAACAAAAAATAAAAACCATCACAAAATAGAGGTTGTACGAATATTTTCACAAAAATTTCAAAAATAAAATTATTCAAAACAATAAATTTGAAATTCCCCATTCATATTGTAAATAGAGTATTCGAGAGTGAGCCCACCAACTATCAGTTTTTATGTTGAAAATGAAAAATAGCATGAAAATGTCCAAAAAATTAGTTTGAAACCCCAAACCCACCGTATATCTCTACCCCTAACATAAAAAAAGAAAACTCTTATCTATGTTGTAATAAACTACCTTAGATATATTCACAAAGGATGAGGATATAATAATATGAGAGAGAGAATTAGAGAAGTATATCTAACGAAAATAAACAAAACGAATAAGAAACAATGACAGACCATGACCTCCATGCTTTAATGCTACAAGAGAAGCCTCTATATCACTTCAAAATCATTGGATAAGGGTTATACAACCTTATAGAGGTATAAATATCGATTTTGGGTTGGTTTTGGTGAAAAATGAGTAGTCATGCATTAATCTAGACAAAGATAATTTTTAATAAGATGTACATAGTTACTCACATGAATAGGAAAACCACATGA
This sequence comes from Viscum album, assembly GCA_963277665.1. Classification (NCBI taxonomy): domain Eukaryota; kingdom Viridiplantae; phylum Streptophyta; class Magnoliopsida; order Santalales; family Viscaceae; genus Viscum; species Viscum album. The sequence continues at coordinate 1,948,475,924 of OY728148.1, forward strand.
TAACTGTGTGACTAACTCTATATTAATAAGGAAGCTCACATAGTTGGATCACTTGGTTTCTAAAATAGGTTCCATAAATTCTAAATCCTACTATCCCAATTTAATGATGGCTCTTATGTGGCCACAAAATTTGGAAAAACAGTGTGCCTTCCAATGAACCTTCACCTCCGTATCTGTCTTATTATGTATAATTTCCTAGGGATGTTTCTTAGTTTGTAGTAACTGTGAACTGACCTTACACCCACAAAAAACCCCCAAAACATTTCAAACTTCTTAAAACCTCCCAAGCATCACCCAATGAATTTATATAATTAAAATAGATAAAATTATTGTTACATATTTAAATTGAGTGAGATACAACATATTTCCCCTGAAATACAGGAATAGTTATGATGATAGTGGAACTTCAATAAAAAATAAATAAAAACTATATAAATGAAAATAACTCAATATAGGTTCTAAAAAATAATAAAATTTATTTCTAAATGAGTTTAATTTTAGGAAGAAACATATGGGGAGGAGGTGGAATAATAATGGGGCCCTAGTGATGAATTATATATTGTAGTAATAAGGAGGCCACATTTTGAGGACAATGATGTTAAAAACATTTTATTTTTTAGATTTTTGTTGATTTTTGGGTATATTTTGATTCAATACTGAAATATATTGGAATATTTAGTGACAAATAAATCATTCAAATTGTTTTTGGTAATGAATATAAACAATATAAAAATAGTGGACAATAGAGATATACATGAATTTACATATTATAAAACCTAAAATACAATTTTTGTAATCCTTATTATTAAAGACGAGATAATACTAAAACATGTAAAATATGAAAGGATAATTTATTTTCCATTAAAATATTTACAATATACAGAAAAAGGGTAATTTGGTTCTCAAAATAAAATTCATGATGCATTAGATGATGTGTGGAGGAAGATAATGCATCCACATCCCTTGTATGACAACATTAATTCAATGATAATAAGCGAATAAGGATATTAGTGTTGAATTTTTTGAATAGGGTATTATTAATCCAAAAAATGAGGCTATTCAAAAAACAAAGAAAATTATCTATATCAGGATCACTAGGAAACAAACTATATGGTTGATATTAAAAAATATGAATCAAAACCCCAATGGAAAGAATATTTTAATAGAGATTAATAATATTATTAATAAGAATAAAATGGTTAAATGATGACATAAAAAATAAGGAATTATTTTTTTGATTTTTGGGCCACATTCAAAATATATTTTTTATGTTTAATATAATTTTTATAGAGAAATAAAACAAATATCATTAATGAATGTTTATACATTTTTCTTTTAATCAACATATAGATTTTTCAAGAATAATTTATGTATAAACATATTGGGAGTCAAGTGGAATAAATAAACATCCAAATATGTCAAATAAAATTAAATAAAAATAGATAAAATTAATAGTAAAATATCCTGAAACTCTATATATATTTTAAATTTCAGAAAATTATTATTAATCTATGTATATCATGGAGATGTATTATTTTCCATAACTAGTAGATATTGAATAGTGGTAGTGGATGATGAAAATAAATAAAAAAGAAAGTGATGTTGAGATTTTTTTGAGAGTATTTGAATGTTTATTATTGTCATTTATGGACAGCAGATATATATCAAACTTGAACATAAATCAATATCATATCACCACCATTAAATATGACTAAAATGGTGTGGTTAATATGGTAAAAGTGATCGAAAAAATCTTATTGGCTACAATAACAGCTTGGTTGCTGGGTATGATCGTACGAATAATTACATGTTCATATTTAATGTTCATACCCATATTATGCTAATTATATTTCATTTTTCAATCTCATGTAATCTAGTTTAATTTTTAATGATTGGTGGACTATTAAAGTAATATATGGTTCACTTATTTTATCAAAAGGGTTGACCATGGGAAAGTATTACCATATTGGTGAAGAACATCAGTTTTTGTAATGTATTGTGTATGAAAACATGAAATAGGGTTAGGGAAATATCTATTTTAGAAAAAAACGAAGAGATTTTTTTAAAAAACCATGCTGAACTAGATATACCAATGATCAAACATAATAATCCATATACATTTGACTCTTGTTATAATGGTATGCTTATTTGTAAAATTAATAAATCACATATGGGGAGGTCATATATAATACATTATCATGTTTTTATGTATATTTTCCAAAACTTTTATTATAATTAATCAGATAATAACATTGTGTTATTATTTCATTTATAATCAATACAATAGTATAGAGTGGAAATTTGAGATTACTCACAAGGTCGATGAAGTAAAAAATATCCATTAATACAAATAGTAACTGAAAAAGACAATTGGTGTTAAATTTTAAAATGTTTCATGCAAAAAATACATGGTATATAAAAATACTCATTTGTACTAATATTATGAATAAATTGTGATTCATCATTAGTTGAAAATGGTGACAACTTCTAAGAATAAGATGAATGATTGAAATATGAATCATATAAAAACATTAATTAAATACATATTATAAAAATTTAACAACTATATAATTTTAGAGATGATATGTTGTTGCAATAGTGTGTGTGTCAAATAGATTGAATATATGTTCATTTAAGGATATTAATCCCTAAAAAATATGGTAAAAAATGAAAATGTAAGTCTTGTACATATATATGTTTTAAAATAATTGATTTATCTTTAATAAATAAAACCATAACAAGAATAAATGAATTGTAGATTGAGGAATTCTTCATTTATATTTATCCAAGAGTAATCATTATAGGTTAAAAAAATTTGACTTGGTAAAAACATTTAATTTAAAGCTATTTATATTTTTGAAAATGATCATAATTTATTTATTAGTGAGTATATTTATATTTCATAGTAGTCGAGTTCATATAGAAACAACGAACATTTATTTTAATAATATAATTTATAAGTATTTTTATTAGTGGGAATTCAATAAGGATAACTAAAATATAAAAAAAAATTCTATGATGAGGGAAGTTTTTTGGGGATAAAATGTTCATGTTGACAATATTATATAAAAAATTCCCAAAAAACAATATTAATGGAGACCAACTAGTGAAATTTAAAAAAAGGAAGATGAACGAACAGTTGAAAACATCATTTATATCTAATTTAGTTACAAAATCATTATATTATTTTGTGTAGGATGAATTTTGAATCTTTTATGTGGATGAATAACAAAATAAAAAAATTAAAATATTGATACATTTGATATTATTTTATGGATTAAGATAAAAAACAATTTCTCACTACCCCATGGGATTTCAAAAAAAATAATACTGAATATTGAAATGTAAAATATAACAAGAAACATCTTGTTTATAATGGTTATCCTCAAATATAATGAATTGAAAATTATGATGTTTCTTATTGGTTTCAAGATATTAAACTATTCAACAATTTTGTAATTGTTTTGGAAAAGATCTTATTTGTGAATATTATGGATGTCAAATTGACATTTATTAATAGAGTCCCGTAAGGTTAATTCAATATTGAACTTTCTTTTACATTGAAGATAGAATATGTATATATATAAATAATTATATGAAAATTTATCACTAATTTATAATAATAGTTTTTTACTATTGATACAATAAATAATAATATATCCATGGATCCCATGATATTGTATTTTAGGAAAAAATTAAACATAATTATCAACTCATTAGATTAAAATATGAAGGGGAATTATACTATAATAAGTGATTTATTTATGAAGGATCCCAAACTAAATCCTTTGAGATCATCCACATGAACTACTTAACCCTATCTGATTACTGAATGTCAGATTCGATGTCCTAGAAAATACTTCAATCAACCATTTGAGTTCTGAACAATCATATTTTTTTCCATATTATCAATAAGGAAAAAGTAGTATCTATTTTTTAGAATTATTTTTATCTCCCACTTGGAATATAGAGGTATTATAAAGTATATCTCCAATTTTTTAGGATTAATATTACATCAAATTGGTGATTCATCCACAATAAATATATCGGTTTATTATTAAATGAATTTTATCTATGAACTGTTAATTTATTTATTATATTAATAAGAAATAAATTAAATATTATGCACTATAAACCATTTCGTAAATTTCATTTATCTTTTCATCATGTACAAGTTTGTTAATGAATAAAACACATGATAAAACATGATTATTTTATACTGAACAATCCCTATCAAAATCTTTAATGAACAATTAATAAAACAATTTTACAAGATAAAGTATTTTTCAAAATATATTTTTATTAAAATTATAATGTTTTTAATTAATAAATTTAATTTAAACTATTCTAAACACAATTAATAGGAACAAATTTATTTCATAGAGATCATTAAATCATGGGTATCACTCAAACTATGTTTTGAGACTATCATGTCCTAAACACATATTCATATGAATTTTGTAGAATATTTTGTACACTTATATTGTGAATCTTTTGGATTGTATCTTTTTTTCAATGTATACTATTCATAGAGTAGAAGTGGTTTCAAAAAACTCTTCAAGTACCCCAGTAAGATAATTTATAGTCAAATAAAATATCCTCCCTTGTGAATGCACACCATGTAATAGACAATTTCTATATGATGATATCCCATAAATCTAGATGAAATACTTATTTTACCATCCTTAATTATTTATATATGGTGATATCCCATAAATCTAGATGAAAATATTATTTATTTATATCAATAATATATGGGCATATATTCTAAATATATTTCAATGGATTTAGTGATGGTGAAACCACCCAAGTAAACTAGCCTATGAAATCCAATCGTTTTGGATAAGAAAAATTTGGTCATGATCATTCAATAAAAGTTATACCACCAATATGGATTCCATAACATGACACCTCACTATAACATAAATTTCATGGGTTTATAAGAGAAGAAAATTTGATAATAAAAATACACATATTACATACAGTTTTCATATAGTAGGTGTGTCCTCAACCTCTCTTATAATTTAGATCAAATTGGTCAAACATCATGATAAGAGGTATCAATTGATATTAACCCATAAATGGCTATTAAAATGTCAATTGTTTTCAATCAGTTTCATGTATGAAGACCATATGTCATATATTTATTATTAGTATCTCATTTTATTTTACTTATCAATATAACTAGGAAAAACTATATCATTATGATATATGATATATTCTAATGAAATTATGAATTATCCCACAAATATATGAAATTTTTCTAGCTAGGTGATATAGTGAAAATAATTATATCAATCAATATTAATGTTATGGTAATAAGTGTAAGAACTAGTGTTTGGTATAGGAATACTAATCACAATATAAATCCAAAATAAATCCCATGTGATAAGAACTATCATCCAAATATCTTTTATATATGAACAATAATTATAATAATATATTTCATTAGTTAGGTGTCTTCCATGTTATCCTCTCTGGATATTTTTCTATTTCTAAATTAAATTCCCTATGTGGAATCTCTAAATAGATAAACCATATAATATATATTCAACGTATTCTTGGGTAACCTAGGATCCTCGTTATGTTAAATTTCGTCAGAATTATCCTAATAAACAATGACAAGGTCTACACTAATTAGAATGAAAATAATATCAAAGAAAATGATAAATATCTACACTACCCCCTAAGTCACATATGTCGATAAAATGTATTTATATTCCACTGAGGGATATGAAACCATGTGTTTATTAAATCATGTAAAAAAATTTACACAACTATACATGAAAAAAATATTTAATGACTATGATTTCTTGTCACAATGATCTTTAATGAGGGTACAATTAGTGTATCCCCTCGCCATTATCTCCTAATCTCTACCACACAGTAGTAAAATTTATATTGTACATCAGTTACATGAAGATAGTTTTCAAGGATTCCTAATACAACACTCTAAGAATACAATGATATATTAACATAATTCATAATTGAAGTGAAACATAAAATGATTAAAATCTATATATATATGAATTCCAAAGAATTATGGATCTCACTCATCCATTAAATATTCCCATTTATCTATGGATAGACAATAATCAGTGAATTGATACAATGATACACTAGAAAAAAAACTCTAATGAATTATTACATATTACACCTTTAAATTACATATTCAATATATGTTCCATGAATAATTCTATGTTTCTTTGAGAAATGTTTAGATAGATCATGACACCAATGATAAAGTTTTCTTCACCTATATCAATCATGTTGATGATTTCATTCAAACAGGAATAAAATAATTTATGTTTTTCCCGTTTCAGATAATTAGTATGTCATTAGTTTATAATACTAAAAAAATAATGGGATTTAAATTAAAATTATTAATGATAAAAAACAGACATTTTTTCTTGATGAAATCAAATTCTCGTATCAAAGCATTATGTCTAAGGATAATAATTCTTGATACTATATTCAGATAATAAATTTACCTTTGTATCTTCCAACATTATTGGAAATATTTGAAAAGATGTACCCACTAGTTTGTTCCATGTAAATGTATTGAAGAAACTATAAATTTAGTAAAGTGATTTTGGAATATATTTTATATTTATAATAATCATGAATTTATGATATTCATAGTCATGTAATAGTTATTTTTTCATTTCCAATTTTGACACCATTTCTCCTTAGTCAATGCCAAGATTTTTTCTTAAACCCCTCAATACAAATGATTTAGTGTTCTGTTAATTTTACCACACATGACCAGAGTTTTCTTCAATATTAATTTAAATATAATATGTTTTTCATAAACTATAGTGTCTACTAATAAACAAATATGATTATTTTACATAAAGACCATGTCAAAAACACTACATCAGGATATATAACTGTATAATATTGACTTAAAACCTCCTGGAAGATTAGATATTCGTTATCATTTAGGAGTAATGTTTCACCTAAATTAGGGATAGTAACACCATATGAAATTTTTTGTAACCACTCTAGAAGGAAATGATATTACTTTTGACTCAGGTAGAACATTATCATAAAAATATTTTACATATATACCATCATATTCTTTAATATAAAAATCCCCACCTCCACCATTTTCATTAGAATAATATTCGCTTTCATGATATATGGAATGTATTTCCTCAATAGATTTTGACTAAATGGATTTCCTAGAATCATCCCTCAATTTATTTTTTGAATTGTATAATAATTTACTTTTTTTAGTTTAATTTTTTTGTATTTTCATTAAAATGACACACATCCACATAGACATATGTTATATGGAGTTGTTTTTTCCAAAATATTATGAATATTGGATCAAATAATCATCCATAGTGTGTAAAATAGTCAGTGTATAAGACACTATCATTAGTGTATATCTCATACAAGAAAATGATATAGTTATATATATCATCCTCTAAAAAAATGTCTAATTAGTTATGATTACTATTTTCAGAAACATTATTACACTAAGTTGAGAAAAGAAGAGTGATTTTGGAGACTAACCCACGCTTTGTTATGTGATCCATGGAATATCTTGTTGGATATTCTCTACCATATTTTGTTTCATCATTCATTACCACCTTCATAAGATGGTTTTTGAATTAATTTTGGTATACCATAAACACCAAAATATAATTGGTATTATAACTCATAGAGTACATATTATCATACATATTAAAGTAATCAAAAAAAACAAATGAATTATGAAATCACAATTAATTAATCTACATTATGTGAATGGTACAAATGTGTATGAATCATTTCATTTTGTTTTGTTGCCACTATTCCATTACAAATGACTTGTTATTTGGAAATTTTAAATTTTAAACAAGTGTTAAATACATCAAAGGGTGCCGAATTAATAGTGTCAAAAAACACTAGGTGGTGAAACATTTATAAATTATTCTCAATTACATGACTAATCACGTATCTCTGTATTTGATTATATCAAGAGTTAGCCTCAGGGACATTTTCATTCATTTACATTCCTTGGTTTTTATATTTAATTAAAAAAATATATTTTTAAAATTAACTATACCATAACATATATTATCCTTGTAATAGGGAGAACATGTATTTGAAAAGTTTTAAAAAACATTAAGTTTTCTGAACTCTTGAATAAAAATATGTATATGAAAATATATTTTCAATATTATATATTTTTTTCCTAAAAAATAATGACACAATGAAAAGTTAGATTATAATCACCCACTGCTAATGCTATGAGTCTATAATTATTTGTTTCATAGAGATCCACCTCAGGATATTCAATATTATATAATATTGATTAGTTTTATTTATTCTCCAGATATTTCTAATCCCTAAAATATTGAAAAATAAGACTTTCATTTAATGGGAAATATTTATAATGTAAAAGAATCATTTTACATATTCTTCCCAACTATATTATTATTATTTTTGTGGCCATTAAATCTATGATAAATGAATAATTAATTATAATAATTAACCTACCACAAGAATATTTTATTCATGAGGTGGTGATGTATCATTGTGTTTGGTTTAGGAATATCAATAAACCAATTTCCTATTACCTATATCCTTTTTTAATATAATCATTGATCATTTAGTATTCCAAAAATCCATATGATATTATAAATCAAAATACAATAGTTCTTTTAGTGTATTTTACATATAATTATTTTTAAAATTAATACAAAAAATTGTGATGTATTTTAGTAATGAGGGTACAATGAGAGTCTTTATGAGTTATTACTTCACCATGATCCCAATTTATTCAATTAAATCATTGTAAATAATAATTTTGAATACATGACGTCATTTCCATATCTCATTTATAATATTCAATAAAACATTGAACTGGGTATCTCATGTAATCATAGGAGGCTCTAGCCTTATAATTCACTTGATTATGAGACAATATTTTTTTGGTATCTTCATTTGTGTGGAATTTCTATTTTTCAATGGATAGAAGATAATAAAACTCACTGACACTTGTACGAGTCCAAAATGTTATGTTCAGTCCTCATATTATCTTTATTAATTATTAATCATATATATTTAGTAGTATAGGGGTTTAAAATTATACCATAATAGTTTAAAATTATAAAATTAGTAGTATATATTGATATTTATTAAATATTACTGATTAATTACTTTTTAAAAATTTAAATCCATTTTATTCAATATTAGTAACCCTCAACTACTAGAACCAAAATTCATACATTTATTAGTATTCTAGATGAAGAAATATTAAAATTTAATCCTCATATTCCAAAATATGAAAATGACCCAACACAAAGACTTTCAAGTTATGATTTTGGTTGTCTATATTCTTTGACACAATTATACTTGACTATTGAGTTTGGAACCAAATTACAGAAATCATAACCTTGATTTAATCAACACATTACCATTAATTTAGAAACAATAAAGGTATAAAGGCCTCATTGCTGCCAAAATTATGAAACTCAACCTACCACTCTTACGAAAACTCCTATGTAGTTGGATGCACCCATAACTATGTATCAGGATCCCATTTACCACAATGTTTTTTTAAATTTCATTTATTGAAAAAAGTGATGAAAAGACAGATCTAAGTTGAATTTTTATTTTTCTAAAAGAATTTAAACATTTTATATTTTACATATGTGTTTTCTGTGATATCAATCACATTTTAAACATGAATAATATAATTAAAAGTTCCCATGGAAAATTATATCTAATAATTACTATTTATTAAACCCAATATTTACATATAATTCAAAATAATGTAATAATAAATTAAAATTAATAAAAACATAAATGAAATCATTAATCAGGTGGGTCAACTACTAGTTGAACAATTCTGAATATAATTTAAAAAATATAGGGTGACTATATGAGTTGGAACTGTCTTGAGTTGTGGTTCTAAGCCTCATTAAATCTACCCATTTCAAATATAGTACTTTTCTATATAATATAGAATTCATCATCATGTTGTTTCCTCAAGATTATACATCAATACATAGTAATGATAAATGTTAAAATATAATAAAATCCTTGTAGATAAATTCCCCTATATATATAATATGGGATATAGATAATGTGAAAAATATTATTGACTTATTATTTATTATAAACCTAACATGCATTGAAAGAATTATATAATTAAATAAAATACATACATGCAATGGTAAGTCACTTCTAATCATCATTCATTAAACAATATAAACATGTACTAAAATGAAATTTGAGATAAAATCTACCTGATGTAATTTAATATGACTTAAACTTACATAATCTTAAATTTATAAAAAAAATTAAGATTATCATTCCATAAAAATTTATTTATATATTTAAATATATATTATTCTTGAAAATATTTCTGATAATGTTTTGTACCCACGTGAAGGATGATCAATTACTTAGTGAGTTTCCATAACTATTATTAATATTAAATTGGGTCATGTGATTTGGATCAACATGGTTTTACCAATAGCTAAGCCGGATGGATATACCCTGCGCGATAATTCATGGGACCAGGATGGGGAGGGCCAATAGAAAAAAATCAATATAGGTAAAATACATATAAATATATTATAATCCTTCTTCATTATGATGAGTATGATGTAAAATAATTATCCATTAAAAATTGTCGGGGTGGGGAAATTATTTCTTGTGGATACATCAATAAGATCTAATTTTCCAAACGTATTATTATATTTCTGTTTGGTATAAATCACATTATTAGATGGATTCCCCTCCCCTTACTTCATTTTTAACTTATCTTTTGTTTTTTTCCTTATTTAAACTTCAAATCCATCTATATATTTTATTGGTATTTCAATAGCAACATAGTTTATGGTTGGGAACATCTACCCACACAATTCATCACCATATAGAACTATGTTTCTTGACCTGATGAATACATAAAATATACTATAAATATATATATATATATATAATATATATGTTCTACTTTATCTAAGCATGAAACACCTATTTGGATCCGATTATAATCTTTAAATGACCATGATATGGTTATATATCCTCATATTAAATCTTTATATATGGATTTGTAACTATTTCAATACCCATTATTTGTTTTCATGAAAATATATTTAAAACAATTATTAAAAAAATATTGTGTTTTCTATGATGAAACATTTTGGTATTGGGTGTGTTGTAAAAATGGAATGATTAGGGATTAGTACAATTTTTTTCGCTATTTCAATGTCATCCCATCATCACTGATGATATTATTCCTTGTAGAAAACCTGGGTATGTAGTGTGGTGTGATTAAGTAAAAAAATAAATATAGTCATTAATTTGATCAAATTAATATATTTTTGCATGTTATTATCATCAATAATGATAATTTTTAGCAAACTAATTTCAGATATCTATATATTTCACAAACATAATTCATGAGTCTGATGTAGAATTGGAAAATAGATTTCAGTTTCTATCACATAATATAAACAAATCATTCCCACACCCAACAATCACCACTATGTTGTTCCACTAATATGTTAGAGTTACCAAGGATTGGATATATAGAAAAGGTTCATTCACTAAAAATGATATAGGAGAAATGAAAATGGATCCATAAAATTCATATGATTAATAGTATCATGAATTTTATATTTCATCAAAAAAATAGCTGGGACTAATTATCCATGAAATTTCACCATGGTGACCGAATGTATATAACATATTATATAACACATAATAGACATAAATAGATTTATTGAACATGAAATAAATTTTAATTATTATTTTTTCCCATAATAATAACATTATAAATATATTTAATAATAAAAAATGAATATTTTATTTAAATTATTTATCCCATTTTTTTAAAAAAAATTATTAATATAATAATATTGAATCACAAAATATTTTCCTTTTTATTCCCTGAATATCAGGTTTTTACTTTTAATAATCAAATTTGATTCAAACTATTCTAAACATAGATAATATGAATATATTTATTTTATAGGATTTAATCAACATTTTACATCACCATAACACTATAGTGGGGCCAAAATTTCCAAATCAATTGTTTATAATAATATTTCATACATTTTAATATCTTTAGTGGGTTACACACTAACACCCTATCTCATTATACATGCGTAGCCTTCATAATTTAATAGTGGATTACAGCAACCCATTATATCCCATTAGGAGATATGTAATTTTATTAGTACTGATAATTTATATTTTGAAGATACTATTAAATTTAATGACTCATTATAACTATCATGTATTCTCATTAATGAGGAATGAATCATTTAGGACACATGTTATCACAAAGAGGGGGATGGGGTGAATCATTTATCTTCACATTTTATGTTTTTTTAATTTTTGTAGAAATCATTCACCTTTATATGGTGAGATATAACACTACTGAAAAAATGAATCCATGAATAAAGATAGAAACACATTGATTTATGAGTTTCACTACTCAATAAAGGTTTTTTATTCATTAGAATGTTTCAGAAATCATAAAATACGATATAATAGATAAAAATAGTACATTGTATATGGTTATAGTAATTAGGGAATATAATTTTACTTAAATACAATATAGTAATTAAATAGTTCATGTTCTCCTCACAAAGATAAATGATGTAATAATGGTTTCTTATAATTTTAAGAACACATCACCAAAGGTTTCAGTTTTATCTACTATTATTCGTAATAATTCTTTAGAAATTCTAAATTATCTTGAACATATACTTCATAACAATATTGCATGGACGTTTGTATGAACACCCTCGTATACATTCTATATAAAATCTATATCTCGTCACTATGCATAAAATAATTTTCCAATGTTCATATTTATAGAAATCTATGTCTAATGTGTTCTCAAGGAAAAAATCCCTTTATACATACAATCTAACCAATCACATTGATATAATTTCTATATAATAATCCCAGATATGTATCACTATTTGGAATCATTTGGAAAATGCCTCTTATTTCTATTTGATCAATCAATTACACACATCAACTACCTAATACCATCTTAATGGGTAATAGATTCCTAATATCATTTCAACCGATTATTTTTCAATCTATTTTTCTGATAGTATCAACACTTCGTTGACACTTCACCTATCTTCTCAAATATTCTACATCTATTCCTTAACACATCAATGAACTATTTATAAAAAATATTCCATCAATATTTTTGAAAATTTCATTCACATTATTAAAACATTGAACATAATATTTTAAACATCATGATAAGATAATTTATTATATTTACTACAATGAATATTCATTAATTCCATAAATAAAAAAACCCCATTAATCGTCCTTAAAACATGGTTGGAATCACATATCATTGCATTGTGATATTTGGAAAATATAATAATTAGATATTCTTCATCACATAAATTGCCTTATGAATTTTTCCTCAATTATTTAGAATAGATATATGATTATACAATTTATTTATAGTGAAAAATATCCAATTAATACATTCAAAAACTAACATTAGACCCATCCATTATATATTTAATTTTATTTAAAATATTTATCCATTTTATACACATTCCAACAGCAGACTGATGACCTTCATAAACAATCATCCATATAATGCCTTAAACCCAAATGTTTTCTATGATGCCTCATAGATTTAATTCTGATCAAATTAAAAAAACATCACTTGACGATATCCAAAAATTTTATTTAATATAAATTGAACAAATTTAGTCATCCCTAAAATATTTAATTGGTTTATCTGATGGACTCAAACTGATCAAATTTTGAAGTATTTACTAATAGTCTCCATCTAATATAACTTTTTAGAAACATCACATTTTTCTTTAATAACATTGATAAAATATGAAAATTCTATAATGATTTTCCAATAACACATCACAACACTAAAACTTCCATATAAATAAATAATTTCATATTTAAATCATACACAAGATTTATAACATTGCATATACCCTTACACAGAAAGCGAAAATTAGGTGTTACTATTTTTTAGAATTCTCAGGAACCCATGTATAGTATATAACATCATATAACCATTACAAAAAATATATTTTATCCTAATATAATATCTCAAAAAACCACTTAATGTTACTTTTTGTCTAATGTTCTTCTTGATAACATCATAGTATCAATGATATGCATACAAACTATTCACTCCCCCTTTCAAAAAGTCTTGGATTATGTGGTAAATTAGTAATAATTATGTTAAGAATGATATGAACCACATGGAATCACTATTATTTAAATTAATAGAAAATTCTATTTGATATAACATTTTAATAATAACAAAATATTTATTCAGCATAATGCTCAAGACAATCATCTTTGTTTGGTATATTTCATCCAATGGACATTTTCGAACAGACTAAATTCAATGTCCTCCAGCTAATTATCTTTGTCGTAATTATTATCAAAGTTAGGTTATTTATGTAAAAAGTGATTACCCCTTTTAGAAAAAAATATATATTTATAATGATATATAACCAATAAAATTTTAATAACATCATCAACTCACTATTTCTAGGTCTGAACCCTATTTTATGGATTTTTATCATCAATGGATGATAAATAACTAAGTTTTTTACTAATTCAATTGATTATTTATTAAAAAATTGAAATTAATATGATAGATATTTTTTTAAAAAAATGAGAATCATTGAACAAAAATACCATGTTGTCGAAAAGAAGATTCATAAGAAACATATTCTTAAACTTTGAATGAATCTTCTTATTATACATGGATATTTCATTTCAAAAATACCATTATCCAGATAGAATACCATTTCTCACAACCACTTGAAAAATTATTAAAATAGTTGACATTTTCTTCAATCATAACTTGTGCCTTTTATGGAATGAACTTAAATGCATCCATTCAATAAAATGATAAAACAAATATCAATGGAGAGATTTCTGTTACATTAATTCTCTCTCCCTTTGACATCACTATCAAAAGACAAGATATGAATGGGGGAAAAATAACATACCATAGAATTAGAGATGATGGGGAAGTATGCCCTTGAAAATAGTTATTTTATAAAATGTTTTTTTTGGAAATGGTTTGGTGATAATATCATGGACTTTATATGTTTTGTGAAAAAACACTATCATTAGTAATATTTAGTGAAGATGTTTTTTGATGAAGTGATATTTAATATTCTAGTTCGCAAAATGAGTATACTATAATGACTTTGTGATACTTGAAACACTTTTATTATAGAACCCAAAAATAAGGAGAAAAATTCCATAAAAACAATTCTTCCAATTAGGTCATTATATATATAATTTATGTAGTATCATGATTCATAACTACCTAATCAACTTTTTTGTGATTTGAGTAATTTATTTATGAATCTTTATTATACCATGTCGCATATATTTTGTCAAAAAATAAAATTCCACCACATATTGATCTAATTTCATTAAAAAACATACCCAATCTAAATATATATACCCAAACTATTAAATATGTTCAAAAAATTCATATTTTATACTAAAATTATTTATTATACAATTATATCTAATAACTATTTATTATTCCATTATATGTGATTATTTTGGATCACATTGATACCGAGTACACAATGTTATAAAAAAAATATTTGGTTTATATGTTTTTTAAAAAGTAATATTCTTTTTAATATACTAATCTCATTAGGATCATCCTTGTTACCAGAACCATCATTTGAAAACAATATTCTAATTGAAATAGGGATGGAATATATATTTCATTCTTCCGTGCCTAATTTTTCCAAAATTTCTTTGATGTTGATCAATTCATATAGAAAAATATTACATCTGAATGCTATAAAATTGATTAATTTTTTCCAAATATCCTGAAAAGGTTATTATAAATATAATATTCACATATTTAGTATACATTTCTTATTTTTCATCATAATTACCTGATAATATATTATCATCGATATAAATAATAATAATGTGGGATACCAAATGATTTTATGGTATGTATAGTTTATTATAAACTTTTCCTTTTTTGATGTTCATATTCCTTAAGAAAGTATCCAATTAAGAATACTAATCTATTGGAACATTCATTAACCCATAAAATTCTCTCTTTGACACGCATATGATGAAGTGTCCAATTAATTTCATTTTTTCAAAGAATATTTGATGGAATATTTCCAATGTGTTTAAGGTTCATTAATACGATGATTATCAATATGATATTTATGTTCAAAAGAAACGTGTCATTGCTTGGATTGGGTTGGTACTTTGTTAATGATAATAAATTGAAAAATTAATTGAGAATTATATTAAAAATGATTTATAAGGCATGATTATGTGATTTTATGGGGTTTAATTTTATTTAATGTTGGCTATATACAAAGGGAATTTTGACAAAAATTCCTATATGGTGCATATATTGAAAACTAATGGACAACCTTCTCACTAGCGAGGATAAGGGAAGCCGAAAAACCAACGGAATGAGGCAGAGCTCAACCCATCAGGCCAGCCAACTAAAGGTGGCCCAATAATGAGTAAGTTCATTACCATAGGGTATCATGTGATTGATAATGGAGCACCACCGTGCACAGAAGCACAACGATAGTGGTGGGAATAAGAGCACGCATACAAGAATCAATATAGGGTGGTATGAGAGAGGGGAAATAGAATCTATTGAGACCAGTCTCTCTCAATTTGTATTATAATGGAGTATATAAAACATTTACATTTCAATTTTTTATTGATCCCAATGAACTATATCCATCTGATAACTCTAATGAATCATCCAGACGATCAATCTGTTTTAAAAATACAGAGTGATCTACTGTCATTCGATCCACTCGTTTGATAATCTGATCCATCAATCATTTGAGTCCTCCAATATTTATTCCATTGAATGATCTAAGTCATCTGATTCAAGAAGCCATGTATTCTTCTACATTGATATGGTTCAAGAATTTTCATATTGATGGGCCTCCATGCCATTACATTTGTAGCTTGATCCATGTACCTTGTGATTCTCAAAGGTTCTGGATGGTTCTGAGTCATTATTCATTTCTTATAAATACTTAGAGCTAAATTGATTCTGCTATAGTCAAGATTGATAAAATAATTTTTCAGTGATGTTGAGATTGTGAATCTATCTGGATCTCAAAGGTATCCATACATTTACTTTTTTTTACAAAGAATACTGGAAGGATACAAATGTTCTATCTATGTATTTTACACATGAACAACTTCATGAAGAAAATAGTTTCCAAAAAAATCAAGATAGCATGTTATGTGTCTCCCTGTCTTTTGTGATGAATAAAGATCTCATGTTTAGTGTCACATTAAACTAATGTGAGAAAATAATGGTATAAAGTGATCTGTGTGCATTTAGTTTGTTTTTTTGTAGATATTTTGTGTATCTTGCACGAAGAAATATTAATAATGAGGTTTGTGTGATGGAGAGAGAAAAATTGAGCAGAAAGTGTACATGACTATGTGTTTAATAAGTGGATAATATATATGTAAATAATGGAACAA
Organism: Viscum album; assembly: GCA_963277665.1. Taxonomy (NCBI): domain Eukaryota; kingdom Viridiplantae; phylum Streptophyta; class Magnoliopsida; order Santalales; family Viscaceae; genus Viscum; species Viscum album. Next base: position 1,948,493,417 of record OY728148.1, read on the forward strand.
GGAATAATCTTCCATTCACATAAACACATAAATGGATATTAAAAAGACATTGTGTGTGTCTTAAGTATTGATCAGTGTGTGTGCATAAAATTGAGAATAAAAAATACAATGCATTTACACAAACATGTGCATGTTTCTACACATGTGATTTTGAAATCACATGAATATACAAGATGGTAGTGTATATTTTCATAGGCTATATGAAATTACTAAAGGTGATTTGATGCACATGAATAAATGAAAGCATAAAATGTCAATGCCAGGGATTGTATAATATGAGAGAATGATGTTTCAAAAAGTAAATGTGAAATATTAATTTTATATTCAGAGTGAAGGGTTTGAGACTAAAGTAGGGATGGTTATTATATCATTATTTCCTAATATTGTTCTAATAGAGTTTTCACGGCATTGCGAGGTCAAGTATTCTACTGAAGAATCTATATTTGTTGGAGAAGTTTTATATTGAGTCAGATAATTTGATATGGTGATCAGAATTATCCAAGGAATAACGGAATCAATGACAAGTTACTTGATGTGTACACAATTCAGTGTGTTCTACAAAGCTCATGGCGGAGGATCATGTGACTATTTAATTAGTGGACCAAAACATAATAAATTTGGATATTGTGGATAGGGGTCTAACTAGTTTCTTAAGACTCTCAGTAGAGAGACTTGGGGCATATCCAATCGAATGGTTGGGGAGTGAGGTTCAAACCAACTGAGGTAGAGAAGTTGGATTTCTAGGGGTATTACTATGATCAATTGGAGTATTAATTACATGGGGTTATAACAAATTTCACTCAGAACCATTTTAATTGATAAAAATATTTTAGTGCATAATCAATTTTTTTGGGTATAGACCACATGGAATGGATGTAGGTATTAGTACCTAACAATGTAAAAATATTGTGTGCTATGTTTTATTTATAGTCTTCATTTCATGTATGATCCACTCATATTAATAGGTCAGAGAGGTATTTATTAAATAGTGAAAAAGAATTCATTAGTATTTTGTCACGCCTGAATCACCTTCCCCCTCTTAGTGTGATGGAACAATCCTTGGACACTTCAATTCATATCATAGGACTAAGTACACTATGTGTATTTAGTTGAAATACTATGAAATAGAGAATTTAAAATCTATGAACAACCATGTAATTATGACTTTTGATGGCATGAATTATCACTATTGGAAGAACTGGATGCTTCCTTACCATATATCTCTTATCCTTAAAGTGATAGATGTAGAAACAATTGGTTTACCTCACAATAATGTATAATTTTATATGACTCAAGCTAATAAAAGAAATCATGAAATTAATGGAAAGTCTCAGAACTGAATCATGATGGGTTTGTCAGAAAACATTTTTAATGAAATTATTGTTCTTCAAATTGTCAAGGAAATATGGGATAAATTGAGAAAATATTATTATGGAAATCATAATGTCATAGAATAGAAGAGACAAATATGGTTAATCAAGTTTTATGATTTTAAAATGGATGACGATGAAAGTATTTGTGACTACATTACAAGATTGAATGAAATTATATTCAATATCAGAGGTTTTTAAGAGAATCTATACTATTATACTATTGTGAAAGAGCTTATGACAGATTCGACTCAATGATTTATACACTCAATGATAGATAAGATCAATCATTGGATGAACTTAATAAGAATCTGATATCTTATGAAATTATAATAGTGAAAACATTAATGAAAATGTCAAGATAGGGGATAGCCATGGAAGCCCTGATAAAAGGTAAATGTAAAATCAAAGATGAACCGAAATAAAGAGATTATGAGAATAAATAATATGAATAGGACTTTAAGAAAATGATGGCAATGTTTTCAAAAATGTTTAATAAAGGAAGAAGTTATATAAAATTTCAAAAAATCACCATTGTGTTTGAACTGTCACAACAGTGTTCATTTTTGTGGGAACTATCTAAAGAAAAAGGCCGATTATTCTGAATTAGATTAAGAGGATAAAAAGTATCAGAAAAATATGTGGAATAAATATAATAATAAGTTTACATCTAAGAGAATAAATTTTATGAGGAGAGAATTAGATGAATTTTCATCATCATGTTGTGAGTCTGATGATGGATGATATTCTAAGAATGAAATGTTCTTTATAGGAATGTCTAATAAATCTAGAGACTCATTTGAATGTGATGAATGTGATACAACAATTGAGTTGGAATAGATGTTAAAAGTAAATATGGAAGCTACATTGGATGACAATATCCAAATCATGAATGAAAGGAGATGGTAAAATAAATATATTGACAAGAACTATTTGGAAAATAAAAAAAAGTGTAAAGAAAAAAGAGATTCATATTAATGAGAAAAGAGAAAATTTGAAGAAGATAGTTGAGTTTGATGGAATGTTGAAAACTATTAAAAAGGTTGACCTTGATAAGGAATAAGTAGAATTGTTCAAAGAAAATAAACAAAACCATTTGAAATTATATGAATTTGAAAATATGGAAAATGATCTTGAAGAAAGATTTATTGATAGAGGATGAATTATCTACAAAATAATATATTTATTTAAATATCAATGTGTGTTGAAGAAGTTAAAAGAATACTTCAAAAAAGTTGTTTCAATTAAGGGTGAATCATTTAAATCTATTGAGAAGAAGGGTTTAGAGAGAAAGGGTTATTAAAAATATAATGAATGTCAATGTATAATTGGTTTTTCTATTGATGTGATTATAAAAGACTAGAACGAATCTTACAAGAATAAGAGAATAAAAGAGAAAAAAATTTACCATTGATTAACAATGTACTAATTCAATGATAATATTTCCTCATAAGAAGATACATCCAATGTATTTGAAAAGGAAACAACAACAATCTCGAGACCCAATATACTATTAGTTTAAAAGATCAAGGTTTATAGGATACTATTGGTGTTTTGGATTGTTTGGTCATAAATTATTTCATGATGGAATAATATGTCACTTCTAAGGAGGAGGGATGAATCAAGGAGGATAAATACTTAGAATATTAGATCATATTATTAGAAAAATAATTTTGTGATCATGTCCATATATAAACTATCAATGTTGAACTGAAATGAATATTTCTACTAAGTATGTGGATGATTTTGTCAATATGGACACAAAACCGAGAAATATAGAGTTTTTTATTCTAGTGAGATTCCTCATAATAAATATGATATCAAAATTCAGAATGTGAAGAATGATACAGTCACCAGTGAATTGTGTGAGAAACAGAAACTACCTGAAAAAGATCAGAAGCTTGTCAGAGTAAAAGAATAGAAAATAGTGACACCTGATGAATTTAATGATACTAAGGATCCCTCACAATGTGATGACATAGAAATACTGAAGTGTGAGAGGTGGGGAAATACTAGGAATGACATAATATAGTGCATGAAAATTCTAACAATTCAAATAATGATGGAGAACTCTTCCAAATAAAATAATAAAAGGAAGAAAGGAATGATAAGATTTAGATGAATATGTCATCCTGAGTGTAATTTCTAAAGAAAAAATTTGTTCCTCCATCTACCAATTTATAAATACTTATGAACTAACATATAGTGAATTTAAGGATATGGACACTTCCCTTGAGAGGAAACATTGATGTTTTGAAGATGTCAATTTTTCACATTTATGTGAAACGATGATCACTCTCATACTGTTAAAAACAATTTTAAAGGGTAAGATCTTTATTTTTAAACAAGAAGACTCTTATTTGTTTGTATGAACATGAATGTTATTTTTAGGTATGTTTTTCAATTCAGTTGTTTTTGTTGAGAAAAAGGGAAGAAGGAAAATTTAAGGAGTACACACAGTGTACTTTCTTGTATGTTCCGTGTACCATGGCACCAAGTCTAGGATATGTTTGGCCACGTCACAACCACATACATGACCTTATGATGATATGGCAGGGACACTTAATGTGGGTACCAGAAAATAGATATACACGCCATGTATTCTTTGGGAACATGCTATGTATTTTTATTTTTAATTGTTATATCGGATTGGGGATGGGTCTCATTCACAAAAAACCCTTCTTTTTTCCTTTGTCTCATCCAGGAGCGACAAAAGACCCATGATTCGTCTCCATGACTAGACCCACCATCAATTCTCCGAGTCAAACTATATAAGTTGCGTTGAAATCACATCATTGATTTATTCCATCTTCTAGAGCCTCATCTCTTGATTTATCCTCTTTTGTGAAATATAATTAATTCAACATTTTAGTAATTATTTTAGATCTATGACATTATAGGGTGATTCAGAGGCTGATTTTTGACTATATCTATCGTACAACATTGAGGTAGCTGGTTTTTTATTTTCCAATGATTGTCTTGGAATTATATATGAAAAAGTGCCCAATACCCTAATTTGGTTATTGTGTTTCTAAGGAAATTAACCCATTATTGTTTGTTATTCCTTGATTTATTGAGGTTGGGCTCTTATTTTGGAATAGGTTTTACATACCTTGTTATGGATGTGTTTTCCATGTCTGAACTGATATTGGCCTTTTAGTCAAGGTTTGCCTATTAGGATACTCTATTTTCCATGCCTAATGCTGTTAAGATGGAGTGATATTATCTGACATGATTTTTCCATGCCTTGTAGCTGTTTATCCAAGTGGTATTTTGTGATTTACATTGGCTATTGGATATCGTTTGTGCACGATTGACTTGCAAACGGATTTGGGAACCTGGTGTTGTTAGACCATAGGGGCAGTGGACATTGAGTAATTTCCCAGAGTGTCTGTTTTACATTAATGTTGTGAGCCCATAGGGGGGATGGACGTGTCTTCTCCCTCGGAGTGTCTTTAGTTCCACGTTGTGAAACCATAATAGGAATTGGAAATTTAGTGCTTTCTTAGAGTTTCTGTAGTTTACCGTTGTGAGACCATAGGGGGAATTTATAGTGAGTTATTCATCCGAGAGAAATTGTTTAAGATAAACTAGAGGGGTTAAAATATGATTAATTTTCTAAGGGTTTCTTGTGATTTATTTCTTGATTATGAGGATAATTATAAATGAATGTAGAAAAAAATCTAGGATTTTTTACTTTTTAGTAATTCCTTTTTTATTACGTCATTTTTCATATTGCATGCTATATATATAAATTCAAAAATTAATAGGTAAAACTATGTGTGTGTTTGATAGTTGAGATTTGTCTCACAACCTATTTGGGTCATGTTTTTGGGCCCAAAATGATTATGTTGTTGCAATTATAGATAAGGGAAAGTGCCTTTCTACTTCAGGCAGTTGATTGCGGTGGAGCTGGAGAGCATGAGACCAAGATGAGGCTTGCAATGAAATTAGAGTTTACTTTTTTTCGCATTATACATTGGTTTAGTACTATGTTACATCATTATGACTTCTTTGGACACTTTCCTAGATATTATCACATTCATAATTATTTATATATTTCTTATAGTTCTTTATTTACTATCATTCTTCCACTATTCATTGATTTATGGAATTATTACTACTTCTGCTACTGTTATGTATTTATTTCAATTGTGTTACTCTGCTGATGAGGGAATTATTTCCCCACAATCACACCCAAGCCCCTCACTTTTAGTCAGCAGCCTCTAGCATTCTTGGAAATGCGCTTGAGGCCATGTGACCAATCGGGTACGGGGCACCTCGTTGAAGCACCCAAAACCGGGACATTATAAAGTGGTATCAAAGGAATTATTTTCTTATTGAATTCTTGTTTGGATCCTATAGACAGTGATAGGAAGTTATAGGGGGTTAGTAATGAGTTGTTCCAAAGAGTAGCTAACTTGTGTACAATGAAAAGGTAATTTACCTTGATTATAAAACATTTTCTGGTTTTTCAATTTTACAGTTGATTTGATTTCACCTTTGAGTGATTCCAATGTTTTTTGCACTTATTATTGATATTTTTGAGGTTCTATTTATATTGAAACCAAATGATATGAGGGTAGGCCTTCTCATGCATCATATAGGAACATGCTAGATAAAACAAGTCATGCATTCTTGTTATGGCATTTATGGTGCATTGCTGATTGCATGTGGTTAAGATAGTTGTTGTTATAGGGATATAGATAATATTTAAATCATTTTTTATATTTAATTAAATTGTTTTATCCCAAAAAATTGAACAATTTGAGTTATTTTCATCAATTTTGGATTTAGGATGTGTTTTGGGCTAAAATTGGAAAACATCTTAATTTAGAAATATTGACATATTTTAATCACATATGAAATTCATGCATATATTTTAACATATAAATCCAAGTGATGTGATTTTTTATGTGCTTGAAATATTTATTCTAAACATCTTCTACATTTGGACCAGGATTTAATTCAACCATCTAAGGGTCCGAAAAAGTCAATCAAATAGGACAATTATTATAGACGACCGCGTGGACCCCACCTCAATGAAATAAAATATTCTTAAATCTTTATAAATACATCCAATTTATGTGAATCAAATATTATTTTAAAGAATACTTAATGGGGAGTTATTTTGTAAATGATCGTGTAGATATTCATTCATTAAGGAAACCCACACACACTCAAATTGTAGGGCCGGAAAAAGGAAACATTCCCTGGGAATAAAATCTCATCATTAATTGTACATATCTCATACTACACATGGAGGATCGGGATGGAATTTTGTGGAGGTATATAAAAGATATTTTGAACCATATTTCATGAAAAAAACACACCAAAATTAGGTCATTACATTTCTATACCAGGATGAATCTTTCGGTGGACAGAATCTGTAAGAAATCCTAAATAATGATTTTGAAGATTTGAAATTTGAAGACCGAAGGATGGAAAACCATGTCCTATATAAGGAAGATTTCACCCATGATGAAGAGGTAGTTAGACACCAAATTTGGAGTGGAAGCCTAAGGACAATATTTTATCATATGAATTTTCATTCCATTTCATTTTAATATAGTTTTCATTTCTAATGTAATACATCTTCATATTTGTAATTCATGTGTTTCCATCTTCTTATATCTATCATTCTCTACCAACCCTAAAATAATTATTCAATTTTATTCTCCCTTTATCCATCATGATCTATAATAACCTTTCAAGGAAATGTGCCTAACTTGAGGCTTGGCCCTGGGGTAGGTTTCACAGTGTTCTTCATTATTTCTCTTTAAATTCAAAATGTTTTAAACATATTTATGGTGGAGGTGGTAATATTACACAGTTGTTGTGGTCATCCCCTGAAAAACTATATCCCAATCCATTTCTTTCCATTGATTCATCTATTTCCTATCCCTTCTCTAAGGCAAAATTTTTATATGGTAGAGTTGTGGTGGACATAAGTGATGAAACGACATACGATGGAGTCATGTCCTTTAGGAATAACATTCTCGGTTGATGTGGGTTACCCTACTTGACTACTGGAGGAGGTTTGGTTTGGTGTTTCCGAAGCATTCTAAAATCACACACTCAATAAATCAATGTGATTAATTCAATAATGTGGTTTCACAAAATGAATTATCAAATTTAATTTAAACAATGAATAAATAATGAATGAACCCTTGTTATTCAACCTTGGGACTATTTTATTTCTTAACTAATTAAATTATATAATTGCATGTCAGTATAACTTTTATAATTTAATCTGAATTTTAAAATTCATTTAATTCTTATATTTATTAAGAATCCAAAAATAATTAGTTTAGGTGACAAAGATTAAGTAGGTGAACAACTGAGGAATCTCCTCAAGTGAGATGACCCTGGTTAGCTTCTGTGCGGTATTACGAGAATATATTTTCTTTTTCTGCACCCTATGATAGGCGTGCTTCAAAACTAGAGCCATTGTTGGGGAGAAAATCAGTTGTTTACTTTACTATTTATATTTTCAAACTATTGATAGTTATCATTAATTTTAAAAAAAAAATCAAAAAAAATAATATCTTTCCATGATAAATCCAAACTTCAATTATTATTCATGGAATAATTACTCACAGTTGTCGGAGGAAGAAACTGACTACACTAATAAGCCCCTCTAAAGACGAGATGATTCTCTAATGATAAGGTTAAAACAAAATGAAATAGGACTCGCAACCTGGATGTCACTAGAAGATTTGATGGTCATGATGGAAGAACTCAAAACTGACATTTAAAGACTCAAGGCTAAGAAGAAAGTGCCATAGGTCTTCTCGAATTTCACTGTAGAAATCCATGAACTTGAAACCAAACATGTGGTAGAGAATCATGGAAACCTACCTACATCAATATATTGTAAACACCAAGAGGAACTTTCAAATCAAGAATATATTGATGATGAACTAACTCAGGGGGTTGAACCATTCATTGACTCTATCTCATCTGGTTTTATTGAATCTGAATTTTATGTCACTCCCTATAGTTTTACCAAATCAAATATAATTTTTATATGCATTGGAGGAATAAAAATAAATTTCACCAATTGAGGAACAAATGGAGCTCCCTATGAAAATTGATCATTGGGATGAGGAATCTCATGAAGAGATACAAGTTTCATTGCTTGAAGAACAAAATATACAAGTCGCCTACCTTTAAAGGGAAGATTTTGAAATTAATATATAAAATTAAAATTTTGAATCTCCATTTGATTTTTATTTTCATGCAGCATATCTGGAGAGACAACTAGATTTTGAAGAAGACGTTGACAAGTAGCAACTGAAGAGGATGAGGTTCCATACATTATCCAACCATTATCATTCAAGCGATACTTAATTGTGACGAGGGATGATCTAGTGTACCCTATCTATGGAGTTCTCCAAAATAAGAACATAAAACTATAATATAGAAAGAATAACATGTGGTGGTTCATGTCTAAAAAGATTTATCCACCATCAGATTATGGACAATAGCTGGTACTGACCTATGGAGGTAGTAAAATAACCCCGGGCCCACTAGGGAGATCATACCAAGACTTATCTTTATTTGATTTATATGAATTTAGAATACAATTTATTTTTATAGGTGTAGATTATCATGTGTCCCACTCCCTCTTATAGTTTTTATATCATTAATGACAAAATCCTTTCACTTAACTAAGTAATTCTCTTTTTAAGGATCATGATGATAGAAAGGATCCCCCAAACAGAAAAAACCCAAGATTAATTTCAAAAAGGAGTTCACTTTTAATGTTTAATCATTGAAACTTTTTATCTTTATTTGGATTTAAAATGGAATTGAATTCCCACACTTGAATTAGGTTTTACTTGAAAAATTTAGGAGACATGAGATTCATAATATTCTGGTGATTCTATGTTTTAGATTTCAATGTTATTGGGATTGAATGAGTAAAATGGAGAATGGATTATTAAAGTGAAGAATGGATATTGATATTAGGACTTGTGATATGAGGTAATTAATTGATTCTTGTAAATGAAATTTCCATACCATTTTTCATGATATGAATTTCTGAAATTCATGTGAATTAATTTTTTATTATTAATAATTCCATGAGTGATTTTCCAATTTTGTATTCCCATTCCTGAGAGGATTTCTAGACCAAATATTTCTTATTTTATCTTGAGAATATTTCTTGAGTGATCTTGCGACATTCCCCCTACCAGAACATGTATTGAAACTTGTAAAATCTATGAATGTGAAAAAACACATTAAAAATGATTTAGGCACTACTTTGGATAGCCACATATTTACGTGAGACCCAACCATACATTTATCCTTCATTAGCCCATAGAAGACATGAATTTCTTTATAGCCTTAAGCAACATTACAAGATGATTTTTCTCTACCTACCAGCTATTTTAGTATTTTTTTCATGTATCATTCATCTTTGAGTATGGGGGAAGGGACTTTCATGTTCTTTCATTGGGATATGTATCATTTGTGGGTGGTATGAGTTGTGCTTCATAATTTTGGTTAAATTATTATTATAAAATTGGGTATGAGTTTTCATTTCATTATGATTCTTTCATTTCATCTGATCCCCCATAAAAAAGGTTAAAAAATTAGAAATAAATTTGTTCCTATCTGGAGATTTAAAAAAGGAGAAAAACTATGCTGTGACTTTCAGGAGATTTACAAAAAATATAAAAAGGGGGGAGAACTATGATGATATCATTCTTTTTAATCATTTATTGACTCATGTCCTATGTCATAAAAAGTGGGTGGTCTTTTGTTTCATATTTTAAATGTAATTTTAGTGATGTTCATCCTATATTTTCACTTTATTAAACATAAATTAAACATAAGATTCAAACCTCATACTTCTAGCCTTAAAATATTTTAATCATTTTCCCACCAACCCAAAGACATAGAGTCATCTAAACCTTTATTACAAGCCCTCATGATTTTATGATATTTTTGTATCTACAAAGTGGAGAATGTAGTTACTTTATAAGCCAATGTATAAGGTATATGTTCTCATGATATGATAATAACTCCAATTTAACTGTATCATGTGTGACTAGAGGAAATATTCAAATGAGAGGTTGATTATGATTATGAATGATTAATAAAAATAAATTGAGAAGAATGAATGAATGAAAGGAAAAGATCCATAATTTTTCATAAGGGAAAATTAAAATGAATGAATTGAATGATTATTTGAAAAATGGGAAATTTAATTGATATTTATTTGTGGAACTTGAAAATTTTATTTTACATTGTTAATCGTTTGATGTTATTGCATTGAAATTTTAATATTGGTAACATTGGCGCCCTTTGAATTTAATGTAGAGATTTAATGCTTGAGGACAAGTAGAGTATAAGTGTGGGAGAATTGATAGAGAAATTATTTTAATAATTTTTTATATTTTATTCAGTGATTTGATCCCAAAAAATTGAACATGTTGAATTATTTTAATCAGTTTTGGATTTTTGATGTGTTTTGGTCTAAAAATTTAAAACTACTTAATTTGGAAATATTAATAGAATTTAATCACTTTAGAAATTATCAAATATCTTTTAACATATAAATCAAATTTATGTAAGTTTATTTATTGTTTTCATATATTTATTGTGTACATATTTTATTTTTAGACCATTATTTAATTCATCCATCCAAGGGTCTGAAAAAATCAGTCATGTTGGACAATTATTCTAAATGACCGCATGGACCCCACCTAAATGAAATAATCATAAATTGTTCTAAATGCATACAACTGATGTGATTCCAATTTGATATGAATTAATACTTAATGGTATGTTCTTTTGTAGAAGATCATGGAGATATTCATTAATTAATGAGACCCATGAATGCTCAAATTATAGGGTAGTAAAAAGGAACCATTCATCTGGAATAAAATATCAGCATTAATTGTAAATATCTCGTACTACACATTGAGGATAAGGATGAAATTTTGTGGAGAATTGTAAAAGCTGTTTTTGAAGATATTTTGTGAAGAAAATATACCAAAATTCGGACATTACATTTCTATACCCAGATGAATCATTCAGGAGATAGAATCTATAGGAAATCCTAAATAGAGATTTTGATGATATGAAATTTGGAGACCAAAGAATGGAAACCCTTGGCCAATATAAGGAGAAGTTCACCCATTCTGAAGAGGGAGTTCAACACCAATGTTGGAGTGGAGGCCTAGGGACTTTCTTCTAACATTGGAATTTTCTTTTCTTTTCTAATGTAATGCATTTTCATATTTTTAATTCAATTTTTTCCATTTTCTTCTATATCTATTTCTCTTTCCAACAAAATCTATTTATTCTATTTTATTGTACATCTATATATCATGATATTTAATCACATTACAATTGAAAGTGACTAACCAGAGGCTTGGCCCTAGGGTAGGTTTCATGATGTTCTTCATTATTTCACATTAAATTCAAAATATTTTAAATCTATTTGTGGTGGAGATGAGAATATTACACATGTGTGGTGGTCGTACACTACATAACTATTTCCAAATCCATTCCTTTTCATTTATTCATCCATTTACCCTCCCTTCTCATTGGAAAATTCTTAATACGGTGGGATGGGTTTTTCATAAGAGATGAAATGGCATATTATGGAGTCGGGTCCTTTAGGAATAACATTCTCAGTAGAGTTGTTACCCTACACGACTACCAGAGGAGGTGCGGTTTGGTGTTTCAAACTCATTATAAAATCACACACTCAATATGTAAATGGGAGTAATTCATTAATGAGGTTCCACTAAATGAATTATCAAATGGAAATTTAACAATAAATATATTATGAATGAACTTGTGTTTTCCATCCCTAGGACCAACATATTTCGTAACTAATTACATTCTATAATTTCATATTAGTATATGTTTTAACATTTAATTTGACTTTTAAATTTCATTTAATTTTTGTTTAATTAAAAAACCATAAATAATTAGTTTTGGTGATATTGATTATGTAGGTGAAGAACTAAGAAAGCTCTTCAAGTGAGACAACCCTAGTTAGCCTCTGTGCTACATTATGAAAATAAACATGATTTTTCCACACCCTATGACAGGCATGTATTTGATAGAGATGCAAGTTGTTGTGATAGATGATATAATAAAATACCTTCTCTTTGATAGGGTATAGGATTTTTAAAGGACTCATTTTAATGAACTCCAACCTTTGGTCCCTTTGGTGTTATCTTCCCTCATAGATCATAATTTAGCGGATCATTACACTATTATACTTGAATATGACTTGAATATGTAACATTATATTATTCGTAGAAAATATGGGCCATCACATATTGAAATTTGGATGTTTAAGGTTTTATTACTTTTTTAGGGGGTTCCAGAGTAGTTTCCGAGGCTTATCGTCAGGAAAAAACCCAGAATACATGGTGTGTATTGGTGAATACATTCCATGTGTCTTTACGTTCGGGAGTGATAAAATTTTATTACGTACATGTTGTGTAATCTATGTACACTTCATGTATTCTTTAACCATGTGACTAGATGTGTGAGTATAAACATAGATTTTAGAATCCTTTGGTGGATCACGTCGTCTGCCTGACGTACACACCGTTTTGTAGAGAACAGGTGTCTAGCTGTGTGACTAACGGCCCAGATAGAGGAAAACTAGATATTACACACTATATCTAGTTCAAACATGATGTGTAGGTTCAATCGTGTCTTATACCATTTGACTAACCACACAGGTGTATGGAAAAAAGCTAGTACACACTGTGTTTGGTACAAAAACGCTGCTTATAGTCAACCGTGACCCCAACCATGTGACTAACGGCATGTGTAGTTGTAACTCAGGTTGTACACTCCAAGTCCATATTGAACATGTTTTGGGGATTTTACCGTGTAACTAACTTTGTGAATAGATACATAGGTCAGTCGAATCCTTCTAGTACATGCCAGTTTTGGCACAAAAATGTCGTGTAGTATTTTTCTAAGAGAATAGTGTGTGTTAGACATGTAGGGAACTCAAGCAGGGAAAAACCGATTGAAGTACATGCCATGTCCAAAGAGAAAACGCGTGTGTATGTGGTGTCACATGATCAGTGTTGGCCGGAGAACACACCCATATAAAGTTTTAAGGTAACACACTATGTAGGGGTCACACGCAATGTGTATACATGTTTTGAAGAACATGGATGCTTTCTTTATCCTATTTATTTCTTGCAATTTTATGTTTAAATCCATGATATTCTTGAAATATGTTTTTGATTGACCTTGTAGAGTCATGCCACTATTATTTCCACCAGTTGTACACCAGATACTAGGCAGTGAAAAGACACCATACATGGTAGATCAGGGACTTCCAACAGATCCCCTTGTCATGCATATCTTGGAATCATCTATTATTATTCATATAGGGGCTGATGAATAGTTCCGAGAAGGCATGATGATGTTTATGCAAAACATTAGGGGGAAGCACATTCTTTCCCATTTATGGAAGAGTTCACATGTGTTTTTCGGTAGCAGCATCCTTACACCATCTCATGGTAAGTAGGACCTTAGGTTGTAGAGTCATGGTTAGAAGCCATGTTGTCGATCATAGAGAATCTTTAGATACCTCAAGAGTGGAGGGTGAAGCTCGCTGCTTATATGATTCAGGATTCTTCCAAGAGATTGTGGGATGTGATCTCACAGTTGGTATGCCGACAGGTTAGGGATTGTGATGAGTTCTAGCATTCCTTTTACAATTACTTGTACATGGATTATTTGAAGGTTGATCAAGTCCAAGAGTTCATGAGTCTAGAACGATGAACTCTCTTAGACATGCAGTACATTTCTCACTTCACCGAGCTGCAGTGCTTCATGACCATTCTCTGATGTGATGAGTAATTTCTAGCAAGGAAGTTTGATGATGGTTTCAGTAATAACACCTGATCTCAAGTGAACATCTTTCAATTGACAGCCATCATCTCTATAGTTAACTAGGCGTTGATCACATAGTAAAATTTGAGGTGTTATATGGCTATGAGCCAGGGTGGCTCGGCATTCGGAGTTGGTATGCCTCTGACTGATAGTAGGAAGTGCCGTAGGGAGTCTACCCATTGATATCCAAAGAGGTCGGATACATCTTATGGTAGCGAGGTGTTGTGCTACCAATGTGGGAAGAGTGTTCATACAATGAATCATTCCCTGAGAGACCCAGTGGAGTGCCGATATTGTGGCAAGATGGATCATAATTAGTGATTCTATCATAGTTTCTCACCATAAGCTGAAGATAGGGGTCTTGTTTTCACTACTCAGACCAGAGTAGGATAACCAATCCCACATCAGTATGGGTGGTGTAGTTCATCAAGACATTCAGGACGAGGTGTATGTCATGGCTGTATTTTTTAAAAAAAGGGTTTTTGATAGCCATAGGGTGAATTATCTGAAGGATATTAGTTAATTTCATAGGGTCGTGGTGCAGGTTAGGCTTGTACGATAGAGTAGATATAGCTAAATAATGATCCCAAACCATCTACAGTTAGAGGTACGATTCTTGTTTCTTCATTTTTAGCTTCTTCACTATTCGATACATGTTCTTCCCACAATTTCATGTATGTCACTAGTATGGAGAGCCTTGGGCTATGTATCTTTACTTCTACTGATATCTTGATGCTAGACACTCCATTGGGACAAGAACGACTAGTGTACATCAGTGCAAGGAGTTCCCTATTATGGTTGATGGGTGTCACTTCATGTGGTACATTTTTGTATTAGAGATGACATGGTATGATTTCATTCTTGAAATGGACTGGTTATATTTTTTCTAGGATGTTGTCGATTGCTATCGTCGTAGTGTGAGGTTAACGTCACTAGAGGGTTGGTTGTTTATATAAAAGGGAGAATGGGATGTCCATGTGGGTCAATCTGGACCTGAGCATCTTGGGTATGGAGGAGTTATAGCCTAGATCACTAGTCTATATCTGGATGTCCAGGGGTCTTCACATATGCACTTTAATCTAGTGGCATATGATTTCAGGAATGTATTCCCAGAAAACTTTTCAGGTTTTCCTCTGGAGCGAGAGGTGGAATATTCTTTTGAGCTTATTCTAAGAGTGACACCAATGTCAATTTATCTATATATGATGGCTACACAAGAGTTACATGATCTCAAGAAGCAACTAGTGGAGTTACATATAAAGGGTTTCATCCAACCCAGTACTTATCCGTGTGGTTCACTTGTCCTGTTTGTGACGAATGCGAACGGTACACTCAATCATTGTGTAGATTATCACATGCTGAACCGGTTGATTGTTATGAACTGATATCCATTGATGTAGATTTATGATCTCTTCGATTAGCTTTGAGTAGCCCATATGTTTTTGAAGATTTACTTGAGATCCAGTTACAATCATTTGTGCATTAGACTATTATATATACCTATTATATCCTTTCGGAGTAGGTATAGTCTATACGAATATGTTGTTATGTAGTTCGATCTCTCAAACACACCTGCATTTTTCATGGAACTGATGATCCGAGTGTTCCATCCATACATGGATTATTTTGCTGTGGTCTTGGTGGAAGATATCTTGGTGTACTATCACACTCGACGAAACCACAATACACATATTGAGATCGTATTGACTACACTAAGAGAGCATCAATTATATGTTATTCTCTCAAAATTCCACTTTTGTATGGGCCCGATTCACATATTGGGTCATGTCATCTCCGAGATAGGAGTATTGGTAGACCCTGAGAAAGTGAGATAAATATTTTCCTAAGAGATGATAAAGAATGTATTTGAGGTAAGACATTTTCTAAGGTAGGATGGTTACTACAAAATCATTATACAAAACATTTCATGCTTAGCTGCGCCACTGATGGGCCCCACTACGAAGTTTGTGAAGTACTTGTGTACAAATTATGGTGGGTCAGCCTTTCATGAGATGAAAGGGATTTTGACTTCATCAATAATACAATTTTTTCTATAGCCATGATTGTGTTATATAGTTTACTGTGATGCATCATGTATTGGGCTGGGAGTAATTCTTATGCAAGGGGAATGTGTCGTTGCGTATGTGTCTCGATATTTAAGGCCACATTAGAGGAATTACCTAACACATGAACAAGTGATGGCTATTGTTGTTCATGCCTTAAGCAACTGGATAAATTATCTTTTGGGACAGCATTTTGTAGTTTTCACCAACAAATAAAGTCTCATGTATATCTTCACTCAGTTCGATCTGGATTTGAGATAGGGAATGTGGGTTGAGTACCGTCGGTACATTGATTTTGAGCTTTCCTACACACATGTGAAAGGAAACACCAAATATAATATGTTGAGTAGGAGGAATAAGATATAGGTAGTTTAGGAGGCCAGTAGGGAGTGGCAGCTTATGGCTCTGTTCTCTAAGATTCATTTTGAGGTGAATGACAAACAGGGGAAAACTTTTCTTTCTTCTATAGATGTTACCTGTACTCTACTTGAGGAATTGAAAATGAGGCACTTATAAGTTTCAGAAGTCCTGGTTCTATGGGAGAGTTTGTCAGGAGAGGACCCTATTCATGGATTTGACCTAGGAAAGGATGATATCTTGTGATTTTCTGGATGTGTATGGGTGTCAAATGATATATGCTAAGAGTTTTTGTCGGATTTTCACTCCTTGGTTTGGGAAATTCATCCCAGTATTACTAAGATGTATAAATGCCTACACTATCAGTATTAGTGGATAGTTATGAAGAGAGACGTTGCTTGTTTTTTTAGGAGGTGATCCACCTGTCAGTCGGTGAAGGTAGAGCATCTGTGACCCGTATGGATTTGGAAATAGTTATCCATTCCTGAGTGAAAGTGAAATGATTCCATGATGGTCTTTGTGATAGGTTTAATAATGTTTTCTAGAATTAAGAAAGTAGTTTGGGTTGTCATTGATAGACTCACAAAGGTTGCTCACTTCTTACTTATAAAGGATACCTTTAGTGTTGATGAGCTGGGAATGTTTCAAATCCCTGAGATTGTACTTTTACATGGGTTTCCACACTACATTGTTTTCACACATGGATGCTAATTTTACTTCTTAGTTCTATAAGGGACAAAAGAGGCCCTTGGGTACATAGGTACTTCTGAGAACGGATTTCCGTCCCCAGATAGATGGCCAGTACGAGCATACGATTCAGGTGCTAGAGTACATGTTACATGCATGTGGCAAGGATTTTTGGATGTTCTATAGAGAATCACATACCTCTGGTGGAGTTTTCCTATAATAATAGTTTTCAGGAAACTATTCAAGTGGAACCTTACGAGGCACTGTAAGGTAGTCTATGCCAAAAAAACCTATGTTTTCTAGAGGTAGGAGAGATAGCAATGTTGGTACCTTTTCTTGTCCAAGAGACAACATAGGAGATAGAGTTGATTCAGAAGTGGATGGATACTACATAGTCATGAAAGTAGTGTTATGCTGATCGACAAAGATGACCTTTAGAGTTCGAGGTCGAAGATCAGGATTTCCTACATGTCAAAAAATGTTTGGGAGAGAAGAGGATTAAGAGACATGGAAATATTTCACCAAGATATGTTGGAATGTTTGAAGTTTTGGAGAGAGTCGGGCTAGTTGCCTATCCGTTGCAGCTTCCTCAGTTGTACCGGGCTATGCACAACATCATCCACGTTTCTCAGCAATAGTGTAACTTCTCAAACCCTTCTCATGTTTTCCAACTCTTGGAGGCTAAGTTGGAGGTAGACCATATTTCTAGGAGTATCCTATTCATATTGTTGATCACTACAGAAAGGTTCTCCGTAGAGAGTTTATTCCTATAGTATTGGTGTTGTGGTAGCACGGGCAAGTGCAGGACGAGACTTGGGAGAGGGAGCCCAATGTACAATTGTAGTGTCCATAGTTGTTTGAGGATTCTAGTTTATTTCCACCTTATTAGTGAAATTAGACGATGAAATAATTTATGGGGGGAAGTTTGTAAGATCCCAAATCTTCTTTTCTGGTAATTCTTTCAATTTGGTTGTTTTTGTTGAGGAAAAATAGAAGAAGAAAAATTTTAGGGGTACATGTCATTTAATTCATTGACATGTTGTGTACCCCATTACCGAGTCCAGTCTGTTTTTTGCCATGTCACAGCCACATAAATGACCGTGTGATGATGTGGTAGGGCCCCTTATGGAGGAGACCAGAAAATACATATACACATTGTGTATACTTAGGGAAAACACTGTGTATTTTTAATTTTAATAGTTATATCAGATAGGGGTCATGCCTCATTCACATAAAACCCTTCTTTTGGCTTCATCTCATCCAAGAGCAACCGAAGACGGACGATTCTACTCTAAGCCTCTGACCTACCATCATTTATCTGAATCGAACTGTGTCAGTTGTGTTGGAATCACATTGGTGAGTTCTAACTTCTTATAGGGTCTCATCTCTTGATTTATCCTCTTTCATAAGATATCATTGGTTGAAAGTTTTAGACATATTTTTTTATCTATGAAATTTTCTGTCGATTTAGAGTTTGATGTTAAAATATATCGATCGTACAACATTGAGGTAGGTGGTTTGATCCTTTATATAGATTTTATGTGAATTATATATTCAAAATTACCCAATACCCAAGTTAGGGTATTGAGTGTTTAAAGAAATTAACGACTTACTTTCGGATATTCCTTGATTACTTATATTAGGGAACATGTTTGAGAATACGGTTTATTTACCTAGATTTGGATGTGTTTTTTCATGTTACAATTGTTTTTGGTGGTTGGGTCTTGTGTTTCCTATTAGGGTTATTTGTTTTCCATGCCTAGTACTGTTAGGATGGATTGATATTATCTGTCTTGCTGATGCCACACCTTGTTGCTGTTTATCCAAGTGGTTTAATGTGATTTACTTTGGATATTGGATATTGTTTGTGAATGATTGACTTACATAGGGATGTGGGAACTTGGGGTAGTTAGACTATATGGGAAATGGATTGTAAGGGTTTTCCCTAAGTGTCTGTGTTACTTTTATGTAGCGAGACCATAGGGGGATGAATGTGTGTAGTCCCATAGAGTGTCTTTAGTTCCACTTTTCAAGACCACGGGGAGAATTGGACATTGAGTGCTTCTTAGAAGTGTCCGTAGTTTTCCATTGCATGACCACATGTGGAATTGATGATGAGGGCTTCCTCAGAGAGTTTTTGTTTATTCTAAAATAGAGGGGTTAGACAATGAGTAATTCCAGGAGGGTTGATTGTTATTTTTTGTTTGAATATATTGTTATTTGTAAATGAAAGTAGATGAAACTATAGAATTGTTTACTTCTGAGTAAATCCTCATTTATTACATAATTTATCATATTTCCTACTACATATATCTTTATAGACATTTTGGCACATATCATTAGGTTTTTCCCTACTGGGATACATCTCACACCCTGTTTGGGTCATTTTATTGGGCCCAAATATATTATATTTCTATAGGTATGAATAAGGGAAAGCACCCTTCTACATATAGTACATGATTGCGGGGGAATTGGAGAGCATGTGAACAAGAGGAGTATTGCATTTCTATTGTAGTTGTTTGACTATTTTTTCCTTTGTATATTGGTTTAGTACATTATTCCAGCAATGTGACTTATTTTCCTTCATTCCAAGATATTATGACGTGCATCATTGTTTATATATATATATATATGTTTCAGTTGTTTATATACTAGAAATATTCCACTTTTAATAGTTGTATGGTATTATTACTAACTCCTCTACTATTATCTTTTTTATTTCCAATGTGTTACTCTTCCAATGAGGGAATAGTTTCCCCATTATTACACCCAAGGCCCTCACTACGAGTTTGCAGCCTCTAGCATTTAGGGAAATGCTCTTGAGACCATGTGACCAACTAGGTATGGGGCACCTCTAGGTGGAAATTTGAACCGGGGCTTTACATTGTTTGAAGAGACGAGTGAAGGAAATATCTTAGAAATCATGTTCAAATCTTTCCATGAAATGATTTTGTTAAAAAAAGTCTTTGATTGGTATCACATAATAATATTTGTGTTGGTTTGTTTTTTAGGTGGCATCTCTCTTGTTTTCTACATTGGGATATTCCATATAGACTTAGAGTTGATTAACCTGAAGCTCATTTCTATTGTATGAGTGAGGTTTCATTAAATAAAATTTGGAAAAAATGTAGTTCGATGATGGAAATCCTAAACATACCATTATATTAATTACCAATAACGGTGATAAATAAAGGTAAACACATTGAAATAATTTGAGTATTGAAAAAAATACAAAAGGGGGATATTGTAGTGTAAAATGAATTGAAATTGTTGTCAATGAATGTTTGAATTAATATTTTCAATGTGTTTAATGTTTTTAATGTGATGATTCAAGAGATGGTCTTTATGTATAGAAGACATGTGTCATTGCTTGGATTGGGTTGATGAATGTTTTATAACATTGGTTTGAAGAAGAAAATGAAATGTGTTGAAAAAATGTTTTATATGGCATGGGGCTTTGATTTACTGGTTTTTCATTTTATTTGAAGTTGTTTATATACAAATATAATTTTAATGAAAATTTTTAGGTGGTCCATATATTGAAAAATAAAGGCTATCCATCACACCAGTCAGACAAAGAGGAGAAGCACAACCCACTGAGGAGGACTGAGGTCAACCTACTGGCAAGCTAGCTAGAGGCTCTCTAACAATGCATAGGTGAATTCCCATAGGGGATAATGGGAGATCCAGCAGAGAACTGCCACACAGGGAGGTGTGGAAGCAATGGTGGATTTAGGATTGCACCCATAATAATCAGTATGGGGTGGTACTAGAGGGGAGAGAATCTATTGGGCCTAGTCCCTTTTGGTTTCTCATATAAAGGACCAGAGAAACCATGTAAATTTTGATGTGGGATTAAGCCATATAAACTAGAGACATATGATCACTCAATTAAATCATCTGAACCATTGATCTATTTTAAAAAAAATAGTTTGATCTGCTTCCATCTGATTAGATCAATTGATATTCTTGACCGTCAATTGTTCAAGTCAGCTGATCTAAATTTTTTTGAAAGATCTAATCCATCTGATTCATCAAGCTATATCATCTTGTCAAATGTGATGGTTCAAGAATGTTCATCTTGAAGGATCTCAATTCCATGAATCATGTAGATCAGTCCATGTCTGCCATGATTCTCAAATTTTATCTATAGTTCTAAGTCATTATTCATTTCCTATAAATACCAAGATATACACTCAATTTTGTTTCTATCGTGATTGAAAAATTTATTTTATAGTGATGTTGAGTTCCTTGAATATATCCAGATCATGAATGTTTCCTGGAATTTACTTTTTGAACAATGAAGGCTTGAATAGAGCATGTGTTTTATCTGCGTATTTTACACATGAACAACATCCTAAAAAACTTTTTTCCATGAAGCACATGGGATATCATGTTATGTGTCTCCATAGCATGTGTAATGAATCAATATCTCATGGTTTGATTCAAGGTAAATTGTTTCATGAGAATAATAGTATACAATAAGAAGTGTGCACTCAGTTTGTTTGTTTTAGTGGATATTTTGTGCATCATGCACCCGGAAATAATTATCATGAGGTTTGTGTGATGGTGAGTGAAAAATTTAGCAAGCAATGTACATTACTGCATGTTTGATAAGTGTATAGTGTATACTTAATGAATGGAATAAGTAATAATGTTCTATTCAAATTCACATGTATCGGGATATTAAAATGACATTGTGTATGTGTGTGCTAAGGATTGATCGGTGTGTGTGCATAAATTTGGGAAGTAAAAATACAGTGCATGTGTTCATGCATGTGTTTGGTTAAACACATGTGATTGTTAAATCAATTTAATAAACAATAAGGAAGTGTATATTTTCTTAGGATATTTGAATTTTATAAAGTCCATTTCAATCACATGAATTAATACAAGCATAAAATGAGAAGTCCATGCACTATATAGTATACATTCATGATGTTCGAAAAAATGCACCTAAAATATCTATTGTATATTCAGTATGTAGAGTTTGAGCCTGAATTCTGGATAGTTATTCTATCCGTGTTTTAGAATATTTTTATATATAAGTTTTTAGTGCTTAGTGTGGTCGGTTCTTCTACTTAAGAAGGAATATTTTCCGAAGCTACTATGCACTAAGTCATGTAATTTGATACACTGATTTGAATTATCTTTGCAATACTAGCATTGGTGCAATGGTACTTGAAGTGCCCATGAGCTAGTGTGTTCCTTCAAGATCATGGAGAAATATAAATTGACCATTCTATTATTGGATCAAAACATCAATGCAGTCGTAGCATGTGACTGGGGGGTATAACCGATTTCCGAAGAAGCTCAATAGAGAGGTTGGGGGCCTAACTAGTCGAACAGTTGGGGGTCTAACCAACCATGGTAGTTGATTTGGATAACATGGGGTATAACTAAGATTAACTAGATGATAGATTATTTGGTTGTATAACTAGTAACATCGTGAACCATTGTTATTGATAAAAATGTTATAGTGGATAATCCATGTACGGGGTCTAACTAAAATGGATATTTTGTTGGTCTTTATACCGAACATTATAAAAATACGGTGTGTGGTGTTCCATTTACTTTTTCATTGAATGCATGATCCAATTATTTTAAAAGGTGACATAAGATAGAATTAATAGTTGAAAAATAATTCTATAAAATTTTGTTCACAAATGATTCCCCCCTCTCAGTGTGACTACATATTCCATGAACACTTCATATGAATATTTCATCATACATAGGATCAATGGAACCAAATTTTACAATATAAACATCCTCATAAAGATATTTTCTGTGAAATGTTAAATTTTCATCAATATAAAAATTTGTAAATTTTATTTTCTAATGTTGAAAAATAAGATTAAGTTAGTTTCTAATCATTCAAATTGAGTAGAAATCTCATCAAAATTAAAGACATCAATTTTAGTGTAACCATTATAAGATAGACTTGATTTTTTCCTTATCAATTCACCTTTTCCCTTAATATTTTTATGAATCACCCATTTTTTAATAATAAAATACTTATTATTTATTATTTAGGTACATGTTACCAAGTATAATCTTCTCCATCTTTCCCATCCAATAAATCAAATAATCAATCAAGGAATGATTCATCATGCCTTCATCAAATTTTCTTTGGATAAACCTTTGAATATAAGCAATTATGTGATGGTAATATAGTAGTTTGTACATGTTGTTGCCAACCAACAATGATTTTTTGAACATCCATTATATCCTCTACCAAGAGTGAGAATAATGTACTTTTTTTCATTACATAAGTCAATAGAGTCGAAATACTTATCACAAGCATAATCAATAATATTTCTATCTTTAAAAACATTGTCATGTAAATAAAAATAATCAAATAATCATTAATTTCATGCCCATATACAATTACAATTGAATATTTTATAACACAACATGATTTTTCAAATAGATTTAATATTTAATTCAGGAAACACAAAGTCTCTACGATAGACTTCATCGTTATAACCTTTTCAGTAAACATAATTTTACCACCTCTATCATTTAATTTTTGATAAAATATCATACATGATTGCATTCATTATGATATTTAGAGTCATATAAGATCAACTTTCATATTTGGTGAATAATAACTTGACCCATATGAATAATAAAGTACCCTTATGAATAGTAATATGAAGCTTATTAATAGTAACCACACCCATGAAAGTCTAAATAAAATTTAGACACCTTATAAATGAAATAGAGTATTTTAGAAATTAATAATTAAGGGTTCGTATTTTTGTGAGTAATAAATATTTAATTTCAATTTTAAACTAATAAATTTATTTAAAAAAATTCAATTTCATAAAATGTATCCCTATATAAATATATATTTTTTATAATAATTTTAGTCTAATTTAACAAGAACTTAGTTAATTTTTTTAATTTATTATAAAATTAGTTTTAAATTTAAATATGTATTTATCAATTAAATAGTTAATTTATTTAAAAATTAAATTTAACTTAAATTTATTTTGATAAAATGGATTTTAATTTTTAATTATACATGTTGAAAAATTAATATGGTCGTTTTTTGGTATTTTTCTGAAATACATGAATTTTTTTGTGAATAATGAAATTGGATAAATTATAAAAAATGCTATTTCAGCGAATTTATACATCATGGATGAGTCAGGGATTATGTAAATGGACATTGATTCAAAAAACCATGTAAATATTACTGTTTTTTATCAAAAGAATTAATATTATTGTGTGTCTTGAGAAAAATAATAAAATAATGAATAAAATATTCAAAAACCACTCATCTCTTCCATTATAAAGCCCCTCGCTTCTTCTTCTATGTGCTCCTCTCGAGTTTGGTTCCTTATCTAAATTCTACCCCAATAATCTTATAGGATCCTCCTATACATCCATCATACCTTGGTGTCATAAAAATATCGAAACCCATCCCCTGATGTGTCTATACAGGAAGATTACTTCAAGAGGTAAATTCGTATTTTCATTTCTTTTATATCAAGTTACTTTCTTTTATTTTTCATTACTCACCTTCTTTCATCCAACTGTTTTAATAACCCTAGTACATCACATGTACTATAATTTAGTTATGTCAATGCAATAATTCCTCATCAACTCTCATTTCCCATTCTTTTATACTAGAAATGAAAACATTATCCGAGATGTGTTAATTTATCCCATTCCTGGACAATGGGTTTTCAATTTCTATTAATTTCTTCAATTCTGGTCATTAAACCACTTTTATGGTTGAACTAGACCATAATATATGTGTTATAAATTATTTTTGGGTCTAGAATTATTTTTTACACATGTTATTAAATTATAAATTAAAATGTGTTAATGGTTATCAAAAAACCTCTAAATTAATCCAAGCGTTTATCATTACAATTCAATCTATTGATTAATCATCTCTCTAAATAAACAAAATAACTATATGATCATTTAGACATCTAGATTATCATTAATAACTCATACATTTTATTCTTTATTTCAATATCTATTTTACATGAACTTCCATATTCTTTAAAAAATGATCCGATCATGAAAACTAATATAACTAGCACTCACAAACGATGTTTTTGAATATATGAACCCATAAAAACAACAAAAAATGAATTAATAATATTAAAATCAATATAATTCATGTCTAATATGTTTTTTAATAAGTTACTAATGTGTATAATTTCATATTTTTGGACCTTAAGTTCAAGAGTATAACATATCCAAACATAAGTTAAGGGTTTTTACCGAACATCCATTTTCATTTGGGTTACTCTTATTATATATTTACATCATTAAAATTATTATTTATCATATATACACCTCATAAATTATATTTTATTTTTCTATATATGATTACCTACCAAAATATTACTTTCATTTATGGGGAGTTATGTGTTTGAAAAGGATTATTCAAAAATTATTTATGAAATACAAGCCCGAATCAAGTGAAATTTTAAAATTCATAACTATTTTCAAGAGCACCATATATTAAGGTTTTAGAAATCATTATATTTATAAAATAACTCATTTTATTACGAAAATAATACCTTACTTCACATATGGTTTCATACAAATATTTTTCTAAAAGAACTAGTTTTCAATGTAAAAGTTTATTTAACTCAGGAATTACTCATTGATTTTATAAGAGAATCAGCATATATTTCAAAAATCTTGTTTATTATTATGTATTATTGGGATTAATATTTTATGATATTATATAACATATTTAATTTAATGTTTTATTATTATCTTGAGAGTAAATTTTCTACCTTAAAACCGTTCACTAACTAACTCTTAATGGTTAGTTTTAGGCGTAATGTTTGGGGAATGTTATTTACATTTCATATGTTAGTTTCAATATGGATGTATATATTTTTTATGTTTATCCCCATTTGTATATAGAATAAATTTTAATTAGTAAGTGTTTTTTGGGGACCAATATATCCGCCCATTGCATCAGTGGGTCTAATGAGACAAAATTGGTCTGGGCACGAGGCCTTGAAAAAATGGTTATTTATTGTCATGGCATGAGACCATAAAAGTTTTTTTATAATTTCCCACATTATACACTCCCTTATTATGAAACTAGTAACTTATAGTGCATGTGGTTATCATCTCAAAGAATACCCGCGATAATTTTTTATCATGGAATTATTTATTAATCTCTAATTCATGTCATATTTTTTTCAAGTTTATTTTTAATGGAATGTGTATTTAGTTATTCACTCTAGCTAGTATTTATTTTTATGATATTTCCCACTATATTACTTACCCTTACTAGGAATTTGACCCCACCCCTTTGTTATGAATTATTTTTGACTTGTGTGTAAAGAAATATATTTCAATGAAATACATGGATAACATTGGAGATATGGATGTTTTTTAAAGAATTTCTATGTTGTCTTTATTTTCAAGTTGTAATGTTGAACTTATGTATGTATTTTTTTTTAAATATACTAAATATCGCAGTCATTCAATATAAATATTACTTGTATATATTCTAATGTAATGAAATCGGGAATTGACTATAGGAAACTGGGTTCGGGGCTTTACAGTTGGTATCAGAGGACGTTTTGTAGAAAACAAGGAAACAAGATTTAGAAAAAATTGATTTTATAATGATACACTATGATATTATTTGAGGATAATTTTAAAATAATATAATATAATTTTGGTAAGGAATAGATTAAGTGGAAATTTCTAGAAAATAAAACATTTTCCTAATACTACAATTGGATGTAGTTATGGTAAAGATGTACCTAGGTGAGAAAACTCTAATAAGGAGTTTCAGGCTTGACCCCAGGTATCATGGTAAACGACAATGGGCCTTACTGCATACCGGGTTTGAAACTCATGGGGGATATGTTTTGGTTAATTATTACTGTATTTAAAATTCATTATGAACGATTTAAAAGTAAAATTTTCTTCAAAGAAATCATTTTTATGTTTAATGGATTATCCTTGCATAGGATTTCAATTTATACTAAGTATTTTTATAAGTTTATATTATACATTACAATTCATAACCTAATATTGTGTATGCTATTATTTAGAAAAGGATCCTAGTGGAAGGAATAGAAATTGCATGATGGAGTGTATCCCATGTAGGTAACTCACTATTATGTAAGATAATGATATTGGATCTGGATCTATTATTGGTTCTGAGAAACATATTACTATTCTGGGACAAAAGAATCATAAAATGAACAATATCATTACCCATATGAATCATACTGATCCACAACGTGGAATATATATTTTATAGTGATTTATGTGACTAAAGCCTCCATCATTCAATGGTACTACAAAAAATTTATATTTTTATTTTCTAGATGCCAATTTAAGGGAAAGAGGTAACCACAAACAACACGCAACAATCCAAAGTTACTACAAGCTTAAACCAAATTTGAAATTCAAAAACTAACACAAAACACAAGAAGGCCTCGATCTGAGAGTCATCACGTCAGCTAGAGTCATGTCACCACCATCCACCATCATCACCATGTTATTCCACCACTGTCATCGACATCGACATCGGTGGACCTCCAGAGACGAAGACCAGAGGGATAACCAACCAAGAATGAACATCACCATAACCAGAATGAACAAAGGAAGACAAGAACAACAAAACATCATAAATAAATGGCTCCGAAGAAGAACTACCCAGAAAACATCATGTAATAATTTCTCACATCCCACGAAAAGAGAACGAACACCTCTCAGAAGAACAAACATCCTTCACGATTGATTTGAGGAGGGAACACTGAACAAAAACTTAAAAACCTAAACATATTGAATACCAATACTGATTCCAAAATCACTAACATTTTAGAGGAAGAGAAGACAATACCAGTCGCCAAGTCCCACATCCCACTGCCTCAAAATTACCGCCACTCGTGGTCCGATTAGAAAAAGAGCAGAGGAGATTAAAATCAGATCAGGGATTTGGAGAGCCCGGTGTTCCAGACGATGAAGAAACTGAATGCCGAATCCGAACAAGAAAAACCCATCGCCAGAGTGCTTGGAGAAACTACTGAATGAAGAACCACAAATCCCACAACCAACTTTGAACCCCCGCTCTAGATCTGACCTAGAGAGGAGTAAAGGAACTCATAGCCAGAGCAAGTTTGAACAGCCAGGGGCTCCCACAGCATACAACCACGACAGTACCATCAAAACAACCCTAAAAAAAGAACCAAGAAGAGAAGCACCAAAAAATGGAGAGCAAGAAGTGAAGTTCCAAAAATGGAGGATAAGATATATCCATAATGATTTAATAAAAGAGAATGAGACTTGGAGTATGAAGGAAGAAGGTAGCGCCACCAGAATAGGAGAGGAGAAACCCTAGAACCCGAGAGGGGGGCGTCGGGAGAGAGCAGAAATCCCTTAAGATAAGGGGGCCATTCAAAAGGAATGCCTTACACTACAATATTCCTAATCTCATCATTTAATGGGACCAAAAACCCATTCATAGAAGAGTAAGGGATATGTTCTTCAGAGAAGATATTTCTCACATGGGGAAGAATAAGAGGGATAAGGTTATCATGGAAGTGTTTTCTCTATATAGAGATGTTGATCAATAGTGATAATTGATTAAAAACAAAAAGGATGATGAATATATTTAAAATATTTAATTGAGTTATTTTAAGGATATTTTCTTAGAAAAAAATTTCCCCACGAACATCGAGTATATATTAAAATTAAATTCATGAATTTGAGGCCAAAGGAGAATGAAAATAACAGCATGTATTAATAATACTTCACAAGGATGGTAAGACATGTTATTGACTACATATTTAATCTAAGGAGAAATATGTATTTATACTTTTATGGTTTAAAACTATTACTTAGAATGGATCTAGTCTACCAGAATTTCTCATCATAAGAAGATATACTCTCATGTGATATCACGAAAAAAAAGGAATTATATAAGACATATGAATTCAAAGTAAATTAGGAGAAGAGGAGGTATTATAAACACTCTAAAAAAGAAAATGTGGAAATGAGGAATAAACAAAAATATTTGGTTTTCCACCCTATAATAATTATGGGAAGAAACACCCTTGTACTTTCCTGAAGGGAATGGGTGTTTGATTTATGTGTGATAAAAAGGAAACCATTCTCATGATTGTAAGGGAATGAAATAAGCTACTGATGTTAAATTATATAATTTTAATGATATGGGACATTTTGAACATGAATTCCCTAAGCGGAAAAAAAACATCCCTCAATAAAGTCCAAGGGAGAAGACTATGCTTAGGAAGTTAAAACTACCGAGGTTGAAGCTCATAAAATGTGGTGGAAGGTACTTTAATCATTTCCTCAGACATAGAAAACGATTTATTTTATTTTGTGTTATCATACTCTTTAATATATTCATATTTTTCTATAAATATTAGATATTTCCGATTTTATTTAATAAGGATTTTTTCAGTCAAAACTTCTAAGGGAAGTGTCATTGAAATAAAGATGTGTTGGGAAGTGCCCATTATGGCATAAAAATGTTATTTATCTTCTAATTTTATCATATCACCCATGATCAAATTTGATGTAATCCTCATTATTGATTGGATTTAAAATGATGATATAAAAATATATTTCAAAAATAAGGATGTTAAAGTATTTCAAGAATTTCTAGAATCCCTTTTCTTTAGGGAAGAAAGATCACAATATGATTCTCATGTAGATCCACCATCAGTAGCCCTAATAATTAAATTATTTCGGGAGGATGAGAACTTTATATCTATGAGTGAGGAAAGAAGTGTTAAAATATATGATCTACCTGTTTTGAATGAATATATTAGTTTTTTTTTCAAAGGATTGACCTAGAAATACTATAGATTTGGAAGTTTAATTCTTTATTGATTTCATTCATAGTTTTGAGGCTATATCAAAGGCTGTTTATAGAATGGACACTGTGTAATTAGAAGAATTTATAAAAAAAAACAATAGGAATTGAGATATAAATTATTTTTTCTCCCTATTCTTTTTCGCTATGAATTCCCTTCTATTTTTATTAAGAAGAAATCTAGATCTATTTGGTTGTGCATTGAATACAGATTGATATGTTCAATTACAACAATGAATAAGTATCCCATACCTCACATTGATGATTTCTTTGATCAACATCATAGAGACCAATATTTTGTGAAGACTTACCTTTGATTGGGATATCATCAGTTGTTAATAAAAAAATTACATTCCAAAGACAACATTTACAATCAGGTATGGGCATTACGAGTTTACAGTAATGGCTTTTGGGATGAACAATTCACCCTATGTTGTAATGGATCTAATGAAAATAATTTCAAGGAATATCATGATGAATTTATGGTGGTATTAATTGATGAGATCTTGGAATAATCTAATTTTAAAAATATAATGAAAAAATTTGAGCACTTTTTTGAAGTCTCATAGAAGAAATGAAATTCATGGGATGTTTAACAAGGGAGAATTTTGTATTGAATGAGTTTCAATTCATTTCCATATTGTCTCTATGGATGGAATATATATTGATCATGGGAAGAAAAAGGTTTTTCAAGAATGGCATACTCCAATGAACATAACTAAGGTTCGTAGTTTTATTGTTTTATCAGGTTATTATAGGAATTTCATTTAGAACATTAATCTTTTAGCCAACCCAAGGACCATGATTACACCTAAAGGGGTCAATTTCATTTGAATAAAATAATGTTAGCAGTGTTTCAAAGAATTGAAGAGAATATTAGTGAATGCATTGATCATGGCTCTACTATTAGGGAATGGTTGATTTGTGATCTATAGTGATACATCAAAGAAAGGACATGGTTGTGCCCTTATAATGAATGATAGAGTTATTTCCGATGCATCAAGTAATTAAAAAATTAATGTACAAAACTATCATACTCAGGGTCTTGATTTATCAGATGTAATAATTGATCTGAAGATATAGAGACATTATCTCTATGGAAAAGAGATGTGATACATATATAGATCATAATAGCTTGAAATATGACGTCTCATAGAATGAACTCAACTTGAGGAAATGGTGATGGGTTGAACTACTAAATTATTATGATTGTTCTATACACTATCACCTTGGAAAGGAAAATAAGGTAGCTGATGCATTGAGTAAGAATGATCACGGAGTCCTAAAAAATGCGGATTGAAAGGGATCATGTGTTTATGGATCAAGTGATGATGGGTATGGAAATTATCAATAAAGGTGAAACATCACTACATTTAAATTTTGTTTCCCAACAATCTCTATAGGATTGGATCAAAACTTCTCAGTCTGATGAAGATAATATTCAAAAGAAAATTAATGGTGTGAATGATAGAAAGTTAGCCAATTTCATGTGTGAAGACAAAATTTTGAAATTTGGGATGGGGCAATATTTTCCCTATATTCCCAAGATGAAAATCGAGTTTTTGGATAATGATCATAGCTCTAATTTCTCTATACAGCCTGGTAGATCTAAAATGTATAGGGATTTAAAGGAACATTTCGGTTTGGAGAACATGATGTGGGAAATTGATGATTATGTATCCAGATTTTTTAACAAGTGAAGTCCAACAAACATCATCAAATAGGATTCATGCGAACTCTATGAATTCTTATATGGAAATGGGATGACACAACCATGGATTTTGTAACTAAATTACACAAAACTCCACGTAAGAATGATGTGAAATGAAGAATTGTTGAATGAATTAAATTATCTACACATTTTCTCACTATAATTGAGAATTTTCCACTTAAGAACCTAGAAAAACAATATATTAATGAAGATGTTTGAGTTCATGGAGAACCTAGATCAATTGTGTAAGACAATGATCCATAATTTACATCGAAAATTTGGGAAAATTATACTTAAATAATTGGATACAGATCTTCGATATAGTACTTATTATCACCCTCAAGCTGATGGGAACCTAGAGTGGATGGTCCAATCCTTAGAGGAAATGTTTATATCATGTTCATGATACATTCAAGATATGTGGGATCAATATTTACATGTAGTATTGTTTTCATACAATAATAGTTCTTATTCATATATTAAAATGGCACCATATGAATCATTGCATGGAAGGAGATGTCATACACTAACGTATTGGGATGAGGTTAGAGAAAAGAAGCTTGTGGGCCTAGAGAATGTGGAGGAACGAACAGAAATGGTAAATATTATTCAAACCCATATCAAATCTCCTCAACATATGAAAAAGATCTATACTGAAAATAGGTGGAATGATTTTTAATTTCAAGTGGGGGATCACATTTTCTTGAAAGTTTCTCCATGGAATGGAGTTACAAGATTGGGGAAGAAATGGAAACTGATCCTCAGGTACATTGGCCCTTTTTAAATCCTAGATTGAATTGCAGTTGTTTCATATTGTTTGGAATTGCTGGCTAGCATATGTAATGTATACAATATGTTCTATGTATCATTGTTGAGAATGTAAATGCTAGAAGAAATGTATTTCTTCACTTATAAAGGAATATTATTGGAACCTTTCCTATAATAATGTGAATATACTATTTTGATTATAGAAAAAAATAGTAGGTGTGGAGGAGTCCAAAAACGAAACTGGTAAAGATACATTTGTAAAATAATATAATTGAAGAGGAAACCAGGGAGCCTAAATAGATTTTGATGAAGACCTACACAAATCATTTTATGAGTTAACAATCTATGAATTTGAGTCTGAATTTTTTTAAGGGAGAATGTAAAACCCAATTATTTTGAAAATAAATTAAATATTCAATTCATGAAACACTAAGTCTTTAGAAATTACTTCTTTTAGTAAAATATCTAGTAAAAATAATTTCACCACTTCAATGATTTGAATTTTAAAAACATACATAAATGATTACGTTTAGTAAGGTATTTAGAGTTTGATAAGTTAAACTTACGTTTTTTACTAATAGGCACATGACCTGTTGGGAAAAAATCCATCAAGGTAACATTGCAGTATTTTTGGGTTGATTGTGTTTGTTGACAAAGCAGGTTTCCATGGAGAATTGTCGAGTTCCTAAGAAGTTGTTGAAAATCCATGTTGACAAAGAATGATGAAAAAGGATTGGATGATCCGGAGGCGGTACAAAAGAGCAGTACAAGGTGGCGCCGTTTCCCAAAAAAGTGTATATCCATGAAGATCATATTTTTATATGGCAAAGGCATGAATTTCGTGAAGAGAGGATGCATGGATTGGATTTCGTGAAGACCAGAAAAATGGAGGCCGTGATGCTTAGCGATTACGTCAAAGCTTAGCAAACAGAAGAGTTGAAGCGCATCGCGGTAGTGAAGGGATTTGCGAGGGAGCTTCGTGGCGAAGGCACAAAGGAATGCTGAAGGTAATGCTTCGTGATTACGATGAGCTCCGCGATTGGAAAATTTCCGCGGTGCTTCGCAATATAGAAAGAATTTCGACGGAAACATTGGAGCTTCGCAATTTGAGATAACGTGGCCCTGATTTCTTGCGGAAGGGTCGAGGGTCAGTGGAATCTCCTATAAATATAGGTCGACCCCCTCGAGAGAAGTAGAGAGAATTTTCATTGAAAATCTTTTGCTCTCAGTTCGCGAAGGTAGTTCGCGTAGCCTGTGTGCTTCGCGAAAGAAAAGCTTCGTGACGGCTATTGTAGCTCCACGAAAGTTGTGCGCTCTGCGTTGGCTCAGTGAGCTTCACGAGGGAAGTTTCTCTGCAAACGACTTGAGCATCGTGGTAGTGCTTCACGGTAGTGCTTCGCGAGAGTGCTTCGCAAAAAGGCAGGAGCTTTGCGAAGGCTTGTTTGAGCTTCGCGAAATTGGGAGCCTCGCGAAGTAGGGTGATTTGCGAAGGTGTTTCCAAAGGAATTGCCCAGTGGTTAAAAGGAAAAGTGGTATTCATCAGTGGATGAAAATTGGACTATAACAGAGCATCCATCAACAGCTATGGATGCATGAATTCATGAAAATGAAGAGACCTACAGGTCTATAAACTGTGAGTGGATTCCCTTCCAGAGAAGTGAGCTTAAGAAGAGGAAGAAGGTGATCCTCTCCACCGGCAGTGATCCAGAGAGAGAGAAATAGGGAGTGACTCTTGGGAAAGCAGTTAGTTGACCCTAAACCTTGCAAAGGCAGTGTGCCTGGGACAGAGTGACTGTACTCGAACATTGTAATCCACAGCTACTGAAGTATAGTAGAATTTGGTACGATCGGAAACCTGTCGGTGTGTGCTCCTTGGACGTATCCCTTAGCGGTGAACCAAGTAAAATTGATGTGTCCTACGCTTGCATTACATTCTGTTTATATTGTGCAACAGGAAAGAGAGAGAAGAGTGTTTTTCTTAACAGCGAAACAAGATCAGAACGGGCATTAATTTTAAATTAGTCATACCCTGATTCACCCCCCCCCCCCCTCTCAGGGTATTCAGCCTTGTGGACCTAACATGACCCTTATGAATAGTAATGTACCCTTATGAATAGTTGTTGACCATTATTAATCATAAGCACACCCATGAAAGTATAAATAAAATTTAGACACCTTATAAATGAAATAGATTATTTAGAAATTAATAATTAATTGTTGGTATTTTTGTGAGTAATAAACATTTAAAAAACATTTTAAATTAAAAAATTCATTTAAATAAAAATTCATTTTCCTAAAACTTATTCCTAAATAAATATTTTATTTTATATAATTTTAGGATAATTTAATAATAAATTAGTTATTTTTTGAAAGTATTATGAAATCGGTATTAAATTTAAATCTATATTTTTGAAATAAATATATATTTTATTTAAAAATAAAATATCAATTATTTAGAAAATTATTTTCATAAAATGGATTATATTATAGAATTATACTTGTTTAAAATGTCTAGGGTTAATTTTTCAGATTTTTCTGAAAAAATCTAATTTTTGGTGAATTGTAAAATTTGATAATTTACGAAAAATGATAATTATGTTAATTTAAGCATCATTATTGAGTCATGGAGGATGTAAATGTCCATTGGTTTAAACTCACATGAAAATATAAGTATTTATTGTTAGAATAATGAAAACTATTTCTTGTCTTGAGAAAAATACTAAAATAATGAATTAAATATTCAAAAATTACTCCTCTCATCCACTATAAACCCCTTCAGTTCCTCTTCACTTAAATATTCTCAAGCCCTATTACATGTATAAATTCTACCCAAATATCCTTCCATGATCCACTCCCATTACTATTATCGCTTTTTATCATTAAAATACTAAATTTTCTACCCTCAAGTGGCTCTCATAGAAGATTATATGAAGTGGTAAATTTTTATTTTCATTTCTTCTAATTTATGGTCTATTTTTACTTTCCTCACCTCCTTTAATCCAAATGTTATGCTAAATCCAATACCTTAAATGTAATGTAAATCTACTATGATAATGGAATAATTCATCACCATATCTTTTTTCTCTTCCTTTATACTAAAAATGAAAACTCCATCCGAGATGTGTTAATTTATCACTTTCAAGGATTATGAGTTTTCAATATATATTACCATATTCAATTAGAGTCGTTAAACCATTTTAATTGCATAAACAGGCCTTAATATATGTTTTATAACTTATTTAAGGTTTTGGAATCATTTTTTACATATGGTATTAAATTTCGAGACAAAATGAGATTGTGGTGATTGAAAAACATCCAAATTAATCTAAGAATTTGTTATTAGTATATTATCTATTGATTCATATGCACACAAAACAACCAAAAAATTTATATGATAATTTATTATTATGGATTATCATTAATAACTCATAAATTCAATTATGTATTTCAATTTACA
This sequence comes from Viscum album, assembly GCA_963277665.1. Lineage (NCBI taxonomy): Eukaryota > Viridiplantae > Streptophyta > Magnoliopsida > Santalales > Viscaceae > Viscum > Viscum album. The sequence continues at coordinate 1,948,529,571 of OY728148.1, forward strand.
TTTTACGTGAACTTCCATATTCTTATATAAATGAACCGATCAGGATAACTAATGAAACGAGAACTCACAAATGATGATATTGAATATATTAACCCATAAAAATAACCATAAATGAACATAATAAAAATATAATAAATAAAATACATGACTAATATGTTCTGAAATAATTTATCAATAAGTCTGATTTTATATTCGACAACCATAATCTAAATATTGGAACATATCTTGACATAAGGTAAGGGGTTTCTTCCTGATCCTCCATTTTCATTTCATTCACTCTTATTCTATATTTACCTGAATAAAATTATTATTTATTAAAATTTACTCCTCATTAATTCTACATTAATGTTTTAGATATATGAAACAACAAAAATATTATACTCATTTACGGGGAATTATATGTTTTAAAAGGATCTTTCAAACTTTTTTCTTGAAATACAATCCTTATCCAAGGTAATTTTTCAAATTAATAACTATTTTTATGTTCACTCTATAATCTATTTTTAGAAACACTTTTCTATCTAAAATAAATCATTTTATTAGGAATATACTATCTTACTTAACACCTATTTTTATATAAAGTATTTTATAAAATAAATCTTCTTTTGAAAGTAAAATATTATTTATCTCAAGAATTACTTGAGAATTTTATCTAATTATATTCATATGTTTTAATATGATTTTGATTATTATTTATTATTGGTATTACTATTTTATTATATAATGTAACATATTTAATTGAATGTTTTATGATTACTTTGACTATGGATGTGCTATCTTAAAATTGTTCACCAAATTACTTCGAATGGTTAGTGTTAATGATTAATGTTTGGGGAAGGTTATTTAAATTTGATATGTTTGTTTCAATATGAATGCAAATGTTGTTTATGATTATCCTCATTTACACAAGGAATGTATTGGACTTATTAGGTATTTTGTGGGGGCCACTATAGCCCCTTGGTGCATCAGCTGGTCCCCTGACACATACCAGGTCATGGAATGAGGCCTTGAAAAAATAGTTATTTATATTCTTGGCATGTCTCACCTCAAATTTTTAATTTAATTTTTTAATAATTTACTGGCTACGGGTTCTTGTGCCAAGGTCCGAGATTGTTTTTAGACTAAAAGTTTTGTCGTGTAATATATTTACTAGGTTTTGAACCTGTGATTAGGCACCACATAGTTAGTGGTAGCCTTGTAGTCGGTGCAAGAGTCAGGCCATTTCCAATTATTATTCTTCTTATTATTTTTGTTATTTTATTATTACTATTTGTCTTTATATTATCATTATTATTATTTGTATTATATTTATTATTATTATTATCATCATCATCATCTTCGGTTTTTATATTATGGTTATTTAAATTACTATTTATCTATGGAAGGTTTATTTTTTTATTATTATTATATAATTAATATTATTTTTATAAGAATGAAATAAAGAAAACCTAACCCTACTAGCGGCACTCACCACCCTTTCCCTGCCATTCCCCTACGTGATCTGCCATGCCAACGCCATGCCCATCCCCTCTTCACCCGCTCGGCCTCACTCACCTCACCCCCCCCCCCCCGCAACCAACAACCACCTCCGCCCAACCTTATTCACCCACTCCTCCACCCTCACCTCACTCTATCCCTTCCTATTCCTAGAAACCACCTCCGCCCAGCTGCCTCAATCCTTGTCTCATCACACCTCCAGCCAACTCCAGCCTCCTCCCTCTACAGCACCTTCCATGCCCTCACCCGCCTCTGGATTCCCTCAGCTCCGACTAGATCCTGTTAGCCATTCAGGTCCCCTTCCATCCTTTTCTCTGGTTAGTGGAAAATCAGTTGGCCTCACCCCTCCAACCTACCAACCCTCCTTTTTATGGATCCCGCCAGCTGAGCCACACTACCTTCATCGCACTAACAAACCCCCTGCTCAACCTTTTCCTCCGGCCAACAACACACCGATCCTCCTTTCTCTTGTGTGTGTTTTTTTTATATTTGGTTTTTTATTGTTTTAGATAAATCATAAACCTATGGGTCATGTGTTATGTGCCTTTATCACTGTTTAGCAAGTGCGGTTGACCCACGAGGGTTTGTTTTTACTTCTGTCAGATTTTCATCATGTCTGCGATTGGTTTAATGGAGGTGTTTCATTGTTTTCATTACTAACACTTTCATTTGATTCTTGGAATTTTAAATAAATTTATCATGTGTATTATAACCCCTATAATAAGCTTGTTTAAATTACTATAGAATTCTAAAATTGAAGTGATTTGATTAAAATTGATTTTAACTGAGCTTTACTGTATATTGAATAGTTTTATGATACCTTAAGAAACATGTTTAAATGGCCTTTGTTTCATTACGGTGAAATTGGGCATTCATGAAATGTATTGCCATTATTATGTGTCAATTATTTTTTTAAATGAACATGGCTTGGTTATATTGTTCAAACATTTTTGTAAGGTTTTAATAGACTCAATGTTTTTAGTTGGTGTTCTTTTAAATTAATATGTGGAAGTTTTCATCTTAAGGGAAAGGCTAGAAATTTTTTTCTTGGTGTGCATTTGATTTCAAAATAGGATTTTGGGTATGTATGCTTTTATATGGATATATAATGATAAATGTGTTAAATTTATTTTTAAATTTTTTATAAATTTATGGCAATGTTTTTGTGGTTTTAAAGTGATGAATTGTTCTTTCAAAATAATGTGTGTGTGGTTGTATTTGATTGAAATGAAATGTTCCTTTTTATAGATGGTTTAAATGTTAGTTTTCTTAATGGATTTCAATGGACTGTTTTAGATGACTCTTATAAATTTAGTGTTGCTTTATGTTTTTTTGAGAATATTGGTTTTTTCCTTAATGGTGTTCTTCAATGTTGGAATATGTTGCTTGAAAATAAGAATGTGGTCTTTGTTTAATAACCTAATAATTTTTTTGGACATGTCAAGTCATGGTCTTGTTTGGCTCATTTAAGAGAAATGGTGATATTCGATATTATTTTATTAAAGTATGTGGTTTGGAAAATTGTGTGTGTTTGGTCGGATTTTATATGTTTTTAGAAATATGGTTTCGGCATTGATGTGATGCAACGTCCAATTTGGATCTTTCATATTTAATGTAATGTTTGTGTGTATTCTTTTAAAGGATGGTATTTTTATCCCTGTATTCCCATTTAACAACATTATTATTTTGTAAGAGGTATTAAATCTTTTTAATGATTTCATGGAATAACATCCCGGTTGGCCCCTTTGATGATATGATGTATGTATTTTTTTGGGCACCTCTATACAGGGGATATACCTTATGGGTTATCGTATACAATCCCTGTGTTTTGTGTAGGCATGTGTGGTGATATGTGTCATTTATGCGATGGAAAAATATTTACACAATATTATTATAACCCCCATGGGTTCCTAGGTGTCTTTTAGATGATCGAGTGATAGTTGCTAATAAACACTTATTAGACGGGTTGGTGCCCCTAGATTGGTTATTAGGCCAGGTGGATTTTCCACTAGTTTAGTTAGTTATAGGGAAGCCAGTTTGTTATAGACTTAGGAGATTCACCAAACTCTGGAAGGTGGTTGGGAATCCGAGTACATCCAGGGGTCCTCTATGTATGGTTAGGATCACCCATGGTTTCTTTGTTTTTTTACTTTGTTTGTTTACTTTTTATCATACTAGTTTATTTTATGCTTTCCTCGTTTACCTATATTATTTTATCCCGACATTGTTCTCTTTTGATTTAGATTTTGTTTATAAAATAAAAATTGTTTTATTGAAAAAGAATGTAGAGGTTTCTGGATTTTTGAATGGGAAAAATCATGCTGGTTATTTTAATATGTTAAAAACCAACATTTATAATTATATTTCGAACTTGTGTCATTGGATTTTTTTGGGGAAGTGAGAATCCTGGATTCTTTGTCTTACCATGGAAACTCTACTATGAAATTTTATTTCTCACACCTATTTTTTCACTTCTGTTGCTAGTTTCATTTGATAAGGTTTTCTTGGATTATTTTCTCATTATTTGAGCATGATTGACCTTTTGTTGTGAGGTGACCTAGAGGGTCATGTGGAGGTAGGTTGAGTTGTTTTTTCTATATTGTTCTCCCCATTTCTAGAGTTTGGTTTTTTGTTTTGTGTATTTATTTATCTTTTAATTACAAAATGAATCCCAATGATTAAATTTAGATGCCCAAAACTATTTCACACCCCGTGGGGATTTGAAACACCCTTCGAGAAATGTCACCGACCGGCTCAGGTGACCAATTTATGGTCAACTGTGGTTGGTTCATTAAAAAAAATGGTATCAGATGAAGGTCCTTACTATTTGGGCTATCTGTTAGTTGGATATTAGGACTGTCAGGACATGAAAGGTATGTATGGGAAGGACTTCATGAACCCTCGCTCATTCCAAACCTCGAGTCTCCATGGGGTTTTTAAGAATTGAGTCATTATCTCGATCTGTTTTGTTTTAGATTAAGGGATGAAAATGGACGCAATCCAATGTTAAATTGCGTTTTCACATGGGTTAGTGACCCATGTGGAGTGGAAGAACATGATTTATGTTCTTATTATTTGTTGACGCTCACTTGGGGAATGACACACTACCATTTCACCTGGTTAATCATGACTACTTGCCCCTCACATTGGTTGTTTGGTGCATGTTGAGTGTCGTGTAGGTCTTTGTTTGTGTAAGTTATATTTTGAAAATGAAAAATTGTTTTTTTAAATGAGAATGATTTAGTTTAAATGGATTTAAATTCATGAAATGGTTTTAAAAACTGAAATATTTTAGTCTAAAAATATGATTTTTTTTTTTGGAAATTGGCAGAGAAATGGTTTGGGTGAAGTGTTGGGTACTCTTTATGAATGTTTTCAAATGTGAGGGGATGCATGGGATGTGCATGTTGGTAAGTATAGATAAAATCAGAAGAAGAAAAGTGAAATGGTTTATGGGATTACTTGGGTGTGTACATGGAATTAAAACATTGACCTTGTTTTTATAATTTTTTTAAATGGGGGAATAGATTTTGGAAATTGAATATGGTATGAAAATTGGTTTTGGTATATAGAAAGTGTCTTTGAATAAAGATGGTTATCAATTTTTTTTAAAAAAAATGGGATTTTGAAAAATTAATTTGGGGTTTTTTGTTTGTTTGGTTTATAAGCCAGTCATTTTGTCTCAAGCTGTTACTTTAAATTATACATTGAATTGATATAGGTTTTGGTTTGGTGTTTTATATGTTGTTCCGAGAATTCATCCCAGAATGTGCCCCATAGTTTTGGAAAAGTCTTGACCAGTTTTTGGTCTTTCTTAGACATTGTCTATACTTCATGGTGATAAGGTACTCTTAGAGGTATTAGATTGGATTGAAGAGGTCAAGCACATATTTAGGGTATTGGGAACTCCCGAAGCTATCAGAGTGTGCGCCATTTTGGGTCTGTTCGAAGGTCCATCTTCAGATGAATGAGATTTTTTCGCCACACCCTCAATACATGTTGGGACGACGTGGGATGTATTTAAATCCATCTGCATACAATGGTACATACATGAAGCTGATGAAAATGTAAGATCCCATGCATATTCAACAAATACAATATATAGTGAAAGAATATGTTGACCATTTCAAGGAAATTATGTCCTTCTCTCTGGAGGTAGCATAACAAGATTTGATGAATACTTCCCCCTTTATAGGGGGTCTTTATCCAGATATCATAGAGCAGGTCATCCCGTATAAGGACAATAATTTTGAGAACCTGGTGGATGAGGTGTTCCTAGCTGAGTTGGTCTCCAGAGCGTAGGTGGTTGGAAATATAGCGAATATAGTTGCTCTTGAAGGTCCAACATATGTAAGGCATGGTGTTCTAGATGGACATTTTTTTAAAGAGTCTTTTGTAGTGGTTCTAAATTTTAGATCATCGGACTATTTAGTGGTCTTACACCAGTGTGGTGGGATCGGGCACATGAAGCTATCATGTCACATCCCTTCAAAGACAAGCCATCGTTGGAGGTTTCTGTGTCATCTAGAAGAGTTATGAATGAGGAGTCACCTGAAGAAGATGTTCTGACATGAGGTTTCTGGTGCCTGAATGTGAGGTAAGATTTAATTCAACCATTAGATTCATATCCATTGGTATTGGGGTGAGGCTTGTACACATTCATGAGTTGATGGGAGTGTGAATCCCCAGTTCAGGTTTTGCGTTCAATGTTGGCAGTGGAACATTTAAAATCATTTAGTTCTAGTTTTTCTACTATGAAAATTTTGAATTTGTTGGTAGTTCATTATTTTTAAAAGATTTTATGATGGAATCATTCTATTATAATCCATTATTTCATATTTTTTTGATGTAGCTTTCAGAATCTATCTTTTTTCTGAAAAGTGTGTTTGGCACTTGTATGGGTTGATCTTGGTTTAGTTGTGTTTATTTGAAGATGTATGTTCCTGTGAAGGAGTCATCACATGTATTTATGCCCATGTTTACTGCGGGGATTATGTTCTTCTCAGAGTTTTTTCTATAGTGTTCAGTTTTTTTGGTCTGGGTTGATAGATCCATGTTTACGGAGAGGTTTTGTTCCCTTGTTCTATATAAGCTAGTCTAGATCAGTTTGGAGTTCCTGAACCACCCACCTTCCTAGGGTGATATGTTTTTGTGTTAAATTTTATACACTAGTGGAGTTTTTATGGGGGGATATCTATTTATTTTTCTCTCATTATCTTATATTGTGGTTTCTTTATGTTTCAATCGGGCATGGATTCATGTTTTGTTTATTGTTCGGCTGGGTGACTTTCTGGGGGAAGAAAGTGTCTATGGTGGGGATAATTGTCACACCCTGACATTGAATTTATTTTTTATTTTATTATTTCATAGATTTGGGTTCTTATTACAATATTTAGGTTAGGTCTTTTCATTACATTTTTGTCATTTAATATATTTACTGGGTTTCATATTTGTGTGCGTTCACCGCAAGATTGGCGGTAGCCACGCAGTCATCCCAGGAGTCAGGAAAATTCTAATTATTCTTATTATTATTTTTGTTGTTATTATTGTATTATTATTATTTGTATTATCAATGTTATTATTTGTATTATTATTATTATTATATTTGGTTTTATTATTATTATTATTAAAATTATTATTTATCAATGGTAGGGTTTTATTATTATTATTATTATTATTATTATTATCATAATAATATTATTATTATAATAATGAAGAAAAACACAGAACCCAACCCTAACCATGGAATCCACTCCTCTTTCCCTTCCTTTTCATGAACGAGTCGTCTTGCCTGCACCATGCCCATCCCCTCTATCCCGATCAGCCGTCCTCACCTCACTATGGCCTGCCCTGCACCCAGCACCCGCCATCACCCGTACGCATTCACCTGCTCCACCGCCCTCACCTCACTTCGGAGATCCCCGTGCCTAGCACTGACCTCCGGCCAGACATGTCTCCCCTCATCTCCAGGGACATCTAGCTGACTCTGACCTCCTCCCTCAGAACCACCAACTAGGCACTCACCAGCCTCTAACCCACCTCAGTACTAGCTAGGTCCCATCCACCCTTCAGGTCCCCTTCCCTCCTTTTCTCCGACCAGCAGCACACCATCCATCATCTCCCATATGAACATACAACCCTCCTTTCTATAGATCCCATTAGACTCTCCGCACTAGATTTGTAGCACCAACATACTCCATATCTAATCCTTTTTCTTTGGCAATCATCACGCTGAACACCTTTCTCTGATGTGTGTTTTTATTCCATCATTGGTGTTTTATTTGTTTTGGATAAATCATAATACTACAGGTTGTGTGTCATGTTATTAGGGGTCTTTAGAAATTGGGGTTGACCCTCAAGGTGTTGTTCTCTATTCAGACAGAGTTTGGTTGTGTCTACGCATGGTTCAAGGTAGTAGTTTCCTTGTTTTTTCTTCCTAATGATTTCCATTGATGCATGGAATTTTAAATAAATTTATCAAGTATATTCCCACCTCTATAAAACCTTTTTTTAAATTACTATAGAATTTTTGAAATGATTTGATATGATAAAAATATATTTTAAATGAGTTTTAGTGTAAATTGACAAGTTTTAAGATATCTAGGAAACATGATTAAATTGACTTTGTTTTTTTATGGAGAAATTGGGCCTTCATGACATGTATCTCCATTATTATTTTGTAATTAAATTTTTTATTAAGGAATATGTCTTTGTTATTTTTTGACAATTTTTTTGTGATGGTTCAATGAACTCAATGTTTTAGTAGTCATTCCTTTAAAATAATGTGGGGAAATAGTGATTTTAGCGGCAAGGTTTTAATTTTTTTCTCAGTGCGCTTTTGATTTCAAAAGTGTATTTTTAGTGTTTATGGTTTTATGTTGGTATAACATGATAAATGTGTTAAATTTATTTGGAAAGATATTATGACTTTAAGAAAGATGTTTTGTTGTAACATCCCAACCCCAGAAACCCAGAGTCAGTGCATTATTACTTATCATTGGAATGATCACCAAAGATCATGTATCGAAAGACCAATTAGTTTAGTAGTCTTTGATGTACTAGATACATTTTGATGTTTTACATTACATAATAAATTGGAAAACTATGAAAACATTGTTTCCATAGAAAACAATGAGCTCCCATAGAATAAACCTGTAGGTCAGTCATAATATACTTCTTCGCATCTTGGAAAAAATAAAACATAGAAAGGGGTGAGCTCATATTCTAAGTAAAGATAAAAATATAGGAGAAACATTCATAAATAAGATGAAACATTTAAATCAATGTATAAGACTAAAAAAAGCCTTTTAAACATAAACTTCAACATAATATTGCAAAGATACAATAAAATAATTCAATTTACTTATTCACATGGATATTCTACTAGTCGAATAATCATAAGCAATATCATTAGCCACATTTATAATGATGGAATGCATTATGCCAGACTACATGACCACATAGTCAAGGCCTTGTGCCAAGACTACAAATATGATTTTGTCAAAGGCTTATGCGATGACACTAGTTTGTCTCATGAGGCCTACCAATGCATCGAGGAGCTATAGCGGGCTCCACCCATCACTTTCTAATTTCAATTCATTCCTCATATGAAAAGGCTGAAACATAACATAAATATTCATATTAATCCAAGCATACGAAATGTCAAAACTTTATCAACAAACCATGAATGGTATAACAATAACACATCCACAGTAAAACACAACTCATTCAATACATCATATAAGATTTTATTGCAACAGATTAACCTCAATCGAGAATAATGAAGAATATTTAAATAGATGAAAATAATCATGAAAACTATTTGAGAGAAATATCCCCCTTTTTCTTGAAAACATATAAAAGTCAAACTATTTCTCAAGAAGCTATTTAAAAATGGATTTTTGAATCAAAGTGTCCCATACCTCTTTTAATCTTTTAAAAGGAATTTTAATTTCAAATCATTAATGTCCATATAAAAAAATCCTTAAAACCTGTTTTAAAACATGGACATTAATGAAAAGGATTTAGAATAATAAATATTTAAAACATTTTGAAATGATATTTTAGTTAGAGTTCCTAACAAAAAGAGAGACACTTGATTTTTTTTAAAGTGGGTTCTCGTCAAAAGACCAGAACATAGAGCTTTATTCAAAAAAAGAGTCACAAACAAGTTACATCAGATGGAAAGAGGGAAATTTTCTAGAGTCCTTAACAAAAACAGGAATTAGCTCTGGCGGGAGTTCATTCTTCCAAGTGATCTCATGAGAGACACCCAAGTTGGCAAGCCCATCAGCGATCATATTAGCCTCCCGATAGGTATGAGTGGCCATAAAGTTGTGGTTGTTGAGCGCAGCGAGGCAATCCATCCATATGGGGGTGAGAGACCATGCCAGATGAAAATCACCCTTCCAGATGGCTTGAACAATAGTAGTGGAGTTTCTCTTGATCCAGATATTCTTCAAGTTGAAAAGATTTGCATAGGAGACAGCATGAATGGTAGCATGCATTTCGGCCTCTAGCGTAGAAGCATTTATGCAGCCTCCAAGGAAACATCCGAGGATTCAGTCCTGATTGTCTCTGAAAATTCCTCCGCAACCAGTAAGACCAGGATTGCCTTTTGAAGCTTCGTCCACATTTACCTTAATCCATCCATGAAGAGGCGCCTGCCAGAAGACTTCAATAGTGTAGCGAGGCTTCGAGAAGATACCTTTGATGACAATTTGTTGAAGGGTTTCAAAATCTGTGACAGAATTGTCACAACAATCTTTTTGGATCATAGCCACTTCCTTTATAGCCAGCAGAATCCTTAATTTTCCTGCATTAAAATTAAAAGATTTATTTTTGAAAAAGGATTCATTTCTACCATACCATATAGTATGCATAAGCTCCGCAACGGCTGTCAGAAAGAGATTCTTTATTTGGGGAGATGTTGGGAAATCCAACACTCTTTTCAGTTGAGAGAAAATAAAAGAATCTAAGAGCCAGCTGCATCCAAAAAGGTCAAATATGTAATTCCAAAGATCTATAGAAGTGTCACAAGATAAAAAAATATGATTGATGTCCGCACGATGCTGGTTGCTTAATTTACATTTAGAGCAAAGATTAAAGCTATAAGATTGCAAGCAAACATCTTTTGGAATTTTTTTAGGTGCAATACGCCACATAGGAGTGAGACAAGAAGGCTTGATCCAGGATTTATTGAATTTGTACACCCAATTAAAATTTTCATCCTCATTAGGGAAGTGATAGCGATAAAGTTTTTTAGAATCTAAAAGGCCATTGTGAGCAGGTTCCCAAACAAGGAGATCCTCATTGGAAGTGAAATAATAATTATCCACCATCCCCTTGACATGATTCGGAAGTTGAGGATTAGGGGAATTAATAATCTCCCTTATAGAGAAATTTGGGGGATTAGGGGAAAAGGTATTAGGCATTTCTGAAATAAGAGGGTGGCCAGTCCAGTTATCAAACCAAAAATTTAAAGAATAATTTTTACAAAAAAGCCATCTAGAATTTTCCATGATAGAGTGAAAAGAAGCTTTAATCGAAGGCCAGATAAAAGAAGTCATGTAGTTAGAAGAACCAGACATAATTTTATCAAGGAATCGGTTTTTGAGGAATCTCATGGAAAATGAGTTATTATGGATAAGGGACCATGTGTGTTTGGCCTGAAGGGCCTCATTAAAATTTTTAAGATTCTTAATACCGATTCCTTTATTTTCAATAGGTTAATAGCAAGTGACACAAGAAACCATAACCAATTTCCTTTACAGAGTACTTCCAATCCAGAAGAAATTTCTTATAGCTATATTGAGCCTTTTTATCAGCCCCAATGGCCATTTGTAGACCATCATGGAGTATATGAGCTTAGAGACAATCGTGGATTTAACAAGGAAAATTATTCCAGCCACTGAAAGGGATTTACCTTTCCAGTAAGAAAATTGATTTAGAACATGATCAACGATACTAATAAAATAACAAGACTTGGGTTGACCCCAGAAAAGGGGAACACCCAGATAAGTAAAAGGAAGGGATCCTTCCTTAACCCCTAAGACATTGGAGATATGAGTTTTCCTATTCGAGGGGAAGTTTTTACCAAAGTAAATAAAATATTTTTTCCAATTAATGCATTGGCCAGAAACCTCCTCATAATGAGCAATGATGGATTTAAAGTTGTTAATATTTCATTTTTCTCCCTGAAGGAAGAAAATAATATCATCGGCATAGAGTAGGTGAGAGGGAGAATGAAGATTTCTAGAAGTAATGATAGGTTTGATTCGGCCTCCCTCAACATTGAGCGAGAGCAGTCTACTAAGATAGTCTTCAGCGATAGAAAAAATGATAGCAGAAAGAGGATCACCTTGCCTAACGCCTTTGGAGCATTTGAAATAACCCCTAGGTGAGCCGTTAATAAGAACAGAGATATTTTCTGAGTTGAAAATGATTTTGATTTTATTGATAAAAGAATAATTGAAGCCAAAACTGGAGAGGACCTTAAGAATAATGGTCCAGTCAATCGTATCGAAGGCCTTAGTGATGTCCAGCTTAAGATCAATATTCCCACCTCTAGTTTTTCTGTTTAATAAATTGGTAGATTCCGAGGCGAGGAAAATACAATCTTGTATAGATCAACCTTTAATGAAACAAAACTGGTTCCAGGATAAAATCTTGTTTCTTATATTAGAGAGCCTATTAGCAATAATATTAGTAATAATTTTAAAAATAGAATTTAAGAGGGCAATGGGTCGGAAGAGATGAATTTCTTCTGCATTGTCAACTTTAGGAATTAAAGTGAGGAATTGAGAGTTCAGATCATGAGGGAGAACCCCTTTTTCAGAGAAATATTTAACTAAATTACAGACATCATTTTGAAGGACATCCCAATGTTTTTGATAGAAGCCATTGTTGAAGCCATTGGGGCCCGGGGCACTGTCTGGATTTAAACCAAAGACAGTGTCCTTAATCTCAGAATCAAGAGGGGTTCAGTTGAGCAGAAAATTATCCTCAAAAGTAACCAAATAAGGAATAATTTTTGGAAGGATATCTTTGTTGATGTTAGGACCATTGAGAATATCAGTGAATTAGGAAACAACATGATTAGAAATCTGTTCCTCAGAATCCATGATATTACCCTCAACTCTTAAGCGACAGAGAGTCTTACAAGCTTTCCTAATCCGTTTAAGAGAGTTGTAAAATTTGGTGTTTCTATCCCCATAATTGTGCCATTTAGTTCTTAAAATTTGCATCTTTAAGTTATCCTTAAAGTTTAGAAGAGAGATGAATTTAGAAGAGATGTTGATTGCATCATGTGGGTCATAATTGAAACTGAAAGAAATATTATTAATTTGAATGAGAGACAAATCTTTTTCGAAATCCAAGATATCTTTGTCAATTAAAGTAGTTTTATCAGAACAACATTTTTTTAGAATGATTTTAAGATTTTTAAAATAATTTAGGTAACAAAGAATTTATAAAATCATGGGAATAAAGGGATTCATGATATACTATGTCAAAGTACGTTATATACCCCATATAAAAGTGAATTGGTGTATAACAACAGTGGTGTCTCAATGGAATGTAAATTGAGATGAAATATATTATAAAGACTGTATCCTTAGATTGAGGATAATTCAATGAAATAACTATGTGTGAAAAATATAAATACACTCAATACTATTGGATATTCAGTGTAAATCAATCAGAGGACATTCACACATATTCTTGTAAAAATAACACCAATGAATTGGATATTTAACTCAATAAATGGAGACTGATTTAAAATTACTATTATCAAGTTCATATCGATGAATTGAGAATTTATAAATGGAGTGATTATGTGTATCAAATGTATATAAATATAAAGGGGAGTCTAAATTACTACACAAATAATAAATAGTGATTACACACATAATCATTGATTAAAATAATCAATAAAGTATGAGTAAAGATGAAAGAGTAGAAATTGAAATTTAAAACTCCACTAACAATTTGGTAACATACGAATCATACATCCCATGAAATATGGATCATAAAATGAGGATGCAATTACACATAAATTAAATTATATTACACAAATAATACAATCATTGGGCAGTAAATAAGCCACAAAAAAAGAAATAGTTGCAGTATGGTATAAATGTCACAGAAATACGTAGTGAGATGAAAACCCTTACTTTGTTGTAATCAATCAGGTAGTATTGGAAAAGTTAATAAAAATCAAATTAATCATAGAATACCATGGATATAAAGAGAATCATGATAATATATATATCAAATGACTATACACAAAAAATCACATTTATTAAATAAGTGGTGAACAATGAAAATCTCACAGAATTAAAAGTGAGATAAGAAACCCCATACATTGTACTTTTCCTTGGTCGAGGGTAGATTAACCTTCTGTTTAATGGTGAAATAAGATTTACAAAAATATAAAAGAATCATATACATAAATATGATATCATATATGATCTTTTAACATTGCATTGTTAATAATATCATAGTATTATCATCGTTTTGGGTGTTAACAGATTCATTTTCCTTTATATTATTTGTTATGTGAGTTATATTTTTTATGGATGGGATGTATCTTATTCACATCCAGAATGATATCATGAGTTTAAACATTATTTTTTATCATCAAATGAAAATTATTCTTGAATGTATACGATGGGGAATGAATCTCATCGCGTTCGTAGAGACGGTATTCCGTATGTACGCACGAGCAAAAATATCATTATTTTGATATTAAAATAATATATAATTGGATGGTATATCATATATACAGAATAATTATCATGTTATAATTAATATTTATTTACATTAAACATCATTATTATACTAGTACAAATAATAATGTATTGAATAAAAATTACACCACGACGTGGAGATGGTAAGCTGTACGTACGCACACATGGTGACATGTCATTCAAATGATGGATAGAATAATGAATATGGTTGTAACATATTTTTAATAAATTCACAGTATATATAATATACTGGAGTTATTACTTTATAATGGAAACAACAATGAAATAGGATGTTTAAGAAGAAAGGAACTTGAAATAGGTGATGAAATATTTACCTCTTCTTCGGGTTCTTCCTATTTATATGATCAAAATGGCCCTTTAGAAAGGAGTTATGACTAAATGAATGCCTCCAAGATGAAGGGAGGATAGTTGAGTGGGTATTTTGGTAGGGTTTGGCCGAGCCAAATGGCATTGAATATGTGAATTATAGAGAAGGGGGAGTGTCCTTTTATAAGAGTGGCATGGGGAACCTTAGGAAAAAGATAAAAATATTATTTTATAATAAAATCATTTTCTGTTTCTAATGGCTCCAAAATCGATTATTTAAAAAATTAGACAGGGATGGGTATCAAAACACTCAACCAATAGGTTTTATACTGGATCGGGTCACTATATTAACATTATCTATTAGATTTAACTCATAGTTAAATAGTTTCACATTTACCATGTCTCTTAGTATTTTTATATTATATGGTTTATAAACATACTATATACTTCCAAGAGAACCCCAAGTGGTTCATTAATTATAAACATATAATTATATATGTTTTTTTTGCAGAACCATATATTTTTACGAATAAAATATCAATTAATAATATAATATTTTTTTAAAATCATTTTTTTTTGTCAATTTTGACACTATATTGTATTTTGTTTTTGCTAAATTAATAACAACAATATTACTTTGAAAATAATTCATCTATCCATCTCTAATATGTCATATTAACCTATAAAATTATTATAATTCATAAAATGGCTCAAATTACATTTATTTGGAAATTTATAATATCAATTATTTTAATATTTCTTTAATTAGGTATTTATTGCATCATCATTGTGTCATAAATAAATTAAATTATTTAAGGTCTAAAAAATATATATAAAATACCATAATGTAGGAAATATTTTTATATTTAAAATGAATACTTATAGTCGAATTTATCTTATGTGTAACACTATATTGAAAATGTTTTAGTTATTAAACACTGATTTTAACTCTTTAAACTCTTCTTTGAATTAAACAATAACAAATGTCTTAATCTAATACAAGTGGAAAAAATAGGTTCATATTTTATTCCTAAGGTTGTTTTTGGTCGAATTATACTAATCCAATAGAATTAGGACATGTTCTAGGGTATTAATAATATAAATTTTACCCATAATTTCCCTATTTACTTTTAACAATGGTAAATAAAAGTCAAAAATCACTATTCACAAATAAAATTTATCTTATTGAACCACATATTACTTCATGATATCAATCGTGTCTCTCGGATTTTAAAAAATTAATTCACAGAAGCAGTAAAATTATGTTTTGTTCAAATTTGCAAATGCTCCTAAGAGGTGGGTAAACGACGGTTAAAAAGTTCAATAAACTTTTCACATATCTTAAATTATTATAAACTGACTCCAATGAATTACATTGAACTTATATACGTATTATTTATCTATTTTAATCTAAAATAAATTTAAATAAAATAAATAATTATAAAAAAAAATTTTAAAAAATAATTGAGTGTTTTTCACTATTCATCAAAAAATGAAAGTTTTCAGAAAAATACAAAAAATGCATCCTAACAAAATTTCAATATTCTAAATCCAAAAATGAAGTCCATTTTAAAAGATGAAATTTATAAAATTGTAAAAAGTGGGTATTACTATCCATAATGGCTAGTTTGATTAGTCACTGTGTTTTAAAATCTCGATGTTTCACAAAATGCAATCTATTACATTATTCAATGGGTGGAAGCTTGTGGTGTTACATTCATCCCCCCTTTTGGAAATATCATCCTTGAAATTTTTAAAATTTGTCTTGGGAACATAATTTAAACTCCCAAATCTGAAAAAGAGTCAATAAAACTATCACTTTAAAATAAATAAAGAGAAGTACAAAGGTCACCCGAGATATCCCATACTAGGATTCCATGTAAAAAAACATGGATATGGACGATAAACTAAGTGTCAAGTTCTGATAGAGGGGATAGAAAACATGATCATGAAAAAGTTAACAACAAGAAATCCAAAAACTTGTGATGGGAGAAACAGTCATTAGTTTCACAGTAGGAAATGTAAACCAAGAACATTTTTTGTTTTATGTTTCATTTCATAAAGATGATAAATTTATTTATGTGGTTAACTAAGAACATTAAGAGATATACTTACTTTTTAAGTAGAGTTTCATTCATTAATAACTTTCAACCACTAACATATTTTTTTTCAAACGACGAGTATTTGAGATGACTTGGTCACACCAGAAGAGCTCGAATAAACTTCTTGAGAATCACATGATTCACAAAAGAAAAACTATATATTTAACTTGTCTTTATAGATTAATTAAAACCAAAACGGTTAGTACAAGATCAGATGATCCCCCAATAGGATATTCCTTTAGAGAAAGAAACACTAATCTTAATTTCTAAAATTAAACCAACAATGCCCCAAAGCGAAATAAATACAATTCAATAAACAATTGTCCTTAAAATCCTTCAGTATAATCTATACTAATATTGAAACCCAAAACATAGAAGAATTTGGTTATGTATTCTTCCACGTTAAATTTTTTCTCCAAATGACATCAACTACTCTTAAAGTAGTATTATTAAAAGTAATTAACCTAATAAAATATTCTCTATTATAGGTTAATAATTACTATAAATAACCCAAACCACTATAAATACACAATAAAAACATAGATAAAAATCCACTATTACACATCAAATGAAATACCATTGTATTCTATTTTCCTAAGGCATGTAGTGTTCCCAACTGAGCGAACGTCTTCTAAAATAAAATTTATCACTTAATCACCAAATCATTTTCCTGTACTAAGGGTATTCATTTGATAAGACATAAGATCCCAAATAACCTTATTATTGATCAATAAAATCTTTTAACTAAAAATAATTAGTTACACTAACTGAGGACTTCATGTAGTCCAGTGGTATGTGATAAATCCCAATCGCACTCTAATTGTGGGTTCGATTTCCACAGCATTGTTCGATGCAACGGGTTGTCACACGGTCTACGTGTTGTCCTTTTTCAAGAACTATATTTTATAACATTAAAAAAATGAGTTAAATTCGTTAAAATAACCATGAACTAATTTAACCACAAATGTTATCTCATACCGTTCATTTTTATACCAAAATATAATAACTTATTATTGCCTCAAACCCAATGATTATATGAAACCAAATGGTTATTTATAACTATAACCACAAGAGAAAAGATGATTATTCCTCAAATATCATTTTCACATGACAAACATCAGGTTTACAAATACAAGAGAAAATTATTCCATAGTAATCCCATCAAAAAGGAGCACTAATACTTTTAATAATTTATCCAACCATTTATTTCTACATAGCTTCTTCTTTGACCATGAAAATATCCCTTAGAATAGGGAATTCACTTTGGTAATGGCCAGGTCCCCTACATTTACAGAAAATGATTGTAAATGGATTCTTGGAACAATATTTATTTTCTTCCATAGTACTCTTCATTTTCCTCAGAAATTCTTTACTTTATGTCATTATTTCCCACACGTAAAGAATTTCTTTGTTACATTGAGACACTTTCCGGGGTGTCTCCTTCCACATTTACTGCATGTTGTTAATTGAGGATTCTTTTCTCCATGTTCTCTACTGCTAGAGCTCTTATCATTCACCACATTTCTATTCTTTGTTGAGTTTTGGAGTTGGTTAATATATATGTTATTGATCATATTTTTGGAAATATTATTTTGCATGAACACGATATATTTTACGCCTATCAACATTCCATTTATTGCTCATTTTCACCACCTTTACAACCTTGTACATCATGCTGAAAGTTACTATGACTTCCTTGGAATCAATCCATTAACTAAAACTATAAAGAATTGTTTGAGTAACATTAGTCATAAAATCATTTAGAGAATATCATGACACCATATTTTCAATTTGAAACAACTTAGGATTAACCATGGTCCTTTATTCGTATCATATATTAAAATCCTTCAAATTGATTTGTAATGAAAATGTAAATTATCATAAGAATATCCCCTAGAGGGTCGTAACCAAGAGTGTAGCAAGTCCTGTTGTCGTGCACCAATTCCCATTCGAGTCTACCTCATAGCGTTGTTTTCAGGTTTTAACCGAAGGTACATCTATGCCAGATCCGCCCCTACCTGCTCATATCCAGAGATGTATTTATTTCTTGTAAAACTCACAAAATCTCTACAATACCAAAATTTTAGGAATTTATTCTATTTTAATCCTCAAAGTCTGTATTAGGGATTTGTGTTTTAATCAGAGTTTATCTAAATCTAGATTCCATGGTTTGTACTAAACTTCTGTTGATACCAACTGTAATGCCCCAACCCCAGAAGCCTAGAGTCAGTGCATTATTATGTATAATTGGCATGATAACAGAAGATAAATTCTCAACTGACCGATTAGTTTAGTATCCTTGTAATTACTGGATATATTCTGAAGATTTACATTACATCATAAAATGGAAAACTACAACAACAATGTTTGCATTGAAAACAATGAGCTCAAATAGAATGTCCCTATTGGTCAGTCATAATATAATTCTTCACAACCTGGGAAAGATAAAACATATAAAGGGGTGAGATCAGATGCTCATTAAGGATAAAAATATAGAAGAAACATTCATTAATCAGAAAAAAACATTTAATTCAATTAATATGACTAAAACAAAAGCCTTTTAAACATAAACTTCAGCATAATATGGAAAATATACAGTAAAATAATGCCATTTACTTATTCACATAGATATTCTACTTTCTGAATAATCACATGCCATATCAATAGCAACTTTCATAATGATGGTATGCATAATTCCAGACTTCATAACCATATATTCAAGGCCTTGTGCCAAGACTACAAATAATATTTTTTCAAGGCCTTTTGCAAAGACACTAGTTTGTGTCATGATACCTACAGATGCATCTAGGAGCTATAACAGGCTCCACTCGTCACTTACTAAGTCCAATGAATTCCTTATATAAATGGTTTGAAACATAACACAAACATTCATATTAAAACTAGCATACGAAATGTCAATACTTTATCCATAAACCATGAATGCTATAAAAATAGAAAATCAACAGTCAAACAAAACTCATTTGATACAATATGGAAGATTGTATTGTTACCGATTATCCTCAATCAAAAATAATGAAGGATATTGACATTGATTGAAATAATCATAAAAACTATTTGAGGAAAATATCCCCCTTTTTCTTGAAAACATTTAAAAGTCACACTATTTGTCAAGAAGCAGATTAAAAATAGATTTTTGAATCAAAGTTTCCCATACCACATTGATACATTTAAAAGTAATTTTTATTTTAAAACCTTTATGTCCATATTAATAAATCCTTAACAGCATTTTTAAAACACGGACATTAATGAGAATGATTGAGAATAATAAATCTTTAAATCACATTAAAATGATATTTTAGTTAGAGTTCCTAACAAAAATAAAGACACTTGAATAAAAATAATTGAGGTAATAAAAAATATATAATATCATGGGAATAAAGGGATTCATGATATACTATGTCAAAGTACATTATATACACCCTATAAAAGCGAATTGGTGTATAACAACAAAGAATTCTCAATGGAATTTAAATTGAGTTGAAAGCTGTTATAAAGACCATATCCTTATGTTAATTATAATCCAACAACATAAATATGTGTGAAAAATATAAATACACTCAATATTATTGGATATTAGGTGTAAATAAATCAGAGGACATTTTGACATATTCTTGTAAAAACAACACCAATGAATTGGATGTTTAACTCAATAAATGGAGATTGAGTTACAATTACTCTTATCAAGTTCATATCGATGAATTTAGAATTTATCAATGTAGTGATTATGTGTAACAAATTTATATACTTATAAATGGTAGTGGAATTTACTACACAAATAATAAATAGTGATTCCATACATAATCATGAAGTAAAATAAACAATGAAATATGCGTAAAGTCGAATGATTGGAAATTGAAATTTGAAACTCCCTTACAAATTTGGTAACATACGAAACATACATCCCATGAAATATGCATCATAAAAATACGATATAATTACTCATAAATTAAAGTATATTACACAAATAATACAATCATTGGGCTATACATACACCACACAAAAGGAAATAGTGACAGTATGACATGAATCTTACATAAATAGGAAGTGAGATGAAAACCCTTACATCATTGTAATGAGTCAAGTAATATAGAAAAAAGTTAATAATAGCCAAATGAATCACATAATACCATGAATATAAAGATAATCATGATAATATATATATCAAATGATAGTACACAATACACCACATTTGTTAAGTGGCGAACAATGGAAATCGCATGGAAATAAAAGTGAGATAAGAAACCCCTTACTTTGTAATTTTACTTGTTCTAGGGTAGGTTAACATCCTTTATAATGGTGAATTTTTTTTATTAAATTATAAAATAATCATATACATTAATATGATATCATATATGTCTTTTAAGATTGTGTTGTTAATAATATCATAGTATTATCGTCGTTTCGGGAGTTAACAGATACATTTGCCTTTATATTATTTATTATGTGAGTCATATTTTTAATGGATGTGATGTATCTTATTCATATCCATAATGATATCATGTCTTTAATCATTATTTTTAATCATGAAATGAATGTTAGTCTTGAACGGATATAATGGGGAATGAATCTCATCGCGTTCATGGAGACGGTAATCCGTACATACGCACGAGTGACAATATCATACTTTTGATATTAAAATAATATATAATTGGATGGTATATAATATATATATAATAATTATCATGTTATATTTATTATTTACATCATTTACACATCATTATTATACCCATCCAAATAATAATGTTTTGAATAACAATTACACCATGACGTGGAGACATTAATCCTTATGTACGCATGTACAGTGACATGTAATTCAAAGGATGGTTATAATAATGAATATGGTTATACAATATTTATAAAAACATCATAGTATATATATGAAAATGGATTTATTATTTTAGAATGGAAAAAAAAGAAAGAGGATGTTGAAGAAGAATGGAACGTGAAAGAGGTGATGAAATATTTTCCTCTTCTTCATGTTCTTCCTTTTTATTTGATCAAAAGGGATCATTAGGATGGATTTTGGACTAAACGAAGGCCTCTAGGATGAAGGAAGGAAATTTTATAGTGTATTTTGGTAGAGGTTGGCTAAGCCAATATGGCTTTCAATGTGTGAATTAGAGAGAAGGGGGTGTTCCCTTTTATAAGAGGGTTGAGGGGCACCTTAGGAAAAGCTAGAAATATTATTTTATAATAATATGATTTTCGTTTTCTAATGGCAAAAAAATTGATTATTTAAAGGATAAGGTGGGTAGGGGTCTCAAAAAACTCACCCAAAAGGTTTTAGGCATGTTTTGTCACTATATTAATCTTATCTTGTAGATTTAACTATTAGTTAAATAGTTTGACATTTACCATGTCTCATTGTATTTTTATAATATATGGTTAATAAACATAATATATACTTCCAAGAGAACACCATGTGGTTTATTAATGATACACATGTAATTATATAAGTCTTTTGGCCAAACCATAGACTTTTAGGAATAGAATATCAATTAATAATATAATATTTTTTTTAAAACGCTTTTATGTCAATTTTGACACTATTTGGTATATTGTTTTTTCTAAATTTATAGCAACATTATTACTTCAAAAAAAATTCATCTAAGAAACCCGAATATGTCATATTAACCTATAAAATTAGTGGAATTCATAAAAAGTATGAACTTACTTTTATTTGGATATTTATAATATCAATTATTTTAATATTTCTTTAATTAGGTAATTACTACATCATCATTGTGTCATAAATAAATTAACTTATTTAATGTCTAAAAAATATTACAAAATTACCATTATGCAAGAAATTTTTTTATATTTCTAATGAATATTTATAATCAAATTTATCTTATGTGTATCCCTATATTAAAAAGTTTTTAATTATTAAACTTTGATTATAAATCTTTTCACTCTTATTTGAGTTAAATAATAATTAATGCCCTAATCTAATTCATGTGAACCAAATAGGTTCATATTTTATTCAACGGTTTCTTTTGGTCAAATTATAATTATCCAATAGAATTACGACATGTGTTAGGGTTATAATAATATCATTTGTACCATTAATTACAATGTTTACTTTTAACCGTGGTAAATAAAATTCAAAAGTTACTATTCACCAAAAAATATGTTTATATTATTTAATGAGATTTTACATACTCATATCTACTATTTATCTGCAATTTTTAAAATTCATTTAACAGAAGTGGTAAAGTTATGTTTTATTCAAATTTGTAAATTCTACTTGGTGGCGGGTAAAAGATAGTTAAAAAGTTCAATAAAATTTTTATATATCTAATATTATTATAAACTAACTCCTATGAATTACATTGAACTTATATAGGTATTATATATCTATTTTGACCTCAAATAAATTTAAATAAAATAAATAGTTATAAAAAATTGGTTTTAAACTATAACTGAGTGTTTTTCACTATTCATAAAAAATTAAAATTTATTAGAAAAAAAAATAACCCTAAGCTAATTTCGATATTCCTAATCCAAAAATGAAGTCTATTTTCAAAGATAAAATTTATAAAATTTTAGGAAGTGGGTATTACAATTCATAATGACTAGTTTTATTGGTTGCGGTGTGATAGAATCTTGATGTTGCTTACAATGTAAGTAATTACATTATTCAATGGGAGGAAGCATGGGGTGTAACATTTGTGGTTTTAAGGTAATGAGTTTTTGTTTATAAATAATGTGTGATTAGATGGATTTGGTTGAATGGAAAATCTGATTTTTTTAGATTGTTTCAAAGTTGGTTTTCTAATTAAATTTCGAAGGAGTTTTTTAGATGAGTCTTATAAATTGTGGATTCATGTTTGTTTAAAAGATTGGATTTTTTATTTAAAGGTGTTTATAAAGTTTGGAATGGTTTTCTTGAAAATATAAAAGTGGTGTTTGTTTAATAGCTTGACAGTGTTTTTTAACATGTCGAATCAAGGGCACGTTTGGCTCTTTAAACATTAAAGGGGATTTTGGATAAGATTTTATTAAATTTTGTCGTTTGGAAAATTGTTCATGTCTTGCTAGAGTTTTAAATGTTTTCAGAAAAATGGTTTCGACATGGTTGTGACATAGTGACTCGTTTAGTGCATTCATCATTAATGTAATGTTGGCGTTAATTATTGGAACGAATGGTGTTTTGATCACTGTATGTATGTTAAAAAACATTTATATACTTTAAGAGGTAGGAAATGGTTTTAAGGATTTCATGGCATGACGACCTAGTTGGAATATTTTATGATACGATGTATGTTTATTTTTGGGGCACTGTTATAGGGGGATATCCCTTATGGGTTACCGTATAGAGTGTCCATGTTTGGGGTGAGAAAGTGTGGTGATATTTCTCATGAATGTGAGGGCCACCTACTTACATAGTATTATTATAAAAACTTTGGGTTCCTAAGTGTACTTTAGAAGACTGAGTGACAATTTCTTATCAAACCCGATTAGAGGGGTTGGTACCCTTGGATTGCTAAGCTGACTTTTCTACTAGATTGGTCAGTTATAGGGTGACCAGTTGGTGATTTACTTTGATGCTTCATCATTTACTCGAATGTGGTTCCGAAACTGTGTAAGTCCACAGGTTTTCTAGGGATGTTGAAGATCACCCATGATTACTTGATTATTTACAATTTTCACTTTCTGTTGTACTAGTTTATTTTCAAATTTCATTGTTCACCCATATTATTTTAGCCTTGATTTGTTATATTCTATTTCAGGTTTTGGTTTTAAAATGAAAAATTGTTCTATTGAAATAATATGTAATATATGTGGGATTCTTGAAGGGAAAAATCATGTTACTTATTTTAAAATGTGAAAACCCTTGTTTTATAGTTGTATTTCAAAATTGCATCAATGAATTGTATTGGGAAGTGATATTATTAGATGATGTGCCTTACCTTGGAAACCCTAGTGATAATTTTTATGGCTCACAAATATTTTTTCACTTCTATTGTAAGTTTACTATGATCATATTTCTTGGATGAGTTCCTCATTTTTAGATCAATTTCATCCTTTGGTTGGGAGGTGACCTAGATTGTCACGTTGAGGTATGTTGAGTTGTTCTGTCTATTTCTTTTTTTTTCTACTTCGAGAGTTCAGTTTTATTGTTTTATATATTCTTGATTATTTATTTATCATTTATGGGCCAAATAATTATCATCAATTATATATTGTGTCCTGGAACTAGTTTCCATCCCATAGGGATATGGAACGCCCTTCGGGACATGTCGTAAACCGATTCTGATGACCAGTTTAGGGTCAACCCAAGTTGGTTCGTGACATGGAACAAGGCCTTGACAGTATGGTTATGATGCTCATTTTATGAATTACTATATTCAGAAACTAGTAAATGATTGTTCATGTGGTTATTAGACTAGTTGAATACCCATGAATATGTTTTATTATAGAATTATTTATTCAAATCTTTTCATGTCATATAATTTTCATGTTTATTATTAATGGCATGTGTTTTTTGTTACCGACTATGCCTAGTGTTTGTGATTAAGGTGACCTCAACTGTATTGATAATCCTTACTGAGTCCTTGAGATCACCCTGGTCTTATTTTTTATTTATTCTTAGGACTTGAAGAACAATATTATGAATGAACTATAGGGATAACCTAGAAAATATGGATGTTTTTAAAAAACATTCATTTTTGTTTTTCTTTAAAGTTGTAATGGTGAACTTGTGTATGTGTCTTGTTTTCAATTCTACAAAACTAGTAAACAATTTTGGATGCATATTCCATGTTTGTATTCCAATTTAATAAAATAATCCCCAACTTGTGTGGGGTCTTTACATATTTAATTACATAACATCTAAGAATTATGAAATCTGATAATCCAAAGATCATTCACATCTCTTTATTTTGAAATTAATATCCTCTTCTATTAATATGGCATCCATGATATATTCTGAAGAAAGACTATATAATAAATTTGTCCAATATTATCATCTTTTATTTTATTAATACATTGATTTCCATGAATCATTAGGTATTCCAAATATGGTGTTTTTTTAATACATATCATGAGGAGTGAATTCAAAGAATTCAATGTAGAAAAAATTATTGTGAATATAATTATTTTCATGTATTTATTTCAACCATAAATATTGTGAATGGACTTGTTAAATATACATTATTCATTCTAAAATAAAGTTAAATTTTTTATATAAGAATCTTCTTTTTATTATGGAAATAGTGAACTCTACTCATGAAGAATTCATTTTTTTCATTATATATTGTAAAATTATTAATTATATATTGGCCAATATTATATGTTGGAATATCCTTTACATAATATCTACGTTCACATTATTTATATATCCTTAAAATATTAATCATTTTCAATGCATATATTATATGTTGATAAAATGTAATACATTTAATTTGAGAAAATTACCTAATATAATAAATGAATTACTTAGCATTATTTATATATTTCATTATCATGTTCTCCAAAATTTCATAATGTGTAACCAACTTGGGATTATTTGAGTATATCTCAATATAATTAGGATTTCACATCATAATATTTCCTATCTGTAATTTTGAATAAGGAAAATCTATTATTATTTCCCTAACAAAAATATCATCAATTCTTTCTATAATTATCATCTTGTTCATATTCCACTAAAACATATATCAAAAAACATTATTGGAAAAAAAATTATCCTCCATCACGAAAAACTATAATATGTTACAATTAAATACTTTAAATTAATTTTATTTTAAAATAAATTTATTTTTTTAATAACATGGAATGAACAATGCATTAGGATTAAACAAAACCAAAGAAATTATTATAATATTATTTAAACATGAACTTTTTATCTTACCTATGAAATTGGCTGGTATGAATATTACTAAAGAAATTATTAAATATATATAGTTTACACAAATTTTTTCTTCTCTTTTGATTATAAATTTATACATGAACATTTCATGTTAAAGAAAAGGAAATGTATTTTTTTGAAAAACCTATAGTTTTTTATGAAAGATGATATAATGATGCTTCATGAAATTAATTTAAAAATAATTTTTTCTGCTTTAAGAAAATTTAATTGAATAAATATTCCTAAATTTTGAAATTATAATATCTAAATTATAATATCATTATTTTTTATTAATTTTATGAAATGTTTCATTTTTTCAATAAATATTGAAATAACATAATTAAAAATAAATAATTCCATTTCATTTAAATTATTTAAAAAATTACACTATAACTTAATATAAATATAGAGTAATTTTTTTAATAAAGTATCTATTAATTAAATTTAGATCATTGGAATCATTTTAAAATTGAATTTTGTTATAAAGGCATTTTAAACATGAGATGAGCTTTTAAATCCAAATCGGATTTCTCTTCGCGTCCATGTGATTAATTTTAATTGAAAATTTCAAATTCAATTTATTTAATGTTAAAAAAAAATTAAGTATTTATAATAATCAAAATTTATAATATATAATAACTCTACTATTTGTTTAGATAAAATAATAGTAAAAATAGAAAAAAGTTACTTACCCTAGTTAATGTAAAAATTGGTTTACAGGGGCGATAATCTAAAATAACAAGGGTTTAAATGGCCTAAAAAAATCTAAAATTTTTTATTGATGGCCATATTTTGACAATAGACTTCAAATATTCTAATATATGCTCAATTTGAATAATTTTTCATTTTAGTAACTTTATCATTTGGGATCCATTTAAAAAAATTCCAAGTAATTTCGAAGGAGGTCCTATTTCCCCAATTATAAATATTATATCACTCCAAAAATTTCTTCACACCTCATAATTCTATTATATAGACCCATAAAGGAAAAAATATTTTAAAATAAATTCCTTAGTCACATTATAACGCTTATGGTTCACAAAAAAATACCATCCCTAGGGTTGTTAAAAGGAGATCGAAATGGGGTTTCCCTTATATATGGTAATTTTCTTAACAACAATAATTCATTTAAATTATTATATTTCACCATAAACTATGACCTTCAATATAATATATCATAACATTAGTATATCTCATATAATAATATCTTATTATATTGAAGTCACAATATTTATCAGTAATATTTTCCAACAAATGGGAATGAAAATAACCGATTGTGTGTATGATATACTACTTTCTCCTGAACCGATGATGTTACTTTTACATATCCACCTTTTAAGGATGTATATAATGATAGATTTTTTAAATATAAATTATATTTATAATATTATTATACTTATTTAATTTTAAAATCATATATACCTTTTTATGTTACATTCTGTTTAAAATATTATAGCGTCACTTGTGTGTATAACGAACTAATGCCCCATGAAAAACTGTGATTCATTTTTCAATTAATGATTCTGAGTAATGAAATAAGTATTATATTAATGAATCTATGGTGTTTATATGAAATAATATTGAGTCTATAAAATTAATATATCACACACTTTCTTACCCTTTCACTCGTTAAGGGAATGATACCATTGTTCATGTATACGTATGGCCTTCCATGTCCATTAAGGGATGCATCTCATTTTACATAGTCAACAATTATGAATGAATAAGATATTGTTTCTATAGACTGAATATTATTTTTGTATCTTTTTTTCATTTTGGAGATGTTTTATTCATATCCAATTTAAATGAACTAAGACATTAATTACAAAACATGCTATAGAAAACAAGACAATTAACTAAAAAAACATTAAAAATAATATAACATTACTAATTTAAAAGTGGTAAAAGGTTATATGAGGATCATATCGTTCATTATATATATGAATATGGTTTTAATATAAATTAATAAAATGATTTAATCTAGTTTATAGGTGTTTATAGATCCATCTAGTAATGAAATGTGTTGGTTAAGGGACTTCGTGTCCATTTGCGTTCATTGAGTCATTTTTTTGTTTGTCACTAATTTATTTTTTTATATAGTGGTATTATAATGAATTATATAATGAAATAAACTAATTAAGGACTCCCTTCATTGGAAATACATTTATTATTCTTATCCATGATATTTTCACAATGATAGTGTCTATGAATGCATTTTATTTTATGTTTATTTAATAAATGATAAGTGTTTTCATTTATTTACCATGACATATTGAGTATTCCTTATCCTATCATGATATCAATGTTACTAAAATAGAATTTTTTATGTTATTTACCTTCCCATGTGGATTATTAGTATTTATTCACAATATATTTAGATCTACATAACCTTCACTAAGCATTTCCTTTCACCGATAGATTGTTTCCTTTCCCAATGATATGAAGATGATTCCATTGAAATAGATTCAAGGATGTATAAAATTTGATTTTGTTATGTTTATTTTTTTTTAATGAAAATGTAAAATGGGTGTTATGCTTGTATATAATTTTCTTAAAAAATAAATTGATCTGTCTTTTCAAATTTTAATCATTGTTATAAGAAAAATGCAATAACGAAAATACAACCTCCAGGTTATTGGGGTCGGGGTAATTACAATTGTTAATAGAGGTGTTTTATTATAAACTATAGGAACTAGATAGAGAAAAACTTATATTAGGGAGAAAAACCTAACAATAGGAATTTTAGATAATCATATAAGAACATCATAATAATTTTTAGGGAATATTTTATTGCCTTTTTAATAGAAATACATTCATGTACTGATACTACAAGTGGACAAAGATCTTGGAAAAAGGTACCAAGGAGTAATAACTCTGAACTGCATTCATTGGTCTTGACCCAATCATCACCATGTTCTTGAAAATGGGCCTTAATGTAAACCTAGTTGGACACTTTAAAAGGATATTCTTAGGTTAATTTAAATAATATTTAATCCCCATTATTAAGTATTTTAAAATTAATGATATCCAAAAGGAATATTTTACATTTACCCATTAATTTATGAATGGAGTTGTCAGTAAAAACACCCAGGGGAAGTATCATTACAAAAATAATTTTTCAATATCTCTCCATTATTATATATAAATGTTATTTATTTTATAACCATTTTAACATATATATTTTTACTTAAATATAATACATGGTATTTACTAGGATTTGAAATATTGGTAAAACATATATTGCACGAGGATGTAAATTGAGATTTTTAAGGAGGATGTAGAATTCCTTATCTTTTGGGATACACTTCTTCATCTTATTCACATCTATATTCCACCCCTGTTGATCTACTAAATACTATTTTTGGAGATGATGTGAAATCAAATATAAGAATAATTTTGGTTATTGTGAAATGAAGGTGAAATTTTTTATAGTAATACATTGATGTATTTACATAGGATTTACTTGGACATCCCATAGATCCTGAATTTGATATTTTGATTAATTAAATATTTGATTCAATAAAAATATTAATGTCCCCATCTAGAATAGAAACTATGAAATTATTAGTGTTTAGGAAACAACATGACAGATATGGGTGAAATAAGATTTATTCTCCCCAGTTTTCAGCATGTGGATCCCATGTCCCCTTCATTAAAAAGAATAATTTATCACTGAGATTATACATCAATTATAGGGAAATTAATGATATTATTATGAGGAACTGGAATCCAATTATTCATTTTTATGAATTATTCGATCAAATTAATTTTGGTAAATATCATTCAAAATTTGAGAAATTTTATGAGTGTTATCTACTTTTAGTGAAAAGTAATACATTACAAAGATAACTTATCATATGATGTATGGAAATTAGATGTTTACAGTAATACCAATTCTATTGACTGAAAACAACCTTATATTTTTATGGATATAATATAAAAAATATACACGGAATATCATGATGATTTAGTTTTGGTATTCCTTTAAAAAATGTTGATGTATTATAAAATCTATGAGACAATGATATTAAACGACACATAATTATTGATACTCCTATAAGGAATAAATTATATAGGAATTTTAGTATGTCTAATTTTAGGATTCAATAAGTTTCTTTTTTTGGCCATTTTTTCTTCAAGGATGGAATACTAGTTGATCTAATGAAGATGAAGGAACTCAGAGCATAAAATATAAAAATGAACAAAACTATGTTATGTAGATTCATTTCTTAGGATGGTTATTATTATATATTTTTTATGAATTTTACACAATTTTCTAATGCATGTATTGTTCAATAATCTAATTTTTAATATACTATTCGGTAAGGGTGGGTTTTTGATTTAAAATGTTTCATTGAAAAAAATTCTTGTTTGTGTCCTAATACAAAAAAAAATATGTTATACCATATGATTCATGGAAATTGTATGCTCATAAATAGAACTATCCAACCATTGATTTTGATTTTGTAGCTATAATATCTTCTTCAATGTTATTGAGAAATTATCAAATTAGTGATATATGTGAGATATACACTTACCATAAAAATCATCTTTTAATAGAAATAGATCAATATGATACAAAGTCAACAACTCAAGCTACTTAGTGATTGTGATTTCCCAATAAACTACTATGCATGAAAATCATATAATCATATAAATTATGCAGGAATGGAAATGGAGTTATGACCCAAAAAATGATTAAGAGATAAAATATGTTCATTGAACTATAAGTGATCTAAATAATAATTATTGAGGAAGAATATACATCAATTATTTTTTAAATGTTTATGAAACCTTATTTATTAAAAATGAAAAAATAGGCTTAATATTGTGATTAGAACATGTTAGGTAAAATTTAATTTGTGAATAATGTGAAATATGTAGAAATTATTTTTGAAGATAGTGTTACAAATATTAAAAATAGATTACATGTTACATTAATACATGAGATAAAAATTTAAATTTTATATATAAATAATATCTCAAATTTATCTTTACACCATGTAAGAATAATAAGGTATAAGGATTTGTGGGAAACTTTTTGATGGGATTACATGAGTATAAAATTGATGATTATGTACCTTGATGTATGGTTGGTCTATAAGTAACTTTTTTGAGATAGAATAAGAGAGTATTCATAAAAAAATTCATATTTCATTATCAGAATGGAAGAAATTACTATGGAAATTATTACAAGACTACTAGAGACTACAATACAAAATGACACCCAATGGTTTTAAATTGACCTCCAAACCAAATCTATACACTTACTCACTACAAGATAGTATTCAAAACATTACTATATATTAATTATCTATATTAATTAGTTTCTAATAGTTAATGGTGCACCACTTTTAACTGCGTCTGATCATGATCCCAATATTACATCAAAATTATGGAAGAGTCATCTATATTCTATTTATACTAAGCATAATTTGAGCACTAGATACTGTCTGCAAACATATGGAATGTACAAGAGGATTATTTAAATAATAGAATACATGTTGAGGTCATTATGACTTGAATTTCAATGTACAATGGTTCAATATTTACCTTTTCTAGAGTGTTACCTTAATAATATTTTCCATTTATGTATTCAATTGTTGTCTTATGAAGCATTATATGTAATGATTTTTCATCCTCAAACTAGTTCATATTACATAGATGAATGAAAAAATAGAAGCCAATATAATTTTAGAGATACAATAATAATTCAAAGATATATTTAGGGCCACATTAATGAAGATAAATGTAGAGAAAATAGTTATACAGATAATCAAAGGAAGTATTTTTTATTTTAAGTGGGAGATTATGTTTTCCAATAAGTATATACATTGAATATTTTCATATGGTTGGATAAAAAAGAAAAAATATTCCCCAGGTAGATTAAACCCATCTAAAT
The DNA here is from genome assembly GCA_963277665.1 of Viscum album. Lineage (NCBI taxonomy): Eukaryota > Viridiplantae > Streptophyta > Magnoliopsida > Santalales > Viscaceae > Viscum > Viscum album. Next base: position 1,948,562,022 of record OY728148.1, read on the forward strand.
TGTAGAAATAATTTTATTTATTTTTTATAGTTTGAAAATTCCCCCCAGTCACTCCAAAGTTAATTAAGTGTCTAATATAACATTGTTAAAGATATAAATTATAGAACCAATAAATGAATTTTCATGTGGTGAAATATAATTTTAACATGATATATCTAAATATGAGGAACCCGTCTAGATTCCAGATACTAGAGACAATGTATTGAGGAATCAGATGGCTCATGGAGCACCCCCGCTCTTTCAAGAATGTAATATTTTATTTATGCCTTTTAAGTATATAAATTATATGGGTTCTATTTGAGAGATTTTGGAGATGTTTTAGAGTGTTTTGGGGCGCTTATACTAGTGCAAAATTGGTCCACAGATTGGGAAAACTGTGCCACACCTACAAGAACTTATTCCCAAAGACACAAATGAAAAAAAGGAATGGTGCACTTGCGGCACAAAGTTTGCCCGAACCCTATGGAAGACTAGAAGAAACTTCACCACATGAGATATTGGTCTTTGGAATGGTCGGTCCATGGTTTGGAAAAGTGTTATTCAACGATGTGAGGTTCTTTATTCGAGCATAACCTGACACACTATTAGCACATGATTTTCCAAACAATGCATCTAACTGTTCAAGAGAAAAATGTGAGATCCTAAAATTGTGGATCTCAATCATTTCAGTCTCTAACTCCATTTTTGTAATCATTTGTTACCCTAACTCATTATTCTCTATTAATGAAATATATAAATGGTTCTACCATCGATTTAGGGGAATTCTAAAGGCTTTTCTTGGTGATTTCAATCCAGATCATTATAGAACAGGATCATACTAGGTCATTCTTAGTGCTTTTTCTTTGATCTACTTCACAATATCTATTGGTTTTTTCAATTTACATCCACTATGGATATATATATATGATATTATTCTGAATATTATTATATTTTTCCTTGTTAATGATTGTAGAAATAATTTAAGGATTTTTTTTGGAGATTCAACCTAGTTTTATTGTCATTTGAGAATCGTTCATTGTTTTCACCACAAAACCCAATGTAGGTGGCTTAACTCTCGACCCAACTTAGAAGAACATGTTTGATCTGTTTAATGTTGAATTTTTTGACTGAAATTTATTTCTTTTTAAAAATACAATGATTTTTTAAAAACATCTTGAGTAATATTTTGTGAAATTATTGAAATTGTTTTTTTGAAAAGTTATTTATTTATCATGATTTTAAAATGACGATTTAAAAATAATCATTTGGTTTTTATTCATGGATATGTGTTTAAAATATATTTTTTGTTTTATGAAAATATTTTCTAAAATGCATTCAATAAAATAATTTTTTTATTAACATAGTTGAAAGGATGGTTTTCAAAAGGCTTGTCATAATTCTTAGTGTGAGATAATAAAGAATTTATGGAGTATGGTTAAGATATAACATGGTGATCAGAAATAAAATTTTAATGAAACATGGTTTTTAATTACCTTGTGATGATGTGTTTGTTTGATGAGAAACCACTCATGTGTGTGGAAATTTCCAAATGTAGAATACATATGTGGATGTGTGGGTGTGTGGATTGAAAAACGGTACACCAAAATTGTAATTTATGAAATTGTTTAAGAACATTGTGTGGTAGCTTTCCTTGAATCTTTTTGTAGTTTTGAGAAAATAATTTATACTATATAACCTGTTTATATTTGGTTATAATCTATTTTTTGAAATAGTTATAAATAAAATTATTTATATATATATAATAAACTGTTCTATCCAAGTGGCGTGGGTTGGGAAGTAATTGGGGAAAATCTACTGAGTGTAATTACTCACCCCTACATTGAAAATTCAGTTATTTTCAAGATGTTTTTCATCGAGACAAGGGAAATGATAAAGCATCACACATATTTATTACTACCTTATAATACATGGGATTTTTGATAACGTTGCATCATGGAGCATGTTAATGATTTAGAGTTATAATTGTCATTGAGTCTTGTTGGTTTTATAGTATTCTGATGTGTAATTTTATATTTTAGTCTTCCAATATGGAACATTCTTTTAGTTTGGTTTTTTTTATAAATGAAATGTCAGAGGTATCTTTAATTATTGTAGGTATCATATAGTGTTTAATTTTTTATTCAAGGTTTGTTTAAGGTATTATATATAAATTTAAAATCATCACCAACATGTATTAAGGCCCTTTGTCATTTATTTCCAGCCTTTGGTGCATTAGGGAAGTTTTATAAGGTATTATAATGATATTTCACCTTCATAATCTAATGAGTAAGAAGAGGTACATTACAAATGGTATTAGTGTTTTTGGTATAAAGGTTTTTTGAAACAAGTGGTATCAACTTGTTAGGTAAATTCCTAAAAAGTGGTCTTAAGATTCTCAGTCATTGATTTCCTAGTCATTTGGGTCTATTCCTTATGTTGGGCAGGTAGAAAGCAGTAGGATTTCCCAGACATGATATGTAGAGCATAAAAAAATATTGATGACATATTTTTATAATGAACTCAATATTACTAGGGAGTAGGATACATAGGTGTTTTGGAGATAATTATAGGATTTGGAATATTCTTGTTATGGGTTTATCTAATTAGATGATAATGACATGAATTAGAGGAGTGAATTCCCATTAAGAGTTCATCATTCATTTTGAGTAATTCTATATCATTTTATCAAATGTGTTGATTGTTGGAAAATAAATGTAGGAATTGTTTTTCAAATGAATGATTTTGAAAAGAGAATGGATGTTGTATTTTGAAAAAGGAATGATTTTAAAAATGAATTGATATATTTTTAAAAATTGTTGGATATGGATAATCGTGATTTCAGAATGTATTTGTAACACCCCAAGATATTGTGAAATGTGTTCCTTTTAAATTAATTTAATCTCTTTGATATTTTTCATTTCATGCCATAATGAAAATAGTTTCTTTTAAATTAAATAACTATTTCAATATTTTTATATACACAACAAAAAGTTAATTGTTCATTACATACAACATAAATTTTATATTTCACTACACGATACAAAGAGGATAGCAAACATTACATGCAAGGATGCCTTTCCTTGATGACTTACGTAACACAGAAGGCTGAGTGTTACCGGGAAATAATTCTTTATTAGAATATTATTATATAATAGGAAATAACATTTTAATTAAATTTATTATCATAGTGTTAACATACTTATGAATATATATAGTTGAAATAATTGAGTAACTATTGATTGGAAAATAATGTAGAAACCAAATGAATATAAGGGGATGAATTTTTAAAAGACCATTTTAATATAAAAAAGAACAATTTATCTTAATAGTCAATGTAATTATAAATAGTGACCGGTATTATTTAAATTTATATATTTATATAATCAAATAAATATTTTCAATAATCATCTAATATATTTTATAGATATAATATATGAAAAACAGAATTTTATGCTTAAAAATTTATATTTTTAGAAATGTTGTTTTAGCACCATTTAATAAAGAACCCATTTTGAATCTGAATTTTGGAACATTAAAAGATTTATTATGTCAAAATAAAATTCAACTTTGAAATAGAAACATAGAAATTACTTTTGGATAATTGTTTTCATTTTTCTATAATTTTTCATTTTTTATTGAATTTTTAACATACTGAATTTTAATTCAAAACTATTTTTTCATATTATTAATTTATTTGTTTAGTAGTAATTTAAAATTATTGTAATGTTTAATTGTAAAATAAAATTTTATTTAATCCCAATTTAGGTTTTTGGAAATAATTTAACTTTGAAATTGGTTATAAAACCATAGAAAACCTTTGGATATTTTTACTTTAAAAACTCGCAGTGTCATCCCGTCAGCAAGATTATTTTTAAATTAATTTATGCAACTTATGTGACTTGAATTTGAAAAATATTATTCAATATTTAGCATCATAATAATTTATAATTCATAATAATTTAATTTTTTTGACAAAAAATATTAGTGAAAGCTGTTAAATTTAATTAAAATGATTAAGAGAAAAATTAGGTCAATAAAGTATTAAACCTTAAATTAAAACCAAAAAGAACATAAAAACTCTTAAAAGCCTATTTTATATCCATTGTTATGCCAGGAAACTTCCATTAGTTATTTTGGATTGTTTTTTATTACATTATTTATGTAAAAAATTGGTAAACATAATTATTGTTCAAAAATTCCATTTCTGTCCTTTCCTTTCCCAATAAAAGGACACCACCTCATCCTCTTCGTCAAACCTCTAAAAACACATAGGATATTCAAATATCTACCTAATAAACTTCAAAAAACCCTATATTCTTCCTTTTCCATATTTATAGGGTGTAAGATATCTAATGATTCCTTTTGGCACAAACCTAAAGGATCCACACAATTAAGAGGTAATGTCTTTTGTTAAGATCCTTTATTTAATTTTCATTCTCCACCCTATCCAATATAATTAATCCATTCATGTATAAAAATACCATTATAATCAATATACTTGTATGTATTTATGAAAATTTTTTACCTAAAATTACAAACACCTCAATGTAGACGGTACCAAACATACTGTTTACTTATATGGAAAACTACTACCTCGCAAAAAGATGATTGTTCATTTTTCATTTACCACCTATAATGGTGAAAATTATGATGGAAAGTGTATTTATATTTTATATATATTATATTTAATATAACATTAATATAATATAATAATTTTAAAAAATATATTTAAGGTTTCCACTTTGTGTAAATATGATAATTTTGTTGGAGGAAGTATGGACAATTGCCCCCTCAAAGCGACGTCATTATTTCACACACTACATGGAATATATTAAATATTAATTCGGTGTAACAATATGATATATATGAAATAATAATTCTAATGTAATTATAATATATATATATACATATTTTTCATTTTATTTCTAACATTTAATTTGATAATAAAAACAGAAACAACATTCAAACGTATGTATGACTTTCCGTCTCCATGAATGGTGAATTCTATTTCACACTTTATATTCAAAAGATTGTTATAATAAATATATAATGAATATACATGATATTCATATCATGTTTTATATTCTTGAAATCATGTTATAATTGTTAGAACCAAAGATATTACAAATTAAGACACATATAAAGAATGAAGATAATATTACATAAAGTAAAACCATAACATAATTTTATTTACAAGTGGGTGATAAAAGGTCATAATCAAACCATATATGTTATTAAATATAATAATATGGTTTTTAAAAGATTTAAAACAAATTTATATTCATTATACATGTGTTTTTATGAGTATGAAGAGAGTCAAGACACATGGTAAGGGAATTTCGTCTCACTATTTATTTCTATGAGACACATCCCTTATTCACCACTAAATGTTTTTGTGTGGTGTATATAACAGACATTAATGTATTATATGGATAGTATAATTAAATATTTTGGTATTTATTTAACCATTTTATTATCTTTCTATGATGTGGTTTAATTTTCAGAAGTTCCCAAATTGGTAAATTAATTTAGTCTCAATTTGTGTCCGTTGAGACACAAACTTTGTTATACACCTATATTTTTATATGATGTGTATAGAATTACTTTAAAATGTGATATCAGGAATTTTATTCTGATAATTATATTTTAATCTCCATTCAATTTCATTTTCTTATATGGGGATTACGATCAATTTTAATATGTGGTATGATTTTACTAAAACAATCTCACTATTTATTGAGATTATTTATTATCATGTTTTAATTAATGAAATCATATGATTATTCCTTTAAGAAGACTCCAAATTTTTTATTCTCCCATGGCTAGTCATTATGTACTACTATATTATTAACATTTTCTCACACTTTGATGCATTATATAATTAAGAATTTTTTTTAATAAAATATTATGTTACCTCATTCTTCAGTTGAAAATATTTTGTTTTCCAAGACCATGAATTAAATAAGTGCTTCCACGAATATTTTCATATTATCATATAATATTTTAGATAATATTTAATTTTTCCTTTATATTACCAATTTTTAAAAAGGAATCTTGTTATCTCTTTCTAAATAAGGAATTTTTCTAACCATATACCATGAAAAATGAATGTTCTTCTTAACTCATATGAAACATATAGATTAAAACATCCGCATTTCTATAAACCTTGTATTTTAGTTTTAAAATGTTAATTTGTGAGATATTTTTAAAAAAAATATATTTTAATTTAAATGGGTTTCAAAAATATTTAATTAGCTTCCAATGTATTTTTCTAGGAAAGTGTTTTCGAAATTTTCTTTAGGATTATTATCTGTTTTTATGGAATAATGTATTCAAAATGTTTAGAAAGCATAATTTATAGGTTTTTAAGGAAAAATGTTTTCAAAATTCTTTAAAATAATACTTTATAGGTTTTCAAGGAAATCTTTTTTCAAAATATTTTCAACCTTAATTTATAAATTTTTAAGGAAAATTATTTTCAAAAAAAATTACATTTTTCATTATACGGTTTCAATGTATTTTAAATGAAATTATTTTCAAAATGTTTTCATGATTTTATTATATGATTTAAATGTTTTTTAAAATAAATAGTTTTAAAAAAAATCATCTTTCCTTATATTTTTTCAATGTATTATCAAATAAATTGTTCTCAAAACGTTTTCAATATGACCTTATAACATTAAAATTAAATGGTTTTCAAAGGGATTTATGGTTAGAAAAAATATTTTTCCATGATGAATGTATATTTCATATAACAAATTTTATTGAATGATATTTCAAAATTATTTGACTTCTAAGATGAAATCTATTGATATTTTTCAAGACATTCTAAGAAACGATCTAACAGGGCTATTCATTTTCTTTCTCTCAATGGGTTATGCTCGATGTCATGGTATTTATAGAACCCATTTATTCCTGGGTTATATTTTTATGAAATTATTTTCTTTTTTAAAGGTTTTGATTTTGATTAAATGATATTGAAACATATAAATTTTTCCATAGGTTATGAGATTATTACATGATTATGATTCCCATTTCATTTCACGGGTTATGATATAGTTTTTTATGATTTTTTGGGACATGTATGTTTAATTTTATTATGAGACTGGTGTGGCTTATATCTCCCTACAATAAATTTGTTATAGGTTTATATGTTATCAGATGAACAAATATGGTATTCAGAGTATAAATTGTCTACTAATATGACCATGTGAGTAAACTATGACATCAATAATGGTGTGAGGAGTGATGTCATGATACTAAGACAAACAGGGGAGTGAACCGTGACATCCAAGATTGTTTGGGGAGTGAAACCAAACTAGAAAGATAGTCTTGGTAGTGCTTGCATCACTACTATGTAACACATATAATATTCAAATATGTTTTCCAAAATTCCATGTCTTATTCCTATGATATGATTCCATGGATTATGTTCTTTTTTTCTTAGAATTCATGTCTTATGAACTAAAATGATTGATTCCATGATTCATGTATACGATTCATTGATATAGAGGGTGTGATCTTTTATTTTAATCATCATGTTCTCATTCAAATATTATCATTATATTCCTTACTTATCTCCCTTGTTTACCCTTACTGGGAATTTTATTTCACCCCTTTTTATGTTTCCCTCCCACTGTTATGAAGATATGTATTATTTTTTATGAGTCTAAGAAGGGTGATAGACAAGAAAAAACTAGAAAAAAATAATGTATCTATTTTATTTAAAATCGTTTATGTTTTCATGTTTTCAACAGAACATGACTAATACAGTCATTGGGCATCTATTTGTATAATGTTTTAAGTATTATGAAAAATTTATGTAATTTTCATTAATGAAAAATAAGGGTAGATCTAGTTTGTATCAGAGTAAATACTTAGTTAAAATTTGGAATCTAGGATGATAAAATCCAAGTGAGAACCCTATGGACATGTCTAGGTATATGTATAAGTATAAATAAAAGTATAGGAAAATGTTTTGAAATTTTGGTAATAAAAAGATTGATTGGTTCCCTTGAAAGACATCACTATCAAAATTATACTAGTGGATGTGTCTCTAGAACATGTGTACCATGGGGTAACAACATAAAAAATATGTTCTCGGCCTGAATCTAGGTAATATGGTACATGACAGTGGGCCCTGCTACACACCTAGTTTGACACTCATAAGGGATAAGATTTGGGAGTTTAAAAACACTTTACAGACATTCATAATGGATTTTAATATAAAATGGCTAGTAGTAACATAGAATAAACCTATGGAATCATAGATTAAAAAAAGTAGGATCTATGATTTAAGAAAACTATAACTAATTTATCGTGATTATATGGTATCCCAATATGATAAATGTTTATCAAACTATTATTTATGGTTTTAGTCAATACAAAGATCTAAAAAGAACATAATTAATATTTATTGTTTATATGTCGAATGTATGGGAATAATTTGAAACAAATTAACATGTTGAAATATAATAAAGAGAATTTTTATGGTTGTATGAGTATTAGTTATACATATGAAGATAATGAGACCAAAAAAATTATGTTATTGTTATATAATGTTCTTCAAGTGTTGTTTACATTGAACATAAGAATCCTGATTAGATTGTGGTTAAGGAAACATAAGAATGATTCATATTTTATATTATAGGAAAGTGGTATTAAGGAATATGATGATGAATCTTGACCAATGGTTTATGAATAATGTTTTATTAATGATGTATTTATGTTTTGGAATTTAAATATTACATTATATTAATCTTGAAATATATAAGTATTTTCAGTAGAAATTTTCATTAAGGATTGAAAATGACATTTTGAACAGTGATGAAGACATAAAAATTCAATTTCATTATAAGGTGCTACATTGATTAGGGGAAGGTATACTTTATTTAATGAATACAATTGAGATAATTATGTTTGGATAAAGATATACTAGATATGAATAAGTAAATTGGATTATAGATATTACCCTAGAACTGATTATTAAAAAATTATTCTATGTTTTCAAGGATGAAATTTAAAACATATGAGATCTAAATAATATAAACAGTAATCATTGGAATAATGAATCATTCTTTTCTTCCAGTAAGATTTATGGTAACTAATGTTATTACCATGTTTCAAGGAAATATATGATTAGGTTTTTAGTATGTTTTGAATGTGACAACCATGCAGTACTTTTTGATATATGGGGGATCTATGTTAATATGATTTAATGAAATTGTTTTCAAAGATTTTAATATTCATATTTTGGAAAGGTGGTATGGTTAACCATTTATGGAATGAATAATGTTTTTTCATTATATGATGTTAGTAATATTAAAGTGTTATATCTCCATATTAGGATTTATGCACACTAGATATCCATTTAAAACTACCTTATGTTGATGATAACAGATGATAAATGGGATGACATATAATGGATGTCATTACCTATCAGTACTTCAGGAATGAAAAAGTCACCTTCCATTTTTGAGAAATAGGTGATGCAGATCAAGGAAAAACAAAATGTGACTTTGCCCTAAAATAATAAAAGTATATAATTTCAAGAAAATTCATAATATTTATGAAAAATGATCTTGAAACAAATTTTTTCCCTTGTACATTCATTTTGGATGAATCAAATTTCCCTTATGTCATTACAGATTTATAGCTTTAGATTATAAACATTATCCTGAATATTTTCCCTATCAGTATACATCAGAACGTTATGGTATGATTTCAATTCCATATCTATATTTTAACTTCCCACCTATCATTTCATTTGTGGGAATCTTGTTATACTGTACTTTTGGTAGCCTTTATGGTTCGAACTATCTATTTTTAAGGGATGTTTTAGTATTCATTTTTACAATGTGGGTTTCATTGAATGAAACATTCCAATATTAAACCTTTTATAAGGAAGATTAATTTTGAGGGAGAAATTAATTATAAGGGGGTAGAATAAAAACCATAATATTTTTTGAATTTGTTTTCAATTTAATTTAATCTATTTGATAATTTTTATTTCACCCCAAAAAGAAAATAGATTTTTTTTATTATTGTACTATTTTGGGCTTGAGTTAAATGAAACAAAAAGTCAATAATACACTAAATACAACATAAATATTATCTATCTATACAAAAACATTGGGGTTATCTTACATTACATGAAATACTGACTTTCCTCGATTGATTACGTATCACGCAAGACTGATTGATACCGAACAATAATTCCTTAGTAAAATATTATTATTTAGTATGTTATAATAGGGCCATTTAATTCGATATTATAGGATTAAATAACATATGAATATATATTTGAATTAATTTCTTACCTAATAATTAAAAATTAATATAGAAACCCAATGAATTTAAAGGGACTAATTTTATAAAATATTTTATTATGTGGAAAAATGATTTATTTTAATAAGTTAATTAATTTACTAATAGTTAAAAATATTAATTAAATTCATATGAAATATATTAAAAAATATAACAATATAATATGTTTGATATCGATATTATTAGAACAATCCCAATTTTATACCTAAAACATATATTTTTGTAAACGTAGATTTTGTGCCTTTTAACAGAGCACCTATTTTAAATCCAATTTTTGGCACATTAATATATTTAATATGTAATAATAAACGTTAAATTTGAAATATAAACATAAAAATTATTCCATGATAAATATTTTTTATTTTTATGTAAGGTTTTGTTTTTTAATGAATAGTTAAAAATTATGAATTTTAATTCAAAACTGCCATTTAATCTAATTTATTGATCATGTTATATTATTTTTTAAGTTATATGTGAAGTTTAATTAGATTATAATTTTATAGATTAATCATATTTAAATCATCAGGATAAATTTAACTGGAAAATGGTTTATGAAAACCTAGAGAACCTTTGAACGTATTTACATTTAAAACCAACATTGTCGTCCAGTCAGCATGATTATTTTAAAATTAATTTCTGAAAATTTTGTGATTACAATTTGAAAAAATAGATTCCATATTCATAATAATAAAAATTCATAATTTATAATAAGTCAAACTTTTTTGAGTTGAAAATTTAATTAAAGAGAATAAAATTAATTACAGTGATTAAGAGAAAAACTAGGTTAACAAAGTACTTAACCATAATGCTAAGATCCAAAAAAACATAGATTATTGTAAAACACCCATTTTATGGACATTATTCTTTAATTAATAGTCAATTATTTATTTTTTATATTTGTTTTGACTTTTTATGTAAAAATATGTGTACACAATCTTGTTTTCAAAAATGCTAAGTGATTTCTTTCCCTTTCCTATAATAGAAAACCACATCTTTATATTCTTCACATATCCCAAACAACATCGGTTCTGAAAATTTCTACCCAATACAAATCTCAACATCCATAATTTCCTTGGGAATAATGAAATCCACTTAATCCTTTTGTCACAATCTAAAAAGAGTTATCCTATTAATAGGGAATGACTTCTCTCAAGAGCATATCTCTTATTTTATTCCTCTGCTCTCTCCAACATGTTTATTCTATACATGTATAAAAAATAGTATTATAAATATACTAGAATATTTTTCTGATAAGGTTTTTAAATAAACTTAAATACACCTCCATCTAATGGGTAATGAACATACTTTTTACGTATATAGCGAACTACCGCCTCGTGAAACGACAATTGTTAATTTTTCCATTACCTACTTTAATTTTTAAAATTATGAACAAAAATATATTTATATATGTTGTATATTATATTTATTATGTATTTAAGATTTTTAAATCCTTTAAAAATATTTATTTATACCTTATAGTTGTTGTAAATCTTATAATTTCATTTGAGGAAGTGTGGACTACTGCCCTGTCAATGTGACGTGATTCATTTACACACTACATGGAATATGTTAATAATGATTTTAGTGAACTAATTTTATATATCTGAAATAATAATTCCACTATAATTATAATACACACACACACATATATATATTTAATTTTTTTTAATTACAAAAAAACAGAAAAAAAGTTTTATGTGTACGTACAACTTACCATCTAAATGAAAAATGTATTCCATTTAATAAATGTATTTTATATAGATTTTTATAATAAAAATTCAATGAATATAGATTATATTTATAACATGTGGTACACATTATAAATAATTATATATGTAAGCAGAAAAAAGATATAAAAAATTAATATACATGTAGAGAGTAAAGAGAATATTTCATGAAGTGAAACCCTAACATAGGATTATTAACAAGAGGGTAATAAGAGGTCATAATAAAACCATATATGGTACTAAATATAAGAATATGATTATGTAAACTATTTATAATAATTTTTTAATCATTATACATGTAGTTGTTATGAGTTTGAAGGGTGTTAAGACACAAGGTAAAGAAATTTTATCTCACTCTTTATTTCTGTGAGATACATGCTTTATTCAACAATCATTTATTTTATGCGATATATATAATATGCATGAATGTAATACATTATTACTATAATTAAATATAATGGTATTTATAGAACAATTTTATGATATTTTTTCCATGGGGTTTACGTTTCAAAAGTAACTATATTTGTAAAATAATTTTGTCTCAATTTTATTTATTTAGGACACATGCCATGTTATGTAGCTATATATTTATGAGGTTTATAAACTACATTTGAAATTCCATATCTTTAATCTCATAATTTTCATGATTTATTATACTATAATGTATTTTCATTTTTCTATATAGGAATTATAATTCAATGTTACCATGTGGTATGATTTTATTGAATCAATCTCTCCATTTATCAGGATTGTTTAGGATCACATTTTCCTTAATGAATTCGTATGATATATATTTCAACAAAACCCAAGAATGTTTATACTATTATAGTTTGAATTTATATATTCCTTTATTATAACCATTTTCCACTCTTTTATACGTAATATAGTTAAAAACGTTTTTATGAAAATATCACCTTAATAATATCTTTGGTTTGAAATTTGTGTTCTTTCAAAACCATGTTTTAGAAAAATGGGTTACAAGAATATATACTATTATCATATAATATTTAAAAGTTATTTTTTTATTTTCAGTATTTTACTAATGTTTTCAAAGTAATATTCTTGTATCTTACAGAATACTGAATTTTTCTTACCTTTTTCAATGAAAAATGAATTTTCTTTTTACCTGATATGACATGTAAAAATTTATCCACCATCATTTCTATTAATAACCCTTTTCATATTTAAATGTTTATTTTTTTAGATAATGTTTGTTTAAAATATTTTCAAATAAATTTTTTTAAAAAAAAAATCACAAGTTTTCAAAAAACAAATTCATTGAATGTTTTTTCAAACTGTATTAACTACTATATTATATGTTTTAATTAAAATTGTTTTCAAAATGTTTTCAAGGATTATTTAATAATTTTTGAATGTTTTTTTTTCAAAATGATTTCATCGCATCCTTTACTAGTTTTCAATGAATTTTTTTTCATAATATTTTTAATATTATTTTTTAATATTTCCAGGAAAATTATTTTCTAAACATTTTGAATCATTAATTATATGTTTTCAAAGTATTTTCAAATAAATAGTTTTTAATACATTTTCAAGATTTTTTTATATGTTTTCAAAGTATTTTTAATTATGTAGTTTTCAAAATGTTTTCATGATTTCTTTATAAGCATTGAATGTATATTAAATGAAATAATTATCATTCTGTTTGGAATCTAATTTCATAATTTTTCAATAAAAATGGTATTCATAAGGATTTATGTTTTTCAAAATCCTTTTTCAAATAATAATGAATATTTTCCAAACACGATGTTTTTGAAATATATTAAAAAATTATTTTCTATATATGATGACATCTATTATTGTTACTAATGCCTTTATTGGAAATGATCTAAATGTTCAATTAATATTCTTTCGCTGAATAGGTTATCCTTGATGTCATGGTATTTATTGAAACCATTTTTCTCACAGGTTATATGTTTATGAAATCTATTTTTCTTTCATGAGTTATGATTTTGATGAGATGATTATGAAAACTCTATCTTTTTACATAGGTTAGTATATGATTCCATTTTTAGGATTCCCATTTAATTTAATGGGTTAAGATATTATTTTTTATGATTTTATGGCACATGAATGTATTATTTCAATATGAGATGTGTGGAACCAATATCTCACACCAATGAATTGGGTAAATATTTATATCTAATGATATATAATAATATGGTCTTGGGAGTAAACCTTGACTAGTAAGATGTCTAGGAGACCGAACCATTACTACTAAGACGTTATGATGAGTGAACTGATGCTGATATGATGTCCATGGGTGTGACCCTTAACAACCAAGATAGTATGAGGAGTGAACCAGTTCCAGAAATATGGTATTTGAAGTGATTTCTTGGCCACTTTTGAAATTATATTATTTTCTTATGTGTTTTCCAACATTCCATTTTTTATTCCTATATAATGATTTCATGTGCAATGTTTCTAATTTCTATTTGATTCATGTCTTATGAACTTCCAAGATTTATGCATTGATTCATGTATATGATCTTTGATAAGTAGGGTATGATAATATATTTTCATGATAATTTTCTCATCCCATTATTCTCAGTATTATTCTTACATATCTCTCTTGTATACCCCTACTGAGAATTTGACCTCACCCCTTTTAATGTTTTCTTTCATAGTCTATGAAGATATGTATTATGTTTGATATTTATGATAAGGATGGTAGTCAAAAAGAGACTAGTGGGAGATAATGTATCTATATTTTGTTCTAGTGTTTATGTTTTTATGATTATCAAAAGCACTAGACTAATATAGACTTTGGGCATTTGTTTTTATAATGTTTAAGTATTATACAAAAGTTATGAAATGTTGATATATAAAAATGGATGGTCATTATAGTATTGTCGTTATATTGTGATGTTTTAGATTATGACATGATAATCCTTAAGTACGTAGAGATAAATAATTATGAAATGTTGTTTATATAGAAAATGGAACATACTAGTATTTATAATAACCTACTAGAAGAAGTTGTTGATAATGTGGTTTCAAATGAGCCATTGGTCAACTAAGAGTTGGTTCAAAGAATTTCTCATGATTTTCATACTGTTGAGTCATGAATACAAGAAATTACTATTATTATGATGTGTTTAACTCTTTGAAATCAATGTGGAGTAAGAACAATTTTATTCATGATAGTTTGTGAGAACTATAACATTAAGATCAAGAGAAAGAGGGGCACTTATTCTCAAGGAGGTGGAATACATCAGAATCAGACCACAAGAGGAAGTGTCCTTATTTCAGTACACAAAACAAGCTTTTATGTTTTAGTGTGGATCAATGTGTAACATAAAGAGAAATTTTACTGCACCACTGAGAGCATTGCATAATTGCAACAAGATGGGGCCTCTTCAGTGATATTGTCACAGTACTCCTAGGTCAGGATGTCAAAACACTAATCAGGTGCTAAAACAATCATATGACTCAATGGAGAGAGGGAAGAATAAAACGTCTTGTTAGTAGAACCCAGATATCCATGATGTTTCTACGAATACGATGAATTCTTAGGAAGGAAAATATCAATAGAGAAACATGAATAATAGTGGAGTGATGAAACAATTAAATTGAGGTGAACATGTTATTCTGGATGATAAGTCTAGATCTTGATTCTTGAGATGTACAATGCTTTTTAATTCTACCCATATGATAGTTTTATTTGATTCAAGTGATTCAAATTCCATTATTTCTTATCGTGTTTTTGATTTTATAATTATAAAAGTTGGAATGATTCCCTCTGTGATAAAACTACAAACTCTTCTTGGTCAAAGAGAATTTCAAACCATTATGTGCATATCATGTTCTATAAATGTTGATGGAGATAAGATAAAATGTTATTTTTCTATTATAGGTATGGATATATATGATATAATCATTAGTATTTATTGATTGACAATGTTCAAGGATCGCATCGACTGTTATACTAGAAAGGTTAGTTTTACAAATAATGATGACATTGAGCATATCTTTTGAGGAAACTGGATTCATAATACATGTACAAAAAGATTTTTACAGCCATCATTTGGAATGATATTGTATATTTTTTAATTTTTTTCTATGGAATTTATGAGAAAGACCAAGACAAATAGTTTTCTAGTCGTGGTTGAGAATTCTCCATATTTTTTAGCAATTATTTCACATGGTTATTTCAATAAGGGAAGGTAGGTTTAAAATTAATCTGATTATGGAGACTAGACATTTCCCCTATATATTATAGGATGACACTAATATAATAATTTGAATTGAATTTAAATTTAGAGGAGCAAGAAAAAATGGGTTCATTCATCCAAACACATCCCCGTGGGCCGTAACCATCTTGTTTATAAAAAGAAGGATGTGACATTTTAGTTATGTGTGTATTATCAAAACCTTAGAAAAGTTATGATAAATAACATTTTTCCAAACACAAACATTTATTATCTATTAAATCAATAGAGGGGTGCTCAGTGGTTATCCAAAATAGACATGTGATTAGGATATCAATAATTGCATCTTTGAAAATAGGATATCCCAAAGATGGATTTCAAGAGTTGATAAAGCCATTATGAATATGAGGTAATTCCTTTCAGTCATAAAATGCACTAGTGTTCATTATAGAAATTATTAGATGTATATTGAAGATATATTTTTATTCATTCATGGTTTTGTTTGTGGACAACAATTTTTTGTTTTCAAGGACAATGGTTGAGCATGATAAATACTTAGATACAATGTTGAAAATATTAAGGGATCATTGGTTGTATGAAAACTGTCGAAGTTCTATTTTTGGATATAAAATGTAAACTTCTTTGTCTATGTAATCTATGATAAATGTGTTTTTTTATCCATGAATAAAAGATGCTTTTCTATCTTTTCAACCGCTAATGAATGTATTTGAGATATAGAATTTCCATGGAATAATTAGTTATTACCAACACATTTTTCAGGACTTATGATGACTATATTCACATATAATATCATTTACAAATAGGAATATTTTGTTACAATGGGATGATGAATTATATAAGTCTTTATATATGTTAAATTTTCACTTTACATTAACCCCTACAATGATTTTTCAAGAATTAGGAAATGGGTAAGTTGTGTATTGTGATTCTTCATGGATTGGGTTGGGATGATTTCTTTTTCAATGAGACCATGTTTTTTCTTACAGGGCCAGGAAATTTATGAATTCAAGAAATGAATTACCCAAAACATGATTTGGAGCTAGCTAAAATAGTCCATTATTTGGATACATTGCATCCTTATCTCATTGGTAAGAAATATACTTGGTTTGTAGATCATAAAATCTTGAAACATATTTCCTTACAATGATATTGGAATCTGAGGAAAACAAGATGGATAGAGTATCCACAAATGTTTAAATTTGACATAATGTATATATACTTTAAATGAATATCAATGGATTATGTGTTGAGAAAAAAATCATATGTTTAGATGGAAAAATAATCTTTTGGAGAGTGGTAGTTAATTTCGGTTCTAGACATCTTGAACATGTAATGTGAAGGCCATGATGAAGTTAATGTTTTCTTTTCGATTTCACTTGTTATTTATTTATATAATATTCTTAAAGAGGAATAAACATCTAATGAAAAATTTGTGGCTATAGGATCAAAAATCAATGGAGGGGAGACCATCAAAGGGTGGATGATGGATGTGAGTTTAGTGTTGTGGTCATGAAATTGGATGGTTGTACTCATGGAATATCAAGATATACTTATTAATGAAAAGCACTATTAGATATGGGATGCACATCCTATAATAAAAAATATTTATAAGGAATTGAAAGTGCAGTTTTGGTGGGACCTCATGAAAGGATGGGGATGAGTTTCTTTGCAGATTTTTAAATGGAAAACAAGTTAAGGAATATCATCAATGACCAGTAGGTATTTTACAATCATTACCTATTCTAGTTTGTAAATGAGAGAAGATAGCTATGTATTTTTTAGTTCATCTCCTAGTAGTGGTTCAGAAACACGATTCCATATGATTGATAGTGGATTAACTCACAAAGTTTTCTCATTTCATTGAAATTTGTGAATAACATAATTTTGAGGACTTTCCAACAATCTCTATTCAAGAAGTGGTAAAGATTCATGATATACTAGTTTCTATAGGGTCATATAGTGATATGGGGTTTATGTATTATTTTTGGAAATCCTTATAGAAACCCCTTAAGACTTAGTTGACTATGAGTATTACATATCATCCCCATATAGACAAGAATTGTGAAAACATGGAATAAATGAAGGAATATGTGTCACAGGCTTGTTTAATGGATTGTGGTGGCTCATGGGAAGAGCATGTACCATTAGTGGAGTTCTTTTATAATAGTAGATATCAGAAAACAATATATATATATCATTTTGAATCATTTTATTGGAGTCATTATTGTTCTCGAAATTATTTTGTGGAAATAGGCGAGACTTCACTTATTGGGTTAAGCCTTGTCTATGAAAAAATAGATAAGATACAGTTTATTAGAAAATTAATGTTGAAAACTTTGAGTCATCTAAAATTTCATGCACATCATCATCGATGGTCATTTTCATTCTTAATGGGTGATCATGTGTTCATGCAGATCTATCAAAGGCTTGGAAATCATAATTTTGGGATGTATGGAATGTTATCTCCTGATGCATATTCCCTGTTTAGATACATTAATGGGTTGGTGAGTTCACATATTGATAATACTTATAAACATGGTTCCATATGGTACATAGTGTCTTTCTTGTATCTCATTTGAAAAAGAATTTCCTTGATCCTAACCAGGTGATCATATGGGATCAAGTTGAACTTGATACATATGCTTCATTGGAACACATTCATGTGCAGATTGTTGATAAGAAATAGAAGGTCTTGTGGAAAAAAATCATCGTTCTAGTGTGGATTTTTTGGGAACATTGTCTTGTTTTGGAAGAGACTTGGGAATGATAGAAATAGATAAAATAGAAATTTTCAAAAAAAATTAGGACAATGATAGTTTTATACTTTTTTGGGGATGGAAAGAAAATGGTGGGGAGAATGTTGCACCCCCCCCCCTTATTTCAAATATATAAACATTTAATGATGATTTTTTAGTAACTAAAGTATATGGGTGATGTTTGGGGGATTTTTTTGAACAATTTGAATTTTTAGGGACTTTCTACAGGTGATAGGTTGGTGAAAAGTTTTTTAAAACTAAGTAACACCTATAAGAAACCATGTACAATGTAATAGGGTAAAAGGGAAGGCACACGAGTGGCCCATAGTTTTTTCAAACCATGTGGAAGCCTAGATCAAACTGTTTCGCGTGAGGTAGTGAAACTTATAATGGTTGACAAATGGTTTGGAAACTGTTATGCCCAACCATGTGAGGTTCCTTCTTGGTATAGAAGCTGGTGCACAATATGGTTTTTAAGTGTATCCATTCACCCAAATGACCATCCCTATGGTCATAAAGTGGATATCCAAATGATTTTTTTCTTATAAATGGAAAATATCATAAAAAACTATTTTATTTTATTTATTCTTTTCCCAAATAATTTATGTATCAACAAATAAAATATTATTAAAATAGTATCTGACATATAAATTTATATTATTATGTTTAAGAAATAATATTTATCCACATCCGCATGCATCAAATGGGAAACAAAATCATCAATCGTGTGTACAGTGAACTACCACATCGTGAACCAATGTAGTTAGTTTTCCAACACAAAATTACAAGGTTGGATATTATCATTTATATAAAAAATTATATTTTATTTATGATATTATTATACTTATAAACTTTTGATATCACATATACCTCTTTATGTTCAATTCCAAATTAAATATTATATTGTTGATCATGTTTATAACCAACTACCTCATCGTGAAGTGGTGTAATTTGGTATCCACATACACTTTACACGAAATGTAATAAAGATAACATTAATCAATACATTTGATATATATTATATTATATTTATTTTATAAAATTAATATTTTACCCACTTAATTACACTTTCACTCTTTAAAACAATGTTATCATCGCTCATTCATGTGTATGATGTATCATCTCCACGAAGCAATGTGACTCATTTTCTATTTCCAAATATTATGAATTGTGATATTAATAATTATAGTATGTAAATAAGATATTTAAAACATTAATATCTATATGGATATAATGTAATTATATCCTATGTACATGTATTGAAACATTCATTACAAAATATCCTAGCAAAAAAATCAAAATTAACATCCAAAACAATGAAATTATTTAAATATAATTTAAAAAGGATAGTAAAATGTTAAAAGAGGATTATATATGATAAGATAAATATTATTGTGATTATATTATAAATTAATAAATTTTAAAAATAATTTTTCTAGAGTTTATATAATGTTCAACTAAAGGGAACTGGGAAGTAAGAGACTTCATCTCAAATCCCCGTCATTGAGGCATATTTTACTATTGTGAACATAATTTATTTTATATGGTGTAAATACATCCCATTTTACAAATAATATATTATTATTTAATATCTAATTGAATTATATTTTTCAATTTGAGTAATTTAATTATATGGGATTTGATATGAAAATTACCATGTGGTGATATTTATTATGAAATATCAATTTTTTTGTGATTATGAACATTCTCTTGAAACATTCAGTTTATAGTGATAATTTTTCATTAGTCATTAAATTTATCTTTTATATCCATATTATTTTATGATGTATATTGTTATTTTCTAAACTATGTATTTTTTTACATAGAACGTTATTTGATTATATAAGGAAATAATGATAATTTTGTATTCTTTACTCAATACAGATATTTGATTATAAGAAACATTATTAATTAATGAAATTGATTATATGATATATTAGAAATGTAGAAATGTCTGGATGCCAGTTATAGATATCCCCTTGATGCATTGGTAGGTCTCAAGAGAAAAATTGTTTTCCCAAACTGAACATGTTTCTACATGTAGTTTTAAAAAGTCATTAGGAAAAATCTACATTATAGAGGTAACATGATTCTTAATATCATGTCTTATAATAATTCATATTTTAAATAATTGATAATATAATTATTTTTGTTATACATGAGACTTTATCTAAGATATTATCAATGGATGCATTCCATTCTCAGTCTGATTATAATGCCTTGTGTTTTTAGTTATTTACCTTACCATATTGATTATCCTTTACCATATCTTTTATTAAAAATATTTTTATGGAATGTGTTTTAAATTATTTAAATTTTTTTTATTATGATTATTTATTTTTTTATATAATTCACTATACATAACACTAAAAAATCATTTGGGCTCAGCTTTTTTTTTCATCCTTTCCCTAGGTTATGAAGATGAATCCATTGAATCTGTTTCATGGATGATGAGAATTTTATTTTATTTATTTTTATTATTATTCCTATTGTAAAATGTGTTTCATATATATGTATGTATGTATTTATGTATGTATATATATGTATGTATGTATGTATGTATGTATGTATGTATGTATGTATATATGTATGTATGTATGTATGTATGTATATCTATTTATCCAAATATTATTTACTGATTGGTCCTTGATTTGATGCCTAGTAACTATGCTAACCTAATAAAGCATAAAATGGCTTCGAGTTATAGGGGTCGTGGTCAAAATAGAAATAAATATGGACATCGCCTACTTGGAAGTAGTTTATGTGGTCAATTTTCTTTTTTTTTTGAAATTTTCCAGACTTCATATCTATTAACAAAAAGCTTATATTCTGAATACAAATTCATTATAAACAAAGTAATGTTATGAAACACACTATAAGTGGTTTTTCATTCCATTAATAAACAAGTTACATTTGTGTTCTAACTTCCCGTTAACAATGATTTGAGTTCAAACACCTTGTATTTTGAGTGATTCATCATTTCTAATTATTAATATACTTTACATATATTTTTTACATTTTCAAGAAGCTTCAAATATTCTTTATTATTTGAAAAATATCGGCTATCTAATACCTATCTTAATTCAATGCTTTTTTTAGAGATGTTTCAATAACTAATGATTTTTCATTTATTTATTTTCCCTCTTATTTAGATTTTGACATTTGACGTGGATGATATTTTTATGGTAACAAGATCATGAATATTTTTTAACGGTGTCAAGGATTATCAAACTGGTCACAAATTGTTTCTAAATTATGTAATAATTATTCAATCATGAATTAAATGTTCTGAAGTATTCATCATTGAGTGGGTACACCTAAACTCAAAAACTTCCCCAAGTTCTTATATGATTATCTTTACTATTTTTCATTTTACCCAAATATCATCACTACATATCCAAAACCTATAAAAACCAATAATAACCATAGAATTACAATTTTTCATTGTAACAGGCGTACAGTATGGAGTTTTACACGTGTAATTCATAATATTTATTACATATAAATACCGTATTTCATTAAGAAAAAATGTTTTATTTATATTGTTAAATTCTCTTCCTTACCAATATTTTCTTATCATACTAAATAAAATCACTTATAGTATAAACATAGGTTCATACTTGGGAAATTTTTAATTCTCATAGTTTTAAAATCATATTATGTTGGATACATAAAAGGATTTATTAAATTTTATTTTCTTTTAAACACATTCTATATTATAATTTAACTCAAATGATAATATTCAATGATACTAATAAGGTATAATGTATTTGGAATATACCCCATTATTTTTAAATATTCATGGTAATTTTATAAGTTACTACTTACCCATAACATGTTTTTTAACCAGTTATATTTCTTCCACTAATATCATTATTTTTTAAACATAATTGAATTATTGTAATTATATTCATCAACCATAATTTTATAGAAAATAATTTTTTTTATAAACAAGGATTTTTCTTCAATAAATGATCCATTATTGTTTCTAAAATGATTTTATTTATTTGATTACTTATTTTTTATGTATTATAATTTTTTCATTCACTAATATAAATTCAATATTGATAATAAACTAATTTTGGGTCTCCTGATCCTCATCAAAGACATAGATTTAACCATCAGTTAACTTTTAATTTCTTACATCTCCAATGACTGGTTTTAAAGAAAATTAATCAATAGAATAATATATTTATTATTCACGGTAATCACAACCCCTCTGTTTAGAAGCAAACATTATATTCTTGTATACATAAAATATCTTATCATTTCCCATAGAAAATGTCATATATTTTTCTATCTTATTTATATATCTTAATGAGTTTCTTTCATCATAATAAAATTATTGATATTCCTTCAGTATTGGAATTGTTTTAGTAATGTTTCCAATAGATCAAATGGATAAAAAAATTATTAGCAAAATTAAAATATGCAATATTGTTCATTATTTTACATGATTAGAATATAAATAAAAAAGTTCTTGATTTTTTTTATTAACCTCATATTTAGTGTCAGAATCACTAGATTCCACCAGAGTTGTAATATTTAATGATTTTATTTCCATTTTGAACATGAATTAAAGTTACATATAATATTTCCCTTTATTTTATAAATAATATTATCTTATCATTTCATATGAGATTAGAGTACTATAGATATGATCCATATAGCCATTTTTTGGGTTTGTATCTTTTATGGGTTAATTTTTTTGATGAAATTTTCATAAAGAATTTGTAGTGCCTTTAAAATATTTCTCGAAATTTTAAATTCGTCACCTAGAAATATTATGGATAATATATTATCATTCAATATTATAATAATGTAATATATTGAATTACTTTTACTCATTTTTTTTATATTGGGACTTAATTCTTTATATTTCAACATCACTTTGTTTACATTGTAATTCCATTCATATATGTTATTTAAATTATCAAGATTCATTAATAAATTACCAATCCATTAACACTACGAATATAAATATAATATGGTGAAGAAATAATATCATGTTTTCTCACCCATTTGTATATAATTAATTCTTATTAGTATTAATTAGGGAACATCGTGCACATGGGGTGGTAAATAATTTTTAATATCCCAAGGAACATTATACTCATTGGTCTTAATATACAATGAAATCATATCACTATATATATATGATAATATATTCTATAAAAAACAATAATCTCCATAATATTCATAGAGTTACAAACATCCATGAATGGGTATCTTTTTATCAAACGTCATCCAAGATTCAGAAATGGGAATCATCTCTTTGATGGAACATAAAAGGACAAATAATGATTTTTGTGATAATTAAGAGTTATATGGGGTTAATTATTAATCATTTATTTTTACTATTTTGTTTTATATGAAACATATTTCACATATTATTAGTGTTATATGACTCTATTGTATATAATATTCCATGAACAATAAAAAGAATACATCTATTTTCAGGGTCATATACTCAATATGAGTATCATGTCCATGGAATGGTTTATAAATTTTCCAACACAAACAAATATATAATAATTATTTCCATGTGGTAATTTCAGGTAGGGAATATCTTTTCACTTACGTAAATCTATAGTCATTGAAAGTGTATATTTACCACAAATGGATAAAATTTGTAATAATGTTTTGTAAGAACTATTTGAGTACATCACCAATAGGTTTATAAATGCGGTTAATGTGTTGTTTATAAATTACCCACACAATCAATGAATGTAATATATTCTTCTAATTCATTAATATATTACACCATAGTTGTTAAGAAAATACTCTTTAAAATTCTATAATGGTTTTCCATCCAACTACATTTCATTTGATATTCTCCATATAATTGTATATATAGTAAATTTAATCTATTTACTTCATAATACCATTACCACTTCTAACACACATTTTATCTTGTCACTTTGGATGTCAATATTTCTAATACTTCATGGCACAATAATACATCTACAAACCGTTGAAAAATTCCATTTCTACTAATATGGTTAATCAAATATGTAGACCATATTCATGAAACCAACATGGTGGGTTAACTGATAAAATACCATTCTTCTATATGTTTCTTCAACATGTTTCTCTGATCATCTCATCACTAATGTGTTGCTTCATCAATCTTCATAAATATTGAATAACTGTTTCTCAAAAAATAAACCCCTTTATATTTAAATTGTTCTAATGATATGTTATGAAAAAGAGTCGACTTCATTCAAAATTACCAATTACTATTTCCACCATATCGATTTGATATATCATTTTATTAAATAAATAAAATTTTCATTAAGATAGATCTGTAACTAAAACCTTAAAAATCCTTTCTAATTAGTGAGAATCACAAATCATTATATTGTCATATTTTGGACATTTAAATATTATATTTTCATTATCACATTAATACCTTTGTAAGAGCCTTATACAATATCTTTTATTTGCATACTTTATTAAATTTAATTATTATATTAAAACATCATATACAAATATCCAACAATATATGTGTGAAAAATCAACTGTCTAACTATATACATCATAATTATTCATCAAATTCATTCTAGTTTTATCCATTGACTAATGAAAATATTATAAAATAATCCTTTCAATGAATTGAAACGATGAAATATTACCAATTACTCTTATACTTCCTTCTTGTCTACCCAAAATAATATTTACTTCATTAAATTCTAAATTTACCTTTGATATACATTGTAAAATAAATAAAACTAATTCAATAATTATATTTGTTTGGCCTATAGACTCTTAAGAATAAAATTTTGACGTATAAGATAAATATGTTCATATATTGACATGTTAAAAAACAACCATTTTTTCACACAACATTCCTCTGATAAAAAAACTACAACATTTTTTTCTAACACCACTTCAAAAAATTTAACATATAATTACATCAGAAAAATTCTATGTAGTGAAAAAACAATGTTTTTATGAATATAGCTATAATAATTTTACAGAAATTTAATGTTACCATTATGAAACATGTTCAACTACACTTATAAAATTCATAAAGTTATTTTTCTATACCAACAAATCATTATATACCGAAAAACACTCTTTAAAAAAGCATCTGACAAATTTCTTATATATAATGGAAATCCTTAGAACATCAAAGAGTGATATTTTTACAAACTAATTATTCCATATACCATTATATTTGTCTCCAATAATTAGGTATTTCACCATTAATGTTGTTAAGAACCGTAAGAGTTTTATAAAATCACTATATTGTCATTCATCAAATATTCTATCTAATAGAACATTTTAAGAACTGTAGAATTATTATTCGATATTGTAATCACACTAACCATATCTATGTGGTATATTTAATCTAATGAAATCTTCTTTGTATACTCAATATGATATTATCAATACAATTATCCATGATAATAATATTATTATTAATAGTAAGTTATTTAGGGATACAAAATAAAACCAATTTTAGACAACAGTCACTTTTCATTACTATCCTTAGTCCATAGCTTACATGTTATAGAGTCACGTCAAACCATCTTGGTCAAAATGGATTAATATGAAGGGATGGTGTCCCAGTCGATGAGGACATGAATAGACTAAATCATGTATAGTGTATTGTATGTAAGAGGGTATCATCCCTTAAAAATTCATAGTATTTATATTGTGGTAGATTAAAGATTATATATCCCTAGGTAATAAGGGAAATGTATGTAATATATATATAAATACTGGTGAAATAATAATCAGAAAATCATTTGAAAAAAAATTCATGAATTTTCCAAAACACAATAGGGGAAATTTTGAGATATAACACTTTAGTGAATAATCCAAATCATAGGGTTTATATGTTATTCAGTTGGATGATGGTATATTTATGTGAAAAAAATATAAGATGTTTAAAATGATCTAAACCGATGAATATGAACCAAAGGTTTATCTAGTTGAATCCATGAAACATTAATCAAAATATATTGATTGAAACGATGTTGCGGTGATTCTTTATGGGAATATCATGTGCATTCTACTGAACATGACATCAACATGACTAGATAAACTATATGAAACATTTCAGAAAATCTATTATCAATGATTTACAATTCAATGTCACATGATGGTTGAGAGAATATTTCATCAATATATAATCCTACGAGACTACTTTATGATACTTTAATATTTTATTTTATAGTAGAAACATTTTATGTATTCCATCATTGATTGAGAAGGCCCAATGGATGGCCACAAATCAACATCATGAGGTTTATTCTATATTGGTAGTTATTATATCGTATTAATTATTAGAAAATAATGGGTTCAGCTCGAAAATTTTGTCTGAAACCTAATATAGTGTATTATATCAATCATTTTACCAATTGACATTGTTGGGGAAACAACCTGATGCCATTTAAATGGATGTGGAATATAATATTCAAATCATGTTTTATAACTCATGAGCCATTTTTCATAGTAATAATTGGATACTATATCATAATACTATGAAAATTAATATGAAATATCATTTCATAAAAGAGTATATTGAAGAAAACATAATGAAATTAGAGTATGTTTCTATTGAGGGAAAAGTGGTTGATATCAAAACAGTATATTACATATGATTGATTTTTAATTACGTAAGATGGCTGAAAAAGTAGAAAATAATCAACTCTTATATATTATTTCTGAGATGATTATACCGACTCCCCCATGGGAATATATTATAATGAAAGGCATGATGTATTCACTAAAATCAATTATTTTGTTTCTAACATTATATTCTTAAACATCAATTAAAATCATATTTAATTCATTGTACATATGTGAGAAAATAAACATTAAGGGGTTAATGGCACGTACAATGTTAAGTATGTTCATTGATGACAATGGGGAAGAATAACTTAGTAGATGATATATTGATTAGATATTTGTGAGATTAGTTTAGAAGGGTGGTTTGGAATCATGGAGGCTATTGAAGTAATTTAATTTAACTGTTATTTCACTCATTGATCTTGTATCTTGTGAGATTGTATTTTATTAGTGATGAATTATCATTTGAAAAATTGAATGAATTAAAAATAATATGTTTTATGAATTAAAATATTAATTATGTTAGATATTATAGTTTTTTATTTTGGAGATTTCCATATAAATATTCATTTAATTTTGATTATTATTATCGCACATACCATAGTGTTTTATTTTAATAAGAAATACTATAAATGTTTATTTTGGATTGTGATAATTGAAATTTGTGTTCGATTAACATACATTTTAATAAAATTTGTTACTAAGAAAGCTGATTACAAGGGTGGAATTGTATGAAAGACAAAATGTAGTGATGCATGTTGTTGCACTATATGAGGATATATATTGAGGGTTTCCATGAAATAACAATACACTAGTTGAAAAATCATTATATTTAGATAAATATGTTTTTTTGATGTGATGTGGAAAAAAATCATTGGACATAAATGATGCAATTCATGGAATATATATATTCCAAAATCATTTGGACATTAGATTATGAAAAATAGATACCAATGTTCTAGTGAAAAATGTTGAATATATGAAAATATCCAATATAAGGATCATCAAAATGAAAACTATATAATGTTCAATATATGACCAGAAAAAACGTGATGATCAATTTCACATAAAAAAGATTCTAAATTACATATGGGTAATCAATAGATCATAAGGGTAGTCTAGAATATATCTATGCTGTAGAAAACAGTCTATTCAATTGAAATATTTTAGAGGAAATATCCATTCTAATGTGGAACCATGTGATTTGTGGGACATAATATATATGGAACTATGAATATATTGATATCTAATTATATATGAATTAATTCAAGATAAAATATATTATTATCCATATAGTTTATTGAACATCATTCTATAAGAAATAATGGAAATTATTTAGGAGGAGTTAAGAGGACTTATTCATTAGGGAATTTTACATCTCTGAAACACATGATGGTACATCCTAGGGAAGTTCCCACCATAAAATAGTTGATTGATATTATATTATATTTTGTATTATATGGTTTTATTCCCCAAACAGTTCATGGAAGAAGATATTATGAATTTTGAAACATGTATGAATTTTTCATTTCCAATAATAAGAAAACCATGAAATTTGATTCTAGTTATTTATTGAACATTATTGGAATAAATTTGAATTCAATGGGTGTTAATATAAAAATTTAATTTTGGATAATAATTTGTTTCATCTAAAAAGAATAATATTTGAAT
Source organism: Viscum album (assembly GCA_963277665.1). NCBI lineage: Eukaryota > Viridiplantae > Streptophyta > Magnoliopsida > Santalales > Viscaceae > Viscum > Viscum album. The sequence continues at coordinate 1,948,591,251 of OY728148.1, forward strand.
AATAGATCTAGACCCCAAAATCAAAAGAAGATGGTTTTATTCTATATAACTACTCCCCAGAGTTCACTGGAAACTTGTGTTCAAGTATAATATTTTCTCAAGATAAGATAAAGAATCCAATAATAAAATTGGTTAACGAATGTTTCGTAAATTTAGAGTGGAATTGTTTATGAATCAATGATATTATAAGAGATCTATCTTTTTGGATTCTCATCAGTTCACTTCCAAATTAAATCCAAAATTTATGAGTGATATATTATAATATATCTATAACAAAGAAGAACATTATAGGATATGAAGTCAAAAATTATTTATGGTATATGAGAAGTTAGATCCTCATTATATTAATTATTTAAAATTAACATTTTGTTATTTTTTGAGTTTATTATGTCTTTATAGGGATCATTTAGAAAATACAAGAATTATTAAAATTAATATAATGGAACATATGTGAATGAAATTTATTTTAACAAATCTACGCATTCGTCTTCGATTACCCAATTCAATATAACCCTATAAAGCAATCTTTATTAATTTTTATATCTTTATTCACTCAAGAGAGATTGTAAGGGATAGATAAGAATATTCTAATAAATAGGATTTAATGATAAAGAAGTATCTATAGGTTTATGTTTCATATTTCATTATTCACCCATCCCCCACTTATGTTATGTTAAATGAGAGGTACATATATTTTTTAGCTAATAAACTAAAAATAAATTTTTAAATTACAACTACATATAATTTCTTTAAAATTATAATTATTACATAATTTTCTCCATTAAAAGTGACATATATGCCTTTTTAAATTATGGAAATAATAAATTTTGTTAATTAATTTTTTATTTTTATAGTATTTCATCCCATATAATAACACAATTTAACTATGACAAAAAAAATTAAAAAATATTATTTAGAAAGTTTTTATAATGATGGTAATTGATCATAATTTATTTTGGGACATATCTATAATTTTATATTGTTTATTCATAAATAATTATCATAAAAATAATTTGTTAAAGAATAATGAATAATTACACATGTAAATAATAAAAACATATAGATGTCAATTTTAGTGGTTTTATGAGTAATTTATCTATCATATATAAACAAGATATTATTGAATAATTTAATATTAATTGTGATGACTAATTTTTAGGTACTTTTTATTTTAAAAAAAATTAAATTATGAAAAAAAATAATGGTGGTTATAGAATAGATTACGAATTACAATATTTAATGTAAACTACATGATGTAGAATTATTACCTTTTTATTATATAATTGTAATTTAAATTTATTAATATTGATAAAAATTATCATAAAATTATTATACCCATTGATGGGGTTAATATATATTCATTTACCAATCCCAATATTCATGAAACCACCAGAAGACCCTATTGGAAAACTAATTATTAATTTTTATTCATCAATTCTATCTCTATCATAAATTATAAATTTTTTTGCTAAATACGAATTAGTTTTGGAATTGGTTCGCAATGCTGTTTTTACTAAGATAATTGATTCTAAATAGATTATTTATATAGAATATGAACAAAAAATCACTATAAATGATTATTTCTCTATTTTTTAATATCATACCGAATAAAAATATTGGAACTGAATTGTTTTGAAGAAATAAAATGACTGAATATTTTTATATTTTAATGAATAAGTATAGTCCCACCACTCAATGTTTTACTAAAAAAGCAGGTTTTTTATTATGAATCATTTTTTAATATTTCTATAATTTAATGAAATATAATTTTAGTGTTTTTAAAATTTTTTAATGGATTTAAATTTATCATATAGATGTAAAAAGTTAACTTTTAAATGTAATAATTTTCAATTAGGGTGTATGATAATCAAACTACTAGTTTTGAGAATTATAAATATCCTATTCTTGTTTCTAAATTTTCCAATTCATTATATAATCATTTGAATATTCTAAAAATCTTGTATGGAAGGCATTAAAATTTAATTTTATATGGGTAAAGTAATACTTTATGATTTATAAATATGGTTCATAATAATATATTACTTTTTTATTTATTAAATTTTAATTTTTTTGGGATCCCATATTAGCTTTATTTTAAATATTTTTTTATAATTTATTGACTCATAAATATGATATATTATTATGTGTAGAAAAAAATTATTTTCTTTCATCATATGATTTAATGATGTCATGGAATATTTTTGAAGTAATCATAATATGATAAAAAATTTGTAAAAGGGTTTAGATGAGATACTAATATAACATTTAATACCAATTTGAATAATAATTCCTTATTATATTTTCATTATTATGGAAAACATATATAATTTCCATTGTGTAGAAGAATAATAAATGAAAACCAAATTTAACAACTAGTTGACATGATATGCTGTTAAGTATATTCATGTTTACATTATTTCATATGTTCCATAAATTTTTATTTACAAGGTACTAAATGAATAATTTAATATATTACAGAAACATTAAACTCAAGTTTATTAAAATAAAATAAAACTATATTTTTAATTATCTATTCTAATTTATATTTTTGGGGAAATACAATTGACATAAAATGTTCATCAAGATTATTCTATTTTCATTGATGTTTTAGCATTTCACAGTGTTCAAGGAAGTAATTTTTAGTCTCTTTACCTATGAATGATACATTGTTTATATTTACTCCTAATTATTATAAATAATCATTATAGACATCCAAAACATTGTTTGATTTTGAAGATTATTTCAAGGAAATTATCCTACATTTTAATAATAAATCATCTATATGAATTTAAATGGTTCCATTACAGCATTTGAGGATAATTAATATAGATTATAGAATTAATTTTTATTAGATATCATGTAAATAAAAGAGTTTATTTATAATTTCAATCAACTAATCATAAACAATCAGATACTTTTACTAAACTGTTGGGTCTTACAGTAAAAATCATTATTACAATTAAAAATGATATAAGGATATTTAGTTTAATTTATTGTATTCAAAAAGATTATTAAAGTTTAATATTTATAATTTTTATTTCATAATAAATCTATTTTAAAAATCATATTTGAAAATTTTGAAATATATGTTTTTTCATCTAATAAATTTTAATAGGTATTAATATTATTATTTTAATTTTCATGTATTTATGTTATTATAACTTATTCAATTGGATTTGAAAACATTTTATCATATTTTAATCATGATTATTTTCTAATATTCAATATTTTTTATTTTTTTATAATGAAAAATTACTGTCTATCAATTAACGGGAGATAATTTTAAAGAATAATTATATTCCATTGAATAAATTAATATGTTTTGAACATGTTTAAAATATTTACAGGGGATAGTTTTTTTAGAATTATTTTGTTAAATTCTAATTTTCAAAAAGTCGGTTATTTTTTGTGTATATTTATTAGTGTTATGAATTTTTTAGTTTTATTTTTTTCTTTTAGTATTTCTATACCACCCAACATCAATATTGGATAATTATAAATTTAATTAGAATATTATAAATTTCCAAAAAAATCATTGTTTATTGTTCTTAATGTCTTTATTCATTATCTTTTGGTTTGATATAAAAATTTAGAATTTCATTTTTTTCATAGTATATTTTCATCATATATTTTATGGCTTAAAATTATTAATACCTAGTGCGCATTCCTTAAATGGATCATTAAATGACTTATACACTAAGTCATATTATATTTCCCAATGACTCCTACAATTTTAGATAATAATCATATGAAAATATTAAATTTACAATCAATATATAAGAAAATTCTATATTTATTGATTGATATTGATGATGATATATGAAGACTCAAATTCCTAAGGAATTATATTGATATCTAGATATGGTCATTAGAGTATCATATAAGAATTATGATCAAATGAACATGCTTATTGAGAGATATGGTATGTTTATATGAGATAAAATATTTTCAATTATATTGATTTTTTGTATAGTTACAGAAGTTATGTTGTTACGAACACAATGAAAAAATTAAAACATGGAACTACATTATTCTTTTTAACAGACAACATTAACAGTAATTTTTTACCATGAATGTTTCTGTATTTGAGTAACATTTCTTATCTTTTAATTTGTGATTTTTATTTCTGATTATGACGTGACATTTTAAAGGATTTCATTGAAATTTTGTATACATAAATTAAAATATAATGAATTTTTGGGTGGTGATTCCCATGTCAAAGTATAGTTTTTATCAATATTTTTCTAGTAGGTGTGAAAAAAGAATTATTTTTAAAATGTTATCAATAAATTTATAAATTAATTCTTTCCTAATTTAATTTTCATCCATGGATAATAGTTAAGAAAATAGTGGATCTAGGATCATTTTGTCCTAAAATATATTAAAAAACAAGTTTATTGATTTAATTAACGTGTTGATTTGTTTTTATTTCATTATTCAGTATAATATATGATATTAAATTGTATTAAATGTTTTAATTATTTGAAAAGAAAATTTTATATCTATAATGATTTAATTAATTATTTTAATTTTTTAAAATATTCATTACACACCTCCAAAGTAATAATACATCATTTCTTTCTCCAATTATAGAATCATCACATCCTACCATTATATCATTTATTTTACCAAAAAATTTATATATGAATACTAAATAAAATCAACTCTTTAATACTATGAATTTCTATATAAAAATATGTACATAGAATGAAAAAAATAATATTGAAATATTCAATTTTAGAAAAAATAAATATATTTTCATTTCCATCACTGTGATCTCCTTAATAATCAAAAATTTTTCCTTCAAACATACACAATAAATAAAGGATAATAATTCAACATCATCATCATAATATGTAATAACATTGTTGGTGTGTGGGGGAATTTCCTAGGACAAAACTTCTTATGTATTGTGCATGGTTATGCCATTTCATCTATTTTTTATGAGATTTTTTCCATTATAATGATTCTAATATATGATTAAATTATTGAATATCGATACCATTAATAATATATTAAATGTGAACGAAATTTTAAAAAAGATACCTGTAAACATTTTTTATAAATACATGACACCAAAAATAAATATTGAGAACACAAGAAGCACATCAAATCTGAGAAAAACGAATTAGGATATTGCAATTTAAGTAGATCTATCCTGGGTTTTCTATAATTGCGTTGAAAATATCATAATATTTTTTGAATGGTATGATAATTAACCATATATTTATCAAAATCATAGAACACCAAAATAAACATTGACATTGGAAATCCCATGAAATGTTATGAATATAAAAAAAATTGGGTTGTGGTTGATCATCTAAGGATTTTGAGGTAATTAATTATTATTTTAGATGATTTTTCATTACATCAATAAGAAATTGTTCATATAATCTGATTCATATGGGTTTATAAAATATTATTTTCAACCTTATTTTATTTATATCAGTGATTCCCAAGGACAGTCTTGATATGTATTGAATAATATTGTTATTTAGGGAGAATATTTAACAAAACAAATAATTGTCTAGATAATGGTCAATGTAGGATTATGTTTTTAAACATGAATGATATTAGAGGATTTTAGTAAATGGATTTTATTTAAGGATATTAGTAACCTCCTCCATTGGTTTTGTTTTAGTGGATTCAGAGACTCATTGAATGGGTGGAGAACTATGAAGTTATAAAATTGAAACATTTCCCCTATACTAGTTCACTCAGATATTTTCACCTAGTTATATAGAACAATATTCGAATGTTAATTTCATTATATCTTCATAATTTTCATCTACAACAGAAATAATTCACATATGATTCAATAGAAACATTTATTAAAACATTTAATTCACATGGTTCTCCACCACCTACTTAAATCAAATGTGCATACTCTCATCATCATATTGATTTCCAAAAATCCACCATATGTAACATTTTTTGGAAAAAAAATTTCATGGAGTTACTCCTCACAAAGAATTTATATGGGTTAATTCGTAGTTATGGCCACTATTCACCTAGTCTCACTACCAGTTGAGTGGTTTTGGGAATATGTCATTGATTCCAGAGGGTCAAAACATTTTTTATACATACATTGATTAATATGATATATTTTTATGTACTTATAGGTCCTTATATATATATATATTCAAATAGTTTTCATTTAAAAATAAATATACGGAATAAAGATTTATTTTATCCTTATTACATGAAATTCTCTATACTAGAACTGATTATTTGATAAATGTTATCTACTTGATATAAACAAATAATTTAGATAATATATAAGCCATCAATCATTAATAAATTTACACAATTTTTCATGTAATCATGATATAGTGATTCTGGCCTTATAATTATCCTCAATATTCTTTCTCCAACAAATATCTGAATGCTTCATGTGCATTTGATAAATCATTCCATCCAATAAATAAAGAAACTTAATAAAAATAAGTAGAATTATATATAGTTAAAATATCCAACAATGTCCACATTTATGTCAAGAATATTTTCTTCTCAGAACACATATTATTATTTTCTTCCCTAATACATGTGTTGGAAAATAAAAATATATTTTCTATAAAGACAAATAGAATTTAACAACATAATTTCATATTTCAATTGGAAGATTTAAATAACAATAGAATTCAAATATAAAACTTTTCAAATATAAACCCAATTTCATCATTAATATATTCATCAATGTAAAACACTATATAGACTTTTCATGTTATTTTAAAAAATATGAATTTGTTGGTGAAGAAATATAGTTATAAATTTGTTTTCCCAACATTTTTTAAAGTACATAGATTTTCAAAACTCCGTACACCCATTTAGGGAGCTATAACATACTATCAAAAACATTATATATATTTCCATGATATAAATGTTCTTAAAATTAAAGCACACATAAGAATATCTTACAAAATTAATGATTAATGTTTTCCCTTTAAAGTTGGGTAAAAATTTTCCTAAAACATTATAATATAAGGAAAGGTTTTTTTTGTTATTCATTTGACTATTATAACTTATAGCTTCCAAAACCCATAAAAATAATCATCTTATATCTCTATATTCTTCAGAGTGGTATTCATAACCATCACATTTGAAATTATTTTTCCACCACCATAGTCGTCAAAACACCAATAATGGGGATTCTGGGTCTCACAAGTATTATTTTAATAGAATAAAGCATCTTCCATGGAATTGAATATATATTACCAATGTTATAGAAACATTAATTGAATTTATGACTTTTAATATCATATAATACACCAAATAATTGATTATATTAATTTTTATGATCACTATTCACTATAATAATACTATTTTTCAGAAATTGTATGCACCACTATGTGGAAAAGAATAGATTTTCAAACAAATAACATTCTAATTTAAAATGTTATAAAAAATTTATATAAAATAATTGACCCTACTCATGTGAAAATATTAAATATCATATCATGGATTGAAATGAAAACCTACCACGTCATGGTGAATGGTTTTGTGACTACATCCTTCACTACTATTCTCATAGAACACTATATAATCATAAGGCATTAAATTAACCTCATTACAATTATTTTTTCCAATTTATTCAAAATTATAACTCTTCAATGAAATATATGTATCCCAATTAGCATATAACATCAAGACATTAAATTATGCAGCTTCCTGATTTATATTTTACTTATAATTAAGCCATCACAATATCTTGATCCTTTATTGACATCTTAATTGAAATAAACCATTTAAAAAATATTATATGATTTAATTATTTCAAATAATTTTTTTTACAAAAAGGTATTTTTTTTCAAATATCCTTTACCCATAAACCATTATCAATTGAAAAAAAATGCCATTCTTGTGTATGGTTTGAATGATCCCCCACTTTGTATTTTATTTAAAATGAATCTATAAATTCAATTCACTATCAACATAAAGATATAAAAAACCCCCCTTTCTAATAACTATAATATCATCCAAAAAAATAAACTTTATTGAATTGTTTTTCTCTTATATTATTTAAATAGTATAAATGTTTTAAATGATTAGAAATTAATTTCTCTTTATTCCCTTATATGTAATAAAATTCTTTTGAGTATTTTGACTCGTTTCACTAAAAAAATTCTAATAAACCATTTTTCGAATATTATATTTGAAAACATGGTATTTTGGTACTTCCATAAACATGAAAATAAGTAATATTTTTCCCCATGTTATATCGACTTCAAATATCCCATTCAGTTCACATCAATATACAAAATCAAAATCACATAAAAAGATTTAAAATGATATAGTTATTCTAACAGATAATATATACATCTACATATTACATTGAATTTCACTGGGGTATAATAATATAATATTTTATCATTTAATTTGATAAATGCATAAAAACGAAGATATTAATTTAACCATAATTCATTATTAAGTGAATTTAAAATAAACTTCTTATTACACATATATTATTTCCACTATATTTCATTATGTGATTTAACCATGGGCTAATGAGTCATTTTAAAATACTATTAGATTTATGATTCATAATTTTCTATAAGAAACATCATTTTATGTAATTTAAATTAATGTTTTCTCTATAATTCACCAATCATCAATGAATTCTGTAAATAAATAATTAGTTTCTCTTAACATGAAACATTATATGTTCAAATAAAATCCTCATCAAAATAATTAGTGTAAATACAATAATTTAAAATAATGGGTATGAAATCATACACAGTAAATAGATTTATATCACACGTTTTTGATGAAATAGAAAATCCATATGTTATCCATGATCTTTATTTATTCATGGGATGTATACTGCCTCAGATAAGATTAATCACTATGTGAATAATTATTATTATTTCTAATTACATTCATCATAGGTAAACATTAATAGAGTCAGAATAATTATTAAGATAAAAATTTAAAGAAATAATATTATTATAAATATAAATATTGGTCATATAATGTAACCATTAGATACCACATGGTTATCTATAACAAATAAAACATTCATTTTACTAGTAATATATAATTGTTTCCCATACCAAACTACTAGGTCCCCACATATACTAATGGATTGAAGTATAAACATCCAAATTTTACATCCAATATAAAAAGAGTTAGTAGATAAAATATAGTGAGCATTTTAAATAACTAAAAGGGTATATCTAATAAAAACATTGTACAATCTCCCATATCTAATGAAAAAGTCATTTAAGAAACATAAAAAATGCCTATATAATTTCAATAAACATTTCATAAAGTAATACATTCCTAAAACATTTATATAGATCCATAATATACATATTATAAATGACATAGAATTAAAATGTGATATTACATGTCCAACAATCTGAATGGAAATTACATAACAAGATATGTTGATGTGGCCCTCACTCTACGATGGCTCCAATCATGAGAAAATTCTATGTCTATAATATATTGGTTCAACCGATAACAATATACAGTCAAATCCCCAATGGTTGGAAGTGATCAACACAAACCAATTTACATCATCCCCACTCTCTAAAATCCTTCTCTATCTAGAACAACATTTTTACTACTGTAACATGTGTCAGTTCTATTTTGATGGGATTTACCTTTAGGGTTTTGTTAATATGGATTACTTTAAATAAAATGGAAAATTAAATTCAATTTTTTATTATTAATTAATTTATAATAATGTTATAATAAATACATTTTATGGTGTTTTTTGAAATCTATTGGTCCCAATAAGACTCAATAGATCGTGGAAATGTATTGGTAGTTGTTTCTGACCATTAGAAGAAAATGGAATACTTGTGAAATGTTTGTTGGTTGTCCTACCTTCCTATTTTGTTTATGCACCTTTATCATAAAATGTTAATTCTTGGTTACTCCCATAAGAGTGAGACCTCATATTTAATTTATTCATGTGTAATAATAAGTAATTAAAATTGATAATTTTTTAGAGTGAACTACTTGGGTCACAATCATTGCTAGTTCACATGCCTCATACAATATCCAGTAGTAGCTGAGACTTAGTTCATTGAGATATCTAGTAGCCTCCAAAAAATATAATATGTGATAGTACACTTGGTAAGGAATGATAAACATTGTATAGGACTATTTGTATTAACCATAATTATAGTAGGACTTGTTTGGGTGTATAATCCATCCAATGGGGATATTCAAACCAATAATGGTTCATGAAGGATCTCAAAATTGTTGTTTTAGTTACATGACTCTATGAATCTTGTAAGGATGTATTCCCTTTTCCCAATGAAATGGGATGAGAGGTACTTCAACGTTTAATTTTGATATAAAACAATACTACTAACTAATAGGATCCATATAGGATTCCTCAAACTATGTATCATCCTCAAGGATCTCATATAAGATTACTCTCTGGTGTATTTATTTAGTAGACCCCCAAGGGTAACCTGCTTATTATCCATACCAATCATCGATCATATTTGTTTTCATATAAATGGTATATAGTGTAAACTAGAACTCTTACCAAACATGTAATCCCATGGAAATGTGGTTGTAGGGGGGTGTAGTCATTCAAACTCCATCATATTTTTTTTACATTCACATGGGTTTTTAGGATCTTGTTATGATTCTGATGGTGGTTCATTGTAATTTCCCCTGGGGTATGATGAGATATGATGAAATAACAATTATTCATATTGGTATTTCAAATGATTCATCATTAATATATTAGTGTTCAACCTTGACTAATACTTGAATATATTTATAGGAATTCCATGGACAGACTCATGGGAATAGTGTCTTATATTACACCATTAGTGATACTAGGATTAACATATGGAATACCTTAGAGATACTCATTTTTTTAATTAATTATCTCACTAATCGACTGATACATAGATGTACCAATAGAAATTACTTCTAAAAAACCATATGTAAAATTAATTATATTATTCATTTTGTGATACATGGATTCCCATGTAGTAATTCCTTGTACATACTCATAGGTATAATTGTTTATACTTTCTGTTGAGTGATACCAATATTTCTAGGTAGTAATTCCATGGATTGAATCATAGGATGAATGGAAAATATTTATTCTTGATTATAGGATGTTTGCCCCAAAAGGGGATATATACCCAAATAGGCGGGGGATGAATGAGGTTATGGATATTCTATTATAACTTAGTCCCCATAAGATCATGACATCATTATTAGAAGGGACAATAATTTTTTTCATTAATGTTAATCTTGATCTCATCCTTTCAAACAATATCTAATGATGATGCACCAAATGTAAAACAAGAAATGATGCACAAGGACATGCCAATTTTAACATTGTTAAACCTCAATATCAATTTCAAAAAAAAATACAACAAAAATATACCGATGCACCAAATACACTAACGATCACAGTGAATAAAATGTTCCAGATATATCACTATTATGTGTAGGATCAGTACATCACAAGATTTTGAGATAGAATACTACATTTTATGGGTAACTACCTTGATCTATAATTCTCTAGCTCACTACCCATGGATAAGATCACCATCATCCTCTTACATAATCACTACTCAATAATGTATTCAAAACCCATATTTTGGTCATGTGTGTCACTTCATTAGAAATAATGAATGTATCCTTAATTGTAGGCGTAAAATCAATTGATTTTATTTTATGGATACTTCTTTACTTCTGTGAAAACACCTTGATGTACTCATAAACATTATAAGTACTTGGAATGAACTTATCCTTATTATAGAAAAATTAATTTCCTCCAGTTTGGCTCTAGGAATATCATCACTGGATGATATATATTACTTTCATTTCCTAGTATGTAGTAGTGAATAAACTCATTCTTCATGTATTTTCTAATACAGAAGATCCATTTTCTTATTCTTATTATGAATTCATATATGAAAATAATACTACTCATAGGGAAATTTTGGAATGTATATCCATGAAAATGACACTAGTGTGATACCCCCAAAAGAGACCCTAGCATGTAACCCCTTGTGCAATATTCTGACGCAATACTCCTAAATTGAGATCATTACACGCAACAACTTTCATGATATCTAGGCACATAACAACTTTCATGTGATCTTGGATCATAACCCCTTGTGTGAGATCATGAATATTGACACCCTATTTTAGAATCTGACATTTAACTTCATGTGTGAGATCATATCACGTAACTCCTTTTCTTGTGATCCGGGTGTGACACCCCTTTGTGGTTTTTTATAATCCTAATGTGAGACACCTTTGTGTGTGATTTTGGAATGAGACCCCATTACCCATGGCATGATATCCTTGCATGGAACCCATTTTCAGGATATACTAGTGTCTTAATCCTTTGTTCATTGTTCATAATCCTGGTGTGAGACCCATTTTCATGAGAACCTAGCCTGAGACTCATTTTCTCTTTCTAGAAGATCTTGGAGTGAGACCCATTTGAGCGAGATCTGGGTCTGAAATCTTATTGTGTAAAACATATATATACATTAAATGAGATAGATAATTTATGAAAAAATAATTCACCTCTTATTCATGGGTCATTGGATATTTTTCGAAGAGCTTCCACCATCTAAACTCAAAAAATAAGGGATACCCAACCTTTCCCCACCACCAAAATTTGTATCACATGATTTTCATGATCCTATCACATGATTAAATGGAAATCATGTGATGTTTAGCAATTTTTTCTTCCATTTAATTGTGTGATCCATCACAAGATACAATGACAATCATGATCATTTCATGATATCCAATCGCAAGATAGGAAGACAACCATGAGTGCCTTGTGAGATCCCATCATGGTGTTCTTCGACAATCATGTTTTTTCATCATGTGCATAACGAGTTATATCTATGTTATCATTTGTTAAGAATGATTTTATATCATGTTCTTCATAGTATCTCTCGGTGATATCCTTTTAATATCATTATGTTTCATTATGAACATCTTTATATCTCTCCATTAGAACTTATATATCAGAAATATCACCCTCAAAGAGATCAGACTTTCAGCACTATCACAAGATCTATGATTTCACACATCCAAGAGATCTGATATTTCACTCATTTACAAGATCAGATATTTTTCCCACTTCAATGATCATGAATATTTCAATTTGGTGAGATCATAAATTTCTCACTTTTTCAATATTAAACATTTCAACATTTCATGAGAACATACATTTCGTGCTTTAAAAAATTATTGGATGAAAAATATGAGAAATATGTCACTTGTTTGAGATCAGAAATTTCACAATTCATAAATTTCATATATGCCTGATATTATATATTTATGGCTTTGTTGAGTTTATAAATATCACGATTCAAACATTTCATGCTGGTGTGTGATCAAACATTTCATAGTTTCATTAGATCAAACATCTCACTCTCAGGGATCTTGTATTTTTTGGACAATCATCCTTCTTCAACAACCTCAATCCGTGTATGCAGACACAATCAACACAGAAGCCTCGTCATGAAATATTATTTTAAAATAATATTAAACTTTGGGTTTGTTAAAAACACATATAATCTTAATAGGACATATTTTTAACCAAATATTCGAATTTAAATCCATTTTTACTATACATACCTATATTTTGTTCATGGACATCCTTGACACATATTCATATCCCACATGACTCATGATTCAAGTGAGAAACAATAATATCATGAATATTTCATCACGATATATATTTATTCTCAAAACATCCACTACAACCCTACCAAATTGCAAAATATAGATCACACATATCCTTTGAGATATGTTCTTACACTACTAGAAAATAGTTCTATACCCACGGTTTTGCCCAAAACAGTTGGTATATGAAACCCTATACCCATGGTTTACCCAAAACTATGAGTATTTTATTATATTGGAACCTATACCCATGGGTTTACCTAATACATGGGTATAGGCACCTCAATACCCACGATTGTTGAAAAAATGTGGGTATAGGTAATGTGTGGAAACCTATACCCGCAGTTTTCTAAAACCATTGGCTCTACTATACCCACAGTTTTGGTAATACCGTGGGTATAGGGTAGTTTTTCTAGAACTATACCCATGGTTTAATAAATCCATGGGTATAGGGTTAATATTTTAAGACCCATACCCATAGTTTTTTAAACTGTGGGATTAGCTTTCCCACCTTTTGGCGCAAATTTTGTTTTTGCGGGGCACAAATTTTTTTTCGTGGGAAGACCTATTCCCACGGTTTTCTACCTATATCCACAGTTTATATAAATATATATAACTAAATATATATTTATATACCAATAAAATATATAGGCTACTGGTTAGGTGCTGGAGGAATAAAAGTGCAGTCCAGGGATCAGATCTTGCAAATTGTTTTATCAAAGCTATACCAATGGTTTTAAAACCATGGGTGTAGGTGAATGAAATAGTGTCATGGTGACTGACATGGTATATTTTACCTATATGCATGGTTTCTTAAACCATAGGTATAACTCTAGGGCTATCCGGACACCTCGGGATCCCATGGTTCCCGGAAACCGTGGGTATAACCGATACACACTATTTTAGGGGCTATACCCACGGTTTCAAACCGTGGGTATAGGTCAAATTTCCAGTAGTGTTAACATACATATACATGGTGTATGCACCATTAAATCATTTTCATGAATCTTTTCCATTGATATAGTAGTTGTCTTATCATCATATATAAAACTACACCTACTTCATTGTTCCTCATATCACATTCTACCCATTATCTTGATTAATACATTTTCTACCACGTTTATAGCCCCAACATCATCCCATTTTTCAAAAAACCCAAATTTCACTCCATTATTTTCCATAAAAGAGTTAGGAAAACAGATTAACACTTTAGGGAAAACAAATCATACCTTATTGAGAGGGGGTTTCACATTCAAACATTTTCATGTGTGACAACCCGACTAAATTTTATGATCCAGTCGATGCCACTCTAATGCTACTATAGGAAAAAAATTCAATATTTTAATAACCTATAGTTTAGTAAAAACAAACTACCACATCTAAATAACATACTCTAAATTATGAATTATTTAGTTATATTTTATTTTAATGTCCTTCTTCCTTGTAATATGGAATATATTTCTAAAAATATTTATACCACATGATTTATCAAAATATATACTAATCATAAACTTCACTTTAATATCCCATTTTAACATAAAATTCAATAGAGGATTCCTTTATTTATGAATATACTCCCAGTAGTAAATTATATCCATGAATCATATTTTCCAAAATATTCACACATTATTCTTTTAGCACCATATATCAATTTTAAGAGTTCAGATTCTTATTATTGAATATATCTCTATTCATCTTATTCATATATTCCAATTAAACACACACACCCACATGAATTGTATCCCCCTATAGAAATAAAAATACACACACATATTAGATTATTTAATATAAGGGGTGAGGGGTACCTTTGGAATCGAAAGGATGAGGATTATGGATAATCTTGAGGGTCCAACCGTTTAATATTTTCTTGAAAAACATAGAAATAATTTTCAAATTTTTCTATCACTCCAACCAACTTAAACTATTCTGTCCAAATAACTAGACAATTTTTATCCACATGATCAATCATGTTCTGATATATAATTTCTATAAGCCTGTTATTTCTCACCATTTTGATTTTAAACCCAATATTAAAAATATCATTTTAATGGCTTCACAAATATTCAATTGTCCATGATTATTTAATTAAGAAACAATATTTATAGTGGTGAAATTCCTTTACCTCATCCTCTAATAGTGGGATCTTTCCTTTTCATTAATTCTTCACCTTGTAGAATGCCATGTGAATTTTTCATGGAAATATTTATTCAGTTTTCATTTATTATTTTTCAAAGTCACCTCAACCATTCTTTCTTGGAGTGTTTCATTCAATATAGAAAATTTTTATTATCCTACAACTAGATGAGATCCTTGTGTTTTATTCAATGTTGTAAAATCATTTTTCATCACAACTATTTTTATTATATTATTACCCTCCCGATAATACCTCACTAGAGTTGGATATATCATTACCATTTCATTCTCCTTCCCCTGTTTATTCTAAATAAAATATCATTCGAAGTTAAAGTTTTTATAATATATAATATATCTCTTTCTAAAAAAATATCGCACATAACAATTTCTCAGATCAGTTAATAACGAAACCTGTTTTTTTTTTGATATTCAGACCTCAAGCTTCTTGAAACATACTCGGGGTGTGTCACAGTCTTCCACAATAGTTTTTTAGAAACCCCATTTTCCCTAAAGAAAACCATTATTTATGATTTTTATGTATAGAATGTATATGGGTGAATTTATGGAGAGGTTGGAGAACTTCTGGAGGGTTTGGAAATTTTCTACAAGTGCACAACAGGTGCATAGTTTGGGAAAACAATGAAACACCTACAAGAAACCATGCATAATGATACACATGATCAAAAGAATGTATTATGAGTTTCACATGGTTTGTGTAAACCATACAGAAGACTAGGTGAAACTGTTTTATGTTGGATGGTGGAATTTGACATGGTTGGTGAATATTTGGAAACAGTGCGAGTGAAAAATGCATGTTTCAACCCTTGATATAGTGGCTGGCACATAATTTAACTAACTTTGTGAATAAACCATGCTTTGTTAAATAACAAAATCCAAAAAAATGTGGTTGTAGGTTGGACTTATTTTTTATTACTTCGTTTTCCCCAAATGGCCTTAACTTGGGGTTTTTCCTCTTAAAAGACAAGGAATGTTCTCCCATTGTTCTGGAGGTAATAAGAAGTCTATCGTTGTTGATTTGAAGCTTCATTCATGTGGGAATGCTTAATTCCTTATAATTATTGACGAGATTCTAAGATCTACTTCACACACTCTAACTAATATTCTTAGATCTACACCTGTTGTGGGTAGATCTATGGTGGAAATTCCAAATATGATTATATTTTTTATTGTTGTTGATTGGGTAAGATATATAAGGTGGGTTTTTAGAGATTTACAACAATTTTAAGAGATTTTCCATGCCTTTTTTCATTTCCTCCAAATCTCGTGAGGTGGGTGGCTTGACCATCAACTCCTATATTTAGAAGTTGATGTCCTAGTTTCAAATTGGTTTAATTTCATGATTTTGATTATTAAATTGTATTGAAAATCATGTTATAAATCCTCTTTAGTGATGCAAAATAGTTTTTGGAGAGATTGTGGATTAGTGACAATTGGTTATGAATGTTATTTGGTTTATGGATTTTAAAACTATTATTTTAAAATATTGACTTGCTATAATTATGAAATGGTATTTGGAAATTATTTAAATAAAAAGGAATTATTATTGAAATAGGTTTAAATAGTTTGGTTGATATGGTTTTTCCATAAATGTATTTTGGGTGATTTATTGTTTGATGTGCCACAGAATAAGGGAATTAAACTAGTTGGGTACAAGCTGTGTGAACCTACATCGGGGGCATGTGATGGTGGGATATAAGGTGATTGGATGAGAGGCCTCTCATGATTATGGAACTGTCAGAAAAGCGTTTATGTGTGGGTGTGTTTTGAACCATGTAATGTGTATTACAAAATATAATGTAAGATGATTTAAATAATTGTTTATGAACTTTCATTTGGAATATATTTACCATGTATTTTGTTTATATTACGATATACATTATTTTATAGTTTTTTATGTAAACCATTCAATAAAAATCAACTAATATGTTTTCTTATAGTAGAGTGAGTTGGGAAGTCATCACAGAAAACCTAGTGAGTTTTTGTACTCACCCCGGCTTTGAAACGTTAGTGATTTTGTGAATATTATCTATCAAGATATGGGAAATGGTAAAATATAACACATATTTAGTTCTACTTCATGATTCATGGGATTTTTAGTGGATTTGAAGCATGGATCATGTAAATCATTGAAATTATGTAGTTTCCTTGAGTTTTGATATTTTGTTTTATTCTATTTACTTTTAAATTAGTTTGTCTTACGTTGTGGTAATCTAGGGTGGG
This sequence comes from Viscum album, assembly GCA_963277665.1. NCBI lineage: Eukaryota > Viridiplantae > Streptophyta > Magnoliopsida > Santalales > Viscaceae > Viscum > Viscum album. The sequence continues at coordinate 1,948,609,263 of OY728148.1, forward strand.
TTTTGATAAATGAAATGTTGTGTTGTATAGCATTGTTACCTTGAATCATATGGATGTGGTTTGGTATTTGCTTTTGGTTTTTTGTTTTATACATAATGGGAAGATATTCCCCATATTTATTGAATCCCTTCCGTATTTATTTCCATCCATTGGCATATTGAGGCAGTAATAACAAAATTTTCTGTAACCATGTGACTAAACTGTGTATATCAGAGAAACTAGATCCTAATAAAGTGGATTTGGGTAGGTTTAATTTTATATTTCAATGTTTCATTCCAATAGCATCCACAACTTGGTATGTGTACCTCTAAAAGGTTGGATAACCTCTCCCTATAAAATTAAATGTGATCTAAAGCGTTCATTGGTGCGTTTAGTCTTGATTCTCAAGATAGGTTATCATTCTTGATCATTCATGATAGTTTTTTCTGATCTAATTCTCAATTTCACATAGTTTCTTAGATATAAACCTATTATCTATAGATATAGAGTTATGAATTCCAAATATGTTTAGATTTGGACTTGTTTTTGATATGGGAATATATATAATGCAGTTTTATGATATTTTACCTAGCTTTGTGGACAATTTTCATGCTGTGTATTGCTTTCACTAAAACTCACAAGGTATGTGGATTCACTCTCAAAACATATTTATAGAATTTATTTTCTTAGTTTTAAATTAGATTAATTTCTTGGTTTTATTGTGAAATTTAGTTTCTACCGATGTAATTAATCCTCATTAGTTACAATTTGTGGTTTTTGGTAAAATAGTGGAATCAGGGTTATTGGTTATGAACACCTATTTGGTTTCATGATTTTAAAATGATTATTTTAAACTATGTAATTGATAAATTTTTTTAAATGGATTATTAGTGATGTTTTCTATAAAAAATGATGTTTTATTTAATTTTCTTGAAATGGTTTGGTTGAATTGGTTTTGACATCCGTGGGTTTTGTGTGAGTTCATGTTAGATGTGCCCCTAAATATTGGAAGTGTACTACTGGGGTACAAGGTTCGTGACCTTGGATCATGGGTGTGTATTAGTGGGAAACAAGATGATTGGACAAGATACAAATCATGATTATGTAACTATCAAACAACAATGTATGTGTGGGTGTGTTGTGAACAATGGAATGGGTCTGAAAAAATAAATGTAATATGATTTAAACTATTTTTTATGTGATTATATTGGAAAACTATTTAGTTTGTATATTGGATATATTTTGATATAAAATGTTTTACCGGTGGTATCAACATAGTCATTATTTTTGTGGATCAATTGTTTAAAAAATTTCTTATTCTGGGAGATGAAATTTATTCTAGTATATTCATTGATTTGGTATCATTGAGAGGAGAAGGATTTTCAATACATGGAATATAGGGAATAAAAAGATGCAACTAATCATTTTATGCTGAACATTATGTTAAAAGTGATTTGGGTGCATAAGTGTTTGGAAGACACCTATAGAATTAGAATTTCATTTTCATGGGTTTAACAAATGAGATGAGGATGACATGAATTAGAGGAATGAATTCCAATTAGGATTGAATATTTCAGGTTAAGTAATGATATTTGATTCAGTGCAATGTAAAATATTTTTTGTAAAATGTTGAAATTGTTTTCAAATGGAAGTAATTGAAAATATTATATTTGTGGTATTTTGAAAATGGTTTCATTTAAAAAAATGGATGAATGTGGTAATGAGATATTTTGGAATGAATTGTTGTGATAGCATGATGTGGTAGAATTTAAATGTTTAGACTTGAGATAATAGAGTGTGAGACTTGTTGAATTTGTATCTGTATGGAAAATGACTCCTGATAGGCATCATTAAAACCAATAAGAGGAAGTTATATATAATGTGTTGTCACCTTATCCACAGTTGAACCAATAGCTTGTTCATAGTATCTTACATGAATTTTAGGATTTGTACACATGGTAATATATGGATGATCCAAGAAAAGTGATTCGTTCCTTCTATTTCAAAAAGAAGAATCCACCCTTCTTTTGGGTTGATTCAAAACCAGTGAAGCTAGATTTGTGGCTGAACATGATGAATCGTATCTTTAATTTCTGCATACACCAGTAGAGATGAATTTAAAAATGGTGATGTATATTCTAGATAACCTTTCATATCTGTGGTGGGAAAATCTTTATAGGATAAAGTGGCTAACAACATTGTTTTTGATGACTTTGAATAATTGTTTAACCAAACATTTTAACCTCACACTTTCAATATTCAACGAATGATTGATTTTTTCATCTTGATGTATTAAAATCCATCCCTAATCGAGTGGGCAGATAAAATCATGATTTCAGTGCACTATTCAAAGAAGGTTGAGTTTTTATCTTCCTTGAAGGCATGGAACCTTGAATTAGGGATGAGATATGAGTTCCACTCGAAAATAGATACACTATGTCTTATGGACTTTATAGAGATAGTAAATAGAGCGACAACTGATGAATGAGACATCTCAGAAGCTATTGGGGGAGGAAGTACGTTGATACCATTAGAAATGATGGGAACTCTAATGTTAGGTGAAAGAATAATAGGGACACCTATTTTCACGGTTGGATTATGACATAAAATTATACAAGTGGATCTGTGAACCTTCATCAACGACCTGAGATAATTATAGGATGTTTCCAATGTGGTTCGCTTGACCACATAGAGTGAGTGTACGAAACATCCTAGACCATGAGACAAATGAAAATAGATAGGGAATCATTGTCACTAATTCTGTAGTTCTCTATGTTCATGCGCTCGAGACACTTCTCAATTATCACAGGCATTATAGGATTCGATGGGGAGTGGGAAAAATAATCAATCTCTCTTAGAGAACAGAGATTTCCTTGGTGATTCAAGGATAACCATGACTCCTCAAGCAGGGAAATACAAACTTGGAAACATTGAAGAGAATGTTATGAGCAAGAAATTATATGGAGATGAATGGGTTATGGTGGATGATCAGTCTGCACCATCTATAATGAGAGGTACTATTTATTTGAATTATACCCTTATGCATATTTTTTTCTTATAGGTGAATCAAATTCATTTACTACTTCTTTAAATTTTGGATCGATTAGTTTAAAACCTAATAATATTCCTCCTATGAAAAAATATATTCTCTATATTGTTAAAGAGAATATAAAGCATTTTTTTAGAGATCATGTTATATAATTGTTGATAGAGCTAATATGAAAATAGATTTCTCTATGATAGAGATGAATTTAATTTTTATATTCATAATAATGGTTTAGTTGAAACTTTTCTAGATCACATAGACTCTTATTGTAGAACAGTGATTTTCATGACTGAGAATGGTGTCGAGCATCTCATTAGAGGAAAAAGGAACTTAAAGGCAGGTGAAAAGATCTTGTTATCACCAAAAATTGGATCATTATCTACTAGTTGGAAATGTTATATTTGTAATCAGTGAATTTGATCAAGAAGATTATTTTTCTAGTAGTTATGGATCAGTTTCCAAATGTATTTCCAAAAAACATCCATAGGATACCACTAGTAAGGGGAATGGAGTTTACGATTGATACCCTCTCATGGAATGTACTATCTCACATTCATCTTATCAAATGGCACCAATAGAATAAATGGAGTTAAAATTGAAGTTAGAATAGATGGAAATATTGTGTTTCATTCAACCAAGCATATCTCTATGGGTATCACTAATATTGTTTGTCAATAACATAGATAGAACTATAATGTTTTGTGTGGATTATTATAATCATAATAATGATACAATTCTGAATTGGGGTTCACATACATGGATTGATGATCTATTCAATCAATTAATATGTTCTCATTGGTTCTATAAGATGTACCTACTATTAGGATATCACTAATTTTGAGTCTAGGAAGAGGATATTCCCAAGATAGATTTTAGAAGCATGTTTTGCCACTATGAATATGCAGTAATGGATTTAGGTCTTATAAGAACACCACTAGTATATATGGAATTTTTGGATCTGAAATTTCACTGATGTATGGTTTTTTCGGTGGTGCTTTTTGATAACATATTTGTGTATTCAGGGAAAATGAATGAGATTGGGAAACACTTGGAAACGGTTTTGGGAATCTTGAGGGATCATCGATTTTATGACAATCTATCAAAGTGCAATTTTTAGATACAAGAGGTATGATTTCATTTCCATATAATTTATAAAAGAGGTTTTTTAGTGAATCTAGACAATATTGAAGATATTATCTATTGAAACCCGCTAAGGAATTTCCTTGAGATATAAAGTTTTCTTAGTCTAGAAAGTTATTACTGAATCTTTGATGGTGACTTATAACCACTATCATCATCATGGAAAACATTGAAAAAGAATAATATTCCATTACAATGGATCAAGGAATGCACGAAATATTTTCAAGGGGTAAATGTTCCCCTTATATCCACACTGACTTTTTTTTTTAGAATTAGGAAAATTGTAGATGTTTTATTATGATGCATTAGGATTATAGTGGGGGTGTTCTCATGGAAGGATTCAGAAAATGGTGTGTGGTATATTGTGGTGCTTTAGGGTTAGGGTGGGGGTTGTTTCCTATGTTTCATTAAATTTGTTATTGCATGAGAGGAACTAATAAATCCATGAAATGAAGTTAGCTGTAGTCATCCTTTCACTAAAGACATGTTGTCATTACATATTTAGTGATAAATTTTTTTTGGATCATAAGATCTTGAAACATGTTTTCTCAAAATGGGGTTTGAATCTATAAAAAATAAAACTGATGGAGTATCTTCAAATGTTTCGCTATGAATTGTTGTATACACCGAGTAAAAGAAACATGGTGATATATCCATTAATAATGAAGTCATATAATCAGTTGGTAAAATGATATTTATATAAGTTTATTTTGATTTTTATCCTTATAAACATGGGGAATTAATGTGAAGACTAAGGTAATGTTTTAGTTTCAATTACTATTTCATTTATTCTTCATATAGTGAAGTTGGTTAAAGATGATTCTATATCCAATTTAGAATCTGTTGTGATGAGTTAAAAACTCAATGGTAGGGAGACCACTAAGGGATGGAATCTTGATGAGTGTTTCGTGGTGTGGTCCAAAAATCAGATGGTTTTACATATGGATTGTAAGAAAAAACTTCTTCATGTTAACCATCGTTAATTATGTACTATTCTTCTAAGAATGTAGAAATTATAAAAAGTGTTGAAAGTGCAATTTTGGTGGATAGGCATAAAATGGAAGGTGGGTGAGTTTGTTTCAAGGTGTTTAACTTGTCATAAAGTTCGGGTACAACACCAGTGACCAGAAGGTATGTTACCGTCATTACCGATACCTAATTGGATATGGGAGAAAATTGCTATGTATTTTGTAATATACCTCCCAAGAAAATCATGGAAACAATATGACATATTGTTGATGGTGGATCAAATCACGAATTTGTATCATTTGATTCCTATTTGTTAGTCTCATATAGTGGAGGGCTTGTCAAAATTCTATATCAATGAATTCATAAATAGGAATTGAATCATATTTTCAATCACATTACACAGAGATCTATGGTTCACATATCATTTATCGAAATCCCTACAGAAATATATTGGGACTCTGTTGACCATGAGTATGGTGTATCATCCTCAGATATATCAGAAATCCAAAAAAACATAAAAATGAAGGAACACATGTTGTGGGATTTTGAAATAGTTTTTTGGGGGATCATGGGAAGATTAAGGTTCATTAATAGAGTTACCAAATTACAACTTTTTTCAGTAATTGATAAAATGGATCTATATGAAACATTGTATGGGGGTCATTTTCATTATCCACTTTGTTGTGTGAAAATAGTTGAGACATCTCTTTTTGGTCAGATCATTGTCCAAGAAACAATAGATAATATTTAGGTGAATGTAAAACATGTGGAAATGGTCCGTGGTCATTAGAAATCATATACAAATCATCGATGATGATCATAATCATTCACAGTGAGTGATCAAATGTTTTTGAAGATCTATCCAAGGGTTGGACATTGCTTTGTTGGGAAACAAGGAAAGTTATTTCCTCGATAGAGAGGCCCTTTGGGAATTTTGGAATGGGTTGGTGAGGGGGAATATTGTTTGGAATTTCCCCCATAGTTGTGTTTAGTTCATAATATATTCTTTGTATCTCAGTTGAAAACGTACCATCTTGAACATAACCATGTGATTAGATGGGATCACATTGGCCTCGATTGAGATGCTTCTTTGATGCACATGCCGGTACCGATTGTAGTTATGCAAGAGGATGTATCATGCTAAAACAATTGGTCTTAAGTGAGGTTTGTGGAAACATGGTCAGATCTAGGAAGAGATGTGGTTATGTTAGAAGGGAATTAATGAGAAATTAAATGAAATATTTTAGGAAAATATTGGTTTTATACATTTTTAAGACGGAGAGAACAATGTTTGAGAGAGTGTAGCACCCTCGGTTTCTTGTATTTATACCTTTATTTATTATTCTTAATTGTAAAAAGTATATAAGTGAATATTGGAATAGTTTGGATAACATTTAAGGGGTTTTGGGGACTTTATATAGGTCCACATTTGGTTCAATGTTTGTTTAAACCATCCAACACATAGAGGAATTTGTGAATAATTACACAGGAGCAAAAGGTATGGTTCATGGGATACACACATTTTTTGAAAACTATCCAAAATACTAGGATAAATGTGTTAGGCTGGATATGGTGTTTTGGCATGGTGGACACATTGTTTGGAAACATTATGATCTAATCATGAATGTTTTTACCCATTACGCAATGGATAGTGAATGGTTAGCGCTTGTTTTACCTAATCGTGTGACTAAACCATACATATTTATGAAAAATATATCTGAATGAAGTGTAAATTTCATGTACTTGTGTTTTGTTTACTTCATTTCCCCCCAAAATTTTAGTTACATAAGTTGATTCCCTCTTTTCTATTATAGAACGTTCTCACATTGATCTAGAGAAAATCCAAATGCTTCCCTTGGTGATTTGAATATGGATTCTTGTGATAAGTCTTCATTTTTCATTTTTATGATGATTTTATTTTATATAATTCACCCTCTCTCTTGGATTCATAGATATACACAAATTGGGGGATGATCTAATGTGTTGAATGGAAAATAAATTTTTATCTAGTAATTTATTTGATATGGGGAGATATATAAGGAAATATTTTATATATTTAACATTGTTTTCTTACAATTTTCAATCCATTTATCATTTTATCTAAAACCTTTGTGGTAGGTGGGTTCACTCTGGACTCTTATATTTATAATTATAAGTGTTAGTTTCAAATTTATTTAATTTTGCGATTTATAATGTGAAATTTTGTGGAAAATAATTTAATTAATCTTCATTAGTGACTATTTATGTTTTTTTGTGAAATTTTGGAATTGTAGAATTTGGAAGTCAAAGGTACTTTGGTTCCATTATATTGAAAATTTTATTTTAAAATATGGATTTTCTAGATTTAAAAAATGAATTTTTGGAATGTTGTTTAATAAAAAAGGGAGATTTATTGATTTTTTTTTAAATGGTTTGGTTGAAATGATTTTCACATTAAAGGTTTTTTTTTATGATTTCATGTTCATTGTGCCCCTAAATAAGAGACATATACCAATGGGGTACATAAGACGTGAACCTAGATCAGGGCCATGTGTTAGTGAACTTCAAGGTGATTGGATGCAAGACTTCTCATGATTTTGGAACTATCAAATAAGCATTCATGTGTGGGTGTGTTTTGATTCCATGGAATGGGAATGCCAAAATTGAATGTTAAATGATTTAAATAATAGTTTATGCAAATTATATGGAAAATGTTTTACCATGGATATTGTATATATTTTGATATAATATTTTTCTGAATTATTTTCATATAAACCATTTTATATAAATTTTCTAACATGACACATCCTACTGATGTGAGTTGGGAAGTCATCAGGGAAAAACTATTGATTTTTAGTATTCACCCCCACTTGGTAATATTGTTGATTTTGTAGATATCATCTATACGGATATGGGAAATGGAAAAGTATCTACCATCTTTAGTAGTACCTTGAGACACATGGGTATTTGGTGGAGTTAGATATTGGATCTTGTAGACCATTGCAGTCTCGTAGTTGCCTTGTGTTTGGATCGTTTGTCTTCTACTATTTAATTTGATTTCTATTTTCATCTGATTTGGTACTATTAGGTTGGTTTTGATAAATGAGATGTTGAATTTTATTTCATTGTTATCATGAATCATATGGTGGTTTTTTTTCATGAATTTCGGTTAGTTGTTTTATTCATAAAGGTAATTTCCTCCCCCACATATATTGAAGCCCTTTGACATATATTTCTTGCCTTTGGTGTCTTAGGGATGTCTCTTAAATCCAATAACCTTTAATCACCTACCAAAGACATTAAGAAGGGGCAGAATGTAATAAGATTAATTTCATGAATACATTCTATTAAGAGACTTTTCATTAATATTTCATAAGAATAATATCTGTATTCTCAAATTTAGAAATGCTTCTCTCTTTATATCATGAGATATGTTGTAGATTCCCAAGGTAAAAACATGATATATAGCTATGAAACATTAATAAATATCATATATTTTTATTAATTATTAAAAAAAATTCTATAATCCTCCATCCCATACTTGGGTTTTATTATTTTATAATTATTTATGACTATTTACTTCTCATGGATGGGAGAGGGTTCATCACATCCAATCCGTTTTTTTCCATAACTACATGGCTATTGGGATGAGAAATTTTTTTTCATGTTTTACATATAAAATAATGTATTTTCTATTAACATTTTTTACATACTAAAAGATAGTAATATTATAAATGAAAAAATACTAAAATTTGGGATTTCCATTAGCATTATATTTCTATACATCATTCCTAATAGATTTTATGTCATGTTTTAAATGGTGAATATTTTTTCCAATGAATCATGTTATGTATTATTTTTTGCCTTTATTGAAATCAAATCATCCAATTATATGGATATATTGTCCAGTATGTCTTCTTGCTCCTTTATTTTCAAATTTATCCTAGAAACTGACTCATTACAACATGCATTGTCTAGTTCTATCCTGTGTTTCTCCAGAAACAATTCATATTTCTGTATTATAACAATATCATTTTTGTCTTCCCAATTGGGAAATTATTTGGAGTTTATAATTGTTACCATGTGATAATATTTGATCTTTCGTATATTTGTGGACATATTTTTCATATCTTCATCTTTGGAATCATTCTTATATATTAGATTAGTAGACACATAAACAATACTTTTTTATTTTAATAATTTTTTTAACTCATGATTCTATACTTGGATTCAAATATATTTAGATCTATTTTCCTCTATTAGTTTCTAATCTAGTTTCATTATTCATGAGGTCAAAACCCACTTTTTCCTTTTTTGAATTTCTTTATCATCATTATTTACAACATCACTTTTCATTTGATGTTCTTCAGTCATTCATAAAATAACATTTAATGTCAAAACAATTCCACTCTCTAATTCATTAAATCCTATATCGAGGAAAATGTTTTTTTATTTTACGGAGTTACACTAATTCTGAAGAAACATCCACAATAGGGAATTACACTAGACTTAGTCTTCTTTAATTTTACAACCTTTTCCATGAATGAAAAAATAAATGAAAATTGGAATATAAATTTCAAATGTTGACTAATTGTTTCTAAGGAAAAAAATCGATAAAATGTAACATATTCCATGATACCCATTGCTTTGGACATAAAAGGGAATAGATATAGTGATAGGGGTGAATCAATGTTTTTATATTCTTTTCTATATTTTTCCTCAATAGATTTTGACCACTTTTATATGAGGTTCACTTATTATTCTCTTTAATTTTAAATTTTTTCTAATACATGCAATCATTTTTAATGATAATGCAACGAATTTAATATAATAAACTAGGCACAAGGACGGAAAAACTTTTACAGGGTTCACACCCACTGAGCTATATTTAAGAATCCTACAATAACACTCTACCTGTGTATAAAACCCACTAAATAACACATGAAAAAAAAGGTTTAGGACATGTGAAATCGATTCCTTAGATTACTTCGGTACAGTATTAATTTAGAGGAAACTAGATTCAATGGTTCAACACCTCAATCATCCATTCACTAGATCACAAATTGTAGATATGATCACATTTTTCATTATACATTTACAAATACTCTACAAAGGATTCATAAATTTTTTTAGGCACATATAGGTATATTAATTAGAAATAATGGATTTATCCTCAATTGTGTTGGGACCACTTTTGGTATTAGATAGTATTTGACATCAATAGTTGTCAATATATGTCAAAATGAAGAAGGGGGTGGGGAATAAGGACTCCAATGATAATGGATATTAACTGATGTAAGTATTCCTAGATAATTCTTATGGAATCCTATCCCTGGATGTCATACTTGTTAAATTCTCAATGAAGTAAAATTCAGATGCTTTTTGCATATATCTTATGTTCACAAAACTTGTGTCAAAGGTGAAATTTTTTTACAATATTGAATTATGTTGAATTATCATCCATTTGAGGATGATGAAAGAATAATTAGGATTTGGGGAATGTTGTTCAATTCTACCTGATTACATGAGAACAACCCAAGATCTTACTTGAATAAAAGAATCATATGGTTTTCATGAATTTTTAGAATGATGGTTGAAGAAGAAGAGAATGCGTGGAAGGGATTGGCATTCTGATTTTTTTATTCATTTCACATCACATTAAATCATATGATGCTTGACTAATTGTTTTCCAAAATTTCATATGTTTGAATAACTACGGATGAATGCATTATTATGGAATGGGGAAGAATATAAGATTCCAATAATATTGAGTTTTTATTAGAAAGAATGATATTATTGGAAGATAAGGAAGTTTCAATACATTATTTTTCAAACCTAATGATAATTTTCTAGTGTTAATTTCAAAATGATCAAAAATCTCTTGTAATTGTTTTTTGAAATATTTATGAATGATAGGGTGAGAAAATATGCAGACAATCAATATGTTTGGTCTTGCATAAGCAGGTGTGTATGGTGGTGTAGTTTTCCTATGTTTTCCAAATTTTTGGGGTAAAAAATATGTAGTTATGATAGTATTTAGAAAGGGTAATTTTTGAGATGTTCTCATGAAATTATGGAAGAGGCATGGATTTCACAATGATAGGATTTATGAAGTAGATTTTGTAAATACATGAATAATTTTGATGGGGTTCATTGTGATTATGAGGAGATTTGTGAATGTCCAAGCAATGAAGAATTGCAACTGAGCATTGTGGCAGTGAAGGTGAGAAGAATAGTGGGGTTGAAATGGATTTTATGAAATGGTTCATGATTACAATAAGCTTTGCGAATCCAAAAAAATAGCAATGGTACTTCCCAAAATAGTGTGAATTTCAGAGTAAATTTCGGAGCTATATGATTTGGTGTTGATGTGGCACTAAGGTGTCTAGAAGGTTCTAGATTCCGTGGAAAATGCAATTAATAAGCCTCATCCCCTTAGAGAAAATAATAGAGACATAATTATAATTTTAGAGCTCTCAAATTGCGAAGAAGGTTCACGGAGAAAGCGAGCTACGTGAATGAATAGAGTTCCATAAAGTGAGTGTGTTCCACGATGTTAGTGGGTTTCATGAAGGAAAATGTGATTTTTAAAGGTGTTATCTCAATGAATTTCAAAGATCTATAAAGGGTTGATCTTTGCGAAGTAGTGAGCTCAGTGAATCGTTGATATTTTCAAAGCAGTGAGCTCTACGAAGTAATGAGATCTATGAAGAAGTGAGCTCTGCAGAGGATTGAGCTCTGTAAAGCGTTGAGCTCTACAAATGTTTTTGATTTTTGAACGATTTTAGTGAGAATATTTGTCTTGAAACTTCAAAAATTTCAGTTTTGAATAACTAGTTTAGGTGAAACAATTCATGGGAAGTCACCACTACACTATTCCATTTTACAATGTGTCCAAGAAGAATCATGTGTTATCACTTTGAGACTAATTATTACCCATGGAAGAATAATATAATGATAATAAGTTGATCTGGACTTCTTTGATCTAACAATCATAAAGGGCGTTTTAACTTCTTGATTGAAGTATAAAAACTCATGAAATTAGTTTTTCACTAGAGATGAAGATAGGAAATACGAGAGTCACTTTCCTACTTCTTGGAAAGTAACTAAGTGAAGAGAACTTAAGAAGATTAAGATCATAACCTGCCTTGTGAAGAAGGAAGAATACTTCCCTATATGGTAGTATAATGAACCATAATGTGAAAGGGAATATCCTACATTGTTCAATTTTGAAGTGGATTATTCCCCTTCCCCCTCTGAGTGTAGGGACTTATATTGGGAAGCGATTATATCCTTCTTTCCTCCAAGTGTAGGAATCCACACTAACTGGAAAATATTTTTCTTTCCCAACCACTATAATAGAATATCCCTTTATAGTGCAGAATCCATGTATTCTTCATTAGCATATAATGCAAGGAATAGCTACTCACATTGTGTATTGAACCTTGTAAAATTATCGTGTGCATATTTTTACTGCTTTCTATTTTTTCATGCGATAGGGAAGAGATACTAAGAGAATTATGATCCTAAAATTTTATGAGGCACATGGATAAAATTTGGAATTGGTTTAAAAAGTACCATACATAGATTCACCCCACACCCAGTGTTAGTTATATCCCAAACTGGTACTCTCAAATGGTATCAGAGGGGCAGGTTCACCTCAGTTTGATTCTCTACACTGAAGTTATTATCTCAAGTTTTTTTCTTTATTAATCAATGAAATGTAGTTTTAGTTAAAATTTATTTTTCTCTGTGTAGTATACTATATATACCAAGCTCACGATGAACATTAAAAATAATTATAAGAGAAAGTTGAATAATAATCCCCTCTTATTTAAAGTAGAAGAAATATTCATATCTCCATGTCTTGCTAACAATTAATATATATCAGGCTAGGATGGAATTGAGTAGGTGGCTCCTGTTTCCACTAAGAAGATGGAAAACATTCCTACCTCATGTGATCATGAGGTTTGTTTTAGTGCATTTGGAAATTATAATCATCACTAAAATACATGAACATGTGGGGATGGTCCATCTAGAACCTCTGAATAATTTTCATTTGATAGATTAATAATGATTTTTCCTATCATTCAAGAAGAAAAATAATCCCTTGGTTGTGGAGTATTTCAATGTATGCAAGAAGATATCACCTAACTAAAAGTGGAAAATGATATTTTGTAGAAGGGATCACAAGAAAAAAAATTGAATGTTTAAATCTCTCCTGACAAGTTTGAGCCATTGAAACAACAAAGATGGAATTTTAAATGAGTTCCTCAATGTGGCTAAAAGAATTTAAAGAAAAGTATGAAGTCAAAATTACTCTCGAAGCGAGGGTTCATTCACATGAATATGAGATAAATAAGGGAATTGATTTTAGGGGTTTATATTTTAAAGGAAATTCCGTCAAAACCAAGGGGCATGACTATCTGTTACAAAACAATGTTTAGATGCATGAAGTAGAAATAGAAAGAATAAATAATACTTTTGAATAGTAGATGATCATTATTGAATACTAGAAGATCATCTTAAATTTAGAATGTATTAAATTGTAAGCTCAGTGTGCCAATCATGATAAGACACATATTGATCACTCATTAAAGAAGGTGAAATTTTCTACAGGTATTCAATATTATATGGAGGATTCTAAGGCTTAATGAACTCCAACATGTGATAACAAGATCATGACAACACTCATTGATCTATCACAAGATACTAAGTGAAAAAAGGTATCATTCATACCATTATGTACTAATGTTTCAAAATTTGTTTCTACAAAACGTGAAGGGTGGAAGAAAAAATCTAAACACATATGGATTAGAATACATTAGGAGAAACCTACAATAATGGATAAGGTGGATATGTAACGAGTATGGATGATAAATCCCCACATAGAGAACTGCATATCATGAAGTCAAGGTTTATTTTTTAAAGTGGGTACTACAATAGATTTGGACATTGTGCATTGGATTTTTTTGTACATTTCCTAAAATGCCAAAGCACATAGTAAACTATATCAAAAGGGAGAAATATAGAGAATAGGAAGAAACATCATCAAATCTGTATGAATCTTTATACTGAAAATAGATTTGGAATTTTAGATAACATTTGTGGTGTATGCAATGGCAGTCATTATAGAGTTGGTGCTGGTTCATCTCATATATTACCCATAGCTAATAAGAACACAAGATCACTAGGGCTGGAAAATAAAGAATAAGTATCCTTGGGATGAAAAAATAAGAATGTTTTAAAAAAACATCTCCAAAGAAAACTCCAAGGAGTACATTTGAGAGTTCCTTGGACACTAAATCCAAGAAGGTAATGGATAGTGCATCCAAAATTATACCTAATAAATATTTCACTCACAATATTCCATGTGAAAGACCCAAAATTGATGAATCAATTCCCAATGACATATATATGGTATAGACAAGATATTAGGAATGAAAGATAATGATAGAAGATGCACATGATATGTATAGTGGAAAATAAAATATGAATATTCCATATGAAGAAAATAATTTTTTGAGTCTGATGTTAAAAAAATCCATTCACACTGTTAGAAATTTATTTGAATTAATTCAATCTCAAGATGAATTCCCCAATATGATGAAAGTTTCACTAGGAGATTATAGTGCTTTAAAACATCCTGAAGAAATAAGGTTCACACAAAAAGAGATACAAGAAAAGATAAGGTCCACACAATCACTGTCTGCATTGAAGATCAGTTGTGAAAGTGTGAATAATAGTGTATCTAGGATGAGAAAATCTTTGCAACCTTATTGTTCACATTGATGAAGAATGTAGGATCCACCTTATTCCATTAAATCTTTTTGTATTTTATCTGTTCTTATCATATTGGTAATTGAATGTGGAGAAAGATATTAGGTGGGGTACTTGAGATTTAGTGATGAGAAGTGTCCCCTTGAGGGGGAGACCCATGAAAAAGCATCCAGAGTAATTATCTCAATTAGTATCAGCATTAGTTGGCATAAATTTTAATTATACTGAATATTTTCTGAAGATCATGTCATTATAAAAGGTATTTCAATTCATAATATATCATCCTTAGTTACTCAAAATAAAAAACATTTCTCAAAGGGGGAGTAATTAAGTGAATTAGTGACATAAGAAAATTAGAAGTGCACCAAGGCCACTTATACAACCATTTCACTTGAATGTTTTGGATCTTTTAGTTGACGTGAGTGTAGGAAGTTTTAGGTTGATTATTTCAAATCATATTAATTATCCTAAGCCTGGAATGAATGTGTAAATTCCTAGAAAATAAATACATGAGTTCTCATCTCACGAGGTATCATAATCAATGGATAATGGTTAGTTTTTTTTATCTTAATCAAATCCTCTTGATTTCTACACCACGAATTTCTTCAAGTATAATTAGAGTAAAATTTTTGATGGAACATTTCTCAAGTATGGATTGATATCCTCTCAACTGTGAACATTATATTTATTGTATATAAGGGAGAGAGAATTGAAATGAAATATTGGGGGTGATAAATAAGTATGGGGACATGGAAGGTTCATATTTTGACAATTACACATTCATTTCAAGAGAATTTTAAGGTATTGAAAACAAAATAAAAAGGAAGATATTGTTGGTATCACTTTGAGCATAATATTGTATTTGATTTCAATTTATTTCAATACATTGAAAAATGATTAAGGTGGTGATAACGGAATCCAAATTTAATGGAGATTTCATGATGTTAGGAATATTGTAGAATACTTTTAGGATCCTATTACTAGATGTATTCGTGGAAACATCTCTAGGATTTACAATTCAATGTATTTTTTTTACTAATCAAATGTTCAAAGAACATGTTCCAAACGTGACACATTGTTTTCAGTAATGATGAATGGTGAAGTGTCATCCATATAAGGATGATTAATAAAGAATTAGGATTTGAAGAAGGTCATGAAATGATACACGATTTCATGAGAACCATGAAGGATCTTACTTGAGGAAAAGAATCATATGACATGCATGAATTTGAGAATGATTGTTGAAGAATAAGAGAGAGTGTGTGAGGGCATCACATTCGGAGTAGGCTATTCATCTCACATTGCATTAAATCAAACGATGCTTTGCTGATATGTATTTTCCCAATAACATATGTTTACATAACTTGTCATGAATGACTTATAAAAGAAAGGGGGAAAATTTGATGCCAATAATATTCAATATTGATTGGAAATAATTATATTGTTGGACGATAGCAATGTTTCAATACATTCCTTTGAAAACATGACAATGATTTTTAATATGTATCTCACAAAGATCATATGTTGGTTGGATAACATATTATGAAATATTTATGAAGGAAAGGGTGCCCAAATAGTTTTATAATCATTATGGTTTGTCTTGTAGAAGCAGGTATTTAGGGTGGCATGGTTTTCTGGTGTTTTCAAAATTTTTGGGGTCCAAAATTTAGAGTAGGGATTGAATTGAGAAAAGGGGACTTCCATGAAGATGTCAATAAAATTTGAAATAGGAATGAGTTTAATGAATATGGGATTCATGAAGTATATTTTGATAGGAAATGAAGAATGTTAATGGTGTTCTTCACGATTATTAAAATTTTATCTAATGGTCAAGGAAACGAGCATTTTAGGTGAGAATTTCCATGGTGAATGTATGGAGAAACACAGTGGTGTCAATCATTTGACAGAATGCTTTGCGATTAAGGAATGCTTTGAAAATTTTCAAAATAGCCATAGTGATTCATGAAAGAGACTGGATTTTGGAAAAAAATTCAGATATCTATGATTTGGTGGTGACGAGGCGCTAAGTTGGATGGAAGGTTCTAGAGTAGATGGGCAATCTCAATAAATAGGCCTCTATCCAGACAGAAAAGTAGAGAGATGTAATGAGAATATTAGTGATCTTGAATTTTGAAGAAGGTTTCCATAGAATGTGATCTCTTCCAAAAAAGAGTGTTCCATGAATGAAGTGTGCTTCATGACATCAGTGGGTTCCACAAAGGAAATTGAGATTTGTGAAGGTGTTTTCCCTTAGAGTTCCAGAGCCCTGAGAAGGGTTGATCTCATCAATAGAGTGATTTCGGAGAAGGGTTCAGCTTCATGAAGAATTTAGATTTGGGAAGGGATGATCTTTGCGATGTAGTGATCTCAACGAAGTAGTGAGCTTTGTGAAGGATTGACCTCTACGATGCTATGATATCTTCAAAGGTGTGTGCATTGCGAATGTTTTTTGTGAAAAATATTTGCAAATAATATTCTCAAACATCAGTTTTAAATAACAGTTTTAGGTGAACCAGTACATTGGTAGACGCCATTACACTATTCCATATTATGGTGTGTCCTAGAAGAATCATGTGTGTCCACTTAGACACTGATTATTACATAGGAAAGAATAATTGTGACGATACTATATTATGTTGGACTTCATTGATCAAACAATCACAATGGGATTTTGTGGTTCTAGAAAGAAGTAAAAGAACTAGTGAAATTGGGTTTCCCCTAAAGAAGAAGAGAGCGAAGAAGTGTGTTTCTTGCATGTTGTGTTGCAAGTAACCATGTGAAGTGAACTTAAAAAGTTCAAGAGCAGAACCTACCTTGTGAAGAAGGAAGAAGACTATCCTAGAATGAAGTATAAAGAATCATAAAGTGTATAATAATATCTTAATTGTTTCAATATTAAATATGATTATTTCCCTTCCCCCTCTTAGTGTAGGCACTCACTTTGGGAAGAGATTATCTCCTTACCTTTTCCATGTGTTGGATGCCACTATGACTAGGTGATTGTTTTCCTAGTCAACCATATTAAATAAGTATCAATTTAAAGTGGATAATAAATGTACTGATCATCACCATATATGGCTAGGACTATGTACTCACATTTAGTAGTGAACATTGAAAAATATTTTGTGCATGTCTTTACTACATTCTATTATTGCATGTGATAAGGAAAACAGAATAAGAGAACCAAGATCCTAATAGGTCTGGAGGTACTTGGATAAAATGATTGAATTGGATTAAAAAGTTCCAAATTCTGACTCATCCCCTTCTCAGTGTCAAGAATATCTGAAACTGTTCCTCTCAAAATGAAGATAGATTATCAAATGATGTTCATTCTGGGATAATACTTCCCTAATGTTAACACACATTGATGTAGTACATCCAATTCCTTGAAACCATAGAAAAATATCATGGCTGATGACACATATATTACATCTTATTTTAATCTATAAAGATGTACAAAGGATTCCATGTCTTTATTTTTCTACCTTGGATGTATTATTGACTAAAATACTTATGCTAGTATTGTCGAATTGGGCAGAACCTTTATCCTTATATTAGTCTAATTTAAGATATTAAAATTATATTGGTCATAGGGTAATATAGGGATGTATATCAGAGTGAAAAACACTAGTGTGATAAACCCATGTGGTACCACGTTGCATAAACCATTGTACTTGATTCTGGGGTGTAATTCTATACACAAGATCTTGGTGTGTAACCACCTTCATGAGATCTTGGGGTGTATCCCCTAGCATGTGATCTTATTTTGTAACCCCTTGCGGAAGATCCTATCACGTAACCCCATGTTTGAGATCCTCTAAGTTAACACAATATTTGAGACCCTATTTCACAACTCTTTTTCTTATGATCATGGAACATGGAACCTTTTTCTCATTACAAGAGATCATGGAAATAGACCCCCTTTCCCGATATCCATGTTTATGTCCCATTTTTACTTTGTGGGTGTTCGTGTCATGAGAAATATTTGGCTGATATCCTACCATGAGATTTCATTTCACATTGTGAGAGATCCTGACATGAGAAACCATTCTGAACAATCTTATAATGGGACACAATTTCTCATTGCATAGGATCATTACATGAGACATATTTACAAGAGATAGAGGAATGAAACACTATTGGGAGAGACATATGAGGGAAACACATTTTCCTGAGATCCATGTATCAAAATATTTTGAGAGATACTTTTATAGAAGTTAAAAAATATATATCTTTTAAGAAAAAATCGTCACCTAATATTAAAAGATACTTTATTAATATTTGGATATATTTTAACACCATAACTCTCAATAACATGGTTAATCGTTCAGTCCACTTCCACACCAATCAACATCACGTGCATTGCATGACCCTATCACATGATCAATTGAAATTCATGTGACGGACATTGATTTTTTCCTCCAGTTCATTGTGTGATACATCATGATATCTATATTATATCATGAAAAATAAATGAGATCTCATCATGAGATAAAATGGAAATCCTAATCACTTCTCAAGATACCATTATGAAATATTTTCGATGACATTATTTTTCATCATGAACTTCTCACGATCTATCTAAAAAATCCTACATATCATACTTTTTCTCCTCCATGAGAGGAAAAATTAAAATCATTCATGTGGTCATACCGTATACTCATTCACAAGATTATAAATTTGTCTCTTTTAAGAGAACATACATTTTTTCATTATTGAGAGTAGAAATTTCTCTCTTACAAAAGATATGAAATTTCTCTTTTTTGTGAGATCAGGCATTTCACATATTAACAAGATCAGAAATTTCACACTTCAGATATTTAATGATTTCAAAATATCAAGTATTTTTTTCATGTGAAACATTAGGCATTTCAAGCATCATATAATTCATTCTTTCACAATATCATATATTTCATGTGTGTGTGGGATCATAAATTTCATGATTTAGATTCTTTTTACATGGGGGAGATCAAATATTTTGTGAATTTGTCAGGTCAAATATATCACCCTAACTATTAATTTATCCTTTTACATCCAACATACATCAAAAACCAGGAAAAAAAATTAGAGGAAATAAATCAAACCAAATGATTCATTAAAATATATTCCTTCCAACAACCAACATGATGATTCACATATATGATTGGTACGAATGGACATGATGTTCAATGGATATAGTTGAGAACATTGGAAATGGTATTTATCATATGTTAATAATATGTTCTACATGTTCTCTAGGATTTAATAATACAATATACCTGTTGATAGACATTTCAATAGATCTCAAGAAACTATATAAAATATTATAATATTGGGATTGGAGGTGAGTACCTATGACCCTATGGTTAGTATATGTATCCCTATGTGGTGATATATCTTACTCAATGATATTTATAGATATATCTGTCAAAGGTATTTATCATCATGTTTAGAAACCAATTATTGGAAATGGATTTTTTTTATTCTCATACTTATACTGGTTTGTCAACTAGCAAAGAACATTGCATGAGAATTACCTTATGAAAGGACCACTTGGTATGACCACTTTATTTTTGTTTGAATTCATCAAATAGTTATTTTTAGTATAATTTTCTCATGATGATTACATCATATATTCGTAGACTACATTTGATGGAAATGTGTATTATTTTACTAGATGATCGCTAATGAGTTTTTTATATTCACTCTTATCGAGATTCCAATATACTAGGGTATGTGAACATGTTCACATGGTTAAAGGTCCATACTGGGATGAGACCCATTAATAATAATGTTGGATGAAAAATATGTTTATATTGAGATGGGATATGTGGTATACCTGAGTGTATTTAGTAAAACTTCAAACATTTATTTATTCTTATTTTATTTTACTCCTATAAATGTGATCGTCCTATTGGGAGATCAGTTTAGTTACATGAATAGATCATTATGAATTTTATTGAATTCCATTTATTATTATTGTATTTTTATATTGACTATTTTAGAACTCCTATTTTTTATAATATGGGTGATATTTTCTTTTTTCTATTGTTTCTTATTCTGATATGATGGAATTGTCTCCCCATAGACTCATCATAGGCCCTCAATACTATTTTTAAACAATGCTGTATGAGGAGGAGAGTTTTATTTTTTGTTTAAAATAGGCCCAAGGCATCTATTTAGTTTAATCTATGTTGGGATGTTTTGAATTGGTATTATATAGTTCCTTTCCTTTTGTTTTACTATTTGGGATATGTGGCACCAGAGTTTTAGAACTGTGTTAGAGCCTAGGATGAATATCAAACTACTTCATCGAGAACACATGTTCTCATGTGATGTCCTTATTTCTTTTCATATGGTATTTTTATTATGGATATGTGACTTAATATTTATAAATTATTTTCCCTTTTAAAGAAACACTTGTTTTTTATGTTTATTATTGATGTATATTTCAAGATCTTGGACCATTGTAGAGTGTCCATTGTCGTAACATTTTCTCTTGGCCCACTAGTGAGATTCCACAGTCATATTTTCACTAATGTATGGAAAAGGAAAGAGGAATCTCATTTATAATATCTGTAATTTAGTTCCATCCTATTGTATAAATGTATGTGTGTGATTTTACAAATGATAAATGTGAATTTTTTAGAGTGTTTGTAATAAACAAAATTATACTTTCCAAAATAGGTTCATTGTGGAATTATACTCAATAGAACCATCATGTATATAAATATCCTGCTAATTTTTTTACAAGTATGTCTTTGTAGATAAATATAATAGTGATGATAATGACTCAGAGATCATGAACAAGAGGGTTGTTTCCCAAGAAGGTTGATAAGGTACATGGTGCACATGTGATGGACCCCATGTGGGGTTTTGTTTCATATGATCATTTATTTAACATGTCATCAACATCCTATAAGGTGTTTTCATATATTAATTTAATTGTAATTTTACATAACTAAACCATGTTTTATGTACAAAAAAGGATCATTGAGACAATGATCTCTTCAAATTATTGACCCATGTAGGGCAATGCTGAGATTTGATGTATTTATAGTAGACACGTTGTGTGGTATCTCTTTTGGTTAGAATTAACTAGAGGTTCATAAAAACCTATATACAGTAATCACTTCAAACAATCGATAATATTTTACTTTACATGCTTTTTTATGGTTCGCTAGTAGGATCCTATAGTGTTACAATAATTGGTTCCTAAATGTTTATAGTAAATTCGAACCATAATGGGGTATTACCACCCATGTATTCCCAATGGGGATCATTTATCTATCTTTTCTACAGACATATCATGATGTTCAAGGTATAATTTATTAATAAAGATTCTTATAGATGATCATGGTTGGGTATGCCGATGTTGACATGTTTTTAGCATCGTAGATTGTTGTTCTATTTATCACATTTAGGGAATCCTACAAGAAAATTTATCCATGTGTTGATATGGGTTCATGGAAGATTTATATAGGGTTTTTTTATTATGAGGGGTTTGGAGTAACATCAATGTGGCCAGACCACATGACTCAGTTATAAGAAATAACATTTATGGCTAACTGGAAGTCCAAGAGGCCTTTTTTGGGTAATAAACTACTAGGTCAATGTTTTGTTGGAAATGGTGATTCAAACAATAGGGCTTGTCACCAGTTTATGGATTTAATTTTTGTTGGTGATATTCTATATAAATTATTCAAAGATAAATTAAATAGATATTCTATGGTTTTTATATCTATGTTTGTTGATTTCTTCTATTTTTATATAAATACCTAAGATTCTTCTGTTTCAAGACAATGTTTGATTTGTGGGACTTTTTTTTGCATATTATTTTAGACTAATGGATTCATTTTAGAATCCAATTAAATCCTTGTTATATTTTATTAATTATAAATATTCTATATAATGAATAATCATGGAATGAATCATTCAAATGGTTAACTATCTTATTTTAAAAAATGAGTTTTGAGGTAGAATCCTTTTTAATGATACTAAAATTCCATGTAGACTGATCATCTTTACCATGGAATGGAATAATATTCATAAGATGAGTTATGTGATGATAGAATTCTTTAATTAAGAATGGTATCATTTAAAACATAAATATGTGAGCAACTTTGTCTTTTTAGAGGACCGACAATTCGAAATAAATATTTCATGCACGGTTTCCAAGAATTTTTTTTAAAATGACAGATTTAAATCTATGATATAGGATACATGGAGAATAAAACATAGTATGTTATTTTGGTAACCCCATGGTATTACTATTATATAATTCCTTTTTATGGATAGAAAAATTGATAAAACACGATAGAAGAGAGAAATAGATGGGATAATAAATATTGAAGTCAATTAAGTGTTTGAAATACCAAAAATTTGACTAGGGACCCTTCTTACATAAAGAATAAGCTATATATGCAATGCTTATGCACTAAGGAGCTATACAAGGATCTTCAAAAGACACCAAATGAGATGCGGGGTGCTTAGATTTAAATCTCACCCAGAATTTCCCTTCCTGGTAGTCCTTTTTAAGTATTTATATGGATTAAGTACCCTATTTTAATAAATTTTCAGTCATTCATATGAAGTATGTGTAACACCTATGTGGCACACCTTTGTGGTAAACATACGCTACATAGCTATATCTAGAACCTATGCATATCACCTTATATAACCTCTCCATATCCAATCAAGGCATAGTATCTCCCTACTTGGATCCCTTATCTAAATGGGACTATGTTGAAGCCTCCACAAAAACCTCATAATGTATCAAAACCTTTTGGAAAGGAACATCATCATGTCTGATATTTGGGTTTGTATATATATAGTCATAGGTTTCCCACATGTGTCTTATAAGGGGGCCCAGATCCTTGGGATGTGTGCTTGTCTGTATGTCTACAATCTCATAGAATATAACCATAGAGAGAGTGTTGGGATGTTCCTAGTCATGAATTACAGGGATAATACTCTTTAATCACATTATCATCTCTGATACCAAGAGCCACCAGTTCCCAATAGGGAGAGTGAAGATCACAGATCCTTTTCCCTTCAATAAAGGATAAGTCACACTCCTCTCCTGGGACCCATCTAAGGGCATCTATATTGGGTTACGAACCAAACCATTCATGTTGTACCTAATGAACCTCAGTTTCATTCTACATTGAATGGTTCATTTCTACTCCCCCACATCCACCATTGTCTTGGCATCATTCACCATAGGCATAAACTCTTCTATAAGTGGAGGAGAAAACATGTTTTCTATTGAATATTCCATATCCTCTTATTTCTCACCCTCAACATGACTCACGGGGCATATAGATTTTTATGATCACAAATACACACAATTCACATCACATATTAATGTACTAGTACTTTTATTACCACCGTAACTCATATATATAGGAAGCCTTCACAAACAGCTCGACTTCAATGGACATCCTCTGCACGAGTCTAACTTTTATTCTCTTAATTAAAGCATCCTTTTTAGAAATAGGCCCTAAATTAAGTCCCCTTTAAATATTTATGAGTTAAGACATCTCTAATGGACCATATAACTAGGGCATCCTAACTATTAATTATCCTCAAACTATTTAACTAAAAGGTACATATCCCTTGTGGGTCATACCAAATTGCATGGGCTCTTATTCCTATCTATGTGGAATATGTAGGAATCCCCCCAAAGGTTCAAAAAAACACTAATAAATTAACCTTGTTCTTCCATGGCCACATTCCTAGCCATGTCTAATCCTATAATAAAACTCATATCCTCTCCAGGTTCCTAGGGTGGATTAGGGATAATTCCCACAACAATTTTTGATTTAGCACATTCGACCTAGATATCCTTACCACATGAAATTAAACTATATTGTTATGTCCTTATCACACGAACATAAAAGTTATGATGTGTCCCATTCCATGGCATTGAACTATAAGGGTTCTGATTCCTTTCATGAGGACACATAGATAGCACATTTATGTGTAGGATCCCAATATCAAAACTAAAAATTTCTCCCTAGATGAACAAGATTTTCAGAGTACCCATTTGAGTGACTTAAATACCAACATCATCATAAGAATGAATAAATAATATCTAAGAAGTATATGAGAGGATACCATTTCTGGAGAAACTTTAATTCATATGGATATTATCCATTAATAAAAAAAATTGAATATATAAATATGTTTTTGAATTCCTCAATGGAAATAATTTATTGAAAATTTCAAGGGAAAAATAAATTATACTTGGTAAATTAATAATGAATCCTGAACATATATTAAATCTATTACTGAGTCCCGGAGTAAGAAATAATTCCCCCCAAAAGGGTGTGATGAAACTGACATCCCATTCTCTTGACCAACATATGTTCTTAAGTATCTTAGGATAATGAACATAACAATTTATTTTTATTGGAATGTCAGTCCATTTAGATATAGAACCATTGGGTGTTTCTAGTTTCATTAATAAATACAAGGGAAACCTTATGAATGTAGTTATTCCAAAAGGGAAAACACGTTCCAAGGGAAATAAAAATGGTGATCTCAATGTGAAACCTTAACCAAGTTAATTTTTATCGTAAAAAATAGTAAATACATATTTTGAATTATTCCCCATTGGAGCATTTAGTTTGAACCTATACACAGAAAAAATGGTAAACTCAATGTGAAACCATAACCAAGATGATAGTGTGTCCCATTTGTGAGGCACCTATTAATTGTTAAAATATGGACAGACAAGGGAATCAATCACACAAGTTTTCATATAAGAAGGATATTTATTTACTAGATTTCATCGTATGTATTTGTTATATAAACAATCACTTTCATTCCAGTAACTCCCATCATTACAAATGGATTCCTTAAATTTCCTCCCTTGAATGCCCCAGTTGCTGCTCTCGCTGGATCCTTGTCCTCTCCAAGGATGTCATCACCAATTGGGAATATTCAATGATGGGTCTCTAATGAATTTTTCTGAGAGTACCTTCAACATGGAACTATTATGACCTTGTAGACTGCCCAACAGTCCCTCTAAATCAAGAATAACTCCCCATCGCCCATTCAACGATGACCGGTGGTTCAGTAGCAGATGGTTCAAACCAATGTCTTCAATGCTTTTGGGAGTTTATCCATGTAACCCAATTATCAATCTCTCCCCTATTCTATAGTGGTCGACCAAGAGGCCACCCATGGCCTCACCCCTGAGAACACAAGGGTCCTTCTCGAAGACTATTTTCAACAATCATCACTACCAACATCTCATTTTATAAAACCCCCAACCTAATGGGTGTGTTATCGTCGTTTGTTCAGCCTAAGTCTATCAGGACCGTGCACGCAAGAAGAACTTCCCGGGACAACAACCTGCTAAGAGGGAGAAGGTTCTCATCTTTTCCCGGTATAGAGAGGTTCATCAATTTAGTTTGGTGGAATACATCGAACATGAACATACACCCATCCGCCTTAACTCCACCATCCATAAAAATAATCTGGATGTGCCCAAAAAATACCACCATTGAAATTTGGGGGAGTACTATAAGCAGGATCATTAACCTAGTTATAATCAATTAGATAGTCATCATACTCATCTGGTTTTATACAAGGAATCCAGTCAGTCAAATGCAGAGACAACATTTAAGCAGGGACAGACACCTGCCAAATCTCACCATGCCTATTAGTGGCCTCATCTGTTAGCATTGAATGAATTCTATCAACCATGCTAGGATGAAAACAGGTAGTAGGAACATACACCTTGTTTAATCTATTAGGGATTCCAACAGTCTTATTTTGCAGTACTTAGAGATGTTAGTTGGAAAGCTCTAACAACAAACCTACGGAATACTCAACTCCCTGCCCCTACGCACGATCCCTATCAGTATCCAATTATAGGAAAGATAGGATAAGAGTAGGTACATAAACATACTCTAGATATGGAATGGGAATATATACAAATTATGGCTTCTGAATTCAACAACCATATTTTTGAAATGGTAAAAGGTAAGACACAAATTCTTACCCATTTCATGGAAACTTGCCATAATATCATCATAGATACTTCAGTGGTCCTAGAGGGAAGAACACATAATTCAATACCAATACATGGGATGACAAATTTTCAAGCCGTCATGGAGAATATACATAAACCATTTCTAGTCCATGATGATTATGGGGAATACTCACCCATATCATACAAAAAATCAGATTAGGAACATACAATCATTCTAATTAGATATAATTGGTCTATTCTAACAGCCATTACAAAGAAGGATCATAAACCAAAACATGATATCCAGTTTTCCTAGAATTTGGCCCCAAATATGTGTAATAGAGTGTCTAAGAATAAGTCTCACAAAGAAATATTAGAGAATCAAGAGTTGACATGTGATTTATCTCTTCTTAATGGTGGAGTTATTGAAACCCTCAGACATTTATCTATTGAATCTCAAGTTTCAACCCTCTAAATACTATATTATGGAAGTAGCTTTAGTAATTCTGATGTTCCTCATCCGAAACATCATCATGACAGTTTCCTTCATGTAAATTCAATCAATATAGAAAACCTATATATGGATGAGAGCCACGAAAAGCCTTCATGTCTACAGAAGACCAAGGAACAAGATGATTAATCCCTTGATGTAATCCAACATGGTGGTTATCTCCATGATGGAATAATCTACGAAATATATATCTATAGTAGTGTTTTTTACTATCAATAATGTTCACCAACTGACAATGTAGTGATGAGAAATCCCTCATAAATTGAGGCACTATCAAATACAAGTACAATCATGTTCGATTCCTTTTATACTTATAAGTGAAATAATTTCTTATCCATAAGAAAATCCAAGTAAATGGCCATTTTCTAAACCACCCATGGGTCATTTTCCTTCTAATATAGTAGGGGAAACACCTAATCACATTGCTTGTGAAAAATCAGTCGAGAAGCATCTACTCTAGTCATTCCATGATTAAGAACCTCTAGATAATGATTAATATGATTTGTTGAATATCAGAAAAAAAAACTATCTATGTGTAAAATACCATTAATTATTTGGCCTTTAGAAACCTCTCAATACAACATTCCAGAAATGACTGTAGATGATTTCATTCATGATATTTGGCTCAACATATGGAGGAGTCATCCTTATCTAAAAATCTAACTATTACTATCTGATAGATATCAATGTGATGTCAAGGTAATAGAAGGGTTATGACATCACATTGACTTGAAATATCTCTATGTTTCATGATTTACAAAGATCAAAAAGCTAAGATGTATTCTATGTGCTTTACTCAATGCATTAAATAAGTTGCAAAAAATTGATTGATGAAACCTTATATAGTGTTTGTATTAGTGGATGGGTGCACATGGAGAATTGCATTTAACTGCACTCCAAAATCATAAAATCCCATTGAAAATTGACTCATTCAATGTAATAACGACATTCAATATACAAAAAAAATTCATGATATAAGAGATGATAAAAAATAAAAAAACACTATTGGTTTTCCCAAATTTAGGCCCAAAGAGAGAAAGATGATGAGATAATTTTGTATCAATCATTTGGGAAAATCTAGAAAGCTTCCTAGTTAAAGGATGTCATCCATCATATCATAAAAATTTCTAAAATAGAATAATGGTCTTGTGGAAATATTGATTTGAGTGGGTGTGAGATAATGAACCTAGAAAATGTTCATATGAGAATTTCTAGAACTGAAAGAGAAGTAACAATGATACCAGCCATATATATTCATAAACTACCCCATCCAATAGGACTTGGAGATTTTTTGTCCCATCCTTTAGAGTAAAAAAACAGACCCCAAATGGTTGATGATGAAAAATCATAACAACCCCAACCTGAATGGATGTGGTATTTTTAACATCCACAATCACCTCTTTAATGTAATTCATTTTTATCCTCATTAGGGAGGAAGACACAATATGAACACACACATAATTTATTTGATGATTCCCTTTAGTTCAATGTGAATCAAACTATTCTTGGTGAACCATAAAATAGTGGAAGAAAGCCTCATAGTGGATAAATAAGATGCTTCTTTCATAATGATATTGATTGGATTCAATTATTTCATTATACATCAGTAAATTTCATTCATTTCATCATCCGAGATCCTCAAAAAAATTATTCCGGTTTTGGGAAATATGAGGATGATTTTCTGGTTCTTGATATGTTTCATAATGAATCATGTGATGTATTTGTGCATACTAGAAATCAAGGGATTGAAAATAATCAAGGTGATCCGTCAAAAAATACGCATCTTTATTTTTGAAAGGCACCTAACATGGAGAAAGGTAAAGGTCAAATAATTTTTCACCATACCTCTGGTGATGTTAAATATCTTTTTCTTGAAGAAATATTTATCCAGTAAGAGAAGTAAATAAAGTAATTGATAAGACTCGATGTAATGATAATCTAAATCAGTATTCCTATGATACATGCTTTGTAAGCAGATCCTATTCTTTAACATCTAGTAGGATCACCTAAGCAAATATGGGTTGATTCAAATATTAATCTGGATCATTAATTATATCTATTGGGTAAACCCCATAAAGAATTAAATCACATATTTACAATCCCATCCCCATGGGTTATCCAAAAAAATACCAGTAGAACAACCACCAGTGGTATTTCTATTATTCAATACCAATTCAGGCTCCAGCTGTTGTACCTATACCAATCCCTACACTGCCAGGTATTCAAAAAATTACTATGAATGACATAGAGTCATTAATGAATCGATTAGAATTTATTGATGGATGGTGTGTATTGATACAACCAAAAAAGAAGACTTTCCCCAAAAGGGTACATATGATCGCGGCCCCACCAAAATTTGTGAATACCACATTTACCATATTCAATGGTTTACGAGATCCCGAGCAGCAATTAACACATTTATTTTTTCTCTTTGATCATATGATCGGTAACCATCTACATTAAGAAGATGTAAAAATTCTATGTTTTGGGAAATAACTAAAGGGGGCATCATTTTGTTTGGTACAAATGTTTTCAGTCTTGATCGATTACTAGATAAGAAGACCACCACCAAAAATTTCTTTTTCAATTCAGATCATTGTTATAGAAGACAACAATTATTGATATTATGAACTACAAAAAAGCTGAAATGAAAGAGTTTCATATTTCATTGCTCAGTGGAAAGTATTAACATTTTCATTATATATACCCCTAGCTTGAGAAGAATTCATTCCAATATTTCTTGAAAATATATACGATGATTTTCATGCACCACTAATCCTAGTGAAATGCATCCAAGGGTTTCGAGACCCTAACTTGATTGTTCAACATGTGGAAAACTCCACAATAGAGACTAGAGGCAGATATTGAGTAAACCCATCTGCTATGGGGATGAGAATTGGAAAGGAACAGGCATCTTTAATCACACTGAAGAAATCAACCATACCTTCTTCAACATTGAATCCATCATCATACTATTAGGCTCCACCTCTTCAGTGCTAGAAAAAATGACCGCCACATCAATTTTATCTAAAAGATCAAAGGCAGAGATATTTTGAGGAACTAAAAAAGGCCTATACTTTTTGAAATGACCAAGTCCCCATATACTTAATTTCATCTTTGGAAAATAACATAGTTCAGTTCTTATGTCCATAGAATCCTAATAAAGAAAGAAATGAAGACCTCCAAAACTATTGTACCTTTAATAAATTTATGGGAAGCCCCATCCATGAGTGTATTGTTTTCAATGATCTCTTGAAAAATATAATGGAATATGGACAAGTGAAACAAAAAAGTTCCTCATACTAGAAGCATGTGTTACTATTACTGATCCAGATGAATAATAAAAATAACATAATGTCTAAAGAAAGAATATGTAGAAATTTG
Organism: Viscum album; assembly: GCA_963277665.1. Taxonomy (NCBI): domain Eukaryota; kingdom Viridiplantae; phylum Streptophyta; class Magnoliopsida; order Santalales; family Viscaceae; genus Viscum; species Viscum album. Next base: position 1,948,640,013 of record OY728148.1, read on the forward strand.
ATGTTTGTATGGTCAGGAAAACAATCAATCAAACTCATTCCATTCTATGAACATAGTTTTAACAACCAATTGTACTTCCTACAATTTCCTTTTTAAGAAGGCCATATTCATCGAAAGATCAGCCCTCCAAAGGCTAATCATTAAAGAAGTGACAACATCATAAAAAAAGATCAATTAGAAGAAAATGATATTGAGTTGAGGTCAAAATTTTCATTACATTTTGAATATTTCATTAAATCTATTTCAAAATAATGGTAACCACCCCTCCAAATAAGACAACAAGAACATACTTGTCAGGAATATTATTTATTATATGGGGAGTTGATCTTTGATCATGTTGACATTATCAGCATAGCCAACCCATATGAAAATGACGATATATATAATGATATTGAATTCTATTTACTTTAATTGGGAACATGGGGAAGATTTCAAGGATGAGGATACATGGGATGACATGGGTATGCTGGAATCCACTATTTTAATTACACCTATGATCGAACCATTTATGAAGATGAAGCTTGTGGGAGAGCCCTTCACTAGTCTTAGTAAGAATTTGAGAAATCTCCCACACGTGACAATATTATCCCTGACATGATCATCTTAGAAGACTTATTAGATGCTATACGACCACTACCTATGCATGTAGGTAGACCTAGTTAGACTAATCCACCTAGAGCATATGTATTTCAAACTTTACACCAACACATGGTCCACTTACATTAGGAGAATCAACATTCAAGACATCTGCAAAATAGCACTTCCATGATTAAAAACGTGCACCATTGTACTAGAAGTATAATTTTTTGATGAAAATGAGCCATGTTCCATCCATGAAATCAATCCCGGATGATATGAATTTGTGAAAAGATCTTCAGGAAGCACTTATTGAGGATTTTTCAAGTACTCATGAGTTAAGAATTTCTACTACTGAGGTCTACTATATAAACAATGTTCATGCATAATTTCATGCAATTATATCTCTAATGGGACAATATTATTATGATGTTTTACATCAACACATCAGTCCCCTGTATTTATCTATAATGTTTAACGATACTGACATACCAATATAAATAATTGATAATGTCTCTGGATTCAACCTCATTCCCATCCATACACTTCTTCAGTTGGGTCTCATTTAATTTGACTTATCTCCCTCCATTAGGATATTGTACGTTCATGAAAAGAATGAGCTAGAACAGCTAGGAGAGATTTCCTTAATAACTAAGTTAGAGGATCTTGTATCTAATTAAAATTTCATGATTTTCTACCAGGGATAATCTTTTAACAATTTTATGGGAAGGCCTTGGCTACGTCAACATGAAGACATTCCTTCTTGATACCACCAATGTATTATGTACTACATCAATGGTCCAATAGGGGCATTTCATAGGGACAAGGACCCCTTAAAAACATGTGGATCATTATATATTGAGGCATAGTTCCATCCCATAAAACGAACAAAGTCCATGGATAAAAATAGAAGAAGAATCGATACTCATAATGATCTATAAAAGATTACAACTAAACCATACAAACAAATTTGTGAGGAATACATATAGGTTATCAATCAAATTCAATGGGTAGAAAAAATTCCAAGCAGTAGTTCAGTGGATTCCTTTATTTTAGTACCTAAAATTAACCCAAACATCATAGGGGAAATTATTTATTTATCAAACAGTGATGGAAACCTAAATGAAGATGTCATCATTCCATCCATATAACTTTAAGAAGTCTCTGCTTCATAAGTAAATCTAGAAGACATTTTTTTATTATTAAAAAAAGATAAATATATTTATTACCAACCCATAATTTTCTCTTTAATGCTCCTTGAAGAACCTTCATCATATATATTTTTAGAAATGATTGATTCTTCTTCAGGATGATAAAATACAGACTCCTCCCCTAGCTTTGACTGTATTTATTCATCACCTCCCCTTTAAGCAGAAATAGAAGAAGTGACATGTGAGGAAGAGTAAAAATAGGATGATTTCCGGGATTCCAGTTCAATATTTTAAGAAGGAATCTCCATCACTATGGATGAACTAAATGAAAAAATGTGGGTACATAAGAAGATCCACACACTCAGAAATTTGTGCAGCTAGGAATTATGAAGTGTAAGAGGTGTATAATTCATTTCTAAAGAGACAATGATATGTTTTTTCATATAACTATATAGAAATTCCCATCCTTGAACCAGACATAGCCACCCAACATTGGGGTTTTTCAGATGATCATCAGAGATTTAAGAATGCAAAAAGAATAAGACATTAAACTCATGATTACAAAATTGAGGCTGAAGTTAACAATCCAATCAAATATTATTTTATCAAGGTTGTGAAATATCCCAAATAGATCACCAATATTTTCTTAGTGAAAAATAATAATGGTCAAATTAGAGTTTTCACTGATTTCAAAGATCTCATCCAGCATTGTCCCAAAAAGGACTTTTTGGTTCCAATCACAAAATTTTTATTGATGAAACAATTTTATACAAATATCTATACTTCTTGGTTAGATACTATGGGTAAAACCAAATCTTAATGACCCCCAATTATGAGGATTCTAAATCTTTTATATCCCTTCAAGGTATATTTTCATATCGGGTAATTCCATTTTTTGTGAAGAACGTTGGTGTGACATATCGATGTGCAATGCACCAAAATTACAAACCATTATTTTTCAAATTCATTGAATTATATGTGGATGTTTTACTGGTTATGTACAAAAATCATTCTGATCACATTGCAGATCTAGAGACCATATCATGTACTATTTAACAATATAATTAAATAATGAACCCCTTTAAATGTGCTTTTGGGTAACCTCGGGAAAATTTCTCAGGTTTGTTGTACTCCATCGTGGAATTGATGTCGACCCCAATAAGACCACAGCTATCCATGGAATGTCACCTCCTTTAATCATTGAATTATTTTAGAAGAATTCAAGGAAACTTCTCTTATATATAATGATTCATATCCAATTTTACTGGAATATTTTTTTCCTTCACCAAAGTAATTCATTAGGGGCTCATATATCAATGAACCAATGGATGTAATGAAACATATGATACTCCCCAGAAATACCTATATATTCCACCACCATTAATGCCATCTATTAAATGAAAGATACTTATTCATTATGACACGACCTTTGAATGATCACTTGGGGCCTTCCTTGCACATAATAATGATGATGGGAATGAAAAAATCCATTACTATATCATTTGAATCATACTAAACAATAGGAATAAATATTCAAATATTGGGAAAAATATTCCTTCCATTAATCTTTTCTATTCATAAATTAAGAAACTAATTTCAACATCATGAGGTCCACTTTTTATCTTGCAATAAACCACTCAACTTTTGCCTCATTCATTCTATTCTTAAATGATGTCTATCATAATGGGATGTTATTAAGAAATAGATTGATACATAATTTGTTCCATATAATTTAGTAAGAGGAAATTATTTAGAATAAATACGTATTGATCACGCATCTACGGAAAAGAAACCATTGAAAAATTAATTTCAAGAAGAAGAAATATTCTCCATTATAGGATGTCTTTGAATATGGAAATTTTAATTTAATTGTTCTTCTAGGAGTCTAATGGGGAAGATAATGGAAGACCCTAAACACAATAACCATGTGTTAGGAATTGTTCTTAGCTCCGAAGGAATGGTAGTGTAATCATATTCTTTTATGTTATTAGAATGTGGTACTAGCACTAAGGTATAATATCAAGACATCATTGTATGCAAAGAATTAGCCCTCTATGTAATAGTGGATTACTTGTAGGTGATTGGTTATTTAGAATTAGTAATCAAACTAATTAATAGCGATTATTCCATTATAAAATAAAAACTAAATCCCCTGTGTGATTATGTTTGAGGATTAATGGTATAATCTCCCTCATATCCAACATTTTCTTATGTCTATTGGTAACAAAATTCCATCTTTGATATAATGGAAATTTCTTCCATAACCTTGGAAGATCGAAATCAAGATAAAATAATAATTACCATTTCTTATCATCAAGTGGTTTCACCTTTTATTCAAATCAGAATAGAGGAAATAATGGAATTTTTCCCATTTTGAGCCTTATGGTCGTGTCATGGGATATATGACACCCATCATGTAATTTTTATAAAATTGGATACTTCCATTAGATAAAATTAAAAGTGAATAGATCCAATGATGAGCAGTTAATTTCACTCTTTTTGTGTATCAGATCACTAGATGATCCTTTATAGATGAGGCATAGACAAAATTCCTCTAAACTATGTTGATGGGGATGAAACCACATCTATTATGAATGCAGTAAATGTAGAATCTTGTGGTGATCACCACTCTTGGAATTTTATTTATAATGAAATATGAAGGCTCAGATACATTTGGAATTTTATGATGAATTATTTCATAGATTACCCCCAGAAGTGTCCTCCCTTACAAATGCATGCCAACTTCATTCATCAACCCCCAAAGTTAATACAAATTACTAAATACTCTTGCAAATTTTCAACATGTTGAATGGATGTAGTATGACCCTATCCTCTAGCTACGACTATTTAGTTCAAGTATATTCTTAATATTAATTATTTATTATTCAAATGGGGTGAGGAAAACATCTCAAGGATTTTGGGCACAAAAATAGTGTTAGCCATTTAAAAGATGATGTCATAAGAAAATTTTGTGTTCCTCATACCATATTGATGGAAAATAGTACAAATTTATTTTCGATTGAGTTAAAGAAGATATACCTGGAGAAAAATATCAAATCTAACCATTTATATCACTATAATGTAACAACCAATTTATTGATAGGGTAATTAAATAAGACCATATCTAATATACTCCAAAAGATTGTGGAGAAGGATAAAAAGTCTAAACCTCATAAGCACTTGCACACTTTTTGGGATTATCAGACTACTACTCGTATTTCAACACAGTAAAACTTATATTCATTGGTGTATATGAAATAAGCAGTTCTACCTATCGATGTTCAATTTCCTTCAGTCCAATTTTCCATCTCTGACCAGTAATCTATAGATGGAAAACCTCCCAAGATATTTGATGAGTTGGAACTATTAATCAAAAATATATTACATACATTTCATTACTTGGAAGTCTATAAGAATAGAATACAATGAGATTTTAACAAGAATGTTTGCCTCCACTCATTTCTTGAAGGATAATTGGTATTATTTCTGAAGATCCTGAGGATTCCAAGAACAATGCCTCTATTTCTTGATCTGAAGTGGGAGAGACCTTATTCCATATATAAGGCCCTTCTTAATGGACCTTTTTACCAAATCCCAATGGATGGAAGACTTTTTACAACTCTAACCAGTGCAAGTTTCTTAAATATGTAGTTTGACTACTCATATAGAGTAATGTCATAGTTTTAAGGAATTAAACAACATAGAAACCATATGTTTCCATGAAAAATGATATTAAAATTCATATAAGCTATGTCCTTGTGGCATGACATTAAAATGAATGACATAATTTGTCCTCACTGCATTGCATTAAACTTCGTGGTTAATGTCTATTTCATATAACGTTATGTAATTTCCTAAGACACCACAAATTGACACTCCTGGTGGTTATTTAAAAAAACTGTATATTGCATTTGAAATCAATACTCACATAATTGCTACTCCCTAGTGGTACATGATCCCCATTTATTCATATGTTTGAATCATACTGTCACAGGTATCCCTTCTCAAAAAATACGTGAGGCATTATTCGTTCCCCTAGAAATATATGCAGTGACACCTGGGTCTTATCCCTCGGTCCATCCGAAATGTCTATTTCACATCAGGTGACTGAAGTCCTTACCACAAGACATTAGACAACTCAGTTCTACTAGATCTACATTTGGATTAATTCTCATTACAATGGGATATGTAGAACTACAATATCCTTAATTGGGACCAACCATGACAAAATAAAATTTCCCTCATTCCTTGTGTTTATGAGTTAGATATGCACATGGAATATCATGTTAAAGAAATACGTGTGTGTTGATTATCATTCAAATGAGATACATATCCTAGATCTCCAATTTTGGGCACAACCATGAAAAAATACCCTTCATTCCATGTGTATGTTAATCAAACCGGTATAGAAAATATCTCAAGAACTATGTGTGTCTTTATTATTACTCTAACAAGATACATAGTGATTAATGGCTTTTAACCTTGACCCGGATACAATATATTTTTCTTTTAATGTATGTCCACTTAATTTCCTCACCGCATGATGATAAACTACATTGAATTTCATTAACTATGTGTGGATTGATTACCATCATATTGAGATACCTAGTAAATAACAGATCAAAAATCTTAGTCCCAACCAAGGGGTAAAATAAAATTCCATGTCTCTTACATACAATTAATAAAATTATGGTATAAACCATTATTCTGGGTCATCTTCTTAGATATCAAACTAAGGAAACAGTTGATATCACCTTTAATATATAACATAGATCTATATAAGGGACTCCAAACTCATGGGAAATATTGATCAAAATATTTCTCATACGTAATGGAAATTATCCCTGTCACATTTCATACTCCAAATCATTAATAATTTCAGATCTTCATAATTATTATTTGGGTTCTAGAGAATGAATATCAGATACATGAGAGCTCTCTCTCCAAACTATGTCGCACATGTCCCTAGGTAGTCTTGCATAATTTTCCCACAGAATAGGCATTTGAGTCAAAAGATGCAACTATTTGGCTATATAGCACATTATCTAGTTGGCCCTGTATAATACAACCCCCATAATGGGGTTTTCAAACAATGGTAACTTCGTTCTTGGGGGAAGCCTCTTCACTCCCCAAAAATCATTATTGATGGTATGTAGGAACCCATATTTTAAATCCTTCATCCTTGGAATATTTTTCCCATATTATTTATCCTTAACTGAATGTTTTTAAGAAAATGGTTTACCTCTATCCCCATCATCTATTCAATGAATACTAGAATAACCTTAGGTCACTTGACCACATATCATTCAATGTTTCCATAATATTATGGTCATAATTGTATGAAAAAAACCATAGACGCCATATTTATTATGTTTTTAACAGACCTTCATTGGATGTATATTTCTCCATTTTATTAGATATCATGACTGGAAATACTTTTATTACATTGAGGTACTTCAATATAGACACCAAAATATGTTCTTTAGAAAATATTATTCTCCATAAAATTTCTTCAATGTTTATAAATAGGAAGTCTGGTACCTAATATATCTTTTTCTGGATGATTCAGAACATGCCCACAGGTGTCCTTGCATAAGTCGCCTATATAAACAGGTTATTAGCCAAATGATTCCCTTGTTTGGATATACAACAACTACCCACGTTTTCTCAACATAATACAACCCCCATTATATATTTTTCTAATATAAGTATCTTTTTTCATGGAATATAGTTACACTAATGCCTTTATCCAATTTCCAATGTCATTCTCTAGATCCATGGATTCTTAAATCACAGTTTACAATTCCTCATTTCCATACCAGAATATGAAAAACGTTTCTAGAAAAATTACCAAGAAATTAGAGATTCATATATCTTTGGTCTGAGATGAAGACATTAAATTAAATCATTTATACTATCCTTGATGCCTAAATTTAAACTACATAGCATGTTATAATGAAATACCTTAACGTCCTTACTTCATGTCATAAAACTGCACAACACAATTACCTTCCTACATGACTTGAAACTACATAACAGAATTTCCATTATAAAATAATTAAAACTTCACCACATAATGTCTGGAATGAATGACTTGAAACTAAAAAACATAATTTATTCACCTCATGAAATTAAACAACATAGAAAAACATAAAAAACATCTTTGGGGGGGAATATACCATCTTTCATACACCAAATTAATGTATGAATGGCTTCTCATTAATAGATTATGTCGGTAAAAATGCCCCTTTCCTTCCCATATACCATTACATGAAAAATCCACCCACTATGGTCTTGAGACAATCAAATTTTGAACACCTTTCTGTCTATTTGAAAGAGAATGACAGAAATATTGGGAACTACTTTACCTAACTATGAAATATGTTCCCCAAATACCATTATATTAGATGATCACATAAAAATCTTATTTTCCAATGGATTCCACTATTTGATTCTTCAACATATTCCAAACTAGTCATACCTTATACAACCCCCGTAATGGGTTTGTGAAATAGTGGTAACATCGTTCCTAGAAGAGACCTCATCTATTCACATAATTCAAATTTTATATTTCATAACCATAAAAATGATGACTCAATATTCCCATTGAATGTAACTAATTAATAACGTGGCCATACTAGAAATCAATACTGGTTTGGGTTATAATTCAAAAATTCATGGTAAAATCAATTTGACCTTAATCAATTTAATTCTTAGTCCATTATCCATTAAATTAAATGAAAAATGAATAAATATAATACTCAAATGATTGAAAATATTCAATTGAAATTCTAGATGAATGTTGTGTCTCAACTCGCTAGATATATAACATAACTAGTCTGGGAAAAATTTATCAATATAAAGAGAAAAGTCAAAAATTAATTTCAGATGAAACCCCAAGAGGGTAAGCCTAAACAAAATAGAAATTTCCCCTCATTATTCCACCATCATATTTGGTGTTGATACAAATGATTCAAAGTTTGTAGGGTTGTTTATAAAACCCAAGTAATAGTAAAATTGTGCTCACTTGGCCTCTTGAATTTAGTAAAATATAAATCACCCCATCCCTATTAATGTAATTACGAATATCCAGCATAAAGATGTAATGTTATGATAATATGATTTGATATATCAATTACAAAAATAAATTAGCGTTAAATAAAAATATATGATTAGAGACAAAATATTGTTCATTTATATGGAAAAATAAGAGAAATATATAAGTGGAACATCCATATAATGGTGTCTTTCTAACTTATATTACAAAAAATCATTCATAATTACTCTTTACATGTCGAATAGCCACCTGAGCCCTAACTACAAATTTTTGAACCTCATTCAATTGAGAAGCTTAGACCACCTACTCATGGAAATGTAAATCTTTGTTAGTATAAATGACAGTTACCCCTTCATGTTAGGCTTCTCCCAATGATTGGATCTTTTTCTCAAGACTATTTTAACTAGAGTCCATTTTTTTATGGTGATGCACTATTTATTTCATTGTATATTTGATTTAATGTTCACATTCCATCACATTTTTTCAATGATTATCTTTCACCTCAAATATTCTGACTTGAAATCCCTCAACATTGGAGAGCTCATTATCCTTCACAAGATATTTCCACATGTTCTGTTCTTTCTCTTTCCGGAGAATGATCTCTTTCACCGCATTATAAATTTGGTGATAATCAAACCCACAAAATCCAAGTTCGCTAAATAGTGCTGGAAGACTTCCAAAATATGAAGGCAGATCATTCAAAGGTTTCTTGGATATTAAATAACAAATGGTTCTCCCTGTTTTCATACTATTAATACTAATATAAAACTAAAACATTAAGTCCAAATTGTAATCACTACTATAAGGTGGAACATATTATTGAATTAGGTCACTCAAAGAGGTTCTTAGATCATCTCCTTTCAAATATGTGGTTGTTTTATCATCAATTGTTGGTCGAGGAAATGATGGATCTTAGTCTTCAGACATAACTGTGAGAGTCAATGGTCCTAAATGAAAATGTAAAATTATTATTATATATAACGGTGTTGAAAAACCCAAAGAATGGTCTAGATAGTCAATGATATTTACCTAGTAATAAGTTATTTACAAAATTAGATCCCCCAAGTATTCTCAGCTTCATTAGATTGATTATGTACTTATTGTGGAGGGGTATTCTACTGGGCCTACCCCCACTAAAAAAACCATAGTCTCTAGATATTTTTAATGAAATGGGATAATAAAAAATGATATGTATGGGAATTTAATGTAGAAATCTATAAATTTATAGAAAATCATGAAAACCAATAAAATTGTTTATTTATTTAAAAACTTATTGAGAATAAGAACTAATCATATTAATCATGACAATAAAATTCCATTTTCGTGAATAGAATAATTTAAAACAATATCGTGAAAATATAGACCCTTTTTAAAAAAATATAGAATATATTAAAAACATGTGTTTGAAATAATTGTTGACTAGTTAAATATATCAGAGAAACCTCCCATGTTAATTACCTCTTTTTTATGATAAACACAAGGAATATTACTCAATGTATTAGAACTATTTCTTTTTTTCACCCATCGTATAAGATATAACTTGATCACCAATCCTATAAGATAAATCAAGATCATATGTGATATAAATTATATTGGGTTAATTATTTATAATGTATAATTCTCATACACCATATAATGAAACAAAATTATTTGAATATTTTATTGTAAATCCCTTCAAAAAAATATGTTTACCTGATATGTGAAACAAATTTGGATATCTAAATTCCCTTACACTTCAAAACTAGAATTAAAAAATAATATAAACATAAGGTAGGGAGAATAGATTTTGTATTAATGTAAAAATTGATTGATTTTCAAGGAATCGAAATGTCAAATAAATTTTAGGGTGGAGTGAAATCATTTTTTCATTTTATGTTTTAATACAATGTATTCATTTTTTTCCTTTTATAAATTAACTAAATTTGTTTTGATAAAATTATTCTATCTCAAAACATTTGAATGAAATAATGAGAAATAAAATTTTATTTATAATTATATTATGTCCCAATAAATAAATTAGATAGCTTTTTATTTATGGTAATGGACTAACAGAAATTTTAATAGAAACGTTAAAATAAGATTTTTAAATCAATGCCCCTTACCATGAGGGAAAAGAATCACATACACCCTTAATCATCCTAGATAAAAAAATAATTTCAATTATTAATAATATAAAGTATTATTAATGTTTATTATTCATTTTATTTTATTAATTTACTTTTTATATGAAATTATATAATAAATTTTTTTCTAGAAAACATGATCAAATTTTTCTCATATGTATATAAGGAATTATGTATGGTGAAAATGGTAAAACATGTTCATTATTAAATATTCTACTGAATAATATTCTATAATTGAGTTTCCTTTTTATAAATCAATTATAATTTTAAATTTAAATAAATAATCATGGTTAATGAAAAAAACTCCATTAGTTTCATGCATACAATGGGTGGTATGACTAAATGATTAACATTCCCAATTTTTATAAATAATTACAGATATAAGGTATTTATAAAATTATATTTATGAAAATATTATCATAAAAATAATATATTCTTTAATTTAATAATATTACATATGACATCCATGTTTTGTGTTGATGAAGAAAAAATCATAAAACATTATGGAAGCAGTAGTCCAAACATAAACACGAATGACATTATCATTTTTCAATGAATGGAATTTTAAGAAAATAAGTTGTTTATTAATTCTGAAATATAATAAAAAATTTATGAATAATATATATATACCATAATATATCATTATAATTGACATTGATATTTGACAATTCAAAAATATTTATCTCGGTTCGTGCGGTGGTAGTCTGATCTACACATGAATGATGGTTTTGATTCCAATTTGATAGATGTAGAGATTGAAGTATGTTATAAAATTGAGATAATGACATCTTATAATAAGTAATATATCATTTTTATTATTTTAGCATGTTTGATGATGGTTTTATTGTGGTAGACTAAAAAATAAAATTAAAACACTTGATTGAAAACTACACCACTTCTTTGGACAACCTCTTATGGATAACACCAAATGCATTTCTTAGTAGGGTATCTTATGAAAATAAGTCCATTAAGATGTGGTTAGGGAATTAATGAATGGATATTTTAGGGATTTAGGAATTTTTTTAAGAATATATTATTGGATTTCCCTTTTTTATATTTACAAAGTCTTAAACATATAAATTAAAAAAACTATACATAAATAAATAAAATTTCATGTTTAATTTGATACAAAGTGATATTATCAAAATATAAAACGGGGATAAGTAATATCTTTAGATCAAAATTATACATGTTTTGGTTATGTTTTTACCATTATTAATTTTTTCAAACATAATATAACCCTTTTACAAAATTATAATGATATTAATGATTTTACACATTCTGAGTCATGAAATTTTCAAATAAAGTAATAAATGCCCAGAAATGGACAATTATTTATATAATAACCCAAAAACCATTTATATGGATGACGATTTTATTTATAGAAATTTAAAATCATTTTACAAAATATTATTATTTTTAAAATAACATTAATGTGTATTTAGAAACAATTCATTTACGTTGATGTTATAATAGAAAGAAACAATTTGACATAACATATAAACCATTCAAACAACACAAAAATTTTATAATTGATTAAAAAATTAATAAATTATGTCTGGAAACTTATATTTATTTTAATACCTTTTAAATTATATTATTTTATTTTTCATTAAATTAAATTAATTTTGATTAAATCATTATTCAGAATTTTATGTAATTATTTAAATATTAGAAATTATAAATAAATTTTCACCATGAAAATAATCCCATAATGGTTAAAATGACAATTTATATTCGTTCACAAAATCATTTTTCACATTTTGAACACATATTAGTGATTTAAAAGCGTGAGGGTGACATTTTATACATTTTATTACATAAAATATTATATAGGTCAATTTCATTGAACATTGTCTCATAAATGAACAATTATAAAGACTAATGTGAATAAGGTATATATAATTTAGTCTAATAATAGTACTGATGAAATATAAAGGCTTTCTCGATTTTTTTAATTTTACATTAACTGAAATTACCCAGTTAGTGTTGTGAAAAATCATACCTATTTTTTCTAATCATTAAGAGAAAAAATTTCTATTGCATATTAAAATAATATTTTTTTGATTCGAGATATGTTAAATATTTTTTCAAATTCAATCACAATAACTTCTAGAAATTCATTTTACATGTATCACATAATGTGTGTTAAAAAAAGGTTCTATGAAAAGATGTGTTTCAAGTATATATTATTTTTTATACAATGATCACATATAACATTTAAACTAATGAAATTAATTAGATTATAGATAACTAATAGAGAAAAATATTAATTTATGATTAAATTTATAATTTTATAATTTTTTTTTAAACAAATTTTTTTTTAAATTTTTTTCTTACTATTCACAAAAAAATATATAGTTTCATAAAAATCCCAATATTTCATCATAGAATAATTTGGAAATGTTGAATTAAATAATCATATTATTTCTTCCAATAAATTATGATGTATAATTTTATATAAAAACATATATGAAACGACTAAAATAATGTTATTTATTCATAATGTAATTAAAAATTTTATAATGAAAATACATAACTAATTAAAAGATACTTATATATTTGAAAATATTTTATTATATCACCGCCTAAGTTGTGAAATTATCCCTACCTTTTTAAATGTCATATTTTAATTATATTAACCTATTTTATGGTGGGGATACTTTTCATTATATAATTTTTAGATTCCATGTTGTTTTTTCAACCATATGGGTTTTCCATAATACCACAACATGGACAATCACAGTATATCATAAAATATAAAATATATGGTTAAGAATACATATTGGATGTTCTTCATTTGAATGGTTATATGATAACTATAACATATCCATAACAAAAAAAATATATTAGTTAAGAACATATATTTTGTACTTTGGGACATGAAATATGTTGTCTCATGGATTAAACTCAGAGGAAAACCTACTCGATATGAAACAGAACCTATATTATATAGGATTTTATATATCCCAATGAATTAGGATCTTAGATCTCCCTTTTTACCAATATTTATAAAAATTATCTATGGATATACATTCAAGAAAAAGAAAATCATCCTCATAAAAAGGATCATTAATATTTTCATCCATGTACCCTTTCTTTATGCTCTGATATATCAACATTATTTTTTGAATCATCGTCACCTTATAAAAAATTTCATCTATCCACCCTGTCCCCATTAACATTTTTGTCCCTATTTAATAAAAAATATGATTTTAACATAGTTTCAAAAAAATTCTATTATAGGTGATATCTATTTAATGTATTGAAAAGTTTTTTCATAAGAAAACTCTACTAATGACTAATAATGATCCTAAATTCTCTAGTAATGAATTTAATAATATTGAATCATTTCATTCAAAATATAAATTTTTTGGGGAATAAAAGTTTTATTGAAATTTAATTTATTACCTAATGAATTATGATGCCCATCCCAGAAGTTATTGATAAATCTAGGATCATAATAAAATACAATTGATATATGAACTCTACTTATCAGGACTATCAAAGTTTGATATAGAAGAGAAGGTTTATCAAAATACATAGTATCTCGAATTCAATTGGAATGTGATGATTTAATTAATTGGTTCAAAATAACTCAAATCACATTCTTAACTCAACATGTATTTGTTAATAATACCATTTAATACATTGATATAATGTTATGTTTACATTGAAGTACTAGAAAGAGATTATGTGTCTTATTTGGTAAATGTTTTTCTTATTTATTAGAAGGACATAAAACTTAATCATTACGTATTACAATAGTAATAAAATAGAATTCACTTTATTAAACTCCTAGATATATATAAGGATTATTTTTATATATCGTTTTGTTATAAATCATAAATTAAGGGCCATTATCTAAAATTTGTACACTTCAAAATAATAAATAATAATCAACAATATAGTACTTTTAAAATGTATACCATTTTTATTCCATGAAAATTTTTCAGGAATTCCAACTTAATTTATTTATTCCTTCACCCATATAAAAGTTTGAGATTTTTTTAAAACATTGGATGAGCACAAGATTCTCAATAAGGTAAATAAAAAAATGAAATATATTATTATTACATGAACAATTATGAAATAGTTCCATTTAGAACTAATCAATGGTCTCCAAATAAACATATCCTTACCTATGAAATCATATTCTCAACCTAAATCACTCCAAAAAAAATTTAAAACCCATATTAATGGAAAATTAAGATCCAATTTTTTTTAAATCAATAAATACTCAAAATATTATTATCCCAAAGTTATAAAATTCATCAATAAAATTTTCATATACATTCATCTGGATATAAAATCATTATTATTCCCTAATAATTCAAAACATTACTAAAAAACTAATCACATGACCAAAAAAATCTAATACATTACATATGGAATCATGTTAATATAACTCTTAATAATGAGATAACCCTCATAATTACACATAAAACAACTTTCACTATTACAGATAAGATAACCTTCATTATTATAATTGGAATAAGTATTGTAATATTTATTCCCCTAAACCCTTTGTAGAAACAAAATTAGTAAACTCCGTACATTTACCTAGTAAATTAAATAGAAATAATTCAATAGTTCTTCTTTAGTTTATAAAAAAACCTCTCATGCTCATATAAAGTTCCCAATAACTATAAAAAATACACAAAATCATTCATCATAAAAATTTTATTTTCTATAATTATAGAAGTGTTTCAGATATTGATATATTAATCAAATTTAAAATAAATTTTTCAAAATAAAAAATATCATAAGGAATGATTTTTTATCATTTATTTATATTTGGAATCTTGTATATAAATCCAAATATCAAATAATTGTTATAGGGGAATTAATTGTTGTTTCTGTCATATGCATTAAAATATAACATTTTGATTGTGTTATTGTAAATAATTCTAAATCATTCCAGAAGATTATTTTTTAAAATAGTTCAATTAAATTAAATAGAAACATACTCTTTAGTTTAAAATTAGATTATTTTACTATTAATATATCCATAGTATAATTTTAATATTATCTATATGAAAGAAAAAGAGACATTTAGGTGGAACTTTTAGAGTGAGTTTTTTCAAAAAATTCTCATGCCTCGAGTTAGTGTATCAACATTTGTTCATTATCTACATTTATTATATAATTATGTTAAATATTTAAATTCTTATAAACCTTTATATTTTTAAATTTTCATTTTTATCATGTATTCCAAAGTTAAAAAAATTACATAATTTTTGATGTTCATGTTAGATGTTTTGATGATATTCGGTTCATAAGTCAAAATGTCTTCTGTAAGTTGAATATAGAAAAGAATTCATTATTAAATTATATAATGAATAATAATATTGAAATTATTATTATTTATATACATCAATTATAATTTTAATTCTAACAATTAGATATTATTATAGAAAATGAACTGTATTACAATCAAAGAGATGGTCAACTGTATGTATTCATAAGTAGTGAATCCATTTTTGAATAATGATTATGGAATTACTGAGAGTATTATTTTATATTTTCATATGATATTACCTTTTAAAATATTTTTATATATATCATCTATGTGATGTGATGATTAAAAATGAATCACCTAATTTTATAGAAGTGGTAGTCTACATGTATGCACAAAAGACAATATCATTATTCTAGGAATGAAATGTTATAAAGTTAAATGAAATATTATATTTTAGAATTTATAAGTATTTCATGAATATAATAAATAAAAAATGATTCCATAATTATAACCTACCCATAATATATGGTGATGGAAAATGAACTACGTCAATTCGTGAGGTGGCGTTCTACCATACACATGAATGAAGAATTCTAATCCAATGTGATAGATATTGGAGATGTACATGTGTTATTATATTTTCATTTTAAAATATATGTGTATAAGAGAAAATTGCATTATTATTTCATCATGGTTGGAAAATATTTCAGTGATGTAGAGGAATAAATAAAATTCAACTATGTGTTTGAAAATATCAACCGTCTTTTGAAAGTATCCTTTTTTAACTCTTTAATTCCTTTAATATTAGTAATATTCAAAAACATAATGCTTATAGAATGTTTATAGTCATGAAATGAAGGTATCTGGGAAGATATTTGATAATAAAAATGGGTTTCTATCTGTGATGAAATGAAAAGTCGTTCCCATTTATAAGAGAGAGGAAGGGAACTATTAGAATTTATGAAAATACTAACATAAATTAATTTTGATGTCCAAATAGATTAAAAAAATATTATATTAACCAATATGATAATGATCATTAATAATAATATGATAATATGTATATATTTTTAAATATTTACATAACATTTTTATCTGTATTTAATATTTTGAACCCCTTATTTTTTATTTTTACACTTTTTATGACAAAATGGGGTTTTACCCTTTATGGGTAATGATACATATTATAAGCATATAAAAGGATTAAAAATTTAAAATGTTTGATATCATGAAATAAACCCTAAAAATTGGGAATATAATATCATTTTTTAGAGTTATATTTCATTAAATTAAAAATAATTTCCATATAATATCAATACTTCTATGTTTAAAACAATTAATTTTATTTAACAATTATAATATCATAAATGAAAATGAAATTAGAATACAATATTTTAATGAAACCCAATAATTATTATTTTTATTTAAAATATTCATGGGTATACCTAATTCCATTAAATTATTATGCTTTTAATATTTTCAATATCATTATTTTCAATTAACTATATAATAATTGTGTTAGAATTGTGTAATCACTAATGGTAATTATTTAATCACTATGAAAATTAAATAATATACCTCCTGGAAAAAAAATTTATCTTTGAAAATAATATTTTTATCTGAAAATTGACTTTGTATATCACTATGTTATTAATATTATAGTTATTGAAAACAAATGTCTGTCAATTTTTCTTTTTATTAAATAAATTAATATAATATATATAGTCATTTGAGAATATAAAAAGAAAATATTAGAAAATTGGGTGGTTATTGTAGAAATATACTCATAAAATAAATTATTGGAATGATTTTGGGTTATTTTATAGTCTTTATTGTTTTATTGTTAACATCAATTACATGACTTACCAATTATTGTGGTAACAAAATTACTGAGGTCATTATTTATACTAACCAAAATAAAAGTTCTATATTTATCAAATTTGGATCCCCAGATTCCATATTGGGATTCCTTTTTTAATGATTAATAAAATATAAGTTGATAATTTTAATATAAAATTATACATGATAAATTTCTTGGATAATAGTTTTCTAGAAAATTATTAATTTTTAATATAAATTATTTTTTACAAAAATAATAGTTTAAATTTTTTAAAAATTATATTATTATATTTTTTATAACAGAAACTAATTACTATTTTTATGTAATAAAAATATTAAATTTGATATTGTAAATTATTTAACAGAAACTATAACATTCAATAAATAGATATACATTAACTATTTATTTAAAAATGAATATATTTATAAAATTCTAAAATATTCATATTATGATAATTATGGAAATATGGAAACAAAAAACAAGTTCCTATTTTTTAACTCCAAATATCTAATTTGATGTTGAATATTTTAAAAAACCATATATAGTGAAAAAAAACTTGTTTAGAATTATTATCCATCCTTTGGGATAAAAATTTGTATTCTATTTATTTAATAAATATAAGAATATAAAATATAAATAATGAATATATCAAAATTTATTATATTGGCATTAATAGATATTCTATATAATTTTTCACTATGGATAATTTTATTCCTGAAATATTATTTACTTTTTAAAATAAGTGAGGATACCAATCCCTCATAAGATTTTCAAATTTACCTGATTCCAATTCAAAAATGGGGTTTCTCCAAAAAACCACATCATTTTTAATTTATGTTTCAAACAATACATTCTCTATATGGTCATGATTTTGAATAGTTTTAACAATGTATAAAATTTTATCATCCAACTAAACTATATTAGGGCTCAAAAACATGATATTTTTCTAGCACTTAATTTCATAACATTAAAACATTAAATATGTTGTGTGCCTCATATAAATTCAATGGTTGGGATATATAGTAATAATCCGACTCATCATTCATTATATTTTCATATGGTAAAACGAACTATAGACATATATTCAAATTTTTATAAAAAAATATTAATACATTTCCATGTATACACTTTATTAAATATATTATCACCTTATTTTAATTAATGCCCTTTACTTTGATTATATACATATATTTATTCATGATCTATATCATCTTCAATTTTTTCCATATTAACATTACCTTATCATTATTTTCGAATACCTATTCTGGTACCATCAACATTCATTCACCAATATTTTACCCAAAATCTAGAGCCTGATATTCCTTTTTATATAACGCCTCAAAATGTGTAATCTATATAATAATATTAATACTGTAACTATAATCCCATACAGCTAAAATTTTATTTTCATAAATACTTCCCTAACAATAAAATAAATATTTACAAAGCATAAATTACATTGCATGAACCATTCATTTGTACAATCCATCAGATTTTAGATAAAATTATTCACTAAAATTTAATATAGTACCCACTTACCACTGATGTGCATTCCAAAAAATTTACAGTTAACATAACTTCTCTATCTAATAAAGTAGATACTGAAAATAAACGTGACCTAAATATATGTAAAAAACCAATATTTATAGTATGTTATATATTTAAATTAATTTAATAACATATATTGCACACAACACTGACACGACTTGCATTATACACAAGCTTGAGTTTCTCTGAAACAACACATTATTAATATAATTATTTAAAGATATATGTCGTTTTCAATTAAATATTATGATTTTAATAGTAAAAAATAAATTTTTATAGTTATTTATAATTTTTTCATATAAATAAAACATATTTATAATGAAAAATATACGTTTTGTTAAAATAGTTATATATTTATAAAAATTATTCTCTTAAAAGAACTGCTTTTATGTCATTTTTTATACAATGATAAAATAAATTATATAAAATCCTAAAAATTGAATTTTCTAAAATAGATTTAATTTATGAATAAATAATATCAAAATTAGTTTAGGGTGAATTTTTGGTATTTTTCTGAAAACACTCAATTTGGATTAATAGTTAAAATACTACATAGTGCATAAAAACAATCTTTTTCATTTAAATAATTATTTTTTAATATGATTTTTATTAAAGTAATAATAGGCACATAATAAATATATTTTTCCAATTTAAATCATTTGAATCATTTTATAATAAGATTAGATATATAAAATCTTATTGAACTTTTTATCGTCTTTTACCGACCTTCTATGAATATTTGCACATTTTCATAAATGGAAATTTTACTCCATCTATGAATTCAATTTCAAAAATATGATAAATACAGTTGTCTTGAGTATGTAAAATTTGGTTCAATATGAAAAATATAATTTTGGGAGAATAGTAACTTTTGAATTTTATTTACCACGATTAAAAGTAAATAGGGTAATTAAAGGTAAAAATAATATTAAAATAATATCAAATTACACCAACGCGTGTCCAAATACTATTTTATAAGTTTTTTTCAATGAAAATAAAAATTTTTATAAAATTTTATCCTTTTTAATACACTATTAATTGATTAGGACATTTATTATATTTTATTTAAAGAGTAGTTAAAAGTGTTAAATTCTAATGTTAATAATTAACAATTTTTAATATATATATATATATAAGAAAAATTATACTATAAATATTAATTAGAAATATAAATATATTTAATACATAATATTATTTTAATTATAATTTTTAGACATTGAATAATTAAATTTATTTATGACACAATGATGATGCAGAAATAAACTTATTAATGAACAATTAAAATAATTGATGTTATAAATTTTAAAATAAATGTAAATTGAAGCTTTAGATGCCATCTAAAAAATTTATAGTTGAATATGACATGTTATGATAAATTCGATATATTTTTCCACAGTAATTTAGTTGTTATTACTTTCACAAAAACCAAATATTAAATAGTGTCAAAATTGACAGAAATGGTTTAAAGAAATACTAATTTATGAAATGATACAATAATCATAAAAATATAATATTCAGGCAACATAGATAAGGTTATATATGTCCTTAATAAACCCGTTAAGGTTCTCATGTAATTTTAAAGTATTTTTATAAAACATGTCATATAAAAACAAAAGAAGACATGGTAAATGATAAAAATTTAAAAAATAGCTAAATCTAAAAGATAAGGTTAATATGGTGACCTAAACATGTATAAAACCTATTGGTTGAGATTATTTCAACCCATCCCAACATGTTCCTCAATATAAATCAATTTTTAGGTATTTGAAACCGAAAATGATTTTATAATAAATTAATATTTCATGCTTTTTTTAAAGTGTCTCTCACATCTCTAATAAAAGGGTACACCCCCTTCTCTTAAATTATCACCTCCAAAGCCATTTGGATCTTCCAAACCCATCCAAACTCTCTTCCAAAATACCCTCATATCATCCTTGAGTCATTAATTTTATCAGAAATCTGCCTAAAGGGCCATTTTGATCAAATCAAAAGGAAGAATCTAAAGCAGACATAATTATTTTATCACCTCTTTCAATGTTCTTTTCTTCTTCGACTTCCTCTTTTTTGGTTTTTTCATACTAAAATAATAACTCTAGTACCTTCTACATACTGATTTGTTATTATATATACGGTACACCAAATCAATTATTCTATCCATCCTATGAATGACAAAGTAACCATAGGTGTGTACGCACGCATTACAGTCTCAACGTCGTGGTGTAGTTTGTTATTCATCATTTCATTATTAGGATAAGTATAAAAATTAATATAATTGACATAAATATTAAATATAACATTTTAATGCTTATTTATAATTAATATAAAATCAAATTCCATACTATTTTATCATTAATGAAGTGATATCATTGCACATGTGTATGTATGGCTAAACATCTCCACAACGCCAGGAGATTCATTTCGTGTTCCCTAATCAATGATGATTATAAAAATATATATTATTAATATATATTTAATATATAAAATAATAATGATATTGAATATATGAATATATATATATTTATATTTCTATATTTACATATATCTCATTAACTTACATCCATCCATAACTATATGGAAATAGAAACAACATTTATGCGTATGTACGGCTTACCGTCTCCATAATCTATGTATTCCATTACATATCTCTCTCTATTTTGCATATTTATATTCATAATATATATAATATATAAATAATGTTTTATATTCTAGAAGGGCATAAATCATGATCTAAGTAATACAATCAAGAATCACAAGATAAAACATGTACAAAAAAGAAAGTGATTATTTCTCAAAATGCAACTTTACATAGAAATTATTATTAAATAGTTAATATAATATCATAACTGAATCATGTTTGATATAATATATATAAATATAGTTCTGGTATAATTTAATAACATACTGGTGTCATTATATAATTTCTTAAATGTACACTCAACTAAAATAAAGTACAAGGTAAGGGTTAATTCCTAAATCTCTATTATTCAAGATTGTTTATATGTAATTATTTATCAGGACATATATATCATCCATGTCCATGTTTCATAGAATTTTTTTTAAAAAGGATTATTTTAATGTTTTGTGTAAGGGACTCTTTAGAAAAATCATCATTTTAAATGTTTTGATGATTTTTTTTTCTAAATTTTTTAAATAAATTTCCTTGTTTTCAAAATGATTTTAATGATTTATTTATTTATACAACATTGTTTTAAAATGTTAATCTCATTCAAAAGTTTAAAATTTTGTTTGATAAAATTTTAATCAAAAATTTATTTTAAATTACCTAATTTATAAATGTGTGACTTTTAAATGATTTCACGAAAAAAGTATATTTATCTCCAAGTGTTTTATTGATCATTTTCAAGTATATCAACATACTTTTCAGGATATTATTCTTGGTTTTAAATTATTTATTATATTACAATCATACTTATTTTATTTAATGTGTTTTGATTTGTTTTCCTATAGATGTGATATTTTTTAGTATTCATGGTTTAGGATTATATTATTGACATTTCGTAAGTTAGTTTTAATATGAATGATTATGTTATGTTTCACTCTTTTTATATGAGGAATACATTGGAAATAGTAAGTGATGGGTCAGTCACACTATAGCTCCCCTATGAAATGGTAGGTCTTCATAGAGAAACTAGTTTTATGGTATAAGGCCTTGAAAATTTTATATTTTGAGTATTGGCATGAGACATTGACATTGTGGTTTAGATGTTTGAAATTTTGCATTCAATAATTATGAGATTAGTTTTTAATGTTACATGTGATCATTCAACTAGTAAAATATCAATGTGAATATGTAAATTGAATTATTTGATTTATCTTTTTCATATTATGCTGAAGTTTAGGTTTAAAGGGAATGTGTTTTAATTTTATACCTTTTCATAAAATATTATGATTATTTATGATAGCTTTCGCTATATTGTTTATCCATTCTGAGAATATGAGCTCAACAATTTATTATATTTTAATTTTCCCGGATTCCATGTTGTGTATTATGTTTTATATTCTGGTTTAAGATATGAGAATAAATTAATTATCAAAGGATTATCTATGTTGAATTTTATGGTTGAATTTGTAATGTGAATTTCATGTATGTAATCAGTTTTCCAAGCCTAGTAAACTAATCAGTCATTCAGGACTTGATTGCATGTAATCATGCCAATGTTATGAGATAATGCACTAGCTCAAGGTTACTGGGGTCGAGAAGTTGCAATAATTCCATAATATGATGTCATGAAATTTATCAAAGTATAGTTTATCTTGAATAGTATAGAAATCTGCATATTTTTATAATCATTCAATATTAATACTATTTTAAGTGTTACCTCATGATTTGTATCGAATTACCACTACAAAATCCGTTTATATATCTTACAAGTTATAATATAAAAAATTAAATCGATTAATGATCCCTATTCGCAATTCTCATTCAACATTAACATACTTAAATGTCTAAAATTTCATGGTAAAATACAAAAACTATTTTCATTATATCTTACCAGTAATTCTATTAAAGGTATCTATATTTCATATAGCTTCAAGGATGAAGGAAACATTTTAAACAATGAGTGTCGCTCAAAAATTCTCCCTTAATTTGGAAAACACAAGCCACACATAACCTCTTTCTAATTCTCAAATAACATTCTTTTATAATAATTAATTCAGGCAACATACCCTTATTAAACCAGTTCAACCCTTTTATTGTAACTACTGGTATTTCATAAGGTCATTCCAATTTATTTCATATACACACGACTATAATGATCCCTAAAAAAATATAGGATGTTCCAAAATCTATAAATTCTAGGACAAATTACACAATATATTTTATCAAATCGTCATAAAAAAATGTTATCTTGGTTATTTTTGCATTATTTTTATTACTCAAAGCATCAGTTACATTTTATAGTTTTATAGGTTGAATATTATATATGAAATCATAATAATTTATCAGTTTCTATCATTTAAATTACCTCTCTTCAACTCTTTCTTAGTCAATATATACATCATCAATTGATTATTAATACTAATTTCAAACAACATTCTATATAAATGATGAATTAAATTTTTTAAATAGAATACTAAACATACATATTTTAGATCATTTCTAGGATTATCTTAATCATTTTGTTTTAATTTATATGAAAAAAAACAAATAAAAACATCATTTATCATAAGAAAAAAGCCTTCTCCTTTTAATGGATTATCAATGTATATGAAAAATTCATTGTTTTTAAATAGTAGATTAGAAAATAGTGAATTAAACAATATTTTATGGTTTCAAGAAATATTCATATGATTTTTTACATATAAACCTAACACCATTTAATGAAAACTTAGTTAGTGAGAAATATTACCATGAATTGTTTTTTGAAAACCTCTCTAGTAATAAATGACTAAAAAACATTGATATATATAAAAAACTATTTTAGGTATTTCGAATTCATAAAATACAATATTTTTAGTTGGATCAACTATTATTATTCATTTATTTAAGATGTGTCCAAGGAATGAAATATTATTTTAACATAAATAGACTTTTATGATTTTTTAAAAATTTATTTTATATCAGGTTTCTTGGAACAATCCTTACATGATTTTCATGATCCTCATAACATTTGGAATGAATTAACTTGTCTTAAATAATAACATCAAAAATCATATGAAAATAGTCAATAATGATAGATTTCATAATATTAATGAATAATATTTGTAAAACCATTAACCAAAAGGTAACAACAACAAAATCATAATGTATATATTCAGTTCGAAACATTTTTTAAAATGTTGACCCCTTTCACTATTGGCCGATAATACTATGACAATAGGTTATGCCTTAAAAAATATTGAGATATTTAATGTCGATACAACATTATTTGTTAGACCAACCTCATTTAAAGTAGTTTAAAATAATTTAACAAGACATTTCTTCTTATAGTCTGAATTCATCCAGTTTTTTTGGTTCTTATTTAGACACACAAGTTCAAAATGTCCAAAAACCGTACATTTAAAAAAAATTAATATATATTTATCATAATTGGTATTACCAATACCATGAAATTATTAATTTAAATTATAATCCATAATAAAAAACATATTATTTCAAAAGAAATGATAATACACCATAATGAATTATCCACTATTCTTCATTCCAAATATCTAAAAGAATATAAACATAATTTACCAATCATTATGATTCATTGACCCATTTTCACTTTTTCCAACCTCTTAGACCATATTTTAAACTTTTTATTAATTTAGGAATGATCATAATAATACTTCACTTCAACTGCCTCTTCAAATCATGAAATATTCTCTTTACATCAAAATTCTTGTAAAGAGTGTTTGATTTTATATATCAAATCTTCATGAGTAAAACATATTTATCTCACTAACAATATCAGGGGAATAGTTAGGTGTAAAACTTTATAATTTATTAAATTTTTCATTGTACATGTCAAATGATTTTTCCTCCTATTATATAATTTACATGTATTGAATATATATTATATGTATCACTACATTTAGAAAATATTTCTTTTGGAAGATATTCATAAATTTGATAAATTCAAATGAATGAACCTATAATATTTTCAAGATATTCATGACCATTGACCACTACATTTCAGCTTCACCATAAAAATGAAAAATAAAAGGCCTATTTATCTAAATGCATGAATTTCCCATTACGCTGAATATCATTCATATAGATTTATTAAATGTTACATCTATCACTAAGAAATATTAACCACTATATTCGGAGGACGTTGTTTCATAAAATTCACTATTATTGTCATTTTTATATGTAATTGATCTATATGCTCACTAGAATTGACACCAACACTATATATATCTTGTGTAAAAAAGATCCACCGCTATTATAATCTTATTATATTATATTCAAAATATTCAATTTTGTAAATTTATATGTATAAAATCCCCTCGATCTCTTCCCACTCAGTCTTCCTCATCTCCAATATGTAAATTAATTCTAAAAACATTCCTTAGATTAAAAAATAAGATAACATGAAAATTATATATCATTTCAACCTAACTATAATAATTTTTTTGGGTGTTTTGGAAACATTTTCTTAACAATGAATTATATCATATCTATTTTTCTAATACCCACTATATGGACCAATATTTAAATATTGCATATTCAAGTGTTTTGAAAATATAATTCACTTCTGTAAATTCTTAATGATAACTATTTTAGAGTTTTAGAGAGTTATGTTACAATTATTAAACAGAAAACTGATATACATAAAAATCTAATGCTCTTAATTAGTATCCATTTTACGTATAATATAAAACATTTAAAATCAAATACACTTTTCTTTGGTGACTAATATTCATGTAATTCCAATTGACTTCTTAATTTCCCTTATCCACACAAAAAACATGTGAAATAAACATTAATTTATTCAGTGAGAATAAAAATATTAGCAAGGAACCAGAATAAATATAATAATCCATTATTCCATGAACACTAATAAAAATTTTACATTTTCAAAATAAATGATTTTTTAACCATTAAATCGAATTATCTTCAAATATATTTTCATCAATAATTTCTTAAGAAATTTTAATTCTAGAATAAATATCTTTTTTGTTTATTTTAAATAATATTAGGATCATAATTTCACTTTCTTACTGATATGATTTTCAACCTTATAAATTAGCAGATTCTTCCCATTAAACATTAAATAATTATCTTGCCTTGAGAAATCACAAGATTCCAGTCAAAAAACAATAAAAATAATAGATATAACATTAAGGTAACATGGTTCAAATTTATTATTTCAGTATTAAAATTTGATAAAATTCTTGATTTCACATATAATAACCAAAATGATCAAAAATAAAATATTTATCAAGGTTTAAATGTTATTATCTTCCACATTTGATTTTAAAAATCTATTAAGAGAATACAAAATTATGAACTCCATCACCTTACCTAATTAATTATAGAACTATAACACCTCGACTGCCCTTAGTTTATAGTTGAACCATCCCGCGTCATAAATAATTATAATGAACTACATGATAGTATATAAAAACATCATTATAAAAATGTTATTTTCTCCCATAGGAAAACATATTTCTCTTGTTGTTAAATCCATTCTGGTTTTTAAAAAATAATCTATATAGACAGATGGTGGGTTATTCCTCATATAATTTATTGAAACTTTTTATGGATAACATAAAATAAATATATCATACAGTTGTAATAATTCTCATTTTCACCAAATACATTACAACTAACATTCATTTTAATATTTTTAATGAACATTTAAGCATTCCATAAAAATATTCTTTTTAAAGTCCACTAAAATAAGGTTAAAATTATACTGATCATTCCTTTATAATTTACTTATGTCTATATAAATACATCTATAATATAATATTTTATAAAATTTAAATTTTAGAATAAAATATTTTTACGGAAAACGTTAATTGACGATTTTTAAAAAAACAATTATCTTCCCTTGAGTCTCATTAATCAATTACGTTCATTATCCTAATGAATAATTTTTTTTCATAATTATTAACATTCCATAGAATATTTTTGAATTTTATTATTAATTTTAAATAACTTATTCTTATATTATATTAATTGATTAATCATTTAGGTTCTCATACGTGATTTTGAAGATATTTAGTTTGTATGTGGAAAATGAATTCAGTGGGTTGACTATGGAAAAATATATATTATTACATCTTCTAAAAAGTAGTAAATATTAATTAATTATAATTTTTATATATTAAAAATAATTTTAAATCCCAAAATTAATATGGGTATGAATTGTTTTTACATTATAATCATGGAGAATGTTGGTCGAACTTAGGCATGAGAAACATTTCAATTCATCAAAAATCATTATGGAATGAAGAAAAGTGTTATATAATATTTATAGAATTTTCATAATATCAATAATAACATATTAATTGTTAAAATATAAATATATTCTTTATCAATGTGATGGGGATATTATAAGTGTCTCACATCACTTTGTGGTCGTGACGGTCCAAACTTATTCATTAATGTTGTAATTATTTTTTAGTGAATGGATTTGTGTGAAGGTAAATGAAATATTTTTTTTCATAATGAAAAATATTTTTCCAATGTCATATAAAATAATTAATTCCTTCATTATAATCCTTCATTGAGAGATGATGTTGGAAAGCAATTACATCATCATGTATGGAGGTAGTCCTCCTTGCGTCTAAACGGTGGATTATCTTCCAATTTGAGGAATGTTGTAGATTAATATAGGTTATTTCATATATATATATTAAAATATAATTATATTACAGATACTTATGATGTAATACCATAATGTTTTTACAATATTCAATGTATGTGGATTAGGAAATAAAATTAAGACATGAGGTTAAAACTAAACCTGTTCTTTGTAATTTATCCCTCTCTTAACAACTTTTGAACTCTAATAATGGTTTTAATAAAAAAAATTAAGGAATATATAACATGTCTTTGGATTTTATAAATGTTTATGTTTATATATTAGACCAAAAATGGGTTTTTATGTGGGATGATATGAGATGATGTGGTTCCTTTTTATAAAACTGAGCAGGGGAACTCTTTAAATTTATCAAACGTGCATGATAAATTTATTTTTATCTCAAAATGAAAAATATTTGTTAATATTTTAATCTAGGATAAAGTATAATTGAACTAATTTTATCCAATTATTTTTATTTTTCCTGAGAAAATATTTCTCCTAAATTTTTAACCCCGCATTAAACATTTTCACACTTACCATGAATATAAGGTATTTTATTTATTTTTTTAAAAATGTTTCAAGAAATGGAAAATGACCCATAAATGGACCATGTATTACATTTTAAAACATATAATTATAAATAAGATAAATATATATTTTTTAATAATTTTATATCATTTAATAAAATATTATATATTTCAAAATTAAAAAATTTCAAATTTGGAACTATTAATTTACATTGACCTTTACTACATCAACAACACAAATTTTATTCTAATAGAATCCTTTATTAAATCCATAAAATTTTATTTTTATTAATTATTTTTGTAGGTAGCCTTATCTATTTCAAATTATAATACATAAACAATTATTATTAGGATTTATTATTTTTTCATTAATTAAATAATTACTACATTAACATTGTTTAGTAATATAATTTAATTAATACTTCACTAAAAAATAAAAATATTTTTCATTGATGAAGTAAATTCATTTATCATTCAAAATAATATTTATTTATGAACATAGAGTATATTTATCTCCATGAAAAGTAAATTATATTTCATAAAAATAAGGTATTGATTTATTTTAATATTATGAACATATAATATTATAAGTGTTATTATATAATAAAAATGGAAAATGGAAAAAAATTATAAAATTGTATCACTACGTACTAAATATAATTGCTATATAAAATTTTAAAATTATATATTTTAATTTTACACTGTATATCATTTTATTTTAAAAATTTATTACTCGATTTACACTTTATCATTGTAATAACATAACTATGGATACTATTAATATTGGTAAAAAATAAATGGGTCATATTTACCAAATTTTAACCCCATTATTCCAAATATGGAATAATTTTTTAAAAATATTTCAAACATATAAGTGGATGATTTGACTTAAAAATTAAATGGGAAAATGTGATGATAAAACATTTTTATAAACATTCCCTTTTTAAAAGAAAATATGTTCTTATAATATATCAACTTTAAAATTTATTCATAATAATATTATTGAAATATGTTTCATAAAAAAATAGTAAATTGAAAAATTAATCTAAAATATAATTTTACCTAGAAAATACTTAATAATAATGTATATTTTTCAATATAGATATATATTTTCATTATTTATTGAAAAATAAATATTTTCTAAGAATTATTAATAATAATTCTGAAGAGAGTATTTAAATAATAAATAAAAAGTAAATTATTTTTTTTCAAAATTAAATTCTATAATTTCAAAATAGTGATATTAAATACAACCATATTATTTGTGAAATAAAATTTTTATAATGAGCATCTCACCACATTTAAAACACTATTGATTTCTTATTGAAATTATTCTTATGATAATTTTCATTTCAATCTCAGGTTATATTTACAAACATACCACATCGAAGTCACTTACATGTTTTGTTAAGGCATTCCCTAGGGAGCATTTTACCAAAATTTTCACAAACTGATAACTGGATATTATTACCTTTAGTTTTCATTGATGGATTATTACCCATCGCTTTATATGTGTACTTATTCCTTTGTTTGTTTGGAAATTACATTTAATCATCCAAAACTTCATTTCATCCCCCTCATCACATCAGACAAGTTTCACATAACTTTTGAAATCATGGGAGGCCACAGTCTATCGATGTCAAAGCTTGATTCTTGAAAAAAGGTACTCTATTTTTATCATTTTCCTAGGGAATAATTGGAGCACACCTTGCCAATTGGGTGATGTTTTCATTATAATCAACCACTAAATCCTCCTCCCATTGATTTAATTCAAGTAATTGTTTTTGAATCCATAGTCAAACAACCATAGGAAACTGTATTTCAAATAACAACATCTTAAATTCATCCCATTCCAAGGCATCCAACACCTCTCTATCTTTAATATTCATTACAATTGACCACCACTGGTCATCTTCACCTTAAAATTGATAAATAGAAAACCTAACCTTTTGATTTTCTAAACACACAATGAAATCCAATATTTTTTAAATGGAATTAATTCATCCTTCAGACACCACTTTGTCAGAAGATCTACTAAATGTTGGAGGGTGTTGCATTATGAAATGTTTCACTATAATAATGTTCTTATGTGGTAGATTTGTTTGTTATCTAGAATTGATTCCACATATTTTTTATAGCCTGTATCAATTGATCCATTTCTATCACAAAATATTCGATACCAATTCCCACCATTTCTAGTAGAAATTTTGGAAAGTTATCTTCTTCTAGGTGACTTTATACATCAATATCCATATTTCTTTTATGGAAAACCAATATGAACATACATATATTTGATGAATAAACAATTTAATCATTAAATTATATATCATTTTATAATAAATATTTGTTACAAATCATGTATGGTATTCTATTAAAATCATCATATCCCCAATAGTTAACAAAAATGTCCTCTAATACCAATTATAATAATCCAACATTAAACATTACAAAATCTAGAAAATTACATAAGAATTAAATTATTGATTTTCAAAAGATCATTTGAATTAATATTTCTAGATGATGGGGCATATTCCATACATATCAACCCCAATGTATAAAAAGAGGATAATACTAAAACAATGTCCATTTATTTTTCTTAATACATATTTTTTTTATTAAAACATAAATTCATTTCATGAAATGTATTCACCAGAATCATTAAGGGATATCCATTTTTCATAAAATTCCTTAAACAATGTAAAAAAATTAAAATATGGGATGATAAAAATAATAATATTGAGTGATTTAAAAGGATATAGAGAAACTATTAGTAAATGAATACTTATAATCATATGAAATCACTTCCACAAATACATACTTATTACCAAATTGGTATTTTATAGTTACATTTTGAAAATATGATATTTTCAAAAAAACACACGATAACATAAATATGTCAAATACTATACTTGGGACATTACTTAATTAAAATTGTGACCATCATGGATACTTTTTTATTTTTAACTCTCATAAATACCTTATGGTGTAACCATCATAAATACACATGGAGTGACCCAACGGGCAACCTCCAATATAAACAAACACAATGCTTTATAGGGAGATAGAGGACCCACCCTTCTTAATAATATTTTTCCAATAATGATAACATTATCATAAAACATCACCACATGCATAAATTCATTCCTTTTGAATTTTTTCAAAATAAAATTTAAAAGAGGGTTTTTTAAGGGGAAGTCCTTTACATATACCATATTATTGAAGCCAGAACTAATAAAATGAATGGAATATGTATAGTCAATATACATAAACATAAAAAATATAATATATTATTCATTTATGTCACAAATAATCATTTGATGTCAAATTCAATGAAGTAAAAGGTTAACCCAATAAATGGAAATTGGGTTTATAATTCCTTTACCTCCAGTTTTTTTTACATAAAATGTGTTCAAACAAAATTTATAATTTTTAAATGAGTGTTATTAATATTATAAATAAACTTATTAATTTTATAACACCTTATATCATTATTTTATATCATTATTCCATCGATTTGTTAATATTAATTTGTCATTTCCATTATATCAGGTGTGTTCTTTACATGGTTTTGATTGTCGGTTTGTAATATATTTTCATGTCGAATGGATGTGAAAAAGAAGAAGTAGAATAAAATGGTATTAATATGTTTATATAATATTGAATTATAGTGTTAATAATTTTTTCCAAATATTATGATGATTCATTAGATAAACATTAATGATAATCACTTATAGGATTTTGGTGGTTCTTCAATAATTACAAACATGTTTTGTTATATAATTTAACGTTATGTATATTTGATAATTACCGAACATAAAAAATGGTATATAAAAAAATTAAAATATGATCAACAATTTAAATGGTTTTATGACCACCCTTGATAGTGGTAATGGACATTGAAGACAGCGTCAATGATGTTGGTAAATAGAGACATCACAGATAGTGTTTTTATTTTAAAATAATATGGAGAATAAAATAAGTAAGATGATGAATATTTCCATAAAAATGATACCATTAAATAATATATAATATAATATATTTTTAATTCCTCATTAATAAGTGGAGTTTAATAGAGTATAATAAATGAAAAATAATTGAAAAGGAAATAAACGAAAATGAAGGAGGATTTTTACCTCTTCAATTATCCTCTCTGAGAACATCCTTATGTTGTTTTTTTGATATTTTTGGGAGAAAAGTTGGTCTTGAACATGGGGATGAGGCTATGTAAGATTATTGTGTGGAAATATGGTGAGGAATAATTCTTGAGATGTGTGAGGAGAAGAGGGGGTGAGGGTGGTAATTATAGGGGAGGAGAAGGGTGTTGTCCACTATTTGAATCATTATTTTATTACTTTTCTCATGAAACACAATAGTGTTGGTTCATGATAATAAATAAATAAATTAGTGCATGTTAGTTCAAACCATGTGTGATTTACTTAGAATAAAATCATCCATGAATCAATAATTCATGTATTTATCTTATTTCATTTATTATCATATTTCACTATTCAAAAAAATTCAAGTATTTAAGAAAAATCCAAAAATTTCACCCTAAACAATTTTCGACGTGTATAAATATGAAATGAACTAATGTTTTGAATTTTTATTATAAATAATAGAAACTTAATTTTTAATTAAATTCATAATTTATTAAAAAAAATACCAATTTTAAAATGATAACTGATATTTTAACACTTCAAAAAATTCATCAAAGTCTCATAAATTTATCTTATAATTATATGGAAATAATAATAATAATTAATGAATAATTTTTATGAAAATATATTATCATTAAAATAGTTTTATTAATTATAAAATTGTAAATGTATATTTATTACTTATAAAAATTCCAAAAAAAAATTATAATTTTCAAATAATTATTTACAAGTTTAATTATATAAATATATGATATTTTTAATAAATAAGATTGGTAATTTTTTTATACTTTATTAGGATTTGTTACTATTCTATTGAAATGATTACTCTTACTAAAGGTCAAATTACTATTCCATATATATGAATTCATTAATTTCTATAAATACAACTTATTTCATTATAAATTTATAATGATTTTGAATACATAATAATATAATGAAATGAAATTATTTTATAAATACATGGATTGTTAAAAATATACAAATTCTTCGAAAAACATATAAATGTTTAATCATGAATTCTTCCATCAAAGAAAACTCATTCAATTTATTAATGTTCTATTTTATAAGAGACGAGGGGAAAACTAATTCAGTTAGTAAGGCATTAAATTAATAAATTAAATTTAATATTCAAATGGAACCTAATTGATTATAATCATTGGTATGATAAGGGTGTATAAATAATATTATCCAATGAAAATTTGGAAATATTAGTTTATTTTTTAAAAAATATTAATTTCATCACTTATTAATCCTTTTTAATAATTTCGGTAATATTAATTTTTTTAATATTTTGGGGTCAAGAATGTTACAATTTAAGTAAAAAATCCCATCAATATACCATGGATGATATTATCAACCATATCCCATTTATACTGTAGAATATTATTACTTTTAATTATAAATCATTCAACAGAACATTATTTGTTAAAAATTATTACTAATTTCAATTTAGATGTTATTCATTTAATGTAAAATTTAAAAAATTAAATAAAAAATAGATATAAAATATAAACATCATACACAACCCAATTATGTAATACATAAATAATATATTTGTTAAAATATCTCATATATTTTCATACATTTATTATTGTTTAAATCAATTCATTTTATTTTCCATCTAATTAAATTAATATTATACCTATACTGCAAAAGAATTTAAAGAGATTTTTTAATTACTAAAAATTATATTTTAATTATCATCATGAAAATAATTTAGTAATTCTATGAATAAATATTTATACACCTTTGTAAAATTATTTTTTCCCTTTTAGAGATTATAATATATATTTAAAATAAAGATGATGAATTTTTGGCTTTTTCATTTCTTAAAATATAATATTTATCACTTTCATTGGGAAGGGTATCATAAAATAAAAAGTAATTTTTATGTTATATGGTTAAAGAGATATTCATTCAATAAGAGTGATGATGAAAAATAATTTCTCTATCACTTAGTTTAGACCAATGACAACATGATTTAACCTTTTACAATGTTGATGAATATTTTAGGTTTTTACATTTCATTTTGAATAAAAATTTGTTTAAAAATTTA
Organism: Viscum album; assembly: GCA_963277665.1. Classification (NCBI taxonomy): domain Eukaryota; kingdom Viridiplantae; phylum Streptophyta; class Magnoliopsida; order Santalales; family Viscaceae; genus Viscum; species Viscum album. The sequence goes on from OY728148.1 coordinate 1,948,675,553, forward strand.
TATACAATTATTATTTATTATTAAAAATATAGAATCCATATTATAAAATAAAATTTATATAAGTGGGATAAATTCATTTTATATGTATCAAAAAAATCATTATGAAAAATAGTTCTCAAAAGGAATACCTTTTATGTATTATACTATTTTTATAACCAAACAACAAATAATGATGAATACTATATAATTATGAACATTATTTCAAATAAATTGATAGTAATATTAACATACTATGAAAATAATACTATTATTGTACCTTTATAATGAAAATACATAGGATTTTTAAAAAAATATGTATTTTTAATATTTGATGAAAAAACTATTTTATAAAATATAATAAAAGATCATATTAGTATAATTTAAACACATTGAAAAAAATAATTATCATTATTTCAAATTAAAATATATTTATTTTTATATTAAAATTTTTTTTAAAACATTATGAGAAATGATTTTAAATAAAAATTTTCTTAAATAATTATAAATATTTTTATAATTAATTTAAAAAATAATCATGAATATTAATAAAAATGAAAATGATTTATTCTACCATGACATGGATTTTTTATATTTTACATTCATATTAGAAACATTATGGACTCTAAATAAATAAATAATGTATTTAGGGAATACCTGCTATGTTTTATTATTCAATCATGAAAAACATTCATAAACTCCACATGTTCTCTAATTTATTTTGGAGAATAATTTTGATTATTCTCAAGTGATTTTGAAATGTAATTTTACCTATCAATAACATTATAAAAATAATTTTAAACGATTTAACTTTTCATTTTTTGAATAATGTAATTTTTAATTTACTTATAAAATATGAATTTTATATTTTTTTATGATACAACACATGAAAAAATTTACCACAATAATAATATCTCAAATATTAATGTGATATTTATTTGTTAAAAGATTTATTTTTATTAAAAATTTACTAATTAATATTTGGAATTTTTTTATTATTAAAATGTGATTTCAATATAAACTTTTTATTTTTCTAAAAAATATTTCTAGTGATATTTTAATGTAAATTTAATCATTCATAACATACATTGATGCTAATGATGTTTAACTAAAAATATGAATTCAATGATACCAGCTTTATTATTTTTTTCAATGGTTAATGATAAAGGTCATTATATTGTTTTTTTTAGACAAATATTTTTTCCATAGGATATTCTTTGAAGAAAAGTGGAAATGTTTTTGAAACATGACTCCTTTATATGTGTTATGTTATAAGGATATGATAAATGATTTTTTTCCTTATGGAACACATATATTTTGTTATCATTATGGAATTATTGGAACCAAAAAAATATTTACCTCAAATGAATTTTGTAATACTTTCAATATCATGAGATAATTATTTAAAATAATTCGACGTGATTGATCTATTATCGAGAACATGTCTGAATGATGGATTTATAATATGAAATATGGGATAATGCCTAATAATCTATGATTTATGAAATATGTTTTATTTCCAAAGAATCCTCGTTTTGATCATCTCTTTTAGAAAACATAACATATAAATTAGATTTATTAAAAATAATTGTGACCCACTCTTATGAAATTTTATAATTCTTATGATATATTCATATGTTTTATGATTGATTTTTGATGATTCCTCAATCATTTGATTAATGTATTTTGATTAAAAAATTAAATAAATTTTTTTATGTATTTGATAGATTATACCTTGTGTATGAAATTATTTACTTATGTTCATTATAATATACACATATTATAATATTATGATTTTATGTGATAATTTATTGTAAACTCCCGTGTTTTCCATTACTAATCATTTGAGTTTACACTTTTATTATGTTTCCTATCACGATGTTATGAATAATGGTGTTACGTTTAGTATTTCATGAATGGTAAAAAAATAGTTGATCATCAAGAGATATGATGAAGAATGTACCTAAGAAATATTCTTATTTATCACATATATTGAAATAGTAAAACATTGTTGTTCTGGAAAATACCATAATATTATATAATAAATAGTAATAAAAAATGTTGTTATGTTTCTTTATACAAATATTATGTCACATTAGTTGTTATAAAAGAAGGGGTTTTATTTTACTGATATTGTGGTTAGAAATAATTTGTAAAAACAAGGAGATAAGTCTATGTATAAGATAAAATCATAATGTTATAGGTAACAAAAATTTATAAATAATTCTAAAAGTTTATTTCAAATGATTGAGAAGAAGATACCAGGATTTAAGCATCCAATTAATGTTATTTAATAATTATATGATAGCTCACTCTTATTTTAATATCATTATTATTATACTATGAATTTTGGTTTTAGTAGAAGATAAGAATAATAAGACACCATGAAAATAATGAATGTTGTGGAAATTGAAATTATTTTCCACTTTATTAACCAATTCCTACATGAGCTATAATGAAAAATCATGTTTCAAGGATCAAAAATACTTTATAGGACATGAATTGTCATGGTATTCTAAAATATTAATCTAAGGTCAATTTAAAATTCATTATAACATAAGTAAACATCAAAACTCAGTTAGTGGGTATTCTGATCAAATAATGGTTGAGCAATGGACCTGCACCATTTCTCAAATACTTTCTATTATATAGTACTCAGAACAAGATAAATGTATCCATTATTTTTATAATTTTGATGGAGAGTTAGATCATTAGGGGAGTAATTTTAATAATACGTTTAATAAGGATGAAATTTTCTCCATGGAATGGGATTCAGTGTGGAAAAAATGATAATTTGTGATATTATCTGTTTCATATCACAAATACCTTTACTGTAAAAGAGTGTAATACAGTCGGAATCATTATTTTCGATGATAATTTTGTTCTATCAGAAATATTATTTTAACATAAGGTTATTTATGTTTTGGAATTTATAACCCATCACAATTAATGTGTTTAAAGATGACTATTTGTGATGAAACTTATCTAAAATATATTATTTTATCACTAACACCTTTATTTAAGGTAAGTTCTATTTGTAGTGGATCCCATCACTACTAATTAAAACTATATATATCCCCCACTGATATTCCCCACACTTCTCTCTTCTCAACTCTTTCAACTTTTCTTTAACTATTAAACCATATAGTTATTTCATTCATTAAAATGTTTAAAATTTATATGAAAGTAATACGTTCATATTTTCATTGGATAAATCATTTATTTACTTTTTTTTATTTAATTTTATTTCAATATTTAAATTATTAATTTTATATTATATTATAAATCTGTATTATTAATGTTTAGTAATTAGTTTTATTTAGAATTGATTGGTTTTAAGTTGTTATAATTAGTTGTGACAATTTAAAATTGATAAATAAATAGTATTAATTAATAGAATATTGTAGAAACTAAAACCACTAGGTAAGAAATACTAATAAATTATACTAATTGGTAAAATTTAATAGTAATTAGTCATTATATGTAATAAAAATTAGAATTTTGTAATTAATTGTATGTTTTAAATATTTGAAAACAATTATTAATATTTTGAGTTAATGATTAATTGTTAGTGGTTATCTGAAAAAATTAGAGGCAATCCTTAAAACGTAGATTTAATTAGTATAAATTAGTAGTAATTTGTAAATATTAGATGTAATAAATTGATATTACATGAAATTTGGAAAAATTACCAGTAATTAGTTTAAATTGCCGATAATAAGTAAAAAAATAGATGTAATTAGTATAAATTAGATCTAAATAGTATAAATTAGCTGTAATTATTTGAAATTAGTAGTAATTTGCTGTAATTATTGATATTTGTTACATATTGGATATAATTAGAAACAATAATCTTTAATTATTGGTAATTGTTAATAATTAATAAAAATAGTAATTATAATAAAATAGTAATAATTAGTAAAAAAATAATAAAAAAAATTCTTATAAATACTCGAAAATAGTAGTTTTTTTAAAATAGTGGTAAATTTTAATTAATAGTAATAATACGTAAATAGTAGTGTTAATGGATAAAATTAGTTTTAATTGTTTGTAATTAGTAAGTACCAAAATGTAATTGGATGTCTTGAGTGATAAATAGTGATAATTTGATTTAATGATATATGATTAGCTGTAATGTGTGAAAATTAGTAGTACATTACGGTAATTTGAAATAATGTGTTGAAATTAGAAATAATTCTATGTACATAGTACCAATTAATTGTATTTATAATTAAAGAGTATAAAATATCGGTAATGAGTAAAAAATTAGAAATAATTAGCATTAAATGTGTAAAAAATACATGTAATTATTAGAAATTAGATGTACTGTGTAATAAAAGTTATAATCTGTAAAAAGAGAAAATTATATGTAATTATAAGTAATTCATATAAATTTTAGTTAATTAGTGGTAAATACTAAAAATTAGTGGTAATTATAATTAATTACTATAAGTTGTCGTAAATTGTAAAATTATATGAAATTAATGGTAATTAGTAATAACAATCAATATTCTAAAAAAATAATATTTAAAATTTTAAAAAAAAATTAAGGGAAGTGAGAAACAATTATGGGTAATTTAAAAACATAATAAATTATGGGTAATAAATAAAAAATATATAGTGAGTGATTATTAGAAAAAAGTAAGAATTAATTTGATGTAATTATTAATAATTAGCAGTAATTAGTAGTAAGAACTAAAAATTTTCATCCATTATTGTTAATTGATAGAAGTTAGCTGCATTTTTTTAATCAGTTATAATTATTAGTAATTATTAAGCATATAAATAACTAACCCTAACTAACCACAATTAATAATATTTAACAACAATTAGTGATATAAGGTAGACCAAGGGGCATTAAAGAAGTATATTGTGGAGGGAATGAAGGCATCGATAGAGTGAAAGATTTCTAGTTCCCCAATGATAAAATAAATTGGAAAAGTGGATGTCATGGGTAATATTTTGACTGGTAGAAGAGGAAATAAATTAGACAGATAACAATGACATAAATCAACATGATTTCCCTTTTTTTATTCAATTTCTATTCATTAAAAAATAATGTTTTACAAATTATAATATTGGGAAAACATGATTATCCATAATATATTATTTTCTCATGATGATATATTTAACTAAAAAATTGATGTAATCTACTAAGAGTGAGATTTTTATTTCGTGCATCTACTTATTCGTCCATTACTCAGTGGTTTATTAATTAATTTCTCTTCTCAAATTGGTCTTAACCCTATAGAGCTAGATTTATTTCCCTAAAATTTCACCCAAATCTCATTACATGCCTTCTACCATCAAAGGAATCAGGTAGAGGCAGTTAAAGAAGATAAGACCGAGTGATTGATTTATGCTTCCCAATAGTCATACCATTTGGAGGAGTGTAAGACAGGTGTAAACCTATAATATTACCAATGAATTTCCTATCCTCAAAATAGTCTCAATGTACGATCACTGGTTTTTTTCACTTCATTATCACCTTCATCCCCCTTGAATGATTACCTCATTGGCCATGGTTAATCTTCTATTTACCTCAATGGTAAGTATTTTAAATTAGAAAAAACATTGTGAAAATTATATAGAGTTGATAATATTTACATATAATATGTTAAAATTTTAATTTCAATTTTTTTTGGATTACCTATTACATATATCAGATTAATATTATATATTTTTCTTTATTCCAATTTTTTAAAAAAATATAGAACATTTGTTTATAAATCATTTTTTACTACATGATCATGATTAGATAAAAACAAATGATTCCAAATATATCTAAAGTAAATTCAGAGTATATTGAGGGTGTTAAATTTTTTTTACCATACACATCCACTAAAATATAAATTGTTTCATTAGAAAAAATTATGTATCTATGAAAGAGACTTGATCATGAGATATTTGAATCATTTTACAATATTAGACGTCATCGATTGTTTGTTTCTAAAAGGTTGTGTTTGTTTTTTGTATCAAAATGGTAAACATAATTATAGAGATGGAAATAATAATATAGTTCCCAATGCATCATAATTTCTATCATTATAATATGATGTTATCATAAAATATTTTCAATAAAAAAATCTATAAATAATATTGATTTTACATCTGAGTTAGAACCATTTCGATTTCATGCATTTGTAATGTCTATTGAGGATTCCATATATCCTACTTATAAGTATATAAATTTTAAATATTCATATGAATATATGACTATTAAACAAAACAATGGAATTTAATGTGGCAATTTTGATCAAAATTTCTATTTTTTAAAATCACTATTAACTAAAATAAATTTATTTCTATTCAATTAATATGAAAGAAAGGGGGTGTTTTTTAAATCCATCATTGTTGATCATTAGATTTAGGAATGATAAAATGAATTTATCTTATAGTGATGTGAAAATGGGTCAATAATTTGTTATACTACATGTGGAAAATGAACCTAAAATTTTTATCAACATGATAATCCCAGATTGGATCCCATTAAAACTTGAGGTATTTCATGCTTATACAGACTTGAGAATTTATTTAACTTTAATATATTAACATCATTTATTTCATCGTACAAATCCAATATTTCAAATTTTAAAATCTTTTATCAACATTTTTAATTTTGATTCATATAAACTTATTGACTATGTACATACTTATTTTCTCACGATCCTTAATTGTGAATTTGGGTCTTTCTATTGATGGTTTATAACATTTTGGTTTTTATGGTATTCAATATTTTTTTGTTTTCACATCAATATAACTTCGTACAATAAATCATTATAGGGGTTGATTAATTAACCATCTATGTTTTTGAAATTATTAATTTTTTTACATCCATAAAAGAATATTTATGCAAATTTGAAACCATTTATTGATGAGTTTGATTTATTGTTGACTAATTGTGTTAGATTATATGATGTGGTAGAGATAAAGAGTTTTCTATTGAAATATTCATTAATGTGAAAAAAAATTTGACTTCTAAACATATTTTATGTTATCTGATAGAGTTTACATCTTTCAATATCATTTCCATATAGTTAGAGTTATAGTAAATAAGTTATTCTTGTAAATGTGATAGGACCTTATTATTTTGATAATTATTTATATTCTTTTTCCTAATGATAAACCATTAATAAGGAAAAAACCATATCAAAAAAGGTATAATTGATTGATATGTGAGAGTTCCAATGATCACATCTATTGATTTATATTCTATTATCTCTTTATTACCTCATATTACATTTTTAGCGACATTAAAAAAATTATATGGCTCTGTGAAACATCATAACTGTGTAAATTAGTGAATTTTTTATGAAATTATATATTCCAATGATTTTTTGATTCATCAATTGTTGGATGTCATTAATATTGAAAATTTGCTTTTTGATATTCAATTAAATATAGTTTTTGAAACTCCTATTAGGAATAAAAAAATGTAAAGTCATGATTATATGTTGTCAAAATATTTAGGCTATCAAAACATAAGTTGTTTGAAAATTAAATATCAAAATGTTTATTGATGATGAAAGTAACATAAATAGTAATCAATCAATATTTATTATCATATTGTATTTGTATTGATGATTTGATTACACTAGATTGTTATGCATCTAATTTGTCTCTATATCATATAAATAGTAATATTAATATATTAAAAATTCATTATTATGACGTCATAATAGAATTAGTTCTAGAGATTAGATAAATATTTTTTTTAAATAATTATTTTCTATAGGATAATAAAAATATCAAAGTCTTATCTAATACATATATGAAAGGAAACAATAATATGTTTCACTTATTGGAATTTTAAAATATGTTCTTTTAATATAATGTAATCTAGAAAATTTCTTATCTATCTTCATTTTATTCAATGTAATATATTATATCAAATCTTCCGAATGAGGAATGATAAATATTGAGAGTATAGTTCTTAATGATGTATATGTACGATATATTCATGCATAAATTAATTGATAATGTTGGTAACAATGAATCATTTGAAGTTTCACTTATGGAATTTTATTTTCTTAATGAAATTTATAATTTATAATCTAATTATTTCCAAGATTAATATCAATCCGAACATAAATCAATAAGCCATAATGAGGATATTGTTGATGATGTAATGAATATAGAATTATAAATTTTTATTCAAATAGTGCATAGATATAATGTGTTTTATGAATGTCATATTTCATATGATAAACATCCCAAGAATCCTACAGTTGTCCTATTAATCTATGATGAAATAGCATTATTTGTACAGTGAGTTGTACAATCACATTATCTTAAATTTATTATAATGGAAATTAATATTATTTAACTATATTATTATATGAGAATCATATCAAGAATATATTTACTCATATGACACCAGTTTCATTTGAAGAACATCAGAATCATAATTTTCCATACATGTTTCAAAGCATGGTAAAGTTGATTTTATATAGATTAACATATTCAATCAATCAATTTATTATTATATTTCATTATTTTATATTTTTTAGGTATCACACCCTGATAATAAAATTGGTAATCAATTATTTGTATTTAGTAACCGACCTTAAACAATGGTTAAATATTAAACATCATATGTGGTGAATAGTTTTCGATGTCATATATATTCATATCATAAACAAAAAACAATGAATATTACTATTTACTTATGAATATCTCATCATAGAGAAAGTGTAGTTGAATTTTATATTATACTAGATGAAATAATTGAACTGTGTAATTGATGATATAATTATGTAATTAGGCTTACATTTCCTTGGATTTAAACTTGTACAATCTTTCATGTTCTTCCATAAAATGTAATAATAAATATTAAAAATAAAATATTTCTTGTAGTAAATGACCAATTATTATTAACTCATCTTGAACATTAAATTTATTATGTTAATTGTTTCTCCTCTTCATAATGGTTAATTAATTGGTGGATAATTATAAAAATTTAATCCCCTAAAATTATGTTTATAAAAATTTAATTATGTCTTATTGAAGTGAACATATTTTCAAGATATAGATTTGAATTAATATTGTTAATAAATAGTCACAAAAAAATGATGAAACCCCATAGATAAGGGTCATTAGTTATGATGATATTAATGAAGTATTAAATAGATTTTAATTAACAAGAGATGATGATGTTGAAAATCATATAGAAATTGATGATATTGAGATTAAATATAATGTTATTAACATAGTCTGATACAAATTAGAGTATAATGATTAATAATAACACAATTACCAAATGGTTATAGTTGTCATTAATATATATATATATAATACTCATTTTTATTTATTTTCTTACAACATTCCATTAATTGTTTTATGGTTGAAGGGATTTTTTATGAGATATTATAGCACTTTGAGGAGGAAAAATTCCAAATGATTATCTCAATTCTTTGTCACCCAACTCTTAAATTGTATCCAGTTCAATATCAACTCAAAGGTATTGTGGTCATGGACGATTTATGATTTCTAAAACTATTCTAGAGTGATTTAGACAAGTTTATTTGGATATATTCTTATAAAGGTATGTTCTGTTTAGTATTTTAGTTAATTAAAAATAATTATCACCTGATTTTGTTAATTTAATTTTATAGAAATTATTTTATAATTTCATATTTTTTAACATATTTTTTAACATATAGATGTTTGAAAGGTGAGTATTATTCTTTAGAATTACTTTTTAAATCTATGTGTTACATGGGATTATATCCTCTTTGATATTTCAGACTGTATGTTTGATCATTTGATGATACATAAATAAATAATAATTACATAAAATTATAATTAATAATAAAAAAATTATTAGTATTTATTTCAATGATTTATTGTATACCATATACTATTTCATTATGGGATTTATCTAGGAGGCCTATATGCACCGAATTTATCATGAGAATCTATACCATCCAAGGAAAAAATCCACAATGAAATATCGAGTCATATTATTTTAGTAGACTTGTTTCAGCCACTGGCATGATTACAACTCCACTTTATTTTGGGTTAGATTATTACCATAATGTATTGAATATTCTTTATTAAGGATATCGTCTTTTATTTTATTAAATTGAGGGAGGAAGAGTTCATTCCGAATGATGGCAGTCATATGTTCAGTACTCATCAACAACATATCATACATACACTTAATTAATAATTTATATAGTTGTATATGTTAACAATTTATTTTATTATTTTTATAGGATGTTTTTATTAGGATATTTTAGAATTTTTTATTTATAAGAGTATGTTCATATATTCAATGACTTAAGATATTTATAGTGGTCAACTAAGTCAGATAGTGGCCAACATATTTTTTCGAGTTGTAAAATTAAATTAAAAAATATTTTAACTATTTTAATTTTAATTTTAATTTTATGGATCTATATGAGGATGAGACTTATCATATACATTATAAGAGCATGTTGTGATATAGAGTAATTTATGTGTTACATTATTAATTGATGAAAAATATATATATAGGTGAATCATTGTTTAATTGGGGAATGTTGAGTAATTTTTATCAACTATTGAATTTTGCATGGAAGTTATTATTGTACCGATGCATGGTCATCACCGAGCTCTATAAGAGCTCATAGAGAGACATCATCATCAACTATAGTGTTTAAAGAGATGTTATGAGATCTGGATGAGGTTATATAGACCCTTCATAAGTATTAGAAAGATATTAATCGATAATACTTGTAGTATAAGGAGGAGCTAAGTCAATAACATGTACTTCTGCATTAGAATATAATTTAGTACATTTGATAATTGGAATAGGGTTTTGGGATAGAGTTTCCCCTTGTACCTCTTCATGATAAATCTACCTCTCAATGATTAAATTATTTTCTAACACACAAACATTGATATATATTTGTAATAATATAATATTTATATTATTATTATTTATTTTGATGTAAAAATTTTTATTTATTTCATGTTTAATTTTTTTTCATGTTTTGAATGTTTTTTTAATTTATTTTAATTTTTATTTGTTTGATTTTTTATATTAATTATATTATTTTCATAAAAATTTTATATTTTTTATGGGTAAAGTGTCACATCATAAATACTAATGTATATATAACCTGGAAAATATTATCATGATAAAGTATACAAGAGTAGAAAAAAATATTGAGTGGCCAATAAAAAATAACAGCTTTTACGAGGAGTTCTTCGGCAAATGGTCAATTGTGATGGTTTACCATTGCATGTGACTCATGGGAAACAACTAATATTCCATTAGTGTATATTTTATGAAGATATTTTTCTTTATGTAATTCCATGATATTAAACTTAAAAATGGTGAAAGAATTCCCTGAGCTCTAGTAGAATAATGATCATTCCATTAGAGCCTAAAATAAAATTTTTACAAAGACCCTCATTGTATGATTCTTTATAATTATCCACATTTATTTAAAAAATTATCAATTATATGGTTTCATAAGACCATAATAGTAAATGGTTTTTTCAACAAGAGACACAAGTATATATGATAAATTCCATAGATATTCACTCATGTTAGAAACTGAAACTAAATTTTCCTACACATTCCATGGTTCTGATATGATATCAAAGTTGGAGTTTCATGAATAATTGAATAAAAAAGATGATGGAATGTTTTCTATAAATTTTAATAAAATAAATGAAGAAAAATAATCAATGATTTTTTTAAATAGAACAGAGTGGTGACTTAAATTTGGAAAAGATGGTCTTAAACCAAGTGCATTTTAAAATTCAATGAGTATTTTTATTAATGGAATGGATGAAAATATAATGTCAAATAATTGGACAAAAACACTTAAATTCTTCAAATGAAATGTGAATATGCAGTAAAGCATAATGTGGACAAATCCAAATGGTTTTTATATTGATCAAAAACTACAACCTCTTATATCCAAATAAAATTTGATCTATCATGTAATCATGACTTTTAAAGTGTGTTACTACAATGGTTTAGGGAAAGGTGCACTAAGAGTCCACACAAGAATAGATGATTATTTATTTTATTATAGATATACTAATACATTTATAACTGGGAAACTATATAAGTGTGATAAACTGCCATCTAAAAAGATTAGATGCTCAAATAGTTATGAAAACACTTAATGGTGTGATTCCAGCATATTAATTTTATAATTTATCTCAATTAATGTTCATGTGGAAATTCATCCTATATATCATTTGATTCACCATTTAATTTAATTTAGGTGATTATAGTCATGAATGTATTTATTTTTTTGGATCATAGATAAATTATTTAGGAAGGGAATCCATATTTCAATTTTCAAATGAACAGATGACTGTTTATCAGTGGGAGGATGAAAATGAAAATAAAATATAAACTATTTTCATAATTTTGGTAATAATATATATAAATTATGATTATTTGTCTCTAATGAATTTGATGAAACTCGACCTTGAGGATATAAATTTTATATTTGAGTTTATCGATGTCATTCCAAAATAGATTCATTTCACTCCATTTATATTTGATGTTATATTTCCCAAATTATACATACATGTAGCTTTTTTTCAAGAATTTTTTTTATAGATTGGATACAGTTGAGTTGAAGGATTTTAAGACGAAATTTTAGGAGAAACGTGATAAAGTATTCAAAAACCATATTTTGTCAGCATGACATGCAACTGTTCTTTTTTTCGAAAATATTGGTCAATATGTTTTCTTATTGATTATTGGGAACAAAAAAATAACACTATCATGAACATCTATCATCTTCCCCATTTCAATTATTTGATAGAACAATTAGGAAAATATTTATAATTTTACAGTTTTTACCTACATTATGGATGTAATAAAATAATGGTAATGAAAGTGTATATACCCAACACAGACATATATATGAGTTATGGTCATTATTAATGTATAGTAATATCATATTGACATTATATTTCTCCAAAAATCATTATCGATTCAATGAATATAGACATAAGATATTACCATGAATATTTATTATAGTCATTACAGATTCCATTATTATGTTTTTAAAAATACATGAGAGAAGAAAGATAATTTTTTATTAATGTTGAATAACCATAATAAAGGAAATGAATTTATATAATTTCAAATTTTTGACTTCTGTATTTAGATTGTTTTATTCATGGGTCAAATATTCTCATTTTAGCATATTTTATTTTATCCATAAAAGGTGGAATTTATTGATAACTATATTAGACCAACCATGGTTGTCGAGATCTAACATTCACTTTATATGAGAGGTAATTACCAATTCCTTGTGAGAGATTTATCATGAATATATTATCCATTTACCATGTTCAATTGATATTGGGTTATCTTTCATTGGAAATAATAATGTTATGTGAATTTCAAGAAACTAAACTTAATGTTTTTCAGTGAACCTGGACTCATACTACAATGTAGTAGATATGGTTTTGAATCACATAGAGTTCCATCAACACAGTGGTTAGGATGTTACCTAATATATAATACATTGATATGATCTACATCATTATAAAAATTAAATGATAAAAATTATATGAGTCGTGATTTAGACCTCATAATAGTGTTTTTCCTTTGAAAATATAGAATAATTATCTTTTTGGTAGAAGGTGTGACATATATATGGATTATAACTGATTTAAATATAACATAAAATAAAAATAGTAAAAATACACTATATAATATAGATGGAATTGATTAATAACTATTATTACTAGATAAATTACCACCCTAAGAACGAGAATAATGTGTTTAAGGAATATTCTCAAAGGGAATATACTAGTTATTCCAGGATGAGTATTGAAATAAAACCAATACTTCTACATTAGAAAAATATAAAACATATTATTCTATAGAAACATGATAGAATATAATATTCTAAGATGAATATTCAACAATCTAAAAGTTTTATGTTTAAGGAGGCACAAAAGTTATATGTGAAACTATAGAAAACATGATAATATATTACTGTGTACAGTCAGGAATTTTATTGAATTGTAAGGTTTATGAACCAATTATGTGCCCCAAAAATACCATATTTTAATTTCGATCATTCATAAACCACTCATATTTCACCATTGTCAATTCAACCTTGATGCATAATGATGTATATAAATATAAAATCATATTTATACTGGAATTGTAGGAAAATAGATATTATAGATTATATATATCGATGTATGATATGCCATTATGTTATGTTTGAGATATTTTATTCCATGGGGATGTTATAAGAATTCTGAACTCATAAATATGAATGGAAAAAATATAATATATTTCATCATTAGACTCCACAAAACATTTATTGGGAACATTGTTATTTGGATTTTAGTAGACCACCTTACGAAGTCATCACACCTAACTAACAACATATAATATTTACCTCTTGATTAGATTTCTAGGTTATACATTACCTAAGTTATAATATTTCATAGATTAACACAGTGTATTTTATCAAGTTAGGATACAATGTTTATAACAATTTTCTAGAGAGGTGTTTTTAATGATCTTGATTTATATTTCTTCTTCTATAATACATACAATTCAGAGAATTATTTTCATTCAAGGTGACTATTCAACCCATGGAGTATATATTGATATCATATTCCATATATTAAAAGGGTTATTTATATCAACATCATTTATTTGAATAAATTTTATCCCATAATTTCATTCAGGGAATACTCAAATTTATCATTATTAATTCTCATTATGGTAGAAACTATAGAGATATAATATGTATGGATGATGTTATAGAATGAATATTATTGGTACCTTTGTGTGGTGAAGAGTATCCATAAATATTTAGAACTATTAAACGCAATATAAGGGTATCTTAGATTAAAAAAAATTATTCTGACAATCATAGAATATTTATATTTTTGAAGTTAGTGAAGATTTATTTCTACAAATATCTCCATAAAATAAGGACTTAAGTTAATAATAGGTGTTAAATAAGATCCTTATATATATATATATCCTTTTGAAATTCATAATCATATCATGATTATAGCTTAATGTTTGTCAAATCCACTGAATCTCAATCTATGTTCTTGAGGTGTTACATATATCTGTATTGAGGAAGTATACACATGAGCATTCACATGTACTAAAATATGAGGTCATACTGCTTGAGAAATATCACTCTTTTGTGGAATGGGTATTAGGGAATCTTTATTTTGTTACGATTTTCCACAAAAAAACGACTACCCACCTTGTTAATGTTTTTTTTGGAAAAACAATAAATTAGATGATGCTACATTAGATCCCACAGATATGATGAAACATAGTTATCATCATTTTATTATATATAGGTGATGGAATATCAAATGAGTTATTAATTTTCTAGTTCAGTATAATTTATCACCCACGTATATTATTATGTAGATCTATATAAATAACCTTTCATCATTTTATTCTTTCTAAACAATACTGATCTTAAACAAACCACATTTTACTATTGATATAAATTTTATATATTTAAATAGTTTTATCCTACCATTGAATTGATGGGTATTAATAGGATTATCAAAATTAGTAAATATTAACAAATTTTATACTAAATATAAATGTATTAACTAATGGGAATACAATTTTTGATAGTATAATTCTATTCATTAATAAAATAATGTTTTTGTCAACATTGGAATCTATTGCTTATTTTAAGGGAATATTCTAATTAATTATTATATGATGTATAATAATTGTTTAATTAAATGGTACAATTTTTAAATCAATAGACCAAACATAGTTTAGTTTCAATTTTATTTGAATTTTTTGACGTATTCTATTTTTTAGAGATTCAAAGAAGATCTAAAATTTTAATGAAAAAAATATTTTTATTACAATTATAATAAAAGTGGAATTGTTTGAAAATGGATAAAATGTAAAATTAATTGTATTATATTTCTAAAAATCCAATTAAACTCATTAGAATCAAATTTAGGGATAAATTGTGTAGACATATATTTTTATAGATTAAAGGATTTTTTTCATTAAACATTGTTTCAGTATGTTTTGAATTTTATGTCATAAATTAATTTATTACACATATATAATTTGAATAAAAAAGGGTTTAATTATTTTAAATTTATCAGTCTATATTTTATAGATATTTTACTTAGATTTTAGGATTATAATAATCGTAACCATAATAAAATTGTTTTTCCATGTTAGAGATAGATTAGGTTATTTTGTATTGTAGCTAAAGCGATATGTGAAAAAATTCATTAAATCTTTATTCCTCATCCTATTATATTAGTGGCGATCATATATTTTCCACCACATCTCAAATATATAGCCACTTGGATTCATATTTCATTTATTATGTCACTTATATATGTTTAAAAAAAATTATAAATAAAAAATATATCTCTTTTAAAATTAGAATATTTTTTTCATAATGAAAAAAATCATATACTCAATTAAAATAATATATAATAAATATAAATTAAATTTTCTTATCATTATAATTTAGTTTAATTTTTATTTATAAAAAAATTACCTTAAATACTTTCATAATGATGAAGTAATATTTATTCCATTAATATTGAAATTAGATATGTGATTTAAAATAAAAATTTTGATTAACTATGAACGAATTATTGAGTATTAATAGGTTCTTACAAAATATAACACATAATGGATGTGTTAATTATTATATGTTTTAATAATTTTTTGATCATTTTTATCAATGAAAAATCAAATAAATAACTTCACAATTGACATTAATTATATTGTAAAAAACTATAAAAAGATATAAAAATTTTAAAAATAATAATTTCATCCATTTTAATGTTATATGGTTTCAAATATGAACCATGACAAAATTATCCGCCATTTTTTCTATTATGGGATACTTTCTAACCATTAATGTGTAAAAACATTGATATTATGATATTTGTCAAACAAGTTAATAATTATTTAAAACTAAGATATATAGGTAAAAACTCAATAATAAATATTAAAATTGTTATTGGATGAGAGGATTTATATTTAGTTTTCATATTATTTTGGAATTATATATATTTTTAGAAATTGTGTCAGAAATTTTTTTTATATTAGATTAAAACTGTATGTAATTCCAAGACTTATTATCCCCTCACATATAAAATATATCATATACTATGTCAATATTAAATTTTCTCAGCTACATATATAATCAATTCAATTCCAATATATAATTAAGGATTCCTCCACTAGATAATATGACTTCTATTCTTTCAAAAATAATATTCTTTTAATCTTTATGGTGTATTCTGAATAATGATTCTCATTGAAGTAGTATTACTCTTAACTGAACATTTTCATTTTCATTTCTTATTATAAAGTCTATAAATATATCGTATCAATTAACAATTAACTAAAAAATATTCAATATATTTTACTGATAATTTGATGTTGTAAAAACCAATATCCACCATCTTAATATATATTCTAAAAGGATAGCATCACTTCTCTGTATATGTAGAATACCTACTATATAGAGAGATGGGATTCTATTTTTCAGTTCCACTTTAAATTTTTTGTGATACAAATCTATTTGATCAATAAATATGATATAATAGTGATTCAATAATTGTTATTAATTTATTTTATTTCATTATTTAAATCAGTTGAAAACTGACAAAAACATTTTTTGGGATATAAAGCCTATCATCTACAAGAACTTGTAATTAAATTTTCTTTTATATACCTATTATTGAAGACTATAATTTACATAATGAATTTATATGATTTATATATCATGATTATATTTTTTATATGAGGTAATAATTATAAATATATATATATAAGTATAAAGACTACTAAAATAAAGAATACATTAAAAATAAAGTGATTATCACCATGAATAATATTTTTTATAAACAAATTTTAACCAAATTGAGACAAGATATAATATGGAAATCATAAATGGTATGATATCTCACATTATGGATATGTAAATCATGTATTATAATTAAATATTTATTAAAAATGGTCTTCATGTTTTCATTTACAAATAGAATATATGATAAATACGAAATACGTTCAATCCCATTTTACTATGGATTTATTATGCATGATTTTTTTATTTTGAAATTTTATGATTCTTATAAAAAAATAATTGAAATTTCTATTCCCATATATTAATTAAATGTAATATGTGATTTAAATTCATTTCCCTCAATCTAGTTACTCAATATAATGAAATAATGTATTTATGGAAAGCCGATTATATTTTACAATTCAGTAGGAAATGTTTTTTATTCTACATCCATGTTTTATTTAAAATGTTTTATTGATTAATTTTTAGTACTCAAATTTTTTTTTAAAAATCATTTCAGCCAGGATTTGTTTCGAAAGTATCATCTAAATGTGTTTCTTTTTTATTTTCTAAATTTGTTACATTAGACTTTATAGTGAATATTTAAAAGAAATCTTCATTTAAAAAACATCATGAACATAGCTTCCTACCATCATTAATACTCAATGATTTGAATATTTTATTCCATATATACAAGTTTCTCATAAAATAAGATATATTCATTAATATTTATAATTTTTTTTGAATTTAAATATGTCATTTCAAATTAAAAATTATATTTCCCCTATGAAATATTACACTGATTTCTTAATGAATTCTCAAATACGATAACAACCTTTGTGGTTAATTATCTAAAATTTGAGCTATTATTAAAAACTAAAATCCTTCTTATGTTTATAAGTATTTTAATGACTAACAAGATGAAATATTTATAAAACTCATATAATTTTTATTGATTATTCTATGATGTTATAAAGAAATGATAATGAAAATTTCTTCATTTCCATGGGACATGAAACGATGATATACTGAATGGCTTATGTTCTTATAAAACACATATATATGGTTATAATAATTTTATGGATATAACATGATTTATATACTACATTAATGCATTTTCTAATAAATTTTATATTTTTATTTAACTATGGAAAATAATAATATATACTTAATCCCTTATGATAAACTTTTAGGGATGATTAGTATAATATATGAGACAATTATTATATCACATCCAATATAATACGGGAGATATGTGCTAATGCTGGATCCATTATTATTTAATCTTATTACTAGATAAACCAGAAATAGGAAATTTTTTATATTCCTATGATTATTTCACACTCATATGAAATGACATAATTCTTATTATAAGATCTTATGGTTATGATTTTTTATGGTGATTCCTAAATATAATGATTACTTTAATATAAAATGTTCATATTTTATACCAAGACTGGTTTTATATATATGAAATAGATTAAATGAACTATTTAATTTACGTTCATAATAATATATTATTATACATATCTTATACTTTTATATTATCATCAATATTATATCTTTTATGTTTACACTTATTGAGCATCTAATCTCACCCTTTACTTGTGTTACCTTTCCCTAGATTAAAAATGATGTTCCTATGAAGGCTATGATAAAAAGTATAAAATGTGAGAAGATAGAAAATGGGTGTTAATGAATGTAAAAACACTTATTTAAATTTACAATTATGTTCGACGGTAAATAAAACACACAACAGTAAGCCTAAAAAACATCATCAAAATATGGAAATGTGACTCTTATGAAATAATGATTAAAATATTAGGTTTGAGTATGAAATAACTAATGTTGAATTTTTTTTAATAATGTGTATGTTGAATTATATATATTTCTAAATAAAGACTCCATTATTTGTAATGTATTTACATGATTTAATAATATTTTTGTTCTATTAAATGTATTAATTTTTTTTATTTGAATAAAATATAATTAATTTATAATTGTTTAATTTTTTATAGTATAATATGGAAAAAAATTATTAAATAAGTTTTTAAAATTAATCATATGGTGAATTTTATTTATGTTTCTAAAATGTGTGGTTTTTTAATGAATATTGAAAACCATCTTTTTTAAAAAAAATATCTTTCATATTCAATAAATTTATTAATATTAAATTACAATTATAAATATATATATATATATATAAATTTTAAAAAAATTATTTAGTACCATTTATTCTAATTAATTACATATTTATCATTTTTATTCTGGTTTTTTATAAATTTTTTTCATAAATACACTTTTTAAAACTGTTTTTCATTGAACAATGTTTCTCCGAATTCATTAATTAATATAATATATTATGATTAACTATTTCAATAAAATATATAGAATATACATATTAATATAGGGATTTAAATAAACATAAAAATGATCACATGTAATATAGTTAAAATAAGACCAACTTTTGATTTTATAATAGATTTTATGGAAATGATCTCCAGTATACGTTTTCCGATATAATTTTGAAATTGAGTTTTTACTATTGAGAAGTGAATTTAATAAAATGGAATCCATATTTTGAAACATAATAACTAATATTATATAATATATTCAACACAAATTATGGTTATTCTGATTAGTAAAGAGATTAAATTTTATTTACACGATTAATATAAAAATGATTTTGTGGGCATTTGATGTGCCTCTGTTATAAAAATTTTCCCGGTAAGTTGAATTTTCATTTAATAAATATTTATTAATATTATTAATATATAGTTTAATAATATATAATATAAATACTTTTAATTTATGATTGAAATGTATATTACCTATGTTAAAAAAAATAATCACCATGGTGAAAAATAAAACGTTAAAAGTTAGTAAACATCAAGGATAATGGAATATTATGATTAAATAATTATTAATTAATTTTTTAGGAGGTGTCTTAATAAATTTTAAACCCTAAATTTAATTATTTATAAATTTTGGAGGCCCCTAATTTAGAGTTACCTTCCATTAATTAATATTTTTAGGTATTTACAAAAATGTTACTCCACATCAATTATAAATAATCATATACTACCAAAACTTATTCAAAAATTTAAAGCCATTTTTCATGAATAAATCCTAAAAAAATATATCCAAATAATCTTTATCAAAATTCTAGATTAATGTTTCTTCCCAAAAGGGATAATTCTATCATCCTTAATAATAGATCCAAAGGATGTTTTTCAATGTGAAGGTAATTATCTTCGCTTAGAACCATAAATTTTTCTTATTAGTTAAACATTGTAACTTATTGCTTAAAATTTATAATATAATAATACCACTTAAAAACATATAACGATTTGTATTATTTTAGTGAAATGATATTTATTTATATTGTCCTCAATTAATAAGAAAACAAGTCCATCTCTTGTATGTATGATAGACTATCACATAGAGAACCGATGAAATTCATTTTCCGTCAGAGAATAACATGGATTGTAATAAAGATTTAAATAATGTGTATATATGATACATATAAAATTGTATTATTTCTTTAAAATTTATATATCATCCACTTTCTTACCTTTTCAGTCATTAAGGGAATGAAAATGGTGTTTGTGGGTACATAATACCTACTCTGTCAATTGAGTAATGAAATTCATTTTTTATTTAAAAATTCATTAATGGTTAAAAAAATTAATATTATTAATAAATTTTCAATTCATAATATTAATATTATTTTAATGGTTCTTTTAAATATCTAATACACCTAAACATAATCTTCTATAATAAATAATTCTTGCGGAAATGAAGCATTTATCACCGAAACCTATATTTATAATGAAATATTGTTAACATTAGAATGATAATATTTTATAAGAAGATAAAATATGATATCAAAAAAGATAATTCCATTCTTTTTTAAAATAATAACCTGATTAAAACTATTATAACATAGTTCATATAATTTTAAGGAAATGAAAATATAGGCTAAGAGGCTTCATCTGAAATTTCGTTTATTGAGCACATTTTATTTCTATGAACCTAATATTGATTATAAAGTTTTTATAATACCCTAATTAAATTTTATAACATGAATAAATAATAATTAAAGGTATTTCAATTTCAATTCAAATTATTTCAACCAATGATATTTTATATAAATTTTATCATGTGGTAAGTAATTTCTTAATAGAAATTAATTTCATTAGGTTATATTACATCTTAATCATCGTTGAATTATAAGATTCTTTGGGTAATGAATTTGGAATATTTTATGTTTAGTTTAAACTTTTTTTTGTTTATTTTTAGTTGATACACATAACCAATTAGTTTATTAATTCTCACAAGAAATGTATCATCTTTTTAAGAAATTTCATCTAAATTTCCTATGCATTGCTACATATTAGTATTATAAAACTATTTATTTATATCAGATGTATCCACTACCTCTTTTATATGTTATATCAAGATTATTTTTAGTCACATTTTATTTAATATTACATTTTATTTTATTTTATTATTTTTTATGTCTCAAATTTTAATAATGCAGCAAGGGTTTATGCTTTAATAACATTTTTAGCAGGACTTTTCATTCTTTATTTACCACTGACGAAAATTATTTGACCATTGTCTAATAAAACCATTCAATTTTATTTTACATCGGTTAATCAAGAAATTTTTAGGTAATAATACAATTATTATCTATTTTTTCTTAAAGCTGATGGTTTGTTTAGGAAAAGATAAATTTATTTCTCTTTTCGGAATGAAATCATCTGCTTCAATATCCATATTTTCTTAACCTATTTTTTTAAATATTTTTAATACTATAAAATTATTAATCAAAATATTTGTTACCTATTTTATTGTAACTAAATTTTTATTTAAAAGTAAAATTAGTGTAATTTTTTCCATAAGTTACTTAATGCCTTTTTATAGAAAATGTTTTAGAAATAATTGTTTCAACATAATCGGCTTGAACAGAATATTAATTTTATCATGAAATCTAATTATTTAAAAATGTATTTATATATTTAGAAGGATAATTAAAAAACAAAAAATTTCAAATATTATATAAATTTAAATTTTTTGATTGTTATTTTAAATGTTATAAAATTTGTTATATAATAATATTTTAATGATATTTTTATTTATTTTTTATCCAATAATGAAAAAACATTTATTTTACATATAATCAAATATAGATTTGTTTTAATGATAACCTCATTAGTATTTCACATGATTATTTATTATATATATTACTATAAAATGTATTAAAACTCAAATCCTTGATTAAATATTGTAGTAATGTTTGTTCATGTGAAAAGCATAAATTCATGTAATAGCTAAATATTATATATATGATAAATATCCCTATTTTTATTCATGGATATACATATTAATTAAAACATATATCATTTATACATATGGTTCATTGCAACTAATGTAATTTTTTTAACTAGGGATTATTCAAAATATGTATTCCTTACATAATACACATTTTTTTATAAGGCATATTGTTCACGAATTAAATATATTATTTGATGTATAAGGAATTAGTTTTAAATTTAGTGAGAGGTGTTGCAAGAAATGTTTTAGACCCTTGATGCATCATCATGTATTGTGAGTTAAATTAATAAGTTGGAATTAATTGGATCATTAAACATAGATTTAAAAAGTCATGTTTTTGTGATGGTATTGATATCATGATGTCAATAATAATGAAATCCCATATTAATAATTTACATAATTGAGAAGTCACATTTAATTGTATATGATATTACTATATTGATATTATCAAAGGAATGTCATTAAGATCGCACTATTATATATATTGAATTATTTTATCATCATTTATTCCTTCCAATGTATTGTTTATGCTTAGTTTATTAATTAAATGGAATTTTTTCCAGTTATTTATCATCTCATATTAATTTTTTTTATTTATTAATCACAAATTCAACTATACAAAATCAGTACAATAAATTTTATCTTTCTCTTATTTTGGAAATAATTGTATTATATGATGAAAGAATAATTAAAATATTTCAAGGATATATAATTTTTATAGTTACTATGTTGTAGTTACTCTTTCCGTATATAATATGAGATTATGTTACAGATCTAGATAACCAAGACTAATTACTATTAGATCAAATCAAATAGTATATCATATAAAATAATTCGATGTAATATCATCAACACTTACTCTTGGATATTCTGGTATTGGTATTCATGGCTGGTGTTAGATAATTGTTTTGTATAGAAGTTGGAACTATATTGACATAACAAATATTAAGGGATATTTCCGTATAATTGACATTGAGAAACATTCTTTGTCTAAGAGAGCATATTCTATTTTGGAATGTTGGATATTATTTTTATTTCCTATCAATACACCATTATCTTTATATTATATGTATATGTGGCTCTGTAATAGTTTAATCAAGTTATGATTACTCCTAAAACGGTCCATTGTGCTTTGACTCGATAATCACATGGACCACAACAATAGGCCTTACAACACACCTATATTGACAATACTAAGTGACATTCTTGTGTTTATTAAAATTTACTTTACAGACCATCATTAATATTTTAGTAGATGATCTCATAAAATGAAATTGTTTAGTTTTAAGGTGTCTTATATTGAAAACTAGATTTCATGATTTAGACATCTTATAATTAATTATATTTTTTGCAATATTATTATTTTTTTCTCACATAATACTTTTTAGTTTTATTCAATGGATAAAACCTAAAGGAATCTTTTTAAAATACAATATGAAGGAAAAGTGGTGATTTAGATAAATCAAATGGGATGATCACTAGCATTAAATTTATCATGATTATGCCAAATCAGTTATCCCAATATAATATTAAAACCCAATTGTTTATCGAACTCTAAAAAATAAGGAAATTATGGATTCCACTTAGAGAAAATGTTTTAGGTACATCGGATGAAATAAGATTAGTTTTCCTTAAATTCCTAAATGTTTAATGAGACACCTAGGATAATTCCTCAAAGGAAACATAAAATGATTCTTATGAAAAAAACAATTTGATAGCATAACAAAATGACTAGGAAAATTGATAATTTCATTGATGGAAAATAAATTTCATCCATGAAATCTATTTATATCTTATTTTCATAAATATAGAGATATTGGGAATTACCCAAGTTAATTACCATTTTTGAAGGTTACCTTATAATCCAAGGATGGACATCTATTAGAGTAAATGTGTTAATGTATTTAGGTGTTGGGATTCGATATTTATATTAACATTGTTTTTATGAATGTTGTTTTTATTATATGAAAATTTTATCTTATAAATATTAAATTAGTTTTGATTTAATACTGTATATAATTATCTATGATTAAATAAGGAATTTTTTATTTAATAACGGGATTATGAGTTTATAGTTTATCCTATGTTCACATTATTATAAACCCCTTTTTATGTTTTTAGTGATTGTATTTTAATGTGACTGAAGAAATTGAGTGATATTTTTCATTTGTTTTGTTTATATATAACCCTATGTTACAACATGATGTATTATTTGTGAAAAAATGATATACTCATAAGTCTAAATGTGTATATAACCATTAGTATTAATATGAACATTGATTTGAATGAAATAATAGTCAATTAAAATTATTTTATATAGTGGAAATAAAAAGTTATATTGAATTACCTTGTCCGTGATGAAAAAATAATTATTATCTAATTTTCGAAACAATTGCTTTTTGGATGAGTAGTAACTACTTTGACATAAAATGAAAGATTCATCCATTTAAAATTACAAATTCAAATACAAAGATAATTCATAGAACCCAATAACATCACGATCTGGTGTCCTTCAGTTGAAGTCCAATCTCCTCAAGCCATCATCATTATCCCAATGTTGACATCACCATCATCAACCCCATTGAGGTCATTATCGACCGCACAAGTTGTGGTAGCCTAGTGGAGACCATTGAAGTAGCCTACCAGCATCATCATGAAAAAAAATTTATCATCACCATCCTAAAACCACTATCATCATCATCATTCGAACACAAACCAGTAAATTTGAGACTGCCAGAGACCTTAAAACCTCCTTGAAACCACAAAACCATGTCATCGACTACAAATCAAACAAAAAAACATCACTCGAACTTTATTTGAAAATAAAACCATATGAGACCAATGTATTTCACAATAATACAAAACATCATCTCCATTGACAACATGAGTAGTGTCAAATATGTTTTCATAGAAGAATAAGACTAAATATCAATCCACAACAAAATCAAACCACAAACCAAAAATTAACATTCTAACAACATCAGAGAAATCAAAAAAGGAAACCAACATATCTGTGAGACTTCACTAGTAGGAAACACCAGAGAATACAAAGAATGTAATGTAACCAAATAAATGAGAAGACAAATCTCTGTCATGAAAAATAATGAGACTGCACCCAGCCCCCTCCAAGACAATTCTAAGAAGTCCAAAAATTGGCATCGAGTCTAAACAAGGTGTGGTCGAGCCTGATAGGTTGAAAAACATGGGAACGTTAGAGGATGAAAATCAAAATCATCCACTATAGTTGACCCAAACAATCAGAAATGTCAACACAAAGACCCAACATGGAGGTCTACTGTGCATGAAAAGGAAGGGAAAGGGTTGTTGAGAGGAACGCAGTATCCCACCAAGAACTAGCACCTGACAATCAGGGACGGATGAACACAAAAGGTTAGGGAATTTCCATGAATGAAGTTCAGGGGATTATTAAATAGACGAGAAGCATGAAAAATCAAGGATAAAGAAATATTAGGAAAAATAAAGGGATATTGCAGAGGAAAAATATATAACTCTAATCTATGATGAAGGATTTTATAAGCTATACTTAAGTAAAGAATAGGAGAGGTGATAGGGGAGATCTGATGAAAAGGGGGCCATCAATTAAGAAATTAATTTTTTTGATAAATATTTTAATTATTGGGATTCTCATCATATTTTGGTTAATGAATCCAAAATTTTATTAATACAATTTTATAAAAGTTGATAACCCATTAATCGGTTTACAACCCATCATATCCACCAAGGTCGTATGTCTTGAACCTAAAATAAGTTGATGATAATAGTGTAGTTCCAAAAAATGATCTACATAATGTTAAATATAATATTACATTGTTTTTAGTTAAATTATGTCATAGAAAAGTAATATGTTGATCTTTGGGGGTTAATATTGAAATTTTATATATTAACATATTAAATTAGTTAAGTCAAGCATATTAGTTTAGGTAAATATCTACATATAGGTAAAAGTACATGTATATTTTTATTGAAATGATGATCTATTTACATTTAATTTTAGTGCTTTAGGCATAAAAAATTCATATCAGATATTAATTAATTTCAGTAATATGTGATATGAAAATTGAAAAAAAAATTGTTAAATAATGAAATTAATATTATGAAATTTAAAAATTTCCATTATGAATATCTACTTATTTTCTAATTTAAAAAAAAATAGAATTACCCAAATTTTTGAAAATTATCATGAAATAATAATGTTAACCATGTAACTTAAGTTTTAATGAATTTATGGTTTCTACAACAATAAAAAATTTATTTTATTTTGGATGTAAACATTATACATGTTTTTTTCACTATCTAGTTTTCCTTTTCTGTAATATTCTCCTCTATGTCAATGTGTTCACACCTGTCTATGTTTTTGTTATTTTATACCCTGTTTTCTATTGAACATTTTATTTCTCATTCCCCTCTTTTAAGATAATGCTGTATAAACCCTTGTATGATGTAGGTCTTCTAAAAAGTAATATTCATATGAAACCCCTTATTTTTTCTAATAAGTTCAAATTATGATGACAAATAATAGTAAATGCGGGTAGAATGTAAAAACATAATTTTTTTTAAAACAAATATAGTTTTTGATAGTTTATATAACATTAAAAACTAGAATAAAATGAAAAAACATATACTTTTTAAATGATGTGATTACTAACTAACAACTAATAATGTTTTAATGAAGAGGAATAAGAACAATTTCAGATTTTTTTAATATTTTTGATGATGAAAATAAAATGGTATATATAGACCAAATTTTTAGTAAATTATTTACATGATAAATAAATTTATTTTTCACCAATTTTTTATATTTCTATTCTTGAAAAAATAATATAATTATTTTATAATAAAATTAAAAATTCAAACAACCTATGTACTTATAAAATAATTTATTTTCATTTAAAAACTAAATAGTTAAATTCATTATAAATGTATAATAAAAAAAGTGGTTTTAAAAATTAATGTATCTATAATATTATATTAGTATCCTAACCAATGATAGTATAAATGAGATTTATACAAGCGTATTAATGATTTATTTATATCCTGTAATAAGTAAGTAAATGTTTTCAAAATGATAAATTAAGTGTTTTTATTTTTTGTAAGTCATAAATTTTTAATAAAATTTTATAATTAATATAATAATTTAAAAGTAAATATATTTTCATAAAATAGATTCATAAATAAAATATATTTTTTCTTATGATTATAAGATACTTTTTGGAAACCTAAATTATCTTTTCAATATGTTAGAAAAATAGTTATAATTTTAAAATTAGAATTTTTTTATTAAATGAATATTTTAATTAAAAATTAAATTTCACATATTTAGAAAATATGTTTTTACAAAACAATATTTATTTTTTTAATTATACATGCCAAAAAATGGTTGGGTTTGTTTTTCCAAATTTTTTGAAAATATTTGAGTTTTTTGTGAATGGTGATATACAGTAATTTACAGTATCTAACAAATTCATGAATTAATGATTCATAGATGACATATGGGTTATATGTGAAACAAATCTCAAAATCACCTTTATCAAGTTAATATATTTATTGATATTTATAAAACTATTCATAGTCTTGATCCATAATACAAAACAAATTAACATAATAACGAGAAAACACCCCTCTCTTACACTATAAATACCACCCTTCACCACATCTTCTTCTCACACATTAATGTCTTATATCTTGTTTAATTTCTAACTAATTACATTTAAAATAAAATTTCTCATGTCTAAGACCATTGTGTATCACCAAAATTCCAAAAACAGGGGTCTTAAGGAGGTTCCCAGAGAGAGTAATTCAAGAGGTAGAAGCCACATTCATTTTCATTTAATTTTCATTTAAATTCATTTTATTTTATTAAACTCTCTTATAATCACATTATATAAGTGGAATAAGAAATACATTATCATATATATAATTTAATTTTACCATTTTTATTATAAAATTCTTCATTAAATTTTTTTCCTCTCCCCTTTCTCCTAAAAAATGAGAACATCATCTGTGATGTGTAGATTTATCACCCCCATGGTTGATACAATTTAATTGTTCATTGGAGCCTTCATAGATTTTCATAAACCCATTATTATGGTTAAATAACATTTTATTATACACATTATAATTTATTTTATGGTCAATAACCACAATAGAAACATGATATTGAATAAAATGGTATAAGTTCATGATGATCCTAAAAACCACCAAAATAAATTAAATCATTCTCATTAAAATTTTATACGATTATTTATCCTCATGATGGTAAAAATTATATATGGAATATTTTAAATTATAGAAAAATATCAAGATAAATTCATTCAACTTTAATAAATTTTCATCTATTTGTCAATAAAATCCATAATAAATCAACAATGTAAATCATGAAATAATTGCATCCAAAACAATGAAAAAAACAAAATATCACTAAATATAGGTTAGAAGATGTTATAAAAATATAATTTATGTAATAAAATATAATATAGTTATTTAATATATTAATAAAACTATTTAAAACATTATACTAGATGATTGAACATATTTGATGTATGTGGAACCCGATGTATGGGAATTCTTAACATAATTTCTATTCTTCGGGATAACATTATACGTCATTGATTATGTGGTTCTATGATTATTTATAATGTAAAGTGTGTCTATATTATTTTACTGTATGTATATTTATCTTTTATACACATATTACATTTGTTTAACTAATTCTCATTTCACTTATATGTAATTTTTAGTGGACATTTCTTTAAAAATCCATTTTTAATTTCTATTTGTCAAAAATACAAAGTGAATGTTTTTATTATTAAGGTATTCTTGATTTTTGATTATTTTATTCTTATTGGATGTTTTTTATAATGAATGATAGTACTTATATCTCACATCAATGTTTTGGCTATATTTATGTTGGAGATCAACCGTACGGTTACTCTAAGTGTAATTGTGATGGTTACACTAAGATATAGATGCGATGGTTAAATCACAAGGTATCCATGTGGGTTACATTATAATGTACCCATGATGGTTAAAAATAATAATTCAGATGGGAGTCTTACAATCATATGAATGTAATTACACATGTTATCTTTATGGTAGTATTTATGTTTTCAATTTTACATATTAATATCTTGTTTTCCCAAAGTAACTCTATGATACTTATTGGGTGAGAAGAATGTATTTAAAAAAATGATTTTATATGTTTAAAATTATTCATGAACTAATAGTTTATATCCTTTATTTTATGTCCCTTTATATGGATTTTGTTCTAATTCCATGTTTTAAAATACTTTCCACATGGTTAAATAGGGGAAAAAGAAAAGTGGAAGCCATGATGAATGTAGTAAAGGAATCTCCTTAAAATATTTCTAATTTTTATAAAAAAAATTGTACTATAGAAAAATGTATACTATTTTAGAAGTACCCACCTTGTATTATTTTTGGTGGATATGTATAGATTTTTTTCAAATTTTCAAAAACTACAAACTTAAATGATATTTGGGAATATAAAGAAGTGAATTATAATGAAATCTACTAGATTATGAATTGTTTAAGGTCTGATCCTTATAGTTAGTATTAGAGAAAGGTTTATGCAACAATAGGGGTTAGGATGGTGTTAATAGGGCATCATAAATGATTTTTAACTTATTTTTGTATTTAAATGACATTTGTTTTAAAATTATCATGTTATTTCATCTTGGATTTTCTTGTTAAGAATGGTTTTCTAAAGAATAATCAAGGAAACTGATGTAGTAAGGAATGATGATGATTACATATTTCCAAATATGAATCATAAAATAGTGTGAATTGTAATTGAACAGTTTTTTATAGTAATGTATCATTTTTTCTAGGAAATAAACTGTAGTGGAATCCATGTAAGAGAAATACTAGAGCAACCATAAAAGAACATGGTGATAGTGGAACATTTTATGCGACAACAGAATCATTTTTGAAACGTATCATTTAGCCATATGGTTGATGAAGGTTAGATTAATGGCCTTGAAATGATATTCTATGTTAATATTTGTTTAGATAATCATTAGGTTAGTCTTTCCATTTATAATTTTGATGGTGAAATTAATAATTGGTGGGAAATGATAAAAAATATTAGGGATAGTAAGGATATTGTTTCCTTTTAATGGGATAAAAAAAAATCATCTGCTTGAAAAAAAATTTCTTAAGGTTGTTCGACTTAGTATGGAAAATAAATTCATAGAATTGAAAAAAATGAGAAGGATTCTATGGTTGTGTATAAAGAAAACCTCAACTAATTGGCATGGTACGCTCTAAATCTTATTTTGGATCTTTATAGAAAAAAAATAATTTTTTCCCAGGATTGATACTTAGATATCAAAGGGAATTAGCCTCATATGATTTCAAAAGGTATGATATACTTATCTGATGTTCTAAGAGGGTATAAATTGTATTTTTTATGATCACATGTACTTTTAAAAAAAAGAGAAGAAGAGGTCTAGAAGGAAATCAATGGGTAAAAATAAATCAAAAAAATTTAAAGGTATGAATGTCTAGTTTCTAATTAGTGAATTTTGTGTAAAAAGTGCCATGGGGAATGCCTTAAAAATATAGATGTGCTTTTACTGTGTAAAGTTTGGGCATATGGCATGATATTTTAATGAAAATTATCCTATTATTAATTATGAAAATAAAAATATGAAGTGTAATAAATATGGTCAGAATGTTCATTATACAAATACATTCCCAAAGAAAGATATAAATGATATAAAGAATCTAAATTATAAGTTGAAAGTTGTTTTGAGATCCCCTATAAGTAGGTCAACAGATATCAAACCATCCAATTATGTGGTATCAGGTAATTTTCTTTTTTACTAACATTTTTCTAACGTATTCCTTTTTACTAAGTCCACACATTCTATTATTACTGAGAAATTTATATGTATATTAGAAATTTCGTTCATATAAATGAAACTAAAACCTATTTCTAAAACACAATTGGAGAAATATTAATGTTAAAATGGAATTATAAGAATATTACTCGTGTTTTCTTTGGAAATACATTAAATACAAACCATATTGTTAGTACATTAGTAGAGTTTGATCTTATTCTTTGTACAAATTGGATTTCTATTTATAATGCTAAGATTTATTTTAAATCTAAATATGTTTTTTTATAAAGAGTTCCAATTTTTATACAATAATCCACCCATACAATCGATAAAATATCTGGAAGACAATAAACTATTAGTAAACAGAAATGATATCGATCTTTCTCGTATTGTTTAAAATAAGGAACTATTTATATTAATGATGTTCCAGTTGTAAATGAATAATTGGATGTTTTTCATGGTGAGTATACTAGTTCTATACCTGGCCAGGATGTTTACTAATGACATGGTTTCTAATGAAATGAAACTTTTAAAAACAACTTATTGAATGGATTATGTGGAACTTCATGAATTGCGAAATCGATTTCATGAGATTCTTGAAAAAGGCTGCATGCCTCCTAGAACATCACCATTTGGTGATACAAATTTTTCATTTAAAATAATTATAGTTCCATGAGACATTGTAGTGATTATATAAATGTTAATAACATTAGTGTTATGAATAAATATATATTACCTCTAATCGATGAATTATTTGTTCAGCTCCATGAAGATCACTATTTTTCTAAGATTGACTGGAGATCCGGGTACTGTCAGCTGAAGGTGAAAGAGGATGAAATCCCCAAAATAGTTTTTCATAATATATATGGGAATTATGAGTTAGGTTTTATGAAATTTGGGTTAAAAAACACACCTTGGTGTATTTTAGGTTATTATGAGTAGAATAACTTTTGAGTAGTTGGATAACTTTTATTTCATTTTTGTTGAGGATATATTTCTCTTTTCAAAATGTGATGAGGTTTATGTAAATAATTTCAATATGATCTTGAAAACACTCAATGAAAAGAAATTATACAGAATATTTTTCAATTTATATTTTTTGTTGTAAGAGATTTCTATTATTGGAACATTTTAGACAACACTGAAAAAATAGTTTATCCCCCCCAAAAATAATTGTTGTATGAATTTACCAAAACTAAAAATGTTATAGAGATTCATAGTTTTCTGGGATTAATATGTCATTATAGATAGTTTGTTAAAACATTTACAAATTTATCTATCCCAATAACTTTTGTCAAACGAAAAGGGCGGAAATATTTTTAGATATATGACTATGATGTTTTTTCAAGGAAATTGAGAAGATATTAGTAAAGGATCTAGTTTGTACATTCCTTATATAAATGGTGAATGGTTCATCTACAATGAAGCTATATTTAAGGAACTTTCTTGATTTTGGATGACGAATAATCAGGTAATTGATTATGAATCAATACTACTAAAACCTCATGCATTAAATTGTCTGACACATTATTTGTAATTCAAAGCTGTGGTTTTTTACATTGAGAATTTGGAAAAACATTTATATAGATCGAAAAAGAAAATATATAGTTATCATAAATGTCTGAAATATATAGTCTCTCATAATTAATTAAACACGAGGCAAAAATGGTTGACAAAACTTATAAAGGATTATGATTTCATAATAATTTAACATCCCATGAAACCCTAAAAATTCCCTTAATCCATATGTCAATAACATCATGCACCACTAACCATGTTAAATTTGTAATAGGGACCCACAAATACTATTTTGATTGATTATGTATTATATAGTGTTGGTGCAGTAAATTACGTGATTTTTACACCTTTTAGTGCATTCATATCTAACATAAAATATTAATAAAACACATAAGGAATAATGTGAGTTAAAAGGAAGGTACAATTGTTGGAAAAGGGTTAGTTTCCATAATTTAATGTTTATAAATATTATTTTTTGATATTTGGGAAGATTTTAGGTGTTCCTTGGGACTTATAGTTGAAATAAGAGTTGTAAATTGAAGCTCATTGTTCCCTATTTTTAGTTATTCATAAAAGAAAAAATATATATAGAGGCCTTCAAGATTATTAATGGTGGGATGGAATGAAAATTGATATTTTTTATTTTACCATTAAATGTTTGACATGTCAATAGATTAAAGTAGATAAACAATTGACAGAGGTTACAATTTAGCCTTTCCTTGTTCAAGAGTGTAAATTGGACAATATATCAATGGAATTTATGGTGGGACTACCAAAAACATCTCAATGTGATAATGAGATTTGGTTTATTTTGGAACAACTAACTCAATATGCACATTTCAATCATATTAGAGGAATTATGTATTTGGATCAGTTTCCTCAATTGTATATCAACGATATTATAAAGTTACATAGAGTTCCTCTATCCATTGTATTTGACCAAGATCATGGGTTCACTAATAACTTTTAGAATGGAATATAAATTCCTTTGGGCATAATATAAAATTTCAACCCTACTTTTCATCCCCAATTTGATGGATTGAATGAGTGAATAATTTAGACCATCGAGGAAATTATTTTAGCTATTTCAATGGATAGAAAAAAAGTTCGGATCAACATATTTAATTAGTTGAATTCTCGTATATTAAAAAATTTAATTATATTATTGTGATGACACATTTTGATCCATTATATAAAAACCAATGTCAAACTCTAGCTTCTTAGGATGATATTGTGGAAATAAAGTTAATGTTACCATAATTAGTAG
Source organism: Viscum album (assembly GCA_963277665.1). Classification (NCBI taxonomy): domain Eukaryota; kingdom Viridiplantae; phylum Streptophyta; class Magnoliopsida; order Santalales; family Viscaceae; genus Viscum; species Viscum album. The sequence goes on from OY728148.1 coordinate 1,948,710,340, forward strand.
TGAAAGTTGTAGAGAAAGTGAAATTGATCTAGAAACATATGAGGATAAATCTGAGTAGGAATATAAGTTATATTGATAACTAGAGGAAAGAATTTTATTTTGATGAAGGTGATCATGTTTTTCTAATAAAGTCACCTCGATATTGAGTTATTTGTTTTTTATAAAGAAACACTCTGTCCATGGATCATTATACCTTATGAAATTCAAAAGTATGATGGGCTAGTCACCTACCTAGAACATTTTATATGATTTTATCTCTCATACACAATGTTTTTCATGTTTCAATTTAGAAAACATATTTTCCAGATTCATCTCTTTTTTAGAACCCATAAGTATTTTTTTATAACAAAACCATTCTTATAAAGATAATCCTATCAAGACTACTGATAGTAGGGATTAATTATTAAAGAATAATGAAATTACCTATATGATGGTTTTGTGGATAAAACATATTTTTGTAGAATAAAAATGATAATATGAAAATTCTATGTGTAAATAGTACCTCAACATGTTTAATAAGAATAGAAAAAATTACAAGACTTCAATTTCCAGACAGTAGTGAGAATGTGACAACCTAGGTACGTATTAAAGAAGTTCTATTCATTTTTAAATCAAATAGAAACATTCATTATAAATATATAATGAAATATGTTTTATTTTTAATTGAAATGTATATACTAATATTATTTTTACCAGTCCTATGATGGTATAAATAAAATGGTTGTAAGTTTAATCAGGATATATTTATCTCATTCTATAAGTAAATAAATATTTTTTAAATGATAAATTAGGTGTTGGTAATTTTTTGTAAGTCATAAACATTTAATTACAATTTTTAAATTTATATAATAATATTAAAAAATATATTTTAATAAAATTGATTCATATGTAAATATTTTTTGTCCTATGGTTATATGATAATTTTATGAGACCATAATAAATTTTCAATAGTGTTAAAAAATCAGTTATAATTTTAAGAATAGTATTTATTTTTAAGAAGTGATGATTTTAGTTAAAAATTAATTTTCTCATATTTAGAAAATTATTTTCCATAAAATCCTGTTTATATTTTAATTCTACACATCAAAAAGTTCTTGCGTTGAATTTTTTAGATTTTTCTAAAATAGTTGAATTTGTTGTGAATAGAAAAATACTATAATTTACAATATTTAACAATCTAATTAAATATAGACTCATAGATGATAAATTTATGATGTAAAAAATATTAAACTCCACTAAATTAGTTTAGTGTATTTAGTTATAATTCTGAATCAATTTATTTTTTTGATCCAAAATAGTAATTTAATGAATATAATAATGACACAACACCCCTCTCTTCCACAATATATATCACCCCCACCACTTCTCATCACACCTCAATGCCTTATAAATTGTTCAATTTCTATATAATTCCATTAAAAATATTCTCCCTCATGTTCATGACCTTCTATTATCTCCAAATGACCAAAACCAAGGGTTATAAGGATGATCTCTGAGTGGAGAATTCAAGAGGTAAAACCGCTTTCCATTTCATTTAAAAAACATTCAATTACATTTATTTTATTATAATCTCTTCACACACATACCCATGTGTAATTAAAACTAAAATATATTATATATACTAATTTAAATCATGGTTATGGAAATATTCATAATAAAACAACTTCTCCTCTCCCTTTTATTATTAAAAATGATAACATCATCTGTACTGTGTCGATTTACCGCTATTAGAGATTATACACATTAATTTTTCATTAGAAACATCAAGGATGGACCTAAAACCATTATTATGGTTAAATATTATTTTATAATACATATAATATGTTATTTAATGACCTAGATGAAATATATAAAAATTATATTGAATACAATGATATCAGTTCAAGATTATATTAAAAACCTCCAAAATAAATTAAATCATTCTTAATAATATTTTAGATAAGGATTAATCTGCATGTCCGAAAAAAAATGAATTATGGTATCCTTTAAAAATATTAAAACTAATTAACACCATGGCATTAAACTTTTTTAGTTTTTCTTCTATTAGACAAGAAAATTAATAATAAACCAACCATTTAAACCATGAAATAAATTCACATAAAATAATAAATATAAAAAAATATTATTATTAAATGGGTGGAAAGATGCTATAAAAATATAATATATGTAAATAAAAATAAAAATATGGTTTTATATTATTGATTTAGATATTATTTTAATGATTGAAATATCAAATAAATGGTTTTAAAAATATTAAATTAAATATTATATGAACTATATAATGTGATCCACTATTTTTTAGATGAATATTACATGTTAGGGAACTATAAAATATTTTGTTTCGAATATATCTTCTATGTGTATTTTATTTAAATTCAAATAATTGAATAGTGTCAAAATCAAAAATTTTTATATTTTATAAAAATAACATAACATTAAATTGTTTAAAAATAACAAAAAAAATTAAATATAATAAATTTATATTTTTATAGTCTAAAATTCGAAAAAGTATCCAATTATGGACAATTCACAACACATAAGTAATTATTAATAACAATTTAGAATTTAGAATCTTATCACCACAAATAAAATTCAATAGATTAAATAAGGATAAATCAAAATGATAGGGTTTGAAATAAAATAAAAACTTGTCTAAATTTTATTGGTTGATAATATTACAACCATATCTCATGTCATTTTAGAATTTTGTCTTTTTTAGGTCATTATGTAGGGTATAAATTTGATATAAATTAATATTTTTTAGGTTTCCAAAAGAGTCCCTCCCCTCCCTTATAAAACAACACCTCCTCCCTATCATCTTCACAACATTTTGAGCATTAAATCTCGGCCAAACCCTGTCCATTTATATTTTCAACATCCCTAGAAACATAATAGTGGTCTTTATCTTCTTCAAAGTCTAACATTAGTGCCCTAATAGGATGTTTAGAAGAGGTGGTCAAAGAAGAGGCAATAACCTTTACCAATTATTTCAAATTTATTTCTCCTTCAACTTCCACTTTTTTATTTTTTTCATTATAAAGTAATAACACTAGTATCATTAATATACATATATGTTATTATAAATATGAAACAACCCTATTTCACCTATAATCCATCCTACAGAAAATGAAATCATCACACGTGCGTAGGTACGGAATACCATCTCCACGCCATAGAGTTATGTTTTTTCCACCACCAGCATTATTGGATGGGTATAACAGTTTAATGAAAAACTATATCTGATTATTATAACATGATACTAATTATGAGATATTCTATCATCCACTCCAATACCATTCAATAATTGTTGGAATGATATCATCGCTCGTGCATACATACGGATTACCGTCTCCACGACGCGATGAGACTCATTCGCTATGTTCACCATTAAGGAATGTTTATACATTATATATAATGAATGATATTGAAAAATATGACATACTCAATTTATGTATATGTTATTTAATTACATCAATTCAATTAATTAAGGAAACGAAAATTGTGTTCATGCGTATGTACGGTATACCGTCCCCATGAACGGTGTATTTCATTCCATTTATCGATCTATTATATATTTTATATATTCTTAATATATATTATATTTAAATCATGTTTTACATTATGGTAGTGATTAATCATGATCTAAGTAATCATATGAATTATTAGAAGAAGACACCTTGGTCAAATGTAATGATTTTACCCAAAACACTGCTTTAACATGGAATTTATTGATGAACGGGTAATATAAAGTCTTATGTGAATCATATATGATATCATAATTATTATTAAGGTTCTATTAAAAATTAATAATATCTTTAAACCCAATATACTTGAGTCTCGGACACATACAGAAGAAATTTGACATAAGGCAAGGGATAATTATTCCAATCTCGTTCCTATCCGGGATAGTTTATTTGTAAGTATTTACTTGGGATATGTTAATCATACACATCCATGTTTTCTCAAAAAAATTATAAAATGGTTACTATTCTTCAAAATATGTTTCAAGTAATTTTTACCCTTTTTTGACTTTTACCACAAGGTATGCAAGGAATTATTCTTTTATTTACCATATGAGGTACTTTTTGACTTTTCTGGAAAAATTACGAGGATAATGTTTTGTTAACTTATATAGTGTGAATTGATTTTTACCGATTCATAACACCTTCATTAAATGAAGAATCCTATAAAATATTTCAGGGTTATTTTCCAAAAAAATATTTTCTTTTAAAATTGAATGAAATTTTGAGAATAGAAAATGATTTTGAAAAAGAAATGCTATTCTCCTCAAAAATTCATTTCAAGTGTTTAATAAAAACTATTTTCCATCTAAGATGACATTATTTTGTATGTTATTGTTTCAAGTATAATGTATATATTATTTACATGGTTTTATTTTTCTTATGATTAAATTATATACATTTTTTTATATGTGTTGTTTTATGATGGAATGATATTTATGAAAACCATTTCATTATTTGGGTTATGATGAATGATTTATGTTTATTTTGTTGCACATGTAAGAATGATTTCATCATGAGAAGGATGGGACCTATATCTCCATAAAATTAATTTGGTAAATGTTTATATCTCCTGAGAGAAACATGGATAGAACGACAATTAAATCTGGAACAGTAATACAGGGATGGAAGAACAAGTAATCCCGGTTCAGTAAGGGACTTTGTCTACTATGACGGTCTTGGAAGCAATTCCATGGATACTATAGAAATCATATAATGTTCTTAAGGGTTTTCCACATTTATGTTTTTCATTCCCATGCTATTTTACCATGATTAAAGTATCTTTATGATCTATGCCTTATGTACTGCTAAGATTTATGTCTTTTTCATGTTTTTATGATCAAATGTTTATGGATTGTTTTATGTTTTCCATGTTTACCCTTAATGTGAATTTGAGATCACCCTTTTTATGTTTTCATATCCCCAGGATATAAAGGAATGTTTTAGGTAGGAAAACAAAAGGGGAAGATCATTATGGGAGATGTTGAAGATCTTTCAACATGATTAGATTTTTTTGTTCCAAGTAACCAAAGTCACTAAACTAATACGGTCTTTGGTCATATTTTTTCGTTATGTATTATGTATTCCTCAAGAATAATGTAATGTTTATTTACTTCAAGGTTTGGGTCTCTACAGTGGTATCAGAGTGAAGATTTATTTATCCTTTGGAAACTAGGATTCGCAAACTTTATTGAGATCCCTAGAGATATTTCTAATGTAAGTCTAGGGATGTCTGTGAGGTCAATTATAAGTATTGGATAAAATCCTAGAATTAAGATAAAAATCATGAATAACCTGGGATAGATCCTAATATTTTAGATATTGAAGGTACTACCCATTTATTATGTTGTTTTCCTGATATGATTTTTGCCTCTCACACTATTATTTTTGGGTTTTAGATAATGGTTGGAACACGAAAGAACCGTGTTAATGATCAATGCACTGGGTAATGAAATTATTGTCCTCCTGAATGACCAAATGTTAAGGTAAATGGAGTGAAAAATATTATTGTTATACTTACACAAGCTATGAATCATTCTGGACAACCGAATGAGTAGATAAGTGAACAATATTCTATTGTGTCATTCATGAGGCAACGTCCACCTTCTTTAAATGGGTCCTCTGATCCAATTATTTATGAACAATGGATAAGTATCATTGAAAAGATATTTTCCATACTCTTCTGTTCAGAACATGAAAAAGTCATTTTGGATGTTTATGGTTTAGAAGGTGAAGCAGACCAGTGGTGGACTGTAATTAAGAATACAGGGCCTCAAGATGAAATTGATTCCATTGAATGGCACGAGTTCCAAAACCTTTTTTTCAATAAATAATTCCCTCATATTCTTATAAAAAATATGCAAAAGGAGTCCCTTGATATTATGAAAAAGGATGATGAATCTGTTGGTATATACGAGGTGAATTTTACAAGGCTTGCAAGGTATGCATCTGGATTTATCATCCAACCTGAATGTAAAGTTGATCGATTATTTAGTGCCTTAAAACAAAGTCTTCAAAGGGAATTTGCAATAATAGACATTAGTAGATATAATTAAATTGTGTGGTGTGCTATCAAGGTAGAATTGGAAGTTGGTGTTACATATCAGTCTCATGGTTTTGACAAGAAATGAAATATGGAGTTTAAGGAAGAATCTCAAAACAATGGTTAAAAGAGGAAAAATGATTCATTATACTCAATGTGTTTAAATAAGCATGGTGGAGATTGTCTTAATGGGACAAAAAATGTTTTAAGTGTGTAACATAAGGCCATCGATCAGCTGAGTGTCGAAGTAATGGGAATAAGGTAACTAATGGTGTGAATAGAGAAACTACTACAGAGAATGCATCATCAACACTTCAATGCAACAAGTTCAAGTAAATGGGGCATTATTCTAACTAATTCCCTAATCCAAGGGTTAATGTTGATCGACATGAGAATCCTCTTAAGGTAAAGGACAAAGGGAAGTCACATGCGATCACTATTGGTGATGTGGAGTATGAAAACGATTTGGTGGAATGATTAAGTTTTTATCTAATGGGATTCCAAAATAATGTTGTGAAATCTCATTTATAGTATCATGGAATATTGAAATATCTATGTACTAGTTTATTTTGGTTTTCAATAATTTTATGGTACCGCTAACCCTAAAAAGGGATTGAATTTTTTTGGAAAGCAGATGATATGTGCATAATGAAGTGATAAGGATACAATAATATGTTTGAAAGTATTAATGAGTTCATGACTAATAAAAGGAAAAAGTGACATCATGGTTTGAATATATAGAAATTTTGGGATTTTGGTATGTGGAAAGAGTTAAATTTTAACAGCATTCATGTTTTCACTAAGGTTAAATGGGTATTCATTTTTCATGATAATACATGATTAAGGTATTCACATGATTGGAATTTGATCAACAACAAGATATGTGTTATGATATATGGGGTATAAATGATGGTATTCACATACTTCTTAGATGCCCTTTTTAGTAATAATTTTCTATAAACTATGAGATTGGATATAAGTATTTTTGATAAACCTATAGAATGGAATAGATTAAATTCTATATCATATAGTATTGTTTAAGGCTATAACTTTTTGATATTATTTCAGAATGGTTATAATAGTATAATTTTATATAAAGGACAACCTGTAAGACTAGCGACAACCTGTCATGTAAAATTTGGATACGGGAATCGAACCCTCAACTGAAGTGTGATAGGACTTTACCACATATCACTGGCCTACATAAATTCCATGGATAGTAGAAATTAGTTTTATTTTATGTATTGGTATGATAGATAATCTATAAGTCCATTTTTGGAACCATATATCACCATATATGGACTTATGTATATTTGATAACATTTGTTAACATTTTGTTTGAGACAGATGGAATGACCCATTATTCCATCAAATGATCTACTAACAAATCAAGAATTAGAAATTTAACATCATTTTATTAAATAAGTGATGAAGTGGAAATTATTCATTGAATTACCAATAATGATATTACACTAAAATCATGTAAGTAATTCCGTTTATGCAAACATTTGTCAACTTTTGGGAAATGATCTTGAAAACCAAAAATGTTGTCCTAGTACCCTCATATACGATGAATCATATTCTGCCATAAATAATCACAAATTTATAACTTTCTAATTGTAGGCTTTTTCATATTCATGTTCTCTACAACTCTCTATCAGAACTTGATGGTTATATTTCTCTTCCATATCCATATTTTCACCTATGTTCATCTATGTGGAAACCCAATGATGAGTTAATTTGGGTAGTTATAATGTTTCCTCCGTTATTTTTGAAAATTATGTTTATTATTCCTTTTTATTATGTGGGTTTCTATGAAATAAACTTTCATGTAGTAAACCATTATAACCTCGATGAATTTCGAGGGGGAAATTCATTTTAAGGGGGGTAGAATGTAACACCCCGAGATTTTATGAGAAATATTATTTTTTAATTTCTTTGATGTATTGTTTTTTATTATACTCCAAGATTATATTGTGCTATATGAAACACTTTACTAACTTGTAGTATGCGCAAACACTATTCTTGGGTTATATTGCACGCATAAACAACCTTCCTCGATAGCGTGTGTTGTACGCAATACCAAGTGTCACTAAACAATGATATATAGTTATGAAGTATCTATTATGAATTGTATTAATTATATTTTTAATTTAATTACATAATAATTCATCTTACACATATTCTATATCATGGTATGAGAATAATAAAAAAAATTTGGGTAAAATGAGTATTTTTTAAAAAATGATGTTTTGCCACGTTTTGATGGCGTACCAACATTAAATCTAGTTTTTTCTATGTTTATAAGTTTAATTAGTCAAAATAAACTTATTAATTTTAATAAGGATATAAAAATTTAATTTAGATAGATTTTTTATATTTTTCTATTAACATTCATATTTTGATGAATAGTAAAATACGCTGATTTTTTCTAAAAAACACCTTTTTCTCAGAAAGATAATTTATATGTTTATATTATAAAATTTTATTGTTTTATAGTATAAATATAATATGTTTTTACCCTTTAATATAATTTAATTCATTAACATAAATTTTAGATTGAATTCATAGTTAAAAACATTTCAATCTTTGGCAATGTTTTCTCTTTTAAAACATGTTTTATTAACAATGGAATTAATTTTAAATTAATTACTACAACTTCTGTGTTTCTAATTTTGAAAAATATATTTCATATTTGAATTAAGTGGGTCCATATTATGTTAATAGGTTACTTTTTTATATTATGAATAGTAACTATTGTATTTTTAATTTACAACGGTTAAAGGTAAATCGTGTAATTAAATGTAAAAATAAGATTATCAAATTCCCATAACACCTGTAAAAATTATATAGAATGAATAAAAGTCAACCCATATCACCTTAGGGTCTGAATATAAACATTTCATGGACTTTGGAACATGCAAATTGTATAATTATTATTAAAACCAAAGAATGTGACAACATATCACTCTCTAATATCTTATAAGATAAATAATTTTAATTTAGTGATAAACTTCTTAACACATAGAACATAAATATTCACCAGAAAGATAATAAAATTATCTACGTAATTTAAATTTATTTTTAATTTTTAATTATTAAATAATTATCATTAATGTTGACACAATAGTGATGTAGAAATTATTTTGTTGATTGAAGTATCAAATAAATTGTGTTAAAAATATTAAAATAAATGGTATATGAACTATTTAATGGGGTCCACGAATTTTTTAGATGAATATGACATGTTAGGGATTTATTAAATATTTTGTTTCTAAGATATCTTCTATGTGGATTTTATTTAACTTCAAATAATTAAATAGTGTCAAAATTGACACAATTGATATTTTATAAAAATAACATATTATTAAATTGTTTAAAAATCAGAAAAGTATTTAAAAATTAATAATAGAAATTTATATGGTCTAAAATGTCATAAATTATCGAATTATGGACAATTCACAACACATAAGTAAGTATTTATAACTATTTCGAATTTAGAATCTTATTACCACAAAAAAATTAAATATATTAAATAAGGATAAATCAAAATGATAGGGTTTAAAATAAAATAAAAACATGTCTAAATTTTATTTGTTAATTATATTGAAACCCTATCTCATATCATCATCTAATTGAGTAATTTTTGGAGGTTTTTAAGTGGGGTCCTAATTAATTATAAATTAATATTTTTGAGGTTTCCAAAAGTTCACATCTCCTCTCTTATAAAAGGAAACCTCATCCCTCTCCTCTGGAAAACATTTTGAGCCTTAAATCATGGCCAAACCCTATCAATTTATTTTCTCAACATCCCTTGAAACATTATATAGGATCTTATCTTCTTCAAGGACCTTCTTTAGTTCCCTAAGATGAATTTGAGAAGAGGTGCGTCGAAGAAGAGGTAATATCCTTTACCGATTCATTCAAATTTATTTTACCTTTTACTTCAAATTTTTTAATTGTTTCATTATAAAGTAATAAAATAAGTATCACTCATATACTGATATGTTATTATAAATATGAGACAACCCTATTTCACCTACTATCGATCCTATAGAAAATGAAATCATCATGCGGGCATACATACGGAATACCGTCTCCATGCCGTGGTGTAATCTTTTTCACCCACCACATTACATGGATGTGTATAACAGTGTAAAGAATAAAAATATATGATTATTATAACATTATACTAATTCTGATATATTCTATCATCCACTCAATTCCATTCAATAATTATGTGAATGATATCATCACTCGTGAGTACGTACGGATTACCGTTTCCACGACGCGATGAGATTCATTCTCCATGTTGATCATTCAAGAATGATTATAAATTATATATAAAGAATATTAATGAAATATATTAAATAATAATGATACTTTATTTATATATATGTTATTAACATACTTCCATTCAATTTAATAATGAAACAAAAATAGCGTTCATGCGTACGTACGGCCTACCGTCTCCATGAACGGTGTATTTCATTCCATTTATCGATCTATTATATATATTATATAAACTAAATATATATTACATATAAATCATGGTTTAAATTCTAGAATTAAGTAATAATGATCTAAGTAATCATATGAATTATTAGAATCCAAAACACGTAGGAAAAATCAAACGATTTTATCCAAAACACTGCTCTAACATGGAATTGAAAAATGAACAGGTAATATAAAGTCGTAAGTGAATCATATATAATATCATAAAAATTATTATGGTTATGTTACAAGTTAATGATATGTTTAAACCCACTGTATAGGAGTCTCGTAAACATATGTAAGTAATTGGACATAAGGTAAGAGATAATTATTCAATCTCATTCTTATCTGGGACTGTTTATTCGTAAGTATTTACTAAGGTTGTCTTTTTCATTAACATCTATGTTCTCTCAAAAATGTTTTCATAAAATGTTTACTATTATTCAATGTATTTTTAAATTCATTTTTACCTTTTTTTAAATTTACCAAAAGGTATGGAAGGACTATTTCTTTTGTTTACTATATGAGGTACTTTTTGACTTTTCTGGAAAAAGTCTGAGGAGAATGTTTTTTTTACTTATAGGATGTGAATGGATTTTTACGGTATCTTAACAGATTCTTTCTATGAAGCATCCTCTATAATATTTAATGGTTATTTTCAAAAAAAATTATAATATTTTAAAATTTAATGAAATTTCAAGAATAGAAAACGATTTTGTAAAAGAAAGGATATTTTCATCAATTATTCATTTCATGTATTTTCTCAAAATTATTTCCCACCTAAGATGACATTATTTTGTATTTTTATGTTTCAAGTATAATGTATATATTATTTACATGTTTTGATTTTTCTTATGATGAAATGATATCCATTTGTTTTATATGGATTATGTTATGATTGGATGATGTTTATGAAACCCATTTTATTCTTTGGGTTATGATGAAAGATTTATGTTTCTTTTTTGTGGAACACGTAAGAATGATTTCATTATGATATGAGTGGGACATATATCTCCTTCCAATTCATTGGGTAATGATTTATATCTCATGAGATAAACATGGCTGGAATGATAATTAAATATGGTACAACAATACAGGGCTGAAACGATATGTAAACCCGGTTCAGTAACAGACTCTATCCACTGTGATGGTATTGGGAGAAATGCCTTGGATACTATGGAAATAATATCATGTGATTAATGGTTTTACACTATTATATGTTTTATTCACATGATATTTTATCATTATTAATGTTTCTGTATGATTTATTCCTTATGTACTACTAACATTTATGTCATTTTCATGTATTTACGATCAAATGTTTATGGATTGTTTTATGTTCTCCATATTTACCCTAACTGAGCCTTTGAGCTCACCCTCTTTATGTTTTCATATAACCAGGATATAAAGGATGGTTTTATCTAGGAAAAAAAATAGGAAGATTATTATGAGAAATGTTTAAGATCTTTCAACATGATTAGAAGTTTATGTTCCACGTTTCCAAAGACACTAAACTAATACGGTCTTTGGGTGTCTATTTCTCTTATGTATTAAGTATTCTGCTAAATTAATGTAATGTCTATATACATGAAACTTCAGGTATCTACATTCTATGTTATATGAAAATATCATGTTTTTACAACATAACTTTATGATACTTCTTGGGAGAGATGTACGTCTTTGATAAAATGATTTCATATATTTACTATATTCGTCTAATAATTGTTTTTATCCTTATTTTTATGCCCCTTACTGGGATTTTTGTTATCATTACTATTTTTAAAATGTTTTTCATAGGGTTTGTGGATGGGTAAGTGAAAATCATAAGCTAACAGAATGTTGTGAAGACATTTCTTGTAAATATTTCATGTTATTATTAAAGAGTTTTTCATTGTAGAAGAAATGCATTCTATTTTAGTATTACCTTATTTGAATACTTTTTTGTTGATATGTATGAATTATTAACTAATTTTTTACAACACTAAACTAAAAAGATCATTTGGAATATAAATAAGTGAATTGTAATGGAATTTACATGACTATGTAATTTTTAAGTCAGAGTCCTTTAACAAATTATATTTTAAAAATGGTAATATTTTCAAATATAATATTTCAAAACATAACATAGGGTTAAAATTTTGTATTTATCTAAAATGAGATGATTTTCACTGATGGGTGACAAAAACCACTTTTGGATATAAAAAATCATTTAAAACCATTATGTAATTTAATGATTTTCATTATGATTTGAATTTCATTTCAAAGTAGAATAAATATTTTTTTTAATTATTGTTAATCTAATTAATAATATTTTATTCATGTTTATACATTTTTTGGGAATGTGATTATATTTAGGTCTAAAATCAATTTTCCAAAAAAGTTTATTAAGAGCATAATGATTCTCCAATTTAATTAATTAATATAATATTTATACTTAGATGATGAAAATAAAATTTATAATATATATTTATATATTTGAATATAAATTCACTTAATAATTATTACTGGAAATATAGTTAATATAATATTATTTTATTCATGACAAACTTATTTCTCGAAATCACTAAATTATAAATGTAATCTAGGTTCCTTTTTAAATTAAATTTTCCATCTTATATGAATTTAACATAATAAAATATATTAAACATTTGGAAATAAAATAAATAATATAACATAATATTTTTAACATTTTGTTTTTCAAATTATTTATTAAAAACAATAAAATTTAATTACAATAATTTGTGTTGAAACGTGGTATCTTCATATCAGATTCCCTTTTGTTGAAATTAATATTACATAAAAATTTGATTTTTGTTTCATAAACTTGATTAAATTTTATTAATTATTGGATCAAATTAACAAATAAGGATCATTTTATATTAGTCTTATTTGGTGAATTGTGTATGATTAAAAACTAATTACCATGGGGAAAATTTTTAAATGTACGTAATCTTAATGGTAAAGGGAATAAATTCTATAAAAAATATTTAATTATTTATGGTGATGATATTTTGATAATATACCATCCCTATAATAAATTATTTATAAATTTATGTGGAACTTGGGACTGTAGTGACTTCCATTTATTTAATTTTTTTAGTTATTTACAAAAATACCACTCCTCGCCAATTATCCAAATAAATCCACTCCCCTCACATATTCAGAAATTTAATCAACTTATATTATTTAAAACCTACCACATTATATTAAAAATATCCATATTTACATTCAAGATGTTGTAATCTTCTCAGAAGTACAATTTAGTGATTAATTAACTAAGGATATATATTTATTTACCATTTTTTCTCAATATGGTTGATAGAGATCCTTGTTTTATGATAATAAAATATCATTAATAATTTTTACAATGTAACTTTCTTTTACTAAATCATATTCTCACTTCCATTTATGAAAAACATTTTATACCCCAGATCATATTTATTGTGATTATACATATTTTTATAATATTAATTTCTAATATCCATAAGACTTTTACAATCAACAATCTCATCCTTTGAGGGATACTTATATGTCTTCTTTCTGTTCCTAGAACCACTTAATAAAGACAAAAAAAAGTATATAATATTCTATCATAGATCATATTTGATTATCTTAATTCCATTTTACTCATAACAATACTTAATTATGAATTATTAAGAATTAAATTTTATCCACAAATTATATTTTCATGTGGTTTCATTTCATGATCATATTGAAGAAATGCATACAGTACTCCTTTAATTCCCCCAATTTTTTTATATTCTTCTTTGTCTGAATATATTATTCATCAAGATAACCCATAGTCTCTAAATTACAAACCACCACTACAAGTAGTTCATTTTCATGATGAAAATATTTCATGTCCCTTCGTTGAATAAAAATAATATATACGAAACAGTACATCTACATGGTTAATTGTAAAAGTTCCAAACCCTTCTCAAATGATACTAATATAACATAAGGCATCCTGATATGGATGGGGATGATTATATTTTTTATTGATTTAATTTTTCACCTCTATTATTTCCATTAGATCATATTCCCCTTATAAAAATAATTATATTTAAATATTAACTAATAGTTCTACTAATTATAATTTTCCACATTGGATATGAATATATTTATCTATAATGGAAGTAATTTTATAACCAAAGTTATTTTACATTGTTTTTCTGTGTTCTGATAAATACATGGATCATACACTAAACATTTTACAATAGGAAAATAATACAATATATATATATAAGGTTCTTGGGGCGTATAGTTACATTAAACACACACAGCACACCCACATGTCTGAAATGTAATCCATATCCCCCCAAGGGATAGACCACCCATCAAGATTTATTTATTGATTACATGGAATGATGTCCTAGTGGGAAAGAATACCATTGCATGGCCCAATGTCCCTTTGTAGTGTTATGACTCCATCATATAGCCTGGGTTGTGTCTGCATCATTACTTGCATGAAACACTCCTATATCATTGCATCCTCGTGGAACTTTACCACCACCCAGATTTGAACCAGTGTCTGATATAGGATTATGAGGAGCATTTACCCCATGGGTAAGCCCCCAACTACAAAAAAACAAAATATAAAAACAAATACTGTGGATAACATATTTTTGTTACTTCGCACGTCAAGAATCATCACTAATTTGACCATTTTTGTTATGTTCATTCACAACATAGATTATTTTATATTTTAGATATTAGTTAATATATCATCGCCTCCGAAGATTAAATGGAATTTTCCTCTTTTGTATTGAATTAACTAAGAAGTTAGTTTATAGAATATTTTAGATCGTCTATTTTTATTGACATATAGGTCACATAATTATAACTATGTGAGCTGATTTTCATTATATACTCACTATAAAATATATTTTACATTTTAATAAATGTTCTGCTCAAAATAATATAATGCATATAATTAAATCCATTAAAATGAGATGACATTTTAAACACAAATCAATCATAAAAAAATAAAAAATACTCCATTTATAATAATGTTTTATTTTCAACTATTATTCAACATTATTTTATACCATAAATTAATAGACACAATGTATTAATGATTATCCCATAATAAAAATCAATCAATGTCAATAAAATAATGGTAGAATACTCAAAATTTTACATCTTCATAAAAATTATATTTCATATATTCCTCTTCTCCTCTTCGAACAAATATTTATATTACCATACCCTTTCATAAATTGTTATCTTCCCTATCTATTATTTACAACTGATTTTATTAAAGCATAAAAATTTAGAATTTCAAAATTTAAATTAAAATCATTTATCAACACCAAAAATCCTCTCATTTAATCTATATATAGAATTATCTTTAATATAGTCACCGTTATTATAAATATTAGAATCCATTGAATTAAAATTCCTAATCGTCAAGTAGTTAATGAAGCTCGAAATCAATATAATTAGGTGTAACCTAATGTTTTTAAACACAATGGCATTTACTTGCTGAAAATTACAATTTGGGATCATTAATGCACCAAGCGTTTATTGGTATATCAAAAACCCAGACATTCACATTATCATAACATATATTTCATTCAAAATTCCATTTAAAATCTATGAATTCTTATTTTACTTCAACATTACATCACACAATTCATGAAATATTCTTTTTCATAATGGGTGTAGGATTGAAATGGTGAATGTAGATGCTCAATATACAAGAGGAGGGATGAATTTTATACTCTAAAAATTCCTTTGGAACCTTTAATGTTATGTTTAACAAGGTTAAAAAACATTCCCAAAACCACTTAAAGAAACCATTTCTATTTTCATAAAAAAAAGAGACAACCTTAAAACATATAGAATATGTAATATAATCGGTGTAACAGAATTTGAAAGCATAAGAATGTTATACTTTCTATCTATAACCACATTAAGACAATAGTTTAAATAAAACAACTTGAAATAGTATAAAAGTAACAACATGATTCTTTTATCCCAATGAGAATAGAATCTAACAACCTTGGATAATGTTTCCTTGATTTATACTTTCAAGAAATTTTGTCTTACCCAAACCCATGTATGCCCTCAATCCAATGATCAGTATCTATCTTGATTTCCCCACAATCCCTTGATTTAGAATGAAATCAATAACTCTATTTTCCAAACCTAGAAGCCCATGAGCCGCATGATGAAAGTCTGCACAAAGAAAGTCTGAACATGTTGTTCACAACCGAACAAGTTGTTCACGACATCTGTATGAATCACTGAGAGTTGAAAGAGCCTCACTCTGTCTCTCTATAAATCACTTCACAACTTTTTCTCATGCATCATGTTCTTAAAAATTATGCATTATTTTTTTCTCTTTCAAATGAAATTGTATTTATAGGCAAATATTCCCTATGGTCGAATCCACTCCAACTGTCATATTTTCCAAATGTTTTGGAGGGACCAGGACATGTGTCAAACATAAAAGGGTAATTTTGTAACATATTGTATGACATCGTTTCAAGTATAAGAAATGATGTTGAGTTAATGATGAGTGTTATGTAAGAAAACATGGAATTTGATAACATTGTAATGATACAATAAAAAACTCTATCATTAATAAGATAACTTCAATTGGTATCATAAAGATGGTATCACTTAATCACCAGAATCAATATCATAAAGACGGTATCACTTATACACCAGAATCGAAATCATAAAGATGGTATCACTTATACACCAGAATCAGAATCATAAAGACATTATCACTTATAAACTAGAATCGATATCTGTAAAGACCCGTAATATCAATGTATATTTTTTTAAATATATAGGAATTTTAAGAGACCTCGAAAAATCATGGTTCATGCTTCTGAGGTATAGAGTGACCGTAATGAATTTCTTAAATTTTGTTTGGGCACATTCAGTAAATGAGCGATTAGGTGTTTCTATCTTTTGAACCAGTGCTTGAAATTGAAATCTGAGGACACCGTTGAACTCGCATTGTCGGTGTTCAGTTAAGGAGAACTTCACCTCGATCGCAGTTGGTCGAGAGTGAACGATAGATTTTGTGTTTTTTGTGAAGGAATAAAATAAAATAAAATGGTTTAACATTTTATTTTTATTTAATTTTAAAACTACCCATATGGATGTTTCAAAAGTTGGACCACCAGAACTAAAACCTCCCATGAGAGGTTATGGAGGTGGGGATCACCGATCCTAACCTCCCATGAGAGGTTATGGTGGTGGGGACCACTCATGGTTTAAAACCCCTTGAACTACATCATAATTTTGGGGGGCCACTTAAAATTCCGACACATAAATGGTGCCACCCCCATAAATATATTATTCCAACCTATATAATTTATTAACCCAATTTGAAATTATTCCAACAATGAAATTGGGGAAACATATCATTTTGGATACATTGAATTTTTGTGGATTTGGGGAGTGTAGAAATATTGGGAGGATTTCACTTATCCAATGAAGAACACCATCGAAGAACGTTCTTTACAAATCAAGGAAGATGACGATGAGCGAGCCCGACAACGAATAGTGGTTTCGAAAATGATGATCATTCGAACTCTCTTTGCTTCTTCGATATACTTCTCATGCCAACGTCAAAAAACAATCCATGGTAGGGGTTTATTTGTGTATGATTATTTGCTGGAAGTTATTGGGATGTTCTTCGAATTCTGTATATCATTCCATTCATGATAATTATTCATAATTCAAGAAGAAATTATAGTCGCATGCTACCGCACTAATGATGAGAGTGAGGCCTAAACAATCATGGCTCGTCCTCTCCGTAAACCACGTGGTTAATTGTTGATTGTGATGGAGGAACAACTATGAACCACGGTGGGGCATGATAATTTCGGTCAACCCCACCACTGGATATAATGAAGGCGACTCCGCAATAGCACCGCCCCATGGCCGCCGCCGCCCCGCAGCCTCTGTGCCCCGCGACACCTCCACCCGCAGCCTCTACATCATCCATGGATAAGCCGTCACCGCCCAGCGGTCGGGCCACCGCCACCCCGCGGCCTAACCACCAACACCCCGCGCTTGGGACCCTGCCCCGTTGCCGAGCCACCACCTACCACAGTCGAGCCACCGGCTGTGGCCTTACAGAGCCACCCCGCAGCCACCTCCCTTTCAGTCGAGCTGACCCGCGCCCTCACGGCACTCCCCAGCCGAGCCGCTCCACGGTCTCTGCCCTTCTGGCTGAGCAACCTCGATCTAGGCCTAGCCACCCTGCGCCCTCGAGGAACCCCCATTCTTGAGCCGCCTTCTACGACTGAGCCACCATCCTTGGCCGAGCCACTGTCCGCAACTGACCTGACCCGCGACACTCGTGGCCTCTACGACCCACGCAGCCTGCCGGACCTCCCATCGGGTCGGGCCTCCCAGCAGGTCGGGCCTCCTAGTTGGTCGGGCCGCACCACAAGTCCGGTCGACACGAACTTGGTCGACCCATACCAGGTCGAATCTGGTCGGTCTATCCGGGTCGGATCAGACCTTGACTTGATACAAACCTTTACTTTACTTGGGTCATATCTTTGGCACTAGACATGTGTTTGAAGAACCGTCTGCGGTGAAGGAATCATGGAGCGAGATGGTCCCTTTGGGTATACTCCACTAGTGTTTTGGGTAATGTTGATATATGGTCGGGTTGGATAGAGCACGAATCCAACCGGGACCCCGGGACTAAAAGGCTAATAACTTTCAGACTGGGCATCTGATTGACGTGTCGTTAGTTTCTTTGAGACCTCTATGACATGAAGGACCTTTGAGATACTTATTTGTGGAAATTTTTAGCATTTGGAGTATCGACCAGTGGCTTGTGAAGCAGATCATCCCAGAGACAATCATGCTTAGTGTGGGATCCCAGTAGCTGGATGTGACGAGTTAAATAAAGAGAAATCATATGTGGTTCAACACCTAGCGATTTTGTGTGGGTCAGCTCCTAGGGATCTTGTGTGGATCTTCTCCTAGAAATCCTATGTCGGTCAGATCCAAGAGATCTTGTGTGGTTCATCTCCTAGAGATCCTAGGTGGGTCAGTTCCTTGTGATCCTGTGTGGTTCAGCTCCTAGGGATCCTATGTGGGTCATCTCCTAGCGATCCTGTGTGAGTCAGCTTTTAGCGATCCTATGTGGGTTGGCTCCTAGCGATCCTATGTGGGTCAGCTTCTAGAGATCTTATATTGGTCTACTTCATTGTAGAGCAATATGATTCAGTAGTTACCTCTAATAAACTATACTATTGTACTTAAGTTATACCTGGTGTGAGCTTAGTTCATACATGTGTGGTACTTTCTTTTGTGGTAATACCTGGGTGGTATTTTTCTGTGTGGCGTACCTATGTGGTACTTGCCTTTGTGGTTTTCCTTCCTTTATGGAATAGTTGAGCTTTGGGATTTTGGGTTGGACCCTATGTTCCCTCATGATTGAGATGGGTATACTTGATAACATAGGTATATGTATGGGCATATACCTAAGTAGGGTTGAAAATATTCTTTATGATTTGAGGTTTATCCTTTGAGGATTTGTGAGACCATAAGGGGTCTGGGTCCCTATTGAGTATCATTATACTCAATCCTGCATGAGCTACACCCACACGTCGTTGTGTTTGGTGCAGACGATGAACATCACTGACTGAGGAAGAGGGTACCAGGACTAGACGGTACCCTGAGGTGGACCATACGGTGTGTCGGTACGTAGAGGAGATGAATAGACATGGGGTGCTGAGGAGGGGATCTGTACATACCCTTCTGTTAGGAACCTTGATGGACAATCCATCATTTGTCTTTATCTTTCTTCATTTTATTGTATTTCAGTTTTACTTGTATCTTTACTGTTGGGCTTGTATCCAGGCCCCTTTTACATTCAACACTATTTTGGTTATACAGTATTCTTGTGTTCATGTCTTATTGTGTGCTTGGTTACGTGACTTTACAGGTTATAAAGGCAATGCCTTCCCTATTTTAGGGAATACTACTTTCGGTGCTAGTCTCCATCACCTAGCCTATTGAAGGAGGGGCTTTAGTAGCCACAGCACGGGCCCTGGGGGACGGGTCATGAAAAATTGGTATCTAAAGAGTCGGTTCTACCGTATATCATAGGACACCAATATTTCATTTAATGGGAATAGTGTTATTTGTAGTGAGTGTGGTTATTAGTTTAGGGAATCCAGTGTTGGTGCGGCGGCTGATGTCTCAATACACCAGGACCCTGACTTCTGACTTCTGACTCAGTGCATGAAAACCTTGATTGTGCGGGTGTTTTAAAGAGTTTTCTTTGTGATCTCTTTGAGTCAGCTCACAAGGAATTCCCTTTTGACAGTGGAGCACCTGTTTTTTTTAGGATTCCCCCACACAGACAGCTAGCTAGGGTTTCGAGAGTAGCACACACTAATATACAATTGAGCGATGAGGCCTCGGTGCAGGGCCCTATTCTAGTAGAGGCACAGGTGGAGGCACTAGTAGTACCATTACTTGTTGGGCCACCTATGTCATTGGCCCTAGTAGAAGACAATGCATTCCTCTTGAGGGCATTTCAAGAGTTCCTATCCCAGAGGCCACCCATGTTTAGGGGAGAGATAGACCCACAGGAAGGTGAGGATTGGTTGGAGGCTATATTGAGAGTTTTCTAACTGGTAGGAACACTTGCCGATCTCACGGGGATCCTTTTCGCCATACTTCTATAGGTAGTAGCTGGAAGGTAGTACAACTTGATTCTATAGGTCATTGACAAGGTGACGCTTCTCTTGGAAAACATTGAAATCCTACTTCAGGCAGAGTATGTTCCAGAGACTCTTCAAGTAGTGCGCATAAAAGAGCATATTTATCTGCAACAGGGCAGTAAGAATGTAGCTCAGTAGTCAGTGACTTTTACTTACTTCTCACACTACTCCACTGATGTGGTGTGGGACCCATTCTTCAGGGGATGAACCTTAGATCATTGAATCAGGCGGTAGATCAGGGCATCGATGATATCACTCAGAAACTTGACACAAGATAGTGTGTTATAGAGAGCCTTTTTAGTAGATAGTTTCATTACTGAGCAGTCACCAGCAGTGAGATCCACCACTGGACATCATGTAGTGGAGTCTTCTACTGCTGGTAGTATAGAACTATCATAGAGGTCCATCAGGACCTGACCTACAGGTGGATGACCGCATAATTAATGATTTCTTTTGTAGGACATATGAGGAGGTGCCAATCATATGAGGAGTAGACAATGTTACGCTTGTAGTTGGTAGGGTCACATGGCTCGTGACTATCTGAATCGCCATATGTATGACTAGAATATGGTCAAGGGACTGCCCAGGCATAGACAGAGGTTCGACCGATGAGGTTTGCAGGGAGAAGGTGGATGTAATAGAGGAGTTGGTCGTGTAGCTGGAGGTGGTCGATGATTCGTGATGTTACTTCCACCAACACCAAGTGGTCCACTACAACCTGGGGGAGTAGGAGGATAGGGGAAAGCTCATCTCCAGACAGCTAATGCCCAAGATCATGGCACTCCGAAGATGATTCGAGGTATGATATGTTTCTACTCCCCATTAGTTTTACTACTTATTGACACAGGTTATAGTCATTCTATTTTCTCCCCTGCCCTCATTCCGAGCCGGGGGATTCTAATGGAGTTTTTGGCTCGATCCTTACGTATTGAGACTCCTACGAGAGCTGATTAAACGATTACATGCTACTGCCGACAGTGTGAGCTTACACTAGGAGGAGAGAGATTCAACTGGGATCTCTTAGTAGCAGTGTCAAGGCCTTACAACATCATCATGGTTATGTACTGATTATCTACAGTCCATGCCAACATTTACTATATTAGGTGAAAAGTTTGGTGTGTCCGCATTAATGGGACCAGGTTTACCTTCACTGGCGAGAAGGGAGCCATTGCAGCATAGGATGGACTTATCGAGAAGAGGTTGCAGCCAATCACTCATTAGTTGGATAACTTTACCCTCAGAGTGGTTGATGTGGGGAGTCTGAGCTATCCTGTAGTGGTGGACCAGTATTTAGATGTCTTCCCTGATGATGTTTTGGGTCTACCTCCTCATAGAGAGGTGGACTTTTACATTGACTTGTACCATGGGATGACACCGATATCTACACAAACAAATCAGATGGATCCTGTGGAGCTTGGTGAGCTGCTGGTACAACTAGGGGACTTTCACGAGAAGTGATTCATTTGGCACAATGTTTCACCTTGGGAATCCCTTATTTAGTTCTCCAAGAAGGCAGATGGGAGACTAAGGAATTGTGATTACTATCAGCGCCTGAATCGGGTTACCATGAAGAACAAGTAGCCACATCCGAGAATTTATGACCTCTTAGTTCAGCTGAAGGGAGAACTATGGTTCTTGAAGATAAACCTCAGATCAGGCTATCACCATCTCAGATTACGAGACGAGGATGTGCAGAAGATGTCGATCAATTGTCGGTACAACCATTATGAGTTTTTTGTTATGCCCATTGGGGTATCCAACGCTCCATTACTGTTAATGGGACTAATTAACAAGATCATTTATCCATACCTTTATTGCATTGTATTAGTCTTTATCAATGACATTCTGATATACTCGGCTACTAAGGAGGAGCATGCATATCTTATAAATGTAGTACTAGAGACACTTCGAGATAACCAGATTTATGGTAAGCTCTAGAAATTCCAGTTCTAGATCTGAGAGGTTCACCTTATGTGACATGTCTTATTGGAGGATGGATTTGCAATGGATTCGGTGAAGATTGAGGCAGTACTTTCTTGGGGTCCACCCTGGAGTGTGACGGAGGTATGAATTTTCTTGGGATTGGCCGGATACAACCGAAGGTTTCTGCTAGATTTTTCCAGAGTTGCAGCACCACATTCAGCATTGACAAAGAAGGGGAAACCCTTCGTGTGGTCAGAGAGATTCCAATAGAGTTTTCAGGAGCTGAGATGGAGGCTGACTAGTGCACCCCTCATGAGGCTTCTAGAGTAGGTTCTATGGTACGTAGTCTACTACGACACATTAGGGACCGAGCTTTGATGTTTCCTGATGCAGGAGCGAGCGGTGATCACGTATGTTTCTTTACCACTGAGACATCATTAGTAGAACTACACTACCCATGACATGGAGTTATAATCGGTTGTATTCCCCTTGAAGATGTGGTGACACTACTTGATGGGTGAGCACATTACAATGTACTCTGATCACAGGATTCTTAGGTATATCTTCCCCCAGAAGGACCTGAACCTAATACAATGACGCTGTCGTGAGTTCCTCCAGGAATATGAAATCGATATAGTCTATACTCTTAAGAAGGTGAACGTTTTAGCAGATGCACTCAGAAAGAGGTTTGGTATACAGATGCTATGAGAGGCAATGGAGCAGCTGGCCGCTTTGCAGATATCCATTGTGGATCAAGATGGAGCAGCTTTTCTTAAGTCTCTTACAATCACTCCCCCGCTTCATCATCGAGTCAGGGAGGCGCATTTTGGTAATTCATATTTTGATGCTCTAAGTGCTCAGATATCCATAGGGCAGGTACCAGAGGAATTTTCTGAAGGTTGGGAGCACGTCATCCTCTTCAAAGGACGTACTATGGTACCAATGTCGCTTCAGGAGGAAGTGATGAGGGAGTTCCACACATCCCCTATTGTGGTACATCCAGGAGTGGCGATGATGTACTAGGATCTCCTAGGACAGCACTGGTAGCTAGGGATTAATAAAGCAGTAGCAGAGTTTTTCTCTCTATGCCTCACTTGTCAGCAAGTGAAGGCAGATCATCATGTACCAGTAGGCTTGGATTACCCTTTAGAGGTTCCATAGTGGAAGTCGGATGAGATATCCAAGGACTTCGTGATAGGACTTCCACGCATGTCCAATGGTCATGACTTGATCTGGGTGATCATCGACTTACTCACCAATTCGGCCCACTTCCTACTGATCAAAGAGCATAGTTCAGTAGAGATCTTGGGATGCCTCTTTGTGCAGGAGATTGTGCAGCTACATGGAGTACTCTCGATGATTGTCTCCGATCATGGTGCACATTTTACTTCACAGATATCAAAGTGGTTTTAGGAGGTTTTCGGGATGTAGCTTCATTTGTGCACCGCCTTCCATCCTTAGACGGATTTTCAGACTGAGAAGACCATTCAATCCCTCGAGTACATGTTGCGTGCTTCTGTCCGTGACTTCAGTCAGAGGTGAGAGTATCACTTTCCATTAGTGGAGTTTTCATAGAACAACATTTATCACTCCACGACTGGGGTGGCACCTTTTGAAGCATTCAATAGGAGACCTTGAAAATCACCTTTGGGTAGAACTGACCTAGGAGAGTCAGCACTCGTAAGATCGGAGATGGTACGGGCTACCATAGGGAAAGTGGAGATCATCCGGGAGAATATGAATACTGCACAAAGCAGGAAGATGTCTTATACTAACAAGAAACGTAGACCTCTGGTGTTTGAGGATGGTGTCCATGTCTTTCTACGGTTCTCTCCTTGATGACGTTTGTAGATATTTGGCAAGGTGTCAAGTAATCTCTGAGGTTTAGTGGACCCTTTCAGGTCATTAGTAGAGTTGGCAAGGTGGATTACCGCTTATCTCTTCTACCTCAGTTGCAATGGGTCCATGACGTCTTCTACGTATCCCAGCTGAGGAGATACGTGAATGACCCTTCTAGCATCATTTACCATGGAGAGGTGGACATCGACGATGGGGCGACATTTATGAAGGTTTTAGTAGTGATTGATGATCGACAGGATCAGGTTCATCATGGACGGTTGATACCTCTGGTGCGCGTTTTCTGGCAGCACAAGAACCTCTAGGTGAGAACATTAAAGTGGGAGGCTTAGATGTGTGCTCAGTCCCCTCACTTGTTTACCTATCTTGGGTTATGCCTTATGGGAATGAAGATCCATGAGGTGGGGAGAATGTAAAGACATGGAATTAACATGTAATATTTTTAAATATATGTGTATTATATGAGTCCGCGAAAATTGACATTGCGTGATTCTGAGGCTTAGAGTGCCTAGAATGAATTTATGAACTTTTGATCTAGTTTGATCAGTAAACGTGGGAGCTGGTTTTTCAAAGTTTTGAATCCGCGCATGAAATTGAAATTCGAGGACACCGTTGAACTCACAACACCAATATTCTCATAAGTAAATCTTCACGTCGACCGTAGTGGTTCGAGAGTGAAATATAGATTTTGGGTTTTTTGTAAAGTAATAAAATAAAATAAAATGGTTTATCATTTTATTTTTTTTATTTTTAAACCACCCATGTGGATATTTAATAGGAGGGTACCATCTTATCTAAAACCTCTCATGAGAGGTTATGGAGGTGGGGACCACCAAGACTAACCTCCCATGAGAGGTTATGGTGGTAGGGACCAACCGAGGTTTAAAACCCCTTAAAATCCCTCATAAGTGTGTGGGGGGATCTTAAACTTCCCCTACGAAAATGGTGCCACCCCCATAAATTTATTATGCTAAACTATGTTATTAATTAATAAAATTTGAAATTGTGCCAAAAATTAAATTGGTAAAACATATCATTTTGGATACTTTACTTTTTGGTGGACTTGGGGAGAGGAGAAATATTGGGATGACTTCACTAATCCAAAAAAAGAACGCCATTGAATAATGTTATTCGTAAATCAAGGAAGAGGATGATGAGTGGGAATGAGAAAAAAGAATGGTTTTAGAAGCGAAGATCATTGGCACTCTCTTTGCCTTCTTCGACTTCCTTCTCGTGGCAACGTCAACGAGAAATCCAAGGTAGGGGTTTATTATTGTAAGTTTATTTGAGGGATGTTGTTGGGTGGTTGTTTGAAATTCTTCTCTCTTTCCGTTCTTGAGAATTATTCGTAATTTAAGAAGGAATTATAGTTTCTTGCTACTGCTCTAATGCAGAGAGTGCGGGCCAAAAAAACATAGAATGTCCTCTCGGCAAACCTTGTGGATAATTGTTGATCAGGATGGAGGAAGGACCAAGAACCATAGTGGGGCACGAGAACAGTGGTCAACACCACTGATGGCCATGACGAAGGTGATGGCACAACGAAGCAGCCCCACGGCCACCGTCGCCCCATGGCCTCTACGCCCCATGGCACCGCCACCCGTGGCCTACGTGCTGTCCACGGCCGGGCCGCCACCCTTTGTGCCCAGGCCTCCGCCCCTGTCCGGGCCATCGCCCTGTTGGGTCGGAACAAACGAGGAATGATGGAAAGAGGGGGGGTGAATTGCCTTTTAAAAAAATGATTAACAAATTAAAAATCAAAGTAAAGTGCAGCGGAAATAAATAAGGCAATCACACAAGAAATTGATAACGGAGTTCGGCCAAAACCCGGCCTACATCTCCGCTCCCAACTCAACCGTTGAGAGATTCCTACCGCTTGCTTTTCAATGGTTTTAGCAAGAAACCCACTAGGCTTTGAGGTAGCACTAGGACCTATTACAGCTTGCTTTTTGTGGTTTAGCAAGAACCCACTTGCTTTCAATGGAATAGCAAGAACCCACTAGCCTTTTTAACGGGTGAAGGCTAGCTCACCGGTGACACAAGCCTTTTAAAAGGAAAGGTTTGAAGAAACCTCTTCACACCTTAATGGTGGCGTGAAACCCAAAAGAAAGGGGGATAAGAAAAGAGTTTGGGGTTTGTAGGCACAAACCCAATTTTAAGCTCAAAATAAAATAAACAATAAAAACTGTATAGGAGGAAGACTTGGGCGCCAATTGGATGATGGATTTGATGTAGAGTGCTCTCCCAAGCTTCTTGAGGTGCTCCTTGGATTGGAAAATGGTTGGAGCACTTGTGGATCCTTGAAGGTGGAGCGCCGGAGGTTCGCCAAATGTGCAACAATATGTCCGGGCGCTTTGTATGTGATCCGATTAGGTTCCGGGGCTTCCTTGGCCTTTATTTATAGGCATGGAACCCATTGGGGGCCTTCGGATCCGTTGGAGAAGTCCTCGGAGCCGTTGGAGGCCAAAAGATGGTTGACTGGTCAAACCCAACGGCTAGTTTGACTGGGCTACCGGCTGGCCGGTACAAGGCCACCGGCTGGCCGGTGCCTTGGTAGAGAAGAAGAGTCTTGATCCATGCTCTACCGGTCGACCGGTGGAGGAGCCACCAGCTGGCCGGTGGCAAGACAGTAGCAAATACTATTTGGGCTGGGTGCCACAGGTCGACCGGTGACAGAGCCACCGGTCGACCGGTGGAACCTGGCAGTGGGCAATGCCTCTGCCAGTTCCACCGGCTGGCCGGTGCTATCACACCGGTTGGCCGGTGGACTGCAATTCAGTCTATTTGCCAGCTTTCTTGGGCCAATCCTTTGGCAATCAATTGCCTATCAACAAAAACACTTAAAACACAATATTAGATAAATAAGAAGGTGATTGTGATCATGAAAATCAAACAACGAGGGGAACGAGATGTACAACAATCTCCCCCTATTTTGATGATCACAATCACCAAAACAATTAAAGTAAAAAACTGAAATTGAAAGGAAATGCTAAGCATGATGAAAAGGATTCTCCCCCAATCAATCAAGAAATTTCTCCCCCTTTGTGATTATCAAAATAGAATGGGGCATAAAACTTGATTGAGGGAACAGAGATTTGAAAAACAAGATTTGAGATTTGAAAATCAATTGAAATTTTGGAATTTGAATTGAAAGTTTTGAATCAAAAATTGAAATTAGAAATTGAATATTTTGAAATGAAAATTTTGATACCAAGTGTTGAAATTGAAAGTTGGAATCGAAAATTTTGAAATTGAAATCAAAGGGCTTAATTTGAAATTGAAAGTTTGAATTGGAACAAAAAGCTTAAACAAGCCTAACTCCCCCTAAATAAAAACAAAAAGTCACCGGGGAGTGGGATTTTGAAAAGAGACAATTTTAGGCCTGGAGAGACTTGCTAGAAGGGATTTTTCAATCCATACTTGTCTCATGGCGGGTCTTCTCCTATAGAACTCATCGGAAAAAAAATAGACTTTGGGTGGCCGTACTGGGCATTTTTGCAATTACACTCATAAATGAGGTGCCAGGATTTCTTACAATAATTAAAAAATTTGTAACTAGAGCTCCCCCTTACAAAAACAGTGGGTGCATGGGAGGAGGAAGCTTGGTTGGTGTAGCCAAGTCCATTGGAGGTTCTAGATATTCGTTGGGAACCTAGGAGATTGTTCAAATTTTGTTCACCTTGGGTGAACTTGGCTAGGGTCTCCCTTAGGTATTTAATGGTTGATTCCATAGAATCAACATTTGGAAAATTTTGGATTTTAAGGGTCAACTCTTCCTTCTCTTTAAGAAGTTGTTCTTTTTCGGAAGAGAGTTTTTTGAAATTCTTTTTTAAAGCAACAAATTTCGAAGAAAGTTCGTGAAAACCTTCCTCCAATCGATCTCTAGCGTATTGGAGATCCTCATAAGACATATGATTGAAAGAATTTGAATTTGAAGAGCAGGAGGATGAGGAATCGGAAGAAGTTACCTCATGAAATGCCATTAGGCATTTTGTACCTTGGTCGCTCGAGGAGGAGGAGGAGGAGGATGATGAGGAGGTGTCACTCCATGTCGCCTTGAGGACTTTTTTCTTTCCTTTCTCCTTGGCCCGATTCTTGTTGAGTGGGCAATCGGGCTTGTAATGGCCCTTTTCGCCGCACCCGTAGCATTTTACCTTGGGCTCGGATCTAGCGGTGGGTTCTTTCTTTCGATGCTTGCGGGATTTCTTCTTCTTCTTGTGCTTCTTCATAAACTTGTGCATTTGGCGGGCGAGATTCTCCATTTCCGAGTCGCCGCTTGATGATGAGGAAGATGAGGAAGGAGATGAGGAAGAAGATGAGGAGGAGCTTACTTCCTTTTGTACCTTGAGGGCGAGGTTCTTTGGAGTTTTGATTGGTGTGCCCTCCTTTTGAGCTTGCCTCCTCATCGTGATCTCGTACGTCATAAGGGATCTGATGAGCTCCTCTACCGGCATATTTTTGACGTCCTTAGCTTCTTGGATCGCCGTCACCTTTGGTGCCCATGAGCTCGGAAGGACCCATAAGATCTTCTTGACCATGGTTTCTGCAGAAATATTATCTCCTAGGGATTTTCTACCATTGCACACGTCAGTAAATCTAGTAAACATTTCAGAAATAGATTCATTTGGGTGCATGGAAAATGACTCAAAATCCTGACGAAACATATCCAATCGGGTGTCTTTTACTTTGTTGGTCCCTTCATGGGTAACCTCCAAAAGTTTCCAGATTTCATGTGAGGAGGTGCATGTGGAAACACGATTGAACTCATTTCGGTCAAGGCCGAAATGTAGAGCATTCATGGCTTTTCCATCAAGCTCGAAATTTTTAATGTCGGCTTGGGTCCATTTGGATTCATCGGGGGAAGAGAGAGTGTAACCTTGCATGACTATTTTATAAATGGGATAACCTATACTTCTAAGAAAGGTGGTCATGCGGGTTTTCCAATAATTATAGTCGGTCCCATCAAAAAATGGAGCACGACCCAATGAGTAGCCCTCGGGGGCGAAAGAGGTAGATGCCATCAAAAAAAAGATCTTAAATTTGAAACCGGGTTAGGGAATTACTCAAAGTTCCCTCTGATACCAATTGTTGGGTCGGAACAAACGAGGAATGATGGCAAGAGGGGGGGTGAATTGCCTTTTAAAAAAATGATTAACAAATTAAAAATCAAAGTAAAGTGCAGCGGAAATAAATAAGGCAATCACAAAAGAAATTGATAACGGAGTTCGGCCAAAACCCGGCCTACGTCTCCGCTCCCAACTCAACCGTTGAGAGATTCCTACCGCTTGCTTTTCAATGGTTTTAGCAAGAAACCCACTAGGCTTTGAGGTAGCACTAGGACCTATTACAGCTTGCTTTTTGTGGTTTAGCAAGAACCCACTTTCTTTCAATGGAATAGCAAGAACCCACTAGCCTTTTTAACGGGTGAAGGCTAGCTCACCGGTGACACAAGCCTTTTAAAAGGAAAGGCTTGAAGAAACCTCTTCACACCTTAATGGTGGCGTGAAACCCAAAAGAAAGGGGGATAAGAAAAGAGTTTGGGGTTTGTAGGCACAAACCCAATTTTAAGCTCAAAATAAAATAAACAATAAAAACTGTATAGGAGGAAGACTTGGGCGCCAATTGGATGATGGATTTGATGTAGCGTGCTCTCCCAAGATTCTTGAGGTGCTCCTTGGATTGGAAAATGGTTGGAGCACTTGTGGATCCTTGAAGGTGGAGCGCCGGAGGTTCTCCAAATGTGCAACAATATGTCCGGGCGCTTTGTATGTGATCCGATTAGGTTCCGGGGCTTCCTTGGCCTTTATTTATAGGCATGGAACCCATTGGGGGCTTCGGAGCCGTTGGAGAAGTCCTCGGAGCCGTTGGAGGCCAAAAGATGGTTGACTGGTCAAACCCAACGGCTAGTTTGACTGGGCTACCGGCTGGCCGGTACAAGGCCACCGGCTGGCCGGTGCCTTGGTAGAGAAGAAGAGTCTTGATCCAGGCTCTACCGGTCGACCGGTGGAGGAGCCACCGGCTGGCCGGTGGCAAGACAGTAGCAAATACTATTTGGGCTGGGTGCCACAGGTCGACCGGTGACAGAGCCACCGGTCGACCGGTGGAACCTGGCAGTGGGCAATGCCTCTGCCAGTTCCACCGGCTGGCCGGTGCTATCACACCGGTTGGCCGGTGGACTGCAATTCAGTCTATTTGCCAGCTTTCTTGGGCCAATCCTTTGGCAATCAATTGCCTATCAACAAAAACACATAAAACACAATATTAGATAAATAAGAAGGTGATTGTGATCATGAAAATCAAACAACGAGGGGAACGAGATGTACAACACGCCCAACCGCCGAGCTGCCACAACCCCACGGCCAGGTTGCCTCCCCGCGTCTAAGACATCTCATCCCCACGGTGAGCCGCCACCGCCTTGAGT
Source organism: Viscum album (assembly GCA_963277665.1). Taxonomy (NCBI): domain Eukaryota; kingdom Viridiplantae; phylum Streptophyta; class Magnoliopsida; order Santalales; family Viscaceae; genus Viscum; species Viscum album. The sequence continues at coordinate 1,948,741,813 of OY728148.1, forward strand.
CCAGGCCACCGCACTATTGTAGAGAAGCCGACCTCCCTGGCTAAGCTGCCACCTGCGACCGGGCCGCCACCAACGGCCTCGTCAAGCCGCCCCACGACCTCTACCTTCCCTGCAGAGTCATCCATCACCCACGCGGAACACCCTGGTCGTGTCCCCCCGTAGCCTTCGCCCTCCCGGCCAAGCTTCCCTGGTCTGGGCCGAACCACCCTACGCCCTCGCAACACCCCACATGGAAGAGCTGCTATCAGCGGCCGAGCCGACCTGTGGCCTTCGCCGCCACGCGACACCCACGTCCTCCACAACCCCTCGTGGACCATGTGGCATGTCGTACCACCCGAAGGGTTGGGATGAACCACTGGTTGGGTCGACCCAAACTGGGTCGACCTAGGCTTGGTCGGGTCAGGTCGGTCAGGCCTGGTTAGACCAGACCCGGACCTGATACAAACCATTACTTTACATGGAAAATAACTTTGTTACTGAATGTCCATTTGACGAACCTTCAGCAGTGCTGGAAATCATGGAGCAAGACGGTCCCTTTGAGTATACCCCACTAGAGTTTTTAGTAATGTGGAGCCATGGTTGGGTTGGATCGAGCTTGATTCCAACCGGGCCCCTGGGACTGAACGACAAATAACTCATAGACTAGGCGTCCGATTGACGCACCGTCTTTTAAGTTGAGACCCCTATGACATGGCAGAGAATTGAGATACTTATTAGTGGGACTTAATAGAAGTTGTAGTATCGACTAGAGACTAGTGAAGCGGATCCTCTCGGAGATGAACATGATTAGTGTTGGAACCCCGTAGCTGGCTGTGATGAGAAGAATGAAGAGCCATCCTCTGTGGGTCATCAACTAGAAATCTTGTGTGGGTCAGCTCCTAGGGATCTTGTGTGGGTCTACTCCAAGTGATCATGTGTGGGTCAGATCCATGCAAACCTGTGTGGGTCATCTCCTAGCAATCTTGTGTGGGTTAGCTCCTAGAAATCCTATGGGGGTAAACTCCTAGAGATCCTATGTGGTTCATCTCCTATATATTTTGTGGGGGTCAGCACCTAGCAATCCCATGTGGGTTAGCTCCTAGCCATCCTCTGTGGGTCAGCTCCTAGAGATTCTGTGTGGGTCAACATATTTATAGAGTAAGATGATTCAATAGTTAAATATAATGATCTATACTACTATACTTATGTTAAACATGGTCTAACCTGAGTTCGTACATGTGTGGTACTTTCTTTTGTGGTAATACCTTGGTAGTATTCTTCTGTGTGGAGTACCTGTGTGGTACTTGCCTTTGTGGATTTCCATCCTTTTTGGAATAGTTGAGATTTAGGATTTTTTGTTGGACCATGTGTTTCCTCATGAGTGAAATGTGTATACTTGATAACTTAGCTATATTATTGGATTTTACTTAAGTAAGGATGACAGTTGAATAAATTATTTGAGGTTAATTCTTTGAGTATTTTTGAGACCTTGAGGGTCTCGGGGTCCCTAATGAGTATCATTATACTCATGCATGCATGGGCTATGATCACACTTCGTTGTGTTTGGTGCAGATGACAGATAGCACTAACTAAGGACGAGAGTACCAGGATTGGACGGTTCCCAGAGGTGGACCATACAGTGTGTCGATATGTAGAGGAGATGGGTAGACATGGAGTGCTGAGGAGGCTATCTATACCAACCCTTCTGGTAGGAACCTCAAAGTGTGATCCATTAGTTGTATTTCTCTTTCTTCAGTTGTATTTTATTTCATCTATACTTGTACCTTTACTATTGGGATTTTATTCTATCCCCTTATACTTTCAGAACTCTTTTGGTTATATAGTTTTCTTTTGTTCTTATCTTGTAATGTACATGGTTACATGAGTTTACAGGTTATAAATTCAATTCCTTCCCAGTTTTTGGGAATACTCTTTTTGGTGCTAGTTGCCATCCCTTGTCCTATGGAAGGTGGGCTTGGGGTAGTCACGCCACGGGCCCCAAGGGATGGGTTGTGACAAATAGGAAAAGATTGTATCACTTATACTTTGGAATCAAGAATCATAAATATGGTTTGAATAATATGTAAATATATCAAAATGGATAATCCAAATAATAAATCTGTAATTATAATAGAATAAAAAAATTGTAATGATACATCTGTACATATAACAGAATAACAATTCTAGATCATAAGAAAAAAAAGATCTTAAGAAAAAGAAAAAACATAAGAAAATTTTGTTTGCTATTTTCAAAACATAAAACCATAAGGAATGGTTAAGTCATAAGATAACATTATTTACTCAACCATCTACCACTTTTTTGGAAAGCACAAAAAAATTTGTCAAGGAAGAATATATTGACATAGATAAACATGTAAGAAAAACATATATCCCCCTTTGAATGAGATTTCTAATGAATACGCATAACTCCCTCTTAGGTTATGATTCCAAAGGATTGCATTCGTGATCTTTAGTGTTTTGTTTTTATTTATTATGAAAATATCTCCCCCTTAGATAAACATCACTTCTTAAAAGAAAACCCCCCTTAATTATTCATTATCCTTTCTTACCATACTCTCAATTAACAGATTTTCCTCCTTTTAGATCATCATTCAATTCATCCTTTAAATATATTCTCCCCATTTTTGGTTTTCAAAAAGTGGGGAAAATGGAGAATTATAAGATCTGCCAATAAGGATAATAAATCATACATTCAAAAGAAAGATATTCAAGAAGATTCTTATGGAAGTTTTCTAAATAATGTTTATATTACAACAAAAGATTGGATTGTCAAAAAAATCATCCATCCATCTTCTTCTCAGATCACATTTTCATTATCAAGGTTTAATGTTTCTTCAATTCCTTATGATATTCCTCAATATTCTTCAACAATATCCCTTGATATTGATTCTTCTTTTCTAATGACAACATTCTTTCTTCTTGAGCATCCACCTTTCTCCCTAATTCAACTCTGACATCCTTCTCACTACTAAAAGATCGGGTAATAGAATTGAATTGACTATATTTCTCAATGATTTATTCCTTAACCTTTTGGAACTCAGTTTGACAAGTATTGAAAGCTCCATTTATTGATTCCATGATGTCACCGAACTGTTTAATCTCTTAATGGATAGTTTTGGTGCAGTTAAAGACTTTCTTACATGTCATCTTCTGAGATTTGTAATCAATCAAAAGATTACTATTGTATGATTCTTGGTTGACCATCATGTTCATACTCATATTGGTCGATTCCATCTTTTGATTCAGAGTTTCTTGCATCATTTGATATTTGGAATCTATTTTTGAATGAACTGGAATGGTGCTGACCAACTTTCATAAAGATAGCTTAACAAAGTTATGTTCAACTGATGATGAGGATTTGGAGCTGGAAACATATTTTCGATTGTATTGAAAGTCTTCGGAGGAATTTATTTTTTAGAAGAGGAATCCAAAATACATTTTCCTTTGACAGGATTTCGAAATGGAGACTGATCATCTAAAACTTGGATAACATTAAGATCTACTTGTTTATATTCTACCTCTTGAAACTATTCTTCTTCACCACCTTGATGATCAACCTCTTCTTTCTCTTCTTCTTCCACTTCAAATTCAACATGTTATTCTTCTTCAAATTGTAATTATTCTTTCAACTTGTAATTCTGCCTCAACTTTTAGTTTTTCATCAAACATTTCTTCTTCCTCAACTTATACTTCTTATTCAACTACTTCTTCAACATGTTCTTATAAAAAATATTTAGAAACTGAACTCGAAGGAGTTCCAATGTAGTCTTCCACTTCCTTAAAACATCATCATAGTCTTCTTGAAAAATATGATCTTTTATTTCTTGAACAGGTTCGGATAAAAATAGAACATCTTTGCAGGAGGAGAAGCTGATACCAAGACATCAGAATTTGATATAGGCATGTTTGGTTCTCCCTATTTCCTTTTTTTGCGTACTAATTTTGAAGACTCCGGAACATAACCATTGATCTAGATAAACATTTATTCAAAACTCTTGGATTCCTGTAAGAATTATAACTTCATCCTTTTTATAATGTCATCACTGAGTAACAAGATCTTAAAAGGATTTGAGACTGATCAACATGGAACATTCAGCTCTTGAAGGAAGATGAAAATTATCCTAGAGATAGTTTCCGAATATATAAGAATCTAAGATCTGATGGATCTATCTTTTATTTCTTGGATGATGAGAAATATGTAATTCACAATGTTTATCATACTTATATTGATGAAAAAATCTAACAGAAATATATCACATATCTGTAGAGAGTCTTTATCTCCTTTCCTTGGTATAATAAATCCTTGCATCCAGAGAGATACCAATTTTTGGTTTTTTGAAAAATTAGTAATCATTAGATTCATAACATAATTGAGACCAAGATAATCCAGATATTTGGATTTTTTAAAATAACCTTCCTTCTCATGATTTTTATGAGAGAGAAGAATAGTGTCCCCTTCATACGGAATGTTACATACATTTTATGCCATATTGTAGGGGGTTGTATATGTCTTATCATAACATTGGACATAAACATATCCTCACCATCATGTTTGAAGAAAGTAACAAATTTGTAGAACTGAATAACCATGTTTGGATAAACTAGATACTGACATTTCTCCTTATCCCCACAAACACATTCCCATCCATTAGTTCTTATCACCTTAGTGATAAGAGAGTCATATTTTGCAACGAAGATAGGGAAAACCAACCAATACCTAAAGATTGACCAATCCTTTATTTCCTTTCTAGTCAGAATGTGGTCTACTAAGGATTAAGGAGTCATTTAGGGTGATAGAGACAGAAGAATCAGAACGAATATTTTGATGGCAACAGAGCTTCGGCATAGAGATCAGCAATGATGGTGCAATGCTTATAAATGCGGAACCCCTTATATAGAACATGATATGAACTTTCATGATCCATAAGATAATCAAATTGATGAACATAACCTGACCTGATCTGACGGTTGAGGTTGGATATAAGAAATATGATTTCCGATCTTTTGTAGTAATGTAAACGAGAATGAAAATTTTAAAATACCAACAATTGAAACATAAGATAAAAAAAGGGTAACAAAATTTTCCTTTTGGAATATACAAAGGTGTTTATTAGTATTAAAATAATTTTCTTGGATGTTTTAGATTCTGGAATATCAATACCAAAATTTCCAATACCGAAATTTCCAATATTGAAATATCCAATATCAAAATTTCCAGAAACGAAATTTCTAATACCGAAGTTTACAATACCAAAATTACACAAAAAAATCATAGAGAAAGATAAAATTTAAAAAAAATATTAAAATAATAATAAAAACTAGCAATAATATATAATCCCTCTGAAATTTGGAGTACTTTAATGTGTGAAGATGATTTAAACAAGAAGTAGATATGAATGATTACCTTATAGAGATCATTCATATCATCTGTTTAATGTGTTAATATATATCTCAAGACAATGGTTTTGTAAAAATATCAACAAGTAGTTCTTTCATTCTGATGAATTGAAGAATAATATATCATTTAATTATGAGATTCCTAAAAATGTGATGTTTAATTTCAATAGGCATTGCATGAGAGTTTGGTGCTGGGTTTTAAATTAAGAAATGGATCTTGTGTTGTCACACATTATATGAGTCTTAGTGATACTCATACCATAGTCTGTTAGTGTGTGTTGCATCTACAACACATGAGCACTACAACTTCCAGCTACTACATATTCTGCTTAAGTAGTGGAAAGTGCTACAGAATGTTGTTTATTGCATGACCATAAAACTATAGAATTTTCTATGATGTGAAAAGTTCTAGATGTACATTTTATATCCATTTTAAAACCACAGAATTTAGCATCTAAAAAATCATTATGATCAAAATTACATCCAAAGGAATAAAAAAGTCTCAAATCTAAAGTTCCCTTCATGTAGCAAAAAATTCATTTCACTGCCATTAAATGAGATTCTTTTGGATTTTCGTGGAATCTTGCACATAATCATACTGAGAACATTAATTCATGTCAACTAGATGTTATGTAATGTAGACTTCCTATCATCCCTCTATAATATATCTGATCCACAGGTTTCCATTCATCATCAATATCAAGAGTATTAAAGGTTCTGATAGGGGTACCTACACTCTTAGCATTATCATACCTGAACTTCATAAGAAGATATTTGGTATAATTATGTTGATATATGTAAGTTCCCTCTGGTTTTTGAGAAATTTGAAAACCAAGAAAAAAGGTTAACTCACCCATCATTCTCATCTCAAACTCAGATTTCATAAGATTTACAAAGGAAAAATTTATGGATTTCTGATTTGAACCGAATATAATTTCATCAACATAAATTTGGACAATCAAACCATGTTTACTATATTTTTTGATAAAAAGGTTTCGATCATTAGTTCCCTTAACATAGTTATTTTGAAGCCAAAATTCCGAAAGTCTATCATACTAAGCTCTAGGGTTTTTAAGTCCATATAGAGATTTGGTAAGTTTATAAATAGTAATATGATGTTTTCTTTCTTCAAAGACAGGTGGTTGACCTACATAGACATCGTCTTGTACATAACCATTAATAAAGGCAAATTTACATCCATTTGATAATGTTTTAAATTAAATAATTCTACAAAGGATTGAAGAATACGAATAGATTCCAGTCTTGCTACAGGAGCATAAGTTTCTTCATATTCTATGCCTTCTTATAGTTTATAGCCTTTGGAAACTAATCATGCTTTATTTCTAACAATAACTCCATTTTCATCACATTTCTTTCTAAAAACCAATTTTACTCCAATAACATAGTTTTATTTAGGTTTTTCAACAAAGGTTAAAACCGTATTCCTTAAGAATTCATTTATTTCCTCTTATATTTAATTTATCCATACTTCGCCACCCAAGGATTATTTACTAGTCTTTGGTTCATATTGAGAAAAAAAGAATAACGTTCAACATGATTCATTAGAGAACATCTAGTTATTACTAGTTGATTAACATTTCCATTGATATTATCACTGGGATGATTTCTGCGTAACAGTTGACATGGGTTATGAAAGACTTGATCATCAACATAGGGTAGAAAATAATTTGGAGTCAATGTTTCAGAAACATTTTTGTGAATATCATACTTATCTAAAAGGCCTTCTATATATGTTTTCTGATTGGTTTTAGAAAATATATCATAAATAAGTTCATGGAGTTTGAAATAAAAAGGATCAATTTCATCAAAATTATCATGTACTATTTCTTCCAGAGTGCAAGTGTTTTTATTGAAAACCTTATATTCCTTAGAGTTAGTGGAGTAGCCTAAGAAAACTCCTTCATCGAATTTGGGTGAAAATTTATGTATGTTATTCATTGTATAAAAAATAAATACATTAAAAAAACATTAATGTATGATACTTTCAGTTTTGGCCATTCCATATCCCATAAAGTGTTTTATTAAGAAAGTGTCTGATTAAAACGTGATTTATAGTATAACAGGCAGTACATACAGCTTCAAACCAATAATGATAAGATGTAGAATATTTAATCATCATGGCTCTAGTCATCTATTTAATTATACGGTTTCTTCTTTAAACAACTCCATTCCATTGAGGAGTTCTTGGAGATGAAAAGTTGTGAGTCATACCTTTTTTACTACAAAAAAGTTTAAAACATAATTTTTAAATTCTCCTCCATGATCACTATGAATAGTTATTTGAGGAAGGTTTTTCTCATTTTTAACATGAGCTATAAAAAATTGGATATAAGAGAAATCATAAAATTTCATTGAGATTTAATAGACCCAAGTAAATCTATTGTAGTCATAAAATAAGATAAACACATAGTATTTTCCACCAATACATCCATTTTGTGATAAACCAAATAAGTCCATGTGTACTAACTATAAGGTATTAGAAGTTGTAACAACCCTTATATATTTAAAGGTATATTTATGTTGCGTTCTATATTGACAAGTATCATAGACTTTTGAAGAATCAAACCTAAGATCGGGTAGATTTTCAACAAGTTCATGATTAGAAAGTTTATTAAGATTCTTTAAGTTATAGTGTCCTAGTCTTCTTTGAAAAAGCCAAGATTGATCATCAATTTCACTTTGGCAGGGAAGATAATTACTTATAAGGACTTCTTGGTTTAGTTTGTGTATATTCTCTTGCCTAAGGGCTGAGAGAATAAATTAATCCTTGGAATTCTGTATTATGCACTTGTTAATCATATAATTCACAAGGTATCCTTCATCACATAATTGACTTATGCTGATGAGGTTTTGCTTAAGTCCTTTACCAAATTAAACATTTGAAATTAATGATTTTCGAAGAATAATAATGTTACCTATATCAATAATTTCTCTTTGAGAGTTATCTCAAAGGTTACTTTTCCACCTTTAGTCTTTAAAATATTTTTTAAATTCACTTTATTTCTAGTCATATGTTAGGAAAATCCACTATCCATGTACCATATGTTGTTGGTACTTCCTTTATTTACATAAAAAAGAAGCGTTAGGTCTTCTTAATCCAAACATTCATGGATCCAGAATTGTTATATAATAAAATTTTGGGTATCAACATTTGTTTAGAAAAGTATGCTTTATGAAACCCAAGAGATTGAACATTATTTATAAAATAGTTCTTTTTCCAATTCCCACCACATTTACATTTAGTACAAAAAGGGGCTCCTGTAGAAACAAAATAATTGTTTCTAAAAATAGTTTTTTCATGATAATAACCTAATACTTGATTGTTACCCTAAGGTCCAATCTGATAATACATCTTGTCAAAATTTTCCTTACCAGATATAAAATTTTCAAGAAGTTTCTTCGAAGAAAAAATTCCAGACTTTAGTTTTGGACTAAATTACTATCCTCTGGAATAATATACATAGTGTTATGTTTATACTCTAAATAATATTTAAAAAAAGATTTTTATGATCTTTAGAAAGCCTATCCTTCGTAGAATTAGCATCCTCATGTTTCTTAGATTGATTTTCTAAAACATAATTTTTTATCAAGATCATTAGAAAGATCTGAATTTTGTTGTGAAAATAAATTCTATAGAATTTTCTTTTTCATGTTTCTTATAAACATTACAATTTCTAATCTCTAACAACATATAAAGCCAAGAAACTTCTTCATAGGAAGGAAAATCATTATCATTATCTTGTGAAGAAGATTCTTTATCTGAGGAAAAATATTTATCAGGAAAATTTTCACTCAAAGACATATTGGTTATTGAATCAGTAGTTTATAAATTATCCATAACACATTGATATGGAAATGGATCTTGTGATATTAAAAGAATATTCTATTTCACAAATGATTCACAATATGAAGAATTATTAGAATAATCTCTACCACTGGCACTCCAAGTGTCATTGGATTTTAGGAATTTATTCTGATTTGATCTATAGAACTACTTCTTGTTTCTCTCAGAATTCATGTTCTTCTGGTCTCTTTTTGTATGTAAGGGATAATCAGGTCTAATATGACTAGTTATTATATATTCATAGCATGTCACATATCCATATTTCTTAACTTTTCGATATTTCTTCATGTATCTATATTGAAAGTTCTTCTGCCCAACATTCTTTTTCATCCTACGAGAAAGATTAGCTAACACATTTTCTGATGTTTCACATCGACTAGATTCAGATTGAACAACAACCTTCTTAGATATAGATCTTGTAACTATCTTAAGAGTCTTGTATTTTTTATGATTTTAATTATTTGTAAAAGAAACACCTCCATTTCCATTTTTCTTTTTAATATTATCAGCATCTCTCATCACACTCGAACAAGTTGTTCACGACATCTTCACGAAGCACTGAGAGTTAAAAGAGCCTATCTCTCTCTTGAAATAACTTCACAACTTTTTCACATGCATCAATTTCATCCATATTCTAAATTATTTCATGAACGATCAAAAGAACTTGTATTTATAGGCAATGCCTCCCAACGGTCGGCTCCACTCGAACAGTCATATTTTCCTAAAATTTTGATGGGACCTGGACACTTGTCAAAAATACAATGGTTAGTTTTTAATAGATTGTACGACATTGTTTCAAGAATAAGAAATTATGTTGTGTTAAAGATGATTGTTATGTAAGAAAACTTGGAATCCAATAACAATGGAATGATACACTAAACAACTCAAACATTTTTTAAGAAAAATTGTTTCTTAAAAAAACATTATCAAGAAAACTGATTTATAAGGAAAACTAAATCAGATTGTGAATCCACTATATCCTTTGTTCTAGAATCGGAATCATAAAATCGGAATCCCTTATACACTGGAATGTGTATCATAAAGACGATATCACTTATACACCAGAATCTATATCATAAATATGGTATCACTTATACACTAGATTAAGAATCATAAAGACTATATCACTTATACACCGGATTCAAAATCATAAAGATTGTATCACTTATACACCGAAATCGGTATCAAAAAGACGGTATCACTTATACACCAGAATCGGAATCATAAAGGCGGTATGAATAATCTATAAATCTAAAAGAATGGAAAATCATAATAATAAATCTATAAGTATAACAGAATGACAAATCATAATGATACATCTATAAGTATAACGGAATAACAATTACGAATCTTAAAAAAAATAACATAATAAAGAGATAGAACTTAATAAAAAAGTGTTTGTGATTTTACAAACATAGAACAATAAATAATGGACAAGTCATAAGATAACATTATTGACACAACAATGGAAAAATATTTGGGTGTATATTTGTTAAACACTTATATTCCTATGTTAATGGCCATCAAAAATTCTATGATAAATACCCTATATTTACAAAAAGATTCTAAATAAATTAAAAACATATACATCGATGGCATATAAATATCCGCATTATTAGAAATTAATCATCATCCACCATGTTTTAAAAAATCCCATTACGCGCCATAAAGTATAAAACACCATAAGATTTTATGATATTGGTCTATAAAAGTATATTTTATTTCTTTCATATCATGTTTCACAAGCCACATAATGTTTAAAAATACCTTGTTACATTAAAGATATATTATTAATTAACTTCATTATTATAAAATATATATTAAATTTTTGGGTCTGTATAATATTAACTGAAACATTAAATATATATAATGTACATAAAAAATTAAATCGTAATAATTAATGTAGTCTTCACTTTTATTAAAGTTCTATTATTATTTAATTAATTGTTTTTCTTTTAAAAAGTTATTTATTTATTTTTAATAATTTTTTTTTTAATTTTTAGAAGTTTTGAATGTTTCATTTTTTTAATAATGATTTCAATTTTTATATTAAAAATTGAAAATGAAAAACATGTTCAATTTTTATATTATTGAAATGATTGATTTTGTAGAGAGTACGAAAAATGATTCTTAATGACACATATATTTTTTGTTCATGTATTTAATTTTTTTGTTTTGATTTAATATTGATACAAAATTTCTTTGGAAAAATTATATAATGAATAATTAAAATAAATTTAATTGAATCAATTTTTATGGTTAATTTTTTTAAAAACATTAATATTGTTAAATATTTATTCATCTGAAATACTATTTTTATTTGGTTTTGATTTTTTATATTACATAAATTTCATTTACAATAAGAATTTCAGTAACAAAAAATGGAATCCATATTTGGAGTTAATATATGCATATTTTTTTGATTCAGCCCTATTATTAATTTCCAACATGAATATTTACCAATGTCCAATATTTTACAGCAGTAATAGTAAGATGGGTTTATTAGGGTTACAACTAATGTATAAATACTTAATATTCATTCTAACACCCAACGTTGCCGAATTATGTGACATCAATTTAGTCCTTGAAATATAATTATTGAATATATGGCCACATGGTTCTTTTTAAAATTTATTTTATCAATTATATTATGTTTTTCAATTAATAAATAAAAAAATTACTCTCTTGAGTTTAATATATTATATATTTTAGAAATTTGATAAAATTTTGATAAGTTATAAACTATTTCATTATTTAAAAATGAATTATTTTTTATAGTTGATTATTTTTTTAATTTAGTAACATAATAATTACATTTAATGATTTCACAACATTGACAAAAATTACTCAATTAATAAAAAAAAAATAAATGATAATATAAATTTTATGCGTAATACAATTTGGATGATTTTGTTTGTTACATAAATGTTCTTAAGAAATAAAGATAATTTGAGATGTATGAAATATATATAATCTTATTTTGTTTCTACGAAGTTGAAATTGTTTTCAAATTTATCAAATAGTTTTAAAAATTACATTACAGTTATTTTATATTAATTATATTTTTTTAAAATGAATTGAAATTAATAAATATCCTATATTCAGTAAAGATAATATGAGATGGTATAAAATGTCAACCACATTTTATTTATGATTCAAATATCCTTTTATGATATAATTACTAACCCATAATGGGTGTTGAAAATAGATATTGTGGTTAATGTCAAAAGGGTTAACCACCATTTAAAAAAATAAATTAGTGTAAAAACATAACAAAACATAGTTAAATTTTATCTGATTAGAATATTTATAATTATGATAACATTTTCAAGAAATTATATCACTTAGGATACAATTTTAAATATAAATTAATTTATACTATTTTAAATTTTTATGTAATTTCATGATTTCCCCTCATCTCACTTGTGAAATAGAACCTACTCTCCTTAATTATTCACATTGATAAATTCTTTTAACATGGAAACCCCTGCACTAAAATAATAATATCTTCTTGAACCACATCATAGAACTTATTCTCTTGAAAAAAATACGATCCTTTCATTGTATAATGTATAAATGAAGAAGGGTTTTCAACAAATTAATAAAACTCATAACCAAAAATTTTAACATTATTTATTATTATAAAATATATATATTTATGGTTTAAATTATAAAATATTGAATCTTTTGTCATCAATGTACTTAATTTTTATTACAGTGATGTAACAACCATTATCCACTCTCTTCACATTCGTTGGAAAGAAATAATGTCTCGTGTGCTTATCTATAGACTACCACCTCTTTAAGGTGATGTAATTTTTTCACATAAATTTTACATGGATTGAAATAACAATATAATTAATGAATAAAAATTATAAAATATTTTTTAATAAATAATCAGTAATATTTTTCATTTTTTATATCCATTAAAATATGAAAATAAAATTCCATCATAAATATGACTGGATATCTCCATTAAGGGTGTGACCCAGTTTTCTATCTACAAATTTTAGAGATTATTTAGACCAGGTAACCATGATCAATGTGAATTGACTGTGACTGGCAGACTAAATAAAGAATGAAAATAAAATTATTAATCACAGGTAATATTTTTTTTATTATGAAAATCATAATTAATATATTATATGATGTTATAATTATATCGTATATGAAATTTATTATTTTTTTCATGTAAATATATATCGTGAATCTATATTTAATATAATATATGTTAAAACATCTATGAAGAAAGATGAAACTTGCAGTAAGGTATTTACATCTCAACCCATTTTTTTGAGATTTTTTATTATTTAATATCGATTAAGGAAATTATATGATCCATATTTTATAAATATATTTCATTTTGATACATACCTATCATTTTTTGGTGCGTGTTGTTTTTCAATTTAAACCTGATATTATGAATATTATATTATGGAGTTTATTCATAAGAATTAATTTCCTAACAATATTGAGAATCTAAATAATTTAGAGTTTTAGAGAATTTGTTAATAACTTATACATAATAAACCCATTTAGTAAATGTGTAATCTTGTACTCAGTATCCATTTTTTCATATTATAAAACAATTAAAATGAATTCGAGTTTTTATTATTGAATAATACTCCTGACTATCAACTTTACTTCTTATTTGTTCCAACGCATCATCAATCCCTTTGTTTTTCATTAAGATGGGATGATAAAATATAATAACTAATGGAAATTAATGAAGAATCAAACATTTATTGTAAAATCATGAAAACCTATAAATTTATTATATTTATATAAAAATTCATTGAGAATAAGAACAAATCATATTATTCATGATAAACCCATACCATTTTCGTGAAGAGAACTATTAAAAACAATATCATGAAAATATAAACCCTTTTTAAAAATATATAGATTATATTAAAAACATGTCTTTGAAATAATTGGTGATGAGCTAAATATATCAGAGAAACCACTAATGTAAATTACCTCCTTCTTATTGATAAACACAAGGAATATTACTCAATGTATAAGAACTATAACTTTTTTACCCATCGTATAAGATATACCATGCTCACAAGTCCAACAAGATAAATCAGGATCATATGTCGTATAAATTGTATTGGGTTCATTATTTATAATCTATAATTCTCATACACCATATCATGAAAGTAAATTATTTGAATATTATATTGTAAATTCCTTCAAAAATTATTTTTACCCCATATGTGAAACACATTTGGATATCTAAATTCACTTATATTTCAAAAATAGAATTAAAAAATAATATAAACAGAAGGAAGGGAGATTAGATTTTTTATTAACACAAATATTTATTTTTTTTCATGTAATCCAAATGTAAAATAATTTTTATGGTGGAGTGAAATCTGTTTTTCATTGTATGTTTTAATATAGTGTATTCCTTTTTTCCTTTTATAAATTAACCAAAAAAATTATAAAAGTATTCCATCTCAAAACATTTGAATGAAATAATGATGCATAAAATTTTATTTATAATTATATGATGTCCCAATAAATAAATTAACAGGAATTTTATTTACATTCATGGAAGAATAGAAATTTTAATGGAAACATTAAAAAAAATTAAAACAAAGTCCCTTTCCATGAGTGGAAAGCATCACATACGCCCTTAATCTTCCTGGATAATAAAACAATTTCAATTATTTATAATATAAAGTATTTTTCATGTTTATTATTATTTTTATTTGTTAATTTCGTTTTTATATTAAATTACTTAATAATTGTTATTCTATAAATTATGATCATATTGTTCTCATATGTATACATAGAATTTAGTATGATGGAAATGGTAAAACGTGTTGATTATTTAATATTATATTGAATAATATTCTATAATTGATTATCCATTTTATAAATCAATTATAATTTTAAATTTAAATAAATAATCATGTTTAATAAAAACAAACTCCATTAGTTTCATTCATACAATGGGTGGTACATATGAATGATTAATGTTTCCAATTTTCATAAATAATTTTTGATATAAGTTATTTAAAATTTTACAATTATGAAAATATAATCATATAAATTGTATATTCTTAAATTAAATAATATTATATATGACATCCATGTTTTGTATTGATTAAGAAAAAATCATACCACTTTGTGGAAGCAGTAGTCCAATCTTAAGTAGGAACGACATTTTCATTTTTCATTGAATAGAATTTTATGAAAATATGTTGTATATTAATTTAGAAATATAATAAATATTTTAGGAATAAAATATATAAATATATATATATATAACTTAATATATCATTATAAATTACCATGATATTTGATAATTGAAATATATTTTTATCAGTTCGTGTAGTGGTAATATACCATTTTTGTTACTATAGCATGTTCGATAAAGGTTTTATAGTGGTATAATAATAAATAAAATTAAAACACTTGATTGAAAACTAAACCATTTATTTGGATAACATCTTATGAATTACACAGATGCGTTTCTAGGAAGTGTCTCTTATGAATGTATGTCCATTAAGATGTGGTTATAGAATTAAAAAATGGATTTTTAGGGATTTATGAGATTTTTTTAAAGAAATATGATTGGGATTCTCTTTTATAAATTTACATAGGGGTAAACTTATAATTTCAAAAACAACTAAACATAAATAAATAAATTTTCATGCTTAATTTGATCCAAATTGAATATATTCAAATATAAAATGTGGGTAAGTGTTATCTTTAAATCCAAATTGGACATTTTTTGGTTATGTTTTAACCCTTATTAATTTATTTTAACCTAAGTAAAACCTTTTATAAAATTATGATGATTTTAATGATTTTACACCATGCCGGTCATGAAATATTCAATTAAAGTAATAAAGGCCCATAAATGGAAAATTATTTATATAATGACCCAAAACCCCTTTACGCCCCATGGCACCGCCACCCGTGGCCTCTACGCCCCATGTCACCGCCACCCGTGGCCTACGTGCTATCCACGGCCGGGCCGCCACCCTTTGTGCCCAGGCCTCCGCCCCTGTCCAGGCCATCGCCCAACCACCGAGCCACCACAACCCCACGGCCAGGCTGTCTCCCCGCGTCTAAGACACCTCATCCCCACGGTGAGCCGCCACCGCCTTGAGGCCAGTCCGCTGCACTATTGTAGAGAAGCCGACCTCCCTGGCTAAGCTATCACCTGCGACCGGGCCGCCACCAACGGCCTCGTCAAGCCGCCCCACGACCTCTACCTTCCCAGAAGAGTCATCCAGAACCCTCGCGGAACACCCTGGTCGCGTCCCCCCACAGCCTTCGCCCTCCCGGCCAAGCTTCCCTGGTCTGGGCCGAACCACCCTACGCCCTCGCAACACCCCACATGGAAGAGCTGCTATCAGCGGCCGAGCCGACCTGTGGCCTTCGCCACCACGCGGCACCCACGTCCTCCACAACCCCTCGTGGACCATGTGGCATGTCGTACCACCCGAAGGGTTGGGATGAACCACTGGTTGGGTCGACCCAAACTGGGTCGACCTAGGCTTGGTCGGGTTAGGTCGGTCAGGCCTGGTTGGACCAGACCCGGACCTGATAAAACCTTTACTTTACATGGAAAATAACTTTGTTACTGAATCTCCATTTGACGAACCTTCAACAGTTCTGGAAATCATGGAGCAAGACGGTCCCTTTGAGTATACCCCACTAGAGTTTTTAGTAATGTGGAGACATGGTTGGGTTGGATCGAGCTTGATTCTAACCGGGCCCCTGGGACTGAACGGCAAATAACTCATAGACTGGGCGTCCGATTGACGCACCGTCTTTTAAGTTGACACCCTTATGACATGGCAGAGAATTGAGATACTTATTAGTGGGACTTAATAGAAGTTGTAGTATCGACTAGAGACTAGTGAAGCGGATCCTCTCGGAGATGAACATGCTTAGTGTTGGAACCCCGTAGCTGGCTTTGATGAGAAGAATGAAGAGCCATCCTCTGTGGGTCAGCAACTAGAAATCTTGTGTGGGTCAGCTCCTATGGATCTTGTGTGGGTCTACTCTAAGTGATCATGTGTGGGTCAGATCCATGCAAACCTGTGTGGGTCATCTCCTAGCGATCTTGTGTGGGTTAGCTCCTAGAAATCCTATGGGGGTAAACTCCTAGAGATCATATGTGGGTCATCTCCTATATATTTTGTGGGGGTCAGCACCTAGCAATCCCATGTGGGTTAGCTCCTAGCCATCCTCTGTGGGTCAGCTCCTAGAGATTCTGTGTGGGTCAACATCTTTATAGAGTAAGATGATTCAATAGTTAAATATAATGATCTATACTACTATACTTATGTTAAACTTGGTCTAACCTGAGTTCATACATGTGTGGTACTTTCTTTTATGGTAATACCTTGGTAGTATTCTTCTGTGTGGAGTACCTGTGTGGTACTTGCCTTTGTGGCTTTCCATCCTTTTTGGAATAGTTGAGATTTAGGATTTTCGGTTGGACCGTGTGTTTCCTCATGAGTGAGATGTGTATACTTGATAACTTAGGTATATTATTGGATTTTACTTAAGTAAGGATGACAATTGACTAAATGATTTGAGGTTAATTATTTGAGTATTTTTGAGACCTTGAGGGTCTCAGGGTCCCTAATGAGTATCATTATACTCATGCATGCATGGGATATAATCACACTTCGTTGTGTTTGATGCAGATGACAGATAGCCCTGACTAAGGACGAGAGTACCAGGACTGGACGGTTCCCAGAGGTGGACAATACGGTGTGTCGATATGTAGAGGAGACGGGCAGACATGGAGTGCTGAGGAGGCAATCTATACCAACACTTCTGGTAGGAACCTCATAGGGTGATCCACTAGTTGTATTTATCTTTCTTCAGTTGTATTTTATTTCATCTATACTTGTACCTTTACTATTGGGATTTTATTCTGTCCCCTTATACTTTCAGCACTCTTTTGGTTATATAGTTTTCTTTTGTTCTTATCATGTTGTGTGCATGGTTACGTGAGTTTACAGGTTATAAAGTCAATTCCTTCCTAGTTTTTGGGAATACTCTTTTTGGTGCTTGTTTCCATCCCGTGTCCTATAGAAGGCGGGCTTTGGGTAGTCATGCCACGGGCCCCAAGGGATGGGTTGTGACAAATAGGAAAAGATTGTATCACTTATACTTTGGAATCAAGAATCATAAATATGGTTTGAATAATATGTAAATATATCAAAATGGATAATCCAAATAATACATCTGTAATTATAATAGAATAACAAAATTTTAATGATACATCTGTACATATAACAGAATAACAATTCTTGATCATAAGAAAAAAAAGATCTTAAGAAAAAGAAAAAACATAAGAAAATTGTGTTTGCTATTTTCATAACATAAAACCATAAGGAATGGTTATGTCATAAGATAACCTTATTTACTCAACCATCTACCACTTTTTTGGAAATCACAAACAAATATGTCAACGAAGAATATATTGACATAGATAAACATGTAAGAAAAACATATATCCCCCTTTGAATGATAATTCTAATGAATACACATAACTCTCCCTTAGGTTATGATTCCAAAGGATCGCATTCGTGATCTTTAGTGTTTTTTTTATTTATTATGAAAATATCTCCCCCTTAGATAAACATCACTTCTTAAAAGAAAACCCCCCTTAATTACTCATTATCCTTTCTTACCATACTCTCAATTAACAGATTTACCTCCTTTTATATCATCATTCAATTCGTCCTTTAAATATATTCTCCCCATTTTTGGTTTTCAAAAAGTGGGGAAAAATGGAGAATTATAAGATCTGCCAATAAGGATAATAAAGTATACATTCAAAAGAAAGATATTCAAGAAGATTCTTATGTAAGTTTTCTAAATAATGTTTATATTACAACAAAAGATTGGAATGTCAAAAAAATCATCCATACATCTTCTTCTCAGATCACATTTTCATTGTCAAGGTTTAATGTTTCTTCAATTCCTTATGATATTCCTCAATATTCTTCAACAATATACCTTGATACTGACTCTTCTTTTCTAATGACAATATTCTATCTTCTTGAGCATCCACCTTTGTCCCTAATTCAACTCTGACATCCTTCTCACTACTAAAAGATCGGGTAACAGAATTGAATTGACTATATTTCTCAATGATTTATTCCTTAACCTTTTGGAACTCAGTTTGACAAGTATTGAAAGCTCCATTTATTGATTCCATGATGTCACCGAATTGTTTAATCTCTTAATGGATAGTTTTGGTGCTGTTAAAGACTTTCTTACATGCCATCTTCTGAGATTTGTAATCAATCAAAATATTACTATTGTATGATTCCTGGTTGACCATCATGTTCATACTCATATTGGTCGATTCCATATTTTGATTCAGAGTTTCTTGCATCATTTGATATTTGGAATCTATTTTTGAATGAACTGGAATGGTGCTGACCTACTTTCATAAAGATAGCTTAACAAAGTTATGTTCAACTGATGATGAGGATTTGGAACAGGAAACATATTTTCTTTTCTCATCTCCTCTTGGAGTTAAGGAATACATATTTTTGATTCTATTGAAAGTCTTCGGAGGCATTTCTTTTTTAGAAGAGGAATCCAAAAAACATTTTCCTTTCACAGGATTTCGAAATGGAGACTGATCATCTAAAACTTGGATAACATTAAGATCTACATGTTTATATTCTACCTCTTGAAACTATTCTTCTTCACCATCTTGATGATCAACCTCTTCTTTCTCTTCTTCTTCCACTTCAAATTCAACATGTTATTCTTCTTCAAATTGTAATTCTTCTTTCAACTTGTAATTCTGCCTCAACTTTTAGTTTTTCATAAAATATTACTTCTTCCTCAACTTATACTTCTTATTCAACTACTTCTTCAACATGTTCTTATAAAAAATATTTAGAAACTGAACTCGAAGTAGTTCCAATGTAGTCTTCCACTTCCCTTAAAACATCATCATAGTCTTCTTGAAAAATATGATCTTTTATTTCTTGAACAGGTTCGGATAAAAATAGAACATCTTTGCAGGAAGAGGAGCTGATACCGAGACATCAGAATTTGATATAGGCATGTTTGGTTCTTCGTATTTCCTTTTTTTGGGTACTAATTTTGAAGAATCTGGAACATAACCATTGATCTAGATAAACATTTATTCAAAACTCTTGGATTCCTGTAAGAATTATAACTTCGTCCTTTTTATAATTTCATCACTGAGTAACAATATCTTAAAAGGATTTGAGACTGATCAACGTGGAACATTCAACTCTTGAAGGCAGATGACAATTATCCTAGAGATAGTTTCCGAATATATAAGTATCTAAGATCTGTTGGATCTATCTTTTATTTCTTGGATGGTGAGAAATATGTAATTCATAATGTTTATCATACTTATGTTGATGAAAAAATATAACTGAAATATATCACATATTTGTAGAGAGTCCTTATCTCCTTTTCTTGGTATAATAAATCATTGCATCCAGAGAGATACCATCTTTTGGTTTTTTGAAAAATTAGTAATCATTAGATTCTTAACATAATTGAGACCAAGATAATCCAGATATTTGGATTTTTTAAAATAACCTTCCTTCTCATGATTTTTATGAGATCAAAGAATAGCGTCCCCTTCATACGGAATGTTACATACATTTTATGCCATATTGTAGGGGGTTGTATATGTCTTATCATAACATTGGACATAAACATATCCTTACCATCATGTTTGAAGAAAGTAACAAATTTGTAGAACTGAATAACCATGTCTGGATAAACTAGATACTGACATTTCTCCTTATCCCCACAAACACATTCCCATCAATTCGTTCTTATCACCTTAGTGATAAGAGAGTCATATTTTGCAACGAAGATAGGGAAAACCAACCAATACCTAAAGATTGACCAATCCTTTATTTCCTTACTAGTCATAATGTGGTCTACTAAGGATTAAGGAGTCATTTAGGGTGATAGAGACAGAAGAATCAGAACGAATATTTTGATGGCAACAGAGCTTCAGCATAGAGATCAGCAATGATGGTGCAATGCTTATAAATGCGGAACCCCTTATATAGAACATGATATGAACTTTCATCATCCATAAGATAATCAAATTGATGAACATAACCTGACCTGATCTGACGGTTGAGGTTAGATATAAGAAATATGAATTCCGATCTTTTCTAGTAATGTAAACGAGAATGAAAATTTTAAAATACCAACAATTGAAACATAAGATAAAAAAAGGGTAACAAAATTTTCCTTTTGGAATATACAAAGGTGTTTATTAGTATTAAAATAATTTTCTTGGATGTTTCAGATTCTGGAATATCAATACCAAAATTTCCAATACCGAAATTTCCAATATTGAAATATCCAATATCAAAATTTCCAGAACCGAAATTTCTAATAACGAAGTTTACAATACCAAAATTACACAAAAAAATCATAGATAAAGATAAAATTTAAAATATATATATTAAAATAATAATAAAAACTAGCAATAATATGTAATCCTTCTGAAATTTGGAGTACTATAATGTGTGAAGATAATTTAAACAAGAAGTAGATATGAATGATTACCTTATAGAGATCATTCATATCTTCTGTTTAATGTATTAATATATATCACAAGACAATGGTTTTGTAAAAATATCAACAAGTAGTTCTTTTATTCTGATGAATTGAAGAATAATATATCATTTAATTATGAGATTCCTAAAAATGTGATGTTTAATTTCAATAGGCATTGAATGAGAGTTTGGTACTGGGTTTTAAATTAGGAAATGGAACTTGTGTTGTCTCAAATTATCTGAGTCTTAGTGATACTCATACCATAGTCTGTTAGTGTGTGTTTCATCTACAACACATGAGCACTACAACTTCCAGCTACTATATATTCTGCTTAAGTAGTGGAAAGTGCTACAGAATGTTGTTTATTGCATGACTATAAAACTATGGAATTTTCTAAGATGTGAAAAGTTCTGGATGTACATTTTATATCCATTTTAAAACCACAGAATTTAGCATCTAAAAAATAATTATGATCAAAATTACATCCAAAGGAATAAAAAAGTCCCAAATCTAAAGTTCCCTTCATGTAGCACAAAATTCATTTCACTGCCATTAAATGAGATTCTTTTGGATTTTCTTTGAATCTTGCACATAATCATACTGAGAACATTAATTCAGGTCAACTAGATGTTATGTAATGTAGACTTTCTATCATCCCTCTATAAGATATCTGATCCACAGGTTTCCATGCATTATCAATATCAAGAGTATTAGAGGTTCTGATAGGGGTACCTACACTCTTAGCATTATCATACCTGAACTTCATAAGAGGATATTCGGTATAATTATGTTGATATATTTAATTTCCCTCTGGTTTTTGAGAAATTTGAAAACCAAGAAAAAAGGTTAACTCACCCATCATTCTCATCTCAAACTCATATTTCATAAGATTTACAAAGGAAAAATTTATGGATTTCTGATTTGAACCGAAGATAATTTCATCAACATAAATTTGGACAATCAAACCATGTTTACTATATTTTTTGATGAAAAGGTTTTGATCATTAGTTCCCTTAACATAGTTATTTTGAAGCCAAAATTCCGAAAGTCTATCATACTAAGCTCTAGGGTTTTTAAGTCCATATAGATCTTTGGTAAGTTTATAAACAGTAATATGATGTTTTGAATCTTCAAAGACAGGTGGTTGACCTACATAGACATCGTCTTGTACATAACCATTAATAAAGGCAACTTTACATCCATTTGATAATGTTTTAAATTAAATAATTCTACAAAGGATTGAATAATACAAATAGATTCCAGTCTTGCTACAGGAGCATAAGTTTCTTTATATTCTATGCCTTCTTGTAGGTTATAGCCTTTGGAAACTAATCATGCTTTATTTCTAACAATAACTCCATTTTCATCACATTTCTTTCAAAAAACCAATTTTACTCCAATAACATAGTTTTATTTAGGTTTTTCAACAAAGGTTAAAACTGTATTCCTTAAGAATTCATTGATTTCCTCTTATATTTAATTTATCCAAACTTCGCCACCCAATGATTATTTACTAGTCTTTGGTTCATATTGAGAAAAAAAGAATAACGTTCAACTTGATTCATTAGAGAACATCTAGTTATTACTAGTTGATTAACATTTCCATTGATATTATCACTGGGATGATTTCTACGTAACAGTTAACATGGGTTTTGAAAGACTTGATCATCAACATAGGGTAGAAAATATTTTGGAGTAAATGTTTCAGAAACATTTTTTTGAATATCATACTTATCTAAAAGGCCTTCTATAAATGTTTGGTGATTGGTTTTAGAAAATATATCATAAATAAGTTCATGGAGTTTGAAATAAAAAGGATCAATTTCATCAAAATTATCATGTACTATTTCTTCCAGAGTGCAAGTGTTTATATTGAAAACCTTATATTCCTTAGAGTTAGTGGAGTAGCCTAAGAAAACTCCTTCATCGAATTTGGGTGAAAATTTATGTATGTTATTCATTGTATAAAAAATAAATACATTAAAAAAACATTATTGTATGATACTTTCAGTTTTGGCCAGTCCATATCCCATAAAGTGTTTTATTAAGAAAGTGTCTGATTAAAACGTGATTTATAGTATAACACGTAGTACATACAGCTTCAAACCAATAATGATAAGATGTATAATATTTAATCAACATGTATCTAGTCATCTATTTAATTATACGGTTTCTTCTTTAAACAACTCCATTCTGTTGAGGAGGTCTTAGAGATGAAAAGTTGTGAGTCATACATTTTTTACTACAAAAAAGTTTAAAACATAATTTTTAAATTCTCCTCCATGATCACTAAGAATAGTTATTTGAGGAAGGTTTTTCTCATTTTTAACATGAGCTATAAAAAATTGGATATAAGAGAAATCATAAATTTTCATTGCAATTTAATAGACCCAAGTAAATCTAGTGTAGTCATCAAATAAGATAAACACATAGTATTTTCCACCAATACATCCATTTTGTGATAGACCAAATAAGTCCATGTTCACTAACTATAAGGTATTAGAAGTTTTAACAACCCTTATATATTTAAAGGTATATTTATGTTGCGTTCCATATTGACAAGTATCGTAGACTTTTGAAGAATCAAACCTAAGATCGGGTAGATTTTCAACAAGTTCATGATTAGAAAGTTTACTAAGATTCTTTATGTTATAGTGTCCTAGTCTTCTTTGAAAAAGCCAAGATTGATCTTCAATTTCAATTTGGCAGGAAAGATCATTACTTATAAGGACTTCTTGGTTTAGTGTGTGTATATTCTCTTGCCAATGGGCTGAGAGAATAAATTAATCCTTGGAATTCTGTACTATGCACTTGTCAATCATATAATTCACAAGGTATTCTTCATCACATAATTGACTTATGCTGATGAGGTTGTGATTAAGTCCTTTACCAAATTAAACATTTGAAATTAATGATTTTCCAAGAATAATAATGTTACCTATATCAATAATTTCTATTTGAGAGTTATCTCAAAGGTTACTTTTCCACCTTTTGTCTTTAAAATATTTTTTAAATTGACTTTATTTCTAGTCATATGTCAGGAAAATCCACTATCCATGTACCATATGTTGTTGGTACTTCCTTTATTTACATAAAAAAGAAGCTTTAGGTCTTCTTAATCAAAAATTTCATGGATCCAGAATTGTTATATAATAAAATTTTGGGTATCAAAATTTGTTTAGAAAAGTATGCTTTATGAAACCCAAGAGATTGAACATTATTCATAAAATAGTTCTTTTTCCAATTCCCACCACATTGACATTTAGTACAAAAAGGGGCTCCTGTAGAAACAAAATAATTTTTTCTAAAAATAGTTTTTCATGATAATAACCTAATACTTGATTGTTACCCTAAGGTCCAATCTGAGAATACATCTTGTCAAAATTTTCCTTACCAGATATAAAATTTTCAAGAAGTTTCTTCGAAGAAAAAATTCCAGACTTTAGTTTTGGACTAAATTACTATCCTCTGGAATAATATACATTGTGTTATGTTTATACTCTAAATAATATTTAAAAAAAGATTTTTATGATCTTTAGAAAGCCTATCCTTCGCATAATTAGCATCCTCATGTTTCTTATATTGATTTTCTAAAACATAATTTTTTATCAAGATCATTAGAAAGATCTGAATTTTGTTGTGAAAATAAATTCTATAGAATTTTCCTTTTCATGTTTCTTATAAACATTACAATTTCTAATCGCTAACAACATATAAAGCCAAGAAACTTCTTCATAGGAAGGAAAATCATTGTCATTATCTTGTGAAGAAGATTCTTTATCTGAGGAAAAATATTTATCAGGAAAATTTTCACTCAAAGACATATTGGTTATTGAATCAGTAGTTTATACTTTATCCATAACACATTGATATGGAAATGGATCTTGTGATATTAAAAGAATATTCTATTGCTCAAATTATTCACAATATGAAGAATTATTAGAATAATCTCTATCACTGACACTCCAAGTGTCATTGGATTTTAGGAATTTATTCTGATTTAATCTATAGAACTACTTCTTGTTTCTCTCAGAATTCATGTTCTTCTGGTCTCTTTTTGTATGTAAGGGATAATCAGATCTAATATGACTAGTTATTATATATTCATAGCATGTCACATATCCATATTTCTTAACTTTTTGATATTTCTTCATGTATCTATATTGAAAGTTCTTCTTCCCAACATTCTTTTTCATCCTACGAGAAAGATTAGCTAACACATTTTCTAATGTTACACATTGACTAGATTCAGATTGAACAACAACCTTCTTAGATATAGATCTTGTAACTATCTTAAGAGTATTGTATTTTTTATGATTTTAATTATTTGTAAAAGAAACACCTCCATTTCCATTTTTCTTTTTAATATTATCAGTATCTCTCTTCACACTCGAACAAGTTGTTCACGACATCTTCACGAAGCACTGAGAGTTAAAATAGCCTATCTCTCTCTTGAAATAACTTCACAACTTTTTCACATGCATCAATTTCATCCATATTCTAAATTATTTCATGAACAATCAAAAGAACTTGTATTTATAGGCAATGCATCCCAATGGTCAGCTCCACTCGAACAGTCATATTTTCCTTAAATTTTGATGGGACCTGGACACTTGTCAAAAATACAATGGTTAGTTTGTAACAGATTGTACGACATCGTTTCAAGAATAAGAAATTATGTTGTTTTAAAGATGATTTTTATGTAAGAAAACTTGGAATCCAATAACATTGGAATGATACATTAAACAACTCAAACATTTTTAAGAAAAATTATTTCTTAAAAAAAACATTATCAAGAAAACGGATTTATAAGGAAAACTAAATCAGATTGTGAATCCACTATATCCTTTGTTCTAGAATCGGAATCATAAAATCAGAATCACTTATACACTGGAATGTGTATCATAAAGACGATATCACTTATACACCAGAATCTATATCATAAATATGGTATCACTTATACACTGGATTAAGAATCATAAAGACTATATCACTTATACATCGGATTCAAAATCATAAAGATGGTATCACTTATACACCGAAATCAGTATCACAAAGACGGTATCACTTATACACCAGAATCGGAATCATAAAGGCGGTATAAATAATCTATAAATCTAAAAGAATGGAAAATCATAATAATAAATCTATAAGTATAACAGAATGACAAATCATAATGATACATCTATAAGTATAACGGAATATCAATTACCAATATTAAAAAAAATAACATAATAAAGATATAGAACTTAATAAAAAAGTGTTTGTGATTTTACAAACATAGAACAATAAATAATGGACAAGTCATAAGATAACATTATTGACACAACAATGGAAAAATATTTGGGTGTATATTTGTTAAACTCTTATATTCCTATGTTAATGGCCTTCAAAAATTCTTTGTTAAATACCCTATATTTACAAAAAGATTCTAAATAAATTAATAACATATACATCGATGGCATATAAATATCCACATTATTAGAAATTAATCATCATCCACCATGTTTTAAAAAATTCCCATTACGCGGCATAAAATATATAACACCATAAGATTTTATTATATTGGTCTATAAAAGTATATTTTATTTCTTTCATATCATGTTTCACAAGCCACATAATGTTTAAAAATACCTTGTTACATTAAAGATATATTATTAATTAACTTCATTATTATAAAATATATATTAAATTTTTGGGTATGTATAATATTAACTGAAACATTAAATATATATGATATACATAAAAAAATTAAATCGTAATAATTAATGCAGTCTTCACTTTTATTAAAGTTATATTATTATTTAATTAATTGTTTTTCTTTTAAAAAGTTATTTATTTATTTTTAATAAATTTATTTTTAATTTCTAGAAGTTTTGAATGTTTCATTTTTTTAATAATGATTTCAATTTTTATATTAAAAATTGAAAATTAAAAACATGTTCAATTTTTATATTATTGAAATGATTGATTTTGTAGAGAGTACGAAAAATGATTCTTAATGGAACATATATTTTTTATTCATGTATTTAATTTTTTTGTTTTGATTTAATATTGATACAAAATTTCTTTGGCAAAATTATATCATGAATAATTAAAATAAATTTAATTGAATCAATTTTTATGGTTGAATTTTTTTAAAAAATTAATATTGTTAAATATTAATTCATCTGAAATACTATTTTTATTGGGTTTTGATTTTTTATATTACATAAATTTCATTTACATTAGGAATTTCAGTAACAAAAAATGGAATCCATATTTGGAGTTAATATATGCATATTTTTTTGATTTAGCCCTATTATTAATTTCCAACATGAATATTTACCAATGTCCAATATTTTAGAGCAGTAATAGTAAGATGGGTTTATTAGGGTTACAACTAATGTATAAATCCTTAATATTCATTCTAACACCCAACGTTGCTGAATTATGTGACCTCAATTTAGTCCTTGAAATATAACTATTGAATATATGGACACATGGTTCTTTTTAACATTTATTTTATCAATTATATTATGTTTTTCAATTAATAAATAAAAAAGTTACTCTCTTGAGTTTAATATATTATATATTTTTGAAATTTGATAAAATGTTGATAAGTTATAAACTATTTCATTATTTAAAAATGAATTATTTTTTATAGTTGATTTTTTTTTAATTTAGTAACCTAATAATTACATTTAATGATTACACAACATTGATAAAAATTACTCAATTAATAAAAAAATTAAATAAATGATAATATAAATTTTATGCGTAATACAATTTGGATGATTTTGTTTGTTACATAAATGTTCTTAAGAAATAAAGATAATTTGAGATGTATGAAATATATATAATCTTATTTTGTTTCTACGAAGTTGAATTTTTTTTCAAATTTATCAAATAGTTTTAAAAATTACATTAGAGTTATTTTATATTAATTATATTTTCTAAAATGAATTGAAATTAATAAATATCCTATATTCAGTAAAGATAATATGAGATGGTATAAAATTTCAACCACATTTTATTTATGATTCAAATATCCTTTTATGATATAATTACTAACCCATAATGGGTGTTGAAAATAGATATTGTGGTTAATGTCAAAAGGGTTAACCACCATTTAAAAAAATAAATTAGTGTAAAAACATAACAAAACATAGTTAAATTTTATCTGATTAGAATATTTATAGTTATGATAACATTTTCATGAAATTATATCACTTAGGATACAATTTTAAATATAAATTAATTTATATTATTTTAAATTTTTATGTAATTTCATGATTCCCCTCGTCTCACTTATGAAATAGAACCTACTCTCATTAATTATTCACATTGATAAATTCTTTTAACATGGAAACCCCTGCACTAAAATAATAATATCTTCTTCAACCACATCATAGAACTTATTCTCTTGAAAAAAATACAATCCTTTCATTGCATAATGTATAAATGAATAAGGGTTTTCAACAAATTAATAAAACTCATAACCAAGATTTTTAACATTATTTATTATTATAAAATATATATATTTATGGTTTAAATTATAAAATATTGAATCTTTTGTCATCAATGTACTTAATTTTTATTACAGTTATGTAACAACCATTATCCACTCTCTTCACATTCGTTGGAAAAAAATAATGTCTCGTGTGCTTATCTATGGACTACCACCTCCTTGAGGTGATGTAATTTTTTCACATAAATTTTACATGGATTGAAATAACAATATAATTAATGAATACAAATTATAAAATATTTTTTAATAAATAATCAGTAATATTTTTCATTTTTTATATCCATTAAAATATGAAAATAAAATTCCATCATAAATATGATTGGCTATCTCCATTAAGGGTGTGACCCAGTTTTCTATCTACAAATTTTAGAGATTATTTAGACTAGGTAACCATGATCAATGTGAATTGACTGTGACTGGCAGACTAAATCAAGCATGAAAATAAAATTATTAATCACAGGTAATAGTTTTTTATTATGAAAATCATAATTAATATATTATATGATGTTATAATTATATCGTATATGAAATTTATTATTTTTTTCATGTAAATATATATAGTGAATCTAAATTTAATATAATTTATGTTAAAAGATCTATGAAGAAAGATGAAACTTGCAGTATGGTATTTGCATCTCAACCCATTTTTTTGAGATTTTTTATTATTTAATATCGATTAATGAATTTATATGATCCATATTTCATAAATATATTTCATTTTGATACATACCTATCATTTTTTGGTGCGTATTGTTTTTCAATTTAAACCTAATATTATGAATATTATATTATGGAGTTTATTCATAAGAATTAATTTCCTTACAATATTGAGAATCTAAATAATTTAGAGTTTTAGAGAATTTGTTAATAACCTATACATAATAAACCCATTTAGTAAATGTGTAATCTTGTACTCAGTATCCATTTTTTCATATTATAAAACAATTAAAATGAATTCGAGTTTTTATTATTGAATAATACTCCTGACTATCAACTTTACTTCTTATTTGTTCCAACACATCATCAATCCCTTTGTTTTTCATTAAGATGGGATGATAAAAAATAATAACTAATGGAAATTAATGAAGAATCATACAATTTATGTAAAATCATGAAAACCTATAAATTTATTATATTTATATAAAAATTCATTGACAATAAGAACAAATCATATTATTCATGATAAACCCATACCATTTTCGTGAAGAGAACTATTAAAAACAATATCATGAAAATATAAACCCTTTTTAAAAATATATAGATTATATTAAAAACATGTCTTTGAAGTAATTGGTGATGAGCTAAATATATCAGAGAAACCACTAGTGTAAATTACCTCCTTCTTATTGATAAACACAAGGAATATTACTCAATGTATAAGAACTATAACTTTTTTACCCATCGTATAAGATATACCATGCTCACAAGTCCAATAAGATAAATCAGGATCAAATGTCATATAAATTGTATTGGGTTTATTATTTATAATCTATAATTCTCATACACCATATCATGAAAGTAAATTATTTGAATATTATATTGTAAATTCCTTCAAAAATTATTTTTACCCCATATGTGAAACACATTTGGATATCTAAATTCACTTATATTTCAAAAATAGAATTAAAAAATAATATAAACATAAGGAAGGGAGATTAGATTTTTTATTAACATAAATATTGATTTTTTTTCATGTAATACAAATGTAAAATAATTTTTATGGTGGATTGAAATCTGTTTTTCATTGTATGTTTTAATATAGTGTATTCCTTTTTTCATTTTATAAATTAACCAAAAAAATTATAAAAGTATTCCATCTCAAAACATTTGAATGAAATAATGAGGCATAAAATTTTATTTATAATTATTTGATGTCCCAATAAATAAATTAACATGAATTTTATTTACATTCATGGAAGAATAGAAATTTGAATGGAAACATTAAAAAAAATTAAAACAAAGTCCCTTTCCATGAGTGGAAAGCATCACATACGCCCTTAATCTTCCTGGATAATAAAACAATTTCAATTATTTATAATATAAAGTATTTTTCATGTTTATTATTATTTTTATTTGTTAATTTCGTTTTTATATTAAATTACTTAATAATTGTTATTCTATAAATTATGATCATATTTTTCTCATATGTATACATAGAATTTAGTATGATGGAAATGGTAAAATGTGTTCATTATTTAATATTATATTGAATAATATTCTATAATTGATTATCCATTTTATAAATCAATTATAATTTTAAATTTAAATAAATAATCATGTTTAATAAAAACAAACTCCATTAGTTTCATTCATACAATGGGTAGTACATATGAATGATTAATGTTTCCAATTTTCATAAATAATTATTGATATAAGTTATTTAAAATTTTACAATTATGAAAATATAATCATATAAATCGTATATTCTTAAATTAAATAATATTATATATGACATCCATGTTTTGTATTGATTAAGAAAAAATCATACCACTTTGTGGAAGCAGTAGTCCAATCTTTAGTAGGAACGACATTTTCATTTTTCATTGAATAGAAATTTATGAAAATATGTTGTATATTAATTCAGAAATATAATAAATATTTTATGAATAATATATATAAATATATATATATAACTTAATATATCATTATAAATTACCATGATATTTGATAATTGAAATATATTTATATCAGTTTGTGTAGTGGTAATATACCATTTTTGTTACTATATCATGTTCGATGAAGGTTTTATAGTGGTATAATAATAAATAAAATTAAAACAGTTGATTGAAAACTAAACCATTTATTTGGATAACATCTTATGAATTACACAGATGCGTTTCTAGGAAGTGTCTCTTATGAATGTATGTCCATTAAGATGTGGTTATAGAATTAAAAAATGGATTTTTAGGGATTTATGAGATTTTTTTAAAGAAATATGATTTGGATTCCATTTTACAAATTTACATAAGGGTAAACTTATAATTTCAAAAACAACTAAACATAAATAAATAAATTTGCATGTTTAATTTGATCCAAATTGAATATATTCAAATATAAAACGTGGGTATGTGTTATCTTTAAATCAAAATTGGACATTTTTTGGTTATGTTTTAACCCTTATTAATTTATTTTAACCTATGTAAAACCTTTTAGAAAATTATGATGATTTTAATGATTTTACACCATGCCAGTCATGAAATATTCAATTAAAGTAATAAAGGCCCATAAATGGACAATTATTTATATAATGACCCAAAACCCCTGTATATAGATGAAGATAAAAATTATAGGAATTTCAAATCAGTTTACAAAATACTATTTATTATAAAATACATTAATGTATATTGGGAAAATTTCATTTACGAAAACGTTATAATATGAAGAAAAAAATTTGATTTAAAATATATACCATTTAAACAACACAGATATTTTATAATTAATTAAAAAATTAAAAAATTATTTCAGACGACTTCTATTTATTTTAATACATTTTAAATTATTTTATCAAATTTTTTTAATTAAATTAAGAATGATTAAAAATTTATTAAGAATTTTATTTAATTATATAAATAATAAAAATTATAAAAATTTATCACCGTAATGAAATTCCATAATTGTTAAAATAACCATTTATATTCATTCACGAAATTATTTTTCTCATTTGGAACACATAGTAGTAATTTAAAAGCTTGAGGGTGACATTTTGTCCGTTTTATTACAAAAAATATTGTATAGGTTAATTTCATGGAAAAGTGTGCCATATATAAAAAATATCAAGACTAAGGTTAACGAGGGACTAATATTTCTGTCTAATAAGAGTGAAGATGAAAAATAACAGCTTTATCAATTATTTTAATGTTATTTTAACTGAAATTACCTAATTAATGTAGTGACAAATCATACATATTTTTTTAAATAATTAAGTGAAAATATTTATATTATCTATTAAAATAATATTTTTTTTTATGATTACAAATATGTAATATATTTTTTCAAATTCAACCTCAATAAGTTCTAGAAATTCATTTTACAAGTATCCCATAATGCATGATAGAAAATAGTTCTACAAAATGATGTGTTTCATGTATATATAAATTTTTATACAATGATCATACATAACATTTAAACAAATATAATTAATTATATTATTGAGAAATAAAATAATATATACTAATTTATAATTAAATTCATAATATTTTACAAGTTTTTTTTAATAAAAGTTTATTTGAAAAATTTATTTTCTTACTATTCACTGAAAAATATATAATTTCATAACAATCCCAACATTTCATTATAGAATAATTGGGAAATGTTGAATTAAATAATCATATTCATTTTTTGAATAAATTTTTAAGTACAATTTTATATTAAAACATATATGAAAAGACTATAATAATGATATTTATTTAAAATGTAATTAAAATTTCTATTATGAAAATAAATATATAACTCATAGATACTTATATATTAGAAATTATATTATTGTGTCACTGCCTAGGTTGTGCAATTATTCTTAAATTTTTAAATTGTATATTTTCATTTTATTCACCTATTATAAGGTGGGAATACTTATCCAACTAGAATTTTTAGATTCCATGTTGGGTCTTTAACCATATGTGTTTTTCCATAATACCACAATATGGCCAATCACATTATATCAAAAAAAAATCTATGGTTAGGAATATATATTGGATGTTTCTAATGTGAATGGTTATCTTATAACTATAGTATATCTATAACAAAAACAATATATTAGTTAGGAATATATATTTTTTACTTGGAGACTTGAAATATGTGGTGTACTTGGATTAAACTCGGAGGCAATGTCACGACCCGTCCCTCGGGGCCCATATCGTGACTAACCCAAGCCAGCCTTCCATAGGACATGGGATGGAGACTAGCACCAAAGGTGTAAATCCCTAAACTAGGAAGGAATTTCCTTTATAATTGTAAACAAACACATTAGAGAACACAATTGGAAGCAAAACACTAAGTAAAACTGTATACAAAAGAAGTGCTGAAAAGCAAAAGGGGTCGGAAATACAATCCCAACTATAAAGTAAAAGGAAACTGAAAGTACAAGGAAAAACAAATACTACTAAAGTAATGTAATGCAGCTACTGGTTCGTCCTCTGGGGATCCTACCTAAATTGTAGGTAGAGATGGCCTCCTCATCACTCCCGTCTGTCAATCTTCACCATGTACCGTCACACCGAGTGGTCCACCTCTTGGTACCGTCTAGTCCCGCTACACTCTTCCTCAGTCAGTGCTATCTTTCATCTACAACCAACACAATGAGGTGTGGGAATATCCCATGCCGGGGTGAGTATATTGATACTCAGTTGGGACCACGACCCCTTCAATGTCTCACAACATCCAACAAGGAAAAACCAAAAAGTATGAAATCAAGGGAGAACCATTTCTTAGGTATACGCGCATACATATACCTACGTTATCTAGTAACACATCTCTATCAAGAGGAAAACACAAAATTCATTTACTCAGATCAAACAGGATGTTATTCTAGGGGTAGTATCAATATAAACCCTCAACGACTGAAGAACTACTTCTCTATCAAGTATAGTGGGTCTGCTGCATCACACAGAGGCGCTTCCAACTAACATAGACTACTTAGGTACTCCTCCTATAGAGTACTGTGGATCTCCTGCACTCACACAGAGGCACTCCCCACCGTGGGTCTACTGCGCTCACATAGTGGTACTCCCCCTCGTAGCCTACTAAGGTACTCCATGTGTCGAGTACCTTGGGTCTGCCAAGCTCACACAGAGGCTCTCCCCACTGTGGGTATGTTAGACTCATAGAATGGTGCTCCCCACTAGTCTAGTCAAATTAATCCTAGTTGAATTGATCTGTATCCATCGAGTCTCAGCCAGCTACTAGGTTACTGCACAAATTCCTGCTCATCTCTGGAAGATCCGCTTCACAAGCTACTTGTCGATACTCCAGCTATCATGAAGTCCCATGTGGATGTATCTCAAAGGTCTTCCACGTTAAAGGGGTCTCAACGCAACTAACGACATGTCAAACGAACGCCCAATCTGTGAGTTATTATCCTTTTAGTCATGTGGCCCAGTTGGATTTGTGTATGAACCAACCTGACCACATCTCAACTATACCCCAAACTCCAGTGGGGTATTCTCAAAAAGACGGCTCTGCTCGAAGAATACCAGTGCCACTGATGGTTCGTCAATTTGACGTCATGTGCCAAAGATATAACCCAACATGGTAAAGGGGTCAGTAGTAGGCCCAGTTCCGGTCTGATCCGGTTTGACTGACTCGCCCCAACCCAGTTTGGGCCATCCCAGTTTGGGTTGACCCGGTCAAACTCACTGGGTTTGACATAGCCCATTGGGTGGGTCAGCCTACTATGTTTGGCCAGGTCCACTAGGCCCGGCCTAGTGGACTTCAAGGGCGGTTCGACCTGGATTTCACCACATAGGCCACTCGGCCCAAAGGTCGGGGCCGGTTCGGCTAGTGCCGTGAGGGGCGCGGCTCAGGCGACTCTGCCAAGGAGACCTGTCAGCCGAGAGGAAAGTAGCTAGACCGCGTGGGGCGTGGGACGGCCGCGTACAGAGAGTATTGAGCGCGGGTAGGCAGGCTGGACACCGGTTAGGCCACGGGTGCACCGTGTAGGGCACAGTAGGGGCTGGGCAGGGGCAGAAGGGCATCGGGCAGGGCACGGGGGCACTGGGTAGGCTGCAGGGACACCGACAAGGCGCCGAACAGGCCCCAAGGGCGCCGTCAGGGTATCGTGCAGGCCGCAGGGGCAATGGGTAGGTGGGCCGCATGCCGAGCAGGGCACCGGGAGGCCACAGGCAGGCGGGCCGGGTGGCGCTCGGGCTGGCGGTGTTCGGCCATTAACATAGGTGCTCCGTAGGGGGGGATTCACATAAGACATGGGTAGCGCGGCCTTCATCGTCGTAGCCTCATCGCCAAGCCATAGTTTTTCACATAGAAGAATATCGACGGAGGTAGTTGGGCCATGTTAGCTTGGCCCGCACCCTCTGCGATTAGGGTGATAATAATTTGTTCTTAAGAACAAAGCACTACAACTGACCCGCAACAGAATTGTATCCTCGTTATTCTTTTTGAAATAAAGGAAGACCATGATAATAAAAAGTAAACAAACCCCTTCCTCTTTTTGTTGTTCGTTGGATGAGTCACGGAAGGAAGGATATGAAGACTGTCATTCCTCACATCCAGCACACATCCCCAACTCTGAGCTGCGTTGGTTCATGGACGACATTGCAGAGGGTATGATTTGAGGAAGGAAGTCAAAGAAGAAATCATCGCCGGCGTTCTTAGCATTCTTCGTTGGTATAATGCTTCTTCATTGAGATCTTTTCTCCCATCTCCATAATTCCACCAAAAGAGAATGCCAACCCAACTAATAATAATATATTGTCTATTATTTTAATGTTGGCACGTAATTCAAAAATGAGAATTAAATTATGTAGGCTCCCCTTAACTAAACCACGGGAGTTGACACAATTAATTAATTGGGGATGGTGGCACAAATTAATGGTAGAGGAGGTCAAGGGACTCCCCTCTCATTAATGAGGGGAGTTGGGAGATTTTTCACCCTCCCATTTATCGGGGGGTTTTAGTATCCTGTGGTCCCCACGTCGTAACCTCTTATAAGAGGATAAATTCTTGTGGTACCCACCTCTATAACCTCTCACGGAAGCTTAGAGTGTTGCGGTCCCATTTCCAACTCCCAATTGGAGGTTTTAACCAATAATCACACACATGGTAGCATAAAATAAAATAAAGTTTTGTACACATTATTTTATTATTTTTTAATAAAATTTCAAAGACTAAATTTTATTCTCAACCATCTATCATCAAAGTGAATGTCTTTGTAAGTGAATACTGGCACTACGAGTTCTGCGGTTCCTTCGGATTTCAGTTCCGAGCACCGGTACAAAAGTTATAAATTCCCACTCGTACGTTTACTGAATGTATCCAAACAAAACATCAGAATTTGATTCTGGGCACACCGGGTCTTGGAATCAAGCATCTTAAATTTTCACAGACTAGTAAAAATCCCATTTATTTAAGAAAAAACATTCCACGAAATTTCCAGGTTATTACATTTTCCCAACCTCAGGGATTTACATCCCCGTAAGATACAACTCTAACTAAGGGAACAAATGAGGGTATTGAGCATGCATCTGAGCCTCCCACTCTCATGTTCTCTCTTGGAAGTTCTCGTGCTTCCAACGTACGCACAACAGAGGTATCGACCGTTCATGTAGGACCCTCTCCTGTCGATCTTCAATCTCCACTGGAACCTACGTAATAGTTTCCCAATCATCAACGTCCATCTCTATATGGTCGATGATGTGGGAAGGCTCGTGCACGTATCTCCTTAGGTGAGATATGAGGAAGACTTCTTGCACCTGGTGAAACTGAGGTGGAAGATAAAAGATGTAAGGCACCTTTCATACTCTGATGAGGACCTGGAAATGTCTAATGAATCTTAGAGATAACTTGTCCCCTCGACCAAATCTCCATAGACCGCATCGAGGTGAGACCCATAGAAAGACGAGGTCACCATCCTCAACCACCAGAAGTCTCTGTCTCCTGTCAGCATATGACTTCTGTCTACTTTGTGCATTCTTCATCCACTCCGGGATGATCTACACCTTCTTTTTAGTAGCCCGTACCATCTTTGTTCCCACCAGTGCTTACTCCCTAGGTTCAGTCCCCCACAAGGGTGATCTGCAAGGTCTCCCATACATATCCTAGAATGGTGTCATACCGATGGTGGCGTGATAACTATTGTTATAAGAAATCTCCACCAAGGGTATGTGATCCTCTGAGCTTTGACCGAAGTCCAGGAAAAAATCATGAAGCTTGTCCTCGAGGGTCTGAATGGTCCGCTCGGTCTGACCATCTATCTGGGGATGGAATGCGGTGCTCAAGATAAGATGTGTCCCAAAAGCCTCATTCAACCCCTTCAATAGCAGGTAATTAAACCGTGTTTGACATTCAGAGACAATAGAATAAGGTACTTCATGTAAATGAACAATCTCTTGCACATAGAGGCATCACATGATCTCTAATGAACCATGCTCTCTGATCAGTAGAAAGTGGGCCGACATGGTGAGTCAGTTGATGATCACCAAAAATGAATCGTGACCCCGGGATGTACGTGGAAGACCTGTCACGAAGTCCATTTATATCCCATCCCACTTCCACTATGGGACCTCTAAAGGTTGTACCAACCATGATGGTACTTGGTGCTCCACCTACACTTGCTGAAAAGTTAGGCATCAAGAGACAAACTATGCTACCGCCTTCTTCATACTTGGACACCAGTGTTGTCATCAAAGGTCCTAATACATCTTCACCACACCTGTATGTACCACTAGAGAGGATGTGTAGAACTCCCTAAAAACTTCCTCCTGAAGTGCTACCGGTACCAAGGTACGTCCTCTGAAGAGGATGACGTTCTCTCCATCTTTAGAAAATCCATCAGGTGCCTGCCCTGTGGATATCTGAGCACATCGTGTCTCACAGTCAGCGTATCCATGTTGTGCTTCCCTAACACGATGAAGAAGTTGGTGAGTGACCGTAAGAGACTATAAGAATGTGGATCCATCTCTATTGACAAAGGATATCTGTAATGCAGACAGCTGCTCTGTCGCCTCTTCTAGTAGCTTTATACCAGTCCTCTTGTTGAGCAAATTTGCAACAACGTTCCCCTTCTCAAGAGTAAAGACTATATATAAGTCATAGTCCTGGAGGAACTGAATCCAAAGTCACTATCTCAAGTTCATGCCCTTCTGAGAGAAGATATACCTAAGACTCTTGTGATCAGATTACAGGTTAGAATGGTTTCCCATCAGATAGTGTTGCCACATATTTAAGGCAAAGACCACTGCTTCTAAATCTAGGGTTCTGCTCATGTTGTCTCTACTTATGAGAACCACATGTGATCATTGAATGCTCTTGCATAAGGACACACCCGATTTCGGTCTCTAATGCGTCACCGTAAACTATGTACCCTATGCCTTCCTCTTAGTGCCTCTAGATGGAGGCACTAGTGAACCTCTACCTCATCTCCTGAAATATATGCTGGTATCTCTCTGACCACATTAATTTTTCCCCTTCTTCATCATGGATGATATTGGTGCTGCATCTCTAGAGAAATTTGGAACGAATCTCCAATTGTATCTAGCCAAACCCAGAAAACTCTGTACCTCTGTCACACTACTTGGTGGCTCCCAAACAAGTATCGACTCAATCTTCAATGGATCCACTGCAACTCAAGCCTCTGAGATGATGTGTCCCAAAAATGGAACCTCTCGGATCTAAAACAGGCTCTTCAAGAGTTTACAATAATGTTGGTTCTCTCAAAATGTGTCTATAACTACATGAAAATGGTAAGCATGCTCCTCCTCAGTAGTCGAGTAGATCAAAATGTCATCACTAAAAACTACAACAAAGCGATCGAGGTATGGTTGGAAGATCATGTTCATGAGTCCCATGAACACTGTTGGAGTTTTGGTTATGCCGAAAGGCATATCCAAGAACTTGTAATGGTTGTACCAACACCTGAAGGTTGTCTTCTACACATCCTCATCTCTAACTCTGAGCTAGTGATAGCCTGATCTAAGGTCTATCTTTGAGAACCACTATGCTCCATTCAGCTAATCAAAGAGGTCGTCAATCCTCGAGAGTGGGTACTTGTACTTCATGGTCACCAAGTTCAGGCGGTGGTAGTCGACACATAGCCTCATGCTTCCATCCGCCTTTTTTCCAAATAGAATCAGGGTTCCCAGGGAGAAACATCAGGCCGGATGAATCCTTTCCCCTCCAAGTCATCCTGTTGTACCTGCAGCTTATGAAGCTCTGTGGGATCCATCCGATATGCTGGAGTAGATTTTGGTTGTGTCCTGGGATACATGTCAATGTAGAGGTCCACCTCTCTATGAGGAGGTAGTCCTAGAACATCTTCAGAAAAAACATCCAGGTACTGGTCCACCACTACAGGATAGCTCAGACTCTCCTCGTCAACTAATCCAAGGGAAAGGCAGGCTAAGTGATGACTGATCGGCTACACCCTCCTCTGAGTAAGTCCGTCATGTGCGACAAATGTTCCCTTCTCATTGATGAAGGTAATCTTGGTCCCATCCGTGCAGACACACAACACTTTTTTCCTAATACAGTCTATTTGACCGTGGATTGTAGATAACCATTCCACACCCATGATGACGTCGTAAGGCCTTGACACCACTACTAAGAGATCCCAGCCAATGATCTCTCCTCCTAGAGTAAGCTCGCACTTCTAGAACTAGATCCTAATCATCGAGTCATCTCCCGTAAGAGTCTCTAACCGTAAGAATCAAACTAAAGGCTCCTATGGATTCTTCGAGCTCTGAACGAGGGATATGGAAATGAAAGAGTGACTAGAACCTGTGTCTATATGAACTGCAGCTAAGGAGGAGTAGACACAGATCATACCTAAAGTCATCTCTGAATCTATTTGATCATTGGCCTCAGATACCTAGAGATGAGCTCTCCCCTATCCATATTTTCCCTATGGTCGGGGAAGACCTCTTGGTGGTGGTGGTGGTAATATCTCATAACGTCGTCCACCACTAGCTGCACATCCAGCTCTTCTTGCACATCCACCTCTTCCCTGTGGACTGCCTTATTTGAACCTTTGACTCTGCCTAAGATGTCCCTCAACTATCTACTGATCATATGAATGGTGGGTTGGACAGTCATGAGCCATGTGACCATGCCCCCTAGATGAGTAACAATGACCACTACTGGAATGTGTGTCTATGACCGTGTTCCCCACACAAAAGATCCTAAGTCATGTGGTAGTCCACCTGTGGGTCTGGACCTCTTGGACCTCTACGTCATCTATCTACGGCCGGCTGCAGGAGATTCCACTGCATGTCGACTAGTGCTGTGTCTCGCTGCTTGAGACTACTTGGCAAGGAAACTCTCTACTATGAGGGCTCTCTCTAACACCCCTGCTTGTGTCGGGATGGTGAGTGAAATCATCGATGCTCTAATCTCCTGTCTGAGCCCCTCCACAAAAGTCCTGGCCATGAAGAAAGGGTCCCACACTATATATTGGAGTAGTGTGAGAGGTCGGTGAACCTCACTGTGTACTATGCCACCGTCATGCTACCCTGCTGTAGATGCAGTGTCTCCTGTATCCACACTGCGCAGAGAGTGGCTGGGAATAATTCCGCCTGAAACAAGATCTCAAAGACTTCCTAGAGTAGCGTCGCCTCATTATGAGCTGGGAACATTAGGATCCCCATCTACCTACTGCTGCTTGAGGGAGACTCATGGTAAGGATCAGAATGATGTCTACTGGTGTCCCTACTAGCATGAATACTTTCACCATAGCCTCCAGCCAACTCACAGCCGCTTGTGTGTCCGTCTCTTCCTTGAACCATGGTGGCCTCTGGCCCTGGAAGTCATGCAATGTGCTCAAGTGGCATGAAACGTCTACTATAGGGGCAGGTGGCATCGATGGCCAAATGGAATGTAGTACCGCTAGTGCCTCCACTAGTAAAGGGACCAACACTAAGGACTCATCACTCTGTGGGCTATCTGTGCATACAAATCTTGGGGATCTAACCAGTCATCCTCGGGGAGGCATCCTGAAAGAAAAAGAGGTGACACAGTCAAGAGATTATACCTGGTGAGCTAACATAGTTGAGATGAATTAAAAAACCCCTTTGGAAACATGCTCATAATCAGTGTTTTCGTGAACTGAGTCAGAAATCATATGTCAGGGTCCTACTATATAGTTACGTCAGCCTCCCGCACCAACACTTGAATCACTGAACTGAAAACCACACTTAGTACCCTTAACACTATTGCTTCACAGAAAAGAAAGATCAGAGTTCTAAGTTATGCAGTAGAACAGACTACTCTGATACCAATTTGTCACGACCTGTCCCCCGGGGCCTATATAGTGACATCCCCAAGCCCTCCTTCCAAATGCCAGGGGATGGAGACTAGCATCAAAGGCGTTAATCCATAAAATAGGAAGGCATTGAATTTATAACTATAATCAAACACATCAGATTACACAACTATAAGCAAAACACTAAGTAAAACGGTATACAAAATAATTGATGGGATGTAAAAGGGGCCAGAAATACAATCCCCACTGTAAAGTGCAGGGAAATTGAATGTACAAGGGGAAAAAATACAACTGAAGAAAAGTAAAGCAGCTACTGGGTCCTCCTCTGAGGTTCCTTCTTGAAGGGTAGGTGATGATAGCCTCATCAACATTCTGTTTGTCTATATCTTATATGTACAATCACACTGAGTGTTCCACCTCCGTGTACCATCCAGTCCTGCTACTATCGGCCTCAGTCAGCGTTGTCCGTTGTCTGAAACCAATAAAAAAAGGTGTGGGCATAGCCTGTGAAGGGGGGAGTATATCGATACTCCATAGGGGCCCTAAGACCTTCAAGGTCTCACAAAATCCAACAAGGATAAACCAAAAAGTATGAAATAAATGGATAACCATTACTTAGGTATATACCCATACAAGTACCTATGATACCTATTAACCCATCTCAATCATGAAGAAAACAAAAAATTCATTAACTCACATAAACCGGGATTTTATTCTAGGGGTGGTATCAATCTGAACCCTCGACTATTGGCGAACTCCTTCTCTATCGAGTACAGTGGGTCTGCCACATCACACAGAGGAACTTCCCACTAACTTGGACTACTGAGGTACTCCTACTATCAAGTACTATGGATTTTCTACACTCAGATAGAGGCGCTCCCCACCGTGGATCTGCAGCTCTCTCATAGAGACACTCCCACTTGTATCCTCCTG
Organism: Viscum album; assembly: GCA_963277665.1. Taxonomy (NCBI): domain Eukaryota; kingdom Viridiplantae; phylum Streptophyta; class Magnoliopsida; order Santalales; family Viscaceae; genus Viscum; species Viscum album. The sequence continues at coordinate 1,948,785,007 of OY728148.1, forward strand.
AGGTACTCCATGTGTCGAGTACCGTGGGTCAGCTGCACTCACATAGATGCGCTCCCCACTGTGGGTCTACCACCCTCCCACAGAGGTGCTCCCCACTGGGCTATCCAAATCACTCTGAGTCAAATCGATCTGCAGTAGTCAAGTCCCAGCCAGTTACTATGTTCCCACAAAAATGCATGCTCATCTCTAGAAGATCCGCTTCACAAGCTACTGGTCGATACTCCAATTATCATGAAGTCCCACATAGAAGTATCTCAATGTTCTTCCACATCTAAGAGGTCTCGATGCAACTGAAAACATGAAAAACAGACGCTCGGTCTGTGACTTATTAGACTTTTATTCCCAGGGACCCAGATGGATTCGTGTACGAACCAACATGACAATATCTCAACTATTCCCTGAAATACATAGGGGTATTCTCAAAGGGATGACTTGACTCCAAAAATACATGCACCGCTAATGATTCGTCAAATGGATGTCTAGTGCCAAAGATATGGCCCAAAAAGGTAAAGGGGTAAGTCGTGGGCCCAGGTCATGTCTGACCTAGTCGGACCGACTTGGCCAAAACTAGTTTGGGCCCACCTTGTCTGGGATTACCCAAAAAAAACTCGATGGGTCTAACCTGGCCCATTGGGAGGGTCAGCCTGCTATGTTTGGCCCGATCTACTTGGCCCAACGCAACAAACTGCGAGGGTGGTTTGACACGGATGTCGTCATGTAGGCGGCTCGACACAAAGGCCAGGGCTCGTTTGGCTAGCACTACGAGTGGCACGGCTCAGGAGACTCGTCCTAGGAGGCCGGTCGGCCAGGAGGCTAGCGGCCAGACCACACGGGGCGGGGGCTGGCCGAGGACAGAGCGTGCAAGGCACCGGTAGGCTGGCTGGATGCCAGGCATGCACTGTTTTTGTAGGGTAGGGCACGGCAGGTGCCGGGCAGGCTGCATGGGTGCCAGAAGGGCACCGCGTAGGGCATGGGGGTGTCGGTAGAGCACCGGGCGGGGCGCGACAGTGGTCGGTCCAGTCACGGGGGCACTGATAGGGCCCCGAGCGGGCCACAGGGGCACCGGGCAGGCCGTGGGGGCCGTGAGTAGGTGGTCCGCGTGCCGGGAAGGGCATTAGGAGGCCACAGGGAGGTAGGTCGGGCACTTCTTGGGCCAACGGTGTTTGGACGGAAACATTGGTGTGCCGCGGGGTGGGGGGATTCGCAGAGGCCATGGGTAGCACAGCCTTCGTTGTTGTTGCCTTCGTCATCATCGCTTCATCTCCATGTCATAGTTTTTCACAAAGAAGAAGATCGACGGAGAGATTCGGGCCATGTAATCTTGGCCCGCACCCTCCGTGATTAGGGTTATAGCAATTGGTTCTTAAGAACCAAGAACAATAACTCACCTGCAATAGAATCGTATCATCATTTTTTGTTTTGAAAGAAAGGAATATCATGGAACTAAAAAGAAAACAAATCCCTACCTCTGGTTCGTCGTTCATTGGTGGAGTCGCGGAAGGAAGACTATGAAGACCATCATTCGTCGTGTCCGCCGCAAATCCCCAATTTGGAGCTGTGTTGGTTCATTGACGATGTTGCAGATGGTATGATTTGAGGAAGGAAGTCGAAGAAGAAATCATCATTGATGTTCTTCATGTTCTTCATTGGAAGAACAGTTCTTCGTTGGGAACATTTTTCCCTTCTCCCAAATTCCTTAAAAAGATATTTCCCACCCAACTAATAATAATATATTGTTTATTATTTTAATATTGTCACATAATTAAAAAAAGAGAATTAAATTTTGTAGGATCCCCTTAATTAAACCAGAGGAGTTGGCACAATTAATTAAAAGGGTAAGCTGGAACCAATTAATGGTAGAGGAGGTCAAGGGACCCCCCTTTCATTAATGAGGGGAGTTGGGATATTCTCCACCTATTAATTGGGGGTTTTAGTCTCTTATGGTCCCCACATCATAACCTCTCATGAGGGGTTAAATTTGGTTGGGCCCCACCACCATAACCTCTCATGGGAGGTTAGGGTGTGGCAATCCCACCTCCAACTCTGAAGTGGAGGTTTTAACCCAGAATCAAACACATGGAAAATTAAAATAAAATATAGTGTTGTAAAATTTATTTTTTTATTATTTTTTAAAAAATCAAAAAACTAACTTTTATTCTCAACCATTTTTGTTCGAAGTGAAGGTCCTCTTAAGAGAATATCGGTGCGGAGAGTTCATCAGGGCCATTAGATTTTAGTTCCAAGAACTCGTTCAAAAGTCATAAAATCCCACTCACATGTTTACTGAACGTACCCGAACAAAACATCGGAAATGGATTCCCTGCACACCGAGCCTCGGATTTAAGCACCTTAATTTTTTAAGGACTTGTAAAAATCCAATGTATTTAAAAAAAATCACGAATTTTATAGGTCTTTACATAATCAAGCACTATAAATTTTTGCAGATTCGTACAAATCCCATGTATTTATGAAAAAAATTCCCATGATATTTCCGAGTCTTTACAAGAAGGCCTACTCTATATGAAACAAAAGCTATATTCTATAGGATTTTATATGTCACAATGAAATATTATCTTAGATCTCTCGTTTTAACAATATTTATAACACTTACTTATGGATATAAATTCATTAAAAAGAGAACCTTCCTCATAAAAATGTTCATTCATCTTGTCCTCCATGAAACATTTCTTTATGTTTCTATTTATACCCATAAATTTTTGAATCATCATCACCTTACTAACAATTTCATCTACCCACTCTGACCCCATTAACATAATTTTCCCTATGTAATAAAAACATGATTTTGACATACATTCATTATAATTCTTCAATAGGTGATATCTGTTTAATGTAATGAAAAATATTTTCATATGGACACTCTAAAAATGAATGAGATTGATTCTAAATTCCCTGGAAATCCATTGAATAATATTGAATAATTTTTTCCAAAATATGAATTATCTATGGAATAAAAGATTTATTGAAATTTAATTTATTATCCAATGAATTTATATGTCTATCTTAGAAATTATAGATAAATCTAATATCATAATAAAATAAAATTGATAGAGAAACTCCATTTATCATGACCATCTCATTTCGATAAAGGAGATAATGTCGATCAAAATACATAGTAACTCAAATTGGATTGAAATGTGCTGATTTAGTTAATTGGTCCAAAATAAATCAAATCACATTATTAACTCAACAAGTATTTGTTAATCATTCCATTTAATCCATTAATATATTTTCATGTTTACATAGAAGAACTAGTAAGAGATTATGTGTCCACTTTGGTAATTGTTTTTATACTTTAATAGACAAACATGAAAGTTAATCATTACATATTCCAATGGATAAAAAATTGTATTCACTTTTTGAAATTCCCCGAAAACTATAAGTATTATTTTTATAGATCATTTGGTTACAAATCATAAATTAAAGACCATTATATAAAATTTTTATAGTTAAAAATAGTATCAATTTTTCAACAATATAGTGCTTTTAAAATGAATACTATTTTTATTCCATGATAATTATTCATGAGTTCCAACTTAATTTATTTTTTCCTTCACCCATCAAAAATACTGTGAATTTTTTAAAACATGAGATGAGCACAAGATTCTATATAATGTACATAAAATATTATGAAATATATTTTTATTCTAAGAACACTTATAGAATATTTCCTTTTAAAATTAATCATTGGGATCCAAATAAACATATACTTACCTATGAAATCATATTCTCTACCTAAATCACTCCTTTTTTTACAACCCATATTAATGGGAAAGTAATCACCATTTTTTATTTGAAATGAATAAAAATATAATAATTTTATTTTCACAATGTTATTTATTTCATCAAAAAATTGTTAAATACTTTCATATAAATATAAAATCATTATTCCTCCATGATAATTCAATAATTTCCTACAGAAAAATAATCATAAGAGTAGACAAATAAAATATGTTACCTAGAGAATCATATTTATATAATACATTATAATGTGATAACCATCATAATTACACTTAAAATAATAATCACTATTACAGATAAGATAACCTTCATTATAATAATTTGAATAAACAAAGTAATTTATTCTCATAATCTTTTTTTAGAACCAAAATTAGTAAACTATGTACATTTACCTAGTAAATTAAAGAGAAATAATGGAATCTTCTATCGTTTGTTTATAAAAAAACCTCTCATGCTCATATAAAATTCCCAATAACTATATAAAAATACACAAAATCATTCATCATAAAAATATTCTTTTTGATAATTATATAAGAGTTTCAGATATTGAGATATTAATGTAATTTAAATAAAATTTTTGAAAATGAAAATATGATAATGATTTATTTTTTTTCATTGACTTATATTTGTATCCTTGGATATGAATCCAAATATTAAATAACTTTTATAGGGGCATTAATGGATGTTTCTGTAATGTACATTAAAATCGAACATTTTGATTGTGTTATTTTAAATAATTTTAAATAATTATACAAGATTATTTTTGAAAACAATTAAATTTAATTCAATATAAAATTATTTTTATTTTATAATTTACTTATTTATATATCAATATATGCATAATATAATTTTAATACTATCTATAAGAAAGAAAAAGATATTTTTAAGTGCAACTTTTAGAGTGATTTTTTTAAAAAGTCTCATGCCTTGAGTTAGAGTATCCACATATGTTATTTATCTACCAAAATTATATAATTATTTTAAATAATTAAATTCTTATAAATCTTTATATTTTTTATTTTTCAATTTTCTCACTTATTACTATGTTAAGAAAATTGCATTATTTTTTATGTTCATGTCAGATGTTTTAATGATATTCGATTCATATGTAAAAATTACTTTTGTATATTGACCATAGAAAAAAGGTCATTATTATATTATATAATGAATAATATTATTAAAATTATTGTTATTTATATAAGTCAATTATAATTTGAATTCTAACCATTAGATAATATTAAGGCAAATGAAATGTATTACAATCCATGAGATGTTCGATTGTATGCATTTATGAGTAATGTTTCCATTTTTAAATAAAAATAATGGAATGGATGTAAGTATTATTTTATATTTTCTTATATAATTACCTTTTAAAATATCCTTTCATATATCATCTATGTGATGTGATCATTACAAATGAATCACCTCATTTTATAGAAGTGGTAGTCCTCATGTATGCACGAACGACAATATCATTATTTAGTGAATAAAATGTTATGAAGATAAATGATATATTATATTTTACAATTTATAAATATTTCGTGAATATAATATAAAATAATTGATTCCATAATTAAAACATACCCATAAGATACAGTTATGGAAAATGAACTATGTCAATTTGTGAGGTGGTGATCAAATGTACACATGAATGACGAATTCTAATCCAATGTGATAGATATTGGATATTTAAATGTGTTATTATATTATAATAATAAAATATATGTGTACAAGGGACAATTACATTATTATTTAATCATGATTGGAAAATATTTTAGTGATGTAGATGAATAAATAAATTTAAAATATGTGGTTGAAACTATAAATCTTCTTTTGAAATTGTCCTTTATTAATTATATAATACCTTTAATATTAGAATTGTTAAAAAAAAGGCCTATATAATGTTTATAGTCATGAAATGTAGGTATTTAAGTAGATATTTGATAATAAAAAGGGGTTTTTAAGTGTGATTAAATGATAAGTGGTTCTCATTTATAAGAGAGAGGAAGGGCACTGTTGGAATTTATGAAAATACTAATACATATTAATTTGGACTTCCAAATGGATTAAAAAAATATTATATTAACCAATATCATAATTATTAGTCATAATAATACCATAAAATATATTTTTTAAAATATTTATATAATATTTTTAAATGTATCTTATATTTTGAACCCCTTATTTATCATTTTTACACTTATTGTGACAACATGGGGTTATACTCTTTATGGGTAATGATACATATTATATGTATAAAAATTGATTAAATATTGACAGTGGTTGATGTCATGAAATAAACCCTAAACATTGGGATAATGATAGTATTTTTTAGAGCTATATTTCATTTAATAAATATTATTTCCATATAATATAAATACATCCATGTTTAAAACAATATATTATATTTGAAATCTATAAGATAATGAAATATAATGAAATAAGAATAAAATATTTCAATAAAACACAATAATTGTTATATTTATTTGAAATATTTATCGGTATACCTAATTCCATTAAATTGTTATTCTTTTAATATTTTCAATATCATTATTTTCAATTAACTATATAATTATTGTGTTAGAATTGTGTGAGCACTAATATAAATTATTTAATCACTATGAAAAATAAATAATTTACCACATGGATGAAAAATAATTTATCTTTCGAAATAATAATTTTATCTGAAAATTCACTTTGAATATCTCTAAGTTATTATTATTATATTTATTAAAAACAAATTTGTGTAAATTTTTCTTTTATTCAAATAAATTAATATAATATCTATAGTAATTTTCAAATATAAAAAGGATATATTAGACAATTGAGAGGTTGTTGAAGAAACATACTCATAAAAAAATTCGAATGATTTTAGGTCATTTTATAGTTTGTATTATTTTATTTTTTTACATTAATTACAAGACTTACCCTTTACTGGGGTATTAAAATTAATAAGGTCATTATTCATACTGAACAAAAATAAAAGGGCCATATTTATCAAATCAGGATCCCCTAATTCCATATTGGGAATCCATTATTAATGTAAAATTATATATAGGGGGATAATTTTAATATAAAAATAATCTTGATAAATTTCATGGAAAATAGTTTTCTATAAAATTAATATTTTTAAATATAAATATATTTTTAAAATAACTAATAGGTTAAATATATTAAAAATTATATTATTATATTTTTTATAATAAAAAATAATTACTATTTTTATGTAATAAAAATATTGAATTTGATTTTGTAAATTATTTAATATAAACTATAACATTCAATAAAGATATGTATTTAACTATTTATTGAAAAATAAATATATTTATAAAATTTTAAAACATCCATATTATGATAATTATGGAAATATGAATACAAAAACCAAGTTTATATTTTTTAAATTCAAAATATCTAATTTGAAGGTGAATATTTTAAACAAAGCCATATATTGTCTCAAGCCAAATTTGTTTAGAATAATTATCCATCCTTTTAAATGAAAAAATGTATTATATATTTTTAACGAATATAAGAATATAAAATATTTCTAATAAATATATGGAAATTTATTATATTAACATTAATAGTTATTCTACATCCTTTCTCACTTTGGATAATTTTATTCTTCAAATATTATTTACTTTTTATTTAAGGGGAGATACCATTCCCTCATAGGATCATAAAATTTACATGATTCTTATTCAATAATAGGGTTTCTCAGAAAAACCACATCCTTGTTAATTGATGTTTCCTATAATACTTCTCTATATGGTAATTATTTTGAATTGTTTTATCATTGTATAAAATACTATCATCCAACTAAACTATCTTAGGTCTCAAAAAACTGATATATTTCTAGCAGTTAATTTCATAACATTTAAATATTAAAATTGTTGTGTTCCTGGGATAAACTCAATGATAGGGATATATAGTTTTAAACTGACTAATCATTCATTATCTTTTCATACATTAAAAAGAACTACATACACAAATTAAAAATTTTATAATCTAAATGTTAGTACAATTCCATGTACACACATTATTAAATATATTATCACCTTATTTGAAATAACTTTTTTAATATTGCTATGTACATAGATTCTTTCATGACCTGTGTGATCTTCACTTATTTCTGAATTACCATTAACTTATCACGAATTTCCACTACCAATTTTGGTACCATCAACATTAATTCACCAATATTATCCCCAAAATGTAGAGTCTGATATCTCTTTCTATATAACGCCTCAAAATGTGTAATCTTAATAATAAAATGAATATTTTAAGAATAATCCAATATAGCTAAAATTTTATTTTCACACATACTTCCATAATAATACATTTAATATTTGCGAAGAATAAATCACATGGAATGAACCATTCATTCCTATAATTTATCAGATTATATATCAAAATCTTCACTAAAATTTAATATAGTACCCATTTACCACTGAAGTCCATTCCAAAAAAATTTAATGTTAACATGAGATATCTATCTAGTAAAATAGATACTGAAAATAAATGTGACCAAAATATATGTAACAAAACGATATTTCATAGTTTTTTATATCTTTAAATTAATTTAATAACTTATATTGGATGTAACACAGACTTGTCTTGGGTTATACTGAAGATTGAGTTTCTCCAAAACAACACATTTGTATTATAATTATTTAATTATTTTTTTATTTTTAAATTAAATATTTTGATATGAACAGTAAAAAATAAATTTTTATAGTTATTTATAATGTTTTCAGATAAATGAAAAAAATTTATAATGAAATTTATAAGTTTTCTTAAAATAGTTATATATTTAGAAAAACTATTTTCTTAAAAGAACTACATTTATTTTATTTTGTGAAAAATTATAAAATAAATTTTAGAAACTCCTAAAAATTGAATTTGGTAAAATAGATTTCATTTTTGAATTATAAAATTTCAAAAGTACATTAGGTTGATTTTTTTGTATTTTTTTGAAAACATTTAATTTTTTATTAATAGTGGAAATACTATATAGTACATAAAAACATAAATTTTCATTTAAATAATTATTTTTAATTAAAAATTTTTATAATGTCATAAAATATACATAATAAATATGTTTGTCCAATTTCAGTCATTTGAGTCTTCTTATAATAATATTAGAAATATGAAATTTTATTTCTCTTTCTAAAGTCTTTCACCAACTTTTTAAGCACATTTGCAAATTTTCATAAATTGTGATTTTACCTCATCTGTGAATTTAATTTTAAAAATATGATAAATACATTTTTCAGGAGTATGTAAAATGTGGTTCAATAGGAATAATATAATTTCATGTGAATAAAAAATTTCGAATTTAATTTACCACAATTAAAAGAATATCGTGTAATTAGAGGTAAAAATAACATTACAATAATATCAAATTACACCAACACGTGTCATAATTATTTCGGATATGTGTTTTACGATGGAAATAAACATTTTTACAAAAATATTATCCTTTTTCATACACATTTATTTGATTAATACATTTATTATATTTTATTTAAAGAAGAGCTAAAAGTGTTAAATTTAAATGTTATTACTTAACCATTTTTAATATAGAGTAATATGTTAGATAAATTATACTATAAATATTCATTAGAAATATAAACATATTTAATACAACATAGTATTTTATTTAAAAATTTTAGTCATTAAATTATTAAATTTATTTATGACAAAATGATGATGCATAAATTACCTTATTAATGAAAGATAAAAATAATTGATGTTATAAATATTAAAATAAATGTAAACTGATGATTTTGAGGAAATATACAAATTTCATAGGTGAATATCACATGTTAGGGTTGATTCAGTATATTTTTTTCGAATTAATATAGTTTTTATGACTTTCACAAAAACGAAATATTAAATAATGTCAAAATTAACATTAATGATTTTTTAAAACAAATAAAATTTTATTATATGATACAACACACCTAAAAATATAAGATTCATAAAAAGAACATAGATAACGTTATAAATGTCATTAATGGACCTGGTGAGGTTCTCATGGAATTTTATAGTATGTTTATTAACCATGTGATAAAAAAGACAAGAAGACATTTTAAATGATTAATTATTTATCAAATAGTTAAATATAAAATATAAGGTTAATATGGTGAACTAAACATGTATAAAACCTATTGGTTAAGATTATTTCGACCCATCCCCACATTATCCTAAAAATAAATCCGTATTTAGCAACTAGAAACAGAAAATTATTTGATAATAAATTAATATTTCAAGCTTTTCTTAAAGTGCCTCTCACATCTCTTATAAAAGTGTACTACCCATTATCTTAAATTCACACCTCAAAATCCATTTGGCTCTACCAAAACAAGCCCAAATCTCCTCCAAAATACCCTCAAATTATTCTAGAGTGATTACATTGATCATAAAATCATCCTAAAGAGCTCTTTTGTTCAAATAAAAAAGAAGCATCTTAAGAAGGGGTAATTATTTTATCACCTCTTTCATTATTTTTTTCTTCTTCCACTTCCTCTTTCATTGTTGTTTCTATAAGAAAATAATAACTACAGTACCTTCTATATAATAAAATGTTATAAAAAATGTGTTACAACCAAATTAATTATTCTATCCATCCTATGAATGACAATGTCACCATAGGTGTGTATGTACGACTTACCGTCTAAACGTCATGGTGTAGTTTTTCATTCAACACATCATTATTAGGATGGGTATAAAAATGATTATAATTGATGAAAATAATAATTATAACTTGCTAATGATTACTTATAATTAATATACCATCAAATTCAATACAATTTTATCATTAATGATTTGATATCTTTATACATGGGTACGTAAGGCTTACTTTCTCCACAACTCCATGAGATTTATTTATGTGTTCACCAATGAACGATGATTATAAAAATATATATTATTAATAATTATGTAATATATGAAATAATAATGATAATGAATATATATATGTATGTATTTACATATATCTCATTCACATACTTCCATTCAATACTATATGGAAAGAGAAACACCATTTATGCGTAAGTACGGCTTACCGTCTCCATAAACTATGTATTCTATTTCATATATCTCTATATGATAAATATATTTATTTATAATATATATGATATATAAATCATGTTTTATATTCTGGATGTATGTAAATCATGATCTAAGCGATACAATCCAGAATAACTAGATAAAACCCATACAAAAAAGAAAGTGATTATTTCCCTAAATAAAGCTCTACAAAGTAATTTTTATTATATGTGTAATATAAGGTACTAAATGAATCATGTATGATATAATAAATATAAATATGGTTCAGGTATAATTTAATAACATACTATGGTTCTTATAAAAGAGGTTAAATGTACCCTCGTCTAATGGAAAGTACAAGGTAAGGGTTAATTCATAAATCTCATTATTATATGAGATTATTTATGTGTAAGTATTTATTGGGAAATATATATCATCCAAGTCCATGTTTCATAAAAATATTTTCAAAAGGATTATTTTAACGTTTTTTGGAAGGGAATCTTTAGAAAAATCATCATTTTAAATGTTTTGATGAATTTTTTTCTAAATGTTTTTAATTAATGTCCTTGCATTCAATATGATTTTAAGGATTAATTTTTATGGACATGATTGTTTAAAAATGATAATTTCCTTCAAATGTTTTAATGTTATATGATACAATTTTATTCCAAAATATCTTTTAAATGAATTCCTTTATAAATGTGTGACTTTTAAATGATATAACGAAAAAGTTATATTTTAATCAATGTGTTTTACGGATCATTTTCACGTATGTCAACATCCATTAATGGATATTATTTTTGATTAATGTTGATTTATTATAATACAACTTTCTATGTTTTATTAAATTCTTTTTGATATGTTTTCTTATGGATGTGATATTTTTATAACATTCATGGTTTATGGTTAAAGTACTGACATTTCATACGAGAGTTTTAATATGAATGAATATGTTATGTTTCTACCTATTTATATAAGGAATACATTGGACATATTAAGTGATGGATGGGTCTTTTTATATAACATTGATGCATTTTTATGTCTTTGGAAGAAAACTAGTGTCTTGGAAGAAGGCCTTAAAAAATTATATTTAGAGTCTTCGCACGAGGCATTGACTTTGTGTTAAGATGTTTGACATTTGGCATTCAATAATTATGAGATTAGTTTTTAATGTTACATGTGATTATTAGGCTTGTATAATATCCATGTGAATATGTAAATATAATTATTTGATTTATCTTTTCATTATTATCCTCAATTTTAGGTTTAAAGGGCATGTGTTTCAATTTTATACCTTCTCATAAAATTTTATTATTATTTAGGATATCTTTCACTATATTGTTTATCCTTACTAATAATTTGAGTTAACACCTTTCTTATGTTATATTTTTCTAGGATGACATGATGTGTATTATGTTTTATATTCAGGTTTAAGATAGAAGAATAATATAATTATCAAATTATTATCTATGTTGTATTTAATGTTTTAAATTGTAATGTGAAGTTCATGTAAGTAATATATTTTACAACAATACAAAAATGTTCAGTCATTCAAGAATTGATTCCTTGTATTCATGCTAATTTTATGTAATAATGAACTATCTCTAGGTAAGTGGGGTCAGGGAGTTACAATATATTTATAATATGATGTCAAGAAAGTTATCTAAATACATTGAATCTTTAATGGTATGGAAGTATGCATATTTTTATAATCAGTCAATATTAATACTAATTTAATTGTTACCTCAAGATATGTGTTGATGTTCCACTAAAAAATCAATTTATATATCTTACCAGTTATAGTATGAAAAATTAAATGGATGAATGATCCCCATTAAAAATTCTCATTGAACTTTAACCTACTTATATGTCAAAATTGTCATGGTAAAATAAAAAAACTATTTTAATTAAATCATACCAGTAACGCTCCTAATGGTATATATATATCATAGAGCTACTATAATGAAGGAAACATTTTAATATATGAGTATTGCTCAATATATCTCCCATAATTTGGAAAACACAATCCAAAATAACCTCTTTCTAATTCCCAAAACACATTCTTTTACAATATTTAGTTTAGGGAACATACCCTTTTTAAACCAGTTAAACCCTTATATTTTAACTATTGGTATTTAATAAGATCTTTAAAATTTATTTCATATAAACATGACTATAATAAACCCTAAAAAAATATTTAATGTTCCAAAAAATAAAAAATCTAGGAAAAATTTCACAATATATTTTACAAAATGGTCATATACAAATGATATATTGGTTATTTTAGCATTATTTTTATTGCTCAAATCATCAGCTACATTTTATGTTTTTCTAGGTTGATAATTAACCATGTTAACATAATCATTTATTAGTTTCTGACATTTTAATTACCTCTATTAAACTCTTTCTTGGTCAGTATATACATCATCCACTGCTTATAAATATTAATTTCAAACATCATTCTATTTAAATGATGAATTAAAATTTTAAAATAAAATACTCAATATAAATATTCTTGATAATTTATAGGATTATATAAATAACTTGTTTTTAATATTTCTGAAGAAAAATAAATTAAAATATCTTTTATTATCAGGAAAACCCATTTCTTATTAATATATTGTCAATGTATATGAAAAATTAATTTTTTTAGATGGTAAATTAAAAACTAGTGAATCAACGTATATTTTATGGTTCCTAGAAAAATTAATTAAATTTTTTACATATAAACCTAACATAATTTAATGTAAACATAGTTAGGGGGATATATAGCCATGATTTTTTTTTTGAAAATACACTGTTAATAAATGACTAATCAAAGAAATCGATATATCTAAAAAAATATTTTATGTATTTTAAATTCATCAAATACAATAGTTTTAGTGGGATAAACTATTATAATATCATTATTTAAGATGTTTCAAAATAAGGAAATATTCTACCAGCATAAATATACTTTTCTAAATTTTTTTGCAAAATCTTTTATTTATCAGGTTTTTTGGAACAATCCTTATACGATTTTTATGATCCTCATAACATTTGGAATGAATTAATATGTCTTCAATAATGACATCAAAAATCATAAAAAAATTATCTTTAAAGATATATTTCATAATATTTATAAATAATCATTGTAAAATTGACAACCCAAATGGAATAACCCCAAAATCATAACGTATATATCTAGTTCGAGTCATTTTTTTAAATGTTGAACCCTTTCATCATCAGCCGATAATACTGTGAAGATAGGTTATCCCTTAAAAAATATTGAACTCTTTTAGGATGATACAAAATTAATTGATATACCCACATATTTTAATGTAGTTGAAAATGATTTAACAAGGAATTTCTTCTTATAATTTTAATTCTTCCCATTATTCATGTTCTTATTTAGACACACAAGTTCATAATGACCCATAACATTACATTTTAAAATATTTATGTATATTTATCAAAATTTGTCTTACCACTACCATGAAATTATTAATGGAAATTATGACCCATCATACAAAACATTCCATTTAAAATGAATAGAGAATACCTCATAATAAATTATCCACTATGAATCATTCCAAATATATAAAATAATAAAAACATAATTTACTAACAACTATGATTTTTTGACCCAGTATTGACTTTTTCCTGCCTCCTAGACCATATTTTAAACTTTTTCATGATTTAGGAATGATCATAAAAATACATCACTTCAACTACCTCTTCACATAGAGAAATATTCTAATAACATCTATATTCTTAGAAGGAGAGTTTCATTTAATATATTGATTATTCATGAGTAAAATATATTAATCTCATTAAAAATATCATTGAAATGATTAGGTGTATAACATTCCAATTTAATGAAGCTTTCATTATACATGACAAATGAATTGTCCTCCTATTATATAATTTACATGAATTGAATATCCATTCATTGTCTCACTACATTATGAAAATATTTCATATAGATGATATTCTTAAATTTGAAAAATTCCAATAAATAAACCTCCAATATTTTCATGATATACATGACCATCGACCACTACATTTCAGCTTCACCATCAAAATGGTAAATAAAACGACTTTTTATTTAAATACATGAATATCCAATTATGTGGATTATCAGTTATATATATTTAATAAATGTTTCATCTATCACTGAGATATATTAACCACTAAATTTTGGAGGACGCGGTTTCATAAAATGATCTATTATTGTCATGTTCTTAGGTTGTTGATTTATATGATCACTAGAATTGATAAAAATAATATTTATATCTAGTGTAAATAGATCCACCACTATTATAGTCTTATTATTTTATATTCCAACAATTCCTTGTTCGTAATTTGGATGGATATATTCCCCTCGATCCCTTACTACTTCGTCTTCCCCATTTCCACTATGTAAAATCATTATAAAAAACATTATTTAGATGAATAAATAAGATAATATTAAAATTATATATAATTTCAACCTAACTACAATAACTTGTTTTGTGTGTTTTAGAAACATTATCTTAACAAAACATTATATCAAATCCTTTTGTCTAATACCGACTAGAAAGACCCATATGTTAATATTGAATATTCTAGTGTTTTTAAACAATAACTAACTTTTGTACATTAATAAAGATCATTATATTAGTTTTTTATCGATTTATGTTACAATTATTACATATAAAACTGATATAAATACAAATTTAATCCTTTTAATTAGTATCCATTAGTCCTATATTATAAATCATTTAAAATAAAATACACATTTGTTGTGACTAATATTAATGGAGTTCCAATTAACTTATTTATTCCACTTATCCATAAAAACAAATATGAAATATATTTTAAAATATTTGGGGAGAATACAAATATTAGTAAGGAACAAAAAAATAAATAAATAATCCATTTTCCATGAACACTTACAAAAATTTCCAATTTTCAAAATAAATATTTTGGTAACCATTAAATCGGTTAATCTTCTAAAATATTTTCATCAATTATTTCTTAGGAAATATTAAATCTGGAATAAATAACATTTTGGTTTATTTTAAATAATATTAGAATAATAATTTCACTTCAATAATGATATAATTTTCAACCTTATAAATTAGGACATTCTTCCCATTAAACATAAAATAAATATCTTTCTTGAGAAATCAAAAGATTCAAGTCAAAAAAAATTCAATTAATAGATAAAACATGTAGGTAACATGGATATTCATTATCATTTCAGTATTAAAATTTGAAAAAATTCATGACTGGACATAGAATAACCAAAATGATAAATAATAAATTATTTATCATGGTTTCAATTTAATTATTTACCATAGATTATTCAAAAAAATGTATTATAATAATCCTTATTTATTAAATCCATCACCTTACCTAATTAATTAGAGAACTATAACACCTCAAATACACTTATTTTATAGTCAAACCATCAAGCGTCATAAATTATTGTAATAAACTATAAGATAATATATAAAATCTTCATTATATTTTTTTTCTCCTATAGAGAAACATTTTTTTCTTGTTGATAAATCTATTTCATTTTTCAAAAAATAAACTATATAGATGGAAGTTGGGTTATTGATTGTACAATTTATTTAATCTTCTTTAGGATTACATACAAAAATTATTTCATACAGTGGTGATAATTCTTATTTTAAACATATACATTAAAACATAACATTAATTTTTATATTTTTAATAATCATTTAATCATTCCATAAAAAGTGTCATTTTAATATCCACTAAAATATGGTAAAAATAATACTAATTATTCTTTTTATAGTTTACTTATGTCTATATAAATACATCCATATTATAATATTTTATAAAATTTAAATATTAGAATAAAATATTTTTATAGGGTACTTTAAATGAGTATTTTTTTTTAAAAAAATCCTTACCTTGAGTCTCATTCATCAGTTACGTTCATTATCCGCGTGTGTAATAATTTATTCTTAATTATTAACATTCCATAGAAACTTTTTGAATTTTATTATTCCTTTTAAATTATGTATTACTATGTTATATCAATTGATTACTCATTTTGGTTCTCATCCAATGTTTTAAAGATATTTCGTTTATAAGTTGAAAATGAATTCAGTGGGTTGACTATGGAAAATGAATATATTATTATATCTTCTAAAAAGTAGTAAATATTAATGATATATCATTTTTATATATAAAAAATTATTTTTAATCCCAAAATTAATATGGGTAAGAAATTTTTATACATTATAATAATGGAGATAGTTCGTCGAACTTATGCATGAGTAACATTTCCATTTATCAACAATCATTATGGAAAGTGGAAAAGTGTTATATAATAATTATAAAATATCCATAATATCATTAATAACATATTAATTATTTAAATTTAAATATATACTTTATCCATGTGATGGTGATATTAAATGTACATCACATAACATTGTGGTGGTGATGGTCCACACTTATGCATGAATGTCGTAATTATTTTTTAGTGAATGGATATGTGTGAAGGTAAATGAAATATATTTTTTATCAAAATGAGAAATATTTTTTCAATGTTATATAAAATAATTAATTCTATAATTATAATCTTTTATTTAGAGATGATGATGGAAAACAATTACATCATCCTATATAGAGGTAGTCCTAATTGCACACGAACGATTGATTATCTTCCAATTTGATGAATGTTTTAGATGTATATAAGTTATTACATAAATTAAATAAAATATAATTTTATTATTGATAGTTACATAGTTATACTATAATTTTCTTACAATATTTAATGTAGGTGGATGAAGAAATAAAATTAAAACATGCGGTTAAAACTAAACAGGTTCTTTTTAATGTATCCCTCTCTTAAAACCATTTGAACTGAAATAATGGTATTAATCCAAAAAACATGGATTGTATAACATGTGTAAGGATTTTACAACGGTATATGTTTAGATATTATCCCAAAAAATGGGTTTTTATGTGTGATAAAATGAGATGTTGTAGTTCCTTTTTATAAAAGTGGGGAGGGGATCTCTAGAAATTTATCAAAATGGTATGATAAATTTATTTTCATCTAAAAATTAATAACATTTGATAATATTTTAATCTAGGATTTGGAATATTTGAATTACTTTTATCCAAATTGTTTTTGATATTTTATCTGAAAATATCCCCCTAACCCCTTTAACACCTCATTAACCATTTTCACACATACCATGATAAATAAGGTATTTTACTTATTTTTCGTATGAATATTGCAAAAAATGAAAAATGAACCATAAATGGAATTTGGATTACATTTTAGAACATGTCCTTATAAATAAGAAAAATATATATTTTTTCATAAATTTATCTCATTTAATAAAAAATATATATATATATCAAAAATAAATAATTTCAAATTTGGAACTATTAATTTACATTGACCTTCACAACACCAAGAACACAAATGATATACAAATATAATATTTTGTTAAAACCATGACATTTTATTTTTATAAATAATTTTTCTAGGTCACCGTATCTATTTCAAATTATAATACATAAATTATTATTATTAGGTTTTATTATTATTTTATATAATTAAAAAATTACTACATTAACAGTGTATTCTAATTTAATGTAATAAGTACATCACTAAAAATTAAAAATATTTTTTGTTGATGATGTTAATTCATTTAACGTTCAAAATAATATTTATTTATAAACTAGAGTTTGTTTTTCTCAATGATAAAAATTTTATATTTCATAAAAATAAGGGTGTGATTTTTTGTATATTATTAACATATAATATTATAACTGTTATTATCTAATGAAAATATAAAAAATGAAATATATTGTAACATTTTATCTCTATGTACTAAATATAAATGTTAAATAAACTTTTGAAATTATATATTTTCATTTAATTGTGTATATTATTTTTATTTTTAGACTTTATTACTCGATTTACACTTTATCATTGTAAGAGCATTACTATGGATACTATTAATATTGATAAAAAATAAATGAGTCATCTTAACCCAATTTGAACCCTATTATTTCATATATTGAATAATGTTTTTAAATTTTCAAAACATATATGTGGATGATTTAACTTAAACATAAAATGGGAAAATGTGATGAAAAATGTTTTTTATAAAAAATCTTTTTTTAAGAGAAAATATGCTTTTATAATAAAATAAACATTAAAATTCAGTCATAATGTTGTCATTGAAATATGTTTAATAAAATAGAAAAATAATAAATTGAAGAATTAATCTAAAATATAATTTTTCTTTGAAAATATATGAAAATAATGTACAATTTTAAATATAGAACTATATTTTTATAATTTATTAAAAAATAAATATTTTCTCAGAATTATAAAAAATAATTCCTAAGAGAGTATTTATATGATGGATTAAAAATGAATTATTATTTTTTAAAAATAAAATTCCGTAATTTCAAAATTGTGATTTTAAATAAAACCATATAATTTGTAAAATCCTATTTGTATAATGAACAATCTGACCACATTTATTACACATTATTTATTTCTTGTTGAAATTAATCTTAATATAATTTTCATTAAAATCTCGGTTCGTATTTACAAACTCACCACATCGAAAACCCTTAATTGTTTTGTTAAGGCATTCCCTATGATGCATTTTACTTAAATCTTCACAAACCGAAAATAGGATGTTATTACCATGACTTTTCATTGATTGATTCTTACCCATCACATTCTATCTGGACCTCTTATTCTGTTTTTTTTTTCAAATTAAACATAATGATACAAAACAAAATTTCTTTCCCTTAAGCACATAAGAAAAGTTTTAAATAAATTTTTAATTTATGGGAGGTTATAGTCCTTCGATATCAAAGCTTCATTCATGATAAAAAAATTATATTTTCTATCATAATCCCAGAAAATAATTGGAGTACACATTTCCAATTGGGTGATGTTTTCGTTATAATCGACCACTAAATCATCCTCCATTTTCATTAATTCAAGGAATTTTTTTTCTATCCAAATTCAAGGAACCATAGGAAACTATTTTTCAAAGAAAAATTTCTTAAAATCATCCCATTCCAAGGCATACAACACCTTTTTATCAGTGATATTCTTTACCATTTACCACCACTGGTTATCTTCACCTCAAAAATGATAAATAGAAATCCTAAACATTTGATTATATAAACAAACTATGTAATACAATATTTTTCAAGGAAATTAATCCATCCTTCAGACGTCGTATGGTCAGAAGATCCACTGAATATAGGAGGTAGTTGCTTCATGAAATGTTTCACTATCATAATATTCTTATGTTGTTGATTTTTTTCTCATTAATGGATTCCACATATTTTTTATAGCCTGTATCAATTGATCCATTACCATCACAAACTATTCGATACCAATTCCTACCATTTCTGGTTGAAAATTGGGAAATATATTATCTTCTTGGTGACTTCCTACTTCAACTTCCCTATTTCTTCTATAGAAAACCATTCTGAACATACATTTCATAGATGACAAAACAATTTAATCTTTAAATTATATATCATTTTATAATAAATGTATATTCAAATTAATTTATGTTATTTAATTAAAATCATTGTAACCCTTAAAGGTAACAAAAATTGTGCTCCGATACTAATTATAAGGACCCAACATTAAACATTACAAAATCTAGGAAATTACATTAGAATTATATTATTAAATTTTAAAATATATTCTGAGATAATATTTCTGTATTATAATTCATATATCAAACATATAAACCCCAAAGTATACAAATAGGATACTGCTAAAACAATATCCATTTATTTACCATAAAAAAAATTAAAAACATAAATTATTTTCATGAAAACTATTCACAACATTCATATTGGCATATCCATTTCTCATTAAAATCCTTAAACTATGTGATAAAAATATAATATGGGATGATCAAAAAAATAATATTGAGGGATTTAAATAATAGAGAGAAACTATTAGTAAATTAATATTTATAATCATCTTAAATCACTCCCACAAAAACATACATATCACCAAATTGGTATTGTATAGTTAAATTTTAAAAATATGATATTTTCATAAGACATAGGAAAATATAAATATATCATATATGATATGTAGGACATTACTTAAATAAGATTGCAACCATAGTGGTTACTTGGTGATTTTTAACTCTCATTGCGACCTTATGGTGTAACCATAAAATATACACTTGGAGTAACCAAACGGATGACCTCCGACTTTAACAAACCTAATGCATTGGAGGGAGATAGAGGACCCACCCTTTATTATAAAAATTTACCAATAATGATAACATTACCATAAAACATAACCATAAGAAAAAAACATTCCTTTTGCTTTTTTCTATACTAAAATTTAAAAGAGGATCTTTTGAGGGGAAGTCCCATACATATACCATATTATTGAAGAAATAATTAATAAAATGAAAGGAATATGTATAGTCAATATACATAAACAAAATAAAACATAATATATTAAACATTCAACTCACAAATAATCATAGCATGATTAAATCAATGAAATATAAGGTTAACCCAATAAATGGGAATTAGGTTTAAAATTCCTTTACCAGAGGTTTGTTTTACTTAAAATGTGTTTAAACAACATGTATAACATATAAAATAGTGTTATAAATATTTTAAATAAAAATATTGATTTTTATATCACCTTATATGATTTTTTTATGAAATAATTCCACTCACTCATTAATAATAATTTGTTTTTTCCATTATTTTTGGTGCATTATTTACGTTGTTTCTATGGTTAGTTTGTAATGGATTTTTTTGTCGAATGTATTTGAAAAAGAAGAAGTAGAATGAAATGGTATAAATATGTTTACATAAAATTTAAAGATAGTGTTAGTTATTTTATTCCATATGTTATGATGATTCATTAGATAAACATTAATGATATTGGTTTAGAGGATTTTGGTGGTTCTTAGATAATCAAAAATAATTTTTCTTATATAATTTACTTTTATGGATATATGTCAATTACAGAACATAAAAGAGGTTATATAATAAAAATTAAAATATTTTCTATAATTGAAATTGTTTTGTGATTATCCTTGATAGTGGTAATGGAAATTGAAAAGACATTGTCAATGATGTTGGTAAATCGACACATCACAGATAGGGTTATTATTTTAAAATAAGAGGTGGAAGTGAATAAGTAAGATGATGAATGTTTCCATAAAAATGATACCATTAAACAATATAAAATATAATATAGTTTTAATTCCTCATTAAAAAGTGGAGTTTGACAGAGTATAATATATGAAAAATAATTGAAAAGTAAATAAACTTAAATGAAGGGGGATTTTTACCACTTCAATTATCCTCATTGAGAACCTCCTTAAGTCCTTTTTCTTGATATTTTTGGGAGAATAGTAGGTCTTAGACATGGGGAAAAGGATTTTTAAGAGTATTCAGTGGAAATTTGATCCGGAATAATTCTTGAGATGTGTGAAGAGAAGAGGGGGTGAGAGTGGTAATTATATTGGAGGATAAGGGTGTTTTCCACTATTTTAATCATTTTTTTTATCATTTTTCTCAATACACACAATAATGATGGTTCTTGCGAATAAATAAATAAATTATTTCATATCAGTTAGAACAATGTGTGATTAACTTAGCATCACATCATCCATGAATCAATAATTCATGTATTTATCTTATTTCATAAATTATCATGTTTTACTATTAAAAAAAATTCATTTATTTGAGAAAAATCCAAAAAATTATCCCTATACAATTTTCGATATGTATAAATATAAAATGAAATAATGTTTTTTAAAAATATATTTATAAATAAATTTAATATAATTTTTAATTAAAATTATAATTTATTTAAAAAATTACAGTTTTAAAACTATGACTTATTAAATAACACTTTGATAAATTAATTACTGTCTCATAAATTTATCTTATAATTTTATGGAAAAAATAATAATAATTAAAGAATAATTTTTATGAAAATATATTTTCTTTTAATTAATTTTTTTTAATTAATAAATTGTAATTCAATATTTATTTCTTATAAAAATTCCAACACATAATTTATAATTCTCTAAGAATTATTTATATGTTCAATGATATAAATATATCATATTTTTACTAAACAGGATAGGTAAATTTTATTTATACCTTATTAGGATTGGTTAATATTCTATTGAAAGGATTACTATTACAAATGTTAATATTACTATTCCATATATATGAATTCATTAATTTCTATAAATACTACTTATTTCAATATGAAATTATAATGATTTTGAATACTTAATTATAGAATGAATAGAAATAATTTTATAAGAACATGGATTGTTAAAAATATACAAATTCTTCAAAAAAATTATATTTTTTTGAACAAAAAAGTATTCAATAAAAGAAAACTTATTCAATTTATTAATTTTCATTTTTATAAGAGACAAGAGGAAAATTAGATGAGTTTATTAATGTATTAAATTAATATATTAAATGTAATATTCAAATGGAACCTAATTGTTTTTAATAATTGATATGATAAGGGTGTTTCTAAATAATATCATACAATGAAAATTTGGAAATATTATTTTATTTTTTCAACAATCTTATTTTCTTCACTTATCAATCCTTTTTAATAATTTAGGTAGTATTAATTTTTTTAAATATTTTTGTGTCAAGAATGTTAAAATTAAATTACAAAATACCATAAATATACCATGAATTTTATTAGACACCATATCCCATTTTCAGGGTAGTATATTATTACTTTTAATTATAAATCATTCAACATAACATTATTTTTTATAAAATATTACTAATGTCAATTCAGATGTTATTCATTTGATGTAAAATTTAAAAATTCAAGGAAAAATATATTAAAAATGGAAACGTCTTAGACATACAAATTATGTTATACATGAAAAATATATTTGAGAAAAAATAACTTATATTTTCATTGTTTAATTACTGTTTAAATTAACTCATTTTATTTTCAACATAATTAAATTAATATTATACCAATACTGTAAAGATATTTAATGAGATTTTATAATCACTAAAAATTTTATTATAATTATCATAAAAAAATTTCATAATACTATGTATAACCATTTATACACCTTCATAAAATTATTTTCTTTCTTTTAGATAACAAAAAATTTACTGAAAATCAAGATGGTGAATTTGTCACTTTTTCATTTCTTAAAATATAATATTGATCACTTTCATTGGGAAGTGTATCATAAAATAAAAACTAATCCTTATGTTTTATGGTTAAATAAATCATCATTTAATAAGTGTGATGATGAAAAATAATTTTCATGTCACTATGTTTAGACCAATGACAACACGATTTACCCTTTTACAATGGTGATAGTGTTTTTATGATTTTTACTATTCATTTTGAAAAACATTATGTTTACAATATTAAATAAAATTATTTATTTGTTTTTTAAATATAAAATCCATATTATAAAATGAAATCTATATAAGTGGCACAAATTCATTTTATATGTATCAAACAAATCATGAAGAAAAATAGTTCTATAAAGGGAATACCATTTCTGTTTAATAGTATTTTTAAGACAAGAAAACAAATAATGATGAATACTATATAATTATGAATATTATTTGAAATAAAAGGAGAGTAATGTTAATTTACTATGAAGTTAATACTATTTTTGTACCTTTACAATGAAAAAACACAATATTTTTACCAAAATATTTAATTTTAATATTTGATGAAATACCAATTTTCACAAATATAACAAATGTTCATGTTAAAAAAAATTAACACATTGAAAAAAATAAGTTTCATTTTTTCAAATTAAATAAATTTATTTTTAAATTATAATTTTATGTAAAACAATATGATAACATATTTTAAATAAAATGATTCTTAAAAAATTATAATTTTTAATTATTAATATAAAAATCTAATCAATGAATATTAATAAAAATGAATATTTTTTATTCTACCATGAAATTGATTTTTACATTTTACATTCTTATTAGACATATTATTTACTCAAAATAAATAAATAATATTTTTAAGTAATGCCTATTATGTTTTATTATTCAATCAAGAAAAACATTCATAAACATAAGATGTTCTCTAAATCTGTAATTGAAGAATGATTTTTATTATTCTGAATTGATTTTGAAATGTAATTTTCCCATCATTGACTTCATAATAATTTTTCTAAACGATTCAACTCTTCATTTTCTGGAAAATGATGTTTTTAATTTACTCCTAAAATTTAATTGTAAATATGTTTATGACATAACACATGATGAAATTTTCCAAAATAATAATATCTCAAACATTATAGTGATATTAATATGTTTATACTTTTAATTTTATTTAAAATTTAGTAATTAATATTTGGAATTTTTTTATATGAAAAGGTTATTTAATAGTAAAAGGTTTATTTTTCTCAAAAACATTTTCAGTGATACTTGAATGTAAATTTTAACATTGATATATTCCTTTCAAGTTAACGATGTTTAACTAAGAATATGATTTCAATGATACCATCATTATTATAATTTTTTATGGTTAATGATTAAGAGCATGATATTTCTTTTTTGAAACAAATATATTTTCCTTGGGATATTCTGTGATGAAACGATGAAATGTTTATGAAAAATGACTCCTTTATATGTGTTATGTTGTAAGGATATAATAAATGATTTGTGTTCATATGGCACACATCTGTTTGGTTATCCTTGGGTAATGGTTAGACCCAAAATATATTTCCCTATAATGAATTTGGTAATACTTTAAATAACATGACAAAATTAATTACAATAATTCGACATGATTGATCTATTATTGGGAACATGATGGAATGCTGGATCTACAATAGAAAATATGTGATAATGCCTAATCATCTATGATTTAGGAAATATGTTTTATTTCAAATGAATCCCCGATTTGAACATCACTTTAAGAAATCATAACATATAAATTAGATTTATTACAAATAATGGTGACCAACTCTAATGAAATATTATAATTATTATGATATGAACATGTGTTTCATGATTGATTTTTGATGATTCATCCCTCTTATGATAAAAGTATTTTGATTATGAAAATTAATAATTTTTTTGTATATGATATATGATACCTTGTGTATGAAATTTTTTATATATGTTCATTATCAGATACACTTATTCTTATATTATTCTTCCATATGATCATTGATTGTCATCACCCATGTTTACACTTACTAATCATTTGAGTTCACTGTTTTCTTATGTTTCCTATCACAATGTTTTGAATAATGGTATTATGTTTAGTATTTCTTGAAGTTTAATAAGAGAGTAGAACATCAAGAGATATTAAGATGAATGTACCTAAGAATGATTCTTATTTATCTCATATATTTAAATAGTAAACCATTGTTGTTATGGAATAGATCATAATTTTATGTAATAAATAGTAATAAAAAATGTAGTTATGTTTCTTTATAGAAATATTATTTCACTATAGTTGTTATAAAATAAGTGTTTTTTATCATAAAGATATTATGGTTAGATATAATTGGTAAAACCATGGAGATAATTCTACGTATAAGATAAAATTATAATGTAATATGCAACAACAATGGATAAATAATGTTTAAAGTATGTTTCCAATGATTGAGGAAAAGATATCCGGATTTAAACATACAGTTAATGTTTTTTTTATCATTATATGATTGCTCACTCTTATTTTAATATCTCCAAAATTATAAAATGAATTTTGGTTTTAGTCCAAGGAAAAAATAATAAGACACAATGACAATAATTAATGTTGAGGAAATTGAAATGATTTTCCACTTCAGTAACCAATTCATACAGGAGCTATAATGAAGAATATTGATTCTAGGATGAAAAAAACATCATAGGACAAGAATTTTCATGTTAATATAATCTATTAAAAGATAGTAAATGTAAAATTAATTATATCATAAAGAAACATCAAAATTTAGTTAGTGGGTATTCTGATCAAATAATGGTTGAGCAATGGACCTGCACCATTTCTCAAATAATTTCTATTAAATAATGTTCAGAACAAGAAATGTTTACCCATTATTTTTATAATTTTGATGGAGAAGTAGTTCAATGGGGGATTAATTTTAATACTACCTTGAAGAAGGATGAAATTCACCCCATGGAATGGGAATCATAGTGAAAAAATGATAATTTGTGACATTATGTGTTTCCTATCACAAATACCAATTAGTGAAAAAGAGTGCCATACTATGTGAATCATTATTTTTTATGAAAGTTTTCGTCTATCAAAAATATTATTTTATCAAAATCTTATTTGTTTTTTTAATTTATAACTCATCACAATTAATGTGTTCGAAGATGACTATTTGTGGTGGAACCTATCGAGAATATCTTCGTTTATCACAAACACCTTTATTTATGGTGTGAAATATTTGTAGTGGATACCATCACTACTAATTAGAACTATATATACCCCCCTCTGATATCCCTTTAATTTTTGTCTTCTCAACTCTTCCCACTTCTACTTAACTTTTAATCCATCTAGTTATTTCATCCTTTAAAAATTTTAATATTTATATAGAAGTAATACATTCATATTTTCATTTTATAAAGAATTTAGTTAATGTTAATTTTTTAATTTTATTTCAATATTTAATTTATAAATTTTATTTTTAATTATAAATCTGTATTAATAATTTGTAGAAATTAATTTTAATTATAATTGAATGGTATTAAGTCTTTCTAATTATTTGTATCAATTAAAAATTGATAAATAAATAATATTAATTAGTATAACATTGTAGAAACTAAAAATTCTTAGTATGAAATAAAAATAATTTATCTTAATTGGTAATATTTAATTATAATTAGTAATTATATTTAATAAACATTAGTCTTTTGTAATTAATATTAAATTTTAAAAATTTGAAAACAATTACTAATAATTTGAGTTAATGAGTCATTTTTAGTGGTTATAAGTAAATATTTGAGGCAATTATTTAAAAGTAGAGTTAATTATTATAAATTAGTGGTAATTAATAAATATTTGATGTAATATATTGAAATTACTTGTAATTAAAAAAATTAGCTCTATTTTTTTAAAATTACTGATAATTAGTATAAAATTTTATTTAATTAGTATAAATTAGATGCAATTTGTATAACGTAGTAGTACTTATATGAAATTAGAATTAATTAGCATTAATTATTCGTATTTAGAACATATTATATATAATTAGTAAAAATAACCTATAATTAGTGGTAATTGGAAGTAACTAAAAAAATAATATTAATTGCTATAAAATATCCATAATTAGTAAAAATTCAATAATTAATAAAAAATTTATAATAAATACTAGAAAATAGTATATTTTTTAAAAAATGGTTGTAAATTTTAATTAATAGATCTAATTACTAAATAATAGTGGTAAAGGGTAAAATTATTAGTAATTATTTTTTATTAGTAAATAAAAAAATCTAATTACATGTTTTGAGTAATAAATAGTGATAATTAGTTTTAATGAGCGGTGATTAGCTCTAATGAGTTAAAATTAGAAGTAATTAGTGGTAATTAGAGATAATGTGTTGAAATTAGCATTAATTGGGTATACATAGTTCCAATTAATTGTATTTGTAATTAAGGACTAGAAAACAGTGGTTCTGAGTAATCAATTAGTGGTAATTAGAGTTAAATGTGTACAAAATTCATGTAATTAGTAGATTTTAGATTTACTATGTAAAAAAAGTTTTATTTAGTAGAAAGAGAAAGTTAGATGTAATTAGATGTAAATCATAGAAATTAGAGTTAATTAGTGGTAATTAATAATAATTAGATGTAATTAGAATTAATTACAAGAAGTTATCATAAATTGTATAATTATATGAAATTAATGTTAATTTGTAACAACTATCAACATTTTGAAAATTATCAGATATTTTAAAAACAATTAAAGTAAGTGAGAAATAATTAGGTGTTATTTAAAAAAAAGAAACAATTAGAGGTAATAAATAAAAAAATATATAGTGAGTGATTAATAGAAAAAATTAATTATTAATTTGAATTAATTTGTAAAAAATAGCAGTAATTAGTTGTAAATACAAAAAAAAATTCCTCCATTAGTGTTAATTGGTAGAAGTTAGATGTTTTTTTTAATTAGCTATAATTATTGGTAATTAGTAAACATGGTAATAATTAACCATAACTAACTTCAATTAATAACATTTAACCACAATTAGTGATATAAGGTAGACCAAGGGGCATAAAAGAAGTATAGAGTAGAGGTAATGAAGGTGTCGATAGAGTGAATGATTCCTAGTTCCCATATGTTAGAATAAATTGGAAAAGGAGGATGTCATGGGTAATCTTGTGAGTAGTGGATGAGGAAATAAATGAGATAGATAACAGTGACATACATCAATGTGTTTTCTCATTTTTTATTCAATTTCTATTCATGAGAAATAATGTTTTACAAATAATAATAATGTTAATACATGATTATCGATAAAATATTATTTTCTCAGGATGATAGATTTAACCGAAAAAATGATGTAATATATTAAGACTGGTATTTTTTATTTCTTACATGTACATATTCATCGATTACTCAGTGGTTTATCAATTAATCTCTCTTCTCAAATTAGTCTAAAACCAATAAATCTAGATTTATTTCCCTCCAATGTCTCCCCAATCCCCTTAGATCCCTTCTACAATCAAGGGAATTAAATAGAGGATGTTATGGAAGATAAGTTAGAGTTATAGAATTATGGTTCCCAGTAGTCATAAAATTTGTAGGAGAGTAAGTCAGGTGTAAACCTATAAGATTACCTATGAATCTCATATCCTCAATATAGTATCAATGTATGGTAATTGGGATTCATTCACTTAGTTATCAGCTTAATCCCCTCCTTGAATGATTACCTCATGCATATTGGTTAATCATCTATTTACCTCAATGGTAAGTATTTTAAATTAGAAAAACATTGTGAAAATTAGATAGATTTCATAATATTTACATGTAATTTGTAATTATTTGAATTTTAATTTTTTTGGATTACTTCTTACCTATATCAGATTAATCATACGTAATTTTGTTTATTCCAATTTGTTTCATGAAAATATAGAACATTTTTGTATAAAAGACACTTTATTATATAATCATGATTAGAAAAAAAATCAAATGAATACAAATGTTTTGAAATGTAAATTATGAATATATTGAGGGTTTCAAATGTTTTATATCATACACAACCACTAAAAAGTAAATTTTCGCATAAAAAAATAATGTGTCCATGAAAGAGATCTGATATACATATATTTGAATCATTTTAAAAATTAGACGTCCTCAATTATTTTTCTTCATGAAATATTCTGTGTTTTTTTTTCAAAATGGTCAATATCATTAGAGAGATGATAATTAAAATATATTTCCAAATTCATCATAATTTCAATCATTAGAAGATGTTGTTATCAGAAAATCATTTTAATAAAAAAATCTAAAAATAATATTGGTTTTACATCTGAGTTAGAACCATCTCGATTTCATGTGTTTCTGATGTCTACTAAGGATTCCTTATATCCTACTAATAAGAATATAAATTTTAAATATGAATATATATATATGTCTATTAAATAAAATAATGGAATTTAAAATGATTATTTTGATCAAAATTTCTATTTTATAAAATCACTATTTCCTAAAATAATTTTTTTCCCTACCAATTAATATGAAATAAAGAGTGTGTTTTTTAATTACAGCCTTTTTTATTAGTAGATTAAGGCATATTTAAATGACTACATCTTATAGTTTGGTGAAAATGGGTCAATAATTTGTTTTCCTATATGTGGAAACTGAACATAAAAATTTTCTCAGCATGATAATCCAGGAATGGCTCACAATAAAACTTTGAGGTATTTCAGGACTTCACTCAGACATAAGAGTTTATTTAACTCTAAAAAATTAGCATCATTGATTTCATCTCATAAATCAAGTATTTTAAATTTCAAAATCTTATATCAACATTTTTTATATTGATTTATAGAAACATCATGACTATGTACATCCTTATTTTTTCACAATCCTGAAATGGGAAATTGGGTCTTTCAATTGATCGTTTCTAACCATTTTGTTATTATGATTGTCAATATTTTTTGTTTTCACATCTATATAACTATACAAAATAAATCACTAGAGGAGATAAGGAATTAACCATCTATATTTTTGACATTATTAATTATTGTACATCTATAAAATAATATTTATGAAAATTTGAAACCATTGACTAACGAGTTAGATTTATTATTGGGTAATTTTTTTAGTATATATGATTTGGTTGAGAAAAAGAGTTTTCTATTGAAATATTCATTAATGTGAAAATTACTGAATTCCAAATATATTTCATGTTATCTGAAGGAGTATATGTCTTCCAAAGTAATTTCAATACAGTAAGAGTGATAGTAAATCATTTATTCCTGTAAATGTGAGAAAAACATATTATTTTGATAATTATTAATAATTTTTTCCTATTGATCAACAATTTAGAAGGAAAATAATCCATTTCAAAAAAATGTTCAATTGATAGATATGTGAGAGTAGCAACGATCTCATCTGTTGATTTATATTCTATTATCTCGTTATTACCTCCTATTACCTTTTGAGTGAAGTTAAACCAAAAATATATATGGATATGTGAAACATCATAACTGGGTAAATTAGTGAATTTTTTATGATATTCTAGATTCCATTGATTTATTGATTCCTCGCATGTTGGATTTCATTAATATTAAAAAAAATATTGATATTACATTAAATATAGTTTTGGAAAAACTTATTAGAAATAAAAACTGTAAAGTCATGATTATATATTGTCCAAAAAATTAGGCTATCAGAACATGTGTTGTTTGAATATTAAAGATCACAATGGTTAGGGTAGATAAAAGTAACATAGAAAGTTCCCAATTTGTATTTATTATTATTTTGTATTTTTATTGATGATTTGAGTACACTAGATTGTTATGTTTCTTATTTGGCTCTATATCATATAAATAATAATATTAAAATATTAAAAATTCATTATTATGATGTCATAATAGAATTAGTCCTACAGATTAGACAATTATATTTTTACAAATAATCAGTTTTATATGAAATAATAACAATATCATATTCTTATATAATAAATATATTAAAGGAAAAAATAATATGTTTCACTTATTGAAATTTATGATTTTGTTCTTTAATATTATATAATCTAGAAAAAATTTCACTATCATCAATTTGTTTAATGTAACATTATATATCACATTTTCAGAATGAAGAATGATATATATAGACGGTATAGTTCTTATAGATGTATATGTATGATAGAATCATTCATAAATTAATAGATAATGTAAGAAACAATGAATCAATTTATGGTTTACTTATAGAATCTTATTTTCCTGATGAAATTTCTCATTTATAATATCATTTTTCCAAGATAAGTATCAATGAGAACATAACTCAATAATCCATAATAAGGATAATATAGTTGATGTATTGAATATTAAATTATAAATTTTTATTCAAATAGAGCTTATATATAATGTGTTTTTTGAATACCATATTTCATATAAAAAACATCACAAGAATCATACATGTTTGCAATTAATCTGTGATGAAATGATATTATTTGTATAGTGATTCGTAAAATCACATATTCTTTAATTTATTAATATGTAAATTAATATTATTTAATTATAATATGATATGAAAATCATATCAGGAAACTATTTACTCATATTACACAAGTTACTTTTTAAGAACATCATAGACATAATTTTCCTTACAGTTTTCAAAGATTGGTAATGTTAATTTTTTATAGATTAACATATTCAATAAATTTATTAAATAATATTTTTTATAATTTTAAATTTTTTAGGTATCATACCCTGATAATAAAATTGGTAATCCATTATGTGTATTTTGTATCCCATAATAAAAACTAGTTATATATTATACATCATATGTGGTGAATGGTTTTCGATGTCATATATATTCATATTAAGAATAAAAAACAATGAATATTGGTGTTTACATAAGAGTATCTTATCATAGAGAAAGTGTTGTTGAATGTTATTTTATACTAGATGCAATAATTGATTTGTGTAATTAAATATATAATTGTGTAAAGTGGTTTAAATGTCTTTTATTTTGTACTTATACACTATTTCATGTTCATCCATAAAATGGAATAATAAACGTTAAATATAAAATATTTCTAGTAGTAAATGATCAATTATTATTAACTCATCTTGAACATAAAATTTATTATACTAATTTTATTCCTCTTCATTATAGTTAATTGATCAATGATGAATTATAAAAATTTAATCCCCTAAAAATATGTTTATGAAAATTTAATTCTATTCTATTGAAGTGACCATATTTGAAAATTTTCAAGAGATGTATTCAAATACATCTTGTTAATAATTAGTCACAAATACCAATGATGAAACCCAATAGATATGGGACATTATTGATGATGATATTGATGACGTACTGAATTGATTTTAATTAACAACAGATGATGGTGTTCAAAATCATATAGAAATTGATGATATTGAGATGAAATATAATGATATTAACATGGTCTGATACAAATACAAGTATAATGTTTAATAATATCACAATTACTTTTTGGTTATATATATAATTAATATATATCTAATACTAATTTTTATTTATTTTCTTACATCATTCCACTAATATTTATTATGGTTGAAGAGATTTTTTATGAGATATTATTTCACATTGGGGAGGATTAATTCTAGGTGATTATCTCGATTCTTCATCACCCTAATCATAAATAGCATCCACTTCATTATAGACAAGAAGGTATTGTGGGATTTCAAGATTTATGATTTCGAACACTATTATGGAGCAATTTACACATGTTTATTTGGATACATTTTTATAAAGGTATGTTATCTTAGGTATTTTAGTTAATTACAAATTATATCACTAGATTTTTTAATTTATTTATATATTAATTATTTGATAATTTCATATTTTTTAACATATTTTTTCACATATATATGATGGAAAGGTGAGTAATATTCTTTCCAATTAATTTTTTGGACAATGTGTTACATGTAATCATGACCTATTTGATGTTAAGGACTGCATGTTTGATTATTTGATGATACATAAATAAATAATAATTACATTAAAATATAATTAATAATAAAAATGTTATTAGTTTTTATTTCATTGGTTTGTTGAATACCATAGAATATATTATAATGAACTCTATATAGGAGGCCTATATGCATGAACATTATCATGAGAATCTATATTATCCATGAAAGAGGTCTATAAAGAAAGACGGAGTCAGATTCTTTCACTAGACTTGTTTCTCCCACTGGCATGATTACAACTACTATTAGGTTTGGGATGGATTTTTCTCATAATGTATATAATATTTTTTATATAGGATATCATATTTAATTTTATATAATTCTTGGAGGAAGATTTCATGCCGAAATATGGAATTCATATGTTTCATACTCATCATAAACATATCATACATACACCTATTGAATAATTTATAATATTTTAAATATAAACTATTTATTTTATTTTTTATACGATGTTTTTTATCAGGATATTTTATAATTTTATGTTTATAAAAGTATGGACAATTATTCAATTATTGGAGATATTACTGGTGGTCAACTACATCAGATAGTGGCCGAAATGTTTTTTGACTTTTAAATTTAAATTAAAAAATATTTTAACTATATAAATTTCAAATTAAATTTTATGGATCCATACAAGGATGAGACTTGTAATATACATTATAAAAGAATGTCATGAGAGAGGGTTATTTAAGTGGTGCATTAGGATTTTATGACATAAAATAAATGTAAGTGACTCATTTTTTTCACTGAGGAAGGTTGTGTAATTTTTCCAAATTATTGACTATTACATGGAAGTTATTATTGAATAGATGCATGGTCATCACCTAGCTCTATGTGAGCTCATGGGGAGACATCATCAATAACTAAAATGTATAAAGATAAGTTATTAGATCAATATGAGGTTATAGAGACCCTTCATAGGGATTACGAAGATCATAATCAATAACACTTGTAGTATAAGTAGGATCATAGTCAATAACATGAACTTCTGTATTATAATATAATTGAGTACATTTGATAATTGGCATAGGGTATTGGGATAGAGTTTCTTCTTGTACCTCTTCAAGATAAACCTCCCCCTCAATGATTAAATTGTTTTTGACACAGTTAATATGGTATTTATTTTGAATAATATATTTTGTATTTTATGATTACAAATTTTGATGTCAAAAATTATATTTATTTCATTTTTAAATTATTTTTATGTTTTGTAATATTTTTTTAATTTTTTAAATTTTTTTTGTTTAATTTTTTGTATTACATATATTAATTTCAAAAATAATTTAACATTTTTAATTATTTTTTATGGGTAATGCATCACATCATAAATACTAATGTATATATAACCGGAAATATATTTTTATGATAAAGAAATCAAGATTCACAAAAACATTATTGCGTGGCCTATAAAAAATAATAGCTTTTATGATAAGTTTCTCAGAAAATGGTCAATTGTGATGGATTACCATTGCAAATGACCCATGGGAAATAATTAATATTTCAGTAGTTCATTTTTTATGATGATATTTTTCATTGTGTAATTCTATTATATTCAACATAAAAAATGGAGGCAAAATTCCCTAAGCTCTAGTAGAATGATGATCATTCCATTAGGGACTAAAATTAAAATTTTACAAAGACCCGCAAGGTATGCTTCTTTATAATTATCCTCATTGATTTAAAAATTGATATATTATATGGTGGAATAATAGCATAATAATAAATGGGTTTTTCTATAAGAGATATCAGTAGATATGATAAAATTGTTAGATATTCACTCATGTTAGAAAATAAAAATAAATATCCCTACACATTCAACGGTTCTGATATGAATTCGAATATGGAGTTTCATGAAGAATTGAATAAAATATTTGATGTAATGGAATTATAGAAATTTTAATATAATAAATGTTGAAAAAAAATCAATGAATTGTTTTTAATTTAACTGAGTGGGGATGTAAATTTAGAAAGGATGGTCTTAAATCATGTGCATATTTAAATTCAATGAGTATATTTATTAATGGAATGGATGATAATATAATGTCAACTAATGGACCAAACACACTAAAATGCTTCAAATGAAATGAGTATATTCATTACAGCAAAATGTGGAAAAATCGAAATGGTTTTTATGTTGAACGAAAATTACCACCACTTATTTCCAAAAAAAATTGATCTATCATTTAACCTTGACTTCTAAAGTGTGTTATGATAATGGTTTGGTGAAAGGTACACTAAGAATCCACAAAACAATTGATGATTTATTATTTTATTATAGATATACTAAAACTTTTATAACTGATAAACTACTTAAGTGTGCTAAACTACCATCTAAAAATTTTAGATGTTTCAATAATCATGAAAACACTTAATGGTGTGATTCTCGCATATTAATTTTATAATTTACCTCAATTACTATTCATGTGAAAATTCATCATATATATCTGGTGGTTCACCATTTAATTTAATTTATGTGATTATATTCATGGATATATCTCTTTATTTGGATAATATACAAATTATCGAAAAAGGTAACCCATATTTCATTTTTCAAAATAACACATAACTGTTTATCAATGTGAGGATGAAAATGAATATAAAATATAAAAAATATCTATCATTTTGGTATCAATACATATAAATTATGTTTATTTGTCTCTAATGTTTGTGAAGAAACTTGAAATTTTTGATATAACTGTTCTATTTGAGTTTATCGATGACATTTAAAAATAGATTCCTAGAATTCCACTGATATTTGATGTTTTATTTTCCAAATAACTCATAAATGTTTCTTTTTTAAAAAAATATTTATAGAATGGATACAATTGGGTTTTAGGAATTTGAGAAGAAATTTTAGGAGAACATGATTAAGTATTAGAACACCATATTCTGTCACCATGACGTGAAACCGTTCTTTTTGTTAAGAAAATATTGGTCAATATGTCTTCTTATTGATTATTGGAAAAAATATCACTATTAAAATCATCAATCATCTTCCCTATTTCAATGATTTTTTATAAAAATTATAATAATTTTAATAATTTTACAAGATATTCTTTCATTATGGATGTATTAAATTAGGGTTCATTAATGTGTATATACCCAAGAGAGACCTATATATGAGTTATGGTCCTTATGAATGTATAGTAATAACATATTGACATTACATTTCTCTAAAAATCATCATGTATTTAATGAATAGAGACTTTAGAAATTACCATGAATATTTTCTATAGTTATTATTGATTCCATTATTATGTTTATAAAATACATGATCGAAAAAGAGCGTTTTTTATTTATGATGAAGAACTATAGAAAAGAAAATGAATTATAATAATTTCATATATTTGACATTTATATTCTGTGTGTTTTATTCATGGGTCCAATATTCTCATTTTAGGGTATTTTGTTTGATCCTTAAAAGGTGGAATTTATTGATAAATGGATCAAAACAACCATAGCTATCGAGATCTAACATTCCCTTTGGATGGGAGGTAATTAACAATTTCTTGTAAGAGATTTATCATGACTATATAATCCATTAACCATGATGAGTTGATATAGGGTTATGTTTCAGTGTAAAGAATAATGTGATGTGAATTTCAAGAAACTAAAGAGATTGTATTTCAGTTTAACTATACTCACACTACAATATATTAGATTTTGTTTTGTGTAATATAGATGTACATCAACGATGTGGCTGGGTGTTACCTTATATGAAATTAATTTATATGATCTACATCATTGTAAAAAAATAAAAAAAATTACATGAATCACGGTTTATACCTCATAGTAGTGTTTTTTCTTTGAAAAAATGGAGTAATTGCCTTTATGGTAGAATTTGTGACATATATATGGATTATAACAGATGTAAGTATAACAAAAAATATAAGTAGTGAAAATACACTATTCAATATAGATGTAATTGATTAATAACTATTATTACTAAATGAATTACCACCCTATGAAGGGGAATCAAGTTATTGAGGAATAGTGTCATAGGGACTATACTTGATTTTCTATGATGAGTATTAAAATGCAACCAATAAATATGTGTTGGGAGAAGATAATACATATTATTCAATGTAAACATGAAAGATTGTAATATTCAAAGATGAATTTTCAACAATCTATTAGTTTTATGTTTAAGTAGGAACAAAATTAATATGTGAAACTATTGAAAATGAGATAACATATTCATGTGTAGAATCCTGAATTTGATTGAATTTTAAGTTTTAAGAACCAATTATGTGCCCCAAAAATACTATAATTTAATATGGATATATAATATACCACTTAGAATCCATCATTATCAAATCACCCTTGATGTGTAATGATGCATATAAATATAAACTCATATTTCTTGTTGGAATGTTGGAAAATAAATATTATAGATTATGTATATTGATGTATGATTTTCCATTATTTTATGATTGAGATATTTAATTCCCAGGGGATGTTACAACAATTATGAACTCATTAATATAAATGGAAAATATAAAATATATTTCATCCTTAGACACCCCAAAAACATTATTGGGAACATTGTTATTTGGATCGTATTAGAAAACCTTATGGAGTCATAACACATAAATAAAATAATATATGATTTACCTCATGATTATATTTCCAGGTTATACATCACATAAGTTATTATATTTTATAGAATAACACATTCTATTTTATTATGTTAGGATATGATGTTTATCTCAATTTTCTATAGAGATGTTTTTATTTATATTTCTTTATATTTATTTTTCTATGATTCATATATTCATAGATTCATTTTCATTATAGGTGTCTATTCATCCCATGGAATATATATTGAGATCATATTCCAGAGATTTCAAGGGTTCTTTATATCAACACCATTTATTGGAATAAATTTTATACCATAATTTCATTTGATGGAACATTCAAATTGATTATTAATAATTCTTTTTATGGTGGAAACTATAGAGATCCACTATGTATAGATGATGTTAGGGAATGAATATTATTGGGACCCTAGTGTGTTGAAGAGTATCAATAAACTATTATATCTATTCAACACTATATAAGGGTATCTTAGATTGGATAAAAAATTATTCATACAATCATAGAAAATATCAATATTTGAAGTTAGTGATCATTTATTTCTATAAATAACTCTATACAATAAGTCTATATGTTAATAATAGGTGTTAAATAATATCCTTAGATATAGATATCCTTTTGATATTCATAATCGTATCTAGATTATATCTTAATGTTTGTCAAAACCAGTGAATCTCACTCATGTTCATGATGTGTTCCATATATCTCTAATGAGTATGTATATATAGGATCCTTCACATGTGATAAAATATGAGGTCATACTGCTTCATAATTATCACTCTTATGTGGAATTTCTATTAGGGAATCTTTATTTTGATGAGATTTTTCCACAAAAAGGGCAACCCACCTCGTCATTGTTTTTTTTTTTGGAAAATGAATAAATTAGATGATGCTACATTGGAACCCACATATATGATGAAACTGAGTTTTCATAATTTTATTATATATTAGTGATGCAATTTCAAATGAAATATTAACTATTTAGTTCAGTATAATTTAGCACCATCATATATTATAATGTAGATATATATAAATAACATTTTTTTCATTTCATTTTTAAACACAATAATGATCTTAATCAAACGACTTTTTACTATTCAAATAATTTAATATAATTTAATAGTTTTATCCTACCATTAAATTGATGGGAATTCATAGGATTTTCAAAATTAAAAAAATATTTATAAATTATATAGTAAATATAAATGTATTAACTAATGAGAACACATTTTTTGTTAATGTATTTCTATTAATTAATAAAATATTTTTTCTTCAAAATCGCAATATATTGATTATATTAACGAAAAAATGTAATCAAATTTTATATCATTTATCAAATTTATTTCATTAAAGGGTACCATTTTTTAAATCAACATACCAAAATCATTTTAGTTTCTTTTTTATTTTAATTTTCTAAAGTGTTTTATTTTCTAGAGTATTGAAATAGATCTAAAATTTTATTGAAAACAATATTTTTATTTCATGTATAGTCAAAGCAGAGTTCTGTTTTAAAATGGTTGAAAAGTAAAATTAGTTGTTTTATATTCTTAAAAATCAAATTAAGTTCATTAAAATCTATTTGAGGGATAAATTGGGTTTACAAATATTTTAATAGATAAAAAAAAATTTTCATAAAACATTATTTCGGTATGTTATGATTTTTATGTCATAAATTAATTTATTACACATATGTAATTTGAAACATAAAAATTGGGTTCATTATTTTAAATGCATAGGTCAATATTTTATATATAGTTCACTTACATTTTAGGATAACAGGAATAGTAACCATAAAAAAATTTTATTTCCACGTTAAAGGTAAAAAGGATAATTAGGTTTATATCTAAAGTGATAAGTGAAAAAATTCATCAAATAATTTATCCTCATCCTATTTTATTACTGGAGTTCATATATTTCCCTCCACATCTCAAATATATTTCCACTTGGATACTTTATTCATTTATTATGACACTGATATTAGTTTAGGGAAATTATAAATAGAAAATATAACACTTTTAAAAAATTAATATCTTATTTTCATAATGAAAAAAGGATAAATTCTATTAAAATAATATATATGAAATATAAATTAAATTTTCCTATCATATTAATTTATTTTTATTTTTATTTCCTAAAAAAGAACATTAAATACTTACATAACGATGATGTAATATTTATTCCATTAATAATGAAATTAGATATGTGATTTAAAATAAAAACGATTATTAACATTTAATGAATTAGTGTGTAATAATACATTCTTAAAAAATATAACACATAATCGATTTTTCAATTATTTGCATTTTAATAATTTTTTTGATCATTTTTTTCAATGAAAAATCAAATAAATACCTTGAATATTTACATTACTGATATTTTATTAAAATTTATTAAAATTTATAAAATTGTTAAAAATAATATTTTCATCTTTTTTAATGATATATGGTTTTAAATATAAACTATGATAAACATATCCTCCTTTTTTCGTTTTAT
The DNA here is from genome assembly GCA_963277665.1 of Viscum album. Taxonomy (NCBI): domain Eukaryota; kingdom Viridiplantae; phylum Streptophyta; class Magnoliopsida; order Santalales; family Viscaceae; genus Viscum; species Viscum album. The sequence goes on from OY728148.1 coordinate 1,948,826,081, forward strand.
GGTATACTTTATAACCATTAATGTGTAAAAAATATTTGATATTAGATAATTGTCAAACTAGATAATAATTATTTAAAACTAAGATTTAAGGGTAAACACCCAATATGAAATATTTAAAATTTTATTGGATGAGAGGATTTATTTTTAGTTTTCATATTATTTTTGAATTATATCTATGTTTAGAAATTTTTTCATAAGAAATTATATATATTAAATTATTAATTTAGGTAATTCCAAGAGTTTCTATCCCCTCACATAATAAAATATGTCATATACAATGTCAAAATTAATTTTTTTGAGCTGTATAAATAATCAATAAAATTCCATTATATAATCATGGATTCCTCCACCAAATAATATGACTTTTATTCTTTCCAAAATAATATCCTTTCAATGTTTATGGTGTATTCCAAACAATGACTCTCAACGAAGCAGTATACTCTTAACCGAACATTTTCATTTTAATTTCTTATTATAAATTATATAAATATATTGTATCAATAAAAAATAACTAATAAAAATATTAAACATATTTTTTTGATAATTTGATGTAGTAAAAACCAATATTATCCATCTTCATATATGTTCTAAAATGATAACATCACTTATCAGTATGTATGGAATACCAACTCCATAGAGAGATGTGATATTTTTATCACATCCACATTAAATTTATTGTGATAAACATAGATTTAATAAATAAATATTATATAATAGTGATTTAATAATTGTTATTAATTATTTTTATTTCATTATTTAAATCAGTTGAAAGGTAAAAACAACATTTTTTGGGATATAAATCCTATTGTCTCAAAAACGTGTTATTAAATTTTCTTTATATACCTATTATGGATGACCCTAATTTATATAATGAATATATATGAAATTTATATCATGATTATATTTTTTTTATATGAGTTAATAATTATAAATGTATATATATAAGGACGACTAAACTAAATCATACATGAAAAATAAATTGATTATCATCATGAATAATATTTTTAATAAAAATTTGTTAACAAAAATGAGACAAGATATAATATAGAAATCATAAATGGTATGATATTTAACATTATGAATATGTAAATCATTTATAATAATTCAATATTTATTATAAATAGTTATCATGTTTTCATTGACAAATACAAGACAAGATAAATGTGAAAGATGTTCAATCCCATTTTATTATGGATTTCTTATGCTTGATTTTTATATTTTGAAATTTTATGATTCTTATAAATCCCATGTATTAATTTAATTTAATATGTGATTTAAATTTATTTCCCTCAATCAAGTAACTCAATATACAAAAATAATGTTTTTATAGAAAGCCTATTATATTTTATCATTCACTGGGAAATTTTTTTCTTCTACGTCAATGTTTTATTTAAAATGTTTTCATGATTAATTTTTAATACTCTCAAAATATTGTTAAAAATAATTGCAGTTAGGATTTCTTTCTAAAATATCATCTAAATGTGTTTCTTTTTTATTTTCTGAATTTGTTACATCTGAATTTTTAGAGAATATTAGAAAGGAATATTTTTTTAAAAAAACATCATGATCATTGCTTCCCACCATCATGAAAACTCATTGATTTGAATCTTTTATTCCATATGTACATGTTTTACAAAAAAATAAGATATATTCATTAATCTTTATAAATTTTTTGATTTTATATATGTAATATGAAATTAAAAATGATATTTCCCCTATGGAATATTACACTAATTTATTTATTGAATTATCAAATACGATAACAACGTTGGTGGTTAATTATCTACAATTTTGGATACGATTTAACAATAAAATCCTTCTTATGTTTATATGTATTTTAACGATTGATATGACAAAATGTTGATGAAACTCATATTTTTTTATGTGTTATTCTATGATGTTGTGAAGAAATGATAATGAAAATTGCTTCATTTCCATGGGATATGTTACGATGATAAATTGAATGACTTATGTTCTTATAAAACACATATATGTGGTTATAATACATTTATTGATAGAACCATATTTATATACCCCTTAAATTCATTTTCTAATGCATTATATATTGTGAGTTAATTATGGAAAATAATATTATGTACTTAATCCCTTATGGGAAACTAGTGGGGATGCTTCGTAAAATATATGAGACAATTGTTATATTCGATCCAATATTATATGGGAGATAGGTTCTGATGCTGGATCCATTATTATTTGATGATATTATTCGATAAACCTGAAATATGAAATTTTTTATATTATTTTGATAGTTCCACACTCTTATGAAATGATATTAGGCTTATTATATAAACATGCAGTCGTGATTTTTTATGGTGATTCCTCAATATAATGATTACTTTCATTTGAAATGTTAATGTTTTATTACAAGAATTGTTCTATTATATATGAAATATAGTAAATGAACTATTTAATTAATGTTCATGATAATATACCATTACACATATCTTATACTTTTATATTATCATCAATAATATATCTTTTATATTGACACTTAATGAGAATCTTTGCTCACCCTTTACTTGTGTTAGCCATCTATAGGTTATAAAGGATGTTTCAGTGTATGGTATACGAAAATGTGTAAAATGTGAGAAGATGGAAAATGGGTGTTAGTGAATGTAACAAAAAAAATTTAATTAACAATTATGTTCGGAAGCATGTGCAACACACAACGCTAAGCCTAAAAAATATCATCAAAATATGGAAATGTGACTCTTATGAACTAATAATTAAAATTTTATGTATGATTATGAAATAACTAATGTTGATATTTTTTTCTTTATGTTTTTGAGGAATTATATATATTTCTAAATTAAGAATCCATTATTTGTAAGGTATTTACATGATTTAATAATATTTTTCAACAAAATGAATTATTTTTCTTAAAAAAATCATACAAATTAATTTATAATTTTTTTAAATTTTATAGTATAATGTGGAAACATATTATTAAACAAGTTTTTAAAATTTATCAAAGGGTGATTTTTATATATGTTTCGAAAATGTGTGGTTTTTTAATAAATAGTTAAAAACCCCCATTTTCTTATAAAAATATTATTTATATTCAATAAATTATTTAATATTAAATTTCCATTAAGAATATAAATATATATGAAATTAAAAAAAATATTATTTAGTACCATTTATTCCAATTAATTACATATTTATCATTTTTTTGTAGTTTTTGGTATATATTTATTTGTTGTCTTAAATAAACTTTTTTAAAACTATTTTTTTATAACAATGGATATACCAATTCATTAATTAAAATAATATATAATGATATATGGTTTCAATGAAATATATAGAATATACATATTAATATTGGGATTTAAATAAAAAAAATGATCACAAGAAATATAGTTAAAATAATATTAACTTATGATTTTGAAATGGATTTTTTGGAAAGGATCATTTATATGCGTTTTTTGAGATAAATTTTAAATTGAGATTTTAATATTGAGAAATGAATTTAATAAAATGGTATCAATACTTTAAATTATAATAACTAATATTATATAAAATCTTCACCATAAATTATGGTTATATTGATTAGTAAAGAGAGTAAATTTTATTTATTCAATTAATGTTAAAATGTAGTTGTGTGCATTAGATGTTCCTATGTTATAAAAAATTTCCTGACAAGTTGAATTTTTATTTGATAAAACTTTTTTAATATTAGGAATATATAGGTTAATAATATATAATTTATATACGTTTATTTTATGATTGAAATATAAACTACCAATGTGAAAATAATAATCACCATGGTAAAGAATAAAATAGTAAAATTAAGTAAACATAAAGGATAATGAGATAATATGTTTAAATAATATTTAATTATTTTTTTGGAGGCGTCACAGTAAATTTAAATCCATAAATTTTATTATTTATCAATTTTGGAGGCCTTTTATTTAGAGTGACTTACCATTATTTAATATTTTTTGGGATTTACAAAAATTTCACACCCCATCAATTATAAATAATCATATACTACCATCACTTATTCAAAAAATAAACCCATTTATCTTGAATAAAACCTTGAAAAATATATGAAAATAATATTTATCCACATTCTAGATTATCGTTTCTTCCCAAAAAGGATAATCCTATCATCCATAATAATATATCAAAAGAATTGTTTTCGAAGTATAGGTAATTATCTTTACTAAAAACCATCTATGTTTCTTATTAACTAGAAACTGTAAATTATTCCTTAAAATTATAATATAATAAAAAATATACAAATCATATAATGATTTTTATTATTTTAATGAAATGATTTTTATTTATATCATCCTCAATTAAAAGAAAAATGAATCCATCACTTTTGTGTACAATAGACAATCACATAGAGAACCGATGAAATTAATTTTACATCACTAAAAAATATGGATCATAATAATGATTAAAATAATTTTTATATATGATACATATAAAATTATATTAATTCTTTAAATTTAATATATCATCCACTTCCTTACCCATTCTCTCATTAATTGAATGAAATTGATGTTTGTGGGTACAGACGACCAACTCTGTCAATTGAGCGATGCAATTCATTATTGATGTAAAAATTAATGAATAGTTAAAAAAATTAATTTTATTAATAAATTTTCAATTCATAACAATAATATTATTATAGTGGTTTTTTAATTAACTTATAAACATGAACATGATATTATACAATAAATATTTCATGAGGAAATGAAGCGTTTATCACCCAAACCTATATTAGTAATGAAATATTGTAAACATAAGGGTGATAAGATTTTATAATAACATAATATATGATATCCAAAAATTTAAAACTATTCTAGTTTAAATTAATAAAATGATTAAAACTAGTATAAAATAGTTTAAATTAATGTTATGGAAATGAAAATGTAGGGTAAGAGGCTTCATCACAAATTCCATTCATTGAGGCACATTTGATTACTATGAACCTAATATTGATTATATAGTGTTAATAATACCCCAATTAATTTTTATAACATGAATAAATCCCAATTAAAGATATTTCAATTTCTATTCAAGTTATGTCAACCAATTATTTTTTACATGTATGTTATCAAGTGGTAAATAATTTCCTAACACATTTTATTTTAATTAGGTTTTAATAATTCTTCAATATAGTTGTATTATAAGATTGTGTGGGTAATGACTTTTGAATATTTTATGTTTAGTTTGATCTTGATTCATGTTAATTTTCAGTTGATACAGATAACCAATTAGTTGACTAATTCTCACATGAAATGTATGATCTTTTTAAGAAATGTCATTCAATTTTTGATCCATTGCTACATATTTTTATGATAAAACTATGTATTTATATAAAATGTATCTAAAAACTCTTTTATATGGTATATCAAGTGTATTTTTAGACGCATTTTATTTAATATTACATTTTATTTTTTTTATTGTTTTTTATGTCTCCAAATTTACTAAAGCAGCATGTTTTTATGTTTTAATCACATTTTTATCGGGACTTTTTATTCTTCATTAAACATTGATAGAAATTATTTTCTTATTGTCTAATAAAACCCTTTAATTTTATTATACATTGGTTAATAATGAAATTTTCATGTAATAATACCATTATAATATATTTTTTCTTAAAGTGCTTGATTTTTTAAGGAAAAGATAAATTTACTTCTCTTCAGAAAGAAATCGACTTCTTCTATATCCATATTTTCTTAACCTAATTTTGTAAAATATTTTCAATAATCTAAAATTATTTTTTAAAGTAATTTTTACATATTTTATTGTTACTAAATTTATATTTAAAAGGAATATTCCTGTTATTTTCCCAACAAGTTACTTAATTTCTTTTTATTCAAAATATTATAGAAATAATTGTTTATAACTAATCAGTTTGATCGGAATATTAATTATCTCATTAAATCAAATTATTTATAATTTTATTTATATATTTAGATGGATAATTAAAAAACGTAATTTTAAAAATATTATATAAATTTAAATTTATTTATTGTTATTTTTAATGTGATAACATTACATACCTAATAATATTTTAATGTTATTTTAGTTGTATTTTTATCCATTAATGAAAAAAAAATATTTTACATATAATCAACTATTAATATGTTGTAATGATAACCCCGTCAGTATTTCACATTATTCATTATTATATGTATTACCATGAAATATACTAAAATTCACATCATTCATTACATTTTTTAGTAATTTCCATTCCCTTAAAAATCATAAATTCATGTAATCAATAAATTTAACATATCCCTTAAATATATCTATTTTTAATTTTGGATATACAAATTTGTTGGTCGGACTGGAAAATCAAGGGGCTGAATAGAGTTCCAATTAAAAATTTATGTTAAAAACAATTCTATTAAAATCCCCCAATTAAAAACAATGTTAAAATGTAGTGAATTGGTAAGATTGTAAGGGTTCGATTAAGTTCTCAAAAGATTTATTAGGTCTCAGTTAATTTAATCAAAAGATTAAATTAGCTTTTGAAACTAACCTACTGATTCGCAATGGTTATAAACACTTGATAGGTTAACTATCAATGTAAATTTAAAAAAAATTTATATTTCAAAGTAATTAGTAGCGGAATATTTAGTATAGGTTAAAACCAAATTAAGTAAACCCAGCAGTTTTAAAACAAGAGGTTTAGTCTCAAGCCGAGACTTAGTCCTCTCAAATAATTTATATAAATTTTGATCCACACCATGGATTGGGGTAAACAACATTACAGATATTGTCCAGGTACTATGATATCTACCACAGTTCTACGTGGGAAAACAAAACATTATCACACTGGTTGTCCATTTCCTACATGAACACTACCACTATCCTTAGTAGGATAGAAGAGATTTTGAGAAGTTTAGTGTGAGGATTTAGAAATCCCTCAGTTTATCACAGGAGATAGTGTGTGTATAGAATATATAGAGTACACACACTTCTCAATATGTGAATGAATGTAACACAATAGAGCTAAACAAATAAATATGAGTTTAGAATGATATATTTTTTGTGATTGAAGCTCTAGACTCCTTGGTTTGAACAGTTGAATTTTTGAGTCCTCCTCTGGTATTTTTCAAGAATATATAGTGTCGTAGTTCTGTTCCTTCACTTCCAGTGTAGGTGTTCAACTTGAGTAGGAGAGTATTCTTTGTAGCACTTGAGCTTATTCTTTGAACTTATATTCTTGATGAGTAAGATAGTTCTTATAGTTCTTATTGTGTTCTTCATTTCATGTACGTGTGTTAGTGTCTTCTCATCTATATATTCTATAGTAGCTCTATATCTCCTTTTATTCCTCGTGGCAAGACCATGTGAATGATTAACTTTGACATGTACGAGGTACGGTTTCCTGACATCCCAATAACTATCATTAAATAACATTAATTGAATTAAAATAATAATATATAACAGTGGCTTAATGAATAAATAGAAATAGAGTTAAGTAGAATTGACACAGTCATCTTATCAGTAGCTCTCTGTTGGTAGACTTGTAACGGTGGACTTTTTATAGCGGTGAGCTTCCCATCGGTAGCTCTCAGTTCTTGTACCAGTAGCTCATTGTATTGGTAATTGTCTGTCGGTAGCTCTTCTTTTCAATCAGTAACTCGCTTGTACCATTAGCTTCTCATATCCGTGACTCTATCTGTATTGGTGAACTTTGTATTAGTAGCTTTGTATCGGTAGCAACTCGTCTGTCTGGTGGTATCGGTAGGTCTTTATAACTGTAGTTGTGTGTATTTCTGTCTGTATCGGTATCTTGTATCGGTAGAAATTGTATCAAAAGATCTTTATCAGTGGAATTCATAGTTGTAGACATGCATATACCAGTATACTTATTCATACTGGTGGCTCTGTTCTATTTTAGTGACTCTGTCTATTCATTCTATCGGTAACCTTTGTCTATTGGTAGACTAAATACCAGTAGGTCTGTAACTATGACCCAACACTTAACTAATTATATGTTCTATGAAAAACATATCTAGGGTGAGTTAGAATTATTTCAAAGTGTGTATAAACATAGATAAACAGGGATTAACATATTCCAAAGGAAATTTTGATATTATTTTCAACATAGGATTATAAACACACATTAAAACATAATTAGGATTATCAAAACAGGTGAGGTCAACAATCTATCCATTTTGATAATCACAACTCATTATATTATAATCCAAAATAATCAGTAAGGTATCAGTATAAAATTAAATGGATCTTAGTTCTCAGTGTGAGTGATGACATTTTTAAATGTGAGATTATAAAAAGTATCAGAGGATATGGTATCTATATTCAATTGTATCAGAGGAAACACTATAATATAAAACCAATGTACCAAAGGGAAAAGTATTATGCTCATAAAATCTAATGATATTTCAAATTAGTTTTCTCTGTTCTCCCTTAGATATTATTTCTCTTTAGATATGTTTCCCTTAGATATTATTTCTCCTCAGATATGTTTCCCTTAGATATTATTTCTCCCCCATTGTGATTAGTAAAATGTGGGACAAAAAATGAAAGATAGGAAAAGAGATGTAATAGAGGGGAAAAGAAAGGATGATCACATATGTTCCTTGGAGTAAATAGATACAAAGAAATATATAAATGAAACAAAAATAATTACAGATGATTCCTATCAAATCTCCTAGCCACTAATCAATCAACATCCTGAGCATGATATTTTCCCTTGGGATCAGAAGAGGATTCAGGCGAGGTTCATGGAGGTGGAGGCTTAAGAATTCTAAAGATAATCATAGGGGGGTGATCTACTGAGACAGTTCTTGGCCTGTAATGTATATCTCTCTGGGTGATCATAGGAGTGAGGCTCTGAATGGCTTGGACTGGAGTCTTCTGAGGAATGGAGGCAGAGTGAGCAGAGGCAGGCAGTGCTGGAGGTGCAATGATAGGAGTACTATCCACATTCAAAAATGGGTGCAACATATTCCTAAAATCCATTATAATTATTCCTCCCCTTTCTATTGTAGAAATGAAATCATCCTTGTTCTCCATGAATTTTTCTAGTGCACGGGTTCACTCTCTAAGCTTGCTGACTTGTTCAATGAAGGATTGATTTACTAGTGGTAGCATCATGTTTTCTAACATAAGCTTTAAATGGTTGTTGAGATGATGTTTGGTGTAGACCCTTTGGAAACAGTAATCTACCTTGTCTTTCTCTTCTTTCTAAGAAGAAAAAGGTTCTCTCATATAATCTTGGAAAATATTAATTATATCTCTTCTGGTAGACACCACTTAGGTAATGGCAGATGAGTCCACAGAGCTACTGGTTTAAGTTGAACCGAGATCCTCCTTCATTAAAGCTCTAATATGATCCAATTATATTAAAGGTTTGGAAGTAAGAGAACTAGAAGAAAAGGTCACAGTTTCCTTGAAACTCTTAGTTAGCCCACTAATAATATTTCCAACTGCAGAATGTTTGGTGCTAACATGCTTAGTTATGGAATGCTTAAACTCCTAAAAAACTGAAACCATTTGGCCGACTACACACTTCACATAAGCCAAATCCTTTTCTTCTTGAGATTTAGAACACATATAGGATTACAGAGAGACAACTGATCTCTTTAGAACTTCAACATCCTCTTCCGTGCTAGAAACCTGATTCTGGAAAGATGTGATTAAATCCACTATCTCTGCCACAATGGTTGACACATTACAACCACGAAATAGTTCAAACGACTTTTCCATATTGCTCATCTCTTCAACAAGGCGACTCCTTAACCCAGTGACAGAAGCACACAAAAACTCCTTCATCTCCGCCTTCAAAGATTCTAAGTCATCCCTGATGACTATATTAGCAGGCACAACTACATGTGCTCTTTCAAAAAAATACTGCCCACTGAGTAATTCGTAACTGATTGAATGGATGACACAAAGGATGCTTCCATTTTTATTATCTCTTCCACAAAATATGTCTTAACATTAAACATCAACTGATCCATATCATCTTTTCTTACCACATTCTCAAGTAATATCTCAGAAAAAATATCATAACTAACTTTTGGTCGACTGAGGGATGCCTCATTATTAGAATCTAGGTAATCTAATCCACAAACTACATACCTTGGGTCCTCTTCCCAGTCTTAAATCTCAACAGCCACTGAAACACGGCCTAATCTGGTTGGATGCTCCCCCTCAACTGGTGTATTCTCCTGTACAGCAATAAAACCCTCATCTTCTCAGTCTTCCTCGTCAGAATAATCATTCACAACTATATCCAATTATTCAACAGTAGGAGGCTCCTCAAGAATAGGAGCATGCCTATCAACTTCCACAAGAACAGTGATACTTCCAATCAGAGGACTCAAACTCAAGGTGGCAGAATCAGATGCTCTAGTTTCAGATTCTCCTTCTTCTTCCTCATTCTCTGGGGCAGCCTCTTCCTGATCTGATCTATGCTGATCTTCCACATCCTTAGGTTCCTCTTCATTGGTTACACCCAATATAGTTTATGTACTAGGTAGGTTCAAACAATCACTTCCATTTTCTTGTGAGATAATTTTAGGAGCTGGGCGAGGAGGTAAGTCCAGATCTCCTCTATCTACTTAGAGGAATCCTCCTCTTCTGAATCATTACTATACTATTCCTCCTCCTCTTCAGGTCTTGGACCTAGATCCCTCACATCCTTATTCCTAGAAGGAGGATCCATAGGATTAAACTATTCATATAACTTATTATCATTAGTAAACCATTCCCCTATCCATGGGTTCTAGCTTATTTTCATGTACTTACACATTGTTCTTGTGATACAAAAGTTGATTCTTACCACCACTGTCACGTCCTGAGACTCAGATACTCCCTTTACTTTAATCATAACTGAAATAAACAAGGAAAATAATAAAGCATTGGTCTTTGATTTGGGTCTGGTCATATCCTCCATTTGAATCATTGGTACCCTGCTCAGATTCACCTTCACACCATGTCTCAAGAGGTGTAATAGATAGATATATTCATATCTCATTTTTTCAAAGTCCCATCTTCTTGGACATAGCACATGTTGCACAAATTTGAAAAACAATCTTTTTCCCCATACATTTAAGAATCCACCACCTTTCTCTACTTTCCACAACCAGTGAGCTCCTCTAAGGTCGTCTCATAATCAAATATGTCACTTGTAGGTGGTATTTTCATTAATGAATATCCAAAAACTCCTTCATTTGGTACTCTCAGTAACTCATCCCACTCAACATATGAAAAGGCTATTTCCTTTCCATTTACCCATGAAGCCATTCTATATTCCTCATCAGATTTCTCAAAACTCACAAACTCATAGAACGGTTTTACTAGCATCGGATTGTAGGGACCATTGTTATTAGAGAAGCATTCTACCCATTTCTAATCATCCAGCACCTCTAGAACTAACGATTTACTAGTCATCAACCATTCAACGTATAACACTTTCTTGAATACAATATCTCTATTTCATAAATGCGGATTCACTAGACCCCTCCCCAACCTTGTTTTACTAACACTGCTACTTGCTTCAGGCCTGGTCTTCTGCTTCTTTGCACTCTGCTCATCAAAGGCATCTCTGACAGTCAAATGTTTGGTTTTTTCTATATCTTGATTGAAGAACTTAGGGTTTTCACAAGGTTTGGGAATTCATGGGGTCAAGTATGAGAGATGAGATTTCGGTGGATTGAGAAGTATCTAAGGCTTAGTTTTCTCATTCAGAGATCAAAAAACAAACAAATAAAACATAATATGTATAATGATGATACAGATTTTGGCATACATAAGTTTAAAACAACGCATACTAATGGTAGGTTATTCCAATGAGAATTCCTAACGGTGAGGTCCTCTAACAGTGAGGTATATCAGTGAGGTTCATACCAGTGAGGTTATCTGTGAGGTTTCATACCAGTGAGGTATAAGAGTGAGGTTTCATACCGGTGAGGTATAACAGTGAGGTTTCATAACAGGGAGGTATAACGATGAGTTTTCATACAAGTGAGGTATAACGGTGAGATTTTATACCAGTTAGGTATAATAATGAGGTTTCAGAATAGTGAGGTATAACGGTGAGTTTTCATACCAGTGAGGTATAACGGTGAGGTTTCATAGCAGTGAGGTATAACGGTGAGGTTTCTACCAGTCAAGATTAATCATTCCTAACTCGTGTCTAACGTAACATAACCTATCTGAACTCAAGGGTTTGGTGAAGATGTTAGCTAATTGATGTTCAGTACCAATAAACTCAATATTAATATCACCCTTTTGGTAATGATATCTTAGAAAATGGTGCATGACATCAATGTGTCTGGTTCTAGAGTGAGACACAGGTTTCTTAGAGATATTGATTCCACTTGTGTTGTCACAGTTAATAGATAAATGTATAAATTGATATCCATAGTCCAAAATAGTGTGTTTCATCCACAGAATTGGTGCACAACAACTACCATCAGGAATATACTCTGCTTCAGCAGTAGACAATGAAACTGATTTTTTTTCCTTACTACTCCATGATACTATGGACTTTCCCATAAAATGACATGTTCCATATATGCTCATTATATCTAACTTGTAACCAGAAAATTCATCATCCTAATAACTTATTAAATAAATAGATTGTCCTTTTGGATAAAACAATCCGAAATATGCAGCATGTTTTAGATATTTGAAAATTCTTTTAACAGAAAAAAAAAATTATAGTCTTTAGGATTAGCATGAAATCATGTACAAATACACACACTAAACATAATATCTGGTCAACTAGCAGTAAGGTACAGTAATCTACCAATCATACTTCTGTAAATTGTTTGATCAACTGGTTTCCTAGATTCATCAATGTCTAACTTGCAGGTGGTACTCATGGGTGTATCACTTTCCTTAATACTATCTAGACCAAAACGTTTTAGAATATCCATTGTATATTTAAACTGATTTAAAATGATACTATTTTCATTTTTAAATCGTCAAATCCAAGAAAATATTTGAGTTCTCCCATTAAACTCTTTTCAAATTCATTTTTCATACTCTTTGAAAAAATAAATACACAAAGTATTTTTTGAAGATACGAAATTAATATCATTAACATAAATTTGTACTATCAAAACATATTTAGAAAATATTTTAATAATGATATTTAGATCAACAATCCCTTCTGTAAAACCTTTTTAAATAAGAAAGTTGCTAATTCTATCATACCATGCTCGTGGATCTTGTTTCAAACCATATAAAGCTTTATATAGCTTAAAAACATGATTTGGACAAAAAGGATTAGTAAATACAGGTGGTTATTGAAAAAAACATCTTCAACAATAAATCCATTTAAAAATCACTTTTAACATCTATTTGATATAACATGAAATTAAGATGAGCAGCATAGGAAAGTAGAATCCTAATAGATTCTAATCTAGCTACAGGGGAAAAGGATTCCTCATAGTCTATTCCTTCCTCTTGACTATATCCTTGTGCAACTAACCTAGCTTTTTTTCTTACTATATTTCTAGACTCATCAACTTTATTTCAAAAAAACCCCATTTTGGGCCTATGGTCAAAGTGTCCTTAGGTCTGCAAACTATTTCCCAGACTTTGTTTATTTCAAATTTATTTAATTATTCTTGAATAGCCATCACCCAAAATTCATCATTTATAACATCATTGATATTTTTAGGTTCTAACTGTGAATGAAAATATTTATGTTAAACCTGGTTTCTTAGAAAGCTCTAGTATGTGTCCCTCTATCAATATTACCAACAACATCATCTAAAAGATAATTATTTAGAATTCTAGTTTATCTAGTCAAGACAGGACTAGAAATTTAAGGTTCTTCTCTAGATTCAGGCTCTACAGAAAATTATCTTGGAAAGTTTCCATAACTCGATGTCCTTACAACAGGATCATTGATTTTATCATTAAGGTTAAAAACAAACAAATCTGCTTCAAGATTTTCAAGAGAAGACATAGGTTCATGTGGATCAGTTTCATCAAACATGATCTAAATAGATTCTTCCACACATTTGTTTCTTTTGTTAAAGACTCTATAGGCTTTCCTAGTTATAGAATAACCATGAAAAATTCTTTCATCACTCTTTGATGAAAACTTGTCAAGATTATCTTTTTTATTGAGAATAAAGACTTTGCAATCAAAAACATTAAAATTATTAACCTTAGGTTTCCTATGCTTCCACAACTCATAAGGGGTATTTTTTAGAACAAGTCTAATTAGAACCCTACTAATAATATAAAAAGATGTATTTATAGCTTTAGCCCAAAATTAAATTGACAGGTCATACTCATTAATCATAGATCTTGCAATCTCTTGAAGGGTTCTATTTTTTCTTTCTACTACACCATTCTGCTGAGGTGTTTTAGGGGTAGAGAAATTGTGACTATAGCCATTGCGTGAGAAATAAGATTCAAACTCACAACCATGATCACTCCTCGGGGTCTTAATCTTATGTCTAGTAAGGTTTTCCATAGACTTGGAATATTTAATAACGTAAGAACAGGTTTCGCTTTTGTGAGCAAATAAGTATACCCAAGTGTACCTAGAATTGTCATTTACAAGGACATTGACATAGTGCTTCCCATTTAAACTAGAAACCCTAGAAGGTCCGAAAAAGTCCATGTGAACCAACTCTAGAGGTTGATAAGTTGAAACTTCTTTCTTTGATTTAAAAGAAACATTATATTGATTTCTCTTTTGACAGGGACTACAGACATTATCATTTGGGAATTCATGTTTAGGTGGGTATCTAACTAAGTTATGCCAAGTCAGTTTCTTAAGGGAATGAATGTTGTAGTGTCCTAATCATCTGTTCTATAGCCAGAACTATTTATGAAAAGCATTTAATCAAGTAATGTTTTGTTTATCTAGAGAAATCAAATCAACATCATAAACATTTTAATTTCTCAAAGTAGAAAATACTAAAGTATATTTGGAATTAAAAAAATTACAAGAATAATTTTCAAATTTAACATTGAAACCATCATCACAAAACTGAGAAATACATAACAGGTTATACTTAAGTCCATCAACAAATAAAACTTTGGAAATTAAAACTAAATCAGTGTTACCAATCTGCCCTACGCCGATGATTTTTCCTTTTGAATTATCACCAAAGGTGACATGGCCTCCATCATAATTGATTAAACTCTTGACACATGAGTAATCTCCAGTCATATGCCTTGAACATCCATTATCCACGTACCATACCTTCTTATGAGAACTCTTTAGGCATGTCTCCTATAAAACAGGTTTAAACAAAAAATTATTTTGGTACCCAGATTTTCATTGGTCCATACAGGTTAGAAGGAGAAATTTTTGGTACCCACATTTTTCTAATGGGTCTCATACAATCAATAGATTCATAAGATTTTTAATTATTAACATTATTTTATCTATATCCATATGAATAACTAATAGTAGCATATGTATTTCCAAAACTAGAACTAGCAGCATTCTGTCCAGATTTAGGAATAAATATAGTTTTAGTAATTTGTCTCTATCTAGGAAGATAGCATATTCCAGTGGTATATTTGGTGCCACTTGTTTACCTAACATTTGAGTTAGAGTATTATTTCCATTAGTGAATTATTATAATTCCTTCTTTAATTTCTCATTAGACAATTTTAGTTCGGTATTTTCCATAAGTAATTGAGTGTTCTTTTCCTTTTCTATATGAAGAGTATATTTAATAGAGCTGGTCAAAGCATGATATTTTTTTAAGGATTTGTACTTGTCCGTAAGCTCATTACAGCTATCTTCATGCATATTGCAATATTCAAACAATTATTCTTTAGACACATTATCATCACTACTTTCATTCCCTGGATAATAATCATTCATATAGGGGAAATAGGTACCTTATAAGTATTAGTCATGAAAAACATGTTGGCACGATTCTTTTCAGAATCAGAAACTTCAGTCTCACTTGTGTTGTCTTTTGGAGCACTCTAGGTTTCTTTCATAGCTTTCTTGTACTTGTTATAGTTACATTCATGTTTCTTCTTGAACTTCATCGTCAGGAAGTATACATTAATGTGACCTTTTCTTTTCCATTCATAGCAGACAACTTCATCACACTTATTAAACTTTTTCCAGTCCTTCTTCCAATGAACTATGTTGTCATACATTCCCATATAATTATATTTTTGGAAGAATTTCTTATTCCTATAGAGCTTCTTAAATCTCCCAGCTTTTTGAGCCATTTCTGCATCACTATCAGATGTACTATCATCACTACATGAACTTTTAGTTGGTATGTGAACTTTCTCCTAGTCCTATCTCATTGAGGCAGTAGAATTAAATGCCACTGACTTCCTTTTTGGTTCATCATCTTCTTCCTTGTTTACCTTTAGCT
Source organism: Viscum album (assembly GCA_963277665.1). Classification (NCBI taxonomy): domain Eukaryota; kingdom Viridiplantae; phylum Streptophyta; class Magnoliopsida; order Santalales; family Viscaceae; genus Viscum; species Viscum album. The sequence continues at coordinate 1,948,842,421 of OY728148.1, forward strand.
CTTATTGATACATCATAAGATTAAAACTTAATTCCTTAACAGATAAAGAACCAATATCACAGGATTCTCTAATTGAAACTGATGTGCCTCTCCATTTTTCTGGTAAACATCTTAATATCCTCATGATCTGTTCTTTTGGAGGAACAACTTTTCCAAGTGATCTCATAGTGTTGACAATCTCATTAAACTTAAGATACATGTCATAAATAGGTTCATCAAGATTAATTTTAAAAGTATCATACCTAATAGTATAAGTATTCAATATTATTTCCTTAACATTTTGTATTCCTTCATGAGAAACACCCAAAGTATCCCAAATTTCATAACAAATTTTACAAGAAGATATGCGATTAAATTCTTAATATCTTAAACCACAATATAGGGAATTCATTTATTTACAATTATTATTGTATGTTATTTTAGTAGGTTCATCCCAAGTAGTTCTTTCTATTTTTGTACTTTTATATTCAGTGTCTATAGTCATCCAGATGTCAAATCCCATACTTTCGAAATGAATTTTCATTTTACGTTTCCACGGGGATAATTAACACCATTAAAGAAGGGTAGAATGTTGGTAGCAGTACCATCTATTATATTATCCATAATAAAATTTTATCAAATATATTTAAAGAGATAAAATTTATAACTAACAGAAATTTATGATCATTATGATACAAATAAAATCATAGTTGAAAAACAGAGTATTTGGAAACCCTTTATAAATTACAAACATCCTCTGATACCAAATATAGGTCAGAGTGGACACTCAATAGGGGGGTGAATTGAGTTCCAATTAAAATATTATGATAAAATTATTTCTATTAAAGTCCCCCATATAAAAACAATGTTAAACTGTAGTGAATTTGTTTGACTATAAGGGTTTGATTAGGTTCTAAAAAGATTTATTAGGTCTCAGTTAACTTAATCAGAAGATTGAATTATCTTTTGAAACTAACCTACTGATTTAGAATGGTTAAAAACACATTCAAGGATAACTGTCAAAGTAACTTTAAAACAATTTTATATTTCATTGTAATTAGCAGTGGAATATTCAGTATAGGTTAAAACCAAAGTAAGTAAACACAACAGTTTTAAAACGGGAGGTTTAGTCTAAAGATGAGACTTAGTCCTCTCAAAAAATTTATATAAATTTTGATCCACACCCTCGATCGGGGTAAACAGTAGTAAAGATATTGTTGCGGTACAAAGAACTCTCCCACAGTTATACGTGGGAAAACAAAACAATAGAAAAATGGTTGTCCAGGTCCTACTTGACCTCTACCACTATCCTCAGTGGTATACAATAGAGTTTAAGAATTTTAGTGTGAGGATTTAGAAATCATCCAGTTCAGCACAGGAGATAGTGTGTGTATAGAATATACAGAGTACACACACTTCTCAAAATGTGAATTAATGAAACACAACAGATCTAAAGAAATAAAGATGAGTTTAGAATGCTATATGTATTGTGAGTGAAGATCTGGACTCCTTGGATTGAATTACTTGAAGCTTTGAGTCCTTCTCCAGTTTTTGTCAAGAAAATAGAGTGTCATATTTATGTTCCTTCACTTCCACTATAGGTGTTCAGCTTGAGTATGAGAGTATTCTTTGTAGCACTTAAGCTTCTTCTTTGATCTAATATTCTTGATGAGTATGACAGTTCTTCTAGTTCTCCATGTGTTCTTATTTTCATGTATGTGAATTCGTGTCATCTCATCTATATATTCTCTTGTTGCTCGATATCTCCTTTTATTCCTTGAGGTCAGACAATGGGAATGCTTATCTTTGACATGTACGAGGTATGGTTTCCTAATATGCTATAATGTGTCATTTAATAACATTAATTGAATTAAAATCATCAAATATGACAATTTCTTAATAAATAAATAGAAATACAGTTAAGTAGAATTGACACTGTCAATTTATCAGTAGCTCTCTATGGGTAGACTTGTAACAGTGGACTTTTTATAGTGGTGAGCTTCTTATCGGTAGCTCTCAATTCTTGTACTAGTAGCTCTTTGTATCGGTAGCTATCTGTTGGTAGCTCTAATTTCCTATCAGTAACTCGCTTGTACCGGTAGCTACTCATATCAGTGACTCTGTCTAAATCGGTGAAATTTGTATCAGTAGATTTTTATTGGTAGTCACTCGTCTGTCTAGTTGTATCAGTAGGTCTTTATAATGGTATCTGTGTGTTTGTCTGTCTGTGTCGGTATCTTGTATCAATAGACATTGTATCAGTAGCTCTTTATCGGTGGACTTCATAGCGGTAGATTTGCATATTCCGGTAGACTTATTCATACCAGTGGATCTGTTCTGTATTAGTTACTCTGTCTATTAATTATATCGGTAACCTTTGTCTATCGGTCGACTAAATACCCGTAGGTGTGTAACTGTGACCCAACACTTAACTACTTATATGTTCTATGCAAAACATATCTAGAATGAGTTAGAATTTTTCAAAGTGTGTATAAACATAGATATATAGGTATTAACATATTCCAATGATTATTTTGATATTATTTTCAACCTAGGATTATTAACATATATTAACACATAATTGGTATTATCAAAACAGGTGAGGTCAACAATATTGATTAAAACATATATCATATATACATATGGATTATTACAACTAATGTTATTTTTTTGAATGAAAATTATTCATAATATGTATTCCTTACATAATACACATTTTTATAAGGAATATTGTTCATTAATTAAATAAATTATTTGATGTATGTGGAGGTAGATGAAAATCCCGTAAAAGGTGTTAAAAGAATTTTTATACACCCCTGATGCATCATCATGTATGGCGAGTTAAATTAGTAAGATGGAATTTATTGGATCATTTTACATAGATTTAAAAATTCATGTTGTTGTGATGGGACTGATATCAAGATGTCATTAATAATGTAATCCAATATTAATCCTTTATGTAATTTAGAAGTCATTTATTATTATACATGATATTACTATATTAATATTATCAAAGGATTATCCTTAAGATCACATTATTATATATATTGAAATATTTTATCATCATTTATTCCATCGAAATTATTGTTTGTTCTCAGTTTATTAATTAAACAAGAAAATTTATTTTAGTTATTTATCATCTCATATTAATTTTTCATTATTTATTCCTCATAGATTCCACTATAGAAAATCTGTACAAAAACTTTTGTCACTCGCCTATTTAGGAAATAATTCTACTAAATGATGAAGGAAAAACTAAGAAATTTCAAGGACATATAATGTTTATATTTACTATTTTGTAGTTCTTGTTTCCATATATAATATGATATTATGTTACAGATCTAGTTAACCATGACTAATTACTATTAGATCAAATCAAATATTATCTCGTTTAACATAATTCTATGTCATATCATTAACACATACTCTTGGATATTGTGTTATTGGTCTTCATGGATGGTGTGAGAAAATGTTTTGGTATAGATGTTGGAACTAGATTTAAATAAATAATATTAAAAGATATTTCCCTATAATTGACATTGGGGAATATTCTTCGTGTAGGATAGCATACTATGTTTTGAAAAGTTGGATATTATTTTTATTTCCTATCAAATCACCCATATCATGATAATATATGTGTATATTGCTCTATAATTGTTTAATAAAGTAGTGATTACTCCAAAAATGGATTATTGTTCTCTGACTCGATAATCACATGGACCATGACAATAGGCCTTATAACACATATGTCTTCACAATACAAAGTGACATTCTTGTGTTCATTAAAAATTCCATTTACAATCCATCATTAATATTTGAATAGATCATGTCATAAATTGAAATAGTTTAAAAATAAGTTATATTATATTAAAAACTAGAAATCTTAATTTATACATCATATAAATAATTATATGGTTTCCAATATTATTATTATTTTCTTACACAATAATTTTTAGTTTTAGTCATTGGATAGAACCTAATAGAATCTAGTTAAAACCCAATATGATGGAAAAAGTTGTTATTTTGATAAATCAATTGGGATTATTACTAGAATTAAAGATATCATGATAATACCAAATCAGTTATCCCAATATATTGTTAAAAACCAATTGTTTAAAAAAATCTTAAAAAATAAGGGAATTATGGATTCCACATGGAGACAAATTTTTAGGTACATTGGATGAAATAAGTCTTGATTTTATTATATTCATAACTGTTTAATGAGACACCTATGAAAATGTCTCAAAGTAATCATAAAATGTTTCTTATGTGAAAAATAATTTTATAGCACAAAAATTTTACTAGGAAAAGTGAGATTTTCATTGAAGGAAAATAAATTTCATCCATGAAATCTATTTATATCTTATTGTCCTAAATATAGATATATTAGAAATTATCCTTGTTAATTCCAATTTTTAAAGGATACCTTATAGGACAAGGATGGACATATATTGAAGTAAAAGGGTTAATTTATTTATGTGATGGGATTCAATAATTATATTAACATTATATTTATCAATGTTATTTTTATTTTTTGAATAATTATACTTATAAAGATTAAATTAATTTTTATGTAATAATATATTTAATTATCTATGATTAACAAAGGAATTATGTATTGAATAATGGGATTATGATTTACAGTTTATCATAAGTTAAAATTATTATAACCACCTTTTGAGGTTTTGAGTGATTATATTTTAATGTGATTAAAGACATTTCTGGAGATTTTTCATCTGGTTTTGGTATATATAGCCCTATGTTACAACATGATGTATTATTGGTGAAAAAATGATATACTCATAAGTCTAAAGGTATAGATAACCATTAGGATTAATATGAACATTGATTTGAATGAAATAATAGTCAATTAAAATTATTTTATATAGTAGAAATAATAAGTTATATTGAATAACTGTGTGATTGAAGAAAAAATAATTGTAATCAAATTTTTGAAACCATTTCTTTAAGGATGAGTAGTAACATGTTGGATACAAAATGAAAGATTGAATGATATACAATTTGAAATTAAAAAACCCAGATAATTTGTAGAACCCAATACCATCGCCATCCAGAGTCTTTCAGTTGAAATCCAATCAACTCTAACCCTCATCATTATCCCACTATTGACATCATCATCATCACCACCATCAAGGTCACCATCCACCACACCAGTCATTGGACACCAGTGGAGTCCATCAAAGTAGCCTACCATCATCAACATATACCACAAATTAATCATCACTATCCTAAAACCACTATCATTATCATCATTCGAACACAAACCAGTACAATTGAGACCATCTGAGACCTTAAAACCTTCATGAAACCACATCACCATGTCATCGACTACAAATCAAACAAAAAATAAACCCTAGAACATCATTTCTAAATAAAACCAAATGATAAAAATGTATTTCAAAACAAAACAAAACATCATCATAATTTCCAACATGAGAAGTGTCAAAGACGTCATGATAGAAGAATAAAACTAAATATCTATCCACAAAAAAATTGAACCACAATCAAGAAATGAGCATTATAAAAATATCAGAAATATCAAAAAGGAAACAAACATAACTGTGATATTTCACTAGTCATAAACACTATAGAATCCAAAGCACGTAATGTAACCAAATATATGAGAAAACCAATCACTACCAATAAAAATACCATGACTGCACCCAGCCCCCTCCATGACCATTCTGAGAAGTCCAAAAATCTACATCGTGGCTGACCACGGTGGGGTCGAGCCAGATAGGTTGAACCAAAAGGGAATATGAGAGGATGAAATACAAATTTAACAACTATAGTCTAACCAAAAAATCAGAAATTTCGACACATAGACAAAATATGGTGGTCTAATATGAAGGGAAAGGCATGAAAAGGGTTGGTGGGAGGCATGCATTATCCCACCAATGAGTAGCACCAGATAATCAGGGAAGGATGATTGCAAAATTGGTAGATAATTTCCACGTGTAAAGACCCAATGTTTTTGGCCTAATAAGTCTTTGAAATATTTCTAAGAATATTTCCAAAGATGGGCACTGAGATGACGTGCAATTCCGAGGCTCGGAGTGCCCAAAATTAATTTTATAAAAATGTTGATTGTTTTTATATTACGCACACATGGTTAACTAAATAAAGTGAGATATCTCTTAAATGGTTGATCGGATCAGAAGTCCGAGAGCATGGTTGGGTTCGGAACATAGTGTTCCCCCTAAGATTGACATAAAAAAAGTCGGTGCGGGATGTTCAGACCCCTCTCTTGTTAGTGATGTATAAAATGGATAAATTAAATTATTAATTTTTTCATTTAATATCTCAATCTTAAATATCTCTAGAACAGGGACTCAGATGAAAAATCTGAGGCCACCGATGAGCTCACAACGTAGAGTTTACCCAGAGAAAGGTATAACCTTTATCCGCATCGGGTGTTTGGCATATGCACCATCACCAGAGAATAATTAAATAATTAAATATTTTTTTATTTAGTTATTAAATTTATTTATTTTAACCTAGCGAGAGGTTATAAATTAATTTTTTAGAGGGGGTTGGACTCATAATTCATTTTGGCCAACGATGGTAAAACCTCACTTCCTCTCTTCTCCTTCTCTCCCAGTTGATGAACAATGAAGAACAACAAATCCTCGGATCCAAGCGAATCAAAGTGAGAAAAATGCAACATCTTCTTCTCATCGTCGTGCAACTGCGATCCTTATCAACAGAAAACAAATCTTGATGAATACAATCTTCACCAACAATTGATCCTAACCTGAGGTAGGATTTATCTGTGTGGATTCCTTACATAAGTTTAATTTCTCATGATGAACACAAATAAAATAAATTAATTCGCGGATCGATAAATAGTTGATTTAATTAGTTTTCATCATGTTTATCTTTGATTTGTGATTCTTGAAGCATGATAAATATTTAATTTTCAATTCCCCATGTTCTTGATTCTCAAAAATGTTGTCCAAACTAACACGGCTATTGATTCGCACTTAGAATGTGATCTTTCATTATTTGTTGTCCATGAATTCTTCGCATGTTCTTCATCGCAAAATTATTAAGCGCACTAAGAACTAAATTCTTCATTGAGCGCAACATACAGACGTGGAGATCTCGACCCGAGAATCACCGAACCACATTCATCTCTTTTTACGATTTAAATCGAAGCTGGTATAGAATGCGGAAGGATCCTGTGGTGTGGGTCTGATTAGGGTTCTGGCGGTCCAAGGTGGCGGTTCGGTTGGCCGAGCAGGCGACCGTGACAGATGGTGAAGGCAGAAGGCGGAGCGACATGGGTTTGAGTTCGTGGTAGCATGAGGTGGCATTTCCAGCAAAATGTTGTGTCCCGATGGAGGACACGCAGTGAAAGGATTGGTCACTAGGGTAGAGGCCGTTAGAAATATTGAGGGAGGAATTAGATTGGAGAGAGAGAAAGAGATTTGAGAAATAATAAAATTGAAAGAAATAAATAAATATCAATGGAAGAGTGATTTGCGTCTTGTGTGTTGTGCACTTCAATGCTTCGTGCATGGCATGAATTTGGAGATATGAAATATAAATAAATAAACTAATAATAATAATAATAATAAAATATTGTTATTATTAATTTTTATGATAAAACAATTTTCCTTCTGTAATTTTTTCATGTGACCATGGTTTTATAAACCGTCTATGAGAGTGGGACCAGATTCCGAGATGGACATTCGGAGTCCAATATTGGATGTATTTTTTGGGTTGTTGGATCAGGCACCCGAAGTGCTCGGAAAATAATAGATTTAATATTATTATAGAATCATCGACCTGCTATAACTTATGCGTGCAACGTCTGATTGAATCACAGTTAGCGGGGAAGTGACCTTGTCTTTAATATGGTCAGTTCAATTCTAATGTTGGATATTAAATTCTGGTTCTTGGCTCAGGTACATGAAACACCCAATGATAATAATATTATTATTATTACAGGATCATTTATCTGACATATCTCTCTTTATATGGTGTCGGAACAATGAATCATCTGTGACGTTGCAACCCTGAAATTATGAAGAAAGTTTCAAGACCATTTTTGGATATTTATGTCGAGGTAGAGGTGTGGGCCCCACGAGGCCCAGTTCATGTGTGTTGTTGTGAAATGCAAGCTTTTCACCAGCCATCCATTTTGGACAAATGGGTAGTCCATCTCATGTGTTTTTTTGTATGGATCACAACAGTGTGCCCGGTTTGGTTAACTAGTGTCATTTGAAGAATGACTGGTTGGATCGAAAATGAATCCAACCGGGCCCTCGTTAGTAAAATTCCTATAACTTACAGACTGAGTGTCCTATTGATGCACTGTTGGTAATTTTGGAACATTTATGACATGGTGGTCCTCTGGGTTGCTCCCTTGTGGAACATTGTGGTGGTTGAGGTATGACCAACGACCGGAGGATCAGAGCTAGGTCATCTATTAGATGGCTACTCCCTTGATGACTCAAGGTGTGAGTATTTCCTACTCCTCTGCTCTGTTAGAGACGGGACTCCCAACCTCAAGAGTGTGGGATAGTTTTCATAAGAGATTATTTTTCTATCTTTGGATTTGAAACTCCACCACACGGCTAGACCATGCCGGTTGCATGGGTCAACTTGTGATCTGATTACATGGGGTAACATACATGGGATGAGTCCCTATATGGGCACATGGCCAGCATACAGGGGACGGACACCAGATATATTGACATGACTGGTGATCCTTTCTACATGCTATGTAGTTACATTTTATATGAAAAGACTGGAGACACAGGTTGTTTACACGGGTAGTACCCAGGGTCTAGGAACATGGTGTGTGATCCTACTACACACTGTGTAACTTGTTTTTTGTGGCTTCAGCCATTTGACTTCTTGTGACATGAACTTTCGTTCTTAGGGTTCATACCCTTGGTCCTTAGCCTGAATGTTTCTGGTATCATTTCTTATGTACAAGAGTATTATCCCTTTAGGAGGACATCCTAAATAGAGTTGTTAGAGTCCCCTCTATGAGACATGGAGTCGGATCCTCTATTCCTACCTGGTACCCTAGGTAGATTTCTTAGTATCAATGTGACCAACAGTACCCGGGCACCGATCCTCTACTTAGCGGATTAGTTCAAACTGAGTTGTCAAAATCACCCCGTATCAATTGGTTGTGATCCTCATCTGAACATCATATTATTAAGAACTTGTGGAGTGATTTCTCCCAAGACGAGAGCTTCGTGTCTCTCTCTTCAGACCTAGGAGTGTGTTCTCCCTGTTACGAGTACTTCGTGGAAATCTTCGAACTGGATCCCTAGCGTGGGTATATAGTTGTGGAACATGGCTCTAGACTACAGGTCTGAGTTACGAGTATATCTGGTTTCCATATGTATATGTATGGGCATATACATGGTGTGAGTTATGAGGGGAATATCCCATTTCTCTATCGTTTGGGATTCTTAGAGCGATCATATATATTATTGGGTAGAGTTGAACTCTTTTTGTTCACTCTTATTGTACCTTGTTCTCTCTTACTACTCTCCTCCTCTGTACATCTCACCCTGCCCACTTGATCCTTCAGAGAATCCTACTGATTATTCTTATACTCACGCCTTCTTGGTCCTTTCCCGCATTTTGTGTGCCCTTGCAGACGATGAACAGGTTGATCGTGAACTCAGATTAGCTTCGGGATACGGGGTGCTTGGACCGCGTGCAGTGGTTGTAGCTTGTGATTTAAGAGTGAGACTCTTCGAACTGTTTTCCTTTTTCACTTGTTGCCAGGTTGTGAAACTTTTCTAGTTGTGTGTGTATTTTTTCCCATTTCCCTTTCAACATTACTTTTCATGTACATGTACAATTATAGGTCTATGTATTTTTGTTTTCTTCACATTTTATAGCAGTGTGTTGCCTTTCTTTTTCTTTCTTTGTAATTTTTCATTGTGTTAGATGCGTGTGTGTGTGTACGGGTTCGTAGGCAATGGCCTCCCCGGGTTTGTTGTGCAGTCAGCCCTAGTCGCTAGCCCCTGGCCTATGGAGTGGGCTTGGGGTAGTTTCAGTTCGAGCCCTAGTATGGTTCAGGTCATGTTAGAGTGGTATCAGAGCTGGTCCGACCCTTTTGATGTTGTTCGGATGTTTCCCTAAAAATGTTCTTGGTTGGGTTTATGGAAATAGTGTCGATGTTTTTCAATAGAGGGTATCAGGCCAGGGAGTCTAGTGATGGTGTGGGTGGCCGATGTATCCATTCACGAGGACCCTGATTACCCACTTGTTGACTTGGCACCATGAGCACCTATTGCAAGGAACAATGATACATGCATCATATAGGATTGAGTCTTTGACTGTCCTTCTCATGTCACTACCCCATCGTTGATGATATATATAGATATTCTCATTCGACCGTGGAACTCGTTGATAACATTCATGATGTCTCCATAATGACAGCCATCCAGGATACTAGCTACGGCTCGTGGCGACGATTCTGTGAGTGACAAGAGCTCATTTTAGGACCCATCATGCGAGCCCCTTTCTCCATGTGGGAAAGTAATATCACCCCTACCTGTTTAGAAGAAGAAAACCCCAGCTGAGTAGGCTGAGGATGTGTGAATTTTGAGAGCACATTGTGAGTTCCATCACCAAAGACCATTGAGGTTCCGTAGTAAGTCGGGCCCTCAGACAATAGAGGTTTGGCTAGAGACGGTGGTCTGCTGGTCTATAACAGTAGTTTTTGATAGTAGGACTTTGAGAGGGGACTCCTTAGAGAGATCTATTCTATTATAGTTCCCTTTTGCATTCCCACCTAAGTCATGGCGTGAGAGTAGGATCTAGTGGTAGAAATATTCATGCAACTCCGTACAACTGGTTGTGATAGTGAGCGCAATAGAGCTGAGACGTCTAAAATAGTTAGAAGATGCCCGATAATGAGATATCAACACAGTAGATATTCTAAAGATTAGTCACATGCACATGATCATTTGAGGCCCAGATAGCGCAGTAGAAACATAGTAGAATAATCTCTCGGACTTGTGCACTCAAGTTGTGGTTGTGTAGAAGATTCCCTTAGTGGGAAGTGCGGGAAGTCCCAGAATCACCTTGTGCGGGATGTTTCAGAGAAGTTAACTTCCTTTTACCTGAACCTGGTGGAACAAGAGGGTATAGATTTTCTTCAGTCAGTGGTGTTGACTCCTTTGCTTCTCAAGTGTGTAAGAGATTCTTCGTTGCGATTCATCGACTGTGAAATTCTGTGTGACCAGATATCCTTAGGTGTTTCACCATGTGGATATTCTGAAGGAGATAATAATGATAACATGTTCTAGTGACAAATTTTGAATCAAACTATGACATGGGAAGTAGAGGTTCAGTTGGGGAGGCAAATTGTCCCTGAGTTCTATCAGGTCGTTTGAGAAATTGCAAGGAGATGGCTAAGTTTCATATCACCTTTCCTTATCCCAAGTATATGGCATGGGTAAATGAATCCTTAGAAGTGTCTCAACTAAGAAGATATGTGTGTGTTCCTACACACGTCATCCGCTGACGAAATCCTTATGAGGGTGGACTGCCCCTTTGGTCCATATTCTTTGGCTGCTCAGAAACGTATAGGTTCCTCTAGGAGTGGGAGAGATAAGTGTGTGCTCAGAATCCCAAAAGGTTTCCATAGTTTTGATTTTCGAGGACGAAAATCATAAAGGAGGGAATAATGTAGAGACTTGATTTTTTTTCCTAATAAGACATTGAAAATTTTCTGAGAATATTTCCAAAGATGGGTGCTGAGATGACGGGAAATTCTGAGGCACGGTGTTCCCAAAATTAATTTTATAAAAATTTTCAGTGTTTTTATATTACACACGTGCAGTTAACTAAAGAAAACATGATATATCTTAAATGGTTGATCGAATCAGAAATCCCAGACTATGGTTGGGTTCGGAACGCAGTGTTTCCCCTAGGAGCGACATAAAACAAGTCGGAATGGGATGTTCGGACCCCTCGCTCATAGGTAATGTATTAAATTTATAAATAAATTTATTCATTTATTAATTTAATATCTCAAATGTGAATATCTCAAGAATAAGGACTCAGATGAAAAATCCCAGGCCACTAATGAGATCAGAATGTAGGTCTTACCCCCTGAAATGTATAACCTTTGTCTGCATTGGGTGTTTGGAATATGCGCCATCAAGGGAGAATAATTAGAAAATTAAATAATTGTTTATTTAGTTATTTAATTTATTTCTTTTAACCTATTAAGAGGTTATATATTCTTTTTTTAAAGGGCTTTGGCCTCATAATTCATTTTGGCCAACGACGGTAATCCCTCCCTTCCTCTCCTCTCCTTCTCCCCCCGTAGATGAACGACGAACGATGAAAAAAGAATCCTCGGATCCAAGAGAATCGAAGAGCGACAAACGCAACATCTTCTTCTCATCGTTGTGCAACTGTGATCCTCATCAAAAGTGAACAGATATTGATGAATGTGGTCTTTACCAACGATCGATCAAAACATGAGGTAGGATTTATCTATTCGGATTCCTTACCTCGGTTTAATTTCTCATGATTAACGTGAATTAAATAAATTAATTCTCTGATCGATAAACATTTGATTGAATTAATTTTCTTCTTGTTTATCATGGATTTGAGTTTCTTGAAGCATAAAAAAGTTTTAATTTCCAATTCCCCATGTTCTTGATTCTCAAAAATGATGGCCAAACTAACACGACTATCGATCCTCACTAAGAATGTGATATTTCATTATTCATTTTCCATGAATTCTTCACATGTTCTTCGTCGCAAAATTATTAAGCACGCCAAGAACTGAATGCTTCATTGAACGTGACATACGGATGTATAGATCTCGACCCGAGAATCACCGAGCCACATTCGTCTCTTTTTCTGATTTAAATCTAAGCTGGTATGGCGCGCGGAAGGATCCCATGGTGTGGGTCTGACGACGGTTCCGGCGGTCCAAGCCGACGGTTCGGTTGGGCACGCAAACGACCGTGGTGGCTGCTGCAGGCGGAAGGCGGCATGGCATGGGGTCGGGTGCGTGGTATCAAGAGGTGGTGTGGCCAGCGACAGGTTGTGGTCCGGAAGAGGACACGCATTCAAAGTATTGGATTCTTGGGTAGAGGCGGCATGAAATTTTGATGGAGGAATTAGATTAGAGAGAGAGAAAGTGATTTGAGAAATAAAAAAAATAAAAAGAAATAAATAAATATCAAAGGAATAGTGATTTGTGGCTTATGTGATGTGAAATTTAATGCTTCATGCATGGAATGAATTTGGAGATATGAAATATAAATAAATAAATAGATAAAAAAATAATAAAAAAATATTTTTATTATTAATTTTGTTGATAAAACACTTTTCTGTTTGTAACTTATTCATGCGACCTCGGTTTTAAGAACTGTCTATGGCAGTGTGAGCCAGATTCCGAGACAGACATTTCGAGTCCAAAATTGGATGTATTTTTTGGGTTTTTGGATCAAGTACCCAAAGCGCTCAGAAATTAATATATTTAATATTATAATTAAATATTAAACTTGATATAACTCATGCGTGCGACATCTGATTGACTCGCCGTTAGTGGGGACGTGACCCTATCTTTAATATTGTCGGTTCAAGTCTAATGTTGAATACTAAATTCTGTTTATTGATCGGGTCCACAAAACACTCAATAATAATAATAATAATAATAATAATAATGGATCATGTATCTAACATATCTCTCTTATACGGTGTCTGAACAATGAACTGTCTGTGATGTTGTGACCCTGAAATTAAGACAAATGTTTCAAGACCAGTTTTGAATATTTAAGTCGAGGTCGAGGAACGGGCCCCATGATGCCCGATTCACGGGTGTTGCGGTGAAATGCAACCTTTTCACCGGATATCCATTTTGGAAAAATCGGTAGTCCATCTCATGTGTTTTTACGTATGGATCACAACGGTGTGACTGGTTTGGTTTACCATTGACGGTTGAAGTACGACTAGGATGGATCGAACATGAATCCAACCAGACCCTCGGTACTAAAATGCCTATAACATACAGACTGGGTGTCAGATTGATGCATCGTCTATCATGTTGGAACCCTTATGACCTGGCGATCATCCAGGTTACTCCCTTGTGAAACTTCATGGTGGTTGAGGTATGACCGATGACCTTAAGAGCTGATCTAGGGCGTCTCTTAGATTGCTAATCCCTTGACAACTCAAGGCGTGGGTATTTTTTACTCCTCTGTTCTGGTAGATATGGGACTCCCCACCTCATGAGTGCAGGTTTGTTTTCATCTGAGATTGTTTTCCTATCTTTGGAGTTGATACTCCACCACACGGCCAGACCAGTCCAGTTGCATGGGTCAAATTTTCTTTTGATTACATGGGTTGACATGCATGGGTTGAGTCCATGTAAGGGCACATGTCCAGCATACACGGGGCAGACCCTAGATATATTGACACAACTTGTGTACCTTTTTACATGCTATGTAGTTTATTTTTATATGAAAAAACTGGAGACACGGGCCGTTTACACAGGAAGTAACCAGAGTCAAGGAACACGGCGTGTGATCCTACTACACACCATGTAACTTTTTTTACATGGCTTAAGCCATTTGTATTATGAGACTTTGACTAGATTTCCTAGGTTTCGTACCATTGGTAATTCCCCTGAAGGTTTCCGGTATCATTTCTTATGTATACGAGTATGACCCCTTCAACAGGACTTCTTAAATAGAGTTGTTGGAGTCCCCTCTTTGATACTTGGAGTCGGATCCTCTATTCCTTCCCAGGACCATAGGTAGAGTTCTTGGTATCGACGTGAAAAACTTTACCCGGGCACTGATCCTCTACTTATCGGATTAGTTCAGACTGATTTGTTAGAATAACCCCATAGCTATTGGTTGTGATCCTCATCTGAACATCGTATTCTTAATAACTTGTGGAGTGAGTTCTGCCGGGAAGAGTGCTTCGTGTCTCTCTCTTCCGACATAGGAGTGTGTTCTCCCTGTTACGAGTACTTGGTGGAAATCTTTGAACTGGATCCCTAGCATGGGTATGTAGTTGTGTAACTTGGCTATAGACTACAGGTCTGGGTTACGAGTATATCTAGTTGCCCTGGGTATATATATGGGCATATAACTGGTGTGATCTATTAGAGGAAGATCCCATTACTCTATCGTTTGAGTTTCTTTGACCGATCATATATATTATTGGGTGGAGTGGTACTCTTTTTGTTCACTCTTGTTGTACCTTGTTCTATCTTACTAATATCCTCTTTAGTACATATCTTTTTGCTCTCTCAAGCCTTTGGGGCATCCTAATGAGTATGCTTATACTCACCCCTGCTTGGTCTTTGCCCGCATTTGGCATTCCCTTGCAGACGAAGAATAGGTTGATCGTGACATTAGAGGAGCTTCAGGATACGGGGTGCTTGGACCGCATGCTATGGTCTTAGCTTGGGATTTTAGAGTGGGAATCTTCATGCTGTTTTACTTTTTCACATGTTTTTTGGGTTGTGGAACAGTTCTATTTGTGTGTGTATTTTTTCCCCTTTCCCTTATAGTGTTACTTTTCTTGTACTTGTACTATTATAGGTAGATGCATTTTTTGGTTCACTTTCTATAGTAGTGTGGAACCTTAATTTTTATTTCTCTGCACTTTTCCATTGAGTTAACTGCGTGTGTGTGTACAGGTTCTTAGGAAAAGGCCTCCCCGAGTTTTTTGTGCCTTCGGTGCTAGTCGCCAGCCCCTAGCTTATGGAGGCTGGCTTGGGGTAGTTGCGGTTCGAGCCCTGGTATTGGTTGGGTCGTGAAACCACGAATGAAGTGCGAGGGAAGATACAATGGAGGAGAAGCATGAAAAAACAAGGATAAAGAAAAAATGAGGAAAAATATGTTGATATTGGGGAGGAAAAAGATGATCCTCCAATCTACGATGATTGGTTTTAGAAGGAATCCTTAAATAAAGCATTGGGAAGGTGATAGGGGAGATCTGAAGAGAAGGGGGCCATCAATTAAGAACATAATTTTTTTATAAATATTTTAGTTATTAAGATTATCGTCATATTTTGGTTAATTTATTGAAAATTATATTAATATACCTTTAAATAAGATGATAACCCATCAATCGGTTTACAACCCATCACATCCACCGAATTTGAATGTCTTGAACCTAAAATAAATGGATGATAAAAGTGCAGTGACAAACTATGGCCTACATGTTGTTAAATATAATATTACATTGTTTTTAGTTAAATTATATCCTTGATATGTATTGTGTTTGTTATTGGGCATTAATATTGATATTTCAGATATCAATATATTAAATTAGTTAAGTCATGCATATTTTTTTAGGTAAATATCTACATACAAATAAAAGTATATGTCTATCTTTTATTGAAATGTAGATCTATTTACATTTAATTTTAGTGCTTTAGGAATAAAAAATTCATATCAGATATTCATTCATTAGAGTAATATGTGGTGTGAAAATTGAAAAAATAATAGTTAAAGAATGAAATTATGAATATGAAATTTAAAAATATCAATTATGAATATTTACTAATTTTCTAATTTAAAAAATTAGAGTTAATCATCTTTTTGAAAATTATCATGAAATAAAAATATTAAGCTACTAAGTTAATTTTTGAGGAATTTATGGTCTCTATAACAATAACAGATTTATTTTATTTTGGTTGTAAACATTATACATGTTTTTTTCACTATCGAGTTTTAATTTTCTGTAATTTTCTCCTCCACGTCAACATGTTTATGCTTGAGTAATTTTTTTTTTATTTTAAACCATGTTTTCTATTGATCATTTTATTTCTCATTCCTCTATTTCAAGATAATTTTATATTAACCCTTATAAGATGTAGGTCTTCCCAAAAGGAACTTTCATATGAAACCTTTTTTTTTCTAATAAGTTCAAATTATGATGTCATAAAATATAAAATGTGGGTATAATGTCAAAACCTAAGTTGTTTTTAAATCATATATTGTGTTTTATAGTGTATATAACAAACAAAACTTGAATAAAATGAAAAAACATATAATTTTAAATGTGGTGATCATTAACATACCCTAAATAATGGCCGAATAAAAAGTAATAAGAACAATTTCAAAATAATTTTTTAATATTTTTGATGATGAAAATAAAATGGTATATATAGACATAGTTTTTAGTAAATTATTTACATGATAAAAAAATTAATTTTTCAATAATTTTTTTGTTTATATTTATGAAAAAAATAATATAATTATTTTATAAGAATATTTTAAATTAAAACAAGCTAGGTACTTATAAAATAATTTCATTTCATTTTAAAATTATATAGTTAAATTAATTATAAATGTATAATTAAATAAGTGGTATTAATAATCAATGAATCTATAATAATATATTAGTATCCTAACCAACGATTTTATAAATTAAATTTTTATAGGCGTAATCATGATATATTAATATCATATAATAAGTAAATAATCGTTTTCAAAATGATAAATTAAGTGTTGTTATTTGTTATAAGTCATAAATATTTAATAAAAATTTAATAATTAATATAGTAATAAAAAATAAAATATATTTTCATTAAATAGATTAATAAATTAAAATATTTTGTCTTATGATTATAAAATACTTTTTAAAAACAATAATTATAATTTCAATATGTTAAAAAATTAGTTATAATTTTAAATTTGGATTCTTTTTATTAACTGGATATTTTAATTAAAAAATATTTTCAAATATTTGGAAAATAATTTTCACAAAAATGTATTTCGTTTTTTAATTATACATGTCAAAAAATGGTTGGGTTGGTTTTTTGGATTTTTTCTAAAATAGTTTAATTTTTGTGAATAGTGATATACAAAAATTTATAGTATTTAACATAGTCATGAATTATTGATTAATATATGACATAAGGATGATGTGGGAAAAAATCTCAAAATAAACACTATCATTTTATTATATTTATTGATACTGATCATACTATTCATAGTCTGGAGCCATAATACTAAACAAATTAACATAAGAATGAAAAAACACCCCTCTCCTCAACTATAAATACCACCCCTCACAACCTCTTCAAATCACATATTAATTCCTTATAGAATGTTTAATTTATGTCAAATTACATTTAAAATAAACTTTACCATGTCCAAGACCTTTTTCTATCACCAAAATTCCTAAACGAAGGGACATAAGGAGGTTCCCAAAGTGGGTAATTCCAGAGGTAAAATCAACCTTCATTTACATTCAATTTTTATTTCAATTCATTTTATTTTCTTGTAATCTCTTACAATCCCATTATATAAGTGGAATAATAAATCCATTTTCATATATATAATTTAATTTTATAATGTTTGTCATACAATTCTTCACAAAAATTTTCTCCTCTCCCTTTTATCCTTGAAACTGAGAACATCATATGTGATGCGTATATTTACAACCACCATGGATGATACAATTTAATTTTTCATTAGAGCCTTCCTAGATAGTCATAAAATAATTATTATTGTTAAATAAAATCATATTATACAGATTATAATTTCTTTTTTTTTCATAAACCACTACAGAAACATGATATTGAATTAAATGACATAATTTCATGATGATCCCAAAAACTACCAAAATAAATTAAATCATTCTCATTAACGTTTTATATGATTATTTATCCTCAGGTTGGGAAAATTGATATATAGAATATTTTAAATTATAGTAAAATATCAAGATAATTTCATTCCACGTTTAGATATTTTCATCAATAAGGTAATAAAATCCAAAATAAACCAACAATGTAAACCCTGAAATAAATGCGTCCAAAACAATGAAAAAAAACAAAATATCACTAAATATTGGTTGGATGATGTTATAAATATATAATTAATGTAAATAAAAATTTTAATATGGTACCTTAATATATTAATAAAAATATTTAAACCAATATACTGGATTTATAAACACATTTGGTGTATATTGAACCTAATGTAAGGAAATTATTAACCCAATTCACATTCTTTGGGATAACATTATACTTCATTTATTATGTGGTTATAAGATTATTTATAATATACAATAATTTTATATTATTTTATAGTATGTCTATTTATAGTTTATACATATATTAAATTTGTTTAACTAATTATCCATTAAATTATATGTAATTTTTAGTAGTCATTTATTTAAAAATCATATTTTAATTTTAATTTTAAAAAAATTCAAAATGAATGTTTTCATGAATATAGTATTCATGTTTTTTTATTATTTTATGGTTATTGGGAATTTTTTATGATGAATGATAGTACCTATATATCACTCTAATTCATTGGGTATGTATATGTTGGAGATCAACCGTATGGTTACTCCATGTGTAATTGTGATGGTTACACCATAAGGGAGATGTGATGGTTAAATCAAATGGAATCCATCTAGGTTACATTCTAATGTACCAATAAAGGTTAAAAATCATAAGTTAGCTATGAGGATTATAATATTCTGAATGTAATTACTCATGTTTCTTTTATGGTACTATTTATGTTTTTAGTTTTATATATAAATATTATGTTTCCCCAAAGTAAATATATGATACTTATTAGGTTAGAAGTATGTATTTCTGAAAATGATTTTATATGTTTACATGTATTCATGTAATAATGGTTTCTATCATTCATTTTATGTACCTTACTATGTATTTTGTTCTACATCTATGTTTTAAAATACATTCCACAGGGTTAAAGAGGGATAAGAGAAAAGTGGAAGCTAAGATGAATGTAGTAAAGAATTATCCTAAAAAGATTTATGGGTTTTATGATAAAATTTGTACTATAGTGGAAATGGATATTATTTTAGAATTACCCACATTATATGCTTTTTGGTGGATATGTATAAACGTTGTCCTAATTTTCCAAAACTACAAACTTAAAATATATTTCAGAACATACAGAATTTAATTATTAAGGAATGTACTAGATTATGTAATTTTTAAGGTCATATCCTTATTTTTAGTATTAATGAAACGTTTATGCAAAATTAGGTGTTAGTATGATGTTAATAGGTTATTATTAGTGATTTTTAACTTATTTTTATATTTAAATGTTATTTTTTTTAATATTACCATGTTTCTCCATCTATGATATGCTTGTTAAGAATGGTTTTCCAAATTTGAATCAAGGAAACAGAAGTATGAAGGAACATTAATGATGATATATTTCCAAATATGAATCATATAATGGTTTGAATTAGAATAGAACAGCTTTTTTATAGTAATGTATCAGTTTTCATAGGCAATTAATAGTAATGGAATCCATGAAAGAGAAATACCATATCTACCATAAAGAAACATGGTGATAGTGGAACATTTTATGAGGCATCATAATCATTTTTGATGCATATCTTCTATCCCTATGGTTAATGAAGGATAAATTAATGGCCTTGAAATGATATTTGATGTTATTAGTTGTTAATATAATCAATAGGTTAGTCTATCCAATTATATTTTTGATGGTGAAATTAACAAGTTGTGGTTAATGATAAAAAATAGCATGTATAATAAGGATATTGTTGCCTTTGAATGGGATGACTTAAAAAATAATCTCCTCGAAAAATATTTTCATTAGGTTTATCGACATAGACGGAAAACCAATTCCTTGAATTGAAAAAAAGGTGTAGGATTTAGTGTCAGTGTATAAAGAAAACTTTAACCAATTGGCATGGTACACTCCAAATCTTATTTGGGATCATTATAGAAAAATAAATCATTTTTCCCTGGATTGATGCTAATGTATCAATGGGAATTATCCACACATGATTTCCAATTGTATGAGATACTAATATGATGTGATAAGTGGGAATAAATGGTGTTTTTTATGATCACATGTCCTTTGAAAAAAAAAAATAATAAGAGTTCTATATGGAAATAAACTGGTAAGAATAAATCAAAAACAATTGAAGGTAAGAATGTCTAGTTTCCAATTATTGAATTATCTGGTAAAAAGCAACACGGGGAATGCCTTAAAAAAACATGGATGAGTTTTTAATTTGTAATGTTTGGGAATATGGCCTGATATTTTAATGAATATGATCCTATTATTAATTATGAATAGAAAAATATGATGTGTTTAAAAAGTGGTTAGAATTTTTATTATACATATACTTTCCCAAATAACGATCTAAATGATATAATGATTCTAAATTATAAGTTAAAAGGTGTTTTTAGATCCTATTTAAGTAGGTAAATAGATATCAAGCCATCCAATGAAGTGGTATCAGGTACATTTCTTTTTTACTAATATTATTCTATTTTATTCTTTGTTTCTAAGTCTACAGATTCTATTATTATTGAGAAATTTTTATGTATATTAGAAATTTCATTTATTTAAAGGAGACTAAAACCAATTGTTAAAACACAATTAGAGAAATATTAATGTGAAAAATGAATCATAATAACATTACTCATGTTTTCTATGGAAATAGATTAACTAAAAACCTTGTTGTTTTGACCATAGTATAGTTTGATCTTATTCTGGGTACAGATTGGATTTTTATTTTCCATGATAAGATTGATTTTAGATCTAAAGATGTTGTTTTTCAGAAAGAGTTCAAATTTTTATATAAGAATCAACCCATAAAATCGATAAAATATTCGGAATAAAATAAACTATTAAATTATGGAAATGATATTGATCTCTCTCATATTGTTGAAAATAAAGAATAGTTTAGATTATTGACGTTCCAGTTGTAAATGAATACTTGGTTATATTTCATGGTTAGTTTACCAGTGTTATACATGATTGGTAAGTTTACTACTAACTTGGTTCTTAATGCTAAGGCAATTTTAAAAACCCCTAATTTAATGGATAAGGTGGAACTTCATGAATTCAGAAATCAGTTGCATGAGATTCTTTATAATGGCTTCATTAATCCTAGAACATCACCATGGGGTGATACTGTTTTTTTCATTTAAAATAATGATACTTCCATGAGACATTATACTGATTTTATAAATATTAATAACATTACATTTAATAATATATATCTATTACCTCTAATTTATGTATTTTTTGTTCAATTCCATAGTGATCACTATTTGTCCAAGATTCACTAGAGATCCGGGTACTGTCAGTTGAAGGTGAAAGAGGATGACATCCTCAAAATATTTTTTCATACTATAAATGGTAGTTATGGGTTATTTGTTTTGAAATTTAGTTTGAAAAATACCCATGATGTATTATTGGTTATTATGACTAGAATAACTTGTGATTATTTAGATAACTTTATTTCATTCATTGTTGAGGATATATTGGTCTTTTCAAAATGTGATGAGGTTTATGGAAATAATTTCCAGATAGTCTTGCAAACACTCAAAGAAAATAAATAATACATAAATTTTTTCAATTGATATTATTGGTTGTAACATATTTCTATTCATAGAAAATTTTAAATTATAATCGTATAATAGTCCATCCCCCCAAAAAAAATAATTGGTTTATGAATTTACCAGAACTAAAAATGTTATAGAGATTCATATTTTTCTAGGATTAATAGGTTATTATAGATAGTTTGTTAAAACATTTACACACTTATCTCACCTAATAACTATAGTCACACAAAAATGGATTAAATATATTTGGATTGAATACTATGGTGTTTTTTCAAGGATATGAAAAAGATATTAGGGAATGATCTGGTTTGGACATGCATTATATAAATGGGGAATGTATTATCTACAATGAAGCTATATTGAAGGAAATTATTTGATTTTAGAGGATGAATAATCAGGTAATTTATTTTGAATCAATAAAATAGAAACCTCATGAGTTTAATTATCCCACATTTTATTTTTAATTTGAAGCTGTGGTTTTTTACTTCAAAAAATTGGAAAAACATTTATACATATCCAAAAAAGGAAATATATACTTTTCATAAAAGTTTTAATTATATATTCTATCATAACGAATTAAACATGTAGAAAATAAGATTGAATATACTAATAAAGGATTGTGATTTAATAATATTTTAACATCCTTGGAAACCAAACAAATTGGCTTATTCCATAAGTTAAAAAAATAATGAAAGATTAACCATGTAAAATATGTAACAAGGAACCATGAATACTGTTTTGATTAATTATGTATTAGATGGTGTTTTGGAGTAAAATCCTTTTTTGTTTCATCTTTTAGTGCATTCATCTCTTTAATAAAAAAAATAAGAAATCATATAAGGAATAATGTGAGTTAGAAGAATGGTATAATTGGTGGAAAATGGTCATTTTCCATATTTTAATGCTTATAAATATTTGTTTTTTATATTTGGGAAGATATTATGTGTTCCTTATGATTTATATTTTATATAATAGTTGTTAAGTGAAGCTCATTGTTCTCTATTTTCATTTATTCCTAGCAGCAAAAATATCTATAGAAACCTTAAAGAATTATAATGGTGGGATGGAATGAAAAGTGATATTTTAGATTTTACGATGAAATATTTGACAAGTCAATAGATTAAAGTAGATAAAAAATTACCAATGGTGACACTTCCTCCTTTCCCTGTTCCAGAGTGTAAATTGGAAAATATATCCACGGAATTAATGGTGGGACTACCAAAAACATCTCAATGTGACAATTTTATTTGGGTTATTTTTGAACAAATAACTCAATATGAACATTTCATTCATATTAGAGGCACAGTTTCATTGGATCAGCTTTTTCAACTATATTTTAGAGAGATTATCAGGTTACATGGAGTTCCTCTATCCATTATATTTGACTGAGATCTTGGTTTTACTTATATCTTTTATAATGGAATTTATAAGCCTTTGGGCATAATATAAAATTTCAACAATACTTTTCAGCCCCAAGTTGATGGATATAATGAGTGTATAATTCAGAAATTAGAGGAAATTATTTGATCTTGTTCAATTGATTGAATGGAAGATGGTGCAACGCACCGACCCCAGTTACCTAGAGTCAGTGAATTATTTTAATACATTGGCATGATTACAAGGAATCATGTTCCAAAAGACCGATCAGTTTAACAGTCTTGGAAAATATATTACATAATTGAATGTTACATTACACATTAGAAAATAAACCACAACATAAATGATCATTTGAGAATTCCATTAATCCCCAAGCTTAACCCTGCTTATCAATCATAATACACTTCTTGGATTCCTGGGAAAATAAAACATAAGAAAGGGGTGAGATCAGATGCTTAGTAAGGGTAAATAATTTAGCAGAAGCTATAAACATTTAATGTAGGATTTTCGATAAAATCATCCACCTCTTTAAACAGAAACTTGAACCTAATATGGAAAAAATAAATCAAACATTACCATATAAACATGCACTTTGATATTCTACTAGTAGAATAATCACCTGTAATAAATAATTTCATAATGAGGGAATGCCTAATGTCGGACATCATTACCACATAGTCAAGGACTCATGAAAAGACTACTAATAAAATTACTGTCATGGCCTTCTGCCAAGATAGTAATTTGTCTCATCAGACCTACCGATGCATCAAGGAGCTATAGCGGACTCCACCCGTCACTTACTAGGTCCACTGCGTTCCATATATGAATAGTTGAAACATATCATAAACATTCCTATTAAAACTAGCATACAAAATTTCAATAAATTTACCATAAACCATGAATTGTGTAAAAATAGAACATCCACATTCAAACATATCATAACTCATTCAATACAATATGGAAGATTTTATTATAATAAATCTACCTCAAACAAAAATAATATCCAGTAAAAGATGTTGACATTGTTGAAAGTGATGAGTAAAACGTTTTGAGGGAAATATCCTTTTTGTAAAATCATTTAGAAGTCCCAAATTTATAATGGAAGTAATTTAAAATATATTTTTGAATCAAAGTGTCACATACCACTATGAATGTTTTGAAAATAATTATCATTTCAAAACATTCACATCCATGTAGATAAATCTTTAAAATCATTATGAAATCAGGGACATTAATTAAAAAAAATTAGAATGATAAATCATTAAAACATTTAAAATTTTAATGTTGATAAAATGTAACTTTCACAAATCCTTAAAATATTCATTTTGAAATCATTTTTATGAAAAATGGACATTGATGATTAAAATGTCTCAGTAAATACTTACACATAAATAATCTCGAATAATAATGAGATTAAGGAATTAACCTTTACCTTTAACATTCCATTAGTCGAGGGTACATTTAACATCATGTATAAGATCATAGTATGTTATTAAATTATACCAGAACCACATTAATGTTTATGATATCCTACAAGATTCATTTATGACATTATACTACCCATTTGATTGTAATTTCCATGTTAAATTACCATTTCAAGTAATAATTTATTTCTTTATCATACGTGTTTTAACTTGTTACTCTTGATTATATCACATAAATCAAGATTTAAATACATCTACAATATAAGAGATGATTTATATATCATATATATTTAGAATATAAATATGTAAAATTGACATATATATGAAATGAAAAACACCGTTTATGGAGACAGTAGTTTGTACGTACGCATAAATACTGTTTTCGTTTTCATATCGTATAGAACAAAACTAAGTGAATAATATATATGTAAGTACATATATATATATATATATATATATATATATCTCCAGTATCATTATTATGTCATATATTACATATTTATTAGTAATATATATTTCTATAATCGTCGATTAATGGTGAACATGGAAATGAATCCCATCGCGTCGTGGAGACGGTAATCCATATGTAGGCACGAGCGACAATATAATTTCATTAATGGTGTGGAATTGGATGGTATATTATTTTTATATAGAAATTATCATGTTATTTTCATTATTTATATACATATTACTCATCATTATATCCATAAAAATAACATTGTGTTGAATAACAAATTACACCACAGCGTGGAGACAGTAAGCCGTACGTATGTACGCATGGTGACATTATCATTCATAAGATGGATAGAATAATGAATATAGTTGTTCCATATTTATAATAACATCATAGTATATATAAAATACTAGATTTATAATTTTGGAATGGAAACAACAAATAATGAGTAAGTGGAAGAATAAGAGAACTTGAAAGACTGTGGTGAAATCATTACCTCTTCTCCGGGTTCATTCTTTTGACTTGATCAAAAGGGCTACTTAGGTTGGCTTTCAGACCAATGGAAGGCCTATAGGATGATGTTAGGATAGTTGGTAGAATATATGGGTAGAGGTTTGATGAGAAAAATGGATTTAGAGGTTTGAATTTGAGAGAAGGTGAAGTGTCATTTTATAAGAGGGGTTTGGGGCAACTTTGGAAAAACATAAAATATTATTTTATAATAAATTAATATTATGTATATAATTGCTCCAAAGTACTTATTTTGAGTCTAGGGTGGGGATTTTTAGAAATAATATCAATCAATATTTTTAGATAAGTTTAGGTTACCATTTTAACCTTATCATTTAGATTTAACTCTAAGATAAATAATTTAACTTTTACCGTGTCTTCTTGTTTTCTTACACTATATGATAAATAAACATATTATATACTACCAATATAACCCCAATTAGTTCATTAATGACATATATATCATTATATAAGTCTTTTGGAAGAACCTTAAATTTAATGGACAATTATATCAATTAATAATATAATATTTGTTTTAAAAACTATTTTATGTCAATTTTGATTCAATTTTGTATTTGTTTTTTTTTTAAATAACAGAAATATTGCTTCAAAAAAATACATTGAATCAATCCAAACATGCCAAATTCACCAAGAAAATTCATGTATGTCATAAAAACATTGAAATTATATTTATTTTAATATTTATAATACCATTTCTTTGATTCATTCATTAATAAGGTAATTAATGCATCATCATTATGTCATTAATAAATATAATTATATAATCTCTAAAAATTATACATTGAATACCATTATGTAGGAAAAATTTTTAGCTTTATAATGAATATTTATAGTCTAATCTATCTTATGTATAACCCTATATTGAAAATGGTTTAGTTTTTAAAAATTGATTTTAACTCTTTTGACTCTTCATTAAATAAAATAATAATAAATATCTTAATCTAATCCAAGTGAACCTAAAGGGTCATATTTTATTTCGAAGGTGATTTTTGGTCGAATTTCATTTATCAAAAAGAATTAGGACATGATTTAGGGTAATAATAATATCATTTTTACCCTTAATTACCCTATTTACTTTTAACCGTGGTAAATAAAAGTAAAATGTTACTATTAACCAAAAATTATTTTTATCATATTGAACAACATTTTACTAACTAATATCAACCGTTTAATTCAGTTTTTTGAAATTACACTCACAGAAGCGTTAAAATTTAGTTTTATGTGAAGTCACAAATTCTCCTAGGATGTGGGTAAAAGATGGTGAAAAGTTCTATAAAAAAATTTATATATGTAGAATTATTATAAATTTAATCCAATGAATTCTGTTGAACATATATTGGTATTATGTATCTATTTTGAAATAAAATAAATTTAAATAAAATAAATAATTATTTAAATAAAAATTCGGTTTTAAATGACTTGTTTGGTAAGTCGTGATGCGCTTGAACTCAGTGTTTCGTATAGTGTAAGTTATTGCATTACTTTGAAGAAATAACGAACTATGAAATCTTGGGGTGTTACATTATTCCCTCCTTCAATAAATTTCATACTCGCAATTTGAAATTGTTCTTCAAAAATAAATGGTTGAAAATAGAAAATACCTTTGTGGGGAAACCCAGATCCGTAATTGGGTTAATAAAATTTAGTCTTAATAAGAGAAACAGGGGAATGAAAAGTCACCCCCAAATTATGATCTTGATTAAAAGAACATTGGTGGAAATTAGAGACACATAATTGGAGGGAAAACTTAAATATTTATAGGTTGTTTTTGAGGTCATCAATCAGAAACAATTGTAGAATTATGGGCCTCAAATCTACCAATCTATGATGATTTAAAATACCATCGGTTCAACAAAATGTAATGTATCATGATAAGACATTTTTTGTTTTAAGATTCCTTCTATAATTTTTAATAATTAATTTATCCATAAAAAAAGAGGGAATATATATATATATATGTATATGTATATATATAATTGACAATTATAGTTTCATCCTTCAACTAAATTCTAACACAAACTCATCTTTCACTCATAAAGATTTCAAAAATATATATATTCTATTTATCCTAATCGTATAGGGTTCCAAAAATAATGAATTTATAATTCACATATCATACCCTTTAAAACACAACATTATTCAATCCAGGACGTCATGTGGGTCAGTGATAGGTGATACACCCTTGCCTCTGTTCGGTTCTATGTTCAAGTCTCACGGTCTTGTCAGGCGTGACGGGTTGTTGTCCGACCTCCAGGTTGTACTTTTTATGGCAATCCAAAAATAACCTTAACAATAGTATACAATTTCAAACTTAATCCATTCCAACCTTTAGAATTATTCAAATTAATTATATCCAAACTCTCAGTGCAATTTTTATAAGGAAGTTAAACATAACAAGGATCCTTTTTTCCAGGTAATAACATGTGAACACCTTCATCGTGTTTTCTTTTACAAATAGAACAAAATCCCGAATTACCAAAATCAACTGACTCTTATTCTAAAATAACTACCTCATTATCAGGACCATATTAAGGATTACCTTTCCTTCAATAATTTATTTTCTAAAAATTATATCTTACTATTAAGTCACTTTTCTTAGAACCATATAATCTCAAATCCTAAATTAAATAGAACTGTAGTACAATCCTTATTTATCTACATAATTCAGGTAACCAGTATACTGTTGAAACAACAATGAAATGAAATAATTCTATAATAAAGACATAAGAACACTAGTCATTCTTCTTCATCTATGGTAGAATCATAACTTGATTATTATCCAATAACATCATTTGTGGTATACTGTTATGAATGGGATATTGATTCACATAGTGTCCTTTTTCTCCACACTTATAACAAAATCCCATTACCATCAAGCATTTACGAAGGTGATTCATTACACATTTATCACATATTGGAAAATCGTTCTTTCCCTTATTCCCATTATCCATCTTTCCTTCTACTATCCTATTCTTATCTGGCATCCCTTCAATGCCATAGGATTCATATAATTCTTTACTGATCTTATTAGCATGTGATACTATTTACCCATATGATGATAATATGTGCGATACTATTTCCATTATAAATGTTGTCTTAATACCATGATTGATATGACCCTTCTTACTCTTTGGATCATACGTATTGATGGTGTTGTCATTCCTTCTATTGGGTGCCATTTCTAAACAATGGTAAACACTAGGTAAGTTTTTGAATCACAATTCATAATTCCAATCATGAAAAATACGTAACATAAATTGAACAGTTTATGGATATAATCCAAAATAACAAAAATGTTTTCTTTGAGGAGGTATATACTCATAAACCCTTCATAGAGGTTTGTAATTAAAACAATAATTATCCAAATCTTTTCCCTAGGAGTGTTGTAACCAAGAGTGCAGCAAGGCCCGTTGTCATGCACCAGTTCCTGTTTGAGTCTAGCTTAAAGTGGTGTTTTCGTGTTTTACCCCAATGTACATCTATGTCAGAGCGGCCTATACCTGCTCCTATCTAGGCAGAGATGTATTTTCTTGGAAAACTCACAAAATCTATACATTACCAAAATTCTAGGAAGTCCTTGTATATTAATTCTCAAATTCTATCATAGATCTATGTCCTCTAATCAAAGTTTATCTATATATAGCTTCCAAGGTCATTGATAAACTTACTCTGATACCAACCGTAACACCCTGACCCTAGTTACCCAGAGTCAGTGCATTATTTTAATACATTAGCATGATTACAAGGAATCATGTCTCGAAGAACAGATTTGTTTAGAAGTTGTGGAAAAGAGATTACATACATGAAAGTCACATTACACATTAGAAAATAAAACACAACATAAATAATCCTTTGAGAACGCCATTAATCTTCAAGCTTAACCATTCTTATCAATCATAATACACTTCTTGTAATCCTGGGATAATAAAACATAAGAAAGGGGTCTCTTAGTAAGTGTAAATAATTTAGCAGAAGCAATAATCTTTTAAGTTAGGATTTCAAAGAAAAACAAAAGCCTTTTTCAATATAAACTTGAACATAATATGGAAAAAATAAATCAAAAATTACCATATAAACATGCACATGGATATTCTACTAGTTGAATAATAACATTTAATAACTAATTTCATAATGAGGGAATGCCTAATGCCGGACATCATTACCACATAGTCAAGTCCTTGTGCCAAGACTAAAAATAAAATTTTGGTCCAGGCCTTGTGCCAAGACACTAGTTTGACTCATTAGACCAACCAATGCATCGAGGAGCTATAGCAGGCTCCATCCATCACTTACTAAGTCCCCGGCATTCCTCATATGAATAGTTGAAACATAACATAAACATTCGTATTAAAACTAGCATACGAAATGTCAATACATTAACCATAAAACACGATTAGTATAAAAATAGATCATCCATAGTCAAACATATCATAACTCATTCAATACAGTATGGAATATTGTGTTATAATAAATCAACCTCAATATAAAATAATATCTGGTAAATGATGAGGACATAGTTGAAAATGATGATTAAAAATTTTTCCTATAAATACCCTTCTTATAAAATCATTTAAAAGTCACACATTTATAAAGGATGTAATTTATAATAGATTTTTTAATCAATGTTTCCCATACAACTTTGAAAATTTTGAAAATAATTATCATTTCAAAACATTCATGTCCATATAAATAAATCCATAAAATCATTTTGAAAGCATGGACATTAGTTAAAATGATTTAGAAAGAAAAATATTTAAAACATTAAAAATTCAGATATAGATTAAGAGTACCTTTAAAAAATCCTTAAAACATTAATTTTGAAACCATGTTTATGAAAAATGGACATGGATGATAAAAATGTCCTAGTAAATAATTACACATAAAAAATATTGGATAATAATGAGATTGAAGAATTAACCCTTACCTTGAACATACCTTTAGTCGAGGGTACGTTTAACCTCATGTATAAATATTGTAGTGTGTTATTAAAATATAACAGAAGAATTTTAATATTTCGGAAATCATACATGATTCATTTATGACTTTATACTACCCATTTAATAATAATTTCCATGTTGAATTAACATTTCGGGTAATAATTGCTTCCTTTGTTGAACGTGTTTTAACTTGTTACTATTGATTATATCACTTAGATAAATATTTAAATACATCCAAAATATAAAAAATGATTTATATATAATATATATTTAGAATATAAATATGTATAATATACATATATATAAAATGAAAAACACTGTTTATTGAGATGGTAGTCCGTACGTACGCATAAACATTGTTTCCGTATTCATATCGTATTGAACGAAACTAAGTGATTAAGATACATGTAAGTACACATATATATATATATATATTTATATATATCTCCAGTATAATTATTATATCATATATTAAATACTTATTAGTAAAATATATATTTATAATCTTTGATGGATGGTAAACGTGGAAATGAATCTCATCACGTCGTGGAGACGGTAATACGTACGTACGCACGAGCGACAATATCATTTCCTTATAGGTGTAGAATTGGATGGTATTTTAATTTTACAGAAACATTATCATGTTATTTTCATTTTTTATATATATATTACTCATCATTATATCCATCCAAATAACATAGTTTTGAATAAAAAATTACACGATGGCGTGGAGACGGTAAGTCGTACGTATGCACGCAGGGTGACATTATCATTCATAAGATGGATAGAATAATGAATATAATTGTTATATTTTTATAATAACATAACAGTATATATAAGATAATGGATTAATTATTTTATAATGGAATGAACAAAGAATGAGTATGTTGAATAATAAGGGAACTTGAAAGAGGGTGGTGAAATCATTACCTCTTCTTCGCGTTCTTTCTTTTGATTTGATCAAAAGGGCTCTTTAGGTTGGATTTCTGACCAAATGAAGGCACCTATGCTGAAGTTAATATAGTTGGGAGGATATTTTGTAAGGTTTTGGCCGATCCAAATGGCTTTGGAGGTGTGAATTTGAGAGAAGGGGAAGTGCCCTTTTATAAGAGGGGTGAGGGGAAACTTTGTAAAAACTTAAAATATTGTTATATAATAAATTCATATTTGTTTTATAATGGATCTAATGTCACCTATTTTGATCATAGGGTGGGTATGGGTCTCCAAAATCTCATCCAATATAATTTAGAAAATTTTAGGTTACCATTTTTACCTTATCATTTATATTTAACTCTAAGTTAAATAATATAACTTTTACCATGTCTTATTGTATTCTTACACAATATGGTTAATAAAAAAACTATATTCCTACCAATCGAACCCCAATTGGTTATTTAATGACATATATATCATTATATATGTCTTTTTCCAAAAACATAGATTTTACAAGCCATTATATCAATTAATAATATAATATTTGTTTTATAAACAATTTTATGATAATTTTGACACTATTTGGTATTTGTTTTTTTGTTAAACTAATAACCGCATGATTAATTCGTACAAAAAACATTTAATCCATCCTAACATGTCATAATCACATAGAAAAGTCTTTAATTTCATAAAAACATTGAAATTATATTTATTTTAATATTTATAATACCATTTATTTGATTATTTCATTAATAAGTTAATTACTGTATCATCATTGTGTCATTAGTAAACATAATTATTTAATCCCAAAAGATTATAATTAAAATACCATTATGTAGGAAATATTTTTTTATTTCTAATGAATATTTATAGTCTAATTTATCTTATGTATTACTCTATATTTAAAATTGTTTAGTTATTAAACTTTGATTTTAAATCTTTTAACTCTTCTTTATATAAAATAATAATATATATCTAAATCTAATAAAAGTGGACCAATAGGGTCTTATTTTATTCCTAAGTATGTTTTTAGTCGAATTAAGCTTATCCAATAAAATTAGTACATGTGTTATGGTAATAATAATATCATTTTTACCCTTGATTACCCTATTTACTTTTAACCGTTGTAAATAAAATTAAAAAGATACTATTCACCAAAAATTATTTTTATCTTATTGAAACAAATTTTACAAACTAATATCAATATTTTCTCTGGAATTTATAAAATTACACTCACAAAATCGGTAAAAATATGTTTTATGTGAATTCACAAATTCTCCAAGGAGATTGGTAAAAGACGATGAAAAGTTCTGTAAACTTTTTTATATATGTAAAATTATTATAAATTGACTCAAATAAATTAAATTGATCTTATATAGGTATTATTAATCTATTTGGATGTTAAATAAAATTAAATAAAATAAATAATTATTTAAATAAAAATTCTGTTTTAAAAGATAACTCAGTGTTTTTTCAATCTTCATAAAAAATTTAATATTTTCAGAAAATTACGAAAAACTTTCACTAGGCTAATTTTGATATTCTGAATCCAAAAATGAAGTATATTTTACGAAATTCAAAACTTATAATTTTAATTTATTAATTTAAAATTAATTCTTGTTGTCAAAATAAATAGTGTGTTTTTATGAAATAATAACTATCAAAAGATTGACACTAGTTTATGTATAATTTCAATGTGAAATTAATTCCAATGAACAAAATTGGATTAAAGGGTAAAAATATAATCTAATTAGTCTTCAAAAACATTAAAATTTATAATTAAACAAAAAAATTATTTTGATTAAAAAAGTTGTTTTCAGTTAAAATATCGTATTTTTCACTATTCACCCAAATATGAAAGTTATCAAAAAAACACCAAAAAATTTGTGAAAGTCAATTATTATGTCCTGATTATATAGAATAATTTTATTTTGTCAAAATGAATATATAAAATCTTTAAATATTGGATTTAAAAAGTGTTCCCCATTAATAGGCATTAAAATTGAATTTTATGAAAAATAATTATTTTAACTAAAATAAATAAATTTGTTCTTATAGTATGTATACGAAACACATGATATTGATTATAAAATTATAAGGATTATATAATGTTAGAAATTCAGTTAAAAAAATTCATAACTGCTTTTGAACAGCTAGTTTGGTAAGTCGTGATGCGCTTGAACTCATTGTTGCATATAGTGCAAGTTATTGCATTACTTTGAAGAAATAACGTACTATGAAATCATGGGGTATTATAGTTGGGATCGACATATTTTTTTGGTGGAATTCACTTATAATAAACAATTTCATTCTAGTATTGTGATGACACATTTTGAGCAATTATATAGAAAGTAGTGTCAAACTTCAGCTTCATGGAATGATATTGGGGAAATGAAGTTAATGGGACCATAATTAGTAGATAATGTTACAGAGAAAGTGAAATTGATCAGAAACACAAGAGAATATCTCAGAGTTGGAATATAAGTTATATTGATTCCTGGAGGAAGGACTTTTATTTTCAGGGAAGGGATCATGTTTTTCAAAAAAAAATCACTACGAAATTGAGTTTTTTTTATAAAGAAAATCCTTATCCATGGTTCATCAAACCTTATGAAATACCAAAGAATGTTGGGCCAGTCACCTGCCTAGTTTCTTTATATATGATTTTATATATGATGCACAATGTTCACTACTGGAAAATAGGTCTATACCCATGGTTCTTCCAAAAACTGTGGGTATAGTTGTATTTCAAGAGCTATACCCATGGTTTTGGAGAAAATTGTGGTAATATGGTATTTTCCAAAGACCTATATCGATGGTTCATCAAAACCGTGCGTGTTGGGATTTTTTTGAAAACTTATACCCACAGTTCTCCAGAACCGTGGGTATATCTTTCCTGCGGTATGGTGGGGCGATAAAATTAGTCGGGACATGGAAACAATTTTGCGGGCAGGAATTTTTTCACGATTTATATTAATATATTTACATAAATATAAATATATATTTTCATAAATTATTTAGCGTGGTTGGTAAACACATTTCAGCCGGAGTTGAAGGTCGCAGGTCCAAATCCCGCTGCCCGCATTTTTTAATTTTAATTTCCATGTAAATCATATTAATATATATACAGTGATATATGTATACATAACAATAAAGAATTGTAGGTTGGTTGGTTCGTTGGTGCGGCGCGCCGGTGAGTTTCTTCCTGACTTTGACTCTCCTATACGCATGGTTCTCCTAAACTATGGGTATATGTTGAGACCCCTATACTGACGTCGTTCCATCCCACGGTTCCCAAAACCGTGGGTACAGCCTGTTTTTCTAGTAGTGGTTTTTCATGTTTCAATTTAGAAAATGTATTTTCCATATTCATCTCATTTTTATAACCTAATAGTACTTTTTTATAAAAAAAACCCTCTTTTTGAAGATAAACCTATCCAGATTATTGACTGTAGGGATTAAGTCTTATAGAATAAATAAATTATACATATGATGGTTTTGTAGAGAAACCACATGGTTGTAGAATTAAAATGAAAATATGAAAATTCTATTAGGTAGTAGTACCCCAACTTGTTTAATAAGTATATTAAAAATTATGAGACTTTAATTTCAAGAAGTTGGGGAGTATGTGAAAACCTAGGTACTTATAATATAATTTCTGTTCATTTTTTAATCAAATAGAAAATTCATTATAAATATATAATGAAACATGTCTTATTTATAATTAACGTGTCTATACAAAAAAAATATTAACCACACTTATGAAGGTATAAATAAAAAGTTTGTAAGTGTAATCATGATATATTTATCTCATTCAATAAGTAAATAATTTATTTCTAAATGATAAATTAAGTGTTGGTATTTTTTGTAATCCATATATATTTAATTACAATTATATAATATCTATAATGATGTAAAAGAAAATATATTTTCATAAAATAGATTCATATGTAAATATTTTTGTTTTTTGATTATATGATAATTTTATGAGACCATAATCAATTTTCTATAGTGCTAAAAAGTTAGTTATAAAATTAAGAATTTTTTTTTAAGAAGAGATTATTTTAGTTTAAAATTCAATTAAAAATATTTAGAAAATTATTTTCCATAAAATGGAGTCTAGTTTTTAGTTATACACATAAAAAAGATCTTGAAGTGAATTTTTTAGATTTTTATAAAATAGTTGAATTTGTTG
This sequence comes from Viscum album, assembly GCA_963277665.1. Lineage (NCBI taxonomy): Eukaryota > Viridiplantae > Streptophyta > Magnoliopsida > Santalales > Viscaceae > Viscum > Viscum album. Next base: position 1,948,878,614 of record OY728148.1, read on the forward strand.
TGAATTGCGAAATAATATAATTTATAGTATTTAATAAACTCATTAATTAGAGAGTCATAGTTGATATAATTTTTATGAAAGACAAAAATATTAAACTCTACTTAATTATTTTAGTATATTTAGTTAATATTCTGAATCAATTTATTTTTTTGATCCAAAATAATATACAAATGAATATATTAATGATATAGCACCCCTCTTCTCCACTATATATACCTCCGCCACCACCTCTTCTCCTCACACATAAATTCCTTATAAAAATGTATAATTTCAATATAATTCCCTTAAAATGATTCATTCCCCATGAACATGAACTTCTATAATCACCAAATGACCCAAACCAAGGGTCATAAGGATGATCTCAAAGCGGATAATTCAAGAGGTAAAACCGCTTTACTTTTCTTTTAATATTCTTTTTCAATTCCATTTATTTTATTATACTCTCTTCACACACACTTAACGATGTTTAATTAAAACTAAAATATATTATATATACTAAAATTAAATCATTGTTATGGAAAATTCATAATAAAACATCTTCTTCACTCCCTTTTATTATTAAAAATGAGAACATCATCCGTAATGTGTCGATTTACCACTATCATGGAACATAAACATTCATTTTTCATTATCACCTTCAAGGATGGACATAAAACCTTTGTTATATTTAAATATATAAAAATTATATTGTATAAAATGATACAAGTTCGGGATTATAATAAAAACCTCCAAAATAAAATAAATTATTCCCAATAATATTTTATATGGGGATTAATAGACATGCCAAAAAAAACAAAATGATATATGGTATCACATTAATATCCAGAAAACAATTACGACCATGTAATTAAATTTATGTAGTTTTTCTTCTATTAGACAAAAAATATCAATAATGAACCAACCATGTAGACCATGAATTAAATTCACCTGAAACAATGAATCTTAAAAAATATTATATATAATTGGTTGGAATGATGATATAAAAATATTATATAAGTAAATATAAATAAAAATATGGTTATATAGTATATTAAAAACACTATTTAATAAATTATATAGGAGTTTCTAATGAATTGTATGTTTGACAAGCGCAATGTAAGGGAATTCTTTACCCATTTTCCCTTCATTGGGTTAGCCTTCTACATTATTTATTATGTGGTTCTAATATTATTTATGAAATTAATATTGTTTATATTATGTTTTATTATGTATATTTATAGTGTATGAACATATACCATTCATTTTATTAATTCTATCTTCAATTATATGATGTTTATATCAGATTCTTCATTTAAAAATATCTTTTCAATTTTTTTTAAAAAAAATTAAATAGGAATGTTTTGATGGTGAAAGTATTGTAATTTTATTATTATTTTAGGGTTCTATATAATTTTTTATGATGAAGGGTGTGTCCTATATCTCCCTCAAATTCATTGGTAATGTTTATATTAGAGGTCAAACGTACAGTTACTCCAAGTGTAATTGCGATGATTACACAATAAGGTAACCATGAGGGTTACATCATAAGGTTTCCATAAGAGTTACTTTGTAAGGAAACTGTGAGGTTTAAAAATCACACGGTAGATGAGAGGGATAAAATATTATATAATTAATTCATTAATTTACATTCTTGTTAATATTTATTTTTGATACATTATATGAAAATATCATGTTTTCACAACGTAACTATATTATACTTATTGGGAGAGAAGTAGTTCTTTGAGAAAATGATTTCATATATTTATTATATTCATGTAATAATGGTTTTTCTCCTTATTTGTATGTCCCTGAGCTGTATTTTTGAGATACACCAAGTTTTAAAAATGTTTTTTATATGGTGAATGGATGGTTAAGTGAAAAGGGGAAGCTAATATAATGTTGTGAAGACATATCCTGTAAATGTTTCATGTTATTATTAAAGTGTTTTTCATTATGGAAGAAATGTATACTATTTTAGTAGTACCTGATTTGAATACATTTTTTGTTGATATGTATAAATAATTTACTAATTTTCTAAAACTCTGAATTAAAAAAACAATTTGGAATATAAATAAGGGAATTATAATAGAATTTACATGAATATGTAATGTTTAAGGGTGAGTCCTTATATAAATTATATTTTAAAAAATGGTAATATTTTTTGAAATCATTTTTAAAAACATAACATTGGGTTAATCTTTTGCATTTTTCTAAAATGATATAATTTTCGCTGAAGAGTAAAAAATACAACTTTTGGTTACAATAAAAATCAATTCAAAACATTATGTAATTTAATGATTTATATTACGATTTGAATTTCTTTTCAATGTATAATATGTATTTTTTTAGTTGTTTTTAATCTAATTAATAATATTTAATTCATGTTTATACTTTATTTTTTCATGTGTTTATATTTAGGCATAAAATCCATTTTCCAGAAATGTTTTTTATGTGCATAATGATTCTGCAATTTAATTAATTAATATAATATGTATTATTATATGATAAAAATAAAAATTATAATACTTATTTATATGTATGAATATATATAAACATAATAATTATTACATGAAATATAGTTAATATAATATTATTTTATTCTTGACGAATTCATTTAACAAAAACTCTATTTTATACTTGTTTTCTAGGATCATTATTAAATAAAAATTTCCTAATTATCTGAATTGAACATAATAAAAGTGATTAAATATATGGAAATAGAAAAAATAATATTATATAATATTTTAAACATTTAGTTTTTTAAAATAATTATTAAATACAATAAAATTTATTTACAATAATTAAGGTTGAAAAATGGTATCTTTATATTAGATGCCCTTATGTTGAAATTAATATTACATAAAAATAGGATTTTTGTTTCAAAAACTAGATTCAATTTTAATAATTATTGGGTCTAAATTACTAAATAAGGATAATGTTATTTTAGTCTTATATGGTGAATTGTATATGATAAAAATCTAATTCCCATTGGAAAAATATTAAATTTAAGTAATCATAATAGGAGTGGGAATAAATTCTATAAAAAATATTTAATTATTTATGGTGATGGTGTTTTGAGAACATACCATCCCTACAATAAATTATATATAATTTTTTGTGGAACTTGGGATTTTATTGGATACCATTTATTTAAATGTTTTAGTTATTTACAAAAATATCACTCCTCAACAATTATCTAAATAAATCCACTCCCCTCATATATTCACACATTTAATCAATTTATATTATTTAAAACCGAACATATTCTATAAAAAATATCCATATCTACATTCAAGTTATTTGTGGTCTTCTAAAAAGATCAATTTCTGGGTCCATAATAATATATCAAAAGGATCTATTTATAAGTGGAGGGAATCGTCTTAACTGAGAACCTTATTTTTTTTACATATACTTTTATCACTCATAATTATGTTTTATAAATTGAAATACAATTAAAACATCACAACCCATAAAATGGTATTTTATATAGTTTTTTGAATAATATTTATCTATATAATCCAACATTTAATGGGAAATAATCCATTGCTCGTGTGTACGACAGACTTTGGCCTCACGAACTGATATAATTTGTTTTCCATCAAAGACTCACATGATTGGTCAAAATGATTTAAATAATGAATATTTATGATACTTATGACATGTTATTAATTATAAAAAATTAATATTTCAACCAATTGTTTATCCTTTATCCCATTTTTGAAATGATATCTAATGAATAAATAAGATATTTATTACATTAATATCATTTAGAGATGATGTATCTATATACTATTCACATGGACCGAAACATCCGTGGAAATACATGATTGAGAAAATGGAGAAATTATCATATGAAAAAATGTAATAATTAAATTTTATTAATGAAAATTGGATAATAAGTTATAAGAATCTCAGATATGATATTATGAATACTCCTATGGTTAGTTTATAAACTAATTACAGGTTTATAAGCACTATATATGAGATTAAATATTAGTCTAATAATGGGAAACATTATGTAAGGTAATTCATTAAAAAATCCCTTAATTGAGGATTATTTTAATGTTATGCACCTAATATTATTTGTATGGTTTATATACTTTTAGGGTCCTGAAAATTCTGCAAAGGGGAAATCCAATTACCCCAAAACATGGAAAATGACTGAACTGGTCCGCACACAGGCTCCCAGCAACAGTACGCAGCCAGTTTGGCAAACCGCCCTCCCACAGACGTTGTCGTTCGCAAAATGGGGTGGAGCACCTACACGGTCACAAATCAGGAAGAACATCGACGGTATGCAGCCGGTTCCGTGAATCGCCCCCTCTGCGTACTGCTGATGTTCATGGAACAGAGGCAAGGATCCTCTGCGGGCACAAAGTAGTACGGGCGCCAACCCGATCCACCGTGATGAACTGCCCCAGCCATGAACAATGTCAACCAGCCTGGATTTCATCCACCATCGTTCTCGGAATGGAGGCAGAACCCTGCGTGGCTGCGAAGCACTCCCTGGGCTTGTTTGATTCGCGGCGGATGTGCGTTCAATGCCCCCCGTGAGTTGCTAATTGACCAAGTCATCCGTAAACCGGGTTTCCTATCATGGGCCTCTGCAAAAGGTGGAACAAGACCACTGATACATCTCTTTCTCCACTCTATAAAAGGAGATGGAGGGGGAAGGGGATCGAGGAGATCGATCAGATTGGGGTGGAAGGATTTCGAAGGAAGGAGCATAGGATTTTGCAAACAGCGAAGTTCCACTTCGCATACCAGAATAGGTATGTATCTAGAAATGAATTAACAATGAACCAAAAATGCATAACAACATTGTGAACCACGAACATAAAACAACAAAGAAAAGAAGGTCGCGAACCATGGCCCCTCCACGGATGCACTCCCCATGGACCAGGAATTTTATGCCCTTTTTCTGATCTATTGCACCGCGTAGCACCCTCCAATGTGGGTGAAGCCCTGGCCGATGAACCTCCAGCCGGAATCACCATCGGCCACTACTGCTCACGTGGACCCCCCTACGTACCATCCTGGTATGCGGGCTGAACCTGAAGTTGCAGACCACCCTAGTTCGCGGGATTCCCATCAGTCCGCGGACCACCCTGGTTCACGGACGGCCTCTCCAGCCACATAGCACCTCCCTACGTGAAGGTTGCCACACATCACACACCATTGAGGCCCACAAAATACTTTGGAGTTCCCATTCCCTGATTCAGATAAAACCCTTCCGACTCGATCCGATCCTTCGCAACCCCTTTATCGACCTATTATTTGGCCTCGAGCCAAGGCCTCTACCAAAGCCACCATACCCGTATGATAACACCATCAGGTGCCTCTGCTCGCTACTTTATGTTCACATACCTTCGGTAGGTGAGGGAGAAGGGGTTGCCCTGGCCCTTGAGTGGATTCCCGAGTCACTCCTGGGTCCACATACACACGGTAGTGTAGATTCCAAGCACGGGTGTCCCCTTTTTGTCGCTCCACATGTTAGGATTGGGGCACTTCTCCCATCCCCTGGGATTGGCGAACTACCCATAAGAAAGAATCACCCATGCACCTCCGTACTTCCCCACAGACAAGGCAAGGGAAGGGAAAGATGTGTAAGGGTGATTCTCCTTTCTTCTTCGATGTCAATTCCCTATCCATTTGGGCTTCATCACCATGGGCATCCATCTCGGAGTAAGCCCCGACTTTTTGGGCCGCCCCACACGTAATACCCATCACACCTACCACGGACGCACCTTTCGCGACGTGATCATCTGGTCCCTGCTATCTCTTGTTTCTCACACTGAGCATGACTCACGTGGTCATAGAGTAAGAATCAACCATGACACCCTCTCCTAGGCCACCTCAGAGTTTAAGCCCTAAAGACCACCATCCTAACTATGTGGAATTTGATTCCCTGCTATGGGGATACGTCGGAATCCTCCATGAGGTTCAAGCCCAATCACCATCGGACCCCCCCAGGTCCACATTCATGTCGGTCCTCTGACACCCCATCCAAGCTACGTGGAATTTGATTCCCTACCATGAGGATATGTATGAAGCCTCTATGAGGATCAAGCCCAACAACAGGCAACTATTACATGTAAGCGCTACTATTTTCCAAACCACGTGGATCTAGATTCTTCTTACTAGGATATATAGGGAGAACGTACCCTAGGTTCGGTCCAAATGATCAATTTTCCATCAATCCCCCTAATATGACAATAAACTACAGAGCGCCCAGTCGTGAGTATTTAAACCAGCATCGTCCAAATGAGTCCAAATTCCTCGGAGTCATTAATCCAATGAGGGATGCTAAACCTCGGGCCTAGATGATTCTGAATCCCTGCGTTCAGATAACCATTTCCAACTAGGAGAAATCTTTGGATACTATGCTTGGGTATAAACCAAATATTCGTGAACATATGAACACGTCTTAAATATATAAGAGAGTCCCAGAACAGGTAGTAATATCTCCCCAAAGAGGGTGTGATGATCCCAACTTCCCACCCTCTTGACCAATGTGAGTTATTAAGCGTCGCTGGGAAAATCTCCTAGAAAACACCTTCCTTTGGAAAGCAGGTCCGTGTACCGTCGGATACGGAGCCATTGGGAATTTCGAAAGGATTCGGATCAAAAAATGGTGAACCCGATGTGAATCTTTAACCAAGCATGACATATTTAACCTAATATCACTCAATACCCCCCTATACTCAGAAGGAGGGACAAGAAAGGTCATTAATAACGTCTGGGATAATGAGATGATGCTTTGACGGGTTTTATATTTGTATTTGTTAAAATATTGTACATGTACTAGGCAGAACTCCCTTCGATCCAATGGCCTCACGAAGGAACTCGCAGACATGTGCTTCCAACAATGCAATGACCAGGCATCCTCACAAATGGAGAAAATTGTCACCTACCTAGCATCTTCAACATTGGGTCTCAGATGCATTTATCCGAGAGTACTACATGAACGATAATATCCCGATGTTGGAGGTGGCCATGCAAGCCCTCCAATCCGCCATGGCCCGTCGGCCGCCCACCCAGCAGCGGCGGCGAAGGCAGATCCAGACGGCCCCAGTTTCCATCTCCAACCATTTCGGGAGTCTCTCCCCAGAATGAAACAACGCGTACCTCCCATATCTTAGGGAGGCAGATGAAGTCTACATCGAGGACTTCATCCCCACCGAACGTGAGTTCCGCTATGAGGCCCCCGCCAGAAGATGTCGTCGTGGTTACACTGCGACCCAGTATCCTCCCGCTAAGGAGGATGTCTCCCTGAGGATCCAGGCCCATGATCCCCGAGCTCCAGCCCCTCGGACCACCTGACGAGGGCGGAAAACATACAATTAGGGACCGGTCGGCACCCTTGTCCTTGAGGAGGAGCTCCACTACCCAGTCACAGAGATGTATCACGAACAGGTACATACACCTTTTTTCTCCTCCAATTCCCACCATCCATACATGGCGGTATCACACAAGCCGGCACACATCCCCACCAATCTCCATCAAGCCCATCACTTGCACAGGATGACACCTACCCGGCAGGTACCACTCCTTGCACAAGGTCGTGAAACCCACCACCCAGAAGTGGTGGCGACCCAGCGCCTGTAGGACCAGCTCCTGGAAAATACTTCTAACTCCTACCATCCTGATGGGGTGGCGATCAACAAAGCCTTCCACCTAGACGTGGAAGCAATTAATAGGTGGACACGCCTCCCTTACAACATAGGCAACCGACTCGATACGGTGGGAAACCAACATATGCAAGGACAGCTCCCTGCGGATGCAAGTAAAGTCTGCCATCCATATGTGGTAGAAAATGGAGAGATAAGACAGTGTATCTTGGTTTATGGTCATGCTCGTTCACCCAACCCGACACAAGAGAATTGTCAGTACCAACTGACCATTGGAGGACCGGAGCAAGATATTCCTACTCTGATACCGGAATGGGCCTTCATACCTGTTCCAGCTAGAGATTTCTCTATGCATATCTTGGAAATGATGGAGGAGCAGGTATCAATCCCAGATCATATCTTGCAGACTTTCCAGAATATGTGTGCATAGGCGAAAAAAGCATGGACTCAAGCCCATGTACATGTCTCCCCAATTGAGGTGACTCACCTAAGAGATGAGATAGCTACCTCGGAGCAGATCTCCATCCCTACTTCTACCAGGAGGGTCAACTTCCATATTCCGCGATGCAAGGGCAACTGGACCAAGAAAGTTCACTCATTCCAAGCAGGGGACACCCGTCCGTCAAAGTAGATGCTCTAGAGCAGGCATATAACCCTGCTAAAAGACAATATGTTTGTCGTCATTTCCCGAAAGCAAAACGGGGCCCAATTAGAAAGGGACCCAAAGGTGAAGGCCATTATCAACAACAGAGAGTCCTAGCTGCCCATAGGAATGTTCCTCGAATGCACCGAAGGTAGCTGGAAAATAAAGAACGGGTTCATGACTTTGCTCTGCTGGAAGCTGGGGTTCCCAATGCCACTAAGCACATATCAACGACTCGGGACCCTGACCAGACATAACATTATTATGGGAGTGGTAGTTTTAGTTGCGAAGGTCCTCCCCGCAATGTGGCGACCAGCAGCTCTGAAGGTCCTCCCCATAGCACCCGTGGGGGCCTCCCCCGCGGGAGTATAATGATCGATCATGAGAGCTCCTCTTTTGATGTGAGTCATGGAGACCCTCCATGTGATTTGATGATCGAGAAGCAAGAAGACCCTCCACTTTCTGCGGTCCACCCTGAAGGTCCTCCCCGGGGTATTCACTACGAACACTCTCCATGTAGTGGGACCACAAACTATGATATTAGTCCACGCTATTATAGTCGCAACTGCGAAGGACCTCCCCGTAGTGTCGTCTCATCACGACAAGAAGTTCCTCCACTTGTTGTGGCCTGCCATAATGGTCCTCCCCAAGGGTTAGGTTGCAACAACACTCTGCGCAGCCAGGAATCAGATCATGGTGGTAGTCTTAGCCACTCTAATAACGGAGGTCATCCCCATATATATGTCAAGAAACGAGAAGGCCCTCCCCTCATTGTGGTGCATCCTGAAGGCCCTCCCCAGATTGTGCCCTGCATACATTCTCCCTATGACAGCTGTGATGGTATTCCTAGCCATTGAAGCAGCTGTGGTGGTGGTCCTCACCACTACAGATGCCATTGCGATGGTGTTCCCAATAATGGCCCCAAGAGACATGAAGGCCCTCCCCTTGTCGCAGAGTGTTTTGAAGGCCTCCCCATGACACACATTGAACGTCAAACCATGATGGTCATCCACGCCATGATGATAGTTGTTGCGGAGGCCCTCCCTATAACAACACTAAGCAGCTAGGTGGTCCTCCCCTTGCTGTGATACATGATGGAGGTCTTCCCCAGGGTATGCACTGCAAAAGTCCTCTATGCAATAAGACGCCAAGCTGTAATGGTAGTCCATGCCATTGCAGCTGCCATTGCGAAGGTCCTCCCTGCAGTGACGTATCATATCAACTGGAAGGTCCTCCCCCTACCGAATCAATCACAGCTAAGCCCTCATATGCCGAGGCACTCAGAAGGACAGGATCAAGCCTATCAGATTCCCAGTTAGTTGCAAGCGATCCCCTTCTTCAATTGGGAGATGGTACGGGGCCACGTTCATCCTCTGAACCACCATAGAACTGCCATCATGATAATTCAGCACCAACCAGACCCACTGCCCCCGACCACGCTATCAGGGAGCAGCTCAGTTGGGTCAACCAGGTAGAAGAATCACTTGCAGAAAAGTATGTCGATATGCTGCACTTGAGGAAACGACTGGCCAGGGATGATGTGCCTGTTATGTTCTGGCCTACAACCACCTCTCAATTCAACATACCCAGAAGGTTGTTAGAAGAATGCATGCACGACGTCCATTCCAATATATGGACAACCCTTCATCGACTGAAATAAATCTTCATGTCCTACGATTGGTATGAAGACCATGTCAAGGCGATAGAAGACCTCTTGCATCACATCGACCTGGAAGCTCTTCCTCTGACGTGGCAATCACGACCTGAGAGGCGTAAAGGATGCATGGAGTTAGCCTACCTCCATGCATTGCACCAGTTGCGCCGCCTCATTGGCGACACCCCAATGGGAGTCCATATCAGAGGATGGGGAGAACATCGAGCTCTGCATTTCACTCTTCTCTCTGCCCAGACCAACCCGTTCGGCATAATGACTTGTAACGTCATTACGGCAAGACATCAATTGAGTGGGGTCCCTATTCAGGAAAGCCGACACACCCAATGGAGATAGGCCCTAAGTAAGTCCCAGAAGCATCCAGCCTGACGGGAACAATCCATTCACAAACTCCTGAATCAAGGTGCCAAAAGCTTACGACATGACTCTCACCTAAGAGAGGCCAATCAGAAGTCACTACTTGCCTCCCCGGAGGGGATTGATTCACAAGTGAACTCAGCATCGGATATGGTTAACCCCTGAATGGGGAAGCGCAAGATCAGGCATGTAGTGATAGTAGCATCCACTACCGCAATCCAGGGTCAAGCCAGCCTATAAGGCTGGGGGAATTTTTAACAAAAAATTCCCCCGTAAGACCAACAATTATGGGAAGAGACTCAATGTCCAAGGAACAGAGCCAACACCAGCCATCAAGGCTGGGGCTTTTGTAACACTTCAACAACCACCTCCCCCATGAGAATCGTTATTCTATCTTCTAGGGAGGATGGTTAGAAGAGGAGGTTCCTGCCCTATTCCATCCCTTGAATCATCATCCCCACCAAGAGGGAGGAGTATCGTAAGGTTTCATCAAAGAACTCTCCACGTCACCCTTCATCAAGGAGCCTGAAAAAATTCCCGGGAATGGAGGGGGAAGACCAGTAAAAGGTGCGGGAGATCCTATTCCTATTTGGAAGATGACATCTCCTCCACCCCGCGGTATGCATCCATCAACGCCATAGAGGTTAACCCCACGGGTGACACCAAGGATGACGTAAATCTGGATGGATCGGTAGATGATGGTTCCGTTCAGACGGTTACTCACAATGTACCTCCAGGCATACACACCCGGAACCAGAGGGTCGCCCTAAATATGGCCTCCCCTCCAACCGACCCTCCTCTACTTACGATGCGAGCATCGAAAAAATATAAGAACCAAGGACTGGTTAACCTTAACCTACCTCATTCTCTCGACAAAAACGAGCCTCTTATGCTCGAAGAGAGATTCTCTCTATAGGAACAGGTGATGAAATAATTGAGGTGGCTTAACACCGAGCTACTTTAGAGGAACATTCTTATTGAAAGCGCTTCCCAAGAAGATCCCTACCTTGCAATACCAGCAAATTCACCTCAAATACCACGGTTTTCCCCGGCAGATGAAGCATGACTAGGGCCCCCACCAAATGCAGCACTCGGGCCATCCGACTACCTGAACGTTAATTCGGATGAATAACAAGACTTCCCCCCACTCAGGAAGCAACCAGAGCGAGTATGTCTGAACCATCCGATGGTGTCACAGACGTCATATATACCCTTGGTGCCGGCCGATCTGGGTCCTGAAGAAATGCCTCGGGATACACCTGGCCTAGAACATGCCCAAAAGAATGTAAACCAGGGTCATTCCAACACCATTTAGGCACTTAAAACTAGATTGGAAGAAATGAAAGGTTGAAACACTTTGGTACAACCAGAGTAGAGTCCCTACATAGATTGGGTAATCAATACACCTCCTTCACCCAATTTTGGGAGCCCTGTATTCCTTATTTTCAATAGATCATGCGATCCAAAATAGAATTTGATACACTATGCATCTTATTGTGACCCTATGATGCTAAATCTAGATAAACAAGAAGTAGTGAAATTCAGATACTTCGTGAGGACCTTAAAAGGAATTGAATTCATCTGGTATACGAGTCTACAAGACCACTCAATAATAAGCTAGTATGACCTTTAGCAAGAGTTCCTGTTTCACATCAGTTCGGCGCTGCCCAAAACAACGATCAGCGACCTCATGAATTGAAAATACAGGGAGAATGAGAGGGTTTTATATTTCATTGCCAGATGGATTGGTTTGACCTACTCTCTAAATAGGCCAATTCCACAAGATGAGATGCTCACAATATGCATCAATAACCTTTGAGATGAGGTGCGAACACCGCTCATACTAGTGGAATACACCCCTGGCTTCCGCCAGCTCTCTACCATTGCCCAGAGAATTGAGGACGCCCTACAACGAACTAATCTGAAGTCCCGAATAGCCTCAAAGGCTCTTGAAAAGAGAGTCGTTAGAGCTGAAGTGTCCTCTATCACACTCAAGATAGCCTGTGTACCTACTCCACTGCCTAGGCCTCTACCGAATCATCAAGGTCCCCCTACATATCAGTGGACACCTCCGCCCAGGAGGGACGATCAGAGAGGACTGACGTGGAACCAGTTAGAGGAACGAATAAAAAAGTAATACTCGTTCCGAGAGGACCAGGTCCACGACTAATTCATCACCATCATGAATTTCAACCTACTTGGCCTCCCAGAGTCGAGGAAGCATGAAGAGGTCGGCCGCCATGATAGGCCAGACTACTGCTCCTACCACCGAATGTTGGGGCACAATATCCAGAAGTTCTTCTTCTTCAAGGTCCTCCTGCAAAGGATGGTAGACTCTGGGAAGGTCTAGCTGTGACCACCCCCAACTCACATGATGTACTTTTCCACCACTGACTCCAACAAAGGGGAGGGGTGGCAGAGAGTCACCAGCAAGAAGGGGAAAAAATTTGATGACTTGATGACTCAAAATAACGTCAATCGTTATCAGGGAATACTCCAAACTCAACTATGGCAGCCGGTGTCGCCACCTACAGCCCCTAACGGTGCACAGTCGACAATATCAGCCTAACAACCCACCACGAGAAGATCATCCAGACGTAATAAAAAAGGGAGGATACAAGAGGAGGAGGAGCAGTCCTTTGTGATGTCGATGTTAGCCCCGACACTGTCAGATTTTATTCCCTCAAACTCGGCACCACGAACACCAACCCACCAAAGACACCATCAGGGGCGACCGACCAGGTTGACCTGTCACATGACGAAGATCTAATCTTTCGTTCAGTCAATGTCGTCCATCTAATTGAATCGTTCTCTGAAGATGGGTATGATTATGAACCCGAGCTCCCCACCAAAGGGTCGAGGGGAGGAATCATAGAGGCATAGGATACTAGGGGATGTGCGGCCATGGTCGAAACCAACCCTATAGTTTCACCCCGACCCAAACCGTTAATATCACGAAAACCCATGGGAGAGCACATCAGTAGACTCAGCAGGAGAATGAATATCCTTCCACCTCCATGAGTAGCCACTCTAGCCCTATCATTCTACGGTACCCATCGAAGGGGGAATAAGTATCTAGAATCCTAGTTTGCATGAACTAGTCGGTCGAGCCGAGTCCCCTGAACGTGGGAGTGCCACCGACATCCACAGCTAGTCCCTCCTCTTCGTATACCCCAAATCCCAATGTGCATGCTAGGACTCTTCAACAAATGGAGAAGGTTTGGTCATTGGAGAAGAAATAAAAAATCCTTAAACAGTTGGCGTTAGTACCAGGAAAGCTGTCAATTCTGGATGCCCTGAGTCTGTCAGCAGATCTTAGGGAGGCACTTATAGAATCCTTGCTTAGTCCCCAGGATTTTCATGCTGAGGTAGCCACCACTGAGATCTACCTGACGGAGGCTAGCCCATCTGAATTCAATGTGGTGATTTCATTCCCCGATCAGGAAAAAGACGCCATCATGCAGGGACACATCAAACCACTATATGTGTCTGGTACACTAGATGATGTTGAGATACAGAAAGTCGTTATTAACAATGGATCTGGAGTTAATCTCCTTCCCTTGCCGACACTTCGTAAGTTGGGATATAGTGAGGAAGATTTAATGCCCTCAACCACAACTCTGTTGGGTTATGAAAAGAGCGAACAAAAGCCAATGGGAAAAATCAAGCAAAAACCCCATTTTGGCGACCTTGTAGCCTACTCGAAATTCCTGGTGGTCCAGAAAAACACAGAATTCATTGCCCTGCTAGGGAGGTCGTGTCTCCATTAGAACATGGCCATTCCTTCATCCTACTACCAATTCATTATATAATGCATCAATGGAAAATGTGGAACATTTCATGCTGATAAGGCCCTTTCGAGCTCTCCGAGTCATACCATATTCAAACTGGAATTTATGAGAAAAGGTATAATAAGCCTTCGATCGATGGTGTCAACTGGATTCCTGCTCCAAACGGTCTGGAAATGGTTCCTGATAACCCACTCAAGCAGCTCGGCAGAGACTACGTACTTCCCATCAGCCATGTTGAGAGTAGGGGTTCATGTCCGGAAATGTTCTCAGTTGTCCTCATGACTTCAGCCATAACGGCTGAGTGTGACAGCGCAGGAACGACCACTAACCCTCAATTTGAGGGCAAATGCTTGAGCAAATATAACCATAATGCCTCGCTTTTGGGCTCCCAAAATCCCACGCCAAGAACTCTTCCCCCTTCAGATCAGAAAGAAGATGGTGTGGGAGAAGAATAAGAGGAAGATCTTAGGGACGCACCTCCCACTTTTGAGAAAGGAATCTCTACCACCATGGATGAGCTCAGGGAAATAAATCTGGGTACCGAGGAGGACCCGAGTCCCACTCTCATTAGTGAAGCCATGTCTCCCGAGGAGCATGAGGTATATACCTATTTCCCCAGGCTACATCTAGATGTTTTTTCCTGGAATTACACAAAGATGTCAGGACTCGATCCCAAAGTTGCAACGCACCACTTATGTCTTCCAGAAGACCACTGGGTCTATAAACAAGTAGCCATAATGACGCACCCCACCCATGCTGCCAAAATAGAGGTTGAGGCCGACAAGCCCATCATAGAAATCTTCATTCAGGAGTTCCAATACCCCATCTGGATAGACCATATTGTCCCCATCAAGAAAAAGAACAGACAAATATGCGTCTGCATTGATTTTAGAGATCTCAATCGTCATTTCCCAAAAGATGATTTCCATATCCCGATCACTGAGTTATTGGTCGATGCAACGGCCGGATATGAGGCTCTGTCCTTCATGGATGGTTATTTTGGGTATAATCAAATTAGTCTGTCCCAAGAAGACAAAGAAGCCACTACATTTAGGGGCCCCCAAGGAGTGTTCTATTATAGGGTCATGCCCTTTGGTCTCAACAACGCTGGCGCCACATATCAACTCGCCATGCATCTTATCTTTATACCACTCCTGGGGAGATTCTTTGAATGTTACATGGATGACTTGGTGGTCAAATCATGGCAGCGCTCATATCACCTTTCATACCTTGAGGTTGTCTTCAACAAACTCCGACAACATAGCTTGAATATGAACCCCTTGAAGTGCGCCTTCAGGGTTACCTCAGGGAAATACCTTGGCTTCGTCGAATGCCATCACAACATCAAAGTTGACCCTAAAAATTCAAAGGATATCCTTGGTTTACCACCTCCCTGCAATCTCACTGAGTTGAGGTGACTCCAAGGACACCTGGCTTACATTAGGCGATTCATAGCCAACCTGGCAGGAAAATGTTTTCCCTTCACTAGGATAATGAAAAAGGGGGTTACGTACCAATGGAAAAATGATTCCCCAGAGGCATTCAACAACCAAAATAAGTACCACCTTAAGTCCACCGGTGCTCATTCCCCCAGTCGAAGGAAGACCTATTATCCTATACCTGATGGCCCTAGAGCGGTCACTGGGAGCCTTCCTCGCACCTAAAAATGATGGCGGTAGTAAAAACAGTCTCTATTACCTCGTCCATACCATGATTGATGCTGAAACTTGATACTCAGACATCTAGAAGAGTTGTTTGGCCTTGGTCTTTGCAGTCCATAAATTGCGACATTATCAGCAGAATCCTGAAGTCCGCTTGGTCTCGCGTAGTAACATGCTGAAGTACATCCTCAACTGCCCGATGCTGATCGGGCACTTATCCCAATGGGAAGTCATCCTGCAACAGTTTGACATCCATTTTGTGCCTTAGAAACCCATCAAAGGCTAGGCATTGGCATATTTTCTATCAGAGCACCCTTCGATAGGGACCAGCACACCGGACGTCGAGCTACTTGATGAATACATTTTCTCTGTTCAAGAGGAGTTCCCAACCTGGGAAATGTACTTCGACGGTGCATCATGAACCCCGATAGAGAAGAGGATGGAGGATCCCAAATTTAAGAATGTGGGTTTGGGAATCATACTCATATTCCCAAAAAAGGAGGTCTTGTCGTAGTCTTTTCTCCTGTCAGAAGGATGTACGAACAATGAGGTGGAGTATGAAGCCCTCGTTGCAGGCCTGTAGCTTTCACTCCAGGAACAAGTACAACACCTCGAGGTAAAAGGTTACTCAGAACTGGTCATCAGGAATGTCAATGGTGACTACGCTATTAAAAAGGAAGAGCTTACCCCATTTTTTGACCACATATGAGGATTAATGGTGGAATTATCCACAGAACCAACATTGACCTATATCCCCCGGTCTTAGAATGCCCATGTAGACGCATTAAATAATGTGTCCACAGCCCTAGATGACCCAAACCGAGATGAAACAATTATTAGTATCGCTCATCGATGAATGGTATTGCCATTTGTTTGGGCTAAGATAGAAGAAATCAATGAAGTCAGTCCTGTCCCCGAGCCATATACTCCTGCCACCGGCTGGATGACCCCCATTATAAACTACCTTTAAAGGGGAGAATTTTCATCAGACATGGCTGAACGAGATCTATAATGGAGAAGGGAAATCAACTTTGTCCTATATAGAAGCACATGTCAGCAGTAGGTCCACTACAAACGAGGTCGCGATGGAGTCCTCCTCAGATGTATTCATAGAGAAGAAACTGTTGTTGTCATGAATGAAGTGCATGCTAGAATTTGTGGAGCACATCATTCTGGGTCTAAGCTTCATCATCAGGTTCTAAGGGTTGGATACTATTGGCCCATCATGGCACGATATTGCAATCACATTACCGAAAAATGCCACTCTTACCAAATTCATGCCAACTTCCTTCACCAACACCCCGAGTTACTTCATCAGGACAATTACACCTGGCCATTTTCCATCGGGGGGATGGACGTCGTGGGACCATATCCCCCCACTATGACCAAAAAACTGAAGTATATCCCCATAGAAACCGACTTCTTTTCCAAATGGGTGGAAGCTCTACCCCTTAGGGAAGTTGGGGAAAGATACATTGCCAGCTTTTTGAAAACCAATATCATCACCAGATTTGGCGTCTGTCACACCATAGTGATGGATAATGGCCCCAACGTCTTCTCTGCTTAATTGGAGAAACTATACCAAGAATATGGTTTCAAGGATAACCACTCATCCCGCTACCACGCAGTAGCCAATGGACATATAGAGGATTTCAACAAGATCATATCTAATATTCTCCAGAAAATGCTGGAAAAAGATAAGAATTTATGGCCGGGTAATCTCCTTTATTTATTGTGGGCTTATCTAACCACAACCCACACCGCTACTCAGGATACTCCATACTCATTAGTATACGGAACAGAAGTAGTCCTTTCCATTGAGCTCCAATTGCACTCGCTCTGTGTTGCCATTTGTGATCAACTATCGAATAATGAGAAATCAGAAAAATGGCTAGGTGAATTGGAATAGCTGGATGATAAGAGGTTGTACACTTTTCATAATCCAAAAATATGCCAGAATCGGATCGCAAGAGCCTTCAATAATAAGGTTTGTCTTCAGTCCTTCATAGAAGGAGAATTGGTGTTGGTCCTCCGGACCCCAGTGATACCTGGAAGGAAACCTCTAAATTTCGAGCCCATGTGGGAGGTAAAATATTTTATACACAAGGTCTACTCCAACGGAGCATATGCCATAATCTCCATGGACAGAAAATTCACTACCGCTCCTATAAATGCGAGATTTATAAATAATTATTTTGCATAACCAAATGTTGTTTATCGTCCGAGCTGCATGAAGATAAACTTCCAAACACCCCAATGGTCCAAGTTCTATGACCCTAAACTAAGAGTAATTCCTCCTCACCACATGATGTTAAACTTCACGGATTCTAGAGAACTACATACAGCTTGATTCCTGCCCTTGCAGGATACGTAGTGAGGCCAGGATCCCACACCCTTGTCCAGCCTCCTTCTTTCTCTCATCTGAGCTGCAATATGTTAAACTACCAAGCACCCCAATGGTCCAAGATCTATGACCATTAAACTAATAGTACTTCATCCTCACCTCATGACACTAAAATGCATGGATTCAAGACAACTATGTATGGATTGATTCCTACCCTTGCGGGATACGTAGTGATGCTAGGATTCCACATCTTGGTCCAGCCGCCTTCTTTCTCTCGTCGGAGCTGCAAGAAGTTAAAATGCCAAGCACCCCAATGGTCCAAGATCTATGACCCTAAACTAAGAGTACTTCATCCTCACCGCATGACGTTAAACTGCTCGGATTCTAGATAACTATGTATGGCTTGATTCCGGCCATTGCAGGATACATAGTGATGCCAGGATCCCACATCCTGGTCTAGACACCCTCAAATGAAAAGATAAAACATTCCCTTTTCCCCCATGTCAAAAACAGACCGGCACAGGGTGTATTCTTCATCCTCACTGCCTGACGTTAAACTGCACGGATTCTAGAGAACTATGTATTGCTTGATTCTGACCCTTGCGGGATACGTCGTGATGCCAGGATCCCACATCCTAGTCCAGCCGCCCTCAAAATAAGATTAAAAATGCCTCTTTCCCCGTGTACGGACCATACCTACACAGGTTATACCCTCTTCTCGAGAAATAAGTATGTGTTGACTCCTGCCCTCGCACAATACGTAGTGATGCCAGGATTTTGCATCCTGGCCCAGCCCCTGATTGAATATTAAAAAAAATCAATCTCCCCCGTGTGTTAGCCCACCCAGCATGGGGTGTATTCCATGTCCTTACCGCATGACGTTAAATTTCATGGATTTAAAAGATAAAAATATAAATAATACCCTTTTCCCCCCTTGCACGGAACATACCTGCATGGGGTGTATCCCTCTCAAACAACTACGTGTGGCTTGATTCCTACCCACGCAGGATACGTAGTGACACTGAGATCTTGTCTCCTAGCCCAACCACCGATAAAAGAGAACATAGGTATATTTATTCTTCGTCCTTACTGCAAGAAGTTAAACTACACAGATCCTCTTCTCACGACAGTTCAACACCATCCTTACCGCACAACGTTAAACGGCACGGACTTCGTCCTCACCCCATGATGTTAAAATGCATGGACTACGTCCTACCGCATGATGTTAAACTACACAGACATCGTCGTGACCCACCAAAGATAAATGGCGAAACAGGATAGGAATACTCCTTGTGAATTTGGATTAATCCTCTCCATACACCAGGCTCCATGACCAGGATAATTTCATATCTTCGTAACCATCCATAGAAATGGAAGTGGAAAGACATCAACCTGTGGACACCTTTGCATGACTATGCAGACCATGCCCTCAGCGGCTCTGCATATTGATATCCCATGGCCCATCTACCAAAGAATGATTTCCTCAGGTGATAATCTTCCTAGATCCATACGCTTACCGGACTCAGAGCCCCCGTATCATATCTCTTGATCCAAAAATTTATGGAGCAGTGGTTTATAAATTTGTTCCCCTCTCGCATCCAAACGCTGCCAGGGTACCCCTACTCGGTTAGCCTATGCATCTGCACGCGGTTCACATGACTATCAACATCTACATGCATCAAGCGAGAGCTAGGCTGCTTTGACTCAACGGGCCATTGCGGTGAATATTTTCCATGTATGCTTGGACACCATTACCCTCATTTGCCGAACTCTGTGCTATGAGCAATCCCAATTTTTCATAATCATCCATAGCCATCTAGAGTAGAATGTTATCGCCCCGTGGATACCTTTTTACGACTATTCATACCATGCCCTCAGTGGCTCTGCATATTGATAGCCCCTGGCTCATCTACCAAAGGCAAGATTTCCTCAGGCGATACTCTTCCAAGCCCTGTACCCTTATCATCCTCAGATCCCCCATGTCATCTCTCCTGATCTGGGAAACCCCAGTGTTACGGTTTACACCCTCATTCCAACACACTTTTTCAGAGTATAATAGAGTATCCTAACTCAATTTCCCTCTGAGTGATTGTAGCAATAGTCACCCAATGGTCTGAGCTCTACAAACGTTAAACTAAGAGTACTTCGTCCTTACAACACGACGTTAAACGACATGGAACAAAGGAACACCACATGCGCAGGTTAAACTAGTGCAAGAAACTCTTTGATCTTTAACAACAACCATGGAATAACATCCTCAACATGACCAGATATTTCCTCACCAAATGACATACTTCATGGACCGGACAATTGTGGATCCACATAATCATCTATGTCCATCTCGAGCGGAAAGTCATTGACCCATGGACACCTTTTCATGACTATGCATACCATGACCTCAGCGGCTCTGCATATTGATAGCCCCTGGCACATCTACCAAAGGCATGATTTCCTTAGGAAATTATCTTCCTAGCCCCGTACACTTACCGGCCTCATATCCCCCATGCCATCTCTCCTGATCCAAGAAGCCCTAGAACCAAAGTTTACACCATCAACCCCCCTCCACAGCTTGAACATGCCAGGATATTCGATCCCCGTTATATTCTGATCAATAGTAAAATTTGAAACTTCGTCCTTACCATATGACGATAAACTGCATAGAGACTGTCCTTACCGCATGACTTTAAACTGCACAGAATTTAAAATTCCCTCGTCCTAACCGCGCGACGTTAAACATCATAGACTCCATCCTCGCGGCACGACGTTAAATTACATAGCACCTTCAGTAATGCTCACCTTCCTTACCACACAACATTAAACTTCACAGACTCCATCCTTACCGCATGATGTTAAACTGCACGGTCGAGCTCTTCACTGGTTCAATTAAGGATAATTGTTTTCCTTATTCCTTCAATGCACGGGCCAGACCTGCATAAACCACCCTCTCACACCAGCGTGAGAAGGGATGAATTTATCCATTCCTGGGAAGCTTTTTCCAAATGATTCTCCCATATCCAAGAACCCTCTCCTCATAAACCATACTCTACACCCAGAAAGAGCCGAACCCTTGGAAGCCACCCCTGGTGGTCTCAAATCTCAACTTCCCCAAAGTTTCTCGGCTATCAGAAGAATGCAATCATTGAACTAAGGACACCTCTTCATGAATATGCAAACCAAACCCTCAGCGGATCAGCATATTGATAGCCCCTGGCTCATCTACCAAAGGAAGGATTTCCTTAGGCAAAGCATCTCTCCGTATGCTTCTTGGCCTCTGAGCCCCCATATTCATCCCGAGATTCGGAAACCCTCTAAGATGTAGTCTACCATCCTCTTACACAACCTTTCCTATGTATGGTGGAACGTCTTTGATGAGATTTCCAAGAATCATGAAATGCCATCCCACTTTAAGAAATATCCCTGCTGCATGACTTTAAAATGCGCTAAGCACCTACCCTCCTTCACGCCAGCTAAATGTGTAGGACATGGACCCTGCGCGCACACTCATGGATCATATGGATGTTCCCAAACCCCTTTCAAGCGTTACGTACCCCTTCTAAGCCACCCCTGGTGGTTCCCATGATCCGAACTTCCATGAAGTCCTCATGCCATCAGAAATGTACAGTCATCTGCTTAAGGACACCTCTGAATGACTATGCATTCCATGCCCTCAGTGACTTTTCATATTGATCGCCCTTGTCCTTCTAACGGAGGAAATTTTTCCTTAAGAAATTATTTTCTTACTTCTGCACGCCGATACGGATCCTATGCCTTTTGACATTCCATGCATGTTGTTCAAATTTAATACATGTTCCTCCCACGTGCGTCTGAAAGGTAGTGATACATATTTTAATCAACCAAACCTTTTCGGGGCCCTTGCCCCACCATATTTATTCAAATCTATTAGACCTAAAACATCAGTAATGATAATCTTGTCGGCGGGACTTTAAACATCTCACAAAAATAGGTGCAAAGCCCATTAGGCTGAAAACACGAAAAGGGAGACCTAAGAAAAAGCTAGGCCATACCCGCTGGGTCCACACAAAATGGGCCGAAGAAAAATTAGGTTATTAAAAGAAAATAAAAAAATTTGTGGGGTTTTTCTATAAAACCCTAGAAATAGTCAAACTGTGCTCGCTGAGTCCCTTGTCTCAGGAAAACTTTAGAGCATTTTCCAATCACTCATCGATTTTCAGGACCACTATACATCGGAATAGCCTCCTCTTCATTCTTATAAGACCCCATTCCAATGGGGGGAATTTGAAGGGTCCTAAAAATTCTGAAAGGGGGAAATCCAATTACCCCAAAACATGGAAAAGGACTGACCCGGTCTGCACACTAGCTCCCAGCAATAGTACGTAGCTGGTTCGGTGAACTGCCCTCCCACAGACACTATCATTCGCGAAATGGGGGCAGAGCGCCAACACGAGGAGTGAACCAGGAAGACCACCGATGGACACCAACCGGCCCATGCTGCGTGCACTGTCATTCGCGAAATAAAGGCGAAAGATGTATGCCGCCGCAAACCATGTCGTTCGCGGAATATGGGCGGAGAGGTATGCGACCACGGAGAAATCCTGTGAATCTCAGTTCCAAAAATCATTTGTTGACCAAGCCATCCATGGGTCAGGATTCCGTCATAGGATTCCACAGAAAGTGCTTTGTGTGCCCCATCAATATGGCCACTTCACTACTCTATAAATAGTATCTGAGGGGGGCCAAAAATAAAAGAGAGGAAGGACGGGTGAAAACCTATGGGGAGATGCTGGAGAAATCTCTCCAAGTGGTAATGTTCTGAGACCATCCACGGACCCCATATTGTTTGCGAATTCACTCTTCCACATACATGAGAAACCACACCGCGAACCACATGCGGCCATTTCCTTCATGGATAGTCCCTCTACGGCCATCTCCTTCCCGACCACCCCCTACGTGGACCAATTTCATTCGTGAAATGGAGGCAGGAACCCCTCCGTTGGTGCGAAGTAGAATGGGTGCTAGCCCCTTTGAAAACACCCTTCCTGACCATTTCCTTCATGGCCATTTCCTCCGCAGCCATCTCATCTGTTGACACCCTTCATGGACAGTCCCTCCACCGCTGCTCCTTCGCGACAATTCCCTTTACGACCATTTCCTTCGCGGATAGTTCCTCTGTGGCCATCTCATTCTTGGAAACCCCCTCTGTGGACCAATGTTATTCACGAAATGGAGTCTAGAACCCATCCATGGGAACGAAGTAGGACGATCACCATCCCCTTTATAGACGCCCTTCACGGCCATTTCCTTTGCGGCCATTTCTTCAGTGGTAATCTCATCCGCAGACACCCTTCTTGGGTAGCCCCTCCACGGATACCCTCTACGACTGTCTCCTTCGCGGACCACCCATTCATGGATTGCTCCTCTCTGTCCATCTCTCCATGGCCAGATCTTATGCAGCCCACCCCATGCAGAAAACCCCTTTGCTTCCATCACTAACCACCATGAAAAATAGACAGTCGCACCACGAACTTTTAGGGTCGGGTCAATAGTATTTTACATTGCACCCTTATGCCACCCCAACATTCATCCAATACATATCATGAGTCAAGCTACTCTTCATGAATCTCCTATAACCCCATTAACTAGATTCTTTTGCTGGGTTCATCCAGAAAGGGCTGCCTTTGCGTAACTCTCACACCAACCATTTCTAGGTATCTCCTACCTAGTCGTCCTGACCACATGACCTTAAACTGTATGGCCCTCATCCTATCCATATGATGTTAAACTATATATAAATAGTACTCTCTACATGACTATAAACTATAGAATTCCCTATCATTCAATAATTGGACACCTCTTGCTCTAGACAAGAGATGCCTTATGCTCCAAGCATAAGACGCCTAATGCCATGATCACAGTGGCATGATTTCAACAGCATTGAAATCTGTTCCAACATTCCATCACTCCACCCCACGCTTTTCATGTCCTTCATTCATATCTTCATCCACTTCCATGTCTGAAGGGACCCCCTAATGTCCTGGTCCCATGCCGCATCGGCTCACCTACCGTCCTGGGCCAACGCCCCTGAAAGATTTTAGGTAACACTTTGAGTCAGGTCATGTGTTTCGAACACTGTCAATAGTAGACCCTCACTTGTCTACCCCCATCCCAGGCTAACATGATATGGATACTATGTTTCGAACATGGTCAAAAATTTTCCTCCATCGTCACGCCACCCTCACCGCGTTTTGAATGTCAGGCATGTGATTCACACTTTTCATCTCCCTTTGTTTGGGCTGACTCCAATTCCCTTAGCATTATCCCACTTGTGAACTAGTGCATATGTGAAGAATCATTTACCTCAACCCACCAGTGAGTTGGGATTCCCTCATGGATAGACATGAGGAAAACACTTTGGGCCACCCCACACGTAATCCCCATCGCACCTCCCACGGACACAACTTTTGCGACGTGATCATTTTGTCCCTGTTGTCTCGTATTTCTCACACCGAGCATGAAACACGTGGGCTTAGAGTAAGCATTGACCATGACACCATCTATTGGGCCACCTCATAGTGTATTCCCCAAGTCCCACCATCCGAACTACGTGTACATTGATTCCCTTCCATGGGGATACGTAGGAATCCTCAATGAGGTTCAATCCCAATCACCATCAGACCCCCAGGTCCACATTCACGTCAGTCCTCCAACACCCCATCTGAACTATGTGGAATTTGATTACCTACCATAGGGATATGTAGGAAGCCTCCATGAGGTAAAATCCCAACAACATGAAACTATTACGTGTAATCCCAACTCTTTTCTAAACTATGGGGATCCTGGTTTCTCTTATAAGGATACATAGGAATCTCGTACCCCAGGTACAGTCCAAATTATCATGTCGCCATCTATCCCCCCTGGATGACAATGATCTCCAGAGTGCCCAGTCATGAGGCTTTATACTAGCATCGTCCCAATGAGTCCAAACTCCTAGAGTCATTAATCCAACGAGGGATGGTAAACCTCAGGCCTAGATGATTCTGAATCCCTGCGTTCAGCGGCCCGTTGCCAACTCGGAGTAATCTGTGGATACTCTTCTTGGGTATTAACCAATGATTCACGAATATATGAACGCATATTAAATATATAAGAGAGTCCCAAAACATGCAATAGTTTCCCCGCAAAAAGGGTGTGATGAGCTCGACTTCCCATCCTCTTGACCAATGTGAGTTCTTAAGCGTCGCTGGGCAAATCTCCCAGCGAACTCCTGCCTTTGGAATGTAGGTTTGCGTACCATCGGATATGGAGCCGTTGGGCATTTCCAAAAGATTCAGAACAATACTGCACCATTTAAATTCATTTATCCTGAATCCATCACCCATTATAGTATATTCATTTTCAATTCACTTTTATTAATCAATGGGTATTGGATAAAAATATCACCAAGTGATGTGGAATTTCCTAACTCATTTTCATTCTCTATTTTTTATTACAACTTCATTGATGATGTCTTCTAAGATTTTTTGTATAAAAAATTTTTATTATATAATAATATATTTCCACTTTTTGGGAGTATTTTCATCTATTATCGATAACAAATACATTGGTTAATTATAACGTAAAAAATATGGTCATTATAAGAGATTTATTTTTAATTTAAATTAATTGTTATATACATTGTATTGTGCACCAATTTATTAATATGATATTTATATACCTCCCATTTGATATGATAAAACATTAATATTTTCTATTGATCTTATTGAATGATTAATTTAATTTTGTTTCTTTCAAGTGTTTCTTGACTCACCAGCTACTAATGTGGTATGGTTTTGTACACCAATATCATATTTAGTGGGGGTTTTTTATCCAAGAATTCTCATTTTTGAAATTTATTGGAAAATTATCAAATTAAACCCATTAATTTTCATTAAAAAGTTAAATGGGAATTAGAATTTTTACACTAAACCCTTATTAAATTGAATAAAAATTATTATTAAAAATGATATACTTTTTTAGAAAGAATCTATTCAATTTAAAATATTTTAATTAAAAAAAATCATGAGTGGGGATGATATGGAACCATTGGTTAAATTATAATGTAGGATGCTTCCAAGTAAATAATAAATATGATAAAGATGAATAATTCAATGTCCATAGTGGGATTAGAGTTAAAAATTATCCATAAAATAATGGCATACATTGAATCCAAATACATTTGCATAAAGGAGAATATTTATATCCTTAACCCAAAATATTTATATAAATATTGTAAAATAATTTCATGAGCTATAAATCACATAATATAGATGATGTTATACTAAAAATATGATATATGTTTCATGAAATTATATTTAAGAAAAGAACCCCGTAACATTATTTCTCATTTTTTAATGTAGTTCATGAGTCTCTTATATTTAAAAAAAATTAATCACCGTTTTCAAAAAACTATTCATATATATAACTATTTTAATCACAAATATTTATTATTTTATATAAGCATATTATGTAATTATTATCCATTTCAATAATGTTTTTATATAAATAGGTTTTTTATCTAATTTCATAATTTTGGCGTGGTTTTTCAGTCTTCTATAATTTTTACTCATTCAAATATCATAGATGGAATTAGAATTAATTATTTATAATTATTTGTATTTTTAGTATTTCCTTTTTGAATTTTTTTACTATATATGAAGATGAAATTGGCGATAAACGTGTTTTAGTAATTTTTAAAGAATATGCATTTACATCCTAATTGACGATTCTTATATTATCATTACCCAATAAGGAAAAAAACATTAGTTAATTTTATATAATATATAATATAAATTATTATGTTATCATAGACATCCATGGTATTATTTTATTTAATTTTTTGATGTTGGTGGTTCGAGAATCTCGAACATAAATTTACCATAATTAGTATATGAGTATGGTTAGGAAAGTGTTTTTTTAGTGATATAATTATATTAGAAGAATATTTATATTAATAAGATATTTGTACCTTTTAATCATAATATAATTCATTTTAATAAAAATATTGCAAAAGATAAAAAATTAAAATCAATACTTTTTTCTATTGGAATATAGAAAAATTCGTGATTGAAATTTTAAGTTCTCTTAAGGGAAAAGGGTCATGGTGGAAATGGTTACTAGATATATATATACAATATAATTATTATATAAATTAAAATTTTACCATATAATATGGGTGATATATACTTCAATGATAATTATAAATAGTAAACTACATAATGAAAAATAGTTGTGCTTCAATTGTGAACATTTTTTTCTATTGAGGATTCATAAAAAAGTGATGACATAATAAGATAAATACTATAAATAAATATAAATTATATGTAACATTTTAATCTTTTGTGAAATGAAAAAATATTTCATCTTATAGTGCAATAAATATTGATCCCTATGATAGCTTCCGTTAAATGAAATACCTTGTTCTACCAAACTTTAGAAAAACAGTTAATATAATTATTGAAATATTATTATAGATATCACCTAGAAGTTTGAACGGTTGGTAATAAAAGTATTTACTAGATTTTTAATGTTTGGGTTATTCATAAATATATAATTAATTCTTTTTAAACCATGTAATTAGAAATGAATGTAATAACTATTTTAAAATAACTAAATTCCTAATCCAATAAACAATTTTTCTATGTACAGACATGTTTTATCTCAATAAATTTTAAAAAAATTATTGATTATATTAATGATAATTATATATTATATATAAAAGAAAATATTTAATATTCATTTTATATGTTATTCATACAAGATAATATAATAAATAAAATTTTAGACATACAAATAAGAATTTTCTAGAAAGGATTGTTCACCACCTATTCATGGGGAACATCTTTTAAAAATAAATTTTCAAATGTTGATATGTTTTATTCTTTGTAATAAAGATTATTACGAAGTAATTTCTAAATTATGTTATGTTTAATTTTCGTAATTTTTTTATATTTTTAATTTTTTGATGAATAATAAGAAATGTTGATTTTTATTTGAAAATAAAATAGAATTTAATTTTTTATATAGATGAATTATATTTAATTTTTTTAAAATTATATTTAGTTCAATTAAAAACCCATAAATTAAATTTAGGCCACTGAAATATATTTTATATTTTATTTTGATATTAAAACAGTTCAAACTTTTGAACATTTTTATATTAGAAATTAGTTGTTTTGTCTCATCTGTATGATTAATTTTAAATTAATTTCATACAATTCTCAAATTATAATATGTAAAAATATATATCATATTTTGAATAATAATAATTTATAATGTATAAAAAATTATTCTTAAATTTGTTTCCAAAATTATTTATGAAAATAGTTAATATTAATTTAAGTGGTTAAGAGAGAAATGAGTTTACCAAGGGACTGAAAATTATCTTATGGTTCCAAATAACCTTTGAACGTGTGTAAACCCTATTTAATAGAAATATTTCATCTATATACCCTATTTTATCTGATAACTCTTATTATATGAGGCACATGTCGTAAGGGATGCCTCCTAATAGTTTTTATCGTTTAGTATTTACAGGTATGACACTCTACATCCATTATAAAATAGAACTCAGCCCCTAAGTTATTCACACATATAATAGAATTTTTTAGTCCATGAACTATGAAATTATATCCAATTTTAAATAGTAGAGTAATATAATATACATCTTTGGAATATATTCAACAATGGAAGTCTATTGGTGCAAACAAAAAGGCCTTTCCCGAAGAAGATTTAATGTTCATCAAGGTGATTTTTTTGTTTCCTTCTCGACACCCTTATTTTATATATATATATATATTGATTATATAATTATTATATTATCCTAAATATAATTATAATTTTATATTTTTTACTTTATGATCTAA